>CM046949.1:120686815-123257060 GCA_025698515.1 Gossypium sturtianum | reverse complement strand
GCTAGCACTAACTATTCAGACAAGTATGTTGGACTTGGACTTATTCTTAGGCCCAAAAGCTAAACCCATGGTGGGCGGTGGCCGAAAGCCTGCTGTCTTTGCATGAATCTTTAGTCTGTTCTTTCAATTCGTCTCTGTAGATTATTAACAACTTGGAATTTTCTCCCTTTGTCGTTTGTTTTCTATTGAAGGCTAAACTATGAGTAAAAATCTCAACTTTACCAACTCATGATAGTGAAAGGAGGAGCATCAAAGCTAGGACAGGAAAGAAAACAAGTGAGCTGGAATTGGCTGAAACGGGGTTACAACTTGAGCTGGTTAAGCAGCTGGATCTGGATACGACACTTTTGTGCAGTTTTGATGAGAACAATGTAAAATCCTTGAAGCTCTATGAGGAAAAGTTCACTCTTTCTTTGTTTTATTTTTTTTTCATCCTTTAATAATTGGGTTTCTTGGTTTTGTTGCTCATTTTGATTAAAAGATGGAAACTTGTTATAGTTTTAATGCCGTTCTTAACCGGTTTCAGTCACAATCTTCAAAAGCAATAATGGGTTTTAAGTACAAATTTTGGTGTTGGAGATCAAGTAGATTGATGAAAGCTTAAACTTCTGCTTTTGCGATATGCATATGTAACTTCTAGGCCAAAGAGTGTTGGGATCAAATCTGCCCATTTTGCTTCCATTACTCATATAGACCTCTCCTTGCTTTACTAAGTTACAATATTTGTTTTTCTTTAACAAATGCTGTATCAATCAATGTGAAGAGATGGTGCTTAAACAGTAGCAGCGGAATTACATAGATGATGCTTTACCACATGTAGTAAAAGGGTTTGGCATTTCCAGTCTCCAGACCAGACAAGCATGGTCCTTTTCTTGTTGCTTAATCTGATACTGGCAGAAGCAAATCACTGTCACACATACCACTATTAGGTAATTCCTGCAATTCCATCCCACTGAGTATGGAGTGAACATCCTTGACCAATGGGCCAAACACCGGAGTTGTTTGCAACTTTGAGAATGCTTCTATATGTGTAGCGAGGAAGTTGCTATGTGTTCTTGAATCTTGAAAGCAAGTTTATATAATATTACCCTCAATCTCATTGTGCTATGCACGGTAAGATGTATGAGTCCACCGGCAATAGACACTGTGTGCACCAATTATACATCTCCACTCGACAGTATTTGTTGTTGGGGGTTGCCTGGTAGCCATAAAGCTCTAACCCTACTCTATCCCCTGCTTTGCTTTGCATTGCTAAAGCCCCTGCAATTTCAGCTGCAATGATGCTAAATTCCTTCCACAAACATCCTACTTTATTGTGCTTGCTTTTAGCGACTTCAAGTTTAGCAATGGAACAGTTCCATTCTTTAAATAATGTAACATAAGCTATCCAATACTAGGACATAGCATTTCCCATAAACGATGATCACCAGGCTTCCCTACCCTCCAGCCTACGATTGGGAAATTCTCAAATAGTTTTTCTCTTAAAATTGTTAGTAATTTGAAAGTAAAAGTGTCCATGGCCAAGTCGGGTCAAGTTAGATTTGGGTCCATGTATGTTATTAACACGCTTCATATTTGTCTAAGTTTAGTTCAACTTGAAACATGGATATCAAAATTTTGTCAAGTTCATTTATATTTTTTAAATGATTAATCCAAACTCATTTTAAATCCGACTCTATTATTTTTATTTACAAAAGTTTATGATATCTTTAATTTGATATTTGATAATTTAATATCTTTTATTAAAATTATAAACATAGACAACTTACTATAATGTTAACATTATATTTTATGCTCAATATTTTTATAAAAATCTTTTCAAGTTTTGATGAATAACTCATCAAAATTTTATAATTTAATTTTAGATTTTCTATACATGCTATTATTGTTTTTATTCATTTACACAATTACTTCTTTTTTCGCTCGTATGATATATCTTTTATTATTTCATGAAATCTTTACAACTCTCGACGAAGTCAAGACACAAAATACGGAGATAAAATTGAACATAGACACCTTAAGCCAAATATCAAGTATGTGGACTTCTCTCTAAACAATCAAAATCTTAAGGAATATGATTAAGCCATACATAATAACAAAACCATCTCTTTCACTTTGTGTGTGTGTGTTAATTCTCTAGATGGTAAGCTGAGGATTGATAATGGCCGCCCTTAAGCTAATCTAGAGCTTATTGGTCCCTATTTTTAAGGTTTGGACTTTGAAATCTTGCCCCTTATTCAAAGTACATCCAAATATTATAATCATACTTGATTAGTGACTTAAACCATCCTAATCATACTTTAAATATAAACTTACTTGGGAAAATGAAGGTTTCAGCACCTGTTTCAATCATCAAGCAACCACATTTTCGTCGCTTCCTTTTAGAAATGGACATCTTGGACGTCTAGATTAGCATCTTAATAAAATATATAATTTAATCATTTTAAATTCACTAATTCTCACGCATTTATAGAAACCCTAAATCCTATACCATGTAATGAATCCACACGTAAAAATGGCCCCATATATATGTAAGATGGGTGTCGGCTTGACCAGTCTTTCCAAGGATACAAAGGTTACTATGTTAGCATCATTCAAACACCTGTTTTTCTACAGACCAACTCCTTTTTCTTCTTTCTAAATTTTGTTTTGAAAAAAAAGAAATAATGGTGTTTGAACCACTTGCATGGATCAATGGCTTGAAGAGGTAGATCAGACCCATGAACTTGAAAGAGCAAAGCGCCGCTCAAATCATGGAAAGTTTATCAAAACTGATAGTTGCATGGATTTTTGGTAATTGTTGGATAATAATTCCAACAAAAGTCCAAAGAACTTGGTCTTAATTTGTCTTCTGCCAGTCTTTGCATATACCCTATTTTGATGAGTCATAATATAGTATTTGTCTTTAAGAGTCATTGCCTCCCACTATAAAATAATGGGATAAATATCAAATTTGTATATATAATTTGATTTGGTATAATTATACAAAGGGTGAATTTAGGGTCTGAAAGAAATCTCGGTCCCTCTACAATAGATAATTTTTCATTTAGGTCATTTATAATTTATAAAATTTTAAATTAATAATGATAAAAATTTAATTTAATCATCTAAAAATTATAAACATATAGGTTATTAAAATGACAAAATTGTATTTTTACTATCATAAAAAATATATAATTTAATTCCGACCTCCGAAATTTTTTTTTACTTCGCCCCTATCCCCTCCCCCCAAAGATCTATTTTTAAATCCACCATTGATTATATATATATATATATATGAAACCATATATATATATACTACACTTCTGGGTTTTTTTTTTTTTTTTTGCATGATTACTTGATATAAAATATGATTTTGTTTCTGGAAAAAAAAAGGATTTGTGTGTAACTTTATTATAATATAATTTATTTACCTCCGAGTGCCATACTCTGCCTTGTACTTTAACCTGACACAGGCATGGAGTTTAAAGTGATTCCGCTGCTCTCAATATTTGATAGCAACTAGCAAATAATTGGATGGAGCAATTATGCACAACCGGGGTTTATGGGTTGAGTTGGATTAGATTTAGATCAGGTTTAAATATAATATTAATATATTTTATATTTGTTTAAACTCGGTTTAACTTGAAATATGAATTTAAAATTTTATTTAAATTCGTCTATATTTGTAAAAGATTAATCTAAACCTATTTAGGCTCGCCCATATTATTTTTTAAATTAAAAAAAGTATTTATATTATATTATTTTAATATTTACATCAGGATAATATTATATATTTAGTATAAGTTTATTTTTTAATGTGTTCTAAATTACATAATATATAAAATAACATAATATAAAGTATTATAAACTTAAAAACGAGCTTGAGCCTTGAATGTTTAAATTTGAGCCCAGCCCATATTTTAAACGGGCCTAATTTTTTTGCTTGAATCTATTTTTTGGGTCTAATATTTTTATCGAAACCCTCTCAAATTTCGAACGGACTTAGACGAATAGCCCGACCCATTAACATGTCTAATGCAAAGGATTTGTCAATATAAACATACATAAATACATATATATATATATAACTTTTTTTCATTTTAAACTAAATATGAAAGTATATATATTCATCTTGTATTTATATAATTTTTATTTATTATAATTAAATATTATTATTTGATATATAGGTGATGGAGTTTTTAACATGTAAATTGAATTAAAAAATTGAGAGGTGTTCCATTTATTCTTATTTTATTTTTTAATATTAATTAAAGACATGTTTCTTAATCTCGTTTGTAGACTTCAGAAACTTCACTTATCTATGTATCAAATAATTATCCTCGTAACTAATGATATAAGTGTTTATGTTATTTTATTATCATAAATATTGACACCTTATTAATAAATTTACTCAATTTGAGATTAGTTAAGCCTGGATTTGTTAAAAGGTCTATTCTTTTAAATCTAAAATCTTGTTCGGAATTTGGGAGGGCTTGACCAAAAATATTAGGTTTGAAAAATAAATTTGGACAAAAAAAGCCCACTTAGAATATAATCGAGCTTAGACTCCAACATTCAACGTCAAAGTCCAATTTGACCCGATTCATTTTCTAATATATATAATATAAATATGATGTAATTTACATCACTTAAATCTAAATATGTAATAATATATAATACTATAATGTAAACATAAAAATATGTTGTCTATATTTAAAATTTTAGTAAAAATGTCGATTGAGTCTTAACTCGATTAGTATGAGAATTGTTACCAATGCAGGAGAACGTGGGTTCAAGTGTGCTGAAACAAAAGTACTATATATAAACTTAACCCAAACATGATGGAGTTCCACGCATACCCCTTCTAATTCAACCCTTCCGACGTTATTCTTTAAGGTGATTAATATTTTAATAATGGATTAGTCTTTCATGCACATACCTTCTTGTCCCAAATATTAGTCTTTCGTTTCTAATGGATTAAGTGGGCAACAAGTACAAATGACCTAAAAGTTTATATATATTTATATATATTGTCGAATGGAAGATCGGATAATGGCTTAGCCCTGTCATTAGCCCATGCTATTGCTTTAAGAGAAGGGTTTAGCCAATAATAGCTCATCGAAATATGTCAAGTTGGGGAAGGGTCAGCCATTATTATCAGGGCTTAGGGTAGTGGGGCCAAAAGGGGCAACCTCTCATGTGGGTGCCTAACAAGCTTTGCTACTTAATTATAAAGATAAGTTGATGATAATGATGATGATGATGATGATAAATAGTGTATAAATTGGTCAAGTGTGGGAAGCACTAAAATTTACTAACACACTGCTATTGGGGGTTCTTTCACCTGAGTATAAACCCATAATGTTGTATTAATTGCAGTGTCACTATCTTTTGTTTCATTCATTTTTGGAATATATGCTCTCTTTCTTTTTTATCTGCCACCCTTTTTGCACTCTCATTATCTGTACTCGAACAGCTATGATGGAGTATTCCACCATTTCATGTCTAATATTTACAATATATATTTTTCCTTAATGATTGACCACAACAGATACCTGATTTATTAGTATTTATTTTCTTTGTTATTTCTTGGCAAAACATCCCCATATACCATTTTAGTTTTGTGTCACTACAAATCCACATGATTAATCAGCTTTTAGTGTGGCTGCTAATGCATTTGAAAAATTTGCAGCAACATGGTTTTTTTTTAAACCTCGGATATCTTTTAGTCATAAAAATAAAAATGGGAAAAGACAGCTTTATCAGGTGGATTATAGCAAGCAAAGGAAGAGGGACCACTATTTCAACCCTAGAGATTGTAATCATATCTGTAGTAGCAATAGGGTAGGGACTAGGGACTAGGGACTAGGGACTCTCTTGTATATATATACAAATCTTTTTTAAGTCACCAACATCACACTATTCCATTCTAAGAATTTTCATTTCTTTTATAAGGATTAGATTAGTTTTAATCCAAGATTGAAACACAAATCTTTTGAAATTAAGTGAACTTCTTTTTTGGTTCTGGTTAGATGACATTATTTAATCTCCACTTAGTCAGGCAGTTTGTTATATTATATATATATATATATATATATATAAATCATCAATGTAAACTGAAGCTTGCTCTGATTGGTTTATATATTTGATTTAACTAATAATGAGCCACACATGCTGCAAACTGCAGAGCTGAAACAATGAAAATGATCATCTAATTAAAGTGAGCTTCACATGTTAGAAGGGTTCATGATCAGTTCATTATTAAACTTCCAAAACTGATTGGTTCTTTTTTGTCTTATTTCCCAGCATGACAATGCTTTAGATTAAAACTCTGCAATCTTTGAATATATCCCAAGAAAAGTTTAGATAGATTAGAGCTCATCGAGACTTATATATCTGTAATAGTAGTGTTTGTTATAGGAATATATGAGTATATTTTATGTTGTAGACTCAGAAACCAAAAAGTTTTAACTGTATTTAATGATGGATGGAATGTCTATCTTAGGTTCTAGTAATGATTTAGATGGTAACACTTGAATTTAGATTCTACTAGTGACAATATAGATTATACATGGAAGGGTGGGAGAGGGGTTTTAAAACGAAAATGTAAATTAAAAAAAAAAAGAAAAAGAAATGTGTAGCCCAATAAGGGGACCAAATGTAATAAAGAAATGATTATTAAATGATCCACCTTACACTTCCACTGGTGTTTTATAAGGTCCTCGTTCAAACCTCTCCTGTCTGTAAGAACAAAAAGAAAATTAACCAAGAAAATAAAGAGTTCAAAATGACAGGTTCTGGTTCCCCTTGTGGTGCCTGCAAGTTTTTGAGAAGAAAATGTGTTAGAGGGTGTGTTTTTGCCCCTTATTTCTCACATGAACAAGGTGCTACCCATTTTGCAGCCATCCACAAGGTTTTTGGTGCAAGCAATGTGTCGAAGCTGCTTGCTCACCTCCCTGTTACTGACCGCTGTGAAGCTGCTGTCACAATCTCATACGAAGCTCAAGCTAGGCTTCAGGACCCCGTTTATGGCTGTGTTTCTCATATCTTTGCTCTCCAACAGCAGGTTTTCTTCTTCTTCTTTTTTTAAACCACCCTTTGACCTTGTTTGATGCAATAAACTGATCATGTTGCCAAATTCATACAGGTTGCTAAACTAGAAGCACAACTTGCTTCTCTTACGGAGCAAGCATCTCAAAGCATTGTAAATGGCTCGGTTACATCAAACCCTAATGATGGAAAGCTTCCTTGTTCTCAGCTCCCAGATGTTCAAAGTTGGTTTCACCCTGATAATTCAAGCATGGCACCAAATTTTAACCCGAGTTCATACGGTGAAAATGGGTTCTCGAATCCAAACTCTTCAGGGATCTATTATGAGAATTCAATGGTCTCATCAGGAGAAGATCATATCTCGTTTACTACTTTTGTAGAGGCTCCTCATTCAATGTCTTCCTCCCTTGACATGCAAACAAATAACAGACAATGGAGTTTCCAGGATGCTGATGACCTTCAATCAATGGCCTTCGGGTATGCTCAAAATTCCAGATGAAGGGGGCTCAATGGAGAGGAAACAGTTCATGAAGACACCATGGACCTTCCAGTTTTGAATTGAATGCTGCTATGCTCCTGCATATTTTGAAGCATATGCACTTTTAGGAACCATAATAAATTAATATTCATACAATATCTCAAACCCTATATCATCTACCCTACCATTATTTTCTATAATCTAGAAAGAAATCTGTCTATGGCCTTATTGAGGACATCAATTTTTTTTTTTGACATGATAAATTTACCGTCGTGAAAATGACCGATCAGGTTAATTATTTACTATTTGCAAGAAAATTATACTGATCAGGTAGCTAGTAATGGCTTGCTTATAGAGCACATATATATACTGTCATGAAACATTGAACTGGCTCTCTACTAATGGCTTGAATGTAGTTTAGTCATGACTGAAGTGAACAATAATATTTAGCTTTGGTTATAGGTAACCAGTCACTTTTGTTTCCCTTAGGTTATATTTTAGTCACTTACATTATTGTGTTGTAACATTTTAGTCACTGAATCGTTAATTGCCGTTAAAGTGTAACGGTAAGCTAACGTAACATGTTAAATCATCATTTCAAACAAAAATTTTAGGTTAAACTATACAATTGGTCCGCATATTTTTTTTTGTTTTGAGCAATTTTTTTTTAACTTTTCCTTTTTCTTTCTTTATTTTTCATTCTCTTCTACTTCCCCCTCTATTTTCCTCCATTCTCCATCTTTTTTAATGTAAAAAAAAAAATTAAATTGGTTAAAATGAAAAAAATAGGGACCAATTGTGTAATTTAATCTAAAATTTTCGTTTAAATGATGATTTAACATGCTACGTCAGCTTACCGTTACACCGCTAACGGCAATTAATGCTCAGTGACTAAAATGTTATAAGACGATAACATAAATAACTAAAATGTAACTTAAGTGAAATAAAAGTAACTATTTTAATAGTTTATCTATTATTATTGTTTCTTTTAAAGAATTTTTTAATATTAATATTAATATTAATGTTGTTATTCATTTTTCAATGCAAAGCAGATTTTTTTGACTTGTCGTTGGAAATAAATTAATGATCCGCCCAATTTATTTATTTTTTCCTACTATATATATAATATAATTTGAAATAATAAAAAAAATGAGTATTTTGAGATTTCTAAGTTTGAATTTTGTTCATATGCATCATAATTATTTTAAATTAATTATATAATTTAGAACTTAATTTTCAACTTAAACCGTACATAGAACACTCATATTCATATACAAATTTCACCGAAGGTCCAATCAAATGCAACAATTAAAATAATAAAAGAAAATTTTGTTCCTATACACGTAGGGTTCGGTACCCATGATGTAGATATTGGTTCTCAGCTTAGAAAGGATCAAAAATTTATCTCAAGTGACTAAAGTCCCTTACCCCTCTCTAAACTTCGCACCCCAACTCGATAGAATGTTCACTTAGATAGTACAGGGACTTGGGTCCAAATCCCCAAGTTGTAAGAATTTTCAATTTTAAAAATAGAAGTATTTTTATAGTATTAAAAAATTAAATCTTCTTGAGTAAAAATTGGAACTTCCACTGTTTCTTTCATATTCTTTCATCCTTTATTTGTTTTACTTTCTTAATTACTGTAGAATTAATACAAGTTTTGAGCTTTTTAGGGTCTTGATATTGGTATATACCCTCAACCTACCAATGTGCCATTTTTTTAATGGGAAAGAGGTATTTAGATGTCTTGATAGTTTATTAGTAGAATTCAGGAAATCAATTTGTACGTAAAAGTTTAATATTTTGGAGATGCTAGTTAGTTATATGTTGTTGTCATGCTTTAAAATTAGTGAAATATTTGATTTGCAGTAAAAAGTTATTTATAATGAGATCCATTACTGAAACTACTATTTGTCATGGTTAGTTGCTTTTGGTAATAATTTGCGAAATGTGATAGTTTTTTTTTTTTTATGTTTTTCTCATTGTTGAATCGGGTTTATATAGCTAATGAAACTACATGTTTTTTTTTAATATTTTTTTTAATGTTGGTTTTGGTTGATTTTTATGCTGTTGTCATTTTTTTTTTTATGTTTTTCTCATTGTTGAATCAGGTCCACTACTGAAACTACTATTTTTTTATGTTTTGGTATTTTTTTTCTCCTTTTAGTGTTAATTCTTTATTTACCATTTATTTTTTTGTCCATATGCGTGACTTGCTATGCCTTGTTTCACTTGTTTTCGGTGAAGTCTTCTCATTTTTTTGGAATTCTCCTTGTTGGAGGATGTTATAGTCATTTTAATTTTTTTTATAATTTTATAAAATTAAATTTTAGGTCTATTGCAAAAAAAATGAAGAAGGTAAAGATAATTGATACTTTTTTTAAGAGAAAAAGTAGTGATACTTGTGATGCTAGTCGACTAGTGATCAATAAAGATTCTCCAACTATCAAATTTTAGCTTAACCCACCCCCACAGATTAACATGGCTCTGCCATTGCCTAAAGCCTTCTTAGGTATCGATACATAGGCCCTTGACAGTGCCACGACATTGTTTTGTTGAAATTGAGACTTTCAAAGCTCATATTTAGTCCCAAACGCTTTCAAACACCTACAATTCATTTCTAAATGGTTTAGACATGATTTTAAAAATTCAAAAATTGATTTTATCTATTTTATATGATTTTATATAATTGTTTTAATATTTAATTTCTTAAATAAATCTAAGATTATTGTCACGAAAGTGCTCTAATGACGCATCTCATTTATATTGTATGTCGGGACCAGTGAGAAGTATTACACTTAATAATGTTAAAATCCCCATTAATAACCTAAAGAATATTAGATTCAATCACAAAACCAAATTCAGCAAAAAATCCTGCCTTTCAGTTTACTTGTTAGGAGCATACACATTCATAAACTCACATTTATGATTCGAATGCTTTAACAACCTATAGGAGAGAACCAGCTTTCTTATAAGCAAGTTCTACTAAATGCAAAAACAAGGAGAAAAAAAGATTTTAGGAGAAGTCAATTGATATGGGAATTGGTCTAGATGGTGATATGACAAAGAATAAAATGGTATATGGCATGAAAACGGTGTATGGTTTTGTTGAAGAGGAATTCTTGCATCTACTTGAAGGGTTTTTGTAGGTATGGAAAGGGATGTACCACCCCTTACTGGTCCGGTCGTTGGACCCGAGCTACGGAGTGATACAATTAAAGCTGGAATAGAACACATTCAATTCACATCGATTATTTCAAACAAACATGGATTTTCTTCATAATTACATAATTAACATTTAATTTAAACATGAATCATACAATCGTAATCAATTCAATGCATAATAACCAAATATAATTTTGGTCGGGCCTTATACTATCTTATGTATACTCTAATATCAACCTAGAATTAATTATGACTAATTTGCAACATTTCCAAAATTACAGATCAATTATATCATAAATAAATCCTTCAAATAATCAATCAGGTCATAAACATTCAAATATTATGATATACAATTAAATTCAAGTCTTAATCGAGCTTACAAAAACTCTTAAGTTGACCCAAGAATTATAAGGATCAAATTGAAACATTTTCAAACGACAAGGGCACTTATGCAAAACAGGGGGCACACGGCCGTGTATCTTACTGAGGCCGTGTGGATCAAATTGTAAAATTTCATCAAAAGTCACACGGTCGTGTAACAAACTGAACCTGTGTGTATAAAAAATTTACTAGATCTATAGTATCATGGGCGTGTGGCCAGCCCGTGTGGGTTACATGATCGTGTGTCAACCCGTGTGGCACAAAAATATGTCATTTAGTACTTGATACAAATTCAACTCTTAAAGGTGACCTAGTAATGCATTTTCAACCATTATAAACCAGCTCAAACCATATTAATGCCATGCCAAAACTTAACATATAATCACCTAATCAAATCATAAACCAATATGCCACATTTGGCACCTTAAACATAAAGGTTCACATGAAACTATACAAGTCTTCGAAGCATTTCATGTTCATTCATACCACTCTTACAAATCTATTAAACCATGATATACCCAAGCTTATACAAATCAAGCCAATCATACCAAATTACCAACATGGGCCATTCATTTTCCACAAACACATTCACCATGTTACTAATTTGCACATTTATATACATCTTGCCATAACATCAAAATTCATCATCATCAATATACCAAACTTCTAAACATTCAAGACAACATAAGTACAAATGTGATAGCCCGCTTTTAGTGGTGTCAGAAGCAGTCGTTCCAGGACCACGATTCTGACAAGCGAGTCAGTATTTTATTATTTATTTAATGTTTATAAGTATTTATTAGAGTCATATTAAAATTTTGTTAAGAAAATTTTGTTAAGCCTTCGACTTGTACACTGCCAAATTAAAACTAACCCGAGTCTGATTTTCACGAACACAGTGCCCTAACTTTTCAAAACTTGCATCCAAAAGAGAACCTCTCTTCAACGAAACGGTCATACCTTTTTCCCTCCTATGACCAAGTTGCCTTCGCTCCAAACGAGTTGACTTTGACTCTGTAATGGACGAGGGACGTCTGATTTCACCGGTCACTGTAGAACCTTCCAGAATATAAAGATTGTCGGTTCTTTTACCTTTTAACAAAACGAGAGCTCCACGAGATACTTTAATATCGCTCGACTCGATGTTGATTTTGCATCCTTTCAAGTCTAAAATACTCAAGGAGATGAGATTCTTTCGTAAATTAGGTACATACCTGACATTTAAGAGTGTCGTAATCGTTCCATCGTGTATCCTAATTTTAACAGTACCAATACCAATTACCTTATTAGATGAATCGTTTCCCATGCGTACAACTCCACCTTCAACCGAACTGTATGTGGAGAACCATTCTCTGTTGGGACACATGTGGAAAGAACATCCCAAATTTAGGATCCACTCGGATGTGAGCTTGGAGTTATCGCTCGTTGACACTAACAAGAAATCATCACCACTTTCATCAGCCAAATTAGCACCAGCTACATCTTCATCATTACTCTCAACAGCTCTTTTATTTCGCAGTTTATAACAATCTGCTTTGACGTGACCTAACTTTTTACAATAGCGACACCTTTTGTCTCGTTTCTTTGATGCTACCAAAACGGAACCTTGCCTATCTGTCTTGCTATCCAAACCAAACTCATTGTCTAGTTTGTATCTACTAAAAAAAATGACCCTTCACATCTTCGAACGAGAGTTTGTCTCTTCCATAAATCAGGGTCTCCCTAAAAGACTTGTATGAAAGGGGTAAAGAGCACAATAATAGTATAGCCTGATCTTCATCGTCAAAATAAACCTCAACGTTCTTTAAATCATTTAAAAGAGTAATGAATTGACCGGTGTGATCTCTAAGAAGCTCACATTCATTCATGCGAAACGTAAATAGACGTTGTTTCAACACTAAACGGTTAGCTAGAGACATAGTCGCATAAAGAGTTTCTAACCTTTTCCACAAGGCGGATGAGGTCTTCTCCATCAATACCTCCTGCAATACCGTATTCACGAGGCATAACTGGATTGCAAACATGGCCTTTTCATCAAGCTCCTCCTATTCTGTTTGATTTAGATTCTCAGACTTTTTTTCGGTAACAACCTTTTTCAAGCCGGTTTGAACTAGAATTGCCATCATTCGAACTTGCCACGGATTGAAATTTGTCTCACCATCGAACTTCTCAATTTCAAACCTTGTTGCTGCCATCTTTGAATGAGCTGATCTATGAAAATTGAACTAGCTCTGATACTACTTGTTGGGATCGACCCGATTAAGCAACAAGTAAAAAAAATAGCGGAATAAATTGAGAAATTGAACACACAAATTTAACGTGGAAAAACCCCTCCAAAGAGGATAAAAAACCACGGGCAAAGATAATTTTACAAATTTAGCGTGGAAAAACCCTCCAAAAAGGATAAAAAACCACGGACAAAGATAATTTTACTATAATGGTAAAAGAACGATGAGTACAAAAGATGGAGATAAAAACTAAAAAACCCGAAAACAAAGAACCCTCAAAACGTAAACACAAAATTATCTAAATGTGTTATGAGTTCTAATCTCTAATAGGTGTATTTTCTAAGGTTGTAAAAGAGCCTATTTATAGGCTAAATTCATAGGTCAAATAATAATAAAATAATCTAGACTAATCAGAGTTTGATTGAAACAAATAAACAGAGTTTAACTGAAAGGTTATTTCTCAAATTTGATTGAAATAGAAGTCATACTCAACACTTCCCGACTTAACTCTTTTGACATTGTTTATTTTCAACCCAAAGCCTCATTTCTTTCCTCAGCATTGTAACCTAGAATACTACTAGACCTGTTCATGGTCGGGCTACCAGGCCTGGCCCGAAGGCCGGCCCGAAATGTTGGAGGGTTTGGGGAAAAATATATGCCCAAAAAATGGGCTTGGACAAAAAAATAAGGCCTGTTTAAAAAATGGGCCAGGCCTCGGGTAAGGCATTTTTGGCCCGGGCTCGACCCGAATTCACTAAATGATTTTTTTTTTGTTTTTAATATTATTTTCTTATTTTTTTCTCCCTATTTTGCTACCATTTTACTATTTTACTACTATTTTGTTGTTATTATTTGGATATTGTATAAAACTTATTTTATTGTTAATTTTGTTATTATTTTAGAGGCATTTGCTTGTTAAGTTGCATCTATCTTAGTGTTATTTAAGTATACATATTTTTAAATTTTATTTTCAATTTGTTGGAAAATATTTATTTTAATGTTTTTAGTATTTTTGATGCATTATATATATTTTAAAATTATATAAAAAATAATATAAAAAGTAATATGGGCGGGCTAGGTCGGGCCCGGGTTTTAACATTTTTATCCGGGTCGGGCCTGGGTAAAATTTTAGGCCCATTTTTCAGGCCTGAGTCTAAATTTTTAGTTGAGCCCGGCCCGGCCCGACCCATGCGCACCTCTAAATACTACGGAGTCTTGAGAATTTTAAAATTTTTAGTTCAAGTTGCATTATGTGTAAATATCATGTGTGAATTCTTAGTCTATATATATTTTTTGTTTGAATCCTAACATGTGTGGGTCTAGTCTAGATTCTAATATTTTTCATTTATCAATTTATAGTTTAGTCTAAATTTAAATATATTTTAATTATCAATACATTTGTTTGTGCATTATAATGACTAATTCTAATCTTGTCATAATTATACAGATGTATTGATTGTAATTATGATTCTATTTGTGCTTTATGTTAACTAATTCTACTTACAACTATGCAAATATATTGATTATAACATAATTAATGGATATAAATCTCAAAATTACATATGAAATTTGGTCAAATAATGTTATATCAATAATTATATTATTGATTTATAAAAATTAAATAAACCAAAATTTTATATATAAAATAAACAAAAATAATAATTCATGTATAATATTAAATCAAACTTCATACTTTTAAAACTTATCCCTAATCTCTAATATTAAATCAAACCCACGAACTTCATACAACAATATTTTTCTTTGATTGGTATTGACATTGTTGTCAATATAGAAGGTCGTGGGTTCGAATGCGCTGAAGCGTATTATCCTCCTATTTAAAGGTTGAGGAGAGACTATGAATATTTCTAAGCATTGTATAAAAAATAACTTATAATGGGATTAATGTTAAAAAGAAAATAATCTCAAATTTTGTTTGTGAACTAAATAAAAATAAAGGCAGTAGTATCCACCATATACTGTTCATTAATTCTTTTAATTAATACTTAATTCCATCATAATAATAATTAGGAAAAAAAATAAATTAACCTCAATAATCAACACCCTTTTTCACTGATCTTTTGACAAAGATCAGAGTTGGAAGTGTTTGTCACTGTCTAACTCTCAACAAAAAAAATATATAAAAATATACTTATAACATGGGGTTTTGTTCTTTAAGAAAAAGACTGTCAAAGAAACAGACCATACTCTCCTTTTTTTTTTTCTTCTTTTCAAAGTTTTTAATCATATTTTATACATACAGTTCAGGTAAGTTCTGTCCTTTCTTTTGTTTCTTCAATGTCACAGCTATTCTTTTCCCCTTTCATTGAGCTCACTTTCAACTAATCATCAATCACCTCCAATTTAAATAATCATCATTGGAATAATTACTATACCTTTTTTTTTTCCTTTTTTTAAGTGCAAGTAATGGAGTCCAACAAATGCAATTTTCAGCTTAGTGTTTTTTTTTTTTTTTTTTCTGTTTATAGTTGTTGTAATGCAAGAAATAGAAAAAAAAAGTGATCTCTATGCCAACTTAGCTTAGCTTACAGGTTCTTTGTTTTGCAAAATTATAAATGGGATGTGATGAGCTTGCAGACATGAGTCTTTGATTAATGTCTACAATGGTGGACAGGTTGTAAACCTGAAGATCAGCCCTGTGTTGGGGCTTAACTTTTTTGTTCTAGTTTATTTTATTGGAAATCAAGATTTGGGTGAGGCTTAAATTTTATATACATAGTTGTTTTGGGGGGAAAAAAAAAAAGAACATCAGCATGAAACTCCATGATCAGTTTCTCATCATTCTAAGGGCAATTGCTTGAAGCTCACCCAAATCACTATCACATGGTGTCTTATTAGGATAACCATGGAAAGAGAAGTCTTGTAAGCTTTGTATTTCTTGCATATTCATGTTGTCAGATGTGTGGAGTTCAACTTCAACCGAATCAAGAGAGCTTTGTGGGGAAATTGGATTGTTGGAGCTGCTTGGATAAGATAGAAATGAAGGGAATAAACCAGAAAGGTGTCCTTGCCAGTACTGAGTACCGTTGATGTGATTTGAATTCATGGCATTTTGAGCTAGTTGAGCCTTGACTTGCATTAATTGAGCTTGCAGGCATTCCACCTATAAAAAATGGTTGCATATGTTTGTTAAACTGTTAAGAGATGATCAAATGGGAGCTTCCATAATTTTACCTGTTGTTGCAAGGCGAAAATATGAGCAACACAACCATAAACAGGATCTCTAATCCTTGCTTGAGCTTCATAAGCAATGGTGACAACCGCCTCACAACGATCATGAGCTGGGATGTGCAACAATAATTTGGAAACATTGCTAGCACCAAACACTTTGTGAATGGCTGCAAACCTTGCAGGGCCTTGTTCTGAACTAAAGTAAGGTGCAAATATACAGTCTGTGGCACATTTTCGTCGCAGAAACTTGCATGCACCGCAAGGGGAACCAGGTCCTGTGGCAGTACTACCTGATGACGCCATGGCAAGTGAACAAGTTTGGGACAAAACAGAAAAGAAAACAAAATGCAGAGAAGTAGCTGGAGATCAGGGATAAGTTATATAAATATGTAAAATATTTGCCAAAGCACACGAGTACACTAGGAAATAGTGCCAAAAAAAATCGGGTTTTGGGGTTTAGGGTAGGGGGAGAGGAGATCCTTAAGGGGCACAACAAAAGGGGGTAGTCTTATAAGAAGTGTGAATGGGGGGACATTGATGGTCATCATGTAGGGTGTCTAAGGAGACATTTAATAATGGTTTAGGCAACATGGGTTTATTATTTTAATGGGTTAGACCAATTTACTATATTATTTAGACTGCTTTATATTTATTTGAAAAAATAATGAAAAATGTAAAAGTTTAAGAGAGTCCTTATATTAAGAGTCAAATTGTATTTTATCTCATTTATTTAAAAAAATAAGCAAATTAATCCTTATACGTTAGATCAAAGAGCAAACTGATCCTTTTTGTTAAAAATTCCATCCATTTCTACTATTAAAAATTGACGTGACTTGCCAACTAACTAAACAATTTTACATAGCATATCACATGTACCTCATTTTTAACAATAAAAATGAATAAATTTTTAACCGAAGGACTAGTTTGATATTTGATCTAATGTATAAAGACTAATTTGTCCTTTTTTTGAGTAGAGAGAGCAAAATATAATCTGACTCCGAATATGAGGGCCTTCGTGATATTTTTACCCAAAAAAAATAGAATTCCATAAAGATTATTAAGTACATATTTTTAAGAGATTGAATCAATGTTTTTAAAATTGAATTGCTGACGAACCATTTAGGTTATCAGTTTAACGTCCAACTGGTTCAATTAAAAAATAAAAATAAAAAATATTTAAAAGAAAATTTGTTCAACTGATTCAACTGTCGGTTCAACCGATTCATATCGATTTCTAATCTAATCGATTTAATACCATTTTCCAAATCAATTCTCTAGCCAATCCGAGTCAAACATGATTAGATGAAATCCAAAGTAGTATTTTATGACACCAGGAGTTTGCATGCAAGTTTACATTAAACCAGCCGCTTCTCATTTATTTCATACAAGAAGTTAGGTATCTGGTAGTGTTTTAGATGATTTTTAGTACAAAGCTTTTCATTTTTCTTTTCTAAAATAGTCCGCCGATCGCCGCACCTTGGAACTGCTGCCCTTTGACTTTGTCGCTTTGTAGGCGCTCCTCTAATTGCCACACGACCTATCAACATTTTTGAAGATTCATTATGAGTAATTTTATATAATATCTATCTGAAGAGAGAGTATGATTTATGAACAGAAAATTTTAAAGCTAAAGTGAGGGTCAAAAGAAAATCAAGTAATGAAATAATAATGGCTGCTTTTCTCGTTGAGAGAAGATGAAGCAGAAGGAGATGCTTTAGCTTTTGTTGGTGTTTTGAACCTGTAAATTTGACTTTGATTTACCTGCTTAGTGCTCTTCTGCCTAAACTCCTGTCTATAAAATTACTCTATTAATAACAATCTTTATCTTTGTTTATATAATTATTCACTTCCAAGTTATATAATTACCAGATTCATTTCATTCTCTTTGGGGTCTTTTTTTTTGGTCGGTAAAAGGGTCTGATTCAATGTTTATTGTCACCAATACACGCTATTTCCTTGCGAATTTTACGCATATGAAAAGCTTTCTACACCACACAACAATTTATATTATATATACCATTCATATGCTAGAGTTCACAGATATGCGATATAATATATAGATAAATGTATGTATGCATCAGCCATGAACTGCAAACATGGAATTATATCAATCAACCCAAAAAGTCTAAACCCAACCAAAACAGCTGGAGCCATAAGAAAAAATGGCCTAAGAACAACCATGCAGCTACATCAACATGACAACATGCAAAGAAAAACACCCCCAAAGACTCGATGTCAGCCAAGAAAACACAAAGCATAACTAAGATAAAAGGTTCATCATTCCCTAACACAGGAAAATGGAGTTTTGCAAACAAAATATCATAGTTCTGACTTCATCTTCCTCACTCGCTAGCTAAGCCTCTGTCACCACATCACAGTTTTGACTTCATTTTTCAACAAACTGGTTTTGAAAAGTCTAAAGCAGAAACAAATGCTTTGGGTTGTTCCCTTTCTTTCAAGTTCTAAACAAAAGGGACATCTACAATAACTTTGCAACTTCATTTCTTTCGGTATTTGTCTTCTGGCTTTTTTGACAATATAATCATTACCTGTGGTGAAAATTTTGTAATTTGCGGCAAAATGGAGAAAATTTTGCCGATTATATGTTGTTGTACTTTAGTGTTTCAGCTTCTGTCTTTTCCCTAGCTCATGTTTTAACCAGATCTAATGCACCACAGGAGTTTGCATGAAGAGGAACTGCATACAAAAATGATTAGGATTGCCATCATCAGAAATAAAAGACTTGAAATAACAATCATGCTTGATTTAAGTTAGAACTGTAAGTTACATGCCTCAAATGATTTTCCTGCTCTCTCAAATTCCAGCATGCTAAGAGCGACTTCACAGCTCTGTGAGACAATGGGCTCAGGATCCCTAGCAAATTCCTCAAGAAGTGCTACACTCTGATCATCTACAACATGGGCACAATGTGGAATTCAATTAGACTAACCCAAGAAGTCAGAACAGCAAAGATGAAATATTCATAAGCCACAATAGTAATCCAAGAAAGTGAAAAAAGAGAGCAGATCTCATTGCTCAGCAGTACTCATTGCCTATCCCTTATGACAACAACAAAAATTGGCCCAAGAAAGTTGCATTATCAACCCTCACAGAGAAAGCAGTTTATGTTGGACTATTAGCATCACCTAGTCATTACCTGCAATGGAACCGAGAGCTTCAGCAGCTTCATGTCTAACCATTGGGTGCTCAGTCTCATTCCTGAGTATATTGCTAAGTGCAGCTGAAGCAGCTTTATTTTGCAATTGACCCAAGACATAAGCAACCTGCATTGTAGCAAGTTGACAAACATAAAGATCCCTCTGGTTGTGAAGGAAACACATTAAGGTTGCATAAAGACTAAGACATTGATTAAAATAACACTGTCAAACCTCATGCTTCAACAAAGCACTTTTGGCCCCCAAAGAATCAATAATGGCAGAAACAGCTTCCTCTCCACCATGGTTCCGAAGAGCAAAGAGAGCTGAATACCTCTCATACATGCCTCTTGCTTCATCCAACAGCACCTCCCTTAATATTAGACAACATTGTTAAATAGCCTAAACAATAACATGGAAAATTTAAAGTTGCATCCATCACCAATAATGAGAGTACCTAAGTTTATCAACAGATGAATGAGATGAAGCTGGTGCAGCAGGATCAACTGACAAGAAGGGTGACTTTTCTGTCATGGATGATTTGTCATCACTACCATCGGATTTTAACTCCCCAATTCGCTGGAGAGCCAGTTCGCATGTTTCACGGACTTCTGGAGCAGGATCTAGAACCAAACTATTCTTCAAAAGAGGAATGTTACTCTCCAAACCAATGGCACCAAGTGCTTCAGCTGCCTGTAGCACAATAACATATGAACAATTTAAGGAAAACAGCAATTGTATAACAGATATAAACACAATACATAACCGTAGAACAACAGTGTAACATGAACCAACCTCATGACGAACGATGGGATGCAAAGAAAGATCATTTAGAACTACTTCCAAAGCAGGAATAGCTTCAGCATCTTGCATTTGACCCAATGCAAATGCAGCTTCATGAGCCAACAAATTTGATGAATCCCTTGTCGCTGCAAGAACATAGATTGCAACAAAGATTAGACTATTCAGTATGGTTAACACTTAACAGAGCAGAATATTTTACTATTATTAATTCATTGATAAAGTTACCATTTACTCGTTTTATTTTGTGGGATTTTCCAAATATATAATCAATTATTGCAACTAAACCATAGAATTTATCCCAGATCAAGTCACACTAATTCCCATCTATCTATGCATTTTCTACATTAGTTTGGATCCAAATAAAATGATGCAAATGGAATCGGAAAAAAGTACGAAAAAAATTGAAGTAATTACTCCTGTTTAGCATTACTTAATTATATATATACTTAAAAAACACACATATCCTCAGGCAGAAACTAAACAAAAGAAAAAGACGAATAGAGATATGTAAAATTAGGAAGCGCGTGGACCTTGAATGAGAGCGTTGCGAGGGGCAGGGCCTTTGAGGTTGCGAAGGGAGAAGAGAGCTCGGAAGCGCTCGGATATGGGTTGTGTCGGGTCAAGCAACCGGTCGCATAGAAATTTCTCCATGTCGGATGCTGATACGCCGTCGACCGAGGAACACATGAGCGGGCGAGGCAGATCAGTTGGCGGACCCTTGAGAAGTGGCTTGGAAACGACGCGAATCGAGGTCTGGGGACTAGGATTCTTTGTTAAGAGGGAAAAAGATTTGGGTAAACTAAATTGATAGTCACCAACTATTAGTAAATTTACTTTTTAGTCACTTAACTATGAAAAATTACAAAAGATCACTCTGTTATTCGATTTTATCTTCTTCTTCTTTTGGCAACTTTTAAAATTGATATACTAAAAAATTTGGTCTAATTTTAATTCTCAAAAAATTAGCTCTCTATATTTAAACATTGTATATGTTGGTCTAATTTTTTTTTTATGATCCTCTCATCGAAAAAGCTTAAAAAAACAATATATTAACTAAATTTGCTAGAAAAATCAAAAAATAGAAACACCCAATATCATAAATTTTACCTTTTCATTCTTTTCTCTTAATGATTGAGATTATTCTTCTCCAATTTTATAAGATTGAAGCTTGAATTGTTGGACATCAATTCATGCGAGTTGCTTTTTTGTTGTTGTTGTCATTATTGTTACCCTCTTCCACAAACATAAAGAATCTCGTCGCTTGTTCACTTAACCTAATATTAAAAGGAAAAATGAAAACCATATTTGAAATCATCAATGTTTGGACCCGAAGATGCAATACGTTCAAATGAATAAGCTGAACATATTGGGGAGCAAGAGTTCATATTAGAAAGACATGTTCGAAAAGTGAGAGGGTTTGAGTAAAAATGTAGGCCCGAAAAATAGGCTTGGCCAAAAAGTAAGGCTTGTTTAGAAAATGGGTCTAGTCTTGGGTAAGACTTTTTTTGCCTGAGCTCGGCCCAGCCCAAATATGTAAAAAAACTGCTATTTTTTTACTGTTTTCTTGCTATTTTTTACTGTTTCTTGCAATTTTCTTGTTATTTTTTTTCCACTATTTTGCTACTATTTCACTATTATGTTGCTATTATTTTGTTGTTATTGTTTGGATATTGTATAACTCTTGTTTTTAAGTATACATATTTTTTAAATTTATTTTCAATTTGTTGAGAAACATTTATTTTAATATTTTTAATATTTTTGATGTATTATATTTTTTTTAAAAAAATATATAAAAGTAATATAAAAAAATTAATACTGACAGGCCAAGCCCATGTTTTAGTATTTTTATCTAAATTGGGCTTGAGCAAAATTTTAGACCCATTTTGCGGGCAAGACTTGGGCTGAGAAAACGGGCCTAAATTTTTTTATTGGCCCTGGACCAAATTCGGCCCAACCCATAAACACCTCTAGTTCAGATAAAGTTGTGAATAAACTCACATTATTAGTTGTTGGAGCTGACATCAAATCATGGATTTTGTCAATAAATAAGAGAGATTAAAGTGTTGTCACTTCATCCCTTTGCGATGTTGTCCTGTGTTTGACTCCGTGAAAAATTGAAAAACAACAACAAATAAAATGACCCAAATTTTGAAAAAAAATACCCAATTCAGTTACTCAAAAGTAAAAACTATTCACTCCGTTAATTTAACCTAAAAGACAAAGCAACATAGTTGAAGATTATTTAGTTTATAATTTAAACATTGTGAGTTGAATTATATTTTCATGTAAAGAATATAATAAATTAAGGTAATGTATAAATATTAAGGGCTAAATTTTTAATAATTAAGACTAGATTAACACAATTTGTAAACGTTGAGGGCTAAATTTATTTTTATGCCAAATTTAAAAGTTTCAATGCTATCTTCGCATTGACTATTTAACGACTGGGGGTCAAAAATAATATGAATAATTAAGTGACGATTTTATAAATTTTAATAGTTAAGTATCTAAAAAGAATTTACTAATAGTTAGATCACTATCGATGTAATATACTCAAAAGGTTATTAACTTTCATACTAAATACAAGGAACAAAATACGATTAGGATTTTAATATCGTGTAAAGGACCAATAGTCCTTTTAAAATTTATCCAAAATTAAAAAATTGATTCCATCCTTCCAAATTAAAATCCGATCAAATTCGATATGAAAATAAAAGTTAATAATCTAAATTTGTCCAATTTAAAATTCAATATTGTTAGCTTAAATAATCAAACCGGAATTGTCAAGAGGGATTATTTAGCTTTTAAAATTTATTTGGATGCTAGAGAATAAGGAAATAAAAATTTGACACAAAAATTTAGAATGGTTCGGTCCCAATTGCCTATTTTACTACATTTAATTTACACAACTAAGGATTTTCCCAAATTCACTAATTTGATAACCTTTAAGGATAAGATTTAACCTTACAAACTCCCTTAACGTTTCTACCCAAACCTTCTCAAAGAGATGCAAAGAAGTAAACAAATAAATAATCCTTACAAGATCAAAGTGTTTACAAATTAAGCTCAATTACAAAGAGAAACACTTGAGCTAATAGAATAGCAATGAAACTCACAAGTTAATGAAAGAAAAATATGGAAATATTTGGCACAAAGGTTGTTTGATTGATCTTTTTGCTTGAATTTTCTTTTTTGTTATTATAAGGCCTTAGGAAGCATGTATTTATACCCTTTAATTCATTTCCGATTGTTGTGGTTGTTGAGAAAATAAATAGAACCGTTAGAGATGAAAATACCAGATCATTAAATTCACTTGCAACAAAAAGTATCAATATTTTTTCTACGAGTATCAATACTAGCAGCATTTAATGTCTGCTTTAGTAACCGTTAAAGTTAGTTTTCAACGTTACCAAAGACCGTTTATCAATATCTGGTAAAAAGGTATCGATATTTTTGAGTGAATATCGATATTTTTTGTAAATGTTTGAAAAATCATCAAGTCAGAATGCAAAAGTGGTATCAATATAAAAAGATGGTATCGATACAATTCAATAGGTATCGATATATTTTGAAAAGTATCGATACTTTCTGCATTTGTTCAATTTTTATCTTAAAACAGTAAGGAACTTTGGTATCGATAAAAATTGTATGGATATCAATACTTTTTGGAAAATATTGGTTCTTCTTGTAGGGAGCAGTTTTTCAATCGATTTAAAATTGTTTCAATTGAGTTCAAGAGTTTAAAACTGTTTTTGAACTTTGTCCAACATTTTCTGAGATGTTTGGAAGTCTTGAAATGATTTTTATGTTTTGAACTTAATAATTTCTTTGTTCAAAAACAAATTTTATCCAAAAACATTTTTGTTTGTTATATCAAAACAATTTATCAAATAAAGCTAGTTTAACAAATATTAACCAAATAAAAAATTAATTAAATAAGTAACTTAAAAGTGAGTTAAATTTAAATTAAATATATATTAGATGAGTAGTTATGAATCCCGAAAAAAATATTTTTTACTGTTCATACCATAAAATATATTTAAAAAATTAATAAAAATATCACTAAAAACGAAATTATTAATTATTTTAACTTATAGGTTATACATTATATAATAATTTTTTTATTGTCAATAAAATTTGCAATTATGACCCATATAATGTGATATGGAATAAAATACAATAAAGACTTAATTATGCATTATCACTTTATTTGCAAGTAAAAGTAACAAGTGAAGAAGAGATATGATCTGTAACGCTTTATACCTGACTCGATTTATCGAACTCAGATATAGGATGTCACAATATAAAAATATTTAGTAAAAATTTTACAATGGCAAAAACCATACTGAAAATACTTCTTATTTATTTGTATTCTTTCTAAGTCAAAAGATTATAAAAGAGACGTTCGCTAAATACAACAGATTCTCGAAAGTAACTTAATACATTATAATTTAAAACCTTGTTAAAACCCACTTAATCATGGGGTAGAGTACTATTCGCCATATATCCAAAAAATGCTCCTTTGTATGTATAATATCGCTTTTAAAACTACCACCTTAGTGCATTCCTGGCTTGGTCCCTCTTGGCGCACTGGTTCAATTCCAAAAACCTGCATAACAAATGGACACCTGTAAGTTCAATGGAACTTAGTGAGTCTCAGCCAATTTTACCTTTAAACGACGTTGTTGAATTCCTTAACTCGAGGATTTTGGGCTTCCTTTCAAAACTTGGCGGATACTTTTCTAATTCCTGGCGGATCATTATACACCAACCTTTACACTTGCCTCCCTTATACACATTTCATCGATTGGCAGATCACAGACTTCACACCTTATTGCAGGTTTTCTTTCACAATCTCTTTGAAGATAGAAATTGGATACACTTATCAGAATGATATACATACAAATTCTTAGACTGGCTTTGGCGGCTATTAGAAGGCCAGTCACCACGTGTCATCAAGTCGGTCCAGACAATCATCAAGTTGATCCAAACAATGAACTTATTGCAATGAATGCAATATTTTAAAACATCCATTAGAATCCTAGATGACATCGATATAGCATGAGAATTCCTAGGTTTGGCGGACACTTACTCTACCCATATTTCTGGATATGCCAAGCTCCCTGGCCTGGAGGGTTACTATGGCGGATTTGTCAGTCGGGTACACTGCCGAGAACTCTTTCAAAAAATTCCGCAAAGGCATACTCAGATTGTAACACCCCCTAACCCTTATCCGTCGCCAGAACAGGGTTATGAAGCATTACCGGTCATTACAGAACAAATACTAACAATCTCATAAATATTTAACATACACATTAGAATTTACCAACCCTGCAAATCTTAAACAACAAACAACTCAATATCCAATTATTCAACCAAATCAAAACACGATTAAACACTTCTAAAACATGCTAAAATGATAAACTTAATAACCAAATCAATGTACCAACATAAATACCTTTCACATATTTACTCCGGATGAAGTATGACTATTTGTGTTCATACATACTTAACCCGGACTAATTATGTTTCAATCCAATTACAAACCATTCAACCAATTCAAACTAAAACCATGTAGATGGCTATATTATAAGACATATGTTTGTATATATATATATATAAATCAACCAATATCATCTTATACACTATTAATATTCACATATCTAAATGACATCAAAAGACAACCTAGGTACATGCCATTTTAAAAGAGAAAATACTTCACCACGTTTTTGAGTTCGAGATCGGCTTTGGATGATGATTCAACGATTGAACTTTAACCTAACCTGCGCACGGAAACAAACCGTACGCTGAGTATACACTCAGTGGTATTTCTATAATCCAAATACTTATTAAACAAGAATTTATAATATTTATTTATATAATCACACATAAACAAAATCATTCAACAAATAATCAATTTCATAAATGCATCATTCATAACACTTTCAATTCTCATATCATACTATTTCAATTTCATAATTGCTATTCAATAGCTTTTCTCAATAGGATACACCATTCAATTTCAAACCAATATCTATTTCATGAATCCCTGATTCATGCAATTCCATGCATTTCAATTACATATTTCATTTCATTGTCCATTCCAATCCATATTCAATATCATTCATTGTTAACCAATTGGCCAAATCATTTGTGTACCCCTATTAACAAGACTCGGACTTTGACGGATACACGGATCCAACCAAAACACACCGATGCGGCACTCGATTGCCTCATCCGCCAAGCCAAAAGTAAAAGCGATGCGGTACTCGGGTGCCTCATCGAAATTATCTGGAGTAATAATACGACACTTACAATGCCCCATCGACTCAAGGTCGAAGTATCCCTGAACACTTCCAATCCTATGGCATGCCAACTATATCCGAGACTACTGCCGAAATCTGATTAATGGGGTATTCAATTCACTTTTCGATTTCCAATCAATACACATTTTAATTAATCACATAAATTCATAATTCAATACAATTCAATTCACTTTTCAATAACAAATATTCAAATTCCACAATAATCATATATTCATATCTATTTCATCACATTCCCAATCAATCCATTTCAATTATAAAACACAATACCTATAATTCTCACCTTAATTACTTACCATAATATTTAATCAAAATACAACAATTAATAATTAAATTCACTTTTCAATTTCAACCAATATTCATTCCAATTCAAATATTCACATATGTACATGAAATCAATTTCATTCAATTCAATTCAATATCACAAAATCAATATCAATACTCACCTCAATGCACTTACCATACATATTAAGTAATAATTCAACAATTAATTATTAAATTCGGATTATAGAAATACAAATCGTAATTTTTGAATCACTCCTCGTCGACTTTCTCTTTTCCTTTCTTAGTCGAGGTCTCCAGCACAACGTTAGCTACGGAAATTTAAAACAATTAAAATTTATCAATACACTACAATTTCATATTGAACATTTCAATTTATACTCAACTCTTGCATAGTTTTCAATTTAATCCTTAACCAATACTAACTTTATTTCTTTACAAATTATTCTTTATTTTTCATTCAATTTATCACTTAAAACTAAATTTAACTCTCTAATTTCACCATAAAACCCAAATTTCGAAAGTCTTTCAATTTAGTCCCTATTACTAAAAACTTATGATTTATTTATTTTACAATTCAATCCTTTGTTCAATTCTAACTTGAAATTCTATCAATTTAACCCCTAATTCTTCAATTAATTCAACATAAACCACATCAAAAAATAAAATAACTTTCAAAATTTCCACTTATATTAAGTAGTATTTTGTTCTAGGATTCCAAAAACATCAAAATTACATAAAATGGACTAAATTGACTTACCAAATTAAGCTTAAGCTTCAAAACCCTAATTTCTCCCTTTCTTTTTCTTTCCCCTGCTTCGTTTTTGCTTTTTTGTTTCTTTAGTCTCTTTTTCTTTTCTTTTATTCTTTTTCTTTTATTATTAAACTATTATAATATAATATAATATAATTTATTTATTTATTTATTCTTAAATACTAAGTAAATGTATATGTATACTACAAATGTATGTATGTATTTATTACACTTGTAAATTTTTATTACCATACAATTGTATTAATTTGATTTATTTATTTATTATTAAATTATATACTTAAATATTAAGTATTTACATTTATTTGTACAAATGTGTTTCATTGTTATCATACACTTGTATTCACTTTTTACTATAGAAGTGTTACTCATGGTTTATTGTTAATTTAGTCCCTTGACTTTTCTTGATTTTATAATTCAACTTTTACCCTATATTCAATCTAGTCCTTATACTAAATTAACCTTAATTCAAGCTTATTTGTAACACCCCAAACCCGGTCAATACGCCACGACCGAATCTGGTATGTCACTAAGGAAAATATTTTTGAAAGAATCGAATTAACAATTAAATTTTGTGAAAAACTCTTTGAAATTCTTTATCTGTCGAAAATAAGTTAAAACTGAGATTTACTTTGAATTACATAAAACTTTAAAACTTAGTTGATGAATCATAGGATAGAAAACATTTATACCTTGTTAAGAAAATTTGAAATATCACTTTGAAAATCAGGTTTGCAATTGAGTATAGAAACTTGAATTTTGGAAATCACTTAATTTGTTGAAAACACTTAACTTGTAATTTTTCTATCGAACTATTCATATTACCCGATGGTAAGATTTTTAAAACCATTATGAGTTTTTAGTTTAGAAAACTTTGAGCTCAATTTTTAGATTAACCAAGTAATTTATAAGCCATATTTTAAATATATTCAAAACATAAAAATAATCCAAAACATAATTAAACAGGCCTTATTACAAATCCATAAAATATGAAAATCAAATTAAAATAAAGTACCCAAATAGAAGTTCATGTAAAACCAAATTTTATTACATGGCCTCCTCGAGTTCATCCGGCTTCACATCCGCGATCTCACGAATCACTGAAAATATAAGGGAGAAGGTGAGTCACCAAGACTCAGAGTGCATATTCCCTCTCCCGGGTAAATACCACATACTTACACAAATTATAACAAGGCAACATATATGTATAATGCACCCAACCTAGCCATCCATAACTCCTTTTCTACCCCGTGTGGTACCAAACCACTGGTGGTACCAAACCACCGGTGTCCAAAGACACAAATGTGATACCAAATCACTTTGGTGACCGTGATCACGAATAATCCATCTCAATGGGGCCAACCCACGTGTGATACCAAATCACCGCGACGATCCCATATCTCAAAAGTGGGGCCAACCCACGGTGGTATTAACCACGAGGGGACGAGTCGCTATGAGGTGCCAAACCTCACGGTGTCCAAGACACGAATGTGATACCAAATCACTGGTGGTGGTACCAAACCACGGTGTCCAAAGACACAAATGTGATACCGGATCACCGGTGACCGTAGTCTCGAATAATCCATCTGTGGGGCCAACCACGTGTGATACCAAATCAGCGGCGGGCGATCCCATATCTCAAAAGTGGGGCCAACCCACGGTGGAGTTAATCCACGAGGAACGAGTCGCTATGAGGTGCCAAACCTCCGGTGTCCAAGACACGAATGTGATACCAAATCACCGGTGGTGCCAAACCACCGGTGTCCAAGACACGAATGTGATACCAAATCACCGGTGGTGCCAAACCACTGGTGTCCGAAGACACGATATCAATCTTCCCCCTCGTCTCATATTGCCCATACCAATGCAATAGATAAACAAATCATGTCAATAAACTTTGATGTGTATCTCATAACGAATATATCATAAATCGTAGATCATGATTTCAATCCACATGTATTAACAACATATTGAAACGGACTTACCCGAATCCTCATTCATACCATCATGGTATCATATCCGGATCTCATCGATTTACCCACTTTCATAATATGATTAGTTATATAACACACAAATATACATATATAAACCAAGTTATAAAGTGTGTAAGATACACACTTGATAATAGTGAGAACTACACTTTCCCGCTCGTAGATACCCTCGGAATCTCTAATAACAACTATAGGCGATTTCTCTCCGATTGATGGTTCATAACCCGATGAAGAACCACGAACGAACAATGGCTCTGGTGCGAACGACTTCAAATAAACGATTATCGCCGTGGAGGGTCCACATCCGGTGGAAAGTCTCGAATCTGCCGACACCACGACCTTCGTTTGAAATTTGAGGTATAGCGAACCACCCCTCTTCCAAACACTACTGACTGCTCTTTTCGAACCCATACTTGATTGCTCTAAAATCTAACGTCCAAGGAAAAAAGATAATAAACGAACGATAGAGTCCCCTAAAACTTAATCGATTAGAAGACCATCTAAAACGATATAACAAGCATAAAGATCCTTACCTTAACACTTCGATTAAATTCCGAAAATCGTCACTTGCCTATGGAGTTTGTCAAAATCCTTCAATGATGATATCCTTTTCCACACGATCTTAGAATGGCTATAGTCGACTATCAATAAAGAAATAATCAACACTCCACTATACCACTACCAAAATGAAAAGGTTTGTTTGAAAGAGAAGAGATAATAAATTCGGTCAAAAAGATCCTCTCAAGACAAAATAATTACGGTAATGTGGTTGAGTGAGACACAAATAGGATTCGACTAGATACAAGAAAAGAATGGAAAATAAAGTGAAAATAAAATAGGAGAATTTGGCATGAGCAAACAATGGAAGAAAAAGAAAAAAAAAAGAATTGAGAGGAGGAAGATTCGGCCAAAGAAAAGTAAAAGAAGAATGAACAATATGAAAAGAGATGGGAACAAGAGAGGTTGTTTTTATTTACAAGAAATGAGAGATGAGAGGAGGTTCCAAAGAAGATTCGGCTAAAAGCCTAAGAGGAAGAAAAACAACTCCAATGGACATTCGGCTATGGCTCACTTTGATGTACTAGAGAAAAGTTGGTAAAGTTTCTTTAAGAATAGGTTTTTGGTTAAGACACAAAACAAGAAAGAAGGCCAAAACTAAAACAAAAACTCACCTTATGCCCAAGACACATTCGGCTATAGGGAGTGTTTGTGGAGAGAAAAGAAAACAAAAGCCAAAACATGCACAAATGCCAAAAGTTGACTAACTATCCTCCCCAAATCTCCTAACAACATTCGGTCACCCCTAGCCACACTTGCCGTCCACATACATGCACTAAAGGCCTTGGAATACTTTCCAAACATTCTCCATATTCCATGCCTTTTGTCCCCTTATCATACCATAACCTTAAGATTCTTATCCCCAATTTCATGCTTTCCTTAAACCAATATTCAACTTACCAAAATTTGAGAGTCCAACCTATCATAAATAAGGTTGACCAGTCCATCAATGCTAGAACACAAAATAAAGTCTTCAAAAATGCTTTCCATGATACTCGAACCTCTAACCTCAAGCCACCTTTCAAGCTCCTTAACCATCTTGCCACTTACTTCTCTTGTGCTTTAATTTAACACTTAAATTAACTTAAGTGCTAAGCTCACTTAATCCACTTCATTAAATAAACCTTACTAAAAAAATTATTCTAACTTCCTAAATAAAATCAAGCCTTCACAAGACTATGCTAACACACAAAATTCCTACCCGAGCCAACACAAAAATAATACTCAAATTTTTTTTTCTAAAGCTCAAGGCCCAATCCTACTAGGCCCAATTTCTGGATGTTACAAATCTACCCTCCTTAAAGAAATTTCATCCTCGAAATTTCCAACTAACTAACAGTCGTACATCCTATCTCGCCACACTACGTTCTTGCTGCGCACTCTGATCTTAATAAAACTACAATGTACTTTTAACAAAATCTTAAATCTTTTTTTTTTCACACAACCAACATACTAATCCACCATAGCAAACCATTATCTAACACTTACACTTATACCAAAAATTTTCCTACAATCAACCATCACTTCCAACCAAAACATACCTGACTTGAGAGTGAGGAAACAATCCTGAGCCTTAAGCTCCTTAGACCTGCATCTCAAGCATACTCCTATCTTCCTCCAACATTCTCCCGGAGGACACCTTCCACAATAATCGCAAGCCAAAAAGTTCGACCATGCTTTGACATGTTTTACAGAACGCGATTGTGACCCTAGAGAACCGTGATCTCTGTTCTTCTTACAGTCCACAGACCCAACTCCAAGTGCTTCACCGATTCTTTAACTATCTGAGTCAGCTCATCAATCCGAACTCGATCATGATACTCTGTCTCACCCACCACTAGCGATGCTAACACCTCATTACTGGAATTATGCCTCGATGCGAAAATCTAGCCCTAACACTTCGACTTTTACCACATCCACAACGTCCACGATCTCGAGTGCTCATGTCTAACATCTCGAATTATCAGATTTAAAAGTTTTATGCATTAGTCATTATTCCACTTTCTTAAAACACGCTTTATGAATAATTTTAATAAGAAGTTGTTTCATGCGAGTATATTCAACCTATAGTTTGGGTTTCTAGAGTAGTTCCTACAACTATACACCATGCCAACATCATCATATCATATCATCAAAATCAACGATTTGATGTACTTACGAGCGGATTGATGTCGGAGACTCGAGGCCATGCCTTTCCAACCATATAATTTTCAACAAAAACATTTTAAAATCCATTCTTTAAAACATTTTGGGCCTCGGGCCCACAGCCGAGCTTTTGAACTTGGCTCTGATACCAATTTGTAACACCCCAAACCCGGTCAATACGCCACGACCGAATCTGGTATGTCACTAAGGAAAATATTTTTGAAAGAATCGAATTAACAATTAAATTTTGTGAAAAACTCTTTGAAATTCTTTATCTGTCGAAAATAAGTTAAAACTGAGATTTACTTTGAATTACATAAAACTTTAAAACTTAGTTGATGAATCATAGGATAGAAAACATTTATACCTTGTTAAGAAAATTTGAAATATCACTTTGAAAATCCGTTTGCAATTGAGTATAGAAACTTGAATTTTGGAAATCACTTAATTTGTTGAAAACACTTAACTTGTAATTTTTCTATCGAACTATTCATATTACCCGATGGTAAGATTTTTAAAACCATTGTGAGTTTTTAGTTTAGAAAACTTTGAGCTCAATTTTTAGATTAACCAAGTAATTTATAAGCCATATTTTAAATATATTCAAAACATAAAAATAATCCAAAACATAATTAAACAGGCCTTATTACAAATCCATAAAATATAAAAATCAAATTAAAATAAAGTACCCAAATAGAAGTTCATGTAAAACCAAATTTTATTGCATGGCCTCCTCGAGTTCATCCGGCTCCACATCCGCGATCTCACGAATCACCTGAAAATATAAGGGAGAAGGTGAGTCACCAAGACTCAGTGCATATTCCCTCTCCCGGGTAAATACCACATACTTACACAAATTATAACAAGGCAACATATATGTATAATGCACCCAACCTAGCCATCCATAACTCCTTTTCTACCCCGTGTGGTACCAAACCACTGGTGGTGCCAAACCACTGGTGTTCAAAGACACAAATGTGATACCAAATCACTGGTGACCGTAGTCACGAATAATCCATCTGTGGGGCCAACCCACGTGTGATACCAAATCACTGGCAGACGATCCCATATCTCAAAAGTGGGGCCAACCCACGGTGGTATTAACCACAGGGACGAGTCGCTATGAGGTGCCAAACCTCTGGTGTCCGAAGACACGAATGTGATACCAAATCACTGGTGGTACCAAACCACTGGTGTCCAAAGACACAAATGTGATACGGATCACCGTGACCGTAGTCACGAATAATCCATCTGTGGGGCCAACCCGCGTGTGATACCAAATTACGGCGAGGCGATCCCATATCTCAAAAGTGGGGCCAACCCACGGTGGAGTTAATCCACGAGGGACGAGTCGCTATGAGGTGCCAAACCTCTCGGTGTCCAAGACACGGATGTGATACCAAATCACCGGTGGTGCCAAACCACGGTGTCCAAGACACGAATGTGATACCAAATCACCGGTGGTGCCAAACCACCGGTGTCCAAGAGACACGATATCAATCTTCCCCCTCCTCTCATATTGCCCATACCAATGCAATAGATAAACAAATCATGTCAATAAACTTTGATGTGTATCTCATAACGAATATATCATAAATCGTAGATCATGATTTCAATCCACATGTATTAACAACATATTGAAACGGATTTACCCGAATCCTCATTCATACCATCATGGTATCATATCCGATCTCATCGATTTACCCACTTTCATAATATGATTAGTTATATAACACACAAATATACATATATAAACCAAGTTATAAAGTGTGTAAGATACACACCTGATAATAGTGAGAACTACACTTTCCCGCTCGTCGATACCCTTAGAATCTCTAATAACAACTATAGGCGATTTCTCTCCGATTGATGGTTCATAACCCGATGAAGAACCACGAACGAACAATGGCTCGGGGGTACAAACGACTTCAAATAAGCGATTATCGCGCGCAGAGGGTCCACATCCCCTGGAAAGTCTCGAATCGCCGACACAACCCTTCGTTTGAAATTTGAGGGTATAACGAGAACCACCCTCTTCCAAACACTACGAATCGCTTCTTTTCGAACCCATACTTGATTGCTTCAAAATCTAACGTCCAAGGAAAAAAAGATAATAAACGAACGATAGAGTCCCCTAAAACTTAATCGATTAGAAGACCATCTAAAACGATATAACAAGCATAAAGATCCTTACCTTAACACTTCGATTAAATTTCGAAAATCGTCACTTGCCTATGGAGTTTGTCAAAATCCTTCAATGATGATATCCTTTTCCACACGATCTTAGAATGGCTATAGTCGACTATCAATAAAGAAATAATCAACACTCCACTATACCACTACCAAAATAAAAAGGTTTGTTTGAAAGAGAAGAGATAATAAATTCGGTCAAAAAGATCCTCTCAAGACAAAAGAATTACGACAATGTGGTTGAGTGAGACACAAATAGGATTCGGCTAGATACAAGAAAAGAATGGAAAATAAAGTGAAAATAAAATAGGAGAATTTGGCATGAGCAAACAATGGAAGAAAAAGAAAAAAAAGGAAAAATGGAGAGGAGGAAGATTCGGCCAAAGAAAAGTAAAAGAAGAATGAACAATATGAAAAAGAGATGGGAACAAGAGAGGTTATTTTCGGCTACAAGAAATGAGAGATGAGAGGGAGGTTCCAAAGAAGATTCGGCTAAAAGCCTAAGAGGGAAGAAAAACAACTCCAATGGACATTCGGCTATGGCTCACTTTGATGTACTAGAGAAAAGTTGGTAAAGTTTCTTTAAGAATAGGTTTTTGGTTAAGACACAAAACAAGAAAGAAGGCCAAAACTAAAACAAAAACTCACCTTATGCCCAAGACACATTCGGCTATAGGGAGTGTTTGTGGAGAGAAAAGAAAACAAAAGCCAAAACATGCACAAATGCCAAAAGTTGACTAACTATCCTCCCCAAATCTCCTAACAACATTCGGTCACCCCCACTAGCCACACTTGCTCAGTCCACATACATGCACTAAAGGCCTTGGAATACTTTCCAAACATTCTCCATATTCCATGCCTTTTGTCCCCTTATCATACCATAACCTTAAGATTCTTATCCCCAATTTCATGCTTTCCTTAAACCAATATTCAACTTACCAAAATTTGAGAGTCCAACCTATCATAAATAAGGTTGACCAGTCCATCAATGCTAGAACACAAAATAAAGTCTTCAAAAATGCTTTCCATGATACTCGAACCTCTAACCTCAAGCCACCTTTCAAGCTCCTTAACCATCTTGCCACTTACTCCTCTTGTGCTTTAATTTAACACTTAAATTAACTTAAGTGCTAAGCTCACTTAATCCACTTCATTAAATAAACCTTACTAAAAAAATTATTCTAACTTCCTAAATAAAATCAAGCCTTCACAAGACTATGCTAACACACAAAATTCCTACCCGAGCCAACACAAAAATAATACTCAATTTTTTTTTTTCTAAAGCTCAAGGGCCAATCCTACTAGGCCCAATTTCAGGATGTTACAAATCTACCCTCCTTAAAGAAATTTCGTCCTCGAAATTTCCAACTAACTAACAGTCGTACATCCTATCTCGCCACACTACGTTCTTGCTGCGCACTCTGATCTTAATAAAACTACAATGTACTTTTAACAAAATCTTAAATCTTTTTTTTTCACACAACCAACATACTAATCCACCATAGCAAACCATTATCTAACACTTACACTTATACCAAAAATTTTCCTACAATCAACCATCACTTCCAACCAAAACATACCTGACTTGAGAGTGAGGAAACAATCCTGAGCCTTAAGCTCCTTAGATCTGCATCTCAAGCATACTCCTATCTTCCTCCAACATTCTCCCGGATGACACCTTCCACAATAATCGCAAGCCAAAAAGTTCGACCATGCTTTGACATGTTTTACAGAACGCGATTGTGACCCTAGAGAACCATGATCTCTATTTTTCTTACAGTCCACAGACCCAACTCCAAGTGCTTCACCGATTCTTTAACTATCTGAGTCAGCTCATCAATCCGAACTCGATCATGATACTCTGTCTCAGCCACTAGCGATGCTAACACCTCCTTACTGGAATTATGCCTCGGTACTGAAAATCTAGCCCTAACACTTCGACTTTTACCACATCCACAACGTCCACAATCTCGAGTGCTCATGTCTAACATCTCGACTTATCAGATTTAAAAGTTTTATGCATTAGTCATTATTCAACTTTCTTAAAACACAGTTTTATGAATAATTTTAATAAGAAGTTGTTTCATGAGTATATTCAACCTATAGTTTGGGTTTCTAGAGTAGTTCCTACTACTATACAATCATGCCAACATTATCATATCATATCATCAAAATCAACGATTTGATGTACTTACTGTATGGATTGATGTCGGAGACTCGAGGCCATGCCTTTCCAACCATATAATTTTCAACAAAAACATTTTAAAATCCATTCTTTAAAACATTTTGGGCCTCGGGCCACAACCGAAACTTTTGAACTTGGCTCGATACCAATTTGTAACACCCCAAACCCGGTCAATATGCCACGACCGAATCTGTATGTCACTAAGGAAAATATTTTTGAAAGAATCGAATTAACAATTAAATTTTGTGAAAAACTCTTTGAAATTCTTTATCTCACATCGAAAATAAGTTAAAACCGAGATTTACTTTGAATTACATAAAACTTTAAAACTTAGTTGATGAATCATAGGATAGAAAACATTTATACCTTGTTAAGAAAATTTGAAATATCACTTTGAAAATCTGTTTGCAATTGAGTATAGAAACTTGAATTTTGGAAATCACTTAATTTGTTGAAAACACTTAACTTGTAATTTTTCTATCGAACTATTCATATTACCCGATGGTAAGATTTTTAAAACCATTGCGAGTTTTTAGTTTAGAAAACTTTGAGCTCAATTTTTAGATTAACCAAGTAATTTATAAGCCATATTTTAAATATATTCAAAACATAAAAATAATCCAAAACATAATTAAATGAGCCTTATTACAAATCCATAAAATATGAAAATCAAATTAAAATAAAGTACCCAAATAGAAGTTCATGTAAAACCAAATTTTATTGCATGGCCTCCTCGAGTTCATCCGGCTCCACATCCGCGATCTCACGAATCACCTGAAAATATAAGGGAGAAGGTGAGTCACCAAGACTCAGTGCATATTCCCTCTCCCGGGTAAATACCACATACTTACACAAATTATAACAAGGCAACATATATGTATAATGCACCCAACCTAGCCATCCATAACTCCTTTTCTACCCCGTGTGGTACCAAACCACTGGTGGTGCCAAACCACTGGTGTTCAAAGACACAAATGTGATACCAAATCACTGGTGACCGTAGTCACGAATAATCCATCTGTGGGGCCAACCCACGTGTGATACCAAATCACCGCGCGGGCGATCCCATATCTCAAAAGTGGGGCCAACCCACGGTGGTATTAACCACAGGGACGAGTCGCTATGAGGTGCCAAATCTCTGGTGTTCGAAGACACGAATGTGATACCAAATCACTGGTGGTACCAAACCACTGGTGTCCAAAGACACAAATGTGATACCAAATCACTGGTGACCGTAGTCACGAATAATCCATCTGTGGGGCCAACCCACGTGTGATACCAAATCACCGCGCGACGATCCCATATCTCAAAAGTGGGGCCAACCCACGGTGGAGTTAATCCACGGGGCGAGAGTCGCTATGAGGTGCCTAACCTCTCGTGTCCAAGACACGAATGTGATACCAAATCACCGGGTGGTGCCAAACCACCGTGTCCAAAGACACGAATGTGATACCAAATCACCGGTGGTGCCAAACCACTGTGTGTCAAAGACACGATATCAATCTTCCCCTCGTCTCATATTGCCCATACCAATGCAATAGATAAACAAATCATGTCAATAAACTTTGATGTGTATCTCATAACGAATATATCATAAATCGTAGATCATGATTTCAATCCACATGTATTAACAACATATTGAAACGGACTTACCCGAATACTCATTCATACCATCATGGTATCATATCCGGATCTCATCGATTTACCCACTTTCATAATATGATTAGTTATATAACACACAAATATACATATATAAACCAAGTTATAAAGTGTGTAAGATACACACGATAATAGTGAGAACTACACTTTCCCGCTCGTCGATACCCTCGGAATCTCTAATAACAACTATAGGCGATTTCTCTCCGATTGATGGTTCATAACCCGATGAAGAACCACGAGCGAACAATGGCTCGAAGTGCGAACGACTTCAAATAAACGATTATCGCCGGTGAGGGTCCACATCCCGGTGGAAAGTCTCGAATCGCCGACACACGACCCTTCGTTTGAAATTTGAGGTATAGCGAAACCACCCTCTTCCAAACACTACGAACTGCTCTTTTCGAACCCATACTTGATTGCTCCAAAATCTAACGTCCAAGGAAAAAAATATAATAAACGAACGATAGAGTCCCCTAAAACTTAATCGATTAGAAGACCATCTAAAACGATATAACAAGCATAAAGATCCTTACCTTAACACTTCGATTAAATTCCGAAAATCGTCACTTGCCTATGGAGTTTGTCAAAATCCTTCAATGATAATATCCTTTTCCACACGATCTTAGAATGGCTATAGTCGACTATCAATAAAGAAATAATCAACACTCCACTATACCACTACCAAAATAAAAAGGTTTGTTTGAAAGAGAAGAGATAATAAATTCGATCAAAAAGATCCTCTCAAGACAAAATAATTACGGCAATATGGTTGAGTGAGACACAAATAGGATTCGGCTAGATACAAGAAAAGAATGGAAAATAAAGTGAAAATAAAATAGGAGAATTTGGCATGAGCAAACAATGGAAGAAAAAGAAAAAAAGAATTGAGAGGAGGAAGATTCGGCCAAAGAAAAGTAAAGAAAGAATGAACAATATGAAAAGAGATGGGAACAAGAGAGGTTGTTTTCGGCTACAAGAAATGAGAGATGAGAGGGAGGTTCCAAAGAAGATTTGGCTAAAAGCCTAAGAGGGAAGAAAAACAACTCCAATGGACATTCGGCTATGGCTCACTTTGATGTACTAGAGAAAAGTTGGTAAAGTTTCTTTAAGAATAGGTTTTTGGTTAAGACACAAAACAAGAAAGAAGGCCAAAACTAAAACAAAAACTCACCTTATGCCCAAGACACATTCGGCTATAGGGAGTGTTTGTGGAGAGAAAAGAAAACAAAAGCCAAAACATGCACAAATGCCAAAAGTTGACTAACTATCCTCCCCCAAATCTCCTAACAACATTCGGTCACCCCCCCTAGCCACACTTGCCGTCCACATACATGCACTAAAGGCCTTGGAATACTTTCCAAACATTCTCCATATTCCATGCCTTTTGTCCCCTTATCATACCATAACCTTAAGATTCTTATCCCCAATTTCATGCTTTCCTTAAACCAATATTCAACTTACCAAAATTTGAGAGTCCAACCTATCATAAATAAGGTTGACCGTCCATCAATGCTAGAACACAAAATAAAGTCTTCAAAAATGCTTTCCATGATACTCGAACCTCTAACCTCAAGCCACCTTTCAAGCTCCTTAACCATCTTGCCACTTACTCCCCTTGTGCTTTAATTTAACACTTAAATTAACTTAAGTGCTAAGCTCACTTAATCCACTTCATTAAATAAACCTTACTAAAAAAATTATTCTAACTTCCTAAATAAAATCAAGCCTTCACAAGACTATGCTAACACACAAAATTCCTACCCGAGCCAACACAAAAATAATACTCAAATTTTTTTTTTCTAAAGCTCAAGGCCCAATCCTACTAGGCCCAATTTCAGGATGTTACATTATTCATCTAACCAAAACCTAATTCACCACACAACTAACTACGTAAATATTTTTAATGAATATTTACGATTTTTTTTACGAAAACGGAGACCCGAAAATGCACTTTTTCGATTACCATAAATTTCGGGTCGTTACATAGATCTCGTCACAAGGCCAGACTAATAACTCGTTACTTAGGCATTACATAATTCATTTTACAGACTTCCCAAATGACTCGCTGTAAAGGCTTTCCAAGTAACCTCACCACTAAGGTTTTCCAAATAATACGCCACATAAGCTTTTCAGATAACTCGCCACAAGGGTTTCCCAAATAACCTCTCTACTAAAGCTTACCAAATAATACGCCACATAGTCTATTCAGGTAACTCGCTACAAAAGCTTTACAAATAACTCATCACAAAGTCTTGGTTTGGTTTGCCATCAAGGCACCATACCAAATCTCGTGTTTGGCGATATGAATTTGCCTAAACTCAGTATCGCCTAAGGTTTACCCATAATCGCCCCTAGGACACGCAGAGACCCTAGTAAACAAAAGTGACTCATCTGCCATTTGTAGAATGTATCATGGCCATGGTCTTTCTATATAACTATCACACTAGCCTTTTCTCGTGTTTACTATCCCGATGGACCTCGTGTTTACAGTCTCAACGAACTATATTTTGCCATACTGGCCTTCATATTTACTATCCCGATGGACGTCATCAAAGTACCACCGTGGGGTCCATTATCATATCACATATTATCCCGACACTCCATCCGACCCCCTTATCGCCAACCATACTTTGTCATGCATCAGTCAATTAACATAATGGACACATTTACATTGATTTCACTCATACCTATTGGGAAATGTGCCCTTATTGTAGTGAAGATGTAATTATTTTCTATGTATTTGAATAATGAATAAATAATTTTCACATTTCATTATTATGTCATTTATATTTCTGTCTTTCATATTTTGCATGCATAGCAAAATTGTGACAAGAAAATATTAGCTCATTGATTGTCTAAGTTCAAACTAATGATAAGTGACACTGTAGGAATGTTTATACTACGAGAAAGACAACATACTTCAATAGATAATCTAAAGGAGTCCATAATCACGTAAAAGAATCAAAGTGAGCATTTGATTCAAATCCTGAGAAGGATTATTATGTCGTTTACAATTCCAATTGAGGACATGACTAGTCTTGGCTATCGGAGCAGTTGGTTCTACGAGTAAAGACATAGATGTATTCATTAGCAGAATGATACATTGGACTGGACCCAAGATGAATTAATTTTGAATCCGTTTGTGAATTAATTCACTTGTGACATTCATGGTGTGATTTACCTAACTCTTGAGTTAGTCACTAACCATGTGTATGTAACTCATGCGCTTCAATCATGGTACTTCTTGTAGACTGACTCTATGATTAAGTAATTGTAAATTATCGAAACGATGCTTTTGGACATAATTGCAATTACTAGAGCCTAAATGTATATGCCCGATTGTTCCCTCCGCTAGCTCAACAAAAGCTTGATCGGACTGCATTTGAATCAGAAGAAAATTCTATAACTTTGGAAATAATTTAATTGAGTCAATTTATTCGATGTGGAATTAAATTGGGCAGTCGTAAGAATTGTTCAACTAGAGAATTTGATTAAAGAATTTTCTTAAAAAAATAATTTGAAAAATCTAAGTGATTTCTGGAAAAGTTAATTTTGATCAAGTAAAATTAAATAAATCAAATTAATTAAAATTAATATGATATTTTTGGAAATTAATTTTCAAGTCAGACAATTGGCCCAATGGATAATTGAATTTGAAAATTGGACCTGAGATCATAAATTGGGCCCAAGAGCCCAAAATCGAGACCAAGACCCAAAAGCTAGTCGAACCGAGTCTGGTATGTGAAATCGGGCCGACGGTCTAGCCGATGGCTGGACTAGACTAGTTGGACCGTCACTGGCCCGGACCGAACCAACAAAAACCAAACCAGCTCGGGGTGCTGGCGGCATTCCAGTGGTTACTAAATGATCTGGGACTTTACGAGAGAATTTGATTTCAGATTAACTATTCCAAAAGTAATATTATTTTAATAGATTTAATATTAAATTAAATTTAATACTTATTTTAATAGTATTTTATTAATTTAATATTGAAGTGATTATCTTAATATTAAATTTAATTTAATGTTTATCTTGCAGATAAATATTATATTAATTTAATATTAAAGTGATTAAGTTTAATCATAGTTGAACTCTCTAAACTCTCCCTATATAAAGAGAGCCTCGGGTCATTATTTACACACACTTAAAAAGTTGTAAAGAGAAAATTCGTTGAAGAAATTATTTTAGAAAATTTATAGAGATATTTTTCTTATTTACAACTTGGCCTAAAAGTTTAGAGAATTTACGAAATTACCCCACTTGTAACGTTTGTGAAAAATTTTCTGATTCGAAGCAAGCCCACACTCGGCAGATGTGAGCTTGAGGATAGCAGAGAAGACTACTTGGTTGAAGCATTCATCCTAGAAAAATTGAATAGGTACAAATTTGATTAAGTGTTTATCACTTTAGATATCTCACTAAGTTATTATTTTGGAAAATAAATTTTAAAACTCTGGTTTTTCCATAAATTTATTTTTCGTTACGTTTTCAAAACCCGATTTCCCAACAATACTCTTAACAGAATCTTATTTCCCAACACATAATTTTTCATACATGCTTACCACACATCGTCATTCCAATACGTACATACAGATGCTTCATAGTAACACATAAACATACATACGCATTGCAACTCCTCAACAAGATATGCTCATTTATATGGACATCAATTGTGCAAAGAATCATTATAAGATGACGTGTAGGAGACGGGTCTAGAGATTCACCAGTGACCTACCTTTACCTCGGCCTGGAGCTTCTGTTTCAATTGTCCTTCCCAATTCAGCAGTTGCAACTGCTTAAAAGATTATGAAATTTCCATTAGAATCCCATTTATAGATAGTTTACTAATGTTTCAACTACGTACGACCCCCATTCAGGGCCTTCCACTCACACCCTACTGATCTTACACCTTTTGACATCCTTGCTCTTCAACAATCAATAATTATAACATACAGGGCTATAAGACTTACTAGAAAGTTGAATCATCCACTAATTAAACGAGGTCTTAGCTCTATTTTAACGAAAAAGAAGAGAACATTTAGGTTAGAAAGAAGAACTTGAACGTTGAGTAGAAAGAAAAACCATTTGGAATGTCCCCCTCCCTTTAATAAATATATATACCCTTGGTCCTCTTGATTTTCCCTACCAAATCTAGGGGTAGGTAAAAGAAAATCTAGCGAAGATCTACTTTACTGTTGATCAATCATGGGAAGGGTCAAATCAATCAAATTGACTCCCAACTAACCCCATTACAAAAACCAACTTGAACAGTGTAACACCCCTAACCCGTATCCGACGCCGGATTAGGGTTAAAGGTGCTACCGGACAGATCGGAAACTTACACAACATTTCATACATTACATTCATCATTAACGATCATAGTGTCCCTTAGATGAGTCATCGAGACCCAAAGCATGCATATAAATCGAGTTGGGACTAAATTGAAACACATATGAAATTTCATGAAAATTAAAAACTTTTCTAACTTTCAGGGGAGGCACGCCCGTGGTAGGAGACCGTGTGCCCTCCACGGCTTCTAGACACCCCAGTGTGCCCATCCGTGTTTACATACTGACTATATCAACACAGTTACTTGGCACGTCCGTGTGCCATGACCGTGTGCTACCAAACCATATACTGACTTTTCCAACACGGCCAACAAGCACGCCTGTGTGCCATGGCCGTGTGCTCTTAGCTAGCTACTGACTTATACACCACGGCCAGCTGACACGCCCATGTCGAGGCCGTGTGCTATTTAAGCTACATTCGCGCCAATTCAACCACGGTCTTAGGCACGCCTGCAGTTACACAACCGTGTGGCATTATAGGCCATTTACAAGGCCAAAATGCCACCCATAAGGGTCAACCTACAAGCCATATTTTCCAACATATCTCATGCACATATAACCATAAAAAACATACCAAAATAATCATTCAAACCATGCATTCAATACCATTTCCAACCATGACCATTTCAAAGAATAAAACTCATATCATTACAAGCATAATTCATTCATTTGCTCACTCAAACCTTGGCCATTTCACATACTTTCACCATACCAAAATATGCATAATGTATCACATTCATTTAAGCAAAGTCTTAATTCAAAAAATAGCCAAATCACATGGCTAAGATCACATAACAACTTGTACTAAAATACTAGCCTATACATGCCATATCTAACTTTATACATTTTCAAAATGTACCAAAATGATTTTAGTAGTGTGATGATTTCGATCCTTGACGGTCCCAGCCTTCAGTGAGCTTTGACGACCTATAAAACAGAGAAAACACAGAATGAGTAAGCTTTCCAAAAGCTTAGTAAGTCATTTACAAATAAACTTAACATATAAAACATATGAGCATAATACCACATTGGCACATTTCATATACATAGCAAATTTCTCACATATATACTTTGGTCCATACCTTTTACCATATTTGCCACATTCATCAATTTAAGAATCATAGTAAGATCACATAAGTACTTACCTTATATACACACTTTGTGTATATATATCAAACGTACCTGGAATGGACAATCAATCACTTAATTTATCATAGCTCGGATTTGCAATTCGTATCTCAGACTTGCCCGTTGAACCGTAAGGAATCTAGTAGGATACTCAGAAGGTTCGAAATGGTTGTACAATGCCAACGTCCCAGACGAGGTCTTACATGCACTCAGACATTGATGCCGCTGTCCCAAACAGGGTCTTACATATATCAATACGATGCAGATGTCCCGGACATGGTCTTACACGTAAAGCTTATATCGATGCCAACATCCCAGACGTGGTCTTACATGATAAAATGCGATGTATACCTATGTCATGACATAGCTAATCCTATATATTCCTAGGTTCGTGCGGGACTTCTGGACTTAGTCACTATATCGGACTTAACTCGGAATTCATTTGCATAGCTTCTCATTAACATCCATAACTAACATTGGTCATATGAACACATGTAATATCATACAAGTACGTTTATTTGCATAGTGACTTGCCTCAGATTCGGTTTATCAGAATAGAAACGGCTACTCGTTTACTTTTGCTTTCCCGAGATCTAAATCCGTTTTCCTCGGTTCTTGATCTTGAATTTAGCTTTCAAATGGCCGAATGAAATAAAGCCTTTCTTTCCTATTTTTGTTTGAGTTTTCGGTGGAAAAATGGATGAATTAAAGTCCATTTCCATGTTTTAATCATAATATAACATTAATAAACAATTTCCTATTTTAGCCTTATAATATAAAATATTTATAACATATAAAACAAGGTCATTTTTGACCATAACCACCCACTTACACAATAATGGCTTATTTGCCAGATAAGGCCATAACTTTAAAAAGCCACAACACTTTAGTACTTTAATGAATAGCAAGCAACTTTCACATTCAATGCAATTTCATCCTTTTGTCAAATTAAACATACAAATGGACAAATTAACTTACGGAAATTTACCACATGCTTAATCACATATCAAAGACACAAAATATAATATTAAAATATTAATCAGACTCAGATTTGTGGTCCCGAAACCACTGTTCCGACTAGGGTATAAACCGGACTGTTACAAACAGTGCTCATGCAAACCGAACGTACTATACTTTGGAGCATATGGCATGATCTTAAAGACAATTAAGTCTCCTACAGCTTTCTCATACACTTGGTAAGCTCTTTGTGCACATCCAATACTCTAGGACATGTTCTTCCCTAGGCGTACTTTTTCTTGGGTGTATTCTTTCTTCACTTGAAGACGCCCTATAAATAAATCCTTAGATACCGCTAACAGGCGGATACTTTAACGCTAGTATGCGTCAATACTCTAACTCACCAGCAAGTCAGCAGGGTGGCAGATTATACTACCACAGTGCCAAAACAATTTACATACATACTTTACTCACCTTTTTGGATCGTCATTTTTGGGGTGTGACATGATCAAAATACAAGTCTACAAAGATTAACTAAATGTTATCAATAATAATAAAAAATGGATCTTTTGTCAACTCATTTAGTTAAAAGGTAAACAGAACACACTTCATAAAAAATGGATCTTAAAAGTAGAAAGTGTGTTCTATTTACCTTTTTGTTTGATCAAGATTGTTTGTGTTTCTTCTAGCTTTTGTCAACTCATTGGATCTTTTGCTTAGCCAACTCAACTTCTGCCTCGACATAACGTTGGTATTCTCATGAATAATTTATCAACCAATCTGTTAAAAAAATTACAAGTTTATAGATGAATATACTACACTTAGGGCACCAAATCCAACAAATACTACCTCGCACAACATCTAAGTTCAGCATGGTGTAATCCCTCAATGTGCGATGTGTCATTTGTCTCGAGCAGAATTGAGGATTGGGCTTTTCTAAGCGCTGAACTCGCAAGAGTGGGTCTTCGAAAATTGGACTATGTTTCGATGGATCGATTTATGGCCGATCCTCTTTTAGAAATAATCCTCGTCTAACGTAGTTCAGCGTCCCCTCTAGCTTGGGATTAAATGATACTAGCTCGTTGTTGCTCCAATTCATACACTGAGTAATTTTAGCCACAAGAAACTCAAACAATTAAAATAAAAAAATAAACAATAATATAACAAAAGAGAATAAAGCAGTGCACAAAAGAAAGTAAAGCGTTGTATCTATAAATCTAGTTTTCACTAATTATCTCCCTAACAAAACATGTAGAAATCAACACAATTCAACTTATCACACACAGAAATCTCCCCGACAATGGCACCAACAATTTGGCTACGTGCCACACGTATGTATACCGAGCAGTGAAAATTGTAAATAAATAAACGTGAAGTGTGGTACTCTGCGAGTGTAACAGGTCATTTGTAATACTTATAAGTGTACAATGAAACACTTAGAACATGCAAATAAGGGGGCTTGGTTGTTGCGAGTAGTAAATTAGCTTGAAGACATGAATCGACAATTACGATGTTGTAACCGTGACTTGGTCGTTAATGAAAGAGGTTATTGAGATTTTTGAATAAGCATAATGAACTGAGGAAGATGAGAAACTGAAATTGCCTTAATATTTCCAACAATTGTCAATCAAGAGGGCTCAAAGTTACTAATGGTGATTGGAAGGTAGTTGTTTGGAGTGATGATCTAGGTTCAAGATTTTGAGTATTTGTGATGGTTAGACTAGTTTGATTGGTGAGAGAATCCTTGACTTTTGTTAAAAGGGATTCCTATAGACAATACCAATTATTGAGGTCGATTTTTGAGGAAAATGATTTGGGTGACGAAGTTGGTACTTCAAGTTATTTGTAAGATAGAAAAACAAATTATAAGGTATTAGAGTTGATCCTCCAAGACACCCTCCGATGCTTAAAGCCCGTAAACTTTGAAGAAAATAATTTTAAAAAGTGCATAATTTGAAGTGTGTCATACTTAGTCAATGTTGTGGTGTAAGTTATTTATAAATTTGTGATGCCTACCGAGGCATGATAACATTATGAGCTTTACATTTCATCCTTTGTTAATTTGTTTTAGGACTAATGTAATTTTTGGCCCCCAAATTTGATAATGATGTCTACTTTGATACACATATTTTTCTTGTGTCATTTTAAGATTATGTCAATTAAGAAAGGCATAAGTGCCCGGATTATGTAAAAAAAAGGAAAGTTAAAAGAATATAAAAGAAAAAAATTAAATTGCTCAAAAAAAAATATGGGGACCAATTCTAGAATTTAACCTAAAATTTTCATTTGAAATGATGATTTAATGTGCCACGTCAGCTTACCATTACATCGTTAACAACAATTAACGGTTCAGTGACTAAAATGTTACAACACGATAACGTAAGTGACTAAAACATAACGTTTCAGACATAAGTGACTAAAATGTAACCTGAGACAAAAAAATGACTATTTTTGTAATTTACTAAAAAAAATACATATATGAGGTTTAAGTGTTAATGATGGCAACAAAGTTAGACGAGGTAAAAATTATTAAATCTATCACTACTACCATTTTCATGAATATTCGATACATCCACCCATCCTCGCCTCATTTCGTTTCAATTTAATTTTTTTTACTTATATTTAATATTTTCAATCTTTTAAAATTTAAATAAATATTTAAACATAATTCTTAAAAAAATTTTAAATATAAAATATATGATTTTTTTTTCATATTACATTATTACATTATTACATAAAAATAAAATGATTATTTCATATAATAAAAGGAGTCGAGAACCCCATATGATGACCTAATGGTCAAAGGTGTTCACTGCTCTAGGTGTGACTTGGATTCGAGTTGTGCTAATACATTTTGTTGTTCGGACTTTGCCCTATTATTGTAATTAAAAAATAAAAAAAATAAAAGAAGTGGAGATAAGACTAGAGGTGATCATGGGTTGGGCTACCCGGCCCGACCCGAATTATATATTAAATATATATTTTATTTTTAATCAAATATACTTTTTAAATTTACATATTTTTTATTTGTTTTTTTGTTTTAATATTTGTTTTAATTTTTTTATTTAATGAAAAAAGTTAAAAAAATTTAATATGGGTCGGGCCGGGTCGGGCTCGAGTTTATCAATTTTCTTTCGGGCCGGGCTTGGACAAATTTTTAGACCCAATTTCAGGCTCGGGCCTAGAAAACGAGCCTAAAATTTTATCTAGGCCCGGCCTGGCCCGGCTCGGCCCATGATCACCTCTAGATAAGACAAGTAGCTATCCACTTCCCAAAATCCATCTGGCTGGGTTTTACCATCCTATTTAGTATTCAGCAACGTAAAATGTAAATCATCAAATCAGTATATTTATTTATTTATTTATATCTTACTCTTTTGCTACCATAGCCGGGAAAGAAAGAAATCCAGTCCATCTTCCTTTTCAAACACAGAAAAAAGGGATTTGATTCTCCTATTTTGAAGAACCATGAATCCTCGAAGGTCAGTTCAATCTTTATTCTGCCATTTTTTTTTTAATGTAATCAATGCTTTGGTCGTCTAAAATTGCTTGCTTAGATCTGTTCCTGATTTATTCGCATCTGATCAGTGTTTTGTTTTTGAAATCCTTGCCTCATTTACCTTGCCCCATTCCATATGATTTTTCAATTACTCTGATATTCCGCACGATTTATATCAAATTTTGCTTTGTATTTGAGAAAGGATCAGTTTCTTGTTTATGTTTATCAACTCTCAGGGCTTGTGATTGAAGCAGGTATTGCCATTATAGCTACATTCATAGATCATAATTTTCAATCATCCATCTTTCTAAAAGCTGAAATTTCCTATCTAATCATATAACTAGAACGAGACGACTGCACTTTGATTGTTAATTTTCGTTATGACCTTGGTTTATGGATTCTATCCTTCATATGAAGGAAATTATTCTGGCTGTCTAATTAGTATAAAAGTCCGCTTTGGATGCAGGGACATGCGTAACAGCAGAGTTGCACTCTTTGATGGCATCGAGGAAGGTGGCATAAGGGCCTCATCTTCTTACTCACATGAAATCGATGAACATGAAAATGAAAGAGCAATGGAAGGATTGCAAGATAGAGTCAATCTACTGAAGAGAGTAAGTCTGATCGTGGCTGCCGAACGGAGCCCGTCTATCTTATGCCATTACTAGTTCAATTGTTTCATTGTTTGTTTCTATTGATACCATATATAGCCAGTTAACGAATTAGAGTTCTTTTAGCATTTTAGCCTTGTCTTGGGATGTTAGACTCCTTTTATTCATTGCGACAGAACGTTTCTTTTATATTCTTTAGTTCCTATTCCTTCCAGTTGTATCCTTGACAAAGCAAAGGAGGGCTTGGGGGTTGCTCCTGTAAGTCTATTTTTAAAGAGCATTAAAGGTGATAAGCTCCTACAAGTATAGCAGTCTTCTGGAGAAATCTGTGTTTTATTTTGGGTGAAGGTTTTTTTCCCTATTATTCAAGTGTTAAGGATTTGTCATGGTTAGGGGTATATTTCAATCTTGAATCCTGATTCTGTGACTTGTTAAATGAAATGATGATATCTTACAAGGTAACGGAACTGATAACAAAAACTCAGAATATATAAATTTATGTCCTGAAACTTCTGTTTTTTTCTGTAAACACGAATGTTATGCAAACATATTCTGATAAATGCCACTTCAATAGCTGTCAGGTGATATACATGAGGAGGTCGATAGCCACAATCGCATGCTGGATCGGATGGTAAGTATGCAGCAGCAGTAAAACTGTCTTTTTCTGAATGTTATTGGTTTTGTTTCAGCTGATGTTAGTAAATGGCACATGGTTTGCATGTAGGGAAATGATATGGATGCATCTAGGGGAATACTCTCAGGAACTATGGACAAGTTTAAGATGGTATGTAAACTAGATAACTTTTTCCCTTTGTGATTTTTGTGCAACTTCTTTTGCTTTCAGCTTTAATTTCTTACTGATATTTGAGCATGGATGTTGTCGATAACTAGTACATCAACTGTTTCATGCCATAACAATGAATTCAATCTGCCTCTCAGGTATTTGAGACCAAATCAAGCAGAAGAATGTTTACACTGGTGGCATCTTTTGTGGTTGTTTTCCTTGTCATATACTATCTTACTAAGTAACTGGTCTACGGTGTTTTTGATACAGCTGAGAACTTTATGTGACAATTTGTAAGACCCTTTTTATACATGGTTACTGAAATGTGCTTCCGACATGTAAGATATTTTCGTATGTTTATATGAAGATTTCTTGGTAATCAAACACAGGCCTTGGTGGGCATGGACTATAGTTAGGAGCTAATGTCTCTTTAGCATCCTCCAACATAAATAATTTGCATATATCTTCTTCCTCTCCTGTCTATGGCCTAAGATCCGAATCTCCGGCTGTTTGTAACTGTCTTTTAAGTTCCAAACTCTGACTTGGATCTGGGCTAATGATTGGCGACTAAAAGTTAACCAAGGTTAACATTTTTTTAAGTTATACAACATGGTTTTTCAAGAGTTTAACTATTGGAAGAAGCAGCGAAATTGCAACAAAGAAGTGCATTACAGGACTGCATATTTATGCTGCAAGATTGTACTTTGGGCTATTATATCATATACGAAATACTAGATTCCATGAAGATAAGCAGCCACTTGTATTTATGATTAAACAGGATCTTCCTACAAATATAATGGACCTTCCCGGAAATTTCTATTTTCTAATTTTAGTCATGTATACTTTATCCATAGTTTTAGTCCCATATGTCTACTTGGGTTCCCAAATTTGATAGAGATGAACAAAACCAAATCTGGCTTAATGCTTTGATTGAGTCTGCTGCATGCACTAAGTTTGGATTGTTAGAATGTGTATGCTTAATTTGTTATTAAGTGATAATATGATATATATATATATATATATATCAAACTTTAACAGAAGGAAAAAAAAGAAAAAAAGAAAAAAAAGAGAGTCAAAGATATTGTTTTGCACTGCGTATTGTAAGGGTAAAATACATGGTATTTAATCTCTCAATGTAGCTAAAAATAGAAGAAAAACTTCTCAAAAATATCTACAGGCTCTAGAGGCTTGTAGCAGTGTTGAGTGTTAAATGGCAAAATTTGAATTGCATGATGGATTCTAAATTGATCCGTTTTTTGAAAAGTGGATGCGGGATGGGGTAGATTTTTTCTTTCGAATAATGGGTTTGGAATGGTTATGATAATTGCCTATTCCGTCTCGACCCGCTTCACCATATGAAATTATTATTTTATCTTTGTAAATATAAATTATTAAAAAAGTAAAAATATAACAATTATAGAAAAAATTCATATATTTTATGTTAAATTTTTTAAAGAATTATGTTTAAATATATACTTGACTTTAAAAAAGTAAAAATATTAAAGATAAAGAACAAAAATTAAATTGAAGTGGAGCAAGATGGGGTGGGAATGGATGCATCCAACATCCATAAAACGAGACAGGTGATAGAGCAGAATGTGCCAACTATCCGTCCCTACTCTATTATCATTCCTATTCAGTGTTGAGCCATTGATATTCACCGTATCAAGACGAATCAGGTTAAAGTTTTTCTGAATTTTCTTTTATCATTATCATGATACATGCATGTAAATGATATAGAAACGGAAATGACTTGCAGTTGTCAGCTAATGGCGTTGCTCTATCAGACAAAGCAATTCTTGTTTCATAACCAAACAACTTAACCGGACATTCTCATTGTATGTACTGATCGTAAGGTGACAAGAAATGGTGATTTTTGTTGGATACCAGCTTCACAATATGACAAGCTTGTGACGGGAAAGCAGTGTCTAAAAGAATTTGTCTAGGAATATTTGTGATAAATGCCTTAGTTCACGCAACCAAAAAAGTCTTTGCTTTTACAGTCCACTGGATTTGATTTACTAACCCCACTCAAAATTTTGATTAAAACTACCCATTTTATCACTTTCCAATCCTTTAAGGCTTTTTAAAGCAACTTTATATATACATGTAATTATACAGTAAAAGATTTTGAAAATGAAAAAGTATGTTTCCATCAGCTGGGTTTTTAATTCATTGAAGCCAGAAATAAACTTAATATATACATCCTAAGAACACCTAAATGCATGAACAAGGGATCACTATATATCAATTGCAGCAGGATTTAGTGTAATTTACATTAAAGTTATAGTATTTAGTAAAGGATTTAATTGTATAGAATACTTGTTAACCTCGGGTAAAGTGGTAAGTAACTTGTACCCGTTGATAACAAAAGATACAAATAATTTATGCTACGTTTAGTTATTAGTATAATAACAGAAGAAGCTTATTTAATATATGTGTTAAAGTGGTTACATTGCATTAGACTCACAAGCCATATTATACAACAAATATTTCAAGCACAACTATGAAAAACTAAATAATATGATATATTCATCAAATAACTCAAGTATTAGATCAAGAAAACAATATTATGAAAAAGAGAACCAAGAAGAAAAGAAAGATCTTATGATTCATCTTGCCTTCCCTTGCTCTTAGAAGTATATATTATAGGGGAAAAAAGAGGTCCTTACCTTACCTTACCTTGCCTTGCCTTGGTCTTTGATGTATGATTATCAATGTGGGTGAAGCAACTTTATGTACCTCATTCAACTTTTTTTTCCCACATGAAGAACTATATCCTTTCCTATATCCCAGCTATTTAGTGCTTGATAAAGAATTAATATATGCAAACAACTGAAAATATATAGAGAAAGGGTTTTTAGTTATATGTAAATGTAATAATAATACTATGGATGATGACCTAATCGAAGTTCCAAGTCTAATTCATCATCTTGTTGACTACTTCCATATGCCTTGTTGTTTTCATATACATGGGATGGACCCATTCCCAAGCTAAGACCAAAAGGATTCATATGCTGTGAATTGTGTACAAACAACTCATGATAACTGTGTGGGGGTCTAAAACCCCAACCTGAATCTGGGAAAAGAGCTTTATAACTTACAGGTAGCTGGTCAGGATCCATGGAGTGATAGGTTTGGATTGGTGGATAGGGATAGGAGCTTATTCTTGGGTTGTAATTGTCATGATCATCAACATCAACAAATTTATCTGAAACAATAGGAACTGAACTAGGCCTGCTGCCCTTGGCCCTATCTTTCCTATGGATATTCATGTGGCCTCCTAAAGCTTGTGCTGTGGTGAAGCCTCTCTTGCAAAACACACACTCGTAGGACCGACCAGTGCCCGTATCATCGTTGCTTTGCTCCGATCGATCAGTTTCTTCACTCGAGCTCTTCGAGTCTTCTAGCTGGCTGGATTCCATGGAAAGTGTTGACTTAGAGTCCCAAAATCTCATCAAGAAATTAGGGTGGGGTACTGGGGTTGCAGAGATTAAGAGAAAGAGAGGGTATTATATGGAGGAAAAATACATATAGTTAGACAAGAGACAAATAAAAGACATCGATAGGCCTTTGGGTAATAGTAATTACAATTGTCTCAAGATGTTCTGGAAAGTCTTTGATGTTTCCTGGGAGAGCTTTTCTGTCAGCCGGCTATGGTGCTAAATCCATCTTTAGCAGACAATACTTCATATTTTATCCTTTTTCTTTTCTATTATTTGTCGAAATTCTATCCTGTTACTTTCGTCTAAATTTTTCCCTAACCCAGTTTTCACTTTGTCACGTCTCTCTTTTCCTTTTTTTTTTAAATATTTTTTTTACTCTAATATATATATATATATATATATATATTTAACTAAGCTATACTCCATATTCATTTTATGATTATTGATATGAACTCTTTCAGGGTTTGTAATTACCTCTCACATGAATATCATTTCGAATTTTCGAACTTAAAATTTCCTCTTAAAATGATGTATCTTATCATTACATGCAACTCTTATTGATTACTCCTATATTTTATCGAAATACTTTTTTAATCTATAATTACATCTTGTTGGGACTAAATTGAAATATTTTTCGAAACATGTATTATTTTCTTTATCTATAAGATTGAATTAAAAATAATAATCATTCGACTCATGAAGATTAATCTCCATTTTATTTTACCAACTATACTATCATTACGAGTCAAATACGTTACTTGAATGACATTGAATCCCATAAAATACACCTTTGATTAATTAAGCATGTATTATGTACATTTAATGCATGATTAGAATTAAACACAATTTCCATTTGTTTTATTAATTACCAAAGAAAATTATGTTCCATGATTCCTTCTAGTCCATGCCATGGTCATGTGGCCCTTTAACTTAATCAACTCTTAATATTATATCATCGGATAAATATTTTTATTTGGATATAGCGTTTCAGATTTATTAGTATTATTATAATATTAAATATAAATAAATAAAATTTTTAAAATTATTAATTAAATTAATGATTATATTCTAGTTTTAAATGTAATTATTAATTAATGAATTTTTTGTAATTTTTATTGAGAGAGACCAATTTGTTTATTTTTAAATTTGACAGGGACCAAAAGAGTATTTATACCAATCTGTTATTCGAATTGTAAAATTCAATTCGATTCGAACTCTAAACTCGAATTACTTATTCGAGTTGACTCGAATAATTCGAATAACTCGAAATTTGAATTTTTTTCAAATCAAATCGAGTTTTACTCACTTTTAATGAATGTATGTATGTATAACCAAGAGATGCTTATGACAGTGGTGAGGAAATATGTAGGAACCTTCCTGCATTATATATATAAATTTCCCCCTCACATAAGTAAAATAATGTATTTTTGTAGTTTGCATTTGTCGTTAAGTATAAGCTTTTTGCACCATAATTAATGGGGAACACATCATCTATCTTGCCATCACAATCACCTTCATTTACGATCTTAATTAATGGGAGCACGAATTAGCTAACAACTCTGCTAATTATAAACCCAAAAATACAAAAAAATAAATGATGAATAATCTTAAATACAACGTTGTGATTATCTTAAATTTCAATTTGCAGGCCCAGAATTTTAAATAGAAGAGTAGGTTATAAATGGTAAACAGGGCAGGTTGTTTGTTTGGAATTAAAATGGCGGCTACCACTATCAAATTTCCACCATTTTTATCATTTTTTAATCACTAAACAAATATGCATTTTGATGGAACCATATGTCCATATTACAACCATTTATAGAAAACAAAAGTGGTGAAAGCGTAAGAGAGAGGAAAAAGTGAAGCCTGCATTTTTTTTATGCAAAATATCATTCTGGTAATTATTTGATATACTTTCAAAAATGGGTATATATATTATAAAACATTTGTTATACTTTAAATTTGTTTATAGTCTGATTGATTCTTAGTTCGATTGGTATGGATATTGTTGCTGAAATGCATTATCTTTCTATTTATGGGTTGGGGAGGGGTTATGGGTAGTTCCAAGTATTGTGTTAAAAAGAACATATATGATCTGAACTATATTAAAATAATTAAAATTTTCATTGAATTGTTAAATTAGAATTCTTATCATAAAGAATATTGAAGTTCTCATTTTATTATCACAATGTGCGAATGGGACTTGATATCCTTGATTAAGTGAAAATTTTTAATTTTGGACATTCTAAAAAAAATAATTCAATTTAAGTGTTTCTGCTTTTAATTAAATAAAATATTGTATTTTTGACCCCTTTTAAAAATTAATTATTGCCTATTGAGTCTTAATTCGATTGGTATGGTCATTGTTGCCAATGCAGAAGGATGTGGGTTCAAGTGCGCTAAAACGCATTATCCTTCTATATTTTTTTCTTAAACTCCTTCAATAAATTTTTTTTAGCTTCATCTCTAATTTTAGTGGATGTTCATGAATAATAATATATTCATAATAGTGATTTTTTTTTTTGGGGGGAGGGAATTGATATTTTGATTTGTTAAAAAGGAGAGGGTTTTAAGTATCTTACATGTCTTGAATTTGACATAGTCAGTCAAGAAAATTGTAACCTATACAAAAAAAAATGGCATATGAAGACAATGGTGAAAATAAGGACCACAACAACATAGTGTTTTCCTACTAAATTCGACTCTGGGAATGTATCATTTTCAATTACTATAATGCTATTAATCAATTACAATATTGAATTGTGTAAGACTCATGAAAATATTACAAAAAAAAAAATTTCATGATGGTAAAACTTACATGATTCTATATTGAGATAGATAATTTCAGAGTTTAATGCTTCATTCTAACCATACAAGAACAAATCCACTCATTGTTAGGAACATCAATGTTAGGTATAAACTAGAATACTTTATTTGGGAGAGGAGGGTGGGAGAAAAATAAATATTAGAGAAAGAAATTTGTGTAATCTGAAATAAATATTATCATATCTTTGTAGTCAAAGTCAAATATAATTGTTGGTAGAGAGAAAGATGGTGATTCACACAGAGGTAAGTTGTTGAGAGTTGTTAAAACAAAAGAAGTAAGAGGTATATAGAATGTAGATGGAAAGTTGAAGAGGATCCCTTTTAAGGCTAAAGATAGGCATTTATAGGTGAGGGTGACCATCTCTCGACTTAAGTCTTGACAAGTGGCTTGTGCTAGTCTTGTCATGGTTGGCCACTTAGGGAGCATAATATACTTCTAGATAAGTGGAGACGAGATTGACATGGACTAAGCAAGACTCCATGTGTGTTCCATGTAATGGGGGACTTGACATGTACACCTTCCTTTTGTGAGGTGGACAAGAAAAATACCGTGGATACATTCATGAGAACCATAGTTGACAAGGTGATGCTATCGAAGCAAGTTTTGGGAGCAATGACTCGAGCAGTGGCCACTGCACTTGGCACAACTTAGGTTTTATAACTTGCCTTATTTATTGACGAGCAATGACTCGAGCACTTGGTTATTTACTTGCATCTTTTTGAGAATTTTGTGTAGACAATCTTGTGTTTTTTATTTTATTGAGAGAGACTAAATCAAACAAAGTTATTTTCAAGGATTTTTATGTAATCTACTTACCTTATATATTGAGATATGCAATCTAAGATAATATGGGCTAACTTTATGAAGGTTTATCTCAATCCTTTGTATTCTTATATGAATAAGATTTGGGAAGATCGTGATGGATTAAAGTTTACTTAGTGAAGCTGGATTTCTACACCAAATATGGAAGGCTTGTTCAACCTTGATGGAGGTTTTATTGTTGAGGGAGTTATGAGAGGAGTGCCGAGAACAGTACCTACTACTATCTGGCACTTTTTAGCTTCATAACTTCCCATATTTGGATTTGGAATTTTTTTGTAAAAAAAATCTTTGGGTTGTGATCTTTGTTGATATTTTAGACTTGTGCGAACCTATCTATTATATCCAAAACTACTATGGAAACATATCTTAAAGATTGGTTCGGATTGAATCAAGCAAATCAACTTTTTTGTGCTGATTATCTTGCTATTTTGATAGGAAAGTTGAATGTAGTTGATTTAGTGTGTTAGCAAGTTGGATCATTATATATTGGGGAGACTTGTACATGTGATGTACTGAATATTGAGAGAACTTATTTATTCATTGAAGAACATTTTGTTTTGAGTGCATTAAGTGTGAAAACTTAGAGAGAGATCTAGATCTTAGGTGCAAAGATGAGTTTGCTAATCAGTGAGTGTTAGAACTTGTAATAACTTGTTTTAGAAGTTGTTAAGATAGAAGATTATCTCTCCGGGAAAGGCCCCCAGACCAGATGTAGGGAAATTGAACTACATAAACATACTGTTGTGTTCATCTTTGTTCTTCATTAGTGCCTAAAGCAATTTGCAATGCTCATAGGACTACTTCAGGCACTGTTCAATTTCCTTGCAAATGACGTTCTCAGTCCTTACAATTGGTATCAGAGCTTCCCATTTAATGTAGCTACTGATGTCTCCTGGTGTCGATAATTGCTTTTAATGGAATGTTCTTCAATTTCATGTTCCCCTATATTCGATGGATTAAAATATTCCTATTGGAAGACATGTATGAGAGCGTTTATAAAGTCAACTGATGAGAATGCTTCGAAGGATATTTTATCAGGTTGGGAGCCACTTACGAAAAAAATAGATAGTGAACCATCAAACCTGCTGATGCGTCGTTGAAAGCACCAAAAATATCCTATTCCCTGTAAAATAGTAAAAATAACAGTAAAAGGAAGTAGGGTCGAATCCTCAGGGACCGGATTGTACGAATGCTCGTTTCTTGAAATCCTGGACAATTTCTTGGCCAAGAAAACCTGCGTTCCTAAAAAATTAAAAAAAAATAGAATTAAGAATTTCGATCTGGAAAAATAAAAACAGAATTTAAAGTGAATTGAAATTACGAAATTAAATAAATTGCGAAAATTAAAATGAGGAATATGAAAATAAACAGAGTTTAGGGAAGAGTAAGTTTCTTATGTGGCGAGATTCTAGCCTCCGGTTGTCTTGTTCTGCCTTGGGTTCAATCCTTGGCTTTTAAGTAACCCTTCTCGAGCGGTGATAGGCCATTATAGTGGAAGAGGACGCCTCGACCACCACCTCAAGGATTTAGACTTAAAATTTGGTGGAGCGACTCTAGCCAATAATCGCTTTTGTGGGACTATCTTCTGCTAGATCATCACTTCCCAACGGCGAATGCCACGCCGTTTTGTCTCTTGGATTCGCGAACCTCTGACGCAGAAAGCCAGCGAATCGACTGTGCAACCTTCCCAAAACGTACAAAGCGGTCGTTCATTGCACAAGTTGAAAAGATCACCTATTAAGGGACATGGACGGAAGCGTCAGCCCCGTAATGCGGAGAAGCGATGAATATCTTGTTGAGAAGGCTAAGCGCGGGTTCTAAGCCTCATGAACCTTTTTGGAGAATTTTGACAACCTTCGGCTAGATTGGTTTAGTGGCTCATGATTTTTGGGAAAGAAATAAATATAATAGAAATGAGATTTTTATTGAAGAAAATATGAAAAGAATAAAAGACAGAGTTTTTGGGAGAAGGAGTGTTTACAAAAAAAAGAGATGTCAAATATGTGCCACTCCATCCCCTATTTATAGTACTAGAAAACCTAGCCTATTCCTAATTAAATTCTAAAAGATAAATACAAATAAATAAAGATAATTAAAGATAAATAAAGATAAATGAAAATAAATCCTAAAATTAAATCTAAATAATTATCCTTAATAATTATCCTAATAACATTAAATAGAGTCTTGTGCTATAAAATCTCTTCTTTTGCATTTTTGTCCTTAGGTCTTCCATGTTTGTATTTTCGGCACCACCTTTTTCCCTCTGTCGCATGTTGGCCCAATTCATCTTTAATTTCACGTTTTTCGCCCTTAAATTTACTTTTGCCTTCAATTTAGTCCCTAAAAGATAAAAGACCATAAATAGTCCAAATTAGTAGAATCATACTCAAAATAAATATGCAATTAGCACATAAAAATATGACGTTAAACTTGGGTGGCTAATAGTGCCATAAACGTTAAACTTCACGATCTCCCCATCAAACTCCATCGTGAGGGTTCCGCTTCGTACATCAATCTTAGTATTTGCAGTACTAAGGAAAGGTCGCCCCAACAAGATGTCTGAAGAACCAGGAGCGTTATCCTCCTCAATTTTTATCACATAAAAGTCTGCAGGAAGATAAGTCCATTGACTTTGACTAATACGTCCTCGAGGACTCCTTCGGGATGCACAATGGACCTGTCTGCTAACTGAATGATAACACCTGTTTTTGTCAAAAAACCCGCGTTAAGTGATTCATAAACAGAAAAAGGCATGACATTTATGGAGGCCCCTAAATCACACATAGCCTTCTTAATTCCTAAATGGCCTATTTTGCATGGTATTGCAAACATGCCCCTATCTTTACATTTCGCTGGCATTTTTCGCTGTAACACTGCAGATACATTCTCACCAACACTTACCTTTTCATTACCTGTTAATTTTCGCTTGTTGGTGCAAAGCTCTTTAAGAAATTTAGCATACCGCGGAATTTGCTTGATGGCATCCAACAGCGGAATGTTGATCTCGACATTCCTAAGTGTTTTGAGGATCTCCTTGTCCTCTTTACCTCTTCGACATTGGTTGAAACGTTCTGGAAATGGAGGTTGAATTTTAGGCAATGGAGGTTTCGGTCAGACCTGTTCGTCTTTTTGGGGTTTTTCCTGGGCGATTTCTTGGCCAAGATTCCTGTCAGGAATTGATTCTGGTACCTTTCCACTTCGCAACGTCACTGCATTCGCATTTTGTCTTGGGTTTGGTTCTATTTGTGACGGCAGCTTCCCTTGAGAGTTCAATTTCTCAATTGACGTGGTCAACTTTCTTATTAAATTTAATTAAATATTAAATTCATTAAAACAATATTATTTTTGAAAAAATTAATTTGAAACCAAGTTACCCGATAGAGTCCCCTTTGGATCAACTTTTTCCATTGCTTTACTGCCAAAGAACCACCGTCGTCGACCACTCACTGGCAACCGGATCACCACGGCCGTAGCCACCGTGCCTGGTGGTGCCATCATTGACGCTGCTTTCTCTGGCACCCCGAACCGTCACCGTTTTGCTGAATGGGCCTGGTCAGTTCGATTGTTGCCAGTTCAGTCCGGGCCAGTAACGGCTTGACCAGTTCGATCCAACCACTGGTTGGACCATCGACCCAGTTTCATACACAGGGCCCGATTCAACCAATTTTGGGTTTCGATCTCGGGTTTTGATTTTTGCGTTCAATTTTCGATTTCGGGTCAAAATTTCAAGTTCAATTACCTATTGGGCCAATTGTCTGACTTGAAAATTAATTTCCAAAAATATCATATTTATTTTAATTAATTTGATTAATTTAATTTTATTTGATCAAAATTATTTTTTCCAAAAACCATTAAGATTTTCCAAATTAATTTTTCAAGAAAATTCTTTAATTAAATTCTTTAGATGAACAATTCTCACGAACGCCAAAACAATAATCAGAGAAGCCGTAGGGCATATGAGTGGTAACCCAACTAGAATAAGACACAGGAAACAACGCACTGGTAATGCCTGGTGTAAAGACAAACGAGATAAAATGTATCTAAGGATCGCAGTTAATGATCCACCATTACAGACCGCTACGGGCACTAAATGAAACTTGGATGAGAAAGAAAAAGATGCCCAAAAAGAGTATCCTAGTGATAGATATGTCTGTCAATACTACTCCTCTTTGAGGAAAATATATCACGAGTATAATTGTCTTAGAGTTAATTCCAGAGGGAACTATCACGTAAAAGAAATTGTAAACTCGAATGATTGTTCATATAACAGTCTACTGGAAACTAGAGGCTCAAGCGGTCCAAAGCAGACATATATGATACACCTTAGAAGCAAGGTAAAGCAAATAAGGTGGATTACAAAAAGTAATCTAGCGATATTTCAACCCGAATGAAAGGTAGTAGTAGGTAGGATGAAATGGGGTTAAGTCCACCGTAATGGCACGGATTGTACTCGCAATCTCATCAGGGGCTGTCAGTGAATACGCTAGTATACTGTGAGATAAGAGAATCAGCAAAGCAGATGCCACGTAATGGGAATGTATTTAGGAAGGTACAATGTGTAGGAATGTGAAGATCCACAAGTGTGACGGAAGGTCTAGGAATCACCACAGCGTGATGGCCGATCAGAAACTTGACCGAGTAATGAATGTTAAGCGATCAATCCGCCAAGAAGGAAATACGATAATTGTCTCGAAGTCCACCACTCTGGATAAAGCATGAACGTCAAAGTCAAAAAGGAGTAACGCATTTGTTCCTTTTCAGTTAAAACCTCAACAAGATAAGGTTTAGATATATGCATTTATATATATTCAACCTGGTAAAAAAACTCACTAAGTTCTTTTAACTTTTAGGATTTTGGTCAATGGTTGTAGAACTGATTGGGAAATTGAGGAGCTCAAGGAGGGACCAAGCTAGATAGTTTTGGATTAAGAGTCAACGTTAGTAATGTTTCATGCACATAGGAATGGGGTACCTTAGAAGCTTTGCATCGGGGTTGACTATATTGTAAGTAAGTAGTTACCTTGGAGTTCGGAAACTTGAGATGGTAAACTTTTATTTGAATTTAAGTATTCTGTTGTAAGATATATATATATTTTAATAAAATCCATCTTAAATTTATTAAGTTTATAATTTGGTCTTTAGTTCAAATCGGGTCCATTTGTGACACTCCACACCCGGATTCGGCTATCGGGTCGGGTAAGGGTGTTACACTCAAGCTCCTCAATTTTTTGCATTTAAAGTCGTTACTGTGGCTTCATTTTCTTCTTTCATAGCTATCATCTAAGCTTCAAGAGCATCATTCTTTTCTGTCAGCTTACCTATAGCAGTATTGAGGAGCGCTTCCACTGCGTCCATATTGGAACTAAGGGCCTTTTCCATATATTCCTTGAACTGCTCTCTCATCGAGTCTAACTCATCAGTGCATGCCTCCACTACCTCGAGTGTTTCCTTTACTTCTCCTATGGATTCCTCGAGATGGACCACACGACTTTCTAAAGCCGACAACATATCCCTTGATCTTTTTTGTTTTCTGCCTTTCCTAGCACGGGTCTCCATCGAGGCATTCTGCTTATCTGCTCCTTTCGACATCTCAATGGTGCCTTCGAATCTTAGCTTTGATACCAACTGTCACGGGGCTAGACTTTTCGTCTCGCAATTCGTGCGACCTTAGGCGATTCCTTCGCTTTGAATGCACCTAAGTCAATTTAACTCTCGCAAAGTGAAGATTCTCACAGAATTCTTCTAAGGCACCAAATTATAGTGAAAACAATCTCAAAGATAGAAGAAGCTCAAAAGAGTATAATAGCCACAGAAAAAACAATGTATACAAGGTGTTTGAGTAAATGCTCTCAATATATTCTTTAACTCAAAGAATAATGGATACAATGGATGATTACAAATGAGGGGGAGGCTCTCAATTTATAGTTGAGCTCTCCTCAAATCCAACGGTACAGATCGATTTACATCAACGACTGAGATTAGCTCCCATCTACAATTAAGAGTCTTAAGGAATTTAAACTCTATACAATCTTATCCATTTAGGATTTACGCTAGTTTACCCTGGTAACACTAGTTTTATTGAAGTGTTTCACTAGGCCACCAAGGCTTCAAGTAGATGGGCTTCTCCACGGGTTCCATGAATTGGGCCAGTTCATGTGAGTCAAATGAGCCACATTTAATAAGTTGACCTCTATGAGGCGTTTTGTACGCAATAGTCACGGGCTTTGACACGCGACCTGTGACAATAAGATCAAATTAATACAAAGTACAATGAACAAAAAATCGAAAAGAACTAAACAAAATCAGAAAACTTTTAAACAAAATCCATACATGATATACACATAATGAAACTAAAAATTTACACATTACAATTACATATTATGAAACTCGAACTTAAATAATTAATAACCCAAGACCGACACGATAACCAACAATATCTAAGTTGTCATCTGCAAACTTAAAACTTATAAATATAAAAACGAAAATTTATTTGCAAGTTTCTAAAAATGAAAAATTGGATGGGAAGTTTATGGAGTTGACATGGACTGAAAGGTCCATTACATAATTCCAGCCCATTTGTTTGACGGGCTTCCAATACAAAATCGACATTTTTAGGGCTTATATTCATGGTTGTTAAAAATTCAAGATTAAAATTTACTGGAGGAAATCTCATAATATAATCTGTCAAAAGATAGACCATAATATCTTAGATACATTATCATTCTGGGTGAAGTGGGCAGCCTATTAACAACGTTAGAAACCATATAATTAGAATAAATTTTAGAGAGGTTTTTAGCTACTATAAGTTTAGCCAAGATTGTTAAGTATGGCATAGATAACGGGCCATGATTTAAAGCAAAAGTGCAAAAGGGGAAGGGGACTTGACTTTGCGAACAAGAAGGAGAAGAGACGAGACGAGTCGTGTGGCACTGCCAGCCTTAAAATGGTAACGTGCGCCGACTAGCTTTTCCTTTTATCCCTCCATGCATGCCTCTCCTATCACTCATCTTTTCACTTAAACATGCACTTGGGTAGGCACTGTTCTTGAGTCTTTGACCCACCCTAAACGTCTATTCTTTTAACCTTGTTAGTATTATTCATTTACCTTTGGGGAATGACTCCATTTTGATCCTTTCTCATTACCTTTTCTCTGTTTCTTCTCCCACAGTCCACTCATTCTCACCCTTTCTTAATTGCTAGGTCACTCGGGACACAGTGAGAGACAGATATGGAGGTCAGGGCAGAGTTCGTAAGTGTTGTTGTTTTTGGTCGTTGTTTGCTGGGTTGGGAAAAAGAAGGTTGGGTTTCTTGTTTAAGAAAGGCCATCATGATCTGACATGCTCAAAGACATTTGTGGGGAACATGCAAAAGTTTCAGATGTTGGGAAGCACAACTTCCCTCCCTATGTATGCACACATACCAAAATGCCTCTTTAAATTAGAAATCAATGGACACATGCCAATGGACTACATTTACTGGTCACTGCCTGCTACTACTTCAACTCTTACAACCATCATTCATGCCTTCTTCAGTAATGCTATGTGATATTTGATCATCAATACGACAGATGTCGAATTACAGACTTTTTTCCGCTGACTCTAGTTAAAATACAATTTTGACAATCTCCTATAAGTTATAGTTTGTTTATAAAGGAAAACTTTTTTTCTAACAGCGCTTACTATTAAGGTAATTTGGACAACAAAACATAGTTTAATACATATATTACAATTAAAAAAGTGATTTTAAAAAGTTCTATACGAAAAAGTTCAATAAAGTGTAGTTTAGAATTTCAAGTGATTAGCATTTTTATAAAAAAAAAATAGATTTTGTAAATTTAAAATGTTTATTTTAATCTAAAAAGTTGATGGCATCGCATTATTAATCTTATGATATTTTTAAAAGAAAATTCTAATTGTGAAAGTATTTGAAAGTTTTTAAGTTGATACAATATTTAGAATTATTTATAGTTCATCTCAACTTTTAAATAAAAATATAAACGTGCTTCACGGTCGAACCCATGTCATCTTGCATCGAGAACAAAATTAATACCAACCAAATTAAGACTCAATCGACATTAATTTTACGATATATAAAACAAAATTTTGAAATGCTTTTTAATTAACTAATATAAAGTTAATTACCTTTTAAGCCATTAATACTATAAATGGAAAGAAAAGAAAATTTATAATTTCCACCCTAAAGGGAATTTGCAAAAGTCGAAAGTAGTAATTTTCAGTTTTAATTTTGGATTAGAAAACCAATATAAAGTTAAAAAATTAAATGAATTAATTTAATTTTTAGTTAATTGATATCATTATTGTTATAATATAGAGAGTTTAAGTAATTATTATCCTCGGTGTTATAACAATAGAGTTGACTATTGTTGGTAATGGTAGTATAGCACGTAGATTCTCCTCCAGGTGCCTTACTATCAAACAGTATAGCAGTAAAGGGCTACAGTTGGACGCATGCTTAGATAAGGTTGATGGGAATTCTCATCTTTTCTTTTCTTTTCTTAAGATTTTTCCTTTCTTTTTCCCAAGATCAAGGAGTGAGTATAGAATTAATTAATGAGAGCCATTAAAGAAAATGACGTACGTGTTTTTTTTCTTCTTCTGATTTTGCATCAGAAAGAATGCAAAAAGAACATTCATTAATTGAACAAACATCTCATCTGTCCATACCAGACAAACAATTTCACTTTCGATTAAAAAATTACGATTTTCAATCCAAGTAAACTACCTGTTATGATGATCCTGGCATTGACAGTTAACGCATAAAAAATATTCGTGGAAAAGCTGATGACAGATTGATTAAATCAAAAAGTAAGGTTTTATATATATATTTGCTAAAACATTAATTTTAGTCTTAATATCAGTATAATAAGGCTTCAACTTTGACACCTGGTGGATGATGGATGAGAAAGCGATGGGAAGGAAAAGAGAGAATATTGCAGTTGTAGAGATAAAATAGAAAAAAAAGGAACAGAAGATAAGTAAATAATGCAACCTAGATGATGAAATAAGATACATAAATTGGAGCCACAATACCACCATTGCACTTAAAGATGCCCCAGTCGAAGATCTAGATCTAAAACCTCCTTTGTATCTCCGAACCCTGTGACCAAGTCTAAACCAGTAACCCCACCGACCTCAAGCTTATAATTTGGTGCATGCACCTTCAAATTTTCAACCCCAGCTGGGAAGGGTGTCATGGTATTCTCCTGTGACAAATCTCCAAGTTGAGGGTTCAGAGACTTTTTTGGGTTTTCCCCATAGGTTAGAACTGAAGACGAAGGAGTGGGGAAGAGTGGAGAAAGCAAGGAATGGTGGGGATAGACAGAGAAGTCATCAGATGGAGAAGAGGAATTAATAGGGTTAGGGTTAGGGTGATTAGGGTTAGAGTTGGGTTTATTAGGGTTCTGGGATTCTAAAACCCATGAAGAAAACAATCTCAACCTGGCTCTATCCTTCCTATGAACATTCATATGACCTCCAAGGGCTTGAGCTGACCTGAATTCTCTCTTGCAAAAGGTACAAGTATAATATTTTGCAGGCCATGGTGACTTACAACATGAGTACTGCTCACCCTCCAACTCCACCAAGTCCAACCTGTTAAACTCCCACTTGCCCATCTTGCTTGTACTCCAATCACTCCTTTCCATGCTTGCTTCTGTATTCTAAAAACATTTAAAAAGAAAAGAGAGAGAGATTAAAAAGTAAAACCCCCAAAAATGTTGGTTTAACTGATTAGAAAAAAGCCGTAAGAAGAAGACAGAAAGTGAATCAAAATTTACAGAGAAAAAGAAAGCGAACGTACTGATGATCGATCTGCGAGAGATACAGTTAAGTTAAAGCAGGTGAGACGAATTGGGCAAGTATTATATCTGCTTTATAGATAGCCGCTACTGAAATTCTATGCGCCACAAACAAATCATATTTATTCTATTAAATTAAATGTGCTCACCAGCAAATGTTGGTTCTACTTCTGGATATTAATTACTTGACTGATATATCAACCCACCCATTTTAACCCCCAAAATGGCAATTTATGCCGATGTGTACTGAAAATGCATATAGCTTTAGTTATCTATACTATAATTAATTTTGAATTGTTTTAAAAAAAAAGTATTTATACATGTTGATAGAAATGTACCATAAAAGAGGAGATAAGGAAGAGAATGTGGTGGTGATATAAAGATCGATTCACCTATATAGATAAAGAGCCAGAAAATAAGGGAAGTAGGAGAGAAGTAAGGTGACTACGAAGGTGAGGAAAACCGAGTGTTGTATGTAAATGCTTAGGGGTGTTGAGAGGGTAAAAACCCATTCTTTCATTGTTCTTTTAGGTATTTATAGAGGAAGGTCTCATGCCTTATCCCATGCTTGGTGGTGCCACATCATAAACAAATACGAGTAGTGGTCCACTCGTGTGGTCGGCTAGGTAATAGGCCAATTGCCCTCAATTGTGGTATTGCTCTAACATTCTTTTAGCTGAAGTAGTACGAAGTTGTTATGTCCCAATGGTCCTCTCTTGATGGTAAGTGTGTTCCCACTAAAAAGCGGGTAGTCTAATAGCGAGTGGAGTGCGCGGGTGGCTGGTCAACTAGTGACTAGTTAGGCCATGCAAGTTGCGAAAGACCAACCGAGAGATGTGGGGTGAAGAACCATTCACAGATGCTTCTCAAATAACCTCTCGAGATGTCACGTGTGCAGGAGGTATAGGAGTATAACAATATTGAAATTTTTATTATTTATATATTCTAAAAATAAATTTTTATTATTATACATAAAGCAAATGTTGCTTAGACTACCAAACTAATGCAAACCAATACAATATTTTCTTTTTTAAAAAAAAATAGAAAAGAACAGAAAATATAGTCAATATTTATATATGGAAATCCGTAAAGGTTATACAACATATATATTTCATCAGCAAGTGAATTTTTATTAAATAAAAAAAAAGTGTTTATGAAACAACACCATAATTGCAAAGCATGAGATCACCTCAAAATATATGTTCAAACCAATACCAAAGATCTCAAAATAAAAAAAACATAACCAAGACAGAAAAAAAAAAACCACACTAGATGAAAAATTAGACAACTCAAAACAAATACAACTCCAAACATTCAGACAGATAGCATCAATAAATAGCCTTTGATAGTCTTTTTTCCATTCTTGCATCTAAGTTGTTGAAACATTACTATTACCTTGTTCTATTTCATGTTAAAATAGTAGATAGAACAACTAGTTTTTGGAACAATGAAAGTTTTCATGTTTGGTTGACATATTTGACTTATTCAATTAATATGGTTTATTTCTAAAATATTGCTAACCAACAAATGAAAGAGAATTTCATGCTAGAGTATGTTATGATATTCTTATCTTTTTTATTGACTTGGAGAAGAAAGGAGTAGAGTTTGAGTTGGTGAAGAATTCTATCCTTATCTTTTAAGAGAGTCTAAACCTATTGGGAGGTTGAATTATGAAGAGCCTTATTTGATAAATACTTAAGATAATTTATTTGATAAAATCAACTTTTAAATTGAAGACAAAGTCTTATAGAAATTCCGCTCAAAAGACTCTTAAAGAGGCCCATAAATAGGCAGTAATACTGCACATTGAAGGCATGGTTCTTAAGTGTCTAAGCCGAGTTTTTTTGTTGCTTTTGTTTGACACTCTTATAGGTATCATTTGGAGAGTTCTATTATTTTATGTGAGGATATTTTGGGGAGAATGATTGTAAAGATTGGGTTCAACATTAGGGTTGCCATTATCTGTTGTTGTAACAATAGATTAGGCTTAATCTAATAGGTGATCCAGTGCAATTGTTGAATATAATCATTTTTTGAGCAAGGCTTTGCAGAGTAAGATTAGTGAATTCGAACTACATTAAAAAATATTTCTTATTGATTCTCTCCTTACCTTACTCTTTTTTTTTATATTATCTTATACTATTTGTTCCAACTCAAAGTTGCACCTGTTCCAACAATAGTTTAAACATTAAATTGGAACTTTTGCAAACTAAAAGTCTTTTCACAAGTCAAAATTGTTGTGGCAAAATGCAAATTCAGGAGATCCTTCTTCCATTATTGACCGTCTATAAACGCACTATCATTTATAGTTTAAATATAACATCAAAAAAATAGAAGAATTAAGAACGGCGATGTTTGCAAGTGCACAAGTCAAATTGTATATAGTTGTGTAACGAAATACTAGAAGTATTCCGAGTATCTTACCCAAGGGAGGATGGAATAAATAATGAAAATACTTTTACAATAACAAATCTAAGTAGTAGTAATTATTTCTTATATTACGATTAACCATAAAATGGATTAATAGGAATAAAAATATATAAATAAATAAAAAGATATAAATAACGAGAAATAAACAAACGAGCTAAATCGATAAACTAATCAGAAAGATTAACTTGCTTCAGGGTTTGTAACTAACTTCAAATTAGAGTTTTAGAGTGGATTAGTAACCGATTAACTAATTATTACCTCTCGGCCTCTAATTAACTAATTGTTTGGTTGATACTTGCTTATCTCTCGACCTCACTTTCTCAACCATGATAAATTACGATTTACTCGGTTTGACTTATCTCTCGACCTTGTCTAGCCTATGATAACTTATTAGGGTTGTCAAGCCTAACAGTTTAAGAACACATAATTTATAACAACTAATCCTTCTCAAGAAACCCTAAATCCTCTGTTAATCACATTTCCATCCACTTGTTAATCTCCCCTAAGGGGTTTAGCCACTCATGCTATTCATAATCTAAACTTTGATTGAACAAATCATGTAAAGAACACAATTGATTCGGATAAGAAAAGAGATTTGAATAATCATGGATTCAATATCGAATGGGGAACGGAGTAGCAAATCTCTCGATTGGAATACAAAAATAAAACGAATGCAAAGGAAAACAAAAACTGAATACTTTAATTAAATAAACAAGTTCTTGAATCAAAATTGATTCAAGAAGAAAAAAAAGTTATGAAAAGCCAAAAAGAAAATAAACTACAACTACTTCTAAACTACGAGGGTTTTTTAAGGCGTCTAGGACGACTTTATTACATTCAACCCATAATGTCTTATTTAATCGAGGTGTTGGCAGCCTAAATTAGGTCCTCAGCATGTCCTAGGTCTTTGTATAAGTTTGATTGCGTGGACGAAAATAAACCCGAAATACTTGGGCAACACGTCAGCATTGTGTCGCGCCACACCCATCGCGTGGCGCGACACGACACCTAAATACTTCCTTGTGTCGTTCGTTCTGTGCTTTGACGTCCTAGGAAGCTTGTGCCTCACTCGACCCTTGCTTCCACTCAATTAGACCTTTATATCTCCATCCTACACACTCAATTGGACCAATTAGCACAACCTAAGACCCGTGCCGACCTATTAGGTCACAACACCTACAAAATATGTTAAAAACACTTATTTTTATTAACTTTTAATCATAAGACTAATTACTAGAAACGTAAATTGATGGTCTCGAAACTAACTAATAATTCGACAAAGGCAAGCGCACCTATCGAATAGTAGTATAGCTATGGTGAGTCTGGAATATCGTATCCACAAGAACTAAAAGTACTAGTAATAACTATCTTTCTATTATTTAGCCTAATAATTAAGGGGAATTGTTTTTAATTTAAAACTAACTAATTAACTATGAACGCGATAGAGAGTGAAGGAAATAATCGAATAAACCAATGATAAAGACAATACCCAAGGAAGAATCCACCTAGACTTCACTTATTATTCTGACTCTGAATTAAACGATTTATTCATTTGCCTTGATCCGTAGAAATCCCTAAATTATGTTAAAATATCTCTTTCGAGACTAAGAACAACTGACTCTAGGTTGATTAATTGAAATCTCTTTCTAATTAAAACCCCTATCGTCGCATTAACTCGATTTATGGATTCTCTTATTAGATTTGACTCTAATCCGGCAGATTTATGTCATCCTATTTCTAGGGTTGCAATCAACTCTGCTTAATTATGATAGATCTACTCTGAAATAGGGACTTTTGCTCCACTGAATAAGTACATCAAACTTGGATTAAATTCCTGAAAATATTAAGGCAAGGATTAAGAACACATAATTAAGAACAAGAACAAGTATTTATCATGTAATTCAGATAATTAAATAATAAGATTCATCATAGGTTTTATCCTCCCTAGGTACTTAGGGAGTTTAGTTCATACTTATAGAGGAAAACATCTCAAAATAAGGAAAACAACAAGACATAAAGAACTCAAAAACTTCTAAGGAACTTGATGGAGATCTTCAATCTTGAATGAAATCCTGCCTCTGAATTGATTCCGACGGCTTCCTTCGAGTAATTTCTTCGTTCTACTCTGCGTTTCCCCTTAGGTCCTCTTCTAGTGTGTATTTATAGACTTTAGAATGCTCAGAAACCCTAAAAATTGGCTTTTTTCGCGTGAAAATGAAACAGGGTGCGACAGGGACACGGGCGTGTGATCAGCCCGTGTGAGAATGCCCAGGCCATGTGCAAATCTGACATGGTTCGCGATCGACACGGGCTGACACACGGGCGTGTGTCCAGCCCGTGTGGTTCACACGAGCATGTGCTCAGCCCGTGTGGTACTGGCTTGGCCGTTTGGATCCTTAAGATAGCCCATTTTGTCCGATTTTGGCCCGTTTTTCGCTCCTTTCGCTTCCTTATGCTCACCTAAGTATAGAAACATGAATTTAAAGGATTAGGAGCATCGAATTCACAAAATTGTATAATAAACATCCAAAAACATGCTAAGCATGAGATTAAAATGTGTTACTTTTATGGTTTATCATAAATTAAAATCCTAAATTGTTTAGAAAACAAGTTCCTTAAGTGTAGAATTGACCCGAATTTACAACTACATTTGATGACAGGTTAACTATCAAAGATGAAACGCCATCCGAGATATCATACCATTAGCTTTACCCACATCAACAATTATGTAAAGAATCCCAAAATAGACCAAGAATGTATATTCATAAAAAGAAAAAAATGACGTGCAGGCCAAACATATAACATCATGCAATATTCAATAGCAACCAAAATAGCCAAGAAACCAACCAAAATCACCAAGCCAAAAATAACCACACTAGAACTAGCTTAGGTGATGTTGTGCTCAAGGATTAGCACTTATGAAAGAAAATCTCAATGAAACAAAACATCGCCCAAATCTTTCATAAACGATCAATAACAAACTCTGTATGCCCTTTCTGCTGACCAATACTTGACCACACCTTACTCACCACTAGTCATTTCCCTACACAAGCTCAAATCAACCATTAGACTCCCAATGACACAATTTTTCCAATTTAGGTTTCAAAAGAAATAAAATGCAAGAAAAATATTATTAATTCTAAAAGCTAAAAATCAATAAAAATAATTAAAAAGACTCGTAAATCGCTTGAAAACAAGCTCAAGTATTCGAGAGAGTCAAATTTGACATGTCAATTTACGACAGATCATGTATTGCTCCCCCTAACTTTGATAATCCTCAAATGACATTATATCTTACCAATCTTTGCAAACCTCTAAAGTGTACATGGCCAAGTTGTTGGATCCGGTGCCCTAAGTGTAGTATTTTCATCTAAGTACATGATAATACTCTAGAACGTCATATTTTTATGTGCTAATTGCATATTTATTTTGAGTATGATTCTACTAATTTGGGCTATTTATGGTCTTTTATCTTATAGGGACTAAATTGGAGGCTAAAGCGAAATTAAGGGCCAAAAGCGTGAATTTAGAGATAAAATGGGTCAATGTGCGACAAAGGGAAAAGTTGGCGCCAAAAGTGCAAGCATGGAGGACACAAGGGTTGAAATGCAAAAAGAAGATATTTTATTTTATCAAACTCTATTTTAATTATATTAGGATAATTAATATTAGGATAATTATTAAGGATTATTTAATTTCTTTATTTATTTTTATTTATCTTTGATTATTTGTAATTATCTTTAGGAATTTAAGTAGGACTAGTCTACCTATCTTAGCACTATAAATAGGGGATGAAGTGACTCAAATTAATGTTCATCTTTTTCTATAAACTCTCTCCCCAAAAGTCATTGTTCTCTCTATATTTCCTTTTAATAAGAATATCCATTTATATATTTATTTTCTTTTCCATCACAATCATGAGCCACTAGAACCCATCTAGCCAAAGGTTGTCGAAAATCCCCAAAAAGGGTTCTTGAGGTTTAGAATCCGTACTTAGCCTTCTCAACAGGGTATTCATTGTTTCTCCGCATTACGGGGCTGACGCTTCCGTCCATGGCCCTTAAAAAGTGATCTTTTCAACGTGTGCAAGGAACGACCGCTTTGTATATTTTGAGAAGGTTGTAGAGTCGGTTCGTTAGCTTACTGCGTCAGAGGTTGGCGAGCCCAAGAGACAAAATGGTGTGGGATTCACCATTGAGAAACGCTGATCTAGCATAAGATGATCCCACAAGAGCGATTGTTGGCTAGAGTCAGGTTCCACTAAATCGAAGTCTAAATCTTTGGAGCTGGTGGTCGTAGGCGTCCTCTTCCACTATAACTGGCTTATTCGGGTTGAGAAGGATCATCTAAAAGCCAAGGATTGAACCCAAGGCGGATCGAGGCAACCGGAGGCTGGAATTTCTCCACATAAGAAACTTTCTCTAAACTCTTTTTTTTTTTTATCTTCTTCATTTTAATTTTCGCAATTTATTTAATCTCGCAATCTCAATTCACTTTAAATTCTATTTTTATTTTTTTCAGATCAAAAATTCTTAATTCTATTTTTTTTTAATTTTCAGGAACGTAAGTTTTCTTGGTCAAGAAATTGTCCAGGATCTCAAGAAACGAGCATTCGTACAATCCGGTCCCTGAGGATTCGACCCTACTTCCCATTTACTGTTGTTTTTACTATTTTACAGGGAATAGGATATATTTGGCGCTTTCAACGATGCATCAAATTTTGGCGCCGTTGCCGGGGATCGGTAACGTACTAATCTTGTTTTTTGTTTCTTATGACCAGATCTACTCCAGGCACTCTTGCGTTTGACTTAGAAATTGAAAAGACTGCGAGAGCTAATCGCAAGGAAACAAAGCTATGGAAAAAGCAATCAGCGGTGGTTAGGACTCAAAGCAATCCACCGCTAGAAATCGTAATCGAAATCGACGACGAAGCGTAGTCTAGGGTTAACAAAACCCTACTCAAACATTTGAAAGTAAAGCAAAAGAAGTCGATTCACCTGAAGAGGTGCTTGAAACTAGGGTTAACGAAAACCCGAATTTGGTACGTCAACCAATGGCTCAAACAATTCGGCAACTAGCAAGTCTCCGACGAACAATCGCCATTGTGCATCGCATATCCTACTATGGATACCGATTTTGAATCAAGTCGAGTTAATTCGGGCTTGCGCCAACTTTCCGAGGGTTACAAAATGAAAACCCCATAAACATTTGAAGGAGTTTCATATGGTTTGTCCGAGTATGAAACCTCAATACGTGAATCGATGATCAAATTAAATTGCGCTTTCCTTTTTTCCTAGCAAATTCAGCTAGGGAATGGTTGTTTTATTTACCTCCTGGATCTATAACTACTTGGGCTGATTTATCTCGTTTATTTCTCAACATGTTTTTCCCAGCATCTAGAGGAGCTGAGCTGAGAAGAGAGATCGTGGGAATAAGGTAAAAGAAGCGAGAGACTCTTACGATTATTGGAAGCGGTTAGTGTGCGAGCCGCCCACAACACGGTATAACAACAGAACAATCTCTCCTCTAGTACTTTTATGAAGGCTTGAAGCCCATGGAGATGAATATGGTAGACGCCGCTAGTGGAGGAGCGTTGGTCAATATGACCCCTCAACAAGCAAGAGACCTGATCTCCACAATGGCTGCAAATTCTCAACAGTTCCGAGTCAATCCTGAACCCCCTAGAAGGGTTCACCAGCTAAGTAATTCTTCCATAGAAGATAGACTTGATAGACTTACTAATATTGTGAGCTCTCTTGTTACAGAAAAAGCTAAACCAGCTCGGTTATGTGGAATATGTGCTACACCTGAGCACACAACTGATGCATGTCCCAGTTTGTATGATGACTCTATGGATCATTTAGATGCAGTGGGAAATTTCCCTGGCCCACCACAGAGGCGATATGATCCCTACGCTAATACCTACAACCTAGGATGGAGGGACCATCCCAACTTGAGTTATGGGACCAACCCACGGTATAACCAGCCATACCAAAATCAGCTTCCACAACAGCCTCGAGATTCAGGTAATTTCTTAGAAACCATGGTCAATAAATTAGCAGCTAATGTCCTTGATTTTCAACAGCAAACTCTTAATTTCCAAAGAGAAATGAAGAATTTTCAACAGAAAACTGAGGCGTCTATAAGAGAATTGACCATATCAGTTGAGAAATTGAACTCTCAAGGGAAGCTGCCATTACAAACATAACCTAATCCAAGACAACACGCAAATGCAGTGACGTTGCGAAGTGGAAAGGTACTGGAACCAATTCCTGACAGGAATCTTGACCAAGAAATCGCCCAGGAAAAACCCAAAAAAGACGAACAGGTCCGACCGAAACCTCCACTACCTAAAATTCAACCTCCATTTCCAGAACGATTCAACCAGTGTCGAAGAGGTAAAGAGGACAAGGAGATCCTCGAAACATTTAGGAATGTCGAGATCAACATTTCGCTGTTGGATTCTATCAAACAAATACCGAGGTATGCTAAATTTCTTAAAGAGCTTTGCACCAACAAGCGGAAGTTAACAGGTAATGAAAGGGTGAATGTTGGTGAAAATGTATCTGCAGTATTACAGCGAAAAATGTCGGCAAAATGTAAGGATAGGGGCATGTTTGCAATACCATGCAAAATAGGTCATCTGGGAATTAAAAAGGCTATGTGTGATCTAGGAGACTCCATAAATGTAATGCCATATTCTATTTATGAATCACTTAACGCAGGTTTTTTGAAAAAAACATGTGTTATCATTCAATTGGCTGACAGGTCTGTTGTGCATCCCGAAGGAGTCCTCGATGATGTATTAGTCAAATTCAATGGACTTATCTTCCCTGCAGACTTTTATGTGATAAAAATGGAGGAGGATAACGCTCCTGGGTCTTCAGACATCTTGTTAGGGCGACCTTTCCTTAGTACCGCAAATACTAAGATTGACGTCTGACGCGGAACCCTCACGATGGAGTTTGATGGGGAGATCGTGAAGTTTAACGCTTATGGCAATCGTTAGCCACCCGGTGAAGTCTTGGACGTAAACCGTGTCGACATAATTAACTCATCAATGAAAAAACTTTTGAGTCATCTTATGGAGATAAATCTAAAATGATGTTTGATGATTTTAAATCATTAATAAATTATTGGCTCTTATGGATACTAAACTTCTACCTTCTTTTGTGCAGGCATCAGATCCAAAATTAAAACCACTTCTCGAGCATCTCAAATTCACATTTTTGGAGAATGATGAGACCATTGCCAACTTAAAAGGGATTAACCCCTTGGAGGAAAATATGAAACCAATGAAAGAGGCGCAAGGACGATTAAACCCAAATATGGTGGATGTGATAAAAAATGAGAATTTCCAAGCTCACACGATTGAAAAGATTTATTTTGAGCCACCGTAGAACCATTTAAATCGTCGAGCTAATGAGGTTAAACAAGCGCTTGTTGGGAGGTAACCCAATCCTTATTTTTTTTCATTATTATTATTATTTCTTATTTATTCCTTTCTTTTCTTTTCTTTTTAATTTCTTTTATTTTTTATTTAAATATTAATAAATTTCTCTTCTTCCATCTAGGTAAAACCGAGCGAAAATACGAAGAAAAAGAGACAGAAAGTGAGCCCAGAATGCCATATCCCTGCAGCCAAACAGTCCTATTCCAGCCTCCGAGCCCTCCACATCGTCCCCTTCACGCACAAGTCCTCCGCAATCGACAGTAGCTACACGGGGAGTTTTTCTAAACATTTCTACCTATTTATTTCTTTTGCGTCCACATTGAGGACAATGTGTTTTAAGTAGGGGGGAGGAACTCTTCGTATTATTGTCATCTTCTGATGTGATTTGTGTTTGCTGCTTGAGGCTCCATTTTATCCATATTTTTTTTAACAATATTCCGTTGCTTTTCATGCCCAAGAATTTAACCACGACTTGCCACTGTTTGACCTACATGCATGATTCTTAGCTACTGAGTTAGTTATGATTCTGTCTGTTTGATTTTATCTCCACTGTTTTATTTTTATTAGGCTAAAAATAATTATGATTAATAAGTTAACTCTATCTTGCTTTTCGTAAAATTGATCAAGTTTAATATAAAGTGGACACTTAATACAATTGCATGCCTAAAATTATATTCATGTCTATTAGGTGGTTACTAAAACTTATTTTCGACATTTGATTATTTCTCTTAGGTCCTCCAAAATTAAAATTTCATGTAAATTTTGTTTAATGACAATAAATGTTTCCAAGGTTATGAGTGCAGCATAGAACGTGACTGACTGAGTAACCGGGGTAGGGTGCTTGGGTTGTCATTCTACTTCGCGTCAAAAGGTTGTGTGACGTGATAGGTAAAACTCCGCTAACCAAGGTTATGAGTGCGGCTCAGAACGTGACTGATTGAGTAACCGGGGTAGGGTGCTTGGGTTGTCATTCTACTTTGCGTCAAAAGGTTGTGTGACGTGATGGGTAAAACTCCGCTAACCGGAAATAAATATATTCCTAAGTAAATAAATAATATAAAAAAAAGAAGAAAAAAATAATAAAATAAAAAAAAAGAAAAAGAAAAATAGTACTAATAAAATTGCAGTTGGGGACTAAAGGGGGAAATAAATAGAGTGTCTTGGTAGGTTTGGTAATTTACCTAAATAGCATGAAATAATTCAAGACGATTTTAATTTTTGTGTGTGTTAATTAGAATACTTTTTCTATTTTACTTAAAGCAAGCTTAGAAGTTCTCTTTATTTTTCATATGCATTTTTTACTAATTTTTATAAAACTTTGGAGTAGAATTTCTTTCAGGATCTAATTTTCACAGTGGATAGGAACCATACTTGAGGGCAAGCATGGGCTAAGTAGGGGGAATTTGATAATACTCTAGAACGTCATATTTTTATGTGCTAATAGCATATTTATTTTGAGTATGATTCTACTAATTTGGGCTATTTATGGTCTTTTATCTTATAGGGACTAAATTGGAGGCTAAAGCGAAATTAAGGGCCAAAAGCGTGAATTTAGAGATAAAATGGGCCAATGTGCGACAAAGGGAAAAGTTGGCGCCAAAAGTGCAACCATGGAGGACACAAGGGTTGAAATGCAAAAAGAAGATATTTTATTTTATCAAACTCTATTTTAATTATATTAGGATAATTAATATTAGGATAATTATTAAGGATTATTTAATTTCTTTATTTATTTTTATTTATCTTTGATTATTTGTAATTATCTTTAGGAATTTATGTAGGACTAGTCTACCTATCTTAGCACTATAAATAGGGGATGAAGTGACTCAAATTAATGTTCATCTTTTTCTGTAAACTATCTCCCCAAAAGTCATTGTTCTCTCTATATTTCCTTTTAATAAAAATATCCATTTATATATCCATTTTCTTTTCCATCACAACCATGAGCCACTAAAACCCATCTAGCCAAAGGTTGTCGAAAATCCCCAAAAAGGTTTCTTGAGGTTTAGAATCCGTACTTAGCCTTCTCAACAGGGTATTCATTGTTTCTCCGCATTACGGGGCTGACGCTTCCGTCCATGGCCCTTAAAAAGTGATCTTTTCAACGTGTGCAAGGAACGGCCGCTTTGTATATTTTGAGAAGGTTGCAGAGTCGGTTCGTTAGCTTACTGCGTCAGAGGTTGGTGAGCCCAAGAGACAAAATGGTGTGGGATTCACCATTGAGAAACGCTGATCTAGCATAAGATGATCCCACAAGAGCGATTGTTGGCTAGAGTCAGGTTCCACTAAATCGAAGTCGAAATCCTTGGAGCTGGTGGTCGTAGGTGTCCTCTTCCACTATAACTGGCTTATTCGGGTTGAGAAGTATCATCTAAAAGCCAAGGATTGAACCCAAGGCGGATCGAGGCAACCGGAGGCTGGAATCTCTCCACATAAGAAACTTTCTCTAAACTCTTTTTTTATCTTCTTCATTTTAATTTTCGCAATTTATTTAATCTCGCAATCTCAATTCACTTTAAATTCTATTTTTATTTTTTCAGATCGAAAATTCTTAATTTGCTTTTTTATTTTCAGAACGCAAGTTTTCTTGGTCAAGAAATTGTCCAGATCTCAAGAAACGAGCATTCGTATAATCCGGTCCACGAGGATTCGACCTACTTCCCTTTATCGTTGTTTTTACTATTTTACAGGGAATAGGATATATTTGGCGCTTTCAATGATGCATCAAATTTTGGCGCCGTTGCCGGGGATCGGTAACGTACTAATCTTGTTTTTGTTTCTTATGACCGGATCTACTCCGGGCACTCTTGCGTTTGACTTAGAAATTGAAAAGATCACGAGCTAATCGCAAGGAAACAAAGCTATGGAAAAAGCAATCAGCGGTGGTTAGGACTCAAAGCAATCCACCGCTAGAAATCAGAATCGACGACGAAGCAGAGTCTAGGGTTAACGAAAACCCTACTCAAACATTTGAAAGTAAAGCAAAAGAAGTCGATTCACCTGAAGAGGTGCTTGAAACTAGGGTTAACGAAAACCCGAATTTGGTACGTCAACCAATGGCTCAAACAATTCGGCAACTAGCGAAGCTCGAACGTAACAATCGCCATTGTGCATCGCATATCCTACTATGGATACCGATTTTGAACTGAAGTCAGAGTTAATTCAGTTGCTGCCAACTTTCCGAGGGTTACAAAATGAAAACCCCCATAAACATTTGAAGGATTTTCATATGGTTTGTCTGAGTATGAAACCTCAATACGTAACTGATGATCAAATTAAATTGCGCGCTTTCCCTTTTTCCTAGCAAATTCAGCTAGGGAATGGTTGTTTTATTTACCTCCTGGATCTATAACTACTTGGGCTGATTTATCTCGTTTATTTCTCAACATGTTTTTCCCAGCATCTAGAGCAGCTGAGCTGAGAAGAGAGATCGTGGGAATAAGGCAAAAAGAAGCAGAGACTCTTTACGATTATTGGAAGCGGTTTAAGAAGTGTGCGAGCTGCCCACAACACGGTATAACAGAACAATCTCTCCTCTAGTACTTTTATGAAGGCTTGAAGCCCATGGAGATGAATATGGTAGACGCCGCTAGTGGAGGAGCGTTGGTCAATATGACCCCTCAACAAGCAAGAGACCTGATCTCCACAATGGCTGCAAATTCTCAACAGTTCCGAGTCAATCCTGAACCCCCTAGAAGGGTTCACCAGCTAAGTAATTCTTCCATAGAAGATAGACTTGATAGACTTACTAATATTGTGAGCTCTCTTGTTACAGAAAAAGCTAAACCAGCTCGGTTATGTGGAATATGTGCTACACCTGAGCACACAACTGATGCATGTCCCAGTTTGTATGATGACTCTATGGATCATTTAGATGCAAAGGGGAAATTTCCTGCCCACCACAGAGGCGATATGATCCCTACGCTAATACCTACAACCTAGGATGGAGGGACCATCCCAACTTGAGTTATGGGACCAACCCACTCAGTATAACCAAACCATACCAAAATCGGCTTCCACAACATTTCCTCGAGATTCGGGTAATTTCTTAGAAACCATGGTCAATAAATTAGCGACTAATGTCCTTGATTTTCAACAAGAAACTCTTAATTTCCAAAGAGAAATGAAGAATTTTCAACAGAAAACTGAGGCGTCTATAAGAGAATTGACCATATCAGTTGAGAAATTGAACTCTCAAGGGAAGCTTTCGTTACAAACAGAACCTAATCCAAGACAACACGCAAATGCAGTGACGTTGCGAAGTGGAAAGGTACTGGAACCAATTCCTGACAGGAATCTTGACCAAGAAATCGCCCAGGAAAAACCCAAAAAAGACGAACAGGTCCGACCGAAACCTCCACTACCTAAAATTCAACCTCCATTTCCAGAACGATTCAACCAGTGTCGAAGAGGTAAAGAGGACAAGGAGATCCTCGAAACATTTAGGAATGTCGAGATCAACATTTTGCTGTTGGATGCTATCAAACAAATACTGAGGTATGCTAAATTTCTTAAAGAGCTTTGCACCAACAAGCGGAAGTTAACAGGTAATGAAAGGGTGAATGTTGGTGAAAATGTATCTCATGATATTAAAATGAAAAATGCCTAAAAATGTAAGGATAGGGGCATGTTTGCAATACCATGCAAAATAGGTCATTTGGGAATTAAAAAGGCTATGTGTGATCTAGGAGACTCCATAAATGTAATGCCATATTCTATTTATGAATCACTTAACGCAGGTTTTTTGACAAAAACATGTGTTATCATTCAATTGGCTGACAGGTCTGTTGTGCATCCCGAAGGAGTCCTCGAGGATGTATTAGTCAAATTCAATGGACTTATCTTCCCTGCAGACTTTTATGTGATAAAAATGGAGGAGGATAACGCTCCTGGGTCTTCAGACATCTTGTTAGGGCGACCTTTCCTTAGTACTGCAAATACTAAGATTGATGTACGAAGCGGAACCCTCACGATGGAGTTTGATGGGGAGATCGTGAAGTTTAACGTTTATGGCAATCATTAGCCACCCCAAAGAAGTCTTGGGCGTGGCGCGTGTCGACATAATTAACTCATCGATGAAAAAACTTTTGAGTCATCTTATGGAGATAAATCTAAAATGATGTTTGATGATTTTAAATCTGTTAATAAATTATTGGCTCTTATGGATACTAAACTTCTACCTTCTTTTGTGCAGGCATCAGATCCGAAATTAAAACCACTTCTCGAGCATCTCAAATTCACATTTTTGGAGAATGATGAGACCATTGCCGACTTAAAAGGGATTAACCCCTTGGAGGAAAATATGAAACCAATGAAAGAGGCGCAATGACGATTAAACCCAAATATGGTGGATGTGATAAAAAATAAGAATTTCCAAGCTCACACGATTGAAAAGATTTATTTTGAGCCACCGTAGAACCATTTAAATCGTCGAGCTAATGAGGTTAAACAAGCGCTTGTTGGGAGGTAACCCAATCCTTATTTTTTTTTCATTATTATTATTTCTTATTTATTCCTTTCTTTTCTTTTCTTTTTAATTTCTTTTATTTTTTATTTAAATATTAATAAATTTCTCTTCTTCCATCTAGGTAAAACCGAGCGAAAATACGAAGAAAAAGAGACAGAAAGTGAGCCCAGAATGCCATATCCCTGCAGCCAAACGGTCTTATTCCACCTCAGAGCCCTCCACATCGTCCCTTCACGCACAAGTCCTCCGCAATCGACAGTAGCTACACGGGGAGTTTTTCTAAACTTTTCTACCTATTTATTTCTTTTGCGTCCACATTGAGGACAATGTGTTTTAAGTAGGGGGGAGGAACTCTTCGTATTATTGTCATCTTCTGATGTGATTTGTGTTTGCTTCTTGAGGCTCCATTTTATCCATATTTTTTTAACAATATTCCGTTGCTTTTCATGCCCAAGAATTTAACCACGACTTGCCACCGCTTGACCTACATGCATGATTCTTAGCTCTTTGAGTTAGTTATGATTACATCTGCTTTGATTTTATCTCCACTTTGTTTTATTTTTATTAGGCTAAAAATAATTATGATTAATAAGTTAACTCTATCTTGCTTTTCGTAAAATTGATCAAGTTTAATATAAAGTGGACACTTAATACAATTGCATGCCTAAAATTATATTCATGTCTATTAGGTGGTTACTAAAACTTATTTTCGACATTTGATTATTTCTCTTAGGTCCTCCAAAATTAAAATTTCATGTAAATTTTGTTTAATGACAATAAATGTTTCCAAGGTTATGAGTGCACTTAGAACGTGATCGATCGAGTAATCGGGGTAGGGTGCTTGGGTTGTCATTCTACTTCGCGTCAAAAGGTTGTGTGACGTGATAGGTAAAACTCCGCTAACCAAGGTTATGAGTGCGGCTCGAACGTGGTGATTGAGTAACCGGGGTAGAGTGCTTGGGTTGTCATTCTACTTTGCGTCAAAAGGTTGTGTGACGTGATGGGTAAAACTCCGCTAACCGAAAATAAATATATTCCTAAGTAAATAAATAATATAAAAAAAGAAGAAAAAAAATAATAAAATAAAAAAAAAGAAAAAAGAAAAATAGTACTAATAAAATTGCGATTGGGGACTAAAGGGGGAAATAAATAGAGTGTCTTGGTAGGTTTGGTAATTTACCTAAATAGCATGAAATAATTCAAGACGATTTTAATTTTTGTGTGTGTTAATTAGAATACTTTTTCTATTTTACTTAAAGCAAGCTTAGAAGTTCTCTTTATTTTTCATATGCATTTTTTACTAATTTTTATAAAACTTTGGAGTAGAATTTCTTTCAAGATCTAATTTTCACAGTGGATAGGAACCATACTTGAGGGCAAGCATGGGCTAAGTAGGGGGAATTTGATAATACTCTAGAACGTCATATTTTTATGTGCTAATTGCATATTTATTTTGAGTATGATTCTACTAATTTGGGCTATTTATGGTCTTTTATCTTATAGGGACTAAATTGGAGGCTAAAGCGAAATTAAGGGCCAAAAGCGTGAATTTAGAGATAAAATGGGCCAATGTGCGACAAAGGGAAAAGTTGGCGCCAAAAGTGCAACCATGGAGGACACAAGGGTTGAAATGCAAAAAGAAGATATTTTATTTTATCAAACTCTATTTTAATTATATTAGGATAATTAATATTAGGATAATTATTAAGGATTATTTAATTTCTTTATTTATTTTTATTTATCTTTGATTATTTGTAATTATCTTTAGGAATTTAAGTAGGACTAGTCTACCTATCTTAGCACTATAAATAGGGGATGAAGTGACTCAAATTAATGTTCATCTTTTTCTGTAAACTCTCTCCCCAAAAGTCATTGTTCTCTCTATATTTCCTTTTAATAAAAATATCCATTTATATATCCATTTTCTTTTCCATCACAACCATGAGCCACTAAAACCCATCTAGCCAAAGGTTGTTGAAAATCCCCAAAAAGGGTTCTTGAGGTTTAGAATCCGTACTTAGCCTTCTCAACAGGGTATTCATTGTTTCTCCGCATTACGGGGCTGACGCTTCCGTCCATGGCCCTTAAAAAGTGATCTTTTCAACGTGTGCAAGGAACGGCCGCTTTGTATATTTTGAGAAGGTTGCAGAGTCGGTTCGTTAGCTTACTGCGTTAAAGGTTGGCGAGCCCAAGAGACAAAATGGTGTGGGATTCACCATTGAGAAACGCTGATCTAGCATAAGATGATCCCACAAGAGCGATTGTTGGCTAGAGTCAGGTTCCACTAAATCGAAGTCTAAATCCTTGGAGCTGGTGGTCGTAGGCGTCCTCTTCCACTATAACTGGCTTATTCGGGTTGAGAAGTATCATCTAAAAGCCAAGGATTGAACACAAGGCGGATCGAGGCAACCGGAGGCTGGAATCTCTCCACATAAGAAACTTTCTCTAAACTCTTTTTTTTTATCTTCTTCATTTTAATTTTCGCAATTTATTTAATCTCGCAATCTCAATTCACTTTAAATTCTATTTTTATTTTTTTCAGATCGAAAATTCTTAATTCTGTTTTTTTTTTTTTTCAGGAACGCAAGTTTTCTTGGTCAAGAAATTGTCCAGGATCTCAAGAAACGAGCATTCGTACAATCCGGTCCCTGAGGATTCGACCCTACTTCCCCTTTACTGTTGTTTTTACTATTTTACAGGGAATATGATATATTTGGTGCTTTCAACGACGCATCAGTACACTTGTAATTTTTTCGAACAGATTGATTAATAAAATTATTCATGAATTAAATTAATATACTTTGTATTATTGTCATTAAATGGTTTTTGCATGCAAAGCAAACTAGAAGCAAATGTTGCTCATTGGTTCTCTATTGTTTAAACTGATACTAAGCAGTATTACGTGGTCGGATCGTAGTACGGAAAGACAACTTGTATTAGTAGACGAACCTAAACATGTCCTTAGTCTAATAAAAAATGAGCAAACTGATTGAAAGACTAATATGTCGTCTATCAAGTCTAATTGGGAAGCTGCCTTGTCTTGGGCATCAGAGCAGATGACACCCAAAAGATAGAGACATAGATGTGATTGACTAGACTGATAGTATATTGGATAGGACCTAAGCAGAATAAATCCTGAATCCATTTATGTATTTATTCACTTATGACATTCATAGTGTGACATACCTAAATCCTGAGTGAATGACGGACTATGTATACGTGACTCATATACTTTCATGTAAGTAAAAGCCCGAGCTCAAATAGATAAAGAATTCATAGCCCAAAACATGGGTAAATGATATCCTCTCACTAGCATTACATGATTGATGAAAAGTAAACGTAGCCACGGGTCGTCCATCTTTGTGATGGATGACTTGATCACTATTTGATAGTGATTGACTTTTCATGAAGGAAGATGTAATGGTTACCATGAGATGAAATAGGATCATATTGGGAGAACAGATATTATCCCAAAGAGATCAAGGATATCCTATGAGGGGAACACACTTATGACAAGGTCATTGGATGAGATCTGAATAGTTGCTTTAGTAATGGTATGTCACTGGGGAGAGCTCAATCACGATACTTTAGTGGAATGATTTCGTGACTAAATGAGTTTATAAATAATAGGTGAAAAGCCGAAACTTAACTATAATTCATTTGAGCCTCAACTTCATATGTCCAATCGGCCCTTACGCTAGCTCGTTGAAAACATAAATGAATTGTGTGTTTAAATAAAAATGAACAAATTGAATAGAAAAAGAGAAATGAGAGACATTCAGGAATGATTATGGTTTTTTCTGAAATGGAGAAATAGAATCATTTGGAAATGAATGTAGGTTTCCAAAAATAGAAATGAAAATGAAAATGGAAATTCGCAATCCTATATAGGATTACTTAAAAAATGATGGAAAAATGAATTTATGTTTTTGGACTGTTTTAAAGCCCGAAAATGAAAATAAACCATTTGGTCATAGTGGACATGTTGAGTTGTGACATATTGAACGAATTTTCTCAAAATTTTATTGGGGGTAAAATCGTCAAAATTTTACTTGAGTAAAATTAGGATGAGAAAATTATTTAATATGTAAATATTGAAGTTTATTTTGGGAAATAGAAAAACTGAATCGGGTTGGTTCACATTACATAGTACTGGGTCAAAAAGGCCCAGGAAGTACTTGTAATTGGACCTGATGTGAGAAACGCCTAAAACCCCTCATATAACATTAAGGGAGCGACAACCCTAGTAGAAATACAAGGGTGAGTCGTTCAACCATCTCCTACTCTAAGTAGGATGTTATTTTTCTATTTAAAATAAACCTCTACAACTTTACACGGGTTCTACATTCTCTTCCTATAAATAGATGGCACCAGTAGAGCTATTAACACTACTTTTGGGAGCTTGTTATTTTGTTGAAAAATAGAGAGAATTTATTCTCAACTTTTAAATATATTTTTTCAGAATAAAAATTTTACTGATTTCTATTAAAGAAGAGAATTTATGTTTTTACACCAAAAAGAAAACTTTTTCTAGTTATGCATTTTGATTTAATTGGTTCGAGCCCACACTCGAAGCAGTTCGTGGTATGAGAATAACGAAGAAGATCGTTTGGTTGAAATTCGGAAAACATCAAAGATCCACTTATCCAAAAACACATGTACGTATTTGGTTAAGATTTATTGTTATAAATATCACAAACTGGGTTGGTTTTCAAAATTTTAATTTTCTATTGTGCAAGAAAACTGTTTTCAAACTGAGATTTTTCCAACACAAGTCTCTCATGTTGTAGCTCAAGATCTAAAGAGCTAGCTAGATTGCAAGTGAGTGGTTTTACTAGCCTATAATTGTAACACCCTTAATCCGTATCCTTCGCCAGAATAGGGTTACAGAGTATTACCGTAAAAATATAACTTAAAATCATTCATTTCCAAACATTTCACAAATCATAGCATAACCTATTTAAACACATGCATATCGTCCCTTATTCGAGCCCTCGAGGCCTTAGAAACACTTTAAAAATAATTCGGGACTAAATCAGAAACATTTGAAACAATAAGGAAAAGTTAGAAAAATTCACACTGCAGGGGTCACACGGTCGTGTGGCCAGGCCGTGTGACTCACACGGCTGAGACACACGCCCGTGTCTCAGGTCGTGTAACATTCGAAATAGGGACACACGACCGTGCCCTAGCCCGTGTCCGTGCCCATGTAACTTTCTGACTTGGGCCACACGGCCAAGCCACACGGCCGTGTGCCAGGCTGTGTGTCACACACTGCTGAGACACATGCCCGTGTCTTAGGCCGTGTGGATAAGAAATTGGCCAAAATCAAGCCATTTCTTTCACCCATTTCCAACAAGTACCTACAAGCTATATGCACCTATGATCAAGGCACCAAAACATGCCAAAACATACACAATATGACCATTTCAATATACAAACAATTCATTCAACCAATATGCCAAGGCACCTCCAACATAATCTATCAAATCTACTTAAACATGTGCATATTTTAGCCATTCATCAACCATTCATATCTAACCTATTTCCATACCAAACTTACCACATACCAAATCACATCTTAACCTACCAAATTGGTTATTCAAAACATACATTCACTTATCCATATCGACACCAACCATCAAAGCATCAAAGTGCCAAAAGCACACCAACCATATTACCATATATACATGCCAAACATATCAACTAGATCATTAAACACAAGTCCACCTATACATGCCATTATAACCATGACTAAAACATCAAAATTTACCGATATAATCGCTAGATAGTATGATAGGTCTCCAAAGAGCTTCCAAACCGATCGAGCTTCTGATAATTTATAAAACACAGGAAAGATAACTACTTAAGCATATAATGCTTAGTAAGCTCGTAAATCATGAACATAACTTACCATTTCAATGCATAATCTTATAAAATAGACATGAATCAATGCAACATAAGCTTGGCACAAGCCTAAGCATCAATCAACAACACAATTTAGTGATTAAACACATAACTTAGCAAAACCATCACATGGTAAGATAGATTTCATGAACATAGTACATTTGAATTCATACTTTCATAAACATGGTTATACATACTTTGATCATCAACAATTCTTACCTTTTTATAAGTTCTTAACTTAACTATCGGAACACTTACCGTTCCTTCCCTTTTCATGCCCGTTGAACCACTTAGAATAATATTGGATACACGGGAAGCTCACACAAAGTGTGCTAAACATATGATCGAAACCATTTCCTTTCATTTTCCTTTACATCGATGCTCACTCGAGCCATAAATGGGTCTGCTCACACAAGCCGACGGTCGGAATGTAGCTACATGATGCCGCTCACACAAGCTGACGAGTATCTGCAACAAATGTTGGAACTCAGCCGTCGGTAGGACATTCAGGACCAGCATCCGAAACATGGTAACCCTAATGACATGTCATTTGTATCCTATATATTATTAAGGTTTAAACGGGGCTCGATAGTCGTCGTAACATCGTTGGATTTTCGTCGTAACATGGTATGATAAATAGCATTGTAGACACCCGTTTTTGTCCGAGCTCGATAGGGGGCCATTTAAATTTTTGTTCTCTTTAGCCCACCCGGTTTTGGTCTATTTGAGACCTTTATTTTTCTTTTCTTTTTTTCTTCTTTCCTTTTTGGGCTTGTCAAAGACCCAAATTATTATTATTATCATCACTACTATTAATATTATTAAATACTATTATTATCATTTTTTTACAAATAAGCAAGATTAAAAAAATAATATATAAACATGAAAGGAAAAGAAAAAAAAGAAGAGGCTTTTCATTATTTTTGTTCTTAAAAAAAAGTTAAAAAAAAAAACACAACAACTACAAGCATTCTATTTCTTTCTTTTTTTCTTTTCTTTTATCTTTTTTTTTTGCCATAGGCATGTCATGAGGAATCAGATTTTGGGTTCCGATAAAGGGACGTCACCGGACCGTCGGTCCTCCGCCCCTAGGAGCCCCCAAAAATCCCCTTTTTTTCCCTCCCCTTTCTAAAATAAAGGCTTCTTTTTAAAAAAAAAAACAGGCTTGATTTTGAAAAAAGTTTTGATTTTTTTTTTTAAAAGAGAAAGTTTAGATTTTAACAAATAAAAATCTGTTTTTTTTTTTAGTTATTTTAAATGAAAGTTTAAATTTTTAAAACAAAATTTTGATTTTTTTTTCAACTATTTCAAAGTAAAAGCTTTAATCTTTAAGGAAAATAATGTTTTTTAAAAAAGGAGAAAGTTTAGATTTTGAAAAATAAAAATCTGTTTTTTTTAGTCATTTTAAAGGAAAGTTTAAAATTTTAAAACAAAGTTTTAATTTTTTTTCAACTACATCAAAATAAAATCTTTAAACTTTAAGAAAAATAGTGTTTTTTTTTTTAAAAAAAAAAGGAGAAAGTTTAAATTTTGAAAAATAAAAATCTACTTTTTTAAGTCATTTTAAATGAAATTTTAAAATTTTAAAACAAAGTTATGATTTTTTTAACTATTTCGAAATAAGGTTTTGATTTTTAAGAAAATTAATGATTTTTTTAAAAGAAAACTTTAATTTTGAAAAAAAAGTTCCGGCCACCGTACGCGGCAGCTCCACCACCGGAGGTCGGAGACCTGTTGGCTCTACGGTGGTATAGCCATGGCCAACATAGAAGTTGGAAGAGAAAGAGGAAGATGTTTTTTTTTTTTTTTTTTTTTTTGAAAAACAATGAGGTTAAAATGAAAGAATGAATAGTTTTTTTTCATTTACAGGTGCTGAAAATGGGTAATTTATTCCCACCCCTCACTTTTTAAATTTACAAAAAATACCCCGTTTTTTGCATCACCGCCCTCGCTCTCTGACCTATTTACACCCGTAACCCTTTTATTTATTTAAACATTCGATTTAATCCAAAATTTAAAAATTAAAAGCAAATTAATTGTTACATCAGTCCTCTGTCTTCCACATTTTTTATCTTTTAATCCTAACATCAAGCTATGTCATTTTGTTTCTATCTTTAATAAATAATTTACACTTACATCTTCCATTTCACTTGCATTTATACATTATATATTTAATGTTAATTATGTATTTTATTTTAATGTTTTATATTTATTCACACTTGTATAATTTTTACGTATTCTTATTTCATTTTTATTTATGTTCATGTCTATTTTTTTTTTTTTTTACACATTCCCCCTACATACATTTTAATATTATTTGTGTATGTTACTTTGATTCTTTTATTGTATTATGAATAAGGTGTATTATTGTTATTATCATCATCATCATCATGTTAAGGTCTTATTTATTTCATTTTTCTTTTTATTATTACCATTTTAAAAGAGTTTTAACTTTTCATTAACTTTAGCCAATTTAATTAATTTTTCTATTTTATTACTATTTGTTTTAAAAGAGGGAACTTTAGGTCATTTTTCCATCCTATAATTGTTGACATGAAGTTAGTTAAGTAGGTGTTATATTTTAATGAAACAATAAGGTTTTTACATTTGGATTTAGGTTAATCCTTAAGATATTACCTACCATTTACCTTAGAAAAATTATAAATAATATGTAATATATTTTTTAGGGTTTTAAATTAGTTTTATATATCGTATATGATTAGAATCTTAAGTTAATATGTAAATATTTTTTAGAACTTTATTCAAGATTAAAACTAAAGATTTTTGGAGGTGAATTGTAAATCATGAGTAGGTCTTTCTAAGTATTTTATTTTAGAAACTTTTTTAAGAAAGCTAATAAATGTTATTTAAGATTTATTATTTTAGGATTTTAACGAATTTAAATCTTAGATCAATAATTTTAAATAAGATAAATCATAAATCTAACATAGGATACTTTCGTAAGATCTTGATAGGTTCAACGTTATTAATTAAATCTTTTAAATAATAATAAAAGATCAAATAAGTTGTAGATGTATTTTGATATTTCTCTTAATTCATTGGTAATTTCTTGGTTTTTTTTTTTAGAATTCTAAAATAGAATTAATTTTAGGAATTGAAGGTTTACTAGAATTATTTAGGTATCATTTAGGGTTCCCGCTAAAAGTAAAAATCTCTAATTTAAGTTTCAAATTAGATAAGTATGGTGAACACATCTTAATCGGGCTACAAGTAAACCGGAGGAGTTTCATTTAAAGTTTTTATTTAAGATTTCCATAAGATTTTAGTTTAGATTAAGACATTAATATGCTTAAATAAAAAAATCTAGCTCTTAAGACCTCGTAGGACTATCCCCGGATAGGCGTTGTGGGGGTGCTATAACCTTCCTCATACGTAACCGTACTTCCGAACCCGAAATTTGGTGATGAGATCGAGTCTAGATTTTTAAGATTTTTCCGTAGTATTAATTCTAGATTTTTAGACGATAGGTGGCTAACCAACCTAGCCCTAATTGGTTAGTGGCGACTCTACGTTAATTTAGGCCCTTTGTGTCTAGCTTTGCTTACTAAGCCCCTGTACTCTTATGTAGGCAACGTTATGACAGTGTAATAGCATATATATCAAATGATATTAAATATTATTTAAACATACGAACTTACCTCGATTTTAAAGATGTCGAAATATGACCACTAATTCGAGACTTTATCTTTTCCTCGATCTAGATTCGTACGAGGCTTAACTTGATCTAAATAAGCAAATTCAATCCATTTAATATTCATTCTATTCAATTCAGTCCAAAATTCATATTTTTGCAAAATTACATTTTTGCCCATAATGTTTTAACTTCTTTACAATTTAATCCTTAACCTCGTAAATTAACATTTATGCAATTTCATCCTTACATCATGCTTTTCAATTTACGTAGGGACTCATATCAACCCACACAAATCATCAATTCACAATTTCATCATGATATTTTACTACTTTTACATATAAGTCCCGAAATGATAATTTCATCAAAAATCACTTTACAAAAGTTATTTATTTAACAACAAAGATTCATTTTCTTCCATTAAACTTCAAAAATAACACAAACACATTCATGGAAAAACCCTAATCCTTTAAAAATTTTGTAAATTAGTCCTTGGGTTAGCTAGATTAAGCTCAAAAACATAAAAATCATTAAAAACAGGACAAAAACTACTTACATGCAAGCAAGGAGATGTAGCCGAATGTTCAAAGCTAAAAAATGGTGTTTTGTTCTTGAATTTTTTGTGGTGTTTCTCAAAAAAGAAGATGATATCTTCTTTTACATTATTTTTACTTCCTTTATTTATTAATTTACTTTATTAACCTTTAATATAAATTACTTAAAACATCAATTTTATGTCCATCTTTGTCCACAAAATATAATAATGGTCTAATTACCATCTAAGTCCTTTAAATTTAAAGTTTCGTAGCTATTTAATACCTTTAACTAATAGAACTCTACTTTTTCACTTTTTACGATTTAGTCCTTTTCACCAAATTAAGCATGCAAACGACAAAATATCTTAACGAAATTTTTATACGACACTACTAACATACTGTAGACATTAAAATAATAATAAATAATTATTTACACTTAGAATTTCTGGTCCTGAAACTACTGTGCCGATTTCACTAAAAACGGGTTGTTACAATAGTAATTTTTGAATGTTCTATCTCCCTCCCTCCATGATCAACTCATCTAATTTGTCAATCACCTTGCAGCTCTCCTCGGTAAAATTCATCATTTTATATTGGTCACAAAGTTGGCTTATGTTGATCAGCTTGGCTTTCATGCCTTCCGAAAGGAAAACATTCTAAAGCTTTATAATTCATTCTACATTTAACACACCTTTTCCAAGTATCCAAACCTTTTTGCCATCGTCAAAAGTCACTTTGCCTTCATGGTTTGCTCGAGATTCCTTCAAGCACACTCTATTTCTAGTCTTTTCCCTACAACAACTACTATCAAAATACCAAATATGATTAGTAGAGGCCTTCAAGAACTGTGACCAACCATAAAGTACTTTTGACATTTTTTTTGTTTCAGGTAAGTTACTTATTCTGCTTTCTATTAGTTGTAACTCGAGTTGCAATTGGTGATGCAACTGACTTTTTTATTCTAAGATCCTTTAGCGGTTTACAACATTTGGGCATGATATTCCTTGGAACACCACAATAATGATACACCATTCTTTCCTTGTACTTATGGGGTTTTTCACAAGTGTGAATAACTTTAACCATCTTGGAGCTTTCAACAATTCCCTTTGCTTTCAAAAAAACTATTGAGGGGTCATTTTTCATCTCTTATGTCTACATACCCAAACCTCCGTGACCATGTTCCTTTCTTCAAACAACAAGGACTTTATTCAACTTTTTGCTCTTAGAACCTATCATTTTTAAAATAGACTGGGTTGCATTCAATTCCTTCATAGTTTCATTGAGTTTGATTCCATTTTTAGTCAACAGGGAGTCATTTTCTTCAAGCTTTCTCAAGAGCATTTGATACACCTATTTCTACATAATTTTTCCCCATCGGTGAAATATACATTAATTTTACAAACCTTGTCTCAATTATAAAGAATAGTCTTATAAGTGTCCATGAAGTTTTCTATTGACTTAGTATCACTCATATTGCTATTAGAATCTATTGTAACTCTAATTTCCACTTGAGAATTGAAGGTAATAAAATTACTTAGGTACTTATCATCACTCAATATTACTCATAGGTACTACAACACACTTAGCTTAAATATGGTCATACCTCTCATATTTGTAAGATTGCATGTCTTTCTTTTTCTCTTTAGGGTTCTTCTTATCAACTATTGCTTTCCCTATTCCTTTATTGACATTTTGACCTCCTTAAAAGGCTATGTTTTTTTAATAGCTACTCGAATACCTTGTTGAATTTGTTAGTGAGAATGGCTAATTGCTCCTACAGATTTTTAATGTTAGTTTCTTCATTAGTTAAAACTAAAGAAGCAACTTGTAAAGAATGTTCTTTTCTGTCTTGACTTTGTCCTTTTTGGTTTCTTCCAAATCCTCGTCGTGTTGATATCCTTAGCCTTCTCTATGATAGTCACTTTGATTAAAAATCATTAATTTAAAAGAGATTTAAGGACAGTCTGCACCAACTTTGAATTTAAATACTCCTCATCAGAAGCAAAAGTGTAACGCCCCAAAAATCTCTTATATATTTATTTTCGTATGTTTATGACACAATTGTATGTCTACTTCAGTGGTTAAGTGTTCTGGGAAGTGTCTAAGAGGTCTCAAGTTCAAGCGTTAGCTTGGGTAAATTTTTGTTTTAAATGAATAAGCCCCTATCTCTAATCAGTAGGCTTAAAAATATATGTTAGTAAAATATGTCAGAATGGGCCTCTTGTCCGTGGATAAGGGGTGTGTCAGGTGTCTTTGGGGTCTTGAGTTCGAATCCTCAGTGCTGCAAGGGGATGTTTTTGTACTTGTCTTTGTGAAGGAGTTTGAAATATGGTAAAATACTGAGAGTTTAAGATGTGTGGGAGGTTGTGGACGGTTTGGGGTGTTTGGATTGAGTGGAGAGTCATGTGGAGAGATTTGAGGAGTAAAAATAGGAGAAATTAAGGGATTGTGATAGGATTAGATTCATTTTTTTCAAAATTCGATTTTTCCTTCCCCAGTTTTACTGAAGCCGAATTTCTTTGTTCTTTCTCTCCTGCTGAAAGTTTCCTTTAGTTTTTCCCTCTCCCTCTCCATCTTTCTCTTTTATTTTATTCTCTTGGTTCTGTCGATTCCCTCTTTTCCTGTTTGCTGCGGATTTTTTTCGTTTCATAACCTTTTTCTTGTGGTCGCGACTTGTTTCTTCAATATCTTTGAGCAGTGACGGTAAGTTTTGCTATTATAGGTTACATCCTATTGTTGTTCTTTGTCTAATGGGAGTTCTATTTCTAGTTAGGAGACCTTTAGGCGACTGTAAAAATTCTGGGTGGTGCCGTTTAATTACAAATCCACTGTTGGTCGTCAAAGGTAAGGTTGTCTATAGTTTCTGGAAATTATTTGTTCTTAATGCTTCGATTAAAAGTGACTGATTGGAGGGGTACTTCTGTTTCCTGCTTGGTTGCAGTCGAATTATTGTTCTTTTGGCCTCTATCTTTGCCTCTTTCAATAGTCATTTTCCCATTCCACGTTTTCGCACATTCGGTAAGTGAGGTGCGTCTGCTTTTTGGTTAGTCAAATTAAGGGTTTACTAAAGGTTGTTTTATGGCTAGGACTCGATCAAAGAGCAGCGGGTTGTTGATTGACACTTTGGCAGTGAGGAATCGCCATTCTGTTTTCGTCTGAGGTAAGTTATAGTGATTGTAAGTATTTAGGCTGATCGTAGCTTCGTTTAGTTTTGTTGATATCACTGATTTTTGAGCTTAGAGTTGTCGACTCTAGGTTTTGGAGTGCTCGTGGTTGGGTTAGCAGCGAAAATAGACCAGGTGTGTAACCACAACACTGGAAACTGAAATCGGCAAAAAGCCAAAAAGTAAGACTGTTGACACCACACGAGCGGCCGTGTGACAAAACACGGGCGTGTAATCGATGAGGCTGGCCGTGTGCGATACACGAGCTAGACCGAATTGGGCTGTGTGGGCCCACACGGGTGAACTACATGGGCGTGTGAGATTTTTGGGCCAGGCCGTGTGATCCACACGGCCAAGGCCATTTTGGGCCGTGTGGGCCACACGGGCGTGTAGGCCCACATGGGCAGACAACATGAGCTTGCGGGCCCATTTTCACTGTTTAACTGCTAAGGTTACACGAGTCGCCCGAGTCGACTGTGGACCTACTGTAGGGTCGGTAAGCTTACTTAGACCCCTAATTGACTGAAATGACTGTATGACTGATATGATTGTGCATGTTATTAAGCATGATGATGTCCCACTGATTTGATACTGTATGCCCTGATTTTATGCATGATATTATGTTTTAGCATGTCATATATGTATACTGCATTGCATTGGGGTGGGGGTTAAATTGTTCGGAGGAAGTGTATTGAAAGGCCTCGAGCCTAATTTACTGGCAGCACAGCTGCAAACCACTGTCTAGTGTCGCATTCGGTACTTATTGGAGTGTAGGAATGGGTGGGTTGATTATATCCCCACATGGAGTGTAGGGTTGGACGGAGTTGGAGTGTAGAGGCTGGCTGGGTAGGATTTAATACTGTATATCTGTTACTGTACTGATTATTGATACTGCAATGGGCCAAGGCCCAAATGCATGACTGCTCTTGTATTGCAATGGGCTAAAGCCCTAACTGAGACTGGAACTGTTACTGAAATGGGCTTAGGCCCAGACTATGATTGCATTCTGTATGCTTCATTATATGGGGATTACACATTGAGTTTTTGTAAACTCACCCTTATATTTTATCTGTACAGGTAATCCTCAGTCTTAGGCGAATCGGAGCGGCGGAGGACTCAGCGGTGGCCACACAACCCCCTTTTACGCTGTTTTGTAATTACTTAGGTTTTTAAAGTTTAATTTGGTGTATTTTACTGTAATAACGACCTCTTTGGATTTTTACTTTTAATTTGGGGTTTCTATTGTTTTGATTTACAACTGCTAGTAGTAGGGATAATCGAGTTTTCAAAACGAATCAAACGTTTTAACAAAATACGCACAAATATGCAAACTGTTTTAAAAAGCTTCCGTAATAAGTGACGTTTTGAAAGTTAATAACGTTTTGAAATAGAATAACTTTTGAATATGAATCACGTTTGAAATTGATCGACATGTCTTAGAATTAATCATAAAAGAGTGTAAAGAAGTGATAAAGAAAGGAGGTTCTTGACGACAATTCACTTTTTGAAAAACACTACCTTGTGACAGCGCCAGATTCGGCCATAACGTCTACGCCGGGTTTGGAGTGTTACATTTAGTGGTATCAGAGCCAGGTTCAAAAGCTAGGCTGTGGATTTCATTTTTAATATTTGATTCTCTAAGAATTGATTTTTAAATGACGTGAAACGTTTTTACTAAATGTGTGGCACATTGAGTCTCCGGCGTCGTTCCTGTAAGTCCTCTAAACTGTTATCTGTTTTAAAACTGAAAATGCTATAGATAGTATGTACCAAGACTACTATAGATAGACTGTACTGAAAACACTCAAGTTAGTGTATATTGATATTGTAGTAAAACCGATAGACACTGCATTGTACGAAAATAAACTTTACACTTCTGATATTGATTTCATAAAATACCCGTTAATAAACACTGGAACTGTAAACTAACGCATAAAACTGCTAATACAGATAAACGCGCTTAGACAATCAGCACGAGAGGTACTTGCGAACGGGGTGTAAGAGGCCATGGTAGGGGCCATAGAGGTACTCGAGCTGGGTCCTCGTCATCTGGCCACATACTTAATTTGGAAACTAGTGAGACGCCGGCTTCACCGGTGACTGAGATTGGATCTGGGTCTCATGATCGTGCGGCTGGAGATGACGCACTGTCCCAAACCATGTTACGGATTTTAGAGAGGGTCGCTGGGCCCAATGCTGGAGCTGGAGGCCGAGGGTCAGTTACGGAATGACTCCGGTCCAATAGAGCTGAGATTTTTAGGGGTATTCTTTGGAGTTGCCACTAATGTGGTCGAAAGTATTGGATAGAGAGCCACAGAGAAATTATGGACGACGACACGGATTTGCACCCCCGAGTAAAAATTAAAGGGTGCTGTATCGCTGCTGTAAAATGAGGAATATCAGTGGTGACTTACTGTTAAGGAGGGCACTCAGCCCGACCGACTAACCTGGGAGTTCTTTAAGACCGCCTTTCAGGGGAAGTATGTGGGGGCCAGTTACGTGGATGCCCGTAGGAGAGAGTTCCTGAATTTGACCCAGGGTGATAGATTAGTGGTCGAGTATGAGGCCGAATTTCTACGACTAAGCCGCTATGCGCGTGGTGTGATGGCAACTGAGTATGAGAGATGCGTTCGCTTCGAGGATGGCCTCAGGGATAATCTGAGGGTACTGATAGCTCCAAAGAGGGAGCGAGACTTTTCTACACTGGTCGATAAGGCGAAGATCGCCGAGGAAGTGAAGCTCACTGAGTGCCAGAATAGAGAGAGAGGTAGGAGCAAGAAGGATTCGGAGCCTTCGAGTTCCATTTAGATGCCTAAGAATAAGGCCAGAGTTGATGGGCCGATTAGAGTTGGGGCTCCTATTGTTGCTATCGGACAGCCACCGTGTACTGACTGTGGTAGACGCCATCAGGGCGAGTGTTGGAAAAGAACTGGGGCTTGTTTGAGATGCGGTTCATTAGAGCACCGTATTAAAGATTGCCCGTGGAGATCCGATCAAATGCAAGCTTTTGGCATGGGTACTGCACCACTGAGAGTAGTTCAGCAGCCACTGAGAGGCCGTGGTCAGGCCAGGGGTGATAACAGTCTAGACCGTGGTTACAGAGCACCGGGCAGAGGTGCTAGTCACACTGAGGCGAGGCAGCCGACTCTAGTTTATGCTGCTTATCGCCGAGAGGATGGAGATACTCCAGACGTCATCACAGGTACGTTCTTTATTTATAATGTACCTTATACTGCACTGATAGATATATGATCCACTCACTCCTATATAGCTTGTACTGTGACTGAAAACTTGGGTACCTTGGTTGAGAGCACTACGAGTGAGGTGACCGTACTGAGTCTGCTGGTGCAATCGGTAAGGGTGAATAAGTTATTTAAAGACGTCCCTTTAGAGGTTCAAGGGGCTATTATTCTGGCTGATCTGATGGAACTGCCTTTTGGAGAATTTAATCTGATACTGGGAATGGACTGGTTGGTCAAGCACCGAGTGAGCTTAGATTGTGCCACAAAAAGGGTTGTACTATGAACTGAGGAGGACAGCGAGGTAGTCGTAATTGGGGAGCGTCGGAACTAGTTATCGAATGTGATTTCTGCATTGAGGGCCGAAAAGTTGGTTCGTAAAGGATGTGAGGCGTATCTGGCCTACATCAATGTTTCAGATTCTTGAGATTCTTCAGTTAAGGATATTAGGACGGTTAAGGACTTTTCGGACGTTTTTCCTGAAGAGCTACCTAGGTTACCTCCGAATCGTGAAGTAGAGTTTGGGATTGAGCTCCTTTCTGGTACAGCTCCGGTGTCTATCGCCCCTTATAGAATGGCACTAAAAGAGCTTGTGGAGCTTAAGACCCAGATTCAAGAGCTACTGGATCGTGGGTTCATCCGCCCTAGTGTGTCTCCGTGGGGAGCACTGGTTATGTTTGTGAAAAAGAAGGATGGATCCATGCGTACGTGTATCGACTACCGTCAACTGAACAAGCTGACCATCAAGAATAAGTACCCTCTACCGAGGATAGATGATCTATTTGACCAGTTCCGAGGGGCTTAGGTTTTCTCCAAGATTAATCTATGATCAGGGTATCACCAGTTGAGAGTTAAAGAGGCTGACGTGCATAAGACGACATTTAGGACTCGCTATGGCCATTACGAGTTCCTAGTAATGCTATTTGGACTGACGAATGCACCAGCAGCTTTTATGAATCTGATGAACCAAGTGTTCCAGCCCTATCTGGATCGGTTCGTGGTGGTATTTGTTGACGACATATTGGTCTATTCGAAGATTGAGGATGAGCATGATGAACACCTCAGAGTGGTTCTACAGATTCTGTGAGAGAAACAACTGTACACCAAGTTCAGTAAATGTGAGTTCTGGTTATGTGAAGTAACGTTTCTGGGACATGTGGTTTCTATTGAGGGGATTAGAGTCGATACTCGAAAGATTGAGGCTATCTTGGATTGAAAGCAGCCTAAGACGGGGTCTGAGATCCGTAGTTTTCTGGGACTAGCAGGGTATTATCAACGATTTGTAGAGGGGTTTTCACTGATCGCTGCACCCTTGACTAAGCTGCTACGTAAGGGTGTGCCATTTAACTGGAATGACATGCAGCAAGAGAGCTTTAAGAAGCTCAAGACTGTACTGATGGAGGCCCTTGTTCTGATACAGCCAGAGTCTGGAAAAGAGTTTACTGTCTACAGTGATGCATCACATGTCGGTTTGGGGTGTGTGTTGATGCAATAGGGTAAGGTGGTAGCGTATGCATCTCGTCAGCTTAAGACTCATGAGGCGAATTATCCAACGCATGACTTGGAATTGGCCGCGGTGGTATTTGCACTGAAAATCTAGAGGCATTACCTGTATGGTGAGAAGTGTATCATTTACACTGATCACAAGAGCCTTAAATACCTCCTTACTCAGAAGGAGCTGAACCTTAGGCAGCGTAGGTGGATTGAGCTGCTTAAGGACTACGACTGTACGATTGAATACCATCTTGGTAAGGCCAACGTGGTGGCCGACGCGCTGAGCCATAAGGCTATGACTGATCTGAGGAAAATGTTTGCTCGCCTCAGTTTATTTGATGATGGTAGTCTATTGGCCGAACTTCAAGTTAAACCGACGTGGATAGAGCATATTAAGGGTAAACAGTTGGAGGACGAGTCTTAGGGTTTTCGCTTTCGATAGATTGAGAGTGGGAATACTGTGGATTTTGGACTGAATAGCGAAGGGGTACTCTGTTTCCGTGGGAGAATCTGCGTACCGAATGATACCGAGTTGAGGCAGTCTATACTGCAAGGGGCACATAGTAGCCCTTATGCTATGCATCTTGGCGGAAATAAGATGTACCGAGACCTTCGCGAGTTATATTGGTGGCCAGGTCTTAAGCGTGAGGTTACAGACTTTGTGGGTAAATGTCTGACATGTTAGCAGGTTAAGACTGAACATCAGTTACCTTCGGTGTTGCTTCAGCCAGTTAAGATTCCACTTTGGAAGTGGGGGCGAGTGACTATGGACTTCGTTAGTGGGTTACCCCTCATACCCACTAAGAAGGATTCAATATGGGTCATCGCGGATCAATTGACCAATTCTGCCCATTTCATACCGGTTCGTACTGACTACTCTCTACAGAACCTGGCTAAGCTGTATGTGTTTGAGATAGTGCGACTACATGGGGTACCGGTTTTGATAATATCTGATAGGGATTCTCGTTTCACGTCTCGGTTCTGGAAAAAGCTACATGAAGCTCTGAGTACAAAATTGGACTTCAGTACTGCGTTCCATCCTCAAACTGACGGTCAGTCAGAGAGGGTGATTCATATACTGGAGGATATGTTGAGAAGTTGTGTGATTAATTTTCGAGACAGTTGGGAGGATTACCTGCCGGTAGCAGAGTTTGCTTATAACAACAGCCATCAGTCTAGCATTCAGATGGCACCGTACGAGGTATTATATGGTCGTAGGTGTCGCATACCTTCATGTTGGACTGAGTTGGGCGAGCGGCGTGTTCTGGGCCCCGAATCGTTTACGATCATCGAGGATCAGATTAAAGCGATTCGAGACCGACTAAAGCGCGGTGATAGATAGCGTAAGTCCTACGCAGACACAGGCGACATGAAATTGAGTATTTTGTGGGAGACTTCATTTTTCTTAAGGTCTCGCCATTGAAGAAGGTACTGAGATTTGGTCGTAAGGGCAAGTTGAGCCCTAGATTCATTGGGCCTTATCGTATTCTGAAGCGTGTAGGACCAGTTGCCTACTAGTTAGAGTTACCTCCAGAGTTAGATCGGATTCACGACGTGTTCCACGTCTCTATGTTGAGGCGCTACCGCTCTGATCCCACGCATATTTTTCCGGTTGAGGAGATCGAGGTTAGGCCAGATTTGACCTTTGAGGAGGAGCCAGTCCAGATATTGGATCACGATGTAAAGGTTCTAAGAAGAAATTCCATCTCACTGGTTAAAGTTCTTTGGCGTAATCATAGTTCGGAGGAGGCCACGTGGGAGCCTGAGGATGCGATGCGACAGCAGTATCCTCATCTGTTCTGATCAGGTAAAATTTTGAGGCCAAAATTTTTTTTAGGGGGTAGAGTTGTAACGCCTTAAAAATCTCTTATATATTTATTTTTGAATGTTTGTGACACAATTGTATGTCTGCTTCAGTGGTTAAGTGTTCTAGGAAGTGTCTGAGAGGTCCCAAGTTCAAGCATTAGCTTGGGAAAATTTTTGTTTTAAATGAATAAACCCCTATCTCTAATCAGTAGGCTTATAAATATATGTTGGTAAAATATGTCAGAATGGGCCTACTGATCTGGTGGTTAAGGGGAGTGTTAGTGTGCTGGGAGTCTTGAGTTCGAATCCCTGTACGGGCAAGGGGGATGTTTTTTGTACTTGTACCGTGAAGGAGTTTGAAATATGGTAAAATATTGAGTGTTTGAGATGTGTGGGAGGTTGTAAACGGTTTGGGGTGTTTGGATTGAGTGGGGAGTCATGTGGAGAGATTTGAGGAGTAAAAATAGGAGAAGTTAAGGGATTGTGATAGGATTAGATTCTTTTTTTTCAAAATTCGATTTTTCCTTCCCCAGTTTTGCTGAAGCCAAATTTCTTTGTTCTTTCTCTTCAGCTGAAAGTTTCCTTTTGTTTTTCCCTCTCTATCTTTCTCTTTTATTTTATTCTCTTGGTTCTGTCGATTCCCTCTTTTCCTGTTTGCTGCGGATTTCTTTCGTTTCATAACCTTCTTCTTGTGGTCGCGACTTTTTTCTTCAATATCTTTGAGCAGTGACGGTAAATTTTGCTATTATAGCTTCCATCCTATTATTGTTGTTTGTCTTATGGGAGTTCTATTTTTGGTTAGGAGACATTTAGGCGACTGTAGAAATTCCGGGCGATGCCGTTTAATTGCAAATCCACTGTTGGTCGTCGAAGGTAAGGTTGTCTATAGTTTCTGGAAATTGTTTGTTCTTAATGCTTCGATTAAAAGTGACTGATTGGAGGGGTACTTTTGTTTCCTGCTTGGTTGCAGCCGAATTACTGTTCCTTGGGCCTCTGTCTTTGCCTCTTTCAATAGTCGTTTTCCCATTCCACATTTTCGCGCATTCAGTAAGTGAGGTTCGTCTGCTTTTTGGTTAGTCAAATTAAGGGTTTACTAAAGGCTGTTTTATGGCTAGGACTCGATCAAAGAGTAGTGGGCTATTGATTGACACTTTGGCAGTGGGGAATCGCCATTCTGTTTTCGTCTTTGGTAAATTGTAGTGATTGGAAGCAGCTGGGCTGATCGTAGCTTCGTTTAGTTTTGTTGATACCACTGATTTTTGAGCTTGGAGTTGTCGACTCTAGGTCTTGGAGTGCTCATGGTTGGGTTAGCAGCAGAAATAGACCAGGTGTGTAACCACAACAATGGAAACTAAAATCGTCAAAAAGACGAAAAGTAAGACTGTCGACACCACAAGGGCGTGTGGCCGCCCATGTGGTAGACCGTGTGACTGAACACGGACGTGTAATCGACGAGGTTGGCCGTGTGCGCTACACGGGCCGGACCGAATTGGGACGTGTGGGCCACACGAGCGTGTGGGATTTTTAGGCCAGGCCGTGTGGCAAGGCCATTTTGGGCCGTGTGAGCCACACGGGCAGACAACATGGTCTTGCGAGCCCATTTTCACTGTTTAACTGCTAAGGTTGCACGGGTCGCCTGAGTCGACTGTGGACCTACTTTAGGGTCGGTAAGCTTACTTAGACCCTTAATTGATTGAAATGACTGTATGACTGATACGATTATGCATGTTATTAAGCATGATGATGTCCCACTGATTTGATACTGTATGCCCTGATTTTATGCATGATATTATGTTTTAGCATGTCATATATGTATACTGCATTGCATTGGGGTGGGGGTTATTTTGTTCGGAGGAAGTGTACTGAAAAGCCTTGAGCCTAATTTACTGGCAGCACAGCTGCAAACCACTGTCTAGTGCCGCATTCGGTACTTATTGGAGTGTAGGGATGGGTGGGTTGATTATATCCCCACATGGAGTGTAGGGTTGGACAGAGTTGGAGTGTAGAGGCTGGCTGGGTAGGATTTAATATTGTATATCTGTTACTGTACTGATTATTGATACTGCAATGGGCCAAGGCCCAAATGCATGACTGCTTCTGTATTGCAATGGGCTAAAGCCCTAACTGAGACTGGAAATGTTACTAAAATTGGCTTAGGCCCAGACTATGATTGCATTCTGTATGCTTGATTATATGGGGATTACACACTGATTTTTCGTAAACTCACCCTTTTATTTTATCTGTACAGGTAATCCTCAGCCTTAGGCGGATCGGAGCGACGGAGGACTCAGCGGTGGCCACACAACCCCTTTTTACGATGTTTTGTAATTACTTAGGTTTTTAAAGTTTTATTTGGTGTATTTTACTGTAATAACGACCTCTTGGATTTTTACTTTTAATTTGGGGTTTCTATTGTTTTGATTTACAACTGCTAGTAGTAGGGATAATCGAGTTTTCAAAACAAATCAAACGTTTTAACAAAATACGCACAAATATGCAAACTGTTTTAAAAAGCTTCCGTAATAAGTGACGTTTTGAAAGTTAATAACGTTTTGAAAGAGAATAACTTTTGAATATGAATCACGTTTGAAATTGATCGACACGTCTTGGAATTAAGCATAAGAGAGTGTAAAGAAGTGATAAAGAAAGGAGGTTCTTGACGACAATTCACTTTTCGAAAAACACTACCATGTGACACCGCCAGATTCGGCCATAACGTCTAGGCCGGGTTTGGGGTGTTACAAAAAGCTTGGTAAGAGATGTCATACAATTTTGCATAAAGATCAAATAATGTTTCATTTTCTAACATTTTGAGATTCTTAAACCTAGATGTTAACATATGGAGTTTGAATTACTTCACAATTGAAGTCCCTTCATGTGTAGTCTTAAGAATGGTCCATTCCTTTTGAGTAGTGGTGCATTTGGATATTCTCCTAAATTTTCGGGGTCCACTTTATTAAAAATGAAATTTAGATCCAAATAGTTATAATTGGCAACCTTATTCTCCCTAGTGGTCCAAGTGGTGCTTGGTTCAAGAGTGTTAACACAATCTACTACAACAACTGGTGGTTCTCATCTAGTAAGTATTTCTCTGCACGCCTTCTCATTCATGGACTTGATAAACACCCTTATGTGTGCTTTCAAGTATGCATAGTTGGAGCCATCGAGCACAAAATGTCTGGAGATCAAGCTTTACTCCATGCCTTAGCAATTCAATAGTAGTATCTTCACCAAATTCTTCTAATGTCTAGCTTCAATACTGATTGTTAGTGTTGAGTTGTTGGTCCAATTCTATTGTGAGTTGCAACTTAAAAAAATAATCGAAGCAACTTAAAGAAATAACTAAGATGGGAAAAGAAAATTAATGAAAACATGAATTGGTTGCACAATTCAAAACCTTTTTCTATGCTTGTAGGGCCTTACCTTGAGAGTAGTATACTATAATTCAACAATATAAAAGATGATTCAAGCTTTAACTCACTGAAACTTGTTACAACTTCACTCCTATGCAATTATCTAGATTCAACTTTCCCACCCATTCTTTCTCCCATGAAAGCTTAGTTATAAACCAATAAAACAATTTGTTTTACAATACAATTTGCACTTCTAATTAATAGTTTAGTGCTTTCTCAAACTCATCCATAAAATTGTAGTTTTTAATATATATATATATATATATACTTTTTTTAGATTTGTGAAACTGAACTAGTATGATAAATCACTTACATTACGCCCTAATTAGACTTCTTGTTATGGTAAGAGATAAAAGAGATCTTCACTTTAACTTATTCTATTGCAATATCTCTTTAAACAAGTTAAGTGAATCATATTAGAACTCTTCAAAATGCCTTTGCTTGAGTAAACATCTTCATCAATTATGATAATGAAAATTGCTGCTAAATATTTCTTAAAAAGATGCCCAAAATTAATATTCTTAATCTGGTCGAAATGTGTCAACAAAATAGACAAGTAACAACTAATGTAGTTGCATGTAATTGACATTCACTAACATCGTCATTTTTTTAATGCTTGAACTATGTATTTTTACTTTGTTTCTTTGTGCATGACTCATCAAATAAAAAGACGGTTTCCATGATTTGGTGAAAGAGAAGCATTTGCAAGTTGAACCTTTGCCCGACTCAACTCGAAGGGGAGCGACAAGGATATGTAACCTTGTATGTGTCGAAAATATTTTCCTATAATTATTTGATTAGGCTGGAATTTACTCCTGTTATACGTCTAAAAATATATATAAGAACCCGACTCAAGATCAACCTAATTATCTATCCGAACTACTCATAGTTTAAGTAATTCCAAGCACTTCATTTGAGAAGGGCTTATTCTCTATTTTCTGGACCAGAACACCATCCCTCTCCATCTTAACCTCCAATATTGACCTCCGTTGATACCATATATCAAAACTTTCATACTATATATATATCTTCTTATTGAATTTTATTCCATGTAATACTCTTATTGTATAAATACCTAACGTTAATCTATGAAATACAAATCAATTACAACTTTTACTTAAACAATCTAATCAACATTAGGTTATGTGAAGCTAGGGGATAAATAACTATAGCATTCTACTTCATAATGCTTTGACAATTGCTTAGCACGAAACTGTAAATTTGTAAAGTTGTAGCCACTTGCTGCTTCTGGATAATACTTATCCAAATTTATTATTTATTTGATGTTACTATATTTAATACTTATTTATCATTAGTTTGGTTAGCAGTAAAAGGTTGCAGTCTTTTCTTTTGCCCAAGTCTTCCCATACACTTTGTATTTCTTTCTTTTCCCCTAAAACCTAAGGTCAACTCGTTTGTCAAAAGATTCGGTCTAAAGACACTAAAACAATGTTGAAGCAGTCAGACGTTTTTATCCCCCATTTCCTGAAGCTTCACTGTCTCTTTCCTCATGGTGATTGACTGAATTTTCATTTTCCCCAGAAAAGAAATATTTTCGTGTAATTTGAAAACATGTGACTCAAATTTCAGACATATTCAAAGAATTAAACCTTAGTAGTTACGTGTCCCCCAAGATTCTTTACCTTCAAAAGTGCCCGCTGAGGAAGTAACGGAACAGATACCATGGGCCATGCAAACAGAATCTTCATCCCAGCCAAGTTTGTCTTCGCTTAATTAATATTTCTTAATAAAATGAGGCAGCTATGAATATAATCGTATCCATTTAATATTTTAATCTTTATATGTAAGCCAATGAACGATGGTCATCACTTTGCTGATATTTCCACCAGTCCGGGAACGTTAAAAAGCTTCAGAAGAGAAAGCATAGCCGACCAAGAAAACCCCAAAGTCCATAGTCCAATCCACATGCCAATTAAAACAGATTTATCTGATTTTATAGTTACGTGACGACGCCTCCTACTTGACATGCAGCCCATTTTTTTTTTACTTTGAATCCTTTGATTCAATTTGTAAGCCATGGTTTTCTTCAGGTCATGAGTCAAGAGCCATGTATTCTAGTCATTCAAGTTGTGATAAACACATATAAATATGCCTACCTTACAATCTAATTTCCTCAAACTTCAGGGCTAGATACCATATACATCAAAATGAGCAATCTACATTTTCTTGTCACCGCAGCTGTTATTTTTCTTGTAAGCACTCATCTATACGAGGCTTCCGGCCGTGTTCTAAATGGGTATGATCTTGTCCTACAGTCTGTCCAAAAGGGAGAACCTACCCCTCCTTCTGAACACAATGGCTGCACCAACATTCCTGGAAGTAATGGCCCGCCTTGCATCAACCAGAAGGCCTTTGCAGGCCGAGTTATGGCTCCACCACGGCTACCAATCGGACCAAATGATTCCATTTAATGCGGCAGCCTAATCTCAAATGAATTTTTTGTTGCAGCTAGCTAGCAACTGAGTACTACTTTATTGATTTAGTTGTTAGTAGTAACATGACGATGAAATTAATCGGAACATTTTGGATGGCCGATTAATGTTCTCTTTTATTTTTATTTTTGCTATAATCATTCTTTTGTATTTGTTTAAATATATAAAGAATTTCCTAAACACGCCGAGCTTAGCTCGGCTCGATTGGGAGGAACGTTTTTATCCTTCTATTTAAATGTTATAGGTTTTGTATAAAAAAAAAATGAAATGTTAATAAAAAAAATCAAAAGTTTCTGCTTCGTTTAGTTTTTTGGGGGGCTAGTAAACCTTGACATGGCACTCAATATCCCCCATGTGAGAGCAACTTGGTGCAATCAACATGGAGTTCCACATTTCCTTGATGCTATGCTTAATTGGTCTAGTAATAGAAACAATATAGCAATCATTAAAAAGGATTTGAAATCTACCAACATGCTAAGAGAGCAAGTGTTGATACTTCAAAGATCAGATTGAAACTCAGCAAATGTCATCCACTCCTCAAATTGTAGATTGCGTAAACTGTAGAATCTACCAAAATAATAAAAAAGAAAGAACCTTTGGAAATATTAAAAAATACCCTTTTAGAAGCGCAAAAGCTTAATCAAACTAATGCTACTAATTGCCTGCAATTTTTTTATTTTCTGAGTAGAACATTAGCAGAAAGTAGAAGATACCTGGAATTGGATGAAATTCACCCGTGGTTCAGGCTCTCTGTTTATTCTACGGCTGTGGTTTGACTCAGCCTCAAAGTATGCGACTTTGACTAAGCCATGGTTTGAAGGTTGAAACGAGGAAGAACAGCTCAGCAACACGTAAGGCAGCTTCAATCACAAAAAGTCATAAAAAGTGGGAACATGGTCAATTATTTGTTTTTATCAATTATTACTCTTGAGTATGGTTTGATCAACATCTGTCAAACCCAACCTGTTATAAAATGTGCTAAAAAGAATTTCATACTTACTGGGAATCAGTTAACGACAGAACAAAGATGCGTGCAGGCGAGGGTGATTATTTATTTTTTAACTCTAAAAATTTAAATTTTAGAATTTGCTTCTTTGTATATTTCAAATTTAATATTCATATTTTTATATTCAGAAATTTAATCTCTCCACTTTTTAAATTTAAAATTTTAACTTCATTTATTAACACGGTTAAAATTCTTTTGTGTCGGTATGACATTTTGAAAAAAAATAAACTTAGTATCCATCTAACAAGAAAAATAACATTATAATGGACCTATATAATTAGTTTCAAACCATACGTTTTATTGCTTATCATATGCTACTTTTAAACAAACATATGTGTTTTAAATCTTAGGTTTCCACATACATACAAGTGTGATAGAATTTATAATATTATAATTATTTATTAAATGCTTATTAAAATTGTATTATATATATATATATTTATTAAAATAATTATGATTGTAATTATCTTTATTCTGATTAAGAATGTTTTTCTAAAAGTTAAATTTTTTATTAAATCAAATCACAAATGATCATCTTTAAGTCAAATTATGATTATGGTCCTTCTATTATGTCTAAATTTAGGATTTAACATCTATGTTTTAATTTGACATAATTTGGTTCTATTTTTAGTTAGTCAAAATAGTTTATTATTTCAATTAAAATGTTTAGGCCAAAGTTTCTCCTAAAAATACCCTTTCCAAACATATCAAATCGAAATAGATTTTTTTTTTGTGTTAGAAATGTGTACTTATCATATTGAAATAAATTATTTTTTTTGTATGTGTTAGAATGGTGTTTCTAAGTAAAATTCATGACCATATTTTAACCGGAATAGCTAAATATGTTAATTACTTAGACCAACTAATGTCATTGATAAAGTAGATGATTCAATTATGTCAAATTAAAATATAAACTAAATCCTAAAAATTTAGCAAAGTAGAGGGATCAATACTAAAATTTTACTATTATCTTATAGGGTAGAAAAGAGAAAAAGGACATGTGATGACAAAATATTTTAGAACCTTCTTTTTATATATATAGCTAGTTAAATTATAAACATTGAGGTAACAAATTATGTAGAAAAAAAATAAAGTATAAAGATTAAATCTTAAATTTTAAATTTGAGCATAATATAGAGATCAAAATTGAAATGTGATCATTTTATGTAATCTAATCAAATAAAGGGACCAGAATTGAAATTTAACCATTTATGTTTATATCGAAATAAAAGAGAGAAATAGATAGCATTGGATAGATGTCAATGAAGGAAGAGCTAAGGCCTATCTTTTATATACAGTAGTATAAATTTTAACGGTGCTAACAATTTTTGAAAATTCACATAATCATTTTAATTAGAATAAAGTATTTAAATTAACTAATGACATTATAAAAGTTGAGGTATCAAATTATGTCGAAATTAAGTATATAAATTAAATCTCAAATTGTATTGTCAAGAAAATAAATTACATGAGATTAAAAAAGTTGTGTTGTCAAATAGTGTTGTTTGGAGTTGTGGATTAAACAAATAATCTTATTAATTTATTATGTGAGTTTACTTTCGGACTAAAAAAAGTATATTAATATTTATATCAATATTAAATAAAAATAATTATATTTATATTAAATAAAATACAAAAGGTAAATTATACCCATAGTCACTCTAAAATAGGGTATGTCCTATTTTGTTCACTCAATTTTTTTTTCTCAATTTAGTCTGTAACACCCCAAACCCAGCCTAGAAGTCTAGACCGAATCCAGGATGCTACATTGATCATCGAAGTGATCGTAGGAAAATTTAACAAAACCAGTCGTTCAAAATTCCATTTCTGAAAGTATTTATCTCAAAACAAACCAAAACGTTTAATCGTTTAAAAATATCATTCGCAAACGTAACAAAACATAATGTACGAACAAAGTTTTAAAACAGTAATGGTACCACAGTATTATAAATCTTTACAGTTCAAAACCAAATGTAAAAACTAGAAAACACAAACTGCTCAATCGCTGTTCACAAGCCTGTCCGATACCTCCGCGTACTGAGCCCAACTACAGAATCTAGAACTGTACCTGAAAGAGAAACAGAAGAGGGGGTGAGCTACTCGAGCTCAGTGTGAGATCAAACCAGCTAAACTACAGAAGCATAAACAGAGAACTAGAAGCAGTTCAGAACCAGAACATACTTACAGACGGCTAACAGTTGAGTGAGTTTGCCCAAAATCAAACAAATAGCAATGTACTTTACAATCATACAAATGGCAATAATTCTCAATAATTCTGATGCAGGCTAAGCCCTTTCAGAAATCGATGATCGGTTTGGGCCTTAGCCTATCTCAAGACAAAGAGGCGATCAAGTCTACAGAATTCTCTTAGGCACGAGTGCCTTTCAGTCGAACAGTCAATCACATTCAGCCACAGTAACATGTTCAGCCAAACAGATCAATCAAACATTTCAGTCGAACAATACAGTCACATCCAGTCACAGTATCACATTCAGTCAAACAGATCAATCAGATGCATATCAGTCGAACAGTACAGTCACATCCAGTCACAGTATCACATTCAGTCAAACAGATTCAATCAGATGCATATGAGTGCAAATGCGTTATAAAATAAAAACCCACCCATCCAGCCAACACACCTCTCCGTCCAACCCTACACTTCCTGTGAGGATTTAATCAACCCACCCATCCCTACACTTACAAGTCGTACTGAATGTGGCACAGACAAAAATTTGCAGCTGAGCTACCAGATATGATAGTCGTACGTAGCGTGGCTAATGTACATGCGGTATTATGCAATGTGGTAATCCGCTATACCGATATCAGTAAATGTAACATCCTGAATTGGTGGGGCTTCGCATTTAGTGTGCTGTGATGTTTATGTTACGCTTGATGTGCTAGTTAGGGTGTTTAAGGGGTTAAGAATGGGCTCAGGGATTGGGCTGAGGCCTTAATCGAATTTTCTACTTGGGCACTCTGGTGGAAAGCCAGCTAGGATAGGGCTTAAAAGATATTATCTATAAATTAAGACACACAAATGGGCTTGTGGCCAGTGGTCAGTGGCGCTACTTAGGGGCTTTGAGGTGGCGTGATAAGCAATAAGGAGGTCCAAGGTTCGAGTCGCATTACCCACTTATTTTAAATGTTTTTAGCGTCAAAAGAGAGGAAGAGTTGGGGCGGCTAGGATGCTTGGAATTAGGAGATTTATGTGTTTAGATAATGTGGATAATGTGGCGTATAAAAGGAAGAAGAGGTGGTGTTATCTGGGTCACTTGTGGATGAGAGATCGTAAGGATAAGGGAGAAAGTTTAGAAATTATCTACTGATCACAGAGTGGCCGAATTTCCAACTCTGGGGAAAGAGGAAATCGGTTTTGATGAGGCTAAGGGGGTGCCAAATTTTCCTTGTTAATTAATTAGTCTTAGTTTTCAAAAGAGGGCAATTCTGGCTTTTGGTTAGTGTGTGTCTTAGAAAATTTGATTAGAAAATAGGGTACTTCTTAATTTCAAAGATTTATTCTCATTCTCTTCTCTTAGTTGTTTCTTTTCTCAAAAAAGCCGAAAACTCCTAAAGTTCCATCTTCTTCTTCATTCTCTGCTAAGGCAGAAACCTCATAGCCTTTCTTTACATCTTTTCCTGATTTCTTCTATAAGCCGAAACCCTTAAGTATTCCTTCTCTTTACTCTCTTCAGCCATAGCCGAATGTCCTAGTGCCCATTCTTTTTCTTCCTGCCGATTTCTTCATTGAAAGCCGAATCTCCAAATATTTCTTTGAATCATCTTCTTTTTTTGGTTTTCACAAAAAGCCGAAATCTTTTAGGAGTTGTCGAATTCTCTGTAAAGGTAGGTGCCGATTTCTTCTGATCTATTCTTTTTTCTCTTTCAGTTTTTAGAAGACGAAGCCAAAAGGCTAATGGATTGATGGTTTCTTGTGTTTACGTGTTGGGCGACATTCGGGAATTGAAGTAGATCGCTTAGATCTAAAAGCCGGAACCGCTAGTCTCTAAACCTAATATCTCTCTTTTCGGGATTTTAAGGTAAGGGGTTCTCTTTAGATTCTCGTTAGATTCGCTATCGTAATTGTGATCTTAACCATATGTTATGATGGTAGCAACTGATAAGGTCTTTTGATGGAATCAAATATCGATCAGGCGAAGGAGGGGATTGGATCTGTTAAACCAATCCCTAAGTTTAAGAAACGCAGCGGTGTCGCGAGCTTGGGATTGGCCACCGGGTTGTGGACCGCTTTGAACAAAACCTTAGACAGCTTAGCGATCGTATCGGCTTCGATAGTGTCAACATAGAAAGTCTCGTCTTGTCTGTAAATCGTGTGTAGATCTCTATCACACTAATTAATCTGTACTATATATGTTATGGGCTAAAAGCCGGATAAAGGCTGTATGGACATTCGTGTTACCCGAAAAGGGTAGGCAAGGGATGCCAGGTACGTAATCATAGAAACTTCTCTATGTGTATCGATGTATGTGATAGACTGTGATCTTTTAGGTAGTATATTATTTTGCTTCTGCATGGATGTATGCATGGGATGGGGTTGATATGATGAAGGGGAAGAGCATGTTAAAAGGTCACCTAGTGATCGGAGGTTAAACCACGATATGTACACTTAGGTCACAATAGTGATCGATGGCTCTGCCACACTTGATTATAAGGTCACACAGTGATCGGTGGTTCTGCCACAATGGATTATAAGGTCACATGGTGATCGGCATTATAACTGACAGCATGACTGTCGATATGGTGTGTAGCGGTTGGTAGGTTGATTGTAGAAATCCCCGAGGTGTGATGGCTAGTACGGGCTGGTGTGTAGAGGATGGACTTTTAGGTTGGGTTGGGCCATGCAGCATATGAATATTTTGTTGCCATTGTGTATGGGCCAAGGCCCATAATGTGTTTCTGGGCCTCAAGCCTTTTTATGTGTTTTCGGGATTTACACACTGAGTCTTGGTGACTCACCCCTTTATTTTCTCCTGACTTTTCAGATGAGCAGTAGATCGTGGACATGGGAGCCAGACGTCAAGAGGAGGCTGACGCACTGGATGTCATAACCGGTACGTTTCTAATTTATGGTTTGCCTTATACTGCCTTGATTGATATTGGTTCGACGCACTCTTATGTTGCTAGTGCTATAGCGGGAACTTTGAACTTAGATTATGTGACTTCTTCTAGGGAGATGACTGTAGTGAGCCCTCTAGGACAAACTGTAGTGGTGAGCAAACTGTATAAGGATGTACCCCTGGAAGTTCAAGGGGTAACTTTTCGGGCTGATCTGATGGAATTGCCGTTTGGGGAGTTCGATTTGATCTTAGGAATGGATTGGTTAGTGAAGTATCAAGTAAATTTAGACTGTGCAGCCAAGCGTATGGTGTTAAAAACTCCCGAGGGTGGCGAAGTGTTGGTGATAGGTGAAAGGGGAAACTATTTGTCAAATGTGGTGTCTGTCTTAAGAGCAGAAAGAATGGTGAGGAAAGGATGCGAGACAATTTTAATGTGTGTTCGGGCTCTGGAAGCCAAGGACCTAACTGTTGGGGACGTTAGGACGGTGAGGGAATTTCCTGATGTTTTCCCAGAAGAGCTTCCGGGATTACCCCCGGATCGTGAAGTGGAGTTTGGTATTGATCCTCTTCCGGGAACAACGCCAGTATCTATCGCTCCGTACAGGATGGCGCCGAAGGAGTTGGTGGAATTGAAGGCTCAGATCCAAGAGTTGCTGGATAGAGGGTTTATCCGACCGAGTGTGTCACCTTGGGGAGCGCCGGTATTATTTGTTAAGAAGAAGGACGGATCAATGCGTATGTGCATTGACTATCGTTAGTTGAATGAATTGACAATCAAGAATAAATACCCGCTACTTCAGGATCGATGACTTGTTCGATCACCGGTGGGGCTTCAGCTTTTCTCAAAGATAGATTTGAGATTGGGGTACCATCAGCTTAAGGTCAAGGAGGCGGATATTCGTAAGACGACTTTCAGAACTCGCTATGGTCACTACGAATTCATGGTGATGCCATTTGGGTTGACCAACGCGCCAGCAGCATTTATGGACATGATGAACCGAGTGTTCCAACCCTACTTGGATCGGTTTGTCGTGGTATTTATAGATGACATCCTGGTCTATTCGAAATCGGAAGAGGAGCATGATTCACATCTTCGGGAGGTTCTGCAGATTCTGAGGGGGAAGCAGCTCTACGCCAAATTCAGTAAGTGCAAATCTTGGCTAAGTGAAGTTACTTTTCTAGGCCACGTGGTGTCGGCAGAAGGGATAAGAGTCGATCCCCGAAAGATTGAAGCGGTGTTGGATTGGAAGCCGCCTAAGTCGGTAGCATAAATTCGAAGTTTTCTTGGTTTAGCCGGGTATTACAGAAGGTTTGTTGAAGGATTTTCATTGATCGCGGCACCGTTGACTAAGTTATTGCGGAAAGGGGTTCCGTTTGTTTGGTCTAGTAAGCAACAAGAGAGTTTCGAGAGGTTAAAGAGGATCTTGACAGAGGCTCCGGTGTTGATTCAGCCGGAGGCTGGAAAGGAGTTTGTGACTTACTGTGATGCTTCACACACGGGACTAGGATGCGTGTTGATGCAAGATGGGAAGGTTGTTGCGTATGCATCTCGGCAGCTAAGACCGCATGAATCAAATTATCCCACACATGATTTGGAATTGGCGGCGTGGTTTTTGCCTTGAAGATTTTGGAGGCATAATCTGTACGGGGAGAAATCCGTCATTTATACCGATCATAAGAGCTTAAAATACCTTTTGACCCAGAAGGAGTTGAATCTAAGGCAAAGGAGGTGGATTGAGTTGTTAAAGGATTATGACTGCTCGATTGAGTACCATCCGGGAAAAGCCAACGTGGTGGCGGATGCTCTGAGTCGTAAAGTAATCTCTAATTTGAGAGCAATATTTGCTCACCTCAGTTTATACGAGGATGAGAGTTTATTAGCTGAACTTCAAGTGAAACCCTCTTGGGTCAGCCAGGTTAAGGCGAAGTAGTAGACCGATGAGTTGCTACAGGAGAAGTTTCCGGTAGGATCAAGTGAAGGACCAACAGAATTTAGTGTGAATGAGGAAGGGCTATTATGTTTTCAAGGGAGAGTGTGTATGCCGAAAAATCCTGAGTTGAGGCATAAGATTTTGCAATAAGCGCATGGTAGTCCATACGCTATGCACCCTGGAGGAAGTAAGATGTATCGAGATTTGCGAGATCAATTCTGGTGGCCGGTTTGAAATGAGAGGTGACCGAATTTGTGGGGAAGTGTTTGACCTGTCAGCAGGTAAAGGTGGAACATCGATTACCATCGTGGTTGTTGCGACCATGAAGATTCCACAATGGAAGTGGGAAAGGATCGCAATGGACTTTGTTAGTGGGCTACCCTCATGCCTACTAAGAAAGATTCGATCAGGGTGATTGTTGACCGCTTGATTTAAGTCCGCTCATTTCATACAATGCGTGTCGATTACTCTGCGAGAAATTGGCTAAGCTATACATAGTGGAGGTAGTGAGGTTGCATGGGGTACCAGTATCAATCATATCGGACAGGGACCCTAGGTTCACCTCACGATTTTAGAAGGTGTTGCATCAAGCGTTGGGTATGAAGTTGGATTTCAGTAACGGCATTTCATCCTCGGACCGATGGACGATGCGAGCGGGTAATCCGGATCTTCGAGGACATGTTAAGAGGATGTGTCATTGACTTCGGGGTAGTTGGGAAGAGTTCTTACCGTTGGCGGAGTTTGTGTACAACAAAGAGCTACCATCAAGTATTCAAATGGCGCCCTATGAAGCATTGTACGGGCGGAGGTGTCGTACACCTACCTATTGGACGGAATTAGGGGAACGTCAGATTTTGGGTCCGAAATTGGTTACCGAGATAGAGGAGAAGGTAGAGTTAATTCGGGCTCGATTAAAGGAAGCGTCGGACCGATGAAGTCCTATCTTGACCAAGCGTAAGGACATAGAATTTGCGATGGGTGACAAGGTGTTCTTGAAGGTGTCGCCATGGAAGAAAGTACTGAGGTTTGGACGGAAAGGTAAATTAAGTCCCAGATTTATCGGACCTTATCGGGTGTTGAAACGAGTGGGACCAGTAGCTTATAAGCTAGAGCTACCTTCTGAGCTAAGCCGATTCACAATGTATTCCACGTCTCTATTGCTAAGACGTTACCGTTCGGATCCATCCCACGTGGTGTCTGTGGAAGAAATCGAAGTAAGACCCGATTTATCCTTTGAAGAGGAACCAGTGGAAATTCTGGATCGAGATGTCAAAGTATTGCGAAGGAAGACGGTTCCGTTGGTTAAGGTTCTATGGCGAAATCACAGTTCTGAGGAGGCTACTTGGGAACCATAGGAAGCAATGCGGCAGCAGTACCTGCATCTATTCTGATCAGGTAATTTCGAGGCTGAAATTTCTTTAAGGGGGTAGAACTGTAACATCCTGAATTGGTGGGGCTTCCCATTTAGTGTGCTGTGATGTTTATGTTACGCTTGATGTGCTAGTTAGGGTGTTTAAGGGGTTAAGAATGGGCTCGAGGATTGGTAGAGGCCTTAATCGAATTTTCTCGCTTGGGCACTCTGGTGGAAAGCCACTAGGATAGGGCTTAAAAGATATTATCTGTAAATTAAGACACACAAATGGGCTTGTGGCTAGTGGTCAGTGGCGCTACTTAGAGGCTTTGAGGTGGCGTGATAAGCAATAAGGAGGTCCAAGGTTCGAGTCGCATTACCCATTTATTTTAAATGTTTTTGGTGTCAAAAGAGAGGAGAGTTGGGGGCGGCTAGGATGCTTGGAATTAGGATATTTATGTGTTTGGATAATGTGGATAATGTGGCGGATAAAAGGAAGAAGAGGTGGTGTTATCTGGGTCACTTGTAGATGAGAGATCGTAGTAAGGATAAGGGAGAAAGTTTAGAAATTATCTACGATCACAGTGGTGGCCAATTTCCAACTCTGGGGAAAGAGAAATCGGTTTTGATGAGGCTAAGGGGGTGCCAAATTTCCCTTGTTAATTAATTAGTCTTAGTTTTCAAAAGAGGGCAATTCAGGCTTTTGGTTAGTGTGTGTGCCAAAATTTGATTAGAAAATAGGGTACTTCTTAATTTCGGCATTTATTCTCATTCTCTTCTCTTAGTTGTTTCTTTTCTCAAAAAGCCGAAAACTCTTAAAGTTCCATCTTCTTCTTCATTCTCTGCTAAGGCCGAAACCTCATAGCCTTTCTCTACACCTTTTCCCGATTTCTTCTATAATCCGAAACCCTTAAGTATTCCTTCTCTTTACTCTCTTCTGCCATAGCCGAATGTCCTAGTGCCCATTCTTTTTCTTCCTACCGATTTCTTTATTGAAAGCCGAATCTCCATAGATTTCTTTGAATCATCTTCTCTTTTTGGTTTTCGCAAAAAGCCGAAATCTTCTAGGAGTTACCAAATTCTCTGTAAAGGTAGGTGCCAATTTCTTCTGATCTATTCTTTTTTCTCTTTCACTTTTTAGAAGACGAAGCCAAAAGGCTAATGGATTGATGGTTTCTTGTGTTTACGTGTTGGACGACATTCGGGAATTGAATTAGATCGCTTAGATCTAAAAGTCAGAACCACTAGTCTCTGAACCTCATATCTCTCTTTTCAGGATTTCAAGGTAAGGGGTTCTCTTTAGATTCTCGTTAGATTCGCTATCGTAATTGTGATCTTAACCATATGTTATGATGGTAGCAACTGATAAGGTCTTTTGATGGAATCAAATATCGATCAGGCGAAGGAGGGGATTGGATCTGTTAAACCAATCCCTAAGTTTAAGAAACAAGCGGTGTCAGCAGTTCAGGATTGGCCACCGGGTTGTAGACCGGCTTCAGAACAAAACCTTAGATAGTTAGCGATCGTATCGGCTTACGATAGTGTCAACATAGAAAGTCTCGTCTTATGCAGTAATCGTGTGTGTAGATCTCTATCACACTAATTAATCTGCACTACTATATATGTTATGGGCTAAAAAGCCGGATAAAGGCTTGTATGGACGATCATTATTACCGAAAAGGGTAGGCAATGGATGCAGTGCGTAATCATAGAAACTTCTCTATGTGTATCGATGTATGTGATAGGATGTGATCTTTTAGGTAGTATATTATTTTGCTTCGCATGGATGTATGCATGGGATGGGGTTGATATGATGAAGGGAAGAGCATGTTAAAAGGTCACCTAGTGATCGGAGGTTAAACCACGATATGTACACTTAGGTCACAATAGTGATCGGTGGCTCTGTCACACACTTGATTATAAGGTCACACAGTGATCGGTGGCTCTGCCACGATGGATTATAAGGTCACATGGTGATCGGCATTATAACCGATGACATGATTGTCGATATGGTGTGTAGCGGTTGGTGGGTTGATTGTAGAAATCCCAGGTGTGATGGCTGGTGCGGGTGGTGTGTGTAGAGGATGGACTTTTAGGTTGGGTTGGGCCATGCAGCATGTGAATATTTTGTTGCCATTGTGTATGGGCCAAGGCCCATAATGTGTTTCTGGGCCTCAAGCCTTTTTATGTGTTTTCGGGATTTGCACACTGAGTCTTGGTGACTCACCCCTTTATTTTCCCCTGACTTTTCAGATGAGCAGTAGATCATGGACATGGGAGCCGAGGCGGACTCGAGGGGCCATCAAGTCTTATATTTTCATAAACTATTTTCAGTTTTCCTTTAAGTTTTCAATTTTGGGACTATTTATGTAATAAGGCTCCATAGCTTAGGTTCAGATTATAATTGTTAATGTCTTTATTCTATTTTTTTTAAAATTTAATTTTATGTTCAAAGACTTATCTATAGGAAGTAAAAATATGGGAATTTCAAACACGTTCAAAGAAAAGCAAAGGTTTTCTTCAAATATCACTTATTTTAGCGAATACCTAAATAAACAAACTGAATTTCCAAAAATCATCCAAGTGAAGTTTTTAACGTTAAACCCCGTAGCATACCAGATCTGGTCGTAACGTTTGGGCCGGGTTTGGGGTGTTACAGTAAAGTCCACGACCCTTTGGGTATTGGGACTGCCCACGACCCTCTGGGTATTAGGGGCTCTGATGCGCGATTAAAGCGCCACTCGTATATTACGCGCAGCGAAAGGCTAGCGTATAAGCTGTACTGTGCAATGCGATAAACCGTAGTATGAATATGCAGTATGAACTGCCAGATCAGATAGTAGTACGTAGCGTAGCTAACGTACATGCGATACAGTGCAATGCGGTAATCCACTATACCGATAGGTTGCAGTAAAACTGCCAGTTCAGTCAATCTTCATTCTCTTCAAAATCCCACCCAAAATAGTTTATGCATATGTATGTATGTATACAGATGAATAGAATTAGAGTACAAAGACACGCATGAGTCATTCACAACCAGATCAATGTAATATTAAAATGCGAAGCATATGGCTCACACACACCGTCGACGACTTGTTCGAAAACATACGTGTTATGTATTCAATCACGAATCTCATCTAAAACGAAGTCAGAACAGAGTCCTAACTACCCTTACTAAGGCTTAGCCAAGGGTTAAGACACATAGAGTCATGATTACAAACAGATTCGCCCTAAAGGCATTATTTGGCGAGATAGGGCCACACGCCCGTGTGCTCCGGCCGTGTGGAGCAAACCAGGCCGTGTGAGGATCCAAACGCCCGTGTGAAGGGTAGCACACGACCGTGTGACAGAGGCACATGCCTGTGTGGTGTAGGGACATGGCCGTGTGAACAGGCCGTGTAACTCACTGTCTAATTTTGCTAAAATAAGGTGCAGGGCAGACACAGCCGTGTGAGGGTCACTCACGCCCGCGTGGGATCCCTAAATCCCCAAAACAGTCACACGACCGTGTGGCCAGGCCGTGTAACCCAAAAACTCTAAAACCCTAATTCCCAATCTCACACGCCCGTGTGGCCGAGAGACACGGTCGTGTGAAAGTCGAAAAAAATCCCCAAATCGGCCACACGGCCATGTGGCCAGGTCGTGTGGCACCCAATTTGGCCCGAAAACCCTAATTCCCAAATCCACACGGCCGTGTGCCAGGGCACACGCCCGTGTGGCGGTCAGGGTGATCACGAAACCACCCTACAACAGTCCCAAAATCGCCGTTTTAGCCACCAGAACCATCCCTAACCTTCACCCTATCAACATATATCAGAAAGTGACGATTTTCCATCACTTCCATCGACTAAAACCCCAAATCCAATGGTTTAGCCTATAGTCAATAGAAACCGACATAAAATTTGCAAAGAATAAAACAGTGTAGTAAAAGTTTGAATCCCACACCTGTTTGTGTTCGGAGATGACGTCGGAGGAGCGTAACTCTAGCGATTGCCGACAAAACATTTTCAAAAGCCAAGAGGATAACGAAAAGGAACAGAGAAATGAAGGAAGAATCGAAAGAAAAGAACGTGAAAAAAAAGAACAAAAATAAAACAAAAACGAAAGTAACATCTCAATCAAATAGATAACAAATAAAAATATAATATAACAAATAAACATTTATAATTATTGACTAAAGTAGAACAAAAATAAAAGACTCCCCAAAGTGCGCACATAAGGACTCGAACTCAGGTCCCTAACGCAACTAGCACTCCACTTAACCACCAGACTAGCAGGCCCATTCTTGTTACTAAATTGTACAGCTTAACTTATGTGTGCAACCTCCTCGCTATTACTACACTCAAAACCCAGAAATTCTAGGCCCAAATTTCGGGGCGTTACATAGTCGCTCTAAATAAAATGTGGGCTACACCCACGGTTCGGGTTTTGCCATCCTTAGAAATATATAATGTTAGCTACAATAACTGATATATTTTATTTTTAACTTTTTTGTCTATCAATTATATAATTATTAGTCTTGAAGTCCCAGAATTATGATCCGAGACTAAACTCTTAATAATATATCATTATGAAAACTTACTAGAAAAATCTGTCTAATGATCTTATTATATGTGTTCAACTCTTATATGATATTCGTGATTGTTGGAGTTGTTATTAGAGTAGTTACAATTGTGCCTGGAACTGCGTATGATCCATAAATTGCCATATTTGGAATTACCAATCTTTTGAACCAAAACATTCGGGACATGGTTTAAGTTGATTTCATGGAAGTGTGTTAGCCTATCTATACAGATCGGTCTAATGGAGAAACAAAACATTGAAGATTGGATCTATAACACCCTTATACTGACTCGACTACCGAGTCAAATATAGGAATGTCACATTTGGTGCCAGAGTATTCCTAGCTAAATTCATATAATCTGACCCTTTTCTCGTTTATATTTTCAACTTATTATTGTGTTATTTTCATATTATAATTATACGAGACTAAATCGGGTTAAATTTTCAGTATAAATTCATTTCAAAATCATATTTTGTACAAAATAGGGCCTAGGTATCGATACATTTAGAAAATTATCGATTCTTGTCACCAAGTATCTACACTTTGTACAAAGTATCAATACCTATCATAAAGTATCGATACCCATTCTTGGTATTGATACCAAATTGACATTCTGTATTCCAATTTTAGTCTGGGATAATTTGCACATTTAGTCCATCACATTTTGTCCATCTAGCCCTGTTTGCTTGACCATTTTAAGCTATATCAATTCATATATCTACTTTGCATTTTCAATTTCCCATTCCTTATTCCTAACACGTAACTCATATCCTTATATATAATATTTAATATAAATTAAACAAGTTTCACGCTTTACACTTTAGTCCTTTGACACTTTCTTGTGTAAATACTCACCTAGGTACATGTCATTTACTGAAATAACATAAAATAAAACTTTACCCTTTTCTTGGGTCCACTAATGTACTGATGTGATGAGATGCAGCCTATCCACATTGTCTTTTACTTGTTTCTCTTTACCTACACGTATAAAATAAGCGTTAAACTATTGCTAGCTTAGTAAGTACAACAAGAAATTTAATTAATATTTTTATCTATCACATAACTTAATTTATTATTAATAATCACACAAAATAATTTAATGACCTGTGTTCCCCATGATCAAATAAATTTCCTGATCAATTTTCATGTCTATTCATCTTTTCACTTAATTCAATTTAGTCCTTTTTGTCACGAAATTCAATATTTATTATAATACCACTCTAAATTCACCTTTCATTCAACTTCACTATCACTTAGCATTTTAATCCATTAATTCACTGCAATATTTATTTTCACATATCAAGTTTTTACACACTTCACTTTATTATTATTTCAAATATAATTTTCTCAATATTCAAAATTTAATCCTTAATTACCAAAACTTAGAGAACAATTGTAGTTTGATCTACATTATTCATGTATTCTTGTATCTTTCGCTACATTCTTTACTTATCAATATTTTCTTGTAAACCTTTGTAACTTTTCAAGTTAATCCTTTTTAACACCTTTAATTCTTTTACTATTTCATTTAACAGTTACAATATTTTAATTGTTTAACTAATATTATTCAGAACTTATATTCATTATTAACTTTAAGCTTGTCATTCCCTTATCACATATTTTTATCTATTGCTAGCATTTTTCATTTTACAATTTAATTTTATTTCAATATATTTAATTTTCTCATTTCTTCATTTAGTTGACACAGTACTCTAACATTTAGCAGAGAAAACTTTTATCTTTAAACAAGGAATGTCATTTACCTTTTTAACAAAGGCCCAGTAGACTAACCAGAACACTTAGGATACATAGAACTGGTAAAGAGGTGCACTAAAGTGCACTAATAGAATAGTAAGCACCGAAGTGCAAAACAATAGGCACTGTAGTGCAAAACAGTAAGTGCTAAAGCGCAAGACGATAAACACGCTACAATTTCCTTAACGGCATGCCATCTATATCTCAATAGTTCTTATCTCGTCTACTTGGGCAAATCATATCATACATATACACATCACTTTTACACCTTTCACAATTTAATCCTTGTAATAATATTTAGTATAATTATATCTTCCACTCTCAATAACACATGTAACTTGTCTCCATAATTAATAATATTTCATAACTCACTAATAATTCTTATTATACATTTCACATAACACTTTTACATACTTTACAATTTAGTCCTCATCACAACATTTCATGTAACAATATCTTTCCCATTCAATAAAAAACATATATATTATGTTTCTTAGTTTAATTTCCATATTTCACCACAAATTCTTATTATTACTGATAAGTGATAAAAGTAATATATTTTAATATCGTCCTTAATGCGTTTTTGGATGATTATTTATGCGAATTGATGAAATTTATGCTCCTAATCTTTTGAATTCATGTTTCTATACTTAGGAGAGCATTTGGGAGAAAAAGGAACAAAAATCGAACAAATAGAGTATATTTCAGGAGCCAGACGGACTAGGCCTTCCCACACGGGTTGGACACACGGCTGGACACACGACCATGTGCCAGACCATGTCGATTTTGCGACTTGCATCCCAAACACGGGGAAAACGTAATTTTTAGGCTTTTTGGGCATTCAAAAGTCTATAAATACCAAATAGAAGAAGTGAGAATGGAGCCATCACAGAATATTGAAGAAAACAACTCGAAGAACACCATTAAAGCCAACTCTGAAGCAGATTTCCATCAAGATTGAAGACCTCATTTTAATTTCTTTTGAAGTTTTTATGAGTTTCTTTATTTCTTGTGGTTATTCTGACTTTGAGATGTTTTTATTCACAATTATGAACTAATTCCCTAGATACCTAGGGAAGATGAACCCTATGATGAATTCTATTATTTGATTTCTATTTTACGCGATAAATACTTGGTTCTTGTTCTCAATTATATGTGTTTATCTCTTGTTTTAATATTTCTAGGATATTAATTCATGTCTAATGTGCTTAAATCAAAGGAGGAAAAGTCTCTGGTTAAGAGTAGATCTAGCATAATTGAGTGGAGTTGCATGCAATCCTAGAAATAGGACGACATAAATCTACCGGATTAGAGTCAAATCTAATAAGTGAATCCATAGATCGAGTTAATGCGACAATAGGGGTTTTAATTAGAAAGAGATTTCAATTAATCAGCCTAGAGTCAGTTGCTCTTACTCTCGAAAGAGATATTAGCATAATTTAGGGATTTCTACGATCAAGATACCAAGTGAATAAATCATTTAATTCAGATTCATAATAATAGATGAATCTAGGTGGATTCTTTCCTGGGCATTATTTCTCTCATTGATTATTATTCAATTATTTTCCTGATTTATTCTCTGTTGAGTTCTTTAGTTAAATTAATTTAGTAAATCTTAGTTTAAACCAATCACTCCAATTTGTCGACTAAATATTACGAAAACGGTAATTACTAGTACTTTTAGTCCTCGTGGATACAATATTTTTACTCACTGTAGCAATACTATTTATCGATAGGTGCACTTGCCTTTGTTGTATTTTTAGTTAGTAACGTGAAAACACATTAATCACATTCACATATTATTTTACTTATCTTACTATTAGTCCTTAGAACATCAATTCAACAAATAGAATATTCATATTTTTTTAATACATGTAACATATTTCGCCAATAATATAATGTCCATAAATCAATACTATTCCTTATTATTTATTTCACATATTACTTTTACACTTTTAACATATTAGTCCTTGTATTTCTCATTTTTCATCCTACACTTCCATAACACTACTATATCATTCTACACCTCATTCATGTATATATATATTTACTTCACATAATCATTTACTTGTAATAATTGCAACTTTATCAACCTTTGTATCTTTTACAATTTAATCCTTTCATACATTTTTAATTTATTTCTCACTTTTCTTTCTTTTTCTCCATCACATAATATTTAATAAACACAATCAATTTATTATTTATGTAACGCCCTCAACCTGACCCGATTCACTGGGTCCGGATCTCGGGTGTTATCAGATAAACCATTTAACAAATTTTGTAAAACAATTAACAATTATATCTTACTTAAAACATCTTTCTTATTGTTTTATTTAAAGACTCCATATTAAAGAACAAAGACAAGTATTTGAAAATTAATACATATTACATCTGACTTGTTACAAATTATTACAACACATAGGCTTACAAAAGATAGACTCTTAAGGCGTAATCTTACCAAACGCCAATTTTTCCAAAACATCCATTGTATGCATAATATCCCCGTACACCACATCTCTGGCGCGTTCCTAGAGTTGTCCCTCCTAGCAAACTCTCTTAAACAACCATACTTGAAATATAATCGTGACTCTAGTAAGTTAAGAGGAACTTAGTAAGTTTTGAACACCACATACCTTTTAACCTTTCTTGATAAATTCATCATCTTGTTGGATTTCCCCATATCTATCTTTGGCGGATACCTTCACCTTATTAGTTTTATAATCACATTCTTATACGCCGCTTATCATTCCTAACATATCATCATTCATCTAACTGCTTGGTTGACTCCAGATCATTCAGAAGATTTCCACACAACTTACTACAAGACACGAGACCCGCCATGATAACGAACAACTCAAATTCCATCAGATCACAAATCAAGACATGATACTATTCAGATACAATGAATATTAGATAACTCATGATCCCACCTTAATGGCACAGATAAATCAAACTGAATGACTCTTATATCGAATACGCCCATATACTAAACTGACAGATAGCAACGACGAATACCCTCTCTGAACATACTAATTCATACTTATTTTCAAGCAACTTCCTTTAAGACTTATTCTATTTTATCATAGAACTTCTCACACCAAATAACTTCAAACAGATCATATCTTTAACATAGACTCATCAGAGTATACCACAATGGCCAGATAGAATACGCCACAAAGGCTAACAGAGTACGCCACAAATGCTAACAAAGTATGCCACAAAGGCAATATATAGAATACGCAAAAAAGGCCAAATAGAATGCCACCCAGACACCTCAAATGAATTGTCGTGTTTATAATATGGATTTGTCTAAACTCACAATCGCGTGAGGTTTTCCCATCATCGCCCTAGGACACGCAGAAACCCTAGTCGATAAATGCGACTCATAAGCCCTTTTCAGAATGTGCCATGACCATGGACTTTCTTCATATTTATCATATCATAACTCGTTTTACTCTTTCGATGAAATTCATTGATAACCATCACGGTGTTAAAACTCATATATCAAAACCTCTCAACACTCAATTACACCCTATCTCCTCATCTTTATCAATCACACCTCATATATCTAACATAAGTACACATTAAAATAGGCTATACTCATTTTCTTAACCAAATCACACGTTTCACACACACTTAACATGATCACGTATTACAGTATACATCTCAGACACACAAACATAGTTGTTTCAAAGAATCATATGCATCCATACGTACAATCCATTACATACTGGACTCACGAGGACACTAAATCAAGATCTTACATATTTTCAATAGTCCTTAATCATTACTTTCCTTAATTATCTTCTCCAATAATTACCATTTTACCCTTTAACTTTTCCTATAACATGGATGATTCATTTCTCCTTATGGTAATTTCCACCTCTAGTCCCTTCTCATTTTTTCTTAATTCAATTTAATCATTTCCTTACCAAAATTTCTTTACTTTAGCCCCAATACTTCACTCTCTTACAATTTAGTCGATACCCCGGATTTGTTTCTCTCAATATACAATTTTTTTTCCAAATACCTTCATCACATGTCCTCACTGTCTCATAACACTGAAAATTTCCAAATTCTGACTTTCTCAACTATGATCGACTTATCATTTATTTTCCATTATTCCATACTCCGAGAAATTTTTGGATGTTATAGGATCGATCCAAATCATGCAAATCAAATCTTTTGCTTTGTGGAGATTAGCACGAAAGTTTTAAAGGAATATCTTGGAGAGAATTGTCCTAGACTTTACCAGGATGCCAGTAGTCTTGTTTTGGTGGCTATTTTGATGAGGATTATGATTGTAATTGATTTGTATATTAGTAAGTCCGAAAATTCTTATATATTCGAGACTTGATAGGTTAAAAAAAAAAGAGTTTTTAGCATTAAATTTGTTCATTGGGCACCTATTTTAGTGAATGCATTTTGTAAGTAAAACAAGTGATTCACTTGGTTTTATAAACTAAGTTTTCCAGGTATAGTATCTAGATCTTAAGTACAAGTGTGAGGTTGCAACACTAGTGAGTGGGAGAACTTAAATCATTCATTGTACGTGGTTGAAAATAGTGGATTGACTCTCTGAGTAAGACCCCACAAGTATATGTGATTATCAAACTGCGTGACCCATTATTTTTGTGTTGTTGTTCTTCAATTGTTATATGCTCCAGTTATAACTACTTATTTACAACTTGCAGAAATAAATTGCTTCTACAATGAACATTTAGGTTATATTCATTCACCAACTTTGATGACCTTTTTCTTAAATTTTTAATACATATTCCATGATGTATATAATCATTCAACTTTTTAATGACTTAAGTCATTACAACACGACCTTCACTTAATTTTCATTTATATCAACCATTCAACTCCTTTAAGAAGAGGATATTATTAACTTTTGGTAAGAGTTGTGATTCTCTATCTATAAGCAAAGCTACACCATGCATAAGTGTCATACTTGACATACAACATATTCGCTTACTACTTTAAGAACATTTTAATCTGTCGTCCATCAAAGTTTTATTTTACTCAGTCAAAATAAATTTAAATAAAAGCCCAAAAATATTGAAGCTAACCAAAAGGTTATGTAATATCCTAAAATTTGAGTATCTGTTGCGTTGGTTTGGGTATGAATTTTGTGTGTTAGCATAGTCTTGTGAAGGCTTGATTTTATTTAGGAAGCTAGAATAATTTTTAGTATGGGTTATTTAATGAAGTGGATTAAGTGAGCTTGACACTTAAGTTAATTTAAGTGTTAAATTAAAGCACAAGAGGAGTAAGTGGCAAGATGGTTAAGGAGTTTGAAAGGTTGTTTGAGGTTAGAGGTTTGAGTAGCATGTTTAGCATTTTGAAGGTTTATTTTGAATCCTAGCATTTATGGATGGTCAACTTATGTTTATGATAGGTTGGACTTTCATCTTTTGGTAAGTTGAATTTTGGTTTAAGGAAAGCTTGAAATTGGGGATAAGAATCTTGAAGTTATGGTATTATGAGGGGACAAAAGGCATGGAATATGGAGGATGTTTTGGAAAGTATTCCTAGGCTTTAGTGCATGTATGTGGACGACATGTATGGCTAGGGGGTGGCCAGATGTAATAGGTAGTTTGGGGAATATTGGCCAATTTTTGTCATTTGAACATCTTTTTGCATTTTGTTTTTCCTCTCCAAAACTCCCACCTTTAGCCGAATGTCTATGGTACTTTTGGTGCAAAATTGCTTTTGGTTTTAGCCTCATTTTGTTTGAAACAAATACCACTTTCTTTCTTTTATTTGTCCTTTTTGAACCAAAACTACATTTTGTCAATTTGTGCACTTTTCTTTTGGCAAATAAGGAGTTGGCGAATCTCTCAACCCCATTTTCTCTCTTATTCTTTTTCTTCCTTTTGGTCGAATCTCTCTCTCTTCTCCAAACTCATTTTTCTTTCTTCCATTGTTGCTAAAAATCGAATTCTCTCTCTCTTTTTCTTCTCTTCTACTTTCGTATTTCATATCCTATTAGACTCAAATCAATTGTTTTCTTCTCTCATAAGCAAATAGCCGAATCTTCTACTTCCTTTTAGTTTTAGTTTGGCCGAATATTCAAGGGTAGACTCTCTTTGGTTTCTTCAATCGATTTTGGTTAATAAGTAAGTATTCTTGGCCGATTTTCCTATTATTTCTTTTCTCCTCTCTATGTTATTTTCTTGAGGACAAGGGCCGAACCTATGGGCATTTGTTGCAAGGATTTAACCATTTTAGGAATTGATTTCTTTTAGGCTCCTTGGGATGTTGGAAGCAATCAATCTAAGCCTCGTATCTTTATCGATCGTTTTGGGTAAGCCTTTAGGTAAGATTGGTATTTCGAAGGATAACTCTTTGGGATTTTGATGTTGGCCGAATGGCCTTTGTTCATAATATTGTGATATGGCCGATTGTAGGACAAGGTGATCTAGTCACGATGGCCGGATTTTTGAAGATTAGTTCTTGTGTTGGTGAAAGGTGTGTATCTTACACACTTTATAACTTGGTTTATATATGTATATTTGTGTGTTACATAACTAATCATATTATGAAAGTGGGTAAATCGATGAGATCTGGATATGATACCATGATGGTATGAATGAGGATTCGGGTAAGTCCGTTTCAATATGTTGTTAATACATGTGGATTGAAATCATGATCTACGATTTATGATATATTCGTTATGAGATACATATCAAAGTTTATTGACATGATTTGTCTATTATTGCATTGGTATGGGCAATATGAGAGGAGGGGAAGATTGATATTGTGTCTTCGGACACGGAGGTTTGGTACCTCCGGTGATTTGGTATCACATTCGTGTCTTCGGACACGGAGGTTTGGCACCTCATAGCGACTCGTCCCCTGTGGTTAATACCACCATGGGTTGGCCCCACTTTTGAGATATGGGATTGTCGCCATGTGATTTGGTATCACACGTGGGTTGGCCCCACAACTTGATGATTCGTGTCTTGGACACCGGTGGTTTAGCACCACCGGTGATTTGGTATCACATTCGTGTCTTGGACACGGAGGTTTGGCACCTCATAGCGACTCGTCCACCGTGGTTAATACCACCGTGGGTTGGCCCCACTTTTGAGATATGGGATTGTCGCGGTGATTTGGTATCACACGTGGGTTGGCCCCACAGATGGATTATTTGTGACTTTGGTCACGGTGATTTAATTTGGTATCACATTTATATCGTGACTCCGGTCACCAGTGGTTTAGCACCACCGGTGGTTTGGTACCACACGGGGTAGAAAAGGAGTTATGGATGGCTAGGTTGGGTGCATTATACATATATGTTGCTTTGTTATAATTTGTGTAAGTATGTGGTATTTACCCTGAGAGGGAATATGCACTTGAGTCTTGGTGACTCACCTTCTCCCTTATATTTTCAGGTGATTCGTGAGATCGCGGATATGGAGCCGGATGGACTCGAGGAGGCCATGCAATAAAATTTGGTTTTACATGAACTTCCCTTTGGGTACTTTATTTTAATTTGGTTTCATATTTTATGGATATGTAGTAAGGCCTGTTTAATTATGTTTTGGATTATTTTTATGTTTTGAATATATTTAAAATATGGCTTATAAATTACTTGGTTAATCTAAAAATTGAGCTCAAAGTTTTCTAAACTAAAAACTCGCAATGGTTTTAAAAATCTTACCATCGGGTAATATGAATAGTTCGATAGAAAAATTACAAGTTAAGTGTTTTCAACAAATTAAGTGATTTCCAAAATTCAAGTTTCTATACTCAATTGCAAACGGATTTTCAAAGTGATATATCAAATTTTCTTAAAAAGATATAAATGTTTTCTATCCTATGATTTATCAACTAAGTTCTAAGTTCTATGTAATTCAAAGTAAATCTCAGTTTTAACTTATTTTCGACAAATAAAGAATTTCAAAGAGTTTTTCACAAAATTTAATTGTTAATTCGATTCTTTCAAAAATATTTTCCTTAGTGACATACCAGATTCGGTCGTGGCGTATTGACCGGGTTTGGGGTGTTACAAATTGGTATCAAAACCAAGTTCAAAAGCTCGGCTGTGGGCCCGAGGCCCAAAATGTTTTAAAGAATGGATTTTAAAATGTTTTTGTTGAAAATTATATGGTTGGAAAGGCATGGCCCCGAGTCTCCGACATCAATCCGCCCTGGTAAGTACATCAAATTGTTGATTTTGATGATATGATATGATGATGTTGGCATGACTTTATAGTAGTAGGAACTACTCTAGAGACCCAAACTATAGGTTGAATGTACTTTCATGAAACAATTTCTTATTAAAATTATTCATAAAGCGTGCTTTAAAGAAAGTGGAATATTGAATAATGCATAACGCTTTTAAATCAGATAAGTCGAGACTTTAGACATGAGTACTCGTGGTCGAGGTCATATTACTCGTGGACGTGGTCGAGGTAGGATGGCCGTGTTCGAGCCGGTGAGGTCCTGGTCAAGGATCCGAAAATGAGGTACCACTACCCCCACCACCAAAGATTGGAGTTGAGCATCGAGGATCAAGCGGGGATGACGCAGCGATGTCTCGAGCGATCTTTGCGAGTTCTTGAAAGGGTAGCTGGAATAGGTGGAGGCACGGGAGTTCAGAAATCCGTATCTGAGCGAATCCGATCCAATGGAGCGGAGGTATTTCGAAGTGTTTGAGCGTAGCTCGGTCTTGGTGAATATTGGATAGAGGCGACGGAGCGAATCATGGATGACTTAGATTTGAGTCTTGAGGACAAGTGAAAGGAATCGTATCGCTTCTTCGGGATGAGTCATATCGGTGGTGGCTCACGCGATGAGAATGGTCTTTGCCGCGGAGGATCTCACTTGGGATTATTTCAAGGCGTATCGTATCGGTGGAAATCGTTGGGTCTAATTACATTGATGTGCGGCGTAAGGCATTTCTGAGTTTGGTCAAGGGAGTAAATCCGTGACGTAATATGAGGCGAAATTTTAAGACCGAGCCAGATATCTTGGAGATATTGTGGCATCGAGCACGAGCGATGTGTTCGGTTCGAAGATGGTTTGAGGGACGGTGAGATTGTTGATTGCTCCACATCGGGAGCGAGAGTTTGCCGCTTTGGTTGAAAAGGCTAAGATAGCCGAAGGAATCAAGAATCGCAAAGCGCGAGAGTTACGGCCGGAACAAGCATAAGAGAGGTTACGGATCATCGAGATCACCCGGTAATTCTCAAAAGAGGGCTAGGCAAAGTGGGCGAATCGATGCAGGGAGGCACATTCTTCGCTAATCGGGGACCAATGCGGTTATGGTACCGATGTGGGAAATATCATTGGGGCGAATGTTGGACCGGAGGGAAAGGATGTTTCGAGTGTGGTTCGCTGGATCATCGTGTGAGAGACTGTCCACGTAAGCTAGCCAGGAATCAGTCCGAGGGTCAAGGTCGTGCTCGGTTTAGAAATGAGGGACCGCCACCACGAGTGGTCGTGGTAATGGTAGAGGAGGTAATGGTTCGCAGTCGAGGCCGAGGAGCGTTTGGCGAGGTGCCGGCAATCTCAAGCAAGACGGCTGGTTTGGTGTATCTTTGCGAGGCGTCGAGAGGAGGGCGGCGCGACCGGGCGTCATAACCGGTGCGTTCTTAATCTTTGGTGAACCATATCTTTGCTTTGATAGATGTGGGTTCGACACATTCGTATGTTGCCGATAACATAGCGAGAGACTATGAATCTAGACTCAGATTACTTCTAGGAAGATGACGATGCCAGCCCTCTCAGGTCACTCTGTAAAAAGTAAATAAGTTGTATAGAGATGTACCCCTAGAACTCCAAGGGGTAATGTTAAGTAGTGATCCGATGGAATTGCCATTTGAGGAGTTCGATCGATACTTGGGATGGACTGGTTGGCCAAGTCACCGAGAGCAAGTTTGGATTGCGCCTAAAGCGCATGGTTTTGAAGTCGATTGAGGGCGAAGAGGTGGTCATGATAGGTAATAGAAGAGATTATCTATCCAACATGGTATCTGCGTTGAAAGTTGTGAAGTTGGTTAGGAAGGGTTGTGAGGCATTCGTGGTCCATGTGTGTGCGTTGGAGGCTAAGGAGTCTAATGTGGGGAATGTCCGCACGGTAAAGGAATATGTTGACGTATTTCCTGAAGAACTTCCGGGACTACCTCCGGACCGTGAAGTTGAATTTGGTATAGATCATTGCGGAACGCAGCGCCGGTGTCTATAGCTCGTATAGGATGGCAATCAAAGGAATTGATGGAATTAAAGGCTCGAGTTCGGGAGTTGTTGGATCGAGGTTTCATTCGACCAAGTGTTTCGACATGGGGAGCGCGGTACTTTTTGTCAAGAAGAAAGATGGTACGATGCGGATGTGTATAGACTCACGCTTGATTAAATAAGTGACGATCAAAAACAAGTATCCTTTGCCGAGGATAGATGACTTGTTTGATCGGCTTAAGGAAGATTGATTTAAGGTCCGGATATCATCACCAAAGGTGAAAGAGGCTGATATCCATAAGACGGCATTTCGCACTCGGTATGGGCACTACGAGTTTACGGTGATGCCGTTTGGGTTGACTAATCGCGTGGCATTCATGGACATGATGAATCGGGTATTCCAGCGTTTTTGGACCAGATTTGTTGTGGTATTTATAGACGATATTTTGGTATACTCAAAGTCGGAGGAGGAGCATGATGCGCATTTGCGAGTAGTGTTCTGGTCTGAGGAAAAGCAAATCGCATGCGCCAAATTTAGTAAGTGCGAGTTACGGCTTAGGAGGTGACTTTCTTGGGTCACGTAGTATCACCGTGAGGATTAGAGTGGATCCTCGGAAGATTGAGGCGATGTTGGATTGGAAGCCGCCTAAGTCGGTGGTGAGATTGAGTTTTCTAGGTGCAGTGGGGTATTACCAGAAGATTTGTAGAGGATTTTCTTTGATAGCGCGAACCTATGACCAAGTTATTGAGGAAAGGAGTTCCATTTGTGTGGGCCGAGAAGCGACAAGGAAGTTTCGACAAGTTGAAGAAGATTATTTGAAGCTCGGTTTTGATTCAACTTTGAGCGAGGCAAGGAATTCACGGTTTCTTGTGATGCATCACATCTTGGTTTTGGGATGTGTCTTGATGCAGAAGGAAGGTAGTGGCTTATGCATCTCGACAGTTGAGACCACATGAGGTTAATTATCCGACGCATGACTTGGAATTAGCTTTGTGGTTTTGCTTTGAAGATATGGAGACATTATTTGTATGCGGAGAGAAGTCGATAGTCTACACGGATCACAAGAGTCTTAAGTATCTTTTGACCCGTAAGGATTTGAACTTAAGGCGGCGTAGATGGATTGAGTTGTTGAAGGACTACGATTGTTCGATTGAGTACCATCCGGCAAGGCTAACGTAGTGGCGGGCGCGTTGAGCCGTAAGGTTGTGTCGACTTAAGATCGATGTTTGCTCGTCTTAGCTTATATGACGATGGGAGTCTTTTGGGTGAATCGCAAGTCAAGCCGACTTGGTTAGAGCAAATCAAGGAGAAGCAATTAGAGGATGATAGTTTACATGATCGGAGGTTGCGAGGTTGAGCGGAGGTTTAGAGGAATATAGTTTGTCCAAATGATGGAGTCTTGTGTTTTAAAGGGAGAGCTTGTATGCCAGAAGGATGTTGAGTTGAGGCAAAGGATTCTTCGGGATGCACATAACGTACCATATGCTATGCATCCCGAGGAAGCAAGATGTATCGGGATTTAAGAGAGCGATTTTGGTGGCAGTGCAGGCGTGAGGTAAATCGAGTTTGTGGGTAAATGTCGGCGTGTCGGCCAGTCAAGACGGAGCATCGATTCACCGTCAGGTTACTTCAACAATGAAGATTCCACGATGGAAGTGGGAAAGGATCACTATGGACTTTGTCGGTGGATTACCTCTTACACCTAGTAAGAAGGATTCATTTGGGTGATTGTGGATCGTCGACTAAGTCACTCATTTCATTCCTGTGGGGATGGATTATTCGCTTGGAGGTTAGCTAAGTTGTATGTAGCGGAGATAGTGAGGTTGCGGTGTGCGGTGTCGATCATCTCGAGATAGAGATCCTAGATTTACATCAAGGTTTTGGAGAGCGTTACATCGGGCTTTGGGTGCGCGGTTGGATTTCGATCATCAGTATTTCATCCACGATCGACGGGCGATCGGAAAGAGTTATTCGATTTTGGAGGATATGCTAAGAGGATGTGTTTTGGACTTCCGAGGCGGTGGGAAGAGTTTTTGCCGTTATGAGTTCGCATACAACAATAGTTACCAAGCAAGCATTAAGATGGCACCATATGAGGCGTTGTATGGTAGGAGGTGTCGCACACCTACATGTTGGACAGAGTTGGGTGAGCGTCAGATGTTAGGACCAGAGTTGGTTGTAGAGACTGAAGATAAGGTTAAGATGATTCGGGCTCGTGCTCAAGGAAGCTTCGGATAGGCGAAAGTCATATGCCGATCTCAAGCGGAGGATATAGAGTTTGCCGTGGGTGACAAAGTTTTTACGAAGGTCTCGCCATGGAAGAAAGTGTTAAGATTTGGGAGAAAAGGCAAGTTAAGTCCAAGGTTCATTGGACCGTATAAGGTGTTGAGACGAGTGGGACCGGTAGCCTATCAGCTCGAGTTGCCATCGAGTGAGTCGATTCACGATGTGTTCCATGTCTCCATGCTTAGACGCTTATCGTTACGATCCATCGCATGTTGTGGCGATGGGGAAATAGAGGTGAGCCCAGATCGGCGGTAGAAGAAGAACTGCGTGCGATTCTAGATCGAGATGTGAAAGTTTTTGCGTAGGAAGTCCGTTCCTTTAGTGAAGGTTTTATGGAGGAATCATGGCGTGGAAGAAGCTACGTGGGAGGCAGGAGGATGCGATGAGGCGGCCAGTACCCTCAACTCTTTTGAGCAGGTAATTTCGAGGACGAAATTTTTTTTAAGGAGGGTAGAATTGTAATATCCTAAAATTTGAGTATCTGTTGTGTTGGTTTGGGTATGAATTTTGTGTGTTAGCATAGTCTTGTGAAGGATTGATTTTATTTAGGAAGCTAGAATAATTTTTAGTATGGGTTATTTAATGAAGTGGATTAAGTGAGCTTGACACTTAAGTTAATTTAAGTGTTAAATTAAAGCACAAGAGGAGTAAGTGGCAAGATGGTTAAGGAGCTTGAAAGGTTGTTTGAGGTTAGAGGTTCGAGTAGCATGTTTAGCATTTTGAAGGTTTATTTTGAATCCTAGCATTTATGGACGGTCAACTTATGTTTATGATAGGTTGGACTTTCATCTTTTGGTAAGTTGAATTTTGGTTTAAGGAAAGCTTGAAATTGGGGATAAGAATCTTGAAGTTATGGTATTATGAGGGGACAAAAGGCATGGAATATGGAGGATGTTTTGGAAAGTATTCCTAGGCTTTAGTGCATGTATGTGGACGGCATGTATGGCTAGGGGGGGTGGCCGAATGTAATAGGTAGTTTGGGGGGGGGAATATTGGCCAATTTTTGTCATTTGAACATCTTTTTGCATTTTGTTTTTCCTCTCCAAAAAATCCCACCTTTGGCCGAATGTCTATGGTACTTTTGGTGCAAAATTGCTTTTGGTTTTAGCCTCATTTTGTTTGAAACAAATACCACTTTCTTTCTTTTATTTGTCATTTTTGAACCAAAACTACATTTTGTCAATTTGTGCACTTTTCTTTTTGGCAAATAAGGAGTTGGCCGAATCTCTCAACCCCATTTTCTCTCTTATTCTTTTTCTTCCTTTTGGCCGAATCTCTCTCTCTTCTCCAAACTCATTTTTCTTTCTTCCATTGTTGCTAAAAATCGAATTCTCTCTCTCTTTTTCTTCTCTTCTACTTTCGTATTTCATATCCTATTAGACTCAAATCAATTGTTTTCTTCTCTCATAAGCAAATAGCCGAATCTTCTACTTCCTTTTAGTTTTAGTTTGGCCGAATATTCAAGGGTAGACTCTCTTTGGTTTCTTCAATCGATTTTGGTTAATAAGTAAGTATTCTTGGCCGATTTTCCTATTATTTCTTTTCTCCTCTCTATGTTATTTTCTTGAGGACAAGGGCCGAACCTATGGGCATTTGTTGCAAGGTTTTAACCATTTTAGGAATCGATTTCTTTTAGGCTCCTTGGGACGTTGGAAGCAATCAATCTAAGCCTCGTATCTTTATCGATCGTTTTGGGTAAGCCTTTAGGTAAGATTGGTATTTCGAAGGATAACTCTTTGGGATTTTGATGTTGGCCGAATGGCCTTTGTTCATAATATTGTGATATGGCCGATTGTAGGACAAGGTGATCTAGTGCGGTAAACCGGATTTTTCGAAGATTAGTTCTTGTGTTGGTGAAAGGTGTGTATCTTACACACTTTATAACTTGGTTTATATATGTATATTTGTGTGTTACATAACTAATCATATTATGAAAGTGGGTAAATCGATGAGATCTGGATATGATACCATGATGGTATGAATGAGGATTCGGGTAAGTCCGTTTCAATATGTTGTTAATACATGTGGATTGAAATCATGATCTACGATTTATGATATATTCGTTATGAGATACATATCAAAGTTTATTGACATGATTTGTCTATCTATTGCATTGGTATGGGCAATATGAGAGGAGGGGGAAGATTGATATCGTGTCTTCGGACACCAGAGGTTTGGTACCTCCAGTGATTATTTGTGACTTTGGTCACCAGTGATTTGGTATCACATTTATATCGTAACTTCGGTCACCAGTGGTTTGGCACCACCAGTGGTTTGGTACCACACGGGGTAGAAAAGGAGTTATGGATGGCTAGGTTGGGTGCATTATACATATATGTTGCTTTGTTATAATTTGTGTAAGTATGTGGTATTTACCCGGGAGAGGGAATATGCACTGAGTCTTGGTGACTCACCTTCTCCCTTATATTTTCAGGTGATTCGTGAGATCGCGGATATGGAGCCGGATGGACTCGAGGAGGCCATGCAATAAAATTTGGTTTTACATGAACTTCCCTTTGGGTACTTTATTTTAATTTGGTTTTCATATTTTATGGATTTGTAATAAGGCCTGTTTAATTATGTTTTGGATTATTTTATGTTTTGAATATATTTAAAATATGGCTTATAAATTACTTGGTTAATCTAAAAATTGAGCTCAAAGTTTTCTAAACTAAAAACTCGCAATGGTTTTAAAAATCTTACCATCGGGTAATATGAATAGTTCGATAGAAAAATTACAAGTTAAGTGTTTTCAACAAATTAAGTGATTTCCAAAATTCAAGTTTCTATACTCAATTGCAAACGGATTTTCAAAGTGATATATCAAATTTTCTTAAAAAGATATAAATGTTTTCTATCCTATGATTTATCAACTAAGTTCTAAGTTCTATGTAATTCAAAGTAAATCTCAGTTTTAACTTATTTTCGACAAATAAAGAATTTCAAAGAGTTTTTCACAAAATTTAATTGTTAATTCGATTCTTTCAAAAATATTTTCCTTAGTGACATACCAGATTCGGTCGTGGCGTATTGACCGGGTTTGGGGTGTTACAGGTTAGATAACAAAAATAGTCAATACAGAAAATGCAACCCAAAAAATCACCAAAACAACATACAAAATTGTAGATATTCAAAGCAAAAAATTGTTAGGAATTAGTATGATTAACTATTAATCATGCGGAAAACTAAAAACCATGCCCAAGATCCATTATTTAACATGTAATGAACATAACAAGAAATAGTTAGAAATTATACCTTTGTCACGTGAATCCAATTCCCAAAGGTACACTTTAAGACGGAGGACCGCAAGCGAAGTCTCTCTATTGAAAATCCACCCCGCAATGATTCACGAACGTCCCGAGTACTAGCTCGTAGTTGTAGGAAAGATTCCTAAAACTATCATGTGTGCACAACTCTTTGTGTTTTGATCTAAGTGTATATCTCATACTAATGAGAAAAAAGCCCTTAATAATGAGAAAAATCTTTCTCTTTATCTCTAACAAAAGGTAGAAAAACTTTTCAGTTATACTAAGCAATCAATGCTAGAGCATTAGTGGGTATAATGACCCATTATTGAGGGAGTTACAAATCTCCCATAATAGCCCCAATAATAACACTTAAATAACTGAAAATTCTGCCCATATCTTATGTATATTTAACTGAAATTTCAGCTATGATTAAGCCTCATAAACACCACTAATAAGCATTACTAAGGGGTGTTACATAACATTTATATACATTCCTTTTAATACACCATACACTTAGTCTAATTAAACTCTTTTAATTAGATACTTACATATTATCTAGTCCAAATTGGACTAATGTACACAATAATTAGTCTTAACTAATTTCACACACAAAATGATATTCACATTGCATTAGGTGTGACCCAATAGGATTAATAGATATTGAGCTCGGACCGTTATCAAATAACGCTCCGGTGACATTTAGAGGTTTCTAGTAAAACATAAACATTACCCAAATCGATTAACTTAACGTCTCATAGTACACCTACAAATAACGTATTATAACTTAGTAAAATATCCACTTGATTATTGAATATTTTTAACAATCTCCCACTTGTTCAAGAAACAAGTATAATAGTGCTATAGGACGTCTCCCACTAGCTCAACTTGTTTCAACAAGTTGTGAATCTAAAATCCTTGTCAATTACTATCTCATTTAGACATAAGGTAAGAAATTACATCATCCTTATATAGTCTAAACATTTCTCGATTCTAAGATTTAACTAGAAAGACAAATGATTATCCCCATAATCCATTTGAGCATGGCCATGCATTTACTGATTCGACTCTCAGAGTGGCTGAGATATAAACCCTAAAGAAGGTTTGACAATCCCATCTTGTCCCTCCTCTATCTGTCATGTAATTCATAACACTCCCGAGCATAGCCTTTATAGTCCCCTTTTACGGCATGACGTTTGACTATGTCAAGGAATATTAATTCTCACATACAGAATCAGTGAGAAACTCAGGTAAAAGGATTCTATTTACTAGTCATTTTGAGTTATTCTTATGACAACATGTTCTTAAAGAATACTTAAAACGGGTCATGTCCAAATAGAAATACTCCTATTCCTATCAACGTGATTAACTAGACATCCAATGTCCCTATGATCTATGAACGAGATCATCAGCTAATCAACATTCTAACCATTAAGGGTAATTAGCGTCCATCTCAATTACACAGTTAGGGACAAAAATGTAATCTAAGTTATCTAGTTCACATTATAGGGTTCAATTACTAGATCAAATCTAATAACCTATATAGAAATTCTAGAATACATTTTGGACATTACTTGACTCTAAACCACAATCAAGTAATAATAAAGTTATCAACTTTTATAGATAATCATAAAATGTATATTACATTCCAACAAAATAAATATACAAGTATCCAATATACTAAAACATACAACTTATTCAAAGAATAAGTCTAATTCCCATCTACTCACGTGTGCAACTCATGCCTGTCTTTGAGACAATGGTTTAGTCAACGGATCTGCTACATTATAATCCGTGTCAATCTCATATACTTTCACGTCGCCCCTGCCTATGATCTCTCGTATCAAGTGAAACTTTCGGAGCACATGTTTGGATTTACGATGCGCCTAGGCTCCTTTGCTTGGACAATTGCGCCATCATTATCACATAATAATCGAATTGGTCCAAAGAACACTGGGGACCACACCAAGCTCAGAAATGAAGTTCCTTATCCAAACTGCTTCCTTTGCTGCTTCAGACGCAGCAATGTACTCTGCTTCAGTTGTAGAATCTGCAATCGTGCTTTGCTTGGAACTCTTCCAACTAATGAAGACCTCCATTCGTGAGTAAAGATGTAACCCGACCGAGATCGAAAGTCATCTTTATCTGCATCTGAAAACTAGCATCTGTGTAACCCTTTACACATAGCTCAGGCATCCCTCCAAAAACCAAGAACTTATCCTTAGTTCTGTTAAGATACTTCAGGATGTTCTTGACGGCCTTCCAATGGTCAATACCAGGACAGGACTGGAATCTGCTCGTCATACTCAAAGCACATGACACATCTGGCCTAGTACAAATCATGGCATACATGATAGAGCCTATAGCTGAAGCATATGGAACTCTACTCATTTTTTCTAGCTCATCAGGAGTCAAGGGGCTCTGCTTCTTGCTAAGATAAGTGCCATGTGACATGGGTAGGTAACCTCTCTTAGAGTTTACCATGTTGAACCTTTCAAGAACCTTATCAATATAAGTTCTCTGACTCAGTCCAATCATCCGTTTTGATCTATCCCTATAGATACGGATGCCCAAAATGTACTGTGCCTCTCCAAGGTCTTTCATAGAGAAACAACTACTTAGCCAAGCCTTTACAGACTTGAGCATCGGCACATTGTTTCCTATGATTAGAATGTCATCCATATACAATACTAGAAAACAAATGGAACTCCCACTAACTTTCTTGTATACACAATACTCCTCTCGGGTTCTGATGAAACCAAACTGTTTGATTGCATCATCAAAACGAATATTCCAATCTGCGGATGCTTGCTTGATCCATAAATGGATTTAAGAAGCATGCATACCTTCCTAGGGCAACTAGGATCCACAAAACCCTTAGGTTGTGTCATATACACCTTCTCTTCTAAATACCCATTTAGAAATACGGTTTTGACATCCATTTGCCAAATCTCGTAGTCGTAATGAGGCTATCGCTAGGATAATCCGAATGGATTTAAGCATGGCTACCATGAGAAGGTTTCGTCATAGTCAATACCATGAACTTGCCTAAAACCTTTTTGCAACCAGGCCTAGCCTTATAGACAACCGCTTTGCCTTCCATGTCGGTCTTTATTTTATAAATCCACTTGCACTCGATAGGTCTAGCACCTTCGGGCAAGTCAACCAAGTTCCAAACTTAATTGTCGTACATGGATTCCATTTCGGATTTCATGGCTCCAAGCCATTTGTCAGAATCTGAACTCTCCATAGCTGCCTTGTAGGTAGTAGGTTTCTCTTTATCTAATAAGAGGATTTCATGACTTTCATGAACTAAGTAACCCTCTAAAGGATCTCTCCTAGGAGGTTTACTTGCCCTACTACTCCTACGAATAGGGACATCCACAACTGGAGGAGTTACCTCTTCCTCAGCTCCTATTAAAGAAGCGATCTCTATTCTCACTCCTACTGTAGAACTGTTTTGTGGTTGCTCATCTTGAGGAACAACTTCTTCAAGATGAATATTTCTCCCACTTGACTTTTCAGAAAGACACTCTCTTTCTAAAAAGACACCTTCGCGAGCCACAAACACTTTCTGCTCGCTAGGGTTGTAGAATTAATACCCTTTAGTCTCCTTTGGGTAACCCACAAAGAAGACCTTATCAGATCTGGGTTCAAGCTTGTTCAGTTGTAAACGTTTTACATAAGCTTGACAACCCCAAACCCTAAGAAAAGACAACTTAGGAACCTTTCCTGTCCATAACTCATATGGAGTCTTCTCAACAGCTTTAGATGGAGTACGGTTAAGAACATGAGCAGCGGTAGTAAGTGCAAAACCCCAGAAGGAAACTGGAAGATCGACTAAACTCATCATAGACCGAACCATATCTAATAAAGTTCGGTTCCTCCTTTCGGACACGCCATTCAGCTGAGGTGTTCCTAGAGAAGACCATTGTGAAACTATTCCACAACTCCTAAGATGATCAATAAATTCTTAACTCAGATAGTCGTCACCTCGATCAGATCTTAGTGCCTTAATCGTCTTGCCAAGCTGATTCTGTACTTCATATTGAAACTCTTTAAACTTTTCAAAAGCTTCAGACTTATGTTTCATTAAGTAGACATAACCATATCTACTTAAATCATCAGTAAAAGTAATGAAGTACGCATACCCTCCGCGAGCCAAGATATTCATTGGGCCACATACATCAGAATGTATGATTCCCAACAAATCTTTAGCCCTTTCACTAGTTCCAGTAAATGGTGACTTAGTCATTTTGCCACTTAAACAAGATTCACAAGTCTCATATGACTTAAAGTCAAATGAGTCTAATAATCCATCCTTGTGGAGTTTTAGAATGCATTTCTCGTTTATGTGTCCTAAACGACAATGCCAAAGGTATGTTTTGTTTGAATCTTTTGATTTTAGTTGTTTCGCATTGTCTACATGATAGTTTGTTTTGTCCAAGTTAAGTAAGTAAAGACCATTCATGCAATGGGCAACTCCATAACAAATGTCACTTTTGTAAATAGAAAAAGAACCATTCTTTATTACAAAAGTAAAACCTTCAGAATCAAGACAAGAAATGGAAATTAAATTTCTATTAATTGAAGGAACATGATAACAATTATTGAGTTCCAAATACAATCCAGAAGGTAAAGATAAAACATAATTTCCTACGGCTAGTGTAGCTACTTTAGCTCCATTTCCAACGCATAGGTCCACTTCGCCCTTCGCAAGGTCCCTCTTATTCTGTAGTCCCTGTACATTTGAACAAATGTGAGAACCACATCCGGTATCCAATACCCATGAATTAGAGGTAGCAAAGTTAATTTCTATCACATAGATACCTGAGGTAGTTGAGACATTTCCCTCCTTCTTGTCCTTTAAGTACTTAGGATAATTCCTTTTCCAATGCCCCTTTTTTCTTGCAATAGAAACATTCTTGGTCCGGAGTGGCTCCAGGCTTAGTCTTGGCCTTGGCAACAACCTTGCCCTTGCCTTGACTAGTAGAAGGCTTCTTTGCCTTGGCCTTCTTCTTGAAGGCACCCTTCGCCTTCCTCACCATAAGAACATCCTTCTTAGGCTCGGGAGGATGAGTTCGTTCAGCAGTCTGGAGTAATCCATGAAGTTCACCCATGCTCTTATTAAGAGAGTTCATATGGTAATTTTGAATAAAATTACCAAAACCATCATGGAGTGATTGAAGAATCAAGTCAACGGCTAACTCTTCACCAATCTCAACCCCAAGTCATTGCAAGTTCTCAATATGACTCTTCATTTTGAGAACATGCTGTCAAACTGGATCGCCTTTCTTGAGTTGGCTGGCCAGAGTAGCTTTGAGTTCTTCAAAGCGCTCAACTCTAGCATGTTTCCCAAACATGGCTTGGAGTTGAGCCATAATGTCAAAAGCATCCTTGTCCTCGAATTATTTTTGCAAATCGGGGACCATGGATGCCAACATCAAACATGTGACATCATTAGATTTCTCTAGTGCGGATTCATAATTCGCTTTTGTTTGATCAGACTCAGTAAGGGCGGGCTTTTCGAGAACAGGAATATCAAGCACCTCTAGCTTGTTCTCATGCCTAAGAACTATTCTTAGGTTTCGTGATCAGTCGATAAAGTTCAATCCATTCAATTTGTCCTTTTCTAGTATAGACCTAATGTCGAAACTAGAAACATTGTTTGAAGAGTTGTTTGCCATCTACAAAAGAAGTAATAAAAGCATATGAAATTATATTTATATGATTATCTTGAATAAATCCAATTTATTCCACTAAATTAATATAAAATATCCCTTATTAATCTAGTGACACCAAGACCCGCTCCCACTAATTTTAAGCAATCTTTGGCTTGACACCTAAAACTAGTGATTGTGAGCAAAGAACTCTTTCTTAATAATCTAATTATCCTTGGTTTGACTAACTAGATAACCCTTTATCTAAAAGTCACTTGCCTCTAAGTGCCAACCCTTGACCTACTTAGTTGAGTTTAACCATTTTTTCACCTACTACTTATTTTAGGATAAAAAGTGGGCACCTTGCTTTGGCGAAACCTACCCAACTAATGATCTTAAGCTTCATAGTGTTACTAAGTGGAAAGGCAAAATACTCAATATTATTTAGGGACCTAGGTTGTTTTTATAAACTCTAACCATTATGTGAACTGTGTGAGTTTGAGTCATAAACTAACAACCTAAACATGCAATCATTCAAATAAACATCCATCCAATGCAAAAATTTAAATGAAGCAAATTAAAGAGTTTGGTTCCTAGTATAGCCCTTACACCTAATAGATCACATCTATTACATAAAATCTTGAGTCATTACATTTCTTGGCTTGACTTGAATCTCCATTCTTGGCCACCATCTCCATGTTTGACCATCACATTTGATGCTTGATCACCATCTTCATGGATTACAATATTTTACATTTTGAAATAAAATAAACTAAATAACTAAATTTATTTAATTATTACATTCAAAATGACGGTATGCAAACCGTAAACCATGGGCCATACTAGTTACCTCAAAAAAAAAATTGCATAACAGTTATACATCCACCCACTTGATATCTTCAAGTGGCCCATACAATTTAAACAATTTAAAATATAAAATTTACATAAACAATATATAAATTAATTACCATGAATAATAATCTAATTTTATATTTTTTTTAATTTGCATTTAAAAACAATTGAATCAAAATCCAATTGAAATTAAGAGAACCATCTTTTCTCTTGAACTATCTCACGCAAAGACAACAAAGTCCAACTCTTGGCCTTCCTTTTGCTTGCATAGAAACTCCTTTCTAACAAAAGAATACTGTAAATCAACAGAAAATACATTCTTTTCCTTAACTCACTGTGACATACCAACCATTTGACACAAGCAACTAACCATTTGACTATTGCCATCACACGCATGAGTACAACAACAAAATCAACATTAAGAGACTTGATCTTGTTGTCATTGAAGTATCGAAAAGCTAAAAATATCGAATTCTAACAATTTGCTAATTAAATAAAATTCTTAAAATTTGGTTAATCATTAACCAAATTTTAGAAATTTAATTAACCATATTATTTAGACAATATATATAGGAAATTACTAAAACAATTCTAAAATACAAAGTTCAAAACTTTGTGATTAAAATCAATTTTAATAACCCCTCCCCAAAGTTCTTAACTTTGTTAGCAAATTAAAATAAAACATGGAATTACACTCTTACATATTGATATGCAAAATGACTAAATTATATCCAAAAACATGCCAAATAATTTAGGGCTGATACCACTGTTAGGAATTAGTATGATTAACTATTAATCATGCGGAAAACTAAAAACCATGCCCAAGATCCATTATTTAACATGTAATGAACATAACAAGAAATAGTTAGAAATTATACCTTTGTCACGTGAATCCAATTCCCAAAGGTACACTTTAAGACGGAGGACCGCAAGCGAAGTCCCTCTATTGAAAATCCACCCCGCAATGATTCACGAACGTCCCGAGTACTAGCTCGTAGTTGTAGGATCGATTCCTAAAACTATCTTGTGTGCACAACTCTTTGTGTTTTGATCTAAGTGTATATCTCATACTAATGAGAAAAAAGCCCTTAATAATGAGAAAAATCTTTCTCTTTATCTCTAACAAAAGGTAGAAAAAAAAATTTCAGTTATACTAAGCAATCAATGCTAGAGCATTAGTGGGTATAATGACCCATTATTGAGGGAGTTACAAATCTCCCATAATAGCCCCAATAATAACATTTAAATAACTGAAAATTCTGCCCATATCTTATGTATATTTGACTGAAATTTCAGCTATGATTAAGCCTCATAAACACCACTAATGAGCATTACTAAGGGGTGTTACATAACATTTATATACATCCCTTTTAATACACCATACACTTAGTCTAATTAAACTCTTTTAATGAGATACTTACATATTATCTAGTCCAGCCAGACTAATGTACACAATAATTAGTCTTAACTAATTTCACACACAAAATGATATTCACATTGCATTAGGTGTGACCCAATAGGATTAATCGATATTGAGCTCGGACCGTTATCAAATAACGCTCCGGTGACATTTAGAGGTTTCTAGTAAAACATAAACATTACCCAAATCGATTAACTTAACGTCTCATAGTACACCTACAAGTAACGTATTATAACTTAGTAAAATATCCACTTGATTATTGAACATTTTTAACAAAAACCATGGCAACACCAAGCTTCATCTTAGATGCACTCACAAAATCAACAAATTGTAATAATTTGGTTTGCGAATGATGAATATCAAAGTATACAAGTCATACATGTGCACAAATTTGTATGGAGACAGTTTTCATATTTAAAGTGCTAGAAATGTATTAAACCAATTATTTGGGGTATACTAATTATATGGTTGATATTTAGTCCACTATGGAAGATCATATTACTTGGGAATTTTCTATTAGTGATCGGATTGGTTTGAAATTACCCAAGACAATCGCTTGGATCGTGGACTTTGAATCGGATCGTGATTCTTGTTGTCGAGCTGCCAAGAGTCCATATTTACATTGTCTAGTATTATTATAATGTATTAAACTTATTTTATTGTTGGTTCAGTGAGATTGGTGTAGATCTTCGTATGTAAGCAAGTCTTGAAATCAAGTCTAGATATTTGAGAGACTTGCATAGATTATTGTATCAAGAGTTAAACACTTAATTTGTTCTTATGAGAATATTTTTGTATGAGTGCAATTTGATAGTAAAACCTTGTGTTGAGATTTTACTTGTTGTATTCACAAGGGATGGATCTAGTGGTAAGAGTATCGAGTTTTCAAAGTACAAGGGTGAGTGAAATTATCACGGGGTGTGATTGAGTAGGTTCACTTTGAGTAATTGTTGAAGAGAGTGGATATTTCTCACTGAGCTAGACTCTGCAGACATATAGAAACCAAACTACGTAAACAACTCTTTGTGTTCTGTGTGTTTACTATTTTACATTTGGTGGTTGAAAGAGTGCCCATTACCGTAGACACCATTTCACTTAAACTGTTTGATTCCCAGCAAACAGTTAAGTTATTTCAAAATATAACAAAACCAATTTTCTTGATGCACGTCTAGTTTAGGTTTCAGGAAATTGAAAGCAAAGCTAATGAAAACCAAAGCAAAACATTCTAAGGTTAAAACAAATTAAAACAACGAAGAAATAGAGTTTAACCAAATTGTTATTTAAAAATGTTTGGGTTAGAGTTTGAGTTTGAGTTAGTTTTATATCTTAAAATATATATTTAAAATATGTATAGTCGGATTGAGTCAAACATTAAAAAAACTGTCCAAGGCTTAGCTCCATATAGAAGACGAGTCTAAAGTTTTACCCAAATTCAATTTTTGGGCTTTGTCTATTTGTTCAATCCCTCTTATATTTCAAACATACCTTTAGGCTTGGAGCATTAATCTGACCCTTAGGCAACTCTACTTGACTTTAGACAACATAATAATTCTTACATAAATTACTTGCTCCTTATAACCTCATGAATTATGAACCTGTACGATAGAGAAATTTTGTTTCCATTATTACAATACCTTTTTTATTATTGAAGTATGCCAAGAGCCCGTTACAATCTTTTGACCTAATAGCTAGAGCATTGTACTATAAAGCACGAGAACTTGAGTTTAACTTGAAGCAACCCCATCCCATATCAATAAAAAACCAATTATAAGGTGTGAAATTAAACGAAACTCTCAACTAAATTTGAGATATCGTCCTGATTTTCCTACTCTTTGTATTTCTTTCAAGTCCCCTAAAGTTTGAAGTCATAAAAAGATGTAAAAGGTGTCGTTCTAAAGATACTAACCCAATGTTGAAGCAGTCAGTCGTTTTTAATCTCCCATTAGGAACGGGTCTCCGCTTCTATTTTTCATTGCTGAAGCTTCAGTTTCTCTTCCCTCATGGTGACCGACTAAATTTTCATTTCCCCCACCAAATACTTTGATTTTTAGTGTTTCAACTTTATAATCACAATTTGCATTTTTCTATAAATATATTTTATATACAATTTTCTTCTTATAATATAGTTTATATGTTTGATAATGTTATTATGACTTTGTGCTAGCAATTTTGGATATTTAATAAATGCCTTAATACTCTCTTTTTTTACTATTATATTATAGTTAAATTATCACTTTGGTATATGTATCAATTTTTTTTTATTAGTTCGATATTTGTTTTTTATTTTTATTATCAGTTTGGGTCCTGTAATTTAATTATGTAATCTTCGTTACCCTAATCCAAATTTCTGTTAAGAAAAATTAAATCAATCAATAACTCACATGTATTAAAAGAATTTCAAATTCACTTAAAATTTTTAAAAATATAAAAGAAAATCTTAAAACTTAGATATAAAAAGCTAAAAACAGTCTTAATCTATTTTTTAAAATTATATGTAATTAAAAAAAATCATACTTTTTTTTTAAAATTGTTTCTTTGGAATTTTAGGTTTTTTTCTTAGAAAAATTTAGAATTTTATGAAATTTTTTAATATTTTATGGTATTTTTTTACTTAAAAAACTCAAAATTCCTTGAAAAATATAAAATATTTCATAAAAATGTAAAAAAAATATCCCTAAAATTTCCAAAAAAAAAAAAAAAACCAATAAAATTCTTAAAATTTTCATAAGATTCTAAAATTTTCTAAAAATCTAAAATTCCAAACCAACACATTTTAAATTTTTTTTTAAAATTTTCAAAATTTTTTCAAGTTTCGCATACTTTGCCAAATTAGTAATATATGCCAAAAAAGTTTATTAGTCAAATAGGCCGATATTTTAGATATTTAGGAAAATAGATCATTTTTGGAGGGAAAGTGGGAAAGCGCATTTAGCTGGACACGCTTTTCCTTTAAATTGTATTTTCTGAATTTTTTAATATAATAATTTTTTTTGTCAGATGGTTAAATGTTAGTAGTTTTGTCTTTAAGTCTCAAGTTCGGTTTCTCTCTCACTTACATTTATATTTTTAATCCCTCTTCTAAACGCATTTGTAATTTTTATTTCATGTTGTAAATATAACTTCTATATGTGTAATATTTATTTTTCAATCCATATAATGAGTGTAGTAAATTTTAGTATTAAATATTTTTGTACGCGTATTTAAAATATTTCACATATAACCATAATGCTATTTGAAATAATTAATTGAAATATTTCATATATAAAAATATTTGAAATATCATACCCACAATGTAGATGAAAAAACAATGATATTTGAAATATTTTACATATAAAAATAATAATTATATTTGAAATAATTATTTCATTCTATAATATTAGAAATCACCATATCCACAATATAGGTGGAGAAAATGAATATTTGACATATAAATACTATATATAAATTCAAATATTTTTAACATAATGATATATGTAAAATATATTTTTTTTATTATATAATTACATATTTATTATTTGATTTTATGAATAAAAGAGTTATCAATTAAAAAATGAATTTAAAAAAAAAGCTTGAAACAATATGAAATAAAAATTACAAATGTCGAAACCATTTTAAAATCATTTTTAAAAAACGATGGGGATCGACTTTTAAAAATGAAAATGGGAGTCGCCACCAACCCCTTTTTATTTAGGTAAGATTGGATCACCTTTGTAAAGCGTTTCATTTTAAAACATTTGATTTTGGTCTACGAAAAACGAGAAAACGGGTTCGGAAGTCGGTTACGTATGAGGAAGGGTTAGCACCCTCATAACGCCCAAAAATTGGTACCTAATTGATAGAATCATGTCCAAATGTTTGAAATTTAAAAAAGTTTAAAATAAGATTCCTTATTAGAAGGAAAACCAAGACTTACCTATTTCAAAGAAATAAAAATACCACACCCAATAAGTTAGGATACAACATCTTATAACTTCGAAGTTAGGTGCATCTTTATTTTAGAAAATTCTTACCTCAAGACACAAAACATCATACCCAGTAAGTTAGGATACAACATTTTGAATTCTCAAGAATAAGTTTTTTATTTGAAATTGGTAACCTTGAACTTTGAAAATGGAGAGATATCTAATACTTTGAATTTTACGAGAAAAATCACAACCCAGTAAGTTAGGGCACGATTCTTCTCGAAGACTCCAAATATCATATATCACCGTTAAAAATATTTAAAAAAATCTTTAATTTAAAAGGTATGTTTATAAAAAAAACAGTATGAGCAAGACATTGTAACATACATATCAATTGCAATTCTATGAATTATATTAACAATAAATAATAAAAGAATAATATAACATGAATAAATAAATAATAAAAAAATGCTAGAGCAATAATAAACGAATATAAAGATGCAAACAAATATATGTAATAATTAATAAAAATCATAATATGTAATAAAATAATATAAAATAATTAATAATATATAAGGATTATACATATTAAAAATAATTAGTAAATAATATATATAATAATTTTAAATAAAAACATATATACATAATATACTAATCATAAAAATTATATATGTAATAAATAATATAAATAAAATAAGTTATATGATATAATAGACTTTATACAAAACAAAACTTAAAAAATGATATATAATATAATATAATAATATATAATATATAAATTAAAAATATAATATAATAAATAATATATAAATTATTAAACCAAGTAATATATAATAATAATTAAATATATAAAATAATACATATAATATATATATATATATGAACTATTAATAAAATAATAAATATAGGAAAATAATATAGAACATTTAACATGATAAAATAATTAAAATAATTTAAAATAAAATAAAATAAGAAGATTAAAAATAAATAAAGAAACAGGGGTTAAAAAGCAATTAAAACAGATATAAAAGGACTAAATTAAAACGCGCGTTAAATCATAGGGGTTAAAATGGCAATTACGCCTTTTTCCAAAACGGCGTCGTAATGAATTTGGCCCTTAATGCAGCCCGAGGGACTAAATTGGAACAAAAACAAATTTTAGGGCTAATTTAATAAAAAATAAAAATGCAAATTGGACAGGATTAAAATTAATAAAATTGCGGAAGGACCGAAAAGGCAATTAGCCCATTTTTAAACAAAACACGCGGACCCAAGTGGATCGGGTTGGGTCAGTCCGACCCATCTCAAAACGATGTCGTTTTAGCGTTAAACGTCCCAGAGTGAAACGACGTCGTTTCATCCCTCTTATATAAGAAAAAAAAATTTTAAAAATTTCATTTTCCTTCTCCAGCAAAAAAAAAAAAATCTGAAACCTCTCAAATGCTCTCCCCAGTAGGCGATTTTCATGCCTCTCAGGGTGAGGCTCAAATCACCGTCGTGACCACCGTGAATGAAAAAATGTTAGTTTTTTTATTTTATTTTTTATAAATGTATTTTATTAATATTTTATATATATATGGTTTCCAAAAAAATAAAAAAAATAAAAATAATAGTACTCGAAAAATAAAAAAAACAAAACCTCTGCTTGATTTGATATTCTCTATGTAAAAATCGTGTTTTTGTATATCTGTTTCTCTGTATTTGTGTGTATTTTTGTCTCTCTGTCACTGTGAGTATTCGTATCCTCTTTTCTCTCTTTTTCTCCCCCCTATTACAGATTTTTACAAGGCTTTTTATAGCCTTCAAAACAAAAATAAAAAAGGAAATGATAAAAAAGTTGCCATATTGTTGTGTTCTGCTACTATTATGTCTTTCCTTTTTTTGCAGGTAGAGCGGAGATCACGGTGGCGGAGTGATTCGGGCACGAATCAAGGCGCGATCGAAGGCCGGACGAGGCGGAAGTGCAAAGGCTGGGGCGCGACTGTTGGGATCCTGCTGTTACGGCGCCTAGGGTTGAGCTGCTGGCTTGCGGCGCGAGGGTTGCCAGGAAACCCTAGGTTTCCTGGCTGTGTTTAATGTCTGGGCCCTTTTGGGCCGGTTTAGGTTTTGGGTTTAAGGTCTGTTGGGTCTGGGGGTGTATTTGGGTTACTGGGTAGTATTTGGGCTGCTTGTAATTTTCGGGTTTGGGCCTTAGGGTTGTAAATGGACTGTTTTAAAAATTTGGACTTTGTTATTTTTTTATTGTTTTGGTTTGTTATAAGCCCGGGCAAAATTGGGCTCTTACAGCTACCCCTCTTTGCTCATTGTCGTGTAACGAGAATAGAGCAAAGACTATAAAAGGACCAATTTTGACCAGTCTTGGCCAAGCCTCGACTTCTTGATCCTTGTCTTCTTCAAATGACTCCAACTCCATTGCAACTTCAACGGTATTGGAACTTTATCTTGATTTCAGTAAGTTTGATAGGTTCAATCTGCTTCACTGCTATCTCAAAAAGGCTTCAATCTTCAGTTTGTTCCACTACCATCTCTAGGGAACAAAATCTGAACTTTTTGGTTTGCTTCCTTACTATCTTCAGGAAGACTTCAATCGTCAGTTTGCTCCACTACCATCTCTAGGGAACAAAATCTGAACTTTTTGGTTTGCTTCCTTACTATCTTCGTGAAGACTTCAATCTTCATTTGCTCCACTACCATCTCTAGGGAACAAAATCAACTTTTTAAATTGCTTCCTTACTATCTTCGTGAAGACTTCAATCTTCGCTTGCTCCACTACAATCTCTAGGGAACAAAATCTGAACTTTTAAATTGCTTCCTTACTATCTTCGTGAAGACTTCAATCTTCACTGCTGCCCACTACCATCTCTAGGGAACAAAATCAACTTTTTAAATTGCTTCCTTACTATCTTCGTGAAGACTTCAATCTTCACCGCTCCCACTACCATCTCTAGGGAACAAAATCAACTTTTAAATTGCTTCCTTACTATCTTCAGAAAGACTTCAATCTTCATTTGCTCCACTATCATCTCTAGGAACAAAATCTAAACTTTTAAATTGCTTCCTTACTATCTTCGGGAAGACTTCAATCTTCAGCCTGCTCCACTATCATCTCTAGGGAACAAAATCTGAACTTTTTAAATTGCTTCCTTACTATCTTCAGGAAGACTTCAATCTTCAGCCTGCTCCACTATCATCTCTAGGGAACAAAATCTGAACTTTTTAAATCGCTTCCTTACTATCTTCAGGAAGACTTCAATATTCAGCCTGCTCCACTATCATCTCTAGGGAACAAAATCTAAACTTTTTGGTTTGCTTCCTTACTATCTTCAGGAAGACTTCAATCTTCAGTTTGCTCCACTACCATTTCTAGGGAACAAAATCTGAACTTTTTGGTTCGCTTCCTTACTATCTTCAGGAAGACTTCAATCTTCAGTTTACTCCACTACCATCTCTAGGGAACAAAATCTGAACTTCTTGGTTTTCTTCCTTACTATCTTCAGGAAGACTTCAATCTTTAGACTGCTCCACTATCATCTCTAGGGAACAAAATCTGAACTTTTTGGTTTGCTTCCTTACTACCTTCAGGAAGACTTCAATCTTCAGTTTGCTCCCCTATCATCTCTAGGGAACAAAATCTGAACTTTTTGGTTTGCTTCCTTACTATCTTCAGGAAGACTTCAATCTTCAGTTTGCTCCCCTATCATCTCTAGGGAACAAAATCTGAACTTTTTGGTTTGCTTCCTTACTATCTTCAGGAAGACTTCAATCTTCAACCTGCTCCACTATCATCTCTTGATGGAACAAAATCTGAACTTTTCAATTTGCTTCCTTACTATCTTCAGGAGGACTTCAATCTTCAGCCTGCTCCATTATCATCTCAATGGAACAAAATCTGAACTTTTATTTTTGGTTTGCTACACCGTCCTCTGAGGGACATGTCATGTAGACTCGAATGTATTATGGATGACATTTACATGAATGCAGAATGTCATGAGAATGATCCCATTTTTTTAAAATTAGGATGCATGATCGGAATGAATCTAATGCTCCTAACTGAATGTGTTATGCAAAAATGTCATGAGAATGATTCCTATTTAAAGTGTCATCACTCATCAGGGTTTCATTTTTGTTCCTCTCGAAGTATCTATCATACTCTGCTCAAATAATTTGCCCCATGGTAATTTCAGGGCCCACTCCACTTGAACCTTGGGACACAAGGCTTGTACCTCCTTCAAACCATCCCACCATGATTTATAGAATTTGAAACTTTTTAATCCATTCCTATTGCCATTTAGGGGTACAGAATCTGTTTCAACTTCAATCCATTCCAATGTAATTCAAGGGTTTTGAATCCTCACCCATCAATTTGGTCCGTCATACCATCGAATGTTATGACCCAATGAAAATGCTTTGCAAAATGATCCTCTTTTAGGATTGATATTGCTCAACTCATTATTTTGTCCAATCACCATTTGGACAGAAAATTCAAAGAAATAGTCCCGATCTAGACTTTTCTCAAGTATTTCCAATCCTTACACATGGAAATTTTTTTTAAATAATTGTCATGTTTCAGTCTCTTGTATTATCTAGAAGCTTCTAGAATAATATACGAAACTCCTTTTATGAAAGTGTTATTAGTCCATTAATCGTTATTTCAATAAAATGCTTGAAAAAGATCACAACAATGGACAAGAAAGAAATTAATCAGGAGCATAGCTCGAAACAAATAAGTTAATCAAAGATAACCAAGGCAATAAAAGAAAATTGATTTGAGATTATCTTGAAAACAATAAAATAATCAAAGATAACAAATAAAGAAAATGGGTAAGATAAAAGTTAGGTGCCCCAGATATCGCAGTCTGAGCTTCTCTGTTTAAACTTCTTGAGGACCATTTTAAACTCAATACGTGTTTAAAGGATCCGGAGTACTTTGTCAATGCCCCAAGACGCAGCATACTTCCTCATTATTAATTCAGGCATAGCAAGACTACCACATGCCCTATCCTTGATCAAAATTTGAGCCGCCCTTTTGGGTTTTCGGCTCAAAGCCCCTTTGGTCTCAAAGCGCCCTTTACGGGTTTTCGCTTTGGCCTCTCCTTTTTTTTTTTTGAATGAATTTGAGCTCAAGGCGCCCTTTGCGGGTTTTCACCTTGGCATTTTCCCTTTCAGGTAGAATACTTCTTGATTGAACATGAATTCACCGGATTGAGCAAGTCTTTGGCATCCATCTCGGTCAATATCAATGCTTCTCCCGAACAGGCCTTCTTTACAACATAAAGTCCTTCATAGTTTGGCATCTGCTTTTCTCTGAAATCCTTTTGTAGAAGAAAGATCTGTTTCAACATCAGGTTCCCTTTGTGGAATTCTTTAGGATGAACCTCTTTGTCGTAAGCTCGTATCATCTGACCATGATGGATAGCTTTTAACCTTTTCCTCGATTAGATTCAAGTGGCAACAATGCTTCCATTCCATAAACCCATGGGTAAGATGCTACCCCAGCAAAAAATCTTGGTCAACGTTCGATAATCATAGAAGATAAATAGTAACTTCTTTATGCCAATCTTTACAAGTCTCGATCATCTTTTCTACAATCTTATTTTTTTTGACTGCCTTTGTTGCTTAATGATATGGCGTCTGATCTTTGAACAGGCTAAAAATTTTTGACTTTGTCCTTTTTGGTATTCTTTGTAGGCGCCTGATCTCCCCTCTTTTTTTAGGATTTAATGACTTCGACCTTGTAACATTGGCATATGAGGCTACTTCCACCCTCTTAGTAAAGTAAACGACGACCACGATAATGAATCGATATTGGCTAAAAGCTTTTGACAAGATTGGCCCCATCATATCCATGCCCCCACATATGGAAAATTTGTGAAGAACTGAAGAAGGCACATGAATCCTGTCTCCTTTAATACGGCATAACTGATACCATCCCTTTCTATATAGATCAATAGTGCTTGATCCTCATGTTTAGCCCGCGTCTTAGTAGCCCAGGCATGTCCTGATATGCTCGTGCAAAAACATCTTTGAATTCTTGAAAATAACTCAATGATGTCTCGCATTATTTCTATGGTGAGCTCGACTTCGATCTTCACCCCTTTTCTAGGCTCTCAATATTCATTGACCCTATGTAAGGTAGGATCTATTTTTTCATCTTGTTCTACCATCCTTAACAAATCGGAAGGTAGGTTACAATCTCTCATCATTTTCGAGTTCCGAGATCCCTCTAGACACATATTTCATTCAAAAGGGAATCCAGAATAACGTCGCTCATGTCATTGATATCTGAAGACCTAATGTAGGTTCAAAGGAAGATTTCCAAAGAATAAATAATTCAAAGAATGATTATGGTAATGAAGGAATATCTAAAAGAAAGTCCAAAAAAAAACAAACAAAACAAAAAACAATTGTTTATATAGTATGAAATGGAAAAAGAATATTTACTCAAAAAAATGCATTTTATTAAAATAAAAAATTCTGGACATAAGCCTATTTCACAAAAGAGTTCTTATTGCCTCTAGGCTTAAGGCAACAAGCGTGTTTTGAATATTACTCTAGTTTAGCACTAAAAATACAGGATCTCTTCCACAGTTCCACTATTCAAAATACTCCCAAGTATGTAAGGACAGATGCTTAGAAAAATCCAGTTCTTTTTTCAGATACATTGTTAATATTCAGATTTCCCAATGTCAGGTCTTGCACTAAGGCCCTGAACTCGATGCATTCTTGAATCTCATAGACCTCACCTCTTTATCTAGATGATTGAGTGACAGATTTTCTGCCCTAGAGGGATCATCGAATTTGACAATACCTATTTTGACAAGTCTTTCGATCATTTTTTTTGAAAGCGGTACAGTTCTCAATTGAGTGACCTGTGATTCCCGCATGGTATTCGCATTGTGCGTTCATGTCGTACCATTTAGGGTATGGAGGTTGTATAGGTTTTAGGTAGAAAGGAGATACTACATGTGTATTAAACAAAGTTTGGTACAGCTCCCTATACGTGATTGGGATGGGCGAGAATTGGGATTTTTCTAAGTTCGGTTTTGGATTGGGTTCTTGCCCTGAAGAGACCTGATGACTGGTAGTTACCATCCTTGGTCAAGCTTCTTGTGATGATCGGCTCTAAATGGCCCTTATTATACCTTCTCGTACTATTCGCTTTATTTTCCTTTTTCTTTGGGCCTTTTAGAGTACATTCTCCTTTTTCCTTTGCGTCTGCCAGTACAATCGGTTTGGCTCGATCATCATCCGGGTTAAAACCTGAACCCATCGGGGAGCTTAGTAAGGCCGAAGCATCTGTCTGACATTAGGGTCCAATGATGACGGGTACCTCATGCAAATGCGTGTCTGGTCGAATCGGAACACCTATTGGGGAATAAACGATGTCTTCATCATCTTCCTCACCATTGACCACTGGACCACTCTTTTTTTCAAGCCCTTCGGCTAGTAACTAGGTTAGCTAGCCTATCACATTCCTTTGGAGTTCTAGCATTTGTTCTCGCATTTCTTGTTGAATCTTGGTCAACTGCCCCTGCATCTGTATTTGCATTTGCTCTATTCTCTCCAACCTTTGTTCCATGTTTTCCAGGTTAACTGAAATATTTTTACCTAATTAAGGTCCTTTTGTAAAAGTCTAATGCAAATGATGCAATGCAATGCAGATGCATGGAATGAATGCAAAAGAAAGAGAAGCGTTGATTCTGAATTCAATTTCATTAGAAAAACTTTTCTAGAAAGCAAATTTCTTTACATAAAACGGATTACATATGCGGCCTTGCCCTCATATTCCAAGCAAAAACATCAACCCCCTTCTTCGCAAAGGTAAAATCTTGCATACTTCTAATAGATGCCTCCACTAGCTCTTTTTTGCTTGATCTGGGCCGCGACTCACTGCTCACTTATCCTCGCAATGCTTGTTAGCCTCTTCAAGAAAGCCTTGTTATGGTGATTCTCGAATAGTCTTTGTCATCTTGAATTCTTGGGCAATAAACTCTTTGTATTCCTTCACAGACTATCAGTCTTCTCTCGTTGTGTTTGCTTGAAACATATTCGGACAATCGTATTATAATCCACTTTATCAAAAAATCCATTTCCTTATGACAAACTTTTCTATTTAGCAATCGAATTTGAATCAACACCTCTTTTCTATGATGTGAATGCAATGCAATCAAAACAAAAGAGAACACGTTAGCACAAGAGAAATAACAAAATAGGGCACCTATCTGGGTGACCACTAGGGTTCAATATAGCTCTATCTAGGGTTGGCTCTTAAGAATCACTATATGTGGCTTAGTTCTAAAGGGAGGGTACCTGAACCAGCAGATTCCTCAATCCTCACCCATTATAGGCTCATATGAATCGAGTTCAGTTTAGGGGAATACATTTCCCTATAGCCATGCGGAGGTGAAAACCTCACGAAGACATAGGTACGGATGTATCCCAGAAGCAATCCACTAGCCCATGCGGAGGTGAAAACCTCACGAAGGCATAGTTTCTCGCTCCCACTTAAGGGTACGACCACAACGGTCATACAAAGCAATGCAGAAACATTTTATAAAAAAGAACCACATGCGACAAAAATGATCATAATTTTTAAACCAGATTTTTAAATTCAGACATAAGAACATGAAATTATTGATTTTACGGCTCGCCAAGCTGTCAAAACTATTTTAAAATCGTTTTTAAAAAACAATGGGGATCGACTTTTAAAAACGAAAATGGGAGTCGCCACCAACCCTTTTTTATTTAGGTGTGATTGGATCACCTTTGTAAAGCGTTTCATTTTAAAACATTTGATTTTGGTCTACGAAAAATGAGAAAATGGGTTCGGAAGTCGGTTACGTATGAGGAAGGGTTAGCACCCTCATAACGCCCAAAAATTGGTACCTAATTGATAGAATCATGTCCAAATGTTTAAAATTTAAAAAAGTTTAAAATAAGATTCCTTATTAGAAGGAAAACCAAGACTTACCTATTTCAAAGAAATAAAAATACCACACCCAATAAGTTAGGATACATCATCTTATAACTTCGAAGCTAGGTGCATCTTTATTTTAGAAAATTCTTACCTCAAGACACAAAACATCATACCCAGTAAGTTAGGATACAACATTTTGAATTCTCAAGAATAAGTTTTTTATTTGAAATTGGTAACCTTGAACTTTGAAAATGGAGAGATATCTAATACTTTGAATTTTACGAGAAAATCACAACCCAGATAAGTTAGGCACACGATTCTTCTCAAGACTCCAAATATCGATATCACCGTTAAAAATATTTAAAAAATCTTTAATTTAAAAGGTATTTTTATAAAAAAACAGATGAGCAAGACATTGTAACATACATATCAATTGCAATTCTATGAATTATATTAACAATAAATAATAAAAGAATAATATAACATGAATAAATAAATAATAAGAATAAATGCTAGAGCAATAATAAACGAATATAAAGATGCAAACAAATATATGTAATAATTAATAAAAATCATAATATGTAATAAAATAATATAAAATAATTAATAATATATAAGGATTATACATATTAAAAATAATTAGTAAATAATATATATAATAATTTTAAATAAAAACATATATACATAATATACTAATCATAAAAATTATTTTATTAATAGTTCATATATATATATATATTATATGTTGCAGCGCCTAGGGTTGAGATGTTGGCTTGCGGCGCAAGGGTTGTCAGGAAACCCTAGGTTTCCTGACTGTGTTTAATGTCTGGGCCCTTTTGGGCCGGTTTAGGTTTTGGGTTTAAGGTCTGTTGGGTTTGGGGGTGTATTTGGGTTACTGGGTAGTATTTAGGCTGCTTGTAATTTTCGGGTTTGGGCCTTAGGGTTGTAAATGGACTGTTTTAAAAATTTGGACTTTGTTATTTTTTTATTGTTTTGATTTGTTATAAGCCCGGGCAAAACTGGGCTCTTACAACAAATATGTTTAAAAAAATGGAATTGAACCTGGGTCTAAAAGATGAAATTATTATTATTTAACCATATTTAACCAAATGAGCTAATATGTTAAAAATATTAATTAAAAATATAAAAAGCTTAAAACAAAATAAAATAAAAAAATATAAATGTGAGTGGGAGAGTAGTCGAACCTGATATTTAAGGATAAAACTTATTTTCCTAAATTTTCAAAAAATCGGCCTATTTACCTAATAAACTTTTTTTTTTGCATAAATGGCTTATTTAGCTCGGATACTTATAATTTCTTTAATTTTCAAAAAATAGATTATAATTTTTGTAGTTTTTATAATTTTCTAAGTGTTAATTTTTTTTGGATTTTCAATTTTTTGACAAGTGGCAACATATAATTGGTTGGTTTAATTTTTGTAACTCAAGATTGAGTTTGGGCAACGGGCTATAAAGAATGAAAGTAAAAGGGCCAAATTGATAAAAAAAAAATAGTCCATGCACCAAAGTGATAATTTAACTATAATACAGGGGCCAAAAGAAGTAGTAAGCCTTAATAAATCAATAACCCTGTTTACTGTTTGGGTCTTTCTTATGCTGCTACCTGGAAAGCCCAAAAAGTGGCCTATTTTCCCATTTTACACCTCGTTTTCCTTATCGTTGAATTCCGAGCTTTCCCCGTGCTTACCAATTTAGGCATACTCCGTGAAAAAGGGTTCACAGACACATTGATCTGAAGACCAGAGTAAGCGTGTCGCTACCATTCTGGGAACGTTAAAACCTTCAGAAGTGCAAGCAAAGCTGACCACGAAAACCCCAAAGTCCATAGCTCAATCCAGACGCCAACTGGCATTAGTGCTTGATTAAGAAAATAGTTTTTTGATTGAACAAGATTTTGCTTATTTTATAGGTGCATGACGATGCCACCTTGACCTACTTGACATGCATCCCATTTTTTACTCTTAAATCCTGTGATTCAATTTGTATGCCATTTTTTTTCCAAGTCAGTCAAGAGCCACGTATTCTAGGCATTCAAGTCAGGATAAACACACACAATATACATACATATATATATATATGCCTACCTTGCAATCTAATTATGTTCAAGTTCAGGGCTAGATCGATCTTGAGTAGTTATATTGCTTGCTAGCATTGTGCCATATACACTAAAATGAGGAACCTACAACTTTTTCTTGTCACTGCAGCTGTGATTTTTCTTGTAAGCAACCATCCATTTGAAGCTTCTGGCCGGGTTCTAAATGAATATGATCTTATCCTACAGTCTGTCCAGAAGGGAGTACCCGCTCCTGGTGGACACAATAGCTGCACCAATATTCCTGGCAGGAATGACCCGCCATGCATCAACCAGAGGGGCTTCGCAGGCCATGTTATGGCTCCTCCACGGCTGCAACCGGACCAAAGGATTCCGTTCAATACAGCAGCCTAATGTCAAAAGAATCCATTTCGTTCCAGCTAGAAACCGATTAGTACTTTATTGATTTAGCTGTTAATAGTATGATCATGAAATTAAATAAGGGGAAAATTATCGAATCCCAGTTACTGTTCTCTTTTAACACTATGACAATTCTTTTTCTTTGTTTAGATGTGTAAAGCATTCGCTAAACACATGATGAATTGTTAATAAATTATCGAAGTTTCTGCTTCATATCAAATTTATTGGGCTGTTTGTTGTGTGAGCAGCAGATCAAAGAAAAGATAACTTTGGGAAGAATAAAATTACATATTATTCAGGGAGCAAATAGCCTCTTTAAATAGGCTATACAATTAACATAACAAGCAAAAAAAAAAAATGTAACTAACTCCTAAAATAATGGAAAACATAACAACTTATTTAAAACAATTACTGCCTGTAGACCAGGACTGTTGAAAAAGTCTAACAAACCCTCCCTTAAACTAAAATTAATTTCTAATATCAGTTTAGACTAAAAAAATCTTGCTAACTTCCTGCATTTGACGCCTTGCAAACTCCAAGCATTTGTCGTAGCTTTTGAAATGCTGCAAGTTTGAGGGCCTTCGTAAATATACCTGCGATTTGATCTTCACTTTTGCAATATACCATATCGATCTCTTCATTATTCACACGACCTCTCAAGAAATGATATCGGACATCAATATGCTTGCTTCTCCCATGTAAAATAGGATTCTTGGATAGCTTTATGGTTGAACTATTGTCCCAGTAGATAAGAGTAGGCCCCTTTTGCTTGAAATGAACTTCCTCAAGAAGCTTTCTCATCCAAATGGCTTGGCAGACACATGCTGATGCAGCTACAAGTTCTGCTTTAGTTGTTGATAGATTGACAATTGGTTGCTTTAGTGACGACCATGAAATAGCTCCTGATCCCAACATAAAGAAGTAACCAGATGTACTTTTCCAATCATCTTGGTCTCCTGCATAGTCACTATCTGTAAACCCAATCAAGGCTGATTTTTCTCCCTTCTTGTACAAAATCCCATAGTCGATTGTACCCTACAAATATCTAAGGATTCTTTTTGCCGCTTAAAGATGCATTTCCTTTGGACGTTCCATGAATCTGCAAATAAGATTTACAACATATGTTATATTTGGTCTGGTCGCAGTGAGATACATTAGACTTCCCACGATTTGCTTGTATAAAGTATTATCGACATCTCTTCCATTATCATCTTTCACCAACTTTAAACTTGTCTCTGCTGGTGTACCAACCGGATTGCAGTCCGCCATTTGAAACCTCTTTAGAATCTCCTGCACATACTTCCTTTGAGAAATAAAAATACCTTATCTGATTGTGCAACCACTATACCCAAAAAATAATGCATTCTTCCAAGATCCGACATGTCAAATTCAGCCATCATAGATTTTTTAAACTTATCAAACATAATCTGATCATTCCCGGTAAATATCAAATCATCGATATACAAGAAAACCATCAACAATTTCCCGTCATTTTCCATTTTCACAAAAAAAAGGTATGCTCATAAGGACACTTCTTAAAACCATTTTGGAGAAAATAAGCCTCAATACGACTATACCATGCTCGAGGGGCTTGTTTGAGTCCGTATAAAGCCTTTTTTAATTTATATACTTTATGCTCTTCTCCAATCTTAATATAGCCAGGAGGTTGTTTAACAAATACCTGTTCATTCAAGTCTCGATGCAAGAATGCCGACATGACATCTAGTTGGAAAATCGGCCAAGAATTTTGAGCAGCCAATGCAATAACCAATCTGATTGTGTCATGCCTAGCAACTGGAGTGAATACCTCCTTGTAATCGATGCCGAACTCCTGACTATAACCTTTCGCTACCAAGCGTGCTTTGCATTTGTCAACTTCACCGGTTTCCTTCAGTTTCGTCTTATAAACCCACTTCACATCAATGGTTTTATGTCCCTTTGGAAGCTCAATTAACTCCTAAGTTTTGTTTTTTTCAATAGCTGCAATTTCATCATCTATTACTCTCTTCCATTTTGATTGTTTAACCGCCTCTTCAAAAAACACAAGATCACAATCTGAAAAAAGAGCAAAATAGGTGAGTGGATCCTCAAATTGATCAATTCCTGTGACTTCATAATCCCTCATCCAAGCAGGCTTTCTTCTTATACATGATGGTGTTGGCTCTGTTGCAGTTTCAGGTTTTTGAATTGTTTCTTGCTCATGTGATGGATCCAAATTATCCTCAACGTGTAGCTCTTCATCAAAACCTGCTAGAACATTCCTTTGAACTGTTGGTGTATCCCAACACCAGAACTTTTCTTCATCAAAAATCACATCCCGGCTGATGACAACTTTCTTAGTGCTAGGATTGTACAACTTGAATGCTTTAGTACACTCACTAACACCAAGAAAGATGCATTTTTCTCATTTGTCTTCTAACTTCGTTCTTTTTTTATCAGGGACATGTGCATAAGCAATACACCCAAAGATTCTGAAATGACTGACATCGGGTCTCCTTCCGCTCCATGCTTCTTCCGGTGTTATATTCAGAATGTGAATGCTCCAGTTGACAGCTTCTGGCCAAAACGTCTTAGGAACTCTGCTTCGCTGCAATAAAATTCGCATCATGTTGAAAATGGTTTGATTCTTTCTTTCGGATAAACCATTCTGTTGAGGTGTATAGGCTGCTGTCAATTGTCTTTAAATTCCATGCTCTTCACAAAATTGGGTGAATTCGTGCGAATTATATTCTCCTCCGCGATCAGTCCGCAATACTTGTATAGAATGGCCTGCTTCTTTCTCCACTATTGCTTTATATCTTTTAAAAGCAATTAAAGCTTCAATTTTTTCCTGTAAAAAATCAACCCATATTTTTCTACTCATATCATCTATAAAGGTGATAAGATAGCATTTACCTCCATTAGAAATGGGATTAATTGGCCCAAAAATATCAGAGTGCACTATCTCCAATAGGTTTCTCGCTCTTTCAATCTTTCTTTTTGGAAATGATTCACAATGTTGCTTACTGAGCAGGCATTCCTCGCATACATATGTAGGACAAGAAAATTGTGGGAGGCCAGCTACCATGTTTTTCCGTTGAAGCGTTTGTAAGCCTCCAAAATTGAGATGACTGTAACGAAAATGCCATAGCTGCATTGGATCAGATAAGTTTGCTGCAAAACATGACTGAGTAAAATGATTGAGGTAGAGCGGAAACATCCAATTTGCTGTCATTGCAACTTGAGCAATTAATCCTGATTTTCCATCTTGAACTTGACACATCCCACTTTTAATTTTGATCTCGTAACCACTCTCTTGCAACTGACCAATACTTAACAAATTGGTTTTTAAATCTGGGACATAAAGAACATTAGAAATGATTTGAGTAACATTCCTTTTATTTACAATAGTTACCTGTCCTTTACCTATCACCGAAATCTTTGTATCATTGCCAAACTTCACATCATCTCTGAATGATTCATCAAGAGTTGAAAAAATTGTCTTATCTCCACTCATGTGATTACTGCATCCGGTGTCTAAATACCACAAATGCTTGTTGGTAGGTTCTTTTGCATGACATACCATCAAAAATGATATCTTTTCATCTTGGTCACCTTCTTTTCCAATAAAATTGGATTCTTCCCCATGTGTATCTAGAAAAGTGGTCCGACACTTCGATTTGTAGTGACCATACTTGTGACAATGATAGCACTCAACAATTGTTTTATCTGTTGACTGTGTTCGATAACCGCCATGTCTTATCCCTCTTTCCTTAGATTGGTTTCCTGAATTCTTTCGATGGCCATAGTTTCCTCTACCACGACCTCTGCTACGACCTCTGCCTCGACCTTTGTCATTGTGGCCATTCGATCTGCGTCCTCCATTGCCTTTAACCAAAAGATCTGATGAAACTTTCAATGCTAATTCTACATTATCTTGCTGCTGCAATTTTCTTTCATGAACCAGCAATGAACCTTGCAATTCATCAATGGATAAAAGATCAATATCTTTTGATTCCTCAATGGAACATACCACGTAATTGAACTTTGGTGTCAATGAGCGAAGAATTTTTTCGACTACAACCGCATCCTCTATTTTCTCTCCAAATGTTCTCATCTTGCTGATGATAAGCATCGTTCTTGAGAAGAAGTCGGAAATGGTCTCCCCAGATTGCATCCGATGAAGTTCAAACTCTGAGCGAAGTGCCTGAAGCTGCTGCCTCCTTGCTCTGGTTGATCCCTGGAATTTCTTTTTCAACGAATCCCAAATATCATTTGACGTATCTTTGTAAAGGACGGTCTCTAAGGTTGAACGGTAAATCGCTTGAAAGAGATAATTCTTTGCCTTAAGATCTTTCAATTTCAAGGCATCAATTTCTAGTCGCTATGCATCCGTTGTTGTTGCCAACTCCGGAATTCCCATAAAGACAACTTGCCAATATTCCTTGGATCTGGGAAAATTTTCTATCAACATACTCCAATGATCGTAGTGACCATCGAAGCGAGGAATTGATAGTTGTACAAAACTATCAGAGGCCATTTTAGTTGAATAAATGAGGGGAAAAACTATTGTTTATCGTTAATTAACCTGGCTCTGGTGCCACTGTTGTGTGAGCAGCAGATCAAAGAAAAGATAACTTTGGGAAGAATAAAATTACATATTATTCAGGGAGCAAATAGCCTCTTTAAATAGGCTATACAATTAACATAACAAGCAAAAAAAAAATGCAACTAACTCCTAAAATAATGGAAAGCATAACAACTTATTCAAAACAACTACTGCCTGTAGACCAGGACTATTGAAAAAGTCTAACATTGTTAACACTTGCATGTCAGTCAATATCTACCTGTGTCAAAGAGCAACTTGCTGTGTGTTTTTTTTTTGGGAGAAGGAAAAGATGACAGGGTTTAAATTCATGTCATCTAGGTACAACTTTTTCATACCGAAACAAGCATTGGTGCAATCATATAAACTGAAGCATGGAGTTCAACATTAATAATTGACCTTAATCTGATTAAGATTGCCTTTGTAGGCAAGACAGGAAGTTAAAAATACGAAAAAATGAAAAGAAGAGAAATAAGTTTCATTCGGTGACATTCTTGATTGAATAATTTATTTTAGCGATCATCTTATCGTATTAAAAGTTTTTAATTAGTTTCTTGTTAAGAGGAATAAACCTTGTATAGCCTCTATTTAAGGAAGATGATTCTGAGTAATAAAACAAGAAAAAAATTATCAAAAAACCTAAAGAAATCTTGATCTCTCTTTAAGAGTCTCCCTTCGATGAGCTGAAAGGTTTCATAAACTATCAATCGATATAATTTGTGGCAGGCAGAATTTGAACTTGTAACACCCCTAACCCGTAACCGACGCCGGACTAGGGTTAGAAGCATTACCAGACAGATCGAAAACTTACATAACATTTCATACACTACATTCATCATTAACGATCATAGTGTCCCTTAGATGAGTCATCAATACCCAAAGCATGCATATAAACCGAGTTGGGACTAAACTGAAACACATATGAAATTTCATGAAAATTAAAAACTTTTCTAACTTTCAGGGGAGACACGCCCGTGGGAGGAGACCGTGTGCCCTCCACGGCTTCTAGACACCCTCGTGTGTCCATCCGTGATTACATACTGACTATATCAACACGGTCACTAGGCACGTCCGTGTGCCATGACCGTGTGCTACCAGACCATATACTGACTTTTCCAACACGGCCACCAAGCACGCCCGTGTGCCATGGTCGTGTGCTCTTAGCTAGCTACTGACTTGTACACCACGGCCAGCTGACACGCCCATGTCGAGGCCGTGTGCTATTTAAGCTACATTCTGTCAATTCAACCATGGTCTTAGGCACGCTCGTGTGCCAAAACCGTGTGACATTATAGGCCATTTACAAGGCCAAAATGCCACCCATAAGGGTCAACCTACAAGCAACATATATCATCCCATCTCATTCACATATAACCACCAAAATATACCAAATAGCCATCCCAAATCATGCATATTTGACAACTAAGAAAATCACACAATAATACATTCAATATCCATTCTATCTTTACATTCAAAACCAATTCCAACATACCAATTTGCATGACCAAATCACAATTATGCCCAAACACCATTCATCTATATACTTACCATATCATAACCATTTCATATATCAACTAATCTTACCAAAACAACTTCACATATCACATTCCTTTAAGCATATTACCAAAACATAACTAGCCAAATCACATGGCTAAGTTCACATAACAATTCATACCAATGACTAGCCTATACATGCCATATCTAGCCATATACATTTTCAAAGTGTACCAAAATAAGTTTAGTAGTGTGATGACTATCCTTGACGATCCCGAGCCTTCAGTAGCTTTGACGACCTATAAAACAGAGAATATGCACACAAAGTAAGCTTTTCGAAGCTTAGTAAGTCATAATACAAATAAACTGAGCATGGAAGACATATATACACATAGGTACAAAAGCACATTTCATTTTCGTAGCAAACTATCACATATATGCTTGGGTTCATATATTTGGCCATATTGCCACTTTCACTACTTCAAGAATCATATATAAATACATAGCTTTCCATAACCATTTTAGCATTTCAAATCACATTCTCATATTTAGTCATACATTTCTTCAAATTGAAGTCACATAGGTATTTACCTTGTATACACACTAAGTGTATATATATATATATATATGTATCTCAAACGTACCTGAAACAGAATGTGCGATCATATAATTGTTCATAGCTCGAATTTGTGAATCGTATTACAGACTTGTCCGTTGAACCAATAGGAATCTAGTAGGATACTCGGAAAGTTTGGACTAGTAGTACAATGCCAACGTCCCAGACGAGGTCTTACATGCACTCGGATATCGATGCCAATCACACACGGCGGTGGTCTTACACGAATCAATACGATGCCGATGTCCCAGACATGGTCTTACACGTAATAATCATAACGAGGCCAACGTCCTAGACGTGGTCTTACACGAAATCTAATACCGATGCCAACGTCCCAGACGTGGTCTTACACGAAAATCTGAAATCAACGCCAACGTCCCCGGACGTGGTCTTACATGATAAAGCGAATGTATACCTATTCCTGGGTTCATACGGGACTTCTGGACTTAGTCACTATATCAAACTTATCTTGAAATTCATATTCATAAACCCTCGTAAGCATCTATCATCAACATTAATCATATGAACAAGTATAAATTCAGACAAGTACGTTTATTTGCATAGTGACTTACCTCGGAGTCGGTTTATCGGAATGAAAACGGCTACTCGGTTACTTTCGCTTTCCCGCGATCTAAATCCGTTTTCCTCGGTTCTTAATCTAAACATATTCAGAATTAACCCTTTTATTCACTAATTCGTTCAATTCAACCCAAGGACACACATTTAGGGCTATTTGCAAATTAGCCCTCACATTTGCACAATTTATCAATTTAGTCTATTTTTCACAAAACATCAAATTCACAAAATCCACCCATACACATGTTTGGCCGAATACATATACATCACATACAAGCCCACATTTTTCATCAAATTTGCAAATTAGTCCTCAAAAATAATATTTTCTCAATTTAGCCCCAATTAACTAAATTCATCAAAAATTCAAGAACAAAGTATGTTCATCTAACTCAAATATTTCATTTAACAACTAAACTCATTTCAAAACTCAACATATCAACAATGGCATCTCACACAAACATCATCAATACTCAAAATTAGTACATGGGTTTGATAGTTTTTGAAGCAACGATTACAAAAACGTAGAAATTATCAAAAAAGGAACAAAATCTAACCTTGAATTTAAGCTTGTATGTGCCGAAAATTTGAAAGCTTTTATTCTTTCTATTCTTTTGAATTTCGGTGGATGAATGCATGAATGAAATCCACTACTTTGTTTTCTTTTATTATAATATATCTATATAATATATGTAATATAACTTTAACTTATAAAAATAACATATAAAAACAATATACATAAGCATGTTACCGTCCACTCACATATTTTTGGCTTAATTGCCACCTAAGTCCTCATATTTATTGATCGCTGTGAATCAGAGCTTTAAAATTTATAAAAAGAATGATCGAACCTGGAAACTAACTCTGACAACGATTGAGGCAAGTGCACCTATCAAACAGTAGTATAGCTTAGGCAAGACCGGATTATCGAACCCAAAGGAACTAAAAGTACTAATACTTACCGTCTTTTTATTATTTAGCCTTAATATAAAGTGATGGTTGTTTAAACTAAAATTAATCTACTTACTAAGCTAAAACGCAAAAACAAAAAGAATGAATTTGGGAAACAGCTTTTGGAAAAACTCAGTTGACTCAAGCGATACCCTTAGGAAAAATCCACCTAGACTTCACTTGTTATTTAACCTTGAACCATATGATTTATTTACTTAGTTTGATCTGTGAGACTCCCTAACGTATATTAAACCCTCTCTCGAACCGAATAATGTCTAACCCTAGGTTAATTAGTGGAACTCTCGTTCGATTATAATAACCCCCTAGAATAGCCGTAAATCGATCTGTGGACTCCCATATTAGGTTTCACCCTAATCCGACAAAATCTCGTCACCCTATCTCTAGGCGTGCGATCAACTCCACTTAATTATGTTGGATCTACTCTTAGGCAGGGTCTATTCCTCCTCCACCTAAGCACATTAGATTTGAATTAAGTTCACACAATTAAGAACAAACTAAGTTATTATCATATAATTCAAAAATCAAATAACAAGATTCGTCATAGGTTTCATCCCCTTCGGGTATCCGAAGGTTTAGTTCATAACAATAAAGAAAAACATCTCAAGAGAAAAGATAACACAAAACATAAGAAATCCCTAAAACTTCCTGAAGGAATTGAAGAGGAGATCATCCGTCTTGAGTAGAATTCCGGCTTCTTGAGATGGATCAACTGGCTATCTTTGAGTGATTCCCACAAATCTGACCTTTTCGGCTTGGCTTTTTAGCCTAGCTTTTCCCCCCTCGACAGAGGGTTTCTTTCGAACTCCCCGAATAAGTTGCCCCCTAGGGTGTTTATATAGGCTTTGAGATGTGTTACTTGGCCTCCAAGTATCCTAATTTGAGTACAATTCCTATTTGGGAGTTTAAGTTGACTTAGGAATGTGTTTCTTTGCCTCCAAGCATTCAAATCCGAGTAAAATTCCTCTTTCCCGCGGCAGGGACACGGCCATGGCACACGCCCGTGTGAATCGTGGCCAGGCCGTGTTGGACTCCGTTAATGAGGCACGGCCGTGTAAATCGTGGCTAGGCCGTGTTCTAGATAATTAAGGAGGCACGGCCGTGTGGCTTGAAGTCCAGGCCGTGCTGATTTCGTGGCTTGGCCCAATTTAGTCCGTTTTAAGCCTGTTTCTCGTTCTTTTTGTCATCGAGTGCTTTCCTGAGTATAAAACATGAAAAGAAAGGATTAAGAGCACCTTTTTACATAAATTGAGGCTTAAATCATCCAAAAGCATATTAAATGTGGGCTTTAAATATGTTACTTTTATGGTTCATCAAATACCCCCACACTTAAGCTTTTGCTTGTCCTCAAGCAAAATTCTCAACTCATAATTAAAACAACTTCCCTCAATTCATAATAGTCATTAATAGTGTCTCATCATAATTCAGAAATAATTTATACATGGATAATTCAACTCAAGGAGTCCTAAAGATTCAAACATTATAAGCCTTATATTTTGTAGCACAAAATATAGGTGTTTCCCTTCATCTAAATAATTACCTCTGATTCGAAATCGACAAGGATTGACATCCTCACAAAAGATTCACTCAAATCACTCAAAGTGTTTAAGGTTCAAAATTTAGGCACTCAAAAAGTCAAACATGAAGAGTTAATCCCATAGGCTTGCATGAAAATCAAATCTCCACCACTGAAATATGAGATGAAACACAAATCAAAAGGTCTTTGTTAGGGGTTGTAACTGGGGCTAGGGGTTAAGGTGTGGAGTAAGGTCAATTAGAGGGTTAGAATCGAGATTGAATTGACAAATTACCTAACTAAGAACTAATGAACTAATAATAATAATTACATCAATTGAAAACTAATAATACTAATAATACGAGCTTCTTCTTCGATATTTGGAATAAATGTATAAGCTCATTTAATCACATAACTAATAATGAATAAACTTCGTTTTTTTTAAGAACAAACTAAATACATAATAAAGGATAAATTACTGAAGTAAAAATCATAGTTAGGCAACTAATCAAAATCAACTCTCGATATAAAGATAGTCAAAAGGAATGGTGATAACAAAAACAAAGGGGTTCTGGTTAATATTAGCGGTTATGTCAATAAAAAGGGTTGTTAAGATTAAAAGGGGTTCACTAGGTGTTAATTTATGAAGGTAGGCTTTTTATGGAGTAAGTGGGTTAGATCCTAGGTGCCTTTATCATCTCTGTGTATCAAATCAAAAAAATGTGGTCTCGACATGTATAATCGATGCAAGTTCTAGAATAACAAATCAGTGTTGACATACTCATAATCAATAAAGTGAGCAAGAAAAAGAATATATGCTCTATAAGGCTTAAAAACTCACAAAAATTATGGGTATTTTGATGTCAACCTCGTAAAATTCAAACTTCAAAGTAATATTTAGACTTAGTTCGACAACCTAGAAAATTTTTTAATTCAAAAAAATAGACTTATCATGCTTGATTCTCTAGTATTCTTAGAATTTAATTATCAATGCACAATTATCAATGACTTAATCTAAAACATATCAATAAAAATCATAAATCATCAGAAATTTCATCCTAATTAGTAATATGAGTAACTTACTTTAAGACAAGGCATAATTCATGGATTTTCAAATAATACTATAGTTAACCCCCCTCACACTTAAGATGTACATTGTCCTCAATGTACAAAGGTAGATAATATCAAAATAATCATAAAATCGTAAAATGGGGAGAGAAGGGCAACTTCCTGAATTTTGGATGAAGCCAATGAAAAGAAACCGGATAGGATTGGAGGTGAGCGTGGGGAAGCGTCTCGAACTGGTTGAGTCCTCGAAGCAGCCATCCTAATTTCTTTTGCATCCTAAGCTAAATCTAAATGGAATGAATAACAAGAAGAAAATAATAAAGAAAATAAAAGAAAAGAAATAAAAATAAAAATAAAAATAAAAATGAAAATAAAAATGAAAATGAAAATAAAAATAAAAAAGAAATAAAAGTAAATATTTAAATAGTGATACGGTCCACGTCCTTGTTCGAGTTTAATCAGTCCGTGTTTTTCGTGATTTTGAATTTTGGGCGCGTTTAGGTGTTTTACCACGGCCGTGGGTCTAGTAGCACGCCCATGTATTCTTCTCACGGTCCTTTAGAACGGGTGTGTTTAACTCGTGCTCGTCAAGTCAGTAACCTCGCACGGTTGTAGGGCACAACCGTGTCTCGCCCGTGCTCAATAAGTTAGTAACCTCACACGGGAAGTCGGCACGGGCGTGGCTTTTTATCGCAGCCCGTGTTGGGAAAAGAAATCATTCTTTGTCATGCACGGTTACTAGCACGTCCGTGGTTTGTCCTTCTCGCTTCCACACGGCCGCCACGCCACGGCCGTGCAAGGCCGTGTGAGCATGGAAATCAGTACTTTGGTTAGTTTATGGTTAGGTGCTAAAATGAAAAATAAAAGTAAAAAAAATGTAAAAATTAATGGGGTTAGTGCTCGGGTTGCCTCCTGAGAAGCGCTCGTTTATAGTCTTAAGCTAGACTTTACCTCTCATTCGTATGGTCAAGGTGGTTTGAGGAGGTGAAAATCCTTTCTCATGCGATCAATTCGGTTTTTGATAAATAGTTTAAGTCGAGTAATGTTTACCTCAAAAGTGTTGAATTTAGGATTGCTTACCTCGACTGTGCCGTATAGGAAGACATTAATTACCTCAAAAGTGATTTCTTCGTTTGTCTTGAGGTCTGAATTGGTGATTCGAGGGTCTTCCTTATTCAACAATACCTGGTCCCCTATTTTGAAGTGATTTGTTGTTCCTATCAACTCGTCTGGGGTTTCCTTCGGTTTCACTTTGTGTATTCCTAGTTTCTCTTTAAAGTGTGTTTTCCACTCGTCTAGTTCATCGACCTGAAGCCTTAGTTCTTCATGAATTATTTCTTTATGGGTACGAGGTCCAAGATCTAGCTCAGCTAGGTAATTTCGTGATGCTTCCTGTAAAGAAGGTTGAACCAAATGGTTATCAATAGAATTAACGTTCGTACCTTTATTACTCGATGTCCTAACTGAGTCAAGAGCTTGAAGAGTGATTGTTTCGTCGTCTACACGAAGTGTGAGTTCACCGACTTCTTCCTCTGTGTGGTCTTTCTTTGTTGCATCGGGATATGGCACACGAGTTTGGTACTCTGTAATTGCCGGTTTTGGTATATCATGGCACACTTCAACCTTACCTTCACTTACCACAGGTTCTTCCCTTGAGTTTGGTTCATCTAACCCTTCACTATCGTAAATGGCTTGATTTTGCTCACTCGGGTTAGTTTCAGTATTGCTTGGCAAGCTTTCTTGTGGTAGTTCTGATATCAGCTTAGCAAGTTGTATAACTGACTTAGTAAGTTCCCCAACTGACTCAGTGACTTCCCTAACTTGGCTCTCGATCCCTTTGATCGATGCTTGTTGGGTTTCAAGGGTGGTTTCAGTGTCTTGGAGACGATTATCGATAGCTGCCATGAATTTTGTCAGCATCTCTTCAAGGTTCGACTCCTCTTCCTGTTGGTAAGGTGGTTGTTGAAAATTTAAAGGAAGTTCCTGTCTTTGGCTACTTTGATCATCCCACGAGAAATTAGGATGATACCTCCAACCTGCATTATAAGTGTCACTATAAAAATTATTTTGAGGTTTAGAATAGTTACTCATATAGTGGACTTGTTCGCTTTCCATGCCATGTCCGTAGGGTGGGTACTCGAGGATTCGCCACGCCTCCGCTTGTTTCACATCGCATAACTGGATGTACCATGAGGAACCGTATAAACCATTAAATTTTTTATGTAACATCTCTAACTGGTTTGATAGCCTGGTTACTGGGTCGAGGTTATAGATATCAGCTGCTTTTGTTGGCCTTGTCCTCGTAACTTGCCACTGATAGTTATTCAGTGCCATCTCCTCTATCTGTCAAAATAAAATAAAAGAAAATTTAGCAAAGTAATAAAAAAATAATAATAATAATAATAATAATAATAAATTGCAGAAAATAAAAAATGGCTAAAGTAATAAAAATAGAGCTTTCTTAATATTTTAGTTCCTTGGCAACGGCGCCAAAAACTTGATCGCTATGAATCAGAGCTTTAAAATTTATAAAAAGAATGATCGAACCTGGAAACTAACTCTGACTACGATTGAGGCAAGTGCACCTATCGAACAGTAGTATAGCTTAGGCAAGACCGGATTATCGAACCCAAAGGAACTAAAAGTACTAATACTTACCGTCTTTTTATTATTTAGCCTTAATATAAAGTGATGGTTGTTTAAACTAAAATTAATCTACTTACTAAGCTAAAACGCAAAAACAAAAAGAATGAATTTGGGAAACAGCTTTTGGAAAAACTCAGTTGACTCAAGCGATACCCTTAGGAAAGATCCACCTAGACTTTACTTGTTATTTAACCTTGAACCATATGATTTATTTACTTAGTTTGATCCGTGAGACTCCCTAATGTATATTAAACCCTCTCCCGAGCCGAATAACGTCTAACCCTAGGTTAATTAGTGGAACTCTCGTTCGCTTATAATAACCCTCTAGAATAGCAGTAAATCGATCTGTGGACTCCCATATTAGGTTTCACCCGAATCCGGCAAAATCTCGTCACCCTATCTCTAGGCGTGCGATCAACTCCCCTTAATTATGTTGGATCTACTCTTAGGCAGGGTCTATTCCTCCTCCACCTAAGCACATTAGATTTGAATTAAGTTCACACAATTAAGAACAAACTAAGTTATTATCATATAATTCAAAAATCAAATAACAAGATTCGTCATAGGTTTCATCCCCTTCTGGTATCCGAAGGTTTAGTTCATAACAATAAAGAAAAACATCTCAAGAGAAAAGATAACACAAAACATAAGAAATCCCTAAAACCCCCTGAAGGAATTGAAGAGGAGATCATCCGTCTTGAGTAGAATTCCGGCTTCTTGAGATGGATCAACTGGCTATCTTCGAGTGATTCCCACAAATCTGACCTTTTCGGCTTGGCAATCATTAGATTCAATTCGTACAATCTCATCATTCGAACATCATTCGAACATCTCATACGCCCGTTGATCAAATCATTAGATTCAATTCGTACAATCTCATCATTCGAACATCTCAAATCAATAGTCTTTCTTTTACAGTTCACAACAGCATCATGCAAAAACAACCAATCCATACCCAGAATAATATCGAACTCGTCAAATGGAAACAGCATCAGATCAGCAGGAAAACAGATATCTCAAAACATTAACGGGCAGTTCTTGCATACTTTGTCAACAAGGACACTTTTACCTAAGGGGTTCGATACTTTTATAGTAAACTCGATGAGACTCTACAGTAAAGTCTTGCTGAATACTAAATTCATACATATATATGAATGCGTAGAACCAGGGCCTATCAAAGCAATCACAGAAGTATCATAAAGAGTAAAAGTACCAGTTATAACATCAGGCGATGAAGCTTCCTCACGAGCTCGGATAGCATACGCTCTAGCAGGCGCTCTAGCTTCAGATCTTACAATATTTTCTCTCGTAGTTCTCTAACTACCACTAACATTTCCTATGTTTTTCGAGGATCTACCTCTCACAGGTGCATTATCAGATCTCAGATACTGAACAGTCTCTGGCTCGACCGACTCAGGGCAATCACGGATAAAGTGATCAAGTGATCCGCATCTGAAACAAGCTCTATCATTTAATCTACAGCTTCCCGAATTCCTTTTTCCACAATGTTTACATTCAAGTTTCTCGGATCGTACGTTTCCAACACTTGCCACCGAATTTGCTGGAGCTTTGGAGCTCATTTGCGGTCTAGATTGATTTCTGTTCGAATATCTCACATTATCTCTGAAACGACTTTGATTATCTCGGAATCTTTTCGGAGTAGACTGAAATGATTTACTCTGAAATCTCTTTCTCATATCTCGAACTTCTAACTCAGCTTTTCTTTTATCTTTTCCAAGCGCCTCAGCTTTGCACGCTCGATTAACGAGTACAACAAACTCCTTTATCTCTAAAATTTCGACTAGCAAACGAATGTCTTCATTAAGCCCATCTTCGAACCTTTTGCACATTATAGCTTAAGATGATACACATTCTCGAGCGTACTGACTCAGTCTCACGAACTCTCGTTCATATTCTGAAATAGTCATTCGGCCTTGTTTTAGTTCTAGAAATTCCTTTCGCTTCTGATCTACGAATCTCTCACTGATATACTTCTTTCGAAACTCGCTCTGAAAGAAGTCCCATGTAATTTGCTCTTTCAGAACAACAGAAATTAGAGTTTTCCACCATTGATAAGCTGCATCTCGGAGTAATGATACAACATACTTTATGCATTCATCCGGAGTCAGAGACATTTCGTCGAATACCCGAATCGTATTCTCTAACCAAAACTCAGCCTTTTCAGCATCATCATCATTGGTAGCTCAAAATTCTTCAACTCCATACTTGCGAATCTTGTCTACTGGAGGCTTATTTAACAGATTTGGATGCATAACCGGTGGCACAACTGTAGTCTGAGGGGGATTATCCGGGGGCGGGGGTTGTGAAACAGTCGGGTTATTCTTTACAAACTGAGTGAACCACTCACTCATCATCTGGAAGAAAGCTTGTTTAGCTTCTTCCCCTTGACCGCTAGTAGCCGGTCTCGATTCAGAAGGCGCTGTCCCTTGCGCGGGATCAGGCGCATTGCTTTCTACGTTGTCAGCTACGGCTCTTTCGGGATCCATTACTATATAGAAATCACATTTATACGTTAAGATTCATCACACTATCAAAATTCAGATATATGGCATGTATAGCTAGACTCTGACACGCTACGTTAGTCCGAGAATCGGCTAAACCATAGCTCTGATACCAACCAAATGTAACACCCCTAACCCGTAACTGACGCCGAACTAGGGTTAGGGGCATTACCAGACAGATCAGAAACTTACATAATATTTCATACACTACATTCATCATTAACGATCATAGTGTCCCTTAGATGAGTCATCAATACCCAAAGCATGCATATAAACCGAGTTGGGACTAAACTGAAACACATATGAAATTTCATGAATATTAAAAACTTTTCTAACTTTCGGGAGACACCCCGTGGGAGAGAGATCATGTGCCCTCCACGGCTTCTAGACACCCCCGTGTGTCCATCCGTGTTTACATACTGACTATATCAACACGGTCACTAGGCACGTCCGTGTGCCATGACCCTGTGCTACCAGACCATATACTGACTTTTCCAACACGGCCACCAAGCACGCCCGTGTTCCATGGCCGTGTGCTCTTAGCTAGCTACTGACTTGTACACCACGGCCAGCTGACACGCCCATGTCGAGGCCGTGTGCTATTTAAGCTACATTCTGCCAATTCAACCACGGTCTTAGGCACGCCCATGTGCCACAATCGTGTGAAATTATAGGCCATTTACAAGGCCAAAATGCCACCCATAATGGTCAACCTACAAGCAACATATATCATCCCATCTCATTCACATATAACCACCAAAATATACCAAATAGCCATCCCAAATCATGCATATTTAACAACTAAGAAAATCACACAATAATACATTCAATATCCATTCTATCTTTACATTCAAAACCAATTCCAACATACCAATTTGCATGACCAAATCACAATTATGCCCAAACACCATTCATCTATATACTTACCATATCATAACCATTTCATATATCAACTAATCTTACCAAAACAACTTCATATATCACATTCCTTTAAGCATATTACCAAAACATAACTAGCCAAATCACATGGCTAAGTTCACATAACAATTCATACCAATGACTAGCCTATACATGCCATATCTAGCCATATACATATTCAAAGTGTACCAAAATAAGTTTAGTAGTGTGATGACGATCCTTGACGGTCCCGAGCCTTCAGTAGCTTTGACGACCTATAAAACAGAGAATATGCACACAAAGTAAGCTTTTCGAAGCTTAGTAAGTCATAATACAAATAAACTGAGCATGGAAGACATATATACACATAGGTACAAAAGCACATTCCATTTTCGTAGCAAACTATCACATATATGCTTGGGTTCATATATTTGGCCATATTGCCACTTTCACTACTTCAAGAATCATATATAAATACATAGCTTTCCATAACCATTTTAGCATTTCAAATCACATTCTCATATTTAGTTATACATTTCTTCAAACTGAAGTCACATAGGTACTTACCTTGTATACACACTTAGTGTATATATATATATATATGTATCTCAAACGTACCTGAAACGGAATGTGCGATCATATAATTGTTCATAGCTCGAATTTGCGAATCGTATTACAGACTTGCCCGTTGAACCAATAGGAATCTAGTACGATACTCGAAAAGTTTGGACTAGTAGTACAATGCCAACGTCCCAAACTAGGTCTTACATGCACTCGAATATCGATGCCACTGTCCCTGACAGGGTCTTACACGAATCAATACGATGCCGATGTCCCAGACATGGTCTTACACGTAATAATCATAACGAGGCGAACATCCTAGACGTGGTCTTACACGAAATCTAATATCGATGCCAACGTCCCAGATGTGGTCTTACACGAAAATCTGAAATCAACGCCAATGTCCCGGACGTGGTCTTACATGATAAAGCAGAACAGATACCTATTCCTAGGTTCATACGGGACTTCTCGGACTTAGTCACTATATCAAACTTATCTTGAAATTCATATTCATAAACCCTCGTAAGCATCTATCGTCAACATTAATCATATGAACAAGTATAAATTCAGACAAGTACGTTTATTTGCATAGTGACTTACCTCGGAGTCGGTTTATCGGAATGAAAACGGCTACTCGGTTACTTTCACTTTCCCGCGATCTAAATCTGTTTTCCTTGGTTCTTGTTCTAGACATATTCAGAATTAACCCTTTTATTCACTAATTCATTCAATTCAATCCAAGGACACACATTTAGGGCTATTTGCAAATTAGCCCTCACATTTGCACAATTTATCAATTTAGTCCATTTTTCACAAAACATCAAATTCACAAAATCCACCCATACACATGTTTGGCCGAATACATATACATCACATACAAGCCCACATTTTTCATCAAATTTACAAATTAGTCCTCAAAAATAATATTTTCTCAATTTAGCCCCAATTAACTAAATTCATCAAAAATTCAAGAACAAAGTATGTTCATCTAACTCAAATCTTTCATTTAACAACTAAACTCATTTCAAAACTCAACATATCAACAATGGCATCTCACGCAAACATCATCAATACTCAAAATTAGTACATGGGTTTGATAGTTTTTGAAGCAACGATTACAAAAATGTAGAAATTATCAAAAACGGAACAAAATCTAACCTTGAATTTAAGCTTGTATGTGCCGAAAATTTGAAAGCTTTTATTCTTTCTATTCTTTTGAATTTCGGTGGATGAATGCATGAATGAAATCCACTACTTTGTTTTCTTTTATTATAATATATCTATATAATATATGTAATATAACTTTAACTTAAAAAAATAACATATAAAAACAATATACATAAGCATGTTACCGTCCACTCACATATTTTTGGCTTAATTGCCACATAAGTCCTCATATTTATAAAGCCACAACCCCTTAGTACTTAACAAATGGCATACTACTTTCACATTTAATGCAATTCAATACTCTGCTCAAATTAAACACACGAACAGACAAATTAACTTACGAAAATTTAACACATGCTTAATCACATATTAACGGCATAGAAATTAATATTAAAATATTATACGGACTCAGATTCGTGGTCCCGAAACCATTGTTCCGACTAGGGTATGAACCGGACTGTTACAGAACCCCAATAGAACAATTATGCAAACAGCATGGGGATGAAATTTTTATTGAAAACAAGGCTCATGTGTTTGATAAAATTCTTAAAGGAATGGATAACATGATGGCTAATAAACAGGTTTACAACTTTGGAGTATATACCAAGGTAGTCCTCTAATTGAAAAACCCATTATATGGTGATCTCTATCAATCTCTCCTCCTTATCCTATGCATCAAGCCCTCTTAAGTCCATCTTGAAAAAAACCATGGCAGCCACAACCAACTTCACTCCCTTGTCTTATTCATTAACCCCTTCTAAACTCATAGTCAATAATCGATATTTTTATATAAACCTATTCAGAAAACCTTCAACTCTTTAGTGAAAAGTTTTATAGGTCTAAACTTACTAGGTTATTTTTAAAAAAATTAAACGTTTGAGAGAAGTCTAAAGAGATTTATTCAAAAGTGTTGATAAATGACAATAAGCTTGCAAAGATCTATGATCCCTGTCGATTTTGATGATCAGTAATGGAAGGGACTTTTCGCCAAGGTTATCTGTCTTCAAACATGAGGACAAGCTCTTTCTCTAGGAGGGGGATAATGTTATTGTTTCCTTCTGTGGGAAAAACAAGAAGGCAAGGCGCAAAAAATGGAGACAGGGGATAGCGCAGAGATTCTTTGAGAAGTTTTCGGGTTTGCTAATCAATTTGAATTGATGTCTAGCCGTATTTAACTTTCAATCAAATAATCTTCTTCCTTATTCTTATATTTTCATATGCCTAAAAAGTGAGTTCCAAACCAAAACATTGAACACAAGGTAATCGAAATAACCTTAATTATGGTTCTTCTCTCTCCTATTGTCACTCTAGAAAAATACTAAATCTCATATTCTTAATACAATTACCAATTATAATCTTCACCTAATTTAGAAACAGTAATTAAAAAAAATTACCATTTGTTTTATGCTCAAAGAAAATTTGCAAAAATAAAAAATTCCTTAAATTTTGGCAAAGTTCTCAAGGTTTAGATATGTTTAGTATAACTATAGTCTATATTGAAGGAGAGAAAATATGCAACAGTTTATTCTTCATTCAACATTAAAAAGAATCAAAACAAAAGAATCACAATCCAATTAGCACACATGGCTAACAACTTAGGGAGCAAGAAAGCTTCTTATCTCGATTTTCATTGGGCTAAATAACCCTTTCTTGGGATGCAAGTTGCAAGGTCTCATTTCCTTGAACTTCTATAAAAAAAACTCAAACATGATTAATAGTTTCAAAATCAATGACCAAGTTATCTTCGAATCTGCCACTAAAAAAGTTTCAATGTAAAAGACTTCACTACCTTTCTTACCTTTGGCGATTAGGTAAAACCAATGTTTTTGGAACCAGATTGAATTGGTCAGTCAGCCTGTCAGACTAGGAACCGATTGATATATTGGTTTGGAGTAAGGGAAAGAACAAGTTGAGCAAACTGTCTTAAACAGTGATTGAACCGCAAACTGTGGATCGATAAAAAACCAGTTTTTTCATATATATTTTTTACCAAATTTCTTGGACCAAACTAAAAAAAAAACCCAAATCAACTAAAATTAGCTAAACCCAAATAGCCATCCTAGCCCAAAATAAAACAAATGAATTAAAAAAAAAAACTTAAACTAAAAAAATGCATAACACTAGTCTATCATCACTCTTGTGACACCCCACACCCAACCTAATCCCCATATCCGAATGTGTGACATCACATTACATTGCCAAAGCAGCTCAGATTAACTTGACATAATTTCACAAAGTTAAATTCATAATCATCATTCAAAACAATAAATTCATTCATTGTAATGAATTACATACATTCATAGTACATAATAATCTATTTCATCTAATTATAGGGTTATGATAAATTAATTTTAAAGTTATGATTCAAATCCAAACTCAAATGTAGTATTTCAAGTTTATGTCTCAAGACAGGGGTCTCCATGTCTCGAGACAGGTCTAAAATTGTTTTGGAAATTTTAGTTTCGAATTTAACATGTCTCAAGACATTACATGTCGTGTTTCGAGACAAGATCTTTTATGTCTCAAGACTAGATCTTGAGACTAACCTTCCTTATTTTCCTATTTTTGCTTTGATCTTGAGACAAGACTAGATCTTGTCCCGAGACTTGGAGTAGGGCAAAACCTATTTATCTTCAACGTACTTCTACCTCGATTCAAAGTCCACTTGTCTCGAGACCCCAATACAATTTTCTCAAGACTTAATAGTTATGTCTCGAGACTTCAGGCTCTTGAATACAAAAATTAAACGAAATTTGTTCTAACGATATCAAGACATGTTCTCCCTATCTCGAGACTTAATGACCAAATGTTTTAAGTGTCCAAAATTTTAATCAATTGAACCAAACTTATCTAAAAAAATAATCATCAAATTACTCCATCTAAACACATTCAAACATCACCAAATTATAACCTTCTATGCATCAACACTTAACCAACCAGTCACACAATCAAACCAACATAAACAAGCATTATTAACTAATAGTCAAAAGATAAAATCCAACCTTTAAAAACATTACAGATCACTTACCAAAAGTGTCAAAACTAACTTAGGCAACAAAAATACTAACCTAGGTACTTGCCATATGACTTCAAAACATATATATATATATATATATATATACAAAATAAGATCGTAATGGTTTTCAAGCTGAGATGAAGAGTTGGTCGCAAAACTTCCAAAGCTTTTACTTGAAACCCGCATATGGAAACAAACAAATACTTACGTTGAATAATGGTTACTCAGTGGTGCAAACATAATTCTTATTCAACTATAAACATGTAAACAGGCAGAATTGTAGAGAAAAGAATGTTATATTATTTTATGTAATAGTAACATCTTTATATACATGTATACAACAGTCCTAATAGGAAAGTCTACTATACAAGTAATATGGAAACAAGTACAAATTAGCCTATAAATTAGGCATAAATCTGTCAACCCTAAACTAGGTAAATACTAGATATAGAAATTCAATAATACACCTCCTCAAGCTGGAGCATAGATGTCTAGTATGCAAAGCTTGTCACACAATTTGAGGGAGTTTTTCTTCTTAAGTTGTAACACCCCAAACCCGGTCAATACGCCACGACCGAATTTGGTATGTCACAGGGGAAAACATTTTGAGGAAAAACGAGTTACCGATTAAATTTTAGGGAAAAACTCTTTGTTGTTCTAAGTTCGTAGAAATCAGGTGTATAATAAATTAAAAAAAAACTGATAATTTACTTTAAAATCCCGAAAATAAATCTTTAAAACTTAGTTGCAGCTTAGATTTGTAAACCTTTTATAAATTGAAAAGAAACTAAAGTGATTAGGTTGAAAACCGTATCTAATAGAAATTTGGAAACTGGAGTTTTGGAAAATAGTATGAGTTATCAAAAATACTTAAGTTGTTAAATACTATCAATTGATTTATGTTACCCGATGGTAACGTTTTAAAAACCATCGCGTTTAGTAGTTTAGAAAACTTGGTGCTCAAATTATTATATCAACCATGTAATTTATAAGCCATATTTAAAACAAATCCAAAGCATATAAATAATCCAAAAATATAATTAAAGAGGCCTTATTACAAATCCATAAAAAGATGAAAACGAATTAAAATAAAGTACCCAAATGGAAGTTCATGTAAAACCAAATTTTATTGCATGGCCTCCTCGAGTTCATCAGGCTCCTCATCCGCGATTTTACGAATCACCTGAAAAATAAGGGAGAAGGTGAGTCACCAAGACTCGATGCATAATCCCTCTCCCAGGTAAATGCCACATACTTACACAAATTATAACCAAGCAATATATATATAATGCACCCAACCTAGCCATCCAAAACTCCTTTTCTACCCCGTGTGGTACCAAACCACCGGGTGGTGCCAAACCACCTGGTGACCCAAAGTCACGATATCCAATAATGTGATGCCAAATCACTTTGGTGACCAAGTCACGAATAATCATGTTGTGGGGCCAACCCACGTGTGATACCAAATCACTGGCGATTTATCCCAATACATCAAATGTGGGGCCAACCCACGGTGGTGTGAAACCACTAGGGCGAGTCGCTATGAGGTGCCAAACCTCTGGTGTCCCAAAGACACGAAATATGTGGTACCAAACCACTGGAGGTGCCAAACCTCTGGTGTCCCAAAGACACGGATATCAATCTTCCCCCTCCTCTCATATCGCCCATACCAATGCAATAGATAACAAATCATGTCATTATACTTTGATATAAAAATATAACCAATATATATATCGTAGATCGTGATATTAACAACATATATCAACATCATATTGAAACGGACTTACCCGTATCCTTGCTCATACCCATCAAGGTATCATTTCAAGATCTCATAGTTTTCGGCTTTAACAACATGAATAGTTATTAACACACACACATATATATATATATATACCGAATTATAAAGTGTGTAAGGTACACACCTTTCACTAACGCAAATACTAACTTCCGAAGATCCGGTCTACCGCACTAGATCACCTTGTCCTACATTCGGCCATACCACAAAACTATAAGCAAAAATCCATTCGGCCAACATCACATCTTAATCCCAATAGCCTTAGTCTTTATCCTCAAAAAGAATAATGAATCGACATGAATCTTACCACTTGACTTACCAACTTCGATTGCTAATGGAATGGCTTAGATCGATTGCTTCCAACGTCCCAAAGAGCCTAAAGGAAAAATCGGTTCCTAAATAATGGTTAGAACCTTGCAAACAAATGCCCAAGGATTCGGCCTTTGTCCACAAGAAAACGACTTAGAAAGGAGAAGGAAATAACGGAAATACGGCCATGAACACTTACCTATCTTCCAAAACCGATTGAAGAAAACCCAAAGATTATCTACCCTTGATGATATTCGGCCAATATAACACCAAAAGAGAGAAATAAGATTCGGCTATGGTGGAGTAAAAGAAAGGAAAAATAAAAGTGAAAGTGAAATAGGAGGAGAAGGATGATTCGAAAATGGAAGAAAGAAGAAAATAGAAAATGAAAATAGAATGGTAATGGATGTTTCTAACTTTGAAAAAAAATGAAAGAGATGGGATTTGGGAAGGAGGAAGATTCGGCCAAGAGGAAGTGAAAAAAAAGAAATGTGGTTTTTTGAGCAAGTATCAAAAGAAAGAAAAGAGAGAGATGGGAGAAAGAGGTTCGACCAAACACCTAGTTTGCCGAAAAGAAAAGTGCACAAAAATGCAAATTGTGGTTTCGGTTTCAAAAGGGAAATGAGAGGAAGAATTTAGATTTTGGTTCAAACACAAATGAGAGCTAAATCAAAAGCAAAATTGCACCAAAATGCCTAAGATACATTCGGCCAAAGAGGGAGTTTTTGGAGAGGAAGAGAAAAATGCCAAATGATGCACAAAATGCTAAAGTTGGCCAACTATTCCCCAAACTTCCTATCAACATTCGGCCACCCCTAGCCACACATGCCGTCCACATTCATGCACTAATGGCCATAGAAGAGTTTCCAAAACAACACCCTTAAGCCAAGCCTTGAAATCCTCTACATTCCCAAAGTTGAAGAAATTTTATCCCCAAAATCTAGCAATTCTATCCCTTATTTCATGCTTACCATAACCTTAAGTCTTCTTGCCATAAAAAGAAAATTGTCCATCTTATCCATATGAATAGTTGACCGACACTTAATGCTAGGATGCATAAAAAAAATCCTTAATATGCCTTCCATGCTACTCGAACCACTTCCTCAAGCAACCTTTCATGCGCCTTATCCACTATGCCACTAACTCCTCTTGTGTTAGAATTTAACACTTAAATTAACTTAAGTGTCAAGTTCATCTAATCCACTTCACTATATTTTCAATACTAAAAATCATTCTAGCTTAGCTAATAATTCCAAGCCTTCATAAAACTATACTAAGCACATAATAATAATCATAATCGAGCTAACACAAGTAACAAGATGATACTCAATTTTTTTTAGGATATTACAATTCTACCCCCCTTAAGAAAATTTCGTCCTCGAAATTACCTGCTCAAAAAGAGTTGAGAAACTGCTTTGCCTCATCACATCCTTCGGTTCCCACGTAGCTTCTTCTACGCCATGGTTCCGCCATAAAACCTTCACTAAAGGAACTGACTTCCTACGCAAAACTTTCACATCTCGGTCTAGAATCTGCGCAGGTTCTTCTTCTCTACCGCCGATCTGGACTCACCTCTATTTCCTCTCTTTCGCCACAACATGCGATGGATCGAACGATAGCATCTAAGCATGGAGACATGGAACACATCGTGAATCGACTCAGCTCTGATGGCAACTCGAGCTGATAGGCTACTGGTCCCACTCGTCTCAACACCTTATACGGCTCAATAAACCTTGGATTTAACTTGCCTTTTCTCCCAAATCTTAACACTTTCTTCCATGGCGAGACTTTCGGAAAAACTTTGTCACCCACGGAAAATTCTATATCCTCCGCTTGAGATCGGCATATGACTTCTCGCCTTATCCAAGCTTCCTTCAACCGAGCTTGAATCAACTTCACCTTATCTTCGGTTTCTGCAACCAACTCTGGTCCTAACATTTGACGCTCACCCAACTCTGTCCAACATGTAGGTGTGCGACACCTCCTACCATACAACGCCTCATATGGTGCCATCTTAATGCTTGCTTGGTAACTATTGTTGTATGCGAATTCAATTAACGGTAAAAACTCTTCCCGGTGCCTCTGAAGTCCAAAACACATCCTCTCAACATATCCTCAAAAATCAAATAACTCTTTCCGATTGCCGTCGGTTTGTGGATGAAATGCCGTACTAAAATCCAACCGCGTACCCAAAGCTTGATGTAACGCTCTCCAAAACCTCGGCGTAAATCTAGGATCTCATGCGAGATGATCGACATTTGGTACACCGTGCAACCTCACTATCTCCGCCACATACAACTTAGCTAACTTCTCTCGGCGAGTAATCCACCCTTACCGGAATAAAATGAGCTGACTTAGTCAGACGATCCACAATCACCCAAACCGAGTCCAAAAGCTGGCTGGAATACCCGATTCATCATGTCCATGAATGCTTTGCGGTAGCGTTAGTCAACCCAAAAGGCATTACCGAAACTTCGTAGTGCCCATACCGAAAGTGCGAAATGCCGTCTTATGGATATCGACCTCTTTCACCTTCAAATTGATGATATCCGACCTTAAATCAATCTTTGAGAAAATGTTGCCCCCTTGGTGATCAAACAAGTCATCTATCCTCGGCAAAGGATACTTGTTTTTGACCGTCGACTTATTCAATCTGGCGATAGTCTATACACATCCGCATCGATCCATCCTTCTTCTTGACAAAAATACCGTGCTCCCTGGCGAAACACTTGGTCGGATAAAACCTCGGTCCAACAATTCTTGAATTTGAGCCTTCAATTCCCTAATTCCTTCATGCCATCCTATACGGAGCAATAGACACCGGCGCATTTCCTGATATGATCTATACCAAATTCAACTTCACGATCCGAGGCAATCCGGAAGTTCTTCCGGAAATACGTCAACATATTCCTTTACCGTTCGGACATTCCCCACAGTGACTCCTTAGCCTCCAACGCATACACACATGAACCACAAATGCCTCACGACCCTTCGACCAACTTCACGACTTTCAACGCGGATACCACGTTGGATAGATAATCTCTTCTATTACCTATCATAACCACCTCTTTGCCCTCAGCTGTCTTCAAAACCATGCGTTTAGCAGCGCAATCCAAACTTGCTTGATACTTGACCAACCAGTCCATCCCAAGAATCAAATCAAACTCCCCAAATGGCAGTTCCATCAGATCAGCTACAAACACTACCCTTTGGAGTTCTAGGGGTACATCCCTATACAGCTTATTTACTTCTACAGAGTGACCCAGAGGGCTAAGTACTGTCATCTTCCTAGAAGTAGTCTCAGAGTCTAGATTCATAGTCTCGACTATGCTACTAGCAACATACGAATGTGTCGAACCCACATCTATCAAAGCAGTATATGGTTCACCAAAGATTAAGAACGTACCGGTTATAACGTCCGGTGCGTCGCCCTCCTCTCGATGTCTCACTGTATACACCAAACCAGGCTGTCTTGCCTCAGTGTTGCCAGCACCTCTGCCAGATGCTCCGTGACCTCGACCAGAACCATTACCTCCTCTACCATTACCACGACCTCTCTGCGGTGACGGTCCCTCATTTCTGAATTGAGCACGACCTTGACCCTCAGACTGATTCCTGGCTAGTTTACGTGGACAATCCCTCACACGATGATCCAGCGAGCCACACTCAAAACATCCTTTCCCTCCGGTCCAACATTCGCCCCAATGAGATTTCCCACATCGGTTACACTGTCTTTGGTCCCGATTAGCGAGCGATAACAGGCCTCCCAGATTGATTCGGCCACTCTGCGCTAACCCTCTTACGAGAATTACCGGTGACCGGATGATCCAAAACCTCTCTTATGTTTATTCTGTCGTGTCTCGCTTTACGGTTTCCTTTATACCTTCACTATCTTAGTCTTTTCAACTAGCGCGAAGAAACTCTCGCTCCTAATGTGGAGCAATCAAGCAATCTCACTCGTCCCTCAATCCATCTTCGAACCGAACACATCGCTCGTGCTCAGAAGCCACGATACCTCCAAAGATACCGCCCAATCTTAAAAATTACGCCTCATATTACGATACGGACTTACTTCCCGAAACCAAACTCGTAAATGCCTTACGCTGTGCATCAATGTAACTAGACCCAATATATTTCTTCCGATCACGCGCCTTAAAATAATCCCAAGTGAGATCCTCCGCCGCAAAGACTATTCCGCATCGTGAGCCACCACCGATATGACTCATCCCGAAGAAGCGACACTATCCCTTTCGACTTTTCCTCGGCATTCGGATCCAAGTCATCCATGATTCGTTCCGTCGCCTCTAACCAATACTCTACCGTACTGGGAGCCACACCTGAAACACCTCGAAATACCTCAGCTCCATTAGCTCGAAGTCGCTCAGATACGGATTTCCGAATTCCCGCGCCTCCACCTATTCCAGCTACCCTCTCAAGAACTCGCAGCATCGCCTGAGACACTGCATCATCCCCCGTTTGATCCTGATGCTCAACTCCAACCGCTGGTGGTGGGGGTGGTGGTACCTCATTCTCGAATCCTTAACCAGACCTCACTGGCTCAGACATAGCCATCCTACCCCGACCACGTCCACGAGTAATACGACCCCGACCTCGAGTACTCATGTCTAAAGTCTCGACTTATCTGATTTAAAAGCGTTATCCATTAGTCATTATTCCACTTTCTTTAAAACACGCTTTATGAATAATTTTAATAAGAAGTTGTTTCATGAGTACATTCAACCTATAGTTTGGGTCTCTAGAGTAGTTTCTACTACTAATCAGTCATGCCATCATCATTATAATCATATCATCAAAAGCAACGATTTGAGATACTTACAGGCGGATCGGTCTGAGGAGACTCGGTGCCATGCCTTTCCAACCATATAATTTTAAACAAAACATTTTAAGACCATACTTTAAATCATTTTGGGCCTCGGGCCACAACCGAGCTTTTGAACTTGGCTCGATGCAATTTGTAACACCCCAAACCCGGTCAATACGCCACGACCGAATTTGGTATGTCACGAGGAAAAAGCGTTTTGAGGAAAAACGAGTTACCGATTAAATTTTAGGGAAAAACTCTTTGTTGTTCTAAGTTCGTAGAAATCGGTGTATAATAAATTAAAAAAAAAAGCTGATAATTTACTTTAAAATCCGAAAATAAATCTTTAAAACTTAGTTGCAACTTAGATTTGTAAACCTTTTATAAATTGAAAAGAAACTAAAGTGATTAGGTTGAAAACCGTATCTAATAGAAATTTGGAAACTGGAGTTTTGGAAAATAGTATGAGTTATCAAAAATACTTAAGTTGTTAAATACTATCAATTGATTTATGTTACCCGATGGTAACGTTTTAAAAAACCATCACGTTTAGTAGTTTAGAAAACTTGGTGCTCAAATTATTATATCAACCATGTAATTTATAAGCCATATTTAAAACAAATCCAAAGCATATAAATAATCCAAAAATATAATTAAAGAGGCCTTATTACAAATCCATAAAAAGATGAAAACGAATTAAAATAAAGTACCCAAATGGAAGTTCATGTAAAACCAAATTTTATTGCATGGCCTCCTCGAGTTCATCCGGCTCCTCATCCGCGATTTTACTGAATCACCCGAAAATAAGGAGAAGGTGAGTCACCAAGACTCGATGCATAATCCCTCTCCCAGTAAATGCCACATACTTACACAAATTATAACCAAGCAATATATATATATAATGCACCCAACCTAGCCATCCAAAACTCCTTTTCTACCCCGTGTGGTACCAAACCACTTTGGTGGTGCCAAACCACTGTGACCCAAAGTCACGATATCCAATAATGTGATGCCAAATCACCGGTGACCCAAGTCACGAATAATCATGTTGTGGGGCCAACCCACGTGTGATACCAAATCACCGGCGCGATCCCAATACATCAAATGTGGGGCCAACCCACGGTGGTGTGAAACCACTGGGACGAGTCGCTATGAGGTGCCAAACCTCTGGTGTCCCAAAGACACGAAATATGTGGTACCAAACCACTGGAGGTGCCAAACCTCTGGTGTCCCAAAGACACGGATATCAATCTTCCCCCTCCTCTCATATCGCCCATACCAATGCAATAGATAACAAATCATGTCATTATACTTTGATATAAAAATATAACCAATATATATATCGTAGATCGTGATATTAACAACATATATCAACATCATATTGAAACGGACTTACCCGTATCCTTGCTCATACCCATCAAGGTATCATTTCAAGATCTCATAGTTTTCGGCTTTAACAACATTAATAGTTATTAACACACACATATATATATATATATACCGAATTATAAAGTGTGTAAGGTACACACCTTTCACTAACGCAAATACTAACTTTCGAAGATCCGGTCTACCGCACTAGATCACCTTGTCCTACATTCGGCCATACCACAAAACTATAAGCAAAAATCCATTCGGCCAACATCACATCTTAATCCCAATAGCCTTAGTCTTTATCCTCAAAAGAATAATGAATCGACATGAATCTTACCACTTGACTTACCAACTTCGATTGCTAATGGAATGGCTTAGATCGATTGCTTCCAACGTCCCAAAGAGCCTAAAGGAAAAATCGGTTCCTAAATAATGGTTAGAACCTTGCAAACAAATGCCCAAGGATTCGGCCTTTGTCCACAAGAAAACGACTTAGAAAGGAGAAGGAAATAACGGAAATACTGACCATGAACACTTACCTATCTTCCAAAACCGATTGAAGAAAACCCAAAGATTATCTACCCTTGATGATATTCGGCCAATATAACACCAAAAGAGAGAAATAAGATTCGGCTATGGTGGAGTAAAAAGAAAGGAAAAATAAAAGTGAAAATGAAATAGGAGAAGGATGATTCGAAAATGGAAGAAAGAAGAAAATAGAAAATGAAAATAGAATGGTAATGGATGTTTCTAACTTTGAAAAAATGAAAGAGATGGGATTTGGGAAGGAGGAAGATTCGGCCAAGAGGAAGTGAAAAAAAAAATGTGGTTTTTGAGCAAGTATCAAAAGAAAGAGAGAGAGATGGGAGAAAGAGGTTCGGCCAAACACCTAGTTTGCCGAAAAGAAAAGTGCACAAAAATGCAAATTGTGGTTTCGGTTTCAAAGGGAAATGAGAGGAAGAATTTAGATTTTGGTTCAAACACAAATGAGAGCTAAATCAAAAGCAAAATTGCACCAAAATGCCTAAGATACATTCGGCCAAAGAGGGAGTTTTTGGAGAGAAAGAGAAAATGCCAAATGATGCACAAAATGCTAAAGTTGGCCAACTTCCCCCCAAACTTCCTATCAACATTCGGCCACCCCCCCTAGCCACACATGCCGTCCACATTCATGCACTAATGGCCATAGGAGAGTTTCCAAAACAACACCCTTAAGCCAAGCCTTGAAGTCCTCTACATTCCCAAAGTTGAAGAAATTTTATCCCAAAAATCTAGCAATTCTATCCCTTATTTCATGCTTACCATAACCTTAAGTCTTCTTGCCATAAAAAGAAAATTGTCCATCTTATCCATATGAATAGTTAACCGACACTTAATGCTAGGATGCATAAAAAAAAAATCCTTAATATGCCTTCCATGCTACTCGAACCACTTCCCTCAAGCAACCTTTCATGCGCCTTATCCACTATGCCACTAACTCCTCTTGTGTTAGAATTTAACACTTAAATTAACTTAAGTGTCAAGTTCATCTAATCCACTTCACTATATTTTCAATACTAAAAATCATTCTAGCTTAGCTAATAATTCCAAGCCTTCATAAAACTATACTAAGCACATAATAATAATCATACTCGAGCTAACACAAGTAATAAGATGATACTCAATTTTTTTTAGGATACATAAGTGCTTGATAAACCATAATTTACACATATTTTAACCCCATTCTTAACTTAATTTTGGATGAATTTTGGTTGAATTTGATTAATTCGATGCTCCTAATCTCTTAATTTCATGTTTTATACTCAAGAGAGCTTAGGAAGTCGAAAAGGACGAGAAACGGGCCAAAAAGGGGAAAAATGGGCCTACCTAGAAAATCAACACGGCCTGGACCATTGGCTACAGCCGTGTGTCACGAGCAGGATCAACCACGGCCTGGACTATCGACCATGGGCAGATCACACGGCCGTGTGTGGCGAGCGGAATCGACCACGGCCAAAGGAGTCCACCACGGGCGTGTCACACGGGCGTGTCCCTGCCGAAATCAGGATGAATTCTTTTCGGAATAGGATACTTGTGGGCCAAGTAAGGCATCTCAAAGCCTATGTAAACACCCTAGGGGCAACCTAAAAGGGGAGGTCGACAGGACATCGAATAGACGCCGAGTAGAAGGAGGAAATACTCTAAGACAGCCGTCAAAAATAGCTTAGGAGAAGGATCTCTATCAAGACTGATGATCTCCCATCAAGTTCTTTAGAATTTTTTGGGTTTTCTTATGTTTTGTTGTTTTCCCTATTCTAATATGTTTCCCTCTTTTAGTATGAACTAAATCCCTTAAATATCTAAGGGGATGAAACCTAAGATGGATCTTGTTATTATTTGATTTATGAGATAAATACTTGTGCTTATTCTTAATTGTGAGTTCTTATTCTTGTTTTGATAATTTAGGTTATTGATTCAAGTCGAATGTGCTTATTCAGTGGAGCAAAAGTCCTGTGTTTAAGAGTAGATCAACACAATTAAGCGGAGTTGATTGCAACCCTAGACATAGAGCTTACGAAAATCATGTCGGATTAGGGTCAAACCTAATAAGGGAATCCATAGATCGAGTTAATGCGACAATATGGGTTTTAATTAGAAAGAGATTTCAATTAATCAACCTAGAGTCAGTTGTTAGTAGCCTCGAGAGAGGTATTAATATAATTTAGGGATTTCTACGGATTAAGTCAAGTGAATAAATCGCATGAATCAAAAGTAATAAGTGAAGTCTAGGTGGATTCTTCCTTAGATATTGCCTATCTCATATAAGTTGTTTAAAAGCATTTTCCCAATTTACTCTCTGTCGCGTTCATAGTTAGTTAAATTAGTTAGTAAATTTTAGATTAAAAATAAATCCCCTTAATTATTAGGCTAGATAATAAAAAGATAGTTAATACTAGTACTATTGGTCCTTGAGGATACGATATTCCAGACTCACCACAGCTATACTACTGTTCGATAGGTGCGCTTGCCTTTGTCGAAATAATAGTTAGTTTCGAGCTCCATCAGTGCTTTAGTGAACATATCAATAATTTGTTCTCTTGAAGAGGTAAAAGGAGCGTAAATCTTTTTATTAGTAATTGCATTCTCACAAAATGACAATCGACTTCGATATGCTTTGTCTATTCATTAAAAACAAGATTGCTTGCAATATTAATTGCAGTCTAACTATCACAATGCACAGAAATAGGATCTGAATAAGTGATACCAAAATCTTTGGGTAGAGTTTTCAACCAAATTAACTCACATGTTATATGAGCCATGGCACAATATTCTACTTTAGCTCTAGATCTCGATACAATAGTATGTTTCTTACTCTTCCAAGTTACTCGATTTCCACCTATAAAGGTACAATAACCTAATGTTGACTTTCTATCACTCTTATCACCAACATAGTTGTTAGCCAATTGATTTGGCTTGTAAATGATATATATGTTTTTGGTTATGTGTTTAGCCATATGATTTGGCTTATTTGGTAAACTTGGTTATGTATATATGTGTAAATGGCCTTTGATATTGGGTTTATAATTGCTATGTGAATGTCTTGTTGTGAATTGGTATTTTGAGTACAAAATAATTGGATTTGAGAATGTGGTATGCATGTTGATCTAGGCACAAATTCTAATAGGTGAGTTTGATCATTTAGGTGATTTTGGATGTGTAATTGGTATAAATATGAATGGCCAATTGTGATGTTTATGAGTAATGTTGTTATTGGTATTGGAATAGCATGAATTGTGCTTGGTTAAGATTGGTTTGAATGCCTATTGATGATTTGGTTATATGCTTTTTGGTATGTGTAGGTGAATGCAAGTTTGAGTGAGAAAGATGTCTTGGAAAATAGCCTATTTTTGTCTATACGGGCAGAGACACGGGCGTATGTCTCAACTGTGTGTGACACACGGTTGGATGACACGGTCGTGTGACCCCTGGTACTTAATTAGAAATCAAGTCAGTAGCTTCACACGGCCTAGCACATGGGCATGTGACTTGGCTGTGTGGCATAAGTTAGTATACCCTTCAGTTTTCACACGGCCTAGCACACGGCCTGGCACACGGACGTGTGAGGCCATTTCGAAGGGTACACGGGCTAGTCACACGGGCGTGTGGTTGGCAGTGTGACCCAAGCTAGTGAGTTACACGGGGTAGAACACGGTCATGTGATCCCATTTTGAATGTCCACACGGCCTGTGACACGGGTGTGTCTTTGGCCGTGTGTCATAGCCGTGTGTCCCCTGTACTTTGAAAATTTTTCATGCTTTTTCCAAAATTTTCTTAAGTTCTCAGTTTAGTCCCGAACCACTTGTAATGTTTGTTTTAGGCCTCGAAGGCTCGTATTAGGGACTATATGATTGTATTTGAATGATGTTTGTTTGGATATAAGAATTGTATGATTGTTTAATTGATAAGCCCGGTAATGCTCCGTACCCCTATTTCGGCGATGGATACGGGTTAGGGGTGTTACATCTTCTATATTGTCCATGGTATACAAAGTCATCATCCTCCTTCCACAAGTCTAGATTAGGTTCCATTGGTGTATCTAATGATTTTGCACCTAATAAACATGCTTCTTGTAATATATCAATTGCATACTTCCTTTGAGATAGTACTTCACCTTCTTTACCATAGGTAACTTCAATGCTAAGAAAGTACCTTAACTAACCAATACATTTGGTGACAAATTGTAACAGCCCGGTTTTAGCTAAATCGGAACAGTGGTTTCGGAACCACAAATATGAGGTTGAAAAATTATTTTAATATTATTTTTGGTGTTTATAGCATGTGATTATATATGTGTGAAAGTTTTGTGAAATAATTTTAGCATTTGAATGCTTAATTTGATAAAAGGACTAAATCGCGTATAATGCAAAAGTAGCATGCTATAAGTTAAGAGTGTTTATTTGCTATGATTCATTAAACCAAAGGTCCTTATGATGATATTAGACCATTGATAGTGGGAATGATCATAAATGGACATTTATTAAGGTGTTTAAATGGTTTAATAACAAGGTTAAATTTGTAAATTGGTTATTAAGGTATATTAAATAAAACCAAAACCAAAATTATGTGTTATCATCATCCTTATAACCGAATATTAAGAGAAAAAGAAAAGGAAAATGTGGTTTTAGGGTTCGGCCATTGTTGTTCTTGATTAAGGTATGTTTTGAGCTCGATTTTTTTATGATTTCTATGTTTTTGTGATCGTTGCTTCGTGTTCTAGCTATCCCATGCCCTAATTTTTGAATTTGTTGATGATTTTGTGAAGTTCCATTGATGAGTTCTTGATCTTTGTGATAGATGATGATGAAAAATGGATATTTGTTGATAGATTATCATATTTTGTTAAGTGATTTTTGGTAAAAATACAAATTAGGGATTAAATTATGAAAAGTACAAATTATGTGGTTGAAATGTGAAATATGGGCTACTGAGGGTACAATAGTAATTCGGCACACATGGGTTTGAATTGAATTTGTGTGAATTTTATGTTTATTGAAATAAGGACTAAATTGAATAAATGTGAAACTTTAGGGGCTAAAGTGCAAAAATGCCCAAATAGGTATTTTTGGATGAAATTTAATGAATAGGTGATTAAATGAGCTAAATTTGAATTCATATAGATCCTGAAAGAAAGAAATCGGATTTAGATCGGGGGAAATCGAAAGTTGTCGAGTAGTCGATCCGATCCGTTCATCGTATATACGAGGTAAGTTCATATGCAAATAAATGTCTTTAAATTGATTTATAAATGTTTAATTTTTATTAAATTTCTATGAATGTTGAAAGAGAAATTATGAGCAAGAATCGACGAAGTTACGACATCCGAAAGTCCCGTACGAACCTTAGGAATAGTATAGGATACAAATGTCATGACATTAGGATTACCGAGATGTGATTACATGTAAGACCATGTCTGGGACATTGGCATTGTATTGTGATTACGTGTAAGACCATGTCTGGGACATTGGCATCGTTATATGATTTCGTATAAGACCCTGTTTGGGACAGTGGCATCGATATGTGATAACATGTAAGACCATATCCGAGATATGGCATTGTACGAGCTTTATATGATTTTCGAGTATCCTTAACGATTTCGAATGGTTCAACGGGAAAAGTCAAGTCGAGAAAGAATGTGTGAAAGAGTTAAGTGACTCAGGTACGTACAAGATTCATACGAGCTTTGAAAAGGGAAGTAATTAATGAATTCAACTGTGATATTGAATATGTGTACAATGAGAAAGGTTTATGAACTTATAAATGCTTACTTATAGTTTGCCTATTGATGGAAATGATGTTGATGCGTGTGGTAATTTATTTGTATATGGCTTACTAAGCTTTTAAAGCTTACTTTGTGTGTTCTTTCCTTATTTTATAGATTATCGAAGCTAGCTCGGACATCGGGGATCATCAGGAACCGTCATCACACTATCGACTACTTGTTGGTACTTTTGATGCTATGTATATATGGTATATGGCATGTATAGGCTAGTGTTAAGATAATATGTTTTGAGATATGATATAGCCATGAGATTTGGCTTGTTTTTGATGTAAATGTTGATTTGAATTTGGTCATTTAAGTTGGCTTGAATTATGTGTTTGATAAGTGATAAATGAAGCATATAATGCATTATGTTTGGCAAGTTTAACATGATTCATGTGTTGGCTAGATGGTTTATTGATTTGGCTAATTGTAAATGATGAAACATGGTTGAGAAATGGCATGTTGTGGTTTGATTTTGAGATAATGAAATGGTATGTTTTGAGGCATGAAATAGATAATAAGATGATGAGGAAATGCATTTATAAGTTATTTAAGTTTGATGATTTTGTCATATTGATTTGGTATGTTTTGGCTATGGAATTGAGTAGTTAGGAGGATGGTTTCTAAATGGCATAAAATGTGTATGAAATAGCATGTTTTGGTTGCTTATATAAGTATGAAAATGGTACAATTTGATGTGGTTTAGGTGTGCTCAAGAAGGGTGAGAAATGTGGCTTCAACCAAGCCTATTTTCACTTCACACGGCCGAGCACACGGGTGTGTGGCTCGACCGTGTGTGACACATGGCCTTGGTACATGGCCGTGTGTCCCCTGGGGTAGCCCTTCGAATTAAGTCAGTATACCCTACAGGCTTGGCACGGCTTAGACACACGGGCATGTCTACTGGCCGTGTGAGACACACGGGCTGGCGCATGGGCGTGTAGCCGGCCATGTGACCCAAGTCAGTAACCCCTCTAGATTTCACACGGCCTGGCACACAGGCGTGTCCTCGGCCGTATGGTGCAATTTAGTATGTATGCCCTATTTTCACACGGCCTGAGACACGGGAGTGTCTGGTGGCGGTGTAAGGTACACGGCCTGTTCACACAGGCGTGTGACCCTTAAATGCATGAAAATTTTCTAAGTTTCCCAAAGTTTTTAAATGTTATCGGTGTTGTCCCGAACCTCTTCCAAGCATGATTTAAGGTCTCGTAGAGCCTTATAAGGGACAATGTGATTATGTTAGATTGATATTTATGTGAAATTGAATCATGTATGAGAAATGTATATTATATGTTGTGCTTTGATCGGAAATGCCTCGTAACCCTATTCCGGCGAAGGATACGGGTTAGGGGTGTTACACAAATTATTGCTAAAAGTGTTTCTTGGTTGATTCAATTCCATTTAATCACTACCTGAAAAAAGTATATCATCAACATAAACAATAAGTACTACAATCCCAGTTGAACTATGTTTCACAAATATCAAATGATCAGCCTGACTTCGCTTGAATCTATCTGCAAAAATAACCTGGAAAAATTTATTAAACCAAGCTCTAGGACTCTACTTCAATCCATAAATAGCCTTGTTGAACTTACATACTAAGTTAGTCTCCCCCTAAGCAACAAGTCCATGTGGTTGCTCCATATAAACTTCATCATTTAAGTCTCCATAAAGAAACGCATTCTTGACATCTAGTTGATATAGTGGCCAATTATGATTGACTGCAATAAAGATGAACACGAATAGAGTTCAGTCGAGCAACAGGTGAAAAGGTTTCAAAGAAATCAAGGCCTAGTGTCCGGTTGTATCCTTTGGCAACTAGTCAGGCTTTATATCGATCAATAGAGCCATTAGGGTTGTATTTTAACATAAAGACCCAATGACAAGCAACAAGTGAAACTCTTTTAGGTAAAGGTATCAAGTCTCATGTATGTCTGCCGAAAAGAGTTGACATTTCCTCATTCATGACCTGTTTCAACTTAGGATCCTAAACTGCCTCTGAAGAATTCTTAGGAATAGATACGGATGATAGGGATAAAGCTAAACAATGGAAAACAAGACTAAGTTGATTAAAAGAAATCACATTAGCAATAGAATGTTGGGTACAAGAAAGTTTACTTTTCCATAGAGCTATCGACAAATCATCAGGATCATCAGTAGAATGCACTGAAAGAGATGGCTGAGAGACATGAGAAGTTTGCAAATTATTTTGTATGGTGTAAACTTGTAAAGGTTTTGAAGGAGGAAGAGTCACGAGAGATGGTGTTACTGTGGTAGGAAAAGGGAACTGACTCTTTGACTTTGGAGTTTTGAAAAAATTATTATAACTCGAAAAAGGTAACATCTGTTGAAACAAATATTTTTTTGACACTGGATCATAACATTTGTACCCTTTTTGAGTTCAAGAACACCCTAAAAAAACACAACGGATAGCTCTAGGAGACAACTTATCCATACTAGTTTCACATAAATGAACAAAGCAAACACACCCAAAAATTCAATGAGTTGAAGAAAATAGGGGAGAATTTAGGAAAAGACATTTAAAAGGAATTTGAGTGTAACACCCCAAACCCGGCCTAGAAGTTTAGACCGAACTCAGGATGCTACATTGATCACCGAAGTGATCATGGGAAGATTTTACAAAACTAGTCAACATTAATTTCATTTCCGAAAACCATTCATATATTTACGCACCAAAAACATTTAATCGTTAAAAGTTCTTCTGATAAAGTTATCGTTAAGTATGATAAATAACCAGAATAAATGTACGAATAAAAATCTAAAGTGGAAACTGTACCACAGTCTTATAAAACCTTACAGTTCAACATTTAACTGAATAATAAAGTCGTGATAGAAAACAAAATCTAACATTCCATTGCGCTGAAACTGTCCGAGACCTTCGCCTACTGAGTCCAGCATCCAAAATCCCGAGATGTACCTGAGAAGGGGATACAGAAGAGGGGGTGAGCTACTCGAGCTCCATGTGAGTTCAAAACCAACTACTACAGAATCAGAAATAGAAAACCCGTAGCAGTTCAGAAGTGGAACATACTTACAGAATTAGACAGTAACTTCGAGACATAAGTCTCAATCAGATAATCACAGTTCACAAAAGAGTCACCAGTTCTATCCAGTCAGTCAGATACAATCGGAGTTATAATGTACGTAGATCCATAAAAGTTCTTTTTAGTCAAACAGAACAATCAGATATTCTAGCACATAGAACAGTCAAATAGATGCTTATGAATGCAATTGAGTTATAAAACCCACCCAACCAGCCAGCACACCACTCCGTCCCCCATCACTCCACATGAGAGCTGTTTGAGCTCATCCAACCAATCACACCACATAGGACCTCGTAAAGCCCATCCATCCCTGCACTCCAATAATGTCCACGACCCTCAGGGTATTGGGACTGCCCACGACCCTCTGGGTATTAGGGGCTATCAATAAGCTGTACAGTGCCATGCGGTAAACCACGGTACAGACATGCAGTATGAACTGCTTGATCAGATAATGATGATACGCAGCAAGGCTAATTTATAAGCGGTACAGTGCAATGCGGTAAACCTCTATACCGGTAAAGTGCAATTAAACTGCCAGATCAGATAAGTACATGCAGCAAGGCTGATGTATGAGCTGTACGGTACAATGCGGTAACCCGCTAACAGTATAGTCCACGACCCTCAGGGTATTGGGACTGCCCACGACCCTCTGGATATTAGGGGCTAACAACTAGCAGATCAGCTGCCAGTTCAGTTCAGTTTTAGTCTTCCTTCTCTTCACAATCCCACCCAAAAACATTATATGCATATGCATGTGTGCAAACAGATAAACAGAATCAGAGTACAAGATTACAGAAAGTCATTCACATCCAGTCAGTCAGGTTCAGATAGGAGTATACTCAATTACCCAGATTCAGATTCAATGGCTATGTAACCTTACAGAACAGTGACACCTAATCAGACAATCGAACAGAAGCATATTGCACACACACACCCCGTCAGCCGGGTTCAGAAACAAACATGTTACGCAGCTAATCACGAATCTCACCTAAACCGAAGTCGGAACAGAGTCATAATTACCCTTACTAAAGCTTAGCCAAGGGTTGAAACACACAGAGTCACAAAATACGCTTAAATTGACCTAGAACCAAAATCTGGCGAGATAGGCCCACACGCCCGTGTACTTCGGCCATGTGGAGCAGTCCAGGCCGTGTGAGGGTCCAAACGCCCGTGTGAAGGGTAGTACACAGCCGTGTGATAGAAGCACATGCCCGTGTGGTGCAGGGACACGGCCGTGTAAACATGCCGTGTAACTCCCTGCCCAATTTCGCTAAAATCAAGTGCAGAGCAGACACGGCCGTGTGAGGGTCTCACACGCCCGTGTGCCACCAAACACGGCTGTATGTTTCGAAACACATGCCCGTGTAAGATCCCTAAATCCCCAAATTAGCCACACGGCCGTGTGGTCAGGCCATGTGACACTAAATCCCCAAAACCCTAATTCTCAAACCCACACGCCCGCGTGCCCAGGGGACACGGCCGTGTAAAAATTGACAAAATCCCCAAACCGGCCACACGGCCGTGTGGCACCCAATTTGGCCTGAAAACCCTAATGCCCAATTTCACACGACCGTGTGGGTCGACACACGCCCGTGTGGCCGTCGGGGTGGTCACAAAACCACCCTAAAACAGCCCTAAAACCATCATTTCAGCCACCAGATCCGTCCCCAACCTTTGCCCTATCAACATATATCAAAAAGTGACAATTTCCCATTACTTCCAACGACCAAAAATCCAAAACCAACGGTTTAGCCTACGGTCAAGAAAAGGCAAACATAAACTTTGCAAAAAAAAAAAAAGAAAATGTAATAAAGTGTAGTAGAAGTTTGGTTCCCACACCTGAATCGACGACGAAGAAGACAATAGTTAAGCATAAATCCCCGATGCCAAAAACCAAAACCGATCTTTGAGTAATTTTGCCAAAAGCGAAAAGAAAAGCAAAAAGAGCAGAGAAGTAGCAGAACATGAAAACAGGGAAAATCGAAAAAAATAAAATAAAAATAAAACAAACTTATATCTTAAAACACATAATTTAATAATTATAAATGATTATAATTATTAACTAAATAAAAACAAAACAAATTAAGAAGGCTATCCCAAAACGCGCACCCCAAAACTCGAACCCAGAACCCAGAGGTACACTAACACTCCATTTACCCACCAGACCAGCAGGCCCATTCTGCCACTAAATTGCACGACTAAACACATATGTGCAGCCTCCTCACTGTCCCTATGCTCAAATCCCAAAACTTCTAGACCCAAAATTCGAGGCGTTACATTGAGAAATCTAGCAATGAAAACACCATCACTCTAAAGAATTTGGGCACATTCATTTGAATCATAACAGTACGAGCAATATCAAGAATATGTTTGTTTTTACGTTCTACATCACTATTTTGTTGTGTAGTATGAGCGCATAATGTTTGGTGAATAATTCCATTAGCAGAACAAAAAAGAAAAAAGTCAGTTTTCATATATTCTAAAGCATTATCAAATCGTAAAACATGAATACTTGTAGAAAATTGAACATTTATCTCACTACAAAAGGTTTGAAATACATCAAAAACAAAAGACATGTCTTTTAACAAATAAATCCAAGTTATTCAAAAATAATCATCCACAAAAATAATAAAATGCTTATGACCAAACAATGTAGGTTAACGACAAGGCCCTCATACATCAAAGTGAACTAGATCAAATAGACTTAAACTTCGACTCTCTTGTTGTTGTTGCTGGTAGTGTGTCTCCTTATGATTGACATTGTCGTTTAGGTCATCATATTTTTTCCAAGCTAAAAAAAATAGTACATTTTACTAACAAGAAATAATCATCGCTTTCATCGGCCAAATTAGCACTAGCTACATCTTCCTCGTTACTCTCAGCAGCCCTTTTATTTCGCAGTTTATAACAATCTTCTTTGACGTGACCTAACTTCTTACAATAACGACACTTTTTGTCTCGCTTCTTTGATGCTACCAAAACAAAAGCTTGTCTATCTACCTTATTATCTGAACCAAACTCATTGTCGAGTTTGTCTTTACTCAACAAATGACCCTTCACACCCTCGAACGAGAGTTTGTTTCTACCATAAATCAGGGTCTCCCTGAAAGATTTGTATGAAGAGGGCAAAAGAGCACAATAATAGTATAGTCTGATCCTCATTGTCAATCTTAACCTCAACATTCTTTAAATCATTCAAAAGAGTAATAAATTGACTAATGTGATCTCTGAGAAGCTTACCTTCATTCATGCGAAACGTAAATAGACGTTGTTTCAACACTAAACGGTTAGCTAGAGACTTTGCCGCATAAAGAGTTTCTAACATTTTCTACAAGGCAAATGAGGTTTTCTCCATCACTACCTCCTACAATACTCTATTTGCAAGGCACAGCTAGATTGCAAACAGGGTCTTCTCATCAAGCTCTTCTCATTCTGTTTGATTTAGATTCTCAGGCTTTTTCTTGGTAACAACCTTATCAAGCTAGTCTGAACTAGAATTTCCATCATCTGAACTTGTCACAAATTTCAATTTGTGACACCATCGAACTTCTCAATGTTAAACCTTGTTGATGCCATCTCTGAACAGGTTGATCTATGAAAACTGAACTAGCTCTGATACCACTTATTGGGGATCAACCTGATTAAGTAACGAATAAGTAAAAACTAGCGGAAGAAATTGAGAAATTGAACACACAAATTTAACATGAAAAAACTCCTCCAAAGAGGATAAAAAAATAACGAGCAAAGATAATTTTACTATAATGGCAAAAGAACGAAGAGTACAAAAGATGGAGATAAAAACTAAACCCCGAAACCAGAAAACAAAGAACCCTCAAAACGTAAACACAAACTTCTTCAAAAGTGTTATGAGTTCTAATCTTTAATAGGTATGTTTTCTAAAGTTGTAAAAGAGCCTATTTATAAGCTAAATTCGTAGGTCAAATAAATTATGCTAAAAAGTGCTAAATATATTATACTAATAAATATCAAATCTTTTAGAAAGAAAATATATTTTGTTTAACTTGACTTGTAAGTAATATCTTAGAATTTGGGTCACACAACTCTAACAGCAACCAAAGGACATCTCGTATCGTTAAATATAACAAATCATGAATACTCTCATAGTGTGTGTTATATTGTCCCAATTTGTAAGTTGGAGAAGCCAAATTCAATTTAACTCATACAATCGTCCGAAATTTAAACTTCCTTTAGTAAATTAATCATAACTTAAGCTACAAAAATCTAATCAAAAAAATTCAAGATGGGTTAGAAACATAATTAAAAGATTAACAAGTTGTAAGTGAACCACTTGACCTAATTATGCTTGGATTGAACACCAAATCATGTCAAAATCAAAACCCTATAACCTTATAGGGTTTTTATCGATCTCTTCTTTTAAATCTTTTGAGATCAAGTTTCAACAATTTTATCTTTTCCATTATTCTTAAACCCACAAACCACTTAATGTGTGAGAACTGAATCAAAAAGTACCTCGTACAAATCTATAAATCTGTGAAATTCTATTTCGATCAAATTCCTTTTCATTAAATTAATTCTTAATATTTTAGAATTATTGATAATTTTGATCATTTATAACAATATTTGTTACCAAAACTTTGATCGAATCAAATCCATAAAATTAAAAAAAAAAAGTTATTTGAGCTGAAGAAGATAGCTCAATGATCACGAAGAAATTTTAACAAAGTTTCAAGTTTTAATCTATTTCATAGGATGTGTATATTGGTATAAGGTTGTATATTGGTATTAAAAAGTAAAAAATCTATGTTAATTTTCTTCTTCTTCTTCTTTTTCTTTTTTTGAAAAAAAAGAGAGCAAGACAAATGTAAGAAATTAAACTAATCCCTCAAACGGGAAATTCTCAATCAACCGTAATCTTGTTCTTCTGTCATGAACCATCTTAACGAGGCTATCTGCGATTTTATTTTCTTCTCGAAGAATATGTTGTATTCTCCAATGTCCTACCATTACCGAGAGTTGATGAATTCTCCTGACCAAAACGAAATTGGAACTCAGAATTTCATAATTAATAAAAAATTTACCTACAAATAAATATAAAGTACAAAACTATCACAGGCCAAGGGATTTCATCATCACTATCATGAAAATTATCTCTCCTCTCATAATCCATTTGTATAGGTTATATTGCCATAATAATTTGATAATTTCTTACTATTTTGATATCTTTTAATTTCTATTTCTAAGAAAAAGTGTACAAAAGTATTATAATTTTTACAATTTTTTAAAACTCTTATAGTTTTCACAATTTTTAAATAATTTTTACAAATTTTAATCAATTTTTTTTTAAAAAAATAATGATTTAAACACTTTTAATTTTAAATAATTTTACATTTTTTAATATTTTTTGATTATTTTTATATTTTTTATTTTAAATAAATTTTAAAAAAAATTACATTTTTATTTTAATAATTTTTATAATTTTAAGATAATATTTCTTTTTGAATTTTATTATATATTTATTTTTCATTTTATGCATATTTTTTATTATTTATATATTTGATAAAAGAAAATACTTATTTTTTATAAAAAGATACCAAGTGTCGCTATTTGATTGGTCACCAGTTATTTTTAATGCCTATTAAAAAATGGACTAAAAAGATAACGGATGCTCACTTTAGGTATCAAATTGGGAAACAAGTATATTTTAGATACCAAATTGAGTAAAAAAAATTAAAATACCAAAATAAAAAATATATACTTCAAGGGTCAAATTGTAAATTAAACATTTTCTTTGTCCAAGCTAGGGGTGAGTATTCGATCAAGTCGAGTCGAATCGAGTCAAAAAATTTCAAGTTAGTCAAGTTGAGGAATCCTATTTTAGCAACCGAACTCAATTTGAATTTTTTTCAAATCAAATCGAATTGAGTCAAAAAATTTCGAGCCAAGTCGAGTCGAGTTAACGAATCCTATTATTTATACTCAATGTTGCGTTTACATGGACCGATTATTTAACTAATAGACAAAGTATAAGATTATTTAACTACATAAACAAATATAATAGTTTTGCTTTTAACTTAATGAGTAAGCATTTATCAAAACAACGTAGTCTTGCCTTTTCTTATTCGGATTTTCTGATAACTCGAATTATGTAATTCATATTCAATTCGAGTTAAACTGAAAACTTAATTTTTTATTCGAGTTGATCCGAATAACTTGATTAACTCAAATAACTCGAACTATTTAATTCAAAATTTAAATTTTTTATCAAATTTTTTGAATCGAATCAAATTTTGCTCACCCCTAGTCCAAGCCTTAATTTCTTTCTTTTCCCCTAAAATCTAAGTCAAGTTGCTGAAAACACAAACCCAATGTTGAAGAAGTCAGTCATTTTTATCCCACATTTGGAACGGGTCTCGGTTTCTATTTTCCACTGCTGAAGCTTCACTGTCTCTTTCCTCATGGTGTCTGACTGAATTTTCATTTTCCTCAGTATAATCTCAAAGCTTACCATAGGAAACATGTGACTCAAATTGCAGATATATTCAAAGAACTAAGCCTAAGTAAATACGTTTCCACCAAAATTCCTCACCTTCAATAGTGCCCGCTGAGGAAGCTTTGGAACAGATACCATGGGTTCATCCCAACCAAGTTTGCGTTTGCTTAATTAATATTTCGTAATAAAATGAGGAAGCCATGTAGCCGTATCCATTTGATATTTAATCTTTATATGTAAGCCAATGATGGTCATCACATTGATGATGTTATAGCAAAGATTATGGGATAAAACGACTTCGTGTTAGCAGTTTCTGATATTTAATAAATCAACGACCCTGTTTACTGTTTGGGTTTCTTTGTTAAATCCATGCTGCTGCTTGGAAGCCTATTTTCCCATTTTACACCTCTTTTTCCTTATCGTTGAATTCCCATCTTTCTAATGCTTGGCAAATTAGGCACACCCCATGACGAAGGGTTCACAGATATATTGAACTGAAGACCAGACTAAGCGTGTCTCTACCATTCTGGGAACGCTAAAACCTTAAGAAGTGCAAGCAAAGCTGACCAATTAAGAAAACCCCAAAGTCCATAGTCCAATCCACATGCCAAATGACAAGATGTTGCTGATTTTGTAGTTACATAAGGATGCCACCTTGACCTACTTGACATGCATCCCATTTTTTTACTTCTAAATCCTATGATTCAATTTTTAAGCCATGGTCTTTCTTTCCAGGTCAGTCAAGAGCCATGTATTCTTGGCATTCAAGTCACCATAAACACACACAATATACATACATACATACATACATACATATATATATATATGCCTACCTTGCAATCTAATTATGTTCAAGTTCAGGGCTAGATCAATCTTGAGTAGTTATATTGCTTGATAGCATTTTGCCATATACACTAAAATGAGGAATCTACAAGTTTTTCTTGTCACTGCAGCTGTGATTTTTCTTGTAAGCAACCATCCATTCGAAGCTTCTGGCCGGGTTCTAAATGAATTTGATCTTATCCTACAGTCTGTCCAGAAGGGAGTACCCGCTCCTGGTGGACACAATAGCTGCACCAATATTCCTGGTAGGAAAGACCCGCCATGCATCAACCAGAGGGGCTTCGCAGGCCATGTTATGGCTCCTCCACGGCTGCAACCTGACCAAATGATTCCGTTTAATGCAGCAGCCTAATGTCAAAAGAATCCATTCTTCTCGTCTTTATCTATTTAGCCATAAATAATATGTGATCATGAAATTAAATAAAGGGAAAATTACCAAATCCCAATTCCTGTTCTCTCTTTTTTTTTTTTCGCTATAATAAATCTTTCTTTTTTTTTTTTTTTCGCTATAATAAATCTTTCTCTTTGTTTTGATGTGTAAAGCATTTTCGAAACACAAAATGGATTGTTAATCAATAATCGAAATTTCTGCTTCATTTAATTTTATTGGAGCAATCATATATCGAGTTCAACATTAATAATTGCCCAACACAAATAAGTTTATTTTAATAATATTCTTAATTAGAATAATTTATTTTAGTAAGTATTTTATTGTATTAAAAGCTTTTTATTTTAGTTTTAATAATAAATTTTAGAAATAATATTTCGTATAACTCCAGAAATAGAATCAAAGATTAACAAATATCCTATAAAATGTATAATATTTAAAAATGATGAGAGATTATAATTTTTTAAGATTGTTTCTGAAATAAAAAATTTACGTACCAACTGAACAAATCCATTCTCCGACAACCTCGATCAATCTCTCCTTTCCTTCTATGCACCAAACCCTCTTAAATCATCTTGACAAAACCATGAGGGTCACAAGAAATGTATACGTTTATTTATTTTTAAAATTTTTTAAATATAGCTCAAGAGACACGTGTTATCATCTAAACCTTATTTTAGAATTTTTCTTAATGAACCAAATAATAATCCTTTATATGTTACACGCAAGACGATTTTGAAACATTTTTTTTGTCAATTAAAATTATAAATTAAAATGATAATTATAAAATTACCAATTAAAATATTATTGCTAAATATTTAAAGAAAATATTATTATTTAGGGGAGAGATCCACTCATACGGGTGTAAAATTAACATGGTTTTACATCATTTCATAATTTTTTTTTTTTACTATTGATATATTTTAACAATTCAACCGTTAAATTTCGCGTTCCATTCATGTAGATCATGTATGTCAAGTTTGAAGTAAAGAAAATATTTTTCAACTATTTGTTTTTTGCAAAAAGAAAAAATGAACCGTTAAATATATATATAAAAAAAATATTAGAGGTTTTAGACTCCACAAGTAGGGTTGGGTTAACAAATATCCCGCACGGGTATAGTAAAATATTATATATATATATATATATATTAAAATACATGTCAATTTTTTAAAAAATATGCATATATATACAACAAAATGGAGAGAAATATATATATATATATAATGCATCATTCCTTAATAATAATAATAATAATAATCACAGCATGACAATTAAATTAATTTTTTTAATGATTATTTATTTACTTAGAAATGTAACTTTATCATAGTTTATTATGAACATGTTTATAGAAAAGTAGAAGATTTCAAGATAAATAAATAATTATTGGTATACCAAAATATTAAAATTATATTTTAATTGATTGAATTCTGGAGAAAGTGAGGCTTTCCACCCTACTAAGCTCAATTGTAGAAAGATTTTGAAAGAATTGGGTCTGTAGACTCGAACCCCATGTTGAAAAAGTCAGTCATTCAAGAAAAAAGTCAGTGTCTCTTTCCTCATTTTCTCCAGCAAGTACAAAATTTCGTGTAACTCAAAAGAAAGCTCACAACATAAAACACGTGGCTCAAATTTCAGCCATATCCAAATCAAGTTGCATGGCCCATGTTCCAACATTCTTCACCTTCAATAGCGCCCGCTGGGGAAGCATTGGAACAGATACCATGGGCCATGCAATCAAAACCATCATCCAATATTTCATAATGACATAGCAAGGATGGGATAAAACGACTTCATGCGAGCTGTTTCAGGTGTTTACTGTTTAGGTCTTTCTTTGTTATATCCATGCTGCTGCTTGGAAAGCCAGAAAAAGGGCCTATTTTCCCATTTTACATCTATTTTTCCTTATCGTTGAATTCCCATTTTTCTAACCCTTAGAAAATTAGGCACACCTCATGACGAAGGATTCAGAGATATATTTGATCTAAAGGCCAGATTAAACGTGTCTTCACCTGTCTGGCAACGTTAAAAGCTTCAGCAGAGAAAGCAAAGTCGATCAAGGGAACCCCAAATTTCATAGTCCAATCCACATGCCAAATGGCATTGGTGTTTGATTCAGTTGATTTTCTCAGGTCAGTCAAGAGCCATGTTTTCTAGTCATTCAAGTTGCCATAAACACCTATAAGTATGCCTACCTTACAATCCAATTATCCTCAAGTTCAGGGCTAGATCGATCTTTGATTAGTTATATTAACTTGCTAGCATTGGACCATATACACTAAAATGAGGAACCTACATCATTTTCTTGTCACTGCTGTTGTGATTTTTCTTGTAAGCACCCATCCATTTGAGGCTTATGGCCGGGTTCTAAATGAAGATGATCTTGTCGAGCAGTCTGACAAAAAGGGAGTGCCCGCCCCTGGAAAACACAATGGCTGCACCCACATTCCTGGCGGTGGCCCGCCTTGCATCGACCAGAGAGGCTTCGCAGGCCATGTTATGGCTCCACCACGGTTGCAACCGGACCAAATAGTTCTGTTTAGTGCGGCAGCCTAATGTCAAACGAATCCATCCTTCTCGTTGCAGCGAGCAACTGCTTAGTAGCTGTATAATATAATCATGAAATTAAATAACGGTAAATTTACCGAATCCCAATTAATGTTCTCTCTTTTCTTACGTAATAATAATTCTTTGTCTTTGTTTTCCATACAAGTTTCTTCTGCTATAATAATGAGGTTTTCCATACAAGTGTTGGTCTTTATCTTTCTTAATGCAGATACATCAAAGGTTTGTTGTAATTCTTTGCTCTTATAAAAAAAAACCCTTGTTTTAGAAGAGCAAGAGCTTAATCAAAGAAGCAATTGCTTCTAACTGCCTGCAATTTTCTTCTTCTTTTTCTTTGTCCTGAGTGGAGCAATTTGCATAAAATAGATGACATGAGAAGATGGATGAGATTGTGGACTTCAGTAGAAACCATCTGGTTTAAATTTGAAAATTAAACCTTTTTGTTACCCTTGTTGGACGTAAGTTTCAAGCTTATCTTCCACCTTGGAACAAAAATGAAGATAATAAATTAAAAGCTTCAAATTTACCCTGCAACAGTACTCATGGAAATCTTATTCCACGAAGTTCAAAATAAAACAAAACGGAATGAATTCAGAACAAGGAACGACCGCAGGAGTATACATGTTTACGTTTGACAAAACCTGAGATTGACTTGAATATTTTAAGCCAATTGCTAAATAATTAGCTTACTTTTCTGTTGAAAAATATGAAAAGGATGAAAGGGTGCTTGCGTGAGCGTCCACTCTTTGGCTAATTACCACAGATTCAATTGTTTTCTTATTTATTAACAATTTATTGAATCAAATTTTTTATGTTAATATTGTGAACTATCAATGATGATAATATCACTTAACGAACTAATCGAATTGGATCACGCTTATCTAATCTCATAAATCAAGAAAGCTGGATTAAATCGAATTTAAAAATTTAGTTGCCAACCGTCCTTGTTTACCTTATTTATTAATATATTGTATCCAGTCTATTTAGTTGTTGTTTAATAAGGATTGTGATAGATCTTAAGAAGTCTCAAAGTATTCTGTATAATTGAGAGACTTATATAAGTCATTGTACTGAGAGATATAGTGCTTAATCTGTTCAAGTGGGGAATTTTATTTTATCCGTGCATTGTGATAGTAAAACTTGTTGTGTTGTGGTTTTACTTACTAAGTTTATAAGGATGAATTTAATGGTGAGAGTATGAATTGTCGTGAATTTGTAATAGATTTAGGTTCCCTTGTTGTGAGTGTTGAAGATAATAAATATTTCTCATTAAATTAAGCTCCACATATATAAGGAAACCTAACTATGCCTATTTTGTTCCTATATATCGTAGCGTTGAAGAAGAACCCATTCCCTTAACTCCTTCTACCAAGCACCTTGCTTGTGTTTCAGCAACTATTTGGGCCACACTTTTTGACATGCAAAACTTTTATTACTCCTAGCTTAGTTTTTTCATTTTTTATAGTTTACTTTTCTTGGTTAAATGTTGCGGAAGGTATAAGAGAACGTGAATTTGAGTGTATTTAAACCTATTTTTTATTTTAATTTAATGATTGAGAGGAATTATATATAGAAGTAGACTTTGTATAGAAAATGTTGCAAGCTAACACAGAATATAGCTGCAATGAAAACCGTGAACTTGAACAAAAAGGAGAGCGAGGAGGAAAGCATATTATATGCACTTTCATGGTGTTTGCAGGGAAGCCTTCACCTATTAGTGATTGTAGGAATGTAGAAGTCCTAGCCCAATGAATCGAATCCCACAAACCAGACCCATGAATTAGACTGGAGGTCCACTTGGCTGGTTGGAGCCTCTGCTCCTAAATCTTTTTCAAATTTTGAATACTAGGTATGTTAAAACTTTAGATGTTATAAAAATGTAATTATTATATACTTATAACAATATTTATAATTTATAATTTATAATTTATATTATATTTGAATTTTTTATTTTAAAATTTAAAATATAATAGATTAATAATATTAATTAGTTAGATTTATATAATATTTTTAATAATATTTACAAATGACATTTCAATTATTAAAGATTATTATTTTTTGATAAAATATGGTTCATAAATTTTTATGGTTCATAAATTTTTTTATGTAAAATTTATACATTGAAATAAAATCTTAACTAAAATTTATGTTTTTTCTTATTTCATATAAGAATAGAATTAAATTTACCAAAATTTGATATAAGAAGCTATTGTAAAGGACTAGTTTAGTAAAAAGTGTATTACATAGTTTATGGTTGTTGCAAAATTCGGTTCTTTAGCAAATTTATTTGTTATAATGAAATGTTGATATAAAGGGTGGTTGTTATAGAGAGCGGTGTATATACATTTACCTCTTGAGATTTATGAACAAAATTTGAATTGGACCCATGAATTGAACCCCTGAACTAAATTCTAAAATCAACACTCAACAACCGACTCAATCAACCGATTTCATAAGTCAATCCTAACTTTCTTCGCACAAAAAGTATCAACTTAAAGTAACGAATTAAGTATAAAAAAAAGTCAATAAAATGCTATAACTAAACTTATCCAAAGGTGAGGTAATTTTGTCCAAACTCAAAGATTTTTTTAAAAAAAATATTTGGGACGGTTTGGATTAGAATATTAAAGTCGAAAAATGTGTTTTAACAAAAATACCTAGGTATGTTTAAAATATGGGTCAAATTTGGTTTCAATATTCAGAGCTCAAGTTTGGTCCAACCCGACCCATTTTCAAGTTTATAATATGTTATTTTTTTCCTCTTATTTTATATATTATGTAATTTATAGTGTAACGATCAAGTATAGGAATGCTACATTAGTTGTCAGACAGTAACACTATATTTAGTTGAATTCCATATATTAAAATATTTTGATTTCATTGTTATATCATTTCAAATATTGAGATTTGGAATACACCCAGATAAATTTTTCAAACATTTATGCATTCAAATGAAATTGTGATACAGGGACTAAGAATCGGTATTGGACACAAAGTATTGATACTATGCTTCAAGTATCGATACCCCTGTCTAGTATCGATAATGTTTTTAACTTCGATGTTTTGAAAATTGTTCAACAAGGTCAGTAGTATCGGTACCACTGAAGAGGTATCGATACTCTAGTAAGGTATCGATATCATTTTGAGTTTCGAAGTTCCAAAAATTCAAGTAAATATTTTAAGTATCGGTACCTTGGTTGAAGTATCGATACTTCCCTCTAAGTATCGGTACTTTGCTCCTGGTATCGATACTAAAACATGATTCGATGTCTGAAATTCAAGGGAAAATTTGCCAGTTTCCAAAACTTATACATTTAAGTCCCTACACACCAAACATTTCAACACAACCAAACCAATTCACAATTCAAGCATATAAATCAATTATAATACCAACATCTTATAACTCATCACAAATACGATAAAGATTCTAATTAAGTTCACGAGATTTATAAAGTTTACAAAGTCTTGCATTTTAGTCCTTCGTACCTATATCCCATACCACACTACCTATATACATTCCAAACTAAACCAAAATTTAGTGTCATACTCTTTTCCAGGCTTGGAGATGTGATGAGATGAGCCGACCATAGTCATTGTTCTAACTCGTTGGATCTATCTTCTACCTACACGTTAAAAACGACAAGTTATGAGTTGATAACTTACATGTGATATTTTTTAGATGAATCTACCAAAATTATATCAAAACATCTATTAGCTAGATGGGCTCGTATTTCTTTCAAAAATGCAAGAGATTCAATCTCAATTTTTGTTAGTGAAGTTCTAATAATTCATCTTCTTTGAGAACAAGCAACACTTGAAAAAATTTTAACATGAATAATCTTCAAGTTATGTAATACATATTCATATAAATTCTCATTTTCCGCATCATTATTGATTGGGATGATCTAATCGATCATGCAAACTAATTAATACTTTTGGACTAGTAAACTTCTGGTTTACTATGCATGTGATTCAGCAATGCTAACATAAACTTTTGGTTTGTCATTACATGTGATTAAACCATACTAATATATACATAGTACAAATTAGAGGAAAATATGGTAGTTTTTCTATACAAATTTTTTACCCAATATAATATATTTAATATATAAAAATTAATCGTCTCATCATCTGTAGTCTTAATATAATATATGTTACAACATATATCTTTTAAAACATAATTTCTTTGAAGCTAACTAGAACATAATGCATTAATTATCGCTTTGTTGCTTCTGATAACAATGTATTAGCTCTTCCAGAGGCTTAATTTTGTACCACCAAAGATTGGTTTGTTTCATTAGCAAACAAGAAAATGTTTTTTATCCCTAAGGATAGTATGCACCGTTGTATTGTCTACGGGACAAACTTTTCCTTCATTGATAAAATTCTCAAGTGTACGATAGGTACATAACAACGACTTTTTGTACATAAATTGTCCTTATTCTTTGGAGAGTTATATTGAGAACTCTTGTTGTTCTCTTATTTATCTTTATGTTTCCAGTTCTAATGATAAGAATAATTATTACTAGTAAGATATACGAGAATCAAGTAATTAGTGTCATAATCCACAAAAAGGATGTAATACAATCCTAAGGATATGACCATAAGATTGCATATAAATATTAAATTCAAATCAGAGACTTAAAGTTTAGTAATGAATATAAATACAATAAATTATAGCAACAAATTCCTCAATATGACTATTAAAGTCCTAAAAATTGACATGCTAGCATTTAAAGTTATCAACATCGTAAAGACAACATCAATATCCCTTTATTATTTAGATTCGTTACTATTATCAATCTAGTATTCCAAATTTGATTTAACATCATTCTTATTATTTGTTTCTACACTATCTCCCTTCCATTTGATAGAATCTTGATAGAGATTAGCTAAATGTTTAGGCATACGACAGGTACATGACCAATTGTCTTTCATACCACATTGATCCACTCCTTGAAGGGTTCTCTTAGAACTTCTTGTTCTTCTCTTGTGAATCCTTATTTTTTCACTTCCGGTGGTGAAAAGAATTATTATCACCACCTCTTTGACGGTTATTATAGTTACACCTATCACATCCACATCCACCATTACCTTTCGAACTCATTATGTATTATTGCATTCACTTCAGGGAATGGAGCAAATTCAGTAGGACGGGCCTCACGATTTTCATTAGCTCGTTATTTTTTTTTCAATAACAAGTAAACAAGATATTAACTTAGAATATTTCTTAGAACCCTTTTCCCAATATTTCTACTGCAGAAGCACATTTGAACCATGAAAAGTTGGAAAAGTCCTCTAACAAGTTTTAATCTATATTATTCTCCCTATGCATTTTAATTAAAAACTTATTCTAAATACTGCAGAGTTCTACTCACGTAATTCTAAAATCTTGCAACTTCAAGTGCATTCAATCATAACGAGTTTTAAATAGAATTATCATATTCCGCTAGTCATATCTTTCTTTTAAATTGTTCCACAATTCAAGTTAATACTACATAGTCAAATCTTCTGCTTTCAACCCTTCACAGGGACAATAACAAAGAAAAATCATAGAGATAATCAAAATCAATTCAATTTTTCTTTCGCTTTGTTGGAGAAGCGTGCATGGACAGAAAAAGAAGCTGGTATTTAATTTAATTCAATGGTGGGTACACTTGCCAGGTGTGGGATGAAACCTTTCCTGTTACAACCAATGGATGGTGCCGAGGAATGATCTTGAGGAAGCACCCGAGCTCCAGCTCCACCAAATTCACAAGCAAAAATCAAGAGCAAACACTTTGGCACATCTGTGGATTATTTTGTTCATAACAAGGTACGCCATTGTTGTTGATGGGAAGAATGAGTTAATTTTGTTTAAGGGATGAAGAAGACGTAATCGATCGAATTTTTCACTTTCCCAAGGAAGGAACATGGGCTTGAATCGGCAACTAGCATGACCACGTGTTTTTAGCACCAAGTTACCCATGCAGCTTACTGGAATGCCGACTAAGTTTTTAGAGATTCAATTAATTGACCTGTAACATTTTTTAAATGATTACGAAACTAATGTTAGCTTAATACTTTTAGGTTTATATCTCCAAAAAGTCCTAAAAAGTGTAACAAAAATCAATTAAGTCCTTTTGTTAACGGTTTTCTTCATTGACCATCTTAACCGTTAAATTAAATTGACAATCTAATCAGATGGTGACACGTAGTAGCTTTTGGTTTAATTTAAATATTTTCTCATTAAAATATAAAAAATGGGAAAAAAATTTATCAAAAATATAACAATTATAAAATATTAAAAATATGAAAATTTATATAAACTTATAAAATATTATAAATATTATCAAATATATAAAAAAATCTAATAAATTATAATTATTTTTATAAAAGTAATAAAACATATCTAAAATATTTAAAATTTTTATAAAAATATATTAAAATTCTATAAAAATCATAAAATTTTTAAAATTTTTAAAATTATTATAATTGATATAAACTTATAAATTTATAATAAAAAAAACCATAAAAACTTGAATTGGACCAAATCAGTCGGTTGGACCAATTAGATTGAAATTGACAAGAGTAACGGTCCAAAGAAAGCCATTAGACTGGTCGACCTGAGAACCGAACAGTTGAACCGAATTTTTAAATTTTTATTTAATTGAACTAGACGGATCGGTCGAACTAGCAAACCAGTGGCTTAACCGGTTCGACCACCGGTTCTGTTTTGAAAATTTTGGTCAAAATATTTTATTTTGACATATACTAATAGTTGGATGATGATATTTTGGTTTGATAAAAAAATATTTTAAAAAATATCGATTCAACCACCCGATTATCAGGTCAACCGGTCTAATGGCTTTCCCTAGACCGGTGCCCTTGTTGATTTGGGGCTAACCGGTCTAGTTCAAGTTGTTATGTTTTTTTTTATATAAGTTTATATCAATTTTAATATTTTAAAAAAAAAATTGCATCTTCTTAAGAACTTTTTTACATATAAGCCTTACTTTTATAAATCGAGAATTTTATATGATTTTTAATGTAATTTTTTTTCTAAATCGGTATTTATATTTGACAAAAGTTATAAATTTAAATATTTGAAGATAACGATGTTAACGTTTCAGTGTTTAATTCAAGTTTTAAAATTAATCTCGATATTCGAATCTAAACTAATCTTAAAAAAGTGAACACTTAATCAACAGGCCGAGATTCTTATCGAATCAACATTAAAACCCAAACAATCAAATTATATTCAACAAATGAAACATATATATACAAGGAAAACTCAATCAACTTTGTCAAATAAACTCTAAAATACAAATTAAACATTACTAAAATTCTCCAATTTGAGGCCATCATTGAAAGTCAAACCATGAGGTTGAGAATGTGGACTTTGTTTTCTCTATTTTTGAGATTGCTTTTCCTGATTTTGCCTGTACTTTTATCAACCTCGCTTTCGGGCATTGTCTAATTTAACTCATTAATTTTGCTTTTTAATTAAGAAAGCATCCATTTTGTTGGCTGCTGCTTCTAACTTTCTGTATTTAATATTCACACTGAGAGTTTTAGCAACCCCAAAGGTAGCTACGCACAATACCCATTTTTGGATTACTATTATATAATTACATCCTGATTCAAGGGCCAGAATATATTTTTAGAGGAGCTGAAATGAAATTTTAATTTTTAATAGTCTATATTTTTATAATTTTTAAAAGATTAAATTAAATTTTCATAATTTTAAAGGGCAAAGTACAATTTTACTTTTACTATTTTAAAATTTTAAAATTTTTTAAAGGACAAAAATAACAATTTTTCATTTTATGGGGGTTGGGGCCCCTCCCAGCCCCGCTGAATTCGCCTCTATCCTGATTCTTTGCTTTCATTCTACGCAACTTTATTTTATTGATATTAAATTCATTTTAAATTGGTTTCTAAACATTAAAATATTTTAATCAAGGCAACGACAGTGGAGTTGACAGGATCCGGCCCTCCCTAAAATAAGAACTTTTTTATTTTTGACCTTTTATAATTTGTAACTATTTTTATTATAGGTAGTCTTTTAAAAAATATAAACATATAGACTATTAAAATAGAAAAATCACATTTTAATTCTCATAAAAATATACAATTTAATTCTACCCTTAACCCTCAACAAAATGTTATCCCCAGACTATCGAAGATATATCAATAAGGTCATTCCATTATTAAAATCACTCATTTGACTGTTAAATGAGATGTCAAATCTTATGTGACATAGTTTAAAATGAGAAGATTATTGTGAAAATAAGTCTTCTAAGCTTTTACAAAAGCTTCATCGCCCAATCTCCCTTTTTTTCGGTTTTACTTTCTTTGTAGTTTAATTTTACTTTTAAAAGTTATGTGGCAACATTTTATTTTTTAAAATATTTTCATTTTAAATTATGCCATAAAAGATTTTGACATGTTATTTTAATATTAAATTAACAGTTTTAGTAATTGAAGGACATAATTGATATACCATCAATAACTTGAAGATGTAATTAAAACGTTTTAAAGTTTGAGAATAAATTTAAAATGAAAGTCATAATTTAGGGATATCTAGTGCAATTAAATCTAATTTTTTTAGAATAATTAACTCTTATTTAATAAATACAATTATCATTTGTCAATATATGGTTGCATGCATGTTTTTATGTCACTTTATTAGTTAAAGAATTCCGATGGATTGATATATAAGTTGAATTGTTTGTATAACTTTCTTTTAATTTATGATTATTTAGCCTTAATTCGATTAATATCGATATTATAATCAGTATAGAAAGACTTAAATTTGAATATATTAAAATGTATTATTTTTTTATTTAAATGATATAAAATAAGTTGAATTGTTTGTATAACCTTCTTTTAATTTATGATTATTTAGCTTTAGTTCGATTAATATTGATATTATAATCAATACAAAAAGACTTAAATTTAAATATACTAAAAGGTATTATTTTTTTATTTAAATGATATGAATGAAGTATAAATAATTTTACCCCAATTTTAACTATTATGGAAATCGGAACAAAAACACGTAAAACAAAATAATTGAAAATCAGTGATTGGCACATTAAACATGACGCTTTAGCTCAATCGAGATCTTCTCTTTCCTCCATCCTGACTGGGAACCCACCTTTCATCTTCGATGTTAGATAAACAACTAACGAAGGCTGAAACCCATCCTCCACTGCCGGCACCACCTTGAACTGCCTTAGAACACCACTCACCACCCTTTTCATCTGCAAGAACGCCATCTCCTTCCCCAAACAAACCCTGGGCCCCGCCTGGAACACTGGGTAAGTATATGGATCTCTCCCCACAAAGCTCCATTTCCCCACCTCATCTCTCTGCAACCATCTCTCTGGCTTGAACTCTGCCCAATCCGATCCCCATATCTTCTCCATCCTCCCCATCGCGTAAGGATGATACGTCACCGCCGTTCCTTTCTTCACAACTGTCCCGTCCGGTAAAATGTCGTCGTCCACCGCCGTTTTGCCGTCCAATGGGACTGGAGGGTACAGTCTCATGCACTCGCAAAGAGCAGCATGTGTGTAAACCATGTCTTTAACTTCCTCAAACACCGGCATACCGGATTTCCCTTTGATTTCTTTGAGAATCTCCTTTTCAACTTCAGGGTTCTTGTGTAATAACCAGAAATACCACGTCAAAGCAGCCGATGTTGTGTCACGGCCGGCAAGTATGAAGCTGATGACAATATCCGTCGCGAAATTCTCGTCCGTATGGCCTGACGTCAAGAACCTCGACAACAGATCAGCAGATTCCAAAGACGAATTATCAGCCAGCTCCTGTTTCTTTTCCCTTACAATCTTCCTCGCGAAATCACGGACTTGAGTGACCGCAGTATGGAGTCTTTTCTCCGATCCCACATTGAAAAATCGCTTGATTTTCCAAGCTATGCTAAGAAAAGCACGAAACCTTTTGCTACTTATATCAGTAGCCTCTTCAAACGCTTCAGCAAACTGCGCCGACGGTAAAGAAGGCAAAAGACAGGCAGGGTCAAACCCAAAAGCGATCTTACAAACGTTGTCAAAAGCGAATCTCTGAAGAATCTCTTGCAAGTCAAGCACGGACTTATCGACAACGGCATCAGATAACATCGGAATCAAACGGTCGTGAAGCTCGGTATCAACCACGGTTTGCACGAATTTACGAAGCGACTTGGTGTTGAACTCGTGGCTAGAAACTTGTCTCTGGAACTTCCAAGACTCGCCATCGACGTTGAAGATGCCGTGGCCGAGAAAATCGAAGAGAACGCCCCTGGAGAAAGGGCCCTTATGGTAGTTGAGGAAATGGGTCTTGAGCATGTGCTGGACATTGGCGGGGTTGGCAGTGAAAATCTGGCGGCTACCAAATAAGTTGTGGAGGGTGAAAGTTGCAGAGGGCGAACTCTGGAGGATTTCGGTAGTCCATTGCACACGGTTTTCTCGATTGGATTTGATAGCGAAATAGGAACCGATTATTGGGTAAGATTTGGGGAAATTTGAAGGAGATGAGGCTAATTTCTGGGATTTCGACGTTCTTCTGATGATGGTTAAGATTAAAAACGGGAGAGCGAAAAGCAACAAGGAAGTAAACAGCTGAGTAAACATCATGATGCCAATGACTTTGAGGTTTCGCTTCATCGTAGATTCCCCAAATATATAGACGAAAAAACGTGTTGTACGGATTATCTGGAATCCAATTTTCTTAATTAAAAATATTATGTCATTTTCAAAAAAAAAAAAAAAACATTCAAAGACGGTAAATTATAGAAAGATTTAGAAAGAAAATAATATTTAGTAACTTTACTAATTATTTTCTTAATTTAGTCTTTAAATTAAAAATTAAAAAAATTATATAAAATTCAATAAATAAAAAATTATGACCTCAACAAAATCCATGGACCAAATTGAAAAACAACTATGGGATCAAAATAAATTGAAGGAGCAAGTGGGAAATTTTATCCTACTTTATCTTAAGATTTTTGGAAGTCTAATTAATTATTACCCTATTTCTCAGCTGTGAGTGAGACTACAAATCTTCTAGGCGATTCATTTGTCTATTTACTAGCACATTAACTAATATTTATTATTTTATAAAGTTTTTTTAATAATTTCTAACTTAATTAATAACTTATATTTAACCCCAAACAATATAATATGTCAGGTTTGATTAGTTGGTGCATGTAAATATTAATTAAAAATAATAATTATATTTAATTATATATTTTCATCCAGCATATCAAATACTTGCTTTCATATTTAATAATTTTTTTATTTTTATTTTTTTGGAAAAGGAATTTCGTCACGGATGAGGGAAGATGAGGAATAAAAAGAAAAAGACAAGAAATACAACAAATTAGATTTCAAAACATGGGTGTAAATGTAAATTACAAAAAAATTAAAATTCTTTTTGAAAATTATCGAGTTTAATAATACTTGACTTAAACTTTTTTATATTTATATTATTAAATTATATTATTATTATTATTTTATATATATTATTAACCCTAAATTTATATATTATTAAACTTAGCTGTATTTGAGTAATGATTAGATAGTCTTCAAATTTTGATTTTGAGAAAAGTAAGAAGGGAAATTTATTTTAGTAACAACCTGTTGACCCCTAAAAGAGGTGTGATCATATATTATTTTAATAACAAGGTGGCGAATGATATTATAAACGTAAGCAAAGACGTACCATCACTTGTAATGCCATTGGCCATGCATAAACCGCTAAGGCAAAGACCCAGTATTTTTCTTGGTTTATCTTCTAAACTTCGAAATTTTACGAATTTAGATGTTAAATTTATTATTTATTGTGGATTTTAGAGGAAATTAATAAATTTAGATATCTAAATTTGATTATAAATTATTTAATTTTTTTCTAACAAGATTTAGGTTTGTTCATGGGTCAGACCTTGATAAAATTTTAAGTTCGTTTGATAGGTCTGATCCTGATTCGGCTTGAAAAATAAGTCTAAAATTTTGTCTAAGTCCAATCCAGATAAAAATGCTATAACCCAAGCCCGACTCAGCCCGCCTGTATTAAATTTTTTATATCATTTTTAATATATATATAATACATTAAAAATACTAAAAACATTAAAATAAATTTTTCCGTTACGAGCAACTCAGCCCAATGCAAATGCCATAATAGAGATGAGTTTAGTTTCCCTCAAGGCCTAATTACGAGATCCAAATCCAAATAGATAAAGTCAAAACTTAACTCAGTTGTTCAAGACTTTATCACGAAAAAAATTCGAGAAGAAGAGTTGAAGTTTCAAGACGATGATTTCTGGAGTAATGATGAATTAGAAGAAACTAATTATGTTCATGGGCGCCTAAACTCTCAATCTATGATGACAAACCCATGTGAAAAATGCTAACAAGCCTAGGCATTTTACTTCAAGAACCCCAATTGATCTCACAAGCCTAGACGTTTCATATTGGGTTCAAGTTTTAGACTTAATTTTTATTATATATGAGCCCAATATTTTATTTATCAGTTCTTATTATTTTATTATTATTTTATTCCGAATTTTTATAATTATTAAGTATTTTAAGTTATTTAGGAGTTTTATGTTAACAAGAAAGTTTAATTTAAAACTAGTTCTTGTTTAGATTAAATTAGAGTTCTAGTATACTTATGAGTTTTATTTAGATTTATTTAGCTAGCCTATATATAGGCCTTTGCATTATACACAATTCACACAATCCATTATTATTCTATTTCTCTTTTGAGTTAATAAATTCTCTTTGGGTTTTTCTTTTCAAGAATTTCTCTTGAGTTTCTTTTAGAAGAGCTTTAACAATCTTTTTAGATTGTGGGGATCATCTTCAAACTTTTTCTTGCCAAGATTTCTGTCTTGGAGGGGAAATTAGAGCCGCTTGAAGGGGGTTGTGGATTCTTCGTGTTTCCAAAGCTTCTTAGGACTTCTACACGCCACGTTCTATCTTTCCATTTATCTTCTTTATTCGCTTCCTTATTATTCTAATATTTGATTTATTATTTTATTTTAGTTATTTTAATTGTTTTATTTGACTTGGATTCAATTTCGTTTCAGGTTTGTGTCAAAATCCAAGTTTCTTTCCGAATGTCTAGAGCCCTAAGTCAAATCCGCGACTTTGACAAACTTTAAGATCCGCTTCCGCGTTTATCTGTCTCATCCTTTATCAGTTTCCCAACAAATTGAAAATAAATTTTAAAAAAACCTTTATACTTGAATAGCACTAAAATGGATGCACCTTAACAAGCAAATGCTCTAAAATAGTAGCAAAATTAACAATAAAATAAGAGTTACACAATATTCAAACAATAACAACATAATATTGAAATGGCAACAAAATAGTAAAAAAAACATTGGGAAAATAACAAGAAAACAACTTTTTTTTCTGTTTGCAAAATCGAGCCGAACCTGTGTAACACCCCAAACCCGGCCTAGAAGTTTAAGCCGAACTTGGATGAGTTACACCAACGCATTGAAAACCGATTTCTTTTCGAGATTTGAACTTTGAAACCAGGAATTCATTTTTGTCGGTTTAAGTGATTTTATAGTTTCGTGTTAGAAATTGGTTGATACGGACGAGATTGTCAAAAGGAAAGCAAGGCAAATCCAAAGACAATTTACAAACCCAAAAGATCAAATCACATTTATTACAGTGCAAGACAATCCGAGCTTTCGTACGCTGTCCAATTTTAAATCTGATGCTTTCCTGAACAAATAAAGGTAAGACAAATGGTGAGTTACCAATCACCGCGTATATCCAGACTCAATACAAATAAGCAGAACATACTATATAAATCGTAGTAACGCAAAGAACTTAAGAGCAGTTCTATAACCAGCCCGCACAAATCTAGAGCATCACAGAAATTTGATCAAAGGTGGTTCAACAGTACAAAGCAAAAACTAAATACAGTAGAACAAAATAAATCATACAGTACAGAATCGAATAGAGCTGAACAAAATCGAATGGTACAAAGCAGAGCAGAATTGAACAGAACAGAACATAACGAAACAGAGCAGAGCAGACATAGCATGTATGTTTATGCAAATGCAGTATTTTCAAACAGATCAGAATGCAGATTTATCAAAAACATTCTACCCAAACTCCGCTACACACCAAGATAGAGTTCTCACTTGAACTCATCCATCCAGAGTACACAAAAAAGTCATCCTGGGTTGCCCGACAACGATGCATTATCAATATACAGTTAAATTGCCAATCAAATATATGTGGTCAAGCCACTATAGTACAGTCAAACTGTCGGAACAGAAGTGTGGATAAACCACCAGATAATGCAGATCATTAAACTACCAGAAATTTCCTCTTTTTACATGAACCTAAGTCCCATGCAATGTGTCATAGCATGCTTATGCAGAATCAAAGTAATAAGCATGTAAGTCATGCTATCTCTCAATAAAAAAATCAGAAAATGTGGGAGTCTATGTTTTGTAAAACAGACTTATCAAACCTCAACAAACCATATCAGATTGCTATGAAGTTGCATGCACGATTATAAATCAGAATCAGTAACAATCAATCAAACATATTCAAATATCGCATATTCTCCATCAACAGAAAAACGCAGGGGAATTCCAGTAAATTTAACAAAATACAGACCGTACCTGGATAATTTGCACACATCAGACAGTAGCACATTACGTTTTGACAAATCTTATTTACTTAGATTCACACATAGCAGACATACGTGCAAATCAAAAATAGTTCATCGTCAGACCATCAAATAATCTTTATACAATCAAATTCAGATCATAAATACATTGTGGAGGTCAATGCTCGTGCTGGCTAACACTCACGGCCTCAAAAATAAGATTCGGATCCTATTCATATGCCACACGGCCTGGACACACGCCCATGTCCTTGCCCATGTGGCTCACACAGCCTGGGCACACACCCATGTCCTTTACCCATGTGGTTCTAAACCAAAAATAGTGAGTTACACGGCCTAGACACACGCCCATGTCTTTGCCCGTGCGTCTCACCCAGCCTGGGCACATGTCTATGTCCCTGGCCGTGTGCTCCTAAGTCACAAACAGTGAGATACACGGCCTAGACACACACCATTGTCTATTGCCCGTGTGAACCCTGTACTAACATGGCCACACACGACCTAGACACACGCCCGAGTGCCTTACTCGTGTGGCCCCAATTCGATGAACAGTGAGTTGCACGGCCGTGTAGCATCGACAACCACGTTTTTTGACGACTAAAAATACAAAAAAGAGGGGTTTCGGCACCCACCTGATACGAACTCAATGCATGAGCACCAAGGATGAATTTTCGTCCTTAAACGACAAGCAATTGTTCAACAAACAGTTAAATCACAGTCAAATCGCTCAAAACTAACATTCTAAAATCGAAGTTACGTCGAAGAACTTTCGACACCAGAACTTAAATCAAACTTACCAGCCAGCGAATTGAACTAAAAGGAGAAGTCAGACCCCGTACAGAATCAGTGTAATGTAACATAGCACAAAACAAAAGAAACTTGAAACGGTAAAACCGAATCAACGCAGAAGTAAGAAAAAGGTAACTTTAAAAATAAAAAAGATGAAACAATGTGAAAAAAAAGAAATGGAAGTTTTGTTTTGGGAAAGGTTAATTAACTAAAATAAACTACCACAAGGTAGTTCAGTAAAAACAATATCTCCATAGCTTTTACTGAGACTTGAACACAAGACCAAAAGGTGTATAAACAATTAACCACCGAACCAACAAGTTCATTCTTGATATCAATTGCACACAATTATTTATAAACCACATGTTCAAAGGTAAGGGTTTAAGCAAAATGAAAAAAAAATAATTCAAAAACAAGATTCGAACTCAAAACCTCACACATATACCTAGAACACTTAACCACTAAACCAAACCAATTTACTTGTCAAGAATTTCTAAAGTCTAAACTCAAATCGAGGGATGACCACTTTTGGGTTCCAAAACACGATTTCTTCTAAGCCGGTTTTTGGGATGTTACAGCCTGGGCCAAAAAAAACTTTACCTGAGGCCTAGCCTGTTTTCTAAATGGGCATTATTTTTTGCCCAAACCTATTTTTCGGGCCTATATTTTTCCCCAAACTCTCCTACTTTTCTAGTAGGCCTTTGGGTCTGGCTGGGTGACCCGACTAATGGATAGTTCTAACAAGATTTGAACTCAAAGCCTTTTATATATGAAAGGAACCATTAATATCTCTCTTAAACTTTGATTATAATTTACACAAATTAATAAATAACCTATAAAAAAACATATTTAAAGTATTTTTCAAAATTAAATATAATAATTAATAATATTATCAAGTAATTATTTTAAATTGTTTTAATTTTTATCCCAAAAAATATATTCTTAACATCTTTTTTATTTTAAATGTTTAATGATAAATTTGGCCACTAATATTTGCATATTTTGTCAAAATGGCTCTAATTGTATTTTTGAACTTTTTTTTTCATCAACCTTTGATTTTTTTTTAAACTACATTTTTTAATTGATTTAATAAATAAATTCAATATTTCGATATTTCTTTTCAAAAAGTTCTAATCTTTCTCACGTTTGTTTATTTTGCTTTTCCTGATTTTGTCTGTTCTTTTATCAACATTGCTTTCAGACATTGTCTAATTTAACTTATTGATTTTGCTTCTTAATTTAGAAAGCACCCATTTTGTTGGCTGCTTCTTCTAACTTTCTGTATTTAATATTCAAACTGAGATTTTTACCACCTCCAAAGGTAGCTACGCACAATACCCATTTTTGGATTACTATTATATAATTACATTCTTTATTTTATTGATATCCTAATTATAAATTTATCTTCAAACTATAACTTTCATTTTTAAGGGATAAATTTCAAAATTATATATGATTTGAGGTTTAATGTGCAACTGTATACATGAACTTTGATTTTGTACAATTTTATATATGAAATTTTGATTTGATTCAATTCTTGTAAATTATTACTATAATTATTGATATAACATAATAAAGATATCTATCCAATATAAAAATAAATTGATATATTCATTTCTTTAAATGTATATGATTAAATTAAAATTAAAATTTCAAATATACATTTGAACCACAATTAGAGTTTTATGTGTATAATTGCACCAAATTAAGGGTCTGTTTGTTTGGTGGAAAATGTTTCCCGGAAAACATTTTCCGGATTTTCCGGCGTTTGGTTGATGGAAAATGAATTCCTCAAGGAAAACATTTTACAAACACGGGTAAAATCTCTTCTTTATTTCTGTAAAACGTCTTACCAATTTCTTTTCCATAAGACATTTTCCAGAGCTTTCCCCTTCATCCAGGTACGTTCTCCTTCTTCCCTTCTTCATTCCTTCTCCTTCCTTCTTTCTTTCTCAGCCAACAAATCTCTTTCTCAGACTTTTCCGGTTCCTCCTTTCGTTGGGTCTTGGAATCTCTCCTTTCGCTGGGTCTTGAAATTTTTGGAAAATTTCATCTCTGATCTCCTCCAGGTATGTGCATATTTCTCTAATGTTTCATCACTGACTGATTACTCTCTGTTTATTCTCTCAATTTTTTCCTTTTATTTTTCATGCACCCAAAATAATGATAGCTTTGTAATCTGGGATATGACTGAATTTTCAGTTCGTTTGCTTCCTCAGTACTTCAAGCACAGCAATTTCTCTTCTTTCATCAGGTAACTCAATATTTATGTCAGTATCTCTACCCTCCTCCTCCTCCTCCTTCCTATTTAAAACACGTCGAAATTGGTTTCTTTCTTTCTTTCCTTTTTTTGTGTGTGTGTTTGGGTTCTTGGAGTTCTGAATCGGGTTCTTTGGTACATCTGTGCTGAAATTTTTATTGTTTTGAATATTTAGGATTTTGTTAATATTGTTTTATTTGTGGTTTTGAGTTTGGTTCTTTGCTTGTGAGAGCTGGATTTTGGTGTTCACTTTGCAGTCTTGGGGTTATATTCTAAGTAGTGGGAATTCAAGTTTCGGAATTTAAATTTGTAGAGATTCTTGGCTTGGTTTCAATACGTAGCAATGATGGGGAAAGGACTATAAGCTACCACTAGCAGTTAGATTGAATGTTTGCTCAATTTTTTTGTTTGATTGATTGGATTTATGAGAGTAAAAATGGTTGGCTTCGTTGGACTTCTTTATTTTTTTCTTTATCTTAGGCCTAACAAAGCTTGACTATGACTAAGTTTTGTTAGATTGATCCTTTCATTTTCATGGGGATGATTCGATTCAATCGAAATCACAGTGTAAAATTTCTTGTTGGTACCAAAAGGGGGAATTATTTGCTTTGGATCCTGATATTGTGTGCCTAATTCAGGACTACATGTTAAAAGAGATAGTAAATGACGGCTTTCGGTGGAACTCTAAAGTTCTTGCCTTGTATTCATCATCATTATGATTCTCTATACCGTTTTAAAAAGTTCATAGACTAATTGTTAGGAAGAATACACCGACAATACACCACAAAGTGCAATTCACGAGTTGCAGTGATAAATGGTGATTAAGCATAATTCAAATTAGAAATTTCTTTGTGTTGATAGGGAACTTTAGTGCCATTCATGGCTAATATCATAGTTCTAACAATGAGCAACATCTAAATGTTGTCTAATGCCCTTTTAGGTTAGATTTCTAAAAAGTTGTTGAAATCATTTTATCCAACTGCTATTTTCCAACAAATCATCCGCCCTCCTGTGTTTTCTGCTCTATTTGGTTCTTATTTGTGTTAGCGAGAATGAAACGATAGCAGAATGAAACGATTTGCTTATGATAGAATGAAACGAAAAATAATAAGAGTCAAAGCAACATAGATGGATGCAGTATCATTAGATAATTAGAGGCACAGTTGAACTATATTATGTACCTCTTGTCATTTCACAACCTAAATACTAGTGGATTAATAAACCGTAAATCTTGATACTCGTGATACATTTGCTTATGATAGAAATGAAGCGATTTGATTTAGTGAGCAATTATAGCATCTTTGTATGTGTGTATTGTACATGCCCGTATATCTGTCCGATTGCATTAGAATACAATTTTTTTGGGAGGAGGGGGTGTGTAATGCCCGGCATTTTCTATTTGAATTACTAACCATTATTGAAGACATTGACAAGTAGTAACACTCGAAAGTTTTTCCAGGGTTTTAGAAAAATTGATACCGATCGTTGGGAATTTGCAAATGATGGATTTGTCGAGGTCGAAAAGACTAATAAATAGATGATCATATATATAAAATAAAATCACTGCATGTACGGACAATGTTAGATTCTTTTCTTCGTTTGCATTTGAAGATTCCCACGACTTTGTTCTCTGTTTCTTACATGGATTAGTTTTAATATAAAATGGTCATTCTTTGGTCTAGTGTTGGAAGGTTCATTGTTAATTGTAGTAAAGAGAAGGGCACATTTTATTTTTAATTTACAAGTGGTTGAGTCAATTGGAAGCTGCTTTTGTTTTCTACATCATATAATAGAAAAACGAATTTGTGTTCTCCATATCTGACTTTGCTATCCACGTGCCAGGATACCCCATCTCTATTCTTTTTTCTTTTTTTTTATTTCCTAAATATATCATTTATGGAAATTATTTTAACATATTTAATTAACAACCAACATTTCAGCATTTATATCATTTATATTTTATTTATACGTACCTTTATATCAGGAATCGAATTGTATTTTGTTTCTTCTATCAAAAAATGAATAAAATATTTGTGTGGCATTGTTTTGTGTAGATGGATCGTAGTCAAAATCAAAATACAATTGTCGGAGTCGTGGCTTCAGTTTTAGCTTTTGGGGCTCTTTGGATTAAAAAATTAAAAACTAGGAAGGAAATTGCTTCTCACCCTCGTGTGAATCGAGATTATGAAAGAGATAATTATATTAATAGTATTTTATATAGTGGTGACCAACATTGTATTAATCTGATAAGGATGAGACCGATTGCCTTTTTTAGTTTTTGTGATATTCTTAGTAGAAATAATTTGTTACAATCAAGTAAATCTGTGAATATTAGGGAGCAAGTAGTTATATTTTTACATATAATTGGTCATAATGTAAGGTTTCGAGTGATTGGATCTAGATATTATAGATCAACTGAGACAGTTCACCGTTACTTTAGGATTGTATTGAGAGCTATTTTGAAATTGTATAAACTAGTTATTAGATCACCTGATCAGTCAACTCCTAGTGAAATCAGAAACAACCCAAGGTTTTATCCGTATTTTAAAGATTGTATTGGAGCATTAGATGGAACTCATGTTCGTGCATCCGTTCCACTTAGCATTCAAGGAAGATTTCGTAGCCTTAAAGGGGGGACGACACAAAATGTATTGGCTGCCATTACATTTGATTTGAAATTTTCCTATGTTCTAGCTGGTTGGGAAGGTAGTGCACATGATTCTCGTGTTTTAAGTGATGCACTTTTACGCCCAAGAGGATTAAGAATTCTGGAAGGTAATAATTATTATTAAATACCAACTAGTTCTAGTAAGCTCATAATTTATTAGTATTAATTATGTTTTGTAAAATTGTAGGTAAATATTATCTTGCTGATGCTGGATATGGCATCCGAAATGGATATATTACCCCATATCGTGGTATCCAATATCATTTAAAAGAGTTTAGTGCTCAGGGGCCTGAAAATGCAAAAGAACTCTTTAATCTTCGACATTCATCATTGCGAATCACTATTGAACGTGTTTTTGGGATTTTGAAGAAACGGTTTAGTGTATTAGATGTTTGAACCATTTTGGAATTTTCAAACTCAAGTAGATATAGTTTTGGTTTGTTGTATCATTCATAATCATATAATGGGAGTTGATCCTAATGATTTACTTAACCAAGGATTATACGAGGAGTCTGAGTCTGATTTGATAATACCAACTCTTACGGAGCGAGAAGAAAGAGAAGAAGCAAGAGAATGGTCTGCTAAGAGAGACGAAATTGCACAAACTATGTTGGACTGATTATATGGCTAGAAATATTAGGTAGGTTTAGGGCTTAAGGTTATTGTTTCTATGTTATGTATGTTTAGTATTAAAATTGTTTTTTTTCTGTTAATGTTGGTTGGATAATGATATTGAAATTTTAGTTTGTTGGATTTTGAAATTATTATGTCTTGAATTTGTTATATATTGATTATGTTTTAAGCTTGTTAGATATTGAATTTATTATGTTTTAAGCTTGTTGGATATTGTAATGATTGACAATGACAATTATTAATGTAGAATGGGTAAGGACAACAAAGAAGGGACCTTCAAGCAATTTAGGTGGACAAAACCGATGGAACATGTTTTTCTTGAAATTCTAGCAGAGGACGCTAAGAAAGGAAATAAGCCTTCTAATACTTTCAAAGCAGTTTCCATTAATCGAGTTGTCCAAGCTATTTCTGAAAGATTCCAAGTCCAATGTGATGCGAAGCATGTGGAAAATCATTTGATGACTGTAAAAAACTAGTGGCAAATTATATGCAAAATTCGAGGTGAAAGTGGTTTTGGATGGGATGATAACATGAAAATGATCACATGTGATATAGCAACATATGATGCAGCAGTGATGGTAATATATGTATTTATATGTTAAGTATATTTCAATTGTTTTTTACTTGTTATTCTAATTGTGTATAATATCCGATAGGCACACAAGAAGTATGAACCATTTTTGAATAAAAGCATCGATCATTATGATGAAATGGCTTTGGTTGTTGGCAAAGATATGGCAACAGGGAGTTTTGCCAGAACATTTGCTGACATAGATTTGGATGATGATATTCAAGATTCAGTGCCTCTAGATCACGACAATGAAGAGGTTTGAAGAGGTAAGAACAAATGTATCTTCATCCGGCACATCCAAACGTAAAAGAAAAATGTTCAAGAAAGTATCGTTGATGAACAAATTAAATTTGTGGGTGAACAACTTGGGAAAATTGCTAATGCTCTGGAACAATTTACTGCGGATAAGACACCACAGCTTTACGAACAAGTGATGTCGATGGAGGAAGAAGGATTTGATGATGACTTCTTGTGTTCTGTGTTTGATTATCTAGTGAGTCATGAATCCGAGGCCAAAGCTTTTTTAGTTAAAAGTAAGAAGCATAAAAAAATTTGACTTCAAAAATTTTCTCAAGGTTGAAGATATTGATACTTTTATGTAGTGTAATATTAGTTATGCACTTGGACAATGTTGTTGTTATTATGTGGTGTACTACTAATTATGCATTTGGATAATATTATTAATTTTTAGTATTAATTGTGGTTTGGAAGTTTATTTATAATTATTCAATCCTTGTTTTTTTTTTTTAACACAATTACAAAATTTGACTTTGGTTGTTTTCATTTTATGACGGTTAATAATGTAGCTTAATAATTGAGTATTATTATATATTTAATTTGATTTATTTATTTATAAATAAATCATTACAATATATGTAAAAACAATTTAAAATATAAAAATTTATTAATATGTATATAAAATTTATTAATATATGTAAAAACAGCTTTTCCGGAAAATATTTTGTGAAATCACAAACAACAGAAAATATTTTACACAGATTCATCCAAACACCAGAAAATATTTTCAGTAAATCATTTTCCAGAAAAGTAAATCATTTTTTAGAAATCATTTTCCGGAAAACATTTTACTGGCAAACAAACGGAGCCTAAAGTTAATGTATACAATTGCACATTAAATCAAAGTTCAGGTATAATTTTGAGATTTATCTCCCTTTTTAATTGGTTTCTAAACTTTAAAACATTCTAATTAGAGACAAGCTATAGGGGGCTCGTAGGGCCCGACCCCTCTTAAAATGGGAAATTTTGATTTTTGACCTTTTACAATTTATAATTTTTTTTTAGTATAGGTAAAATTACACTTTGTGCACCAAAATAATAAAATTTTGATTTAGTCTTTTAAAAAAATATAAACATATAGACTATTAAAATGAAAAATATTACATTTTAAATCTCATAAAAATATACAATTTAATTCTGTCCTCTAACCCCAAAATTTTTTTCTCCCCAAACTATCGAAGTTATATCAATAAGGTCATTCCATTACTAAATTTACTCATTTAACCATTAAATGATATGTCAAATCTTACGTGACATAGTTTAAAATTAGAAGTTTAAAGAAAATTGAATATTATGAATATAGGTTTTCCAAGCTTTTACAAAAGCTTCATCGCCTAGTCTCCCTTTTTTCGGTTTTACTTTCTTCATACTTTTTACTTTTAAAAGTTATGCGGTAACATTTTACTTTTTTTTTTTAAATTATGTCACAAAAGTTTTTAACATGTTATTTTAGATTAAAATAACCGTTTTAATAATTGAAGGAAATAATTGATATACTATCAATGGCTTGAAAATTTAATTAAAATGTTTTGAAGTTTGAGAATAAATTTAAAATAAAAATCATAATTTAAGAATATCTAGTGAAATTAAATCTATTTGTTTTAGAATAATTAACTCTTATTTAATAAATACAATTATCCTTTATCAATATATATAGTTGCATGTATGTTTGTACGGTTGCATGTATGTTTTAGAAAAATTAACTCTTAATTCGATTAGTTTTAGAATAATTATACTGAAATATATTATCCTTTTATTTAAATGTTAAGAATGGAACAAAACTACGTAAAACAAAATAATTTAAAATCAGTGATTGGCACATTAAACATGACGCTTTAGCTCAATCGAGGTCTTCTCTTTCCTCCATCCTGACTGGGAGCCCACCTTTCATCTTCGATGTTAGATAAACAACTAACGAAGGCAGAAACCCATCCTCCACTGCCGGCACCACCTTGAACTGCCTTAGAACGCCACTTACCACCCTTTTCATCTGCAAGAACGCCATCTCCTTCCCCAAACAAATGCTGGGTCCCGCCTGGAACACTGGGTAAGTATATGGATCTCTCCCCACAAAGCTCCATTTCCCCGCCTCATCTCTCTGCAACCATCTCTCTGGCTTGAACTCTGCCCAATCCGATCCCCATATCTTCTCCATCCTCCCCATCGCGTAAGGATGATACGTCACCGCCGTTCCTTTCTTCACAACTGTCCCGTCCGGTAAAATGTCGTCGTCCACCGCCGTTTTGCCGTCCAATGGGACTGGAGGGTACAGTCTCATGCACTCGCAAAGAGCAGCATGTGTGTAAACCATGTCTTTAACTTCCTCAAACACCGGCATACCGGATTTCCCTTTGATTTCTTTGAGAATCTCCTTTTCAACTTCAGGGTTCTTGTGTAATAACCAGAAAAACCACGTCAAAGCAGCCGATGTTGTGTCACGGCCGGCAAGTATGAAGCTGATGACAATATCCGTCGCGAAATTCTCGTCCGTATGGCCTGAGGTCAAGAACCTCGACAACAGATCAACAGATTCCAAAGACGAATTATCAGCCAGCTCCTGTTTCTTTTCCCTTACAATCTTCCTCGCGAAATCACGGACTTGAGTGACCGCAGTATGGAGTGTTTTCTCCGATCCCACATTGAAAAATCGCTTGATTTTCCAAGCTATGCTAAGAAAAGCACGAAACCTTTTGCTACTTATATCAGTAGCCTCTTCAAACGCTTCAGCAAACTGCGCCGACGGTAAAGAAGGCAAAAGACAGGCAGGGTCAAACCCAAAAGCGATCTTACAAACGTTGTCAAAAGCGAATCTCTGAAGAATCTCTTGCAAGTCAAGCACGGACTTATCGACAACGGCATCAGATAACATCAGAATCAAACGGTCGTGAAGCTCGGTATCAACCACGGTTTGCACGAATTTACGAAGCGACTTGGGGCTCCTTTGGATGCCCGTTTTCCTCCATGGTGGTGAGATTAGGCTACCAATCTCACTTGCGATCGCTGTTTGGTTCAAAGATATTTGGTCTGCGGTGAAAATTGATTTCAAACTCACCGATATCTTTGAAATGGGATTTGGAGAATTCAAAGAAGAGATTGAAGGCAATTGGAGCGATGGGTATTTTCACAGCACAAAATACCCATTTTGCTTAACTTCAAGATATGGGTAAGCTTCCTTCTCCTTTTATTCTTCGTCCAGTTGTTAATGGTGGAAGCTTTGTAATTTCCACATCTTTTCTTCTTCTTCTTCTTCTAACACGATTGCTACCCACATCGATCCCCTATGTAAGAAATCCATGCCTGTTAGTGGAAAGGAAAAAGAGACCACCACTGATAATGTTGATGATGCTCTAATTTTGTTAAATAAGAGGATTGAAAAGTACCCAAAGCCTTCAATTGTGGAATTCACTAAATTATTAGCCGTTGTTGTTTCTAAGCGTAGCGGATGGAATTATTGGGAGTTTCCCACAATGCTTATTCTTTGAGCATCTTGATTAATTCACTAAATTCATCTTGATTCACTCTCCCAATCTCCTTGCATATTCTCTTTATTTTTCTTTTCCCGCTTTACTATTTATATTAATTTACAGTAGACAATACTAAATTGATTCTTCCATTTCATGCAAGTGATCCAAATTCTATTTCCTTTGTTTTTCTTTTCACTTTTTCCATGATCCGTAAGTTCCAATTTTCTCTTTCTTTTTTCCTTTGCGTTGAACTTTTTCTCTCTCTTAAATTTAGGGTTTCATAAACTAGACATTATCTTTTTATTTTGGTTCTTCTCCCCACTTGAGCTTGTTTAATGTAGTGCTTTGTTCTCGGTTAGAGTTTAAATAATTTCTGTTTTTTTTCTATACTTTTTGTATATATTACGTTATGAAGCTTAATGGAAATATCAATGTATATTATTTATGCTTAGTTACCAAACTATAGATCATCCGAGTGATGTCGGTTTGTTTAGTTAGATGTTTGGCACTTAATTAGATAGATGGTTAGAAATGACACGCATTTTAGTTTAAAGTCATTAACAAGTCTTTATTTTTCATGATGAATTTTCCATTCTTAACCATCTTATTACACTTGTTCTTTCTTTGGTGATATAACAAAAGTGTAGATTCGAACAATGACGAGGTAAGTCGAATTTTAGCGATGCTCTGTGGAAAGGAAAGCACTTCCAGTTGTATCGATTGATTTAATATTTGCTTGAGTCATTTTCCCAATTACAAAATTGGGGCAAACAATCATATTGTGAATGTCAAAGTAGATCCTAAAGTTTTGTCAATGAAGGAGATTGTTGCACGTGAGAATCGCATTGTTGTTGGAGCAGCAGAACCGCTTCTCTGTTAGTGACCTTGCTAATAAATTTGAGAAGGGGTTAGGCTATAAGTAAGTTGTCTGAAGAGGTCAAATCCTTTCAAAGTTAATTTAGTTGTTGCGCTTTTCTTGGATAGATTGCTAAAGACATTTGTATAATTTTCTACCTTTAAATTGACTTATTTCGCCTTATGAAGAATCCAAAGAATTGAAGATAGGTTGTTCGAGACTACTTGTAAGTTGGTTTGTGTTTAAATCTAATGCTAAAAGGTTAGCTCAATGTTATGCTTGAGTGGCATTAAGTGATCGAGTTGGTTGATAAATTTTGGTTTATCCTTGGATTATCACCGGCTTGAAGAACTAGGTTGCTCTCTCGCGAAGTCTGTTCATGCGAGTCATTCTTCTCTTTTTGTCTACTATTTCACATTAACAATTGAGAAGCATTGGGACTATTATTAATTTTTAATCCCTAAAGATTGTCATGTGAACAAACTATAGTCATTTATTGGATTCAAGCTAGACTCGGAGAAAGCATCATCATGGAGAAACATGTCCTTTTGAAGAAGCTTAGAGATGCGCTCGAATCTTTAAAAGGGCGCGTGGCTAGAAGAAACAAGGATGATGTAGAGGAAGCTATTGCCATGGTTAATGTTTTATGTTTTGCGCTTTTATCATTGAATTATGATTTATCGGTGATATGCCATCCTATTTATTATATTTTGAAAGTTAAATGCTAATATTTAAATTGCATTACTACTTTTTAGTATTCGCTATTAGTCTTGGTGCGTAGGAAATAATGTTCATGGTGAAATATTAGGGAAAAAGCTGCAGTAACTTTAAGGGTGTGATTGCCGATTTGTTGCTTCAGATTGAAATTGCTAGGTTCAATGATGCTAATATGATTCATCTCAACATTTTCCAAACGTTTTGCCAATTTGTAATTATTGGGAAAGTACTATGTCCGAGTTTAATTAGCGATTAAACATGATATGCCGTGCCTGTTGATGTCTTCTATTAAAGAAGGGTTTGGGTTTAGAAATAGCAAGGAAAGTGTTTTAAGTTTTGCGGTCATCATCTATGGTATGGTTAGATATGAAGCCAACTTCTTTTCTAGGAGAAAAGCTGGTCACCTTGTTTAAATATATCACCTTTGAGAAAGCATGTTTTTTTGCAACATCTTGGGTGGGATAAATGGATATAAATAAAAAGTAAATCCTTCAACGCTTGAGATGTTCTCTTTTCATCCCCGATTATCACTATCCCCTTTGTGTGATTCATCAATGAGAAAGCAAGGCATTGAGCTCGATGTTGTCATGTATAAATACATTGGTTGATGCACTTTGCAAGGAAGGGATGGTCTCTAAAGTCGAGGATATTTTTGACACAATGATAAAGCGAGGCATTGAGCCTAATGTTGTTACCCATAATGCATTAATCAACGGCCATTGCTTGCGAACAAAATGGATAAAGCTAGAAGAGTTTTCAACTTGATGATTGCTAAAGGTTGTGCACTGATATAGTTACTTGCGCATACCATGATCGCGTGGATATTGCAAAGCTAAGAGGGTAGATGAAGCAATGGAACTCTTTCATGAAATATCTCTAAAGGGACCAATCCCGAATATTGTCACATACAACACTCCTTGCAAAGTATGTTTCAATTAAAGAGAGTTTCAACCGCACGTGGATCATCACCTTGCAAAGTATTTTTCATCTTATTAAATTATATCTTATGTCACCTTTCAAAGTATTTTTCATCTTATCAAATTATATTTTATTGTCACCTTGCAACAAGGATTAAGTTTTGTTTCGCATGGTTATAGAAAATATCATACTGCATTATACTTGAGCATGCTGTTGCATCTCTTGTTTGCTGCACAACATAGTATTCATATTATGATTAGGCTGGAGATATTAATAGGCATTGACTGTTTGATGGTTTTTGAGAGTTAATCGGCAATAAAAATTAAAAATAATTATTATTTTATCTAATAAATAATTTAAATCGATTATATAATTTATTAAAATATTTATAATAAAATATTGAAAGATACATTTTAATATTTTATTAAATGAATTAATAAATTCACATATTTTAATAATTTTATATAAATAAAATAATTTAAAAACTTCTATTATATATCAATTCTATTCTGATGTCCTTAATAGTCATTTTATATTCTCACCTCACCAGCATTCAATTTGCGTTTGAATCCAAACACACACTCCACCGCTTATTTCTAATCTCATCGCTACAATGTCCAATCTCACCGCTACAATAACTAATCTTACCGCCACCGCTGTTTTTAATCTCACCGGAGGTAAACACACCGCCCATCCAAACTAAGCCTTGGTGTTGAACTCGTGGCTAGAAACTTGTCTCTGGAACTTCCAAGACTCGCCATCGACGTTGAAGATGCCGTGGCCGAGAAAATCGAAGAGAACGCCCATGGAGAAAGGGCCCTTATGGTAGTTGAAGAAATGGGTCTTGAGCATGTGCTGGACGTTGGCGGGGTTGGCAGTGAAAATCTGGCGGCTACCAAATAAGTTGTGGAGGGTGAAAGTTGCAGAGGGAGAACTCTGGAGGATTTCGGTAGTCCATTGCACACGGTTTTCTTGATTGGATTTGATAGCGAAATAGGAGCCGATTATTGGGTAAGATTTGGGGAAATTTGAAGGAGATGAGGCTGATTTCTGGGATTTCGACGTTCTTCTGATGATGGTTAAGATTAAAAACGGGAGAGCGAAAAGCAACAAGGTAAACAGTTGAGTAAACATCATGATGCTAATGACTTTGAGGTTTCGCTTCATCATAGATTCCCCAAATATATAGACCAAAAAACGTGTTGTACGGATTATCTGGAATCCAATTTTCTTAATGCAAGAGAGTTCAGGAGCGAATTTAGGGGTTGGCAAGAGCCCGGCCCCTTAAAAGTGAAAAATCCTTTTTTACCCTTTAAAATTTTTAAAATTTTAAAATTAGTAAAGGTAAAATTGCACTTTAACCCCTTTAAAAATTACAATTTAATTTTGACCCCCTAAAAAGATTTTCTAGCTTCGCTCCTTTGTGGGTTCGAATGCGCTAAAACCAGGGGACTGGCAGGGACCCCGACTCCCCTTAAAATGAAAACTTTTCTATTTATGCCCTTTAAAATTTTTAAAATTCTAAATTAGTAAAAGTAAAATTGCACTTTGGCCTCCACTAAAAATGATAAAATTTTAATTTAATTCTTTAAAAATTATAATTTAATTTCGGGCCCCTAAAAAATTTCCTGACTTCGCCCCTGGCTGAAATATATTTTTTTATTTATAGATTGAGATTAAATTATTGATAATTTTAAACAGAACCTATAATGAAATTGTTCTGACAAATTTTTTAATTTATATAAATTTAGATTTGAGAGGAAAAATCATCAGACTTTTAATGTACGTGGGAACTGCAAGAGGGAAATTACAATTTGACTTTGAATAGCGTGTTTTGATTTGGGAGCATGAATTTGTCTCTCTTTTCTTTTCATGCTTTTTTGTTTCATTAAGGATAGTGATTTTGGATATTCGTGGATGTATGATTTAAAGTTTACGAATTTAGATGTTAAATTTATTATTTATTGTGGATTTTAGAGTAGATTAATATATTTAGATATGATTATAAAATATTTAATTTTTTCTAATAAGATTTAGATTTATTCATAGGTCGGACCCTAATAAAATTTTAAGTTCATTTGATAGGTCCGATTCCGATTCCGCCTGAAAGATGGGCTAAAATTTTGACCAAGTCTAGTCTGGATAAAAATGTTATAACCTGGGCCTGGCTCAGCCCGCCCGTATTAAATTTTTTATATTATTTTTAAAATATATATATATATATAATACATTAAAATACTAAAAACATCAAAATAAATATTTCTCAACAAATTGAAAATAAATTTTTAAAAAATCTTTATACTTGAATAGCACTAAAATAGATGCAACTTAACAAGCAAATGCTCTAAAATAGTAGCAAAATTAACGATAAAATAAGAGTTATACAATATCCAAACAATAAAAACAAAATAATAGCAACATAATATTGAAATGGTAGCAAAACAGTAAAAAACAACAAGAAAACAATTTTTTCTGCAAATTTGGGCCGAGCCCGGGCCAAAAAAGCTTTATCCGAGGCCTAGCCCGTTTTCCAAATGAGCATTATTTTTTACCCAAGCCTATTTTTCAGACCTACATTTTTTCTCAAACCTTCCCACTTTTCTAACAGGCCTTCGAGTCGAACTAGGTGGCTCAAATCATGGATAGTTCTAACAAGATTTGAACCCAAAGCCTTTTATATATGAAAGGAACCATTAATATCTCTCTTAAACTTTGATTATAATTTACACAAATTAATAAATAACTTAAAAAATATATTAAACATATTTTTTTCAAAATTAAATATAATAGTTAATAATATTATCAAGTAATTATTTTAAATATTTTTAATTTTTATCCCAAAATATATATTCTTAACATTTTTTTTAAAATGGTTTAATGATAAATTTGGCCATTAATGTTTGCATGTTTTGTCAAAATGGCTCCAATTGTATTTTTGAGCTTTTTTTTTGTCATCAACCTTTGATTTTTTTTAACTGATTTAATGAATAAACCCAATGTTTCAATCTTTCTTTTCTTTCACAAAAGTTTCAATCTTTCATAGTTTGTTTATTGAGAAGTTTTTCTACTGAGTTAATTTTTTTAGATAATTACGTTTATTTTCTTTAAATTAAGAGTTATTTTTAATTTAATGTATTATTTATTTTATTATTTTTCACATGTAATTATCTTATTGGGTTATATAAGTAATAAATTACATCTCATTAAAAATATTCCACATATGAAACTCCACATCATTCACGTTAACTTTTTTAACGGTACTTTCCTCAAATCTGTTAGAAAAAGCAGATTGAAAAAAGAACAAAGGTTGAAGGCCAAAAAAGGATAAAAAGTACAATTATAACCATTTTGACAAAACATACAAACGTTAATAGCTAAATTTGTCATTAAACAATTTTTTTTAAATCTTATTCTTTTGTATTCGTAAACCTGATTGAATAAAAAAATCGGATTGTTGACATCCCTAAATTTATCATTATCCATTTTATTATTAAACCAACTCAATTATTAAATTACTTTAAACAAAATAAGTATTTATATTTATATAATTAAAATAAATATTAAAATATTTATATTTATATTTGAACCAAGTTCGAAGTTTAAAATCATCATTGTTGGGAGGGCTTTACCTAAATACTACCACTCAACTCAAACAACACTAGTTTCAGACAGTAAAATAGATTATGACACTTGTGACTATTCATATTTCCTTTACTTTTTAAAGTATCAATCGACCAACTATTCATATTCCCAATCTGATCCCTCAAACCATTATTGACCTTAAACCAAACCCCTCTCACCCAATCCCACCCAAACTCATTCCACACAACACAAACAAGACTATACCTAATCTAGAAGGAATAGCTCTATTACAGCATGTATTTCCACAAACTCAGATTATTCCATATGATCTGCTAGCTAGACCTTGTCATCCACTATATATGAGATGAAGAAGCTTAATTTATTTGAAGTTCTTTCCTTTTTATCATTCCTCAACAACCAATATCCCCTTTATGTATTATGAGGCCAAATCACACAGTCTTCTCTTTCAACATCATAGAGTAGAATTCTTTGAATTACATTCAGGAACTCATAATCCAATGACTACTCTACAATAGACAAATCCCAAATTTCTTCTTCTGTTTTCTTGATTTTAGGCATTTTTGTTGGTAATATCTGAGAATTATCAATTATTCTTGGATTCTTAATTTCTGGTATCCATCTATCCCACCAAATACTAATCTTCTACCATTTATCACTTGGCACAATTTGTCATCATTTGGTTTGTAATACCCCTAACCCACATCCGTCGCCGGAACAGGGTTACGGGATATTACCGGAGTTTACAAAATATTTTACACATAATATATCAAAGTTGTCCACTTGAGTCATAGTCACTAAATTATTTATATCTTGAGCTAAAGAATTCTAAATTAAGATCTGCTTGATGTTTTAGAAACTAGACTCAAACATGTTTCTACCATAAAAATTTCAGAAGTTATAGTTTAGCCAATCAATACAGTAAAATCTTCAAATTTATCCATATTCTGATGATTGACAGCTTCGACCTTTCTTCACTAAAAATTAATTATCTCTTAGTACGAGATTTGGATGATGTTTCCGTTTTTTCATCTCAAAAATAGACTCCTTAATAATTTAAACATATAAATTTAAACACTAATTATTTTTATATGATTTTTTATGATTTTCCAAAGTCAGAATAGGGGAACCCGAAATCAATCTAACCTTGTCTCACAAAAATTCAAATATCTCATAATATAAAATTCTTTTGCTTACACCATTTATTCTATATAAAACTAGACTCATTAGGCTTTAATTTAATACTTTAATTAACCTCTAATTCAATTTCTACAATTTTTGGTAAATTTTCAAAGTCAGACTACTGTTGCTATCCAAAACTGTTCTAATGCAAAATGTTGATAACTAAGTTTATAACACCTTCATTTTCTTTTTACACAATATTTTTCATCACTCCCTCCTATTTCCCTTCACTAACATATCAAGAACATAGAAGCTTATATAAGAAAACTCTACTTTAACATCCCAAAAACCTATTACCCAAACTTACCAAAGTAACCACATTCATTACTTTACCAAATTTAACTACTAAATAAATACATTCAAACATGCATATGTGTATATGTGCCATTCATACCCATATTACAAGTTTAATTCCTTGTAATTCATCCCTATACATGCCATATAAACTTTAAGATGCATAATGAAATCTACCGATGAAATCTAGATAGAGTGCCCTGATGTGTTGACCCGATCTACCGAACTCACGTCAATCTACACAGAACAATAACACACAGAAGTAAGCTTACGAAAGCTTAGTAAGTTCATAGGCTTTAAACATAGATCTTACCGAACATTCAATAATAAATTATTAAGCAAATTGTAACATCCGGGATTTATGGCTTATGCATAATTGCTGAATTTTACGTGAAAGCATGCCTATGTGTATTATAAGTATGTTTTATGAATTTTGTGAACCCTAGTGTGTAGTCAAATGCCTTAGAAATTATTTGACTTTAAGTCTAAAAAGAGGAAGCTAAGCCTGATAGGCCTTAAGAGAAATTGTAGGTGAAATTAGACACAGAAATGGGCTTGGTAAAGTGGCAAGGAGGCGCCACTTAAAGCCTCTGTAAGTGACGCCACAAGCTTGTACAAGTGGGCCAAGGTTCGAATCACAAGGGAAGCAAAATAAGAGCTTTTATTTTACGGCAACAAGGAGGAGTAGTGGACGGCATTAGGGGACTGAGGGAGGAGTTTTAGATGTGATTAAATCCTTTTAAAATTTCGGCTAAAGCAAAGGATAATTATGGATTTATTTCAATTATTTTTGAATGAGAAAAATGGAGAGAAAATAGGAGAAAAAGAAGAGATGAGGTAGGGGGAAGGAGAGTTGGCCGATTGAGGGAATCTATGGGTGGTATTTTCGGCCAAGGAAAGGAGTAAGGCCATTTACTTTCTTTTCTTTTCCTTTGAGTCTCTGCCGAATTCTCTAGCAAATATCCTCTCTTCTCTTTTATTTTGCCAAAGCCGAAATAACCTGTGTTCTAGCCGAATCTCCATCATCAATCTTTTCTTCTTCTCGTAGTTTCTCAAAAGCCGAAATACACTTGAGATAGCCGAATATCCTATCTCCACTAGGAGCCATAGCCGAATCTCAAGGTGGTCTTATTCTTCTCTCTTTGTCGCAAGTTTCAAAAGCCGAAAGTAAGTTTTCTTAGCCATAGCCGATTGTCAAGCAAGGATATTCGACTCTCTATTTCAAGCAAGGATATTCGACTAAGTTGGTAAGGAGTTCTTTGTCATTTAATTTTCTATATCTTCGATTAAGACGACGTTAGGAGACTGATCTCTTTTATTTTCTTTGGCCGAAACTTGGAATGAGTCTTTCGGATTGGAAGTGATCGAGGTAAGTGATATGTGTAGCATTCGCCATAGGCCACTTTCATGGGTTAAGGTTTAAGCCGAATCGACATGTGGTATATAGGGATTTCACAATTTTCAAGCAAGCGGTGGTTTTCTAATTTAAGATTCACAAGGTAAGTGAACTTGAACAATCGGCCAAGGCCATATTTAGTAATTCTAATCTATTCCTTATTCGTTCAAAAGCCGAAATTAACCAAGTCAAGTGATCTAGCATTGGCCGATTGGAAGAAAGGAGTACCACGAGTTTCGGATTTAATTAGTAATCAAATCGCGCAAATTGGTAAGAATTTAAGTGTGATAACCCCTTCGGATTTGATTGTATAAGCCGATTGGGTTTTGCTAAAGCACTAAGTGTTGGCCGAATGTAGGAATTAAGGATCTAAAGCATTAGATCGGGTTTTCGGATTTCTCGTAGCGATAATACTGTGTGTAGCCCTACCCTAAGTTTTAACAGATTTATGGTGTTGTTTTAATGCATGTGTTGTTAAGATCAGAAAGTTATGGCTAAAGTACCATGCAATGGTACAAAGTACTCAGGTACGTAATCCTACTCCTACTATGAGTATAATATGATAAATACCTGGTATGACACATATGTGAAACTATAAGAATGTGAATAAAGAATATGGCATGATATTGCATGTTTTGTTTGACATGGGCATATGGGCTATATGAAAAGGGGAAGTGATCTGGTGGTTGCTACCACAAATATCTGAATGTGGTGACTTTGGTCACATTATCTGAATATGGTGACTCATGTCACAAAATATATTATCTGGTGGCTATGCCACGAATTTATAAGGACGTTGAGCACGTCGTCTGCAGCGACTGCCTTCGATGATGTGTAGCGGATGGGTGGGTCGACTTAGTAGTCCCCACGGTGTGATGGTTGGTACGGGTGATGTGTAGCGGATGGCATCTAGGTTTGGGTTTGGGAATTCATCATTGTTTGTAAATTGTAATATGTATATGTATGATCTGATATGCCTAAATCATTAGGGTTTAGTGTGGTTGCTATACACTGAGTCTGTTTGACTCACCCCGTTGTGGGAATATTTTTTCAGGTGACGCTCAGTGATGGACCGGGTCGGCAGGAGCTTAGTGGTGGCCATGCTCAGTTCGGGACTTTATTTTATTTCGGACTTGTTATATTTTAAGTATTTTGGATTTAATTTGGGTTTTTGATTTTTGATGTAATAAGGCCATAGTATGAATTGTATTATGCATGCTTTTTATTAGATTTTATTACAATACAATTAAGGCTAAATCAAAGTTAAATGGTTTTTTTTTAAAATAAATATTAAGTGTTTTTAATATGGTAACAAGGTTTTTAATAAATCCCTGATTTCAAAAAAAAAATAAAGAGGTTTTCAAGTAAACCCAACACAAGCAAATCCTCCTTCAAAACCACACGTATTTTTTTCCTAAGTAGCAAACAGATTTTCAAATATTTTCTCGAGGAACATACCAGATCCGGTCAAGGCTCGTGGGCCGGGTTTAGGGTGTTTCAGCTTGGTATCAGAGCGTAGTTTTAAACTTTCGGCCTTGGGTTTAAAGCCCATAACGTTTTCAAAATGAGCCCAAATGAATTTTGTGAACATTTTTGTGAAATGAGCAGGTTTTCTGGCATGGCACCTAAGTCTCCGACCCGAAGTCCACCAGGTAAGTACTTCTAACCATTGTGTGATTTATAGTATGAATTGTATAAGGGTATATCGGGAACATAGATTAGTATATTAAGTATTTGAACCCTAGGACTAGTTTACCCCAACAATTACATAAAACTCTAATGCCTAATTAAACAAACCTGTGAACTAAGTCGCCGAGTTAGGGTGTGGCAACCATTGTGCGCATGTCTAGGATTGGATCCTAAGAGCACAGTACTTAAGCAGTCCTAGTGACTCACCTCCTCTTCGCTGGAATCCTACCTGGTGCGTAGCTACGGTTCACCCTAACCAAGAGGACTCAGTCACAGGCTAAATTCAATGATTAAAACCCGAAAGGGACTAGCCATACTGTTTTATAAATCCTAGTTTTTTTTAAATTACCAAATTACCCTTTTAAAACGTAGTAGAATTTAGTTTGAAAAATTTTGCAAATCAGTTCTGATTTACAAAAAATTACCAAAGTACCCCTGGTTGTAAAATTACTAAAATGCCATTGGTTTCTAAAATTTCCATACTGCCCACGATTTGATGAAATTTTCTTACTTCGTAAAAGTATCCAAAAACTCTATCTTGAAAAATATCAAAATACCTCGATTTGGGAAAAATTTACTAAAATACCCCTGACTTACAAAATTACCAAAATGACCCCGATTTTTAAAATTTCTGCCATACCTCTGATTTGAGAAAATTTTCAAAAGTACCCTCGAGTTCTGAAAATTTCAAAGTGCCCTGATTTATTAAGATTTTCAAATTGACCCCGATTTATTACCAAAATACCCCTGTAGGAGAAATGACGAAAATGCCCCTGGGGTAGGAACAGACAGGAATGTTTGAATAGTGAATGTGTGTGGTAGATACCATTGAATGAATGTGCTCCTTTAAATTAGGATAGAAAACTTGAAACGAAAACTCTGAATGATCGAAAGAACTGCTATTAAACTTCTTTTCATAAAATTTCTTCGCGGATAATCAGTGGAACAAAATACTAATGCATAAAAATTTCTTAATCAGATTAAAGCGCGATCGTAGAAATGAGCTCTAGGGGACGTGGTCGTTATACACAAGGGCGTGGTAGAGGCAGAATGGCCGTATCGGAACACGTTAGATCAGGTCAAAGGTCTGAGAATGAGGTACCACCACCCCACCACCACCGGTGTCGGTCTTTGAGCGTTAAAGATCGATCGACAGGAATGACGCAGTATCACAAGCGATGCTGCGGGTTCTTGAAATGGTAGCTGGAGCAGGAGGAAATATGGGAGCTCAGAAATCTGTACCCGAGCGACTCCGAGCCAACGGAGCTGAGGTATTCCATGGCGTATCCGGTGTGGCACCTAGTACGGCTGAGTATTGGTTGGAGGCAACTGAGCGAATTATGGATGAGCTCGATTTGGATCTTGAAGAGAAACCGAAAGGGATGGTGGCACTACTTCGCGACGGAAGCATATCAATGGTGGCTCACGATTCGGGATGGTGCCACACCGAGGATCTCACTTGGGAATATGTTAAGGCGGCGTATCGGAAGAAGTATGTTGGTACTCATTACATTGATGCACAGAGAAAGGCATTTCGGGGGTGGTTCAAGGAATAAGTCCGTAGCGAATACGAGGCTGAATTTTTAAGGCCGAGTCGGTATGCTCGAGGATAGTGGCTACGAGCATGAACGATGTGTCCGGTTTGAGGACGGACCGAGAGATGATCTCGAGGTTATTGATAGCTCCGCAAAGAAGAACGGAATTTGCCGTGCTAGTAGAGAAGGCTAAAGTAGCCGAAAGAGTTAAGGACTCGATGGCGCGTAACTCTAATCGGAATAGACAAAAGAGAGGATTCGGATCGCCGTGATCATCCGAAATGTGCAAAAGAGGCCTAGAGTTGATGGGCCGCGAGGTCGCACAAGTTGGTACAGGAGGGCAATACCGCACTTGTCTTTGAGTGTGGGAAGAGGCACCCGAGAGAGTGTTGGAAAAAGACGGGAGGATGTTTCAAGTGTGGGTCTAAGGAACACGTGATCAAGGATCGTCCGATAAGGATAGACGGGGTCGACCAACAGGCGAGAGTGTTAATCAAGCGGAAGAGGTGGGCCAAGAGCCTCGGCGAGGTCGTGGTCCGAATAACGAGAGATAATGGTGCTTTGGAAGAGGACGTGGAACACCGGCGCAGAGGTGTTGGTATCATACGAGGCAAGGCGGTAAGTGCGGTATATGCGCTTCGTCGAAGGGGAGGATGGAGACGCACTGGACGTCATAACCGGTACGTTCCTTATAGCTGACAAGCCTTATCTTGCTTTGATTGATATGGGCTCAACCCATTCCTATGTTGCATGTAGAGTAGTTGAAACTCTAGGCATAGCCTCCGAACTTTCGATAGGGAGATGATCGTAGTAAGCCCACTAGGTCAAATCGTAGTGGTGAATAAGATCTTTCTGAGAGTACCTCTAGAGATTCAAGGAATGGTATTCTCTCACGACTTAATGGAACTAATCTTGGAGAATTCGATCTCATACTTGGCATGGATTGGCTAGTGGAACACTCACTATATTGGATTGTGCAATAAGCGAATGGAGTTAAGGACGCCGAGGAGGATGAGGTGATAATTATGATAGGAGAAAGAAGGAACTACTTGTCTAATGTAGTTTCAAAGACCGAAAGTCGATAGGATGATTTGGAAAGGGTGCAAGGCCTTCTTGACTTTCGTTAGTGCGTTGGATGCAAAAGAAGGGGAGTTAGTGAAGTTAGAACCGTAAAGGAGTTTGTGGATGTTTTTCCGGAGGAGTTACCCGAATACCCCGGACAAGGAGGTGGAGTTTGGAATTGACTTGTCACCGAACGGGCGCCAAGATCTATCGCCTGCATGCAATGGCACCGAAGGATCCGTTGAACTCAAGGCTCAAATCCAAGAGTTGCTTGATCGTGGGTTTATCCGACCCAGTGTGTCTCCATGGGAAGCACCGGTCTTGTTTGTGAAGAAGAAGGACGAAACTATGCGTATGTGCATAGATTATCGTCCGATTGAATAAGTCGACCATCAAGAACAAGTACCGCTGTTTAGGATAGACGACTTGTTCGATCACCTTAGGGGGCGGCGGTATTCTCAAAGATAGACCTAAGGTCCGGATATCATCGACTTAAGGTGAAGGAAGCGGATATCCATAAGACGGCCTTCCGGACAAGGTACGGGCATTATGAGTTCGTAGTAATGCCGTTTGGGTTGACGAACGCCCCAGCCGCATTCATGGATATGATGAACCGGATTTTTCAACCCTACTTGGATCGGTTCACCGTTGTGTTCATTGACGACATCCTAGTATACTCCAAGTCCGAGGAAGAACATGATGAGCATCTCCGGATTGTGTTGCAAGTATTGAGGGAGAAGAAGCTTTATGCCAAATTCAGCAAGTGTGAATTTTGGCTTAAGGAAGTTGCCTTCTTAGGACATGTGGTGTCTGCAGAAGGAATAAGGGTGGATCCTCGAAAGATTGAGGCAGTATTAGATTGGAAACCACCTAAGTCTGTGGCTGAGGTTCGTAGTTTCTTAGATTTGGCAGGCTACTACAGAAGGTTTGTAGAAGGGTTTTCTTCAATAGCCGCACCGTTGACAAAGTTGTTGAGGAAGGAGGTACCTTTCGTTTGGACAAAGAAGCAACAGGAGAGCTTTGAGAAGCTTAAGAGAGTTTTGACTGAAGCTCCGGTCTTGATTCAACCGGAGGCAGAAAAGGACTTTGTGGTGTACTATGATGCTTCTCACACAGGATTAAGATGTGTTCTAATGCAAGACGAGAAGGTTGTAGCTTATGCATCTCGACAACTGAGGCCACATGAGGTTAACTACCCGACGCATGACTTGGAACTGGCGGCAGTGGTCTTTGCTCTTAAGGTGTGGAGGCACTACCTTTATGGAGAAAAGTCGGTGATCTACACGACCACAAGAGCCTTATATATCTGCGACTCGAAGGAGATGAACTCGAGACAAATGAAGGTGGGTGGAATTACAGAAGGATTACGACTGTTCTATAGAGTATCACCCGGGCAAGGCGAATGTAGTGGCAGATGCCCTAAGTCGGAAAGTAGTGTCGGATCTGAGGGCAATGTTTGCACATCTGAGCTTGTACGACGATGAAAGTTTGCTGGCAGAGTTGCAAGTCAAGCCGACGTGGTTAAATGAGGTGAAAGAGAAACAATTGGCTGATGAGGATTTAAGTGCTAAGCTACGGCAAGTACAGAGTGGGGAGTTGGAGAATTATGGTATTAGCAGCGATGGAGTGTTGTGCTTCAAGGGTAAGGTCTGTATACCGAAGAATGAGGAACTTAGGCAGAGAATTCTTCGAGAATCGCATAGTAGCCCTTATGCTATGCATCCCGGAGGCAGTAAGTTGTACAGAGATTTAAGGGAACAGTTTTGGTGGCCTGGTCTTAAGAAGGAAGTTACAGAATTTGTCGGCAAGTGCTTAACGTGTCAGCAAGTTAAAGCTGAACACCAAGTTCCATCGGGGTTGCTCCAACCGATAAGGATTCCGCAATGGAAGTGAGAGAGAATCACCATAGACTTCGTTAGTGGGCTTCCCCTTACGCCTACTAAGAAGGACTCGGTATGGGTGATAGTGGACCGATTGACAAAGTCCGCGCATTTCGTTTCAGTGAGAGTTGATTATTCTCTGCAGAAGTTGGCGAAGTTATACGTGGCGGAAATTGTGAGGTTACATAGAGTGCTGGTATCGATTATCTCAGATAGGGATCCAAGGTTTACGTCTCGGTTTTGGAAGGCTCTACATCAGGCTTTAGGCACCATATTAGATTTCACTACGGCTTTTCATCCACAGTCGGACGGTCAGTCTGAACGAGTAATCCAAGTGTTGGAAGATATGCTGAGAGGCTGTGTGATAGACTTCAGAGGTAGTTGGGAAGAATATTTGCCGTTAGCAGAATTTGCTTACAATAACAGCTATCAAGCGAGTATTTGAATGGCACCATATGAAGCGTTGTATGGCCGGAAGTGTCGAACTCCTACGTGTTGGACGGAATTAGGGGAACGACGAGTTTTGGGTCCAGAGATTGTGGCAGAGTCTGAAGAGAAGGTTAAGGTAATTCGGGCACGATTAAAGGAAGCATCTGACAGGCAGAAGTCGTACGCAGATCTTAAACGAAAGGAGATAGAATTTGATGTGGGAGATCAAGTGTTTCTGAAGGTATCGCCTTGGAAGAAGGTGATGAGATTTGGTCACAAAGGGAAGTTAAGTCCCAGGTTTATAGGACCTTATCGGGTATTGAAGCGAGTTGGACCAGTGGCGTACCAGTTAGAGTTCCCACCGGAGTTGAAGCAGATTCATGACGTATTCCATGTTTCCATGCTACGTCGTTATCGATCGGACCCATCTCATGTAGTGCCAGTTGAAGAGGTGGAACTAAGGCCAGATCTGTCCTACGAGGAAGAGCCGATTCAGATCTTGGAACGAGATGTGAAAGTGTTGCGGAGGAAATCAGTTCCTTTAGTCAAAGTGTTATGGCGTAATCATGGATCGGAAGAAGCTTCGTGGGAGCCGGAGGAGGCAATGTGACAGCAATACCCTCACTTGTTTTAGCCAGGTAATTTCGAGGTCGAAATTATTTTAAGGGGGTAGAACTGTAACATCCGGGATTTATGGCTTATGCATAATTGCTGAATTTTACGTGAAAGCATGCCTATGTGTATTATAAGTATGTTTTATGAATTTTGTGAACCCTAGTGTGTAGTTAAATGCCTTAGAAATTATTTGACTTTAAGTCTAAAAGAGGAGCTAAGCTGATAGGCCTTAAGAGAAATTGTAGGTGAAATTAGACACAGAAATGGGCTTGGTAAAGTGGCAAGGAGGCGCCACTTAAAGCCTCTGTAAGTGACGCCACAAGCTTGTACAAGTGGGCCAAGGTTCGAATCACAAGGGAAGCAAAATAAGGGCTTTTATTTTGCGGCAACAAGGAGGAGTAGTGGACGGCATTAGGGGACTGAGGGAGGAGTTTTAGATGTGATTAAATCCTTTTAAAATTTCGGCTAAAGCAAAGGATAATTATGGATTTATTTCAATTATTTTTGAATGATCAAAATGGAGAGAAAATAGGAGAAAAAGAAGAGATGAGGTAGGGGGAAGGAGAGTTGGCCGATTGAGGGAATCTAGGGGTGGTATTTTCGGCCAAGGAAAGGAGTAAGGCCATTTACTTTCTTTTCTTTTCCTTTGAGTCTCTGCCGAATTCTCTAGCAAATATCCTCTCTTCTCTTTTATTTTGCCAAAGCCGAAATAACCTGTGTTCTAGCCAAATCTCCATCATCAATCTTTTCTTCTTCTCGTAGTTTCTCAAAAGTCGAAATACACTTAAGATAGCCGAATATCCTATCTCCACTAGGAGCCATAGCCGAATCTCAAGGTGGTCTTATTCTTCTCTCTTTGTCGCAAGTTTCAAAAGCCGAAATTAAGTTTTCTTAGCCATAGCCGATTGTCAAGCAAGGATATTCGACTCTCTGTTTCAAGCAAGGATATTCGACTAAGTTGGTAAGGAGTTCTTTGTCATTTAATTTTCTATATCTTCGATTAAGACGACGTTAGGGAGACTGATCTCTTTTATTTTCTTTGGCCGAAACTTGGAAGGAGTCTTTCGGGATTGGAAGTGATCGAGGTAAGTGATATGTAGCATTCGGCCATAGGCCACTTTCATGGGTTAAGGTTTAAGCCGAATCTGACATGTGGTATATAGGGATTTCACAATTTTCAAGCAAGCGATGGTTTTTCGGATTTAAGATTCACAAGGTAAGTGAACTTGAACAATCGGCCAAGGCCATATTTAGTAATTCTAATCTATTCCTTATTCGTTCAAAAGCCGAAATTAACCAAGTCAAGTGATCTAGCATTGGCCGATTGGAAGAAAGGAGTACCACATAGTTTCGGGATTTAATTAGTAATCAAATCGGCAGCAAGGTAAGAATTTAAGTTGTGATAACCCTTCGGGATTTGATTGTATAAGCCGATTGGGTTTTGCTAAAGCACTAAGTGTTGGCCGAATGTAGGAATTAAGGATCTAGAGCATTAGATCGGGTTTTCGGGATTTCTGTAAAGCAGTAATACCAGGTGTGTAGCCCTACCCTAAGTTTTAACAGATTTATGGTGTTGTTTTAATGCATGTGTTGTTAAGACTGTGAAAGTTATGGCTAAAGTACTATGCAATGGTACAAAGTACTCAGGTACGTAATCCTACTCCTACTATGAGTATAATATGATAAATATCTAGTATGGCACATATGTGAAACTATAAGAATGTGAATAAAGAATATGGCATGATATTGCATGTTTTGTTTGACATGGGCATATGGGCTATATGAAAAAGGGAAGTGATCTGGTGGTTGCTACCACAAATATCTGAATGTGGTGACTTCGGTCACATTATCTGAATGTGGTGACTCATGTCACAAAATATATTATCTGGTGGCTATGCCACGAATTTATAAGGGCGTTGAGCACGTCGTCTGCAGCGACTGCCTTCGATGATGTGTAGCGGATGGGTGGGTCGACTTAGTAGTCCCCACGGTGTGATGGTTGGTACGGGTGATGTGTAGCGGATGGCATCTAGGTTTGGGTTTGGGAATGCATCATTGTTTGTAAATTGTAATATGTATATGTATGATCTGATATGCCTGAATCATTAGGGCTTAGTGTGGTTGCTATACACCGAGTCTGTTTGACTCACCCCGTTGGAATTTTTTTTTTCGTGTGACGCGGTGATGGACCTGGCCTGGCAGGAGCTTAGTGGTGGCCATGCTCGATTCGGGACTTTATTTTATTTCGGACTTGTTATATTTTAAATATTTTGGATTTAATTTGGGTTTTTGATTTTTGATGTAATAAGGCCATAGTATGAACTGTATTATGCATGCTTTTTATTAGATTTTATTACAATACAATTAAGGCTAAATCAAAGTTAAATGGTTTTTTTTTAAAATAAATATTAAGTGTTTTTAATATGGTAACAAGGTTTTTAATAAATCCCTGATTTCAAAAAAAAATAAAGAGGTTTTCAATTAAACCCAACACAAGCAAATCCTCCTTCAAAACCACACGTATTTTTTTCCTAAGTAGCAAACAGATTTTCAAATGTTTTCTCGAGGAACATACCAGATCCGGTCAAGGCTCGTGGGCCGGGTTTGGGGTGTTTCACAAATGTTTCAATAATACTTCCTGTCATCCACAATTTCAAAAGATGAATTCACTTGATTGAGCTCAATATCCATAACTAATTAGATTCCATCACTTTGACTTAAACTCACTTACCAATACTTGTCAAATTAGAGAACGTCTTACGGATTTGAGTACGTCATTATCTTGAGGCCACAATCCACTTTGATCTTGTACATATATTGCCATGGCCCAGCTATGGTATTACACTTTAATTACGATGCCATAGCCAAGCTATGGTCTTACACGTACACACATATATTGCCATGGTCCAACCATGGTCTTATCCACAATTCATCATCGATCATCGAACGATCATACTCAATCCTCGTTCGCTTTCAATTTGAACATTCCATTCGATTTTCATATTTGTAAAATTATCATAATTTAATAACAAAAATATAATATGATACATTATATCATTCCTAAATTAACAATTAATTATGAAGGTTCAACCATATGAACTTACCTGGGCCAATTTGTAAAAGTTGTAGAAATTCAGGGACTAATCAGCAATTTTCTCTTTTCCTCGTTTATCTTCGGACTCTCGATCTATAATATAAAATTTTCCATTCATTAGCATCTAGTTCAATTCTAGTTCACTTCACAATTTATGCCCTTTAATTTTTGAAATTACACTTTTACCCCAAAATTTACAATTTTTACAATTTAGTCTCTGCTCAATTAACCCATCAATTGAGCTAATTTTTCTTAATTAACACTTTATCTAGTTACTTTAAGCTATTATACAGCCCTTGATATTCAGAATTTCAACACCAAACCCTAGTTCGCAACTTTTTCACAATTAAGTCCTAAAAATCATTTTCTATTAAAATCAATTAATAAAATCATCATATAATGAAATTAAATCTTCAAATCCACAATAATTCATCATAAACTTCCAGCACTTATTCATGGTAACTTTCAAAATCATTCATAGAATCAAAAACAAATGAATTCAATAGTTGAACCTAATTGTAAAAGTCACAAAAACATAAAAATTTCAAAGAAAAAGCAAGAATTGAACTCACATGGTGCAAGAACATGAAAAACCAGCTTAAGAGGTCTGCTATGACGTTTTTGGCTGATGAGATATGAAGAGATATCTAGATTTTTCAATTCAGTCTTTATTTTATTTAGTTAATTTGCAAAATTTCCAATTTTGCCCTTATTTCACATTGTTTTATTGCTGATTTTCTTGCCCACGCCGTCCAGCCTCTACACATTTAGGCTTAATTGCCTTTTAAACCCTTCCTTCTTTATTGCTTGAGCCATTTAATCACTTTAGCAAATTTTGCATCTTTTGCAATTTGGTTCTTTTCAATTAATTAACTACCAAAACACCAAAGTTTTATAACGAAACTTTAATACTAACTTACTAACACTCCATAAATATTTCTAAAAATATTTATGGCTCAATTTATGAATTCAAGGTCTCGATACCTCATTTTCGACCCAATTTTCCTAAAATTTTTCTTTTAAATCACAAAATTCACTAATTCAGAAATACTTCTAAATTTTCACTTGACTCATAAATATTAATTTATTAAATTTTCAAACTTACTCGTCGGATTTAGTGATCCCAAATCACTGTTTCCAACACCACTGAAATTAGACTGTCACATGGTGAATGGTTGAATTAATTATTTAAAAAATCTATTTTGTAAAGAGTTTAAAAACTTTGATTAATTGGATTATTATAATTCGATTTAGTTATTAATCTAATTAATCATTTGAACACCTTAACTCTAATTCCATCTCCATTTTCTTGATGGTGCCTTTTAGACAAACTTCTTATGGGTTATTTCAAGAATCATACATGATTAGAAATTTTAGTTGAACTTTGACTGTTATGCGTAACAACTAGTCAACTATTATGCGTAACAATTTCGTACTACCTCAATAAGGAAAATGTCAAAGCAGTACCACACTTGACGGCATCCTATGTATAATGGCCTTACCAACTAGTCGACCATACGATCACCATGTCTCAAAATTATCGGTGACGTGACACTATTGGACAGGAAACCTTCCCCTATAAGTACCTAAAGGAATGATGAAGAAGGAATCATTTTTCCCCATCAACAACATTAAATAATATCCTAGCACTCTACCTATCTTATCTTCACAATCCCCTTTACCTCACTCCCTTCTTCAGTTCTCTGTTTGTTTAGGTAAACCGGCCTCCTTAGCACCACCATCTTTTCCTCTTTGTCTCCTCATTGTTTAGGTAAAACTTGTACCAACAAAAATAATAAATGTAATTTAATATGAATCCAATGTCTAATTAAATGATAATAATTGTAACACCAATAAAAAAAATATAATTAATAAAAGTAAGTGTTTTTTATTTCAATAAATAACTTGTTATTGAAAACAAACATAAAACCTATATATTAATTTTATATTCAATGGCTATAATGAAAACATTACCAATAAAATAATTATAATTATAATTGTAATTGTAATTGTAATTATTAATTGATTTTATAAATTAAAAAAATATGAGGAACATAACTAAAAATATTCTGTTCATGAATCGGGCTACCCACCCAGGTCTGAAGGCCTGCCCAAAATTTGGGAGGGTTTGGGCAAAAATATTAGGCTCGAAAAATGGGCTTGGGCAAAAAAAATATTTCCGTTTAAAATATGGGTTGAGCGCAGGCTTGAACATTCAAAGCCCAAGCCTAACCCGTTTTTAAATTTATAATACTTTATATTATATTATTTTTATAAATTATATAATTTAGAACACTTTAAAAAAATAAGCCTATACTAAATATATAATACTAATCTAATGTAAACATTAAAATAATGATAAGATGACTATATAAAAAATTTTCAATAAATAAAAAATGTCTAAAATTATTAAATATTAAAATAAAAAAATATATAATTTTAAAAAAAAATAAAAATAATATGAGCGGACCTAAAATGAGCTTGGGTTAGTCTTATACAAATATAGACGAGTTTGGACAAAATTTTAGACTCATATTTTGGGTCGGGTCAAACTTGAGCAAGTATAAAATATGTTAATATCATGCTTAGGCCTCGTGAGCATCTCTAGCTAAAAAGAATAAGTCATAATTGAACAATTTTCTTTATCTTAATTTTTTAAATAGATTAAGGTGAGAGAGAATACATTATTTTTCATATGTATTAAAATTAGGGTTAAATATAAAATTAGTACTCGAATTTATCCACTTCTCCTAAATTGGTACTTAAGGTTTTCTTTGTCTCAAATTAGTACTCAAATTTTTTTTCCATCAACTAGTTTAATACTTGAGCCTAACGGCGTTAAATTTTTACTGACGTGGCAACACTGGCTACTCGCACACTGTCATGTGTCACTCTATTTGGCCTGAAAAGCTGTTCCCCTTTAAATATTTTCTATTTCATTTTATATTTTTAAAAACACTTTCATTTATTTTTTATTTTATTTTTTTCCTTTGAAATTTCCTTTCCCCGTCATCTTCTCCTACCTCTTTGGCTGCTGTAACTTTTTTTTTCCCTTTTTTTTTTTCGTTTTTTCCTTTCACCTTCTCTACTTGACCTTTTCGTCTTCTACCTCTCTTCTATCAATTTTGTTTTTTCTTTTCTTTTTTTCCTTTTAACTAGTTGTTTCATTTTCTATCTCTTTGTGTTATCTATTCATAACACATGTATTGAAGGAAGAAAATAATCGAAAATGTCTTCTTCAACAAAACTCAGAACATTAACTTCACAAACCCATCAGAACACCCATCAATTCATTAAAAAAATCCATAAAATTAACTTAACAAACAAAACCCGCCAATTCTAAAAAATCAATTTGAATTCAAGAAAAAATCAACTTATATATATTTTTGTCAGCCCTAATTTAACTTTGGTGTAAGAAAGGGATTGGATTTTGCAATTTGCAGTGACTTTATCTGCCCAAAGTAGCAAAAAAAAAAAAAAAGTGATGGTGAGGCTAATAGGGAAGCAGCAGCAAACACCAGGAACGACAAGATTTCTATTGATATGCATTGTTATCGGTCTTTTATTGATTGGTTTTATTGTCGATATTTTCTGGGCTTCATCTTCTCGTTTCAAGCTTTCATCTCTTTCAATTTCGAATAATTGGTCCCCTCATTCATCTAATTTTCCCGCTGCATTTTCGTTCTAGTTCAATGAACCTCTTAATTCGTTAGCAAACCAAAAACCCAAGGTGAAAAAACACTCTATTTGTTGTTTCAGTGGTGGAAAAAACCCAAGATGGTGTTTGCTACTATTCCTCGTTTAGATGTTGTTGCTATTTAGATGAAGAATCCTCAACTTAACGGTCGAATTCCATGATGATTCAAAATTTGACCGGTGCCATTATTTGGACCGGAGAACAAACGTCGGTGACAACGCTAGAGTGAAGCTATGGTGCATGCTAGCGGCGGTTAGGTTGGGAAAGAGAAAAAAAGAATAGCAGAAAAGAAAAAAAAATGAAAATGGGAAAAGATTAAAGAAAAGGAAAAAAGGAAAAATATGAGAAAGTGAAATAGAAAATGGACTATGACATCATCATGATGTCATTATGCCACATGTCACATGTTTTAGATTTAACCGTGTTAAAAAAATACTAAATTAGTTGACGGAAAAAAGTACTGAGACAAAAAAAAAATCTTAAATATCAATCTGAGAGAAGTGGATAAATTCGGGTACCAATTTTATATTTAACCCTTAAAATTATTATGAATGACACCGAGTAACTGAAAAAGAATATCCTTCAACTATTTTATATTGGGGTTTTTCTTACTTTACAATTGAAACTCAAAGAAAAGTGACTTTTTTACACCAATATTATAAAAAATATATATTAAATTTGAAAATGTGTTAGATGTTTGATTATATACGAAAATGGTATAGATGGGGTGGTGGAAGGTGGTGAATAGGCGACACCACCTGTAACACCTCTAACCCTTATCTGTCGCCAGAAAAGTGGCTTTTTTACACCAATATTATAAAAAAATATATATTAAATTTGAAAATGAGTTAGATGTTTGATTATATACGAAAATGGTATAGATGGGGTGGTGGAAGGTGGTAGATAGGCAGCACCACCTGTAATACCCATAACCCTTATCCGTCGCCAGAACAGGGTTACGAAGCATTACCAGACTTTACGGATTAAATACGAACATTTCAAAACCATTAATATACATATCAAGAATCATTCAGATTACATTCATATTATCCCTCATATGGGCCCTCGAGGCCCAAAATATGCATTAGAATTTAATCGGAACCAAATCGGAAACTCAGAGAGTTTTTCTTAGGAACAGGGGACACGCGCCCGTGTCTTAGGCCGTGTGGGCATTCGATGTGGGGTACACGGTCGTGCCCCAGCCCGTGTCCATACCCGTGTAACTCTCTGACTTTGGTCACACGGCCAACCACACACCCATGTGCTAGGCTGTGTGCAAAGTGAAGGGATCACACAGCCAAACCACATGCCCGTGTGCTAGGCCGTGTGTAAAAACCTGGGTATTCTGTTTTGAAATTTCAAGGTGCAGGGGACACACGGCCAGACCACATGCCCATGTGCCAGGCCGTGTGTGAGACACACACCCGTGTCTCTACCCGTGTAGACAAAAATAGGTCATTTTAAGGCCACTTTTCTCACCCAAACTTGATATAAACCTAGGCGCAACTATTTCCACACTCATATATCACAATAATACCTTCCATTCAAGCCAAGAATTAAGCTTTATATCTAACATATCATCACATATATTTAATATCTAAACTTACCAAGTTATTCATGTAAACAAACTTGCATATTAAACTAGATTTTATAACTATAACATACCTCAATTTACCTTTTGATTAACTATCATTAATTCATTTTAAACCTATCTCATGCATGATTTAGTCTATACATATATAAGTTGATTAAAAAAACATAAACAAAGTGTAATTCTTAGTATTTACACAAACCAACTTTACTTAGAACCATTCCAATTCCAATACATGCCATATAAACCATAGTATGTATAACAAAATCTACCGGAGCAAATTGGATAGTGTGATCCGATGTGCTGATCCGATCCCCCGATCTCACGTTAATCTACAAAGACATTAAACAAAACAAGTAAGCTTAATAAAGCTTAGTAAGTTCGTTGAGTCTCATTTAAGTAAATCATTCATTACACACTTCCTGCCAACCACAACTTTAATTGATGAATTCACTTATTTCATCTCAAAATCAATAATATCATTGAGTCTACGAACATTAATTCCATATGTCACTTACCGAATTACCAACATTTGTTAAATCGGTGAACGTCTTACGGATATGAGTACATCGTATACGAAAGCCCGAAGGCTACACAGAAGCACATAAGTGCTAAACTGAAACCCATAAGGGTTGAACGGAAGCTCATAAGAGCTGAACGAAAACCCGTAAGGGTTGAACTGAAACCCGATAGGGTTAAACTGAAACTCATATGAGTTAACTGAAGCCCATGAGAGCTAAACGGAAAGTAAACACGAAAGTTGGAAACAAGTGCAAAACCTCGGTTTACTTGGGTAATTTGCCGTCAATTCCTCTTTTGCACTGAACGACTGTACTCAATCCTGCGTTCCGTTCACTTCGAACATCCAATTTAATTTTCATAACTTTAACAATAATTTTATTTTCAACAAATAATATGAATAAATACATAATACCATTCATAAATTTAACATTTAATGTTAAGATTTAACCATACGAACTTACCTGGGGTAGATTTGTAGAATTTGTAGTAGTTCAAGGACTATTATAATATTTTCCCTTTTTCACGTTTGTCTTCGGGCTCTTGATCTAAAATGTAAAATTATTCATTCATCAGCATACATTTCAATTTCAATCCACTTCACAACTTATACCCTTTAATTTTTGAAATTACACAATTACCTCAACTTTTACAGTTTTTTTTGCAATTTAGTCCCTCATCAATTAGTGTATCAAATGAACTAATTTTTCTCAATTGAAAATTTATCTAAATATTCTAGACTATCTTACAGCCTTTTATAAATAGAATTTAATACGAAACCCTAAGATTTAATCTTTCTCACAATTTAGTCCTAAAATCAATTTTCTATTGAAATCACTTAATAAAATCATCATATAACAAAATTAAGGCTTCTAATCCATGTTAATCATCATAAATATCCACCACTCATCAATGGTAATTTTCAAAATTACCCATAGAATCAAAAACTAATGAAATAGATAGTTGGACCTAATTGTAAAAGTCCTAAAAACACAAAAATTTCAAAAAAAAGAGCAAGAATTAAACTTACATGAAGCTAAAATATGAAAACCAGCCTTGAGAGCTTTTCAATGGTGTTTTTGACAGAAAATATGATGAAGAAATTGTCTAGAAACTTTAAAGCTTTTCAATTTGATATTTAAAATTTCATTATTTCCAATTTTGCCCTTTTAATCACATCATTTTTTTTTTGTCATTTTTCTATACCTATGCCGGCCAGCCACTCCATTTTGGCCCAATTACTCTTTAAGTCCCCCTTATTTACTATTTGGACTATTTAATCACTATTTCTTTAATTAACAAGTTTTGCACCTTTTTTAATTTAGTCCTTTTTACTTAATTGACTATCAAAACATTAAAATTTTCTAACGAAACTTTAATAATACCTTAATGACACTTCGTAAATATTTTTATCGATTTATAAAATCGAGGTCTCGATACCTAGTTTTCGAAACCAATTAACTTAATAAATCCTTTTAAAACACAAATTACTAATTCCAAAAATCTTTCTAATTTCATATTTAACTCGTAAATACTAAATAATAAAATTTTCAAACTCACTTGTTGGATTTAGTGGTCTCGAACCACTATTTCCGACACCACTAAAAATTAGGCTGTTATACCACCACCTTAAAGCTGCCTGTTTCAATTTTTGTCATTTGAAATATATATATATATATATATTAATACGTGGTGCCATGTTGATAGGTGGTACTAAACAAAAATACACCCCATACGACCAGTTTTTAACCCGTACCACACAGCCCGATGAGTGCCTAGTGAAGCCTATCTAGCAAAGCGCACCAACAAGATGGTTTAGTGCTCGCGGCGATGTGTGGCACCTGTCTGGCATGGATGGGACGACTTTACTCTGCTACGGCTGTCGATGGGATGAGACCCTTAAGGGTCTCGTGAAAAGGGCTGTTAAATGTTGTTTTGGGACCTTATAATGGTCCTCAAAGTGAAAAAAAAGGAAACAGACTAGAGAAGAAGAGAACGAAGGGAAAAAAAAGAAGAGGGAAGAAATATTAGCAGAATAGAGAAGAGAAGAAGGGAAAAAAAGTAAATGATTTGTGGTGGAGCCGGGAATAGAAGAGAAGAAAAGTAAAGAAGTTTGGGGTCGGTTTAGGGTTAAAAAGAAAAAAAGATTTTGGGTTCGTTTAGGGTTTAGTATTAGCCTTGGGGTTTTGAAAAAAATTGTGGATTTTGTTTGTTTAGGGTTTGAAAAAAAAGAAATTAAGGTATTTTTGTAGGTTTAGGGTTTAAAAAATCTATTTGTTTAGGGTTTATAAATTATTTGTAAAGGGTTAAAAAAAGAGGAATTAAGGTATTTTTGTCAAGTATTTATACAATATTTGTGTAGGGTTTAGGATTTTTTTATAGGTTATAAATGTTATTTTTCTATTTCTATTTTATTTATTTTAGAAATGTTATAATTCAGGTTCTGATATTATTTTTAAAAAAAAAAATTTAAGGTATTATTTCGGTAAAAAAGGAAGGTTGTTTGATTTATTTTAGAAAGTGTGTAGGTATGTTTCTGTTTTATTTTTAATGTCTTATATTTTTTTTTTATGGTTTTTATTAGATTCAAAAATAACAACATTAGTCTCATTTGGTTTATTATGTTGAGATATTTTATGTTATTTTAACATAATTTTTTTTTATGTAGGTAAAAGATGTTTCTGTTATATTTTTTTATGGGCATTTTTTTTTGGTTTATTATTAGATGCACATAACAACATATAGTACAACCAACTAGGTTTATTTTGTTTTGATAGTTTCTATTATTTTAACATAATTTTTTTTTTTGTTTTATATGTAGGTAAGTAAAAGATGGGACCATTGAGTTGAAATGTATAAGATATTTTTATTTTGTTAATTATATACTGCAATGGTATAGCAAAAAATGTGAGGTGGACAAAATTGTTTAGTATTTTTGTAATGAATTTTTTGTGTTGTATTCATTGTAAAATTTATTGTATCACATTTAGGTATTTTGATAAATATTTAAAATGGACCACCTTAAAAATAAATTATTGAAATATACTATTCGCAACTCCGTGTTAGGGTGTCACATATCTGTAATTTAATAATATTTTTTCTATTAGTGGGATAAAAATGCCGAAATACAAATTAATTATAGAAATGTGTTTTTTGCAACAAACTAATTGAACTCTTTGTTTTAAAATTGCAGGTATCGAAATGAGTTCTTTAATTAAAAAAGGTGATCACATATCAAACACAGTTAATAAGATGGCAATAAATTGTTATTTGTTACTCACGGGTTCCCTTATAAAAAGTTCCACTTCATTTACGGAATTAAATTATGTTATATTAACTATTTTTGTAATTTAATAGTGCTAGGGCCCATACCGCGCACTGAGGGGTAGTGTGAATGGTTTAGGATATCCCCCGGATGAACGACTAATGCCATACTTGGTGTAACACCCCAAACTCGGCCTAGACATTATGACCGAATCTGGAATGTCACGAAGAAGGGTTAAGAATTCGATTTTATAATATTGATACCTCGTTTAATTTGTAACTAAAAGAGTCTTCATTTTAGAAAAACATATTATTGTGCTCATTAATGAATCCATTAATTGTTTGCTCTTTCAAGTAAAACGGTAATTTGCAGCAGAAATTTAAAAGTTGTTACATTTTGAAAATCGAGTTTGTGTTCGTAAAAACGTTTGTTTGCGTAAAACCGTTGTTTTTGTAAATTGTTCTGTTGAGCGTCGCAAGAAACTTAAATCAAATCCAAAACCAAAATAAAGTCCGGAGAGTCCCATATTTACAAAACTTTCAAAATAAACTAGAATTCGAATAGACTTTTAAGTAAATACGATTTATAAACATGTGGTCACAATTGAGCCTCCGTCGCACCGACCCGCCTATGCCTGAAGATTACCTGAACAGAACAAACAAACAGAAGTGAGTTTTAAAAACTCAGTGTGTAACTCAACGGAAACATATATTCGGATTTTATCGCATAGCAGAACAGATACATACATAATTTCTTTACAGAATCAGATATGCATAGTCTTACCCCCATCCTCTACACACCAACTCTGACCATCCCAACACACCACGTGGGGTATAAAACACCCACCCACCCCTACACACCACATAGTGCCCGTACGACACTTATCAAAATAATATGCAGTTATGCTGCCAGAATAATGGCGAAATGTCGCCTAACAAAGTAACAAATAATATGCATGCTTATACAAAACAGACATAATACACGCATATGAGTGACAAAGTAGATAATACATATCATGTCTCATTAATCTCGTACAAACCTTATTTAAGCCATTTTCAGTCTAACAGAATAATAGGTTTCATGCTTAAGGGTTTGTTTTGCCCATACCGACCCTACGAAAAGCCTACAGTCGATCAGGACGACGCGTGCAGCCCTAGGGAAAAAAATTAAAATTTGGGCCCACATGACCATGTGGCCCACACGCCCAAACTGGTCCTGCCCGTATGGCCCACACGGCCTGGCCCACAGCCTATACGCCCGTGTGGCTTACCCATGTGGGCCCACACGCCCGAATTGGCCTAGGCCGTGTGACCCACACTGCCACACACACCCTTGAGTGGCATCAACAGGCCAAATTTTTTGCTTTCGCCGAACGTTGTTTTCTCACATTTTCGTTACACACCCGATTCATTTTTTATGCGAACATAATCTTGAGACAACCAGAACCTAAAAATCGCCAATAAACGCCCAAAATTAGTCTCAATTCCTCAATTCCAATCGAGTCACCACTCGAATACAAAGCAATCAAACACAAAATTTCAACAAAAAGACTACATTAAAAACATTTCAAAAGCTTACCCACGACTACGGCAGCCACTAAACTTTACTACGCAACCGAAGAGTCTCGAATTTCCTGAAAATCACCTAGCAAAACGGTATATCGAATCAACTTTATACACCAACAAAAAACTGAAACATTAACCAAAACTCCCTCAAAACCACAGTGAACCCTTACCTACGAAGCAGCACAGAGAACCCGAAAAATTTGAAGTATCGCGATTGAATGAAAAAAAAATTATGACAGAATCAAAAAGGGAAAAGAAAAGAAATTGATACTAAGAGAAAAAAAAAGTCAAAAGAGAAGAGGAATTTTGGGGAAAATAAAATAAAATTAAAATTATTTTTTTTTAAAAAAATAAAATCACTAAAATCCCCACTAACCCACATATCCCACTAAAACCGAGAACTAATTCTCATCCAACAACTTCAAAATTTCAATTTCACCGAACCTCTATCACCCAATCGAAGTAAAAATTATCATCCTCGCTCACACAGGGATTCGAACATGAGACCTTAGGCAAGCTAACTCTTTTCCACTTGAACCATCAGGCTCATTCTAATATGAGTTTATTGAAAATAAAAATAATCCAAACCACCAAAGATAAGGCTAGGATAAAAAAATAGCATATTTTCCAAAAGTAGGACTTGAACCCAAGACCTCAAACACAACCCCAAATCACTTAACCTGTAACACCCCAAACTCGGCCTAGACGTTATGGCCGAATCTGACGATGTCACATGATAGTGTATTCGAAAACTAAATTATTACAATAAAACCATTTCCACGTTATTACCTATATTTATCTCCTATTAGTTCTAAAAACGTATTACTTATTTAATCGGTTGTTTCGAAACATAACCCGTTGCAGAAGCTTTAAAAATAGTTTAAGTAATCGTGTGTTTTAGAGAAATCGTTTGTTATTTTGGAAACCGAGCTTTCCTACAACTAGCAGTTGTAAATCCATAAAGAAAAGAAAACTAAGAACCAAATCAAAACAAAAGTCTGTAAGTCCCAATTACAACCAAAAACTTAACCAATAGAAATGAACCCATGAATCATAAATTAAAAATCATAGAAGTCCAAAACCGTGGTCACCGTCGAGTCCTTCACCGCACCGATCCATCTAAGTCTGGGAATTACCTGTGCACATTAAACAAAATGAGTGAGTTTTCGTAAACTCAATGTGTAACCCCACGTAAAAACAAACAACAAGAATCACAAGATTACACACGTCGAAATCGATCTCTTGGGCCTAAGCCCCTTTCATATCGATGCTTGATTGGGCCTTAGCCCATTTCAATCTGATATCAAATATGCATTAGGGCCTTAGCCCATCACGATGCTGATAGCAATCATGCGGCATTTCAGTATCAAAGTCCTACCCAACCAGCCTCTACACACCATCTCCGTCTAACCCTACACTCCATGTGGGGATTAAATCAACCCACCCATCCATACACTCCAGGTAGTACCGAATGCGGCACAAAACAAAGTATTTTATACCGAGTCGCCAAAGATATTAGGCTTAAGAGCCTTTCAGTACACTTCCTCCAAATATAATCAACCTAACCCCATGCAATGTAACATACAAATCATGACATGCTATCCCATGATATCAGTATAAATAACCAGTTCAATATACATGCATACTATCATCATGCTCAATATATAGAAATCAAACAGCCAGTTCACACAATTAGGGGTCTAAGTGATGCTTACCGACCCCACAGTAGGTTCACAGTCGACTTCGGCAACCTGTGCAACCTTAGTAATCAATTCAGTGAAAATGGGCTCACACGCCCATGTGGCCTGCCCGTGTGGGCCCACACGGCCCAAATTTGCCTTGGTCGTGTGGCTCAAAATCCCACACGCCCATGTGTCCCACACGGCCCACCTAGCCATCACACGGCTGTGCCTTGTGCGCACGGCCTGGCCTTTTCAGTCACACGCCCGTGTTGTGTCACACGGCATACCACACAGGCGACCACACGCCCGTGTGGCGTCGACAGTGAGGTTTTCGGCTTTCGTCAAAACCTCGTTTTCTGTGCAATTGAGTACACACCTGGTATCATTTTGCTGCCTAGACACTCCCGAGCACTCCAGTACCTAAAATTGACAATTCAAAGCCCCAATTTTAGTGACAAACCGAGACTTAATGAGATTGTAACGAAACGTTCATCCATTAACTATCGAAACTCTTACCTTTGATCGAAACAAGAACTCCACGCACTCAACTCGTCGATTAAGAACGATTCGCAGACCCTTGATTAACTCCTAAACACCAACCAAAACTCTTCTTTACTAAGCATTCATGAGGAATAGTTAAGGTTAATCGACCATAACTTACCGAATGCGCGTCCCAAAGATAAATAACAGAAACGATTGAAAGAAAGAAGGAAACGGAAAGTGGGGGAAATCAATGGAATTTCGGCAGCAAAAGGAAAAATGGGAGCGGAAAAGGGAAAAAGAATAGCCGAATTTTGCAAAAAGAAAACAATACTGAACAGAATCTGATAACCCCCAAATCTTTCCCCTTAATTCTCTCCACCAAACTCCCCACTCCATCCACTACTCAGATTTTATGTCCAACTCAAACTCTCCTGGACGAACGAGCAAAAATAATGCCCACGCCAAGATTAGAACACAAGACCTCCTCCACACCAACACTTCACTTATCCACCAGACCAGCAGGCCCATTCTGTTAAGTATTTACAAACAATTACTTAAAAGCCTACTAACCAGAGATAGGGATTTGTTCATAAAAATACTAAAATTGGCCCAAGTTATGGCTTGAACTTGGGACCTCCCACATACACCCAGAACACTTAACCACTGAAGCAGATACACATTTGTGTCACATATTCACAATAATAAAAATCAAATTTTTGGGGCGTTACATAACCACTGGAACAAATACTCATCTATGACAAAATTCATAAAAAAAAGTTAAATAAATCAGGGCATTACACTTGGAGTTAGCCCGATTCGGGTCAGCGGCATTGATCCGAAAGTTTGATTTGCGATACAACTTAATATCCGCTTTGGTCGAGCGATGGCTCCCGGAGACTCACACTTTTCATTTGCCATGTGGGGAGTGCACTATTTAAAGGTGTGCAAATTTTGAGTAAAACCAAATTAATTCAGTTAACCGACCGAATCCGGTTAATCGGTCGGTTAACCGAATTAATTCGGTCGGAGGTCGGTTAATAATTTTTTAGAAGTTCGGTTAACGGTTAATTCGGTTCGAAATCGGTCAGTTAACCGAATTTAATAAATTATATTATAATATATAAGTATTCGGTCGGTTCGGTTAATTTTTTGGAAATATAAATTAATCTGTCAGTTAAGTCGGTTAATTTTTTATATGTTTTATACTTGTTTTAACCAAAAATAAATATATATATAAATTTCGGTTCAGTTAACAGTTAAGGCTTTAAAAAGGTCGGTTAATTTGGTTAATGGTAGTTCGGGTCGGTTAACCGATTGAACACCCCTAGCACTATCACTCTAGATGATATTGCACTGCAACTCAGGCTCCCAACTGATGGGAGTGCGGTAACGGGAGTAAGTACGATCTTTAAGCCAGTCGCCCTTTGTTATAACCTACTAAGAGTCTCGCTCGGTAACGCTGAGTCAAAATTTACAGGTTTGAGATTTTCATAGCTGAAGGCCAATTTTAAACATTTATCGATTAATGCCATTAAGTGAGAGGTGATGTGCGCCGCTCGAATGTACATTATGCACATTATAGGGGGTGTACTCATGCCGAATATAAACAACAACAAGGTCCATTTGATGTATTTACCCTTGTTAACTTATTTGCATAATGTCCGCTCGTATAGTTGGGGTTCTGCAGTACTGGCTATGTTGTATCGCGAGCTTTGTCGGATGACAAAGCCTTTTGCCGTCTACATAGGCAGATGCCTCATATTGCTGCAATCTTAGGCTCTTTACCGGATGCTATTATTGACTTGTACCCGCCAATTGCAGCCTTCTATCGACCTCCAACACTCCCAAATATATAATGTCGGTTTAGACACGATGACTTAGTAGCTTACTGACACATTCATGCTATACCGCTTAATGGCAAATACGCACTCTTCCTTGCTTTTGAATTTCTGGCCCACGAACAACTCTTCAGGATCGAAATCTACGGCCAGTCGGTGAGCAAGTAATATATCAGGGTACTTCGAAAACTCGACTGCATGCGCCGCATCGGGGTCTATGAGTAACATATGTGCCCCAGCATTATTGTGTATAATAATATGTCGAATCTGGTTCCCGACTAAAGACACATTAACATTTCCATCGTCATTCACACATTCATCGTCAATATCATCCGGGACCTAGTCCACATCGGGATCACTATCACTATCGACCTCTTGATCAGAAGGATCACTACTACCGCATCCATCATCACCAACCACATCAGTCTCGGGTGTAACATTAAAATCAATGTCAATCCTGCGTGCATTCGATTGACTATCAACGTACGATATCGGAACCACCATACACGGCTCTTGAGCTCCATGTTTTTCACCTAATGGAGTGGGATCTTCAGTTGTCTCTACATCAACTAACTCAACAAATAACTGAATCGATGCATTTTGGTCGCTCCAATTCCCACAATAAAGAGCGACCATTGTCTCTACGTCTTCATCGTCTAGAAGTTCTATCTCGGTGAATTTGACGGGATCTGTCGAAACTGGAAACTTATAGAAAAGTTTCGAGATCCTTCTCCCACAACGTCTAACAATTTTTGCACTTATCATTCCCTTCATATCATCAAACGAGATATTTCTATTAAATCTCATTGCTATTTGTTGGCGACATTCAAATATACATCCAACTGTTGTTTTCAAATTTACTCCAACGAAATAAACACATAAGAAAAACTGATTATCCATCTTTAATACTAAATCTGTTAAAAAAGAAATAAAAATTCTCAATACAATTTCGAACAGCAAAAAAATTACTTTAATAAAAAATAAACTGTAAAAAAAGACCAATACTATATCAATATGCAAAACTTCTCATTCATAATATCAGCATTATATCAACATTAAGTTCTCATTTCGTACATGTTCAACCATATTTACTCATTTTTTTTCACATTATCTAGTCTCTAACTTTTACTTTATCTTCGCATTTAACCACTTAAACTCATTTCTACGTTTTCTTCCAACTCCGATTCTATATCTTTCTCCAGGAAATTCTCTATATTAAATTCTAAATTCTCTTCAAATTCATCTTCTACAATCCAATTTGGAAATTCCTCAGGATCTTCTTCCTCTTCTATCTTTATAACAGGTATTGAATTTATTAATTTTCTTGGTAATTTCCTAACAACTATTTTATCTATCCATGGCATGTCAAAGACATTTTGCTTCCCAATTAACTTTCGTGAACCTACACTTTGTCTCGCTATTTTTCTTGCTCCATAAGAGATTATAAACTTCACGTAGTATATAACTATATTCCAATAGGTTCATGGTATCAATGTCTTCTAAAGTTGGTCTATAATCATTGATGCTACCGTTTTATTAATGTCCCTCTAAGGGTTAAATATTGCACTTTATTCTTTCTAATTAGTTTATGATCCTTCCATAACACTTCTTGCATCTTTTGATTTACGGTAATAAGGTGTTGAAGGATGTCTTATTCTGGTTTCATTCTATAATCTTGCACTTCTCTTATCATCCTATCAACTTTTTCCCTTTGTGCTGAAGTTGTTATCTTATCAGGTAATATCAAATTTATTGTCATTTCTTCCAATATCTATGACAAAAAATAAGTTTTTTTTTCGAATTTCAATATTTATCTATTTTCTTCTACTGTCATCACTAATTAACAATTAATTTATAATAATTACTAACAAAATAACTTTAAAATAAATTAAAAACAACATAAATAATTATATTTATAACAAATCACAATAAACATGAAACTAAACAAATTAGTAACAAAATACCTTCACAATAAAAATTACATTTCTAATCCCTTTTATTAAAAAAAAAAAAAACATACCTTCACCTTCCTCTTCTCTAGTATCATTTCTTTTTTTGCTTCTTCATTATTTCTTTTAGCTTTCTTTTCCTAATCTTCCTCTCTACTAAAAATCTCTTTTTTTTCACCTTCCTTTTTTCTCCCTCTCTTCTTCTCTTCTGCTATCTTTATTTTTTTTAAACTACTTCTCTTCTTCTCTAAAAAGGGGGGACCATGGTTATAAGGCCCTCCAAATTTACTTCACCGGTGCCACATATCAAGTAAGGGTCACTAGTGTTGCCTATTGATATGGCACCACCCCTAAATGCTGTACTCGTATATATCAGCAGATATATACTAAACCCAAACTTTAGGTGTTGCCTATCAACATGGCACCACTTATTAAAATATATATATTTTTTTTCAAATGGCAAAAATTGAAACTGACAACTTTAGGGTGGTGGTGTACCTATCCACCACCCCATTTATACCATTTTCGTATATAATCAAACATCTAACCTATTTTCAAATTTAATATAACTTTTTGTAATATTGGTGTAAAAAAGCCAAGAAAAGTATAAATAAATAAGAATAAAAGAATCTCCTCAGTTTACAACTTGATAAAACAGTGTTTGAGGAAGAAAAAAAAGACCACAAATGCAACCCTCTTCCCAAGTGGCAACCACTAAAAAGGAAAAAACCCACCAAGAGAGAAGAAAGAAAACAATCGTAAGTATTTGTCAAAAAAAAAAAAAAAAACAATGGTAAGTAATTACTCCCATGACCGATCACCTGAGGTGGTTCCTTTCTTTGACAACTCCCATTTTCTTTATAAGCTGAGAGATAACCAGTTTTGTGTTCTGCAATGTTTGTTTCATATCTCATGCTGACATGCTTCGCTTCTGCTTCTGGTCAGTTACCCTCAATTTGGGACACATCTGAAAGACAGTAAAATGGTCAGCGTAAGGATTCAGACACTATTTCCTTAAGAACATGGATGAGTTAATAAAATGCTTACCTTCTGTAATGATGATACGCAGTCTGTCCACATTGAGCTCATAAAACAGACAGGTTCATGGTCTTTAACCCAAATTTCTTTACTTCTCGTAACAGATGAAGTATCTCTTGAATTAATAGCAGCCCCTTTTTTCCATTTTTGAGAGCATTTAGAGAACGTTGAAGAAAACTACAGTCAGTTTCAAGTGCTTCCAACCTCTCATTAAGTTCTGCAATTTCATTTTCAAGAGCATCTAAGCTAATTTCTCCACAATCTTCTGAACCTTCCTGCCCATTGGAAACCGTATCATAATTTTCTTCTTCATCTTTGCTTATTGAAGTTTCTTGGGAAACACCGATTCCATTAGCCATTGATGAAGCTTCTTGTACTGGTGTATGATCCTTTTCCTCTCGGCCTTCATCAGAGTTTTGTGGTGATGAAGTCCCATACTGAGCAAGCATGTTAAGTTTCTTCTCCAACTTTTGTAGCCACTGAGAGATGTACGACTTCTCGTCTTCGATTTCCGACCATACGGTTATGACCACGGGATGATCGTCGACGACGGTACTAGCCTCGGGCAACATTATTTCCAAGGGATATTTCATATCATCTTGCTTGGAACATGTGCTTGTCTTGTTCTCCATAGAAACATGTTCCTTGTCTAAGTTGATGTTCGCCTCGGGTTCGGTCTCTTCCGATGTTTCATCAGGGAAATTATATTTGTAATATTCAAGCTCTGCTTCCAAATCTTGTATTTCTTTCTCTTTTTCAGTCAGAAGATCGTTAGCTTTCTCTAAGGCGTCAACATCGTATTCGGCTTGCTCTTCCATCATCCTTAGGTACTGCAGGGCTTCCATACGGAGTGCTGCTTTTTCTTCTTGCAACCTTGTGATCATAGCCATTGCCTGATTTGCAGCAATTGCAGAAGCATTCCTTTCTTCATCTAGTTCTTTGGATAATGCATTTATGTAGTTCCTGTAATTGTCAACTTCTTGTTTCAGCGTATCAAGTGGATTTTCGCCTTCGATGACGCTGCTTTCTTCGAAATATTTGAGGCCAGGCGAGTCATTTATTGCTTCAAAGAACAGGTTTTGAAGATTCCGAACCTCTTCGGAGTTGGATTCGGATCTTAGCAATTCAACTGCACGATCTTGTAACTCAGGACTTAAATTGTTCAATGATAAATGAATTCCTTCTCTAGAAGTTCTCTGCCCCGGCAATGACTTAACTTCTCCATTAACTCCATTCGTAGGTTCAGTAACAAACTCGGATGCACTTTTTTCTTCACCACAGACTGGTAGCTCCTGCACCGCACTCCGATCCCCATCGGTTGAATTTACGATGGCGTTATCATCTCCAAGTCGGTCAGTTCCGAAAACAGCTTGAGTTGACGAGCTTATCAACTTAGAGATTTCATCACTCTCAATTTTACTTGGTTCAAAAACAGTCTCCACCGGCAATGACTTATGATCTTCATTAACCCCATTATTGTTTGTTAGCATATGTTTTGTTACAAACTCAGGTTCACTCGGATCTCCATCGGTCGAATTTAGCATGGCAGTATCATCCGCAACTTGATTGGTTTCGAAACGAGCTCCGGTTGTTGTACTTATCAACTTCAAGATTTCATCATTCTTATTGACAGAAACATTTTCATTCTCTGGTTCAAGAGGAACATCCTTAGCATTAACTGAATTGGAAGTATCAACCTGAGAAATAAAATCAGCTGCTAATAATGAGGCACTGAAACTTGGAACTTCCATAAGACAGGATGTAGGAGGATAGTTATCTAGAGAAATAAGCTCAGGTAGTTCATTAAAATTAGCCTTCATTTTATGCTCACTGACCACATTCTCACTCTCTGGAGCCAAGCATCTAAGATCATGAGATTCATTAGCATCATCAGCCTGTTCTTTTTTGTTCTCGTTTATATTACGAACTATGCTATCGCCAGTATCGTTATCAGTAGCCGGGAACGCGGATTTGGATTCAGAACTGATCTTCACCTCAGTGTCTCCTACGTGAGACAGGTGCTCAAATCCAGTTTTCCCAGGAACCGTGTCGTTCATCTTCTTCAAGTCATTTATAGGACTTAAGCTACGAGGCAAAGGAATGCTGGGCTTCAAAACCGACGTGGACGATTTCAGGAGAAGTGATCTATTGGAACTTGGTCTTGGAATCCATGGTTTATTACAGCATAGGCACAACCGTGTGAATTTGTAGGCAGATGTAAGATCCGCATCTACTTGAGAACAACAATTTCCATCATAACCCAATTCTCCTGAAACGAGTCTCTTCATATCGGAGTTTGATTCATTTCCCTCGACATGCGACGCGAGACATTCATCGCACATGCCACTGCTATCGACGAGCTTGTCATGGATGTTGCAGGAAAGCAAGAATGAAATCTCTGATCTATGACTTCGGCAAAACAGAGTCCGATAGAATCCTTCTTTTGCATTGCCGAAAACATGATCAAGCCGTGAGCATAGAATGCAAGGGATTTGCAATTCACAGTATTGTGCAAAACTTGTGACCATGTAAGAGAAGGCAGCATCAATGAACAATAAAAAGATTAGAATCCATTCACAAGCAGCAAACTTGAGCACTCTTATAAACCCTTTCAAATTCCTTTGTACTCTGGGAAATGGATTTACAGTTGCAGTCATTTTTTCCAGAAATTTGCTCTAGGACTGGATTTCCACAAGGTTCACAAAAAAAAAAAACCTTGCAATGCAAACCTGAGATTTAAAAAAAAAGGGAAAAAAGTGAATTTCATGATAACAAATAATTAAAAATTGAAACCAAATTCCTTAAGATCCAACCTATTAATTAATTAATGTAATAAAAAACAACCCCACATGAAATCAAAGAAAACCCAATTATGAGGATCTATTGACACAGACAATTATAAGAACAATCCTCCAAATTCAATTAAGATCCAAAGATGAAGAATAATACCTTATCTGGATTGATATGAACGATGATGATGACTTAGGACGAGTGTCAGATATATATATATATATATACCTGTATATACATATATCTGACACAGGTAATGTTGAAATGTTCTTAGATTTAGAAAAACATTACCATATCACTCTTTCCTAATAAAATCCATACGAAAAACCCAACTAATATGATGATGATTTAACAGGGAAGAAGAAGAAGAAGGAAATGGGAAGTGCTTTTGTCCGGGAAAAATGATTGACCGTTGAAACCAACTGTTATTGTTTGTTTAGTTGCCAAATAAAGGATTATTTCATGTTGGAATTTTTTTAATTTGAACCAGTTCGGATTTGTATTTTTTTAGGCTCGAGTTCGAAAATTTTTAGATTCGGATTTTCTATTGTTCAGACCCATTTGAATTCAATTTTTTTGGACTTGGATTTTCTTTTGTCTGGATTGGTTCAGGTCAAAGTGGTTTAAATGAATTCAAATAATTTTAATATTTTATAAGTGTTACTTTTCTTAATGTAGATAACGCATTTATTTTTATATAAAAATCTATATAATATATAAAATATATAATAAGAATTTTAAATCATAATTTAAGTAATAGTACCATATTTTAAGAAAAAAAATATTTTCATAATATTTAGAAGATGGACATATTACATGACCATATTTTCTATTCTTGATACACATAATAATAATTTTCAGTGAACGTAACACTTCAAGCGCTACAAGTACATCAGCCACCATATTACCTTCACGGTACTCATGCACCACCGTGACCTCCCAGTTTCGCTTAATCAGTTTCATCGCCGGCCACCCGATCAAACAAGGACGCTCCAGCTTCGTCTTGCCGGTTAGAAATCAGAAAACAACAAGGCTATCCATTGCTAGTACCATCCGCCTTATCCCTATCTCCCATGCAGCTTGGAGTCCCTCGTTTGCACCCCAAAACTCTGCCTCCATCACCATGCAAGTTCCAACATTTTTAGCAAACCCCCATACCCATTGACCATTCCAATCATGTATAACCCCTCCACAGGCAGCCACCCCGCTAGACTTAATGTGACCCCATTAAGCACAAAACTAGATTGGGGTTACGTCCGCTCTCGCGGTACAAACCATACCGCACAAATTGAGTCCGTATGGAACTATATTTCTATTATTTAACTTTGATTAGAATAGGAGTTTTCAATCATTAAATAGATGTAATCGAAACTCCTCTTGTATCATTCGTTTTTCCAACATTAGTGAATTTCTTCTACTCTATCCATGGTTTTTTTCCAAAAGAGTTCCCACGTTTCTTATTTTTCTTTTCTTATTACTTTGCGGTCGTTCTACTATTATTATCGACGTTTATTATGGTTTTAATATAACTATTTAATTTTTTTTCAATATTTTCAATTTATTTTAATTTAAAAGAATTACTGTATACAATTTTTTACTTAATAAATCTGAATCTAAATTATATTATAATTATCACAGGGTGGAACTTGCTCTTCCTTGGAGCAACTTTTGCTTGGCAGAAATGATCTTAGAGGTGGGATAACTGAAGACATCTTTCAGCTTCAAAATTTGAACCTTTTGGAGCTTTAAGATAACCACTTTGGTGGGAAGCTTAATCCCGGTATTGCTGATCTTTCTAAACTTGTTCGGTTATATATTTCTTCAAATGATTTTTCTGGAGAGATCCTGTATGTGTTCAGACAGCTTCAGAATTTCAGTTTCTAGTAGCTTATTCAAATATATTTAATGGTAGAATTCCCAGTTCATTGTCCAATTCTCCAACAATTAGTTTGTTAAATCTGAGGAACAATACATTGGAGGGTCCTATAGTTGTTAATTGTTCAGCTATGATTGCTTTGAATTCTCTGAATTTAGGTAGCAATAAGTTTTCTGAGCCTGTGCTAGATAATATTCCCTCATGTCAACAATTGAAAGATATCAATCTTGCTAGGAATAATTGCAGTGGCCAAATCCCTGAGAGCTTCAAAGAATTTCATAGCCTCTCTTATCTTTCCCTCTCCAATTCCAGCCTCCGAAATCTGTCCTACGCTCTTCAAATTCTGAACCAGTGTAGGAATCTAACTACTCTGGTCCTCACCTTGAATTTCCGTGATGAAACAGTGCCTGATCTTCCTAATCTACATTTTGAGAAGTTGAAGACTCTTGTTATTGTAGATTGTAGACTTAAAGGTTCAATTCCCCTATGGTTTAAACGTATTACTGCTTTGCAGTTGTTGGATTTATCATGGAACCATTTGGTTGGAAAAATTCCTCCATGGTTTGGGAGCTATAGGGATCTCTTTTACTTGGACTTATCTAACAATTTGTTTACAGGAGAGATCCCAAAAAGCTTAACTGAATTACCGGGCCTCTTTCATGGAAACATCTCGTTGTTGGAGCCTTCACCAGGTTTTCCTTTCTTCTTGAAAAGGAATGCGAGTGGTAGGGGATTGCAGTATAATAAAATTTGGCGTTTTCCACCGATACTTAACCTTGGTCACAACTTTCTTAGTGGACCAATTTGGCCAGAGTTTGGGAATCTGAGAATGCTCCATGTGTTTGATTTGAAATTCAATAATTTCTCAGGACCCATTCCGGTAAATTTATCCGAGATGATCAACTTGGAGATTCTGGATTTATCGCATAATAACTTGTCCGGGACCATACCATTTTCACTGCAAAGTCTCAGTTTTCTGTCTTTCTTTAGTGTTGCCTATAATCAGCTTTATGGGAGGATTCCTTATAGTGGTCAATTCCAAACATTTGCGAGTTCAAGATTTGAAGGAAACTATGGTGATCCCAGGTCCCGTTGTCACCAAGACCGTCATGAATCTCCAAAAAGATCAAGAAGAAACACAAGTATCATCATTGGACTAGTTATTGGAATCGTTTGCGAGATAATTTTTCTGGTTGGCCTCATAATTCTGATTGCTTTGCGTGCAAAAAGGTCACGACGAGGTGGACCCCAAGAAAGAGGAGCCTAAGGCTGACACAAATGATAAACATCTTGTGATTTATTGAATAAACTGAACAATGTAGGTTACTAAAGTTGGAATTTAAGAATGATGTAATGAATTTTAATTTTGTGTAATCATATACATAAAATCTTTTATTTTAGTTCTGGTTCAATTGTATTCATGAAATTTTCATTTTTTTTTTTATTTTTATTCAATTGTACATATTTTAAAAAATTAACAAACCTATTTTATTTTCATGTTTGATAAATATAATTGTTCATGTGTACAATAATTTTTTTCTTGTGTTACTGTCCCAAAAAAAGATTCAAGACTTTCGCAATTTGGTGGTTTGATGTGTCGTGATGGTTCCGTAGTATTGGGGCTATGAATCAAATCGGACCGCTAGCTTCCATCTATTATGGTACTTGGTTGGCACGCAATTAGTTCATTTTCGAAAATTTAACCGATAATCCTCTTTTGGTACAGAACAAGAGCAGGGAGTTTGTTGTTTGTGAAAGAGAGAATGAGTCAGTTTCGTTGATTCGGACTAGAGGGATTGCTAGTCTCAAATGGAAGAATTCGGACCTTCAGACTATCAAAGGAAATTGCGATGCGTCTTGGGCGAGCAACTCATGATGGGCGGGTATAGCGGCTATTGCCAGAGATAGTGCAAGAACTATGATTGACGGGTGCAACGCAACAGTACAAACTGCCTCGGCAAGAGTAGCAAAAGCTATGGCTATTCGTTTGGATGCTACTTCGATACGAAATGGATATGAGAACGATCTATTATCGAAATGGCTTGTCAAGACTGTAACACCCTTAACCCGAATCTGTTGCCAGAACAGGGTTACAGAGCATTACCGGAGTTTATAAATTAGACAGAAAATGCAAACATTTCATATCCTATAGCATTCATGTCAATAACCAATCAAAAACATTCTTATTGTCCCTTATACGAGTCTTCAGGGCCTAAATTACACATTATAAACAAATCGGGACTAAATCGGAAACTCAGAAAATTTTTTAAAAATATTTAATATTTTCAACACTGCAGGGGTCACACGGCCATGTGGCCAAGCCGTGTGACTCACACGATCAGGAGACACGCCCGTGTCTCAGGCCATGTGGGCATTCGAAATAGGGATACATGGCCGTGTCTATAATGACCCAAAATTTACGGGTATCGAAAAAGTACATATTCGTGTCTCCGTTTTCGTGAAACGGATTCGTAAATATTTTTAAATATTTATTAAAAATATTTACGAAGATAGTTGTGTGATTAATTAGGTTTTGGTTAGGTGAATTAGCTTGAATTAAGGTTAATTAGGTGAAAGGACTAAATTGAATAGAGGGTGAAAGTTTAATTATAGATTAAAAGAAAAGTGAAGGGATTAAATTAGTAAATAAACCATGAGTGACAAATGTATGGAAAATATAATTCCATGTGTATGTATAATATACATATATTTATTTATATTAAATACATATTTAAGTATATATAAAATATTATTATATTATTATAATTAAATAAACAAATAAAGAAAAGAAAAGAAATAAAGAACATAAACAAAGAAACGGAACAGAGAAGGAGAATGGAAAGAAAAAGAAAAAAGGGAAAGAAAGGAGAAATACTACCCTTTTCTTGTAATTTTTGAATTTTTGGGATCCTAGTGACAAATACTACTTAATATATGTTGAGATTTTGGAAATTATTGGAATACTATATGATGTTTGTACAGGCCCAATTTAGCCCGGGGCCCAAACCAACAACAACAAAAATAAAAAAAAATATAATAACAGCCCAAATTACAAAAGGCCCAATGGCCCAAAAAAGGAGACAGTAAACAGAGTAAAAAAAAGAAGGAAAACCCTAGCGCTGCACATGACCTCCAAAGACGCTCGCCGCCCCTATGTGTTTGCCACCGGCACACACACCCCAAGACATGTGCCTCTCGCCACCACTAACTCCTGCAAATGAAAGAAAAGAAAGACAACAATAGCAAAAAAAAAGGAAAACCTATTGTATTTTTATATTTTTTTTCTTCAATCTCGGTTATAAAAGAATCGAAGAAAACTCAATGAAAGGGGAGGGATTTTCGGAACTCAAAAGAAACTTTCAAGGTTAATTTTATTTTTATTGTTATTTACTATTGTTTTTATTTTATTTTATTTCTTTATTTCAAAATCTATACAAACAATAACAAAAGAGGAAGAAACTTACAGAAACCCCTCGTCAGAAGCGTCGAGTTCGCTTCCTCCGTCGACGGAACTCGGTCTGTGGGGGTACCGAAGGTCTCCTCCCTTCGTTTTCGGGCGCCGAGAGTCGAGGCTGCAAGAGGGCTTCGAAACAGGGCTAAAGCCCACCGTCTTGAGCATCGCTGGCCACTGAACCGGTGGTGGCGCGGTGGTGCGATGAACGGCCAGGGGAGCCCAATCGATGGGGAAGACTGAAAGGGGGGAGAGAAACTGAAGTGTTGTTTTTTTTTTCTTGAAGAGAGCAGAGTCAGAAATAAAAAATGGGATTTGAGGCTTTTAAATATTTAGCAAAACGGCACCGTTTTGTTAACAGCTTAACTCGCATATTCCTTAAAAGGAATATTTGCGGCGATCGGCCCCCATCTTTTGTGGTGCTATTGGATCAAGTCCCATTCCGCGCTTTTCCTTTTTGCGATTTTGCCCTGTTATTTCCGTTTCATTTCAATTCAATCCGCGCCTGGGCCATTTGGAACGTCGCGCATTTGGGGGTTGGATTATTGCCCATTTTAGTCCCCCATTTAATCCGCGCGCTTCAAATAGGTCCTTTCCTTTTTATTTTATTTCAAGTTTCGCCCCAAACCTTCGTTTTAAAAGCAATTTGGCCCCTCCTTTAATTATTTTGCAACTTTATTATTATCGTTATATTATTATTATTACTGTTATTATATTATTATTTTTCATATAATGTGTACATTTTAATACTATTATTATATCTCTTTTATATATATTTTTATTATTTGTTCACTAAACACCATTATTGCTACTATTATTATTATTTTATTTTTTTGCCTATTATTTTATTTTATTTTACTATTTCTTATTTTTACGCATCCTATGTTATTTTATTATTATCATTACCATTATTTTATTTTTTCTTATTATTATTATCGTTCCATTTTATTATAATTATTATTATTATTATTATTATTATTATTACTACTACTACTATTGTATTTACTATCATATTTATTATTACTATTCATTTTTTTATTACTATTATTATGTTATTATTCTTTTTATAATGTACATATTTTATTATTATTTTGTTTATTAACTGTTATTGTTATTATAATTGTCATTATTTTATTTTTATTATTTTGTTATTATTACTTCTCATTTTATCATTTTTATTCCTATTATTACTTTATTATGATTATTATTACTATTATTATTATTATTATTCCCTTATTCTGTTATTATTTTCGCATTATTATTATTATTCTCTTATTCTGTTATTATTTTTGCATTATTATTATTATTGTTGATATTAGTATTATTATTATTTATCATTTTTTTTATTATTAATACTATCGTTTATTTTAATTTTTTCCCTTCCTATCATATTTATGTCATCATTCTTTATTATTATCATGTTTACATTACCACTAGTTACTAAATAGAACCATTTTTAAATTTTGACCAATATTATTATTTTCGTTTATTTTATTATTATCTGTTTATTATTATTATTCTCCTTTATCATTATTATTATTATTTCCATTTTATAATTATGTCTCCTTGTATTATTTTATTTTTCTACCTTATTATTATCATTATTATTACTATTATTATTATTATTCCCTTATTCTGTTATTATTTTCGCATTATTATTATTATTCTCTTATTCTGTTATTATTTTTGCATTATTATTATTATTGTTGATATTAGTATTATTATTATTTATCATTTTTTTATTATTAATACTATCGTTTATTTTAATTTTTTCCCTTCCTATCATATTTATGTCATCATTCTTTATTATTATCATGTTTACATTACCACTAGTTACTAAATAGAACCATTTTTAAATTTTGACCAATTTTTTGTTTTAAAGATTACATCGACTTTTCTTTTTATCACCTTTTTACCCAAACTCGTAAAAAGGATTTTTAAACAAGGCAATGTTTCGTGTTTGGAGGTTCGAGGAATCGTGCCCAATCGTGCTGGGTTTCGATTTTCTCATTCGTCCAAATGACTAAATAACCTTTTAAGATTTTGACCGTAAGGTAATATTTCATATTTGGAAATTCGAAGAATCATGCCCAATCGAGCTGGGTTTCGATTTTTGGTTTGTCCGAATAGTGGAATACCCTTTCAAAATTGCAACGCGTGAATTTTGGAAATCATGAAATGATCTTGGTATCGAGGGTTGAAACATCGTGTCCAATCGTGCTGGATGTGATATTTCATCTTTTCGGAACAAGAGAATTTCGATATCCAATTAGAATTACCCAAACATTTTCTAAAGGATTCGTATTTTAAAATCTTTTCCAATTTTTGACATTAGGACATTAATAATCAATTAGATACCAATTTTGGGCGTCATGAGGGTGCTAATCCTTCCTCGTGCGTAATCGACTCCCGAACCCATTTTTCTAAATTTTGTAGACCAGAAATTGTTGTTTTAGTAAATTAAAATATTTATTAAAATGATTAAATTACGAGGTGACCCGATCACACCTAAACAAAAAGGATTGGTGGCGACTCCATACTTCATTTTAAAGTCGATCCCCATTTTCAAAAAAATGGTTTCGACAGCTTGGCGACTCCACTGGGGACATAAAGAGAGTCAGGCCGTAAATTGATTATTTTCTGTCCGATGTCGAAAATTTCAAAATTCAATTTGAAAATTTAAAAGTTTGATTTGAAAATTACGAACCTTTTGTTGCATGTGTTTGTTGTTTTCTTGCGCACATTGCATTGCATGACCGTTGTGGTCGCACCCTCTTAAGTGGGAGTAAGAAACTATGCCTTCGTGAGGTTTTCACCTCCGCATGGGCTAGTGGATTACTTCCGGGATACATCCGTACCTATGTCTTCGTGAGGTTTTCACCTCCGCATGGCCATAGAGAAATGTATTCCCCCGAATCGAACTCGATCTATGTAAGCCTATAATGGGTGAAGATTGAGGAATCTGCTGGTTCGGGTACCCTTACCTTAGAACCGAACCACATATAGAGAGACCTAGGAACCTACCCTAGATAGAGCCACACCAAACTCTAGTGGTTACCCAGACAGGCATTATGTGTTGTTTATTTCTCTTGTACTAACGTGTTTTCTCCTATTTTGATTGCATTACATTGCATCATCATAGAAAGAAAGTGTTGATTCATATTCGATTACTAAATAGAGGATTTTGTCATAAGGGAATGTGTTACTTGATAAAGTGGATTATAATACGGTCGTTCGAACATAGTCCAGGTAAACACGAGAGAGGGCTGATAGCCCGCAGAAGAATACAAGACTTTGCCCGAGAATTCAAGTCGACAAGGATTATTCGAGAGTCATCATGTCTCAATTTTCTTAAAGAAACTTATGAACATCGCGGAGGATAAGCGAGTGAAGAGGTACGGCCTGAACCAAGCAACAAGGAGCTAGAAGAGGCATCTATTGAGAAAGTTCACGGGACACAACCATAGCCTCCGAATACGAAGAAGATGATTGGTTTTCACTTGGACTTTGAGGACAAAGCCGTATATGCAATCCGTTTTATGTAAAGAAACGTATTTTCTAGAAAAGTTCTTCTAATGGAATTGAATTCATAATCAACACCTCTTTTTCTTTTTGCATTCATTCCATGCATTTGTATCGCATTTCATGCATTTGCATTACATCATATTACATGCATTAAAATTTGTAGAAAGACCTTAATTAGTTGAAGTTATTTCAGAAAAAAAAAAGGAGAGGAAGAGAGAAAAGAAAAATCTGGAAGCTGAACATCCTTACGGTACATGTGCCAAATCGAAGAAAATGGATCAAAGAATGGAACAATTCCAAAAAGATATGCAAGACCAGATGCAAGAGAAAATGACAAAACTCCAACAAGAGATGAGGGACCAAATGTTGGAGGCACAGAGGAACATGATGGCCCAAATGGCCCAGATGATGAGTGGGATGCTGAAAAAAGGAAAGAGTCCTATGGCCATTACTGGAGAAGAGAGCGAAGGCAATCCCCCGGGTTTTACCCCACCACAACCTGAAGAGTATCCTCAAAGGCCACCTGTCACAATCAGGCCTCAACAGGGGCAAACTGATAATAGACCGCCCATAAACTTCCAGGTCGGCTCAGGATCTAACCCAGGAGATAACCCAGCCAATCACGTTATCCCGAATTTGGACAGAGAGGGATTAAGAATTGAATCCTCAAGGAAGTTGGAGGATCACTGTAGATGGTTGGAAGAAAAGTTCCAGGCTTTGGAAAATGCTGACCATCATCGCGGTATTGATGCCAAGGACTTGAGTTTGGTCCCGGATCTAGTACTTCCTCATAAATTCAAGATACCGGAATTTGAGAAGTACAATGAGGCCAGTTGCCCTGAAGCCCACATCACTATGTTTTGTAGACGCATGACGGGCTATGTGAACAATGATCAACTTTTGATTCATTGTTTCCAAGACGACGATTTGGTGGGGGCGGTCTAGGTGGTACAATCAACTCACCACGCTTAACATTAGCTCTGGAGAGACTTAGCTCAAGCCTTCATGAAGCAATACAACCATGTCACGGACATGACGCATGACAGAATCACTTTGCAAAACATGGAGAAGAAATCAAATGAAAGCTTCAGGCAGTATGCGCAAAGATGGAGGGAGGTCGCCATGCAAGTTCAGCCACCACTCCTAGAAAAGGAGACTACAATGCTATTCATCAATACCTTGAAGGCTCCATTCATTACTCATATGATAGGAAGCACCACCAAAAGCTTTGCGGATATAGTGATGGCAGGAGAGATAATTGAAAATGCCATAAGAGGTGGCAAGATCGAAGCAGGGGAAGCCACTAAAAGGTCCACTCCTAGGAAAAAAGATGACGAGGTGAATAATGCGAGTACATACAACAAAAGGTACTCAAAGGCAGTCACTATTAGCCAACCGAAAGTGGTTACGACTGGACAACAAGGGTCGACGAGACAAGAATCAGGCTCTAGACGAAATTCTGAAAAGCTCCAATTTACACCAATTCTAATGACATATAAGGAGCTATATGAGACTTTATTAGAGGCACGTGTAGTGTCCCCATATTATCTACATCCATTACAATCCCCATATCCTAAATGGTATGACTCCAACGTTCAATGTGATTATCACGCAGGAGTAACGGGGCATTCAATAGAGAATTGTACTGCCTTCAAAAAGGAAGTTGAGAGACTTCTTAATATGGGAGTTTTCAAGATTGATGATACATCCAGTGTGGAGAACCCATTATCCAATCATGGAGACAAGAAAATTGTGATCCCTTGAAGAAATTGAAAGCGAAGAGGGAATCAGAGAACAAAGTTTACAAGCCCTTGTGTACTTGGGAGAGCATTAAATAATGAGATTGTGGGAGAAATCCTTGTACTTTTAGGGCTAATCTAGATTAATATACAAAACATGCTTGTTGCCTTAAGCCTAGAGGCAATAAGACCCCTTTTGTGAAATAGGCTTGTGTCCTAAATTATTATTTCAATAAAATACATATTTTGAGTACATATTCTTTTATTCTTTCTACTATACATTTTTTACTCTTTCATTTTTTATTCATTACCATACAAGTAATCATCCTTAGAATCATTTATTCTTTGGATTTCCTGCCTTCATACTTAGGTACCCAGATATCAATGTCATGAGCGACGTTATTACTGACTCCTTTTTTGAACAAGATATGGGTCTAGGGGATCTCAGGATTTTGAAGATGACAGAGTTTGTGACATATCTTCTGACTTATTAAGAATGGTTTAGCAAGATGAAAAACAGACCTTACCTTACATAGGGTCAATGGATATTGCGAGCCTAGGAAAGGAATGAAGATCGAAGCCTAGCTCACCACAGAAATAGATCGAGATATTATTAAGTTATTTTCTATAATTCAAAGATATTTTTCACACGATCATATCAAGACATGCCTAGACTAATAAGACGCGGGCTAAACAAGAGGATGAGGCGCTGTTGGTCTACCATGGAAGCGATTGCATCAGTCATACCACAAATACTGAATTGAAGAAGACGAGATTCATGTAACTCTTCTACTTTCTTCACAGACTTTTCTATATGTAGGGCATGGATGTGATGGGTCTAATCTTGTCAAACGCTTTAAGTTATCATCAATTTACCGTCATGGTCGTCGTCTACTTCACTAAGAGGGTGGAAGTAGCTTCATATGCCAATATTGCAAAGTCGATAGTCATCAAAAAAAATGATCAGATGCCAACATAGAATGCATAACTGTACAAAGTCAAAGTTTACAGTTTGTCCAAAGATCAGGCAGCGTATCACTGTATAGCAAAAGTTGCCACGAAAAAATGAAAGGTGACTTAGACTTGTAAGGATTGGCATAAGAAGCTACCGTTACCTTATTGAATGTCAGCCAGAACCTTCGCTGGGAGCAACATCTTACCCATTGGTTTATGGAAATGAAGTATTTTGCTAATTGAACCTAGTTGAAGAAAATGTTAAAGTTATTCAAGCTTATGACAAAGAGATTCATCCTAGAGAATTCCACAAGGGAAACCTGATGTTGAAACAGATTTTTCTTCTACAAAATGATTTTAGAGGAAAGCATATGCCAAACTTGGAAGGACTTATGAAGGGCCTATTCTAGAGGAGCATTCATATTGACCGAGATGGATAGCGAAAACTTGCCCAATCCGGTGAATTCAGGTTTAGTCAAGAAGGATTTTACCTGAAAGGAAAAGGGGTCAAGGTAAAAACCCGCAAAGGGTGCCTTAAGTAAAAAAAAAAAGGGAGAGGTTAAGGCGAAAACCCGCAAAGGGCGCTTTGAGACCAAAGGGGCTTTGAGTTGAAAACCCGAAAAGGGCGGCTCAAACTTTGAAAAGTGGGGCACACAGTAGTTTGCTACGTCTGAATTAGCAATGAGGAAGTATGTTACGTCTTGGGGCATCGACAAAGTACTCTGAATCCCCTAAACACATGTTGAGCTTAAAATGGTCCTCAAGAAGTTGGAACAAAGAAGCTCAGGTTGCGATATCTGGGGCATCTAGCTTCATTCTTACCCAATTTTGAAATTCGTTATCTTTGATTGCTTTATTCTTTTTTGAGATACGCCCAAATCAATTTTCTTTTATTGCCTGGGTTATCTTTGATTAAATTATTTCTCAGAGCTATGCTCCTGACTAATTTCTTTCTCGTCCATTTTTGTGACCTTTTTCAAGAATTTTATATTGAAATAACAATTTATGGACTAATAACACTTTCATAAAAGGAGTTTCGTGATTACTCTAGAAGCTTCTAAATAATATGAGGAATCTGAAGCATGACCATTGTTCAGAACTCACCAAGCCTAAGGGCTAGAAACATTGAAGAATGATTATATCTTCAGATTTTTATTGGATAAGACAATTTCGTTGGTAATACCACATCGGCAAATGACGAACAATGTCAATCCAAGTGTAAAGAGGATCATTGACGAGATACCCTGCATTCATACATCTGGTCATTACACCCAGGGAATGGTGTAACAGATTGAAAGTAGTACAAGTTCTGTACCTCTGAATGGTAACAGAAAGATGGAAGAAATTAAAAGTTATTCCCCTAAAGTTGCAGCGGGAGATACCAATTCATGTCCCAAGGTTCAAGTAGAGAGGACTCAGAATTACCATGGGGCAAATTATTTGAGCAGAACATGAATGAAAAACAAATTAGTGATAACACCTTAAGCGGGAATCATACTCATATCATTTTTTATTCATAGCATGTCTAAATTAGGGGCATTTGAAGTATTTCAATCTGGCATTCCTGAGCTTTGCAAGAAGCAGATTGAAGGTAGCAAATCTGGCATTCCTGAGCTTTGCAGGAAGTAGATTGAAGACAACAAATCGGCATTCCCGAGCTTTGCGAGCGATTGAAGATAGCAAATCTAGCATCCCGAGCTTTGCGAGAAGCGATTGAAGACAAGAAATCTGGCATTCCCGAGCTTTGCAGAAGTAGATTGAAGACACCAAACTGCATTCCCGAGCTTTGCGCGCAGCAGATTGAAGACAACAAATCTGCATTCCCGAGCTTTGCGAGCGATTGAAGAAAGCCAATCTGGCATCCCCGAGCTTTGCGAAGAAGCGATTGAAGATAGCCAATCTAGCATCCCCGAGCTTTGCGAGAAGCGATTGAAGACGATGAAATCTGGCATTCCTGAGCTTTGCGAAGCGATTGAAGATCGCAACTCGCATTCTGAGCTTTGCGAGAAGCGCGATTGAAGACAAAAATCTGCATTCCCGAGCTTTGCGAGAAGCGATTGAAGACGAGAAATCTGCATTCCTAAGCTTTGCGAGAAGTAGATTGAAGACAACAAACCGCATTCTTGAGCTTTGCGAGGAGTAGATCGAAGTTAGCGGATCCGCATTTACGATGTTGCGCGAGCAGATCGAAGTTAGCGATCCGCAATCCACGAAGTTGCGGGAGTAGATCAAAATAAATCCTATCTCCCCGGTTGCAGTGGAGCGGATTAAAATGACGAATCCTATACCTCTGAAGTTGCGATGAGGTCGATCGAATTTACTACGGAAGATCTTATCTCTCCGGTTGCGAGAGAAGCGAGATCAAAATAAATCCTATCTCCCCGAAGTTACAAATGGAGCGGATTAAAATGACGAATCCTATACCTCAAGCTGCAGTAGGTCGGATCGAATTTACTACGTAAGATCTTATCTCTCTGAAGTTGCAGTAGAGCAGATCAAAACAAATCCTATCTCCCTGAAGTTGCAGTAGAGCGGATTAAAAGAACGAATCCTATACCTCTGAAGTTGCAGTAGGTCGGATCGAATTTACTACAGAAGATCTTATCTCTCTGAAGGTGCAGTAGAGCAGATCAAAACAAATCCTATCTCCCTGAAGTTGCAGTGGAGCGGATTAAAATGACGAATCCTATACCTCTGAAGTTGTAGTAGGTCGGATCGAATTTACTACAGAAGATCCTATCTCTCTGAAGTTGCAGTAGAGTAGATCAAAACAAACCTTATCTCCCTGAACTTGCAGTGGAGCAGGCTAAATATAGCAGATTTTATACCCCTGAAATTACATTCGAGCAAATTTGAAGCACCAATTCCTATACTCTTGAAGTTGCAGTGGGTTAGAGCGAGGCTACTTGAAGAAGAAGAGAAGCCCCGAGACTCAGCAGGACCGGGCAAAATTGGCCTTTTTAAAGTCTTTGCTCCATTCTCGTTACTATTAAAGAGCAAAGAGGCAAATGCAGACAGCCCAATTTAGCCCGGGGCCCAAACCAACAACAACAAAAATAAAAAAATAATAACAGCCCAAATTACAAAAGGCCCAATGGCCCAAAAAAGGAGACAGTAAACATAGTCAAAAAAGGAAGGAAAACCCTAGCGCCGTACAGCCTCCAGCACGCTCGCCGCCCCTATGTGCTACCACCGGCGTGCACACCGCCCAAGACACGTGCCTCTGCCACCACTAACTCCTGCAAATGAAAGAAAACAGACAACAATAGCAAAAAAAAAAGGAAAACCTATTGTATTTTTATATTTTTCTTTTTCTTCAATCTCGGTTATAAAAGAACCGAAGAAAACTCAATGAAAGGGGAGGGATTTTCGGAACTCAAAAGAAACTTTCAAGGTTCATTTTATTTTTATTGTTATTTACTGTTGTTTTTATTTTATTTTATTTATTTATTTCAAAATCTATACAAACAATAACAAAAGAGGAAGAAACTTACCTGAAACCCCCTTGTCGTAGCGTCGGAGTTCGCTTCCTCCGTCGACGGAACTCGATCTGTGGGGGTACCGAAGGTCTCCTCCCTTCGTTTTCGGGCGCCGAGAGTCGAGGCTGCAAGAGGGCTTTGAAATAGGGCTAAAGCCCACCGTCTTGAGCATCGCTGACCACTGAACCGGTGGTGGCGCGGTGGTGTGATGAACGGCCAGGGGAGCCCAATCGATGGGGAAGACTGAAAGGGAGAGCAACTGAAGTGTTGTTTTTTTTTCTTGAAGAGAGCAGAGTCAGAAATAAAAAATGGGATTTGAGGCTTTTAAATATTTAGCAAAACGGCACCGTTTTGTTAACAGGCTTACTGCGCATATTCTTTAAAAGGAATATTTGCGCGATCGGTCCCCATCCTTTTGTGGTGCTATTGGATCAAGTCCCATTCCGCGTTTTCCTTTTTTTGCGATTTTGCCCTGTTATTTCCGTTTCATTTCAATTCAATCCGCGCCTGGGCCATTTGGAACGTCGCGCATTTGGGGGTTGGATTATTGCCCATTTTAGTCCCCCATTTAATCCGCGCGCTTCAAATAGGTCCTTTCCTTTTTATTTTATTTCAAGTGTCGCCCCAAACCTTCGTTTTAAAAGCAATTTGGCCCCTCCTTTAATTATTTTGCAACTTTATTATTATCGTTATATTATTATCATTATTACTGTTATTATATTATTATTTTTCATATGATGTGTACATTTTAATACTATTATTATATCTCTTTTATATATATATTTATTATTTGTTCACTAAACACCATTATTGCTACTATTATTATTATTTTATTTTTTTGCCTATTATTTTATTTTATTTTACTATTTCTTATTTTTACGCATCCTATGTTATTTTATTATTATCATTACCATTATTTTATTTTTTCTTATTATTATTATCGTTCCATTTTATTATAATTATTATTATTATTATTATTACTACTACTATTTTATTTACTATCATATTTATTATTACTATTCATTATTTTTTTATTACTATTATTATGTTATTATTCTTTTATAATGTACATATTTTATTATTATTTTATTTATTAATTGTTATTGTTATTATAATTATCATTATTTTATTTTTATTATTTTGTTATTATTACGTCTCATTTTATCATTTTTATTCCTATTATTACTTTATTATGATTATTATTACTATTATTTATATTATTATTATTTTCGTTTATTTTATTATTATCTGCTTATTATTATTATTCTCCTTTATCATTATTATTATTATTGTCATTTTATAATTATGTCTCCTTGTATTATTTTATTTTTCTACTTTATTATTATCATTATTATTACTATTATTATTATTACTATTATTATTATTATTCCCTTATTCTGTTATTATTTTCGCAGTATTATTCCCTTATTCTGTTATTATTTTTGCATTATTATTATTATTTTTAATATTAGTATTATTATTTATCATTTTTTATTATTAATACTATCGTTTATTTTAATTTTTTCCCTTCCTATCATATTTATGTCATCATTCTTTATTATTATCATGTTTACATTACCACTAGTTACTAAATAGAACCATTTTTACGTTTTGACCAATTTTTTGTTTTAAAGATTACATCGACTTTTTTTTTTATCACCTTTTTACCCAAACTCGTAAAAAGGATTTTTAAACAAGGCAATGTTTCGTGTTTGGAGGTTCGAGGAATCGTGCCCAATTGTGCTGGGTTTCGATTTTCTCGTTCGTCCAAATGACTAAATAACCTTTTAAGATTTTGACCGTAAGGCAATATTTCATATTTGGAAATTCAAAGAATCATGCCCAATCGAGCTGTGTTTCGGTTTTTGGTTTGTCCGAATAGTGGAATACCCTTTCAAAATTGCAACGCGTGAATTTTGGAAATCATGAAATGATCTTGGTATCGAGGGTTGAAACATCGTGTCCAATCGTGCTGGATATGATATTTCATCTTTTCGGAACAAGAGAATTTCGGTATCCAATTAGAATTACCCAAACATTTTCTAAAGGATTCGTATTTTAAAATCTTTTCCAATTTTTGACATTAGGACATTAATAATCAATTAGGTACCAATTTTGGGCGTCATGAGGGTGCTAATCCTTCCTCGTGCGTAATCGACTCCCAAACCCGTTTTTCTAAATTTTGTAGACCAGAAATTGTTGTTTTAGTAAATTAAAATATTTATTAAAATGATTAAATTACGAGGTGACCCGATCACAGCTAAACAAAAAGGATTAGTGGCGACTCCATACTTCATTTTAAAGTCGATCCCCATTTTCAAAAAAATGGTTTCGACAATGTTCATGTAGAATAAATTGAAGAATTAGGGGTTAAATTGATATAATTTCAAGTTAGGATTGAGAAAAGGATTTAATTGTAAACCAAATTATAAGTTTTGAAGTAATAGGGACTAAATTGAGAAATTTTCAAAATTTAGGATTTTATGGTGAAATTAGAGAGTTAAGTTTAATTTAAGTGAAAAATTGAATGAAAATAAAGAATAAAGTTGTGAAGAAAATAAGGTTAGATTTGATTAAGGATTAAATTGGAATTTAGGCAAAAGTTGTGTATAAATTGAAATATTCAATGTGAAATTGTTTGTATTGATGATTTTTAATTGTTTCGATTTCCGTAGCTAACGTTGAGTCGGAGACCTCGGCTAAGAAAGGAAAAGAAAAGATTTACGAGGAGTAGCTCGAGAATTACGGTTTGTATTTCTATAATCCGAATCTAATTATTATTAATTGTTGTATTTTGATTAATATGTATGGTAAGTGAAATGAGGTAAGTATTGATATTATGATGTTGAAATTGAATTCATGACTATATGTGAATATTGATTTGCAAAGGATATTGATTGAAATGGAAAATGTGATTTGAAAACCCCATTAACTGTATCGGGCTGAGTTGGATATAGTTGGCATGCCATAGGATTGGAAGTGTTCAGGGATACTTCGACCACGAGTCGATGAGACACTGGGTGTCAAACTATTACTTCGGATAAATTCGATGAGGTACTGGGTACCAACTTACTTCGGCATGGCCGATGAGACACTGGGTGTCAATCTATTTCTTCGAATTATCCGATGAGGCACTGGGTGCCATACTAGTGTGTTTTGGTTGGATTCGTGTATCCGCCAAAGTCCGAGTCTTGTTAATAGGGATAAATGAATGAATTGACAATAAGTTTGATATTGAATGACATTGTATGTGAAGTGGAATGGATAATGAATTGAATTGTATAAATGAGAAGCATGAATCATGGAATTCATGAAATGGAAATTGACATTGAAAGATGAATATAAGAATCAAAGTTGAGAAATTGAGATAGTTATTGATGAGAATAGAATGTGTGATAATGTTTTATATATGAATTGATTAATTGAATGGATTTGGAAATTGTATGAATTAAATATGCATGCTTAATTATTTTGTTTTAAAGTATTCGGATTATAGAAATACCACTGAATTTATACTCAGCGTACGGTTTGTTTTTGTGTGCAAGTTAGGTTAAAGTCATATCGTTGAATCAGCAAGGCCGATCCCGAACTCATTGTGGTGAAGTATATTTCTTTTTGGTAATGGCATGTACCTAGGATGTCATATGTGTGTCAATTTGTGAAATGATTGTATATGATGTTATAAGATGATATCGGTTAGTTATATATGTATAAACTTATATATGTTATGTTGAGTTATAAATGGTATGTTAAGATATTACAAAGTATGAATGAAATAAGCAAAACTAGGATTTTAATGGTATGAAAATTTTGAATTAGTTGAATGGTGTTTAAATGAATTGTTGGACAATGTAGGAGAAATACCTATGAGTATACATAGGTTAGGTCATTAGATTAATAATTTTGACATGTTTTATATGTATTTGAATGTGTTTTGGATTGATTGAACAATTGGTTTTTGAATTGCTTGTAATTTAAGTTTGCAGGGTTGGTAAATTTTGATGTATAAGGCTCATTTTAAGTCCACACGGCCTGGCATACGGGCGTGTGACCAGACCGTGTGAGACACACGGCTTACACATAGGCATGTGGATAGGCCATGTGTCCCTTGCATCTTAAAAATTTAAAACAGAATGCCCAGTAAATTACACACGGGCAGAGACACGGCGTGTGTCTCAGCCGTGTGAGGCACACGGCCTAGCACACGGGCGTGTGGCTGGCCATGTGGCCTAAGTCAGAGAGTTACACGGGGTCGGACACGGCCTGAAGCACGGGCGTGTTTAGGTTTACACAGGTGTGTCCCTGGTCCACACGGGCGTGTGAGCCCTATACTTAGGAAAAATTTTGAAATTTCACGAAAAATTTTCTAGACTTCCGATTAAGTCCTGATTTGTTTCTAACACGTGATTTGGGCCTCAAGGGCTCAATAAAAAGACTGTATGATTAAACCATGATGTGTATGTTATATTATTATATGATTGTTTATATTTGTTGTGAAATGTCCGGCAATGCTTCGTAACCCTGTTCTGGCGACGGGTAAAGGTTAGGGGGTGTTACAGTGTCCGTGCCCGTGTGAGTATACAGACTTGGGTCGCACGGCCAATTCACACGCCCGTGTGCTAGGCCGTGTGAGCATTTTGACTTACATTCTTAAAAGATACAGGGGACACACCACCGTGTGTCGCACACGGTTGAGATACACGCCTGTGTCTCTGCCCGTGTGGACGAAAATAGGCCATTTTACAAGACATATTTCTCACCCAATTTTTGTGTCAACTTACAATCAATGTAACAACCCGTTTTTGGGTCAAATCAGAACAGTGGTTTCGGGACCACAAATCTGAAGTAGAAATATTTATTGTGATAATATTTTAAGGTCTACAGTATGATTGAATGATTGTGTGAAAATTTTGCTAAGAAATTTTATCGATGGAGTGTCCAATTTGACTAATAGGACTAAATTGCAATAGGTGCAAATGTGTGTTCTAGAAGCTAGAGGTGTCTAATTGCTATGAAATTTTAAATTAGAGGTCCTTAAATAGTAATTAGACCATTATGTGACAGAGTGGACAAAAATGGACATGGTTAGGTGAACATATTTCATATAATTTCAACCAATAGCTTGACACTTGCCTAAGCATCAAACAACAACACTTGTTAGTGTACTTGAACATATTTCATATAATTTCAACACCGATAATCTTATTATCTTAACATGTCACACTTGAGTTTATTACTCGTCTCAAGTTACATAATTTCCATGTATCAACATATCAAGATATTGATATATATACATATCATTATCTTACCATTTCTTCATATACATATATCATCCAAGACAACTCCCGATATTTTACCATTCGAAGAACGACTTACGGACTTGAGTACATCGTTAACAGAAGCTCGAAAGCTGAATAGAAGCTCGTAAGAGCTGAACAGAAACTCATAAGAGTTGAACAGAAGCTCGTAAAAGCTAAACAGAAACTCGTATGAGTTAAACACAAGCTCATAAGAGCTAAACAGAAAGTAAAACACGAGAGTTCGCAAAAAATGCTGTACCCCGGTTTACTTGGGTAATTTTCCAATATCTTTCTCCAATACCGTCAATTCGCCAAATCACGAATGTACTCAAATCCCGCGTTCAATCCAAACTGAGTATTAAATTCGATATTATTTTTCCAACAATAATTCAATTCCAACAATAGAACACATATATATATTATCAATCACCAATTAATATTCACTTTAATCAAAATTATACAAAATACAGTTCATACGAACTTACCTAGTTAAATTGCAGAAATACCAATATTCAGGGGCATTTTGGAAATTTTCCATTTTCCTCGATTTTCCACTCGACCTTGATCTAAATTAATAATTTAATTCAACATATTAATTTATTCAATAAAACAATTCATTTCATGCAATTTGTTCATTTTTTATATTTTTACAAAATTGCCTCTAAAGGTTTACTTTTATTCAATTTAGTTCCTGAGCTCAAAACATGCAAATTAATCATTTTTAATGCAAACCCCTGCTAGTTGAATATTTATGGCATTCAATACAAATCATTTTTGCAATAATTTCACAAAAAACCCTTGTGTTTTTACTATTTCAACAATTTAGTCCTTAATCGGGAAATTCATCAAAATTACTTAACAAAATACTTTTAAATATCAACCAACATCTCAAATTCATCATTTAATAACTTAAATCATATAGATTCATCAATGAAAACTTCCAAAATTTTTAACAAAATAAAAAACTAAAGTAAGATTTAGTTGGACCTAATTGTAATAATCTCAAAAACATAAAAATTACAAGAAACAGGAAAGAATTGGACTCACATGTAGCAAATGTGCAAAAGCAGCTCAAGGAGCTCTCCCCATGTCTGTTTGAACCGAAAATGGGAGAAGAATTGCCTAGAAATCTCTTAGAAATTCAATTTGTACTTTTAATTTCATAATAATTACCATTTTGCCATTAATGGCCTTTTTTATTATTTTTTTCTTGTTATGCCGCCTCATCCTATTCATTTAGGTATATTTACTATTTAAGTCCTCCCTCATTTATTAACCAAGCCATTTAATCACTTAAATATTTTAATTAGCAAGTTTTGCACCTTTTTCAATTTAGTCCTTTTTAATTAATTAACTATCGAAACGTTAAAATTTTTCAACGAAACTTTAATACTATCTTAACGACACTCTGTAAATATTTATAAAAATATCCACGGCTCAGCTTATAGAAACGAGGTCCTGATACCTTACTTTCTAAAACCACTTGACCTAATAAATCATTATAATACACAAATTACTAATTCAAAAACCTTTTTAAAATCATATTTAACTCTTAAATATTAAATAATAATATTTACGAACTTACTTGTCGGATTTGGTGGCTTCGAACCACTATTTTCGACACCATTGAAAATCGGGCTGTTATAGAGACCTTGCTCTCTCATTAATGAATGGCTCTCTAATTGACTAAATTGAGGATAAAACCTTAGATAAGCTATGTGTTTTACTATTAGAAATAAATATGGATTTAACCCATAGATTTGTATTTAAACTATACTTTTTTTTCATCTTTGTATTTTTTTATCACATATGATACTTAAACTACTTGTTTTTTTTTCGAAGTTGATACATTTGTTCACCAAATCCTTAAGTATATTTTAAAAAAGGTTAAATATAAAATTGGTACTTGAACTTGTTCATATCTCCTCAATAGGTACTTATGGTTTTTTTTTTGTTTTAAATTGGTACCCAATCTTTTTTTCCATCCACTATATAGGTACCCGAGTCTAACGTCGTTACCTTTTTGCTGATGTGGCAATGCTAGCCACTCGTGCACCGCCACGTGGCATGCCCTCTTTTTCTTTTTGTTTTCTTTCTCATTTTCCCTCTTTTTCTTTTCTTCTGTTACTTTTTCCTACCCTAGCCGCCCTACTTTTACACTGTTTGCCACCATCCAGCCTACTTCAGTGAGCCTCCGACCAACGACAACCACCGTCCGACCTTCTTTCATCTACTTTTGTATGTTAATACTGTTAATGAGACTAACGTTGTGATGAAACTGAACCTTGCTCGGAGATATTACGATTTGAGTTTTAAGGGGGAAACTGAAGGGTGTTGGTGAAAAAGAAAAACAAGAACGAATCTGAATAAGAAAAAAAAAACAAGAAAACTCGAAGGTATATGGTTTTGAGAAATGGGTCAAACGACACCAAAGGTTGTTTCTTTCACCTTTTTTTCTTCTTTTCCTTTGCTTCTTTGTTCTTTCTCCCTTTCTTTTCTTATTATACCATCAAAATGGAGATACAAATCAATATTCTATGGGGATTGCAAACAAGTAAAAATCAAAATGAAAAGGAGGGGAGAAAGTGAAATTTTTCACATTGCATAATGCATACATATTCGCTAAAAGGAAAATGAAAGCTTCTATTTTTTCTCTCCCTATTTCCTTTCACTTCATCTGCATATTGAACATGTATATATGTCTGCCCCACTTCATAATAATTCAACCGAATTTCTTTGTTTATCAATTGTCCTGAAGCTTCTGTTTTATTTTTATTTTTCTCCTTTTTTATATCCATTAAAAAACTACCATATTATATGGCTATCTATGAATGTTTCCAATTTAGGAATTGGGTATTTTTCATTGTTTTTTATGGTTGTGCAACTCAGACTCTTTCTCCCCCTCCCATTATTTCCCTTGTGTCTCACAGTTGAACTAGCATAATTTGTAATCATAGTTGATTTTGTTTTCATTTTTGGTCAGTCTCTTAAGTTACCCATAGTTTCAATATTTCTAATGTTTTATGAGCTTTTCTTGTATTATTATTGTCCGACATGGTAAAATATGGGAGAAAGCTTAATGCTCTCTGGTTCTAGACAGTGAACTATTGAAAGAAGAGTTTAGCTCTATCTAATTTTATAATTCCAGTTTCCCTTGCACCATATCCCACACCTCCAGCACCATACACTCCTTGTAACACTCCTATACCTAAACCGACTATCGGATCAAATATAGAAATGCTAAATTACCTATCAGAGTATTAACCAATCAAATTTTAACAAGTAAAGTTTCATTTGGAACTTATTTGTAACTTATCGAGTCATTAATTAACCAATATCAATGATAGGGAAGAGCCCGATAAGTTTCTTAAGCATTTTAGTATTTAAAACAGTGTTTTAAAGTGAAATATGAACTTTTGTGAAAAACAGGGTACATGGTCGTATGGCTAAGCCGTGTCTACCACATGGTCGTGTAGTCAGGCCGTGTAAATCTTTGAGACCGTGTGGTTCCAAAATGGACTAATTTTAACACTCACACAGCTGTGTGGGTCATACGGTTGTGTGACTAGCCCATGTAACTCTCTAGCCCCGTGTAGGCCAAAATTGAAGGAAATTTTACAATTTTTAAACTTTTACACCTTAGTCCCTACATATCAATTTTCAATAGCAAACCAACCAATTGATAATTTAAACATTTAAAACCACCATAACACTATCTTTCCATCATACTACTCAAACATTTAGATTAAGTTATTATAATTTATAAAGTTTACATTTTAGTCCTTCCTAATAAAAACACACACTAAATACCTATGGACATACCATTCTAACCCAAAATTTAGAAGTCATACTCTCTTGGCCTCGGGATGTGATAAGATGAGTAGGTCTCAAACCACTTCTAAATTCTCTTTCCCGTTTCAACCTACGCGTTAAGTTAAAATTGCTTAGTAAGTACTGTAACACCCCGTACCTGTGTTCGATGCCGGAACAGGGTACGAGGCATTACCGAAACATAACACATACAGTCATACTAAAACGAGACATAAAATTTACATCCAAATTTAAAAATTTTCAATTTTCATCACACACTCATTCAACCTAGTCATGCATCTCATAAATTGCATCATCATAAACATATAACTTTATCAATAATAGCCAACATCAATGGCCTTATACAAAATGAACTATCAAATAACATAGGCCAACATTTTAGGCCAAATCAATTATGAAACATACAAAAATAACCAAGTCCCCTATACATGCCATGACCTTAAGTGTAAGAATCATTAATACCCAATTTGTTAGTTTGATAGTGTGATAGGTTCTCCGGCAATTTCCAACCCGAGCTAACCTGAGGACATTATAAACACAGAAAATAAACGGAGTAAGCTATATAGCTTAGTAAGTTGGTATGTAAATAATAAGAAATTTATTAACATGCTTTTACCAATTCTCACAATATGTTCTCAAGATAATACAATCATAATTGCACATAGTTCCACTATTTACTCATGTTCATCTCAAGCTATCTACTCAGGTCACAGTCACTAAATCATTTATATCTCAAGCTACAGAACTCCAAATTAAGATCAACTAATTTTCCCTGAAACTAGACTCACATATATTTTTACCATAAAATTTTCAGAATTTTTGGTTTAGCCAATAAGTACAGTTTATTCTTTAAATTCTCCCATGTTTTGTTGTCCCACAGTTCCGCCCTCTTCACTAAAAATTAATTACCTCATTGTACAGAACTCGAATGACGTTCCCATTTGTTTCTCTTGAAAATAGACTCATTAATAAATTCAAGCATATAAATTTTATCCCATGATTATTTTTTTACAATTTTTAATGAATTTCTCAAGTCAAAATAGGGGATTCCGAAATCATTCTAACTCTGTCTCACAAGAATTCAAATCTCTCATAATATGAAAGTCTTTTGCTTACACTGTTCCTTTTATACGAAAATAGACTCAATAAGCTTTAATTTCATATCTTATTCAATCTCTAATTTGATTTCCACCATTTTTGGTGATTTTTCAAAGTCACACAACTGTTGCTGTCCAAAACTGTTTTGTTGCCAATTTTACTCTTTCATGATTCCTTTTATACACTAGATATGAATTTCACAAATTAATTCATTTCAATGTTCATATGAACCAAATACATTCATACCAACTCATTCACATCTTTAATAATACTTCGTCACATATTGATCTCCTTCTTTAGGAGTTTCACATACATACCTGTGCCAATTCACAACATACCAACATGCTTTCACACTTTGCTATTTCGTTGAACTACCCGTTGGGCCATGTGGAATGCTAAAGGGTACTCGGAAGTCTTGCACATTGTGCCACACTTACATGTGACCGAAGCTACCACTTATATGTAGCCGAAGCTACCACTTATATGTAGCCGAAGCTACCAATGATATGTAGCCAAGCCACCACTTATCACATATCATATAGGAGCTCACTCTCGAGCTATTCACATTGACGTCCACACACAAGTCGCTTGTCATTACGTAACTACTCGGTCTTTGCTCACACAAGCCGTCAGTATCTCGCAACACATGCCGGATTACCCACCCACCGGTAGAACTTATAAGACCAGCACCCGCTTCACATAGTCACAAATATCGGTCCGCTTCACACAAGTCGCTTCGGTCCATACGAGCTACACGGTGCCACTCACACAAGCCGCCGAGTATCTCAGAACACATGCCGATAACTCAGCCACCGGTAGAACGTGCGGACCAGCACCCGGATCACTGATTTCACTTAGCACAATGCCATGGACTTATTTCACTTAGCACAATGCCATGGTTTAACCATGGTCTTTTACCGTCAATTCATATTTCACTATGCAACGATCGTGATCGATCCTGCATTTTTACTCAATTCGAACATTTACTGAAATTTCCATAATTTTATCAAATATATGATAATGGTGCTTAATTAACACAAATCAATAACATTTATCAACATACGAACTTACCTCAATACCAAAATAGCAAAAAGGGACTTAGCCGTCAATTTCTCGTTTTTTCCCCAATCTAAGTCCGAACCTCGTTTTCTTTAATATATAACATCACATTTAGCTTACTTATTAGTCACATTATTCATTGTGACCCAAAAATCATACTATGGAAAAAATTACATTTTTGCCCCTAAACTTTGTCATATTTACACTTTTACCCCTAGGCTCGTAAAATGATTTTTATTCAATTTTTTTTGTATTTTAGGCCTAGCCGAACCATTTTCATAACTATAGCAGTCCACAATTTGCATTCATTCACACATTTTCATACATTTTTCAACTTTTTATAAATTGTCCTTTTATGTGATTTCATCGAAAATCACTTAGTAAAAGTCGTTTACTACACACCGAGCATTCATATTCTACCATTAAACATCAAAACACAAGTATTTCTCATATGGGTAAATTTTCAAACATCAACCCTAGCTCAAATAAATGGTAGAAATAGAGAGATCGTGTTACGAGGATTTCAAAAACGTAAAAATCATTAAAAATGGGGCTAGAACGGACTTACAATTGAGCTTGGAAGCTTGAAAAACCCTAGCTATGTCTTCCTCATGTGAATTTCGGACTAAGGGTTGAATATGGACAAAAATTGGCTTTTAATTTTGTTTTTAATTCATTTTAATAACTAAATGACCAAAATGCCCTTAATGAAAAACTTTGGAAACATGCCTAACCATGTCCATTTTTGTCCACCAACTTAAAAATGGTCTAATTACCATATAAGGACCTCAAATTTAAAATTTCATAACAACTGGACACCTCTAGCATGTAGAACTCAACTTTTGTACTTTTTACAATTTAGTCCTTTGGACTAAATTGAGTGCCCAAACGTTAAAATTTTCGAATGAAATTTTCAAGAAATCATTTCATGAAATTTTAGACCATAAAAATATAATAAAAATAAGATTTTCCTCGTCGAATTTGTGGCCCCGAAACCACTGTTCCGACTAGGCCCAAAATCGGGCTGTTACAAGTACTATAATAGTTTAATCGAAAAAACTACATATTATAATGTGAGAGACTAAATGATGGATGATGATATTTTCATCTTTTTCTTCGTTTCCACACTCTCCCTCAAAAATATCACATGATTTTTAATTAAAAATGGCTAAATTGCTAGCTAGTCCTTCATCCTCTCATCTATACACTTTGGTCCAATCATTATCGATAAATATATTGCCTCACTAATTACCATTTTGACATTTATTATCTTTAAAATTCTCATGCATGAATTACATTTTATTTGGTAAAATTTCTTCCTAATCCTTCCTTGTTTTCCATCTACTCTTCTGTTATTAACTTAACTTTAAATTTTTACACTTTTACCCCACTACTTTTTATTTTCCTATAATTTAGCCATTACCTCAAATCAAATTTTCTTATACTAAAATTATTTCTAATTTATATCAACTCTAGTTACTTTACATACTTTTACTCTAAAATTCCTATTTAATATATTTCCTAAAATTCTCTAATTTTCCTAACCCGGCATGCCACTGAACCACACCCTCTATACTTTGAAGATGTTACACTCCTCATCTCTCTTTTTTTCTCTCTTTCACCATTTTGGTGCCTTCTATTTACCTTATCAAAGAAAGAAGGTCGGACGATGGTCGTCGTTGGTTGGAAAGCTCATCGGAAGAGGCCGAATGGTGGCTAACTGTGTAGAAGTAGGGTAGATACGGTCGGAAAAAGAAAAAGAAGAAAAGAAAATGAGAGAAAATGAGAAAGAAAATAAAAAGAAAAAAGGGACAAAGAGGACATGCCACATGGCAGTGTACAATTGGCCAGAGGACACGCCATGTGGCGATGCACAAGTGGCCAGCGTTGCCATGTCAACAAAAAAGTAACAGCGTTAGACTAGGTACCAATATAGTGGACGAAGAAAAAGTTCAGGTACCAATCTGGGACAAAAAAATCATAAGTATCAATTTGAGAGAATTGGAGAAGTTCGGGTACCAATTTTATATTTAACCCTTTTAAAAATAGACTTAACCCACAAATTGGTACTTAAATCATGTTTTTTTTCCGATTTTGATACCGAAATATTTTTTGGTCAAAAGTGGTACCTAAACTATGATTCTCCCCAAATTGTCACTGTTAGTTCAATCGTTAGTTAAACCATTAAGTCTATTTTAAAAAAAAAGATAACCAATTAAAAATTTACATGCGGAGAAACAAGACAAAAAGTATTATTTTCTCTTATATAATATATAATATATATTCTTTTTTCTTTCTTTCTTCAAAACCAGACCAATGATTGAAATAGTCAAGCCACCAATTCTTAGTTTGATCGGTTCATCTGATTTGATCAAATAAATTATTTTAAAAAAACATAAAATAAAAATTATTTTAAAACTTGAAAGAATTGATTTAACTGTGTTTTTTTTTAACTTGGTTTAATCGTTCTATATTGATTCACAAGTCAGTCAGCTCAACCTCTATCTTCGGACCAATATCCCAATCAGTTCTCGGTCTAGTCAGTTCAAGTCTGAAATATTAGTATTGATTGATGAGATAACTTTTTCAATCCTATCAAATAGAGCAAACAAACAGTTGAGTTTGAAAACAAAATTAATCGTCAGCTCTCAACTTAAGGAGGGCAAATTTTTTGTCATGATTTCTCTTACAAAACAAAGTGTTTTTGCACGTAAGAAACAAATGAAGTTGGAGATGTGAAGAAAGAGAGGTTGCTGCTACGGCGTGGAGGGGGTTTGAGATGCGATGAAAAAATGTGAAAAGAGAGAAAAGAGATGTGCAAAATTTTGTGGTCTACTTATTAAGAGTTCTTTGGGCTGTAGTCAAAAGTTAACAAATAGTATCACATGTCATCACTCAACAGACTGATATGCTATATCGGCAATTCATTAATAAAAAATGAATTGTTTTATCGAGAGTAATTAAATTAAGAAAAAAATTTAAATTGATCAAAAAAAGACAAATCATATTTTAGAGTGACATTTAGTATAATTTACCTTATATTTAATTTAAATTGTCTCAAAATTAAGACCCATTTTGAAAATTAATGAATTAAAAACATGGAGCATATATCGAAATAGAAGACGATGGACTTCCAGGAAAGCTTCCTTGCACTCGTGGTCAACGGCCTTTTCTCTCTTTTTTTGTAATTTTATGGGTAACTTGATGTTCTTACTTTGTACCAAAAAAGGTTATGATTTTTTTTATACTTTCTGTGAATTTAACTTTAATTCTATATAAAATTATATATTTTTTAAATTATTAAATAAAAATTAAAAAATTCAGTATAAAAATTCTAAAAAAATTCAAAATTCCAGAAGTGTTATTGCTGAAAAATTAAAATGCATGAGAAATAAAAGAAAAAATGAATTGAGCGGTGAAAAATAAGTCTTAAACTCCTGAAATCGATTCTAATGTCATTTTTAATAAAAAAATAAAAAAATTCAAACTCAATTCAAAATTTCAATTTATTTAAATTATTTTTCAAAACCTAAATTATAAATATAAATTATATTCCCATTTTTTTTCCTTTTTATAATGAAAAATCTTTGTCAGAAGATATAATAATTTTACTTAATTTTTATATTTTTTCTATGTTTTTTTAAATAATGGGTATTGGATATTTTAATATTGCGGGTTAAAATCATTGATAGAAAGTATAAAAACTGCGGATTAAAATTGTTATTACACCAATTAAAAAATGTTATTGTAAGCCACTTAACGGCCGAGTAACTAAAAATAATAATTTTGAAAATGTTAGTGATCAAATTGTAACTTTTTTTAATTAAGTGACTAAAACAAAATTTTTATCCATAATTAAGTGACTAATGATGTAGTTTCTCTTTTTTTATATATATAAATTTTTATTTTTTTAATAATTTTGATAATTTGTAATGATTTTTATTCTTTTTATTTTTTTAATTATTTTATTTTTTTAAGATTTTTAATAAATTCATATTTTTTATGATTTTTAAAAATTACATCCAAATTGAATCAATCAGGACAAATGATGATCTATGTTTAGTGTAAGCCTTGACAATCATTTGTCTAATTTCATTCTAGCGTCTAGATATACATTTTTTAAAATAAATTTTATTTTCTTGATTTTTTTTTTAGTTCTTTCTAGCATACCAGTGCCACATCATTAATGTTCAATATCAGTCAAAGGCTTGATTTGGTCAATTTTATAAGTTCAAGGGTGTAATTGGATGCAAAAAGTTCATAGAGACTCGATTGATTATTTTGGAATACTTTAGGGGCTTATGATACTATTAAGCCATTAGTAAAAAAAACAGAGAAAAAAAAGCACCCAAAATCTAGATGGCCCACTGTGGCCGGAAAAACAGAAATCTAGAGGGCCCACTAATTACAATATGCGGCAAACCGATAAGGAAAGTATCGTAGCCGAAGCAACGAAGTTATATATAAAAAGGGAAGGGTGGTGGGCTGTATAGATGACCTAATTACCCTCTAACTTTGGCTAAACCCTACTTCACTTCTCTGCTATGACATCCCCTCGCCCCAACACCTCTTCTGCCCTTTTACCCTTCTCCTTTCCCAGTTTTCCCCTTTTAACCCTAAATCCCCGCCAACTCCCTCCCTTTCAAATTTCTCTACACTCAACACCCTCCCTCCTCCATTCTCTATTTACATGCAATCCCTAATTCCCCTTTTAAGCTCCATTTTTCTCCCCCCCCCCTTTTTTCCATTTCCTCTTTATTGATTTGTTGAAATCTTTTTTTCTACCCTTTTTCGTGGTTTCAACTTATTTTTGCAGGTCCCTTTAAAGTGTTATCTTCCGGTGAGTTTTTTTTCCCTCTCTCGTCTGTTTGATTGTCTTGGAGAAACAAGAGAGGATTTTTAAAGCTGAATTTCCAATGTTGCTTTTTCTTTTTGGATACATTGAAAGTATTCGAAACTTGAACTCTGTTTCTTTTTCTTTTTTCTGAATGCAAAGTTGATTGTTTATGAGGGTCCCACGTGTGATCTTTGTTGTGTTTGATAAAAGACCAAACTGAAAGTAATTTGCTTTTTTGTTTGGTTGCCTAGAAATACAAAAAAGAAGAAGAAAACCTACGTTTCAGTTTCTCTTATGTCGTTTTGTTTCTACTTTATTCATGATTTCTTTTTCTTGTAAATTGGCCATTTTGCATTGAAGTATGAAAGGTTTTTTTTTTTTTTTCCTTTTTCTTAATTCTTTTATTTCAACTTCTTGATCATTATTGAGATGGATCCTCCCCCCCCCCCCCCTTCCAAATCCATGATCCTGAGGAACACTGTAGAGTGGTGTTTTGTTCCAATTTTCAGTAAAATGGGTGCTTGATCAGTAAATGTTTTTCTTTATATAGATTCTACAGCTACTCGCTTCCTATAAATTTATGGCTTTATATCATGTTTAGATCGAAACACTGCTTTTTACTACGAGTTTCTTTTTTTTCTTGTTATGTAAAATAATTGTTTATTTACCAACATTGTTACATGAACAGGTTCTGCTTGAAACCAAATCAGTCTCAAATTAGAGCTTCCTGTGCTTTTTTAGATGAGGTTTTGCTTGGATTTGTAGGCTGTGGGCTATCAGTTATTTAACTTTATGGCAAACCATGAGTTGGTGATTGAGCAAAATCAAGATTTGTCACTACGGCAGAACCATTATGTCGGAATGGGGCATGATGCCAACTTTGTTCTTGGTCGTAATCATGATTTATTACGTTCAGAGCAGATCCCTGATGTTGATTCGGTCATCCGGCCTGCTCATGATCACTCTCAGACATGCACAAATGATGTAGCTCTGTTACGTGATAATCTTCATGATTATGAAGAGAATGGATTAGATATGGATCAAATTAACTACCCTGGTGCGGAGGAAGACCGTGCTGGTGGTGAGAAACATGATGATCAATTCCCTGCTGTTGTTCAAGATCATGAATTGGGTTTTGATGGTACTGAATTGACTCTTGTGAAGCACCAGGATATTTCAGACAGCTTAAATTCGGATTTGCAGCTAAATCGGGAAATGAGTATTGAACCTGTATCATACCTGTTTCGTCAACAAGAACAGATGATAGTTGGTTCTCCCATGCTTCAGCACCGCTCATTAGTTTTGGTGGAAAACCATGAATTGACTGTTGGAAAAGAGTTCACTGATGTCCACAGCTGTAGGAGGGCCCTGAGAGATGCAGCTATTGCTCTTCGCTTTGAGATGCAAACAATAAAGTCGGACAAGACTCGTTTTACAGTTAAATGCGCGAGTGAGGGATGCCCTTGGAGAATACATGCTGCAAAGCTCCCTGGTGTTCCTACTTTTACCATTAGGACCATCCATGACCAACATACTTGTGGAGGGATTACACATCTTGGTCATCAACAAGCCTCGGTTCAGTGGGTTGCAGATGCAGTAGCAGAAAGCATCAAGGAAAATCCTCACTATAAACCCAAGGAGATATTGGAAGAGATTCACCGTGTTCACGGAATCACGTTGTCATACAAGCAAGCTTGGAGGGGCAAGGAACGCATCATGGCCAGTGTGCGTGGCTCTTTTGAGGAAGATTTTCGCCTCCTCCCGCAATATTGTCATATGATCAGAAGAACAAATCCAGGAAGTATTGCTCGGGTTTATGGGGATCCTGTTGATAACTGTTTTCAACGCCTTTTCATCTCATATCAGGCATCCATCTATGGTTTTCTGAACGCATGCCAACCTCTTATTGGACTTGATACAACCGTTTTGAAAAGCAAGTACCTGGGGAGCATGCTTTTTGCCTGTGGTTTTGATGGAGATGGTGCTGTATTCCCTCTTGCATTCGCGGTGGTTGATGAGGAAAACGATGACAATTGGATGTGGTTCCTAGCTGAGTTGCACTATCTGCTTGAGATCAATGCAGAGAACATGCCCAGGCTTACCATCTTGTCTGATAGACAAAAGGGTGTTGTAGATGCTGTGGAAGCAAACTTCCCAACAGCTTTTCATGGGTTCTGCATGCATCATCTCGTTGACTGTTTCCAGAAGGAGTTCAATAGTTCTGTGCTTACCAACCTTTTCTGGGAGGCTGCTTATGCGCTCACCAGAACTGAATTCGAAAAAAAACTCATTGACATTCAAGCAATCTCACCAGAAGCTACTACTTGGATTCAAAATATTCCTCCTCGTTTATGGGCCACATCACATTTCGAAGGGACAAGGATGGGACTCCTGGCGGCCAACATTGTGGAATGTTTAAGTGCTTGGATAGCAGAGGCCTCTAGCCTTCCAATAATCCAAATGATGGAGTGCATCCGTCGGCAACTGATGACTTGTTTCAATGAGCGTCGTGAGACAAGCATGCAGTGGACAGGCAATCTTGTTCCTCCTGCAGAAAGGATTGTATTGGAAGCCTATGATCATGCATGCACTTACCAAGTGTTCAAAGCAAACGAATCTGAATTCGAGGTACGATGCCCCAATGATGGAGCATTCGTAGTAGATATCCGAACCCGAAGCTGTTATTGTCGTGGGTGGGAGCTGAGTGGACTTCCTTGTTCTCATGCCATTGCAGTCCTCCTTTCTTGTAGACAGAATGTGCATAGGTTTACAGAAAGTTGTTTCACAGTGACAAGTTACCGAAAGGCATACTCGCAGACAATACACCCTGTTCCTGATAAAGCCCTTTGGAAAGAGATGTCTGAACAATCCCCAAATGAAGGGTCTAAAGACGTTGAGGTCACTATAAAACCACCCAGGTTGCTTCAGCCACCAGCAAGACCTAAAAAGAGACGAGCTCGTGCCAAGAATGCTGGTTGGGCAAAACGGATGGTGCATTGCAGTCGCTGTAATCAAACCGGACATTTCAGAACTACATGTACAGCACCTATATAGAAACTCATTTTTCAAAGTTTTCCCCTGAACTGTGCAGATAGAGAAGTAATTTTTTAGTTTGAAAATTTTTTTAGAGCTGCTATTGTCAGCTCTACTTTAGTAAGCACAGATATATATATATAGGTTTTCCATAGATAACTGAATACCTTAGTTCTATATTCGAATTAACTTTGGCAAGCTTACTTAAATATATATATATATATATATCAAGAAGTTGCAAGTTCAAATTTTTTTTTTTTTCCACAGTTTGCTTGCATTTGATGATAACTTTTAGCAACATATTCAAGCAATAAGGCATTCTTTTTTTATAAATAATAGCAATAATGCGAATAAACTATCGTGTCCTATTTATTTCATGTAATGTCTTTACGCAAGGGTTTATTATTTATATAAGCAATAATTTAACCATGCATGAATGCATGCATGCAATCGCAATGTGGATCCATCCACCTTTGTTTTTTTGACATTGAAACTTAGTAATATTCATTTTCTTCCAATTCCCAAAAATAATATAAAAGGCTTCGATGGATCGAATTAAGTTAAATTAAGAACCATAATATAAATAGCAAAAAGAAGTTTTGAATATGGGAGATGTATGCATTTAGGGGAAGCAAGAAATCATCAGATTATTACATGTGTCCGTGCTCGATCTTCATCTCAATGAGCATCCTTGAAACCATCTCAATGAACAGATATAAAGGATAAAAATGTGCAGGTTCAACCAAGATTAATGGCAATTTTGCTTCTGGCATTGGGGTTCTCATCATCATCATCATCATCATCAAGCCTCGAAGAAAATTCTAGTTTTTGGAATTATAAAACATGCATAAAGGTAAGTCACAAACCATTTTACAAACCCTTTTACGTGATTTACGCATCTATATATAAATTAATATATATATATATCTATTTGTGTTGTTCAGATAATCACAGCGAACCCACATTCACACAAATCATGGTTGCCTCTACTATAGGCATCATCATTGCAGCAGCGTTGCGGTTTCATCTATGGAAACTAAGGGATGAAAAGATCATCCCACGCCTACGATCCAGAGACAAAGGCGGCGGCCGCATTGATAAGGTCGAACGCTTCCCTCAGTACGTAGGTAAATATATGTATATTTAAATTTATATGATCCTCCATGGATTCTCCTTCACGTATTTCGAGTCCGACCCTTGATTTTGTTTCTCCTATCCTATGTATTTCAGCTAGGCAGATGGGATTTAAAGATAGAAGAGAATGCCCTTTGCTCTGCAAGTTATCCGCCGAATATATCAGGAAATTAGAAGGTTGTGAAGATGATATATATACATTCTTCTCCAATGAGCCCGATGTGGATTCTCTCTTTGTTAAGCTTGTGGAAGAGTTTGAGAGATGCATTCTTAGTTATTTTGCATTTCATTGGTGCCATGCAGATCTTATGATCACCCAGGTAATAATATATGTATATGTATGTTAGATTCATTTCTCTTTTCATTCTTTCTTTATATTTTCTGTATTCTGATAGAAACATGTAGAAAATGAACTCTTTTTTTTTTTTTTTTTTTTTTTTTTTGCTATATGGTTTCAGGTTTTAAGTACTGATGCTGAACCCAAGAGAAAGCTCAAGCAGATTTTCATGGCAGCAACTAGGTTGGACATTGATTATTACATTACCTTTTCATTGTTGTCATATCATTTTAAAAATATGAAATATTGAAATGAGATGGACCATTTTGTATATGCATCCAACTATTACAAGAAACTGGAATTAAGATCTTAAACCAGCCAAGATATAGTCTCTTACCATCCTTGTATATGCTGAAGCACCTATGTTCGAACATGGGGACATGCCTCTACATATAAGAAAACAAACTGAGCATATTCATATCGTATACATACCAACATTTGATGCTAATTCCTACAGGAGAATAAATCATGCTTTTCTAATATAGGGAGCAGAGATTTGAGAGGGTGACAAAAAATCTAAAGGTGGCTAGAGTTTTCACTACATTGGTGGAAGAAATGAAAGCAATGGGGCTTACATCAACAGATGATTCTCAATGTACAGAGGTGATGGCTCCAGTGGCTCACAGTGACAGAAGTCCAGTGCTGCTCCTCATGGGAGGTGGGATGGGAGCTGGGAAGAGCACTGTGCTTAAGGACATTCTCAAAGAGTAAGCCCTTTTTTTACCAAAAAAAAAAAAAAACAACAACTTAAGACCAAGATGAACTTAAATGTAATTGTTCGACTTATGTTCTAGGAAGAATCAAAATGCAATAAAACCTGGAGCTTAACCACTGTTTAGTTACAGATATCTTTATTTCTTCCTACAGCATTTAAACGCTGTATATTAAAAACAAGAGCAATATTTAAAAGTACTAATATCAAGCGTTTTGCATAACATATGAACAGACCATTCTGGGCAGGAGCAGCAGGGAATGCAGTTGTGATTGAGGCAGATGCATTCAAAGAATCAGATGTTATCTACAGAGCCCTCAGCAAACGAGGTCATTCAGACATGGTCCATACAGCCGAATTAGTAAGTATTGATTTCTCTGTCTCATCCCACATCCAGTCCACCATGTCCTTCACTTTAGCACACCAAAATTCTATCAATCATATCATACCATTCACCTTGTCTCACTCAGCTGCATGATAGTAGGCGAATAGAAGGACATTTTGTATTCAATGGGATAGCTTAATGACTGAAACTGGTTTCACTATACAATAACAACATAACTTAATAGGTTATATTGAGTGGCATCTATGCATGTTTCTTATCGGCACTTAAGATGGAGGCTTAATTAATCGAAACAGGTGCACCAATCATCTACAGATGCAGCATCGTCCCTTCTAGTGACAGCACTGAATGAAGGGCGGGATGTGATCATGGATGGAACACTGTCCTGGATACCATTTGTTTTACAGACAATAACTATGGCCAGATGTGTCCATCGCCGCCGGTATCGCATGGGTGCTGGTTACAAGAAAAACCCCGATGGGACCATAACTGAGAACTACTGGGAACAAATCGAAGAAGAAGATCAAGTTCCAGAAGGAGGCAAAAGGAGGAAGCCATACAGAATAGAGCTGGTTGGGGTTGTTTGTGAAGCTTATTTAGCAGTTATTAGAGGCATAAGGTAAGGCACACACTGAAACAAAACTATGCCTAGTAAGAATATTTTATTTCCCTTTTACCCTGAGATACTGATTCTATGAAGGAATCTAATAAATTCAGGAGAGCTATAATGTGTAGACGAGCCGTAAGAGTGAATTCACAATTGAAATCCCACAAGAGATTTGCAAATGCATTTCCAACATATTGCCAACTGGTTGACAACGCTAGGCTATATAGCACCAATGCCTTGGAAGGTCCACCTAAGGTGAAATTTCACTATCACTCCCACCTTCATTTGTTAGCATTATTACTTGATGAAGTATTGACTTAAACAATGTATGTGAAGTTGATAGGATGGAAAGAGAAAGACAGGACATTACTAGTGGATCCCGACGAGATCGGGTGTTTAAAGAGGATAGGCAGGCTGAACGAAAACGCGGATTCCATATACGAACTTTACAGGTATCCTAACCCCGCCTGTCAAACCGGTTCGATATGGAAAGACATTGTACTATCACCTTCAAGAGTAAATATCCAACAGGAACTGAAGTATACCATCCAGAAAGTTGAAAGAATGGCAAATGTAGTTTCCCACATATGAATGTTCACAAAACAGAAATTGCAGGCTGAACATGTCTAAATTCTCATACCTTGTTGGATGATGATGATGATGAAGCTTTATATGTAAATTTATTGTTACTAGCTAAAGCCAAGTTTAGACTATGAAACTGAAAACCACAATATTTCCCTTTAATTGTTTCAAATAATCTGCTAGTATCAGTAGAGTGTATTGGCTTAATGGGAACTCCAAACAGGGATTTTTAAGAAAAGAAAAAGCAAAGAGCAATTGCAGCTGCAACTTTGAGATAAAGTTTCCGAAGTTCACACAATTCAGTTAATGCAGATGGAGTATTTTGTATGATTTAAATTATGGTATCAATGCAGTTGGATCATCATTCCACTTTTTAATTCAGCTCTTAATCTCAAAATATGTAATTTTTATATATATTTTTTAATCGGACGGGTTATTGAACTGATCAAATTATCGATTTTTTATTTGATTGATTCATACAATTCGATCAAATAAATTATTACAAATTAATCGATTCAACCTTTTCTAGACCAATACCCTGATGGATCCGATTGTAAAAGAGTGAAAAAATAGCACCTACTAAGTTCGTTCAATGGACCAAGTCAATTGGTGTCCAATCCGGGTCGGTAGAATAAAATGCCCGTTTCCATTTCGGTTACCATATAAATTCTCGCCCCGCAATATCTTAACCCTAGAAAACGCACTCTCTTGCTCACTCTCCCGCGGCTTCGAGCTTTTGGTGCTGTTTACTTCATCTCCTAGCCATGGTCTCGCCATCGTTGCTAACTTCACTCATCTCTCTTTTCTTTCAATGTTGCTTCATTTTCTAGATCCTTCTCTTCAAGTTTCTCGGGATCCAAATATTTTCTTAACAATGGTGCTTTTTCTAAGGTTTTGTTTTTGGTTCATTTTCATTTAGGCGGACGTGGATGCCGATGTCGCTGCACCAGGTGTACCGAAGAAGAGAACGTTCAAGAAGTTCAGTTTCAGAGGTGTCGATCTCGATGCTCTCTTGGATATGTCCACTGATGAACTCGTCAAGCTCTTTCCCGCCCGTGCACGCCGAAGGTTAGCTCTCGCTATTTTCCCTACTCGATCTTCTTTTTTACTTTTTAATTCTTCTAGACTGTTTTTATGCCTTTTTTTAATTTCGAAAATTAGATAGTTTCGTTTCTACTTTTTTAGGTTTCAGAGAGGTTTAAAGAGGAAGCCAATGGCTCTGATAAAAAAATTGCGCAAGGCTGTAAGTATTCTATTTCCCTTCTTTTTCGACTATGTGAGGACCTAATTAATACTTTATTTTTTTCTTTTCTTGTTTTTTAATGCTTGGATTTGCATTTCATATGATTACTTTCTTAAAATGCATAGGGTTTTGGATTACTCTCCTAGTCTTTTTCTGTAATATATTGTTGTAGTTGGTTGTGTATGGTACTTTAATGTGATTAACTAGATATAGATAAATGGTATTGATGATCATCTACAGTTTTATGAGGAAAATGCTTCCTAGATTCGATAGCCAGTAGTATATTGTTCTTAGAATTTTCTGAACTTCACTTTGTTTATATTGCTCCTCTTCATTTGACGACGTTTACCATATATTTTTTACAATACAGTTGATTTTTTTACTCTATGTTGGTTCTCTTGATTTGTGTACATAATAAAGTTATCTGTTTCACAAGCAACATTGTGGGAATCTTATGATTTCATGGCTGTAATAGCTTGATCATTTCATGATTATCTTCCTTTCTCCTTTGCCCTTCTTTAGCTATTGTGTAGTTTCATATATGGAATCTCTTTGTTACGTGAGATTTGTGGCTGTTGCAAATATTGCCAGTGAAGTAGATAGCGTGATTATTCATTATGATATTTAACTGATTTGTTGATTCATAATAAATTTCCCCTGAACCATTTTATTCCATGTTAATGATGACTATAAAGTAACTATAGATAGCACCATAAACTGAGAATGTTTTGCTGGTGTCTTGAAATAGAAACGTGAGGCTCCACCTGGTGAGAAACCCGAACCAGTTAGGACACACCTCCGCAACATGATTATAGTTCCTGAAATGATTGGTAGTATTATCGGTGTTTACAATGGAAAGACCTTCAATCAAGTGGAAATCAAGCCAGAAATGATTAGCCACTATTTGGCTGAATTCTCAATCTCCTACAAGCCGGTAAAGCACGGAAGACCGGGTATTGGTGCCACCCATTCATCCAGGTTTATTCCACTCAAATGAAAAAGATTATGCATGTGTCTTTATTCTTGGTCTTGTTGGAATGTTGTTTTGTTATTGAATTTTGATCAATGTGTCTAGTGTTGATGCTTCTCTTTTGAGTATTCAATTTAGAAAAGGACTCTGTCAAGCTTTGCATTTCTTTCCTATTTCCCCTTATTCTGAACTATTACTAAAAAAATTAAGGGTTTTGTTATTGAATTTTGATCAATGGGTCTGGCCTGGCTTTGATGAAACAATTAGGCTCAAGTTTTTTGGCCCAGTTCTCAGCTGACCGATCTTGTTTATCCCCCCATTCTCCACATAACTGACATGTTAAGTAAAAACCCCCCTTATATTCTATTATATTATTATTGGATAAGCAAACCCAACCTATATTCAATCATAATCAGATTCATTACATTTTCCTAAATTTTAAGGTAAAAAGTTATCCCTTGTGTGGGGTTTCACTTGAAAGAACAAAAGCCCCCAGTTTTTATATCTTTAATTATGTAGTGTAACTATGAATACTAACCTTTCTATCCATGTTACGATTTTATTTTTATTATACTAAAAATTGGAATTAATTTTCAGGTAGCCCTAACAATCACAAACTCATTGCAGTTTGAACAAATGTTAAATTGCTGAGTCAATCTTTTGTATTTCTTACCCACATAAGACAAGGAAAGCCAGCCTACTTGCCCTGTCCTGAAACCAATCCTCGTAACGCATTCCTTGTGTCATATGATGGGTTTTATGGTTTCACAGATGTGACTCTTATCTTCTGATTGGACATCATCTAGTCTACAACTAACAAATTGTTGGCTCGTCTCAATTCATTTTACTTTTTCAACTCTTCTTTCTTATCATCTAAGGTTGTTCTTGTTGCATTAATAGTTGTTTGAAGCACCAACTTTTTAACCAAAATTCAACCTCCAAATTTTGATCTCATTATCATCATTCCTTTGGCTAGCGTATTGTCTGGTTTAGCTCACGATTTTGTCCACAAAAAGTCTCTCTAGGACTACAGCACCGAAATTTCTACCATAGTGCCACAGCTAATCCATTCAAACAAGTTCAGGAAAAAGGTCGGCCTTTTGCTAATGGAAGAGGGAATACAGTTGCAATGTGTTGTCGAACCATGTTGCCCATGTTAGTTTAGTCTACGCAGTTCACATGCCTTGTTGCAAGGCTCACTAGAGTTTCACTTCCAATAATAACATGTTATATAATTGGAGATTGTTAACTCAGACAAATCTTTGAAGGCAATCAGTTTGGTAGGTATACCCTAGTTATGTCATTATTCAGAAATTTCCAGCTGTATGTACAACACTGCAAATCCCTTGTTGGCCTTTAAAGTTTACAGGAGATGACACATATAACCCAAAAAGTGAAAAGAAACTTGAAAAATTATGACCAAGACTTGGTAGCTTGGACAAATTTTCGACAATTTTGGTTTGGTTCCAAACGTATTCACGCGTAGACGTGCAAACAGCAGCCAAACTTCCATCTCATGCCATGTTGCACACAAAAGAAAGGCAGCCCCACAACCCCTTTTGTTCATAAAAAATTAAAATGTATACCAATTACAGCATCTTGGACAGCACTAATGGCATTTCATTTAATTCAAAAAGTTCAACCCCTTTCAAGCTTTTCATTGCCATGGAAGATGGAACAGTTCTTTACAATTTAAACCTCAATTCCACAATCTCGTTTTGATCCAGCACTAGGCTTTTAATGTCGGCTGCCGAATTTTTAGAAAAGGCTTGGAAAGCCAACCTTCCAAAGCCCCTCAAAAAGAAGGAGAAAAGAAGAAAGAAACTGCTCCTATTTATCCCATGCTTGAACCATGCAAAATATGTACACGACCAGATTGAACATTGAAAGACTTGAAGAATTCTTTAGCAATGTTTCCACTGAGATTATGTCGTTGCTTGTGACGGTAACTTTGGGTGGTTGTGCTCACCTTCATACGTAACAATAAGCATCGACGGCTCTTCCAAGCACCTCTCCACATGTTTCCTCGCAGGGCAACCTCTCATACTGCTACATTTATAATATCCCCTACACAGTTTATAAACAAAAGACCACCTAAGTCGATATTATACGACAGACTCCACCAACGGCACATAAAATTTTACAGCTCGGTCCTATAAATGCTTAAACATTATAAAACTGAAGACTTAAATGCATCCCTCTATTCATCTTAGTCCTGGTGAGAGTCAAAATCAGATGAGAATCAAAAGCTTAAAACACTATATTTCAAGTCCCCTAATGGAAAAGATAATCTGATAATCATATATCGCAGACACTACGACCATGGAGTTAAATGACTTTCCATTACTAGTCATTTTCAATCTAAAAGTTCATCCATGCATACAAGCAAAACCAAGCAGGGCAACACCAAAATTCATATAAATGAGATAGCAGTCTGATAAGATGATAATGATTACCTGGGGTGAGGAGAACCCTTGATTGGCTTCTGCCCATATTTCCTCCATGAATAATCATCAGGAGGAATATCAGCAAGCTTGTTACTGATAGCAGGAACCTTGATTGATCTCTTTACTCTATGTTTCCTGTCAATACAATGCAACCAATTTAAGGTAAAAACTCAACAATCTAGATCACATCCCTTCACTCTCCATAAAAGGGAAAGCATAATTCTATAAAGATGTGAAATTGTGGAAAAAGAAGAGAATCCAACCTCTTTTTTGAGCAGTGGCATTTCCCACTACTTCCACATTTGACACTCCCATCTTCTCCCTTACCAGAACACTTCTTTTTGTGTTGAGAACCCTGATCCGAGGATCGAGGTGCGCCGATTAAATGGAAGGCATTCCCACTATCCATGTTAGCTACACTACCATCTATACTCAGAGAAGAAATGAAAGACCTAGTTGATGACATGGTAGGTGTGCAGCTAGAGCTATCAAAGTTGAAGTTAATCCCACTATTACTCTTCCTAGACAACATTTCAGCTTGATGCTGTTGGAGCTGTAGCCTTTGTTGGTGGAGGAAATGATAGTGGGCAGGAGGTGGTGGCTGTTGGGCGAGTGGAAGAGGGTTTTTACCATTCGAACTCAGTTCCAAACATGGGGTTCCCAAATAGAGAGAGCTCTTAGCATGTGAACTAAGCTCTTGATGGTAACTGAGCTGCAAATCCTTGGATGGATAATCTGTTGGGTTATGGTGTTGGTTATCCAAAAAGATGCTTTGAGGAAAAGGGGTTTGTAATTTCCTCAGTTTCCTCACTCTTGCATGTCCCAAACTAGAGTTTAAAAGAGAAACTACTCTTTTGAACTTAAAAACAGCCTCCCCTGTTTCAGCCATTAAATTCCTGTAGTGAACTTGATCTTGAGGCTGAGACAAAAGACTCAATACTCTATGGCAACTCTCTACTGCTGCCTTGTTAGCTTCCTCAACCTCCTCCATATTACCACCAATTCTGCAAACCCAGATTAGCTAAACCAAAAAAAAAAAAAAATCAACAAAGTTCACTAAAACATTAGATCTTTAAACCAAAAAGATAAAACAAAAGAAAGACCAATCAGCGAAAATTCAACTTCCAGATCACCCAGAGACTCAACAAGGATCAAAGCAGAAACAACTCTCTCGTTAAGAGAAAAATAAAGGGAAAAAGTGCCCCCAAAAAAAGAAAGAAAAAAAAGACAGACCTTGTTGGACTTGGTGTTGTCAAAACCCTAAATTCTTCTCCCCACGTTTTACTTTTTCTATTTTCTGAGATTGAAAGGTGTGAAAGAGAAGACTTTGTTTTTGGCTTTGAGAGGAGAGAAACTCACAAACGGCCATAATACAAACAAAGCTCCCATCTTTTCTACTATATTATTATTATAATATTACAAAAAACAAAAACAAAAAATCAATAGGAAGAGAGATTTAAATAAATAAATAAGAAAAAGGGGGAAGATGAAGCAATGAAACTGCCGTCTTTGTCACAGATTTGAAGGTGGGACCCAAACAAAACACCTTGGTTTGGGTTCATTCTTTTCCTTCTGCCATTTCTGCTTAACACCATTTCAGCTCCAGTTGTTTTTAATTATCAATCTGTTCCAGAAACCAGACATGCTTTGAGGTTTCCTTATACTTTGTCTTCTACTACTGTAAATTGCAGAGTTGTTGAGGAACTGGTCAAGAGTTGGAGGGGACATTGATACTTACTTTTCAATCCTCTGCTCTTTTTCTTTTTTTTTTCTTTTTTTACTTCTTACTATTTACTTTATTGTAATTCTTCTTGTCCTAACCATGGACGATGAAATTTGTCATTTTTTGTGTCATAGATTTAGACTATTATTATTAACCTAATTCAATTCCATCATTTTTACAAACCGATTATCTTTAAAATTACTACAAATGTTAATGCATTTTCTCATTGTCTAGTTGAAGGATGCTAAATATGAATTACTCCTTTTTTTAGCATTTTTCATGTTGAAAAACAAAACACAAATGATGCATTGCGTATTCACATACATACTGATAGCTTAATTATTACATATAGAATCCACCCAGGGTGGATTTCATACATATTATTAAATCAAAAAGTATTCAATCGAGTTGAATCGAATAAAAAAATTTCAAGTTAGTCAAGTTGACGAATCATATTTTAGCAACCAAACTCAATTTGAATTTTTTTTGAATCGAGTCAAAATTTCAAGTCAAGTTAACGAATCCTATTATTTATATTAATTGTTGTGGTTACATGGACCGATTATTTAACTAGTAGACGAAGTACAAAAAATAATATAATGGTTTTGCCTTTTAATTTAATGGGTAAACATTTATTAAAACGACATAGTTTTGCCTTTTAACTTTTAACTTTTAAAAAGGTAAACATTTATCAAAACGACATAGTTTTGTCTTTTCTTATTCGGATTTTCGAATAACTCGAATTATGTAATTCATATTCGAGCTAAACCAAAAATCTTAACTTTTTCTTCGAGTTGATCTGAATAACTTGATTAACTCATATAACTCGAACTATTTAGTTCAAAATTTAAATCTTTTATCGAGTTTTTCGAATTGAATCGGATTTTGCTCACCCCTACTTTTAACTTTTAACTCAAATTTAGGTCAACCAGGATCCAATTTGTATTCTTTGGTGGTAAAAGTATTAAAAGTTGAATTTGTTGTGGTATAAATCTTAACAAATCAGAATCTATCATGTGAGATCATTAAAAATAAAATTATATGCGGAAGCGTACCTAAATCTATTATTGGAGATTGCTCCAAGAAAATAGTTTCTCTCTTAGTATAACTCTCTCTAATGGGGATGGAAAAGAAATACGAGATACATACTTTTTTAGGGGACCATTGCCCCTTTTTAAATAACTGGTTATTAAATCAGTTTTTGGTATTTATAATTTGACCCCTCATCAAATTATAAATACAACTTATGGTGTCTACACATTATTTCCATGACACTTTAAAACCTATGACACTTATAACATAATTGCTCACTTAATATTGTATCACACTTTATAATAGCATTATACATTATACATATGTGTTCATAATTGAGGATTTTAATATAACATGACTATATTTTGATATTTTTTTCTATCAAAAATGGGCAAATTAGTCTCTATACGTTAGATCAGAAAGTAAATTGATCATTCAGTTAAAAATTTCATCTATTTCTACTGTTAAAAATTGGTTTTTGTACCTCAACATGAGGTACATGTGGCGCACCACATTTCACTATCTAGTTACTCTGTCAGCTATACCAATTTTTAAAAGTAAAAATTAATAAAATTTTTAACAAAAAGGATTAGTTTACTCATTGATCTAATGTACAAATATTAATTTATCCATTTTTTTAATATAAGGGGCAAAATGTAATTTAAAACCTAGTACACATACTTCATTATATTTTTACCACCCTTTGTTACATTTAATGTATTATTAAATTATTTAAAAATTGATGGGGCTTTTGACGAGAGAAGTAAATGTGCGGCGTCTGGGGTTGTAGCTAGGGATAGCTTGGGGCAAGTAATCATTTCCTTAACAAAACTTCATGGAAAGGTTGAATCAGCCTTTGCGGCTGAAGCTTTTGCTGTCGCGAGCGATCAAGCAAGCAAATCGAAATGGAAGAAATGTATATTGTTATAGAGGAGATTCATTGACAACGATTAAGAAATGCAAGAAAAATAGCCTAGATTAGTCACAGATCGGGACTATTGTTCATGATATTCATCAGATGAAATCCAGAAGAAATAGTTTAAAGTTCGAGTTTATTCCACGATCGGCAAACAAACTAGCACACATACTACTAGCAACATGTAAGCTCGAAAAGAAAAGAAGAGATTTACTGCGAAGAAGCGTCCCCATGGTATCTTTGGAAGCCAAAGAGAGAGAGAGAGCACTCGAGAACCGTTTGAGAAATGAAATGAAGAGGAAGCGGAGGGTCTTCACAAATGGTAAAGTGAATGGACTTGAAGCAGGATTAAAGCCCCTCGGTAAAGGAAGAGAACAATAAAAGAAGCTTTGAAAATGTAGTAGGAAGGAAATGGTAGTCTAAATGGCGAAATTAGTGGTTAAGATGTAGACTACATTGGGAACTGGAAACGTCTGGGAGAAGATAAGGCTGATAGCGTGATGGACGGGTTACTAGTTGGCTTATTGGGCAGAGCACGGGGCAGCTTTAATGGCTCCAGAACGTTCATTTGTTTGTCGTTTCTGTTTTTGATTTTGAAAAGGCTGTTGGTTCTAAACCAGGCCAAGTGATAGGAAATTTAGTTTTGTTTTAGTCTAGTTTGTTGCTTATGAGGCCGGAATAACGGGCCTTCTTTTATTTCCTTTGAATTTGTATTTTAGGAAGATGAATAAAGCCCAATTTGAAGCTTTTTCAAAAAAAAAGTATTTAAAAATTATGACATATATTTATTAATACTAAAAAAAAAAAAGAGTAAGAAAGGGTAAAAAACTTAAATGCGTAGTAAACTTTATGCTTTTTTTTTTTACTTTGCTTTGAAGCGTTTTAACTTTTTCTTTCTTATCAAAAGTGGGGCCTAGGCCCGGTACACGAGGGCAGAATCCGATTAAGCCGTTGTTGGGTCCAACCAATCATATTTCCCCACGTGTACCCATTTTCGCCCTTAAAATCTTAGCACGTACCTCATGATAAGCGGTGCCTTTGACCGCCGAGATGCTTATGTCGGAACGCTAACTTGGCCCTGGAGTACACTGAGCGTGGGACCCAAGTAGGTCCCGCTGCCCTTGAATGATATACACCTTCCAAGGCTTCATTAATAAAATAATATATATATAAAAGGGTAAATTCATAGTTAGTCATTAAACTACGGGTAAGTTTTAGTTTTAGTCATTTAACTGAAAAAAGTTACAATTTGGTCACTGAAATTTTCGAAATTGTTTTATTTGGTCACATGACTGTTAAGTGACATTTTTTTAGTTGGTATAATAATAATTTTAGTCTTTATTTTTTATACTTTTTTGTTAATTTGACGTTGATTATATATAAAATGATAAAAAATTGAAAATCTTTTTAAAAATACTAAAATCTAAAATAAAAAGGGTAAACTACTTAAATAGTCACTTTTGTTTCCCTCGTGTTACATTTTAGTCATTTATATTTGAAATGTTACGTTTTAGTTACTTACGTTGACGTGTTGTAACATTTTAGTCACTGAGCCATTAATTATCGTTAACAGTGTAACGATAAGCTGACGTGGCACGTTAAATCATCATTTAAAATTTTAGGTTAAATTATACAATTGGTTCCCATATTTTTTCGTTTTGAGCAATTTATTTTTTTCTTTTATGTTCTTTTAACTTTCCTTTTTTTCTCTATTTTCCATTCTCTTCTACTTCTCCCTCTATTTTCTTCCCTTCTCCATCTCTTTTAACGTAAAAGAAAAAAAATTAACTTGCTCAAAAAGAAAAAAAATATGGGGACCAATTGTATAATTTAACTTAATTTTTTTGTTTGAAATGATGATTTAACGTGCCATGTTAACTTACAATTACATTGTTAACGGCAATTAATGCTCAGTGACTAAAATGTTACAACACGATAACGTGACCAAAACGTAACATTTCAAACATTAGTGACTAAAATGTAACTTGAGAGAAATAAAAGTGATTATTTTGGTAGTTTACCCAAATAAAAATAAAAGTAGATAAATTTTCAAAAATAGATAAAGTAAGAAAAAACGAGAGATTATTTTTAAACCCTCCATAATTTCTCTCTGTATTATCTGTATAAAGATATCCAATACCCATTCTTTAAAAGGCATAGAAAAAAAGCATTAAGCAAAATTATCTATATTTAACTTCTTCTGTTTCTTGGCATGATTTTTCGTTATAAGAAAATAAAATAATTTAGAATACAATATTTTTTTTACAATTTGGATTTTTGAAAGATAATTTAAATAAATTGAAAATCTGAATTAAGTTTGAAAAAGAAAATTTTACCGTATTTTTTGGCTAAAAAATAGAATCAAAGTCGATTTCACAAGTCTCTATAATATCAATTCTGACATTCTTCAAGGGCATGGAATTTAACTTGAAAATATTACTAATTTGATTTCGAGAAATACTAAGGAGGCATGTAGTGATTTAATTTTTTGTTTTGGGTTTTTTAATTTGTTAGGAATTCTATTAAATGTTTTTTTTTTATTTTCCATACATTTTTAGACTTTATTTTTCTAGAACTTTTATATAGAATTTTTTTTTATAATTTTTATATAAAATCAAGGTTAATTTGACAGAAAATATAAAAGAAGGGGATTAAAATCATTATACCAGTTAAAAAAGTGTCACTTAATAGTTGAGTGACCTAAAAAAATAATTTCTAAAACTTTAGTGATCTAATTGTAACTTTTTTTAATTAAGTGGTCAAAACGAAAATTTACTCATAATTTAGTGACTAATGATGTAGTTTACCCATTAAAAAATAATAGTTAATATATTATTTTTATAATTTAACAAAAATAGTGTATTACTATATTTAAAAAGGTTAAATCCGTTGATAACTTTCTTGTATCGGGGTTTAAACTTTTTTTTGTTCAAGTTAGATTTGAACTTAGCAATTGTTCCTACATTGGGATTTGGATAAGCAAGTATTCCCGCACTAAGGGGCTAGATTCCAACAACGAACTTAGATTCCAACTTGCTTAAAACATTGTATAAAGAATATAAAAAAGATTTAAAAATGCTTATAAACACTTCTTAATTTAGAAAGTATATTTTCTTTTTTAACTTAAGAATATAGATTTCTCCAAACTTTGATTTTACTGGTTTTTTTTTTCTTTTACTAATTTTATTTAGGTCAAATTTTGCTATTAGACCTTGTACTTTGTGTAAGTTGTGGATTTAGTACATATACTTTAATTTAGTTATTTTCAGTCCCTGTACTTTTAGAATTTGAAAATTTTAGTCCTAACCAAATGATAACTATTAAATTCATTAAGTTAGGTTTTGTTATTTTTAAAATTTGGTGTGTCAAACATTTTATCAAGCGTGTAACGCTATGTCTGCTTATTATGTTCATATATTACTCACAATAAATTGGTTAATAGATTTAACGACTGTCGTTTGTATTAAGCTTAAAATTTCGAAATTCAAAAAATGTAGTCAATAAGAATGATCCAATTGATGAACGTTAACTAAATCTATAACTTTACGCATAATACATGATTAATGACATAATCTAACCAAACAAAATTATCTGCTACCATTAGATAAGACTGAAATTTCAAAATTCGAAAAGTACAAAGGTTGAAATTGATCAAATTAAAGTACAAAAACTAAATACACAATTTGAACAAATTACATGGTCTAATAGCAGAATTTAACCTTTTATTTTTGTAACATCTTTAATTAAAGTAATTGTCATCAGTCATCTTCGTGGAAGTAATTACATGTAGTGCATGTGTTCATATATATATATATATATATATATATATATATATTATCCATAATTTATATATTTTTATAGTTTAAAGAATGAATTATTTGGAGTCAGCATTTTGAGTATTAGTGAAAGAATTCAGGGCGAACTTAGAAATTTTATTTTGAAAGTTAAAATTAAATTTTAATTTTTAATAAATTATATTTTTATAATTTTTAAAATATTAAATCAATTTTTTATTATTTTTAGGAGGGTAAAATGTAATTTTATTTTTATTAATTTAAAATTTTAAAGAGCTTAAATGGATAATTTTCTATTTTAGAGAAGGGCTCCTACTAGCCCCTTAAATACGCTATTGTTGTATTTATCAATGACTTAAATTTGTGAATAAAACTGCTAAAATTTGTTTGTAGGCGGTAATTAAAAATTTTATTCGCGATATAAATGATACAAAATTAAATTATATGATTTTTTTTAAAATATTATAATGATAAAATATATATTTGAATTTGATGATAACATTTATTCGAAAAAGTTGATATAGAGAATAAGTGATAAAACAAATGATTTTACAATTAAAATTGAACAATATAAATAGTAATTTATATATTGGAACGAGTCGGGACGGGCAAACAATTACCATAATCATTGTATACCCACTACCCAAAAGAAAAAATCTATCTCGAGCTGCATCCACTTTTCAAAAGAACAAATTTGCTCTATTAGGAGCGGATCGGTTTAGAATTCATCGGGAGTTCAGGTTTTACCATCCCTATTTAAAATCATGGTTGTTTGAATCGAACTGACCAATTTGACTAGGAACTATTCGGAGTATTGATCTGGAGAGAGGCATCAGACTGGTTGATCCACGAGCTAGTACAGACCGATTGAACCAGATTAAGAAACCAGTTGAACTGGTTTTTATTTTAAATGTGTTAAGTATGACTCCTATTTTCAGTCAAATTTGAGAAGTAATCTTCTAGTTAAACTCTGTTTATTTATTTCAATCAAACACTGATTAGTTAGATTATTTTATTATTATTTGACCTATGAATTTAGCCTATAAATAGGCTCTTTTATAACCTTAGAAAATACACCCATTAGATATTAGAACTCATAACACATTTAGAGAATTTTGTGTTTAGTTTTGAGGGTTCTTTATTTTTGGGTTTTCGGGGTTTAGTTTTTATCTCCATCTTTTGTACTCTTCGTTTTGTTGCCATTATAGTAAAATTATCTTTGCCCGTGATTTTTTATCCTCTTTGGAGGGGGTTTTCCACGTTAAATTTGTGTGTCCAATTCCTCAATTTATTCCGCTATTATTACTTGTTCGTTGCTTAATCGGGTCGATCCTAACAAGTGGTATCAAGAGCTAGTTCAATTTCCATAGATCAGCCCATTCAGATATGTCAGCAACAAGGTTTGAAATTGAGAAGTTCGATGGTGAGACAAATTTTAATCTGTGGCAAGTTCGGATGATGGCAATTCTAGTTCAAACCGGCTTGAAAAAGGTTGTTACCGGGAAAAAGCCTGATAATCTAAATCAAACAGAATAGGAAGAGCTTGATGAAAAGGCTTTGTCTGCAATCCAGTTGTGCCTCACGAATACGGTATTGCAGGAGGTATTGATGGAAAAGACATCATCTGCCTTGTGGAAAAGGTTAGAAACTCTTTATGCGACTAAGTCTCTGGCTAACCGTTTAGTGTTGAAACAACGTCTATTTACGTTTCGCATGAACGAAGGTGAGCTTCTTAGAGATCACATCAGTCAATTCATTACTCTTTTAAATGATTTAAAGAATGTTGAGGTTCATATTAACGATGAAGATCAGGCTATGCTATTATTGTGCTCTTTACCCCCTTCATACAAGTCTTTTAGGGAGACCCTGATTTATGGCAGAGACAAACTCTCGTTCGAAGATGTGAAGGGTCATTTGTTGAGTAGAGACAAACTCGACAATGAGCTTCATTTGGATAGCAAGACAGATAGGCAAGCCTCAATTTTGATAGCATCAAAGAAACGAGACAAAAGGTGTCGCTATTGTAAAAAGTTAGGTCACGTCAAAACAGATTGTTATAAACTGCGAAAGAAAAGAGCTGCTGGGAGTAACGAGGAAGATGTAGCTAGTGCTAATTTGGCCGATGAAAGCGGCGATGATTTCTTGTTAGTGTCAACGAGCGATAACTCCAAGCTCACGTCCGAGTGGGTCCTAGATTCGGGATGTTCTTTCCACATGTGTCCCAATAGAGAATGGTTCTCCACATATAGTTTGGTTGAAGGTGGAGTTGTGTGCATGGGAAACGATTCATCTAGTAAGGTAATTGGTATTGGTACTGTTAAAATTAGGATACACGATGGGACGATTAGGACACTCTCAAATGTCGGGTATGTACCTGATTTACGAAAGAATCTCATCTCCTTGAGTATTTTAGACTTGAAAGGATGCAGAATCAACATCGAGTCGAGCGGCATTAAAGTATCTCGTGGAGCTCTCGTTTTGTTAAAAGGTAAAAGAACTGCGCTTTTATATTCGGAAGGTTCTACGATGGCGGTGAAATCGGACGTCCTCGTCAGATTCTGAGTCGAAGTCAACTCATTCAGAGTGGAGGCAACTTGGTCATAGGAGGGAAAAATGTATGACCGTTTCGTTGAAGAGAGGTTCTCTTTTGGATGCAGGTTTTGAAAAGTTAGGGCACTGTGTTCGTAAAAATCAAACCCGGGTTAGTTTTTATTTGGCAGTGTACAAGTCGAAGGCTAGAAGTCTTCCAGTTTCTAAGCACAGATTCGACTCAGTTAATTCCCTACATGGTTCAAGATAGGCTCGTGGCGGGTTTTGGCAAAGATGGCATTGTGGAAATATGAGTCGAGGTGGAGATTTCTTAAGTATGACTCCTATTTTCAGTTAAATTTGAGAAGTAATCTTCTAGTTAAACTCTGTTTATTTATTTCAATCAAACACTGATTAGTTAGATTATTTTATTATTATTTGACCTATGAATTTAGCCTATAAATAGGCTCTTTTACAACCTTAGAAAATACACCCATTAGATATTAGAACTCATAACACATTTAGAGAATTTTGTGTTTACGTTTTGAGGGTTCTTTGTTTTCGGGTTTTCGGGGTTTAGTTTTTATCTCCATCTTTTGTACTCTTCGTTTTGTTGCCATTATAGTAAAATTATCTTTGCCCGTGGTTTTTTATCCTCTTTGGAGGGGGTTTTCCACGTTAAATTTGTGTGTCCAATTCCTCAATTTATTCCGCTATTATTACTTGTTCGTTGCTTAATCGGGTCAATCCTAACAAAATGATTTCTTTATTCCAACTGTACAAACCAATAGCTTGAACAGTTCAACCATCAATTCAGTTCTGAAAAATTTGTTTAGAGTATATTTTAATTTTTAAATTTTTACTCTATAATTTAACACAAACAAATAATTAACCCAACGCGTAACATAAGTGGGCTATTCTAATCTAATAAATTTCAATGTTATCATCTTAGACCTTAAATTTATAAATTGTGATAAAAATTATTCCATGGTAAAAATCATGTAGGTTCTTCATATGTTTTCTATAATCTTTATCTAATTCATACAAAATAATGAGTAAAATTATAGCTTAACTACAAGATTAACCTCCAAATTGTATTCTTTTTCACTTAAGTATTTAAAGTTTTTTTGTAAAAAAAAAAAAACCTAAATTATCGATTTTGTTTCATTTTACCTAAAAAAAGTATGACATCCAATAAAAATATACTGTGTGTAACATTCTTATTAATTAATATCATATTTTGTGATCAAATTAAACGAAATTGATGATTTAAATATCACTTTTAACCAAAAAAAATTCAAATACTCAAATGAGAAAAACTTTAAATGCCTTTTTGAAGCATCTATCTACAGTGTCAAATCTTAATTTTATTTTGTATATAATTGTAATATTAATTAAGTATAATATAATATTAGTCTAAAATCTAATTAAGTAATAATAATTATGACAGAAAACATTATTGAAAAACTAAATATAATTATTTTATATTAATAATTTGTTATTGAAAAAAAAAATGAAACCCTATGTATCATGTACATATCCAATATTGCTATAACTTTAGGTTGATAATAAAATAGTTATAATTAAAATAAATTTTTTTAGGATAAATTACATAGACAGTCATCTAATTATTAAAAACAATTTATTTTAAGCATCCAAAATAAAAAAATTTGTAATTTAAGCACCCACATTATATAGCTCGGTCATTTTAATTACTCTCATTAAAATCACAAATGGCAAACTGACGTGACAGTTAAAAATCGATATAATAACAAATTTAGCCCTCAACTTTTACATATTATATCGATTTAAGTATAATTTTAAAAAATTAACCTTCAAAATTTATAAATTTATCCTAATTCTAAAAATTCAAATAAATATATAAAAATACATAAATATTTTCAAAAAAAAATATAACAATAAATTTTAATTTTATATTAATATTAATATTGAATAAAAATAATTATATTGATATTAAATTAACACATTGCAAAAACCACAAGTAAAATTATCAATATGCCGTTCAGCTGACTTACCATAAGACTAGTTTGGGCATTAAAGCCTTATTTGTTGGGATTCCAAGCTTTTGTTGGGAGCATATTATCCGACAGCAGTCGCTGTTGAGTCTGTACAAAGTGGTAGTTTAGCAGAGCTGCCATTGCCAATAATAATTCCACAACACTACTCTGATAATAAAACACATTTTTTCTGCGCATTTCCTTCTTTGCTTCAATCTTTTCTTCTTCCCTATAATTTCTTACTACTTTTTTTTTTTTTTATAAATTTTGATTGTGTCTGTTATTTTTGACACAATATTTAAAATTATCAATAATTCTTCTTTAACTCATAAATAAGAGAATAATACATTTTAACATGCTCGAACTTACATCCTTATGCATTAACAATAATGCCTATGCCAATTAAATTAATACTTAATCGATAAAATTTTTATAATCTTTATTTGGTTAAACCGTGAAAATTAAAAAAAAATACTTTTTACAATTATATCTTCTTATAAGATTAATTAATTGGATAAAAATGATAACTCACATCTTAAAAGAAACTTTAATTTCCTTTTTTAGTTTTTCTCCAAATTGAGGTTAATAAAAATTAAGTAAATCAAGGAAAATTAAAGAATATTCAATTTTCTTATTTTTCTCTTAAACTTGCTCATGGATTGGACTACCCATCTAGGCCTAAAGGTTCATCCGAAAAATGAGAGAGTTTGAATAAAATATGAGACCCAAAAAATAGATTTGGATAAAATTTAAGGCTCGTTTTTTTATATGGATTGGGCCTTGAGCAAGATTGTTTTGCTCGAGTTTGGCCCGGATATTATGTTATAAAACAATATTATATTAATTATATATGTTAAATAATAATTATATATATTTATATTTATATTAAATCACTAATCCGATAACAATTAAACTTATTGTCCAATACCTAGAAAACTTACCCAACTAAATAACCCAACCCAAAATATAAAATTCTAACATTTATATTTAATACAATAAAATATTTATTATATTTATTTGTGTTTTTTAATATAATAAAACATTTATTATATTTATGATAGTATTTTTTTTTAATACAAATACTTTTTAATGTGTTAGAAAACTTTTATTTTAGCATTTTTTAGTGCATTTAGTGTATTATATATTTTTTTTTAAATAATTTTAAATAAAAATTAATCTAAAAAATCAAATATGGACGGTCGTGCCGGGCCGGGCCGGGCTGGGTCTAAGTTTATTTTTCTTAAATAGGGCCAAACTTGGGTAAAAAGTAAGCTCATTTTTTGAGTCGGACTCGAGCTTGGAAAAATTATCTAAATATCTTACATAGATCCGAACACGACCCAACCCGACCCATGAGCACATCTACTTTTTTTTTAAATAAAAAATATTATTGAAACAAGGAAAAAGGTGTTGCTTTTATCTTAATATTATTTTCTATTTTATTCAATCCAGTAACTTTACTATTAAACACAAAAATTAGTATATATATTTATAATAACTTAAAATTCAGAGTTTAAAGTCACCAATTAATTGGATATATTTTTATTAAGTAGAATATAAATAAGTTCAAATTTATAAAAAAATATATAATAAAGTTAAATAAGTAACATAAATTTTTAAAAATAAAATAAAAACAATTAATTGTCATGATTTTTTTTTTGAAAAGTACTCATGCAATTTTTATTTTACCAAAATTAATTACATTTATTATTACCTTACAAGTGTTTATTATTTTTTTTAAAAATCAATATTTGTTTTCTTTCACTCACTCACCAAAACATTAATGTATTGTCATGAATTGAGGTGTTTATGGGCCGGGTTTGGGTCGGGTCTAAATGTGATATTAATATACTTTATGTTTGTTCAAGTCCGGCCTGACCCGAAATCTGGACTTAAAATTTTGCCCAAACCTGCCCATATTATTTTTTAAAATATTTTATTTTATTTGAATATTTAATAATTTTATACATTTTTTAATTATTGAAATTTTTTATATAGTCATTTTAACATTATTTTAATGTTTACATTAGAGTAGTATTATAAATTTAGTATAGGTTTATTTTTTTAATGTGCTCTAAATTACATAATATATAAAAAAATAACATAATATAAAGTATTATAAACTTAAAAAGGGTCGGGTCGGGTCGGGTTCAGGCCTTGAATGTTCAAGTTCGAGCCCGGCCTATATTTTAAACGGGCCTAATTTGTTTATCCAAGCTCATTTTTCGAGCTTAATATTTTTGCCCAAAACCTCCCAAATTTCGGACGGGCTTTCAGGCCTAGACAGATAGCTTGACCCATGAACAGATCTAGTCATGAATTTGGAGTTAATCTCTGATAATTGTAACAATTTTCAATTATTAAAAAAATGCTTAATAAATTACTCTCTCTCTTTTTTTTTTTTCAATATGTTTTATAATTTAAGACGAAATTTGGTAACTGAACTAATATTTAATGAATTAAAACCTTACTTAAAAAAGTTAAGTTATCAAGCCATAAAAGAATTTTAAAATATCAAGTAAGAAATAAAATTAAAAAAATTAACTTAAATATCAAACAACAACTATTTGATATTCTACGTATTAATGGGTTAGGCTGGGTATAAGTATAGCATTAACATATTTTATGTTTGTTCAGCCCGACTCGAAATATGGATAAAATTTTTTGCCTAAGTCCGCTTGTATTTCTAAATAGTTAACGCGAGTTATTTTAGGCCCGTCCATATTATTTCTTTTAAAAATTAAAAAAAAACATATATTTATATTATTTAATATTAAATATTTAATAATTTTATATATTTTTATTTATTAAATATATATAGTTATCTTATAAATTTTAATGTTTACATTATGATAGTATTATATAATACTATAAATTTAATTTTTATGTATTATAAATTATATAATATATAAACAAATAACATATATAAAATATTACAAATTTAGAAACGGGTTAGACTCAAGTCTTGAACGTTCAAACTTAATTCTGGCCCCATATTTTAAATAGTTCTATTTTTTTTTTTCAAACTCATTTTCCAGACCTTATATTTTTATTCAAAACTTTTTAAATTTGGGTGAATAACTCGAAGCATGAAGAGTGGAATTAGCCCTGTATAAGGAAATTTTATGCAAGAATCACCAATGGAACTTCTCATCCATACAGTCGTAAGGTAAATAAAGATCAAAACAAACAACTCAATCCACTTGATGAATGAATGACTACCTACCCTGTTGACAAAAATAAAAACATTAGCTATAAAGTCAAACGAATCAAGTCCGAATCCGAAAAGACGAAAAGGAAAAAGAAATAGCTACAGAATTTTCCAACTCAGTTGCAGCTAAAGGAAATAACCTGATACAAGTTCACACCACTTCCATCCATGTCTGAGAAACGTGAAGAGGGTCAAGAATTCGATGTAGGAAGTGAAGATGAAGCTGCCGGGAAAGGGACATGGAAACACGCAGCTTTTCATGTTGCCACCACCATTGCTACCCCTGCCGCTTATGCTCCTCTTCCTTTTGCCCTCGCTTCCCTCGGTTGGCCTCTTGGTATCTGCTATCATCTTCTCCCCTTATTCCTTGTCTTCAACTAACCACTGTTTTGTATAAGATCCACCCAAAAACAGCTATAGCTTCATAATTTTTTTCCCTTCAAAAGAATAACAAAACTTGCTGCCCGATTGATTTCAAGGTGTAAGCAGCTTGGTGACTGCAACACTAGCCACGTGGTATTCTAGTTTGCTTATTGCCTCTTTGTGGAGATGGAATGGGAAGAAGCATGTCACTTACCGGCTTCTTGCAGACAGCATCTTTGGTCAGTTTCTTTGTATTATTCTTCCAAATCACTGTTATGCTATATGCTTGACCATTTTCATCTTTCTGGTTCTTGAAGGATTCTGGGGTTACTGGTCTATTGCATTTTTTCAGCAGGTGGCTTCAATAGGAAATAACATTGCCATTCAAATCGCTGCTGGAAGCAGCCTCAAGGTCAGTCAATCTGGCCCTCATTTCCTTCAAGGAATCATATCAATAAGGCAATAAGTTAGTGCTCTATCATTTGCAGGCGGTTTACAAGAACTATCACAAGCATGGCACACTCACCTTGCAACATTTTATTATTTTCTTTGGGGCTTTTGAACTTTTCCTATCTCAGCTCCCTGACATCCATTCTTTAAGATGGGTCAATGGGTTATGCACTTTAAGCACAATCGGCTTTGCCTGCACAACCATCGGTGTCACAATCTATAATGGTAAAGTTGGGGATATCCATTCTTAATTTTGTTCTTAGATGTGATCTTCATATCACCTCTACAACCAAGTGCTAATTTTGGACAACTTTGTAGGTAAAAAGATTGACAGGGAGTCAATCAGTTATAGTTTGCAGGGAAGCTCATCTGCTAAGAGATTTGCAGCATTCAATGCTCTTGGTGCAATTGCCTTTTCATTTGGAGATGCAATGCTTCCTGAAATACAGGTTTAAGATAAAAAAAAATTGATTCATTCTGTGCTTAACAATTGATAGTTTATTATTTTTTAACTCCCAGAATACAGTGAGGGAACCTTCAGTGAAAAACATGTACAAAGGTGTATCAGCAGCATATAGTGTTATTGTTCTAACTTACTGGCAACTAGCTTTCACTGGTTACTGGGCATTCGGATCACAAGTCCAGCCTTACATCGTGGCTTCATTGACTGTCCCAAAATGGACAATTATAATGGCCAATATCTTTGCCGTGATTCAAATATCAGGATGCTACCAGGTAGCCGCCTTTCAAGAACAAGTTTCTAAAAAAAACAAAAAACAAATATGCAGTAAACCCCAAAGTGTTAAAACAATTCCTCTGTTTTAGATTTATTGCAGGCCGACTTATGCATATTTTGAGGAAAGATTGGCATCCAACAGAACATCCATGTTGAAAAATGGTCTTATCCGACTAATCTTCACCTCCATCTACATTGTTGTCATTACATTGGTTGCTTCAGCAATGCCATTTTTTGTAGATTTTGTGTCCATTTGTGGTGCCATTGGATTCACTCCCCTGGATTTTATCTTCCCTGTTTTAGCATTCCTGAAAGCTGGGAAAATGCCCAAAAACAGAGCAGTTGGCATCTCCATGCGGATTCTGAATGTTGGAATAGCCGCCTGGTTTTCGATTGTTGCTGTGTTGGGTTGCATTGGTGCAATCAGATTCGTTGTTGAAGACGTCAAGACTTATAAGTTCTTTCATGACATGTAAAAGTTGTTCTGTTTTAATATTAAAAGATCATGTGATACACATAGATGGTGTTTGATAAATTTATATAAATATTGGGAATCTACTTGCTTTAATATTTAATCTTTATCAATCTAGTTTTTTTTTTTTTTTTTTAGTCTTGAAATTTAATAACTTTTTCCACATCAGCCCGGAAACTTGACAAGTTTTTTAATTTTGATCACGTGATGAGGTAGTACTCTAATATTGTATCATATTATCTAATAAAAAATATTTTTTTTAAAGAATTCAGGCATCATCATAGGATCAAAATTGAAAAAAATTATTCAGTTTAAAGACTAGTGTTGATAAAGTCCATGTATAAATATATATATATATATATATAGATTAATTGTGTTATATTTTTGTATTGTTTGGTGATGTTCCCTTGCAATAGTATTGCATCATCTACGTCCAACCACATATATAGTAATATATAACAATTTGTGCATTACAGGTCGTGTATATATATATATATTTTAAGAGAAAAAGCATCGTTTTATTAAAAGGGTAAGTATTTCATATATTGATGATGTATCTTTTATTTCATTAGCAGTTTAAAAAAATTGATATGTAATCAAGGCGATTGGGTATTTGGGTATGGCCGTAACATAGACATTAGCTCAGTGTTAAGAGACAGAATTTTGAGCAATTGTTGATAGGTTGAAAGCAGCTTGAGAGAAAGGGTGTGTTAGCTGCTAATTGAGAATAATAGTAAAACAACAATAGACCTAATACTTGGAGTTGAAGTGGTGGGCTCGTCGAGATTAACATTGGAGGTTCGCAACTGGATGACGAGAGATTGGCAAGTGGAGATTCAACGTATACACAACAAACATGGCTCTTGATGCTATAAGGTGTTAAGGTGTTGCCAAACAAGATTTTATTTTTTTTCTCACAATTGCCTTTGGTGGATAAGTACTATATAGTGTTATCGGTTAAGCGTTATAGTTCAACTTTAAACTTTTACGAATAGTGTACCAAATATTTGAAAAAATTAAGAGGTAAATAAATATATAAAGTTTTGGCATAAATGTGAAATTTGAATATGGATTGAATTGCCACTTTGGGGGTCGTTAATAAATAAATTAAAAACGCCATCAAAGAGAGATGGAAAATTGAGGATTCCCTTTAAAACGAAAGAGGTCAAACTAGTCTCTCACAATCTCTCTCGCTTTACCGTGTATTCCTTGCTGGTTAAGCCAAGCTCAGTAGTCGATTATCAGTTCGGATTATCTTCACTCCTCTCCAATTCGATTCTTCCACGCCAACAATGGCCTCCCAATCACCGCCCACCACCGCCTTTTTCACGCGTGCTACTCTGTCGACCTTCACGCGCCGCCCCTGGCGGGTGTTCCTTTCCCTCTCGTCCTTTGCCCGCCCCATTTCCTTCGGTGACGCCTCCGCCCGTATGAAGCGTAACCTCAACTACTTCCGGGTGAACTACGCCATGATAATCCTGGTGATCCTCTTCCTTAGCCTCCTATGGCACCCGATCTCAATGATCGTTTTCTTGGTCGTCTTCGTAGCCTGGTTCTTCCTCTACTTCTTCCGTGACGATCCCTTGGTCATTCTCAACCGTTCGATCGACGACCGCATCGTGCTGGCTATCCTCGCCATAATTACGATTGTAGCCCTAGTTTTGACCGACGTTTGGCTGAACGTGTTGGTTTCCGTTCTAATTGGGGCTTTTATCGTGGGAGTACACGCTGCGTTTAGGGGAACAGAGGATTTGTACTCGGACGGACTTGACGGTTCCGATGGTGGGCTGTTTTCGGTTGTCGGCAGCCCCACCCGTGGTGGGTACTCCAGCGTTTAAATCCAATTTGTTAATTTTACGCTGATACATTCTTTGCTTTTAGTTTTTTTTTTTTTTTGTGTAATTTTTTATGTAATGCTTTCAACCCAAAACTAAAGATAGGTACCCAAAATTCAAGTAGAGATGTTACTTCTTATTAAAGCTTAGCTTTGATGATTTTCTTGCTTTCTTTCTGGTACAATCAAGTTCTGGGTTTAGTTTAGGGGTTTTGCTGGTAAAACTAAAGATATGTGCCATTGACAATTGAGCTCTCCCAAGTGCCCAACAGATATTTTGGTGGGTAGATTCCTATAGATTCGTGGTTTTGTCTCCGCTAATAATCATATTTTGTCTTAATTGGGATTTTGCCTATTGCTAACCCAACTTAGCCTTTCGGTTGGTGTAATGTTGCTATCCTTCTTTTCTTCTTTTTTCCCTTATCAGAATGTCTTCAAAAGGCCTGCTGCTTGATTTTGTCTTTTCTTAGACGATGTCGTAGCAAAGCATATAACTTTTTAATTGTTAAAAGTTGAAAAATTTTAGAAAAATAAATGAATCAATCCCTGGGTAATGTGGAAAAAGATGATGAAAATTTTACATCAAACTGATAAATTGAAGACAGTCAAAAAGGAAGATGAAGCAATTGTAACACTAATGGGTGGCAAGTTGGATGACGATGATGTTTTAACATAGCAAATCCCATTCCTTAGCCACATACGGTGCTCTAAGAAACATATTGTAGAAGAACCAATCTCACTAAATACATATGTTTATGTAGAAGAAAATACATGCCGGAGGATCAAAATGTCCTACTCTATCACCAATGAAATTCCAATATATTTTATATAGAGAGAGAGAGATTATTGATTGTGGTGGGGAAAAGAATGAAATAAAGAAAGCATTATTACTCATCTGGGGCTTTTCGTGCATACGCCAACACCATGACGAATTCCTTGGCGGATGAACCAATGGCGGCCGGTACTTGCTGTGCTGTTGCTGCTGTTTGTAGCCACAAATCAACTAAATTATACAACTGCAGTGTTGGAACTACAGGCTGCCCCATACATTTTATCTCAACCTGTCATCAAGTATATGCCAAAATGTAAATAAACACATTGCACCTTGTTTATTGAAGAAGGCGATAGATCTATGGCTTAAACTACTTCTTCAAACTGCTTGTTGGAATTTACCTACATATTCTTCAGAATTTTTCACAAACTAAATGTGATGTCGCTAGATAAGTAAAAAAAAGTTATCAAACAAGACAGCAACTAAGATGTGGATTCTATAAATCAGACTGGTTATACATGCATATGGTTTATCCCACATGCATGAAGTGGAGAATAAAGCTTGAAGCTCTTCTATCTTAACCAGACGTCAATTATCGATCCATGACATCATAAATGAGCCTCATAGTAAAAATACTGAAAAGCTAAAATCTTTTTGGTAAAATTTCATATTCGCATGTCATTAAAGAACATTATTCAAGGAGAGATTAACTCACCTCAGCTTCATCAGTGAGGTTCAGTTTCTTCTTCAGATATTTTTGAATAAAAGAAACAGGTATATTTCCATCCCTGTCACAGAATAAAATAAGTATGATAATTATCTCCTGTAGTTAAAGAAATTTTTAATCATTCTACCATTTGAAAGGTCAGAGATAAGTTCAACTATATGTATTTGTAACAACACATAATGAGAAAAACATTTCAACAGGATTTGTTACCGAACACTAACAAAGAGCTATCATTTGGTTTAAAACATGATCACTAACCTGATACAAAAATTGTAAACCTGCTATGCAATTGATGGAAGGGGGAAAAAGCAGGAAAACAGGCAGGAGAAAGCACCTTTAATTTAACAATTTGATAGAATCGGTTTAGCTAGTGATGATGACAGACCAAACTTAAAGAAAAATTGGTCAAGTTAAAATGGTTACTTGGAAATAGAAACAAACTGCAGATTATTTCTTCTATTCCCCTTAAAAGCATTCATCTTAAAATAAACAGGCCATTCAGGGTGCTAGGCAACAGTGTCCAAAAGGCATATTCCGCAATGATTTAGGCTAAAGTAGCATAACCAGAGTAAATGCCCATAATGTCATAAATATTCCCCTATGCAGAATTAACACCTTCCAAGAGAGAGAATATAAAATGGGAAAAAGGAATCACCTATAATAAGTCGATAGGAGATGAATTAACAGCAGAAAGTGACTAGAGACACCATATAAAACAATCTAAACCTTAAGCACTTCTAATCCAAGCATACTTGTCTTACGACACTGTTATGTACTTTCTTCCTATTTATCCTAAGCTTACTGGATTATTATATAATCATCCATATACTGGTCAAATGCTTTCTTGATCATTTTGATGATAACATAACCGAAGATGACCAGCAAAAAGCTGTGATGGAACTAAGTTAAGCCCATGATCTACTTGGTTGCCCGTGTGTCATTATACTATTCAGTAGCTCCCACCATCCCCGTTTCAAGAAGTGGAACTCTGGGTGCAGGAGTTACACAGAAGACTGTCAAGGTATTAGTATCTTCGCCTTCACCCATCTCCTTTCTGCTTTCACAGTCTATTAACACTTCCTATATAACTCCAACTTATCTATCACCTTACTGAATCCAGCATATAATATTTATTTAATTCCTCCACTAGATTTGTAAAGACCACATGTTTGTTGTCTCTGCATTCTAAGCATAATACCAGGAGAATATGGTACCGAAAACGGGATAGCTGACAAGTCAGAATCACAGTCTTAATAAACAACAGATAAAATTTACAGTCTTCGTCCAAAAGGAAGAAAAATAGATATAGCAAGCTACTGTAAGACACATGCAAAAGAAATTGGACAAAGGAATGTACTTTATCCTCAGGTAATGTGCAGAAATTTGAGGGAGGGGAGCATCTCCTTCCCTGAAAGCATTGACATTTGAATCAGTTTATGATCAAGACAAGTAATCTTAAGCAACTATGTTTTCAAACCACTAAAGTCTGAAAGTTGAAATCAATTCTTACTGATCTTCAGAGGCCACTAATGAGAACCAAACAGGACCAATTCTTCTTTCATGCTTTGGACCAGCAGCATCTAGCACTGCCTGCGGGGAGATGCCAGAATCCCCAAAAACAGAAGCCCTTTTTCGACTGACTCTGCGCAGCTTTTTAGGTGTTACAGTTTCTGAAGTTGCAGGACCAGCACTAGTCCTTTCATCCTCAAGTTTTGTTTTGCATTTATCTTCTCTATGTTTGCTTTTGCACGTATGAGCTTCAATGGTGGGCACACAGGAAGGTTCTAACTTAGAATCAGAGCCTTGAGAATTGGACTTGAAGGACTTGGTCCTATTTGCAACCTCCACTAAACAATTCAAAGGTTTCCAAAGGTCCAATTTCCCATCCCATGCTTTGCCACCATTCTCTGCTTCTTTATTCATGTTTTGGATATGTTCGGCGGAAGAAGTACACTGCATTGTTCAATTTTATAACATCGTAGATACTATCAGTTTAAGCTAAAACAATTTATTTCAATTAGAATGGATATTTGAGAAAAAGAAGACTATTAGACAATATTAAGCCCTACGAGAACAAAGGATATCACCTAAAAAATTGTCTTCAATTTACCTGTCTTTTATTCTGAGTGAATTTATTTAGTGTCTCAGGTGAGCTTGCAATCTCCTGGTGATCCTCCATAGAGCCTTCATCTCCTTTAACAGGCTTCTCTACCGGAAAACTGGAATGTCGCAAAGCACCAGCCTTTCTGGTAAAAGCTTTTGTTCTCCTCCCAGTCATGGTAGTTTGTGATGATACTTTGGGGGCATTAACCACCAACGAAGAGAGTGATCTCTCCTTTCTTCTAGTTGGCATTGTAACTGGGGGTGCAACTTCAGGTGCCTTAACTTTTCTTCTTTTAAGAGGGAAGATTTTGGCCCGCACATCTTGCAAATTATGGTCTGGCCTGATTATCACAAGCACAGACCAAAGTCAATGCACAATAATTTTCCAATATGTTGATTAACCAACATTAAGTGTGTGGACACTCAACCAAGAAAGACGGAAAATGATTGATTATACAGGGAAGCCAAAAGCGGGTAGCATAAGGTCATTTTTTCCTCTTCAACATATTTCACCTTGATTTTTGGCACTGAGAGACGCACAATAGGAGTCCTTACATTGGCATAACTGCTAGACTCTGCCTAGATATTTTACTTGAAATTGGCTAACGTACATATACAAGCCCCTAATTTGTAAATATTAATCATCCTAGGACATTCAGAAGAAATCAGTAAACTTTGCTAGTAACCACTTGAAACAAGTAAATATAAATTCAGAGCAATTGACAAGATTAAAACTAGGAGTAGTTTAAATTTCAAGAATGTGTCATGAAGAACGCAATGTATACATCAGTTAAGGCTTAGAAGTTGGTAGAGGAGAATAATATGCAAAAGAATGGTACCTTAATTTCTCCAGAGGGACACAACCCAAATCGATGTTGCATATCGGACAGCATTCTAGTTCTTCCTCTTCTATCTTATCATATATGCACTTTCTGCAAACTAAATAAAATTCAAAAGACAAATCTATCATAAATTTCTATTTATTGACTCAGTAGACTTCTATGGCACATAAATAAAGATCACACCCATCAATCCTAGCAAATATTTTAATTAAAAACAAGCTAAAACTGGGAAATCATCTGGGAATTTGAATCTTATTATGGAGTTACAAAACAGAAAAGGAAAGCTCCAATGTTGGAAAGGAGCCTTGAATTGGAAATAAAGAATATGATAGTAGGGAGCCTTAGCTTAATGTGGAAAACAACAAGAAGTGCAAAAAAAAAAATTTAAGGAACGGATTCGTAATCAAATAAACAGAAGCCATGAATGAATTACATTGAAAACCAAATTTCTCGATAACCAAACTGTATAAGAAATACGACTGTTTTCGACTAGTTTATTAAAATAATCTGAACCCAGTTATTGTACCAAAAATGCATCAGCATCAAGTAATAAGAAACAGAGGGAAACGAAATAAAACAGCAAAACCATAAGTTTTTTAAGGCACAGTAATGGTCAACCGAGAAGGTAAGAAATGAAAGCAAGAAAAACCCAGATAACAGAACGGCAAAAAAGAACAAAATTTGAAGAATTAAGAACAAATGAGCTAAAAAAAGGAACAAAATTTGGAAGTAAAAGAAGAAGAAAAGGAGATATAAATCTGATGGAGAAGAGAGAGACTCACACGTGTGAAGACATTCAGATATGGTGGTGGCATCTCTAAGAAGCTTACTGCAAAGAGGGCAAGTCATGCATGCCGCAATCGCTTCTCTCTTCACTTTGACGACCTGATTCGCCATCTCTCTTCCCTTTCACCTTTCTCTTGTTTCAATCTCAACTCAATAACCCCTTGAACACGTATCCCCCTCACTGCATGTTCAATCAAAAGAAGCAAAAAAAGGAAAATTTTACGTACATATCTTCATAAACAAACCTGCATTAAAACCCATGACAGAAATATACTAACAAGAGGAAGGATTATAAACAGAGAGAGGCCGACAAAAAGCGAGAAGCAAAGGTAAAGAGATATGGGTGTATAAGCTATATGGGAATAATTTTTATTCTGAAAGGAGGGATTGAGATTAAGGAAAAAAAAAACAAAAAAGGGGGAAATATTATAATTACGATGAAACAATGGTGATTTTTTTTTCAGACAAAGAAGAAGAAGAAATAGGGTTGTTGAGAAGAGGAAGGCAACGATGATCTGAATCTAACCAAATAGAAAGAGAAAGAAAAAAAAATACTAAAGAGGGTGTCGTCGAAAGGAGCATGAACCAAAGAGTTTTCCTTTGGTTTTATTATTATGTATTTTTCCCCATATTTTTATTTATTTTATTTTATTTTTTTTCTAATAAATAGTTAAGACAAGTTCAACGGAGGCTTCAAATTACACGATTCGAAATTTTTTGGGTCGGTGGTGACTTGTCCCTTTTGTGAATATGTATGGGACATGCGCCCTCAAGAAAACAGAGTAACCCTAGGATGCAGTTTAATATACGACGTCGTTACTGTGTTTTATTATTCTTTTGGGGTGGGGGAGGGGGGAAGAGGCTTAAATTTTGTTGTTATTATTATTATTATTAATGGTAGTGAATAAATAACAGAATATTATAATATATATATATATATATATATCAATTTACGTGAAAAATCAATTCTAGTATTTTCGAAGTATTCGTGTTGGTGTCGTTGTAGTATGCAAAAGAAAGAACATGTTTTTTTTTAATACAATGATGATATTAAAATTTTTCAATTTTATAAGCCGAATTGCAATTCAAGAAATTGTGAAATGCTTAATTTCATTTTACAAATTAATTTTTAAATATATTATAAATAGTATTTTCTTTAAATCATTTCACTTATAAGTTCGATTAAAAATTATATTGATGTTGAATTTTTTTTTTTTAAATATTACCCGGATTTCAAATAAGAATTTATCTTGCTTCCCCTATCCCTTAAACTTCAGCCACTCATTACAAAGAAACAAAAAAAAGTTGTAGAGCTTATAAATAATGCACATTTTGGGGACTTCTTTTAGCAATTGATTGGTTTATTAACCTTCATTGTTAAGGTAATATTGAAATGGTGACAAATGAGTAAGTCTTAGGTTTCAATCTTCTCCTCTACAAGCCTTAGCATTGTGTTATGCATTAAAAGACCAAAGCTACTTCTCTTTTTTTTTTTTTTTAATTTGTGCCCCCACCCAAATAAAAATAAAAGGGGATGGTTGTTATATTCTAATTTTTAAACTTACCATGCACGATATTTTGCCCAAAGAAGTAAAGGAAAGATGCAGGACACAGTGGTACGAGGCAAAGCTACTTGGGAAATGATGAAAAAGGTTCCGACCACGCTAAAAACAAGGATAAGGCAGAGAGAGAGAGAGAGAGAGAATTTGTTCGTCGCAGTGCCAGAAATCTCGTTAGAATTTTGTTACAGTGAAAAAGGCTTTGACAACTTTGGTTGGTAGGTATCCGAAGAAATTATAAATGCTGGAATTAATACTCCTATACCCGCTCCACGAAAATGATTACATGAATCAAATGTACTAACTATTGAGATCCACCCACCTCATAGTCAGTGCTCACTGGAAACACTGAGATTAATGAAATGGAAACGAAAATGCCATGGAAGGTGGGAAAAGGAAAACATGAGTGTTCTTAGGGGAGAGAGAAAAAAAAACAAAAAATGATAAATGATGATAGCAGTAATTGATGTGTGGCGTGATGTCTGTTGTAACTGTAACACAAGACAAGGCCTGCCTTATTCCTCTACAACAGTTATAAGGTGGCCTACCATCTAGACAGTGGCATACTAAAGGCCACTTGAGTCCCCCCCCCCCCCCCAAAACAAAAAAGAACCCAATTAGTATCAACTATCACACAACATTTAAAATATACAATGTATATATACATATATGTATATGCCAACATGATGATACTTGATAAAACTTTTTTCTGCCAAATGCAGTGACCAATTACAATAGGAGGAACAACCCCTCCCATGGACCATATTTTTCAAAAAGCATGATAAATTGATAATACTAAATATTATAGCATATGCAATGTTTCACCTGAAATTGGCAATGACCTGAAGCTTTACCAGGAATTCATTTCAGTTCTATGCATCTGTATAAAAAGATTAAGCTTTATCCCTATTACCTTGAACGCATTCTATGCACCTCATGACCCAATAAGACCCTTGTGCCTCGCGTAAGAAATTATTGATGTGAAAGTCGATGTGCATAGTAGTCCGGTAAGGATGACCACCTAATTTCAAACAGCATATTTTCGTCATGAAAATTCTCAACAAATTTATGCAAATTATCAATAACTTGGGGAAATAAATCTTTAAAAAGAAAAAAACTGTAGGTTAAATTTCGTAGACAAATATAGTAGTTTACTTCTGGTATGGTGATCATAGGAGGCATACCCATTTAAACATGTATTCATGGCCCTCTTTCCATGTAAAAGGAATATTCATTCCAAAGATTGCAGCAACCAGGGCATATATAGACAAGCAAACAGTCCCAGAACTTAAGAAGAGCTCTAGCTGCCACATACAGTGAAACCAGTAAACATAAACGCATGCTGCATGCAGATATAATATTCTATCTCGAAACCAGATTTATGTCACTGAATAACAGCAGAGAAAAAGGGTTTGGAGTCTAATTTTAGAGGAGCACCTGAATAAGCTGATTTCGATGATTGTCAAGCTGCAAGAGAACGCATAATTCAGATTATCAAGATCTCATATTAGGTCATGATACTTGAAGGCGTTAAATTGCCTTGGGAGAATTTTGATAGCTACAGCAAACTCCCAAGCTTCAATTTTAAATCAAAATTGTCAGGTAACTGAGACATTCAGACACGTCCCTCAACCATCAAAACCCTCCTTCAGCAATTTTGCCACCTTAGTTTTTTTTTTTTTTTCCCCAATATAAATTTACTTAGCTGATCACCTGGATATTGATATAGTCTTCTGTGTCATCGATGTATTCTCGCAGCTGGTAAGAAAAATGGATAATTATGCTAAGTAACCATGAGATTAGAGCAGAATTATTGTTAAAACTAAGGAGCCTACCGTGGTCAATTTGTTCAATGTATTGTCAATTTGCATAAAGTAAGCCTGCAGAATCCAGAAATCTAAACATAAACATTTACTTTTGCATTAGCTAATCAAAACCCATGACAGGTAACGACATCAATTACCTCAAGCAACATTTCAAGCTCCTCGACATCGTTGTCCTCCTCAACTGTCACTGCACTTGCCCGACTTGTTCTTGATATCTCTGAACCTATAGTTGGTGAGGACGGATACCAATTAGGAGCACCAGAAACACTTACAGGTGAGCATGCCCCTGCCAACTTTCTCGATAAATAAAGGTCTGCCATATCATCATCGTCATCCAAAAGTTGTTCAAGTTCATCTCTTACCTAAAGGTAGGAGAGCTTATAAAGAATTGCTCTAGCTCCTTCAATAAAATAAAATAATCTAGGGACTTAATGTGTTCTACTATGTTTTACTTCAGTCATTAGTGCCTAAGGATTTGCAACATATGCCCTAGAGAGCACTAGCAGTCATATAGTTGTAAACTGAACTCTGGACCTCAGGTTACTATCTAACCAACCAAGATATCAAACCTTGACACATCCCAGAAATGTTCGTACGTTTTTTTTTAGATCAATTAAACTACTACTGAAGTAGACAATATAATGTTCGTACGTTATTCAATGAGAAAGTTACAGGTATCTTAGCAAAATGCCAAAATCCCCCTTAATATATTGGCTCCTAGGTCCTAAGGCTTTTCCATTGAGGAGACTTTTTTTCGAAATCAGGATCATCCTTGCACCTCTAGTTATAACTGCTCCTCCTTGTTAAAATTACCAGGTTTTCCAATTGATTTACAGAATGTATATGCACTTACCAATATTTCTTCTTATTCTGAGGTAAAACAGATATTACATTTGATCTTAGCCAAAAGACCGAGAAAGGTATTGCTCTTACCAACATACATTTTCTTCCTCATTATCCCTTTTTATCTAGTATCATAAAGTTGTTCTTATTGTGGCTCTCCCGGGTTTACTTTGGGAGGTTACGTTTGCCTCTTTGGTTTTCCGAGTGACTTGCATCCTAGACTAAATATTAGAACATGAGATCAACTAGAAAACAACCAAATTTGTTAACCTTCCACGGGGAAAACCTGTACCAAAATCAGATTACCCGGATCAACTCCTTGAAAGAGAAACCTATCCCCCCAAGTGCCTCCGATTAGCTTCCTTTTATTTGCTTAAAGAGGCTTTTCCTATGAATCCGCATGCATCTAGGGCTTTGGCTTTTCATTTTTTAAATGGGAAAGAAAAAAACTGAAGAAAGTGCAAGTAATGGCGGAAAACAATTATGGTAGCCTTGAATCCAAATATCTCTGTGAAAACTCACGTGCGGAGAAAAGAATATTCTAAATTCTAAGTGACTGACAAAGCCAAAATAAAGAACTGAAGTACTAGACTATACCAATGCACGTTACTCTTTAGTTAACAGGAGAGTTTATTTGAATTTTCCTTCTGGAAATCAGCTGGACCATTCTATACATGGCCAATAAGAAAAATCTCCAGTAATCCTTTAAAAAAAAAAAAGTAGATATTTATTATGCCTGTTATTGCATGGCTGATATATATACAAAGTCATCTGATAACTGAAAAGTTGTAACCAGCTTATTAGCATTGGGCCAAATCAAGAATGACAAAAAATTTATTCATCCACCTTGAGAAACTGAAATTTCATTGATGTTTAGCTTCTAGAATCCTAAACATGGCAACATACCTTTTGAACCCGATTTGTCAGTCTTGTCATTGCACTTTTCAGTTTACGCACATGGTCCAAGTTACGACTGCTAATCTGCACATAATTACAATTCTTGCTTGTAATATATTGAACTTATCTTACAGGCAAACCTAGAAAACAGTGGTACTGAAACTCTTTGCTATTCATCAAATAACATTAAGGCAAAGCAAATGAAAAGCTGTGATATAGAAAATCTTATTTCCATGTTATATAGAAATGACAATTAAACAACTGAATCACAGTGGACAATGTTTCATTGTAATTCGTATGTTGCAAGAGCTTCTGTTCAACATTGTGGTTATTGCAGGAAAAAAGGTCATATAACATATTTTACTATTTCTCTCAATACTACTCGTATTTCATTACATTACTTATGGATGCCTCAAAGTGAAGGTGCAGCCTGTTCTAGTATTAATATAGGATGCAGTTGGTACTAATCATGTTAGCAACTATAGAGGAAGACCAGCCTTAACACTAGAGCCTACTCCTGATGACCAAGTTAATTGTGAACTGAAAATCGGAGCCAGAAGCACATCTTGCGATACAGAAACCTTAGACATCATTGCAGCTTTTACCTAGACTTTCTTTCTCCCATTTAGCCTCACAGTTTCAGTGAAATTAAACTGCTTAGTTACCACCATAAGATGTAATAACTGTCATTATCAAGGCAAGTTTGGTAAAAGGACTAAACGGCACATGCAGTAAAATGGCAAAATTCCAAATTGTGATGCAGAGAAATCTCAAATAATCGGCCACTTTGACTTCTTACACGCTGAAGTCGTTATTGAAATTCAATTTTGCGGAGAAAGGTTGATGTATTTTCCATGGTTGAATGCATTCATGTAATGTTAAGTTTAATCCTTTTCATCACTTTCACAAAGAATAGGCATAAAAAAACTTTGGTATAATAAAGTGAGGAGGCGTTAAATAGATATAATAAAGTTTGTAGTACTTTAAGAGCCAAAATTCTACTCCTATAGCTATACTGTATGTTGCATCAAAGTCATCTATTAGCTTTAAATGAAGCACTAGAAAGAATAATCAGCCAACAACTAATCTCATCCCTTCAATTCAACTAGATGTAAGGGAAAGTTAAGGATAAACTATTCAGAGAGAAAAAAAAAATGAAAATACCTTGGAGGTCAGCTCATCTAGAGCTGGATAGGTATCGGTCTCCAGTTCTCTAGTACGCGCATCAAGAAAGCTACAAATTGCTTCTAGTGCTACTTCCAGTGCCCGGAATTCAAATGGAAATTCTACATGAAACGTATAACGATGTCGTAGAATGAAAGACAACTCGAGAAAATGATTTCCAAACCAAAAGTTAGTATTACCGTTTTCTTCTCCAGTGTTGATATCGTTGCGCAAACCAGGATGTTCTTCTTCTTCTTCTCCTAGGCCTTGACATGTGAGATTTTTTTCTTGAGGCAATCGCCTTTTAAGTTCGGCAACAATAGGTATTACGTTATCATCAAATGGATCTCTAAGCAACACCTATCTCAAAATAAACCTCAGTACTACATTAAACAGAAGTATTAAAAGCTATTCGTATATCCTATAAACTGACCTCTTCTGCTGTTATTATAGCTTTAATGTGCTGCGATCAGATCATGAAAAACAAGAGTAAAATCAAATTAAAACAATAGAAAATGAAAAAGATGAAAAAAAATCGAAATCGAAATTACCTCTAAATTGAGAACAATGACTTTTTCTCTGCCCAAAACGGTGGAAGGATAGGATAACATAGGATCAAGAACACGAAGATCTCTAGCATGGATCTGAACGCGGCGCATTATAGCGTACTTGTCGACGTCAAGAACCGTGTCTTGCCCCTTTGCATCTACCGAAACCCAGTTCGTCGTAACCGCCGTTTTCTTCTTCACCGAAGCAACTTGCGTCTCCGCCGCCGGAACAAAATACACCTGTCGAGTCATTCCTGAAAAAATAAATAAAGAAGACTTTGAAAACAGAGCAAAGATGAGTGGAAAATTTTTTATAGAGATTCGAGGACATAAAAGGGAGTGTTAATGGTAATGAAGGAGATGTGGGGGCAGATGAAAAGGAAATTAAGGAGATATTTGCTGCTGTACTGCATGGGTCCTCAAAATGTTTCAGTGCTGAAAGTGAAAAATGGAGGAGGAAAGGTTTTTTTAAACAGCAAAAAGTTTCCTTGTTTTAACTTCCAACATTTGGCGCGTGTTTTAACGGTCTTTGTCTTTTTTCTCTTTAAATAATGTTAAAATTTTCTGTTCAAGATTACTTTTAAATCAAATGAACAATTCTAGTATTATGAAAAGGGAGGTTTTTTTTTTTAATTTTTTCTTATTAATTAATTAATTAATTAAATTATTTTAGTTGGAACTTTTTACATTTTCAACAGTTATAAGTAATCAAAAGTTATATTACTTGATTATTAATTAAAATTTATCGCTATTTATATTAATGAGTTATATCTCTTAAATTTAAAAATTATATCACTTGATTATTAACAAATAGTCATAATTATCCAGGTAGATATATATTGAATAATTATATTTATTGTAATAAAGACATTATTGTCCATTTAGGTAGTTATATCCCTATGTAGAGGTGAGCAAAACTCGATTCGATTCGAAAAAATCAAATTTTTTTTTGAATTTCGAGTTATTTGAATTATTCAAGTTCGAGCCGAGTTGAATTTCACAATTTGAATAATTTGAATAATTCTAATAATTCGAATAACAGATTAGTGTAAATACTCTTTTGGTCTCTATCAACTTTGAAAATAAGCAAATTGGTCTCTCTCTAAACAAAAATTACAAAAAAAAAATATTCAAAATAACATTTAAATTTCAAAAAACATATAAAAAATTTAAAAATTTTCTAAAATAATATTTTGGGACCTAATTAATGATTCAAATTTATCATACTAAAGTTTTTTTTTTTTTTTTTTGCTTTGAAAAAAAATTCAAATATATATGGTTTCAAATTAATGTGCTCTAACATGAAATTAATTATACTGTAACAATATTCTTATTTGACATGTTTAATTTTTTAAATTTAACTCAAACAATTTCACTCGATTCAATTGAAAAAAATTTCAAATTGAGTTAGGATGATAAAATAGGACTTGTGAACTCGATTAACTCAAATTTTTTTCACTTGATTCGATCGAACATTCACCCATATCCCTATGAAGAGAAATGAGACGTCCTATAAATAGGTGTGGAATTTTATTTGCATGACACATAAAAACATAGGAACAATGTTTCTTTCTATTTTTCCCACCATATTTTATATTTCTATATTATTTTATAAAGAATTACTACAGAAATTGATATTCTTGCTATATTCCATTCAATGCTCAGTGGGTTGTTTCCGTCAATGCAAAACATAGACAATCATTGGGATTCATTGTATCATTGAGGTTCATTTGTCAATAACTCTTTTGTATACCATAATATAAGTAGGGGCGAATACAACTTTAAAGAAAGTGGTATTGATACAGGACTTGAAACTTTTGTTCATTTCTTGTAAGTTTATTTTTATCCCCAAGGACCGACAAATTCACCCATTGTTAAATAGATTATATATTCTACAGCTAACCCTTATCAAAATTTGAAATCAAAGTGTGCAATTGTCTCATGAATAATGAATGGTTAAGGAGACTTGTTTGTGATGATATCACCAATGGCAAAAGGCTCCTAAGTTTTCATCATTTTCTTATGCAACTGCAACACATTCCAACCTTTTAATACATATACATCAATTCAAGCCACCCAAATTGAAATAAAAACTTTCCATAGAATTTTTTAGTACACACATTAATTCCAATTTTTCATATCATTTACTCCTAGGCCAACTTCAGTTTTAGGAGCCAAAATACTCTTTCAACTAAGGATTTTTTTAGGCTACATTTACTTGCAATAAGTGTAAAAACAACGGTGACGGTGAGATTAGGTACTGTAGCGATATTTAGGGGTGAGTAAAATTCGATTTGATTCAAAAAAATCGAAAAAAATATTCGAATTTCGAGTTAATCGAATCAAGTTATTCGAGTTATTTGAGTCGAATAACTCGATTCGAGTTGAATTTCAGAATTTGAATAACTCGAATAATTCAAATAATAGATTGGTATAAATACTATTTTGGTCCCTGTCAACTTTGAAAATAAGCAAATTGGTCTCTCTCAACAAAAATTACAAAAAAAAAAATTCAAAAATTCAAAATAACTTTGAAAATTTAAAATATTTATAAAAATTTCAGATTTTATATTTTTAAATTTTTTTAAAATTTCTAAAAAAATATATATAAAATTAAATTTTTTTCTAAAATAATAATTCTAGGATCTAATTAATGGTTCAAAATTTTCATACTCAATTATTTTTTTTTTTTTTTGCTTTAAAAAAATTTCAAACATATATGGTTTCAAATTTGTATACTCTAATATGGAATTAGTTATATTGTAACAATATTTTTATTTTACATGTTTAGTTTTTTTAATTTAACTCGATTTGACTCGACTCGACTCGAATTTCATTTCACTCGACTCAATTCAAAAAGAATTCAAATTAAGTTAGGATGATAGAATAAGACTCGTGAACTCGATTAACTCAAAATTTTTTTACTCGATTTGATTGAACACTCACCCCTAATAATATTATAATATGAGATAAAAAAAAAATTAAACGCATCACCCTGAAAATAAACGTTTACTCGTTACAATCCTGCACATTACAAATTTGAGTAATTTTCTAGTGAACTTTTGTTGGCAAAATAAAAATCTTTCACCAAATGTTGTGAAGATTGAAAATGATTGATTGGATAAGTTGTAATATGCCATAAAAAAAGAGAGAAACAAGCTTTCAATTCTCTAAGTGACTTTCTCAGTGGAATTAGGAAATTTTGGATTTTAGTTTTCATCATCACCTAATGTTAGAAGCAATAAACAAATATTTTGACAATGGTGAAGAATGCTTTATGTTCATTTTTATTTTATTTTATTTTTATAGTGGGAGAGGATCACAATCATAAAATTTTAATCTTTGTTTTGAGGTGTTAACCATTTATCTCCTGTATTATTGGCATGTTTAATTAAAAAATATACATGTTTATCTTTTAAAAATATTAAAAATATCTAATAAAACTCAAATTGAGACTACGGTGAGAATGTGGGATGGAGTGGGGATGAACGTGTCCAACATCCATGATCATAAAGAATGTAGTGATTTTCAATATTACACAATCATAATTGAGCAAGGCGGATGATAAGGCAGTGGTAGATTTAACAACATCTGCCCCATGTTTAGAGGTGTTCATGTACTGGGGCGGGTCTAAGTATGATGTTAACACACTTTATGCTTGCCCAAAATTTGTCCGACCCGAACTATGGGCTTAAAATTTTACCCAAATCTACCCATATTTGCAAATGGTTAGCCTAAACCCATTTTAGACCCGCACATATTGTTTTTTAATTTTAAAAAATATTATATTATTTTAATTTAGTATTTAATAGTTGTCTATATTCTTTATTTATTAAAATTTTATATACAATTATCTCTAATATTTTTTAATGTTTACATTATAGTAGCATTATATATTACTATAGATTTAATTTTTATTTGTTAAAAATTACACAATATATAAAAAAAATAACATAATATAAAATATTACAAACTTAAAAAATATTCAAGCCTAAACATGTTCCATATTTAAAACAAACTTAAAATTTTTTACTTAAAACTCTTTCAGATTTTACACGAACCTTAAAACTTAGATAAATAGGTCGGAACCTATGTTGCTCCATTGCGACCCCTAAAAACCCGATTTGCAACCCTAAGAAATAGATTTTTTTAGTAAATTACATTGTTGGCCATTCAACTATGTTTAACTATTATTTTTAAGCATTCAATTATAAAAAAGTTAGAGAATGACCATTTAACTAACCATGTTTGTCGTTTTGGTTTAATTCATTTAACTATAGTTAACTGTGTGATAAAGAGATGACATCTAAATTTGATATAATAACAAGTTTAATACTCAACGTTTACATATTGTATCAATTTGGTCATTACTAAAAAAAAAACATATCAACATTTACACAATATCTCAATTTGGTCATGATTCTAAAAATATTGTTTTTATAATTTTATAATATTGTATGGTTTTTTTTTATAAAATCATGGCCAAATTGATACAATGTGTAAATATTGAGGGTTAATTTTTTTAGAGTCATAATCAAATTGAGACAATGTGTAAACTTTGAGGACTATATTTGTTATCATACCAATTGTAAATCTATTCTCTACATTACAAGTTAATACAAAGTTAACAGTAATTAATGAAATTGGATAAAAAAATAAACATCATAGAAATAAATAGAAAAACGAAGGGATATTTCAATCCTTACCAAGTTGATCTTGTTGCCCCTATAAACAAAAATGCGTGAATCATTTCACGAAATATGTGTTTGGATAATCCAAAGTTTTAATAGTTAGCTCTCGATCTTTCGGTCGAAAAGCAACATCAATAAAAGCGTGTGAGTGCATTATTTCGCGTGAAAATTGTAACTTTCCATAATTTTTTTTTATTTTTCACTTTATTCTGAAGATGGATGAATCAAAGGATATTTTTTTTTTCCAATTTTTGCCTCTTATTGTCCCTACGAATCAATCTTTTCATTGCGATAACGGTTGATTCCTATTAGGGATGAGTATTCGATCGAATCGAGTCAAAAAATTTCAAGTTAATCGAATTGACGAATCCTATTTTAGCAACCAAACTCAATTTAAATTTTTTCCGAATCAAATCGAATCGAGTCAAATAATTCGAGTCCAGTAGAGTCGAGGTAGCGAATCCTATTATTTATACTCAATGCTTCATTTACATGGACCGATTATTTAACTAGTAGACGAAGTACAATATTATTTAACTACATAAACAAATATAATGATTTTGCCTTTTAACTTAATGAGTAAACATTTATCAAAACGACTTAGTTTTACCTTTTAACTTAATGGTTTTGACTTTTAACTTTAGAAAAGATAAATATTTATTAAGACAACATAGTTTTGCATTTTCTTATTCAGATTTTCGGATAACTTGAATAGTGTAATCATATTCTAGTTAAACCGAAAAGCTTAACTTTTTATTCGAATTGATCCGAAAAACTTGATTAACTCAAATAATTCAAACTATTTAATTCAAAATTTAAAATTTTTATCAAATTTTTTAAATCGAATCAAATTTTACTCCCTCATAATTCCTATTATTATCAATAATACAAGTAGGGCAATTAGTAGGATAATAATTTTGTATCTCTTATAGAGGCCCGCCCATCGTTGATGGGTTAATTGGATTCAAAGCTTTAGTGTGGGCCTTGCTCTCTCCAAAAAAAAAATTCATTTCTCTTTAAATTTGTTAATTTGCCTCCTAATTTTTTAAAATTTTCATTATGCCTTTTAGTTATTTTTAAAAATTTAAATTATTTTTTTTATTTTTCAATTATTTCATTAATCTCATAAAATAATTTAAAATTTTAATTAAACTATAATTTTTAAAAAAATCTCATTAAATACTTAAAATTTTTAATATTTTAAATAAACCTCACAAAATTTAATCTCAAAATCTTCTATTTTCTAACATCAACATCTTAGGCTTTTTTTATAAAAATAATATTAAAATTTAATAAACTACAAAAAATAGGGTGGAAACAAATTAATTACAAAAATTGGATGTTGGCTACAATAATTTTAAGTGTCGCTTAACACATTAGCGGTATCAATAAATTTAAAAAAAAATTGACAGGAAAAAAGAAACTAGTTTGTGGTTCCAACAACAGACAATAACTTTTTTTTCCTACATTTAGTGTCTTAATTACTTTTCCATGCATTTAATGCATTAATGTATTTTCCTTGCGTTTAATCCTTAAAACAACAGTTTTTTGTTTTTATTTAAGCCACTTGACACGTTGATTGCACCAATTAAAAAAATATTTTTTTTCTATTAGAGTTCTTTTTTAAATTTATTGGTACTACCAATGTGTCAGACAACACTCAAAATTACTATAACAAATACATTATTTTCGTAGTTCACACCCTATTTTTATAATTAATTAATTTTTTAATATTATTTTTGTAAAAAAGCAAACATTTAAAAGTATAATAAAGAAGATGTGGAAGGCTGCACCCATCAATAGATCATCTATACCCTACTATAAAAGTTGTCTCCCAAAACTTTTTCTAGCTAGAATTTGAAAATTTGGCAGCCTAATTTAAGAAATTATTTAGGTTATTTTAGATATTAAGTTAGCCATAGAATAGATGGTGGTGACACTTTTGGAGTACTAAGGAAAGGTGATTTGGATTATTTCTCTTTGGGTTAATTTAAGTAATTGTCCCTAAATTATTAGTTAGATTTTAATTTGATCCCTAAATTGCCATTAATTTAGACATTGAATGCTAGTTTGAATCTAACATGGAACATATTTAAAATACATTAAACAAATTATGAATACATGTGTATTTATCACATTAACACGTTGGAGATGAAAAACAAACGGTATCAATAAAATTTAATAGGGTCATTTTCTTTTATTTTCTTTTTAATTTTAAAAAACATTAAATTCGAGTTATTCATGGTGGTAGTTACACATACGTTTACAATTTAATCTACATATTTTAAATATGATCCACATCAAATTTGAACTAGCATTTAACACCCAAGTTAATGATTAAATTAACGGGAGGACATATTTTTATAAAATATTATTACTTCAAAGTTTAGAAACCAATTTAAGATCCGAGACATACATACATATGATCGCATTATTTTGTGTATGCTCAAATTATTATAATATTTTTATACGTTAACAAATTGATTTCTAAATTTTAAAGTATCAATATTATATTAATATCCTATAATTTCTAAATTATATATATACGTGTCGTTTCATGTTAAATTTCGTATTTTATGTAGTTTGTTATAATTTCTCAATTAAAAATAATTTTATATAATTTTTAATACATATTATAGTTTTGTTTAAATATTTTAAATATTTTTATTTTTTATGATGTGTCTTAATAGATCTCATATTTTACGTTATTTGTTATAATTAGATGTATTCATGGGTCAGGTTTGGGCCGGGCCGAAGTATGATATTAATATATTTTATGTTTGCTCAAGCCCGGTCCGACCCAAAATCTGGGCATAAAATTTTGTCCAAACCCGCCTATATTTGCAAAATACTAATCCAATCTCATTTTAGGCCTGCCCATATTATTTTTTAATTTTTCTTTAAAATATATTTATATATTTTTTATTCTTATATTTAATAATTTTATACATTTTTTATTTATTGAAAAAAATTATATAGCGATCTCAACATTTTTTAATGTTTACATTAGAGTAGTATTATATATTTAGTATAGGTTTCTTTTTTTAATGTGTTCTAAATTACATCATATATAAAAATAACATAATAAAAAGTATTATAAACTTAAAACGGGTCGTGCAGGGCTCGGGCCTTAAATGTTCAAGTCCGAGCCCGACCTATATTTTAAACGGATATAATTTTTTTGCCTAAGCCCATTTTTCAAACATAATATTTTTGTCTAAACCCTCCCGAATTTTAGGTGAACCTTCAAGTCTTAACAGATAACCCGACCGATAAACAACACTAGTTATAATTGTTTATTTTTAACTTTAAATTTATTTTACACATGGTCTTTGGCCTTTAATGAATGGCATTGCCACTTCTTATACGCAATTGGAGTTTGCATTTGCTTCACGCCATGGACTCCCTAATACATAAAAAGACTTTTAACTGTTTTTTACTAAAAATCAGAAGTTATTATATTTTTCTGGTCTGATATATGATATGGAATATATCTGTAAATATAAACATGATTTATTCTTTGAAATTAACTTGTTGCTGTATGTAGTCAACTGTATCTTAGCTCGATTGATATCAATATTGTTGTCAACGTAGGAGAATATAGGTTCGAGTGCACTGAAGCTCATTATCCTCCTATTTAGAGTTGGAATGGAGTTATGAATAGTTTTAGACGTTGATAAAAGAGAACAGATATGATAAGAACCTATAATTAGATTAATATTCCAAAAAAAAAAAAAAACTTGTTACTAACAGCATTAAAAGTATCATCAAAGTTTTTGTACTAAGAGTCGAATTATATTTTACTTTTTTATTAAAAAATAAGTAAATTAATCATTATATATTAGAAAAAAGTACAATTTGATCTTTCTATTAAAAATTCACTGTTAAATAATGATGTGGAATTAATTTTTTTATTTTGAAACAAAATATCCAACATAGTAAATGTACTATGGAAACTTTTATACTAAGTGTCAGATTGCATTTTGTTCCTTTCTATATAAAAAATTAGGTTAATTAATCTTTGTACATTAGAACAAAGAGCAAAATGGTCTTTTTAGTAAAAATTCCATCCAATTCTACTATTAAGGGCTAACATAGAGCGCCACATATACCACTTGCCGACGTAATACTATTTAAACAATTTAAAAAAATCCTAAAAAATAAATAAATGTTTTTATAATTAGTTAAAAAAAGCATTCACGATGAATCCTTGACATGATTTTTCAATTAAATGAGAATTTTATAAAATATATAAAATTATTAAGAATTGTAAGAAGTTATAAAAAAATATTATAACAACGTCTAGAATAAATTTGGACAAATGGTTGTTCAGACTCGAATGAACTTAGACAATGTATTCATGTTCATTCCAGAGTGATTTCTTAAATAATTATAAAATTTATAAAAAATGGTTCAAAAATTAATAATAAATTTCTAGAAGTCTTAAACAATTTTTAATTTTTTATTGGATTGTAAGTTTTTTTTTTTTAATATTTGTTGACAAATGTCACATCAATATAAGGTATATGTGGTACATTATGTATTGTTGTTTGATTGCTCTATTAACCACTTCAATACTTAACATTAAAAATAGATGAATTTTTTAACAAAATGGTCAGTTTACTTTTTGATCAAATGTACATGAACTACTTAATTTGTCTTCTTTTTTTGTAGAGGGGTCAAAATGCAGTCGAACTCTTAGTACAAAGACTTTTTTGATTTTTTTACCATATTAGATTTTATGTTTTCTTTCAAATAAAAAATTAATTCCACATTGGATATTCCACATCATCATTCAAGGGTGAATTTTTAATAGGATGATCAATTTGTACTTTTTTCTAACATACATGGGCTAATTTGTACATTTTTTTAGTAGAGGGCAAAATGAAATCTAACTTCTAATACAAGGACCTCCATGATTATTTTACCCATACTATCTCTAATCTTTTTTATCCTCAAATTGCAATAATAAAAAATATTATTAGGAATTTTCAATTGGAAAAAAATTCTAGCTAACTATTTAAATATAATATATTTTTACTCCATTTAGACATTGATAAATGAAAATTCATAATAATGAATAATTTAATAATTTATTGAAAAAAAATATGTAGAACTAAATTAATATAAGTATGATAGAATACAACAAATGAAAAAGGAGTCTAAGCGATATAATACAAAAAAAAAAAAGAAGATTCTAGTTATTTTTTTTAATCTATCTAAAATAAATAGGAGATCATATGAAAAATGTAATACCCCGAAAATTTCTACAGTAAGATATTATTTTTGATACAGTAAAATAAGGAAATAAAGTGACAAAAAAGGGAAATTTTGAGTTATGACAACATTGGGAAGTAGATTATGATATATTAATTCAAGAAAGGACTAAATTGTAAAAGTGAAAAAAGTTTTGTTGCCTAAGAGTAAATACTCAAAACTTGAGGGGTTAAAGTATGAAGAGAAAAGAAAGAAAGAAACTTTCTTTTCTTTTCTTTACAATTTGGTCCTTTTACCAAAAATTCACCATTTTCACTTAGAAATCAAAAGAATTTCCATAGCTACCAAGAGAGAAAAATATTAAGGAGACTATGGGGAGCTAGAATATCAAGTTAGATTCAAGAAATAGAAGCTGAAGGAGAGAGAAAATCAAGTTAAAGGTTGAAATCAATAGGACAAGGTAAGAACACCAAGATTTCAATATATTTTTAAGTTTGATATTATTGAAAAAGCAAGGAAATGATGTTATAGTAGAGTTTTCTTATATAAGGTTCTATATTCTTGATATGTTAGTGAAGGAAAATAAGAGAAAGTGATGGGAAATATTATAGAGAAAGGGAATATGGGTGTTAGAAACTTGCTAATCAACATTTTGTATTAAAACAGTTTTGGACAGCAGCAGTAGTCTAACTTTAAAAAATCACCAAAAATTTTGGAAATTGAATTATAGGTTTAATAAAATATGAAATTAAATTTTATTGAGTCTAGTTTTTCATGGAAGAAACGGTGTAAGCAATGGAATTTTAAATTATGAGATATAATAAATTTTGTGAGACAATGTCAAAATGATTTCGGGTTCCCCTGTTCTGACTTTGGAAAATCATTAAAAATTGTATAAAAATACTTGGAGGTTTAAATTTATATTTTTAAATTATTAATGAGTCTATTTTCAAGATAAACAAACGGGAACATCATCCAAATCCCGTAATAAGAGATAATTAATTTTTAGTAAAGGAAGGTCGAAGCTGTCAAACAGCAGAACAGAGATAAATTTGAAGATTTTACTGTACTTATTGGCTAAATTATAAATTCTAAAATTTTTATGGTAGATATATATTTGAGTCTAGTTTTAAAAACATCAAGCGGATCTTAGTTTGGAATTCTGTATCTCAAGATATAAATAATTTAGTGACTATGACTCAAGTGGACAGTTTTGAATGAACATTTAAATAAATAGTGGAATTATCGATAATGTTATTTATAAGCATGTTATATACATTAAGGATGTGGAATGGAGAGGAGAGGGAGGAAAATATATTAATATTCATCTAGCATGAGTTTATATTAAAAATGGCTAATTTGTATGTTTTAGGCTCAGGGACTAAATTGAATAAAAGTAAAACTTTAGAGGGCAATTTTGTAAAAATGTCAAAAATGACCAAATTGGGGGAAATGAATTGTTTATTTTCTAAATTAATAATTTCATTGAAATTATTAATTTAGATCAAGATTGGGTGAAAATCAGGGAAAATGAAAAGTTACCAAAATGCCCCTGAATCTTGGTATTTCTGCAATTTAGTCAGGTAAGTGCTTGTAACTTAATTGAGCATGTAAATATGTTAAGATTGAATGTTGTATTAGTTAGAATGTGGAATATTAGTACATGTATATAATATGAATGATATGAAAGCAAGAAATGAACACATGCTCGAAAATAGTTGAAAAGGGTTAAATTCCGTATGAATATTGGATTTCGATGGATAAAGGTGTTTTCCAAATGGAGTGAGGTCCTGCATTTGTTGCAGAATGGATTTAGCTCGGACGAGTAATCCTATTGACCTCATTATCGAAAGGATTCAGCCTGGACGGGTAATCCAGATACAAGCCTCTCGAGCATATGTTGCAATTAGGATTTAGCCTGGACTAGTAATCCTAATTAAGCCTTAGAGCATATGTTAAAGTCTGAATTTAGCCTGGACTGGTAATCCAGATTGAGCTCTTTAGAGTATTTGTCACATAAAGGATTTAGCCTGGACTGGTAATCCTGCTGTATGATATGTGGCTTGAGAGTGTGCGTTATAGACAAGATTTAGCCTGGACTGGTAATCCTGCTATATGAGATGTGGCTCGGAAATGTGCTCTCGGAATAAGTGCCCTAATGGGTACCTCTGAAAATGAATTGACGGGTTAATGATTTGTACACTTTGTGTGTACTACTGGAGTATCCATCGAAATTTCAATAATTCAACGGATATAAACTCTCGAAATGAGAAATATGAGTTTAAATGAATTTATATCTCGAATATTCCTAAGATACATGAAAATGATGATACATGATATATAGAAGTATGAAATAATGCTATATGAACATGGAATTTGTTTGATGAATATGTTCATCTATGATTATAGATTTGTATACCTTGAGTGTACTACTCGTGTAATCATCGATACTTTAATTGATTTAATGGGTAAAATTCTAATATGAAACAATATGAGTACGAAATGAATTATTACCCGTATATGCCTGAAATATATATAATGATTTGTACATATTATATGGACACATGGTGTGGAAAGTATATGTACATGGAATTTGATTAATGTTAAGTTCGATATGAACTATTACCGGAATAAATATACATGAAATACATGGAAATTATGGTACATGAAATATTGATATAATGAAATGAATGATATATGTTTATGAAGAAACGGTAAGAGAATGATATGTTTATGACTTGTGTGTCATGCATATGGAATAAATGTGGAAAGTAAAGAAATGCAAATGAAAATAAAGAAACTTGGAAGAGTTAAAGATATATAAAATTTTACTAAGCTTAGGATAATATGTATAAGTGATACTGTGAAATTATTCACCTTGTGAGTTGATGAATATAGCTTCATGAGTATCGTGGAATCAATAATGGATTATTCTTAAAATGTATAAATTTCATATATGAAAATAAGTATTATGATCAAAGATTATACGAGCTTACCAAGCATTCATTGCTTACGTAATTGTTTTCATTTACCTTACAGATTATCGGAAGCTCGAATGGGTTGGAAGCTTATCAGAGCTATATCACACTATCCATCGGTTCTATTGGTAATTTTGGATTATCTGATTCTGGTTATAATGGCATGTATAGGTTATTTTGATTAAATATTCGCCTATATGTGTTTTGGTATTTTGGTATGCATAATTTGCTTTATAATGTTGATGTTTTAAAATGTTTGGTTAGTTTGATGATAAGTTGGGCAAGAAATGAGGCTAGGAAAAATGGCTTATTTCATCCACACGGGCAGAGACACGGGTGTATGTCTTAGCTGTCTGTGACACACGGCCAGATGACACGGCCGTGTGATCTCTGCAGTGTTGAAAATTTTTAAATATTTTCGAAAATTTTTCTGAGTTTCCGGTTTAGTCCCAATAAATATTTAGGGCCTCGATGGCTCACATAAGGGACATTATGACTAAATTTGATTGATTTCAAGTATGAATATTATATGAAGTGAAATTTTTGTTAAATGATCTGTAAATTCTAGTAATGCTTCAAAATCCTGTTCCGGTGACGGATACGGGTTAGAGGTTACAAAAAATGTAATCAATTCTTTTGTTTCCTTGGGCCACTGGCCATTCGCCAATAGTTTCGAGGTTAATACCAAGATTTTAGCAACTATATTGATTTTTTTCCGAAAAGAGAGAGTGTGACTTTGTAAGAGTTATTTGTTTCAAGAAAAAGTTTGATTCACCTAGTTGTACTTTTTCTCATTATAACTAGGAAAGAAAAGATATAGTCATGTGAATTACTTCGAAATAAATTTTAAAAAATAATCATATCTAAGAAATATAGCATTTCGTGATTCATTGGTACATCGACTTTGATTCTTTATTAACCAATAATATGTGGCTATTAACTAGTTAAACCCAAACTGTTTGAAGTTCAAATGCAGAAGAGTACTCTTTTTTTTTTTTTTTTTTTGAAAATTTGAGTAAAGGTGAGGTTGCTAGAGATTGAACCCAATATCTCATATAATGGTTAAATATCAATTATGATCCCTCTACTTTTTTAGATTATAAGAATGTCAAATTTCAATTTTGGTCACTATACTAACTTAAATTTGAGGTTTAATCTTTATATTTTAATTTTTGACATAATTTGATACCACAACGTTTACAATGTCATCAGTTTGTTTAAATATTGTTTATTCTGATTAAAATGTAGATATGAATTTTAAAAATTGTTTACACCATTAAATTTCTTTATTAGATTTAAGTTCATTGCAATGCTATTTTTTTGTCACATGGTTATTATGTGCAAATTTTTTTTAGAATGTCAAATCAATGAATTCAATAAAATAATTTTTTAACAATGTTAACAATTGGACCTGAATTTCATCCAACGCAATCGCTCTATTTAGTCCGGGTTTAATAGTATATTATATTTAAATATTAAAGCTTGTTTATATTTGATTATTAATATATTATGCATAATGGACGTAGTATTTACCATCTTGCTTTGTGTTATCCCATTTATTATTGTTAGTTAGGAAGTTACGAGAATATCTTTCCGAGAATGTCCTTCCGTAATTAAAATAAGTAATATTATTCGAGAGTATTTTAATCTTTTCACTTTAAAATAAACCAATAAAAATATGCATATAATGGGATTTGAACTCACGCTAATTACATTAGTTTTATTTTAATATTTTTATACATTTTAATTTTACTATGCACACTTTATTTCCTCCGTCAATTGTATATATTAATAATATATTTGATTGAATTGGTGTCACAAGTTAATTCGATACTGACTCAAGATTGACGACAACACCATGATAAACAATTTGATCTAGTTTTTTTTATTTTAAAAACATACATATTTCATGTGTTTTTATTAATTAGTTTCAAACCATATGTTTTATTATTTAATTCTATGTTATTTTAAACAAACATTTATATTCTAAATTTATAGTTTCCACATGCATACACGTGATGAGATTTATTATATTATAATATATGTATATAATGATTGCGGTGGAGGCTTAAAACTTAAAAGCCATCGTTGATTATAATATTTATACTCTTTATTAAGTGTTTTATCGAATTGGTATCACCTCCAATCTGATTACCAACTTAGTTGTGTAATTACAAAATAACCATTTTATTTTTTTATATCAGTTATGTTATTATATGAATGTTTTTGTCTTTTTGTATTTTTATAAATCGATAAAAAATTACCCATAATGAGATTTGAACCAAGGCACCATGCATATAAAACATTTTCATTTACCATTTTAACTAAAGCTTCTTTTTTTTTTAAAAAATTATTATATGAAACTTTAATAAATATACTTGCAGGGGCGAAGCCGAAATTTTTTTTTTAGGGGAACCAAAATTGAATTGTAATTTTTACGATAGTAAAAATGCAATTTCACTTTTTTTTTAATAGCATATTGCTTTATAATTTTTAAATGATTAAATCAAAATTTTATCATTTTTAGGGGATCTAAAGTGTAATTTTACATTTATTAATTTAAATTTTTAAAAATTTTAAAGGACTTAAATGAAAAATTTTCCATTTTAGGGGGCCGAGCTCCCTACCAGCCCCCTAGCTACGCCCCTGTATACTTGTTATATAAATGTTTAGATATTTATGTATATTAATAACCATCTGGGGTAGATGACAAAACATTGATAATAAATTGTATTCATTTAATATTCTTAATCTGATTTTTTTTTGTGTTTAAATTTTTATTTTGCTTACAATTTAATCTATTTTTTCGATTTTAACATCGTACATATTTCCCGTGTTACTATTAATTAGTTCCAAACAATATTTTTTCATTATTTATTATATATTATTTTTAAACAAACTTATACATTGTACATAAGTGATTTTCACATGCATAAGTGTGTGATAAGATTCTATTTTTTTTCATTTTAATATCGTATATATTTCATGCGCTATTATTAGTTAGTTTTAAACTATAGATTTCATTATTTATTATATGCTATTTTTAAACACACATTTTTGTTATCAATTTGTGGTTTCTATACCCATACGTAGAGGTGTACATGGGCCGGGTTCGGGCCGGGCCGGGCCCAACTAAAAATTTAGGCCCGTTCATTGGGCTCGGCCAGGCCCAAAAAATGGGCCTAAAATTTTGCCCAAGCCCGACCCGTATAAAAATGCTAAAACCCGGGCCCGGCCCGGCCCACCCGTATTAATTTTTATATTATTTTATATAATTTTTAAATATATATAATACATCAAAAATACTAAAAAAATCAAAATAAATATTTTTCAACAAATTGAAAATAAATTTTAAAAAATATGTAGACTTAAATAACACTAAAATAGATGTAACTTAACAAGCAAATGCCTCTAAAATAATAACAAAATTAACAAATGTCTTTAAAATAATAACAAAATTAATAATAAAATAAGTTTTATATAATATCTAAACAATAACAACAAAATAATAGAAACATAATAGTAAAATGGTAGCAAAATAAGGAGAAAAATAATAAGAAAATAATATTAAAAAATAGTTTTTTTTTTCCTTTAGTAAATTCGGGCCGGGCCCGGGCCAAAAATGCCTTACCCGAGCCCGGCCCGTTTTTTAAACGGGCCTTATTTTTTTGTCCAAACCCTCCCACATTTCGGGCGGGCCTTCGGGCCGGGCCGCCCAGCCCATGTACACCTCTACCCATACGTTCGTGATAAGATTTTTAGTATATTATGATATACTTCACCTTAAAAGGTCACTGTTTAATATATATATTATTAATAAAATCCCTGAATAAGTTGGTGTCACAAGTCAACTGGGCACTAACTCGATTAGAAAAATTATGAAAATGCACTTCTGTAATTAAAACAAGTCATATTATTTGAGGGTATTTTAATCTTTTCATTTAAAAAAAAAACTAATAAAAATATGCAAAATGTTGGAATTAAACTTATATCAATTGCATTAATAAAACTTTAAATTTACCACTTAACTAAAACTTCATTTTAAAATATTTTATACATTTTTATTTAATATGCACGATTTATTATCTCTATTAGGGTGGCAACTATGGCGAGAACTTCTAAAATGAAAACCAAATGATCTTAGCCATTACATCAAAATAAATGGTTTTAAACATTAGATTTTGTATTTATCTTACCTTATTAAAATAAAATCAACAGGACCCAATCTTTCCTCTTTTTTTTTTTCTCTTCGCCGTGCAATTGAAGTCTTAAGGTGAAAAATTTTGGATAGTATTGACTTTAATATTTACTTTTTTTTTGGAAAAAAATTGGAATGGAAAGCAAAAGATTAGGGCTATTAATTAATTTGGGTTTTAGGTATTTGTTTTTCTTGATTAAAAAAATTGGTCTACCGTTTCATTCTAAAAATTTTGGGATTTTTTCTTGGTTGATTTCAAGTACTCAAAAGAATTTCAAGTATAAAAATTTAAAACTTACCTCACTTTTCTCGTGATATGTTTGAAATTCTTTAAGTGCTTGAACCCGTGACTGCATCACCATTAGTTGAGAGCCCAAGTTGCAATATGACATCTTCTAAGGTGATGGTGCACTCCCCACACGGCAAATGAAATATGTGGGTCTTTGGGTGCCACTGCTCAACTAAAACAGATATTAAGTCAACCTTCAGCTCTAACATCCTAATCAATGTCGATGTTCCAAATCCCACGGCATCCAAGTATGGCAAAATACGTTCGTTTGGCTAGTAGCTCAGACCATGGATACGCGCCCTCAAGACGCGATACTCACCTTGTCCATAATAAATTAATGTATTAGTTAAATATGCCAATTAAAAAAAATAATGGCGTGTAACTTTATAAATATGCCTGTGAATAGCAAGTCACAATTTTTTTTATCGACACATTAATCATCATAACTATGTGATTGGTTGCTCTGATCAAAGAGCCCATTTCAATATCTACACAAACAAAATTGAATAAACATGTCATTTTAAAACATAAAGGCTTCCACGTAATAATATTTACCACAAACCATTTTTGTTATTAATTTTATTTTTGTTTTATTTAAATGAAATATTCACATAATAAAAATTTTAATCACCAACTAAAAAACAATTAAAATATTTACCATAACCTATATTTTTTTCAAATGAAATTTGAGTATCTTTATTAAAAAAATATTTAAATATAAACACAAACCGACTTTTTCTTTTCCCCAAAACTCAAACACAAATAATTTTTTTACCAACTAAAATATAACCTTAAACATTAAATCTAAATTTTATAATATATAAATTATTATTATTAACTAAAAAAACATACATTAAAACTATCGGGTAAAAATATAGGCCCGAAATATGGGTTTGGGCAAAAAACGAGGCCCGTTTAGAAAACGGGCCGGGCCTCGGGTAAAACTTTTTTTGGCCCGGGCTCGGCCCAGCCCGAATTATATATTAAATATATATTTTATTTTTAATCAAATATACTTTTTAAACTTACATATTTTTTATTTGTTTTTTTTTGTTTTAATATTTGTTTTAAAATTTTTTATTTAATGAAAAAAAGCTAAAAAAAATTAATATGGGCCGGGCCGGGCTCGGGTTAATCAATTTTCTTTCGGTCCGGGCTTGGACAAATTTTTAGGCCCATATTTCGGGCCGGGCTAAAAAAATGGGCCTAAAATTTTGACTGGGCCCGGCCCATGATCACCTATAGGACCAAGGGTTTAAATAGGCTTTTGACTAAAAAAAAGAAAGAAATTTGAAAAAAAAAAAGTTGGGGGCTCACGTCGGCAGTAGGGTGTTAGCCCGGTGTCGCTTGACAGTTCAATTTTTTTTTCGGGCTGGACCATTTTTATATTCTTTTTCTTAAATTAACGTGGTGTCGCTTGGCACACCGACAACACCAATAAAAAAGTTTTCATTGTGTATATTCGTATTTTCACGAATATTTTTAAAAATACATACTGATGCTACTTGACATAGTGGCGACATCAATTTTTTATATAGAAAAACATGATGATTGTTGCATGATCAATCAAAAAATGAGGTGGTGCTGCCAATACAAATATCTCATTTTCATAATTAATTTTTTCTCATTATTTTTATATTTAATTAATTTTTAATATTATTTTTATAAAGAAGCCTATGAATTCATTACTGTAAGTGCAAGCATTGACATATGTTTTTTTTTTTTTTTTTTTTTTATTTGTAAGGTGCAATGATTTTGTTATGATCATTGTAATTATTTTGTATACAAACTAGTGATTGTAATTATTAGAGATAAATCTTAAAATTATATATAAATTACGATTTAATGTGAACTTTAATTTTGTATAATTTTATATATGAAGTTTTTATTTGATCTAATTTTTGTAAATTATTAACATAATTATTGATATAATATCATTTTATATTTATATATTGCGTATATAAATAATTATATTTACCCAATATAAAAATAAATTAATGTATTTATTTCTTTAAATGTATATGATTAATTCAAAATTAAGTTTTAAGTATACATTTGAACACAATTAAAATTTCACAAGTATAATTGCACGAAATGTAAATTCATATATATAATTACACATTAAATAAAAATTTATATATAATTTTAAAATTTATTCCTAATTGTTATTAATTTAATATATGGTACAATCATTCTTTTCTTTTCATCATTTATTAAAAAAAAAAAACTTTACTATAGATTGATCATGAAGTAACCTAATTTATTAGGGCACATGTGTTACACTGCAAATTAAAGTATCACACAAAAATTATTATAAATATCTGTATATGCTCTCAATTGGCTTCTTTTTGCGACTTGGAAATTCCTTAATATTTACTCCATTCATACTTAAAAGCTAGTTAAAAAAAGGAGTGTAGTAATAATACATTAATATTGTATTAATTTCATAGCGAATAAAACAAAGTCCATGACGAATCTGCACGAACCGTTTTATAAAAATTCATTGATTAAATGAGACTCAATCGACCCATTTGAACTGATTCAATTTGGAGAACATGTGAAGAATCCCATATACTGGAAGTCTTCATGGCCAAGTGAAGCATTTAAGGAAAATTAGGACTACCATGGTAAATATGGAAATTAACCTTCGAAGATTTGATTTTGTAGTCTTAAGAGATCATGTAAATCTCTTAAGAATCTAGGCCGTCGATGTAAAGTAAACTGTATCGTTGGATCTGAGGGAGTTCAACGGTAAATAGTTTCCCCTCATTCGTAATCATCTCATTGTATTCTCATTCATAGTAATTGAATATTATTGAGAGCATTACTCAAATACCTTGTAAGCATTGTTTTTTGTGGCTTTTTCTATTCTCTCGTTGTTTTTTTGTCTTTGAGTTGCTTCTACTTTATTTTCGATGCTTTGGATAAGTTCTATTGTAGATTCTCACTTTTCGAGAGTTATACTAACTTAGGTGAATTTGAAACAAAAAAATCACCTAAGATCACATAAATTACAAAACTAAAATTTTAGTCCCGTGACACTAATATCAATGGGCGAAAAATAATTTATTAAGTTCATTAAAGATCAAATTATTATTTGTAAAATGTAAAGTTGATTTTTTTTTATTAATAGTTGCCATCACTTTTTTGAGTGAAATTATTTCAGAACTTCATTTAATCATGATGTAATATACATTTATATTTTAAAAAAATATTAATATAGATATATTGTAATCTTTATTTTTGTAAAATTTAACTCACCTTCACCTAATTTTTTTTGGATAAATTATATTGTTGGTCATCCAATTATATATTTTTTAGTCCTCTAACTATAAAAAAATTATAAAATGATGACCTAAGCAATTGTGCTTGTCTTTTTTAGTTCAATTATGTTAACTACTATTAACTTTGTGATAAGTTTTGTACTCAACATTAATACATTGTGTCAATTTCGTCGTTATTTAAAAAAAATTAACTCTCAATATTTATACATTATCCAAATTTAGATAATATGTAAATGTCGAGAGTTAATTTTTTTTATAATCATGACTAAATTGAAATAATGTGTAGATGTTAAGAATTAAAATTATTATTATACTAATTTTAAAATGGCCACATGAATAATCCTCATAAAGTTGATGAAATTGGACAAAAAAGGGCAAATACGCTTACTTAAATGACCATTTTATAAATTCTTATAGTTAAGTGACTGAGAAAAATAGTTAAGGATAATTGAATGAACTGAAATGTAATTTACCCTTAATTCTCCCTCTAAAATAAATTGATCACACACTAACGTAATCTTGCAGTGTTTCACTCCCAAAGACGTTCACATTTTGTAATTAATGCAAGGACGACTTATGTAAATCACCTCTATTTGTCGTTACACGTGGCACGATTTTCGATCCAATAGTCATTAACTGCAATCATTGGAACTACAAAAGGTAGAAATCTACTGTGAACGTTAACTTGCAGTAAATATGAGGGAAGTTTGGTTTAGATTCGAGTCGTGTTAATTACGTTATTGTTAAGATTTTGTTTTTCTTTTGTAATTTAGCAAAACATATATGTATCATTGTTGTATTGCGTTTTTTGGTAAAAAAGGAAAAATAAATTTAATATCTATTTGTTTATCACTAATTTTCATTCTTATTTTACTTCAAAGAACAAAAAAAGTCATTTTTATTTATGGTTGAAAGTTATTTTTTTTTATTTCTCAATGTATCTATAAAAACGAGCCCAATAATTAAATTTTCACATTTTGTAGGCCAATTAAAGGGTAGATATTAACCACGAGTTTTAAAGTTGCTCCATACCCAGAGCGATGATTGAACTTTCGACCATTAGTTAAGATTAAAGAGAACCCTTACCATCTCACCTAACTCTCGTAGTTAAATTAAATCATTTTTTATTTGTTGGTCTAAATCACTATTTAATAATGATAATCTTAAGAAAATAATAGATACGTGTGAATAAAGATGAAGGGCTAATTTTTAAATGTAATTTTTCATTAATAAGATTTAAGTTAATAATTAATTATTACAAGGGACTGTAATTGTAATTATTCCATTTGAAATGGCTATAAATATAATCAAATCATTCTAATATGCAAATGGTCTCAAAATTAAAATATATTCTAAATACTAATCAAAGTTGAGTCATAATAATATATATTTTTCAAAATAGAGGGGTTTTTCTCTAATAAAAAAATAATATATATTTTAAAATAGAGGGGCTTTTCTCTAACAAAAAAATAATATATATTTTAAATAGAATAGTTTTTCTCTAAAAAAATATTATTTTTAAATAGAGGGGCTTTTCTCTAACAAAAGAAATAATATCTTTTAAATAGAGGGGTTTTCCTCTAACAAAAAATAATATATTTTTTAAATAGAAGGGTTTTTCTCTAAAAAATATATATTTTTAAATAGAGGGTTTTTCTCTAACAAAAGAAATAATATATTTTTTAAATAGAGGGGGTTTTCTCATATATATATATATATTAAAATAGAGGGGTTTTCCTCTATCAAAAAAAAGTTAATAAAGATAAAAACCAAACAAGTAATGGTGGATGAAAATGACCAAAAGGAAAATGGTAGACGAAAATGACAAAAAGGGTATTATATACCCAATATTTAATTTTATTTAGGCTTAACCCTTTCACAACCGCGCTTAATTTTTTTATTTAAAGTCACCATGTGTCACAACTTAAAAATTTATTATTTTTTATAAAATATTTAAATTTTATTAATAATATAAAAAAATTATAAAATATAGAAAAATATAGAAAAAATTTATAAAATTGTAAAAAAATTATAAAAAATGTAAAGAAACATAACATTCTTAAAAAAATTATAAAAATCATCATACCAAAAGAAGCACTTTATAATTTTTATTGATTATTAATTTTTATCATTTTTTGCCACATGTCACGCCGTGGTTGAGACACAGGATAGCTTTAACTGGAAAAAAATTAGGGGAAATTAACTTTAATGGTCAAATGGCCTTTTTGATATATTTTGACAATTCAAGTACCCAAGTAAATGCAAAAAAAAAAAAATCAAAAATTTAATTGCGTTTTTTATTTTAAATGTTTGAGGGATTTTTACACCCTTAAACCATTTTATTTAAGTTTTTTGCTTATAAAAAAGTAGATTATATTATAGAAAATTATTTGATATGTTAACAATAAAATTTATTTTAAATTTCACAAATGAAGTTAAAAGAGATGTCACATGGCTCTATTTGATATTTTTAAAAAAATAACATATATGACAGATTTTTAATCTTATAAAATTAAAGATCTCCACGACCAATATATGAAATAGCAATCGTTATATTGTTAATTCAAATTTATTTTAGTTGATATTATTGTTGTAATAAGCACGATAATGTAAGTTTGAACGTGTTTAAGTTTTTGTTTTTGTCTAATTTAAGTGTTAGAGGATTTTTTAATATTTTATATTAAAAAAAGAAAATATTTGCTACACTGTGGAATTTTTAGACTCCACAAGGTTAGAGGTTGACAAGTGTCCTCTGAGGATATAGTAAAATATTTAAAAAATGCACAGGGTAAAAATTTTAAAGCTGCTTGTAGAATATAAAATAGACTGTCATTATACCAAATACTTGCCCATAAATATTTAAAAATTTAAAAATAAATAAGACAAGTGTCAAAATATCAACCCACTTGTGAAAATGGGAACTTTCTACCGCTTATGTACCAAATATTTACCATTTATATTGGATAATTATTTAGTATATTAGCTGTGAAACGTTTTAACTTTACAAGCGGAGTTGAGATTTTGCCATGTCCTTAAATTATATTTAAAATTTAAAAAATAAATAACTAAGACACGTGTCAAAATTTTAACCCCTTTTGTGAAATAAAAAAAAAAAATTTCTACAACTTGTATACCAAATTATTTCTATTAAACCGTTAAATTAAGCTGATTCAACTATCAAATCTAAATCACCAATAAAAATCTAGATTATTTTAATATGTTCCAAATTATTTCTAGAGAAAATAAATTTTCAAAATAAAAATAATAAATAACATTTTATGTTTTTAATTAAATTTTTATAGGTGTGATTTTAATTAATGATTAAATTTTATTAAATTAATTTGTATAATGTTAATGTTTTCTCTAAAAATTTTCAAGATGTTTATTAAATTACGTTTTATTAGACGCTTAATGCGATTTAGTCCATGTTTTTAATTTATTTTTGCTATCGTATTTAGTTTATATTTTATATAATTTATTTATTTATTTATTTATTTTGATTTATTGTATAATTTAGTTAATTTCATGATAAATTTTAATTTTGTTTTGGATTTAATTTCAAATGATTTGTTTGTGTGGTCATATTAGTTTATTTAATTAAAATCTATTTATTTGAAACAAATTTAAAATTTTAAATATTTTATGAGTTTTAAAAATTAAAAAAAAAGCATTTTATATTTTAAATTTAGGATAAACTATCAAAATAGTTACTTTTGTTTACCTCAGGTTACATTTTAGTCACTTGTGTTTGAAATGTTATGTTTTAGTCACTTACATTATCGTGTTGTAACATTTTAGTCACTAAACCATTAATTACTGTTAACGGTGTAACGATAAACTGACGTGGCACGTTAAGTTATCATTTCAAACTAAAATTTTAGGTTAAATTCTACAATTGGTCCCTATATCTTTTTCATTTTGAGAATTTTTTATGTTCTTTTAACTTTCTTTCTTTCTTTTTTCCTTTTATTCTATTTCTCCCTCTATTTTTTTCCATTCTTCAATTATTTTAACGTAGTTTTTCTATGTTTTTCAATTTTTAAAACTAGTCCACAAGCTTACCTCACTCGAAAAAGTTAAGTTGTTTGAAAAAATAAAAGTATAGGGACTAATCTTAACAAATGAAAAATATAGAAAAACTACATTTAAAAGAAATGGAGAAGGGATGAGAACAGAGGGAGAAGCAGAAGAGAATGAAAAAAAAAAAAGAAAGTTAAAAAAATATAAAAGAAAAAAAATTAAATTACTTAAAACGAAAAAGATATGGGAACTTGTATAAATTAACCTATAATTTTTGTTTGAAATGATGATTTAGCATGCCACATCAGCTTATGATTACACCATTAAGGGCAGTCAATGGTTTAGTGACTAAAATGTTATAATGCGATAATATAAGTGATTAAAACGTAACATTTCAAACATAAATGACTAAAATATAACCTGAGATAAACAAAAATGACTATTTTAATAATTTATCCTTAAATTTAATTTAATTTCATTGCATTGCTGTAAACAGCCCAACAGACAGGAGCTGAAAAGGAGCCCACAAAATCCTAGAGATAAGTTGACTAACAAGTCCGAGCATCATCTCGGTCGCAAACTCATCATACTAAATATTTTTGACTAAAATCAACGGTCAATATTCCTCGTACATATCATCAACAAAATGACTGCGGTACCACCCTATCCATCGCTATCTCGCTTTTCCCGCGATTCAAATCCATTTTTCTCCGAAACTTGGAACCCCAAGGCGTATATATATAAATCTAGAATTCCAGATCAGAAAAAACATTAAATTCCAGATCAGAAAGAAAATAGTAATAAAAAAGAAAGCTGGAAAATGAAGGTAGTTGAAAAGGAAAGTCCATCTGCCTCAGCCGCAGAACGTGAACGAAGCTCTTAAACTATTTTCTTTTTCCTTTCCTCTGGAAAGAGCGGCAAAATCACCGCTAGAAACCCTAGATTTTCGTATTTCTTAAACTGCTGTTCCTTGTAATTCCGGCATCGAATGGATGTCGATTTGAATATTTGAACGGTGTTTTTCTTTTGGGAGAACGATTAATAAACTGAATAAGCGATTATCATATTCTTAACTTTCTGTTCAGAGTTCAGCGAATTCTTTTAGCAGTTTGTATTCACTCATGAAGAAGTTTCATCGTCATTGGCAGAGGATTCTAATCCTCTCTTTTCTCTCTTTCTCTGTATTCGCTCAAATCGTGTTGGTTTCGCAGAGACTTAACCCCCTCGCTTTCATTGGTAATATTCTTCGTCTATGTAGATTTTTAAATTATAGGAGAACACTTATAATTTTAAGCTACATAAGTCGCGCTTACCTTGTTTTTTTTTTTTTTTTTATAAAAGAAATTTTGGTGTGTTTCATTTTTGGCCTTTTGTGATTTTTATTTAATTTAACTGTCGGGATGTTGACTGTTCCTGTTTTCTTTGCATTTATGATTCTGTCACGGCAGGGCGGAAGGATTCTGTGGAGGATTTAGCCAGTATTGTATAGATCTCTCTTACTCGGATCTGCTGTATTTTTTTTTCTTCATTTTTTGGTAGATTTCTAACGTGTTCTTTTGCTTTATTTGATACAGAAGTATATGAAAGATGATTTAAGACTTAACGCAATAGAACAGGTAACTTTGAGATGTATGGATTTAGTGTAGTTTGCTTTGAACGTTTTTTCTTCAAGTGGTTTTGAGTTTTGACCGTATGCAATTCAATCTTTATTGCTTTTTTATTCAGGAAGCTGCCGAAGGTTTAAAAGGTCCAAAAGTAGTTGTTTTCAAAGAGAAGGATTTCAGTTCTGCAGTTAATCACGGTTCTAACCAGAATCCTGATTTCGATCAATTGGGGGATCCGCAAGATACATCAAAATTGTTAGAAGCAAATGGTTAGTAGTACTGGGTGCTTGTAGTGTCTTTTAATTGACTTCTAGGTCATAGAGCTAATGTGAGTGTGACTCTGTGTTGCTCCACTTTCTATATTCAGGAACTAATGGTAAAGGAAAAGACGATCATCAAAATCAGCAGAATATAAGACGGCTAAACTCCAGGGAAAAGGTGTGTATGTGTCTGAACTTTTAACTCCAAGTATGCTGAGATGCTATACATTTGAATCCAAGTTTAGACTATAGATGGTTGCAGTAATGTATGCTTTTCAATCTCGTGAGCAAAAGCATATGTTGGTATTGAAATTATAAATGTCTTGCCAATTTTGCCAGACCATCTCCTTTTATCAACTTGTACCACAATTCCCTGTCCATCGTATTTAAATTGCTTCCTACTAAAATTGGATTGTATATTTGTTGGATTGTAATGCAAAAACTGGTGAAGCAGTGTGTCGTATCTAAAATCTGAGCCATACCAGAACACACTATGAGAATAAGAAACAGAAAAGCCCTTTTTCTACCACAAATTTCATTGGCAATATTGCCATCAAATTGAGGGTTACTGTTCTCTTTGGGTTCAGTGGGGATGTCAGCTTTTTTTTTTTTTCTTTCGAAAATGGTTAGAGCTAGAGCAAGTCATGTTTGTTTCAATATATTTGTAACATATAGTTAACACTAATTTATTTGTTGCAGGAACAATACAATCAAGAAACAGGTAGCCATGATCAACATTTACAGTCTCTATCACACAAGGTAATGGATGAGAAGGTAAAGCAGATGAGAGATCAGCTCATTAGAGCAAAAGTATACTTAAATTTTGCACCGCCTGGTCGTAATACTCACTTGGTGAAAGAGTTGCGAACACGAATCAAAGATGTTGAGCGAACAGTCGGCGAAGCCAGCATGGATTCAGAATTGCCAAGGAGGTAATAGATTTTTAAAATAATAATTTTATCACTGCAACTTATATTCAATCATAAACATGAGCTCTTGAATAGTATTAAGTGAATTAGCTTAGATTTAGGGTTGAATTGCTTTCACTTAACTTTATATCTGAAAAACTGTTGAATTTTCAGGGCTTCACAGAAGATGAGATCTATGGAGGTTTTGTTGGCCAAAGCAAGTCAAGTATTCCCTGACTGCTCTGCGATGGTCAGAAAACTTCGTGCCATGGCTTACAATGCTGAAGACCAGATTCGGGCACGGAAGAATGAAGAGTCATATCTTGTTCAACTTGCTGGAAGGACTACCCCTAAGGGCCTTCACTGCCTCTCTATGCAGCTGACAGCAGAATATTTTTCCCTTCAACCCGAGGAAAGGGAGTTCCCTAACCAAAAAAAATTGAATGATCCGGACCTTTATCACTATGCAGTATTTTCTGACAATATTCTGGCTTGTACAGTGGTTATTAATTCCACAATTTCATCTGCAAAGGTTAGCCTTCGGTGATTTTCAATAAATTTCAATCCCTGCTTTTTTTATTATGTTAAACATAGTTGTTTATAGAGAGTATTTATCATTCTAAACAATCACATAACAAAATTGTGTGCGATAAATTATGCTAGGATGCTCTGAAGGTTGTGGTTTTACATTGCTGGACAATAATTGAAATACTTGAAATTTATAATGAATAGTAATGGATTGAGCTTTCCCAAATTCTCCATGGAGTTCTTTCACATTTCCTATATACCAAAGCTTATCCCTAACCTGCCATTAGATTAATTTCCCCCTTAATAAGACAATACTCTTCTGTCATTACTCCCCTTACTTTGATGAGTTAACTATAGCTAGCTTAGGATGGCCCTCTGATTTACCTGTTATGGATGTAATATACCCTGGTAACTAATACTTGGTTATGCAGGAGCCAGAGAAAATTGTTTTTCATGTGGTGACAGATTACCTCAACCTCCCAGCAATGTCAATGTGGTTTTTATTAAATCCTCCTGGCAAAGCTACAATTCATATTCAGAGTGTAGAAAGTTTTGATTGGTTGTCAACCAAGTATAATTCAACATTGAAGGAACAAAAGTCGTATGATCCAAGATATAGTTCAGCCCTCAATCATCTGCGGTTCTATCTGCCAGACGTATTTCCAGCACTGAATAAGATTGTGCTCTTAGATCATGATGTGGTAGTGCAAAGAGATTTAACTGGAATTTGGAGTGTTGACATGAAGGGGAAAGTAAATGCAGCTGTGGAGACTTGTCTGGAAAGTGAAGCTTCATTTCTTACAATGCGCATGTTTTTGAACTTTTCGGACCCGTTTTTGGCAAAGAAGTTTAATGCAAATGCTTGCACATGGGCATTTGGTATGAATTTGTTTGATCTCCAACAATGGAGAAGAAAAAAATTAACCATGCTCTACAGAAATTACCTGCAACTGGTATGGGGCTAGCACTTCCTTTCTATTTGCTTTTGCTTACTGCTAATATGATATGCTTGTAAATTGATTTTGGTTCCATGGTAATCTGAAGTTGCATGTTGATTCATTGAAAAGATAGTTAATTTTATCAGGTGCTTTAGCTTATCTTTGGCAATTGGAATTGTTATCATCTGGAGAAATTGAGTTTTTACCTAAAGATTGTCTGTCTAAATTTCAAGATAGGTCATCTTTCTTACCCCCTTTTCCTCTTTATTCCCTAGAGAGTATCTGTCTAAGCTTTGTCTTACGGTGACCTGTGAATGGTGAACACTGACAAGCAAAAACCTTTTATGGGTTGGAATTGATTCATACCTAAAAATCAGTGTCATCTAGTTTATACATTCATATTAGTTTCTTCAAAGTATTTTGCATGCTGCATATCTGCTCCTAACATGATTTAAAGGTGTATTTATATTCAATTCAATTCAAAGCTGGTATTATTGTGAATTCTTTTCATTTTTAAATAATAATTGTGTTTTATTATCCAACTTGTTTGCTTGGTGTTTGATGACAGGGACTTAAGAGGCCATTGTGGAAGGCAGGAAGCTTGCCCTTAGGTTGGATTACTTTCTACAACCAGACTGTGGCTTTAGAAAGGAGATGGCATGCGCTAGGGCTTGGCTATCACTCAGGTCTTCGGTGGGCTGATATCGAGCGGGCAGCAGTTATACACTATGATGGAGTCATGAAACCCTGGTTGGAAATAGGAATTGCTAAATATAAAGGCTATTGGAGCAAACATATGCAGTATAACCACCCTTACTTACAGCAGTGCAATATCCATGAATAATTGATATGATCACGGCATAGAAGTGGAATTATTTGATTCATTGATGTAAATTTTTAACCCAATTTTTACCCCCCAGAATAGTTCAGGCGGGTAACATTTCAGGGGTTTAGTCTTATTTGTGGCAATGACCAAAGGTAATAAGTTTCTATAGGGATGCTGCATTGCAGGTATACCTTTGTACATAATTGTTATAATCACAATTCCACTAGGTTCCATCACGGATTCTTGAAATGAAAGAGGAAGCAAATGAATTTTTATTATTATTATGGAGATATTTAAAGCTATTGAAAATATGAAAATAATTTAAGTTGGGTCAGGGACCATTAACTTTGTTGTCCCTCCTGGATCAATCTTTGTTTTATAAGAAGGATGACGTGACACGTGGATGGAACTGGTTGGGCAAATGTGGATAGGGGATATCAAAACGAAGGGCTATGCTATCTCTGAGTCTGGTCTGATTCTGGACCAACGGTATTAATCTTTGTAAATTCTGTTTTCAAAGTATATGAAATAAACAAACTGGTAACCCTTTGGATCCAACTCGGCTTTGTTGCAAAAAATCAATCTGTCATGGCAACCATCTCGGCTACCACCACCCCTGCAGCTCTTGTTCACAAGACATTGCCCAGGATTGCATCCCCAGTCCCCATTGGTAAGTATTTTATTGGATTCTTTTTCAAGGGTGGTCAATGGGCATTTTCACCTCAAACTGCATATTGAACTTGCAGGGTTGCCAACAATGGGAAAGAAGGGGAAGGTGATGATGATGTGTAGCATGGAGAAGAAGAGTGAGAATGGGTCAAACATGGGGATGAGTGCATCATTGCTGGCAGCAGCCTGTGCAGCAACCATGTCAAGCCCAGCCATGGCTCTGGTGGACGAGAGAATGTCCACTGAAGGAACAGGACTTCCCTTTGGATTGAGCAACAACCTCCTCGGGTGGATCCTGTTTGGTGTGTTCGGCCTGATTTGGACTCTTTACTTCGTCTACACTTCCTCCCTGGAAGAGGATGAGGAGTCTGGGTTGTCCCTCTAAAGCCCAAACCTTATTTCCTTCCTTTGTTCTTCATTGCAAATATCATGTATGAATCAAATGAATGGAGTATGGCTTTCCAATATTGTAGCAAAACTATTTTTTTCCCCCTCTGCATGTAGTACAATGTGGGCTCTTCTATAAATTTTGATTTTGTTTATCTCCGTTGTTTCTCGATTGATGTATCAATCGACTCAATATGAACATGGATATAAGATTAAGAGGAAATAACAGGGAATATGAAGGGGGCTCTACCTCTGCCTCTGCCTCTGCCCTGTTTATGCTTGCTTGGCAATCTGCACTGTGGCTACTCAATCAATTTCTTCAGGCAAAACAAGTTGTTTAAATAACATGGAATTTAGAAATTGTAAATAAAACATGAAGAAATTGTAAATACCTCTAAATTTTTGGTATCAAAAGTAATTTGAAACCATAATCAATGCTAAATTATCAAAAGCAATTTGGGTAAGTTCATCAGCAATTATTGAATGATTAAGATACCCTTAGGATAGATTTAATTTAATCATTTCATGTAATACTAGATTTAGTATGGTGAAATTCTTTTTTAGGGTAATGTCTTGCAGATGTAGGTTAAGATTAAATCGTGTTAACTACTTCCTATGTTTAATCTTTTAATCTTTTTATGTTTGCGTATCATTTGGTGTACCCATATTTTTTTAGCACACCTCACTATTAGACTTTGAATTTTCTATTGGTATCATAGCCACACACCTAAAGTATTTGGTGATATCAAAGTATGATAATATAAACTATAAATGAAGACGATTAAACTATACATCCACCACTCTTGGGAGAAAGGATTGTATGAAACAGTGACCCACGTCATCTGTATCCCTTTTGGATGAATTTAATTAGGAAAAAAATTAAGAAATTCAAAAATTAAACCCAATTTAATTATAAAAATTAAAATTAAAATATAATTTTTTTTTAAATTTTTAAAATATTCGTGAAAGTGAGTTTAGTGAATAATTTTTATTTTTTTGAAAAAGAACCCTAAAAAAACTAAACAAAAGAACATTTCTCATAAGCCTCTCAACTCAAAGCGCTGCGTTTATTACCAAAACCAAAACCAAAACCCATCGCCGACACCGAAAACGACGCCCACGGCCCGACGCCATTCACCTTCTAAGACCCATCCCGACGCCGTTGCTTTGCTTTCTCCCATTGCCTTATCTCTGTCTGTTGCTTTCTCTCGCTTTGCTAATCTGTCCAATATTAACATTGGCTGATGCCTGAACTGAAGCCTTTTAGGAAATTTGAAAGTTGGTAAGCTCTTTTATTTGAAAATTACAAGGTTAATATATGAACTAATTTAGCTTTGAATCTTTAGTCTTTGGGTTAAAACGAAAATTTGTTGGAGAGATGTGAGAATAAGAAATGAAAAAAAGAAGTCTTATATTTAATTTCTGAGGGATGTAATTTTGTATTTAATCAAATTAGGTGTAATCTGGATTGTTGATATCTGCTTGTTTGTATTTGGTTTTGTTAGTAGCAGTTTGTAATTTGGTTATTCCTAGACCCAAGCTTCAATTTTACAATAGACTAGGAAACTAAATAATGTAAGTTTTGAAACCCTAAACTTGAAATTGATTTCTACTTGAGTCATAATATTTCAAGTTTTATTTGGTTTTCTGTTTTCTGTCCTGTTGCTTGTTATTGTGTCTCATCTACACTCTTTCTCTGTTTACTTGAGAAGGAGAATTTTCTTAAAACCTATCGGTTTATCGGAAATAGTGGACCATTATCCGTTACATTGTTCTTTGCAGCCCACTGCTATTGATGTGAAATTTGTTCATACCACTTTTTAGGTATCTAGTGGCATCAAATGGCACCGCTACCTCAAAATAGCGGCCGCCACACCACTAGGTTTCATTGTTTTTCCCTTTTCTTAAACGGAACTCTTGGGTTCTTGCAATCCCATTTATGTTTTCAGTTTATTGCCCATCACAGGTTTGGGATAATGCCTCAATCTAGTATTCACTTACTGACAGTTTTTCTTTTGATTATAAGATTCTTGAAACTTTAAAACATTGAAGACAGCAAAAGAAAATGTTCTATCTAAGCTTAATCGAGCACACTTTGCGGTTACCACCTCATCTTCTTCACCTTCCTGTTGATGAGGCTATTAAGTCAGAGTTGGAAACCCTTTTCTTAGATAAGGTTTGTACTTTGTAGTACTATATCTTCCAACATGTTCATTGTTTCAATGGTTCTTTTCACCCCCTAAAGTATATTTGTTGAACTATGTTTTGATGATGATTAATGAATATTTGTAAATTATAATATAGGTTATTGCAAAATTAGGACTCTGTATTTCAGTATATGATATCAGGTCAATTAAAGGTGGCTTTATCTTTCCCGGGGATGGTGCTTCTACTTATACGGTATTGCTTTCCATTTTCCCCTTCTTTTCCCTCCCTTTTATGCGTGTTAAATTGCTTTATGCGGGACATATTGATTCATATTATTGCTTGTCTGAAGTCTCAGAAGTTTGACAAATCTTTTTTCTCTTTCCTGTTGTGGCAGGTTGAGTTCAGATTGATTGTGTTTCGTCCATTTATTGGCGAGATTATTGTTGCCAAACTTAAAGAATCTGATGCTAGCGGCTTGCGCTGTAAGTCTGGAAGAATATTTTTCTACTTATATGGTTTTGGTTGTTTGGTGTAGACGAATCCAAGTCCTTGTTTCTTTTCCCTTTTGAATAACTATTGTCCTTTATCATCTTTATGTTGGTGCCAACAATGACCTTTTGGTTTAAAGATAACATAATAACCATAATTTGGTTTAGGCATTAAATAAGCCTGATAACGATAGTCTATTCTCTAATGAGTGCCTAGTTCAGGGCAATACGAGCTGTTGAGAAGACATTTCATGTAGAAAAGAAATTTGCTGGTGGTGTGTGGAGCTCACCTTTTTTTCCCATCAATGAATTGGAACTCAGTCTATAAGCTTAGGTAAAACGTGAAAAGGAATAAAATAAGCGATACTTCCAATCCTTTCTAACACTTCAAGTTTTGATAGTAACAAATTCTAAGTTGAGGCCAGGAGGAGAGTTAGATTCTTCGACAGTTCTATTATTTGGCCACTAATTGCTGGTTTGCCAAACGGATTCCACTAATTTACTTGACATAACCTTGAGCTTTGTCAAATTACATGACATATTTTCTTGTTATTGCGATCAAAGCTAAAATGACCAGACATAGGTGGTCTATTCTTTGGGCCTATTATAGTCTCATCAACCCTTTCCTTGTCAAATACCATTTGTGAAATATCTACGTGGTTCTGTAATTTGCAGTGTCACTTGGATTTTTTGATGACATTTACATACCTGTCCATCTTTTGCCGACCCCGTCCCGCTTTGAAGCTATCCCTAATACTAGGTAAGAACTAGTTTATTGTTTATTCATCTCTGATATAACCAGAGCTAGAACTCACAACTTCCACTCTTAATTTTCCTTGTTTATTTATTATTCACTTTATGTCGGTACGTTTACTAATGTGTTGATTACCATTTTGAGGATTGCAGAAATCAAGGCAGATGGATATGGGACTTCGGAGATGCAGAAGAAGCACAGTCCGAAGAACCACGATTTGTTATTGATGGGTCAGATCCGGTATGTCTTGTGATATTGTTGCAAAAGTTTCCATAAAATCTGTTGTATACCTTTAGTGACTTCAGCTGTTATTAATCACAGATTAAATTTCGAGTTGATAGTGTTATTTATCCTTCGATTCCCCTTGAACAACCAGAGAATTCGAAACCATTTGCCCCGATGGTGATTACTGTAAGTTCATCTTTCAATTGTTTCATCCTAAATCTATGAAAACCAACTTTGCACGTAACACAAGATGGAAAGACAATTATTGTCGTGTAACAAGGATCATGTCTTCTCCTCCTAAAAGAACCAAATGTTGAGTTGTATGCTTGATTTCTTCAACATTTGTTTCATTGCAGGGAACAATAAACTACGACGGTTTGGGGCCGGTTTCATGGTGGGAGGAAGCTGAAATGATTCAGGAGGATGAATAGGCTCGCTAGCATTTAGTCCTAGTTGTTTATAGTTCTCAACACAAGGCTTGACAAATAATTTTTTCACCTGTGGGTGTTTATATCATGCTTCTCCCTAACTACCAGAGTACATGAGCTCCATTGGCTTGGAGATTAATCCACTCAACCGTAACCAGCTAACAAAAATGCTTAAAATCGAGGAACTCAAGTTGTAGTCTATTGGTTGAGTGTTTACTTTTCTTAAAAATAGTTTGTGCTCGAATCTATCAATGTACCAAAATATTAAGAACATATAATTGTTCTTTTAATTTTGTTTCTTAAATTAAAAATATTAAACAATTATATACTACATGGATAATTATCTTATAAATTAGTATTTTTTGGATGAAATAAAATTAGATAGGTTATATAAACAACTAAATACAGTCCCTATGGCACCATATGTTATGAGTTAAGTAGGGTTTAATTTCATTAATTTACGTATTAAATCTTACTAGTTTTAGGGCCCAGTTGTCTCCAGTTTACCCTTAGTCTTGGTGTAAACGGGGTGAGCTGTGACGTGTTTCAATCCAATTTTTGCACTCAGTTTTGACTGAAGCTTAATCCGATAGTGAAAAAGTACTTAATTCACAATAATACTCATACTTTTGTCTCTAGTTTTTCTTTTATCTAATAAATAATTTAAATTGATTATATAATTAATTAAAATATTTATAATAAAATATTAAAAGATACATTTTATTATTTTATTACATAAATTTATAAATTCACATATTTTTAATAATTTCGTAAAAATAAAATAATTTTAAAAACTTCCATTATATATTATTTTCTAATCTCAACATTATAATTGTATTTAAATTGAAACACTAACTCTATTACTGTTTATAATTTTACCATTATAGCTGTTTTTATCGTGACCGAAAGTGGATGTAAAAACTCAAAATACTGAAACAAAACCGGCGCGCTTTGTTACTGTTTTGGAACAGCGATGTTCGCCCTATGTTGTCTTTTCACTTTGACTTAGATGTCCTCGCTTGAGTAACAAATAACAATAATGGAGGCATTTATTTTGAACCCTCTTTTGGTATTTATGAATGTATAAAAAATTGCTTTATAAAAAAAGAAGAATGTATAAAAAATTGCATTAAATTTAACACTTGAATAAAATAAATATTGCATACTGTATTTTAATTGAGTAAAATTCGAAAAAAAAAATAGTTAGAAAATTTGTAATATATGGCAGCCAATGAAATAAAGCACCCTACATTTATTTCTATTTTGGATTGAATTTTACGCGATTCGTATGTTAAATTTGCAGATTGAACTCGCATGATGTTAAGTATCAATAAGAAAAATATTTATACTCCTCTATAAGATCACATGTGATCATATAAACATATATTAAATTTAGAATATTATATATGTTGGCATGCATGGTAATAATGTAATAAATTTACAGCTGGTAAATGAATTTGTCCAATTTACTGCATAGAGGCAGCAGATACTGAAATATTTTCCAATTCCATTGTTATAATTTCTTTTGCTCATAATTCCATAAATATCATTAAATTAAATAAAAGAAAAAAAAAACGGCGTTTTAATTTAATTTAATTTTATTGTTTAACGTTTTCCACATTGCCGGTGTCACCTACCAAGATAGAGGGTAAAACAGTAAATAAGCATCGTAAACTAGGCACTGGCGACGCTCCTCCCTCGTAATAATAATATTATTATAATTTTCCATTACAGGTTTCGAAAACAGGCGCCAAAAGTAGCCATTTCTCCCGCCCCTCCCCGCTGCCTTTATTTTTTCATCTTTCTTTCCTCTCTAATCTCCCACCTAAATCCCTCCGCGTCTCACTTCAATCTTTCCCTTTTTTTTTTTTATCTCCTTCTTCGTTTCCGTTTGTCGACGGCGATGCACCACCCACAGCCTCACATTTCTACGCCAGCCTCCGCTTCCTTTGCTGCCGCTGCGGCGTTTGACTTCAAACAGGCCAAGCGTCGCGGCAGTTACAATTGTGGCAGATGTGGTCTTCCTAAGAAAGGCCATGTTTGCCATCTCAACAGTAGCACCAACCCTACTTCGATTTCTACTCCTACCTCATCTCCATCTGCCGTTACCGTCGAAAATTCCTCCTCCGCCTCCCGTCCACCTCACGCTCCACCCATACGCCAGTCTTACACGCATCTCCGACGTGCGCTTTCCTTTGACGACATCGAAACCCGCGCTGACTCGCTGGAACGCGATTTAGATGATTCTGATTCTCCCTACCCGGGTACGGATCTTGATCCGGATAATGAGATGGTCTCCGGTGGGTTACCGGCTGGGTGTTTGTGGAAGGTCTTGAGGAGATTGCCGCCGGCGGGTCTTTTGGCGGCGGCGAGTGTGTGTAAAGGTTGGAGGGAAACGACGAAGAGGTTGTGGAGGGCGGCGGAGGAGTTGAGACTTATGGTCCCACCTAGGGGTCAGCTCAGGTTCATCGGATCGGTTTTAAATAAATGCCCGAGCCTCGTTAGGCTTTCTCTAAAGATGGAAAGGTTCGGCCTAAGCCAACGTTAGACGGATCTAGGATATTATTGGTTGGACCGGTTGATACCAATGAAGATCGAGATAAAATCATAAAATGATAGTTGATTTGGTTACGATTTAACAATACATAATCAGTATAATGAAGGAGAAATTGATCTATAATGAAAACGCCATGAAGCTAAAGAGCTAAAACCAATGCAATATTTAATAAGAGCTTAGATTAACTTTTGAACAAAAAATTTTGATTGGAAAATTTTTATTCACTTGGAGAGATGTATCCCAACAATTTGTTTCATTGTAAGGAACAGTAAAAATGGTTTTCTGTTTGCATAATTTTGGGGATCTGTAGGGAGGGGGTCAATGTTGCTTTCGGACTTTTGTTGACCCTTTGTTTTACTCATTATTTTTCTTGTTTGGGTTTTACAGTGATGTGGATGCAACGATGCTGGCCTGCATTGCGTTTTCTTGCCCTAATTTGGAGTCTATGGAGATTTCTACATCTAATACGGCTGTCAATCGGATCACGGGGTATCATTTATCTTCTCCCTCCTTTTTCTTGTAATTTATCTTTAGGTCTTTAAAATAGTATATCTAGTTGCTCAGTTAATAAACTTTGCTACTCTTGTTGTTGCTTGATTATCGGGGCTCTGAAATGGCTTAGATCTAGCTATGTGGTTGAATTTATCAGTTGAGTGGTTAAAGTTGGGGTGAAATGCATAGAAGTATCTAGTTGAGTGGTCTTGGTCAATCTTTTTTCGTTCTTTTATTTTCGTGACCCAACTCATGTTTGTAAATATTTATTTGCTCTTAATTGGTCTAGAACACTGTCTATTCACACTATGCTAAAATTCCTGTTTATGATTGAATCCGATATAATATTTTTGTTTGTTTTGGATTTCAAACTGTTTAATGGTTAATGTTTTTGTCATATTTTGTTCCGTGTCTTGATTATGTGTAATTGCAATTTAAGTTGGCTTAAGTTAATAAATGGTAGATTAAGTGATTCTGATTAACTTTTAATTAATGGTTCATGTATAGGGATGAATTGGGTCGTTTTGTTGCTGATAAACGCTGTCTCACGAGTCTTAAGATGGAAGGATGTTCTAATTTAGGGGGCTTTGTCCTCTCTTCATCAAGTCTATCTACACTCTGGCTCTCTGATCTTTATTCTCTTTCCAAGATGGTAGCTTTTTCATCAAGTCCTTTTTTGTTTTTCCAAGTTTAAAACTTTTTTGGGGCATGTTAGTGAATTTGTGTTTATATGTGCCTTGTATTGTAGGTTTTTAACTGTCCCAATTTGAAAGAGGTATCCCTAGAATTTTCTCGCCAAGAAAATGATACTACCGATCTTACAACCATGGTTGATGCAATGGGTAGAAGTTGCCCAAGGTTGCAAAACATACACATTGCATCAGTTCGACTTTCACATGCTGTAGTGCTTTCTCTTACAGCTGCTAATTTGAGGTTTGTTGAACCTTTTGTTCCACACGTTCATTTTTAATCATGTATCACATAAGAACCTATAGACTTTGCTTTGCTTTGCTTTATCAGGAGTCATAGCATTTAATGGACTTGTTTTGTTCAGTTTTCCAGCAATGGCATACTTTGTTTCACAGATTTCTGCATTTGGTGGATAACTAGTCACTAGTTTACTGATTGTTGTCTATATTATTCAGGGGCTTGCGGATGCTTTCGCTTGTTCTTGGCTCAGAAATCACAGATGCATCTGTTGCTGCTATTGCTTCAAGTTATTCAAAATTAGAATTGCTTGATCTCAGTGGGTATGTTTTCCTCCAGCTTTAAATGGCTAATCCATTTATCTGGGCTGGTTCTAAGGGGTACCTTTTTATCAATTAAACATATATCCTGATGCTTGCTGCTTCGTCTCAGGTCTAGCATCAGTGATGGTGGCATTGGAATGATCTGCAATGTGTTCCCAAACACACTGTCAAGACTCCTCCTTGCTCTTTGTCCTAACATAACTTCAAGTAATTTTCTTGTCTAAGATTCACACCTATATCTCCGGCATAGCCATATTTAGCCTGTGAATGTCGTATTTTTACCTAAATCTATTCACTGATGCGTTTCTCCGCTTTTATCAGGTGGAATTCAGTTTGCCACAGCTCAACTACCTCTTCTTGAACTTATGGATTGTGGGATGAGTGTATGTGATCCTGATTCCCAGAATTCACCTTGTGACGAAAGTGGTGATAATGAACTTCCAAATGCATTGAACAATAAACTGCACCTTATGTACCAGAAGCTTATTATTAAACACAGCCGACTAAAAAAACTCAGCTTGTGGGGTTGTTCTGGCTTAGATGTGAGATCTTTTGTCCTTAATCTCGACTATGTTGCCAATTTCTTCTTAATACCCTAAGCGGTTCTTATTTGGGAATCTAAATGCAGGCTTTATGTTTGAACTGTCCCGAACTCAATGACCTAAATCTCAACTCCTGTAAAAACTTGCATCCAGGTATCGATCTGCTAGTTTGGCCAGTTGAGTATACTCATTTACTTTTTTATGATTTAATATCTCATAAACTCTGTTTTCATAGAGAGATTGCTCCTTCAATGCCCAAGTTTACAAAATGTGCATGCGTCAGGATGTCAGGAGTCGTTAATTGGAGCCATCAAAAGCCAGGTAAAAAAGCAATAATTTCTTTGAGCTCCATTTTCCACTTGTTAACTCAAGTCTTCAAACTGCAAATGCCATCTCTAATCACATCCTCTTATCAGTCAAATTTCGCCATTATTTAGTCTTTTGCAAATGTTGGTAATGCTAGGTGAGTGATAGCATGGCATATTTGGAAAACCAATTTCAATGTAAACGATTGGCTGATGGCTCCAAGAGGGTTCGTGCACCAGATTGCCTGAGTCAAGAGGTAATAGTTTTATCAATAGCAGAAATTGGTTTGAAGAATTGGACTCTGTTATTAACAAATGCTTTCTTTCATTACATTGTTGTTGCATCTTACACATTCACATTCACATTCACATTCACATTCCCATTCCCAGACCTATTTGATATGCTTTGATGAATGTGAAAAGTCACATTTGACGTATAAATGAAAATTGCTCAGCTAAGTTGAATGCTTGTGAAAAGTGGAAGAAACTACCATGATAGTTATGCCGAATAGAGAAATATAAAAATTGAATCAGCTAATATGAAGTAATGTTGGTTACTTTGCAGGCAAGTGATGATAAAAAACGAAGAAAGGTTGTGGAACAACAATGTAAGGTGCTTGTGGACTAAAATCCTTTTTTTTTTTTTTGTAACCTCTACTTTGCACAGCTTTTCTTTGAAAAGAATAAATAAGAAATTATTCTGCAGAATTGTTGTCTGTTATCATATTTCCTAGGTCATAGACCTAAACATTGAACAGATAGGTGCTACTTCTCAAATAATTTATGTATGTCCTTTTTCAAGGACTTGGTATTTCTCTCATCAAAAAGGAAAAAAAGCAAAGTTGAAAATTTACCAAGTTTTTGTTCGAAATTATCAATGGTCTCCAATAGATTGTTCCTTCCTATACTGATACATCTACATCTAGGGCGTAAATGGGAGGTATTCATAAGTTTTTTAAGTTTGATCTTTTAATTGATGAGAGCACAGTAGCTTGGGTCGAGAGTTAAAAGTTGTAAAGAAAAGAATGTTTCTTGGCAGCAAAGTAATCCGAAATTTTGACAAGAGAAATTAGTACAAACAGCAAGGGGCAACAAGATCAACAAAGAAAAGATCTAAAGATTGAAGAAACTTAGAATCCAATTTTGGTTCAGTCGGGTATGAGTTGATCTTGAAGGAATTAAAGGTCTCTTGCATGTGAAAAATGTTTGAAATTTTCTAGATTTGAATTTAACAAAGAGGTCAATCGAAATAGTGGAAAACAACCAAGAAAGAATGAGGAACAAGGTCATAAATGATTTCCAATAGAGAATTTAAAACTAGTGTTGGAGTGATTTCTCGAGGCATAAGGATGGATTCTTGGTGGATTTATTGGTTCTTGATCATATTCCAAAATAAACAACAAAAGTAAGTAGAAACAAGTGCAAGAAACAATCAGACATAAGAGAATTAAGTCAAGAAGAGGATTCGGTTGAAGGGGAGATTAGATTGCAAACAACAAAAGTGGTCTTGATCCCCAAGAAGCATGAACAGAACTTGATTTGCATGTTTCCTGACTTGAAAAAAAGCTAACTAGCAAGTTAAACAACAAAGATGATGAAAACCGAAAGGAAAAGGAAGGAAAGACTCAACTGGTTAAGTGGAAACTAAGAATGTTGGAATCGACTTGAAGGAATTAGAACTTGGAAACTTGAAAATCAACAAATAAATTGATACAATTGGAGCACAGAAATCAAAGAGAAGAGTAGAGTAGAGAAGAGAGAAACAGAGGAATGAGAATTTCGTTCAATAACAAAATTGGTTCACTGCTTCCTCACTGTTTCTCTGCTAAAAAGAACCAAAGCAGATGTTATAGGGAAAATTGAAATTTGATTATGGCTGTTACAATGATAGCTGGAACTTAAACCCACCGTTTCAATAAACAACAAATCATGACAATAAAGTTTTTCAACAAAATTCAATATGCTAAACTAGGGACCAATTTGTAAAGAGTACAAAACTATGAGATTAAATAATAAATGACTAATGGTGGTCGGTTGATTTCGATGTGGTTCGCCATTCTTCGAACGAGGGACTTAAATACTAAGTGGTTCAATTTTATCTCTCGATCTTAATTTTACCAACTTAGACAAATTAATTCGGTTTCTCTCTCAATCTCATCAGTTAATTCAGGACTAATGAATTGGTGCACAAAAATATTATCTCTCGGTCTCACTTGTCTAGATATTCCCTTAGGGGCGTCAATTCCTAATTTTTTATGTCTATTCAACTTAGTCCAATTTATTATGATTAAGTCCATTGTCCAAAAAATCAACTTACCCACATCTTTATCAACCAACCCCCTTTAGGTTTTAACCACTCATGCTAAAAATAAAGCTAATGAACATGGAAATAAAAAGTAAATAAGCCATTAAAGTAAAGCTTAAGAAAAATATAAAAGTTTGGATTTTTATGTAAGAAAACTTAAAGAACATGAAACTAAAGGCATTCAATAAGAAAATCTAAAGCAATAAATATAAAAGGAACAAACTTTAACTGATTTAAAGTAAAAGAAACTAAAATACATTAAAATAAAACTAGAAATGTTTTACAACCAAGGTATAGGGACTGAAAGTGCAAATAAACCTAAGCTATAGTGATAACTAACTTAACGAACCCAGAAAAATAAACTTTAAAACTAAGAAGGGAGAAGAGAAAATAAAAACCCTAAAAAAGCTGCAGAAAAACTAAGAGAAAAACTAAAGAAACTAAAGCTAAAAACTAAACTAATGTGTGTCTCCTCTCTCCTCAACCAAAATTTTGTTTTTTAGGCTGATGACTGATGAAATTTCGCTGCATATGTCCAATCAGTTCCACTGCTAGCTCGTTGAAAGCAAAAATGAATGGAAATGGATAAATATAAAATATTTGGAAATGATTAAGGTTTTCTCCAAAATGAAAATGGATAAATGAAGTCATTTGGAAATGAATGTGGTTTTCTCCAAAATGAAAATGAAAATGACCCAAAAAATGAATTTATGTTTTTTGAATTAAATGAAGTTCGAAAATGGAAATAACTCATTTGGTCATAGTGAACTGTTGAATGCGAAAATATTAAATATATTTTCTCATAGATTCTTTTACGGTAAAGTTATCATGATTTTAACAAAATTAGAATTTGAATGAGAAAATTATTTAATTGGAAATATATTGAAGTTTATTTTTGGGAAATAGAAAAATAAATATTGGGTTGGATCAGATTATAAAGTATTGGATTAAAAGTCTAGAAAGTATTTGTAATTGGACCCGATATGGAAGATGCCCAAAAGCCCCTTATGTAATAAGAGGGGACGACAAACCCTAGTATAATTAATTAGGGTTGTCACCCCCTACATCCTAGTTGAACTAGGATTTTGTTTTTCTAGTTGAAATTAACTTCTTTAATTCAACAAGGGTTCTACATTCTCTCCTTATAAATAGATGACACTGGTAGGGCTATTTACACAACTTTCAGATATCGTTATTCTGCCCAAGAATAGATAGACTTTTATTCTCTAAGAATTAAATATATTTTATGGAATAACGATTCTATTGGTTTCTATTTTGAAGAGAGAATTTTCATTTTCACCCACCAAATAAAGAAAATTATTCCTAGTTTCTGTGTTTGATTTGTTTTGTTCAAGCCTACACTCGAAACAATTCATGGTACGAGAATAGCGGAGAAGATCATTTGATTGAAAGTCGAGAACAAGGATCCTTCTATCCGCAAACACAAGTACGATTTCGATCTAGGGTTTGTTGCTATAAATATCACAACCTGGGTCGGTTTTCAAATTTTTTATTTTTCGCTGTACAAGAAAATTGTTTTCGAATTGAATTTTTTCCAACATTAATGGTTACCATGAGATAAAATAGAACCATATTGAGAGAACGGATTTACCCCAAAGAGATTACAGATGTCCTATGAGGGTAACACACTTATGACAAGGTTAATGGACGAGCACTGATCGAGTTAATTTTGTAATGGTATGTCATTAGGGAGAGCTCAGTCACGATACTATAGTGGAATGACTTCGTGACTAAATGAGTTTATAATTAATAGGCGAAAAGCTGGAACTTAATTATAAATCAATTGAGCCCTAATCATATATGTCCAATTGGTCCCTCCGCTAGCTTGTTGAAATCATAAATGTATTGCATGTTGAATCAAATGAACAAAACTGGATAGAAATGATAAAGTTCGAGAAATGGGAAACACTCGAAAATAAATGTGGCTTTCTCACTAAATGGAAATGACCTAAAAATTAATTTATGGGTTTTTGAATTATTATTAATTAATTGAAGTTCGAAAATAGAATTAAATTAATTAGTCATAGTGAATTCGTTGAATGTAGAAATATTAAATATATTTTATCATAGATTCTTTTACGGTAAAGTTGTAATGATTTTAACGAAATTAGAATAAGGTTGAGAAAATTATTTAATTGGGAAATTAATTAATTTCTGATGTTTATTTTAGAAAATAGAAAAACATGTATTGGGTTAGATTGAATTATAAAGTATTGGGCCGAATGTCCAATAAGCATTTATAATTGGACTCGATACGAGAGAGATCCAAAAGCCCCTCATGTTAATACATGACACGACAAACCCTAGTATATTTTAACTAGGAAGCATTTATAATCGGACTAGGATTTTTTTCTATTAAAATAGATATCCACTAATTCAACAAGGGTTTCACTTCTTCTCCTTATAAATAGATGGCACCGGTAGGGCTAAATACATAACTTTGAGATATTGTTATTCTACCCGAAAATAGTGAGAGTTTATTTTCTAAGTATAAATTTTATTTTTCAGAATAACAATTCTATCGATTTCTATTAAAGATTGATTTGATTTCCCATGGAAAGTAAAGTAAATAATTTTTTGTTATGTTTGATTCGAATTTGTTCAAGCCCACACTCGAAGCATTTCGTGGTATGAGAATAACGGAGAAGGTCGTTCGATTGAAAGACAAGAACAACAAGGATCCGTCTAGCCGAAAACACGGTGTGATTTCAGGTAAATTTTATTGTTATAAATATCACAAATCGGCTTGGTTTTCAAAATTTTAATTTTCTGTTGTGCAAGAAAACCGTTTTCAAACCAAATTTTTTCCAACATGTATAAGGTATGAAAATGCAAATGTGATCGCACACAGGATATGACAGGTAAATAAGAATGATTATAGGTATGATAATGCATTTATGTATAAATGATGCCCTAGTGAACTTAGTAAAAGACTAGGATATGATTGACATGCCAATATAATTATACACATGCTTAATCAGGGATTTTACATGTTATAATGAGGTCTAGTATTTGTTATAAATTCTCGGGTTATATGTAACATAGGTTTAACCCAGACTGGTAACCTAATATAAATTAAGCTTGTGTGAGAAACCTTAATATAAATTCAGCTTGTGTGAGTAACCTTGATATAAATTCAGCTTATGTGAGCAACATTGTTCACCCTTGTATCCGAATATGTTTTATTATAGTTCCATCAGGCAATATTTATCTTAACTGAAATGGGAAAAGCTTGAAAATGTATTTAATACGAAATGGTATGTATTTATAACTTGCTTTATGGTATGAAATTGATTTGGTATTAAGTGATGTTACTCGTGCTATGCAATTATGTCTAACCTATTTGAATGATAATGTTGGCAAGTGACTAGTTAAGACATTATGTGCCAAAGATAACCAAATTGAATGCCAAGTGATCGATAATTGTTATACTAATAAGTGATCAAGCTAAGCTACTATTATGTGTAAGTTGAATCAAAATGGTAAGAAACCGTGAATTGATAATAGGATATAATATTAATAAGTTATCAAGCTAAGCTCGAATGTGCTTGAAATGGTATAATGAAATTGAGAACTTAAATTGATGAAATAATAGGTATAAATATATGCTTGTAAACGATAGTAAGAAATGAGTAAGTAGATTGTGAAATAAATAGAAATTGGTATGGTAAGTAATAAGAAATATGGTATGTTCAATCATATGAAATGGTTATATGCATGTTTCATACAGTAATGGAAGCCCTTGGTATGAATTAGTATGCGAAATGGCTATAATTTGAATTTGAATTTGAATTGAGTGTATGCATTTGATTTCAGTTTGTGTTATATTTACTTGAATCATGGAAGTACTGCTGAGCGTTATTGCTTAGCGTATGGTTTGTTTTCTCCATGTGCAGGTTTAGGTAATCTTAAAGCTCTAAAATGTGATCCAGCATCCATTCAAGGTTCCTCAACTTAATAAATTTTGTGTAGTCCTCTTTTGTTAAATATATGACATGTACCTAAGTTGAGTCAGTTTTTGGTATAATATGAGATCATGTTCATAATTGAAGTTAGAATGGTATTTTGAATGACCAAATGATTTGCTCATGAATTTGAGTATTACATAAGGTTTGAAATGCTTAAAGATGTTGTTATGTTAAGGTTATTTGAGTATATTCATATGTTAAATGTTGCGAATAGTTGGATCATGAATTGAGCCTATATGTTGAATGATAATAGTGCAAATTGTGTATGGTATTTGTAAAAAATATAAACAAGGTAGTTTTGCTTAGAATTGAACTTGTTAAGAATGTCTATTTGGCTGGAAATGTGGTATGAAATTGTGAATTGGTTGTTTTAGGCAGTTGCAGGTTGATGCCATTTTGGACCATTTGCAAATTGACAGTCACGCAGCGATGCCGACCCCTTGTAGTCGCGACAAGCCTAATCAGTATGTTGTATCATATCATATGTATGTGTTGCCATATTTAAATTTATAATAAAAATAAATTGAATATATTTGATCGTAGTTGCTCTGACAACGAATGTGGCATCCTGTAGCTCGGGCTTGGCGATTGAGTCGGGTTTGGAGCGTTACTTCTTTTGTAGAAGTGTGTAATTTCTATCTAACTACAAAGGCTTCACATCCTTTGAGTGAAGAGTAGAATTTGGACCCCTCTACATAAAAGAACTCACATATTTTCTTTGAGACTGTTATTGAATTTGTTGTTCAATTTGAATGGCCTTTTGAAGGGCCTCCTTTTGGTCTACATAAGTTTGGAGTTCAAGAGTATCAAAGATCTTAAAATTCAACCAATTAATAAAATGAGCCAAAGTTGGTTTTTCCTCCTCAGTTATGTTTGCTTGAATCATGAGTAATTTCATCTCATTGTAATATTCATCAATTGAGTTTGCTCATTAAACAAGACATCAGAGCTTTTTCTTATTCTCCTTGTGATAATAGGAAGCCACAAATATCATTCGCATTACTTGTTCCATATGTCAATTGGTCTATCAAGATTTAATCTTTGATTGGACAACAACTGAGTCTACCAACTCAAGGTATAGTTGGAAAATTCACAAGGTTTCTAATTGCACTTTTTGTTCATCCAAACACTTGTAATAGATAAACATTTGTTCAATCTTGCTCTCCCATTCATAATATGCATTCAAATCAAATTGCCTTTTAAAGGATGGAATTGAAAGCTTGGGCTTAGCTAAAGAAGGTAGCCTATGATCACCACTATTGGAATGATCAATAAAGTCACGAATCGCCCATCTACCTCAATCTTTAGGGTTTTGAGGTTGTTCATCGTGATCATAAGTATCTTCGACTTATTATTGAGCTTGGCATGACTCAACCAGTTCTTCCAAAATCTTTCTCATTGTAGCCATTACAATATCCCTTTGATTCTCCATTTCTTTTTATTTGGCAAATAATGCATTGAATTTGTCATTGATTCCATAGGATCTCATCACAATTTATCTATTATACTAGCCACATTCCCCATAGTTACTTGTGGTCGCCTACTTTTATCATTGCCACCTCAATATCTTGTGCAGACCATATTAACAATTTGAAAATAAAAAATACTAACAAAGAAAATATCAAATAATAAGACCTCGCCGTTAACACTCTCAAGAAAAAAATACTCTAAGAAGCAAAGAAAAGAAATAAGAATCATACACTTGTAAATTTTAAAGTGTAATAAAACTTAATAATTCGTTAGATTTGGTGGTGATGTTCAATAACAAAGACATGCCTAAGGCTTTAGGAAGTTAAAGAAAGCTTGACTCCAAATATAAACTTTTATCATACCTAGTAACACAAGAAACAAGAAAATGTTAGAAAACAATAATGAACAATAAAAAGGTTAACAAATGAAAATCCTAAGGCTAAGGACAAATACTACCCAAAAACTCAAAAAATGAAACACAACTTGAATTTTTCGTTAAAGGTATTCTCGATGTGCTAAAATAATTAAATCTAATATGTGGCCTCTTCAAATAATAAAATTTTGATCTGGAAAGTTTGGGCATTAAATTCAAACCACATAATATGTTTTGATTTTTTTTTTTTTGCACTGGGAAATTTTTTTTCCATTGTAAAATAGTGCTAAAAGTATGATCAGTTAATTCTAGTACAACAACATGCTTGGTTTTATTCTGGTAATTTGCAGGAATGGCTTGTATCAAACTTGCAGAATTAGCATGGCAGGTGCTTGGGAGATATGGACTGGCAATGTCTATTTGGGATCATCACTTGGCGCATTTGGAAGAATCAAAATCTCTTCATTTTTCAGGATGTGTCCTGGAATATTAGTGAAATTATCAAGGTGTCCTATAGTTGGGCAAAACAGTATGTCTCTTTTAAGAGGGGTACATTGACTGAGCCCCGAAGATCGATTTCAATGCCATACTTGACAGGTAATTGGGTTTGTTTGGATATTGATGGGTCAGTTAGAAATGAAACATGTTTTGCTGCAGTAGGGGGAATTGTACGAGATTGAAATGGGGGGTGGGTTCTTGGCTTTAACAAATATTTGGGGAACTGTTATGTTTTTTATGCTAAATTGTGGGGCATTTTGGATAGGTTGGTTTTCTTAATAGATCAGGGTTATGATTGTAACACCCCTAACCCGTATTCGATGCCGAAATAGGGTTACAGAGTATTACTGGACTTACAAATTAAATAATCAAACATTTCATGTTCATTTCTCATTCAAATCAAAATCCATTCATAAACAATCATATAGTCCCTAATACGAGCCCTCGAGGCCCTAAATAAACATTAAAAATGGTTCGGGACTAAACCGAGTACTCAAGGAATTTTTTAGTAAAACATTGAAAATTTTTAAAGTGCAGGGGACACATGCCCATGTAGCCAGGCGGGACACGCATGTGTCACAGGCCGTGTGGGCATTCGAAATGGGATCACATGGCCGTGTCCCAGCCCGTGTCCAACCCCGTGTAACTCACTGACTTGGGTCACACGGCCAACCCACACGCCCATGTGCCAGGCCGTGTACCCTTCGAAATGGCCTCACACGCCCGTATGCTAGGCCATATGAAAACTGGAGATTATACTGACTTGTACCACACGGCCAAGCCACACGCCCGTGTGTTAGGCCGTGTGAAGCTACTGACTTGATTTCTATAAAAGTATCAGGGGACACACGACCGTGTCACCTGGTCGTGTGTTACACACGGCTGAGACACACGCCCGTGTCTCTGCCCGTGTGGAAAAAAATAGGCCATTTTCCAAGCCATATTCCTCACCCACATTGGTACCAACCTATACACATCAATTTGCATATAACCATGGCATAAATAGGCACTCAAAACCAACCAATCTCAAGTTTATAACATATACTTTCACACATACAACATGATTGATAAACCTTAATTTATACATATTTTAACCCCATGCTTGGCTTATTTTTGGATGAATTTATCATTAGATTTGATGAATTCGATGCTCCTAATCTCTTAATTTCATATTTTACATTCAGGAGAGCTTAGGGAGTCGAAAAGAACAAGAAACGGGCCAAAAAGAGACAAAATGGGCCTACCTTAGAAACCAACACGGCCTAGGCTATCAAACACGGTCGTGCGTTACGAGCAGAATCAAACACGGCCTGGATCAACGTGCACGAAAGACCACACGCGTGTGTAATGAAGCGTAAGCGAGCAGCACGCCCAAGACTATCAAACACGCGGCGTGTCACACACGAGCGTGTCCCCGCCGTATCAAAGATTAATTCTATCCAGAAAAGGTTACTTGTGGGCAAAAAAAGACGTTCCCAAGCCTATATAAACACCCTAGGGGGTGACCCTAAGGAGACGCAGAGTAGAAGGCAGAAGATACTCGAAGGCAGCCATCGGGAGTAGCTCGGAAGAAGGATCTCCATCAAGACTGAAGATCTCTCATCAAGTTCTTTAGAAGTTTTTGGGTTTTCTTATGTTTTGTTGTTTTTCCTATTCTATGATGTTTCCCTCTATCAGTATGAACTAAATCCCTTAAATACCTAAGGGGATGAAACCTATGACAGATCTTATTACTATTTGATTTATAAGATAAATACTTGTTCTTATTCTTAATTGTGAGTTCTTATTCTTGTTTTTTATAATTCATGTTAGTGATTCAAGTCGAATGTGCTTATTCAGTGGAGCAAAAGTCCCTGTTTAAGAGTAGATCAACACAATTAAGCGGAGTTGATTGCAACCCTAGAAATAAGGCGACTAAAATCTGTCGGATTAGAGTCAAATCTAATAAGGGAATCCATAGATCGAGTTAATGCGACAATAGGGGTTTTAATTAGAAAGAGATTTTAATTAATCAACCTAGAGTTAGTTGTTTTTAGTCTTGAAAGAGATATTAACATAAATCAGGGATTTCTACGGATTAAGTCAAGTGAATAAATTGTATGAATGAAAAGTAATAAGTGAAGTCTAGGTGAATTCTTCCTTGGGTATTGCCTTTATCATATAAGTTGTCTAAAAGTATTTTCCTAAATTCATTCTCTGTCGTACTCTTACTTAGTTTTAATTTAAAAAGAAATCACTCCAATTTTTAGGCTAGATAATAAAAGGATAGTAATTACTAGTACTATTGGTCCTTGTGGATACGATATTTCCGGTCTTACCATAACTATACTATTAAACGATAGGTGCGCTTGCCTTTATTGTGGTCATAGTTAGTTAGAGACACATCAAGTTTTTGGCACCGTTGTCGGGGACTAAGATATTAGGAACGCTAAATTTTTATTATTTTAGCCATTTTATTTACTTTTATTTGCAATTTACTTTTTATTTCTATTCACTAATTTTTTTTCTTTGCTTCTGGCAGGAACTTTTAGTTTATGACTAGAAGGAACCCGTTGAGACCATTACTTTTTGACAGTGAGATTGAAAGTACAGCTCGCAGAAACCGAAGAGCAATAAGGCGAAGTCTACAATACATAGAAGAAGAGCAAGAAGACGAAACTAACACTACTGAAGAGATGGCTGATAATAATCTATTACCTCCTGTGGTTGCCTCAAACCCGGTGAATCAAAATCCTGCTCCTCGTACTATGTATGATTATGCTAAACCTAAATTAACAGGAACTGAATCAAGTATTGTTAGACCTACTATTGCTGCAAATAATTTTGAATTGAAGCCTAACACTATTCAAATGATTCAACAGTTTGTTCAGTTTGATGGTTTGCAGGATGAAGACCCAAATACTCATTTAGCAAATTTTCTAGAATTCTGCGACACTTTCAAGATTAATGGTGTTTCTGACGATGTCATTCGCCTTTGGTTGTTTCCCTTCTTTTTGAGGAACAAAGCTAAACAGTGGTTGAACTTGTTACCACGAGGATCAATCACTACATAGGAACAAATGACCGAAAAAATTTTACTTAAATATTTTCCGCCGGCTAAAACGGCTAAGTTGAGGAATAATATATCTTCTTTTGTACAGATGGATTTAGAGACACTTTACGATGCATGGGAGAGATATAAGGATTTACTAAGAAGGTGCCCTCACCATGGGTTAACTTTGTGGCTACAGGTTCAAACCTTTTACAATGGTGTGAACCCCTCAACTAGGCAGTTGATTGATTCAGCCGCCAGTGAAATCCTAAATAACAAGACCCCTGAAGCGACTTATGAGTTTATAGAGGAGATGGCACTGAATAACTATCAGTGGCAAGTTATGAGAATAAAACCAACAAAAGTCGCGATGTTTTCAACCTCGACCACGGACCATGCTATCAAACCAGTAGAACTATTAAATAAAAAGATTGATGGTTTGTGTGGTTCTTCGCAGTACATCCAAAGATGCGATGCGATACAAATGGATGAGGGTCGAACAATACAGAAATACCCACCCTACAACCCCGGCATAGAAAACGAAATGGATGAACTATATGGGTAACAATTCTAGACCTCAAAATAACCCTTATAGTAACACTTACAATCCAGTTGGAGGAACAACCCCATCCAAAGCTTTCAACAAAGAACCCTACCTACGGAGAAAAACCGAACCTTGAGGAGATGCTAACAAAATTTATCATGCGTGTCGAAACCCGTTTCCAAAACACCAAACAAAGACTCAAAAATCAGCAAGCATCGATTCAAGGAATCGAGAACCAATTAGGACAACTTGCTAAGCTCATATCTGAACGACCACAAGGCAGCTTGCCAAGCAACACTGAAACTAACCCAAATGAGCAAATTCATGCCATTACTGCTCACGATAGTGAAGGGTTAGATGAACCAAAATTGAGGCAAGAGAATGTTGTAGAAGAAGGTAAGGTTGAGATAAGCCATGAAAAACCAAAACTGGTAAGTACAGAATACCAACCTCGTGTGCCATATCCCAATGCGACAAAGAAAGACCACACAGATGAACAATTCGGTAAATTTCTTAAACTCTTAAAAAAAATTACATATTAACTTACCGTGTATTGAAGCTCTTTCGCAGATGCCCAGTTCAAAAAAAATTTTAAAAGAGCTTTTGACAAACAAACGAAAGTTAGACAAGGCGTCGCATGTGGAGCTAAATGCAGTGTGCTCAGCAATATTACAAAATAGATTACCACAAAAGTTAAAAGATCCAGGGATTTTTACGATTCCTTGCTTAATTGGTGGTTTAGTTGTTAATAATGCTTTAGCAGATTTAGGGGCAAGCATAAATGTTATGCCTTATAAAATGTTTAAACAGCTAGGTCTTGGGAAACCCAAACAGACTAGGATGAGCATTCAATTAGCTGATAAAACTATTAGAGTTCCTAGGGGTATAATCGAAGATGTACTAGTAAAAATTGATAAATTTATATTCCCAGTCGACTTTGTTGTTTTAGACATGGATGAGGACAATAATGTTCCTTTAATTTTAGGAAGACCCTTTTTAGCAACTGCTAAAACTAGAATTGATGTTGGTACAGGTGAACTCACACTTTGTGTAGGTGATGAAACGATCACTCTTCAGGCTCTTGACTCGGCTAGGACATCGAGTAATAAAGGTGAGAACATAATTTCTATTAATGACCATTTGGTTCAACATTCTTTTCAGGAAGCACCACGAAATTGCACAACTGAGCCATATCCTAGACCTCGTGCCAACAAAGAAATAACTCATGAGGAGCGAAGGCTTTAGATCGATGAACTAGACGAGTGGAAGACACATGTTAAGGAGAAACCAAGAACACACGAAGCAAAACCGAGGCAACTCTATAACGAACCTAAAGATGAAACAAACTACTTCAAGGTTGGAGACCAAGTTCTAATGGATAATACAGATCCTCGTGTTGCCACTTCTGAACCTAATGGAATAACTCCCTTCACGGTACTTAATACTTTCCCATACGGTACAGTCGAGGTAACTCATTCTCAATTTGACACCTTCAAGGTAAATCATACTCGTCTAAAACCGTATTTTAATACAATTGATAGCAAGAATGAGGAGTTTCAACTCCTCAAACCACCATGATTATGTGAATGAAAGGTAAGTCTAGCTTAAGACTTTAAACGAGTGCTTCTCGGGAGGCAACCCGAGCACTAATCCCTTTAATTTTCATATTTTTTATTTTTAGCACCTAACTAAAAACTAGCCAAATTAATAAAGCGCAGGTTTCCCTACCACACGGCCTTGAACACGGGGGTGGCCGTGGCCGTGTGGACACCACAAATACGCACATCGGTGTGGTAGAGACCGTGCGAACCAAGGACGATAATTTTCCTAAAACATGGGCTGCGATAAAATGCCACGGCCGTGCGATACGGCCGTGGTCGACATTGAGAAAGTAACACGGGTGTGCGACACGCCCGTGTCCGTAGGCCGTGGTCGACACTGATTAATCAACATGGGCGTAGAAACATCTACATAGGCGTGGGAGAAACGAACGAGGCACCACACGGCCATGTGATACGGCCATGTGACCTACCACGCCCGGGGCACACGGGCGTGGGAAGCAACCAGATGCCCCAAATTCTATTTAAACCCTCTTTTTCTACTCACTTTCTTCCCCATATCCCTTCCTCCCCAACCCTAGCCACCACAACTTTTCTCCCTTTTCACCACCATTTTCCCTTACACCATGACTAATACTAGCGATAAGACCAAAGTCACCATCTCCGTGTCGAAAAAGCGAAAGGCTCCTAGCACGGTCTCTCTGTGCGCGACCACTCCACATAAGTTCATACCGACCGCTTCATTTACTCGACAAGACAAGGACCTTTGAGTCTATTTATTTTTCTTTTTCTTTTATTTTCATTTTTAAATTCTTTCCTTTTATCTTTCTTGTGTTTAAGTTATATTATTACATTTTGATTTCTTTAATTTAGGTTCAAGGGGCTATTAAGGAACGACCACACCACCACCGGAGTATCCACCACCCCTGCCCAACTTTACACCGCTTCTTTTCTTTGACTCCATCCAAAATTCAGGAAGTTTCACTTCTCTCCCTCTCTTATGATTTTCTTACTATGTTGTCATTATTTATCTTTGTACATTGAGGACAATGTACATCTTAAGTGTGGGGAGGTGTCAACAATACTGAATTATGCCTTGTTCTTAAGTAATTTTCTCATATTACTATTAGAATGAAACTTCTATTGATTTATGATTGTCATTGATATGTTTTCAGATTAAGTCATAGGTAATTGTGCATTGATGGTTTAAACTTTAAGACATTAGAGAATCAAGCATGATAAGTCTATTTTCCGTAATTATTATTTTTAGGTTGTTTCCCTAAATTTAAATATTACTTTGAATTTTGAAATGTGCAAGGTTGACATTAAAAACCATAAATTTTGTGAGTCTTTGAGCCTTTTAGAGCATATATCTTTTCTTGCTCACTTTATTGATTATGAGTGTGTCAATATTGATTTGTTATTCTAGAACTTGCCTCAATTATACATGTCGAGACCACACCTTTGATTTGATATACTGAGATGATAAAGGCACCTAGGATTTAACCCACTTACTCCATTAAAAGCCTACCTTCATAATTAACCCATAGTGAACCCCTTTGAAGCCTAATCAACCATTTCTTAATATACCACTAATATTAACCCGAAACCCGGTTATTTGATTTGTTATCCCTATTTTTCTTGACTACCCTTTTGTCGAGATTTGATTTGATCAGTTGCCTAACTACATTCTTTATTTCAGTGGTTAAATTCATCTTTTATCATGTACTTGTTCTTATTTTAAAAAAAAAGTTGGAAATTTATTCATTATTAGTTCTTGGTTATTTGAGCTTAAGCAGTTAATTTTACATTTTTAGAAGAAGCTCGTGTTATTATTGATAAGTTTTCAATTATTGTAATTATTCAGATTAGTTTATTTTTCTAGTTAGGTAAATTATCAATTCAATCTCGATTTTAACCCTCTTTTTCAGCCTTTATCCACACCTTTAACCCAAGCCCCGTTACAACCCTTTTAAAGACCTTTTGATTTTTGTATCATCTCATTTTATAGTGGTGGAGATTTGATTTTCATGCAAGCCTATGGTAATAACTTTTCATGTTTGACTTTTGAGTGCTTAATTTGAACCTTAAACACTTTGAGTGATTTGAGTGAATCTTTAGTAAGGATGTCAATTCTTGTTGATTTTGGATCAAAGGTAATTATTTAGATAAGGGGAAACACCTACGTTTTCATATTATAAAAATCTATGACTTAGATTTTTTTAATCTCTAGGACTCTTCTAGTTAAATTATAAATGTATGAATTATCTGTGAATTATGATGAGACATTATTGATGAGAGTTATGAATTAAGGAAGTTAATTCTTATTGTGAGTTGAGGATTTTGCTTGAGGACAAGCAAACGCTTAAGTGTGGGGATATTTGATAAACCTTAATTTATACATATTTTAACCCCATGCTTGACTTATTTTTGGATGAATTTCTCATTAGATTTGATAATTCGATGCTCCTAATCTCTTAATTTCATGTTTTACATTCAGGAGAGCTTAGGGAGTCGAAAAGAACAAGAAACGGGCCAAAAAGGGACAAAATGGGCCTACCTTAGAAACCAACACGGCCTGGGCTATCAAACACGGCCGTGCATTACGAGCAGAATCAAACACGGCCTGGATCAACGTACATAGGAAAACCACACGGCCGTGTGTGGCAAGCAGAAGCGAGCACGGCCCAAGACTATCGAACACGGGCGTGTCACACGGGCGTATCCCTGCTGTATCAAAGATTAATTCTATCTGAAAAATGTTACTTGTGGGCAAAAAAAAGACGTTCCAAAGCCTATATAAACACCCTAGGGGGTGACCCTAAGGAGACGCAGAGTAAAAGGCAGAAGATACTCGAAGGCAGCCATCGGGAGCAGCTCGGAAGAAGGATCTCCATCAAGACTGAAGATCTTCTATCAAGTTCTTTAGAAGTTTTTGGGTTTTCTTATGTTTTGTTGTTTTTCCTATTCTATGATGTTTCCCTCTATCAGTATGAACTAAATCCCTTAAATACCTAAGGGGATGAAACCTATGACAAATCTTATTACTATTTGATTTATAAGATAAATACTTGTTCTTATTCTTAATTGTGAGTTCTTATTCTTGTTTTGATAATTCAGGTTATTGATTTAAGTCGAATGTGCTTATTCAGTGGAGCAAAAGTCCCTGTTTAAGAGTAGATCAACACAATTAAGTAGAGTTGATTGCAACCCTAGAAATAGCGCGACGAAAATCTACCGGATTAGAGTCAAATCTAATAAGGGAATCCATAGATCGAGTTAATGCGACAATAAGGGTCTTAATTAGAAAGAGATTTCAATTAATCAACCCAGAGTCAGTTGTTTTTAGTCTTGAAAAAGATATTAACATAAATCAAGGATTTCTACGGATTAAGTCAAGTGAATAAATAGTATGAATCAAAAGTAATAAGTGAAGTCTAGGTGAATTCTTCCTTGGGTATTGCCTTTATCATAGAAGTTGTCTAAAAGTATTTTCCTAAATTCATTCTCTGTCGTGCTCTTAGTTTTAATTTAAAAAGAAATCACTCCAATTTTTAGGCTAGATAATAAAATGATAGTAATTACTAGTACTCTTGGTCCTTGTGGATACGATATTTCCAGTCTTACCATAACTATACTATTAAACGATAGGTGCGCTTGCCTTTATTGTGGTCATAGTTAGTTAGAGACACATCAGTGATACTCATAATCACATCAATTGACCACTTTAACACATACCAATTATGCTTCCAAAATATACCTAAATGGTCACACTCATACATGAGACAATGTGCCTAAACTTAACATGTGTGCCACATATAAATCTCAACTATTTGATAATCAAAATATCAATTTACAACCAAGGCATTCATATGGCATTCATTCAACTCGTACCATGGGCTATTTACATATTTACATAACAAAATATATGCCCAAATTACAAGCCAATTCAAATGGCTAAAACACAACAAAACATGTAGACTATCATTAGCCAAAATGACCTATACATGCCATTATAACCAAAATTATAAAACAATGAGTACCACAATAGTCGATAAATAGTATGATGATATCTCCAACACCTTCCAACCCGAATGAGCTTCTGATACCTAAGTACACAAAGAAATTAACACAAAGTAAGCATGAAATGCTTAGTAAGTTCATAACTCAAAAATAAAGTTTACCACTTCAATTTATAAGCGTAATCCATTTAAGTCAATCCAATGTGTCTTGGCCTTAGCCTAAACAACAATAACCTCTCAAAGTTAAATATCACAATAACTAGCCAATTCATCTCAAGATATCATGACATAAGTACACACTACTTATGTGCATGTATATAATCCAAGCCTATGGCTAAACATATTTCAATAATCCAAAAACTCATACCTTTCCATGCTTTCATAACAATTTTATTTGGCCAAAGAATAACACATGTTCATCAACTGAGTTAGTCATGTATTCATATAAAACTGAAATCATGTATGAGTTCAACAATTATTTCGATTCCACGTACATGTAACATTTATACCATGTATACGAATATCATATATAAACCACTTCTCGTATTATCACTGAGTTCATTGAATTATTTAAATATCGATGAATATACTTACATCGTCTTTCCAAATTTGAGAACGGCTTACGGATATGAGTACATCGTTTTCTTTGTGCCATATCCAACTATGGTATTACACGTGAATTGCCATGGCCCTGCCATGGTCTTACATTCGTAGTGCCATAACCCAGTTATGGTCTTATCATTTGAATGCCATAGCCCAACTATGGTCTTACATACAAATACTGCCATGGTCCAACCATGATCTTATCCGTCAACTCATCTTTTGCATAAACGATTTTATTCAATTCTTGCGATGTACTTATTTGAACATTTAAATTCTATTTCAAAGTCCAACAATAAATATGAACAATTTCATAATATCATTCATCAATTTAATAAATAAACATTAAATGTTTAACTATACGAACTTACCTCGAATTAATACGGAGACAACCGACTGATCAATCCACTACTTTATCTTTGCCTCGATCTAATTCCGAACGTGGATTTTTTTGATCTAAATCATCAATTTAACTAATTTAATCATTATTATATTCAATTCAATCCAAAATTTATGTTTTGGAAAAATTACTATTTTGCCCCTATACTTTTAACCTTTTTACGATTTAGTCCCTAGGCTCGTAAATTGAAATTCATGAAATTTCATCCACACCCAAGCCTAGCCAATTTTACTACATGCTCATAGCAGCCCATAAATTCTTCAATTTCACACATTTAACACACAATTTTCACATTTCTAAATTTAGCCTCTATTTGGCAATTTCATTAAAAATCTCTTAACAAAAATTGTTTAACTAACAACAATGATTCATTTTATTCCATTAAACATAAAAACCCTATTATACTCATCAATGGAAAATCTCAAACTATTCAATAGTTTTGCAAATTAGTCCCCTAGTTAGCTAGGTTAAGCTACAACGATCCCGAAAACATAAAAATCAACAAAAACGGGACAAGATAGCACTTACATGCAAGGGACTTTCTTTGCAAAATTTTCAAGCTTTTCCAAAGCTCTTCTTTGCTGGAAAAATCAGCTCATGCATGAATGAAAAAGATGACACCTTTTTGTTTTATTTAATTTTAACCTTTAATTACCTATTTACCAAATTACCCTTACCTAACTTTAAAAATTTCATAATTGCCAAGCCATGCACATCCGCTATCACCTTTAATGGCCCAATTACCATATAAGGACCTCCAATTTAAAGTTCTATAGCTATTTAATACCTTTAGATAATAGAACCCAACTTTCTCACTTTACGCGATTTAGTCCTTTTTTCACAAAATTGAACATACAAATGGTAAAATTTCTTAACGAATTTTTTATAATATCATTCTATCATTCTTTAGATATTAAAATAATATTAAAACAAATTTTTTGACTTCGGATTTGTGGTCCCAAAACCACTGTTTCGATTTTACAGAAAACGGGCTGTTACAATGATAATGTGTTGGTTCAAACTAATAGTTTTAAGGCGACTAAGGCCATCAAGGAGAATTCTTCCGATAGTTCCAATTATGCTTTGATCAAAAGAATTCATCAGATTTTTTCGCAGTTTGGACATTGGAGTATTTGTCACATCTCTAGAGAAAATAATCAGGATGCTGATAGCGTGGTCAAATTAGTACAGGATAGAAGAAATGGTTTAAGCTTGTTTGAGGTCTCCCTATTTGCAGGGATGGTTTAGCTTATGTAGCTAGTTTGTTTACTTTCTTTTTCCACCAAAAAAAATAGGTGAAAATAATATTATTTATCCTCTCTATCGAAGTAAACAATTCAAAATTTCTAGGTAAAACAATTTTGAGGCACCCTAAAATGTAAACAACAATGGAATTATTTTTTAGCCCAAAGAGAGGAACCAAGAACTGAATCTTGAAGGAAAAGAATGTTTATGGGTATCAAAGCAATTTGAAATTTTGACAAGAGAAGAGAAATTAGTACAAACTACAATAAGCAACAAGATCAACAAAGAAAAGATCCAAAGATGGAAAAAACTTAGAATCTAAGTCTAGTTCGGTCAAGTACAAACGACTCGTGAAGGAATTGAATCTTGCGTGTGAAGAATGTTCAAACAGACTTGAAAATTTCCATATTTGAATTCAGTAAAGAGATCAATTGAAAATAATGGAAAACAACCAAGAAAGAATGAGGAATAAAGCTACAAATGATTTTTGAAGAGATAACTCAAAATTAGTGTTTGAACGATTTCTTGAGGCTTAAGGATCAGTTATTGGTGGACTTAAAGGTTTTTGATCAAATCTGGAAATAAACAACAAAATAGACTAGAAACAAGCGCACAGAAGAATCAAGCATAAGAGAATAAGCCAAAAACAAGATTCAATTGAAAGGGATATTAGATTGCAAACAAAAGCAATGTCTTGATCCCTAAGAAGAATGAACCTAACTTGATTTACAAGTTTCTTGACCTGGAAAAAATAGACCATCAAGTTAAGTAACAAAGATGATGAAAATCGAATGGAAAAGAAAGGAAAATAAAATAAAAGACTGAATCAATTAAGTGGTTTGAAGTTTATTGGAAGCCAATAATGTTGAAACCAACTTGAAGGAATTGGATCTTGAAAACTGAAAATTAACAAATAAATCAGCATAAGAAAAATATTTGTAATCCGAAAATCAAGATTAATAAAGATTAGAAAAGATAGGAAAAATGGAGAAGTAGATATGGAAAAAGGCGATATCCAATAGAGTCTTTTGAAGAGAGTCTTCAACAAACACCAATAGAGGCTCTAATCAACCGCTTAAGTTTGACACTTAGTAAATTGAAGGGTGATGAACAATCACTGACAACCTATGAAAGATTGAGTTGAAAGAAACTTCTTAAACTCACAAGAATAGAATCTTGTAAACAATAAACTTCAAGAGTATTGAAATAATGGAAAACCAATTTGAACTTTACAAAGATGGACGACTAGCCTTATGTAGGCAAACAAATAAGTCCAAAACAAGGTGTCTTACTTGCACTTTAACTTTAAGTCCTAATTCGACAACAAGTAAGAAGACTTCTAATTGAAGTTAACTTGCTTAGCCACCAAGTAACTAACATAATGAAAAAAAAAAAGAGACTAGGTATAAAAGCTAATGAAATTCGACCATCCTCATGGTAAATAGGCATGGATCGAAAATTAAAATAAATAACTAAGTCTAGCAACTATCAATCTAAATGGGCCGAGATAGATTAGTCCAAAATAAACTTAAGTAAAAATTAATAAGTCTTACATGAAACAAGTCAAATCTAAATGAGCTAAACTCCATAGGCTAGACATGTAGGTTGATTTGCACAAGGAAACAAGTCATCCAGGCTTGTTGGCATCTTCCAAATAGGTCCAATATTAGTAGATGCATTCTTGAGCCAAGTAGTAGGCTTTTAGACCTCTAATTCAACTTTATTGTTTAAATTGACCCAAAATCCACATTCTTGAAGCTTGAATCCTTTTTTTTTTTTTTTATAACTTTGTAAGCCTTTGGTTATAAATTCTTGAACTAGCATATTCAACTTTGCTTTAAGTTGCTTGGATGTGCAATGTGTGATTAGGCCTTGAGGGAAACTATGCCTATCACCACCATGGCTTAAGGTTGGGTTTTGGTGCTCGCATCATTGATTTTCGAGTTAAGCTCGAGCTATCAACTAAATTGAACTTGTAAGCTTAATTGAATTTTTTATTGCTATATATTTTTTGATACGAGCATCTCAGTCCAATTCAAATACCATAATAGAGATGGGCTTAGTTTCCCTCAAGACCCAATTACGAGATCCAAATCCAAGCAGCTAAAGACAAAACTCAACTTATTCGTTCAAGACTTTATCACGAAAAAATTCGAGAAGAAAAGTTGAAGCTTCAAGACGATGGATTTTGGAGCAATGATGAATTAAAAGGGACTAATTTTGTGCGTGAGCCTAAGCTTTCAATCTATTATGACAAGCCCATGTGGAAAATGTTAACAAATTTAGACACTTCACTTCAAGGACCCCAATCGATCCCACAAGCCTAGACGTTTCATATTGGGTTCAGGTTTTAGGCTTAATTTTTATTATATATGAGCCCAATATTGTATTTATCAGCTCTTATTATTTTATTATTATTTTATTCAAAAAAATTGATAATTATTAAGTATTTTAAGTTACTTAGGAGTTATATGTTAATAAGAAAGTTTAGTTTAAAACTAATTCTTGTTTAGATTAAATTAGAATTCTAGCATACTTAAGAGTTTTATTTAGATTTATTTAGCTAGCCCATATATAGGCCTTTGCATTGTATACAAATGATACAATTCATTATTATTCAACTTCTCTTTTGAGTTAATAAATTCTCTTTGAGTTTTCTTTTCAAGAATTTCTCTCGAGTTTCTTTTAGAAGAGTTTTAACAATCTTTTCAGATTGTGGGGATCATTTTCAAACTTTTTTATTGCCAAGTTTTCTTTCTTAGAGGAGAAATTAGAGCCGCTTAAAGGGAGTTGTGGATTCTTTGTGTTTCCAAGGCTTCTTAGGACTTCTACATGCCACGTTCTATCTTCTTTATTTTCTTTTTTATTAATTATAATATTAGATTTCATTATACTATTGTATTCGTCTTAGTTATTTATTTTTAATTGCTTTCTTTATCTTTATCTGACTTGGATTCGTTTGCGTTTCAGGTTGTGCCAAAATCCAAGTTTTTTTTTTGAATGTTTAAAGCCCTAAGTCAAATTCGCGACTTGAACAAACTTTACGATCCGCTTCCATTCTACCGCTCTCATTCCTTATCATTTTTATATTATAAAATTACAATATTATTATATAGAAAGAGCTTAAGTACAAACAAACTTAAAACGTGATGTTTGATTGAGCTTGAGTTGACTTGTAACACTTCTTACTTGGATTGTAGACAATCTTGGATAAGTTATGCTACATCCGGTGCCTAAAGGCATTGTCGATCAAAACCAATTTTTAATTGATTCTAGAAAACAAGTTCATACCTTAAGTAGTTCATCATTGATTAAATATTATTAATCTAAAACAACTCCTAATATCAAATATCTTTAAGCAACATAAATGTTTGTGGTACCGATACCTTAGAAAATGTATCAGTACCTTTGGGCTAGATAGTATTGATACCAAGGGTCATGGTATCATTACTTTGCACCTTAATGGAATCCTTTTTTACATTGATCCAGATAGAATCGATACCTCTACTTCAGGTATCAATACTTATATGTTGATTAACCCAAAAACCATTTCAATTCACTTCCATGCCATCCAAAGTCTCATCCTTTGTAAACCACAAACAATCATAACCAAATTCACCTCATTTTTCTAATGTAATATTCCTTAAAAGACCATCACATACTCGACCACCTTTTACATATATACATTAAGCAATCTAGCCATAAATAATACACGCATTTAACTAGTAAAGCAATTATACTTTTCTATTGCAGACTTACCATTAAGTCATCAATAGCGCTTGACTCTTTTAAGAATATTTAAATATGTTCTCACCTCTACCGATTGAGTCTTAGTTCAATTGGCATGGGCATTGTTGCCAATGCAGTAAGACGTATGTTTGAGTGCGCTAAAGCGCTTTGTCCTCCTATTTATGGATTGGGCAGGGGCTATGAGTAGTTTTAACCATTACGTCAAAAAGAGTAGATATTATCGGAACTTATCTATTTTCACCATTCACAATAATAATCTCATGTCACAATTCTCACTCACATCTTTATCATATTTTAATTTCTTATTAATTTTCAATATACCATAAACTCGTAACACAACTTATTTCAATTACACTATGTAACGACTCAAAATTTACGGGAATCGGAAAAGTGAGTTGTCGGGTCTTCATTTTAGTAAAACGAATTCGTAAATATTAATAAATATTTACGAAGTTAGTTGTGAGTTTAATTAGGTTTTGGTTAGGTAAATTAGCTTAAAATAAGAGTAACTAGGAAAAAGGACTAAATTGCAATAGAGGTGAAAGTTTAATTATAGATTAAAGAAAGTTAAAATGACCAAATAGGCAATTATGCCATTTTCAAATGTTGAGGCGGTTTACGATAGAAATATCAAAGATATTTTTTTATTAAAATATAGTATATTATATTATAATTACTTAATAAATAAGTAATATATATTAATTTATATTATTATATTATTATATTATATTATTATATTATTATATATATAATAAACAAAAGAAAGAAAAGAAACATAAACAGAATAGCAAACGAAAATAGAGAAGAATAGGGAGAAAAAGAAAGGAGAAAAGAAAAAAAAGGGGAAATTAGGGTTCCAAGCTAATTTGGTAAGTCAATTTAATTCCTTTTCTTGTGATTTTTGAGTTTTTGTGATCCTAGAACAAAATACTATTAGGTATATGTTGAAATTTTGAAAGTTAGTAGATTTTTGGATATAGTTTATGTTGAATTAATTGATGAATTAGTGATTGAATTGATAGAAATTTCAAATTAGAATTGGGAAAAGGATTAAATTGTGGAATAAGTTATAAGTTTTGTGTAATAGGGACTATGTAACACCCCTAACCCGTATCCGTCGCCGGATTAGGGTTACGAGGTATTACTCGACCAAACACAAATCAATGCACTTTCATAAAAACTAATGCTTTGATAAATGTGAACCAATTCATACCAATACGATTGAACAGGTATATCTCATATAATATCAAAACATTAACTAACAAGTCACCATTCATTTGGTTATTCAAAAACAAGGACCGAATAGGCATATCGTAATTATTCATTTATTTCATTTCTATAATCTACATTACATTCAATCATATACCATTTCTGAACATATGCATCACTTTCAATTATGTACATTTCTCATTTCATTACCACATACGATTATACCATTAACCAATATACTTATTCCACATTCGAGTATACCATAAATATAAATATCAAACCAACTCATTTATCTCAAAATTCCTCATCACATTCGGCAATGATCATTACACATATATATATATATATATATACCATCATAAGCACACCTTAGCACTCATTTCCCATGACCGAATATACCATAACACCCAATAGAAAATTTAGACTCCAAACTAGATCAAGTCATGGCCAAATATTTCATTTTCATAAACTTGACATACGGTACATGCATATAATTATACATATGTTCATCCAATTACATTAATATACAACATGCATTACTCAAAATCTTAAACATGCATTCGTACGTGCCTCATATATATATTATCAAGGTATAAAATTACCAAAAATGCTTACCCCAAAACCGTACATACCTAAGCATTATAATCAAACTTGATAATTTTAAACCAACCCATCACATAGTAATATGCCATTCATAATCTCATGAAACATACCTACCCAAATCAAGCTATATTCAAAACTAAAATTTCACAAACATATATATACCAACTCAAACATATTCACTCAATTCAAGGATAGAAGTGAAGCCATTTTCGCATGGCATTATATACATCAAATTCAAAATATAAGCTCAAAAGAGTAGTTTAGCCTATACATGTCATAGTTCTCATAATTTAACTCATCAAAAGAGTACCAAAGATAGTCGATAGTGTGATTGACTTTGACGATGAATCCCCGAGCTTGAGCTTCGATTTTTAAGATCTATAAAATAGTAAAATAAACACATAGAGTAAGCTTATATAGCTTAGTAAGTTTTAAGCAATGGTAAAAATATGCAACTAATCAATATACAATTTAATTAATCCAATAAGATCAATAACGAATTCATAAGTACAATATGCATAACTAGTCACCATTCAACAACCACCATATCTAATATGTCTCAAATACCGAATACTCAAGTACTATATATCCATTTCGAACGAGCTCAAAGTTTAATAATCACACCTCATTTCTATATTTTCGTAACAAAAACAACTTACCTCACTAATACCTGGTTATTAAGCTATCATGCAACACTTACTCATGTATCATTTCTCGTTTGTCTCCCTTCATCAGTTTATGTCTCCGCAGTCTCTGTAATCCCGCACACATAGTGCAAATTACGTAAAGTATCGCACACTTAGTGCCGTTACTTGAGAAAGAGCACACATAGTGCCATTTAACAGTAATGTATCGCACACTTAGTGCCATTACTTATTATTCCGCACACATAGTGCCATTCGACCGATGTCGCACACACAGTGCTCGGTAATTAAGCTCGCACACATAGTGCTCTTTAACCCATCTTCCTCATTCATAAAAACACATATAATTTCATTTTCATTTATATATACACATATTTATACATGTTCAAAAATATCATTTCTCCTACCAATTATCATCACATTTGGCACATTCAATACATATATATATGTACATGTTCAACAACTCCTTTCTCCTATCAATTACCATCTCATTCGGCACACTTAATATACACATATGCATATATCCACCATTTCGAATACAATCACCTTTATCATTTCATTTTCACATCAACATAACTCTTAGTACATATATATATATATACATGTTCATTTGACTCAAATAATCAAAGCTTATATTTATAAGTAAGCTAACCTTATATTCAACTAATGCATAATACATCCCATAAGACATTCGGCACTATGGAATTTAGCAAGCTTATATCTATTCATATATGCATATTAATTTAGATTAAAATTCAACCTTAAAAACTTACCTCGGAAATTGTCGGATTAAGGTTTCCCGGCTATTCGTTCAACTTCGCCTTTCCCCGATCCAATCCCGTTTCTTTTTGTTCTTGATCTAAATAATTCCAAATTAAATTCATTCAAAGATATTTTCATTAATTTTAATACAAAAATCACATAAATGGGCAAATTACCATTTTACCCCTGACATTTACAATTTTTACAATTTAGTCCCTAATACACAACTCACAAATTACTCAAAATTTGGCTACCATTCTTTAGAGCCGAATTTTCCTAGGGACTATATAATTCCATATTTCTCATAAATTTTGCAATTTAACCCTCCAAAATAATATTTTCACAAATTAACCTTAATTAGCTAAATTCATCAAAAACTCAAGAACAAAATATGTTCATCTAGCTCCCATCTTTCATTTAACACCATAAATCATCACAAAGCTCAACATATCATCCATGGAATATCTCACAAACATCACCAATGCACAAAATTATACATGGGCTTGATAGTAGAGTGAACAACAATCTCAAAAATACAAAAATCATCAAAAATCTAAAGCCAAAACTTACCTAATTTTGCTTGATGAGTGCCGAAACCCTTGTTTGTTTTTCTCTCTCTTTTTTTTTTCTTTTGGTTTCAGTCAAGAGGGGATAAAATGATGAACATGCAATGGCTTTCTTTCTTTTTCTTTTTTTTTTTATGTTTTATTATATTATGCTTATAAAATATATTATAACATTAATATATATATAACACATAAAACAAACATATAATATATATTATAAAGCCATATTGCAGTCCACTATAATTATAATAGGGTTAATTGCAACATAAAACCCCTTTATTAAAAAGACACATTGATTTAACCTTTCAATCAAGCAAATAGCTAATTTTACCACTCATGCAATTTAATCCTTTTTCTTGAATTGAACATACAAACAGTCAAATTATCCCACGATATATTAACACATGCTCAAACATATATCATAGATATCAAATATAATATTAAAATATTTTTCTAACTCGGATTCGTGGTCCCGAAACCACCGTTTCGATTAGGGTCATTATCGGTCTGTTACAGACTAAATTGTAAGAAATTTGAATTTAGGGTTTTGTGATGAAAATTTAAGGGTTAAGTTAAGTTATAAGTAGAAATTAAGTGAAAATAAGGTATAGATTGTGATAAAAATGAAAATAATTTTGGTTAGGGATTAAATTGAAATTAAGGTATAAATTGAATAGAAAATTTAAATATTTGATGTGAATTGATGTTGTATTGATAATTTTAACTTATTTAATATTCGTAGCTAACATCGTGCCGGAGACATCGACCAAGAAAGGAAAGGAAAAAGTCGACGAGGAGTGATTCGAAATTACGGTTTGTATTACTATAATTCGAATTTAGTTATTATTTATTTTTGAACTTTAATTAATGTGTGTGGTAAGTGGAATTGAGGTAAGAAATGATATTGAATTGTGAATTATGTGAATATTTGAATGTATATTGATTGGAAATTGAAAGTGATTTTAATTGAATTAAATAAGTTATTGTGATATTGAATTGAAAATATGAGAATTTATGATTGGTATGAATTTGATTGAAATTGAATTGAGAAAGTGCATTGAAAACCCTATTAACTAGTCGGGCTAAATCGGATATAGTTGGCATGCCATAGGATTGGAAGTGTTCAGGGATACTTTGACCTCGAGTCGATGATGCACTATATGTGTCGTAATATTGCTTCGGATAATTTAGATGAGGCATATGTGTCGTATTATTGCTTCGGATTAAATCCGATGAGGTACTAAGTACCGGTTCACTTCGGCAAGGCCGATGAGGCACAAGGTGCCGTACTAGTGTGCTTGGTTGGACCCGTGTATCCGTGAAAGTCCGAGTCAAATTAATAGGGGTAAATGAACGAATTGGAAATTAGAATTGGTATTAAATGAATTGATAAACTGTATGATTTTGTATATGAATTGGAATGAGATATTGAATTGAGATATGAAAACGAAATGTTTGAACCATGGGTTCATGGAATGGATTTTTGATATAGTGAAATAATGTGTGAATCAAAATGGAGAAAAGTTATTTGAAATAGCTATTGTTAAGAAATGAAAGTTTAGTGCATATTTATTTATTTATTTTTGCTTTTAAAATTTGAATTATAGTAATACCACTCGATCAGATATACTCGATTATCACGGTTGTCTCCGTCATGCAGTTAGTTGAAGTCAAAAGTTCCGATCGCATCTAAGCCAATCCCAACTCAAAGAAAGTGGTGATGTATATTCTCTTTTGTAAAATGGCATGTACCCAGGTTGATTGTATAGGTCATTTTGAAATATATTTGTGAATGGTACTATAAATTAACCTTGGATGGTTATATACAATATAAATGAAATGTTAAGATTATGAAATGGCATGTTTGGGTTATTTTGGTATGGTATTTGAATTGGATTGAATGAAATCAATTGAATTGATTTGGATAATACATATGATATAATTATGAAATGTATGTAAATTATTTGTTTAAATTTTGTATTTGATTTGATATGTCAGGTAATACCTCATAACCCTATTTTAGTAACGGTTTAGGGTTAGGGGTGTTACATTTAGTGGTATAAGAGCTATTCAGGTTTAGCCGATTCTCAGACTAAATTGAGCTCAGAAATGAGTCTAGAGGTACATGCCATAATTGAGTCGAAATTGAGTCGGGATTTGGATGCTGATATATTTGTTTGATTTTGTTTTATAGTTAAGATATCGGATGAACGTATAGATGACGTAGATTAAGAAATGTATACGGGAGATCATGAAATAGACGAAACAAAGTTGGCTACCCCTAGTGTAAATACGGTAAGTAATCAACCCCCTACTGTGGGACGAGAAAACGTTAGAGAAATAGATGATTCCCAATTACTCAGAGTCATAGCTGATGCCCTTCAGAGAGTGGCAGGTCAGGTACTGCATCTTCCGCAACATCTGTTCCCACTACCCAACAAATTTCGATCAAAGAATTACGTAAGTACGGTGCCACAGAATTTTTGGGTCTAAAAGGAGTTGATCCATCAACTACTGAAAATTGGTTGGAATCAATGAAAAGAATCCTACAACAGCTTGAATATACTCCTAGGGAGAGTTTATTATGTGCTATTTCATTATTACAAGGGGAAGCCTATGTATGGTGGGAATCAGTGATTCAGCATATACCGGCAGAGCAAGTAGGTTGGGATTTCTTTCAGAAAGAATTTCGAGAAAAAGTATATTGGAAAACTGTATATAGAAGACAAAAAAGCAAGAATTTTTTACGCTTAAACAATGTGAGATGTCAGTGGTGGACTACGAATGAGAATTCTCGAGACTTAGTAGGTATGCATTTGAATTTGTACCGACTGAAGCTGATAGTTGTAAATGATTTCTACGGGGCTTGCGCGATGAATTAAGGGTACAATTGGTATCTCACAGAATAACTGAGTTTGTAGATCTGGTTGAAAGAGCTAAAATGGTGGAACAAGTTTTGGGTCTCGATAAAAAGCCTGAAATTACACGTTTGACTGGGAAACGATCTGGGGATGTTAGTACGAATCTGCAACCGATAATATCAAAAAAATTTCGCGGTGGTTGGAGATCAAGTTTCAGATCAGATAGAGGTGACAGAAATAGTGGGAAACAGATGACCATTTCTACCGACAGTGTAAAAGGTCCATCATGGGATATTGAAATACCAGAATGTGAACACTATAGAAAGAAACACCGGGGTGAGTGTTGGAAAATGACTGGGAGTTGTTTTCGTTGCGGATCTACCGAGCATTTTGTTAAAGATTGTCCGAAAAATAAGTGTTACACCCGTTACATTGCAGAGATTTGTATTTACTGCTAGAGGTCGAGGATCAGGCAGAGGTGGTTCAATTTGCAGAGGAGATGCGAGAAGAAGAAGTAATATTGTTACCCAACAATCAGAGGCCAGAGTATCGGTTTGAACATATGTAGTACGGACCCGAGAAGAGGGCAATGCGCATGATATGGTAATAGAATTACCGGGATTACCATCTGACCGGGAAGTGGCGTTCGCAATTGAAGTTTATTCTAGTACAGCTCTGATATCAATACCTCCGTATCGAATGTCACCTATAGAATTAAAAGAATTGAAGGTACAACTGCAAGATTTACTAGATCGAGGTTTTATTCGACTTAGTACTTCACCTTGGGGAGCTCCAGTAATATTTGTTAAAAAAATATGGTTCGATGCGACTCTGTATTGACTATCGAAAGTTGAATAAGGTAACAATTAAGAACCGATATCCATTACCTCGCATTGATGATTTATTTGATCAGTTGAAAGGAGCTTTTGTGTTTTCAAAGATAGACTTGAGATCAGGCTATTATCAATTGAAGGTGAAAGAAAGCAATATACTGAAGACAGCTTTCCGCACAAGAGGTTGTATTTCTGGGACATGTTGTATCAGCAGATAGAATTAGAGTTGATCTGAAGAAGATTGAAGCAATTGTTCAGTGGAAAGCACCGAGGAATGTGTTAGAGGTAAGTAGTTTTCTTGGATTGGCTGGGTACTACAGAAGATTTGTAAATGGATTTTCAAAGATAACATTGCCGATGACGAAGCTACTGTAAAAGAATGTTCCTTTTGTTTGGGATGATCAGTGTCAAGACAGTTTTGAGAAGTTGAAACAAATGTTAATTGAGGCACCGGTTTTGACTTTGCCAGAGTCGAGAAAAGATTTTGTTGTGTATAGTGATGTTTTTTTTAAGTGGTTTAGGTTGTGTACTGATGCAAGATGGAAATGTAATAGCTTATGCATTTCGTCAGCTGAAATCGCACGAACGTAATTACCCGACGCATGATCTGGAATTGGCTGTTGTGATTTTTGCATTGAAGATTTGGAAACATTATCTATATGGTGAGAAATGCTATATTTATACAGATCATAAGAGTCTTAAGTATCTCTTATCTCAAAAGGAGTTAAATTTGAGACAACGTCGGTGGATTGAACTTTTAAAGGATTATGATTGTGTTATAGATTATCATCCTAGTAAAGCTAATGTTGTAGCCGATGCATTGAGTAGGAAAGCTGCAATTGAGTTACGAGCAATGTTTGTACAGTTCAGTATAAATGAAGATTGAAGCATATTGGCTGAGTTGAGAGTTAAACCAGTAATGTTCGATCATATCAGGGCAGCACAACTAGAAGATGACAAGTTGGTGAAGAAAAGAAAAATGGTTCAGAATGGCATGATAGAGAATTTCAGTGTTGATGAGCATGGTTGTTTGAGATACTGTGATCGGATCTGTGTTTCAGTTGTTTCTAAGCTAAAATAGTTGATATTTCGTGAAGCTCATGATGGTTTATTTTCTTTACACCCTGGAGGAACGAAAATGTACCGGAATTTGCGAGAATTTTATTGATGGCTGGGTATGAAGAGGGATATAATTGAGTATGTGGGTAAATGTTTGACTTGTCAGCAAGTAAAGGCAGAGCATCAGGTTCCTACTGGATTACTTCAGCCTATTAATATTCCTGAATGGAAATGGGACTGTATTACGATGGATTTTGTAACTGGGTTACCATTGTCGGCAAGTAAGAAAAATACTATTTGGGTGATTGTCGATCGGCTTACAAAGTCAGCTTATTTTATAGCAGTCAGAACTGATTGGTCACTTCAGAAACTTGCTGAGGTTTACAATCGAGAAATTGTAAGATTGCATGGTATTCCTGTATCGATAATTTCTGATCGGGATCCACGGTTCACTTCAAGGTTTTGGAGACAGTTGCATGAATCTCTTGGTATATGACTCAATTTCAGTATAGCTTTTCATCCACAGATTGATGGACAGTCTGAATGAGTTATTCAGATCTTAGAAGATATGCTTCGAGCTTGTGTCATTGATTTTGAATCAGGTTGGGGACGTTATTTACCATTGGTTGAATTTGTGTATAATAATAGTTTTCAATCGAGTATTCAAATAGCTCCGTATGAAGCTTTATATGGTCATAGATGTCGATTACCTGTGTGTTGGGTGGAATTGAATGAAAGAAAAAGATTAGACCAGAGTTAATCTAAGAAACGGAGGAAATTGTTAAGAAGATTCGAGAAAGATTAAAGGCATCTTTTGACAGACAGAAGTCATATGTAGATTTGAAACACCGTGATATTGAATATTCTGTCGGTGATAAGGTATTTCTCAAGGTGTCTCCTTGGAAGAAAATATTGAGATTTGGCCGGAAAGGAAAATTGAGTCCTCATTTTATTGGGCTGTACGAGATTGTGGAAAGAGTTGGGCCAATTGCCTACCGTTTAGCATTGCCTCCGGAATTACAGAAAATCCATGATGTTTTTTCATGTTTCCATGCTACGGAGATATAGATTAGACCCTTCTCACGTTCTTTCGACAGAAGATATTGAAATCTAACTTGTTTTGACATATGAAGAAGAATCAGTTAAGATATTAACACGAGAGATAAAAGAATTAAGAAATAAACGGGTTCCCTTAGTGAAAGTATTGTGGAGAAGTCATAGTGTAGAAGAAGCAACTTGGGAACCGGAGGAAACTATAAGATCTCAGTACCCCCACCTCTTTTCAGGTAAAATTCGAGGACAAAATTTATTAATGGGGGAGAAATGTAACGACCCAAAATTTACGGGCATCGGAAAAGTGAGTTGTCGAGTCTTCATTTTAGTAAAACGGATTCGTAAATATTTATTAAAAATATTTACAAAGTTAGTTGTGAGTTTAATTAGGTTTTGGTTAGGTAAATTAGCTTAAAATAAGAGTAACTAGGAAAAAGGACTAAATTGCAATAGAGGTGAAAGTTTAATTATAGATTAAAAAAGTTAAAATGACCAAATAGGCAATTATGCCATTTTCAAATGTTGAGGCGGTTTACGATAGAAATATCAAAGATATTTTTGTATTAAAATATAATATATTATATTATAATTACTTAATAAATAAGTAATATATATTAATTTATATTATTATATTATTATATATATAATAAACAAAAGAAAGAAAAGAAACATAAACAGAATAGCAAATGAAAAAAGAGAATAATAGGGAGAAAGAGAAAGGAGAAAAGAAAAAATGGGAAATTAGGGTTCCAAGCTAATTTGGTAAGTCAATTTAATTTATTTTCTTGTGATTTTTGAGTTTTTATGATCCTAGAACAAAATACTATTAGGTATATGTTGAAATTTTGAAAGTTAGTAGATTTTTGGATATAGTTTATGTTGAATTAATTGATGAATTGATAGAAATTTCAAATTAGAATTGGGAAAAGGATTAAATTGTGGAATATAAGTTATAAGTTTTGTGTAATAGGGACTAAATTGTAAGAAATTTGAATTTAGGGTTTTGTGATGAAAATTTGAGGGTTAAGTTAAGTTATAAGTAGAAATCAAGTGAAAATAAGGTATAGATTGTGATAGAAATGAAAATAATTTTGGTTAGGGATTAAATTGAAATTAAGGTGTAAATTGAATAGAAAATTTAAATATTTGATGTGAATTGATGTTGTATTGATAATTTTAACTTATTTAATATTCGTAGCTAACATCGTGCGGAGACATCGACCAAGAAAGGAAAGGAAAAAGTCGACGAGGAGTGATTCGAAATTACGGTTTGTATTACTATAATTCGAATTTAGTTATTATTTATTTTTGAACTTTAATTAATGTGTGTGGTAAGTGGAATTGAGGTAAGAAATGATATTGAATTGTGAATTATGTGAATATTTGAATGTATATTGATTGGAAATTGAAAGTGATTTTAATTGAATTAAATAAGTTATTGTGATATTGAATTGAAAATATGAGAATTTGTGATTGGTATGAATTTGATTGAGAAAGTGAATTGAAAACCATATTAACTAGTCGGGCTAAGTGAGATATAGTTGGTATGCCATAGGATTGGAAGTGTTCAGAGATACTTTGACCTTGAGTCGATGAGGCACTATATGTGTCGTAATATTACTTCGGATAATTTTGATGAGGCACTATGTGTCGTATTATTGCTTCGGATTAAATCTGATGAGGTACTAAGTACCGATTCACTTCGGCAAGGCCGATGAGGCACAAGGTGCTGTACTGGTGTGCTTGGTGGGATCCATGTATCCGTGAAAGTCCGAGTCAAGTTAATAGGGGTAAATGAACGAATTGGAAATTAGAATTGGTGTTAAATGAAATGATAAACTGTATGATTTTGTATATGAATTGGAATGAGATATTGAATTGAGATATGAAAACGAAATGTTTGAACCAAGGGTTCATGGAATGGATTTTTGATATAGTGAAATAATGTGTGAATCAAAATGGAGAAAAGTTATTTGAAATAGCTATTGTTAAGAAATGAAAGTTTAGTGCATATTTATTTATTTTTTTTTTGCTTTTAAAATTTGAATTATAGTAATACCACTGAGTGTATATATTCAGCGTATGGTTGTCTCCGTGCACAGGTTAGTTGAAGTCAAAAGTTCCGTATCAGCATCCAAGCCAATCCCGAACATAGCAAAGTGGTGATGTATATTCTCTTTTGTAAAATGGCATGTACCTAGGTTGACTGTATAGGTCATTTTGAAATATGTTTGTGAATGGTATTATAAATTAACCTTGGATGGTTATATACAATATAAATGAAATGTTAAGATTATGAAATGGCATGTTTGGGTTATTTTGGTATGGTATTTGAATTGGATTGAATGAAATCAATTGAATTGATTTGGATAATACATATGATATATTTATGAAATGTATGTAAATTATCTGTTTAAATTTCGTATTTGATTTGATATGTCAGGTAATACCTCATAACCCTGTTCCGGCGACGGTTTAGGGTTAGGGGTGTTACACACTAGCCAATCTTTAATACCACATCGCATACACACATATTGCATCTCTTAACAATTATAAAAGTTCATGTAACCCGGAGGCGAAGCCAGGGGGTGCTGGCATGGGCCCCGGCCCCCCCTAAAATGTAATATTTCTGTTTAGGCCCTTAAAATTTTTTAAAAATTTTAAATTAGTAAAGGTAAAATTACACTTTGGCCCCCCCTAAAATTATAAAAATTCGATTTAATCCTTTACAAATTATAAATATATAAACTATAAAAAATTAAAATTTCATCCGCCCCCTAAAAAATTATCCTGGCTTCGCCCCTGATGTAACCAATTCATTTATTATACAATGTTACAAGTTCAATGGTCACTAATGTGGAATATATTCATATGAAACACTCTTAGTACTTTAATTCAGATTAATCCTATACTAATTTCTTTGCTGTCAATAATATTACAATTTGGAACAGTGATGTTGGTGCTATTTGACTTAAGACTAATTTATGATTGAGATTGAAAAGTATGGGAAAAAAAGGCTTTTAAAAAGTTTAATATTGTTTACCATGGCTGTTAAAATCAAAAAATATTTTTTGAAAAGAAAAAATGTAAAATTTAGACATTTATTTCATTAATAAATTAATGGCTTAAGGGTGTAAAAAGTCTTCAAACCTTTTGAAAAAAAGCAATTCAGCCCTTATTTTTTTTTTTGCACTCAATTGGCTACTTAAACTTTTAAAATACACCAAAAAGGCCCTTAAATTTTTTCAAAAAAAGCAATTAAACCCCCCCTTTTTTTTGCACTCAATCGGGTATTTAAACTGTCAAAATGCATAAAAAAGGCCAGAGACGGATCTAGTGGGGCTGACAAGGGCCCCAACCCCCTAAAACGAAAAAAAAATCCATTTAGGTCATTTATAATTTATAAATTTTTAAATTATTAATGATAAAATTACACTTTCGCCCCCAAAATGATAAAAAAATTGATTTAATCCTCTAAAAATTATAAAGATATAAGCTATTAAAATGACAAAATTACATTTTTACTATTATAAAAATATATAATTTAATTTTAACACCCCAAAATTTTTTTTGACATCGCCCCTACCCCATCAAGTTGTATTTCTGGATCCACCATTGAAAAAGGCCCTTTGACCGTTACTGCCCCTAATTTTTTTTAGTTAAAATCACCACGTGTTACAACCACGGCGAGACACGTGACAAAAAAATGATAAAAATAAAAATCCATAAAAGTTATAAAAATGATTGAATTTTAATAAAAATATTAAAATATTAAAATATAGGAAAAACTTATAAAAATCGTAAAAAAATATTAAAAAAATGTAAAATTTTATAAAAAGTGTAATTTTTTATAAAATATACATAAATATAGAAAAAATTATAATTTTATAAAGTCGTGAGAAAATTATAAAAAAGTAAAGAAATATAAATTTCGTAAAAAAATATAAAATTTATTGTACCAAAAGAAGCATTTTATAATTTTTCTATAGCTTTAACGGTTGACCGTTAAAGTTAATAGTCAAATGGCCTTTTTCTGTGGCGGATCCAAAAATACGATTTAGGGGGCGGAATTAAATTATATATTTTTATGATAATAAAAATAAAATTTTTCTATTTTAATAGCTTATATCTTTATAATTTTTAGACGATTAAATAAAATTTTTATCATTTTTGGTGGGTCAAAGTGTAATTTTACCATAACTAATTTAAAATTTTATAAATTGTAAATGGCTAAATAGAAAATTTTCTATTTTTAGGGGTCGGGCCCCTGCCAGCCCCCTAGATCCGTCCTTGGCATTTTTGATGCATTTTGGCAATTAAGTATCTAATTGAGCGAAAAAAAAAAAGAATAGGCTTAATTACTTTTTTGAAAAAGTTTAAAAGCCTTTTTTTTATACATTTTAAAAATTCATATATCCAATTGAATGAAAACTTAATTATTTTTTATTTAAAAAAAATGACTATTGAACCTAAATTAATTTCTTAGGTACATTTCATTTTCGGAGGCTCCTCAATAATAAAAATGGTAATAAAATAACAAGTAATGAAACTTCTATAAGTGTTTGCTGCTGGTAAATGAATTTGTCCAATTTACAGCCAAATACTGAAAATATTTTCCCATTCCATATATATCACTTTTTATTTATTTATCAAAATTCCATAAATATCGTTAAAAAGGAAAAAACGGCGTTTTATTTGTTTAACGTTTTCCAATTTGCCTGTGCTACCTACAAAGGTAGAGGGTAAAGCAGTAAATAAACATCATAAACCAGGCACTGGCGACGCTCCTCCCTCACCTCATAATAATAATAATATTATTATTATTTTCCATTACAGGTTTCGAAAACAGGCGCCAAAAGTAGCCATTTCTCCCGCCCCTCCCCGCTCCCTTTATTTTCAATATTTCTTTCCTCTCTAGTCTTCACCCAAATCCCTCCTCCTTTCACTCCAATAATTTATTTCTTTCATCGCTCGGCGGCAATGCACCACCCACAGCCTCACATTTCTTCGTCAACCTCCACTTCCTTTCCTGCCGCCGCGGCGTTTGACTTCAAACCGGCCAAGCGCCGCGGCAGTTACAATTGTGGCAGATGTGGTCTTCCCAAGAAAGGCCACGTTTGCCATCTCAACAGTACCACCTACCCTACTTCGATTTCCACTCCTACCTCATCTCCATCCGCCGTTACTGTCGAAAATTCATCATCCGCGTCCCGTCCTCCGCACCCTCCGCCCCTACGTCAGTCTTACACGCATCTCCGACGTGCGCTTTCCTTTGACGACATCGACACCCGCGCTGACTCGCCGGAACGCGATTTAGATGGGTCTAATTCTCCCTACCCGGGTACAGATCTTGATCCGGATAATGAGATGATCTCCGGTGGGTTACCGGCTGGGTGTTTGTGGGAGGTCTTGAGGAGATTGCCGCCAGCGGGTCTTTTGGCGGCGGCGAGTGTGTGTAAAGGTTGGAGGGAAACGACGAAGAGGTTGTGGAGGGCGGCGGAGGAGCTGAGACTTATGGTCCCACCTAGGGGTCAGCTCAGGTTCATCGGATCGGTTTTGAAGAAATGCCCGAGCCTCGTTAGGATGTCTCTTAAGATGGAAAGGTTCGAATCTAAGCCAACGTTTGACGGATCTAGGATTTTATTGGTTGGATCGGTTGATACCAATGAAGATCGAGATAAAATCATGAAATGATAATTAATTTGGTTATAATTTAAGAACGCATAATCCGTGAAATGAAGTGGAAATTGATCTATAATCAAAACGCCATGAAACTTAAAAGCTAAAACCAATGCGATAATTAATAAGGGATCGGATTAACTTTGCAACAAAAAATTTGTTTGGAAAATCTTTTTTCACTTGGAGAGATGTATCCCAACAATTTGTTTCATTGTAAGAAACAGTAAAATGGGTTTTCTGTTTGCATCATTTTGGGGATCTGTAAGGGTGGGGAGAGAGATCAATGCTGCTTTTGGACTTTTGTTTACCCTTGTTTTACTCAATATTTTTTTCTTGTTTGGGTTTTACAGTGATGTGGATGCAACGATGCTGGCGTGCATTGCGTTTTCTTGCCCTAATTTGGAGTCTATGGAGATTTCTACATCTAATATGGCTGTTAATCGGATCACGGGGTATACTTTTTTTTCTCCCCCTTTTTTCCTAAAATTTATCATTAGATCTTTAAAATAGTATATCTAGTTGCTCAGTTAATAAACTTTGCTACTCCTGTTGTTGCTTGATTGTCGGGGCTCCGAAAAGGCTTAGATCTAGCTATTTGGTTGAATTTATCAATCTTTTCACCAGTAAAATAATTGAAAGGTATGAGTCACTAAGAGGTTAAAGTTGGGGTGAAATGCATAGAAATATCTAGTTGAATGGTCTTTTGGTCAATCTTTTTTCTTTCTTTTAATTTCGTGACCTAACTAGTGTTTGTAAATATTCCATTGTTTTTTTTTAATTATAAGAATAAGAGGGTAAAATTCTAACAGTAAAGCGACTAGCGTGAATGTTTATTTGTTTTTTATTGGTCTAGAACACTGTCTATTCATACTATGCTAAAAGTTCAGTTTCTGATTGAATCCGATGTAATATTTATTTGTTCTTTAATGTTTTTGTCATATTTTGTTCCGTGTCTTGATTATGTGTAATTGCAATTTAAGTTGGCTTAAGTTAATAAATGGTAGATTAAGTGGTTCTGATTAACTTTTAATTAATGTTTCATGTATAGGGATGAATTGGGTCGTTTTGTTGCTGATAAACGCTGCCTAACGAGTCTTAAGATGGAAGGATGTTCTAATTTAGGGGGCTTTGTCCTCTCTTCATCTAGCCTATCTACACTCTGGCTCTCTGATCTTTATTCCCTTTCCAAGATGGTAACTTTTTCATCAGGTCCTTTTTTGTTTTTCCAAGTTCAAAACTTTTTTGGGCAATATTATTGAATTTGTGTTTATATGTGCCTTGTATTGTAGGTTTTTAACTGTCCCAATTTGAAAGAGATATCCTTAGAATTTTCTCGCCAAGAAAATGATACTACCGATCTTACAACCATGGTTGACGGTATGGGTAGAAGTTGTCCAAGGTTGCAAAACATCCACATTGCATCAGTTCGACTTTCACATGCTGTAGTGCTTTCTCTTACAGCTGCTAATTTGAGGTTTGTTGAACCTTTTGTTCCACACGTTCATTTTTAATCATGTATCACATAAGAACCTATAGACTTTGCCTTGCTTTATCAGGAGTCATAGTGTTTAAATGGAGGACTTCTTTTGTAAAATTTTCTAGCAATGCCATGCTTTGTCTTATAGATTTCTGCATTTGGAGGATAACTAGTCACTAGTTTACTGATTGTTGTTGATATTGTTCAGGGGCTTGCGGATGCTTTCGCTTGTTCTTGGCTCAGAAATTACAGATGCATCTGTTGCTGCTATTGCTTCAAGTTATTCAAAATTAGAATTGCTTGATCTCAGCGGGTATGTTTTTCTCCAGCTTTAAATGGTTAATCCATTTATCTGGGCTGGTTCTAAGGGGTAACTTTTTATCAATTAATCTTCAGTCCTGATGCTTGCTGCTTCGTGTTAGGTCTAGCATCAGTGATAGTGGCATTGGAATGATCTGCAATGTGTTCCCAAACACACTGTCAAGACTCCTCCTTGCTCTTTGTCCTAACATAACTTCAAGTAATTTTCATGTCTAAGATTCACACCTTTATCTCCGGCATAGCCGTATTTATCCTGTGAATGTCCTATTTTTACCTAAATCTATTCATTGATGTGTTTCTCCGCTTTTATCAGGTGGAATTCAGTTTGCCACAGCTCAACTACCTCTTCTTGAACTTATGGATTGTGGGATGACCGTATGTGATCCTGATTCCCAGAATTCACCTTGTGATGAAAGTGGCGATAATGAACTTCCAAATGCATTGAACAATAAACTGTACCTTATGTACCAGAAGCTTATTATCAAACACAGCCGACTAAAAAAACTCAGCTTGTGGGGTTGTTCTGGCTTAGATGTGAGATCTTTTGTCCTTAGTCTTGACTATGTTACCAGTTTCTTCTTAATACCCTATGCGGTTCTTATTTGGGAATCTAAATGCAGGCTTTATGTTTGAATTGTCCCGAACTCAATGACCTAAATCTCATCTCTTGTAAAAACTTGCATCCAGGTATCAATCTGCTAGTTTGGTGAGTTGACTATGCTCATTTATTTTCTTATGTTTTAAGAAGTATCTCATAAACTCTCTGTTTTCATAGAGAGATTGCTCCTTCAATGCCCAAGTTTACAAAATGTGCATGCGTCCGGATGTCAGGAGTCGTTAATTGGAGCCATCAAAGGCCAGGTAAAAAAACAACAATTTCATTGAGCTCCATTTACCACTTGTTAACTCAAGTCTTCAAACTGCAAATACCATCTCTAATCACATCCCCTTATTGGTCAAAGTTCACCATTATTTAGTCTTTTGCAAATGTTGGTAATGTTAGGTGAGTGATAGCTTGGCATCTTTGGAAAACCAATTTCAATGTAAGCGATTGGCTGATGGCTCCAAGAGGGTTCGTGCACCAGATTGCCTGAGTCAAGAGGTAATAATTTCATCATAGCAGAAATTGGTTTGAAAAATGTAATTCAGACTGGGAGGATGGACTCTGTTATTAACAAATGCTTTCTTTCATTACATTGCTGTTGCTCATCTCACACATTCATATTCCCAAAGACCTTTTTGATGTGCTTTGATGAATGTGAAAAAGTAAAATTTGATGTATAAATGAAAATTGCTCAGCTAAGTTGAATGTTTGTGAAAAGTGGAAGAATCAATCATGATAGCTAGCCGAATAGAGAAATATAAAAATTGAATTAGCTAATGTGAAGTAAGGTTGTTTCCTTGCAGGCAATTGATGATAAAAAACGAAGAAAGGTTGTGGAACAACAATGTAAGGTGCTTGTGGACTAAAATCCTTTTTTTTTTTTTTTGTAACCTCTACTTTGCACAGCTTTTCTTTGAAAAGAATAAATAAAAAATTTTTATTGTGCACAATTGTTGTTTGTTGTCATATGTCCTAGGCCTTAGACCTAAACAGTAAACACTGAACAGATACTTCTCAAATAATTTATGTCCTTTTTGAAGGACTTGGTATTTCTTTTTATAAAAAGGAAAAAAGAAAGTTGAAAATTTAGCTAGTTTATGTTAGAAATTATCAATGCTCTCCTATCCATAAGATCTCGTTCCTTCCTATGTTGATACAAGAGATCTGTTCACAAATCATTCGAGTTTGACTCAAAAAAGAATTTGAATTTGACTTTTTTAATTAGTGAGTATTGTTTAAGTTATCAATTGAATTGAATTTGAGAATTGTAATACTTAATTTGAATTGCTCATAAGTTTAATTGAGCTTTTTCTTGGACTATACTTTTTATATAATAAAATTACATTTTTACTTTTATTATATAGAAAGAGTTTAATTGCACTGTATACGAATGAATTTAATTGAGCTTAACACTTGTTATTTGGATTGTTGATAATTTTGTATAAATGATGTTACATCTGATGTTTGGAGGCATTATTTATCAAAATCAACTTTTAATCAATCTTTAAAAGCTAATTTCAAATGTTTTTGAGTCATATGATAGTGATACCTTTAGACTATACAATATTGAAAATAAAAGTCATAGTAGTGGTATTTTGCACCTTAATAAAATTCCTTTTGACATTAATTTAGAGAGTATTTGTATTTGTACTTGGGAGTATAAATACTTAAATGCAAATTGGCTTAAGAACCATCCAAACTCTCAACCTTTATAAACCCCCAAACAATCATAACCAAATTTACCTCATGTCCAAACATAATATGCTTTGAAAGAGTATTACGTACTCAACCACTTTTCTCATATGTACAGGCCAACCATTGAGCATTCTATCCATAAATAATATACGCATTCAACCAACAAAGCAATTACTAAGACACATCTCAAACATATACTATCATATTATGACATTTGTACAAATACTAAAGATAACACACTATGATGTACCTTACAAATACTAAAGAATGAAATATAGAAAATGGCAATGGAATAATTTTAAAAAAAAGTTGAATCACATCTTAAAAAGAATAGAGCAAAAGAGAATTAACTTCATAAGATTGATTGAGTATTAACGTGGATTTAAGTACGGTAAAACACATTATCCTCTTATTTATGGGTTACAGAGAGATTATGATAATTCTAAACACTGTGTCAAAAAGAACATATGAAATTATTTTAAAAAATAATTATTATATATATATATATATATATACTTCCATTCCAACAAAAAATACAAACAAATCTATCCGTATAAATGATTTTATTTAAAGATTTTTTTAGTGTCACTTTCCAAGAATTTCTCATTTCTTATTGTTTAATGTGTAGGTAAATATGGAATTGGACTTTTTTTCTATTTCTCTCCAAAAAATTCTCTACCACAAATAATTAAGTTCTAAATTTATGGAGAATTTGCATGTATATGGTATGGGATTGGGAAATGCATATGGGATTCAGCAGAGGTGTCTTCTCCAAGACTGTATAAGCCGTTGTCGGTGATTATGTAACTCAATTTTATTATTATATATAATAATTCGCACGGATTGTTCCTATATTTTATTTTATAAAAGTGTTATTATTTAAATAGTGAAATATTAATTAATATTATCGATGACATAATATTTAATAATATAAATAAATTCAAAAATATATTTTAGTTTTTAAAAGATAATATATTTGTAATATTATAAATATGATTTGTGCTTTAATTGTAAAAAAGAAAATTTGAAAGATAAAATTATTATAATAAGTATTTATAATTAATAACTCGGGAAATTAATATATATTATATAGGTAAGTTTAAAAATAAAGGTTAAAAAAATAGAAAAAGTTTGCCTCAATGGCACGTTTTCTCTCAAATTCTGTCTGCTCTTTGTAGCACAATTTTTTTTTTTAATGTTTTAGTGTTTTTAGGGTTTTAGTTTGTTTAGGTTTCGATTCTCTTTGTTCGTTTTGGAGTGTAGAGCAAAGTCATAGGGTAAGGTGTTTTCTGACGACAAGTGTTCACTTCCAAACAACGAGAAATACTGTACTCAATATATGGCATCCTCTTGGTGGTGTTTTAATCTTAGATCTAGGGGAGAAAAGGTTTTTGTTTGAGTTTTACCACGAGTTGGATATTAGTAGGGGTCATAAATGGGCGTCGTGGACATTTAATAATCATTTGTTGGTTTTTCACCAGTTGAAAGATAGTGAAGATCCGATGGAAGTACTATTGATATACTCCTATTTATGGGTTCAAATTCATGATTTGCCACCAGTTATGTTCTCAGAAGAGATGGCTAAACAGTTTGGGGCGTGTTTCAGATCCTTTGTGGAATATGATGTGAAGTAAATTAGTAGGGGATTCAAAGATTTTATGAGAGTGCGGGTTATTTTTGATGTTAGACTACCTCTTAAACGAAGGAAAAAGAAAGTAATTTTGACAGGCAAACAATTCTATGCAAGATTTTAATACGAGAAACTAGCTCTTTTCTATTTCTTATGTGGTTGTCTTGGACATGGTGATAGTTTCTACATGATCTGGTTAACGAACGAAGAAAGAAATATAGAACTTGGGTGGAATCTTTTTACGAGGGCTCCGGGGAGGAGGGCGATCACCACTCCTAACATTTGGCTTCGGGAAGATGATGGTAGTGAACTTTATGGAAATAAGTCAGTAGGCCGATTTTCGGGAAGTGAATTAATGGAGGGGATCAAATTAGTGCACAAAATAAGTAGAGGCATCAAGTGAATCATGTTTTAGGATTTAATTTAGAAGGGAATCCTAATAGGGAAGGAAGATTGGAGGAGGGACACTGGGTGGGTCTAAAGGTCTTCAATGAACACAAGATGCAGATGATACTCCTATAGAGGAATCGGATGGGAAGAAAAGACTGAGAGTGTTGCAAAATGTCTTTGATGTTTTGGGTTTAGGATTTAGGTGTGCCACACTATGAACATCACAAGCGAATAAATCCATAAATGGTTTCAGGATCTATTTTACTTGGGTCCAGTTCGATGTACTACCAGTCCAGTCAGTCACATCTATGTCTCTATCTTCTGAGAGTCATCCGCTTCGATGCTCAAGACAAGTTATCTCCCTAATTGGACTTGATAGACGACATATTAGTCTTTCAATTGGTTTGCTCGTTTCGATTAGACTAAGGACATGTTTAGGTTCGTCTACTAATATAAGTTGTCTTTTTTCGTATTACAATCCAACCACGTAATACTGCTTAGAATTAATTAAACATTAGACAATCAACGAGCAACATTTGCTTCCATTTTGCTTTGTGTGCAAAAACCATTTAAGAAAAATAATACAAAGTATATTAATTGTAATAAATGAATTTGCTTTATCAATCTATCTGTTCGAAAAAATTACAATTTTACAAATGAATATGGTACACTCAGGGCACCAGATCCAACACTAGGACGAGACCAAAGTTTGCCATGGTTGGTTGGGGGAATTTCAATAAAAAATTGTATTCTTTTGAGAAAAAAATGGGAGTAACAAGGGAGGGAGATAGAATGGAGGCTTTCAGATAAACTTTGGCAGAATATCAGTTGGAAGATTTGGGGTTTTTGTGTCCCTAATTTACGTGGGAAAGAGGGAACTTGGCAGAAAATAATGTAAGGGAGCGGTTAGATCGATGTGTGGCAAATATGGATTGGTGGGATCTATTTCCAAACTATAGCATTAAGCATTTAACGCTTTCCTTTTCTGACCATTGTCCATTGTTAATATAGACAAATCGTTATGACCTCAGACCATTGAAACAGAGATTCATATTTGAAAAGTGGTGGATTTTAGAAGACTCCTGTGAAGGGGAAATCCGTTCGATTATGGGAAGGTAGTAGGGGTGATGTACTAGATCGCCTTGTGGCTTTTAATGAGGGTTTACAAATCTGGGCCAAAGGAATAAAGGAACAAAAAGTGGAGGTGACGAGAAATCTTCAGAGGCAGGTGGCTAAATTAAATGAGGAGGACTGAACGGATGATATTATAGAGGATTTGATTGATACGAAGTTGCAACTCAATTTGGAGATAGAAAATGAAAAGTTATATTGGGAGAAAAAATCAAGAGCTAATTGGTTGAAGATGGGTGATCGTAATACGGTATTCTTTCATAGATTCTTCTCTTAAAGACAAAGAATAAATCACATTAGAGAACTAACAATGAGTGATGGGTCGCTGACCTCAAATAAGGTAGAAATGATAGGGGTTGCAAGAGATTATTTTTTCAACGTATTCACTTCACAAGGAGGCAGATGTTCAGAACATGTTCTGTCAAGAGTAAAAAAATGCATCATTGAGGGTATGAATTGTGAACTAATGGAGGAGTACAAAATAGAATAGGTTCAGTCAGCTTTGAAAGATATGGCTCCATTGAAGGCTGCAAGAGAAGATGGGTTCCTAATATTATTTTTTTAGAAATACTAGCACATTGTTGGACGGGATGTTGGCTCTTATTGCCTTAGTATTTTTAATAGAGGTAATTCTTTGGAAGCTATTAACTCAAATCTTATAGTATTGATCCTTAAAATTGCTCATCCAAATAATTTGAAGGATTTCAGGCCTATTAGTCTATGCTCAATAGTTTATAAATTAATATTCGAAAACAGTGGCTAATCGTTTTCAACGAGTGCTAGATAGTTGTGTTGATGAAGTATAGAGTGCTTTCATTTCAGGGAGGATGATTACTGATAATGTGCTATTGGCCTCCAAAATCTTGCACACTTTTAAGTAGAGAAGAAATGGTAAGAAAGGGTCTTTTGCGCTTAAACTCGACATGAGCAAGGCATATGATAGCGCCGAATGGGTGTTTTTGTGAGATGTGATACTGAAGATGGGATTTGAGGAAGCGTGGATCAATCTAATTATGCAGTGTATTTCTTAAGTCTCGTATTCGGTATGCATTAATGGAGAAAAGAGAGAGGGATTTAAGCCGACAAGATGCTTTAGGCAAGATGATCCTCTTAGCCCTTATTTATTTCTTATTTGCAATGAGGGACTGTCCACACTGATGATAATATCGAAGAGTGAAGGAGAGGTAAATGGAGCAAATGAGAGTAGAATGGATCCTTCGATTATTCATTTGCTGTTTGCGGATAACTGTGTACTTTTTGGTGAAGCTTCTGATAGGGGAGCATATGCAATGAATGGTATTTTAAAAGAGTGTGAGGTTTGCTTAGGGCAATGCATCAATTATGACAAATCATTATTATATTTCAGTTCAAATAGTTCTCGTCAAGCAAGAAATTTGGTGTCTCAAGTATTAAGGGTGCTTTATTCTTTTGATCTGGAAAAGTATTTAGGGCTCCTAAATGTGATGGGAAGGTAGAAACGAAGAGCTTTTCAGGTACTAAAAGATAAGATGACAGAAATGTTAGATCTGGTGCCCTAAGTGTAGTATTTTCATCAATATACATTTCTAATTTTTTCAAACAGATTGGTTAATAAAATAAAGTCATTGATTACATTAATAAACTTTGTATAATTTCCCTTACATGATTTTTGCATGCAAAGCAAAATGGAAGTAAATGTTGCTCATTGGTTGTCTAATGTTTAACTAATACTAAGCAGTATGATGTGGTCGAATCGTAATACGAAAAGACAACTTGTATTAGTAAACGAACCTAAATGTGTCCTTAATCTAATCAGAAATGAGTAAACTGATTGAAAGACTAATATGTCGTCTATCAAGTCCAATTGGGGAGATGCCTTGTCTTGGGCATCAGAGCGGATGACTCCTAAAAGATAGAGACATAGATATAGTTGACTAGACTGACAGTACATTGGATAGAACCCAAGCATAATATATCCTGAATCCATTTATGGATTTAGTCACTTGTGACTTCATAGTGTGGCATACATAAATCCTAAGTGGATGACGGACTATGTATGCGTGACTCGTACACTTTGATGTAAGTAAAAGCCTAAGTTAAAATAGATAAGGAACCGAAAGCTGGTGCGTTAGGTGTACGATTTCTGTAGTGTGTAGCTTCATTCACAATAATGGAATTCATAACCCAAAACATAGGTAAATGATATCATCTTATTGGCATTACGTTATTGATGAAAAGTAAACGTGACCACGAGTCGTCCGTCTTTGTGATGGATGATTTAATCTCTAATTGGTAGTGATTGACTTTTCATGAAGGAAGATTTAATGGTTACTATGAGATAAAATATGATCATATTGAGAGAACAAATATTATCCCAAAGAGATCATTGATATCCTATGAGAGTAACACACTAATGACAAGGTCATTGGACGAGCACTAAGTAGTTGCTTCCGTAATGGTATGTCGCTGGGGAGAGCTCAGTCACGATACTATAGTGGAATGAATTTGTGACTAAATGAGTTTATAATTAATAGGTGATTTGAGCCTTAAGTTTATATGTCCATTCGATCCTTTCGCTAGCTCGTTGAAACTAGAAATGAATTGTGTGTTTGAATAAAAATGAATGAAATGAATAGAAAAAGAGAAATGAGAAACATTTAGAAATGATTATGGTTTTCTCTGAAATGGAGAAATGAAATAATTTGGAAATGAATGTAAGTTTCCAAAAATGGAAATGGAAATAAAAATGGAAATTTCCAATCCTATATAGGATTACTTAAAAAATTGATGGAATAATGAGTTTATGTTTTTGGACTGTTTTAAAGCCCGAAAATGAAAATAAATCATTTGGTCATAGTGAACATATTGAGTTCTGACATATTGAACAAACTTTCTCGAAATTTTACTGGGGGTATAATCGTCAAAATTTTATCGAGGGGTAAGATCGTTAAAATTTTACTAGAGTAAAATTGGGATGAGAAAACTATTTAATATGTAAATATTAAAGTTTATTTTTGGAAATAGAAAAATTGAATCAGGTTGAATCATATTACAAAGTAGTGGGTCAAAAAGGCTCAAGAAGTACTCGTAATTAGACCCGATGTGAGAGAGGCCCAAAACCCCTCATAAAACTTGAAGGGTGCGGGAACCCTAGTAGAAATACAAAGGTGAATCGTTCTCTCCTCTCCTACTTTATATAGGATTTTTTTTTCTATTTGAAATAAACCTCTACAACTCTATAAGGGTTCTATCTTCTCTGTCTCTAAATAGATGGGTAGGTTGTTCTTTTTCTATTTGAAATAAACCCGTACAACTCTATAAGGGTTCTATCTTCTCTGTCTCTAAATAGATGGCACTAGTAGAGTTATGAATAAAACTTTTGAGAGATTATTATCCTGCCGAAATATAGAGAGAATTTATTCTCAACTTATAAACATATTTTTTAGAATAACAATTTTACTGGTTTCTATTAAAGAAGAGAGAATTTTTGTTTTCACCCAAAAAAAGAATTTTTTTTTCTGGTTCTGTGTTTTGATTCAAATTGTTTGAGCACACACTCGAAGCAGTTCGTGGTACAAGAATAATGGTGAATATAGTTTGGTTGAAAGCTGAAAAATATCAAGGATCCGCTTATCCAAAAAACACATGTACGTTTTCGGTTTAAGGTTTATTGCTATAAATATCACAGACCAGGTCGATTTTCAAAATTTTTATTTTGAACTGTGTTAGAAAATCATTTTCAAACTGGATTTTTTTTCAACAAGAAATAATTGGCAATTAGTGCGTTAAGACACTCTCACATGGAGGTAAGGAAGTGTTCATTAAAAGTATATTGCAAGTAATTTCGACTTATGCTATGCCATGTTTTTTGTTACCAAAGTCGTTATGTAATGATATGGAGCAAGTTATTTTTGATTTTGGTGGCAAAAGCAGAAGGGGAAGAGGGGAATTCACTGGTGTGATTGGAAGAAGTTATGTGAGTCTAAGAAGGATGTGGGTTTGGGGTTTAGGGATTTATCCAGATTTAATTTAGCCCTTCTTGCAAAGCAGGGCTGACGTTTAATCAAATTTCTTGACTCTTTATTAGCAAGAACATTAAGAGAAAAATATTACTCAGATGGAAATTTTATGAGTTCTGGCTTAGGAAATTACCCTTCATATACTTGGAAAAGTGTATGGGCAACGGAGAAGCTTTTGCAAGAAGGCATGTGCTGGAGGGTGGGTATGGGCAACCTAATATCTATTTGGAAAGATGTATGGATTCCTAGATTGCAGAATCAGATAATTCAGAGTACTATTAGAAATCAAAATATAGATAAAGTGGTTGATTTAATTGAACCGAACCTAAGACAGTAGAGGGAAAAGTATATTACCAGTCTTTTTTCGAATAAGGATGCAAAATGAATTTTGAATATTCCTTTGGCAAGGTACCCGCAGGAGGATAGGATGGTCTAGAGTGGTGAAGCAGTGGGAGAATACACTGTGAGAAATGGTTGCAAAGGACTCTTGAAGGAGAACTCTAGTCCTAGTTCTGGCACTCATGAAAATATAGAAAAATTCTTCCTAAAGAATCTATAGCAGACATATCTACCAGGGAAAATCAAGATAACAAACTAGAGGGTATACAATAATTTCATTCCATCAAATAGCAATCTACATTATCAAAGGATAAGTAACTTGGCATTGTGTTAGGGGTTCAAAGGGTTCAAGGGGATACACATAGTGATTACAGACAGTGGATAAGATCGATGCTTACCAGTGCTTTGATTTCTCAACAGAAGATTGTCCTTTGTGCCATATGGACTATCTAAGGAGGTAAGAACAAGGCCCTGCATGAAGGAATACATCAGTCACCACATGGTACTGCAAGTTTCATCCAATCATACATAAGTGAGTTGGAAATGGTTAATAGGAAATTACTTGGTTAGAGAATTGGGGAGGAAAGATAGAGACCGCCGAAATTGCCTTTGATTAAAATCAATTTTGATGTTGCCTTCAACAAGCAGTCGAATAGATCAGGGTCGGGGATTGTGTGTAGGAATTGTGGGGGGGAGGTATTAGGTTTGAAAATGGTTGTCAACAATCATGTACAAACCCCTTTCGCAGTGGAGGCGTTGGAGTGTTTACAAGTAGTATTGACGGGGCTCAATTTGGGTTTTAGCCAGGTGATTATCAAAGAAGACGCTCTCAGTATCATCAGGAAAATACAAAATCAAAAGGAAGATGGGTCAATTTTGAGTTCTTACATTTCATATATAAAATAGTTTAGTACGGGTTTTGCGAAATGTATCTTCAAGAACATATCAAGGAAGGCAAATGTAACGGCTTATGTAGTAGAAAAAGGAGGATTATAGAGAAACGAAGAGTATCGGCACCGGTGAGTTTACAGTGGAATAAGACAGAAGAATATTATATCTACAGGGGTAGTAATTGGAAAAGGAGGAAATGGTAAGGAGAAGAAAGGTATTTGGAAGATCGATCAACTGGATGAGGAGTATAATCGTCAAAAGGGGGTTCTGGTTTCTAAAACGGATGTGTTGCCCGATGGAAGGGGATGGGACTCAATTCAATGGCTAGTTCTTGATAATTGATCTGCCACAAATCAACGTGGCAAATTAGGCTTTTCCGATACACTTAATGAGCTTTTTCTCGAGCAAAATGGAGTTTCAGCTTAGTTTTTTGTTATTTTCGTATTTTTATATTTTTCGGGTAATAAGTGAAAATCTCTCGTTTTTGTCTATTTTTTTACCTAAATTGGCCGATAGTGTCATTGGAAGGTCTAACGTGTGTTTGAGTAAGGTAGGGACATGTCGGAGGTCGAAAACGAGCGAAAACGACATCTAGGGAAAATGTATCACGATATCCAACCCCTGGAATTGCGATACCTTCGATAGTATAGAAGACCAAAAAGACTCTTCAATAGTATCACGACATCCTCCTTGCGAATCGTAATATCCACCTCTCAAGGAAGACCCCAAGTTCAATACTACTCGAGATATCGCGATATCACATTCGTCAGAGGGACAAACTTGGACAAAAAGGGAAACCTTTGTCTACCTGACCCACCAATCACACAAGGCCTGTGTAGGGGCAATTTTAGCATCGAAAAGTCATCAAAACACCCTTCAAAACAGCAAAAAATTGCTGAGGAGAAGAGAGACACATTTAGCTTAGTTTTAGGTTTAGTTTTTTTTTTTTTTTTAGTTTTTCTCTGCAGTTTTCTAGGATTTTTATTTTTCTCTTCTTCTACATTAGATTAAAGTTTATTTTTCTATATTTACTTCTTGTTTTTTATATTAGTTAAGTTAGTTAACACTGTAGCTAAGGTTCATTTACATTTCTAGTCCCTATACCTTCTTTTCAAGACTCTTTAAGCTTTAGTTTAATGTATTTGAGTTTATTTGACTTCAAATATGTTAAAACTTGTTCCTTTTAAGTTTCTTGCTTTAGATTTCTTTGTTAAATGCTGTTGGTTTCATGCTATTTAAGTTTTCTTGCATAAAAGTCTCAACTTTCACATTTTTCTTAAACTTTGCTTTCATGGCTGTTTTGTTTTCTATTGTTATGTTTATTTTCTTGACTTTAAGCATATGTAGCTAAATCCTTAAGGAGGTTGGTTGGTGGAGATGTGGATAAACTAAAATCTTTGGACAAATGACAAAACCGTAACAAATTGGACTAATTTGAATCGAACTAAGAACTTAGGTAGTGATGCCCCTAAGGGAATATTAAGATAAAGTGAGACCGGAAGGTAATCTTGTCGCACACCTATTCGTTAGTCATAGATTAACCGGTGAGATCAGAAGATAAACCAGACTTAATTCGTCTAAGTCGGTAAAATTGAGATCGGAAGATAAAATGGAGCCACTTGGTAATTTACGTGATTTATGTTCCTAGTCCAAAATTTGGTGAACCACATTGAAGTCAACCAACCTCTAAGGGTGAGCAAAACTCGATTCGACTTGAAAAAATTGAAAAAAATTTGAATTTCGAGTTAAACGAATCGAGTTATTCGAATTAATTGAATTGTTTTAATCAACTCGATTTTTTTTTTGAATTTCGAGTTCGAATCAAGTTTAGTTTTCAAATTCGAATAACTCGAATGATTCGAATAAACCAAATACCAAACTATAATATTTTACATTTTTACCCCAAACTGTCAAACATCTTTACTTTCTCCCAAAACTTTTACTCCCATCCCACCCCCTTCTACTCCAAACTCTTCCCCTCCTAATTTTTTTGAATATCCCCCCCCATTTACTTTCCCCCCAAAATTTTACTCCCTCAACCCTTAAAACTTTTTATTTTTCCCTAAAACTTTTACTTCTTACCTTTTACCCCTAAATTAAAAATTAAAATCATCCAAAAAAAATCCCTAAACCTAAATAGTAATACTTTTATTTATATATACTATTTATATTATTAAATTAAATTTCACATTTTGTACTATTTATATTATTGAATTGTTTAATTATATTAAACCTTTATAATTTTTTGTTAAAACTGAATTATTAATGATGCTATAAAATATTCGTGTTAAAATTTTACGTTGGTATCAATTTCACATTTTATCTTTAAGATAATTTTTATTAAAAAAATCACTTTTTTTACATTTAATATAATTTTTAATTTTAAAATACATAGTGACAAGAATCAGAAGATGATTGAAGCAACTAAGCAAGCAAAGAAGTTAAACCCGTATATAAAATATTAATAAATAAATTATGAGGGGATGAAAGTTAATAACAAACTTGATTATGGTGGGCAATTGATTACGGAGTGACAGTGATTACAATGATCTAAAATCATTTTTTTTAATTTAACTCGAACAAATATATTTGATTCGATTTGATTCGAATTACATGTCACTCGACTCAATTCAAGAAAATTTCAAATCGAGTTAGGATGATTAAATATGATTCATCAACTCGATTAACTCAAAGTTTTTTCATTCGATCGAACGCTCACCCCTACCAACCCCCATTAGTCATTTGCTAGATAGTCCCTCTAGTTTACATTTTTTGCAATTTAGTCCCTGGAGTAGATTATTGAATTTTCTTGCAAACTTATCTTTTATGAATCGCCGTAATATAAAATCATATTAGTAGTCATTTAGCCTGTATTGTGTATGCTAGCTATTGCTCAATCACATTTTCTTTTGAGTTTGATCCTTAAAATATTTGGGTGTTTCATTATAACACTATAAATATTACAATTGACCTGTATGCTTGCAGTAAAACTGAACTTCAAAAATTATTTCATAAATTAATTATTTTAATTCGCACACGTGCAGCCGATCAATAGTATGGAAAACGGGGGTTCTTTTGTTTTCAGTTCTTTAAATTGCTGATTTCATTTGTTTATTGTTTTTTTGCTTATTCTATTTTGAATTATTGTTTCATTGTAAGGTCGTTTTGAATTTTTTGACCCCAGAATTAATAAAGATTCAACTTTATTTCAAAAAAAAGAAAAAGAAATAAAGGTTAAAATAATTTTTATTTTTTAATTTTAATTTTAGGAATAAGTTGTTAAATAATTTTAAATTTTAAAACTTCAATTTTATAAATAATATATATCTAATAATTTTAAATTTTAGAAATAAAGTTTTAAATATTTTTTGATTTTTTTAAATTTTAGAAATAAAAGTTATAAATCATTTTAGAAATAATATATCTAATATATTTTAATTTTAGAAATAAAGTTTTTATTTTTAAAAATATTTAAATTTTTAATTTTAAATAACTTCTAGAGTTAATTTTTTTAATTATATAAAACACTTTTTAATTTTAGAAATAAAGTTTTAAATAATTTATTTTGGAATAAAATAAATTTTTAAATAATATAAAAGAATAAATTTGACTTATGAAAAAAATAAAAAAATAGTTCACTAATTTTTGCTTGTGATATGGATAATGTTGTAGGTAGAAGTGTGAAATATTTAAAAATTATTACAAAAATTAATTTTGAAGTCTTGACTTGAATGGAGTGGTGGTTAAAATTTTTATTAGACACCCGTTTAGTACAGATTTGAACCGTGTTACCATCATTCCCTACCCTTACTATTGTATAAAATAAATCGATTTTGAAGGAAAAATAATTTAACTATTATTAAATTCATTTTATATTAAACACAATTTAATTGCAATATAGTAAATAACATATATAAACTTACACTTTAAACATAGAAAAATTAATCATTTAATAATTATGATTATAAAATTATAACATTGTTTATATTTTTAATTTTTTATTTAAATTTGTTAATAAGTTGACATATTTATAATTTAATTGCAAAAAAATTCTACCTATAGCTCGGTCCGTTTAAAAAATGGGTCATATTTTTTGTCTAAGTCCATTTCTCGAACCTATATTTTTACCTAAATTCTCCTATAAATGAGCCTTTAAGCCTAAGCGAGTGACCCGACCCATGATCAGGTCTAAACAAGAGAGAGATATATTTTCCTTATCCCTTTTACTTCTTCTTCTTATAATTATAATTAAAATACTATTTTAATATAAAATTGAAATGATAATCGAAATATATTCCGATATTATCCACTTAAATAAAAAAATTAAAAGAATTAAATAAAATAATTTAAACTTTCAATCTCAATAACTCCCACAACTAACCTCGTTATTATGAAATTGATTAATTTCCCTTTCTTTACTCAATCTTTAAACTAAATAATTAAAAGTCAAATATTACTTGCATTGGACACACATCAATTTTTTTTTTAAAATTTTAATAATAATTATTTAAAAAAATTCAGAGGACAGAAGTCAATGTGCATGAATAAATGCCCATACTGTTCCCTTCACATTACCAAATTAATAACTCTCTTTCCTACCTTTACCCTCGTCAGTTAGTTCACTTCTCTCAATAAAAATAAAATATTAATTCGATTAGTATAAATATTATTGTCATTGTAAGAATATATGAGTTTGAATACGTTCAAACGTATTATCCTCTTATTTATTGATTGAAGTGAGACGTTATATTAAAAAAAAATTGAATCAACAAAAGAAAAACTACAAACACATAGATTATTTATTTATAATTTTATATTAAGCAAAGTCGTAATCAATAATAACTAATACCAAAGCTTAAACACACAAAGGAAGAAGCAAAAGACAACATGCCAAGTTCTTGCCACAGACATACAGTAATATTTCATGTTCCTTTTTTTTTTTTTTTTTATGTTTTGTCCATATTCCATAACAAAGTAGTCATCAAATACTTAATTACTATTATTTTATCTCACATTATAACTTTTATAATATTTAAGAACACAAAAACACCCTAATAGTAATAACAAAGCCAAACTGCTCCATCCATCCATGCATCCATCTGCTGGCTTTGCAATAATTTTTCATCCCATCATGATGATGATGATGATGTGCATGCATGCAGCAGGCGACCCACAAGATCAAAAGAGCAGGTTGCTCTATTAACAACTCCTACCTCCTTCAGCTTCTCTTCTTGCATTTCTCCACAGCTTTTGGCGCTGCAATAATTATTAACATAATTCTCTTTGTTATTTTATATATAGGTGCTTAATGATTAATTAAATAAAAATACTAACCGAGTCCAATTGCTTCTGTTCCTTTCATTATGCGTAACCTTTTGCATGATTCGACGAACATCCTGATTATTTAAAAAATCAGGAGATTATGTGTATAATTTTAACAATTTTGGAATTTCTGAAAATTGAAGTTAATTAGGGTAAGGGGTATACTCCCAAGGGACGTCACCAACAAGCATCCAGTCACCATCCTTGTCCTCATAGGTAGGAACATAATCAGAGCCATTAAGGAGATCCATCAGCTTACTCTCATTCATGAAATCCTTCATTCCTTGAGATCCACAATTTCCTTCATTTTTCATCAAACATAATTAATCTATCACTACCATATCAATAAATTAACACTTTTATCTCAAAATTCGTATATTTACTAACCGATAGTGAAAGAACTGAACATTTTGGCTAAAGCATCGGAGAGTTGGTGGTAACTTGTGTACATCCTCAAGTCCACCTTACGGAGGTAAGGCGCACCGTCCATGCTCACCTTCACCAACGCCGCCTTCTCGCCGCTCTCCTCGCTGCTCTTCTGTGTGGTGGTGGCTAACATGTTCTTTCGGAATGATCGGACCGGTGGCCATCCCACAACTTGCGCTCTATAGTCATTTCAGTATTTTTCTTGAATCAAAATATTGAAGGGTCTCTTTTTTAACCACTAAAACAACTTCATTATTGCTTTCATCTATTTCTAACATGATATGTCTATTCAAGTATCAATAATTGAGTTGTAACTTGTAATCCATTCTAGTATTTCTTTCTATTAATTGTGTTTCTAATTTTACAAGTTTGAACTTTCAATATATATATATATATAGTCCTACAAATAGTTTTGTTTGTACTAATTTTGCATAGAATAGGTTGCTTTTTTTTAAATCTATATAAAGGTAGCTATTTAACAAGTAGAAATAGGATAATTAATTGGATATATGGAATATACCACTGCTTGAATGCATATAGTACAATTCCTTATTCTTCATAAAAGCTAATCAATATTATTCCCAGAAAAGAATAATTTTAAACACATCTCTCTTTCTTCTTAAGGTGGGTTTCGATGGACAGTAGGCTGCGGTGTGTTTAATTTACTATTTGTCTCACGCTATAGTATCGTTACAGTATCTAATTTTATTGTCACCACTATTTTTACACTAACTATATGTAAACACACCGCCCATTTGTAGCTTAGATGCTTGTATTAAACAACAGCACATCCCATTCCAAAATGAGAACATAATTAATATATATATATATATAAAATAAAATTGCCTAAGCTTACACAATGATATATATATATATACTTCAAAGATCCAAAGTTGTTGGTGATAATATTAACATCAAAGGGGTAATTGTGGAAACTACTTCTCTTGCTCCTTTTTCTCATATAATTATGTAAAATATGGTTGATTAAGTACCTAATAACCCTACATATTTCCCTAAACAAAACCCAAAGTTACTTTTAACAAAAACAAGAAGAAAAAGGAACTTACTTGGCAGGAGGCTTAGCAGGATCAATGGCAGAAAGGAGAAGATTCTTCTCCTGGTGTAAGCCTTTCACTTTCTCATCATTGGGATCGATCCCAGAGGTGTCTTGCTTGGAGGAAAGGTTAAGCTTCAAATCAACAGTTTCAGAGAAGCCTCTTTTCCTCACAACTTCACCGTCACCACCACCACCACCACCACCACCAGGCAACCCTAGCCTCAGCTCAGTCTCTTCAAACCCCATCTTCTCTTTGTCGCAGCCTCCAACATGATCCCCTCCGCCTCCTTTCATCGTCATCTTTAAGCCAACTTCCATAGCTTCTTTCTCTTGTTTCCTTTTTTTTCCAGTTTGTTGTAGCCACGCTTTCTGGGTTTGATGCTTTGAACTGAAAGGTGAAAAATAAAGAAGAAAAAGGTTTTGTTGTAATAAGTAAAGGATTGAGAGAGTGATGATAAGAATAGGAATAGGAATATAGGAATAGGAGAGAGTTGGAGGGGAGGCATAGGAGGGTATTTAATATAACGTAAGAGTGCATTGTCGGTTTTTACTGTTGGTTGATGAAACTGGGGATGTGGACACGTGGCAAGACCTGTGAGCTGGATTATCCTAACTTGTTGGGATAGGTGACGACAAGGTGAGGTTAGCATCCTATGATTGTGTTATTTCTGTGTGCAAAAAGAAAGAAAGGGGGAGTCGACAACCCTTGTTGGCTGCCGCTGCTCTCCCCATTTTAACTAGGGTTTTGTCCCACCCCTATTTAATTAAATTCCCATTTCTTTTCTTTTATTAATAATTGGGAAATGAGATTAGTTTGTCAATCATAAGTAAAAAAATTATTCCTTTAAATTTGATTATTTTTAGATATAATTAAGTTATTAAAATCTTTAAAAAACAATTTATTTTATAATTTAGACATCTTCATATTCGTATTATGATCAATGAAGATAATTCTTTCAAGTTACGGGTTGCTTTTTAAAACAATGTCATCTTTAAAGTTCAAATCCTCGATCTTACCACAACACCCAATATCTACATTAAAATAAATTAATATGTAAAAATTTATAGATTTTGACATACCTAGCTTTTTGACTTTTTCGGTAGGAATACATAGGCAAACAATCTTTTTACTATATAATTGAACACAAATATTAATAAAAAATATCGATTGAATCTTAGTTCGATTGGCATACTCAGTTCAAGTTCGCTGAAGTGGATTATACTCTTATTCATGAGTTGAGAGAGACTATAGGTAATTTTAGGCATTGTGTCAAAAAAAGCAGACATGATCAAAACCAAAGTTAAGGATGAATTGCATACTTGGTATTCAAGTATAAGATTGCACGTTGAAGCGAATATGGGTTTAACTTAATGGCAAGATTGAAGCTTTAAGAACTTTAAGATATTAAGTATTCACATATAATATTGTATGTTGAAGCCAATAATGCCAAGGTTAAGACCATGGAAATCAGTGATAGAACTGTAAAGTTTTTTATACAAAATTTAAAATCATAAACCAGGATCTGTCATGTCAAATTATCAATAATAAATGAAGAACAAGACTAAATGCGGAAGCGTATCTGAATCCATTGATATCTTGAAATCCTCGGGTCTTGCGATTTTAATCTTCCAAATTAACACATAAGTAATTTAGAGAAGGTGACTCTCTTTTCTGAAGATGAGATGTCAGAAAAGTTACATATGTGTAATTTGGGGACAATAACTCTAATATATAACTTTTACCCATTAACCTTAATTTCTAATCAACCCATCATCAATAGAAATTAGTTACGAAAGTATTTACACATATTTGACTCATACTTTATTTTTTAACTAAAGCCCAATAAATTTTAACCAAATTAGATCACTTTTAATTTGGACTAACATTTTATGATAATAATAATAACATGTAATTATCTACAATGTGATGTCCATATTTTTTTAACAATCAGAATTTAAGTCTCACTTTTATAAACTATGTGTGAATTCTCGATTTAAATTTAATTTTATGCATAAATATATTAAATTCGTATTTAAGTTGATGAGTCTAATTACGTGAAACTTCAGATTATATCCATGTACATCCAAGAACAGAAAAATTAGTGCGTAGAGAGATGGAAAGAAAGAAAAGCATGTGTTGGGGGTTGTGGGTAGTGTTTACAGTAATTAGACTGCCTTTCAAAATGGAATGCGGGCTCAAAAGGGGAAACCATGAACAATAATTTGACTATGGCATTGGCACTCACAAAATGGCTTAATTTTCCCATCTTTAATATATTGTAATCTGATACATATTATATTATATGATCGTGTTTGGTCAATACATGTTTCAAAATTGCATGTACACATGGAGGCCACGATCCCGTTTCATAAAATCTCCCACCCACCATTCTTCGGTACGTAGTTAAGATCTTTATAGTAAGATTAACGAAATTGCCTAGGATCTTCTTTTATTGGGGATGTTAAAAGATATTTCTAGTTTACTCAACCAACAAATATTAGCTAGCAACTTGTTACTTACATTAGTTACTCAAACAAAAGAATTTTAAGACCGTTATATTCCGACGCTTACATATGTGTCAGCACAGTAAACCACTGGAATCAGTTTTTCTACTTTTGTCATTAGGTCCTCTTGATCACTCGTTTCTCCTAGAGAGTGACCTTGACCACCCGCTCCCATGGCAAGGTTACCCGTTCAACAAATTACGTTATCAGGCACTCGTTTTTTAGCTGGAAACACTTTCCCAAATATGAACACACCTCTAACGACAAGTGGGCCCCACTAGAGAATAATAACTACAACCTCATACTGCTTAGGACTACTATGTTCGCACCTCACATACACTATTCCAGTATGTCCACTATCAATTATAACGGCTTGTCATGTCACACTATAGGGTAAGTGGACCTCTCCTATAAATACCCTCCCAACGATGAAGAAAAGATCAACCTTTTGAGCCTTAAATTTACCCTGAGCAATCTCCCTCTCTTCCAACAATCAACTTGTCCTCTTGTCCGTTTCCAGCTCTCCACCTCTCTAGGTGAATCGGCCTCCTTAACACCACTATATACTCCTCCTTCTCTCCTTCCTACCTCTTCCCTAGAAATAAAAATTGACTAGATCAGGACAAAAAATTTTAAGGTGTTAAGTTCAATTTTCATTCGTAGACTTTTTTTACATTTATTTATGTTTTATCATGATTATAATCATTCGGACATCATTATTTGTAATTGCAAAATTTAATAAATCTTTTTATTATTAATGGATGAGATGATTTAATTTATTTCAGAATTATTGCCATATCCCCTACCAATAAATTTTAATTTTATATGTAAGACTAAATAAATGAAATTAGGTTCTGATCATATATACTCTTTTTTGTCAAAATGCTTAGAACTACTCATAATCCCTCTACAACGCAAGACAATGCACTTCAACGCACTTAAACCCACATCTTCCTGCATTAACAACAATACATGTACCAATCGAACTAAAACTCAATCGCATATCCATACTCAATCGATTGGTATGCTAAGTAAATCTTTATGCCGTGAACTTTAATAAAAGAGAAAAAAGGAAAATCTTGATTAGTCCAAGAAAAAAGTGATAAAAGTTATTAATCTATGTAATCATTCATATCTTTCTAGATAATAAGTAAAGTTCCATATCTTTTTGAATCGTCAACATAATATGTACCTTTTTTACATCATAAATATCACCTTTTAACTTTTCTAACTTCTAACGTATATTTATATAGTTTTTATGGGGGGAGAAGGTTGATATATTTAATGTATATATTATTGTATATATACGTAATTTTTTTTCTTAAACAATCTTATTATAAGTTTTAATTATATCTGCTTTTTTTTACATAATGACTAGAACTACGCGTAGTCCCTCTCCAACTCATATATAGGAGTATAATCTGTTTTAACGCACTCGAACCCACGTCCTCCTATATTAGGAATAATGCCCATGTCAACCGAGCTAAGACTCAATGAACATTATTAGTGAATAATATACATCATTATAAAAAAATTGTAAACTTTATTTTTAATGATGTGGTAAATCTGAATTTTTTTAACTTCATGCTCTTCATTAATTAATATCCTAATATAAATATAATGTATATAGTTATAAAAATTAATTAATTAAAATAACTTGAATTATAAAAATTTGTTTGGTTTTGTTATTGAAAATTAAGTGCATAATTTTTTTTAAAGTACATAACTCGAATCCACGTCCTCACGTACTAATAACAATGTTAATACTAATCGAGTTAAGACTAAATTAAAATATTTTTATTATTAATTTTAATTTTATTATAGAAAAATATTTGATAAAAATACTATTATTTAATTAAATTTGATGAATAACGGTTGGTTGAGAAAGTGGCAGCCAAGTGTAAGAAAAAAGCATGTGATAAGATTCATTGGAGGGGGAAAAATTTAGGGGGACCCACAAAGTGGCCATGTGAACTTGTTTGCTTATGGTTCTCTGTGTCGCCTTTGTCTCTAACCCTATCCCATGTGCGCCGCTACAGGGCATCCCACTTCCTTCTAAATATATATATATATAATTTAATTGAGCATTTTAAAAAAAATTATTATTTTTCATTATGTCCTTAAAACATAACCCACCCTAATCAAGTCTTAATTAGTAAGTAATTATATACATATATTTCATAATAAATACCAATTATCTTTTCTTTTCCCTTTTTAATAGCTATTTATATTAACAATTCATTCTTAAATCAATTAATTCAACTCAAACGGCTCTAATTAATTAACTCAACTTTCGAAATATGAGAAATTTAAAAAAAATCATAATTTACTTACTTTACTAGTTTGTTTTTTAAACTGTAAATATGATTTCCATTTAGATTATGTGCCATTAAAAAAAAAAGATATTGAACCCCATGTGTTGGCCTGATGGTCGGGGTGTTTATCGTTCCAGATGTAGCCTGTGTTCGATTCGCGCTAGTCGTGTTACTGTTAGGACTTTGTCCTCCTCTTGTAATTCACTAAAAAAAAGACATTCACATAGCTAATATTACACGCATGGAAGGACAAATAAGTAAATAAAAGAATATTAAGTTTGGGTAATAAGGTTTTCAATATTTTTTATTTATTTTAATAATGTTACATAATTCGCAGTCTTATTAATTAAAATGATCGGTTAAATTAAAAGAAATAAAATAAAAGAATTTCTAAAAATAAAATAAAGAGAACAAATTTCAAATATTAAAAAAAAATATAAAGAGATTAGAAACAGAATTAAACCTAAATTTTAATATTAACATATTTAATCATGGATTTCACAAAATTTGTTGTCCCCCTCCCTATTGAAAATGATCATTTTGTTTATCCAAATTAAGAATATCTAAATGACTAAATCTAGTTTTTTGAGTACATGAAGATTTTAGGTATGAAAATTTGACACTAGGTTTGCCTACAAAGAATCAAAGGTAGGTTCTAGCTTTGTGTACATCTAAAAATAGTATTAAGTAAATTTGTTTTTTTATATGATACTTAAAATTATTTATAGTCCACTTAACCCTTAAATAAGAGGATAATGCGCTTTAGCGTACTCGAACCTAAGGGTGAACGAGTCGAGTTGAATTTCACAATTTGAATAACAGAATGGTATAAATACCCTTTTGGTCTCTGTCAACTTTAAAATTAAGCAAATCAGTCTCTCTCTCAACAAAAATTCAAAATAATTTTTAAAATTCAAAATATTTATAAAAATTTCAAATTTTATATTTTTAAAAAAGATATAAAAATTCTAAAAAATATATAAAAAAGTTGAAGTTTTAAAAATTTTCTAAAATAATAATTTTGGACCTAATTAATAATTCAAATTTATCATACTCAAGTATTTTATTTTTTTATTAGTTTGCTTTTAAAAAAATTCAAATATATATGGTTTCAAATTTATATGCTCCAACATGGAATTAGTTATAACTGTAACAATATTTTTATTTGACATGTTTACTTTTTTTAATATAACTCGAACAATTTCACTCGACTCTATTCAAAAAAAATTTAAATTGAGTTAGGATGATATTAACTCGAAATTTATTCACTCGGTTCGGTCGAACACTCACCCCTACTCGAACGTATATCCTCCTGCACCGACAACAACACCAATGACAATCAAATTAAAACTCAATCGACTTCTTTAAATTTTTTAAATACAAATATAAATTTACACCTTCCATAACATACTTCATGTAATTTTTTTAAAAGAATATAAAATATAGATCATGATTGATCATCATCATTATAATCCAATGATCATTCCTTTTTTTTTTCTGGATAAAAATAATAATTCCATCATTATTGACCAAAGATACTGTTATTTTATTCCCTATTGGCGGTGGTTATGTTCATCGAGATTTAAAAAAAAAAAAAAGGTCAAATGGTAAAGGTTCAGGGCTCAGAAGAACTGAAAAATGGTCAAAAACTGATGCATGAAAGAATCTTATTGCTCCTCCATACCCTTCTATGCCGGAAATTTTATGCTTTTAATATCTATAGTTTATTACCCTTAATTAATGTAATCTCAGTTCAATGCTTTTAAGAACAGATCCATTCCATATTATTATTTTTTAATAATATGTGAATCTTTTTATAAAAAAAGAAAAAGAAAAACTAAAGTGTGTGTGATTGTGGTTGCACTTATGACCCATGCAATCATCTCATCTTCACATCTTAAGATGCTACTTTTAATGAAGATTTAAAACATTAAATTATTCTGTGAATTGAGTATCAGCTCAATTGGTGTGGGTATTGTTGTTAATACAAGAGGAGGACATGGGTTCGGATACGCTAAAGTGCATTTTCATTCTATTTATAGGTTAGGGAAGAGCTATGGGTAGTTCTAGGCATTGTGTAAAAAAAAAAAACAGATATAATCAAAACCTATAATAAGATTGTTAAAAAAAATATTATTTGATATTCTTTAACGTAATAATCAAGATTATTGGTGTGAGTTTTTCATTGTTTTCGTGTTATTTGATGGTGGTAATATGATTATATGGAACCAAAAGTGCAGGGGCGAAGTTAGAAAATTTTTTGAGGCGGAATTAAATTGTATATTTTTACAATAGTAAAAATACAATTTCATCATTTTAATATCCTATATATTTATAATTTTTAAAGGATTATATCAATTTTTTATCATTTTTGGAAAGGCTAAAGTGCAATTTTACCATTATACTAATTTAAAATTTTATAAATTATAAAATGGACTAAATGGAAAGTTTTCTATTTTAAGGGGGCGGGGCCCTTGCCAACTCTCTCGGCTTCACCACTTCAGGGGTGGAGTCAGGGAAAATGAAAAGTTTAACTTTTAGTTTATTTATAATTTATAAAATTTTAAATTATTATATGGTAAATTTATACTTTGGTCTCTCAAATTGATAAAAAAATAATTTAGTCCTTTAAAAATTATAAAAATATAAGCTAAAAAAATAGTGAAATTACATTTTTGCTATCATAACCCCCAAAAAATTTTCTTACTTCATCCCTGAGTGGAATTGCTCCTAACCTTTTTGGCTCAGTTTAGGTTATTTAACTTTTATTGGGCATTTTCTATTTGTAGTGATGTCTTTCTTTTTCTTTTTCTTTTTCTTTTTTTGTGTTTTTAATGTTCATGTTCGAGGTTCATGATTGTTCCTCTCAACAATGTTGTCTCCAAAATTCGAACGCTATTCTCTCTTTAAGAATATAATGTAACTTATAACTAGAGGTGTGCATGGGCTGGGCGGGGCCGGGCTCAACTAAAAATTTAGGTTCATTTGTTAGGCCTGGCCCAAAAAATAGGCCTAAAATTTTAACCAAGCCCGACTCGGATAAAAATGCTAAAACCCGAGTCCGACCCGACCCGCCCATATTAATTTTTATATTATTATATATATATATAAGTGTACTCAATACTTATTGATTGTAACCCTCTAATAAAAGTTGTGGTTTGATTTAGCAAAGTAGATTAGAATAAGTATAGTGTTTAATATATAGCTATGTATATGGGTAGAATCAAATGATTACAATGGGCTAGATGCTACATGATAAGGTTTGGGGTTTTGATATTGAAGTTATGGGGAAACTGTTTCAAATGCAATGTATTTCCACTCACAACATCAAGTGTCACATTCACTATTTTAAGATTAACCATGCTCAATCTCTCAACAACAACAATTGAAAGTTTTGTTTGGATCAATGAACTTCCAACAACTCTTTTTTTTATTTTTCTCTCCTTCTCTTCAAATAACACAATTTATGGAAAGAAAATAAAATAAATAAGTAATCATGTGAGACTAGATTAAATATTCAAACTTTAATATTAAATTACACTGACTAATTTGAACAAGCCTTTAGACTTATCATTAGCAAGGTCCTCGATCAAGTTGGGGGGCTTCCGCTATCACATTGATACCCTCTGAACCACTGTGTACCATCTTGGTAATCCGATTTACAACCTGATTAGTTTCTCTAGGAACATATGATACCACCCAATACTTGTTATCCTTTAGCTAGCAATTGATGAATGTGTCTGACTAGTGCCGACGTCAAAAAATTCTGATTCCTTGTTTGCAAACTAATTAGACATGCTTTTTATTATCATTATTATTATTTGCATGTAACCGTCCAATTTAATGCAATTGGTGCTTTGGGGACAAAACCCTAAAGTTATGTTACCATTAATTAATTAATCAATAAATCTAATATTTGACTAAATCTTAATTTCTTAGAACTTAGAGTCATAATGGGAAACAGCAGAAATAAGGAAGGGTTTCAAGAAAAAAGAAAAACAATGGATGCTGAAATTTGAGGCAATGCTTATGGCCAAGTAATCCAATTTTTATTCTCTTGGTGAGAGGAGGAAAATGAGAAAAAGACCAACTATTTGTAAAACGGGTCTTTTAAATAAAGTTTCGGGTTTAAATAATATAAAAAGAGAAAACAATGTCAGGAAAGTTGTACCTTTCGTTTTTAAGTGTTTGATTCAACTCGATTATAAATTTAATCGAAACCAATATGATTATTGAATACCAAAAATTTTTGAGGGATTGAGATATGTAAGAGGAAAACACCAAGAAAGTAGTAATGAGATGGATATGGGAATGGGTAGTGGCGGATATCCTGTCTCACCTTTAGGTAGCCAAAAGGGACCATGCAGATTAAACTCGTCGATAAGGGGCCAAAACCATAAAACCCCATGGATGGAAGAGCCGTGAAAGTGCAAGATTGGGCCCAATCTTAGCAATAAAATGGCCCAGTTTATGCTATTATTAGGGGGGTCGGGGGGGGGGGGGGGGGTTGTACTCATGGCAATTAATAAAATTAGTACCCACATTCACGTGTGATTGATACCAAGTCAAGGTTTTGAATTTGAATCTACATTTTGGGTTTTGTTTTTGATGACTTTAGTGTCCTATAATTGAATTTGAAGGGGTGCTAACAGCTAAGGGTTCTTTTTTTATAGAAAAGATGGTTAATGGTTTGGTTTGATTAGCCATAAATTTGTACTTTTTGCTTTTAAAATGATCATATCCTAAACTTTTATTTGAACCCAATTCTCTTCTTGAATGATTGTTTGATAAAAAGAGCTTGCAAAAGAAATTTTGATTTTGGTTAGTCATAAATTGGTAAGTTGATAAGAAAAGGTTTTTACTAATTTTCATGGGTTACTGGTTAAGTTTGTATATGTATCCGAGTAATTACAAAGTATTTTTATACTAAAGCTGACGAATTAAGCTATTTGAACTAAAATTTATACATGACAACTGTACATGGACTTGAAGACCCATTCATATAATTGTACATGATGAATCTTGATTCTGGATATTTTTAACATAAAACCTTCGCTTTTGCTAGCTGTACCAAGACCTCATTGCTATCACCTCCATAAATATTAAATATGTCCATTTAGCATTTAATAGTTATTTTTTATAATTTTGATATGCATTTAACATATAAACATGGAATAATAATCTATGAATATTTTAGGGTTTGTTGGGTACAGGGCGAAGTTAGGGGGTGGCATGGGCCCCGACCCCCCTAAAATGTAAAATTGCTATTTAAGCCTTTAAATTTTTTTAAAAAATTTTAAATTAGTAAAGGTAAATTGTACTTTAGCCCCCCCTAAAATTATAAAAATTCGATTTAATCCTTTACAAATTATAAAGATATAAACTATAAAAAATTAAAATTTCATCCGGCCCCCTACAAAATTATTCTGGCTTCGCCCCTGGTTGGGTAATAATATTATAACATCTTTGATTTAAAAAAAAGTATATAAAACAATAAATTTAAAATATCAAGATGGGTGAGACAAAACAAGTTAATGATATAATTACTTCATACCCATTTTTAAAAAAAAAAAAAAACCATCCTACCATGCTTTAAAAGAGACCGGTTCAAAATCCATTGAGCTATTCCAAGTTTATCATCATACATGTAAATGATGGCATGAGATGGTTGATGGGCATGGGAAGCAAAGGCCGAACTCATTAATTACAAGGGAACAATAGGTGGGGGAGTTGATCTTGATGGGGTTGTTGGGCTTCTTCTCCATCTGAGAGTCCAATTTTTTCTTTTCAGAGCTTTACTTTCCGGCCTCCACGTGTGGACGTAGGCCCACAGGCTTTTTACTATCAGCATCAGCATTTAAAACACCACACGTATGTTTCCTCCCATTAACCATTTTTATTGCATAAAAAGCTGCTTGGTTGGGGTGGAAATGGTTGTGGACCCATTTTCCTTTGGTCCTTTTGAAGTGCAATTCTAAGCTCAAACTGCAAATTGAAATTATGGTTTGCTCCAAATTCAAAACGTGACACCTCCACTTGTCCATTGCGGCTCACAAATGTGAGTTGTATTTTGATGGGTGTTTGTGGGTATGGTTTGGTTAGGTTAAAGCAACTGTGTCTCGGTTTACATTGGCACCGCCAAATAAAGCTGCCCCCATTACCCAACAAAGCTTGGCTGGCAATGCCGAGTCCCATGGCTGAATTTGTGAAACCCTTTCCCACTAAGAGAAGGGGAAGCTAGCAAGAAAGTGGAAAAACGATGGGTAATATGCATTTTAGTACCTAAACTTGGCTTATTTGGTACCCCTTTGACAAAGTTCAAATATCTAATTGGACAGGAAAAAAGCTTACATACTAAATTAAAATATGAAGCCAAGTTGAAGTAGCAAAGAATATATTTACACAAAAAGATGATGAAACAGAAACAAAGAGGTACCCCATTTGCCACATGCCATGTGTCGCAAGCAAATTTAAAAGAAAGGGTCCCACATGTAATTCTAGCCACGGCAATCATGATATCCACGTGGGACCCATTTTTTATTCACATGGGGATGTTCTCGTGATCCAACGCTCCAGGATTCACTCTCAAAACCACCCCATCTACACCGTCCATTTTGGTCCACAGTCTTCAATACCATCGGCTGTGCTTGTCCTTCCTTTGTCCCCTTTAATCAGGGCACCCAAACTCAACGCTGTCCCAACATGTGAAAGACAGCCATATCTGTTGCTGTCTAGGATCCATCCATCCAACCCACGCGCCTCTTAACGGAGCAAAAACCCCTTTTGATTGGTCATCGATGAAGCACGTACGACACCGCGTGCGTGGGGCTCTATTATTTCTCATCAATGAAACGCATGCAAGAGGAGTTTAGATTATCGTCCCTATAAAACTAGTTAGCTGCCTTCGCATATCTCTCATCATCAACAACTCCAACTCACGGTTTTGGCAAACAAAGAAATATAAAGGAACCCCACTGTAACCAATATCCCCAAGCCTTTTTCCTTTCAAGCAATTATATCATTGTAAGTTAGCAATGGAGAATGATCTCAACCTCAAGGCAACAGAACTGAGATTGGGATTACCTGGCAGTGATGAGCCCGAGAGACAAATGACCCCTAGGCCTAACAAGAGAACCTTATCTGACATTGTTTCTGAGGGATCAAGGTCGACCACAGAGGAAGATCATCAAGACACTGCTCCTCCTGCCAAGTATGTCTACATATATATATAATTGTTTTTAGAAACGTTTAGCCAAAGCAAAAGTTTAGAGTGTAATGGTTGGGTGAATGTATATGAATGAATGCAGGGTACAAATTGTAGGATGGCCACCAGTCCGATCATACCGTAAAAATTGTTTACAAGGCAAGAAAGATGAGGTTGAAGGCGGGACAGGAATGTATGTCAAAGTAAGCGTTGACGGAGCTCCTTATCTCAGAAAGATTGATCTCAAGGTTTATAGAAGCTACCCTCAACTCCTCTTGGCTTTGGAGAACATGTTCAAGCTTACCATTGGTAAGATTTCAAAACATCCCCAACTGTTGTTTTCCCTTGACAAATCAAATGAAATCAACCCCATGATAAAAAGCTGTAGTTCTGATTGGGTTTTTTTTTATCTGCAATTTTAAAGGTGCATACTCAGAGAGGGAAGGCTACAATGGATCTGACTATGCTCCAACATATGAAGACAGAGATGGTGACTGGATGCTTGTTGGAGATGTTCCCTGGGAGTAAGTTCCTCCTCCAAACCTATTTCTCTTGAAATATATAAACATATACCCTTTGTTCTTTCCAAAGTAAACTCATTAATTTTGTTAATTTCCTTCTGTTTACAGAATGTTCATCTCCTCTTGCAAGAGGCTGAGAATCATGAAAGGGTCAGAAGCCAGAGGGTTGGGGTGCGTATGAGACGCCCAAAAAAAGAACAAAACAAGGAGATTTTCTTTGGCTTGGATAATCCAAATTCCACAAGGAAGATGAAGCCTGCTCTTCCTGAGAAGTGAGAGATGCCATTTGCTAGAGGAAAGATTCAGAGATTACCAAGACTGCATCCTTTTCAATCCAACCATGGCTGGCTTTTAGCCTCCATTATTTCAAATACATGTACTTCTTTATAAATAGCATATACCACAAAACCAAAAGGCAGAAAAACAATGTAGAAATACTTGAGAGACCCAACTGTACAAAGGAAATACTATTTGCTTTACAATTTTTTCCCCTAGTTAAGCATATATGTAACAAGATGATTACATGAAATGAAATAAACTATTAAGGTTTAATTGGTTTACTTCTAAACAGTTGTGTTTCATTTGAAAATTTTGTTTCTTCTGTTATAACAAGATTTTACAGCAGCAAGAGATCCAATTATTTTGGACTTTGGAGAAGGGAAGAAAGAAAGGCAACCCCTTCTTTCACCCCAAACAAAAAGAGAAACCCATTGATTAGTCAAAAGAAGAGAATATTTCTAGAACACTTGCCAACACAGGGATTGGAATTCTGTGTTAAGCATAGAATTTTCAAAGATCACACAATACAGATGCTCCCACTAGAGTAAACAAATCCTAGCTAGATGACATGGGATTAGAATTTTCATGCAATAAACACCAACAAAGAACTTGAAGGTGCTGATAGACAAGTGGAAAAATGAGGTGTTGTTTTCCATTTGCAATGGGAGCCTCAGAAAAAGTAACTAAACTAATAACACGGGCAGGACAAGTAGCTAGAGCAACCCAGAAATTCTCTTCTCTATGTAATGGTAACTCTAATTTAACTTGACTTACACCAAACAGCATTCAATTTTTCAAACTCGAAAAGAAAACTAAGATAAAACCCATGAAGCAATGGTCAACGCTCATTAGGTCAGTCGCCTACATACAAATTGGATGAAAGAACACAAGATTTAATCACAGATCGCAGTTGAGATCAAATGGACAAAAAATGGCAACAGAATGCAGCCGAGTTCTGAGATCTATCATCCAGATATGAGGAGAGGAGAAAAGGTTAAGTTATTCTTTATACTATTCAATTTAGATAAAACTATTTTGACATGTACTGGTGTTCATTCATAACATGCTTGCCACATTATCAGAATAATAAACCAGGTTAAAGCATTCAAATTGATTTGTGAATCATCAATATCTTCATGGTAATTAATGATATTTCAGATGTTCAAAAAAGGTCAAACAAAGCTTATAAAACTAAAACTTGTAGAAGAAGCAATATTTTACAGAACAGACAAAGTGCTATACATCTGAAGCATACTGAGACTTACAAAAACTTTTGCATACAAAATGCAGGGACCTTGCCAAGCGCAATCAACTTATGGAAACATCATAAACACACTGGTATAAACCATTAAAAAGGCAGGAGATTGTCATTGGCCATCGAAGAAAACATCCTTTCATCCTCATCTTGCAGAGAGCTCATTCTAGAATCTAGTATCTCCAACTGGGATCTCACCCAATGGGGAGTATTCCTACCTTCAATCCATAGAGCTTCTCCAGTATCCTTGTGCTTAAAATCTGGATATCTTGGGTTCCTCTGTACATGGAGGAAACAACATCGAGTTAAACAGCTAACACAGAGTGCTCACAAATTTTCAATAGTAAATCATTTAATTCTGTTGTTCAATCGTGCCACAAGCATAAAAGTAGTAACTCATCTACCTATCCCAATAGAAATATAATATTTTTCAGCCAGGAAAGCAAACTCTTGTTCTGATTCAAAAGCAAAATCTAATATGATGCATGTAAAGCATTGGCAATTCAATGACTAAAGCTAACTCTTAAGTCTCCTTCAATTTTAAAGGTCAAACAAGTAAATACAAACGCATACAACCACATCAAATATGATTGCAAAGCACTTCCAATTTCAACAATGAGATTAAACAGCTACCTTGTTTTTCCTATTATCCCACCATTCAGTAGGGTTGGCGAAAAAAGCTTGCCATAGTTCCATAGCAGAACCCACATTATTCTCACCATTATAGCCAACTTTCCTATCTGCAACAATAAATCCAAGTTAGAGACTACGAATATAAGAAAACAAAGTCACATTGCTATTTATCCAAAAATGAATTTCAGTCATTCAAGAAATATGACTTACTACTTGACATCCCACTAAAGCCACGATCATTAGAAGCCATTGAAGGCGAGTTCCTTTCGACGAAATTTATTTGTTGGACAACTATCTATAATGTGAAACCAAATATAAGTAAAACAAGAAGAATATATAGTTCAATTCTTCAATGAGCCAAGGAAAAAAAAAAGGAGGGGGGGTTATAGTGATTTTAAGTTACCTTGTAATAAGTCTGCTGTTTGCCATCATCACTTTCAACCGTATCCGAAACCAGACGACCGCATACATATATCTGTTGCCCTTTCTCCACATGCTGATACGCAGTATTGGCCAGCTCGTCCCAGAATGTCAAATTAATCCTAACAATAAAAGAGAAAATTTGGGTAACAAAAGGTACAATTTTGGGGCTAAATTTTCATATTACCCTAGAAAGGCAAGTAAAGAAAATTTACCAAGTAGTGTCGGTGGGGGATTTTTTGACGGCGAGTCGAGTCCAGGCGAGGACTTTACCAGAAGGCAAGTGCTTGATTTCAACGGGGGTGCCGACATTGCCGATTAGGTGCACCGTATTACAGAGGTCCTTGCTCCACGGGATTTCAGAGGGTTTTGGGTACGATACTTGAAGGTTGTGGGTTTGGTCTCTGTAATCGACGGAGCATTTTAGCGTTCGGAAGGGAAGACGCTGTCGTTTAGCGAGAACAGAAGATGAGTTCAGGGGAGTCGGAGATGGGAATAAAGCCAGGGTTTTGGTGTTTGGTTTAGGGTTTTGCGGGACGACGGTGAACAACATGTTTCGGCTTGATACTAGGGTTTGCCCAAACGCCATAGCGGCTCTTTCTCCTTTTTGGCGCCAAGAAGGCTAAAAGCAAGCAGAAAGGGTAGAAAAGAGAAATGTATTCAGCTTCTTTGCCGGCCACTGTTATCTGGATTTTCAGAATGTTAAAGCGGCACATGAAATAAAGCGGTAAATTACCGTCAAGGTCATTCAACTATTATTACGTTTACACTTTGATCAATTAATTTTAAGGTAATCGTAATTCAATACCGTACCATTGGATATACCATTCTTATCTTGATATTGATACACCAATATATTTCAATGTACCGTTTCAAGTTCATAAACGTTTTAAATTATTTTTCGATTTTTATATTTAAATATTTTCATATATATTTATACTCAATTTTTTTAGTTTCTTATTAAATTATATATTATTTTTATAAAAAAATATATTATATATACATCAATTACATCCATATAAACATATTTATATATAAATATAAATTTTAAAATTATTAAATAGGTTGAATAATTTAATTTAATTTAATAGGTTCGGATTTTAAATATGATTATAGAAAAGTTAAAATGGTTAAAATAAAAAATTTTAAATCTGTTTTAAAATACCAAAATTTTGTACCAACCGTTATGGGTCGGTATGCACAGGTACAAGCCAATATTAATCAAAATGAGTCGAAACACACTAAAATTTTGACCAAAACAGTACATAAACTACTTGGTATTGGTTTAAGACTAAATAAGACATACCGATCTTGACGACTCAAGACAGATGTAGTTTGCAGCACCAACTACCATGCTAAATTTCAAAAAAAATATAAGTTGGTTACTAAATTATTCGAAATTTCTCATTTAAATTATTGGGCCATTAAAGTTGCTAATGGATGTTTGATTGTGGTTAACTTACTATTCATCATGGGGTAAACTATACTCAAAATCACTCAATTATTAGCAATTTTACACTTTAGTCACTTAACTTTTAAAAAGCTACAAGTTGGTCCTTGAACTATTCAAATGTTTTAGACTTTTAGGGACCTCCTTCACAATTGTATTCTGATAATCTTGTCATCGTCTGACCTCCTCCTCCTACAAAGAAACACATCGAAATGGAGTTTTACTTAATCTTTCAACTTTATGGTTTAATTTTCTTTGAAATATCCAAAAACTTTGTTAATTTAATATAACGATCTGAAAGTCAGTAGTATCAAAAAATTTGATTTCAAGACTCTGCTTTCATAAACCGAGACAGTAAATATTTTTATTAAATATTTATGGAGTTATATTAGAAATGAATTGAATTTTGGATAAGTAATTTTATCAAATTAGTGTTTAATTAAGGTACAGTGACTAATTTATAAAAAGTGGTAAAGGTTAAATTACTATACATTTTTAAGTGGAAACTTAGATTAAGGACCAATGTGATAATTATATCATAATGGAATTAGTGGGCGGTAAATGATTAATGAATATATATGTATAAGTTATAATATAAAAAAAAAGATTAAAATTAAATTATTAAAACAAAACATAAGTATGAAAGTGGGAAAAAGAGAAAACATGAATGTTTTCATCTTTTCAACCGAAATTGGAGAAGGAGAAACTCTTAACGCACCGCCAAGGGGTTTTAAAGTATAAATCTTCAATTGATTAGTGCAATTTAGTCTTTTTTTTATAGTTTTTATGTTTTTTAAATCTTGAGAGCTTAATCTAGCTGACTCGTGTGTTAATTTTCGTAATTTTTGAAGTTTTTGAAAGATGCCATTGATGAATTTTTGAAGTTTTATGTACTAAATTGATAGATTGTAAGCTTAAGAGTGAAAAAGGACTAAATTGTGAAGTTAATTTATAGTTTTGTGTAATAGGGACTAAAATGCACAAATTTTGAAATTTTGGGTAGAAATGAGGAATGGGAGGTCCATTTAGGACTATAGTGAAATCAGCTTGCAAATTTGAGTTCTAGATTTAAAGTTATGTTAGTCCCGGTTTTAGGGACTAAATTGAATAAAATGAAAAAAATTCTTAAAGTAGCAATTGAATGTGAAATCATTTGTATATGGATGATTTGGTAAGTTTGTGTTAATCTGTAGCTAACGTCGACTCGAATTCCTCGAAAAAAAAAGGAAAAGATAAAGCCGTCAACGAATAGCTCGGAGTTTATGGTTTGTATTTCTATAATCTAAACCATTTCAATTGCTGCATTTATGAACTGTGTTGCATGGTAAGATCATAAGGTACATTGTGAATGATAAAATGAGCTTTATTTGAATTGATTTGGATTGATTGCTAGCTATAAAGAATAAAATGAATAGTTTTGAAAATATTGTATATTGTTATAAATGTGCAATTGAATCTGTATTGTGATGAAATAAATTGTTACAGATGTGGAATTGAGAAATTTATTATAAATGAAATTGAAATAAGGGTGGATGGCGGATATCAGATTATAAGCCCAGAAATGTGAATTTGATATTGCACAATTTAATCGATTCGATTGATATATGGAAAAATGTATATGTTGCAACTGTGATAGCTCGATTTAAGATAATAAAAAAATTCATTATATAATCAAGTGATGTATTTGGATTTGTAGATTGACATGTTAACTTGCATTCGAATTTTTGGTTTGTTGGTTCATTGTATTATATGATTTATATTATGTTCTAATGTTTGAATATAGCAATACCACTAAGTTGTACTCAGCGTACAATTTTGTTTTCCATGCGCAGATTAGGTTTTGAATGTGTACGCTTGTCAATATCAGTATTCAATCGTAATCCCGGATTCAGCGAGTTGGTGATGTTTCTTGTAGTTTAATGACATGTACCTAAGAGAGTCATTTGTTTATATTCTACTAAACTTGGAGGATGAATTGGTGTTTGATGCATTTTATATATATGTTTAGTGTAATCTTGATAATGGTATAAATCATATGTATGCATAATGAAGTTCTTAAAGTGTGAATTAGATAAGTATGCATAATGGCTTGAATGGTTAATAGTTGAAAAGTTAATAGTACCTTGATCAAATTTGGATTTATGTGAATTGTTAGATGGTACGCTATGAATAGGTGAATTGGTATGAATATATGTGATAATAGTTAATACCTTGATAATGTAAGTATGATTTGAGTAATGGTTGGAAAGTTTATTAGGTGTGCGCAAGTTAGCATTGAGACATGGATGTATTGTTGATGTTTATTTTAAAATGGTATGGTTGAATATGTTGTGTCATGCCATAGAAGGTTTGAATGGTATTTGAATTGGTAAGTATTGGAGAATGAATGTGAATCATCTATGCATGTTTTAGTAGTGTTTTGAAGTGTCTAATACATGTAATTCATGTTTAACTTAGGCATAAAATAAGAAATTGAATGTTGGGATAACATTGAGTGCATTTTAGTACATTTTTTTGCCAAAACAGTATGTGACATCGTGATGTCGTTCGAATGTCGTCACGACGAGGCAACCACGTTGTGACGTTGATCTTAGGTCGTCGGGATGGAATTGGACAATGAGTCACGTCGTGACGAGGAACTCCCTCACATCACGTTGTCGGCCTTACATTTTGAATCTTTTCATTTTAGTCATTCTTCGAATTTGAATTAGCTTTAGAGCTCCTGTAAGCTTGTACTGGGCCCGAAAATGATTGTATTTCATGTTGATTGTATAATTGATTGATTTATTATCAATAAATTGCATATTTCAAACACGATTTGATTTTGGTTGCTTCAGCGACCGAGTTAGGTAACAAGGTGTTACATTTAAACTCAAAGCCCTAACAAAGAAGCTCTCTGATCTCCATTAGCATCATAAGATGGACGTCTAACTCTATTATGTTCCTCTTTTCAACGATATTTTCTCCTCAACCTTTTGGATTAAACCTCTGTCGTCTAAAACTCTTTGACTAACTCATATACGAATCTGGTACATTTGAGTTTCCTTTTTTAATATTTTGTTTATTTTTTCTCCCATTTTATTCTGTCTCTTTGCTCCTGTAAGTCATGTTTAGGGTTTTTTGAAACACGAGACTTTCTTCCTTTTTTATTTGCTTTCTTCAATCTTTTTTGTTTGTTTTGATTGTGGTTTCGGTGCTATTTGGTTACTAGTTCAAGGTAAGAGTGTGTGAACAACTTAACTGTGGATTTTATTAGGTTTTGGTTTTGGCTTAATGAATATGGTAAGTGCATTAAGAATGAAGGGTGGTTGGAGTTGGTTGGGTTAGAGGTGAAACATGGGTTGACAATGACTTTACTAGGGCTTAGGGCTTGAGTTATTGATATTGTTTGGATTATTGTGCTAGAAAGTAATAGTGCAAAGATTGAGAGGCCATGGTGTGAACTTAATAATAGTTCAATGACCAACTTGTAACTTTTTAGAAATGAGTGACCAAAATTTAAACTTACAATAATTAAGTGACCAAATGATAAATTTACTTGTACCCACATTAGACATTCACTAGCAACTTAGTAGGCTAGTAATCAACTTGTAACTTTCGAATAGTGTAGTGACCAATTTGTAATTTTTTAAAATTGAGTGACCAAAGTGTAAACGTACTAGTCATTGAGTGATATTGATTGTCACTTACTCAAATAAAGTTAAGAATTGCATGGAGAAATTTGAAGCAAGCCCAAATTGAACTTATTATTTCAAAGGTCCAATAAATGGGTGCGATCAATAGGGCAGAACAAATCACGTTCTAACAAAGAAGCACATTGGACCAGAGTTTTTCCCTAATCTTTTAACTTTATGGTTTAATTTTATTTGAAATATCTAGAAACTTCGTTGATTTAAACTCAAAGCCCTAATGAATAAGCTCTTTGATTTCCATCCACCGTCATCGAATGGTTGTCTAACTCTAACATGTTCCTCTTCTCAGCGATACTTTCTCTTTGACCTTTTAGATTGTGCATTTGTCTCTTGAAACTCTTCGACTAACTTCTAATTGAATCTAGTACATTTGAGTTTTCTTTTTTTAAATATTCTTGATTCTCTGTTCTCTCATTTTATTTTATCCCTTTGCTCATATAAGACTTGTTTAGGGCTTTTTGAAACATGTGACTTTTTTCAAATTTTTATTTGCTTTTTTGGGTTCTTTTTTGTTTAATTTGATCATGGTTTTGGTGCTATTTAATTATTGGTTTAAGGTAAAGTGTGTGAATAGCTTAGTTGTGAATTTTATTGGGTCTTGGTTTTGGCTTAAAAGGAAACGATGAGTGTGTTAAGAATAAAGGGTGGTCAAGTTGGTTGGACCAAAGGTGAAACATGAGTTGACAGTGGCTTTGCTAAGGTTTTGGGCTTGATTTGTTGACATTGATTAGATTATCGGGTTAAAGAATAATGGTGCAAAATCTGAATGACTATACTGTGAACTTAATAATAGTTTAATGATTAATTTGTAACTTTTTGAAATTAAATTACCAAAATATACTTACTAATAATTGAGTATTCAAATTATAAATTTACATGCCCTATATTTGACCTCCGTTAATAACTTAATGGGCCAGTGATTAAATTGTAATTTTTTAAAATTAAATTATTAAAATATAAATTTACTAAGTGTAGGTTACCCAAAATAAACTTAAGAACTACGTGGAGAAATTTGAGGCAGGCCCAATCCGAGACCAAACTGAGGCCCAATAAGTGGGCGCAGTCAATGGGGCCGAGCAAATCACGCTCCTGGTACAACCAGAAAAGCGCACTTGTAAGCTATATAAGCTATTGGTTTAAATGTTTGTTCTTTCCGTCTTTCATCATCTTCTTCTTCCCAAAATCTCTCATTATCGAGTTTAACCAAGGAAGGGTCTTAAAAACTCCTGCCTTTGAAATGCTTTCTCGACTTGCGTCACGGCGTCTTATCGAGGTCCGTCAAGCTTTCCGTCTATCTGCTCAGGTATTCATCTAACTTTTCTCTTCCATTTTCCCGCTCTCAACCAAACACTTCTCCATCTCATTTTTTCGCTCTTTTATTTTATTTTATTTATTTCCCTGTTCCACAGGTGTATCGATCCTTCTCCACTGCCTTGAACTATGTATGTTCTAACCCTCCCTGCAATATATATATTTAAGTTGCATAATGTACTGCAAATTCCTGGGATTTTCCTCCATAAGTAATACTACTAGAAAAGACGGTTGATTGAATGAATTTGGCGCAATCTTTTTTGCTGTAGCACATTGATGGCCCAGATAACAATCCCGACCTTCCATGGGAATTTTCAGAGGTAAACAAAGCAAAGGTTAGTAAATGTATGACTAGATTCTTAAAATTTGAGGAATTCCTATATTTTCCCATAAAAAGTGTAATATAGTGACATCAAATGCCATTAATTTACTTTCTCTACTTAAATGATCTTAAAGATTCACATTCCATGTACTGTTGTTGAAAATTGGTTTGCAACATCATTGCTTTTCTGGATTTTATGTAATCTGAATCAGTTTTTAATTTTACTTTTAGTAGCTTAGTAAATTGTAACGGTTTTTAATCCAAATTTAATTCTAAACCTAATCCTAATTTATTATTCATAGGTCAAGGGGATATTGTCTCATTATCCATCTAACTACAAGCAATCTGCAGTAATACCTCTGTTAGATCTTGCACAGCAGCAGCATGGAGGGTGGCTTCCTGTATCAGCCATGAATGCAGTATGTGGCATGAATGCTGTTAACTTGAATTCATTTGATGACATGCATTAATATTCCTGAACTGGTAATTTTCAAATGCTTAGAGATCTAGTGATATATAGTTTATATGAAGATACCTATAGTTTTGTTAGAATTGGAAACTAACCAAATTTGGAGGCAAGTTCAAGTGACATTAAATGTTTTCCTTGCTATTTGGTTTTTGGTTTCAGTAAAATGCTGTTTTTAATCCAAAATGCATCACCAACTCGTATTTTGTGATGTATGTTGCATTTTGGTTTGTAGGACATGGCTGACATGCAACTAATATCTAAAAAGGGATTATTAGAGCGTTCACCACGCCAACAAGTTCCTTATGTTTGTCCCACAATGTTACCATATGCTTGGCTACTCTTATCATTGTTTCAGACAATTTCCATGCTAGGGACTCTATGAAATGTATCACACTGTTGTTGATTTACATATAGGACTTATAAAAGAGGAAAAGCCTTAGCAACTACAGGACTGGAAGCCAGATAATTACTTCTAGAACTATTTGATCCGGTGTTCAATTTGATTGTAAGAATGAAATGCAGAATTATACAATTGTAATAATGGCCTTGTCAATAGCTATTTTTCCTTTATCTGAAATCACATAAGAGAGGTGGCTAGATCTGTTTACACCTGAAACAATTTACTTAGTACTTGGGTGATTCATGTAATATTAAAGGATATTTCTTCATTATGCATCACTCAGTTGTTAGTCTCTGCCTGAAATGAAACTTTTGTTACGATAATTGAAATCCATGAAATTTTCATTTAGCTAATATTGAATGGTGCAGTCCTTTTATAAAGCAGAAGCTAAATAAATTATACTTATAATGAAACATGTAATGAATTGTGCAGGTGGCAAAGGTTGTGGGAGTTGCTCCTATTCGCGTGTATGAGGTTGCAACTTTTTATTCAATGTTCAACAGGTCAAAGGTTAGAATTTATGTGTATGTTTTGCACCTTGGGACCTCTTTTCAATGATCAAAGTTGCAAAACCTATATGAATTTATTCAATGGCTTTTCAGGTTGGCAAGTATCATCTATTGGTTTGTGGCACAACACCATGTATGATATGTGGTTCACGAGAAATTGAAGGAACCTTATTGAAACACTTGGGGGTTGAGCGCAATGGTAAGTGTTGTAAACATAGTGCTTGCAGTTTATACACACATCATGTAAAACTCATGTCAGAGTTTGAAGTTTCAGATTGTATTGAATATGAAGTATCTATTGTTTTTATCATTCAGAGGTAACAAAGGACGGTTTATTCTCGGTTGGAGAAATGGAATGTATGGTAAGTCTTTCCCTTTACATGTTTACTACTTCTTTTTTTCTCCATAATGCCAAATTTTATTAGAAAATCTATTTATGCTAACCTTTTTTTTTCCCTTAATCACACTCACAAATTTAACAGCTTTGTAAATGTTTTCTGCAGGGATCTTGTGTAAATGCTCCTATGATTGCAGTTGCTGATTACACCAATGGATCTGAAGGATATACGTATAATTACTATGTGGGTTTCTGTAGAGTTCTTTTCAACTTGCCTGATTAACCATAACTAGGCAGTGTGCTCAATTGATAACCTACTGGAATTTTAATATGTGCATTGCCATATTTAAACAATGCAGGAAGATGTTACAACGCAACGAGTTGTTGAGATAGTTGAGATGTTAAGAAAAGGAGAGAAGCCACCGGTAAGCAACTAGATCAGAAAATTGCTTGGTTTTCCTCACAGTACTTTGGGGTGTTTCGAGTTTATCATTTTTTTTGTTTGCATAATGACGCTCATGCCACTAATGTTTGTTCTAATCTGACTTCTATATATCAGGTTGGCACCCAAAATCCTAAACGTATCATGAGTGGACCTGAAGGAGGAAATACCACTTTGCTAAGTGATCCAAAACCTCCCCCTTGCCGAGATCTTGATGCCTGCTAAAGTATGGAGTTTTCGTGTTCCTGTTGAATTTTTTAAGCTGAAGCAGCCATTTTTTTTGTTTTTTATCTGCCAATATAACATCTGGTGGATTTTCCATGGAATTTCAACTTGGTATAAATTATTAGATCGCGAAAATGTCTCTGTACCGAATGATTGATGTCACTGTTTTGCATAAAAATTCTTTGATGGAAGCAAAGCCATAATTGTGGCATTGGAAATACCTTAATCTTCTTTTAAGCTCACAAAATGCCAGCATGTTGTGTGATAAATTTGAACACAAACTGTTTGACAGCAAAAACAATGCTAAAACCGAGTCGTCACCGTCACCCACCCCCTGTCTATTTTTCCCACGTCCAATTACGGTTATGTAGAAATTAAAAGGGAAGTCAAATTACATTCTGGAAAAGCACCATCAAGTATCAGTTGGACCATTGTAAGAAGCATTTTTGAAATGGCCAACCAAAAATCAGAGCCACACTGGGAAAGTGCTTTCATCATCATCCACTACCCCTCACCATTTTGATACAAAAAAGAAGACATAGCCAGTGAGCTTTGACCATATAAGGGCCTGCTTGTATTTTTTAAGGGATTGACATTAGACCCTGTTTTGACCCCCCAAAAAAGAAAAGTTGAAAAGAAAGGCAAAATGGCAAGAGCTATTGGCATCTGACTTTGATTGCAATTTGAACCCACAACACAACTTATTTTTGTTAGGGGAGTTAGAATCTGACAAATAAAATGTGGGGATCCCTATGCTTACCTTTTTTTTTCTTTTGTTTTTTTCTCAGGTTTATGAAGTGGGATCTGTTTCAGGCTTAACAATAGAGGAAGAAGTATCTGGTGGTTGTGTGTGGTAAATGGCCTTGGCCAGTGAGATAGGCATGATACAAAGAGCCTTTGATTGAAGGAATTGCATGGCAGCTCCAACATTTTCTTCCATGAGTTTAGCTACATGTCGCTCTGTGCCATCATTTGACCACTTCTCCCATGCTGGTTGGCTTCTTCCACTCTCACCTCTTTCATCCTGGTGTACAATACAGGAACCTCAATTGCCTAAACGAATACCAAAATATATTAGAAAATATGTCCATACACATACAATTCATTACCTCAATTGAGGATAGTGGGATGTCTATCACAAAGGGTGCCACTGCAGCAGCTCCCCCCAACCTACTCATGGTCAAAACCTGTTCAATAATCACATAGATAAGTTCTTCAAATGAGAATGGCCATTTATTTCTCTTCAATTCCTTAAAAGGGATAACATTCATGACTCGAATCCCTTGAAGAACTAGTAAAAGACCTCCACAGGAAAATTTCAGTGATGCTTTAGCAGTATTTAGCTAAAGAGAAAAAAGGAATATGCGAATACGAATTCACCAACACGGACACGAATATATTGACAGAGGAAAACTTCTGAAAGTACAAGGCACATTCAACTGATAAGGTATCAAAGACTGATCCCATAAACATGAGCAGCAACACAATATTCAGTAAAGCAGAAATATGAATAGGAAATGTGAGAGAAAACAGGTAAAAGAGTTAATGATACCTTGACTTGGAGCCTCAGGAACTTCACATAATCTACAATTTCATCAAGCATGGCTGCTCTATCAGTCTACACAAAGAAACATACATGACCTTAAATGGAGTAAGATGCATTATACATGGTTTTCTTCCCAAGACATAAAATCTACCATTAAAGTCACCCATGTTTCAAAAAGATTGCAACTTAGCCAAGTTAAACAAAGACAGTCAACTGTAAAGTTATTACAATACGAGGAATTAGGACATTAACCCATTCAATATTTGCACACAGAGTAACAGAAGTAAATTTACGACGCGATAAGCATAAGGAACTGACCTTGTTAACACTAGGAACAAGTTCCTGCAAAGCCCTGATTCTTTCAGCAATTCTCTCCCTGCGCAACTGTGGTTTAGTTCAACATGGTTAGTCACAATTGGAACCATTTGTTGAGCAGATTCACTTCACTTTTGCAATTTCATGGCATAAGAAGTAGGCAATCAAATGCAACTTCACCACCTACTAGATTCCCTCCTACTAAAAGATGCTATATATGAACGGGGCTTTACATCATATCATTATATTGCTATATATGACTTTATCTCGGCTAACATTCATGATACTCCTAACTTTAATGCCCTTTGATATTTTTTGTTATTCCAGTGTTTGCTATGATAGTTTATAATAAATTTAATCTTTACCCGTTCAGCAATGCTGTGTGGATCCGTGGCCTGTCCTCTTCTAGCGCGCACTCTTGGACGCATGGCCGGTGGATGTGGTGCTGCTGCAGCAACTGCTCCTGCCATTGGCTGCCCATGGAAAACCTGGAAAGTTATATATATATATGTATATGTCACCACCACCAATGATAAAATTTAAAGAATATATGATAGCACTATGGGCTATGGCTCATAATTATTTGAGACCACAACCTGTTGTTTAGATGATGAGTATGATGGTAATTAGTAGAATAAATTGCCAATATAAATTACCATCTTACGTTTTTTACAGAAGCAGTTCTGCCATCAACCACCCCCTCGCGGAAGCGCTTGCCGCTACCGGAAGCTTCCTCTTGCTTCAAAAACCCGCCTTTGCCTTGCTCCAAGCTTAATCCCAACGGAAAAACCTGTCCGTGAAAGGCACCGCCTCCACCGCCGCCGATTCGTCCGAGATGGCCTGCTCCATCAGCGGAGTTGAGGTGCAGAAACATTGGCGCTCCAGCCAAGCCACCGTCGGATCCCGCTAAGCCCGTGTCGGTATGCGCAAAGTGTGGCAGCCCAAGGATTTGGTCGAGGAAACCATCGGCGGGAGCCTCGTTGGGGTTACTAGCCATAAGGAAGTGGAAGAGATAGCAAAGTAAGTGAGTTGAAAAATGAGTCGAACTAGCGAGTTAGTGCTACCACACCTGCATACATGGGAGACACACAGAGAGAGAGGGGTTTTATGGTGGATGAAAATGCAACTCTTTACGTAAAAGGGAATGGAGTTGGATCAGAATTACGTAGGAAACCATTTCTTTTATTTTTTTGGTCTCCTGTTTGTGATTTGTCACCATTTCCATGTTTTTATAGTCAGTGGTCAGAAAACGGCGGCGATTCTTTTTAAATTTTGTAATATTAATAAATTCCGGCCAACTAATTACCGTTGTGATTCGTGCGTTGTCTGATGAGTGGGAAACAAGACTCTGCTTTGCTTGCTTTCTTGGTTATCCATTTGCATTTAAATTTTATTAAGTTTTATGAATTTTCTTTAAAAATATTTTAATATTTTTGTGTACATTCTTTAGGTATGATACTTTTGGTAGGTAGTGGTATTAAATTAGTTTTTAATTCAATATTTTTTTTTTAAAATTAGTTTTTAAATGAATACATTTTAAAAGTTTTTTTTTAATAATTTTATAAATAAAACATTTTGTTTTGAGTTAAATGGTAAATAAATAATAATTTTTATGTTATCTTTTTTACCATAAATGTTCAACTCTATTGCAATTTTATCTTATTTGATTTTTTTAACAGTATAAGAATTAAATTGATATATTTAATAGTAGAGGGATTAATTTGATTTAATTATTATAATAAAGGGATTAATTTGATTTAATAATATAAGGGTTAAATTAATACATAGGACGAGGAATTTTTTTAGTATGTGGATTGAGATTGTGACAATTGATTCAATTTGATAAGTGCCTAAATTCTCAATTATCTGTAATATTTCTTCCCTTGAATTATGCTGTTTTTGTTCTTAATTATATTATTTATTATGTATTTAGGGAATAATTAGAAAAAAAAAGTGAGTTTAAAGTTTATTTTTGGAAAGTTTTTACGGTTTGGATTTTCAACACATTGTAGATTCAATATTTTGGCCATAACTTGAGGTACAAATGTTCGTTTTGGGTCCATAAGTGGTGGATTTAATCGTTATACTTTAATATTGTTATTTTTAGTCTTTATATTTTTTTAAAATTTAAAATTTTAATTCTGACCAAACGATAGTTGTCAAATTCAAGTTCTACTATTTTCAAAATCTAACGCGACAAACATATTATCACATGTATAATGTTATATTAGCTTTTTATTTATACATATCACTAAAAAAAAACCAGTTAATGAATTTAACTATCATCATTTGTATCAAGACATAAATTTCATATGAACTAAATTGTAATCTTACGCATAGTACACGTACCAAACAAATTTAATTGTTATTGCTTAGGTCAAAACAAACATTCAAAAGTTGAAAAGTACATAACTAAAATAAACTAAATTGAAGTACAAAGATTAAATCCATAATTTACGCATAATATAAGGACTAATAGAAGAATTTGACCAAATATACACAACATATCATATATCTATTAGTTTATGGGGAGATAATTGGTACACTACGGGTGAAACTTTTAGACTCTACAAGCAGGGTTAGGATGGTGGTAAGTGTCTTATAAAATATAATAAAATATTAAAAAAGAAATAAGATGCATGACAACTATTTTACTTTGCTTTATTAACTATTATTTTAATATATACTAGTAATTTTATCACACGCATATGCATGTGAAAATTACATATTTAAAATGCAAAAGTACATTTATAAGAATATAATTTATTTTAAATAAGGCTAATTTAGTAATTTTTCCAATCGAGTTAGTGTTTAATTACCTCATGACACTAACTCAATCAACGATAAAAGTACTAAGAATGTGGGTGAAAACTGATAAAGTTGAGTTTTATGCATATTAATAGCTTGGATTCAAGCCTCATTATTTTCTATTTTATCGACTTATTTAAAATGTAAAATACAAAAATACCCTTATAAGAATAAAACTTATTTTAAATATGTAATAATAAAAAAAATAAAATCCCCATGCAGCCTCTGCATTCCCTAAAATGTATTATATTGAATTGATTTTTTTTTTTTTTTTTTTGTAAAATCTAAACGATTTCTCGTGTGTTTGTATATATATATAGTAATGAAATTTAACCCCATACAGCGAAGAAGATTGTTCTATGCAAACCAAGAGGGGAAACTGAAGCTATTAAATAATTGACATTTTAAACAAATTAAAAGATTATATATTAATACAAATGATTTTGTGTTAAAAATGTTACAGTAAAAAGATACTATAAAGTTTGCCTGCCTGCCTCATCATCTTCTCATCCTTTCCCAGACTTTGATTCGACAAATCGCAGGTCAGACTAGCCGGCCGGAACCTATCCAGAACAAAAAATCGATTGGCGGCCTTTCTTACGTTAATGAAAGAAATGTAAAAAGCTCGCCGAAGATGATTGTTCAAAAGCATACTACCAAACCAAATGGCATAGACGTCTCTCTATTAATCTGATCTTGGTCTATTTGAACCACCTTTCTGATGGTTGTACAGCGGTAAAAGCCACTGTGACCCGTGTTTCCGTCTTCCATAACACCGGCAATAAAGTATCCCTAAAGCTGCCATACAAGCAATGGGAATTGCCCACCTGCCAAAACAAATATAAACATATGCGACTTCAAAACGATTACAAAGCAAAAATCGGTCACACTCTATTAAGAATGAACGGGCGACTGCTATACAAGAACAAGCAAGTGCAAAGTGTTTATGTTATATTTTACCTGTCCAAATCAAGGATGGGGCTGTAAACAATAGTTTCCCAAGCGGATACGATGAAGTGCCACACAGGATTGTAGTAAAGGGACTCCGCTGACCAGAACATCCTCGTATATGTCTCTAAGAATATAAATAGTATCCATGCTGCCATTTCGACCAAAATGAATTTTATGATGAACCGACCAATCACCACCATGACAAGGGAGAAGGCCACCAACCAATTGAAGAGCCTTTGATTGTATTCCTTGATAAACAGAGAACGCGACTTTCCCAGCATCTGCAATATTATGGTACATTCGAGGAAAACATATTAAGTAGCAAAGACACAAGACAATACAAATTGTTGCAATTTCATTACAAAGCACCATAAATGTATCTTTTCCATCTTAATAGGCAATTTCAAATTATCTGTTACCCTTCTCACCCACACAATTCCTTCAAAATCAGGGTGTTGAGTTTAATTGATATTATTTTGGTCTCCATTCTTCAACAGGGACAAAGAACATGACTTTACTGATCCAAGCATTAAACTGACTCGAGCTCATTTTGAAATGTTCTCGTAACACTCCTAGTCAATAATATTGAATGATCCTTCCATCTTTCCCATTAAATATTGCAACAGAAGGAAAGTAACATTTCATAAGAAAAAGGAAACCGAAAATAAAACTGCAAGGTGTCCTCTTTACCTTCATTATTCGTTGCTCGTAATTGGCTTTCGAAGGCCCAACACACTCCTGCTCAAAGCTTTGGTTACATTGCTGTAAACCTGCATCAAATTTTGCCATAGTAGGAAGTCTAAGAACTTGAAGCTGGTCCATTTTGTCCTCACATTTGGTATATAGTGCCTCACACAGCCTTGTGGACTGATATTCATTCGTCATAATGACATTCTTAAATACCTAAACAAAATTTTTAGCATTAACAACATGAGAATTACAAAAGCTTGTTGTAAGACGTATTACTTTTAAAATCCAGATGGACATTTATATAAGATAAAAAAGAATACGGCTGGCATGATAAATAGTTAACCACAAAAATGCCTCCTTAAAATTTCTGCCTGCTTGAAGATAGGCAACTGATCAAACAGCTGAAATCCGATAAACCCCTATGTCGATTTCCCATCCAAAAAGGAACCTTGGAAAACTCAAGAAACTTCATAGAAGGTAAATGTGATTAGAACTAGACAAACTTCTAATACGACTGCCAATTTAAGTTTCCCACTAATTTTCTTATAAAAAATTTCCTTGCCCTACCACTAAGCAAGATTTTGAAATGTTATGAAACCAAGAAATTGAATACCCCAGGTAAGAAAAAATGTGAATGTATGAATTGATAAATTATCATTGATAAAAATGAAAAGAAAAGGTGAATGCCCCCTCAAAGTAGTCAGTACCTCCTTCATTTCTTCATCCAGTTGGTCAGCAGATTTCTTTGCATGGTGACGGCCAAAATGTTGTTCCTCAAAAGCCTTCATTGCTTCCTCTCGGGACCTTCCATGTGCATCTTGTAAGGATTGCTCTGGCATAGGTAATCTTAATTTTCCCATCCTTTCACTGTATAGCTTCAAACATCGCTCAAGAATACCTTTATTGAAAACCTCTACGAGAGAGCCTGTTGATGGGATCTCCCCTTTATTCAAAGCATCGAGTATCTATAAGATTAAAAATAAAAATGCATATTAATAACACTAAGTTGGACATCAATTAAACATGATCTCTAACAATGACTAATTTAAGAATCCTCAGAATTTGAACATAAACTAACCTGCTCGAGGAAAGAAACAAATTCCTTTCCGTTTAAATACTTTCCCTGCACGATCTTTGGGCGTATAATACTAGCCACAAGCTCTTTCAATTGCCCTCTTTTCTTAACATACATGGGATCAAGGTCGTCATCCTTCAGGTCACAAAGCTTTGTTCGCATGAGATGAGGCTGTAATTCGAATTTCAAGCAATTAGATACTAAATGTTTACATTTTACAATAATTTTATCTGCTTTGCAAAAATAAATAAATAATAATCATCCATTTGCCAACAAATAACATAGAGCTACAGGAGAAGGTGTATATGCGTTCCATCATCATAAATCTCACTATAAGCACACACAAACGACTTTGCTTTTCGTATACCACCACATAAAACAAAATATAAATGCTAAAAAACATTTACATCAAACATCCATTTATTTTTCTGTTCAGAATGACAACAGCAAGTGGAAATGAGAGAAAAGGAAAAGAGCCAAGGTAATATTTGAGCAAAACAAACATATTTGAAACTCATACTTGTGGTAAGCTAAATGCCGTGCTGTTATCCCCCATAACAGCTAATGAGTCCCGAATCTGGTTAACCTGAAAAAGTTCCAGGAACTGTGAAATTCTAATCCAAGAAAATGTTGGTCTAGATAGAGCCTACAAGAACAGTCATAGAAGGAATACCTGATCAATATTTTTGTTCCCTGAAAATAAAAAAGACACACCGTCATAAGATCATCAGAAAAGTAAAGCAAGATTAACATAAATAAGCATCGGTCCAACAATGAAGCAAGACTGAGTAAACTAACCATCACTGTTAGGGACATGCCTAAGTGCCTCATCCACCATTTCTTTCACTGATTTTCCTTCTGTATAAAACCCATAAAAATGTCAGTGAATTGCCTCTATATAGAGTGGCAGAAGCAATAGCCTAATCGGAGCAACACGCTTCAACTCCAAAATGAAAGCATTGAGTTCAAATTTGCTCTCCTTAACAAACAAAAAATTCAAACTAAATAGAGAAAAAAAGAGAGGAAAGAGATGCACCAAGAAAGGAATGTCTCTCAAACCACAGCATTCTAAAAAAAGATTAGGAGTATAAGAATGGATCAAAATGAATGTTTAACCAGAAATGTATACAAGCACATAAAATCAATAGGAATCTGATATAGAACAGAAGCTAGAAAGGGATAACTCCAACGCAGATATAATATTACATGCAGTGGCAGTGCTATCATGTCCAAGGTCCATTGACATTTAAAGTAGCAGGCCCTTATGACACTTCATAAAACATATGCTGGAAGACAATTATGAACTTACGCAGAAAATCACGCTGGATAAGCCACAAAAGTTTTGCAGGTTCAAAAGCAATGTCTTGCCCCTAAAAGAATGCAGTTATTTGTTAACTTCCACAACAAAATAGCTTCATTGCACAAGCATAAATATGAAAAATATTTTAGGGAGCAATAAAATACCTTCACTCTGTTCTCCATGTAATATTAGTCAAGCAAACCACAAGAAAGGTTAGTGTCTCTATTAACAGGGACTAAAAAGTAAAATACACCAAGCTTGCTCAGTGCATATAATAAATTGATATTACTTTCAATTTAGTACATGGAAGAAGCACAAACCTTCCATAAAATTCTTCAGCAAGCTCAACAGCAAATGACAGCCGAGATATGTCAGCTTCACGAATCTAATGACAGAATGCACAAACTAGAGCATCAATAAAGAATCAACCCGTTGAAGGCTGCTGCCAATTCTGTGTTTCAACACTTTTGAACCTGAAGTCCACAACCTAATGCATAGACTGCAATTCTATATGAAGACTTTAAATGCTAAAATTCGCAGCATCACTTTTATAAGTGTATAGTATGAGAAGCACTTGGAAAATACCAGGATAGCAATTTAATTTTAGCTGAGATGCAGATTTGCAGAATTTCTTATGAAAACTGTTTTTTGAAAACATTTAGCCTCACGGAATTTAACTTGAATTATAAGGGTTAAAACACTATCATTTCAGCTTCTAATATCTCAACTTTCCAAATAAGAGCATTTGAAAACAAGGAAAATTATAGAAAATTAACTAACCGTCTCAGGCAGGTTGTAAATTAGTACAGAGCTCATAACAGTTGCCAATGCAAAAATCCTGCATCAACAGGAACCAGAAAGGTAATATAACTAAATGTATACCATATAAAGAAAGTTGAAGTACATATGTTGGATTTACCTATCGTCGTATACATTTGACTTCCCAACACTTTCAAAACCCTCGGTGTCAAGGTAGAAAACAGAAGTTCTTACTCCATCAATATCCACTTCTAGCGGGGTTCCCCAAACCCAAATCCCTAATACAGACGAGTGTAAACATCAATTGTGTAACCATTATGCATAATTGTAATATCACTGGTCTCTTACCCTTTGTTTTTGTGTCACGCATGTGTCCAACACCAAATCCTGAGGGATAAACAGGAAAAAGCATACACAACAAGTCATCAAATAGATCACATTCAAAAATATAAGAAAATGTTGAAAGTCACAACAAGGTCCATGAAACAACAAAGTAGCATATGGTAGTGAGAATCCACCTTCATCACAAGACAGTGAAAGAAGTTGATTTAGCAGAAAAGATTTGCCAGAACGGTAGGGACCAATGACCTGAATATATAAATCCAAAAAAGATTGAAAATGTGTGGGGGAACAAAGACCAAAGGAATTATTCTAGAAAAACAAATTAGGTAGAATTTCAAGTTAGATGTGTTATGTAACAGGAACAAACTAATTACTGTCAACTAGTTTTCACCCAGAATAAAGCATTCGAGACCACTGAAGAAATCGGTACATATTGTATGGTTTGTATCTTATACGTGGCAAATATTTCCACTATGATAGCCATAAATTATCAAAACTAATGATTTGCTGCATCAAATTTCTCAAATTTACCTCCCATCAAGATTTCAACACTCATACTCAGGATAAATTTCCCAACACTCATGCTAGCATTTCCATAACATTAGCAAACCTTTTTTTTTTCATTCTTTTCTTACTTTCTTGAGTTGAAAAAAGGGAAATGCACCAACTTTAGTGTAGGAACTAATCAGGAGGATCACTTTGAAGTCTTGTGTGATAATCAATCTGCTATTCAAATTGCCAAGAATCCAGTCCAACATGACCGAACAAAGCATGTGGAGATTGACAGGCATTTTATTGCTGACCAAGTCAACAAAAGGACAGCCACTCTTTCCTACATTCCTTCAAAAGGACAAATTGCAGATATTCTCACTAAGGCTCTGCCAAAGCCTGTTTTCAATAAATTCCTATTCAAGCTGGGATTATACAATGTATATTCTCCAGCTTGAGGGGGAGTGTAGGAATTATAGAAATATATTAAATGTTTTCTACAGATAGATAAATCTTGTTTATGTAGATAAATCTTAGAATAAATCATTTGAGATATTCTAGGATTATTTTATCTTATCTTTTAGTAGTTTATTAGAATAAGGGAATTATTTTCCCAATTAGGTTATGACTCTTTTCTCTATTTAAATTCAGTTCTTTAGTTAATAAAATATAGAAAAATACAGAGAATTACTCTGTTTTCTACATTTAGCACTTCACTTTTTGAGTCCAAATGATATTAAGAGCCTTTCTTATTTCTTTGTTGGAACATGCTTAGCAATTCATATTTTAAGCCTGATTGATATTTGGAGTAAGGTGACCGGAATAAACCCAATAAACTGCAAATCCATACTAGATGTCTGGGAACGGAATCGAAAACTTACAGCAACAGCTGAAATAGGGGTAGTTATTCTGCTGATGGCTTCCAAGCCTTCCCTTGAAAGACGAAGCTTTGTATGACCAGGATCAGGCTCCACAATAGGAAACCTGTATGTATTAATTTATGTAAAAGAGAGAGAGAGAGAGACCAGCATCAGATTAAGTAAAGACAAATTGGGAATATGTGAAGTTATTAGAAAGGCATAAACAACTAGCAGGCAAAAGCTAAATTCAAATCAAACAGCTAGCTGTTGCGTTTAATTTACAACTGAAAAAAAATTCCTACAAAAGCACAAATATTTTTAGCTAATATTCAGCATATGCCCAAAAAAAGGGCCACAAGTCCACAGTAAGTTTTATGGAAAAAAGCAACTTCTTATGCATAAGCACAATGCTTTTTGAAAGAGCTAGAAACCAAGCATCTAACGACAATATTTTTCATTCAGCAGAATGGATTACAAACGCTCCTCTATATTAAAGCAGCAAAGCACATTATTTAGACATGACGCAAACCAAGCAAGATCATATGGATTTCATTCTATAGCTTCACCTCTTTAGTTGCACTACTACAGCAAAAATTCTATAATCTACAAAAGCTGCATTAGTTTCCAAAATAAATTTGCCTCTTAATTCCTTATGCTTCCCTTATATAGCAGCAAAACATTAAAATAAGCTTTGGAGTGTCGGCATAAACCAGCATTAATCATATATAAGAACTTACAAGCAATAGGTGATCTAAAGACTCAAAGAACTAACTGCTCATTAGTTCCATCAAACAACTGGCACTCTCAAGAACATCACGCAGAGCAGGAACCCTTAACTGTAACAAGAATTCCAGAATCTCAATACTAAAAGAATCGCTTCATTGAAGGATTAATACCATGATCTATCTGACTAAGCAATTGCATATCAAATTTGAATCAAGCTTTAACCTTTTCAAGATTTGTTTTTGTCATTTAACATGAAGTTGCCAATACTTAACATCCCATATAACATCAAGCCTAAACAGAAAGTCAACAAATTGCCTCTCAGAATATTATTTCGTGCTCAATCCTAATGGTATTAGACCAAATCAGGAACACATCCAAGAATATAAAAAAAAAAAACTAATTGGCGGCAATAGCTACAAATAAATCAACAATGTGCCAACGAGATCTTTAAAAAAAATGCAAACGAAAGTGTCTCTTTTTAAAGCTAATAAATAAACAAAACATATCCTAGTCAACTCTTTAACTACTCCCAGCAATAAAATCAAATTCAATACAGCATCAAAGTTTAAATACAAACAAAATAAACAGAAACAAAGGGAACTTACGGTTGATGAAAATTATCAATTGAGGAAGACCCAGATACCAAAAAGAAGAGAAGAATCGAAAAAACAAAGATCCAATAAGAAATCTCCATTGTTAGCAAAGATCGCTATTTTCCCAATGCAGATAGAAGAACTATACGAATAAGGCAAACATGAAAAGAAAGAAAGAAAAAATAAAAGGAAAGAAATAAAAAGGTAACGGCAAGAATGGGATCTAACGAGACCCTGTAGAAGGGTGTACGTTAAGCATCGTAAACCCGCATGAGAGGAAATTTCAGAGAGAAAAACTACATATGAAACCCAAAAGAAACAAAAATGAAGAAACAGGACATGAAATTTGGAGTGTAGAGCAGGGGATCCGTGCCTTCACGGATCAGAGCTTTTTTTTCTTCCTATTTTTTTTTTTTTTCAAAATTTCTTGTTATTTTCTATGTTGGGGAAGTGGAAGGGTGTGGTAAATAGGGTTAAAATGAAAGACGAAGGGTGGAATTTATAAATTAACGGTGATGTTAACCGTCAAGTTGAGAACACTCGGAGGTCAAATGTATACGTGTCTTGTTTTTTTTTGGTAAGTTGACAAAAGTACTTCTCTTATGGGTTTTTTTTTTTTTTTTTTCAAATATTCGAAATAGATAGTTTTTATTGAGTCTGTGTTACGATTTAATTTATCATGAATTCAGTTGAATCATGATTAAAATATTTTTTTTAATATTTTTACTTCATAATTTCATTACAAATCTTTTTTTTTTATATTAATTCTTACAAATATATTTATTGCATGAATAGTAAGTCTACTATAATCTAATATTATTCTAATAAATTATAATATTGATAAATTAGTAACATTGCTTAATTCTATACTACTACATGTTGCATGCCATTAAAATGGTTCCAACAATTAGTTAGCTATAATAACTTGTTTGTGGATTGTTTCATCTTTGAAGCTGATGCAGATATATTTAATATATACTAATAAGATTTTTGTACGTAGATATTAATGTAAACTGCATCTAATATCATTAAATTATTAATAAATTAATGGTGGATCAGTATCCAATGATAAGTAGAAGAACATACTTTAGGTTTAAGTTAATCTGATTCGAAAATAGGAGAAAAAAGTTGTTTCATGAAAAAAATTAAACTATTGAAGAAATTGGGAAGGAGAGTTATTAATTGGTGCGGGTGGTACAAGCAAAGAAGGTCATATAGCAATGATTTCAACAATTCAATGACTTAAATGATAGCAAGAATTTTCATCCCTATCCCAGCCCTGCGTCCCGTTGCGGGTACAAAACCCAAAACCATCCTCGCCCCACCACCCACGTGGGTCCTTAGACCCACCTAATCCCTGCTATACCCGCCCCACGACCCGATTCATATAATATATTTATAAGTATCAGTTAAATAAATATAAACCAATTTTTTTTTTGAAAAAGTATGAAATACCTGTCCTTCGGACTCCCACCACATATGTGACATTATTCCAACTGTCACCATTTAAAAAAAAAAGTCGTCGTGACCCTTTAATGGTAAATAAAATATAACTTCAATACGAGTTTAAAAAATTCAAAAAATAAAGTCCTTACATAATATCCAAATACAAACAAGTTCTCAGATACATCATAAATGTCTTCAAATGCAACACAAGTGCAAAAATTAAATACTATTAAATTAATAAAATACTATTAAATTAATTTTTAAATTAATTTTTTTTATAAATGTTTATTTTTTATATATGCTTATTATATTATGCGGGGCGGGGTGGGGCGGGTACAAGGTCATACCCACCCCTGCTCCACCACCCACGACGGGTCTAATTTTTGTCCCCATCTCCGCCCCACCACCCGCGAAACCTGTACCTATCCCCGCCCAATTGGGTGCGAAGTGGGGCGGGACCCCGCAAAACCCGCCCTACTGACATCCCTAATTGCAAAAGTCGTATACCCAACGCACCGGCTTTCAATTCCTTATCTATTTAAACTCAGACTTTTACTTACATCAAAGTATACAAGTCACACACACATAGTTTATCATCCACTCAGAATTAAGGCATGTCACATTGTGAACGTCACAAGTGAATAAATTTATAAAAAGATTTAGGATCTATTCTACTTGTGTCATATTAGATGTATAGTCAGTCCAGTCAGTCACATCTATGTCTCTATCTTCTGGGAGTCATCCGCTCCGATACCTAAAATAAAGCATCTCCCCAATTTGACTTGATAGATGACATATTAGTCTTTCAATCAGTTTGCTCATTTCCGATTAGACTAAGGACATGTTTAGGTTCATCTACTAATACAAGTTATCTTTCTATATTACGATCCGACCACGTAATATCGCTTAATATTAGTTAAACATTAGATAACTAGTGAGACAATATTTGTTTCCATTTTGCTTTGTGTGCAAAAACATGTAATGCAATATATAAAGAGTATTAATGTAAATAACGAATATTATTATTAAACCAATTTTTTCAAAAAATACAAGTATACATAGACGAAAATACTACACTTAGGGTATCAGATTCAACAATAACTTGACCATGTAATGCAACTTAGTATTAGTTAAATGTTAGATAATCAATGAGCCAATATTTCTTTCATTTTACTTTGCATACAAAAATTGTTTAAGGCATTATTCAAAAGATATTTAATAATAATGATGGAATTTTATTAGACCAATTTGTTCAAAAAATTACAAGTATATGTAACTACACTAAGGACACTATATCTTAATAGTCTCCCATTTGCTCTAGTGAAGTAGATAAGTCATATTTTACATTCTCATGACTTCTACATGTTTCTCAAAACTCCTAGCCACTAGAGTCTTGGTAAACGAATCCACAAGGTTGTCCTCATATGCATCCAACATCCACTATTCCATATGTTACAACCTCCCATATCTTGTGATATTTTTTATCCATGTGTTTTGTCCGCTTGTTGTTCCTAGTCTCTTTGTTGTTGGCTATTGTCGCACTATTATCACAATACAATGTGATAGTTTTTTTTTTTATACCAGGAATGACTTCGAGATTCGTAAGGAACTTTCGAAACGATATTACTTCTTTTGTTGCCTCAGAAGTAACCACATATTCGATCTCAATAGTGGAGTCGACAATATAACCTTGCTTGACACTTCTCCACACTATGACTCTACTGCCTAAGACAAAAAAACTAAGGTTGCAATTAAAAAGTGATTTTAAAAGAAGTGATTTTGAAAAATATGGTGAAGTACTTTGAAAAAGTGTGGTTTGTTAATTTTTAGTGTTCTTTATTGCCGCCAAAAATTGCGTTTGAAAGTTAAAAGCTCATTTTCAGATATGATAGTAGAAAGTAAAAACTTAACAAAGATATATGATATTTAAATAATTTAATATAATGTTATATGAAATATCAATTTTAAATATCTTTTAGGTAATTAATATAAATTATTTATAAAACTAATGATTATATATAGAATATTTAAAAAAACAAATATAATAATAAATAAGATTTAAATAATTTAATAGAATGGTATATAAAATATAAATTAATCTACTTTTATATATATATTTTAAATAGTTAATATAAATAAGGATATTTTGATCATTTTCACTTATAAATACAAAAGCCAAAAGCACTTAAATCAAATTTTTACTGCCCTTTTGACTCTAAAAAACAAGTGTTCTTCATTACATCTACGGTTAAAAAACTCCACTTTTGACTTGAAAGTGCTTTTCGATAAGAATCCTTAATAATGTTTGACACTTTTTTAAGGTGAATGTACCTAAGAGGTCCCTTTTATTATAAGAACCTATCAAATTAGTCTCTGTATTATTAATTAGATCAATTTAGTCCTATTATTAAAAAGAATCAAATAAGGCCAAATAGGAACAGAGTTAATTTTTATTGTTTAAAAAATATTATTTATTATTTAAAAAAGTTAATATTTTTTATTTTTTTATTTTATGAATAAAACCTTTTATTCGAAATCGAAATGCAATTGAAAAAATAATTATTTTTAAGATATTTTCCACATTATTATTTTGCTTGGTTTATCATTGATTTGGTCAGAGAGTAATATATAAACTGTTTGTTAAAGAATACTTAATAACAAAATGTGGTGTCTTATTTTATATCATTTTAGTGAGAATTGAATACTTGTATGTTTAGATTTCATGAAGCAAAATATATATATATATATATATATATATATATGACAGGGACTTGCAAAGTCAATTGAGAAAAGTTCAACCATGGTGTGATTACTTTTAAATATAAATTTAAATATTTTATTATAATGAGATTTTATGAGATTTTTTAAATTAATAATTGAAATAAAAAAGAAAAAAAATATTAATTCATCGTGGATCATGTCAAATAGGATTTATATTGAGAAATGTGAGTTGTCTGTTTAACGAATTCAACTAGTTTTAACATTAAAGAAGGAGAAAAAATTATTTTCAAAAAGAAAAACAACGACATATCTAATAGCCGATTTAAGAAATTTCAAGTTACCATCACATTTCTTAATTTTTGATGTGGCTTAATCAAATATTAAATTTTAAAAAAACTAGTCTCACAAAATCTCACTATAACAAATAATATATATATACCTCAACTGTTAAATCATAGTTGTTAAATTGTAATTATCATAAAATACTTTTTATTTTTATTATTTTTCATATCCATTTTATTATTCGTGTTTGAGATTTGTAGTTATTCCTTTTAATAATATTATCTTCAAAATTTAAATAAATATGATATTTTTGAATAATGATAAAAACAAATAAGATTAAATCACTTTTTGGGCTTGAATTTGTCAACTAATTTTATATTAGGGCTTGAACTTTTTTTATCCAAGTTAAATCCTGAACTTGGTAACTAATTCCACGTTTTAATCTAAATCTTTATTCAAATTAATCCCTAAACTTGACAATGGTAAAATGATAAAAAAAATTAAGATTTTAATTAAAGGAAAGACTTGATAACTTAATTACTGTATATTAAAACTTTACCATTGCCATTACCATTACCATTACCAGTACCAATTATCCTTGAACTATGATAAATTGAATCCGTTGAAGGGTTGGATTATTTATTCAAGTTTTGAAAGTTTGTTTAGAAAAAAATTGAAAAAATATTGTCGAAACCATTTTTTGAAAATGAGAATCGACTTTGGTTTTGAAAACGAAAATAAAAAACGGGGGTCGCCACCAATCCTTTTTGATGAGGTGTGATCGGGTCACCTCGTAAAACGGTTTTTTTAATAAACAGTTTGATTTATCAAAACAACGATTTCGGTCTACGAAACTCAAAAAATGGATTCGGGAGTCGGTTACGTACGAGGAAAGGTTAGCACCCTCGATACGCCCAAAATTGGTACCTAATTGATTAATTGATGTCTCAATGTCGAAAATTTGAAAAGATTTTAAAATACGAATCCTTTAGAAAATGTTTGGATAATTAGAATTGGACATCGAAATTTTCTTGTTCCGAAAAGATGAAATATCACATCTAGCACGATAGGACACGATGTTTCGACCCTTGATACCAAGATCATTTCATGATTTCCAAAATTCATACATTGCAATTTTAAAAAGGGTATTCCACTATTTGGCCAAACCAAAAAACCGAAACCCAGCACGATTGAGCACGATTTTTCAGATTTCTAAAACGCGAAATATCGCCTTATTCTTTAGAAATCCTTATCCCGAGATAACACGTCGCATCCAATGAGTTAGGACACAACGTTTTTGCATTTCCGGGGATAGATTTTTTATTCAAAACTTATTTATTTTAAAAGTATATTCCACTATTTAGGTTAATCGAGAAAAATCGAAACCCAGTAAGTTAGGGCACGATTTTCTGAAATTCCTAAATACGAAATATTGCCTTTATGAAAGAAATCAATTTTGTATCGGGTAAAAGTTAATATAACACAAGTTTGTAATAAAATGTAAAAAATGAATGTGTGTAGCAAAATAGTAAGAAATGCGTTAGTACGAGTGTCAACATATAAGACAAAAATGAAGTAAACAAATAGAATGAATAAGCTAAAAAAGGAAAGAAGATAATAAGTAAGCTAAATATATTTAATATATAAGAGAAATTAACAGGAAATGAGAAAACGAATAAATAATATGTAAAATAAATAATAATAATGATAATAACTATGCATAAAATAGCAAAATACGATAATAATTGAAATAATAATAATATATTTAAAATAATATTAATCGAAAATAACAATGCTCATAAAAATATATAAATAATAAAACATGTTAATAATAATAGCAAAAGGTAAAAATAAGATAGTAATAGTAGTAATAATTATAATTAATGATATAAAAAATAATGATAATGGTAATAATAATAAAAAGTAAAATGGTAATACTAATAATAATAGTATAGTATAGTAATAATAATAATGGTAATAATAATAATAATAATAATATTAAATAATAATAACAAAAAATAATAATAATAAAAGCAAATAATAAATTAATAAGAAAAAATGATGATAATAATAGAAAATATAAAAGAATAAGTAAGAAAATAATAATAATACGAGTGGTAGTCATATAATAGTAATAAAAACTTAATAGTAATTCGATAAATAAATAAGTAATGCATAAAATAGTAAAATGATAATAATAATAATAATAATAATTAATGAAGATAAACAACATGTGAAGAGAAATTTAAAATAAATACTATCTAGAACAATTTAAATAAATAATATCTAATGTCAATTAAAAAGGAAAATAATTAGACAAATTAATAAGCAAATAATTATATAAATTAATTAGAGGACTGTATTGAAATCAGAACAAAATTCAAGGATAAAACTGCGAATAAATAAAAATGAATTATTAGGGATTGAGATAGAACACGCTTAAAGTAAGAGGGACTGATTGGGAAAATATTCCCAGCCCTTATGCGCATCTATGGGTCAAGGATCCAATTTAAAACCCAACAAAATTAATGGTGAAATCTGTAAAAAAAAAAAAGGAAAAATAACAAAATGGGCCTGATTGAATGGCGCTGCAATGGGGAGGGATCTGTTGCGCAAATATCCCTTTGAAGGGACAATGGCAGCTTCCCTTGCATCGAACGGCGTCGTTTAATTGAATGTATAAATCCATTTTTTAGGTTTTTTTTTTCATTTGCGTCTTTCTTCTTCCAAAAATAAAAAAGATTGCAGGTTCTCTCCCTCCCCCTTTTCATGCCCGATGGTTGGGCTTCCCCGGCCGTTCGTCGCTTCGCGCCACCGTGCCACCACCGTATCGGTGGCCGGCGATGCGTGGGGGTGGGCCTTTGTGTCCCGTTTCGAAGCCCCCTTTTGAAGGACATGCCTTCGGGCTCCGAAGAACCGAATGAAGAAGAAAAAAAACCTCCCCTTTTGGCCTTCGATCCTGCTTCGTCGACGGAGAGAAGACCCCGACGGCGCGACCCCGGGGTTCAGGTGAGTTCCTTTTCGTTTCTTTTTCGATTTAGTTTTAAAAAATCTTAAAAATAAAAAAATAAAAACGGGAAATAAATAAAAACAATAGTTAATAACAGTAAAAAAAATGAAATCAACCTTCTAAAATTTATGTTTGGTTTTCGATTGCTGAATGTTCTTTTTTTTCCTCTTTTGAATTCGGAAAAATCTCCCCTGATACATTCATTTTTGATAGCTTTTATAGCCGAATAATATTACAAAATAATAGCTTTTCTCTGCTTTTTCTTTCTGCTATTGGTTTTCTGCTCTGTTGCGTGTTCTCCTTGATTTGCAGGTAGCTAGGGGCATGGTGGAGCAGGTGGCTGTGGCAGGGTCGGTGGCAGAGGCACGTGGGGCAACAGACGAGGGAGCGGCGCCTAAGGTTTCTGGAACCCTAGGTTTTTCACAAACTTTTTATTTTTTGGGCCTGTTGGGCCACTTGTAAGATTGGGTTTTTATTATTTATTGTTTTTTTGTTTTTTAGTTTCTGATTGGTAGTGGGCCGGGCAAAAATGACCAATTATAAATATAATATCTAAAAAATAGATTTGAGTAGTTGATTAAGTCTTAGTTTAGTTGACATCAACATTGTAGCTAGTGTAAGAGGACGTAGGTTCGAGTGTGCTGAAGCGTACTATCCTCTTATTTAAGAGTTAGGGAGAAACTATGCCTAGTTTTAGGCATTGTATCAAAAAACAAAAATTAATAATCATCATGTAAATAAAATAAATAATTTTTTTTGGTAAAAAAACCCATTCAATATATGAGTGGGCTTGAATTTAAATATTTAACATCTTACCCAACCTACTTGAATATTTTCTATTTTTTTTGTTTTATACATTATATTATATGAAATTTAAATATGTAATGTTATAATGTAAATATTAAAAATATATATAATATAACAACATACATAAACTATATGTGCGATAAGTGGCACATCTCTTTTTTCTGTTTTTCTTTAAAAAAAAAATTTAAATCTCTTAAAATCAACTTGATAAATTATTTTTTGTATATTTGAATGAATAATATTTTTATTTTTTTTGAAAATTCGACTGGACTTTTATAAAATCTTACACCATATCAAAACAAATAGTTTCAGCTTCACTCGACTTGAGTCCAATAAAGAAAGCCAATTAATAATAAAGACAAAGCAACAGGACCCAAATCTACACAGAATTGGCCCATGAAAATTAAATTAATGAAACAAAAAAAAAACCCTAATCCTATCCTATTCTAGTCGAGAGCAACAACTGGACACCATAAGTCAGTGTCTTTTCACATCACCGTCCCAGCTTATTGATGATAGCAGATTTCAAAAAATCTTTTAGTCTTCTACTACCGTCTTTCACAAAGCCTTCTTTCTTTTTATCAGTCTGGTTGTCTTGGCCGACGTTTCTCTAGTGCGCGACAAACGTAACTCGGAACACCACCCAGCAAGTAATGTCCTTCTCCCTTTTTTAGTGCTTCGCTCGCAAGAATATGGGCATATGTATTCTCTGCTTTAGGGATAAAATGGAACCCAATTTCTTGAAAATGAATCTTTTTGCTGTGGATATCTCTGATGAGTGCCCCAATAACCGATCTGTCGAAATCTATAGTTTGGCATTTCTTTATTACAGTTCTTGAATCTCCCACTATTTCCAGAATACTAAGACCCATAGAAATTCCTAATCGCATGGCTTGTAATCCTGCATGTGCCTCCCCCTCAAATGAAAATGATACTTTGGAGTGAATAACCGTCTTTGATGCCAAGAGCTCGCCCCCCACATCTCGTACTACCAGTCCCGAAGCAGATCTGAAGGATCGTTGGTCAAAGGCTGCGTCAAAGTAAATTGTCACCCTCGTTCTTGATACGAGCTCACCTACGACGCCTACGATGGAAGCCAACCAAGACTGCCTAGTGGACCAATTACGCGTGCCCGTGCCAAGCAATTTAAAGATGCTATTTCAGCTTTGGTGGAACAAACTTGGAATGAAGATAGAAAGGAGTTCAAGGATGTGCCGAATATTTACAACTTAATTGAGGCCGAAATTTGCTCAGCTAGCTAGTTCGGCTGCTAGCTCATTAAATACTTTATTATGCATTATTTATTTAGTTTTAATACAACTTAATTAGTTAATTAAGTATGTCTTAAACTCAATTTAATTTGTCTTAGTTTATTACATGAATTAATGATGTCTAGGACTTAGCCGAATTTTAATGTGTCTTAGTTAGTTTTTATTTAAGTTGTCTAAATGTTAATTACTATGTCTAAATTGTGTTTTTAATGTGTCCAGCCGAATTTGGCCTGAAATGAATGGATTTAACTCTTTTTGTAGGTTCAGCCGAATTTGGGAGTATATTAGGCTAGGTTCATGCATGGAAGATTCATGCATGGGACGGTTCATGAATGAACCTTTTTAATGCATGTTTGCTGCACCATTTGGCTCCCCAAGGTGACCATTCGACCAAAGGTTACCAGCAAATAAATTCTTCAAGTTTGGCCGATTGTCTTCCCAAGAGAGCATCCATGCATTCACACTTGCTGTTCACACAAGGAGTCTATTCGGCGGGCGTAGTTCACATTCAAAGGGCTATTCAAGCTTCATGTTCACACACTTGGGGCTGTTCAAAGACCTTCTTAATTGCTCCTACCCTTTCAGCCAAGAGGTGCCAATTCAATGAGCCAATTAAGGCTATGGCCGAACCTAGACATGGCCATTGGCCTTCTCATGCATTCATGTTTTCAAAAATACATTTGCTTAAGCCTTAAGCTGACCATTGGAGCTCCTCATTCAGCCGAATCTTGCTGGGCATTTTAGTGGTTTAATTCTGGAAATTTCTAGCTTATTCTAGCTTAGTTTACTTAGCCATTAAGCCTTGTTTGTGGCCATTCGGCTAGCTAGTAGCTTAGGTTATACATAGTTGTTTAATTTGTTTGAGAAAGAACTTTGGATGCTGAATGAAATTTTCTTATTGTGAGTTATTCAATCCCGTTATTCTTCAAGGTTCAAATTGACTTATCTAGTAACTAGTGGCGTCAATCTGACTTTGTTTCGAACTTATCATCCAATCGGGTGTGGCGTTCAAAACCAATACCGCTGGTTCCTATCTTGCTAGATAGCGGGTCTCGGTTTTTTCCAACTTTCATCTATTCACTTGAAACGTATAAGATTCGAGTCTTTAATTTGCTATTAAGGGTTCTTTCTTGTTTCAGCCGACCAACCATTATCCATCCACCATCTTTGTTTTACTTTTAAAACCGCTGCCATTTACTTAATTCCTAAATTTTCCCTTTTGTTAAAATTAAAACGAAATCTACCTAATTTCTGACCGGGCAACATTATGACTCGTTTCCAATTCCGATACGAGTTCGTATCATTTTGGTATTGGAGCTATTTAAATTAGGTGCGTTTTTGTTACTTCCGAGGAGTTGAAAAAAATTTCAAAAAAAATTCAAAGTTGTAATTTTCGATTTTATTTGTATTCAAATATATATTGTATTTGAAGTAAAAAAATTTACGAAATTGTAAAAAAAAATACGAAATAATATAAAAAAAAGGTGTGTAGTTATTTGCACGTTCTTGTTTATCTTCATTCTCATCTGCTATTCCCGATCACCGAGACCATTCTACCCACGTCTCTTCTACCTCCAACGCCACACATACCAAATTCTATTTTCTTTCAGCCTACCCTTACCTATAACATTTTCCTTTTGCTTAGCCCCTTGAAGCCGACCTACGAGTTGGTAATAAGTCTAAGGTAACCTTCCAGAATTTCGAGAGGTGGATTCGAGTGGTAAAAGGCACGAGTGAATTCATTAAAGAAAAAGCCGATTTTGAGTGAAACACGAGTGTGAGTGTTCATTATTATGCTTTTCTTTGTGAGAGACTTAGTGAGGGTTGTGTTGAGGTTTCTTTTTTTTCTTCTTCAATCAACAAGTCTAGAAGTCCGAAACGACGCATAGTGAGCGGAGGTACATCTAATGCCACCGGTGGTGGAGGAGGTCAACAACCACGAAGGAATGTCCCCGGAGGTGGAGTACCCGACTTGCAAGTGCAAGCCATTATAAGGGAAATTACATGGTTGTTCCAGCCCCAATTTGATTCCATCCAAGAGCGTATGGACCAAATGGAAGAACGTAGTCAGCATGCAAACACCCCTCCAATTCCGAGAAGGGAACAAGAACGGCCTTGGCATTATGACAATGATTTGTATGAGCCAAGTGACGTGGAGAGTGATCAGGCCTCCCGACAAAGTGAACGGAGGAGAGGGCAACGAGCGCGAGGTCCAAGGGATTGAGAGCGGGCCGATGACGACTTGAAAAATATCAAAATAGCGGTACCTGCTTTTCAAGGGCGGTCAGATCCTGAAGCCTACCTCGAGTGGGAGAAGAAGGTGGAATTAGTTTTCGAATGTCACAACTATTTAGAAAGTAAAAAGGTGAAGCTTGCTGCCATCGAGTTTTCTGATTACGCCATCATTTGGTGGGATCAATTAACGATGAGTCGAAGGCGAAACGGTGAACGTCCGGTGTCTACGTCGGCTAAAATGAAGGTGATCATGCGAAAACGATTCATTCCAACCTACTACCACCGCGAACTTTATCAAAAGCTTCAAAGTTTGACCTAAGGCCATCGAAGCGTTGAAGATTATTACAAGGAAATAGAAGTGGCCATGATTCGAGTCGACACAGAGGAAGACCGAGAAGCTACCATGGCACGATACCTCGCCGACCTTAACCGCGATAGGATCAATATCATGGAGTTGCACCACTATGTTGAGGTTATTGACATGGTCCATATGGCCATAAAGGTCGAGAAACAACTTAACAGGAAAGGTACGACTCGAACATTTTCTAACACTTCCTCAACAATAAAGTGAGGGTAAGGGACCAACAAACGAGATGTTCTGAATCGAGTCAATGAGGTGAGTGGCACCGCGAAACCTAATAAGACAAGTGGCGAGACCGGTAAAGGCAAGATGGAAGCTGTCCCAAATAGGACTCGAGACATCAAGTACTTCAAATGTCGGGGTCGGGGGCACATCGTGAGCCAATGCCCAAACCGAAACGCGATGTATATTCGAGAAGATGGTGAGATTGAGTCCGAGAAAAAAAACGAGGACGAAGCTGAAAATGGTGAGATCCTAGTTGTGAAGAAAAGTCTAAGTCTACAAAGTGTTGAAAACGAGCAACAACGAGAGAACATCTTTCATACGTGCTGCCAAGTGCAAGGGAAGATTTGCTGCATCATCATTGGTGGAGGGAGTTGTACTAGCGTAGCTAGTACAATGATGGTGGAGAAACTCGGATTGGCTACAACCAAACATCCCTATCCATACAAGCTACAATGACTTAATGACGATGGCGAATTAAAGGTGACAAAGCAAGTTCTAGTTTATTTTACGATTGGAAAATATCAAGATGAAGTATTGTGCGACGTTGTGCCGATACATGTGGGGCACCTTATTCTAGGTCGACCCTGGCAATTCGATAAGCTGGCTATTCACGACGGCTACACCAACCGATACACCTTCAAGCACTTGGGCCGAACGGTGACTTTAGCCCCACTCACACCGAAGCAAGTTTACGACGATCAACTAAAGATGAGAGCGTCCATTGAAAAATTGAGAGAAAATGAGCCAGATAAGAAAAATAAAAAAGAAAAATAAAAGAGTTCAGAAAAAAATAAAGGCAAAAAAATGAGTGACAAAAAAAGAGAGATCGAAACAAAAGATGAAAAAAAGAATTTCTTTGTGAAAGAGAGAGATGTACAAAAATCCATGTTATTGAAGCAGCCTTTGCTTGTACTTTTGTACAAAGAGAGTCTGCTTGGCACTAACAAATTCGATAATAATCTACCATCTCATGTGTTGTCTTTGTTGCAAGAATTCCAAGACGTGTTCCCGGAAGAAATCCCAAGCGGATTGCCACCCATACGCGGGATTGAACACCAAATAGACTTTGTGTCGGAGCCACCATTCCAAACCGTCCTGCTTATCAGAGTAATCCTAAGGAGACGAAGGAACTACAAAGACAAGTAAACAAGCTACTTGAAAAGGGCTATGTGCGTAAAAGCCTAAGTCCTTGTGCCGTGCTAGTTTTGTTAGTTCCCAAGAAAGATGAAACGTGGAGGATATGCGTAGACTGCCGTGCCATCAACAAAATTACAATCAAATATCGACCTCCCATTCTGCGATTGGACGATATGCTCGACAAGTTGAGTGGAGCCTACTTGTTCTCGAAAATAAACCTTAAAAGCGGATACCATCAGATACGCATGCGTGAAGGCGACGAGTGGAAGACCGCCTTCAAGACTAAGCAAGGACTTTATGAATGGCTCGTTATGCCATTTGGCCTAACGAACGCCCCGAGCACCTTCATGAGACTCATGAATCACGTCTTGCGTTCGTTTATTGGTAGATTTTGTGTAGTATATTTTGATGACATACTTGTTTATAGCAAAACTTTAGACAAGCATGTAAAGCATTTAAAGTCTGTTCTCGAAGTATTGCGAAAAGAAACCTTGTATGCGAATTTGAACAAGTGTGCATTTTGTACTAACAAAATTGTTTTTCTAGGTTTTGTCGTCAGCTCGGAGGGCCTTGAAGTTGATCAAGACAAAGTCAAAGCGATCCAAGATTGGCCCTGACCGACGAGCATCTCCCAAGTTTAAAGTTTCCACGGATTAGCCAGCTTCTATAGACGGTTCGTGCCGAACTTTAGCACATTGGCTGCACCATTAACCGAGGTAATCCGTAAAAACTCTACTTTTAATTGGGGAGAAGAACAAGAAAAAGCATTTTTGAAAATTAAAGATTGTTTGACCCATGCACCCTTATTAGCTTTGCCTAATTTTGACAAAACTTTCGAGTTAAAATGTGATACATCAGGTTTAGGGATTGGAGCGGTACTTATGCAAGACGGACGCCCCATTGAGTATTTTAGTGAAAAGCTCAACGGCGCTGCTTTGAATTACCCAACGTATGATAAGAAATTGTATGCGCTAATTCGAGCCCTGGAAACTTGGCAACATTATTTATGGCCCAAAAAGTTCGTGATTCATACCGATCATGAGTCCTTAAAACACTTAAAGGAGCAGCACAAATTGAACAAGCGTCATGCCAAGTGGGTTGAATTTCTTGAATATTTTCCCTACGTTATTAAATATAAAAAAGGTAAAGATAATATAGTGGCTGAGGCACTATCTCGGAGGTACGCGTTGCTAAACATTTTGGATTTCTAAATTACTTGGGTTTGTATTTCTTAAAGATCTATATGCAAACGATGATGATTTTGGTGAATTTTTTAGGTTTTACGAAAAGGAAGCTTATGAGAAGTATTATCGCCATGACGGGTATTTGTTCCGAGAAGGAAAACTTTGCATACCCCAAGGATCCATACGAGAAGTGTTGCTCGATGAGGCTCATAGTGGCGGGTTAATGGGACATTTTGGCGTAGCCAAGACCTTGGCCACACTCTAACAGCACTTCTATTGGCCCAAGATGCGGAGAGATGTTGAACGATTCTGTGGGCGATGCCTAGCATGTAAAAGGGCTAAGTCTCGAATTAAGCCCCATGGTTTGTATAAACCCTTACCTGTCCCTGAAACTCCTTGGACTGATATATCTATGGATTTCATACTAGGCTTACCAAGAAGTAAAAATGGCCGAGACTCTATTTTTGTGGTTGTGGATAGATTTTCTAAGATGGCCCATTTTATAGCTTGTCATAAAACCGATGATGCTGTAAATGTTGCTAACTTGTTTTTCAAAGAAGTGGTTAGGTTGAATGGCATGCCAAGGACTATCGTGTCCGACCACGACGCAAAATTCCTTAGCCATTTCTGGAGAACGTTGTGGGGGCGTTTGGGAACCAAGTTGTTGTTTTCCACGACTTGCCACCCGCCAACGGACGGCCAAATCGAAGTCGTCAACCGAATTCTTTCTACGTTGCTTCGAGCAATTATTCAGAAAAACATAAAGACGTGGGAAGACTGTTTACCGCATATGGAGTTTGCATATAATCGTTCTGTTCATTCTGCTACTAAATATTCGCCATTTGAAATTATCTATGGCTTTAATCCTTTAACACTGCTTGATCTAATGCCTTTGTCTTCTAACCAACTTGTGAATGTAGACGGTAAGCGCAAGGCCGAGTATGTTAAACAATTACACCAAAAGGTTAGGGACAATATCGAAGCGAAGACCAAGGAGTACGAGCAACGAGCTAACAAAGGTCGTAGACGCATTATTTTTGAACCGGGGGACTGGGTTTGGGTTCACATGCACAAGGAAAGGTTCCCCGCGCAAAGGCGATCCAAACTTCTTCCAAGAGGAGACGGCCCATTTCAAGTCCTTGAACGGATAAATGAAAATTCTTACAAATTGGACTTACCTGGTGAGTACAATGTTAGCGCGAGTTTTAATGTTTCTGATTTGTCTCATTTCGATGCAGACGATGATTTGAGGATAAATCGTTTTGAAGAGGGGGGATGATACGAGCTCGCCTACGACGCCTACGATGGAAGCCAACTAAGACGCCATCAAGCTGCCTATTGGACCAATTACGCGTACCCGTGCCAAGCAATTTAAAGATGCTATTTCAGCTTTGGTGGAACAAACTTGGAATAAAGATAGAAAGGAGTTCAAGGATATGCCGAATATTTACAACTTAATTGAGGCCGAAATTTGCTCAGCTAGCTAGTTTGGCTGCTAGCTCATTAAATACTTTATTATGTATTATTTATTTAGTTTTACTACAGCTTAATTAGTTAATTAAGTATGTCTTAAACTCAATTTAATTTGTCTTAGTTTATTACATGAATTAATGATGTCTAGGACTTAGCCGAATTTTAATGTGTCTTAGTTAGTTTTTATTTAAGTTGTCTAAATGTTAATTACTATGTCTAAATTGTGTTTTTAATGTGTCCAAATTAATTTGGCCTGAAATGAATGGATTTAACTCTTTTTGTAGGTTCAAATTAATTTGGGAGTATATTAGGCTAGGTTCATGCATGGAAGATTCATGCATGGGACGGTTCATGAATGAACCTTTTTAATGCATGTTTGTTGCACCATTTGGCTCCCCAAGGTGACCATTCGACCAAAGGTTACCAAAGAAATAAATTCTTCAAGTTTGGCCGATTGTCTTCCCAAGAGAGCATCCATGCATTCACACTTGCTGTTCACACAAGGAGTCTATTCGGCGGGCGTAGTTCACATTCAAAGGGCTATTCAAGCTTCATGTTCACACACTTGGGGCTGTTCAAAGACCTTCTTAATTGCTCCTACCCTTTCACCAAGAGGTGCCAATTCAATGAGCCAATTAAGGCTATGGTCGAACCTAGACATGGCCATTGGCCTTCTCATGCATTCATGTTTTCAAAAATACATTTGCTTAAGCCTTAAGTGACCATTGGAGCTCCTCATTCAGCCTAATCTTCTTTGGGCATTTTAGTGGTTTAATTCTGGAAATTTCTAGCTTATTCTAGCTTAGTTTACTTAGCCATTAAGCCTTGTTTGTGGCCATTCGGCTAGCTAGTAGCTTAGGTTATAAATAGTTGTTTAATTTGTTTGAGGAAGAACTTTGGATGCTGAATGAAATTTTCTTATTGTGAGTTATTCAATCCCGTTATTCTTCAAGGTTCAAATTGACTTATCTAGTAACTAGTGGTGTCAATCTGACTTTGTTTTGAACTTATCATCCAATCGGGTGTGGCGTTCAAAACCAATACCGCTGGTTCCTATCTTGCTAGATAGCGGGTCTCGATTCTTTTTAACTTTCATCCATTCACTTGAAACGTAAAAGATTCGGGTCCTTGATTTGCTATTAAGGGTTCTTTCTTGTTTCAGCCGACCAACAATTATCCATCCATCATCTTTGTTTTACTTTTAAAATCGCTGCCATTTACTTAATTCCTAAATTTTCCCTTTTGTTAAAATTAAAACGAAAGCTACCTAATTTTTGACCGGGCAACATTACGACTCCTTTCCAATTCCGATACTAGTTCGTATCAGTTCTCATGTCAACATACTTGTGGCTTCTGTCTATTTTTAAGGTGAGTTTCTTTTCCTCTATGCCATCCAACTCAGAAATATAACTGTAAATTTGTGTCGAGATGTCCCTACCCGTCGTACTTTCTCTTTCATAGATTAACCGATTTCTATATGTCCAGATTAACCAAAGTCCACAACAAAAAAGACGACATTGTTCGCTAGTCCCCCCACTAAAAACCCAGGTAAGCCATTCCCACATGCTTTGAATGACATTATTAAGTACCCATGAAAGGTTTGAATTCATCCATACTTCAACCGTTGTAGGAGACTGCCGAAAAATATGGTTACTGTCTTCCTCATATTGACGACACCGGGGACAGTGCACTTCCACAACCACTTTTTTATGCTTGAGATTAGTTAGAGTAGGAATATAATTCCAGGAGATTCTCCATACTGTTATTTTAACTTTCGAAAGAATGTATAAAGTCCATAGTTTTCTGTAAAAATCTTTAGTCTCGGCCTGTATAATATTATTACTAGGACCCGAATTAGCCTCCTGTAATAGTTTATAGGCACTTTTAACTGAAAATCGCCTGACGGTTCTCCTCTCCACACTTGGAAATTATTGTGTACTGTGTCCACCAAAGGGATCTACATAATTTTCTTTACAATATCTGCATTAAAGGTATTAACAATTATATTTGTTTTCAAAGTTCTATTAGTGGCCTCAATCAAATCCGATACTAACTTGACATTTTCGTTATTGTCTTGATTCTGCAATCTGTCTGCTTTATCTCCCGAAATCCATAGATCACCTTGAACAGAAATTTGGTCCCCTGTACCCACCTTCTAACATAGACCTTTCTCCAAAAGTCCTTTTGCTGCCCAGACGCTCTTCCAGTTAAGTGAAGGTAAATTTCCTAACTGAGCATTAAAAAAATTCGAGTTCGGATAATATTTTACTTTTAAAACTCGGGCTAACAAAGAATTGGGAAAATTAATAAGACGCCAGCCCTGATTGGTTAATAACGCAATATTAAATTTGTCAAGATTTCGAAAACCTAGGCCACCATCTTATTTTAATGAACATAAATCCTTCCAAGCACACCAATGAAAACCTTTTTTACCTCGACTTTTTTACCACCAAAATTTAGCTATTATACCATCCAAATCAGTACATAAAGACTTAGGGAGTAAGAAACAAGCCATAATGTAGGTTGGAATAGATTGAAGAATAACCTTTATGAACACCTCTTTCCCTCATTGAGAAAGATGCCTTATACTCCAGTTATCGATCCGTTGCTTAAATCTATCCTTCAAGACTTGAAAAGACAAATTCTTTCGTCTTCCCACCATAGTAGAGAGACCAAGGTATCATTCTGGATCATTTGAGCTACGCACCCTAAGTATGCTAGAAATTGTTGTTCTGTCCCCCTCCTGCGTATTAGTACTAAAAAATACTGTGGACTTATCATAGTTAACACACTGACCAGAACAATTCTCATATTCGTGCAAAATCTGCTTCAAAGAATGAGCTCATCTTTCTGTAACCTTCCCAAACAAAATACAATCGTCTGCAAATAATAGATGTGAAACCTACGGGCCACTTCTACTTGCCTTAACTCCTCTAATTATTTTTCCTTTCATTGCAAGCCGCATAAGACTAGAAAAGCCTTCCCCACAAAATAAAAATAGGAATGGGCTCAAGGGATCACCCTGTCTTAGTCCTCTAGTGGGGTGAAAAGTTCCTCCAATATGACCATTAAAGACTACCGAATACGAAATGTAGATACGCATTTCATTAAAGAATCAACCCAACCTGGATCAAAACCCATTCGCTTCATTATCTCTTTCACAAAATTCCATTCAACCCTATCATACGCTTTGCTCATGTCTAATTTCACTGCCATAAATCCTTTTTTCCCCATCTTCTTATGTTTTAAGGTGTGTAAAATTTCATAAGCCGGTAAAACATTATCAAAAATCAATCTCCCAAGCACAAAAGCACTTTGTGCTAAATCAATACATTTATCTACTACAACCCGAAGACAATTAGCAATGACCTTAGCCATCAATTTATAAAGCACATTACATAAACTAATTGGTCTAAATTGAGTAATATTTGAAGGGTTTGGAATTTTCAGTATTAGCACAATATTGGTTTTATTGATTAAACTAATGTCCATACCTCCATTCAGTAGTTGAAGACAAAAGGATGTAACATCTTCCCCAATAATTGGCCAACACTTCTGATAGAATAAAGCCAGAAAACTGTCTTCTCGTGGCGCTTTTGTGGGACCCAGTTCTGATAATACCTCTCGGATCTCCTCCTTAGTATAACTCGCCGTTAACCTAGAATTATCCTCATCAAATATACAGCGATCAATTCCTGACAAAATATGGTCGTGATTTCCCCTCTTCCCAACTGAAAACAAATTCTGGAAATACAATTTAGCAATTACTTCTATATCCCGAACCTCTTCTATTTACCTACCATCATCTGATTGCATTTTACGGATAAAATTCCTTTTTCGTTGTTGTGTCGCTTGTTTATGAAAAACGCAGTATTTCTATCCCCAAATTTTAACCGATTAACTCGCATCCTCTGTTCCCAATAGCGCTCATCATTTTCGATCTCAAAATTAAGTTGGATCTTTATGTCTATGAGTTCTGCCAAATTTTTATCATTCCTTTCAGATTCCTACAATTCTACCAGTTTAGAAGTTAACACCTCCTTTTTCTCTTTTCTGTTTCACCGAATTTGATTAGCCCATCTCTCTAAGCCTTTCTTCACACTTTTTAGCTTACGCAGTAGATCTCCTGTTGAATTATCCCAAATATGTCGAACCTCCTCAGCAAATGATTCCTCCGAAACCCACCAAGCTTCGAACTTGAAACTTCTGTTAGGCTGCCCTTTATCTTTTCGTTTTGTAGTAATAAACAGTGGACAATGATCTGAAAAAGAGTGAGGAAGATGTTGAATTAAAGCCTCAGGAAATAAAGGCATCCATTCCTTGGGAGCCACTCCCCTATCTAAGCGTTCTTGAATGTTCGTTCTCAGAAAATTTCCTCTCTCCCAAGTGAACCAGTTTCCAGAATAACCCAGATCCAACAGATTACAATCTTCCAACACATTACGAAATGCTTCCATTCGTCTCTCCTCTCGAGGTAGTCCTCCATTCTTTTCGAATCCATACATAATTTCATTCAAATCCCCACAAACCAATCATGAAAGCTCTCGAGCATTGCACAAATGTCTTAAAAGATTCCATGATTCATCCTTATACTACATATAAGGAGAGCCATAAAAGCCAGTAAATCTCCACTTGTTACCTTCATCAGTGTATTCAATTACCACATCATTATGTCGTTTTGAAAAACTTTGAAGCATAATATTAACATCCACACGACATGCCAAACATAACCCTCCTCTAGAACCAATCGATTCAACATCAATACCATTAGGAAAACTACAACTCTTTCGAACTCTTTCCATCTGACTCCTATTAATTTTTGTCTCCAAGAAGAAGACCATCTGGGGATTATATATCTTCAGCGAATGCCGAAGCCGTCGCACTGTTCGTGGATTTCCCAAACCACGAACATTCCAACTGAAGATTTTTATTGCTCCCGATCGGCTTGCCTTTTGGCAGTCGCTGATAATAAAATATTACTATTCATCTTTCTCCTGTCCCTTGTATCCAAACTATTGTATTCTTCACCGACTATGGGCCCTTCAATCTCTCCTCTGTGTCTCTTCTTCCCCTCCTCTCTTATTAAAACTCTTTCTTCAGCATCGTGGTCCATTGCAAATTGATTTTCCACTAATGATTGATTTCCTTCTCGTTTAAAATAGGCAGGCAAATTCCCTTCCAGATAAAATCCTAAAATGGGATCAATGATAGACCTACTTCCAGAATTATTAATCGCTCCCCATATTCTACTTTCAGATGCTCGATTTCCATTAATACAGACTCCTCTTGTTCCTTCTTCTCCCTCACGTAACCAGACACTACTTTGTGCTCTGGCTCTTCTAGATTGTGTACGTAGCGAAAGATCCCAGTCCATCTCAATAGTCTCCACACCTAGTGCCATTTTCGCCTCGCAGAATGAGTCGCTATGTCCCAAACGACCACAATAGAAACAAAATAGTATTAATCTTTCATATTTGAATCTAACATATGACCTATTTCCATAAAACATAACCTACTTTTTCCTCTTTATAGGGTATCGTACATCCAATTGAATCCTGACTCGTAAAAAATTATGTTATTCTCTCCCCATATTAGCACCATCATACTCCAAGAATGTTCCCAAGAAATCGCCTAATTGCTTTGCCAAAGCCTCAGAGAAGAAACTTGCAGGAACATCATGGATCTGAACCCAAAAAGGTGTCAAAATTAAAGGGACTTTTAAAGGGTCTTCCCCCCACTGCATCGTATGTAGTATCAACAAATGGTTGTTAAATGTCCATGGTGACCCCTTCAAAACCCTCTCCATATCCATAATATGAAAAAACTGAAAAAGAAACCTTCGTTCCCCTAGATCCAGAATTTGAACCCCTCTGACCGGATGCCACAAGTTCGCCATGGTGCTTTTCATAGCCAAAAAATGGATGACGCTAGCTGTTAGAAAATAGCCCACTAGGCAAAAACCCCATATTCCGTTTCTGGAATTTGAGAAGGTTGTATTTGTAAGATCGCTTCCTCTTTTTCATTAAGAGTTAAGCCAGCAAATTTCGCTTCCATAAAGATTAATTAAATTTCACACTTTGAAGATAATAATTGAAGAAAATACAACTATCAAAAAACAGCCGCCGCCACAGTAAACAATAAAACCTAAAACCTTGCCAGAGAAGACAGACAGTAGCGTGCTAGGGTAGCAGATTTTTTTTATTTGTTTGAAATTTTTTGAATGAATAATAGTTAGATTGCATAAAATGTACTAAAATTAAAAAAAAATTCAATACCAAAATTTATTTATTTATTTATTTTGATAAAACTAAAATTTATTTATTTAATATTATGTTTGATCTACAAAATATAAATCTATCCCATGAAAAATACTATTTTTATAAGTTTTATTATAAAAAATATAGTAAAATAAATAATTATTAAAATAAATATTGGTAGTAGTCACCAAAATTAATTAGGGATATCAATCAGGCGCCAATTAGAGAGTATAGTCATAATGTGATAAATCTAATTGCATGTATGACACGAGCCACAAATATTAAAATTGTGTCAAGTAATGTATCTATGCTTTTTTGTACTTAGATACATATTTAATTAAATAAAAATTAATTAGATAATTTATTCATTTTATTTAAATTAAATATTTATTTATTATCTATTTTAAATTTTGATTTTAACATAACAAATTTAAAAATTAATTACCACATTTTTAAATTATGTAATTTATCTAATCATTAAATTTTATCATTTTCAAATATTTTAAAAATAATTCTTATATTTAATTAGATTATTATAATTTTTAAAATTTGGATAAATATTTAATTAAATAAAAAATTAATTATATAATTTATCGATTTGATTTAACTTAAATTATTTGTAACACCCCATACTCAACCCATTCGCCGGATCCAAATTATAAGGTGCCACATTCGTTGTTGGAGCAACTACAATCAAATTTAATATGAATTCTCATTAAAAAGCATGCAACCATAAGAATTATACACAAACGATACAATACATGATCATTCATGGGTTTTATACGAGCTTACGAAAGCCTTAAATTTGACCCAAGACCGAATCAATACTAAATTGTTAAAACTTCAAAATACAGGGTTGACGTCGTGATGTCGCCAAACAGTTTGTCATGTCACGACGTCAGGCCACTCGACGTCGCGATGCCACTTATTATTTTGGTCTCGTCGAGACAACGGGTTTCCTCGTCTCATCATGACATTACATGTCATTTCTCATCGCGACGTGGTACGCTTGACGTCGCGACATCACATATTGTTTATGCTATTTCTCCTTGTTTAACAACCTATAATTTTCCAAATCAATTCTAAATGCATTCATATTATGTTCAACCAATATATTCAATATCTAGCATCAGTTTATGCACATCAAACCTCAACCAAAACTAAGCTTACACCTTATCAACTATAAGCTAACTACCTATTGTATTTCATGCCAAATCATGCACATTTCTAACCATTCCATCAAGATCATTAGTATTATAACATATTACACTAATTCAACTAGATTTGAAACCAAACTTAATTCTCTTTACAAGTCATATTCAATTGACCAAGCTTATACATTAACCTTTACAACTATAAGTGCATATAAACATAGTTAAATACCAAAATGACTCAACCTAAGTACATGCCAAACTTTGAACATAATAAAAATTGTTGTATGAACTTTGTTGAGTTAGGGATCGTCACTTGGATGCTGGACTTATTGCTAGCACTCTCGCAGATCAACTATACCCGCGCACGAAGAAAAAAAACCGTATGTCAAGTAAAGTCGCTCAGTAGCAAATCCATGAATTAAGACATAATAACATATGCATTAGTAAATTGTCACGTGGTATATAATGTCAATGATAAAAACAATTCAATTTATCTATTAACAACCTATCTTTAAATAATTTACAAAGTTTAATACATTTAATTCTATTTTCATTTAACATCTATTTATATATATAGCCTAACCCACCATGCAATCGTTTCCTAGAGCTTGTCGACTCTTTCATATTTGTTCTATCACCAGGGCTCGCTATCAACTGATTCATATAGAAATTCATTCACCTTGTCTACTGTAACACACATATAATCACAATACACCAATTCATCAACATTCCATATCATCTTATACTTTTATTATCATCCCGGGTGACTTGACAATAATGACTTTCACTATCTATATTCAATATGTCATCTTTAGTGACCTGACAATGATGGTTTGCACTACACAATACATTGCCATCTAGGATGACCCGACAACGATGGTTTACTCTATTTCAATACTCTACCATCTCGGATGGTCTGGCAATGATAATTTTCCAATCAAATATTCTACCATCCCGGATGGCTCGGCAACGATGACTTACTCCATTTTTACATTTTACCATCCTAAATGGCCCGACAACAATGGTTTTCAACCTAAGGCATGCCAACTAATTCGACGGTACTCAATACCGTTATTAGGGTAACACCGAATCAATTTACGTTTTAACTATACATCACATTTCAATATCAACATCAATACATTTCATACATTGCATAACATTCAACATTCCATGGTGTAACAACCCGTTTTTAGTGGTATCGAAAACAGTGGTTTCGATACCACAATTCTGATGAGTAATTCTGTAATTGTTATTTATTTAATATTTACGTATTTAAGAGGCTATTAGAGTGTTGTATTAAAGTTTGGTCAAGTAATTTTAATGTTTGAGTAGTTAATTATGGTTAAATGCCTAAATTGTAAAAATTGTAAAAGTAAGAAGTAATTAGTTAAAATGCAAGATTATTGAATGTTTAAGGATCTAAAAGGTAGTTAGACCTTAGATCTATAGTGTTATGGTCAAAACTTGTAAAATTAGTGAAATTACAAGTTAAATTTAAGGGTAATTTGGTAATTAAATAATTATTAAAACATAAACAAAAGAAACCAAAAGCTATCTTCTTCCCCATTCATCTTTTTTAACAAAAAACACCATTTTTGAGTAAGGGGAGAATCGACCAATCTTCTTTTGTTGCATGTAAGTCCTCCGGTTACCTATTTTTTTGTAAATTTTATGTTTTTTAGATCGTTGCAATTAGGTCCAGCTAAACCGTACCTCCGTTTGAAAAAATTTTAAAGTTTTTAAAAGTTACCGTTGATGAATTTTAGATGTTATTGATAGAAAATGTTGTTTTTGTAAGCTTGGTAATGTTTAAAGTTTATTATGTAAAGTGATTTTTGTTAGTTTTGCATATATGGATTAAAATGAAAAGTTGATGAAATTGTCAAGATATTTTTATAATTACTATTTCTATAGGGTTAAATAAGGATGAAATTGAAAATGGATTGAAAATCGGAGCTTAATTGTGAAAGAAATGATAGTTTCGATTTTAGGGACTAAATTGAATAAAATATAAAATTTTAGGGAAATTGTAAAATTTAAAATTTAGTTGACATAAACACTGAATAAGATAAATTAAGGTATTTGGCACTTATAATTTAAATTGAATTATCATATAGATTAAGAATTGAACCAACTAGTAGATAATCTTGGAAAATAAAAATTTGTAGACTAGTCCCTAACACTTCTGTTATTGTTGTTGGCACCTGGTAAGTTCATAGGATATATATATATATATATATATATATTTGTGATTTTTGTAGTTGTAATGAATATTTTATGTATATTGATTATATGGTGAATTGTATGCAAATTGGTACAATGGTGAGAAACGGACTCAACCGTATTGAATCGTACTGATATGTAAATGGTGTTCGGATAAACAATAGGATAGGATACAATTGGCATGCCAATATTGATATGTAAATTAATTTATACGAATGAACGAATGTTTATATGGTAGAAAATTGAATGCTCACCTTTCAATTGTGACAAATTGTGACAAAAAACTTAATTAAGCTTGTTATTTTGATATGTTAATTTTGTTATGAGGTAAGTTTACAGTTTTAACACCTATGGGCTTACAAAGCATAAATAATGCTTATTCGGTTTTGCTTTCCTGTCTTGTAGATATATTTTGCGGAATATGAAGACCGGATCGACTAGGAGCTCACACTATCCAGCTTCTATCTCAGTAGATCTTTTATAGTTCAAGAATCGGTTTTGTGGCAAGTATATAGGCTTGATATGTATAAGTGTGATATTGAATGTTAATGGTTAGGTTAAGTTAAGTGTGAAATACTTGTTCGCCATTATAATAGGCATGTTTACCAAGTCTTGTTAAATGGATTAGTGATTTTGAAAGATGACATGATTTGGGAATGGTTTAAGGTTCTCAAATAGGTAAACTTATAACAAGGTTACATGATATATTAAAAGCTTTGGTAAGTGTTTCTGCTGGTGAATGGTCAAATGTTTAATTGGTGAAATTAGTGAATAGAATGAACATTGTTATGGTAGGTGTGGAATGGAATGAATGTTTTGTATAAAATGTTTGAATGTATTAAGATGTTACATTTGGTGTTGAATGTGATTGAGGTGCCTTGAGGCATATTGGTTAGAAATAGGATTTGATGATGTCTTTGGTATGATTTTGTTTATTTGAAATAGGTCTAAGAATTGGTTATTGCACATACATGATTTAAGCATAAGTTTGGTATAGGTAACTTGCTTGTAAAGGTTCATTTTGTTGCTCACATGGTCTAACACACAGCCGTATGTCATACCCGGGCAGATGACACATCCGTGTGTTCTGAATGAATTGGGTGGTTTCAGGGTAACACGGGTTCAATAGGTTACACAGGTTAGCCACACGCCCTTGTGGTATATTGTACACGGTCTTAGTTTGTTACACGACCTTGTGACTTTACATTACACGACATCAGTCTTGTACACAGTTTCAAGACACAACCATGTGATTCCAATGCCACACGGCTTTAGTCTGTCACACGGCCTAGCAACACGACCATATGACTCCTATTTTGTGTTTTTATCTCACTTTTATGTAAAGTTTCAAATTAGTCTCTAATTAGTTCCAAATTGTTTTTAGAGTTTTTGTAAGCTCGATTTAAGCTTGAACTCGTACGTACTAGATGTTTTATTTGAGTAATTGAGTTTTAATGAATGCTTAATTTTTTTTTGAATTAAAATTGTTTACTTCTATTCTGTTATTTACTGTAGCATTTCTTAACCTTAATCCGGTGACGAAGACGGGTGAGAGGTGTTACACATATCGTACTCAATTTTCTTATATTTAACCAGTACACGGTTTCAGCATTCAATACCATCACAGTTTAATTCAATACATGTTCTCAATCACATTCACAACCACAATCCAATTCATTATAAACACCGTATAAACAACATATATCAACTCAATTTCAAACCAATTATCACATATCAATCAGTTTATATCACTTTATATTCTATTCAATTTAGTCATTATGTCGATATTCAATCTAAACCATAGCAATTCGATTCAATAATTCATTAACAACTTACTTCGACAATATATGATGCAAAATAACATGATTTTGCAGAAATTAAATAGGTCTCGAATCATTGAAATACAAACCAGAATTTCAAGCTACTCGTTAACAACTTTGGATTTTCCTTTCCGTCTCGACAAATCCGGGTTGACATTACCTACAGATTAACGTAAAACATATGGTGCTATAAAAAACCAGCCAATTTACAATCAATTGTCAATTTATACTAATTTTGTAATTTATTCAATTTAGTCCCTAAATCCGGGACTAGCATAACTTTCAATTTAAATCTCTAAATCGAAAGAAAATTTCACTATTATCCATTAGGAACCTCCTATTTCTTATTCCTACTATAAATTTTACATTTTATGCAGTTTAGTTCCTATTGTATGAAACTATCAATTAACTTTACAATTTAGTCCTTTTTCACATATAAGCTTAAAATCTATCAATTTAACACCTAAAACTTTCAAAAATTTAACAGTTTTACATATTGGTACATGGGCTAGCAAAATCAAGCTCACGTGAGCCCAATTCTATAAAAAATACAAGAAAATAACTAAGGACTTACTTGAATTTTAAGCTAAAAGCTTAAACTTCATGAAAATGGCTCCCCTTCTTTTCTTTCTTTCTTGTTCGGTTTTGTTAAATGAAAAAGATGACAACATTCTATCCATTTATCTTTTATACTTGGTTTATTTTATAATTAACCTTAGTTAATTATAATTATTTGTTTAATTAATCATCCAGCCACACACCGTCTACTAAATCTCATTATAATTAATAGGGTCTAATTGCTATTTTCAACATTGGGTTAATTGCAATTTAGATCCTCAAGTCATTTTTTAATTAAAAAGTTATAGCGATTAGACTTTACAATTTAGTCTCTGCGCCCTAATTAATCACAATTTTATGTAAATTAACTATCCAAAATTTAATTCAACTATATAATAACTCCGTAAATATTTTTATTTAATAAAATTAAGAACTCGGTTTACAAAAATGGTATCTCGAAATCTTATTTTTTGGCACCACTAGAAATCAGGACATTACATTATTTATTTATTTATATATTATCTATATTATTTAATTTTAAATTTGAATTTAACTTAAAAAATTCTAAAATTTATTACCACATTTTTAGAATAAATATTTTTTAATTACATATTTTATCTATTCATTAGATTGTATCATTAATTTAAAAAATATTTTTATATATATTTATATTATCTGAAAAACAATAAATCTGAATGATCAAATATTTAATAAAAATATATTTAAATATTAAAACTTGAGGCAATTTCACATTAAGCATATTTTAATTTATAAAATAATATTACAATTTCCCCGAATAATTTATTTTGAAAAAAATTGGGCTATTTTACTAATCTAACTCAAAAAAAATTAATATTTACAAAAATGACCCAAGTTCAAAAATAATCACCAAAATGACTTGAAATGAACTGTAGATTGGGGTTTTGGGAACCCAATGGCCGGCACTACCTAGTGTTTTGGCCCCATGATTGTTTGATGATTGTGTCAGGTTTTAAAAAATTGATTTTTTTGACTTTGGGAACCCAATGACCGGCACCAGGGTATTTTTTTAAAAATCGTATCATACTGGTATACAAAAATACCAGAATTTAAAATAAAATTTGGTGCTGGCCAGTAGATGGCTGGCACCAGGTACTTTTTTCGTGTCCCAATGCAAATTTTTTTGCTTTGGTACACTGATGGCCGGTGTTGAAACCATTTTAAAATCAGTTTATAAAAACGGGGATCGACTTTAAAAACAAAATGGGAGTCGCCACCAATCCCTTTTTTATTTAGGTGTGATTGGATCACCTTGTAAAACGTTTCATTTTAAAACATTTGATTTTGGTCTACGAAAAAACGAAAAAAAACGGGTTCGGGAGTCGGTTACGTATGAGGAAGGGTTAGCACCCTCATAACGCCCAAAAATTGGTACCAAATTGATAGAATCATGTCCAAATATTTGAAATTTAAAAAGTTTTAAAATAAGATCCGTTATTGGAAGGAAAACCAATATTTACCTATTTCAAAATAATAAAAATACCACACCCAATAAGTTAGGATACAGCATCTTATAACTTCGAAGCTAGGTGCATCTTTATTTTAGAAAATTCTTATCTCAAGACACAAAACATCACATCCAATAAGTTAGGATACAACATTTTGAATTCTCAAGAATAAATTTTTTTATTATTTGAAATTGGTAACATTGAACTTTGAAAATGGTGAGATATCTAATACTTTGAATTTTACAAGAAAAATCACACCCAATAAGTTAGGGCACAATTCTTCTCGAAGATTCCAAATATCGGATATCACCGTTAAAATATTTTACAAAAAAAATCTTTAATTTAAAAGGTATTTTTATTTAAAAAAATTATATGAGTAAGACATTGTAACATATATATATTAATTGCAATTCTACGAATTATATTAACAATAAATAATAAAAGAACAATATAACATAAATAAATAAAACATCATATTAAACCACAATAAACAATTAAAATAAATACACATGCAATGTAAATAAATAGCAGTTAATGAAACTTTCACAACAAAAAGGGAACGATATATTTAAACATTTAAACAAAATGATTTTTAAAAATGATTTAATATATATAAAAAAAATAAAAATTAAAAAAATTAAAAAATATACATAATTTAATAATTTAGTGCATATAACAAAAATAATTAGTAAACAACAAATAATAATTTTAAATAAATGCATATATATATACAATATATTAATTATAAAAATATGTAATAAATATATTATATAATTTGAATAAATTTTATATAAAATAAACTTTTAGAAATAATATATATAATGTAACATAATACTATATAATATACAAAATATAATATAATAAATATATAATAATATATAAATTATTAAACAAGTAAAATAATATATATAATAATTAAATATAAAAATAGTAAAAACATATATATATATTTATACTATTAATAGATTAATATACAAATAATTAAAAATTTTAGCATAATAAAATATTTCAATATAATTATTAGAATAATTTTAAAAAAAATTGAAAAAAATAAATAAATAAAGAAACCAGGATCAAATAACAATAAAAATAAATATAAAGGGATTAAACTATAAATAAAAGAAAATAAACGGACTTAATTATAAAACTGGAATAATGCGGAGGGACCAAAGGGATAAATTTCCCATTTTTTGAAAACACGCGGATCCTGTTCGGGTCTCTGGGTCAACGCGCGGGTCGGAGCCATGAAACGGCGCCGTTTTGGGACTTAAAGCCCCAGGCCAAAACGACGTCGTTTTCAATTTGTATAAAAGGCTAATGTTTCTGAAAAAAATATCATTTTCATTCTGTTTTTCTCAAAAAAAAAAAGAAAAAGAAAGGCTCTCCGAATCCTCTGCTGGGCGATTTCCGGCAGTCCCAAAAACGTAAGTTTTTTTTTTTCCTTTTTTTTAGTATTTTATATATATATGCTATATGTATATATGATAAAAAAATAAAATATATAAAAAAAAAGTATACGAAAATAAAAATAAAAATAAAACAAGACCTCTGGTGATTTTGGTTTTTTGTGTTTTTTTTATTTTCTGAATCTGTCTTTTTTTTTTTTTTTTTTTACAGATTATCATAGGGTTTTTATAACCCTTGAAATGAAAAATAAAAAAAGAAAGACAATCTTGTCCATATTTGCTGTTGTTTTTCCTTGTCTGTGCAGGTTAAAGGCAAAGATCTCGCGACGAAGCATTGTCCGGGCGCGCGGATCACGGCTTTGACGAGGGGCCTCCGTTGGGTGCTTGCGGCGCGATGGGAGACTAGGGTTTCAGAAACCCCTGGTTTCTGATTTGGTTTGGGCCTTTTGGGCTCCGTAAGTTGGGTCTGGTATTGGGTTGAAATGTTAATTGGGTAGTTTTAGGGTTTAAGTCATCTGCTGGTTTGTTATTGGGCTCGGGTGTAATGGGATATTGGGTCAGTATTTGGGCTTGTTTGGGTAGGTAATTGGTTTGGGCTTTGTAACTGGACTGTTAAAGGACATTTATTTATTTTTTGTTTTGGTTTTATTTTGGTTTATGTGGGCTCGGGCAAAAATGGGCTTTTACAGCTGCCCCTCTTTGCTCATTGTCGTGTAACGAGAATAGAGCAAAGACAATAAAAGGACCAATTTTGCCCGGTTTTGGCCGAGCTTTGACTTCTTGATCCTCGCCTTCTTCAAACGGCTTCCCATCCCAATTGCATCTTCAGGGGTACTGGAACTTCATCTTGATTTCAATTAGTTTGATAGCTTCAATCTGCTTCACTGTAACTTCAGGAAGGTGATATCCACTATCTTTTAATCTGCTCTCTGCAACCTCAGGGATTGCCAGACTGATATCTTCGATCTGCTTCCTACAACTTTAGGAAGATAAGATCTTCTGCCTTTGATCTACTTCCTACAACTTCAGGAAGATAAGATCTTCTGTCTTTGATCTACTTCCTACAACTTCAGGAAGATAAGATCTTCTGTCTTCAGTCTACTCCCTACAACTTCAGGGAGATAAGGCTAAAATTCTTTTCGATCCGCTTCCTACAACTTCGGAAAGATGAGATCTTCTATCTTCGCCTACTCCCTACAACTTCGGGAGATAAGGCTGAAATTCTTTTCTATCTGCTTCCACAACTTCAGAAGATGAGATCTTCTGTCTTGATCTACTCCCTACAACTTCGGGAGATAAGGTTGAAATTCTTTTCGATTTGCTTCCTACAACTTCGGAAGATGAGATCTTACTGTCTTGATCTACTCCCTACAACTTCGGGAGATATAAGGCTAAAATTCTTTTCGATCTGCTTCCTACAACTTCAGGAAGATGAGATCTGTAAATTCACCAGTATTGCTACACCGTCCACTGAGGGACATGTCCTGTAGACTCGATTCTATATGTTTATATCACATGACTAAGATGCTATGATCAGAATGAATCAAATGCTTCTAGCTACATGTACTATGAGTGACACAAATGTAACATGTCATGAAAATGATTCCTTTTAAAGGATTAGGATGCAATGATTGGAATGAATCAAATGCTCCTAATGAGATTTTTTATGATGCAAAAATGTTATGAGTATGATTCCTACTCTAGGTGTTATCACTCATTTGTTCTTCATATTTGTTCATCAATCATGTTCTGCTCAACAAGCTTGCCCCAATGTAATTTCAAAGTCAACTTCGCTTGGATCATAAGGCTTGTACCATCCTACTGCAATAACATTTGGTTTCTTCCATCCAATCTGTTACCACTCAGAGGTATAAAACTTGTATCACTTTGATCTGTTACACCATTCTTTGAATGTGTCTGAAATTTTCATAAATGCAGGGTATCCCGACAATGATCCTTTTTTACACTTGGATTGACCTTGTTTGTCATTTTCCAATATGGTATCACCAATGAAATTGTCTTATCCAATAAGAATCCGAAGAGATAATCATTTTTCAATGTTTCCAACCCTTAGGCTTGGTGAGTTCTGAACAATAATTATGCTTCAGATTTCTCATATTATTTAGAAGTTTCCAGAGTAATATACGAAACTCCTTTCATGAAAGTATTATTAGTCCAATAATCATTATTTCAATATAAAATGCTTGAAAAAGATCAATAATGGACGAGAAAGAAATTAATCAATAGCATAGCTCGAAACGAATAAGTTTATCAAAGATAACCAAGGCCATAAAAGAAAATTTGATCCAGGTGTATCTTGAAAAAGAAAAAGTAATCAAAGATAACCAAGTCTATAAAAGAAAATTTTATCAAGGTGTATCTTAAAAAGAATAAAGTAATCAAAGAACAAATTCAATAAATGAGTAAGATAGAAGCTAGGTGCCCCAGATATCGCCGCCTGAGCTTCTCTGTTCAAACTTCTTGAGGACCATTTTAAGCTCAATATATGTTTAGGGGATCCAGAGTACTTTGTCGATGCCCCAAGATATAACATACTTCTTCATTTTCAATTCAAGCGTAACAAGACTACTGTATGCCCCTCTTTTGATCAAAATTTGAGCCGCCATTTTCGGGTTTTCGGCTCAAAGCCCATTTGGTCTCAAAGTGCCCTTTTGCGGGTTTTCGCCTTGGCCTCTCCTTTTTCTTTTTTCTTTCTCTTTTTTTTCTTTTTCTTTTTTTTTATTTTTTTTTCTTTTTTTTTTTGAATTTGAATTTGAATTTGAATTTGAACTCAATGCGCCCTTTGCGGGTGGGTTTTCACCTTAGTCTTTCAGGTAGAATCCTTCTTGATTGACCCTGAATTTACCGGATTGAGCGAGTCTTTACCATCCATCTCGGTCAATATCAATGCTCCTCCAGGAAAGGCCTTCTTTACAACATAATGTCCTTCTCAATTTGAGATCTGCTCTCTTCTAAAATTTTCAATATCAGGTGCCCATTATGAAATTTCTTTGGGTGGACCATTTCCGTCATAAATCATCAATTTTAGTACATTTGACCATGATGAATACTTTCAAACCACTTTTCTTTATCCAAGTTGACTGGAGACATTCTTCTTTATCCAATTCCTGACTCAATCGAAGCTTGGAGCAAAGGAATCTCGATTTTTATGGGCAAAACCACTTCATAAACCAATGGGAAAAGTGTTGCCCCAACGGAAGTCCTTGTTGACGTTTTGATAAGCATAGAGAGTAAATGGTAGTTTCTTATGCCAATCTTTACAAGTCTTAGCCACCCTCTTTTTTTTGGAAACTTTTGTTGCACTGTGATATGCTGCCTGATCTTTAGACAAATTGTAAACTTTGACTTTGTACAGTTATGCATTATTAAACGTGATCTTTTATGGCAATCTTTGCTGACATTTGATCCTTTTTTCTTTTTCTTTTTTCCTTTTTTTTTTAATTTTTTTATGACTTTCGACTTTGTAACATTAACATATGAAGCTAATTCCACCCTCTTAGTGAAGTAGACGACGACCATGACAATGAATCAATATTAGCTAAAAACTTCTGACGAGATTGGCCCCATCACATCCATGCCCCACATATGGAAAATTTGCGAAGAACTGGAGAAGGCACATGAATCTTGTCTCCTAAAATACGGCATAGCTGATAACATCCCTTTTTATGTAGATCAACAATGCTCAATCCTCATGTGTAGCCCGCATCTTAGTAGCCCAGGCTTGTCCTGATATGATCGTGCAAAATATCTTTGAATTCTTGAAAATAACTCAATGATGTCTCGCATTATTTCTATGGTGAGCTGGGCTTCGATCTTCATCCTTTTTCTAGGCTCATAATATCCATTTACCCTTTGTTGAATAAGGTTTGTTTTTCATCTTGTTGGACCATGCTTAACAAATCAGAAGGTATGTTACAATATCTGTCATCTTCAAAATCTTGAGATCCCCTAGACCCATATCTTATTCAAAAAGGGAGTCAGTAACAACGTCGCTCATGTCGTTGATATCTGGGGACCTAATATAGGTTCGAAAGAATATTTCAAAAGAATGAATGATTCAAAGAACAGCTATTTGTATGGTCATGAATAAAGAATGAAAGAATATTGTAAAACAAAAGAATGTACAATATGAAATGGAAAGAATAAAAGAATATTTGCTTAAAAATGCATTTTATTAAAATAAAGTGTCGAACATAAGCCTATTTCACAAAAGAGTTCTTATTGCCTCTAGGCTTAAGGCAACAAGCATGTTTTGCACATTACTATAGATCAGCTCTAAAAATACAAGGATCTCTTCCACAATCCTATTATTCAAGACACTCCCAAGTACGCAAGGGCTTGGAAACTTCGTTCTCTGATTCCCTCTTCGCTTTTGATTTCTTCAAGGGAACGCAACTTTCTTGTCTCCTCCTTCAATTATCGCATTTACTGCTTTATCTCCATGATTGGGTAATGGGTTCTCCGCACTGGGTGTATTATCAAGCTTGACTACTCCCATCTTAAGAAGTCTCTCCACGACCTTTTTGAAGGCAGTATAATTTTCTATTGAGTGACCCGTTATTCCCGCGCGGTACTCGCATTGGGCATTCTCGTTATACCATTTTGGGAACAGAGGTTGCAACGATTCCAAATAAAATGGAGACACCACGTGTGTGTCAAACAAACTTTGATATAACTCCTTGTACGTCATTGGGATTGGCGTAAATTGGAGCCTTTGCCTGGTGCTTGATTCTTGTCTTGTCGACCCTTGTTGCCCAACAGTGATTACCTTTGGCTGATTAACAGTAATTGCTTTTGAGTACCCTTTATCGTATGTACTCGTATTATTCACTTCGTCATCCTTTTTCCTAGGAGTAGACCTTCCTGCTTCAATCTTGCCACCCCTTATGGCATTTTCAATCATCTCTCCTGCCATCACTATATCCGCAAAGCTCTTAGTAGTACTTCCTATCATATGAGTGATGAATGGAGCCTTCAAGGTATTGATGAAGAGCATTGTAGTCTCCTTTTCTAGGATGGGTGGCTGAACTTGCATGGCGACCTCTCTCCATCTTTGCGCATACTGTCTGAAGCTTTCATTTGATTTCTTCTCCATATTTTGCAAAGTGATTCTGTCAGGCGTCATGTCCGTGACATGGTTGTATTGCTTCATGAAGGCTTGGGCTAAGTCTCTCCAAGAGCCAATATTAGCGCGGCTGAGTTGGTTATACCATCTAGATGCTGCCCCCACTAAACTGTCTTGGAAACAATGAATCAAAAGTTGATCATTATTCACGTAGCCAGTCATGCGTCTACAAAACATAGTGATGTGGGCTTTAGGGCAACTAGTTCCATTGTACTTCTCAAATTCCGACATCTTGAATTTATGAGGAAGCACTAGATCCGAGACCAAACTCAAGTCCTTTGCATCAATACCATGGTGATGGTCGGCATTTTCCAGGGCCTTGAACTTTTCCTCCAACCATCTACAGCGATCCTCTAACTTCCTTGAGGATTCAGTTCTTATCCCTTCTCTCTCTGCCATATCTAAATCAGGGATGACGGGATTAGTAGGGTTGTCTCCTGGATTAGATCTTGAGCCGACCTGGAAGTTCATAGGTGGTCTAGTATCAGCTTGCCCTTGTTGAGGCCTAATTGTGACAGGTGGCCTTTGGGGATACTCCACAGGTTGTACATGCGGTGGGGTGAAACCCCTAGGAAAGTCCTCATTGTCTTCAACGTTAACTAGGGGACCCTTTCCTTTGTCCATTATCCCACTCATCATCTGGGCCATTTGAGCCATCATGTTCTTTTGAGCCTCCAACATCTGGTCCCTCATCTCTTGTTGGAGTTTTGTCATTTGCTCTTGCATCTAGTCTTGTATGTTTCTTTAGAATTGTTCCAATCTCTGATCCATTTTCTTTGACTTGGCACGTGTACCGTAAGGATGTTCAGCTTCCAGATTTTCCTTCCCTTTTTCTCTCTCTCTCTCTCTCTCTCTGTGTTATAAAGTCAACTAATTAGACTCTCTCTATAGACTTGAAGGCAAATGATGTGGTGTAATGCAAATGCATGAATGCAAAGAAAGAGAAGCGTTGATTCTGAATTCAGCTACATTAGAACAACTTTTCTAGAAAACAAATTTCTTTACATAAAACGGATTGCATATACGGCCATGCCCTCATATTCCAAGCAAAAACATCAATCCCCATCTTCGCATAGGTCGAATCCTGCAAACTTCTAATAGATGCCTCATATTAGCTCCTTTTTTGCTTGATCTGGGCCGCGACTCACTGCTCACTTATCCTCGCAATGCTTATTAGCCTCTTCAAGAAAGCCTTACTGTGGTGAGTCAGCTTGAATCCTTGGGCAATAAACTCTTGTATTCCTTCACGGACTATCAGTCTTCTCTCGTTGTGTTTGCTTGAAACATATTCGGACAGCCGTATTATAATCCACTTTATCAAAAAATCTATTTCCTTATGACAAACTTTTCTATTTAACAATCGAATTTGAATCAACACCTCTTTTCTATGATGTGAATGCAATGCAATCAAAACAAAAGAGAACACGCTAGCACAAAGAAATAAATAACAGAATAGGGCACCTATATGGGTGACCACTAGGGTTTGACATAGTTCTACCTAGGGTAAGTCCTTAGGTTTTCACTATATGCAGTTTAGTTCTAAAGTTGAGGTACCCGAACCAGCAGATTCTTCGATCTTCACCCATTATAGGCTCATACGGACCGAGTTCGGTCCATGCGGAAGTGAAAACTTCACGAAGACATAGGTACAGATGTATTCTGGAAGCAGTCCACTAGCCCATGCGGAGGTGAAAACCTCACGAAGGCATAGCTTCTCGCTCCCACTTAAGGGTGTGACCACGATGGTCATGCAGTGCAATGCAAAGATATATATTTTTAAAATCACATGCAATAAACGGATCATATTTTTTAAAATCAGACTTTTAAACTCGAACAAAAGGACACGAAATTATCGATTTTATGGCTTGACTCTCTTATTTGTCCCCAGCGGAGTCGCCAAGCTGTCGAAACCATTTTAAAATCGGTTTATAAAAACGGGGATCGACTTTAAAAATAAAATGGGAGTCGCCACCAATCCCTTTTTATTTAGGTGTGATTGGATCACCTTGTAAAACGTTTCATTTTAAAACATTTGATTTTGGTCTACGAAAAAACGAAAAAAACGGGTTCGGGAGTCGGTTACGTATGAGGAAGGGTTAGCACCCTCATAACGCCCAAAAATTGGTACCAAATTGATAGAATCATGTCCAAATATTTGAAATTTAAAAAGTTTTAAAATAAGATCCGTTATTGGAAGGAAAACCAATATTTACCTATTTCAAAATGATAAAAATACCACACACAATAAGTTAAGATACAGCATCTTATAACTTTGAAGCTAGGTGCATCTTTATTTTAGAAAATTCTTACCTCAAGACACAAAACATCACATCCAATAAGTTAGGATACAACATTTTGAATTCTCAAGAATAATTTTTTTTTATTTGAAATTGGTAACCTTGAACTTTGAAAATGGTGAGATATTTAATACTTTGAATTTTACAAGAAAAATCACACCCAATAAGTTAGGGCACAATTCTTCTCGAAGATTCCAAATATCGGATATCACCGTTAAAATATTTTACAAAAAAAATCTTTAATTTAAAAGGTATTTTTATTTAAAAAAATGGTATGAGTGAGACATTGTAACATATATATATTAATTGCAATTCTACGAATTATATTAACAATAAATAATAAAAGAACAATATAACATAAATAAATAAAACATCATATTAAACCACAATAAACAATTAAAATAAATACACATGCAATGTAAATAAATAGCAGTTAATGAAACTTTCACAACAAAAAGGGAACGATATATTTAAACATTTAAATAAAATGATTTTTAAAAATGATTTAATATATATAAAAAAAACAAAAATAAAAAAATATACATAATTTAATAATTTAGTACATATAACAAAAATAATTAGTAAACAACAAATAATAATTTTAAATAAATTCATATATATATACAATATATTAATTATAAAAATATGTAATAAATATATTATATAATTTGAATAAATTTTATATAAAATAAACTTTTAGAAATAATATATATAATGTAACATAATAGTATATAATATACAAAATATAATATAAAAATAATATAAAAATATATAATAATATATAAATTATTAAACAAGTAAAATAATATATATAATAATTAAATATAAAAATAGTAAAAACATATATATATAAATTTATACTATTAATAGATTAATATACAAATAATTAAAAATTTTAGCATAATAAAATATTTCAATATAATTATTAGAATAATTTTAAAAAAAAAATTGAAAAAAAATAAATAAAGAAACCAGGATCAAATAACAATAAAAATAAATATAAAGGGATTAAACTATAAATAAAAGAAAATAAACGGACTTAATTATAAAACTGGAATAATGCGGAGGGACCAAAGGGATAAATTTCCCATTTTTTGAAAACACGCGGATCCTGTTCAGGTCTCCGGGTCAACGCACGGGTTGGAGCCATGAAACGGCGCCGTTTTGGGGCTTAAAGCCCCAGGCCAAAACGATGTCGTTTTCAATTTGTATAAAAGGCTAATGTTTCTGAAAAAAAATATCATTTTCATTCTGATTTTCTCAAAAAAAAAAAAAGAAAGGCTCTCCGAATCCTCTGCTGGGTGATTTCCGGCAGTCCCAAAAGCGTAAGTTTTTTTTTTCCTTTTTTTTAGTATTTTATATATATATGCTATATATATATGATAAAAAAATAAAATATATAAAAAAATAGTATACGAAAATAAAAATAAAAATAAAACAAGACCTCTGGTGATTTTGGTTTTTTGTGTTTTTTTATTTTCTGAATCTATGTCTTTTTATTTTTACAGATTATCATAACGTTTTTATAACCCTCGAAATGAAAAATAAAAAAAGAAAGAAAATCTTGTCCATATTTGCTGTTGTTTTTCCTTGTCTGTGCAGGTTAAAGGCAAAGATCTCGCGACGGAGCGTTGTCAAGTCATCGCGGATCACGGCTTTGACGAGGGGCCTCCGTTGGGTGCTTGCGGCGCGATGGGAGACTAGGGTTTCAGAAACCCCTGGTTTCTGATTTGGTTTGGGCCTTTTGGGCTCCGTAAGTTGGGTCTGGTATTGGGTTGAAATGTAATTGGGTAGTTTTAGGGTTTAAGTCATCTGCTGGTTTGTTATTGGGCTCGGGTGTAATGGGATATTGGGTCGATGTTTGGGCTTGTTTGGGTAGGTAATTGGTTTGGGCTTTATAAATCGGATCAAGTAAAGGACATTTATTTATTTTTTGTTTTGGTTTTATTTTGGTTTATGTGGGCCCGGGCAAAAATGGGCTTTTACAGCCGGCACTACTTAATTTTAAAAAAAATTCTCATTTCAATTTTTTGAATTTTTTTTTTAATTTTTTAGACCTGAAATATTAGGTCAAATACTAGGGAGTAGGCCTGCTGGTGCCGGCCAATGACATCCCATTTCCCAGGCCTGGCGCAGGCCTACCTAACAGATCATTTCACCCTTCTTCTTTTTTTTTTTTTTCATTTCTATTTCAATTGCCGGCCATTGAAAGGCCAATTTGGCCTTGGTCAATGACGCAAGCCTGACACAGGCACAGGACCTATCACTTCAATTTTTTATTTTTATTTTCATTTTCATTTCATTTCATTTACATTTACATTTCATTTAAATTTAAATTTTCTATTTAAATTTATTTATTTATCATTTCGAATTTTTTTTTCATTTCAGTTTTTATTTTCATTTAAAATTATAATTTATTTTCATTTAAAATTTTATTACATTTCATAATCATCATTTCATTTCATATTTATTACAAATTACTTTTCATTTGATATTCATATTTCATTTAACATTTCATTTCATTAATTTATTTTCATTTAATTTTTTTCTAATATACAAAAAAAATAATCATATTAATCACAACTAGTATCATTTCAAGTTATCTTTCTTTCCATTTTAATTTTATTTTTTCCTTATTTCATTTAAATTTAATTTTTTTCTCATTTCATTTAAATTTAATTTTTTTCTCATTTCATTTAAATTATCTATCTTCCCATTTTAATTTAATTTTTTTTTGTCATTTCATTTAAATTATTTTTTTCATTTAAATTTAATTTTTTTGTCATTTAAATTTTTTTACATCTCTGGTGCCGGCCATAACATGGCCAGCACCCAAATTTTTATTTTTTTAAATTTAACTGATGCCGGCCATCAGTGCACCAAAGAAAAAAAAAATTGCATTGGGACATGAAAAAGGTACTTGGTGCCGGCCATCTACTGGCCAGCACCAAATTTTTTTTAAATATTGGTATTTTTGTATACCAGTATGACACGATTTAAAAAAAAAAAATACCCCGATGCCAACCATTGGGTTCCCAAAGTAAAAAAATAAAAATCAATTTTTTAAAGCCTGACACAATCATCAGGAAATCATAGGGCCAAAACACTAGTTAGTGCCGGCCATTGGATTCCCAAAACCTCAATCTACTATTCATTTCAGGTCATTTTAGTGATTGTTTTTTAATTTGGGTCATTTTTGTAAATATCAAAATTTTTTAGATTAGATTAATAAAATAGCAAAAAAAAAAATTGTCATATAAGAATTTTAAAATTTCTTTATAATGTCAATAATTTTAATATATTTTAATTGATACATAAAATACAAAGTATTGTGGAGTTGTCTGATTACAAAATTAGTGTTAGCATTTGCTAATACAAGTACTCTATAATAAAACAAAACAAACACATAATTGCTTGGAACTTAAAAAGTTTGCAAATTCCATCAATATAGTCCCTTGGTTTATACAGAGGTGGGGGATGAGGTTGAGGCCATTTCATTACATCTATGAAAGAACTGTTGTCTGGCTAAGCTCCTCACTTGTTTAATATATAAATCGAAGCTTACTGCTTCATGTTCAAGTGCCTTGTAATCTATGAAAGAACTGTTGTCTGGCTAAGCTCCTCACTTGTTTAATATATAAATCGAAGCTTACTGCTTCATGTTCAAGTGCCTTGTCCAATTTATACATTACTTCTTCAATAGCCAAATCCGCAGCCGAGGATTCGAGTCTGGCTCTTGACGTTTCGTCCATTTCAAATGCATCCTCAATTTCAACATCCCTTGCATTTAAGTCCATTATCGACCTTCCATCATTAACTCTCAACCAATTCTCCCCCCTATCAGTTTCTTCCGCCCAATTCTTGACTCTCTCTTCCAGCCTCATCCTTTCCTCACCCAACTCGGCAACCATGCTGGTGATGAAACGATCGCGCCTCTTAAGTTCTTCTTGCAATAACGACAGCTTCTCTATTTCATCAGACGTGCTTGCCCGCAAAGCAACCATGTCGTAGTGAAGCATACCCACGAGTCTATCCAGAGCTTCCCTTGTAGAAACGAGCCAAGGGTGAGTGAGACACGCCGGAGTCGTCGGCGTGTACGAGAAAGGATGATCGATGGTAAAAAGTTGGACGAGGTTTCGCAAAAGTTCAGAGAGGTTGCACGGTGGGTATTTCCAGGTAAGGATATAAGGTGGGGAAGTGGCACCGGTGGTCTTATCCACAAAAGGATGATAGCGATGAATTGGGGTCATGGGGTGGAGTGAAACAAAGACCAAAGGTGCCTTTTGAGGGTAGTTTTCATGGATCCAAATGACGAGAGGAATGGTGGGTGTTGTACTATTGGCGACATGGACGCAGCCGGTAGCTCGTAGAAGGTTAACTTCGGTGCCATCGTTGTGCATGAATCTACCAGTTGAGGGCTTGAAACCAGGGAATTCTTGAAGCAACGAAAGGAGGTGTCTTAATATAACCCATTTCTGTTTAGAGTCTGTGTAGGATAAAGCATAAGGGGTGGTGGTGGCAACAAGAGCTGCTTTTATGAATTCCTTTGGGGATGGTGGTGCCATTAAAGGAGCTTGAATTGAAGTGCTTATTGCCGTCTTTTATATATATATATATATATATAAAACCAATGGCATAATGACGTTTTTAGCCCTCTAAATTTTCAAAAAGCTCATTTTAGCATTCCATTTAATTTTTCGTTTTTTTTAATCATTAAATTTGCTTTTTAATTAATTTTTAAAAAATAAAATTATTAAAACATGTTTTTATAATTTTTTTAATAATTTTAATGATTCTTAATTTTTAAAAATAGTTCTTATATTTTTAATTTTTTAAATTTTACAGAATTAATTAAATGTTGATATATCATCTACATGACAGTCTATGTATATACCACACCAACAAAGCTAATAAAACGTTAATTTCTCCATTCATTTTGGGTGATTTGACAAAAAACGTAAGTTTAAAAATTAAAAGAGGCAAAAAAATTAAATAGAAGATTAAAATATATTTTTTTATAAAATTGAAGGATAAAATAAGTAATTATGCTAAAACAAATCAACCTAATAAAGAAGACCTGAAATATTGATAGTCAATCTAGAAAATAATTTGGCAACTACCATGGAATTGGTTGGAAGTTTTCTTATGACCTTTAGCAGGTTTTCCTATGGCATTTTCCACTTGAAATTATTGGTCAACTGTGAACCATTGAACACCTTTTTTTTTCTTTTGGTTTAATTTTGTTTCAAGTCGATATTTTTAGACATTTTAAAATTTAGCCCTCCTACTTGTTCGATGTGAAAATTAAATTTGTTAAATTAAACATGTTCAAAGGTCTGATTTATAAATTTAAATGAAATTAATTAAATAGAAGTCAGATAACATTATTATGAAATAAGTAGAGGGATTAAATTCCTATAATTAAGAGTAGTAGAAGGATGAAATTTCAAAAGTACAAGGAGTAGAAGATTTGAGGCATAATTAGTTGATATGAAGGGTGAGTTTAACTGCGGTTTGTGTAAAAACAGTGGTGGCGTTAAGATTAGATACTGTAACGTAAGACAAAAAGTAAGCTAAACGCACCCCACCGCCTATCCAAACCCATCCTTAATAACCATGTAACTAAAAAGACAATATTGTAATGAACCTAAATTTAGTAAAATGAATTTAACAACATTAACAGTTGAACTAAAAATTTAAAATCTAAAAAATAAAAATATAGGGACTAAACTTTAAATTTACGAAAACTATAAAGATATATAGCATATTTTAATACATTGAGAAGATAATTTGCGTGGTTTAGTTATCAATCTCTATGGAAATTGTATCTAGTTGACTAAATTGCTAAGGACATGAAAACAAGTTATATAAATAATAGTAAAAAAGGAGGGGTAATCAACACTTTATCACAAACGAAGTTTCCTTATGTTTTCCTTGGGAGTATGTGTTTATCTTAAACAATAAACATTTGAGTTGGTTTGAACATGATATATATATATATATATATATATAAGCTTTGAGTCAACACAATAATATTAGCTTACATTTTCTATTACAAGACATCAACTTTTTTACTTTGTCTTTGTTTAATGACTAGTAGAGCTTCCTCCACTTGTCAATTTTGCAACTCTTTTGGACGGATGGTACACGGATAGTACCTTTACTTGTAATTAATGTAAAAATAACGATGACGATAAGATTCAATATTGTAACGATACTATAATATGAGATAAAAAAAAACTAAATACACCACAGTTAAAGTAAACATCCATAAAAAAAGGACCCTAAATCTGTTTAATAATATACATACAAATAATTTTAGAGGACTTAATTAAAATATTATTTTGTATAATATATATTAATTCAATGATGTATTGAGATGGTCAATAATGTGTTATAGTTTTCTGGGTTTGGAAAAGTTCAGATTTTCAAGAACGATAATCTTATGACATGTTGGGAATCTCTTATGAAAATCATCCACGACTGAAACGTATCTTAATGCCCGAAAGTTGGATAGGGTGGCCTTTAAGTAAGGATTACATTACCCCTAATTTTTATGAAATACAATACGCTCATTGAATGATAAGAAACTAATTACAACTTCGAATGTTCAAAGAATATTTGTACATTCTCTTCTAGCTCAAACAGAGGAATTGAGGTTTCATTCGTATTCTTATGAATAGGCTAATAAATAAAAAGAAATAAAAGACAATATTTGGTTTTTAATAGTGGCTGAACAAAGCCCATTTACTCCTTCAAACTTGGTTTGCTTCATCCAAATCACCCCAAATCCTTCAGACCCACCCAATCTTTTCTAACTTCAACATCTCTGGTAACATTAAAGGAAATAAATATAGCTGAGGTTTTGAGGGTGTAGGTAATGGTTGGAATTTTAAAATTTTCGAGTTCATTGTACACAAATGTTATATGTGAGTTATTTTTTAAGATTATTTTTTATTTAAGTGTTAATAGACTATATCTGAATATATTCGAGTTTTAAAGTAATGCCAAGTAAAACTCTATCTCCTCCCTTTCCATATATTTGGTTTTTTTACATACATAATAATAATAATAATAAAATATTTTAACTACTTAAATGGTATGTCGATACCATTATTTACCAAAATGGTATGTTGGCAACAGTACCAAGGGTGAGGGGAGTTACTCTATCGAAATAAACGCATACGAGAAATTGCTTATATATCTTCAATAATAAATTTGTAACAATAATTAAATTTCTAAATATTTTATTTCAATATATATATATATATACTAAAAAAATATTATATACTAACCTTGAATTCTTCGTTGTTTTCTCTTCTTCTACAACCAATTTTTTTCCCTTCTACTCTTCCTTCAAAAACATTAACAAACCACTATTCTTAAATACGTACAGTACGGGTGCTGCCTCTCTCTCACCCTCCACTGCCACCAAGGTCGCCTTTCTCTCACCAATGCCATCTCTCTCACACCCTCCACCAATTAAACAGTATTTCTACATCAGAAAATACAAGTGATGTCTATCTCTCTTCCTCCACCCTTAAAATATATATATATATATTTAAAAAACACATCATTTTGTAATGATGTGTCAATGACTGTGTTAAAAAAAATAGGTGCCGCCCATCTCTTTCCCTCCACCCCTTGGTACTATTGCCAACATACCATTCAAATATTTAATTTTTTTGTATTATGTATGTAAAAAAGCCTATGTACTTCCTTGCTTTACACTATAGTTTTCAATCTTAACTGTTAATGGGGATCTTCTTAGACCTGTTGAAAGCAAACCGACTTTCTAATTGGGAGAAGTATTTAAAGTATCGTCTTTTGAGCATCGATCTGGACCTCGAATAGTGGAGGTATTGTACCTAGAATGTCTATGTTCGATTTTAGTCTCAGGGTTTTGTCTCTTAACTTTGAGGAAAGCTTAAAAGGAGTTCATGGAGTTTATCAGGAGCATCTAAGATCCACCAAGGAAATGTTTTATCATTTGGCCTTGATGGGGTTCAAACCCATGCCCTTAAAGGGTTGACCAAGTGTAGTGTTTTACCTACTAAGACCTTTAAAGGCATGGGTTCAAACCCTATCAAAACCAAATGATAAAACATTTCCTTAATAGACCCTAGGCTCTCCTAATAAATTCGATGAACCCCTTTTGACTCTTTTTAAAATTAAAACCCTAAAACCCTAAAATTAAAATCGAGCATAAATATCTATTCCCACTAAATAAATGCCACGCCATGTCTTCTTCGTAGGGTTGCCTAATACGACCTTGACTCTTTTTCTTCGTCCGCTCTAGTGTCATATTTTTCATTAGATCATTTGGTGCTCAGTAACAGATGTCTTAAAGTGTTGATATCGTTGAACAAAGGTTTGTGAGAGCAGTGAACCAAGCAAAACTTCCCTCTAATGATACCTCCTGTTAACTTGTCCTTGAATTTAATGTTGTAAGAATATTCAGAATTAAGATATCAATTTTATTTTCAAGTTTCAAACAGTGTTCATAAATTGTTACTGTAAATTACGTGAAACGTTTATGTAACAGGCCCAATTCGCCCGGGCCCAAACCAGAAATAAAAACCAAATAAAAATAAAAAAAAGTCCAAAATAAAAAAAAGGTCCAATTACAGCCCAAATGCAAAAGAGGCCCATTGGCCCAAAAACTTAAATATTTGCAGAAACCCTAGGGTTTTCAGCCTTTCTGGCGCCGCAGCCTCCCTCGACCGCCGCACCCTCACCTCGTCCTGAGGCGCCTCGTCCCGAGACCCAACCCAATAACGCTCAAGGTCCGTGTGTTTTAAGATGAATGGTCTATTTGCTATTTTAATCCTTCCGCTTTTGCGACGCCTTGCAATTTGTCTTTATTTGTTTTTTTTTTCTTTTTAATCTTACCGCATAATTTTGTTTTTGTTACATTTTGGCCCGTATTGAAACGTTGCGCATAAGGACTGGGAATAATTTCTCATCTAGTCCCTACACTTTTGTGCGCGTTTTAATTAAGTCCTTCAACCTGCCCCTGTAGTCTTTTATTTTTAAAATGTATCCCCAAAATCCCTCTAAGTTACATTTTAATCCTTGGCTGTTTAATCTCAACCCTTTTTATATTTTATACGTTATGATTTATTTATTTATTTATTTTTATTTTATATTCTTTACATATATATTAAAATTTGTTGTCTTAATATTTTCTTTATTTAAATATTCGTTGATTCTCGTTATTCTCTTATTACTAATATCTATTTATTTTTATTTTTTCCATCTATTTATTATTTGTTTCTCTTTTACTAATATTTATTACTAATGCTTATTTATTATTTGTTTCTTACTACTAATATTTACTTACTTTATTCATCTATCTATTATTTGTCTCTTTTATATATATTTTTTCGTATTTCTTTTTTATTACTTTATCATTTCTCATATTATATTATTCTTGAGATATCTCGCATTTTATTTCTTTTGTTTATACTACTTTACTTGTCTTATTATTAATATCATGAATTAATACTTCATTGTTATAATTATAATGATTTTATTATAATGTTCCTTCATTTGGTTATAGTATCACATTCTCTCATAGAGTTATCTTATATTATTTCATCATTACTACCCCATGCACTAATTTGAATACGTTGGCCGTTTTTTTTTTATATTATTCCCCAAAATGAAATGAATGCACATCATTTTAAACTTCACATTTGCTATTATTTCATAAAAAGAAAACTTTCAAAATAAGACAATGTTTCGTATTTGGAAATTCGAGAAGTTGTACTTTAACTTACGGGGTTTCGATTTTCCTCGTTGAACCAAAATGATTGAGCATCATTTTAAAATTAAAATACATAATGTAGAAGGCCCAAATTGCCGGGGCCCATTTCATTACACCTAAACCCATACACCAATAGAACCAAGACCCAAACACATTAAAACCCAATTCAGAAGCCCAAATTAACTAAGCCCAAACCCAAATAGCCTAATACCTAAAACAGAAAAACAAAAAGAAAAAAACCTAGCCACTTGCTCTGCCTTCCGACCCTCACCACCGCTCCACCGCCCATCACCCAACCGCCTCACTTGCTCCCCATAACTCATAAAACAAGACAAAACAAACAAAGAAAAGCAGAGAAGAATAACAAAAATAAAAATATATATTTTGTATTTCATTTTGGGCTATATAAGGTCGCTATTGTATCTTAGCAAAGGGGTTCTTCTCTTTTTTTTTACAGACAAATCGAAAGCACCAAATGTAAAAAGGGGGATTTTTTTTATATTCGAACCATCAACAATCGAAAACAAGAAAAGAACTTTCAGAAGGTTGTTTTTTGTTCTTCCATTTTTATTTTCAGTTATTTCAATACTAGTATTTTTATTTTACTTCTTTTTTTGAAACCTTTAAAAAACGAAATAATAACTAAAAAAAAAGAAGGAAGACATACCTAAATAGGGGCCCTTCCGTCGTCGGAACCCCCTTTCCTTCGGTGCCGAAATCGGGCTAAAGGAGAGGAGGGGCTTGTGGCTCGGCTTTCTAACAGGCTTCGAACTGACCTAAAGCTTATCTCCACGTATTGTCGGCCACCGAGTATGATGGTGGTGCGATGATCGGCCGGGGAACCCACTCGCCGGAGAGAGGGAAAGACGAAAAGGGGAGATGAGAGGAAGAGAAGCTTTTTTTTTCTTGAATGGCTGCTGTTTCTAAAAATTTTTAGGGCTAAAATGTGTTAAAAAAAAATTTTTTGTTATAATAATAAACAAAACGGCGCCGTTTGATGCATAGGGTTACTGCGCATATTCCTTAAAAGGAATATTTGCGCGATCGGTCCTCATCCTTTTGTGGTGCTATTGGATCAAGTCCCATTCCGCGTTTTCCTTTTTTTGCGATTTTGTCCTGTTATTTCCGTTTCATTTCAATTCAATCCGCGCGCTTCAAATAGGTCCTTTCCTTTTTATTTTATTTCAAATTTCTCCCCAAACCTTCGTTTTAAAAAGTAATTTGGCCCCTCCTTTAATTATTTTGCAACTTTATTATTATTATCGTTATATTATTATTATTACTGTTATTATTTTTCATATAATGTGTACATTTTATTACTATTGTTATATCTCTTTTATATATATATTTTTATTATTGTTCACTAAACACCATTATTGCTACTATTATTATTATTTTATTTTTTGCCTATTATTTTTTTTACTATTTCTTATTTTTAAGCATCCTATGTTATTTTATTATTATCATTACCATTATTTTATTTTTTCTTATTATTATTATCGTTCCATTTTATTATTATTATTATTATTATTATTATATTATTACTATTACTATTTTTTATATGTTATCATTCTTTATTTTATTATTATCGTCTTATTATTATTATTATTATTATTATTTTCTTTTTATTATTTTCTTTACTATTATAATTATATTTTCTCTTTGTATTTATTACTCATTATTATTTTATTTTTATTTTATTTTTTGACTTGTTTTATTTTATTTTCGTCTTCATTATTGTTATTCATATTAACGTATTTATTATTCTTTCATCATGCATATTTGTACCATCATTTTTTACAAATTTGTGTTATATTAACCTTTACCCAGTACGAAAATGATTCTTTTATAAAGGCAATATTTCGTATTTAGAAATTCGATAAATCGTGCCTTAACTTACTGGGTTTCGATTTTTCTCGTTTAATCTAAATAACGGAATATCCTTTTAAATCGCAATAAGTTTTAAATGAAAAAAGAAAGCTATTTCTCGAGAATTTGAGATGTTGTGTCCTAACGTATTGGATGTGACATTTTGTTACCTCGGGAAAAGATTTCTTAAAATAAAGGCAATATTCTGTATTTGGAATTTCAAGAAATCGAGCCCTAACTTACTGGGTTCCGGTTTCTCATTTGACAAATAACCGAATATCCTCCTCAAATTTAAATCCGAGTTTTAAAGTCAAAAGACAAGCTCAGTTCCAGGGACTCAAAGTGTCGTGCCCTAACTTACTGGGTATGACATTTTATCTTTTCAAAATAAGAGGGTTTTATCATCCATCTCGATTCGTTCAAGTTTTAAAAATAAAAGAGAATCGTATTTTTGAATTTTTTCAAATTTTCAACATTAGGACATTAATTAATCAATTTGGTACCAATTTTGGGCGTGACGAGGGTGCTAATCCTTCCTTGGGCGTAATTGACTCCCGAACCCGTTTCCTCAAATTTCATGGACCAAAAACACTATTTTAGTAAAGCCAAACGTTTTATTAAAACAAAGGTGATCCGATCACACCAAATAAAGATCGGTGGCGACTCCCACTTTTATTTTCGTTTTCAAAATCCAAGTCGACCCCATTTTACAAAAAATGGTTTCGACAGCTTGGCGACTCCACTGGGGACATAAAGAGAGTCAGGCCGTAAATTGATTATTTTATGTCCGATGTCAAAAATTTGAAAATTCAATTTGAAAATTTGATTTGAAAATTACGATCCTTTTGTTGCATTTGTTTGTTGTTTTCTTGCGCACATTGCATTGCATGACCGTTGTGGTCGCACCCTCTTAAGTGTGAGTAAGAAACTATGCCTTCGTGAGGTTTTCACCTCTGCATGGGCTAGTGGATTGCTTCCGGGATATATCCCGTACTTATGTACTTCGTGAGATTTTCATCTCCGCATGGCCATAGGGAAATGTATTCCCCTGAACCGAACTCGGTCCGTATGAGCCTATAATGGGTGAGGATTGAGGAATCTGCTGGTTCAGGTACCCTTCTTTAGAACCAAACCACATATAGAGAGACCTAGGAGCCTACCCTAGATAGAGCCACACCAAACCCTAGTGGTTACCCGGACAGTTATTATGTGTTGTTGATTTCTCTTGTACTAACGTGTTTTCTTCTGTTTTGATTACATTGCATTGCATCATCATAGAAAGGAGGTGTTGATTAATATTCGATTTCTAAATAGAGGAGTTTGTCATAAGGAAATGAATTTCTTAATAAAGTGGATTATAATACGGTCGTCTGAATATAGTCTAAGTAAACAACGAGAAGGCTGATAGTCTGCAGAAGAATACAAGACTCTGCCCTAGGATTCAAGCCAGCAAGGATTATTCAAGAGTCGTCACGTCTCGACTTTCTTAAAGAAGCTTATGAACATCGCAGAGGATAAGAAGAGGTACGGCCTGAACCAAGCAACTAGGAGCTAGAAAAGGCATCTATGGAGAAAGCTCACGGGACACGACCATAATATCCGGGTACGAAGAAAATGATTGGTTTTCACTTGGACTATGAGGACAAAATCGTATATGCAATCCGTTTTATGTAAAGAGCTTTATTTTCTAGAAAAGTTCTTCTAGTGGAATTGAATTCATAATCAACGGTTCTCTTTCTTTTTGCATTCATTCCATGCACTTGCATTGCATTGCATCGCATCATCCTAGAAAGGAGGTGTTGATTCATATTCAATTGCTAAATAGAAGAGTTTGTCATAAGGAAATGTGTTACTTGATAAAGTGGATTATAATACGGTCATAGTCCAGATAAACAACGAGAGAGGACTGATAGCCCACAGAAGAATACAAGACTTTGCCCGAGGGTTCAAGCCGACAAGGATTATTCGAGAGTCATCGTGTCTCAATCTCTTTATGAACATCGTGGAGGATAAGTGAGTGAAGAGGTATGGCCTGAACCAAGCAACAAGGAGCTAGAAGAGACATCTATTGAGAAAGTTCACGGGACACGACCATAACATCCGTATACGAAAAAGGTAGAAGAATACAAAACTTTGCCCGAGGATTGAAGCCGACAAGGATTATTCGAGAACCATCATGTCTCCATTTTCTAAAAGAAGCCTATGAACATCGTGGAGGATAAGCGAGTGAGGATGTACGGCCTAGTCCAAGCAACAAGGAGCTAGAAAAGGCATCTATTGGGAAAGTTCACGAGACACGACCATAGCATCCGGATACGAAGGAGAGGATTGGTGTTTTCACCTAGACTATGAGGACAAAACCGTATATGCAATCCGTTTTATGTAAAGAAACGTATTTTCTAAAAAAGTTCTTCTAATGGAATTGAATTCATAATCAACGCCTCTCTTTCTTTTTGCATTCATTCCACGCATTTGCATTGCATTTCATGCATTTGCATTACATCATATTACATGCATTAAAATTTGTAGAAAGACCCTAATTAGGTGAAATTATTTCAGAAGATATAGAAAAAAGGTTGAAGAGATTAGAGCAAAGGCAAATACTGATGCGAGAGCAATTGACCGAAATCCAACAAGATATACGAGATCAAATGAACATGATAGGCCAGTTAACCCAGTTACTAACTGGAGGACTTGAAAAAAGGAGTGGTTTAATGGTCAACGGTGTGGATGATGATGAAGAAATCGTTTACTCCCCGATAAATATCCCGACTCAATCAAACTCGCATTTCGCGCGAGTACTGTCATTATCAAACCCCAATGTCAGACTGATACTTCGACCCTGTTGAACTCCTCAATGGGTTCAAGTTTTAATCCTGGTGATGATCGAGTCAATCCTATTGTTCTTGGCCTAGCAGAGACAAAGGGAGAGTGGGATTCAAAGGCCTCGAAGAGGAAAGACAAGGATATGAATAATACGAGTGGGTATAACAAGGGCCGTTCGAGGCCGTTTATAGTAAACCAGCCAAAGAAGGCAGTTACCAGTTATCTGGTCTCCCCAAGAGAAGAACTCAACCCAAAATCAAACTCAGAAAAACCCCATTTCATGCCCATCCCAATCTCGTATAGGAAGATGTACCAAATGTTGTTTGACGCACATGTTGTAGCTCCTCATTACCCGAAACAGATGCAACCTCCATACCCAAAATGGTATGACCCAAATACCCAGTGTGAGTACTACGCAGAGGTCACAGGGCATTCGATAGAAAATTGCCTTGCTTTAAAGAAATTGGTGGAAAAACTCATCAACATGGGTATTGTGAAGATAGATGACGCGCCAAAAGCAGAAATATGAACTTGGGAGCGTTTTGGGCAATGAGACTGCGGAAGAAATTCCTGTAGTATTTAGAAGCTTACTTAGAGTAATGTACAAAACGTACTTGTTGCTTTAAGCCTAGAAGTAATAAGATTTCTTTTGTGAAATAGGCTTGTGTCCGAATTACTATTTCAAGAAATGCATCTTTTGAACAAATATTTTATTTCTTTTTCATACTATACATTCTATTTATTCTTCATTCATAAATAATCATTCTTGGAATCATTTATTCTCGAAATTTACCTTCATACCCACAATGGGTCCCGGATATCAATGACATGAGCGACATTATTCTTGACTCGACTTTCTAGTGGGATATGTGTCTAAAGGGATCTAAGGACTTTGAAGACGCAGAGAGATTGCAACTTATTAAGAATGGTAGATCACGCTTCTTACGAAATGTCAACAGACACTACAGGTGAAGATGGAAGCTTAGCTCACCGCAGAATAAGGCAAGGCATCATTGAGTTATCTCCAGAGAATTTAAAGATGTTTTTGCATGATCACATCAAGACACGCCTAGGCTACTTTGAACGTGGGTATCTTTGTTAAGATTGGTGTTTAAAGAACCCATGTTAATGGTTCTACAATGGCCGAGAGGTTCGAGCTCTTTGGTTTTACCAAGAAAGGGAAATTAAATACGGGACTTATCGCCTCCTTTATTTCTTCACGGATCCCCATATGTGGGGCATGGACGTTATCAAGCCGATCTTCTCAAAAGCTTTTAGCCAACATCGATTCATATTCATGGTCGTTGGTTACCTCACTGAGAAGGTGAAGGTCGCTTCATATGCCAAAATTACAAAGTCAGCAGTCATCAAATTTAAATCCAAAAAGAGAGAGAGTGTGTGTGTGTGGCAATAAAGAATGCCAGAAAGAAACGTGTTTAACATAATTGCACAAATTTACAGTCTGTTCAAAGATCAGACACCATTCAGTGTAGCAAATGCAGTAAAAAAATGACTGAGATTTGTAAAGGTTGGCATAGATAAGTTACCATTTACCCTCTAGGTTTCTTGAATGTTGTCCAGGACTTTCACCGGGGCATCTTTCCCATTGGTTTATGAAAAGGAAACAATTTTTGTAATATAAGATTCATTTTCCCCAAGTTTTGATTGAATTGGATAAAGCAGAACATCTACAGTAAGCTTGATTGAAAGTATTCATGGTCAAATGTACCAAAAATGGATGATACGAGCTTATGACAAAAAGGTTCGCTCAAGAGAATTTCAAGAGGAGAACCTGGCATTAAGAAGGATCCTTCTTATCCAAAAGGACTCAAGAAGAAAAGTAAATGCCTTATGCAGCAAAGAATGTCTGTTCTGGGGAAACATAGATAGTAACCAAGATGGATGACATGAACCCGCCCAATCTTGTGAGTTCAGATTTGTTATATAAAAAAAAAGAAAAAAAAAAGAAAAAAAGGAAAAAAAGAAGAAAAAGGAGAGGCCAGGGCGAAAACCCGCAAAGGGCGCCGTGAGACCAAAGGGGATTTAAGTTGAAAACCCGAGAAGGACAGCTCAAATTTTGATCGAAAGTAGGGCATACAGTAGTCTTGCTACACTTGAATTAACAATGAAGAAGTATGTTGCGTCTTGGGGCATCGACAAAGTACTCTGGATCCCCTAAACACATATTGAGCCTAAAATGGTCCTCAAGAAGTTTGAACGGAGAAGCTCAGGCTGCGATATCTGGGGCACCTAGTTTCCATTTTACCCATTTTTGTTATTTGTGGTTATTTTATTCCTTGCAAAATACACTCTTAATAAACTTTCTTTTTCTTTGCACTTGCTAGCTATGATCAACTTATTTGTTTCGAGCTATGCTCTCAATTGGTTCCCTTCTTGTCCATTGTTGTGATATTTTTCAAGCATTTTGCATTGAAATAACGATTGGTGGACTAATAATACTTTCATAAAAGAAGTTTCGCATATTACTCTGGAAGCTTCTGAATAATACAAGGACTCAAACAAGACTATTGCTTAAAACTCCTCAAGTTTAAGGGATAGAAATATTGGTGGAGGAAAATCCAAACTCGAGGCTATCTCTTCTGGATTTTGTCAAAAATGGTGATTGAACAAAATGACAAGATATTACGTCGATATATACCATCTTGACGAAAAAGGCAATGTTAACCCATGTGTAAATGGGGAATCATTCGCGAGAAAAATGATGTTCTCAGATCCGTGCAAATATCATGCATACACACCGGTCATGACACCCGTGGAATGGAAGGTGTAGTAGACCAAATCGTTTGAATAAATTACAAATTCTATACCCATGAGTCATAGTGGGATGGATTGAAGATGACACGCATCCTACACCTCCGAAGTTGAAGAGGGGATCTGAAGATGGTATAAGCCTTAAAGTCCTATAGGTGCCGTGGAATGGATCTTGAAGTTACATTGGAGCAAGTTATTTGAGCAAAATATGATTGTTTCTTTGAGTTTTGGCAAAGGTACCAAGAGAGCGAGATAAGCGTATCGTCGTCCAAGAATAAGACTCGATGGACGACGAGCGAGAGACAACCCTAAGCATTAAAAAGGATAATTTCATTTTACATTCATACATCATCGTTAGGGGCGTTTAGATCATCGCATCATGATCTTTATATATTTTTAACAAAGAATCATTATCATGACATTCTGCATTCATGCAAATGTCATCCATAATATCATTTAGTTAGGAGCATTCGATTTATTACGATCATTGCATCTTAATCATTGAAAAAAATCATCATTCTCATGACATTCTGCATTCATGTAAATGTCATCTATAGCACATGTAGTTAGGAGCGTTTGAGTCATTCCGATCATAGCATTCGCATCATTTGCATAAACACAAGCATATAAAATCGAGTCTACAGGATATGTCCCTAGAGGACGGTGTAGCAACATTGGTGAAGCCACCATCCTATTGCCACTGACCAATAGTGGAATAGGTTGAATATCGTCCTATTGCCACTGACCAGTAGTGGAATAGTTTGAAGATTGTCTTATTGCCACTGACCAGTAGTGGAATAGTTTGAAGACCATCCTATTTCCACTGACCAGTAGTGGAATAGGTTGAAGATTGTCCTATTGCCACTGACCAGTAGTGGAATAGGTTGAAGATTGTCCTATTGCCACCGACCAAAGAGTGGAATAGTTTGAAGATTGTCCTATTGCCACCGACCAAGAGTGGAATAGGTTGAAGATTGTCCCATTGCCACCGACCAAAGAGTGGAATAGGTTGAAGATTGTTCTATTGCCACCGACCAAAGTAGTGGAATAGGTTGAAGATTGTCCTATTGCCACTGACCAGTAGTGGAATAGGTTGAAGATTGTCCTATTGCCACTGACCAGTAGTGGAATAGGTTGAAGATTGTCCTATTGCCACTAACCAGTAGTGGAATAGGTTGAAGATTGTAGACCTTGTCGCCCTAAACAGTAGTGGGGCAAGATTGAAAGCAAATCTGGCATTCCTAAGCTTTGCAGGAAGCAGAATGAAGATAGCCAATCTGGCATTCCTGAGCTTTGCAGGAAGCGGATTGAAGACAGCAAATCTGGCATTCCTGAGCTTTGTAGGAACCAGATTGAAGACAGCAAATCTGGCATTCCTGAACTTTGCAGGAAGCATATTGAAGATAGCTAATCTGGCATTCCTGAGCTTTGCAGGAAGCGGATTGAAGATAATAAATCTGGCATTCCTGAGCTTTGCATGAAGCAGATTGAAGACAGCAAATCTGGCATTCCTGAGCTCTGCAGGAAGCAGATTGAAGATAGCCAATCTGGCATTCCTGAGCTTTGCAGGAAGCAGATTGAAGACAGCAAATCTGGCATTCCTGAGCTTTGCAGGAAGCAGATTGAAGATAGCCAATCTGGCATTCCTGAGCTTTGCATGAAGCAGATTGAAGACAGCAAATCTGGCGATTCCTGAGCTTTGCAGGAAGCGGATTGAAGATAGCAAATTTGGCATTCCTGAGCTTTACAGGAAGCAGATTGAAGACAACAAATCTGGCATTCCTGAGCTTTGCAGGAAGCAGATTGAAGATAGCCAATCTGGCATTCCTGAGCTTTGCAAGAAGTAGATTGAAGACAGCAAATCTAGATCCCTGAGTTTGCAGGGAGCAGATTGAAGATAGCAGATCTGACAATTCCTGAAATTGCAGGAAGCAGATCGAAGACATCATTCTGGCGATCCCTGAGTTTGCAGGGAGCAGATTGAAGATATCAGATATGGTAATTCCTGAAATTGTAGGAAGCAGATCGAAGACATCAGTCTGGCGATCCCTGAGTTTGCAGGGGAGCAGATTGAAGATATCGATATGACAATTCCTGAAATTGCGAGAAGCGGATCGAAGACATCACCGGGCAATTCTTGAGTTTGCAGGAAGCAGAATGAAGATAGTAGGTCTGGCATTCCTGATGTTGCAGGAGCAGATCGAAGTTAGCAGGTCTGGCATTCTTGAAGTTGCAAGAGCAGAGAAGACATCACATCTTATCTCTCCGGGTTACAATGAGAATGATCATATTAATCCTACCTCCCCGGTTGCAAATGGAGCGATTAAAACAACAAATCCTATACTTTGAGGTTACAGTGGAGCAGATTGAAACTACGGTCCCCATCTCTCTCAAGTGACGGTGGTGCGAGTGAAAGCAACAAGATGTGGTGGATCAAATGAGGCTACCCAAGGATAGGAGCACCAAGAATCAAGACTCAAAGAAGACCGGGCAAATTTGGTCCTTCTTTATGTCTTTGCTCTATTCCGTTGCACGACAATGAGCAAAAAGGGCACTGTAGAAGGCCCAAATTGCTCTGGGCCCATTTCATTACACCTAAACCCATACACCAACAGTAACCAAGACCCAAAACACATTAAAACCCAATTCGTGAAGCCCAAATCAACTAAACCCAAACCCAAATAGCCTAATACCTAAAATGAAAAACAAAAAGAAAAAACCCTAGCCACTTGCTCGCCTTCTCGACCTCACCACCGCTCCACCGCCCATCACCCAACCGCCTCACTTGCTCCCCATAACTCGCAAAACAAGACAAAACAAACAAAGAAAAGCAGAGAGAGAATAACAAAAATAAAAATATATATTTTGTATTTCATTTTCTGGCTATATAAGGTCAAGCTATTGTACCGCAAAAGGGGGTTCTTTTTTTTTACAGACAAATCAAAGCACCAAATGTAAAAAGGGAATTTTTTATATTTGAACCATCAACAATCGAAAACAAGAAAAGAACTTTCTGTAAGGTTGTTTTTGTTCTTCCATTTTTATTTTCGCTATTTCAATACTAGTATTTTTATTTTACTTCTTTTTTTGAAACCTTTAAAAAACGAAATAATAACTAAAAAAAAAGAAGGATGACATACCTAAATCGGGGCCCTTCCGTCGTCGGAACCCCCTTTCCTTCGGTGCCAAAATCAGGCTAAAGGAAAGGAGGGGCTTGTGGCTCGGCTTTCTAACAGGCTTCGAACTGACCTAAAGCCTATCTCCACGTATTGTCGGCCACCGAGTATGATGGTGGTGCGATGATCAGCCGGGGAACCCACTCGCCGGAGAGAGGGAAAGACGAAAAGAGGAGATGAGAGGAAGAGAAGCTTTTTTTTTTCTTGAATGGCTGCTGTTTCTAAAAATTTTTTGGGCTAAAATGTGTTAAAAAAAATTTTGTTATAATAATAAACAAAACGGCGCCGTTTGATGCATAGGGTTACTACGCATATTCCTTAAAAGGAATATTTGCGCGATCGGTCCTCATCCTTTTATGGTGCTATTGGATCAAGTCCCATTCCGCGTTTTCCTTTTTTTGCGATTTTGCCCTGTTATTTCCGTTTCATTTCAATTCAATCCGCGCGCTTCAAATAGGTCCTTTCCTTTTTATTTTATTTCAAATTTCTCCCCAAACCTTCGTTTTAAAAAGCAATTTGGCCCCTCCTTTAATTATTTTGCAACTTTATTATTATTATCGTTATATTATTATTATTACTGTTATTATTTTTCATATAATGTGTACATTTTATTACTATTGTTATATCTCTTTTATATATTTTTTTTTATTATTTGTTCACTAAACACCATTATTGCTACTATTATTATTATTTTATTTTTTGCCTATTATTTTTTTACTATTTCTTATTTTTAAACATCCTATGTTATTTTATTATTATCATTACCATTATTTTATTTTTTCTTATTATTATTATCGTTCCATTTTATTATTATTATTATTATATTATTACTATTACTATTTTTTATATGTTATCATTCTTTATTTTATTATTATCGTCTTATTATTATTATTATTATTATTATTATTATTATTTTCTTTTATTATTTTCTTTACTATTATAATTATATTTTCTCTTTGTATTTATTACTCATTATTATTTTATTGTTATTTTATTTTTTTGACTTGTTTTATTTTATTTTCGTCTTCATTATTGTTATTCATATTAACGTATTTATTATTCTTTTTCATCATGCATATTTGTACCATCATTTTTACAAATTTGTGTTATATTAACCTTTACCCAAAGATTTAAAATGATTCTTTTATAAAGGCAATATTTCGTATTTAAAAATTCAATAAATCGTGCCCCTAACTTACTTTGGGTTTCATTTTTCTCGTTTAATCTAAATATCGGAATATCCTTTTAAATCGTAATAAGTTTTAAATGAAAAAAGAAAGCTATTTCTCGAGAATTTGAGATGTTGTGTCCTAACGTATTGGATGTGACATTTTGTTATCTCAGGAAAAGATTTCTTAAAGTAAAGGCAATATTCTGTATTTAAAATTTCAAGAAATCGAGCCCTAACTTACTGGGTTCCGATTTCTCATTTGATAAATAACCGAATATCCTCCTCAAATTTAAATCCGAGTTTTAAAGTCAAAAGACAAGCTCTGGGCCTGTGGACTCAAAGTGTCGTGCCTCTAACTTACTGGGTATGACATTTTATCTTTTCAAAATAAGAGGGTTTTATCACCCATCTCGATTCGTTCAAGTTTTAAAAATAAAAGAGGATCGTATTTTTGAATTTTTTCAAATTTTTAACATTAGGACATTAATTAATTAATTTAGTACCAATTTTGGACGTGACGAGGGTGCTAATCCTTTCTCGCGCGTAATTGACTCCCGAACCCGTTTCCTCAAATTTCGTGGACCAAAAACACTGTTTTAATAAAGCCAAACATTTTATTAAAACAAAGGTGATCCAATCACACCAAATAAAGATCGGTGACGACTCCCACTTTTATTTTCGTTTTCAAAATCCAAGTCGACCCCGTTTTACAAAAAATGATTTCGACACATAAGTTTTAAATAATAAAAAAACAAGCTCATTCTCAAAGATTCTATATGTCGTATCTTAACTTACATGATGTGACATTTTATTATCTCGAGACGAGAGGATCTTTAACATTCATTTCGATTTATTCAAGCATTTTTTTAATAAAATTAACATTAACAAAAAAGGATCGTATTTTTAATTCTTTCTAAATTTTAACATTCGACATTAAGACATTAATTAATCAATTAAATTTCGCTACGAGAGTGCTAATCCTTTCTCGTACGTAACCGACTCCCAAACCCGTTTTCTTAAATTTCGTAGACCAAAATTATTATTTTAGTAAATATAAACATTTTATTAAAACAATCAAATTACGAGATAATCCAATTACACTTCATAAAAAAAATTAATTGCGACTCTATCTTTGTTTCCAAAATAAAAAATCGACTCATTTTTTAAAAAAAAAATAGTTTCCACAGTTTAAAATTTCTAGCAGTGTCTGCATGATAAGTGATCATAATTTCTAAGTCCAGCATTAAAAAATACTGTCAGAACCCATACCAAATAAAAACAACAGTAAAGATATACCATCCATTGCTATATTTCAGTGAAATTAAAAATAAAATAAAGGGTGACATGAATGAGAAGAGTAAAGGATGAAAGGGAGCCATGTGTTGGGATGATGAGACAGGGAATATTGAATGATCACTCTCGTGCCCTTCCCACCGACATAACCAGACATTTGTTTTTCTCTTCTTCTCACAGTCTCTCTCTTACACAATACCAACTTATGCCCAACAAAATTAAAACCTTTGAAACTCTCAATACGGAACTCACGAGGAAGAATCTTTTTTTATTTTCTTTTTCTTAAAAGGATCAAATAAGTGGAAATTAACTAACTTACAACTTGGTCTGCTCCCTCAAAAATTGAAATTTCAGTGTCTGGTCCCTGTTGCTTTTGTAAAATTTGATAATTCTACCTAGTATGTTGGCCAGTTTCTATGGGAGAAGTTGTTGACAAATGTTGACGGACTGTGGGAAAATGGATGGTGTCAAATAAGTGGTACTTGTTGGGAAACTACATTGCATGTTCTAAGAGACTGTCCGGTTGCTTGGTTGGCGTGGAGAAGGTTAGTTTCCATCAAGTTCTTTTCTTTACAGCTTTCGGGTTGATAATATTCAAGTTTTAGATATGGTTAACTCTAATACGGATGGGTTGGGCACTATGTTTGGTATCATTTGTTGGTGTGGGGAATTATTGTGCTGATTATGGCTAGGAGCTTTAACCTTGTTCAGCATGATAACAATGGATACTTCTGTTGGATTTTCAATCCCACACTGCGAATTTATGTGCGAAAATTTTCCTATATGAATAGACAAGATCGAGTCTGCTAGAGTATTTTCGACGCACAAACAAGTCGCAACCACAACTTTCTCATTCCAATCTTTACCAGTCGAAACGAATGAAATAGGACATTTAAAGATGCTAGCAAAAAAATTTTAATTGTATAAAAGAATGAATCCAAACCATACCTGGAACAGTAAACACCCTAACCATTAGATCAACACCTGAGACCTTTTTTTTATTATTTCAAAATTCATAAAATAGATTTTTATTAAATACTAAAATTAGTAAATAGATTTTATTTCAATTTAAAATATATGAATCATTGGATCCACCATATACATTAAACAAGCATGAATGTTGTGTCAAATTTTAACCTTTTCTAGCGGCACATCATCTCAGCACACTGTTTTACCAATACACTCTAACTCGTGACTTGATATCTTATACTAATAAGAATATTTTATCATCACTCAACTACACATTAATCTCGACATATTATTATTGTCCATATTTATAATAATACCAGACTGCGAATAGTGGTCGGGTTAAAGTCAATATGTATGAAGCTACTAGGAATAATAAGGATAGAGTCGCAATAGGAGGAGGTGGTAGAGACAGGTGCGGTAATTGGGTTGTGGAGAATAACGAAAATGTGGGTATGTGCTCTGTAATACAAGCAGACGGCTATTGATTTTTCTTCAGGAATCTGCCAGAGGGCTAATCAAAAAATCGATGTTTAGTCCCGTTCATAAAAATAAAGTACTTTTTGTAATTTATAATTTACCTTTGCGAAGAATTTTCACAGTAACAAAATTAATCATTACTAATTACATAAAATGGCACAGAAGAATACAAAGAAAATTTATAAATATAACTAAAAGTAGCGTTTATTCTATGCTTCTACTATTTTTCTTTTTATCCCCATAAAGTTGACTATTGTAGCTTATCACTTTTGTGTTATATTTATGTTGTTTTCGTTAACTAACACATTGGAAAACATGTTTTTTTTTTTTTTTTATCTTTTAATATAGGGTGTTTAGTTTATGGAAGCATGCTGTAAACATGTGCTCTTTTTATATAACCCAAAAGAAAGAACTATGATATCTTATTATTGAAGCTAATGAATGAAACCTACTACATATTATAAGTAGAAGATTTCATACCAAAACTTCAATTTTGGCAAAAGATTTTAAGATAGTACAATACACTATAGATATCGACTTCCGACTTAAAAATTTAGTATATGAATTTATACCAAAACTTCAATTCTTACCATTAATTATTATATAATTATTTAACTACCCTTTTTTCTTTTTTGGGACCCATAGCACTCAGTGCATTTCTAGTGAAATTTTTTATAAAAAAAAAAAAAAAAAACCCAGATTTGTCTTTTAAGCTTTTACAAAGTAGATTGCAACCAGTAATGACCCAAGTTTTTTCATCTCAGGGAAAAACACCACCTTTATTCTGAAATTTCATAGCATTACAGAGAATTGGAGGCTTAAAATGATACAATGATTGATTTTGGAGTTTTTTATAACACAAAGCAAAACAACATAAATAATCAAGATGAATTGCTTATTAATTGCATTTATATGGACAGTGTTTTTATTTGTGGTTAGTGTTAAAACAACAATGATGATAAAGATTAGATATAGCAACGTGAGACAAAGAAAAAAACCTAAACATCCAAAAGAACCCTGCATGAGGCAAAGAAACGACAAGTGTAGCAGCGGTAAAAACATGTAGGCAGGATAAGAATAAAAGGTTCATGGTACAAAAAAGAAGGGGGTAAAATTTTGTTTGAAACCTAGACAAGGGAGTTCATTTATTTTTGAAGTTTCGGCGAATGAGCTGACAGACGCATAGAATTTTGAAGAGATTATATAATAACATTATAGGCTAATAATAGAACTTAATAATTCCATTAAAGAAAATGGTATTTTCCAAGCTTTCAATGTTGTCATCAATTCAATAAAAAAAAAAAAGTCCATAAGCTTGTGCAGGAAATTTCCAACCCATTGCTCTTCCTTTTGTAAATTTTGCCCCTATTGCAAGTAAAAGACAATTTCCCCCACCCACCAACCTACCCAGTGTGAAACAGATTATGTCCATAAAATGGGGGAGATACCGTCCTAATCTAAAATCTCAAAAGGAGGGGACCATCAGTGCCTCCCCTCTCAAGGCTAAATTCCCCCTTCCTATACCATTCAACACCTTGAGTTTTTTTTTTTTTTTTTATATATATATATCCAAAAGACACCGATCTCGATTCAAACTCCAGATCTTACTTAGAAAATGGGTGTTGGTAAAAAGAGTGCAGTTTTCACATGCATGTACCTTCCATTTTCTTAAATTTGGAAGATACATCACAAGGAAGAAACTGACATTTCATCAGGCAATATTATCAGAATCAGAATAATATCAAACAATACATGGAAAAGCCAACTACTACATATACAAAAAGGAGAAAAAAACCCCTCACCAAACCCAGTATTTGGACTGACAGGAACCGACTAAAATTTAGAATTAGAAAAGCTTTTGTTCTAATAATATGTTACTATTAAAATAATATACCTACCATTTAGAGTAGTTCTCAAACCACATAAGGCATTAACTGATGTAGCCATAATTATAATTAAACTTTTGTGGGTTTGGTCCCATCTCCTTAGCTAAGCAAAAGGTAATTTGGGAATGGGATTAACCCATCAACCCAAAACCCGGTAGCAGGCCAAATAATTAGAAAATTATTTAATGCCATCAATAGAATAATACAAGTAACATGATTATTGGGCATTAGCAGGGTATCAATTGAAGCAAATTAAAGAATAGCTTAGGCATCCTAACCTCAAAAACACAGCGCTCGAGAACGCACGAGCCACCTCCTTCCTATCATCGTATCCTATTATAATTCACTTCAACTCTATGAAAACAACATCATTTAAATATCAGAAATTGATGAACTAGTTGTAAAAAATATTAAGATTGAAAAAGAGAAAAGAGCAAAGCACAAGAGATGGGTCAGTAACTCTTTACCTTTTTCCTCTATGCTCTGATTCCAAAATTCAAAGATCCCTCACTGCAGAAGATGATAATAAAATAACCCCAACAAGAATAAAAAAGGGGATGAGAATAAGAAAAACAATAATTGGGAATCAGTTTTAAGAACAAAATTTTTATATCTTTTCTTTAACTATTTTAATATAACAATCTGATTTCATATTAGTAGTAAAATCAGAGATCATCCCTTACATGAAAAAAACAGAAGGGGATTTAAACATAATTTTATGATTCTCTAATAACCCAAATAGGAAAAGAGAAGACCCAAAAATATATATATCAAAAGTCAAAATTTTCTTGGTTCATCTTCGATTACTGAAGCCAAACCAGTCACGAACGTAATCCCAATCTGTGAGCTCTTGGGTTTTATTTCAGGTGGCTTCCACTCTTCTTTCTCCACCTTTTCCTTCCCTTCTTCTTCAGAGCTCTCAGACAAAGCAAATATGGACTCACCCAACTCAGCATCTTCAACCGAGTATTTGTCCTCGGAATTCAATTCAGTAAAAGGTTGCTGGTCTTTCTCTTTAGCTTTGGAATCAATTTCAGATTCTCTAAGTGTACCAGTTGTGGGTGTGGGTGTGGGTGTGGGAGTAAGTGGAGGAGGTGAAGGCGTGGCTCGGTTATAAGGAGAGAGCCATTTGGCGCTGACATACTCAGCTTTACGCCATGGAGGAATATGCATTCCCTTCTTCTTCAGGCTCTGCTTTGCCGCCTCGGAAACAATAGCAATTATCCTCTGGAGACGATCGGCTTTACCAACGAAGATGAAGGGAAGCATTTGAAGGATTGATTTATAGGTCTTCGTTGATCGGGCGATTTCGAATTCTGATCTGAAATCGATGTCGATCAGCAATCGCTCCCCGTCGATTATCACATCTATGTATTCATATTCCCCTGCTTGTCAAAAACAAGCTATTTATCATTCCAGTAACTAAAAAAGAAATTAAAAATCAACCCATAACAGAGGAAATGGATAGCATAACTTTTCCAGAATTATAGAGATATTTCTAGAAAAAGATGAGAGAGAGAGAGAGAGAGAGAGAATTTACCGGCAGGATAAGAGGGAGATTTTTCCCAACGAGACTTGCAGATAGAAGCATCGTATCCAAAGGCAAGTAATCCATCAATAACAATCTTCCTGCAGATATCATCTTTACGTTTAGAGATCTTGTTCTTCTCCATGATTCTCGCTGTATGCGCCAGTAAATTCCTTTCATTCACACTCCCACAAGGAACCAAGCTCTAGTCCATGAAAGAACAAATTAAAATTATAAGCTATGGCTTACAACAACAACAACAAAATGTTTTAATCGAACAAAAATGAGGCAGAAATTATTGTAATACCTTTAGAATTTCAGATGCTTCAGCTGAAGAAGAGAGATTGGAGTCGCTGAAACCGAAACCATCCATATCGTCATCGGAGCTGTCGTTGCAGTTACGATTGAAGCAGTTAGAGCGGTTGCGGCTACACCTAACGGCACCAGATTGTTGTTTCTCGTTGTTATCTTCGATGAAATTTTGCACCATCTTCGCCAAGCAAAACGAGCTCGGTTCCAGCTCGGCGGTGGTGCATTCTTTGCTAAAAGGCACCTCATCAGCGTCCACCTTCTCCGCCGCGGAATTCCTCAGAATGCTAGGGAACTGGCGCTCAAACAGCCTCTTGAACCGCGATTTCACCACCGGCTTCACCGTCTCCAAACGAGGCGGCACCACCTCTTCCGAAGGGCTGAAATCGATAGGCTGGATCTTCATTGGGAAAGGCATATTGATAATTTTCACAGCTTTTGATTATAAATAAATAAAAACAAAACAGAACAAAAACCCCTTTTGCTTTCACGGCAGCTCTTCAAGCTCTTTCTGATTCTTCGCTTTGATAACTGGAAGACATATTATGGCTTAGCGATGAGGTCAGCCAAAGGCCATCAACACAGAAATTCATAATATTTTTCTGGGGAGGGCCAAAATTCAATGCGGTTTACTAAGACTCGGGACTCATAAGCTTTGATTATTATATACTAATTCTGCCTCAGTTTTGCCGGACAAAGCATAGAATAACTTCAAAACTCTGCTAAGTTAAGTCGCTTTTGCTTGAGGGTTTTTATTTCTTTTCAGATACGGTTAAAGTTCCCGAAATACGCGACGGCACGAGGACGTAACGTGATTGCCTTGGGAATTCACGCGAACATCATCACTCACCAGTGCCTTCATCTCTCTTTCCCCCTGCGAACTTCTTTCGTTCTCCGGCGAACAATCGCCGGCGGTCGGTACTATTTAAAAAACAAGGAAAACCGATGAAATAAATGAGTGGCAGAGAAAGCGTGAAAATGGAAATGAGAGTTTTGTTTTTGTTTGGCAGTCTAAGTGGTTCGGGTCATTATAAAGGCCGGTTAGGATTGCAGACGATTTTTAGAGGTCTAATTCTGAATCAATCCCTCTACTTTATAATAATTAAAAAAATCAGCCCTTCTAAACATTTCAATAATTTATATGCAAGTAATTGCTAAAAATCAGTAGTTTAACAAATTAGCAAAAATCATGAATTCAAGTTAATGTATTGACTAACAACTGAACTAAATTCTCACTTTTGGTAAACTGCAAGGACTTGAGAAATTAAACAAGAAGGCTTAATTTGTTAATTTTTATGAAGTATAAGGATGAAATTTAAAAAATTGAACCATTTTGAGCGGTCACGTTAATATCCTAGGTGGCGGAAGATCTAACCCGTTGAATTAGTAGGGGTGCGTGTCAAACAGGGACCCGGTTCAGCCCTCAGTCTGGGTTAGAAGATGCCACGCAAAAGAGCGTGAAGATAAGGTGCCAGTCTAAATTACTTGATTACCCTTTTACTATTAGGCACCGAGTCAACTCGACTGACGCAGTGAAAATCCATCTTAAGATAATAATATCAAGAATTAATTTATATGTAGATAATGATTTATGATAATAATAGAATAAATTTATTAGTTATCCTATACAACGGTTTGATTTAAATTATTTATTTTCATTTAACTCAAATTTTAATTTCTGACACCATATATAATTCAAAATGGATAAAAAAATTAACGTTTATTAAATTTTTTATCATGGCAGTTCACGTGTATGTCACATTAGTAATTAATTATTTTTTAAAATTTATTTTTATATTTTTTAATAATTTTTAATTTTTAGAATATTTTTTTTTATTTTTTTAAAATTTTAAAAATTCATTAATTATTAACGTAACATCCACTAACAATTCACGATATTTCACGTCATCCAAGTTAGCAGGCATTAACTTTTCAATTAATCTTGGGTTGATTTAACAAACGATACAAATTCAAGAGTTAAAAGATGCGAAATTTTAATTAGAGGACTAAAATGACCCAAATAAGCTATTATACCTAAGAATTAATATCATACATAAATTTAATAATAAACAACACCCAATTAAAACTTAATTTAAATTAAGCATATTTCATATATGGTAATCGATAATGACACATTGTAGTTTGAAGAAATAAATAAAGTTAAGCATGATTTAAGTAAATACTCATATTTTTATAATTAAAATATTTTTATTTTATATTATAAAAAATTTATGATTAAATATTTAAAAATTCAGATGTGTTTGTATTATTAAAATATTAATATAATTTTAAATAACATATTAAGAATATTATTTAGAATTTAAAATTATTATTGTTAAATTTTATATTAAAATAAAATTGTAATATTGAAATACTTTATTAAAATAATAAATTATATTGAATATATTAATAATTTATCATATTATTAAATGTAAGTAATTAAATATGTATGTTTAATAATATCAAATATTATAATATTTGATATTAATATTTTAATAGTTTTAAAATAAAAAAATTATTATGTAATATTAGGCTTTATTGAAGCTAGTTTGTATATAAAAATAAAAGTACTCATAAACGAATTTTTTTTCCGAAAAATAACTTATACTTTTCAAAAAAAGTAAATTAATTTACTGGAAAAATTATTTATTTTTCATTAACTTATAAGTCATTTTTCATGAGCCAAGTTATTTCTCGTTAAACAAACATAGGAAAATGTAAAATATATTTTATATAAATCATTTTCCGTGAAATAAATGCATACTAAGATATAATTTAATATTCCATTGTTGAAAGAGTTAAAATATAATTTCTTTTTTAAATTAATATAAGCTTTTATAAACTTCTAAGTGACTAAATTATAAATCTTTTATTACTACAGTGGTCATAATTAAATTTTAAAATTTTGAAGGGGCTAAAATATAATTTTACTTTTAAATTTGAATGAATTGTGGTTTTAGAATTAAAATTGCTTGTACAAGGGTCTAGAATCATGAGAAACGCGTGTGGGTAGGATGGTCATTTCAGTAAAAAGTGTAGCAAAGTGGCGAAAAAGGGCATAGTGGATGAGGAAAAGAGGGGGTCCACAAATCAATGACCGTTTCATCTAGTTCAAAATTGTGAATTTACCGCGGGGGACATGCGGTAAAGCTAAACAGGACGACACAGTGGGGGCTAAATAGGGAAAGCGGTGGAATTTTTACCTGTGGAAGCTTAAAAGCGGCTAATGTATGTCGTTTAGTTAAGGCACGCGGCGGTATCACGACAAGGACGTTATGTTACGTCTCACACTACGGTTGATGTGATCTGGTGTGGCCACGTGTCACATTTATGGGTTCCTAATAACCGTTGGATTGATTAATTTTCCAAAAGGACGAGGCGAATCTTCCCCTTACGGAAAACTTGTACACTAGTTCTTCATTTATTCTTTTCAGAATTTTAGTTTTTAATTTATTTCAATTATCTTTAATACAATGTATATGCAATCTCGTTATTTATTTACATTTTAATAATTTTTTTATATCATTGACACATAATTTTGATGTTTTTTATCTTGAAACATAAACTTCGAACTAGAGGTATCTTTGGACCGAGCCTGATTCGGGTCGAGCTCAACAAAAAAATTTTAAGCCCAAGCCCGATCCGAATAAAAATACTAAAATCTGAGCCTTGATCGGCCCGCCTGTATTAATTTTTTATATATTTTTAAAAAAATATATATTAAAAATATTAAAATAAATATTTCATAACAATTTGAAAATAAATTTAAAATATATATATACTTAAATAACACTAAGATAAATGTAACTTTAGCAAATATGAAAAATAGTAACAAAATTAACAATAAAATAATAGTTATACAATATTCAAATAATAACAACATAATAGTAGCAACATAATTGTGAAATTGTAACAAAATAATAAAAAAGTAACAAGAAAATAATAAAAAAAACAGCAAAAACCTGTAATTTTTGTTTTCATATTCGGGCCGGGCTCGGGCTAAAAAAGTATTACCTGAGACCCGACCTGTTTTCTAAACAGGCAAATTTTGAGTAGCCCAGCTCATGGATAAGTCTACCTCGAACCCCAAATCTTGAATCTTGCACCCCAAAGCTCAAGATTCTCAATTTGGGGTTCAAAGTTTCGAGTTCGAAATTTAGATTTAGTGTTTGGTATTTAAGATTTGTGGTTTAAAGGTTTGAGTTTGGGTTTGGGTTTAGGGTTCTATGTTCAAAGTTTGAGGTTCAGAATTCGAGATTCGGGATTCAGTGTTTATGGTTCAAGGTAAAAAAATAATTTACCAGCATTATGTGTCAATAACATAGAAAAAACTGTTGAAATATCATTATATAATTGAGAAAGGACCATAAATAATATGGTGAGAAGGATCTATAAAATAATTTCTCATTTTTTAATATATGTAACATTATCAAACTTCAAAAGATAATATTTATGATTTTCAAATTTGAAAAGAATAATAAATTTATTAAAAAAGAAAAGAAGAATAAATATATGCATTACGTAAAATAATTGTTATATATGGTCACTTTTTATAAAAAGAATTAGTTTTTTAAAGCTTTAACGTATATAATGTACAAAACTACATAAATTTAATATACGAAAAAAAAAAAACTCCTCTATTCCATTTTTTTATACACAATGCATATCTCACTGCTTCTTAAATAGGAAGATAAAGTCATTTCACTATCTTTGGACTCACATTTTCCTACAATGGAATCAATGCTAATAAAAAAGTCTCCTTTGTTATTCATGAAATCTTTTATATCAGGCCTTATTTGATAAGTGATAAAATTATGTTAGCTGAAAATTAATATTTTCAATGATTTATTTTTTTTATTTTTTTTATAATCCATAAAAAAGAACAAAGGATTTTTTTTTCTATAAAAAAGTTTAGAAAATAATAAGTAGATAAAGAGCTATTTATCGAGTGAATTAAACATATATGCCGATTGGGTTTTAAATTTTAGACTATACTAAGCGAGCAATGATAATAGGAGGGACCAACTCAAGCTAGAGCTGATCATGGGTCGGGTCGGGTCAAGTCAACTCAAAATTTTAGGCTCGTTTTCTAGACTTGGGCTTGGCCTGACCTAAAAAATGTGCCTAAAATTTTGCTCAAGTCCGACTTGGCTTGCTCGTATTAAAATTTTTTATATTATTTTTTATATAAAAGTAAATTTTAAAAATATAATACATCAAATACACTAAAAATATTAAAATAAATGTTTCCCAACAAATGAATAATACATCAAATACACTAAAAATATTAAAATAAATGTTTCCCAACAAATGAAAAAAAATTATACTTAAATAATACTAAGATAAGTACAACTTAGCAAGCAAATACATCTGATATAGTATTAAAATTAATAATAAAACAAGAGTTATACAATATTAAAATAATAACAAAAAAATAGTAAAAATATAATAGTAAAATAATAGTAAAACAATGAAAAACAATGGCCAAACACTAAAAACAACAGTTTTTTTTTACAAATTCGGGTTGAGCCCGAGCCAAAAAAACTTACTCGAGGCCCGGTCCATTTAGAAAATGGGCTTTCTTTTTTGTCTCAACCCATTTTTTGAGCTTATATTTTTATCTAAATCCTCTTACTTTTCAAGTAGCCTGACCCATGATCAGATCTACTTCAAACCCACATTTTCCCATAAATACACCATTTATTCCAAAACCAAAAGGGATAAAGACAAGAACCATTAACCATCATATTGCTAAAATACGTACCATCCCAAATCCTCGTTCTTTGTGGCCCTTCGCCATGCACATGGTGTAAACCACCACTATAGTCATCTTCAACATCTTGTATAATTCCATTGCTATAACACAAGCTATGGTGTTTAATGATGCTACGATAAAATTTAAAAATATTTAAAAAGTTCGATAAACAAAAACCAATTTTGGTCGAAGATGACGAGAATGATAGATTGAAGAAATGATCAAGATGATGATAAGGAGAATTCATTGGTGAAGAAGATCAAGATCGAAAATTTTAAATGTATTTTTAATATTATTATATTTATTTTGAATTATTATATTAAAAGTAAATTAATATTTTAAATAGATAAAATACGAAAAAAAAATGTTGACATATGATTTATGCTACTTTCAAATTATATTTTTATTGTAATTTAAAGGGATAAATCTCAAAATTATACATCAACTTTGATTTGCAAAGTGTGGTTTTTTTTTTTTAGAATATCATTATAGGTTCTAATTATATCTATTTTTTTTTTACACAATACTTAGAACTATCCATAGCCCCTTCCCAACTCATAAATAGGAGGATAATGCGCTTCAGTGCACTCGAACCTATATCCTCCTGCATTGGTAACAATGCTCGTGCTAATCGAGCTAAGAATCAATCTCTATATTTTAAGATTTATTTAATCTCATTATTTGATATTTGTAAATATTTTTATATACATATATCAAATATTTTTTTAAAATAGTGATAAACCTGAAATGGTACACTGAAACAAACTGGTACAGGTACATACCAATACAAATAAAAAATTGATATGTCCATCGATACGATACAATGACATCAGTTTGTCAAAATAGTTAACATCCTTAGCTATTCTATTTAAAATGATGACTAGAATTTTTTTTTAAATACACAATTTTAGCAAATAAAATATATATTTTGGATTGAATAGTTGGAATATATATTTTTAAGAAAAAAATTCACTCTCGTCATTTTAATTGGACTAATTAATGGTGTTATCTATTTCGATAAAGTAATGATACTATAGAAGTATAAAGACCATATCATGTCAATTTAAAGTATAAATATTAAATCCTAAATTTAAATATGGTAGAAGAATCATAACCACAATTCGATCTAAAATAAGCTATGCTTGTCAAAATCTATTGTCATTTGATTTAATAAAAAGTTTTGATATATTTTTAGAAATGCATAATAACAAATTTAGCCCTTAATGTTTATATTTTTTTGTCAATTTAACATTTATTTTTTTAGTTAAATTTGACCATTAACTTTTTAAAAAAAAATTAAATTATTTTTTAATGAAAATTTTGACTAAAACATTAAATTTTTAACGATATTGACGTGACAATCCACGTGTATTTCATGCTAATATGACACTATTTATCTTATATTCCACGTCACCAAATAATTTAAAATTTTATAAAATATTCAAAAAAATAGAAATTAGAAAAACTATAAAAAGTTTATAAAAATTTTAAGATTACATTAAGTACACATGGATTGTCATGTTTAAATATTTAATATTTTAGTCAATATTTCTATGGAAAATAATCGGCTCTTTTCGAAAGATTAATAGTCAAATTCAACTCGATGTACTTTATAAGGTCAATGGTGAAATTTAACTTTAAAAAAATAATAATAAAATACATAAACATTGAAGACTAAATTTATCATTATACATTTACAAAATAAATTATTTTGAATTTAATTTAATGAGTTCAAATAATTATCTATTTATCTATATACTAAAATTAAAAAAATAATAATAACATTTATGAAAAACAAAATGAAAAGGAAAGAAATTGCATATGTGAAACAAAGATTCACCTGAATTGAGTAAACATAGGTCCCAAGAAACAAGGTTGTCGTTTGGTAATGATGGTGAAATGGTGATGATTTCTATAAATAAATTTTGCATAAATTCCAACCATTCAAATTTCTTGTGACTTCACTCCTCACACGTGTCTTCTTTTCTTTTCTTTTCTTTTAAATCATTGAAAAATTAGTTTGAGTCTAGTTTGGATAAGCAGTAGGATGCGGTGCATGTGTTTAACTTGTTTTTAATATCGTTATAATATTTAATTTTATTGTCACCGTGTTTTTATACTAATTGCAGGTAAATACGCTACTTATCCAAATCCATTATTAGTTCGATTAGTATGGATATTATTGTTAATGTAAAAGGACATAAGTTCGAATGCATTAAAATATATTATCTTCTTATTTATAGGTTAAAAAGTGATTATAAATAAATTTAAGTATTGTAAAAGAAAGATTAAAAGAAAATTAGAATGAAACTTTGGGTTAATTTTTTCAGCAACAAAATCTGTTTTAGCAGGAGTTTCTTAAATCTGAAGCAAAGTTGATGATCTTATTATTACTATTATTAGTGGAGGCCAACTTTTTTATGATAGCAAAAACCAAAGGCCAAATCCAAGAGAATAAAATTCAACTTAAGAGAGTTTAAAAAAGGAAATATTTAAATTAATTTAAATTGAAATATTAATTATTAAAATATTAAAAGTATAATTGCTCCATTTTATTAAAAAAAGTTAAGATCTTTGCTTGCCTTTTTTTTTATATTTAAAATTTTTAAATGAAAGGAATTTTATGATTTTGATCAGGATGTTCATTATTTCAGGTATGATCTGAGTTTAAATTACGTTAGTTATATTTATTATTCAGGTTTTATCCTTGTTTTATAATTCACCAAAAGAAAATTTTAAATGAAGGAAAATAGAATATTTATCAAATAAGATCAATAAAGGAATTTATGAAAGACAATTGCAAAACTAATGAAGCAAAGGGTATAAAGAGGCAAGATGATATCATTAAAGAATACCTATGAGAGTATTTATATATATATATATTGGTGCATGAGATTGTCCAAAGACTACCCAATTGCCTAATTTGTCTAATTCACCTCTTCAATTGTTTAGTTGGACTAACAAACTTTCTTTTATTATTACTTATTTCTTTTTTGTAAATAAGGGGAAGAATAGAGATAATGGCAATTCAATATAGATTCTACATCTTGGAATTAAGTTAAATTTGGGATCGCTTTATGATAATGGAACCAATCGGCAAAATATATTAAGGTCGTAAAGACCAATAATAGAATTGTAATTCATTAGTTATTTTAGATGCTCGTCAAATCTTAAAAAATTAGAAATCATTTGTATTCTTTAAAAATTCTCACTAGGCATTAGATCCAATGTGAGTAAGATCGAGACATTTAACTCGTGTTGTTTAAATGTTAAACGAAAACTCTAGTGACTACTCTAAACAAGTTTTAACTATTAAAGCTTATTTCTTACATTTAAATACCAAATATATTAAATGAAATAATTTAGATAATAATTTACTTACACTATAGTTCCACCAAAATAATAGTTTTAACATCCTATGATTGTCTTTTCAAGGACATATGACATTTAAAAATAAAATAAAATAAAACTATTTTAGGTAAGATTGGGCTGGGCTGCACTCTCTTTGCTTTCAATTTGCTATGATTGCCCTTTTTGTGACAAAGAGAAAGAAAAAGTCAAAAACTTTCAAGTCTTGTATTTATGGGATGGTCCTACATTTAATGCCATTAAAGGGTTGGATTTTTGACATAATATCTAGAATTATTCATAGCTCCTTTCCAACTCATAAACAGGAAAATAATGCGTTTTAGTACACTCGAATCTATATCCTCTTGTATTGATAATAATATTCATACCCATCGAGCTAAAACTCAATCGACGGATTATATTATGATTTTAAAATTTTATAATAAAATTATCAAAACTGATTGAATTTAAATATTTAAGGGTCCCATCAAAAAAGGAAAGAAAAAAATGGTCCAACCTAATTGATCTGAAACTTGATATGATATTGGGAGGTATGCTGGGCCATGGAGGTAAAGGACAACCATGTGTCTCACCATAGCAAAGGACCCTTATCTTTCCTGGTGGGCCTTTTTCACAAATGATGTCTCCCCAATTCATGTCCACATTTCTAAGAAATACTAATTATTATTTTACTTTTGTATATTTAATCTATATTTTTCTAATCATAGATACCAATTAATGGTCCTTTTGTTACTTATTTTCAATACTATATTTATCTTATGGCGAAGAAAATAAATTTCGGAAAATTTTTGTTTTGATCACTTAATTATTCAAAAGTTTTCACTTAAATTATTGGGCTGTTAAAATCGACGTTATATGGTTTTCTCTATTCGCACAGTCTATATCAATCGAAAACTCTCTTTCTTTTTCTCTTCTACAATTCAACTTTTTTTTCATAAAATAACTTTTAACATCACAAATCTGCGAACCGAAATTTAAATAGCTTTTTCTCTGATCTCCGACACTGACCGTCAGATCGACTTGGATCTAAAGTATGTTCTTCTACTCATCAATAGGTACTGATCCACCGTACTGATCGTCGAATCGTCGCTTGGAGCTCATTGACGGAACTTTTTAAAAATAAAAAACTTAATGGCCTAGTGACTTAAATAAAAACTTTTGAATAGTTCAGCAACTTTAACGAAAACTTTCAAATAATTTAGTGACCAAATTGTAACTTATTTTAGTTAAGTGATCACACAAAAAATTGACTAATTATGTAATTTACCTCGAGAAAAGTAATCATTTATAATTCACATTTCTGTGCCAATTATTATTATGCCCTCCACAACCTTTGGGTTGTACTATGTTATGATAATGACCCCCTACCATATATAAAATAAACCTTAGAATGCTTGCCTAGTAAAAGGTAAAAAGGGAAAATATATAGGACAATCCATTATACCTAAACACTAGATGAACAGTCATTTTTATAGCCAAAAGAAAGAAGAAGACTAGCCTTTTTTTCTAGTTTACCCTAAGACCCTACTCCCTACATAAGAAAATAAGATCAATGCCTCTAGGCTTGAATGGTAATACTTTTTTTTATGATGATTGAGTAAGATTTTAGGTTTGAATTTTGTGAATAAAAAAAAGTTGTAAGAACTTTGTTCTCATTTTTAAGATTCAATTTGACTTGTGTAATGCCCAAAATTTTAGTCTTTGAGAAAGTGTAAGTATTTAAAAGGTGGATTAAGTATTGGGAGAGAAAGTATGAATAATGAAATTTAGTAAGTATTAAATTGCAAAATTTTGAAAGATAAAGGACTAAAATATTTTTTTATAATTGTGATATGGATATGTATTGAAATGGGGAGTTGGAAAATCAAGATAGGGGATAAATTGAATAAAGTGGAAAATTATAGGGACTAAAGTGGAATCTTTCCATTTTATGGGGGAGGAAACTAAATGCAATTTATTTTTCATTTTTAATTTGTATTTAGGGACATGATGAGATTAAAATCCCATAGCTGATAAGGTGGAAAGTTTGGTGGAAATTATTGTTGAAAAGTGTTTGACATTTGATTGGAAATTGAAAAGAAAAGGATGAAATTGAAAGAAAAAGAAGAGTGTAGAATTCTAGACTCAATTAGGCTGAATGGCAACAAATTGGACAGTAAATATTGTCGAAATCATTTTAAAATTTTAAGAAAACGGGGTCGACTTTTAAAAACAAAAGTGAGAGTCGCCACCAATCCTTTTTTACTTAGGTGTAATTGGATCACCTTCCAAAATATTTTATTTTAAAACATTTAATTTTGGTCTACGAAAAACAAGAAAAAAGGGTTCGGGAGTCGGTTACGTATGAGGAAGGATTAGCACCCTCATAACGTCCAAAAATTGGTACCTAATCGATAAAATCATGTCCAAATGTTTAAAATTTAAAAGTATTTAAAAATATGATTTCTTTAAAGAAATTTTGAGCAATTTAAAATTTTGAGACTTTCTTGTTCCGAAGGAATATAAACATCACATCCAACACGTTAGGGCATGATATTTTAAAACCTTCATAATCAAAATCATCTCACGATTTACAAAACTTGTTAAAATGATATTTAGTTATTCAGCCAAACGGAAAATCGCAACCCAACACGTTAGGGCACTATTTCCCGAATTTCTAAACACGAAATATTGCCTTATTTTCAAAAGCCTTACCTCGAGATAACATAATGTCACATCCAACACGTTAGGACACGACATTTTGAATTCCCGAGAATAAGTTTTTATTTAACTTTTTAAAAGGAAAGTAATAAAAATAATAAGATAATAACAATGTTGATAAGTAATAACAACAATAATAATATATATAATGATTATACATAATAAAATAATTAGTAAACAATATATATGAAATTTTAAATAAAACATATATATACATAATATATTAATCATAAAAATTATAAATGTAATAAACAATATAAATAAAATAGGTTATAAATTTTATATAAAAAAAATATACTATATAATATACAAGTTAAAATCTAATATAATAGATAATATATAAATTATAAAATAATCTATAAATTATTAAGCCAAGTAAAATAAAATATAATAATAATTAAATATATATAAAAAATAATACATATAAAAATATATATACATGGATTTCGTAATATTAGTAAATTAATAAATATAAGGAAATAATATATAATATTTAATAAGGTAAAACAATTAAATATAATATAAAATAAAAGGATAAATAAACAAATAAACAGGGATTAAAATAGCAATTAAAACAGATTAAAAGAACTAAATTAAAACACTCATTTAAATTACAGGGGTTAAAATAGCAATAATGCCAAATTTCAAAATGCACCATTTCGATTTTGGTTTTTAAACTACCCGAGGGACTAAATTGAAAAGTAATTAAACTTTTAGGGTCAAAATAAAAATAAAGAAAATGAAATTGAACGGAATTAAAAAATATAAAAATGCGGGAGGATCATTTGCGCAATAAGACCAAAATAGGAAAACACGCGAATCCTTTCCCCTTGTGCTGGTCGGGTCACGGGTAAAAGCCAAACGGCGCAGTTTTGATGCTTATTGACTTAAGCCAAAACGACGTCGTTTTGAATTTACTATATAAGTTAAAAAAAATCTAAAAAAATCACTTTTCATTCATTCTTCAAAAAAAAAATCAGAGAGGGTCTTTCTATTCTCTCTAGCTGGGCGATTTCTGATGCTTCCCTCTGCCGTTCGCCACCGTCGCCGGCCACCCCAAAACGTAAGTTTTTCCTCCCTTTTTTTTTCCTTTTCTTTAATATATTTTTAAACCTTATATATGAAAAAGAAAAAAATAAAAATAAAAAAAAATAAAATAAGTAAAGAACAGACTCGGGGAAAAGGAAGATAGAAAAAAACCTTGTTCTTTCTTTTTATTCTTTTGTATTGTATTATTCCCTTTTTACAGGTACATGCAAGGCTTTTATAGCCCTAAAATAAAAAGCAAAAAAGGAAATAAAAGCTTGTTGCCATGTTTGTCATTTTCTGTTGCGATTCTTTCCTCTTTGTGCAGGTGACGAGAACGCGACGATGATGGGGCACCATTCGGGCATGGATTGAGGCGTTGATGGTGGCGCGACTGTTGGGGTGCTGCTGGGCACTGGCGTTGCGGCGCGAGGGAGAACCCTAGGGTTCTGCTGATTTCGTTTAAATTTTGGGCCTGGGTGTATTCGGGCTTTGTTGGGTCTGATTAGGTTAGGTCTGCTAGGTTTGGGTCAAGGGGTGTAATTGGGCTCAGCTTGTTTGCTTTGGGTATTGGCTTTTGTACTGGACTGTAAAAACTTTGGACATTTATTTTATTTTGTTTTTTTCAGCCCGGGCAAAAATGAGCATTTACAGCTGCCCCTTTTTGCTCATTGTCGTGTAACGAGAATAGAGCAAAGACCATAAAGGACCAATTTTGCCCGGTCTTGGCCGAGCCTCGACTTCTTCAAATGGCTTCCAACTCTCACCGCAACTTCAATGGTATTGGAACTTCATCTTGATTTCATGAAGTCTACTAGCTTTATTCTCGCTTCTTGTAATTTCAAGAATGCCAAATTGATGTCTTTGATCCGCTTCCTACAACTTCGGAAAGATAAGATCTCGAAAGTGCTTTTCGATCTACTTCCTACAACTTCAGAAGATAAGATCTTCTCGTCTTCAGCCTACTCCCTACAACTTCAGGGAGATAAGGTGAAATTCTTTCGATCTGCTTCCTACAACTTCGGAAAGATGAGATCTTCTGTCTTGATCTACTCCTACAACTTCAGGAGATAAGGTGAAATCTTCTTTGATCCACTTCCTACAACTTCGGAAGATGAGATCTTCTGTCTTGATCTACTCCCTACAACTTCAGGGGAGATAAGGTGAAATTCTTTCGATCCGCTTCCTACAACTTCAGGGAAGATGAGATCTTCTGTCTTCGATCTACTCCCTACAACTTCGGGAAGATAAGGTGAAATTCTTTTCGATCTGCTTTCTATAACTTCAGAATATGAGATCTTCTGTCTTCAGTCTACTCCCTACAACTTCAGGGAAATAAGGCTGAAATTCTTTTCGATCTGCTTCCTACAACTTCAGGAATATGAGATCTTATGTCTTCAGTCTACTCCCTACAACTTCAGGAAGATAAGGCTGAAAGTGTCTTCGATCTACTTCTTATAACTTCAGGAAGATAAGATCTTCTGTCTTCAGTCTACTCTCTACAACTTCAGGGAGATAAGACTGAAATTCTTTTCGATCTGCTTCCTACAACTTCAGGAAGATAAGATCTTCTGTCTTCAGTCTACTCCCTACAACTTTAGGGAGATAAGGCTGAAATCTTCTTTTGATCCACTTCCTACAACTTCAGGAAGATGAGATCTTCTGTCTTCAGTCTACTCCCTACAACTTCAGAGAGATAAGGCTGAAATTCTTTTCGATCTGCTTCCTACAACTTCAGGAAGATGAGATCTTCTGTCTTCAGTCTACTCCCTACAACTTCAGGAAGATAAGGCTGAAATTCTTTTCGATCTGCTTCCTACAACTTCAGGAAGATGAGATCTTCTGTCTTCAGTCTACTCCCTACAACTTCAGGGAGATAAGGCTGAAATTCTTTTCGATCTGCTTCCTACAACTTCAGGAAGATGAGATCTTCTATCTTCAGTCTACTCCCTACAACTTCAGGGAGATAAGGCTGAAATTCTTTTCAATATGCTTCCTACAACTTCAGGAAGATGAGGTCTTCTGTCTTCAGTCTACTCCCTATAACTTCAGGAAGATAAGGCTAAAATTCTTTTCGATCTGCTTCCTACAACTTCAGGAAGATGAGATCTTCTGTCTTCAGTCTACTCCCTACAACTTCAGGGAGATAAGGCTAAAATTCTTTTCGATCCGCTTCCTACAACTTCAGGAAGATGAGATCTTCTGTCTTCAGTCTACTCCCTACAACTTCAGGAAGATAAGGCTGAAAGTTTCTTCGATCTACTTCCTATAACTTCAGGAAGATAAGATCTTCTGTCTTCAGTCTACTCCCTACAACTTCAGGGAGATAAGGCTGAAATTCTTTCGATCTGCTTCCTACAACTTCGGGGAAGATGAGATCTTACTGTCTTGATCTACTCCCTACAACTTCAGGAAGATAAGGTGAAATCTTCTTTTGATCTACTTCCTACAACTTCAAGAAGATGAGATCTTCTATCTTCAGTCTACTCCCTACAACTTCAGGGAGATAAGGCTGAAATTCTTTTCGATCTGCTTCCTACAACTTCAGGAAGATGAGATCTTCCATGTCTTGATCTACTCTCTACAACTTCAGGAAGATAAGGCTGAAATTCTTTTCGATCTGCTTCCTACAACTTCGGAAGATGAGATCTTACATCTTGATCTACTATCTATAACTTCGGAGATATAAGGTGAAATTCTTTTCGATCTGCTTCCTACAACTTCAGGAAGATGAGATCTTCTGTCTTCAGTCTACTCCCTACAACTTTAGGAAGATAAGGCTAAAAGTGTCTTCGATCTACTTCCTATAACTTCAGGAAGATAAGATCTTCTGTCTTCAGTCTACTCCCTACAACTTCAGGGAGATAAGGCTGAAATTCTTTTCGATCTGCTTCCTACAACTTCAGGAAGATAAGATCTGTTATCTTGATCTTCTTCTTGCAACTTCAAGAAGATGAGATTAGCTATCCTTGATCTGAAAACTCATCGATATTGCTACACCATCCACTGAGGGACATATCCTGTAGACTCGATTTAGTAGGTTCATGATGTATGACTAAGATGCTATGATAAAAAATGAATCAAATGCTTCTAGCTATATATATATATGTTATGAAGATGATTCCTTTTAAAGGATTATGATGCAATGATTGGAATGAATCAAATGCTCCTAATGAGATTTGCTATGGTGCAAAAATGTTATGAGTATGATTCCTATTCTAGGTGTTATCACTCATTTGTTCTTCATTTTTGTTCATCAACCATGTTCTACTCAACCAGCTTGCCCCAATGTAATTTCTGAGTCAGCCCCGCTTGGATCTTGAGACATGAAATTGGTATCTCCCACTGCAACTTCAGAGGAATGACATTTGGTTTCTTTCATATTTCTGTTACCACTCAAAGGTACAGAACTTCAATCTGTTACACCATTCCCTAAGTGTAATGACCAGGTGTATGAGTCTGAAATTTACATGAATGCAGGGTATCCCGACACATAGATTGGCCTTATTCGTTCATTTTCCAATATAGTATCACCAACGAAATTATCTTATCCTATAAGAATCTGAAGAGATAATCATTTTTCAATGTTTCCAGCCCTTAGGCTTGGTGAGTTCTGAACAATAGTCATGTTTCAGATTCCTCATATTATTTAGAAGCTTCTAGAGTAATATGCGAAACTCCTTTTATGAAAGTGTTATTAGTCCATTAATCATTATTTTAATATAAAATGCTTGAAAAAGATTACAGCAATGGACAAGAAAGAAATTAGTCAGGAGCATAGCTCGAAACAAATAGGCTAATCAAAGATAACCAAGGCAATAAATGAAAATTGATTGGTATATCTTAAAAAGAATAAAGTAAATATAACAAAGGCTATAGAAGAAAATTAATTGGGGTGTTTCTTTGAAAAGAATAAAGTAATCAAAGATTTAAAATGGGTAAAATGGGAAACTAGGTGCCCCAGATATCGCAGCCTGAGCTTCTTTGTTCCAACTTCTTGAGGACCTTTTAAGCTCAATATGTGTTTAGGGGATCCGAAGTACTTTGTCGATGCCCCTAAGATGTAACATACTTCCTCATTGTTAATTCCAATGTAGCAAGACTACGGTATGCCCCACTTTTTGGTCAAAATCCGAGTCGCCCTTTTCAGGTTTTCAACTCAAATCCTCTTTGGTCTTAAAGCGCCCCTTGCGGGTTTTCGCTTCGGCCTCTCCTTTTCTTTTTCTTTTTTCTTTTTTCTTTTTTCTTCTTTTTTTTTGTTCGAGACGCCCTTTTCGGGTTTTCACCTTGGTCTTTCCTCTTTCAGGTAAAATATCTCTTGACTAAACCTGAATTCACCAGATTGGGCAAGTCTTCGCCATCCATATCGGTCAATATCAATGCTCCACTAGAACAGGTCCTACATAAGTCCTTCCCCGTTTGGCATATGCTTTCCTCTAAAATCGTTTTGTAGAGGAAAAATCTTTTTCAACATTAGGTTTCTTCGTGAAATTCCCTAAGATGAACTTCTGTAAACTCATATCATCTGGCCGTGACAAATAACTTTTAACCTTTTCTTCAATTAGGTTCAATTGGCCAAACTATTTCTATTCCGATGAGAAATGTGTTGCCCAGCAAAGATCCTAGCCAACGTTCAATAGAGAGAAGTGATAGCTTCTTATGCCAATCTTTACAAGTCTTAGCCACATTTTTTTTTTTTGCAATGTGATATACTGCCTGATATTCGGACAAACTGTAGACTTTGGCTTTGTACAGTTATTTAAACGCGATCCTTTATGGCATTTGATCTTTTCCTTCATTTTTTTTAAATTTGATGACTTCGACCTTGTAACATTGGCATATGAAGCTACTTCCACTCTCTTAGTAAAGTAAACGATAATTATGCCGATAAGTCGATATTGACTAAAAGCTTTTGACGAGATTGGCCCCATCATATCCATGCCCTGTATATGAAAAATTTGTGAAGAACTGGAGTAAGCATATGAATCTTGTCTTCTTTAATTCCGTATTTGCAGTATGACTGATGCAATCCCCTTCCATGGTGAATCAACAGTGCCCGATCCTTTTTGTTTAGCCTGCTTCTTATTAGCCAAGGCATGTCCTGATATAATTGTGCGAAAACATCTTTGAATTCTTGAAAACAACTCAATGATGTATTGCCTTATTTTTATGGTAAGCTAGGCTTCGGTCTTCTCATTTTCCCTAGGCTCATAATATCCAATGAACCTTTATAGAGTAAGGTCCATTCTTAACAAGTCAGAAGATATGTCACAATCTCTGTCATCTTCAAAATCCTGAGATCCCCTAGACCCATATCTTGTTTAAAAAGGGAGTCAGTAACAACATCGCTCATGACGTTGATATCTGGATACCTAGGTACGAAGGTGAACAAATCTAAAGAATAAATGATTCTAAGGATGATTATTGGTATTGTTATGAATAAAGAATGAAAGAATATTTTAAAAAAGAATGTACAATATAAAATAGAAAAAATAAAAGAATATGTGCTCAAACAAATGCATTTTATTGAAATAAAATTTTGAACATAAGCCTATTTCACAAAAGAGTTCTTGTTGCCTCTAGGCTCAAGACAACAAGCATGTTTTGAACATTACTCTAGATTAGCCCTAAAAGTACAGGGATTTCTTCCACAGTTTCATTATTCAAAACACTCCCAAGTACACAAGGGTTTGGAAACTTCGTTCTTTGATTCCCTCTTTGATTTCTTCAAGGAGTAGCAACTTTCTTATCTCCTCCTTCAATCACTGCATTCACTACCTCATTAAAGTGATCAGGTTTTGATGGATCTTCGAACTTCACAACTCCCATTTTAATAAACCTTTTGACCAACTTTTAAAACGTATTGCAGTTTTTGATTGAGTGGCCCTTTATTCCCGCGTGGTACTCACATTGGGCATTCTCGTTATACCATTTTGGGAACGGAGGTTGAAACGATTTCAGATAAAATGGAGACACCATGTGTGCGTCAAACAAACTTTGATATAGCTCCTTATACGTCATGGGGATTGGCGTAAATTGGAGCCTTTCAGAGTTTTGCCTTGGGAAACGATTGCCGTAACTACCATCCTTGGTGATTTCTCAGAATCGGCTCTGAATGACTCTTGTTGTACCTACCAGCATTATTCGTTTTCTTTTCCTTCTTCTTCAGGGCTTTTGAGGTCCCTTCTCCTCTTTCATTCATTTCTACCAAAGCAACCGGTTTGGCTTGATCATCGATCGGGTTAAAACCTATTGGGGAGTAGACAATGTCTTCCTCCTCATCCACACTGTTGACTGCTGAGCCACTTCTTTTTCGCAGTCCTCTGGCTAGTAACTGGGTTAGCTGGCCAATCACATTCTTTTGGAACTCTAACATTTGTTCCAGCATTTCTTACTGCATCTCGGTCAATTGGCCCTGCATCTGTTTTTACATTTGTTCTATTCTCTCCAACCTTTGCTCCATGTTTTCCAGGTTAACTCTGAAATATTTTCACCTAATTAGGATTCTCTTGTAAAAGTATAATGCAAATGATGCAATGTAATACGAATGCATGAATGCAAAGAGGCATCGATTCTGATCAACTTCATTTTAGAAAACTTTATTAGAAAACAAAATCCTTTACATAAAACGGACTACTATATGCTTTCGCCCTAAATCCTAAAGTTTTAATTTTCCTAAAACGAAGCTAGCTCTTGACTACGATCGAACTGTAGCTCATACTTCATGCTCAACGTATCAGCCTGTGATGCCAAAGTCTGTAGATAATCAGCTACCTCTCGAATCTGATCTATGGCTTCCCCCATGAGATAATCTCGACTCTTAACTTGATCATAAGAATGATGAAGCTCTTCTTTCCAACGATCCTATCTTGTTTCAAAAAGCTCGATCTGAAGTTCACAACTGTGTCATGCTAATTCTAACTCTTCAATCCTACCCTTCATTTTCTCAATCTTGTTCAGACTTGACTTCAACTCGATTGCAGAATTACAGCTTCGATGGTAGTGAAGAGACTGTCCAAGCTTAGCATCGATCTTCAGAAAAATATTGATCATTCACCCTAGCTAGCGCCATACTCAGAGAGATTCTTCCGCTTCTATGGCTCATAAAGATCAGAATTTTTCTAGACAAAGAATCTGCTGAGGTCCAGAAAGTTTAAATTGTATCTGTTCAAACATTTTTTCAACTCTAACCATAGGTGAAAGGTGTCTATTCCGGTTCATCCTTCAATCCTAAATGGCTCCACCAATTTCTTGTTGTTAAAATTCTAACGCCCATTCCTTGGAAAGAAATTTCCACCATTGCCCCTTCTTAACATTGGTGCTAGCAGAATACGTCTATCCACTTGGGTGAAATTAGAGTTGATATTAACACCACATGGTTTCAGCATTGGTTTAGCACCATAATTTAGACAAAACATTCATCCTTTCTTGAGGCATCTGCCTTGATTTTTCAACCAGAGAAGCTCTTTGGAAAGTTGATGAACTACCAGACCAGGTTGAATTGATACATCGATATTTAGTGAAAGGCCTCCTTGAGTGACTCTGAAACTTGAATGGAAACCCCTACAGCCAAGGGCACCTCCTCTAATGTCTGTGAAGTTGTTCTGATTATCTTGAAAGATTGGCGAACAAGTAGGCATCCCTGTTTCGCAACATGCTACCTTAAAATGATATCCAGCATCCTCAGTGCTTCTTGAGCGTTTTCAGATTCCTGCCAGCGCAGAGCATGGGTATTTTCGCAGCATAGCTAATATCAAATGATGCGGTCTTCTTAATCCCTTTCTTTCACGCCCATTCGGGTTATCCTGGCCATCATGGCTTGCATTTCCATCACAACATCCTCAAGTACAACAATAAACTTAGGCTTATTGTTTGGTAACAGACCTATAGTAAATCATCATTTCCATTCCAATCATTTTTGTAGGTCTCATGCACTCTGTCGATCACTTTCCTTCCAACACCCTTACCATCCACAGGGTGACTATCTTTATATAAAAGAAAAATGCTGTAATGGTAGAAGTGCCCATCCGTACTCCCCACGCTCACTTTAAAGTGATTGGTGAGTATAGTTACCTTCTGCCCTTTAGTTCCAACACCATGCTCTGCCATAAGATGTCGTACAATCTTCTTCGCATTCATTTCTGCTTTGATCAAAAGGCACAAGTGGCTGAGATTCCAGCGCTGCTTCATTTCCCTCTTGCTCAAACGAATCCATACCTTTCTTTCTCTAATTACCTTTGCTTTGACCATATACTAACGACTGCATTGTCTTCCACTTTATCAAGGAATTCGTTCTCCATAACCAGCTTTCTAACTTAGAAACTAACCGTGAATCAATACCTCTTAAAGTATGAAATGATATGCACAAAAGAATAAAACACAACAAGTTAGTATCATGGAATATAAAGCAAGTAAAATAATCAAACACCTATTTGGGTGACCACTAAGGTTTGACATAGTTCTGCCTAAGGTGGATTCTTAGGGTTCATTATATGCGGTTTAGTTCTAAAGTTGAGGTACCCGAACCAGCAGATTCCTCGATCCTCACCCATTATAGGCTCATATGGATCGAGTTTAGTTCAGGGGAATACATTTCCCTATGGCCATGCGGAAGTGAAAACTTCACGAAGACATAGGTACAGATGTATTCCGGAAGCAATCCACTAGCCCATGCGGAGGTGAAAACCTCACGAAGGCATAGCTTCTCGCTCCCACTTAAAAGTACGACCACGACGGTCATGCAGTGCAATGCAGAAACATTTTATAAAATAGAATCACATGCAATAAAAAAAAATCATGACTTTTCAAATCAGACTTTTTAAATTTTTGACATTTGGACAATAACTAATCGATTTTTCGGCTTGACTCTCTTATTGGTCCCAGTAGTCGCTAAGTCATATCGAAACCATTTTAAAATTTTTAGAAAACGGGGTCGACTTTTAAAAATAAAAGTGGGAGTCGCCACCAATCCCTTTTTACTTAGGTGTGATTGGATCACCTTGCAAAATATTTTATTTTAAAACATTTAATTTTGGTCTACGAAAAACAAGAAAAATGGGTTCGAGTCGGTTCACGTGTATGAGGAAGGATTAGCACCCTCATAACGTCCAAAAATTGGTACCTAATCGATAAAATCATGTCCAAATGTTTAAAATTTAAAAGTATTTAAAAATATGATTTCTTTAAAGAAATTTTGAGCAATTTAAAATTTTGAGACTTTCTTATTCCGAAGGAATATAAACATCACATCCAACACGTTAGAACATGATATTTTAAAACCTTCATAATCAAAATCATCTCACGATTTACAAAACTTGTTAAAAGGATATTTAGTTATTCAGCCAAACGGAAAATCGCAACCCAACACGTTAGGGCACTATTTCCCAAATTTCTAAACACGAAACATTGCCTTATTTTCAAAAGCCTTACCTCGAGATAACATAATGCCACATTCAACACGTTAGGACACGACATTTTGAATTCCCGAGAATAAGTTTTTATTTAACTTTTTAAAAGGAAAGTAATAAAAATAATAAGATAATAACAATGTTGATAAGTAATAACAACAATAATAATATATATAATGATTATACATAATAAAATAATTAGTAAACAATATATATGAAATTTTAAATAAAACATATATATACATAATATATTAATCATAAAAATTATAAATGTAATAAACAATATAAATAAAATAGGTTATAAATTTTATATAAAAAAATATACTATATAATATACAAGTTAAAATCTAATATAATAGATAATATATAAATTATAAAATAATCTATAAATTATTAAGCCAAGTAAAATAAAATATAATAATAATTAAATATATATAAAAAATAATACATATAAAAATATATATACATGGATTTCGTAATATTAGTAAATTAATAAATATAAGGAAATAATATATAATATTTAATAAGGTAAAATAATTAAATATAATATAAAATAAAAGGATAAAAAAAACAAACAAACAGGGATTAAAATAGCAATTAAAACAGATTAAAAGAACTAAATTAAAACACTCATTTAAATTACAGGGGTTAAAATGGCAATAATGCCAAATTTCAAAATGGCACCGTTCCGATTTTGGTTTTTAAACTACCCGAGGGACTAAATTGAAAACTAATTAAACTTTTAGGGTTAAAATAAAAATAAAGAAAATGAAATTGAACGGAATTAAAAAATATAAAAATGCGGGAGGATCATTTGCACAATAAGACCAAAATAGGAAAACACGTGAATCCTTTCCCCTTGTGCGGGTCGGGTCACGGGTAAAAGCCAAACGGCGCCGTTTTGATGCTTATTGACTTAAGCCAAAACGACGTCGTTTTGAATTTACTATATAAGTTAAAAAAATCTAAAAAAAATAACTTTTCATTCATTCTTCAAAAAAAAATCAGAGAGGGTCTTTCTATTCTCTCTCGCTGGGCGATTTCCAATGCTTCCCTCCGCCGTTCGCCACCGTCGCCGGCCACCCCAAAACGTAAGTTTTTCCTCATTTTTTTTTTCCTTTTCTTTAATATATTTTAAAACCTTATATATGAAAAAGAAAAAAAACTAAAAAAAAATAAGTAAAGAACAGACTCGGGGAAAAGAAAGATAGAACAAAACCACGTTCTTTCTTTTTATTCTTTTGTATTGTATTATTCCCTTTTTACAGGTACATGCAAGGCTTTTATAGCCCTAAAATAAAAAGCAAAAAAGGAAATAAAAGCTTGTTGCCATGTTTGTCATTTTCTGTTGCGATTCTTTCCTCTTTGTGCAGGTGACGAGAACGCGGCGATGATGGGGCACCATTCGGGCGTGGATTGAGGCGTTGATGGTGGCGCGACTGTTGGGGTGCTGCTGGGCACTGACGTTGCGGCGCGAGGGAGAACCCTAGGGTTCTGCTGATTTCGTTTAAATTTTGGGCCTGGGTGTATTCGGGCTTGGTTGGGTCTGATTAGGTTAGGTCTGCTAGGTTTGGGTCAAGGGATGTAATTGGGCTCAGCTTGTTTGCTTTGGGTATTGGCTTTTGTACTGGACTGTAAAAACTTTGGACATTTATTTTATTTTGTTTTTTTCAGCCCGGGTAAAAATGGGCATTTACAAACATAAAAGAAGAAGAAAGAAAGAAAGAAAGAAAGAAAAGAAAAATAAAATTTTCCATGAATTTTCCTTGATATTCTACCTTAAAACCAGAGCCTAATTTCATATCCTAGAGTGTTCTGAGATCATTTTTTACCATAGAAATCAATTAGTCGAAGAAGAAAGTGAAGGAAAGCGTAGGAAAATGAAGAGAAAGGTTGAGTTCAAGTGAAGAAATAGGTAATACATAACTGAATTCAAGTTAGTTTATTTTAGTTTGAATATTTGAGTATTTAAATTTTAATATGAAATAAATAAATAAGATATGATTAAAATTCTTAAATATGTATATTGAATTTAGTAGTTAATATGTAATTAAATGTATGTTAATAATGTAAGAAATGATAAAGTGATAATTTAGGGATTAGTGAATTTTATAAAACTAATGATTAAATTATAAGGAGTGAAAAGTTATTTATTTGTCATTGTTTGATAAGTGAATAGATGTATAATAGTGAAATTACTATAGAGAGGACTAAATTGTAAATATTTTAAAACTTGATAAGTGAATTAAATATTGTAATTAAAGGTTTCAATGAAGTGAATAGTGATATTAAAGTGTTACAAAAGTAAATATTGAATTTTTGTGAATTTAGGGACTAAACTATAAAATATTTTAAAATTACTAAGCGTGCTAAATAGTGGAATAAATTCTAAAGTGCTTAGTGTTGTGAATATGTGTTATGTTTGTATTTTTATGATTTGTGAATAAAGTGAATATGTGCAATAAAAATGTCGTGAATGCGTTTACGTGGTTCAAAGTGAATAAATAATATAATACAAAGTGATATTTCAAGTATGTTATATGAAAGTGATATGTGAATAACTGCCTTGATGAACCCAGAGGGAATATGATATATGATAATTAAATGATTTTGAAGTTGTGTGGGGTTGGGGGTTCGGATAGGAACTAGGTTGGTGATACGGGGGTTCGAAGGGGATTAGGAGAGGAAGTATTGAGTTATGTGATATGTTTACTAGAGTTCTCATATATTTCTCTGGAGTTTCCATTATCAAAGTTCCGTTATAGGTTGGGGGTTCATGTTTGGCCTAAATCTTTGCAATGTATCGAAATTATTGAACTCCTCTAAGACTCACTAAGGACTGTAGAAGTGATATGTGTTTTAGTAATACATGTGAATTAAATGTTAAATGAAGTATGTGAATTAAGTGTTTATGTTATGTTTGCGATATGAGAAAAAGATCTTGGTATGTGAATGTAAAAGTTGCTTAGTGACTATACGTGTTAAAGTAAAAACTATAAGTTATAAAGTTAATTTAAACGATTTTATGTTTTGGACAATGAATTAAAAGTTTAAGTATATTATGTGAATAAATGTTATTAAAATTAATTAAATTGTATACATATAAAATGGTAAGATTAAATTCAATTGAGTACTTATTAAGCTATTTACATAGCTTAACACGTTTGTTTAAACATGTGGGTGAAAAAAAGTAGATTGAAGATACGAGAAGTATTTCTTCATAAAGATCACATCAACTCTCAAAGTTTCAAGACTCTTTTAATAGATGATCTTGGACTTCAGAGATGGCATGTACTGAAACAAAAACTTTTGCTTTTATCCTATCTTGGTGTTAGGGATGTTGTTGAGAAATGAGAACTACAATCTCTTTTTAAGTAGAATTAATTGTAGACAATAAAATATAATTGCCACATTAATTTTGGCTACAACCAATGAAATTGATTATGTAATATATTTTTTATTTAGAAATGGGGTTTGTTTTTTATTTTTTGTTAGTTATTTTGTTTAAATATTTTTCGTATTTTTTATATAATTATATATTTTTTCATCTGTTTTACGGTTTAAGTTTAAAGGAATAGTTTATATTAGGATGATCCTAAAAATTAAGATGTTTAGGCACCAATAAAATTTTGCCACATTATCAAATTTTAAAGACATGAAATTATTATTATACACTCATTCATAGAGAAATTATTTTATAGAACCTTCCCACCATATTTTCATGGTTCATTTCTAATTATTTTAATGATATTTCAACAATTTTTTCCATGTCATTGACACATAATTTTGGTAACTTATTTTATCTTGAACCTCAAACCCCGAACTTTGAATCTAGAATCTCGAACACTGCACCCAAAATCTAGAACCCCAAACCCGTAACATCGAACACTTAAACACTAAACCCCGAACTCATAACCCGTAACTCCAAACCACGAACCTCAAATCTTAAACCTCAAACTCAAACCATGAACCTTAAATCCCGAACCCAAACCCTTAACCTCAGGATTCAGGGTTCAAGTTCAAAGTTCGGGGTTTAGGATAAAATAATCACCAAAATTATGTATCAATGACATGGAAAAAATTGCACAAAATTACTCTTTTTTTAAAATGGTTGCACAAAAAAAATATTAACTTATGGGAAAAAAAACAAAATGATTAAAATTTGTAAAAGAAGAAAATATGTTTGTTTATAATTTGAAAAAAAATTAATTATTTTAAGTAATTTAATTAAAATTAAATTAAGTTAGAGAATATATTAGATTTAGATGAGTGTATAATAATACTTTATTATCTTTCAAAGTTAATGACGTGGTACTTTTTTATTGGTACCTAAAAACTATACGTTTTGAGATAATCTTAATATAATTTATTCTCTAAGTTTAATTTTAGTCAGACTAAAGTGATATTTAGGTAAAATTCTTGATAACTCTTAATTTTAAACTTAGACCGGATGTTTGTCCATGTGTGCATATTACCATCCAAGTATTAATATTGGTGGACCACCTTTGAATAAAACTTTATATTAAAATGATGATGTGAAAAATATAAATGTCGGTAATGACAATATATATCGCAAAGAAAAGAGAAATAAAATAAAGAACACATAGATTTTACATGGAAACCCTTTCGGGAAAAAAACCACGGGCAGAGGAGAAGAAAAATTCACTATGTCGAATTCGAACACATTACAAGAGGAATAGACTATGTCTATTTATAGGATTGTAAAACCTAATTCTAATCAAAGTAAAAATATATTATGCTAATAAATGCTAAATATATTATACTCATAAATACTAAATCTTCTAGAAAAAAGATATATTTTGTTTAACTTGACTTGCAAGCAATATCTTAGAATTTGGGTCACACAACTCTAACAATCTCCACCTTGACACGAATTCTCAACAAACAAGTTCTTCAAATGCAACTCTCAACGAACAAGTTCTCCACCTCTTCCATAAAACCCCTTAAGGGTTTAACTTCAACAATGAACACCAACCAAGTCTAAGCAATGCTCAAACTTGGTTATAGGAAGTGACTTAGTCATCATATCTGCAGGATTTTCATGAGTACTAATTTTGCTCACAACAATATCACCACGAGCAATAATATCACGAACAAAATGATACCGAACATCAATGTGTTTTGTTCTCTCATGAAACATTTGATCTTTTGTAAGAATATGGCACTCATTTGTCACAAAATCATCATGCTGATTTGAAGGTCTTCATTGAGCTCACTAAAGAGTCCCTTCATCAAATAGCTTCTTTGCAAGCCTCGATGTCGCCATGTACTCACTTTAGTAGTAGACAAAGCGACGGTAGTTTGTAATGTAGCTTTCAAACCGATTGCACAACCTCCGATTGTAAAGACATAACCAAAGAGAGATCTTCTTCTATCAAGGTCTCCAAGAAATCAGCATCAACATACCCAATGACTCCATCTCTAGTTCTTCCAAACTGTAAGCAAACATCAGTAGTACCTCGTAAGTATCTTAAAATCCATCGAATCGCTTTCCAATGTTCTTTACCGGGATTCGCCATGTATCGCTAATCGCACCGATCGCATATGATAAATGCGACGTGAACAAACCATAGCATACATTAGAGATCCTACTACACTAGAGTATGGAACATGTGACATGTACTCAATCTCATCATCCGATTGTGGAGACAAAGCCGATGAAAGTCCGAAATGGTCGCTAAAGGAGTACTAACAGGCTTAGCACTCTGCATATTGAACTCAAAAAGAACTTTCTCAATGTACCCTTCCGACTTAGGTACAATTTACTTGCTTTTCTATCTCCGAGAATCTCCATACCAAGTATCTTCTTTGTTTGTCCCAAATCTTTCATCTCAAATTCTCCACTTAGTTGAGTTTTGACCTTTCTTATCTCTCCTTTATCTTTTGCTTCTATCAACATGTCATCAACATAAAGAAGTAGATACACAAAAAAACCATCCTGTTTTTCTTAAAGTAAACACAAATTTATCAAAACTACTTCTTTTAAAATCATGAGAAGTCATAAAGGAATCAAACCTCTTTGTACCATTGTCTTGGTGATCAAGCTTCAAACCGTAAAGGGACTTTTTCACAAAGCAAACATAGTCCTCTTTTACTCGAGATCTGTAAAACCCTCTGGTTGTTGCATGTAAATATCTTCCTCAAGTTCTCCATTCAAAAATGCGCTTTTTACATCTAATCGCTCAAGCTCCAAATCATGCATAGCCACAATACCAAGCAAAGCTCGAATCGAACTATGCTTCACAACTGGGAGAACACATCTCAAAAGTCCACTCTGGAATTTGATCAGTAACCCTTTGCAACAAGCCTTGCTTTATATCTGGGTTCTTCAACTCCTGAGTCCCTTCTTTCTTTTTAAACACCCATTTACAAATGAAACGACCTTTTTACCTTTAGGAAGTTTCACAAGATCCCATGTTCTATTTTTATGGAGTGATTCCATCTCCTCTTGTATAGCAAACATCCACTTTTCTGAGTCTTCACAGCTAACCGCCTCAGAATAATTAGACGGCTCTTGGTTTGCATCTATATCTTCACCACACATTTAAAGCATAAGCAACTAGATCACCTCAAATACTTCTTTGGAGGCTTAATTTCTCTTCTAGTTCTGTTTTTGGCAATAGAGTATTGTGGTGAAGAAGCAACTCTATTCTCAATTTTTGTACTGGCTTGAGGAATCGACTCTGTATTAATCTGATGCTCCACCTACTTTTGACTTTCTTTATTGGAAGAGTCTTTAAGAGATAAGTTAGGTAGCATAGCAGTTTCATCAAAAATAACATCTCTGCTAATCACAACTTTTCTATTTTCAGGACACCATAACTTATACCCTTTTACACCAGCTTTATAACAAAGAAAAACACATTTAATGGATCTCGGTTCCAATTTTCCATTATCAACATGAGCATACGCATGACACCTAAAGATCTTTAAATCAGAATAATTAGCAGGATTACCAGACCATACCTCTTGTGGAGTCTTTTTCTCAATGGCAACGGATGGAGATCGGTTAATAAAAAAACATGCAGTAGAGGCTACTTCGGCCCAAAACGACTTTGGTAAGTTGGAATTTGACAACATACATCAAACTTTCTCTATGATTATTCTGTTCATTCGTTCTGCAATGCCGTTTTGCTGTAGAGTATGACGAACTGTCAAGTGTCTCACGATCCCTTCTGACTTGCATAGTTTATTAAACTCATTTGAACAAAACTCTAAGCCATTGTCTGTGCAGAGGTATTTTATTTGTTTTCCCGTCTGTTTTTCAATCATAGTTTTCCAAGACTTAAATGCGGAAAACACATCGCTTTTCTGCTTCAAGAAGAATGCCCAAACTTTTCTGGAAAAATCATCAATAAAAGTTAGCATATAATTAGCTCCACCTCTTGAAGGCACTCTTGATGGCCCCCACAGATCAGAATGAATATACTCCAACGTTCCCTTCGTGTTATGGATTCCTCTGGTGAATCGAATTCTCTTTTGCTTTCCAAAAACGCAGTGCTCACAGAACTTCAGTTTACAAATTCCCTACCCATCAAGAAGTCCTCTTTTGCTCAATTCTGCCATGCCATTCTCACTCATATGCCCTAGGCGCATATGCCAAAGTTTAGTAATATCATCATCTGACAAGGAAGAGGAAGCGACAGCTGCATCACCAATAATAGTAGAACCACAAAAACATATAACTTGGCGGTCTTTCTCGCCTTTTCATCACAACAAGGGAACCTTTGGAAATCTTCAAAATCCCACTTTCACTTTGTGTATTTGTACCCTCTTGAATCAAGAGTACTCAACGAAATTAAATTTCTCTTCAATTACAAACATGCCGTGCGTCACTAAGTGTTCTGACAACTCCATCAAACATCTTAACTTTAATTGTTCCAACACCTGTGATTTTACACAAAGCATTATTTCCCATCAAAACAACACCTTCAGACACTATTTCGTAATTTGTAAACCAATCCCGATTGGGACCCATGTGGAAGGTGCAGCCTGAATCAAGTATCCACTCCTCGCTCACTTTAGAATTGTTGACAGAAGCGACTAGAAGTTCACCATCGCTGTAGTCTTCTACAACATCAGCTTCACCGGAATTTTCTGGTTGTTTTCCCTTTTGATTCGTAGCCTCCCTTTTAATCTTGTTCTGTAGCTTATAGCACTCAGATTTAATGTGCCCTTTCTTCTTGCAGAAGTTGCAAGTTTTACCTCTGTTTGAATACTTCGATCTACCCTTAGATTTACCGCGAGGATTCCATTCATGTGTCCTTCCACGATCATCATCAGCATTCCGATCTTGTCTCCCACGAACAATGAGACCCTCTTCTTGAGAGTCGGGTTTAACCACAAGATGCTTCATCTTATCATACAAGGTTAAAGAATCATAAACCTCATCAACTGTGAGAGACTCATGGCTATATAAAATCGTGTCTCTGAAGGTTGAATAAGACGGGGGCAACGAACAAAGTAGAATCAACCCTAGATCTTCCTTATCATACTGAACCTCCATGGCCTCCAAGTTTGAGAGAATTTCTTTAAACATCATTAAGTGTTCGTGCCTGAATGCACCTTCCTCCAAACGATGAGCATAAAGACGTTGCTTCATATGCAACTTGCTGGTTAGAGTTTTCGACATACATATTTGTTCTAGCCTCTTCCATAATGCAGCGGCGGTCTTCTCCTTCATCACATCCTGTAAAATTTCGTTAGACAAATGCAGATGTAACTGTGTTAATGCCTTTCGATCCTTGCGCTTCTTCTCTTCCTCCGTCAATGTCGAAGGCATCTTATCTACCCCTAGCAGGGCTTCCTCGAAATCCATCTGTGCAAGAACTGCCTGCATCTTTATCTGCCACAACGTGAATCTAGTGTTGCGATCCAATAGCGGAATTTCATAATTTAATGGCGCCATTACCGTGATCGAGATGAAAAACCCAGAAGTTCTGATACCAATTTGTGAAAAATATAAATGTCGGTAATGATAATATATATCGCAAAGAAAAGAGAAATAAAATAAAGAACACACAAATTTTACGTGGAAACCCTTTCGGGAAAAAAACCACGGGCAGAGGAGAAGAAAAATTCACTATGTCTAATTCGAACACATTACAAGAGGAATAGACTATGTCTATTTATAGGATTGTAAAACCTAATTCTAATCAAAGTAAAAATATATTATGCTAATAAATGCTAAATATATTATACTCATAAATACTAAATCTTCTAGAAAAAAGATATATTTTGTTTAACTTGACTTGCAAGCAATATCTTAGAATTTGGGTCACACAACTCTAACAGATGATTAACAATATTATAAAACAAATCCAACAATAGTTCCATTATTTTCTTAGAAAAATAAGTTATTTCATAATAATTATATTTTTCGTTAGAATATATCGTGCTGATAATGCAAAAATAATATCGGCTTCCTTTTAAACCCATAGTTTTTTTTCTCTCTATTGACCGTAAAGAGTGATAAACCCCTATTTTCAAAGCTGGCTTTAAATAAGTAGTTTTAAATAAGTCTTGTAGAAATTACAGGAGTTAGGTGAGATGACAATGGTATCTTTTACTTTAATTAGTGGTCGAGGGTTCGATCCTTGTCCTAGGTATGAAGTAATTGTCGAAACCATTTTTTTATGTTTGGAAAATAGGGCCGACTTTAAAAACATGGAGTCGCCACCAATCTTTTTTTAAGTGTGATTGGGTCACCTTATAAAACATTTTGGTCTACGAATTTTAAGAAAACAGGTCCGGGAGTCGGTTACGCACGAGGAAGGATTAGCACCCTCGCAACGCCCAAAATTGGTACCTTATTGATTGATTAATGTCCTAATATCGAAAATTGGAAGAGATTTTAAAATACGAATCCTTGAGAAAATGTTTGGATAATTCGAATTGGATATCGAAATTCTCTTGTTCCGAAAGAATGAAACATCACATCCAGCACGTTAGGATACGATGTTTCAAACCCTTGACACCAAGATCATTTCATGATTTCCAAAATTCATGAATTACAATTTTAAAAGGGTATTCTGTTATTTGGCCAAACGGAAAAACCGAAACCCAGCACGTTAGGGCACGATTCCTCAAATTTCCAAACATGAAATATTGCCTTATTTTTGAAGTTAAGAAAACACGGTCCAAATCTTAAAAGGATATTTAGCTATTTGGACGAACGAAAAACCAAAACCCAGCACGTTAGGGCTCAATTTTTTGAACTTCCAAACACGAAACATTGCCTTGTTTTCAAAAGCTCTCAAATTAGCGATTATGAAATTGACCGAGAATGCATTTGTTTGATTTGTTTGGGATTAAAGTGAAATGACTAATATTGGCCAAAACGTTGGAGTTTAAACCATAATGTAATAATAAGAACCACACAAACATAATATCGAGCGTGAAATAAAAATACATGGTATTAACACTACATGAAAAATAATACATCTCAATCAAAACAAACAACATACAAAAAAAAAACTTATTATAAATATATATATATATATATAATAGTGGTAATGAATAAAAAAATAATAATACTAAGGAATATAATAATGATTATGAAATTAATTACAAATAAAAATAATAGTGGTAGTAATATTAAAATAATAATTATAATAGTAAAATACTAGTAATACTAAATTAGTAATAATAATAATAACCATAGTAATATAAATAATGAAAATGATAATAAAAAGTATTGGTGAAAATAAAAATAGTATTAATAATAAAATAATAGTAATAATATTAAAATTAATAGTGATAAATAAAAATAATAATGAAAGTAGAAATAATAAATAGTAATATTGAAAGTAATAATAATACTAATAATAAAAACACCGATAATAATAAATATAATAATAAATATAGTTATAATAATAATGTATATAAAAAAGATAGTTAATAAAAAATAATAAAAATAATAGTAACCATATTAAAGTCAATCAATTTAATAACAAAAATAAGAAAATAGGACTAAATTGCACTCGGGACAGAGATTCGGGGGCCAAATGTAAATAAAAAGAAAGAAACGGGCTAAATTGCAATGCGCTAAAAATACGAGGGGGTGAAGAGGTAAATATCCCTGGCCCGTTATGCGCAGCATTTTACCCAATGACTGAGATAAAAAATAAATAGAATTATCGGGGCAAATTTAATATTAAAAAAACGAAATTAAAAAACTGAAAAATACGAAAGGGCCAATTTGGCAATAAGACCATTGCTTAGTAACACGCGGATTCTGAGGCGGATCGGGTCGGATTCGGGTCGGGTTTATCAAAACGGCGTCGTTTTGGCTCTAAAATGCCCAGGACGAAACGACGTCGTTTCATCAACCTTATAAAAGCCAATTTTTTCTAAAAAATCATTCATTCCTTCGGTTTTTTAAAAAAAAACTGACCCTAAAAAAAATCTCTCTTCTGGGCGATTTCCAGTCAAGACACCGGTGCCGGACCGCCGCCGATCCGCTCTCGCCGGCCACCGTACACGATGGCCGGAATACCCAAAAACACCCCAAATTGACCGTTTTAAACCCTACACTTCAGATCCGCCTTAAAATGTCCAAAACAATCCTCGAAGATCATTGGAAGACCGAAAGACCATTCGGCTTCCTCCCTTCCGGCCACCAGCGAGGTAAGGCTTCCCTTCTTTGTTTTTTTCGATTTAAAGTAAAAAAACAAAACGAGAAACAGAAATAAAAATAGAAAATAACCTATGTATTTCCTGAAGTCGGCTCTTTTGATATTAATCGTATATTCTCTGTATTCTCTTGTGTGTATTCGTAAAAAAAAAGGGTCCTCTACACTGTTTATTTCGGCTTTTTATAGCCCTTTTTTTTTACAAAGTTTTCCCTATTTTGTAGGTACGAGCGTCGTGGTGGAGAGGGGCTCTTCACACGGGCGTGGTGGAGGCGCGCATGATGCGGAGTGCGTGGGGGCTGTTGGCGCGCGGGGGGTGGTTGCTGGACGTGCGGCGCTGGGATCGTTAGGGTTTCACTTTTGTTTAGGTAGTGGGCTAGCTAGGTTTGGGCTTTAGGATTTGGGTCATGGACTGTTTTTTTAATTTTTTTTTGGACTTGTTTATTGGGCTCCGGGTTAAAAATTGGGCCTTATAATAATTTTAAAACTCGTGGTCAATACCTACTTTCTTAATGAACTTACTGAATGCGAAGAATCAATTATTGAGCTCGCTCAAGTAGATATATTGAGAAACTAAAAAAAGCAAGTATTAAACGAAAAATGATAAAAACCCTAGGTGGTGATATTGCCTTTTGCCCACCAAGTAAAAATTCAGCAGTAAATAAAACTATGAAATCAAATTTATACTACTAGATATAAAAGGAAGGCTCTAAGCTTTTCCTTATACGACCCTTTGTCTTTTATATTTATATAAAAAGATGATGTCTAAATTTAAGTTTTAATACCTCTATTCTTTCGAGATTATATAAGAATGATTAAATTTCAGTTTTGATCTTTATATTGTGTTTAAATCTAAAATTTAATATTTATACTTTAATTTTGGCATAAATTGCTACATCAATCCTTATAATATCATTAGTTAGTCTAAATATTTTATTCTAACTAAAATATTAATGTGACTTTTTAAGAATTATTAACAACGTTAAAATTATTTATTAAATTCAGATACATTACAATGTCATTTTTTTGTTACATGGTTATCAAGTGAGCATTTTTTTTTAATTTCAAAATGTGACACCGGGAAATTTAACTGAATAATTATAACGGTGTTAACAAATGGGCTTAAAATTTTAAATTCGAAAAAATGGAGAAATTAAATTCTTGAAAATAAAATTATGAAAATAATACACACATTTTCTTGAAATTTATATAAAATAAATAATTAATATTAAAAAATGTATATATTTCAAATATTATTTTAACACAATAGAAAGTGTAATATATATATACACACATAAATTTTACAAACTACATACAATAGTAAGTTTATTCATTAACTTTCCCTAAAAAAAAAGTTATTCATTAACTTTGTAAGGGTATTTGTTATTATGGAAAGTGATGTTTTTATTGAGAATTTAATTGGTAGAAGAGTGATTCTCGTGTTTGAGATATTAAAAGTAATAAATATTAAATTTATACATGAATTTTGGTCTAAATGTACAATTTGATATATGAACTTTGATTTTGTACAATTATATACACTAAACTTGAATTGCGATTCGTATGTATACATAAAACTTCGATTTTTATTCAATTGTACAAATTTAAATAAATGAATACATACATACATTTATTTTCATATTGTATTAATATAATTGTTTGTGTATGTTATTTAACAACGTAATATGGTGCTAATCCGATAATGTTGTTAGTGGTTTTTGAAAATTGAATCAAATCAAATTTTCATGTATAAATTACACAAAATCAAAGTTCACGTATGACATTATACGTTGGATGAGAAAAACTATCAACTTTCCTAATAATGTGATTCCTTCAACTATGGGAACGTGATTCCTTTAATAATATTTGTGGGAAAGTAACTTTCCCATATAAAATTAAAATTTATATGTGACATCTTTTGAGATAAATTTATACTTTTTTTTTCTCATTTATTTTAATGCAAAAAGAAATTCACCACAAAATCATAACAATTATTTAATTTTAAATTTATTTAAATATTATTGAACTAAATTTAAATTTTATTATAATTTAATACATGTGAAATATTTTAAATTTATTTTCAATTGAGATAAATATATTAATTTATTTTTATTTAAAATAAATAAATACTATTAAAAATAAACAGATTCTTGTTTTTAATAATAAATTAACTTTTGTTAATAATAAATATCACTGAAAAATGTTAAAATTAATCAAAATTACATTTTATTTGATAAGGGCAATTTTTAAATTTATGATCATATTCCTAGTAAAGTGATTAGTAAAGCAAACACATCGATGTAGCCTTTTCGGGATTTCAATTAGAATTTTTTTAGTATATCAAAAGTTGTAATGTTTTTTTTATACAATAATTAAAATTATTCATAACTCTTCTCTAATTTTTAAATAGAGAAAAAACGTATATTAATATACTTGAATCCATATTGTCTTATATTAGTAACAATTTCGATGCCAATCAAATTAAAATTTAGTCAAAAATTATAATATTAAATAATTATATTCTCAAAAAGTGAGACCCCACACATAGGTGAAGGTATAAATGCACTCCTCTTTTACTTAGGCTTTTCTTTTTCTTTTTAATTGTTTTCAAATTTCAGCATATCTTTGTCTACTTTTAATGGAACAGATGTAGAATTCTTTGCCTTTTCTGAGCACATATATGTGAAAGTTTATAGGCACTGTAGTTTTCACGATTTTTTTTTTTTACAATCTCATTATATATTTTAATTATATCTGAGGTTTTTGACATAATATCTAAAATTACTTATATCCTCTTCTCAACTCATAAATATAAATAGGAGGATAACGCGCTTCAGCGTACTTGAACTCACGTCCTCCTGTATTGACAACAATACTTATACTAATCGAATTAATACCCAATCAGATTTTTACGTATTTTTTATCATTGTTTGTAAAGATGTTGATAGCCCCATGGTGTCGGAAACAAAATCACCATCATCCTATATTAGATTAATAAATTTTAAAATATAATTTTAATTGAAATGATAAAATTCAACTATTAAAAATTATAATATTTTGGTTTCAAATTTTATTATATGAAATTTTTAAAAATTATATAAAAAATAAAATTATCCTCAAAATAATATTTATTATTTTGTAAAATTAAGATTTTTTCAGTAAATTCTTTACTGAATTGATACTTGGTTGATGGATGTCACCAATTCAATATGAATATAAATGTGTTTGTGATAATTTTTGTGTGTGTGAGAGATTAAATTCTTTGATTGAAGTTAATTAAATTCATCATTTCATGAGTACAAATTGAAAAGGAGAAAGAAAAAGAAAATGCTAATCAAATCACTTTATTTGGTCCCCCACATAGGCTCGACTCTTTTGAATTTTGGTATTTGATTCTTTTATTTAACAAATATATAGTTTGTACGTGATGTAATGTTATGAACTACTAATAGTTAAGAGAATGGCCCATGGGCCAAATTATATGGCTGGGAGTAAAGAAACAAACTAGGTCTAAGAAATTCGATAATCGAGTGTCATAAGTCGTATATCAAAGTTCGCGATAAATATATACAGAGTGTCTCATGGTGGTCAATTGATTAAATGTAATTCATGTAACCCACTTAAACCGGCTCGATTCGTAAAACATATGTAGAAGTTCATCTACTTGAAACCGGTGGCCCAGTAAAACATTTAAATAAAACTATAGTTACCATGATTAATATAAATATTAAGGAATAAAATTATATAGAGTTCAAATACCTTAGGACTCTCATTTTGTAGATAGGCACTAATCTTAACTGTTATTGTGATTTCATTTATACTATTGGATCTGGCGGAGCTTAACTATAAATAGAACTCTCTCCCTTCATTTTGTAATCATCCCTTGCATTTCATTCATAGTAATCAAATATATTTGAAAGCATTTACTCAAACACCTTGTGTGTGCTACTTTCTTGTAAATTTTTTAATTCTTTCGTTGCTTCTTCGCTTTAAGTTTGCTTCTTGAAGAATTTTCATTAGGAAACAATATGAAGTTGTAAATTAGGAAACAATTTAATGTGTCATAGTTTATATACCGCCATTTGACACTTTAATAAGTTAACACGTGTATTACTTACTTTCCATATTACGTAAGTCACATTTAAATATTTAATTACTTAACATAATTTTTAGAAAAAAAGGAAAAATACATAATTTTCTGTTCATGAAAAAAGAGAGAGCAAAGATTTAAAACAAATCCTTCAATTAAAAAAGGAAGATGGATGCAATTAATGGGCTCTTAGATGTAATAATCTCATATTTATAATCTTTTTCTACCTATAAATTTTAACCTCACACGTACAATCTAAATAGAAATAAGAAACTCTAGGAAAACAATAATTTAAACTATATTTCTATTATCACTTTTTTAATTATATTTTTAAAATTTGGTTTTTAGTAAATTTTCGAATTACTTTAATTCTTCTCATACCATTCTTGTAATATCATTTTTTTTAATTTGATATTTTAATAATTACATTTTTAATATGTTTTTTAACTAATAAACTATATGCTAATTATTTTGATAGATCATCCAACCATTGCACCAATATATCTGGCACCTAGTGCCTCTTCGGAATGCTTGAAGTAAAAATTGCGCTCCACGCCTCATCGATATAAACCGAAGTATAATCTTATATATTAATCTTATGGCATGCCAACTATATCTGACTTTGTCTGAGACAACTAAGAGGGTAACCATTGATTCTAACACACACACGCATATATATATTCATGATCACATATTATAATTTCATATCCTTTCATTAGGGACTTTGTACTTTTAATCCATAGCATAATTTTATGATAATTTTAAATTTATTTAATTTAGTTCCTAATGTCACAAAACTAATTATCAAACCTTTGGATAATTGCTAACTATGTCCTCAAGCATTTTTTTAATTTAAAATTCAATAGCGATTGGACTTTTACAATTTAGTCCCTAAACTTTAATTAATGATTTTTCTTGGTTAAATTACTAAATCGATCTTTAATATATTTTCATACTAACTCCTTAAATATTCCTATTTTATCCTTACAAACTCGATTTACGAAAATAGGGTTTCGAAACCGCATTTTTTAACACTGTCTAAAATTGGGTCGTTACACCCTTTAGCAGTGCTATGACAAACTTTGAACTCTCATTTAAAAGTTGGATTTGTCTTATGAATTATCTTGAGTAATTATCTCACAAAATCCTTCATAAACAAGTCTCTGAACAACTTCAAATACTCTAATCAGGATAAGGATAATGATAAGAATAAGAAACTTCAGTAGCTCAAACTCCTCTCTTCTCATTCAAGTTAGTCGAATGGATGAGGATGATTAATCCATATTCTAGGGTCATGGGCCGTAGATCAAAGCCTCTGACGAATGTGCACAAAACGTCCTATAGAGGTCAATTGATTAAATGAGGCTCATTTGACCCACTTGAACTGACCTGATTCGTGAAACACACGGAGAAACCCATCTACTTGAAGCCTTGGTGGCCCAGTGAAACACTCCAATAAAACTAGAGTTACCAAGGTAATTATTGTAAATCCTAAGGGATAAGATTACATAGAGTTTAAATCCTTTAGGACTCTCATATTGTAAATAGACACTAATCTCAATTGTTGATGTAATTCGATTTATACTATTGGATATGAGGGAATTCAACTACAAATAGATACTTTCCCCCTCATTTGTAATTATTCCACTCTTTGAGTTAAAATAATACTTTTGAGAGCATTTACTCAAACACCTGGTATGCTATTTTTTTCTTGTGACTTTTCTGTTCGAATTCAAGTTCCTTAGTCTTTTCGATTTTGTTTCTGCATTGTTTTTGGTGCCTTAGAGAATTTATGCGAGAATTCTCATTTTTAGAGAGTATGGTTGACTTAGGCGAATTTAAACCCAAAAAATCGCCTAAGGCCACACAATTCGCCAGACTAAAGTTTTAGACTCATGACACTAGTGCGAAATTCACTGGTTCAATGAGATGTAATCAAGGCTCATGTAATAGTCAAACATGTCAACTACATAACTTTGATTGCACCATAATTATTGTTCTATTTATTGTTTGAACATCAAGTGAAACAAGCAGTCAAAATTTTCAACAAATTGAGTTTTACATAGGCAATAGAAAAATAAAATTACATTGCCGCCACACATGCATCGATTTGCCACTTATAGTCTGCTTGTAACCAAATTAACTGCTGTCAACTTTTAGTTGCAGCGAATAACAATGAGTTAATAGTGTTATTAATTTAATTCTAAATGAGACGAATTTAAAATTCTAAAGAGTAGAGGGACTGAATGCAAATTTATACCAAAGATTCTGAGTTGTTGTTTGACGCGTGACCCACTCTAGGAAGAAAAAAAAAGGTAAACTACTAAGATAGTCACTTTTGTTTATCTCAGGTTATATTTTAGTCATTTACGTTTGAAATTTTACTTTTTAGTCACTTACGTTAACGTGTTGTAACATTTTAGTCATTGAGTCGTTACTTGCCGTTAACGGTGTAATGGTAAGTTGACGTGGCACGTTAAACCATCATTTCAAATAAAAATTTTAGTTTAAATTATACAATTGGGACTTAACATGTTGTAACATTTTAGTCACTGAGCCGTTACTTGCCGTTAACGGTGTAATGGTAAGTTGACATGGCACGTTAAACCATCATTTCAAACAAAAATTTTAGTTTAAATTATACAATTGGTGCCATAATTTTTTGTTTTGAGCAATTTAATTTTTTCTTTTATGTTATTTTAACTTTCCTTTTTTTTTTCTCTTTATTTTTCATTCACTTCTGCTTCTTCCTCTGTTTTACTCCCTTCTCCATATATTTTAATGTAGTTTTTTTATGTTTTCTATTTGTTAAAATTAAATGGGAAGAAGAAAAGGAAAAATAAAGAAATAAAAAGAAAAAAAAAATCAAATTGTTCAAAAAAAAGTATAGGGACTAGTTTTAACAAATGGAAAACATAGAAAAATTACGTTAAAAAAGATGGAAAATGGAGGAAGATAAAGGGAGAAGCAGAAGAGAATGAAAAATAAAGAAAAGAAAGAAAATTAAAAGAACATAAAAGAAAAAAAAAATTAAATTACTCAAAACGAAAACATATGGGGACCAATTGTATAATTTAATCTAAAATTTTTGTTTGAAATGATAATTTAACGTGTCACGTCACCTTACCGTTACACCGTAAATGGCAACTAATGACTCAGTGACTAAAATGTTATAACACGTTAACGTAAGTGATTAAAATATAATATTTTAAACATAAGTAACTAAAATATAATATGAGGTAAACAAAAATGACTTTTTTAATAGGTAATGCAAAAAAAAAAAAAAAATAGACCAAGCCCGTTCATTCCATTCTGTGGGCTAGCCCGTTCAATCTAATGGGTCATTTGTTTGGACCAACTCGGGATTTTGGGAAAAAGGGAAGGGTATTTTGGTGATTAAAGTTGAAAATCCCATTGAAAATTTTTGAAATGTCGAAATCGATGAAGTTTCCCACCTAAAATTAACCGCCATTTCATTTTCCGGCATTTAAAATGGCGACCAAATCTCAAGCTAATTAAAAATCCCTCAAAAACTCTTATCCTATTCTTTCTTGTTTTCACAGATTCTTCCCTCACTGGCCCAAGTCTCTCAGGTCTCTCTTTCCTCCATCTTTTATTTCCCTTTAATACATTGTCAATTCAATTTTATAAACGTTTTTGAGAATTTCTTTGACTAGATCTGATTAGTATTTAGCAGATCTGGGTTTTAGTGATGTTTTGTACGAATTTAAATTTAAATGTTTGTTTTTTTATAGGTGAACGGAGATGGCAGGAAAAGGTGGAAAGGGGCTTTTGGCGGCGAAAACAACTGCAGCTAACAAGGACAAGGACAAGGATAAGGACAAGAAGCGTCCGGTTTCTCGTTCATCTCGCGCCGGAATTCAGGTGATTCTCAAAATTTATCATCATTTACTTGGTTTTACGCTAAGAAATATAGCATCGTTTTTCTATATCTTTCCATTGTATGTTTTAAATTATACGTGCTTGGTCCCTTCGGGTTCATGAATTGTATAGATCAAAATAAAAGGAGTAAATCGGAAATATACGCTTTTATTTTTATTTTTGTAGGTTTGATAATTGTACATCTTTTTATTATTTCGTGAAATATATTATGAGATAATTTCTCTCCATATTTAGGTATTATATAAGCTTAAAGGCTAAACAAACAACATTTAAAGTTTAAAGTACTTGTGGTTGATGATCGAGACATTTTCAAGTTGCTCATTTTTTTGTTAAAAGGGCCAGATTTTAGATCTTAATAATTTCTTTGAAGATGCTGGACTTGTCCTTATTGAGATTAGAACAGTATTACAACGGTACTTTTTCACATTTTGTACATATTTACTAGGTTTATATTAAACTTGTGTTTTTTTATGAGAATGTTTGAAATGCAAAAACAAAGAATAATCCAGTTTTATTTCCGTTTATGGGTTTTCAATGATTTGTTGTTCTTGTTTGTCGTATAGAAAAATATAAGTCTAGTTTGTAGAAAATTTAGAAGCTAGGTTGAGTTTGAGCGAGTCTTTAATCTTTTGTTTTGCCGTATGTCCTTTGTTTCATTTCTCTTCTCTCTAAAGTGTTTTATTGCATTGGTTGGTACTAAGATGAACTTGATGAATCTGTCAGCTAAGTATCTATATATTGTGTAGCTGACTATCTTTGACTAATATGTTCATGTGTACTTGGTTAATTGCAATGTAAGTCTTGGTTGTAGCCGTATGTCTTTTTCTCTCAACAACACCAACCCTTTATACACTTCATTTGTGTTGATATTAGTTCCCAGTGGGTCGTATCCACCGTCATCTCAAGTCTAGGGCATCTGCAAATGGGAGAGTTGGGGCCACAGCGGCTGTTTACTTGGCCTCTATTCTTGAATACCTGACAGCTGAGGTTCTTGAGTTGGCTGGAAACGCAAGCAAGGATCTGAAAGTGAAAAGAATCACCCCAAGACATCTGCAGCTGGCTATTAGGGGGGATGAAGAGCTTGATACCCTCATCAAGGGTACCATTGCCGGAGGTGGTGTCATCCCTCACATTCACAAGTCTCTAATCAACAAAACTACCAAGGAGTAGTAGTAATGTCTGATTTTAAACTAGATGTTGACTGTTGTGTACTTTTTATCTGTTATGTCAGTGTGTTATTTGTAGGCTTTGTTTTATCTGTCTAGAACATCTGGTCCGTATATAAGTTGTAGTAACACTCTAGGTTCTTGCCTTTGAACTTATGATCTTTGTTTAGGGTAGGGATGATGATGATGTTTTGTTGGATACTTTTTAACTGTGGTTTTCCTTGGATATTTTTATCACCTTCTGGCTGTGAAGTTCTAATATTTGCATTTCAGCCTTTGCTCTTTTGTTTAGTTGCATCCTACTGCATGGCATGGTCACTCGTTTTCTTTCATATATTCACCATGCAAGCATTTCTTGAGATTAAATTATATAAATGTGACAGTAGGTGATATAGATGTGTTTAGTTAATTTTAAGTGAAAGGTTTGATGGCCAAGTAAATAATTTAAAAAGCTTGGCCAATTTTGGTAAAGTTAAGGTATTTTTTATAGTTTATAGAGATTAATCTTTCTGGAAGTTTATATTTGTGTTTTCTACTAATATTATTTTTAAGATTTGAAATTAGGTTTCTTTGAGTGTAATATTGGGTAATTTGTAAGGATTTTAGAATTAAATCGGTAGTTGAATTGATTAAGCTATTAATTTAATTGATTTGATTGAATAAGTTATTAAAAAATATAAAAAAATTGATTTAATTGATTATTAAATTAACTTTTTTTTTTTGAAAACTTCCTGGGCTTTGTATTAAATAATAATAAACTATACATAGAAACAGTCCAAAAAAAACGAAATTAGAAACCTTAAAACTAAATAACTGGCCCAAAACTAAAATGACCCAAAACAAACATAAAATATTTAGATATTTCCGAAGAGTCTAGAATCAAAAAATAATTGCACCTAATAAATGCCCAATCAGAAATTGAGACCTTTCCTATCATCTGATACATCATTTCAGCTTTTTCTTTTGACGGTTTAGTTTTGGGGAAAGCTGTTTCTTTTCAAAAAACCAATTCATTTTCTCTTTTTTAACTTTCCTCTCAGTTCTCCTCTTCTCCGATCCTTCCTCAGTCTGGTTCACGCTGCCATTCAATCCTTCGTTGATTTTCAGCATACCCAGGGACACTCATTTCCAGGTAAATCATCTCTTTTCTTTTTAATGTTTCAGTAGCCAAAATATGAGCAAGAGCATTTGCAGACCTTGGTGTATGCTTGAACTTGAATATTCTAGATCTATGTATTTCCTATTGAATATCAGATATGTATGCTCCAATATGTGATCGATCTTGACTCTTAATTTTACACACTACAGCAAAACAGACTTTTAGCGGCTTTTTTTTGGCCTTTAGCGGCGTTTATAAGCGCCGCAAAAAACGCCGCTATATCAAACGCCGCAAACTTTAGCGGCGTTTATGAGAAAAAAACGCCACTAAAGGTCATGACTTTTAGCGGCGTTTTCCCCACAAATGCCGCTAAAAGTCATGACCTTTAGCGGCGCTTCTCCCACAAACGCCGCGAAAGGTCATGACCTTTAGCGGTGCTTTTACGATAAACGCCGCGAAAGGTCATGACCTTTAGCGGCGCTTTTACGACAAACGCCGCGAAAGGTAATGACTTTTAGCGGCGCTTTTTTCACAAACGCCGCTAATTTTTACAGATTTGCAATGTACAATTTGTTCAATATCATACCCCTCCTGCACTAAAACCAACCAATAACAGTAAATATAGCACATAATTCTAACCCAAAACAACAAATGTAGCATAAAAATCACACCAAATGCATTAATTCTAAATGATACTTGAAATTCAATAAATTAAATGAATTATAACTGAAAATATTCTTACAATAATGTTAAATGTAATAATGTTAAAATAATCTTACAATGAGAAACTAAATGTCTAAGATGGCGTACTTTCTGCGATCACTTATCTCAGATCATATCTTTGAAGTCAGAAATTGGAGCTTATCGTACTTTCTGTTCTGCTCTGCTAGCATCGATGCTGCCTCTGCCTCCCTCGCTTCTGCCGCTTCCGCATCCGCTCTAAGCTGTTATTGGAGTTCTTCATATTTTTTTTGAACATCAGCAATTTGCTGCCTCTGCTCAACCGTGCTCTCTTGCATCTGAGCTATCTGGTCTTTTAGCCTCTGAACTTTAGCACCAGATTGACTCCCAGAAGGCATGTATTGCTGGGAGCCGGATCCAAAATATTGGGTCGGGGTAACACCAGATCCTTGAAATCGAACCCGATCATACCTTTAAAAATCAAAAAATATCAGTGATAATTCTATTATAAATATACTCAAGATTAACAGAACTATTAGTCGAAGCAGTCGTACCTTTCAGGACCCAAAACATCGTTAATAATTCTGTTATCAATCTCCTCAAGATTAACAGAACTATCAGTCGAAGCAGCCGCTTCATACTCCGCCTTCTTCTCCTTTTAGTTTATCCTAATAAATCAATGAAAGAGTTAGAAACGAAATATATAATAAGAAGGAATGCAACATAACATAACATTATAAATTTAAAACTACAAACGATGAATTAAACTATTATAATTTTACATTAGAAATATTTATATTAAATCAAATTTTATTAAGTAAATATACCATAATTTTTGCAGCTTCGGATGTCATCGGAGATCTATCATTCTTCCTATGCGTAATGTCAAAAAGCTGAACGCGTCCAACTTTTTGACCAGATGAGGCTTCCTACATTGTAGCAGAAAAAATATAATTTAATAGTATAAAGTCATTAATATTTGACAGAATTAATAAATTATAATACCTCGGCCTCAGCTACACAAGCAAAACTTACGGACCACATGCAGTGCGTGAATTTTTGTTTGCTGTCACGCTTGTTCCAACTCGCTCACAAATTTCTACATAATGAAATTTGAATTATGTATATAGTAAATACCATAAACCGAAAAATTTATAAGACTTTAGAAGTACGTAATACCTCTCCTTTCTTTGAATACCAAAATCTAACTTGATCTTTCCATTGGTACCTCAACATTCCCGGCGGGACATTTTTTAATTTTTCGTCGAGGCTTATGTCTTTCTTAAAATATTGTTTTTTCAATGTGCTTTTATGGTCTCTCCATTTTTACCCAATGTCTTCTTAACATAGTCATCTGAGACCTCTACAAAGAAATCTCTCCTGAAAAACATAAGTTTAAAAAGTAAATATAAATGAAAGTTAAACCAAAGTATTATAAATTACATTCACGTTTTGTTACCTTAATATTATCGAGAGCCTGATTTTTGTTGGCATCAGGCATGTGATGCCATGATTCGTAGTTAATGGGCAACATATTGGCATTTCGTGCTAAAATGCCCAAATAGCCTGCTAACAGTCGAGCTTCAGATCCAACAGGCTGGCCATGACTGTTTCTCCTTACTTTAACACGCTCGACAGGATTAAGCTCGTGTCGTAACCATTTTTTTGATAAAACAGTAAACGACGCGGTCGACTCGTGGTTTTAAAAAAATGAAAAGGAAGGGAGTCGCCACCGATTCTTTATTTGGGTGTGATCGGATCACCTTTGTTCTAATAAAACGCCTCAGTTTATTAAAACGATGCTTTTGGTCTGCGAATTTTGAGAAAATGGGCTCGGGAGTCGGTTACGTGCGAGCGAGGAAGGATTAGCACCCTCGTCACGCCCGAAATTGGTACCAAACCGATTGATTGATGTCCTAATGTTGAAAACTTTGAAATGGTTTGAAAATAGATACTTTTATTTCCAAAACTTGGAGGAATTGGAAGAGACGTTAAGGCTCTCTTATTTTCGAAGAGATAAAGCATCATGTCCATGTAGTTAGGCGCGATACTTTAGACTCCAAAACCAAGCTCGCTTTTTAAAAACTTAGTCTTATATTTGAAGAGGATCTTCCGTCATTTGTCGAACGAGAAACCGAACCCAGTAAGTTAGGGCTCGTTCTCTCGAAAATCCAAATTAGGAATATTGCCTCTATTTTAGAAGAAAAAAAACTTATCCCAAATATCTAGATGTCGAGTCCAATAAGTTAAGGCAACATTTTGAATTTCCGAGATTAAGTGTTTTGTTTAAAACTTGAATTGCGATTTCAAAAGGGATATTCCGTTGTTTAACTTAAACGAGAAAAACCGAAACCCAGTAAGTTAGGGCTCGATTCTCTCGAATTGCTAATACGGGATATTGGTTGTTATAAAAATTGAGATGTCGAGAAAAATTAGCGCGAAAATGTGAAAACATGATGTTATACGCGAAAAGAATAATAAAAGGACACATACATATACGTATAAATAAGGAGGATATATAATATATTGAAGGCATTACGTATAGTAAAGGTAGTAGAAATAACGATGAAATGATAACAATAATAACATGATAATGATGATAATATGATGTGATAATAATAATAATCTAATAACAAATCATATAGTATAATAATAATATAGTAGTAATAGTAATATAACAAAAATGATAGAAAACAAAAAAAATAGTAGAACAATGATAATAATAATGGTGGAAATAAAAGTGGAATAGAGAATGATGATAAAAATAACATTAATAATAATAAAAAATAATAAAATGATAATAAGGTTAATCATGGTAGTAATTAAGAGGTAGATAAAATATATATACAAGGGGACAAACAAAATATATGTGTAAAAACTCTAATATGATAATAGTAATAATAAAGATATAACTAATAAAAATAGGATGATAATAATAATAAATGCTAAATAATAATAATAATGATGATATAATAATATAGTAATAATAATATAGTAATAATAATAATATATATGTATATAAAAAATATAGTAATACACAAATAAAGGACTAAACTAAATAAGCAATAAAATTTTCGGGACGAATTTAAAATAAGAATAAGATTCGGGGACTTATTTGCGCATAAGCAATGACTCGAGGACCAGAGGGGAATTTTTCCAAGACAGAAAACGCAGCGCTTTTAAAGAGGGCCTGCTTGCAATCGTACCAAAATTACAGCCAAAATCGCAATAATAGAAAACCCGATTTGAAAGATCAAAATGCGGAAGGATCTGAACGCGCAATTAGCCCACTCAACAAAAACACGCGGATCCCCGGAGCGGGTCGGGTCGATCGGGTCGGTTAGGGACGAAACGACGCGTCTTTTTGGGGCTTATGGACGCCAAGCAAAACGACGCAGCGTCGTTTACATGGCCTATATAAGTTTAAAAACCCAAAAATTCACTTTCACCGCTAAAAGAAAAAAATTTCTAACCCCTCTTGTTTTCTCTCGCGGGGATGGGAGCTTAGTAGAAATCCGACCGCCGGATCACCGTGCCTCGTCTCCGACGCCCTGCACGACGCCCACCACACACCTGGTGGCGAATTTCAAAAAAAGGGTAAATTTTGTATTTTTTTTTTAAGTTTAAATAATAATAATATACATATATGTATGTCGAAAAAGAAAAAGAAAAGGTTTCGAAAATAATAAAAAAAGGGAAAAAAATCACCTCTTTTTCCTCTGTTTTTGATTTTTAGTAGTTTCCTTTTATATTTCTTGTTGTATCTCTGTTTTTGGTGTTTCTTTTTTTGTTATATTCCAAGAAAAATCCCTCTGTTTTTCGTATTGATGAAAAAAAGGTGCCTTTACAAAGAAATCAAATCGGCTTTTTATAGCTTGAAATTCTTTACATTCATTTATTATCTGTCTCTTCTTCTTTTGTGCAGGTGCTAGTGGATGGCGGTGCTGCTAAGGCGGTGGCAAGGTGGTCTGACAGTGGTGGGTCAGAAGTCAGAAGACTAGGGGCGGCACTTAGGGGCTAGGTTTTTTTTCAAAAAATGTTTTTAAGTTTTTGGGCTTGTATGTGGGCTAGGGTTAGGTGGGTTTGGGGTATTGAAATCTTTGTTTGGGTTTAATGTATTGGGTCTTGTTTCTTTTTCTTTTTTCGTTTTTTTATTCTCTGTTGGGCCGGGCAAATATTGGGCTTATACAGCTGCCCCTCTTTGCTCATTATCGTGTAACGGGAATAGAGCAAAGACTTAAAGAAGCCCAATGTGGCCCGGCTTCGCCGAGTCTTGACTTCTCAGGTGCTCTTCTTCAAGTAGCCTCATTCTTGTCCTCCACATCTTGTTGCTTTAATCCACTTCACTGTAGTCTTGAAAAATGAGATTTAATGATTTGCTCTATTGTGACTTCAGAGAGATAGGACCTGTAGCTTCAATTTTCTCCTGCTGCAACTTCGAGGGAATGAGATTTGTTCATCCTTAACTTGCTCCATTGTGACTTCAGGATAAGAATTCAGGGAGAAGAGATTCGTAGTCTCTATCTTCTCTACTGAAACTTCAAAAAAGGAATTGATCCTCATTGTTAACTCAGGGAGACGGGATTTGTAATCTCAACCTACTCCACGGGAACTTCGAGGAAATAAGGATTCAGGGAGAAGAGATTCGTAGTCTCTATCTTCTCTACTGAAACATCAAAGAAATAAGAATTTATCCTCATTGTTAACTCAAGGAGGCGGGATTTGTAATCTCAACCTACTCCATTGGAACGTCGAGGAAATGAAAATTCGGGAGAAAGAGATTCGTAGTCTCTATCTTCTCTCTTGAAACTTCAAAAAGAATTAATCCTCATTGTTAACTCGGGGAGGCGGATTTGTAATCTCAACCTACTCCACTGGGAACTTTGAGGAAATAAAATCTGAACTTTCCAACTCGCTTCCTCACTATCTTCGTGAAGACTTCAATCTTCACTGCTTCTCTTCGGGAACAAAATCAAATTTTGATATTGCCGCACCGTTCTTTGAGGAACCATCTGTAGAATTAATTTTATGTGCTTATGCTTGTGCAAGCGATGAGGATGCTATGATCGGAATGACTCAAAGCCTCCTAAGCTACATGTGTTATGGACGACACTTGCGTGAATGCGAGAATGTCGTGAGAATGGTCTTTTCACAATGGTTAGGAACAATGATCGAGTGAATCAAACGCTCCTAACTAAATGACCATGGATGACATTTGCATGAATGCGAATGTCATGAGAATGATCCTTTGTTAAATGTATAACAATTAGGATGCAATGATCGGAAGGACCTTAATGCCCCTAACTAAATTCCTTATGGACGATATTTGCATGAATGCCAAATTCTATGAGAATGATTTTTTCAATGATTAAGACGCAATGATCGTAATGAATCAAATGCTCCTAACTAAATGCGTCTTGAATGAAGATGTACGAATGCAAGATGTAATGATCCCTTTTGATGTTTAGAGTTGTCACTGTTGTTAAATCGTCCCATCGAAATTTATCACTGACATATTATACCTCTATCTTGTTCGGCTGGTATTTTGATAGAGCTTGAAGGAACCATTATATCTTGCTCAACAAGTTTGCCCCACTGTAACTTCAGTCTCCTTTCCACCGCACTTTAGGGACGTAAGATTTGTATTATCTTGAAACCATCCTACTGCGACTTATGGCTATAGGATCTGTATCAACTTCAACCCATCCTACTGCAACTCAAGGGCGTAGGATCTGTAACTTGTTCGGTCAACTGATCACTCCTCGGGTGACTTAACCAAATGCGTATGCATGATATTTGCATGGATGCAAAATATCATTTTGTCGAGAATGATTCCCCTTTTACACTTGGGCTGACATTGCTCGTTATTCGTCGAGATTGTAGCACCGACAAAATGTCGTCTTTTGTTCAACCATAAAGGCCCAAAGAGATAATAATCTTTCTCCAATATTTTCAAACCTTAAGCTGAGTGAGTTCTAAACAATAGTCCTGTTTTAGGTCATTGTATTTTTTAGAAACTTCCAGAGTAATATGCGAAACTTTTTCATGAAAGTATTATTAGTCCAATAATCGTTATTTCAATGCAAAATGCTTGAAAAAGATCATAATGATGGACGAAACGAAAATTTATTGGGAGCATAGCTTGAAACAAAAAGTTTAATCAAAGCTAGCAAATGCAATGAATGAAACTTATTGGCAGTGCATTTTGCAAGGAAAATAACTACAAATGGGTAAAATAGAAACTAGGTGCCCCAGATATCGCAGCATGAGCTTCTCTGTTCAAACTTCTTGAGGAGCATTTTAAGCTCAATATGTGTTGGGGATCCAGAGTACTTTGTTGATGCCCCAAGACATAACATACTTCTTCATCGTTACCTCAAGCGTAGCAACTATTATATGCCCCACTTTCAAGCAAAGTTTGAGCCGCCCTTTTGGGTTTTCAACTCAAAGCCCCTTTGGTCTCAAAGCGCCCTTTGCGGGTTTTCACCTTGGCCTCTCCTTTTTCTTTTTCTTCATTTTCTTTCTGTTTTTTTTTTTTTTGAAACCCTCTTTTTCAAGAATCAAGTCAATAACCCATGTTTCCCATGAACATGCCTTCTTTGTTGCATAAGGTCCTTCCAGATCGGCATTTTCTTTACTCAAATCTTTTTGTAAAAGAAGGATCAGTTCTCCTTTCGTGGAATTCCCTTTATTGTAAGCTTGCATCATCGACCAAGGTGGATGACTTTTAACCTCTTCTTTGATTAGGTTAAAAACTTCCATTCCCAAACCAATGGATAAGGGTTGTCCGAAAAAAACACGCCAACGTTTGGTAATCATAGAAGGTAACTTCCTTGTACCAATCTTTATAAGTCTCGGCCCATCTTTCCCGCAATCCTGTTTTATTTTTGTTCCCTTTTTCTCTTTCTTTTTTTTTTTTTTGCTTCCATTCTTTTTGGTTGCCTTTGTTGCTCTATGATATGGTGTCTGATCTTTGAACATACTACAAATTTTTGACACTGTCCTTTTTGGCATTTTTTTGTCAAGAGCAAATCTTTTTTTTTTGAGTGGGATTTGATGATCACAACATTGTAAGATTGACACATGAAGCGACTTTCGCCATCTTGTGAAGTAACCGACATCCACGGGATTTTGTGAAGTAACCGACATCCACGAGAATGAATCGATGTGGGCTAGAAGCTTTTGATAAAACTGGTTTGTTAACATCCATGCTTCATATAAGGAAAATGGAGGAGGCACAGTCTTCCTCAACTTGGCATTTACTGCATAACGTAAGCAATTTTCTTTTTGGTAAACTAATAGCTCGAACCTCTTGATTAGCTAGGTTTGTTGTTTCCATCTTCATCTCCTTCGTTAGTTCATAGCGTTCACGACACTTCATAAGGTAGAATCTACCATTGAGAAGTAAGTTGCAATCTTTGTCATCTTCAAAGCCCTTAGATCCTCTAGACACATATCTCATTAAAAGGAGTCGATGAATGACGTCGCTCATGTCCTAGATATCGAGAGACCCATTGCGAGCGTAAAATCCAAAGAATAAATGATCCTAAGGATGATTATTCGTATGATATCTGATCATGAGTGAAAAATATTTAGTATGAAATGTAAAGAATGAAAGTATTTACTTAGAAAGATGCATTTTATTGAAATAAAAATTACGGACATAAGCCTACTTCACAAAAGGAATCTTATTGCTTCTAGACTTAAAGCAACAAGTGTGTTTTGCACATTACTCTAGATTAGCTTTAAAAATACATGTTTCTTCCATATCTCGTTGTTCAAAACACTCTCAAGTACATAAGGCGGAAGCTCGAAAAACTTTTATTCTTCTGTTCTCTCTTGGGTATACCATTGGCGTTACGATCCCCGATCTCTAGGTTTCACGATGACTCATTCAGGGAGACACAATTTTCCCGCCCCAATTTCAATTACCACTTTCGCTTCATCGTCGAACTTCACCACACCCATGTTGATGAGATTTTCCACCAATTTCTTGAAAGTAAGGCAATTTTCTATCGAATGGCTCAGTGATCCCAGCGTGATACTCACACCGAGTGTTTGGGTCATACCATTTTGGGTACGGAGGTCGCATCGGTTTGAGATATTGGGGGGACACAACATGCGCATCAAATAAACTTTGATACAACTCGCTATATCGTCATCGGGATCGGCGTAAATTGGAGTTTTTCAACGTTTTTCCTTGTACGCGAGGTTCTTTTCTTGATGAACCTTGATACTCGATGAGTCACCGCTTTTGGCCGATCAACGATGATTGACTTTGAGTGCCCCATGTTTGTATTATTCACCTCGCCATCATTTTTTCTAGGAGTATACCTTCTAGTGGTTTCCCTGCTTCAATTTTGCCAGATCGATGGCATGTTCGATCATTTCCCCGCCATTACTATGTCGACAAAGCTCTTAGTGGTATTCCCTATCATATGGGTTATGAAAGGAGCTTTTAGGGTGTTAATGAAGAGCATGGTAGTTTCTTTTTCTAAGAGGGTGGTTGGACTGCATGGCGACCTCTCTCCACCTTTGCGCATACTGTCTCGAACTTTCATTTTGTCTTTTCTCCATGGGCTTGCAAAGTAATTCTATCCGGTGCCATGTCCGTGACGTGGTGTAATGCTTCGTAAATGCTTGAGCCAAGTCTCTCCAGAAACTAATGTTAGCCCGGCTAAGCCGGGTTGTACCATCCGTCCGCACACCCTACTAAACTTTCTTGGAAACAAGTGGATTAAGAGTTGATCTTTACTCACGTAGCGACCATCCGCTTTGCAGAGAACATGGTAATGTGGGCCTCGGCACTAGTCCCACTGTATTTTTCAAATTCGCATTTTTAAACTTATGGGGTAGTACCAAATCCGGAACTAGACTTAAATCTTTCGCGTCGATCCTATGATGATGATCAAAATTTTCCAACGCCTTGAATTTTTCCTCCACCATTTGCAACGGTCCTCTAGTTACCTTGATGATTCCATTCTCGACCCCATTTTCTCTCATCATCTAAATCGGGCACATGAGGTTGGCGGGTTATCTCTCCTCGGTTGGGATCCCGAGCCTACGTGATAATTCATAGGAGGTCTAGTGTCATCTTGCCCTTCTTGCCGGGCCTCGATCGTAATTGATGGCCTTTGGAGATATTCCTCGAGCGGGGCTCTTGAGTGTGGCGGGGTAAAACCCGGGAAGCGCCTTCGCTATCCTCTTCGACCGGAGGCATTGGACCTTTCCTTTGTCTGCATTACTCCATTCAAAGATTTGGGCCATCTGTGCTATCATGTTTCTCTGGGCCTCCAAAGATTTGGTCCTTCATTTCTGCTTGAGTTTCAACATTTGTTTGTTGCATTTCTTCCTGCATTTCTCTCTGGAATTGTTCGAACCTCTGATCCATTCTCTTGGTTTTAGCGCGTGTTCCGTAGTGATGTTCCGCTTCCAGATTTTCTCTTTTCACTTTCTTTTTTTCTCTGATAATTTTAGCTAATTAGGCCCCCCCCTTTTTTTTTTAAAACCTAAATGCATGTAATGTGATGCAATGCAAATGCATGAATGCAAAGAGGTATCGATTCTGATCAACTTCATTTTAGGAAACTTTATTAGAAAACAAGTTCTTTTACATAAAACGGACTACTATATGCTTTCGCCCTTAAGTCCTAAAGGTTTTGGTTTCCCAAGCAGTGGAGCTAGCTCTTGACTGTGGTCAAGCTGCAGCCTATATTTTATGCTTAACATATCCACCAGTAATGCCGAATCAGATGACCAGGCTACCTCTTGAATCGCACTATCGCTTCCCTCACGAGGTAATCTCGACTCTTTAAATTCATGATCATAAGAATGATGAAGGTCTTCTACTCCTCTCTTGTTTCAAGAAGCTCTACCATGATTCACAATTGTGTAATCTTTGGTTCTAACTTTTCGATCCCACACTTCATTTCATTAATCTTGTTCGACTTAACTTCAACTCGATTCTGAGTTATAGCTTCGATGGTAGTGAAGAGGCTGTCCAAGCTTAGCATCAATTCTTCAGAAAAGTATTGATCATTCACTCTAGCTAGCGCCATACCCCAAGGGATTCTTCCGCTTCCAAGGCTCATAAAGATTAGAGTTTTTCTAGACAAAGAAGAAACTGCGGAGCTCTAGACATTTTAGATTGTATCCGTTCGATAGCTTTTCCAATTCTAACTACAGTGAAAGTCGTCTATTAGGTTTGTCTCTTTTGAATCTATCTAACCGGGTCAATACAAATTCCTTTCATTTCTTCACACGAATCAAATCCTCGCAATGTTGTTTGGATCATAACGATGAGCCCGTAAGTTCACAACACCCTATCCTTCTATCCTAGATGGTTCCACCAATTCCAACACCCATTCTTCGTAGAAGAAATTTTCATCATTGCCCCGACAGAGCACAACCTTTGACTTGGGTAAAATTAGTGCTGAAAGAAACACCACAAGAACACAAATTGGCTCGGCACTATGGTTGCTCCTCCATGAAGCATAAAATAAGGCTTTCATTCTTTCCCGAGACTTCTGTCTTAACCAAAGAAGCTCTCTAGTTAGCACTTTGTCAATTGCAAATACATCAAGGAATGGAGCTCCAAAGGAATGTATGTAGGTTGTTTCGGCTCTCTGACATTAAAGCATGAAAAGTCTTGCAGAGAAGCGCGACTGTATGTTGTGATGGTCGACAAAATGATTATAGACAGTAATCGCTAGATTCTCAGCTTCACCATTAACTTTTTTCACACTTTTCTCCTTCAATGAAAACAACGGATCTTTGCACAACTGCTCGCTCAATCCAGTGATCTTGTACTCGTGATTGGATGGACTGACTTTTGTCCTCGGGTTCTTAAAGCTTCGCTTAGCCATGGTCCAGTCCAGGATCCATGGCATTCTGATTGGAAAAGGATCCACAACCGGGCTAGGACGAATATCAATATTTATGGAAAGACCTCTTTGAGTGGCCATGAAATTTGAATGGATGCCCCTATTACCAAGGGCACCTCTTCCAATATCTGTGAAGCTGTTCTGATTATCTTGAAAGATTGGCAAACCAAGAGGCATCCTGTTTTCAAAGATATACTATCTTAAAATGACATCTATCACCCTCAATGCTTCTTGAGAGTTTTCGATTCTGTCCGCGCCAAGCATTTTGAGTTGCTCGGATGGGTGTCTATGCAACAAAGCTGATTGGACGATAAGGCCGTTTAATTCTCTTCCTATCTTGCCCATTTGAGTCATCATAGACATCAAGTCTTGCATTACCATTGTTTCTGTTAGATGTAACATCCTCAAATACAACTATAAACTCATGCTTGTTATTTGGAAGAGTACCAACAGTAAATAAACTTTTCTCCCCGTCGTAAGCAAAGTCCTTTCCAGCCAATTCATTGTCACAGGTCCATTGCCCTCTGCCAATCACTTTCCTTCCAACACCCTTGCCGTCTACAGGGTGACCACCAGATTTTAGCACTGCCACATTTCCTTTTGCTCAAATGGATCCATACCCTTCTAACTGCCTAGGTTCTAACTATACGAACGACTGCATTGTCTTCCACTTTATCAAGGAATCCGTTTTCCATAACCAGCTTTCTAACTCAGAAACTGACCGTGAATCGATACCTCCAAAGAAAATGAGATGAATGCACGAAAATAAAATACAACGAGTCAGTATCGCAAAGTAAAACAAGTGAAAATGAACAAACACCTACCTGGGTGACCACTAAGGTTTGATGTAGTTCTATCTAAGGTGGGCTCCTAGGGTCCACTATATGTGGTTTTAGTTCTAGAGTTTGAGGTACCCGAACCAGCAGATTCCTCGATCCTCACCCATTATAGGCTCATGTGGACCGAGTTCGATTGAGGGGATACATTTCCCTATGGCCATGCGGAAGTGAAAACTTCACGAAGACATAGGTACGGATGCATCCCGGCGATCCACTAGCCCATGCGAGGTGAAAACCTCACGAAGGCATAGCTTCTTGCTCCCACTTAAGGGTGCGACCACAACGGTCATGCAATGCAATGCCAAAATATTTACGAGACCCAATATTGAAAGTGCATTAAAAGAAGCATGATTTTCGAAACCTTTTCCAATTTTAATCAAAAGGACAAGGATCAATCAATCTATGGCTTGACTCTCAACGAATAAGTCCCCAGTGGAGTCGCCAAGCTGTCGTAACCATTTTTTTGATAAAACAGTAAACGACGCGGTCGACTCGTGGTTTTAAAAAAATGAAAAGGAAGGGAGTCGCCACCGATTCTTTATTTGGGTGTGATCGGATCACCTTTGTTCTAATAAAACGCCTCAGTTTATTAAAACGATGCTTTTGGTCTGCGAATTTTGAGAAAATGGGCTCGGGAGTCGGTTACGTGCGAGGAAGGATTAGCACCCTCGTCACGCCCGAAATTGGTACCAAACTGATTGATTGATGTCCTAATGTTGAAAACTTTGAAATGGTTTGAAAATAGATACTTTTTATTTCCAAAACTTGGAGGAATTGGAAGAGACGTTAAGGCTCTCTTATTTTCGAAGAGATAAAGCATCATGTCCAGTAAGTTAGGGCGCGATACTTTAGACTCCCGAAACCAAGCTCGCCTTTAAAAACTTAGTCTTATATTTGAAGAGGATCTTCCGTCATTTGTCGAACGAGAAACCAAAACCCAGTAAGTTAGGGCTCGTTCTCTCGAAAATCCAAATTAGGAATATTGCCTCTATTTTAGAAGAAAAAAAACTTATCCCGAAATATCTAGATGTCGAGTCCAGTAAGTTAAGGCGCAACATTTTGAATTTCCGAGATTAAGTGTTTTGTTTAAAACTTGAATTGCGATTTCAAAAGGGATATTCCGTTGTTTAACTTAAACGAGAAAAACCGAAACCCAGTAAGTTAGGGCTCGATTCTCTCGAATTGCTAATACGGGATATTGGTTGTTATAAAAATTGAGATGTCGAGAAAAATTAGCGCGAAAATGTGAAAACATGATGTTATACGCGAAAAGAATAATAAAAGGACACATATATATACGTATAAATAATAAGGAGGATATATAATATATTGAAGGCATTACGTATAGTAAAGGTAGTAGAAATAACGATGAAATGATAACAATAATAACATGAGAATGATGATAATATGATGTGATAATAATAATAATCTAATAACAAATCATATAGTATAATAATAATATAGTAGTAATAGTAATATAACAAAAATGATAGAAAACAAAAAAAATAGTAGAACAATGATAATAATAATGGTGGAAATAAAAGTGGAATAGAGAATGATGATAAAAATAACATTAATAATAATAAAAATAATAAAATGATAATAAGGTTAATCATGGTAGTAATTAAGAGGTAGATAAAATATATATACAAGGGGACAAACAAAATATATGTGTAAAAACTCTAATATGATAATAGTAATAATAAAGATATAACTAATAAAAATAGGATGATAATAATAATAAATGCTAAATAATAATAATAATGATGATATAATAATAATATAGTAATAATAATATAGTAATAATAATAATATATATGTATATAAAAAATATAGTAATACACAAATAAAGGACTAAACTAAATAAGCAATAAAATTTTCGGGACGAATTTAAAATAAGAATAAGATTCGGGGACTTATTTGCGCGCGCAAACAGACTGGAGGGACCAGAGGGGGAATTTTTCCAAGACAGAAAACGCAGCGTTTTAAAAGAGGGCCTGTTGCAATCGTACCAAAATTACAGGGCCAAAATCGCAATAATAGAAAACCCGATTTGAAAGATCAAAATGCGGAAGGATCAACGCGCAATTAGCCCACTCAACAAAAACACGCGGATCCCCGGAGCGGTCGGGTCGGATCGGGTCGGTTAGGGATGAAACGACGCCGTTTTGGGGCTTATGGACGCCGCCAAAACGACGCCGCTTTACATGGCCTATATAAGTTTAAAAACCCAAAAATTCACTTTCAGCTGCTAAAAGAAAAAAAATTTCTAACCCCCTCTTGTTTTCTCTGCAGGGGATGGGAGCTTGGCCGAAATCCGACCGCCGGATCACCGTGCCTCCGTCGCCGACGCCGCCGACGGCCACCGCACACGGTGGCCGGAATTTCAAAAAAAAGGGTAAATTTTGTATTTTTTTAAGTTTAAATAATAATAATATACATATATGTATGTCGAAAAAGAAAAAGAAAAGGTTTCGAAAATAATAAAAAAGGGAAAAAATCACCTCTTTTTCCTCTGTTTTTGATTTTTAGTAGTTTCCTTTTATATTTCTTGTTGTATCTCTGTTTTTGGTGTTTCTTTTTTTGTTATATTCCAAGAAAAATCCCTCTGTTTTTCGTATTGATGAAAAAAAGGTGCCTTTACAAAGAAATCAAATCGGCTTTTTATAGCCTGAAATTCTTTACATTCATTTGATATCTGTCTCTTCTTCTTTTGTGCAGGTGCTAGTGGATGGCGGTGCTGCTAAGGCGGTGGCAAGGTGGTCTGACAGTGGTGGGTCAGAAGTCAGAAGACTAGGGGCGACACTTAGGGCTAGGTTTTTTTTCTCAAAAATGTTTTTAAGTTTTGGGGCTTGTATGTGGGCTAGGGTTAGGTGGGTTTGGGGTATTGGGCTGCTTTTTGGGTTTAATGTATTGGGTCTTGTTTCTTTTTCTTTTTTCGTTTTTTTTATTCTCTGTTGGGCCGGGCAAATATTGGGCTTATACAGCTCGTATAAATCTTTAAGAAGTGTACGTCCCCGACCTCTTCGCGTCCCACCACCTTCAGCTAAAAAATGATATATTATTATATTAAAATTGAAAAATGAATCAATAATAAAATTCAACACGCATGTAAAATAAACTTAACATTACTTTGAAATTCTCCAGGCTCGTCATCTATGTCCGGCAGACTAGAAGATCCAACAACTGTTTGCTGTTCACTATTTGCTTCTTCTGAATTTGGAGTATTTTGGACAATACTTAACTCTCGTAATCGTCTTCTAGGCATTTTTCCTGCAATGCACATAAAATAATTCAAAATTTTAGTAACAAATAACAACAATAATAGTACATTTAAAATAGTTAAATTATATAACATGACCAATATTAAAATTATAATATTACATATAAATAAAAAATCGTAAAATCTTACTATACCATATTTCGTAAATATCTTCGTCCACATCCTGACGAACCCATTGAAATTGTTGACTAGTACTAGGGATACTGTGTTCATGTCCTTTATAATAATGGATATATAGTCCAACTATTAATAAACACATAAATTTAGAATGTCGATTGCTAACTAATTTGCTGCATATACTTTAATAATACACCACTTCTATACTTTAATAATTTGGTTACACAAAGAATTTGTCCTAAAATTAAATACACCACTAAATTACGCAACAATTAATTTTTGAGAATACATAAAATAGAAAGAGATTTTCTGCATTTAAACTTTTAAAAAATCATCTCTCAACTATAATATTTATTGAAAAAATATGTTTATTCAAAAACCTCAATCAATTAAAATCAATTACAATCTCATCTATTACTTACTCAAACCTTAATAGAGATGCAAGAGATCAAACAAAATTTTCCCCAACCCGCAATGTGAACATTTACTTTCCTTAATTAATTCGAGCAAACTTGGGAGGACAGACAAGCAACCTAGGACAAAGAAATGGACAGACATTAAGCAACCTAAGACAAAGAAAACGACAGACATTAATCCACCTAAATAATAATGATGATGTGTTGGAGTTATCCTAGAGACAAGAGAGCAAATAATACAACTATTTATCCTCAATTACAAGGTGGCAACAAAGAATAGACCAAATTCCTAACAAATGGTTGACTAACAGCCTGTATTTGTACACTTCTTCAATCACCCATCCACTCTATGGTTACCTTTTCTTTTGTGATTTTCGATCTTATGATTTTAATAAAATGTGGTTGTCAAAAAAAATTAGTAAAAAATTTAGTAAAAAAATTAGTAAAAAATTAAAAAAATACTTGAAATCACGTTTTGTTTTAAGATGGTTGGGAAATTTTGAAATTCAATCTTTATATCTAAATCTACTTTTATAATATTATTAACTCTAATTTCTATTTACCTTTAAGTGTTTGATGTGAAATTTCATAACAAAACAGCTTTAAAACATTCGATTGACGCATTAAGTTGTTCAACTATATTTTTTTTTAAATACCCTTAAAGTACAAGGCGTAGAATCCAAAATTTAGCACCAAAATCAGAATTTGGCCTTAAACTTTTATATCTTTGATTTATTACAAACAAGTAGTGACAATTTTAATTTGACAAATCCTCTAAATGCAAGTAAAAATTAATAACAATTTTAATAAAAAAAATCGACTAAATGATGATACTATAACAGGGACTGACGCCATTATCGTCCCTAAATTTTATCCTTATTATTTTATGCAAATATTCCAAGTTCAATTTATGTGAACTCTTAAAAAAATCCATAAAAAATGTTCAAAGAAAATTGAATCAATTGTTACATGTTACTATACCTTCAAGGTATTCAAATTTCATCAGATTATAAAAATGAAAATATAAATTTGATGGGGCAATTGTATTTATGTCCCCACATAACTGCATATTATTGATTGAATATGACATTGCAGTGTATGAGAAATTAGAAATTAGAAATTTTGACAAACTGGAATAAAAAATTAATACCTCAACAAACTGAATTTCCTTGCATTGTATGAGTGTTCAAAATGAAAAACAGCAGATGGAAGACGATGTATCAACTCAACCAAAACTGAAATAGAACTCCATGCCGAGAATCAAACAAATAAAATTTGGGGGACGACATACAAAATGATAAAAAACAATAAATAAATACCTGATGGGGGAAGTAATCAATTTGGGGAAGTATTTTGCCTAATTGGGTAATACCTTTTTCACAAGTAAATGTTAAATATTTTTTTTGAACACTTGCTTACCGTTTGCAGCAGAATTATAGCAATGGAAGCCTGCAACCACGAGAAAGATAAACACTCATTTTTTACCAAGCTAAACATGAACCTAAACTGAAAAAAACATAATTAATTGCAGCTGACTAAGTATTCTTACCCGAACTAAACATGAACCACTAAACCATATATATAAACCATAACCCTACCCGAACTAAATATTCCTAGAATCCTGCTTCTTTTTCACAGTTTAAAACACAAGAACTTCATTTAACATGAAATTGCAGCTGACTTTAACAAAATTATACAAGTATATACCAAGATCTTCAAGTTTGATGCCACAAATCTAAAGCATACTATTGATGCCACAAAAGCTGACATGCAACACATGCAAACAAAATTTAATGAAGAATTCAATAATCTCGGTACTTATTGCTTTAATGGAAGTACTTATTTTCATTTTCTTGTGCTTTATTGAAATGCAAAGCATCGGCTAAATCAATAACACTAACCTTGTGTTTATGTAGAGATATTTAATATATGTTTAAGATGTGGTAACCAGTTGAGTCTTGAGTTGACATTTCAATGACTTCAATTATTTTCATTAGTGCAATGGCTGAGATGATTTTAGATCACAGGATCGCACCACACAGTAGAGGTTGTGACAGGCAAATGTCAAATCTCTATACACATCTCTGTGGTTAGGTCCAAATTTTCAATTCCCTCTTTGACCAAGTCAGCTATCAAAACTAGGCAACTGTGTACTACATCATATATAATAATAATAATAATATTGAAATTCAATTAATTCAGACATTAAAGGAAACTAGTATGCAACAACAATGGTCAGTTGTGGTAGCACAGACAGACTAGCCACATGTAATAAGCGTCGGTTTCAAAAGCACCATGATTTACAAAGTTGCACCAAACACAAAAACTTACGTTAATAAGCCTGAATGCCATACCATTCATTAATTGTCAAAATCCTCACCAGTATGCATGCGTGCCCAATGCTACAGCTGTTTCCATCCTTTGCTTTATAATATTGATTCAGTTCAGATAGTTCTCTGGTCAGTCAAAGCTTTCAAATACGACCGGTCCCTCCATGGTTTAAATGCACCTTCATGAGCCGTATTCTGACAAAATACTCGTAAAAGCTTAACTTCATACATAATAAGCTGCTTAGGAAACTACAAGCTATTGAAATGCACAAAAATGCCTCTCTTTGTTTAAGTCATTAGAGTTTCATTATTCATATACAAACTATAAAAACAGCTTTTTGCTTTATATAAGCATTATATCTTCTATTATTTCAGCATCATTACATTTGAATCTACTAGCTAACCTCATTCAAGTTTTTTACTAAGCCAGTTTGTCCCTTTCACTGAATGGTTATACCTTTAAAATGGGTTGATCGGTAACACAAAAGCCGATGCTTTTTCCCGTTTCAAATATATTAGCATGAGATGATGTACCAATGATAAAACACTCACCTTCAACCAAAAGAAAAATCCACGTAAGAGACATAAAACTAAAGCACAAGAAGAAAATAACATATTTTTTGTTATTGATTATTTAACTACATAAACACAAGAAAAAAATATCAGTAAATACCCTATCACTAACCTTCAACTGTTTTCTTCAACCCCAAAGCCAACTTCTGAAACCCTTGCCTTTGTTAATCCGATTTTCTATAGATGGGAAATCAATGGCCGGTAGGAAGGGTGAACTTTAGGGATTTGAAATTGGGGAAAAATGGGTTAGTATGTTAGGGATTTCGGATGTCGAATGGGGGAAAAATAGGTGATAATACTTAGGGATTTAGGAGTAGGGAAAAGGGGGGAAATGAACTAGGCAGAACGAAAGGAAACACTGTAAGTGTTATCGTGTGGGTAAAAAATAAGAGAGCAAAACGACACCGTTTTGCCCAAAATAATTTAACATTTGCGGCGTTTTTACTCGAAGCGCCGCTAAAAGGGGAACCTATTGCGGCGTTTTACCAAAACGCCACTAAAAATCTAATAAAACGGCGCCGAACGAAATGGGAAACACTCGTGTGGGTAAAAAACAAGAGAGCAAAACAACACCGTTTTGCCCAAAATAATTTAACATTTGCGGCGTTTTTACTAGAAGCGCCGCTAAAAGGGAAACCTATTGTGGCGTTTTACCAAAACGCCATTAAAAATCTAATAAAACGACGCCGTTTTGTTTAAAACATATCTTTTGCGGCGTCTTGTTTAAGCTAATGCCTTTACAAATTAAAATTATTTAATATATAAAATAAAAACAATATAAATTAAAAAACAATCAGTTATATACCCAAAAAACTTTAAAATTATTTTAAATAATAGTATTTTAATTTCTTCATTTAAATAAATAATTTTTTAAAATTTAAATAATATTTAAAAGAATTAGATAAAATTTGAAATCTTGAAAATTATTTAAAATTTGAAATTATTTAATACATAAATTAAAAACAAATTAGTCATATACCCAATAAATTTTAAATTTATTTTAATAATAGTATTTTAAATTGTTAACATATATTTTTCACACAAAATACCCTAAACCCCTAACCCCTGTCCCATCGACTCCAAAACCCTAACCTCCGTCCTCTTAACCCTTAAACCCCTAACACCTAAACCCTAACACCTAACCCATAAACCCTAAACCCATATCATTTAATCCCTAATCCCTAACTAATAACACCTAAACCCTAAGCCCTAACTATAAACTCTAAACCCTAAACCCTAAACCCATAACATTCTAAACTTATAAACCATAAACCCTAAACCCTCGACACTAAAACCCTAAACCCTAATCCCTAAACCCTAAAACCATAAACCCGTAAACACTACACCCTAAACCCTATACCATACACCACACACACTGCACACTACATCCTAAACCTTAAATCCCTAAACTATAAACACTACACATTAAACACTATACACTCTAAACCTCAAACACTAAACCATTGAACCACTAAATTATAAGCACTAATGCTGAGTTATTTTTTTCAATTTTTATATTGATACCAAAATGGCGCCGTTATATTCTGGAATATAAAATAGCGATTTGATTTATATACATTTAGCGGCGTTTGTGAACAAAAACGCCACTATTTTATTTTTATATTGATACCAAAACGGCGCCGTTTTATTTAGAAATAAATTAGTTTTTTGCGGCGTTTGTTAACAAACGCCCACTATTGCTATACATTTAGTGGCGTTTTTCTAAAAACGCCAAAAATTCTGAGTTTTTTTTTAAATTTTTATATTGAAACCAAAACGGCGCCGTTTTATTTTTAAATAAAATAGTATTAATAGATTTTTGTGGCGTTTTAGGAAAAGTGCCGCTAAAATCTCGATCTTTAGCGGCATTTTTGGGAAAGCGCCGCTAATGCTCATATTTATAGCGGCATTTTTAAGGAAGCGCCGCTAAAAGCTCGATCTTTAGCGTTGTTTTTGGGGAAGCGCCGCTATTGTTCAGATCTATAGCGGTGTTTCTACGAAAGGGCCGCTAATGCTCAGATCTATAGCGGCGATTGCTCATTTTTAGCGGCGTTTGGCACAGAAATGCCGCTATTGCTCAACTTTTTGCCTACAAAACGCCGCCGCTAATGTATAATATTTGCCGCATTTTTATTTAAAACGCCACGAAAAACGCCGCTAAAAGTCTGTTTTGGTGTAGTGACATTTCTTTATTATTGTAAGGGAGTCACCTTCGACTATGATCTTTGGCCAATCCTGTTCAAAACCCACTTGGACTGCTTTTCGGCATGTTATTACTTCAGCTGCAAAATCAGAAAAAACCCCTTGATGAATCTCTGAGCAAGATAATAATACTGCCCCTTCTTTAGTTTTGACCACAATACCTGAAGCTGACTGGTGGAGAGTCCCATCATACGCGCCATCGAAGTTAATCTTTACAAACTCCTTAGGTGGGTGACTCTATTTTCTAATCTCATTGCTTTTTTCTGGATTTTTCCTTTCAAGACCATTAAGCTTAGCTATGTAGTTTTTGATGAAGTTAGCTATGTCTTGGCCTGTACTATTTTTCTTTTCATGCAATCTTTTGTTTCTTTCTCCCTAGATGGCCCAAAGTCCACAATAGAAGAGGCGACATTGGCTTGGTGTAAACTGATCAAAGGTCCAGGTAATCCACTGAATAAAATCCCTGCTATTATCCATAAGAATATTATAGAGTTTTAATATTGTCCAGACTTCCATTGCCATAGGACATTCACGAAAAATATGGTCGATCGTTTCTGTTCTTTCTTCACATTAGGGGCATCTAGTATTGTTGACGAGCTTTCTGTAATGCAGATTAACCTTCGTAGGCAAATAGTTCCATGAGATTCTCCAGATTGTAACCTTTATTTTAGTTGGTAGATTAAGGAGCCAAAGTGTTTTGTAAAAATTTCTGTAGGCGGTTTGTAAAGCATAAGCTCTAGGATTATCTTCCAAATTTTGTAATAGTTTATAGGCACTGTGGACCGAAAACTCTCCTGAGTATTCACCTCCCCAGACAAGAAGATCGTCGTGAGGCGTGCGTGCCAGAGGGATCCGAAGAATTTTGCCAGCATCTTTCTCTGAGAAGGTATTGCTTATTAGTTCTATTTTCTAAAGTTTTTCATTACTATCGGTCAGCTCACTGACTTTAGAATCTTGCATAAAATTAATCGCGGAAGATAATATGAAATTAACTGCATTTGGAATCCAAGCATCATCAATTATTGAAATATTTGTACCTGTACCAACCTTCCAGCATGTTCCTTTTTCCAAAATCCCTTTTGCTGCCTATATACTCCTCCATATATAAGAACTTGAGTTTTCCAAACGGGAATGTAAAAAATGATAATTCAGAAAATATTTTGCTTTAAAAACATGCGTAACCAAATAATCTTGATTATTGATGATCCTCCACCCTTGCTTAGCTAATAGGGAGACATTAAATTGCGACTTACTTCTAAAGCCCATTTCCCCCTCCTCTTTTGATTTGCACATAAACTTCCACTGGCACCAGTGAATCCCCTTCATTCCCTTTCCTTTTTGCCACCAAAACTTAGCAAAAATACTTTTTAACTCCCCGCATAAAGACTTTGGCAATAGAAAGCAAGACATTGCATAAGTTGGAATTGCTTGAAGCATCGATTTTATAAAGACCTCTTTTCCCCCTTGTGACAGTAACCTTGTACTCCAGCTTTTAATTCTCGAATTAATTCTATCTTTGAGGTTCTGAAAGGCTTCCTTCTTTCGTCTTTCTACCACATTAAGGAGTTCTAGGTATTTTTCCAGATTGGTAGAGCATCTCACACCTAGTATACTTGAGATCTCCTCTTTATCCCTTGTTGTTGTATTTGAACTATAAAAGATCGTCGATTTGTTAAAATTCACACATTGGCCTGAACATTGTTCATACTCCTTCAGAATTTCTTTTAAAACTGTGGCTCCTGTTCTTGTAGCTTCGCCAAACAGAATGCAGTCATCTGCAAACAATAAATGCGATACTTCTGGTCCTCTTCTACTAGCCCTCACTCCCTTCTTCAATCCCTCACTTATTGCCATTCTTATTAAAGCCGAGAGTCCCTCACTGCATATTAGAAAAAGAAAAGGGCTAAGTGGGTCACCTTGACGCAATCCTCTAGTGGGATTAAACACATTACCTCTTATCCCATTAATATTCACTGTGTAAGAGGCTGTAGAGATACATCTCATAATTAGATCCACCCATTCCTTTGCGAATCCCATAGGAAGCATGACTCTCTCTAGAACACCCTACTTAACTCTATCATAAGCATTACTCATATCTAATTTGACTGCCATAAAACCTTTTTTCCAGTCCGTTTTTGGCGTAACGTGTGTAAGAGTTCGTAGGCTACTAGCACATTGTCAGAAATTAACCTTCCAGGAACAAAAGCACTTTGAGCGCTGTCAATACATCTTCCAATGACTTTCTAAAGACGGTTTGCAATTGTTTTAGCCACAATTTTATATATGACTGTGCATAAACTAATGGGTCTGAAATTAACAAGACTCGTAGGATTTTGAGTTTTTGGAATAAGCACAATATCCGTAAGATTTAGAGAGTCGAAGTCCTTCCCATCATTTAGAATTCCCAAACAGAAACTTTCAATATCTTTACCTACAATGTGCCAGAACTTCTGAAAGAATAATGCCAGAAATCCATCACATCTTGGAGCTTTAGTGGGCCCCATCCATTTCAAAGTTGAAAAAACCTCTTCTGCCGTATATGTTGCAAGCAAATCTGTATTGATATCAGACGAAATATTAGTATTTATACCCTCTAGCAAGTGGGATAAATCCCCAACTCCCTTAGATGAAAATAAATTCTGGAAGTAGTTAGAGGCTGTTTCATTAATTGCTGACTCATCCGAAATTTCCCTCTCTTCCTCCGATTCCAACCTAGTAATAGTGTTGATTCGCCTATGAACTGAGGCATAATTGTGGAAGAAGGCAGAATTTTTATCTCCTAATTGAATCCAATTTACTCGTGTCCTCTGTTCCCAATACATTTCATCTTTATCAATTTTCATATTAAGCCGAATTCTGGTATCAATTAGCTTTGCCATTGTGTCATCATCCCTATCCATTGCCATTATATCTTCAAGTTCCTTTGTGATCCTATTCCTTAAACCATCTCGACCTTTCTTCAATGAGCTTGCCCATCTTGTCAAATTAGTTTGCAGCCTTTCAAGTTTTTCAATAATGGACCCATTTGATGACTCCCAAGATTTTTTGATTTCTCGTTCGATAGATTCCTCCATAGTCCACCACGCATCAAATTTGAAACTTGGGAACCCCTTTTGCCTCTTCTCATTATTAGTACTGATAAGAAGGGATGGTCTGAAATCGAGTGTGTTAAATGGTGAATATTACCTTTTGGAAAGAGATGCATCCATTTTTCATTCACAACGCCCCTATCCAACCTTTCTTTAATATTTGTTTCTGGTAGATTCCCTCTTTCCCATGTGAACCATACCCCCAAATAGCCCAAGTCCATTAATTGACATTCTTCTAGAACCTATTGGAACGCTTCCATTCTTTTCTCCTCCCTTGGTTGACCTCCGCTCTTTTCAAAAGAGTACATTATTTCATTGAAATCACCACATACCAGCCAAGAATGATTTTTCTCTTGACCCAGCTTCCTCAACAAATCCCACGAAGCGTTTTTGTTATTAACATAGGGTGAACCATAAAACCCTGTAAATCTCCACTGTTCATCAACACTGGCCTCATTGACTAGCACATCAATATGACTTTTTGAAAAGTTTTTAAGACATACCGTAATTTCTATTTTTCATGCCAGACAAATTCCACCTCGAGAACCTTCTGCTCCTATATCGATCCCATACACGAAACCGCATCTCCTCCTAATTTTCTCCATACGCTTTTCATCAATTTTGGTCTCCATCAAGAAGACCATTTGGGGCTTGTGTTGCTTCAGTAAATACCGAAGCCTCCGTACTGCCCGTGGACTCCCCAATCTACGGACATTCCAGTATATGGTTTTTATTATGCTCGGTCGGCTTGCCTTTTGGCAGCCGCCGATTTGTTTTGGGTGGGAGAATTAACTAGTTGAATATTTTCAGCCGACAAATCTGTGTCTATTTCGGTGAGCAAATCTAGTCTGTCATACTTCAACCTTTTTGCTGCATCTTCACCTGCTTGTCCTGTACATTCTTCTCTAATTTCCATATCTACCGATTTCCTCTTCTCAACAAGCTATCTCTGCTATAATTATCCACCATTCTTACTGCCTCGAATCTTTTCCAGCTAGATTTCTTGGCTGGTTTAAAAAATTCTGCACCATTATTCTGCTTCCCATTCACTTTCTCTTCCATGGGCCTCTCTTCCTTTAGCAACTTTGTCTCTTTCTCTGATTCTGCATATTTTGAACTATCTTGGATATTTTGGATCATATCACTTTCTATCTCCTCTTGTGAATTCAGCCCAGGAATCTTCTCCATAGTACCCACATATGAACATTGATGTTGCATCTTCTTCGATAGGGCATTAAACTTTAGACTATCTTTCCCAATTAAATTTAACTCTGCCTTTAATGCTAGGGAGAAAGGAGGATTATCTCTGATTTTGTTTTTTTTGCAGGAGCTAACTCGATGCATTCTTGAAGACCATGCCCTATCTTCCCACAGCCAAAGCAGAATGTAGGTAGTTTTTCATACTTAAAAGAGATCCAAGACTTCCTTTGATTTTCTATTGAGATGAAGATACCCCTGCGTAGGGGTTTCTGCACATCTAATTGAATTCTAATAAAACAAAACTCACCATTAATTTCAGATCTAAGAACGCCCCTAAAAGTGAAACCAATAGCATGCAATAAATCCTTTTTGTCAATATCTGGTAAACATGGACCAATCTTAATCCAAAACAGTGATGAATTAAGCCGGATCTGACTTCACTCCATCGGTTTAGTGAATCGATCAAAAAGCACTAAATTCTTTCGAAATAACCATGGCTGCCCCTCCAAAATTGTCTCCAAATCTTTTTCACCTTCAATCACGATCAAGAATAGATTTTGCCCTGCCAATTGGATCTCAAATTTCTTCCTTGTTTTCCATATACTTTTCATCTGTGCCCTGAAGCTATCCGGATTATAGGACTTCTTTGTCTAGATAGTACAGAGTAGAGTTGGCTTTTCACTTGGTACAACCATTGAACTTTTTACCGATAATTGAATAAGTTCTTCTACCATGAGGAAGATCTCCTCCCCTTCAAAACCGTCGACGCCACCACTTTCCTTCATCCCAAGCCGCAGAAAAGACTGTTTTCGCTAGGATGCTAAGCAAAGCACTCTTGGCTAGGGTTTTCTCGGGTATAGTTCTAAAAATTAATTGCTCAATACCTATTTTTTTAACATATGATTAAATCGACTTGTAAGTGTTATGTTTTATATGAAATGCTTTTTTTTTAATTATAGATTTTTGACAGTTTAAAATTAATATGGTCCAATTATTATAATTTGTTTGATAGGATGATGGGATTTGGCTTCTCATCTAAAATTTTAAGTAAATTAAGAAAATATTTTTTTATTCCATTCAAATACATAGGGGTGTTTAAGTGGTTGGTTCGGTTATTAATTAAACCGAATTAATTGAACTGTATAATCTTTTAATCGTTAACTGAATTAAATTTTTTTTCAAAAAAAATTAATCGAATTGAAACATTTTGGTTAACTCGGTCGATTACTTGAATTGCTCAAAATTTATTTGTTTTTGTCTTTTGATTATAAAATAAGTATAAAACATATAAAATAAATACATTAAAAATAACTGAAATATATGTTTTTGTCTTGAAAGTTAACTAATTTAACCAGAATTTTATGTCTCGAAACATTACATAAGTCTTGAAATTAACACATAATATTAATTATTAAGTTCGATTAATTATCCGATTTTAAACCGAATTAACCGATAATTGAAATTTCAAAAAATCATTAATTGACCTCCGACCAAACTAAACTCGACCACCAGCCGATTAATCGAATTAAATCGATTCAGTTGATTAATTCAATTTTAACCGAAATTTGAACACCCCTATAAATACAAATACAATTATTTATCTAATTTTATATTCTTGTTAGCCTAGTTGGACTTCGGTGCTATTATCCAATTTGAAAGTTGTCTTTACTCCTTATAGCTGCATAAGCATCTACAAAATTGCCTTCTTCATAAAGATTCCATATTTCTAGCATTTATGTACACATTCAAGCTTTAGACGCCTAAATTTTGGACAGGTCTCATTAAAATATGCATGAGTTGATCAAATTTGATATTATATTTTAAAAATTAACAATTAAGTTCTCTTGGTTTTTTTATAATTTAAAAATTTTAATTTAATTTGATAGTATTTTTTATTAAAATTTGTCAACTTAACATATTGGGTAAAAGTATACCATGAAAGCCCTTGTATTAGGACTCGAATTGCATTTTGTCACTTCTACTCAAAAAATGAGCAAACTAATTATTATATGTTAGATCAAAGAGCAAATTGATCTTGTTAAAAATTCCATCTATTTTTACTGTAAAAAACTGGTTTTAGTACGCTAGCATAAAGTACATGTGGCACACCACGTGTAATTGTTTGGTTATTCCGTCAACCATGCTAGTTTTTTTCTTTTTGGTATTAACCAAGGTATCTACAATCAGCAACACCGATTAATTCCCTCATCGTGGGTACTCTCCGAAGAGATGAATGGCTAACCATAATATGCTCCAATCCATTGAGCGGGGATCAAACCCCAAGACCACATGGTTAAGGGACAAGGTGAGCAACCACTACACCCTATGGTTTAGTTTTTAATGGTAGAGATTGATGATATTTTTAACAGAAGTGACTAGTTTACTCCCTGATCTAACAGACAAAGACTAATTTGCTCATTCGTTTTAGTAAAAGGGATAAAATGTAATCTGACTCCTAATACAGTGACTTGCATAATACTTTTACATGACATATTGATTAGACTATCCTCATATGACACGCCATATAATTAACCGTAGATTAATTTATCAAATATGAAATTTTGTCAAAATTGATGAACTAATATCATTTAACTTTTTTGATAAATGAATTTGGACCAAGCAAATTGAGATCCACACACTAATTTAATTACAACAAAATATCAAGAATGGGGCTTGAATTGCGTTACTTGGCCTAGAACAAAAGGTGGCCACTGGTTTTTTGTAAATAAAACGACATAGCTGAAGTGATATTGTGAAGCATTGAAATTTTCAATTTTTCCACTAAAAATAAAAACAAAAAGTCACTAAAAAACAGCATTAAATCTCCACTTGTACTACTAGTATTGTTAAGAGCTCAGCATTTGTATTTCCCCCAATACCAACAAAAGCTTACCACCAAAAACAGCATCTTTAAACACCACCTTGTGATTATCTAAGTATTGCCAACATCTTCAAAAGATTCCAAAAAAAAAAAAAACCCATTAAATATATCCCCTTGTTTATGTGTATATGTATATATATAGCCTTTCTCCAATATGCTTCACATGCACATTTTGTTGTTATATGCTTAAACCTTCCTCCTCCATTCATACAAATTTCATTAATGGAAGCTAAGGTAGTTTTACAAAGCAGGACTCCGACGGGGACGCCATCGTGGGGAGTAAATAAACAGCGATGTTCTCCGGTTCGGGCAGTGCTAGCGAGACCGGCTGAAAGCATAGTCGGAAGTGGAACGAAGGAGAGGTTGAGGTTGAAGTTAAAGCCTGCAGATAGCAAACGTGAGGTAGCACAGGACAGCAGTAGTGTCCATAATGATAACTGGTTTGATCTATGGGCTATTAATTATCTATCCCAGAGTTTACAAGCTGCAACAGGTTTCATTTCCATGTGGATACCATGATTTTTTTGTTCTATGGGAAGGAGATCAGAAAAAAGAAATGTTGAAAATGTGTGTGTATATATATGCAGGGGTGAAGAGCATGTTGAGTGGGTATGAGAGCTTGGTAGAGACAACAGCAATGATGTCCAAGAAATTTAATACAAAAACACAACAGGAGCTTGTCATTCAAGTTCTTGACACCGCCATCCCCAAGCTCATTCTAAACATGGCAAGTTTTATTCATTTCTTTTTGTCATGCTAAATGCATTACAACATGCAACTCATAAGAGTTCTTTTACCAAACAATGGCGTCCAAGGATAAACCTAGAAAAGTGATGTTTGCATGATAATTTACGTGTTCATACATTATATAACCTTGTCTAGGGGTTTTTTTTTTTAATGAAGGGTAAATGGTATATTGGTAAAAGTATCGTGAAGGCTTTGTACTAGAAGTCAAATTACTTATTGCCCCTTCTACTAAAAAAATAGATAAATTAATCCCTCTACATTAGATCAAAGAGCAAATTAATTAATCTTTTTTATTAAAATTTTCATCAATTTGTATTGTTAAAAACTGACGTGGTTAACAGAATAATTAGATAGTGACACGTGGTGTCTCACATGTATCTCATGTTGATATACAAAGATCAATTTTTAACAGTAAAAATGAAAAGAATTTCTAGCAGAATGACCAATTTGCTCTTTGACCTAATGTACATGGACTAATTTATCTATTTATTTAGTAGAAAGTAAAATGTAATCTGACTTTTAATACAGGGAGCCAAACGATACTTTTACCTGGGATATTAAATTAATAAGGATGTAAATGATGTGGTGGTGATCCGGCAGATAAAAACGTTGTTACCCCAATCTCAATTCACAAGGGAATATTTCGCCGCCTTCACCACTGTGTTTTTTGCTTGGCTCATTGGACCTTCTGAGGTAAGCCTATTAAATTAAACTATATTCCTTTGCTATACTAATTTTTATCCTTTTCAATGTATGCATATAAGGATATAACAAGAAAGCATGCATATATATATATATATATCATTATGAACTTTGTGAAAGAAATCTAACATTCTTATGGAATCAATGCCACAAGGTTCGGGAATCGGAGCTCAACGGAAGAAGAGAAAAGAATGTAGTGTATGTGAAAAAGTGCAGGTAATTATACCAAACCTCTCAATTATGTACAATAATTAGCACTATGGTCTAATCCAAGATGGAGACCCACCTCACCAACTTAAAGAAACTCTCATACGGTAAATAACCTGTTCCAATGATTGTGTGGTGGACTCCCGTTTTTGTCCATTGCTATCATGATGGTCATCGTAGTTATCATCATCCTCGTCGGCAATATCAAAATCATCGTTAAACTTTGCATCACCCTTAGATCATCTTGGTAATCCTCTAATATCTGCTTTCTTTGTAGGTTCCTAGAGCAAAGCAACTGTGTAGGAATGTGCATCAACCTATGCAAGATGCCATCTCAAGCCTTTATTAAGGATTCCCTAGGAATGCCACTCAACATGGTTCCAAGTAAGTACACAGTCATTCAGAGCCTGTATTTTCATCATTCACATCAATGTTAACGTCGATGATTAAATGAAATAAAACCCAATTTCCTATTAAAGGAAATGGAAAAAATGCAAGTATTGAACAGGAAAAAGGGAAAAGAATAATAATTCCAAAGAGTAACAGTGGCTGCACTAGAATGTGGAGCTCATGCTCATTATGTCAAAGGACCCGCATGCTTAAGCACTTAGGGTGCAAAGCTGCAAGTGGACCCATCCAACCTCAACCGAGTGTACTAGCATGTAAAATAACACAAAATGCAATGCATTATGCATATATGAAATCATGATATTAATTCTTATATTCAATCTAGGCCGTAAAACTTGGGCATAACAATCTTATGATTAATTCCATGTATCAACTCGTTATGAAAGAGGCTGAATTCTTCTGGTTCCCATGAAGCCAATCATTATTCTACAACCAATTCCGTATAGAATCACAATGTGATTAGAGATTGTATCATTAAAAAAATCAAAGTTGAATTTTATTCACACTTCCACGTACCTATCATTCATGAGAAGTAGAAGATCATTACTATTTACACTCCATTTTAGTTGAGAAGTGGCCATGATAAAGATGAATGAAGCCAATCCATCAGAACAGTTAACAGAAACAGTAATCCACTTTAACTGCAGATTTTGATGATATGAGCTGTGAGATGATTTTCGGTCAGGATCCTCCAACACCAAATGATGATCCGGCGCTCAAGCAGCCTTGCTACAAATTATGTAATAATTTATTTAAACTGCCCTTTCTGTACAACTTCATCTTTTTATTTTTACTCATGATCCTCAGTTTATCATTCTGGTGCATAGTAGAATCTCATATTAGGTCTTCCATCTTGTCCAACTCAATGCTGTTCCTGGCACAAATGAGCTTCCATGAGTGCCTAATATGACAGTGGAAATTGTATTTCTGACCAAAACTATCCTTTTCTAAATATCATATGCAGGTAGGGCAAACCAAAAGCACACAGTGAAGAGCTCAGGCTAATGCAGAGAGGTACAGAGGGATGCTTTCATTAGGGTTTTCATTGATGATAACAGATAACCGGAAAATCTTCACTATTGTTCAATACAAAGATTTGTAAAATACTGAAAGTTTTCTTGTTGGAATTCAGAAACATTCCATCCTACACTATAATTTCTTCAGTGCAACCAGTAAAAGCCTTTTCTTTTCAAGAAACTCAAGACAAACATAGTTCCTAGAAAATTAAATGTTGAGGATTTTGGTGAGCTCTTTTCACATTTTAAATAGAGTAACAGTAAAATACTAAATTAATGTCGTTTTTCATAATTCAAACATGAGAATGCAATAAGAGCATCGAACTTGCACATAAACACAAACAACCATACAAAAATAAGTCTAATAGAAAAGTAGCATGTTGCATTTTGGGCAGTAAAATAAACAATACAAAGGCACTGAAAGGGTGTTAAAAAAGTGCAGAACCTGGCACAGATCTAATCTTCGATTAAGGTGTGTTAACCAACCTCAAAATATATTCTCTGGTAGAAAGTTGAAACTTAAGTCATAGATAATACTAGTCAAATGGCTTGACAGTACAAAAAAAAAACAAGTAATTTTAGCATTCCAAACTAAGATTTAGCTTACATGCAGATATTATGGCTAAACAAGCAAAGCTTGTAAACAAGATAAATACGTATAGATATCATAAATGATAGGAACTATTGGTATTACACAAATTGGGAACTCTTTAATCTAAATTATCATTTCTTACTGAAGAGAATTTCATCTTAGAAAATTTATTGCTTAGTGTTTTAAGAAAAGGATTTAGAAGACTATGAACTTTGCAGAAAGAATTTGTTTCACATGCTCAAACAACAATGCCTATTTTAATCCTCCATTAAATCTCAAATCTGCAAGGGAACTCAACCATCCCAGGGATGATAGAAATTATCAATGAATTGCTTCTTTATCACTACACTACTTCTGCTATTAGATCTCTGACAAGTATCATATCACCCTTCAATGTGTAGAAACAGCTTACTTAGCATCCCCCTCATGAACACTTTTTTGAATGTTTCAGAGAATACACTCACCAAGTTGCACATATTAAACAAGAGCACCCCCTCTCTCCAACCCACAAAAAAAGGGGTTCTTGTTAACAGATTATAAAATGGATGATTTTTTTATTCTTAAAACTGTAACAACACTTAGCAAATTCTATAAGCAGAGAAATGGATACACTAGAGGTTTCTTTGAGCTTTTGATGAGGAGTTTGACCATGATGATGTACTTCTACTATTTAATTAACGCTAATGGAAAAGCCAACTATCTTTCCTATTAGGAGAAGTGTTTTGACTGAAAAATCATTGTAGGCTTTGAGGTCAGCAAGAGTGGACCAGTTGTGTCTCCCACCTCAGGTGCTGCCAAGTGAGCAACCTAAGATTCTGCTTTCCTTTATTTCTGTCTCAATGAGAAAGTGACTGGTAGACCCACCATCCCCTTGAAATTCAGCCGAAAGTTAATTCCCTTCATAATAATGTTTTGAAGTTAATCGGCATTCAAATATGAGACAACAGGAACAAGTGGGTGGACAAAACATATTGGAGACTAGAAAGAAATTTGTGTCACTCTAAGATGACAACGTTTGGATTTCAATAGCACAGAATGTGAACAAGAACTAATATTGGTATCATCAAAATGCCAACCGGGCCTAAGGTCTTCAAAAATAGCTAAAAACACACGGTTTTAAATCTTGGTTGTTGAAGAATGTAGTTACAGGCTGAAATTCCTAAGACTTTGTCATCTAGATCTCTTGCTAAGTTATTTTAACACTTTAAGAACTCTACTAGATGACCTATATATATTTTTATTCCCTTCTATATTCACAATTCACAAATAAAGGCCATAATGTCCCCAAAGCCTCCATATTAAGCAATATGTTATCTAACACATGCTGCCACTTCATGAAACCAAAATCAAATAGTTAATATAAGTACAGACAAACCGATGGTTTTCGGTTTACATAGAACCTTTGATTTATGATGATGATTACTTTGGTTCTTACACTAAGATCAGCGATCCTGGAAATTTGGTTCTTACATACCAAATTAGCAAAAATTAGGATGACCAGAAAGGATTTAAGAGAAATGTAGCAAAGGACAGTCAAATTCATAATACTATTTTGGCCAGAAATTAACTACTACTATCTAATATGGCTTCCTATACCTAAACATTAAGGGTGTGTGAGGTTAAGTGTTAAAGTGGAAAGATGTAAAGAGGGAGTAGAAAAGTGAAAATAAATTTTGATTATGCTTGGTATGAAAGAGAAGTGAGAGGAAAGAAAAAAGAGATATGACCATTTTCCGTCCTAATGCATAAAAACAAATCATTTCAAATTGGAATGATAAGCGAAGAGGTAATGAAAACGAGATATAAATTAGTTCAAAATTATGCATTTTTCAAAAGTCTCATTTCTTTCTTCTCATTTTTCATCTTTACTACCAAGCGCATCAATAGAAAAAAAAATAATCTATTTTTCTGTTTTCCATCTTTCCAATTTTCTTTCTAGTTTCCACTCTACCGAACAAAGCCTAATATTTTTTTTTTTTTTTTCTTGATAAAGCTTCACCTCCAGCCCTTTCATCACAAATTGCAATGCTCCACACAACTTTAAACATGAACATCCCACATCTAGCCATAAAAAATGCCCCAGAGCTAAAAAAAGCTAGCACTTGCACTAACAACATTCCTAATGGAACAATATCACAATTCACATGCTTGTTTTGATTCCCAGATGATAACCAGTGATTTAAAATTTCCTTATTTACTTTAAACAATAAAGATGAGGTCACATTTGGTTCAAAATGACATCAGTTTAGACTGAATTCAGAGCTTCCAATCATATAAAAGTAGAAAGCAATTGATTAGGTCACCATGAGTCCATGACCAATTCTCATTATTATAATTATGTCTTCAAAAATTAAAAACCCACATTTTAAACTGAAAAAAAATAAAATAAAATAAAATAATTGTAAAGTGTCTTCCAAGAAAAACCCAAAATTGGAGTACTTTCAACTTTCCAGTTTCCACTATGTCTGGACTAAAGGCAAAGATGAAAGAAAAAAATGCAAGCAAGTCAAAGAAATCAAACTTTTGGCTAGAACTCTCTAAATGATTATAACTTTAATGATGTAACAATAATTTTAGAAAAAAGAAACATTGAAAGACGAAATATGAGAAGTAGTACCTTAGACGGAAAATCATCGATTTTCACGTTCCACCATTTCCAGCAATTCGTCTATGGAAAAAAGAAAAAATAGTTATTCTTCAACAGAAACAGCTCGGTGCCATATGGGTCCAATCCAATTTTGTTTTGTGTATTATAACGGGCGTAAATGCAACCAACATAGCGCCAATTTGGCCCAAATTGTTCGGATTAAAGTAAACCAAGGCCCAAGAAGCTAAGCTTAGCCTATATAATTTGTTTAACCATGGTCTAATTTTGAATTTCAACTCTCTACTTTATGAAAATTAAGAAGTTAGTAGGATTGGGTAATACTGTTAAACCTTGCTATTAAATCGTTGGCCTAGAAATTAATTGTTTAATAATTTATATGAAATAAATTAGGGAAAAGAACAACAATTCAAATTCACGTGCTTACCAAAAATTGGCTTAACTTTTAATTTTCTTAAAAGTATGAGGTCTAAATTTTGACAAATTAAAGCAGAGGGATTAATTTTTTAGTTTTTGTAAAGTAAAAGAATGAAATTCATAATTAGACCTTTTAATCGTCACTCTTTCTTAAAAGGCCAAGTATAGGGGCATAAATAAAGTGGCTAGGGGTGAAACTAGAAATTTTTTTAAGGGGGGGTCGAAATTAAGTTGTATATTTTTACGATAGTAAAAATGTAATTTCACCATTTTAATAACCTATATCTTTATGATTTTAAGGGATTAAATCAAAATTTTATCATTTTTGGGAAGGCCAAAGTGTAATTTTACCATCACTAATTTAAAATTTTATAAATTATAAAGGGACTAAAAGGAAAATTTTCCATTTTAAAGGGACCGATGCCCTTGCCAACCCCCTAGCTTTGCCCCTGAAATGGCCGCAAGCAGTGGCCTTGGCTCTAAAATGGTAAATTTGTCATTTAGTACCTTTAAAATTTATGAAATTACAAGTTAATATAATGATAAAATTACACTTTAACCCTTAAAAATATACCACTGATCTTTGGTCCCCATAAGCAAATTTCTACCTACACCCTTAGTAAGTATGATTTTTTTTTGGGTAAACTACACCGTAGGTTACTCTAAAATAGCGTTGTTCCTATTTTGGTTACTCTACTTTTTTTTTTGTTAATTTAATCATTCTAGCTAAGATAATTGCTCGAATTTATCACTGTCGGTAAAATTTCGTTAATCCACTAACGAATTACTAACATGGCATTTTTTTTTTTTTACATTTGGCTAAAGCTAGAGATCTCTTTATAATTAGTCCAAAACACTTTTTTTTGGGGAGGGTTGCAACATAAGACTAAAGTTTGTAAGTTTTCTCTATTTCCTTCTTCTTCTTCTTGTTTGTTTATTGGGAAAAGTAATAAAGAAAAATGAAAATAGTTTTGACTATTTTAAAACAACCTAACCCCACTCTCATGGATGACAGCTAGTAACTGAGGTCGTTACTTCTATTAGTATTACAAGCGCAGGAAACAAAAATTAAAATACCAAAACTTCAAAATTTTCATTAATTAATATTTTAACAATTAAAAAAAGAAAAAGAAAAACTTTCCCAATTTATCTTCAACTCTGTCAATATCCTTTTAATTTTGAAATTATAAAAAAGCTGAGAATGTGGTTAGAGATCATCTGCGAAATTATCATTTACCAATTGTTCCAATGCTTCTTTTATGGCGGCAACGACGTTTTAGATGTCGAAACCTCTTATTTTAATGATATTTTCTCCGTCACCAATCGATACTTTTTTTTGACAATTTTAGTATTTAAAAAAATGTTATAGTAAAATTGCTTATTTTGGTACAACATGTTGCTAATATGAATTTGATTGTGTAAATATTACTGGATTGTTAAGGCTTGCTTGATTTCTTGGAAAATTGAATTCGGAAGATGAACTTGATTACTAATGGCTAAGAAGGACCCTATGGCAAACAACAAAGCTAGAACCAAGACAAGAGAAATGGTGATGAGGATGTTAAGTTGAGGGTGATAGTGGGGTTGGGTTGTTTTAAAACAGTCAAAACTATCCTCATTTTTCTTTGTTACTTCTCCTAGGAAATAAGGAGAATAAGGGTTTTGCACTAATTATAGAGAAGTCCCTAGCTTTAGTCAAAAGTAAAAAAAGAAGAAGCCATTTTAGCAATCTATTAGTGGATTAACAGAATTTTTAACGGCAGTGATCAATTCGAACAATTATCTTAATTAGAATGACTAAATTAACAATAAAAAAATTTAAAGTGACCAAAATACGAATGACGTTATTTTAAAGTGACTTGCCGTGTAGTTTACCATTTTTTTTGTACTAATTATGTAATGGCCTAAATTTAGGGTTATCGGAATAGTGGTTTCGTAACCACAAATCTGATTTAAAAAGAATATTTATTTTAAAAATTATTGCATGAATATTAATATGATAGGAAATTCGTATGAAAATATCGATAGAAAAATTTTACCGATTTAGTGGTTAATTAGAAGAAAAAAATAAAATAAATATTGCAGAAATTGGGTAAAAACGAGGTATCAAGACCTCGATCTCGTAAAATTGAGTCAAAAATATTTTTATAAATATTTATGAAATGTTGGTCTTGTGGTATTAAAATTTCGTTAGAAAATTTTAACGTTTGGGTAGTCAATTAAATAGAAAGGACTAAATTGAAAAAGGTGTAAAAGTTGCTAGAATGATTAAATAGCTTAATTGTCTAATGAGAAAGGATTTAAAAGGCAATTAGACCCAAATTTATTTGGGCATGAAATCAGCAAGAAAATTGATGATTTAAGGGCAAAATTGGAATATTGCATAATTAACTAAATAAAGTTAAGACTAAAGTGGAAATATCTAGATTTCTTTTGATTTTTCTTCATTCTCATCAGCCAAAACGACATAGGAGGGGTTATTTAAGATGATATTTCATAATTTTTGCATCAAGTGAGTTAATTCCTGCCTTTTTCTTGTAATTTTTATGTTTTTAAGACTTTTACAACTAGGTCCTACTATTAAATTCATTAGTTTTTTATTTTATGGATGAAATTGAAAGTTACCATGGTTGAGTACTGGAATTTTATGATGAATAAACATGGATTTGAAGTTTTAATATTATTAAAAGATGGATTTACTATATGTTTTTAGTAGAAATTGATTTTTAGGACTTAATTGTGAAAAAGTTTGGAATTAAGGTTTGATGCTGAAATTATGATTTCCAAAGGTTGTGAAGTAGTCTAATATGATAGAATAAAGTGTTAATTTAGGAAAAATCAGCTCAATTGGGGGGTTATTTGAGTAGGGACCAAATTGTAAAAATTGTAAAATTTGGGGTAAATTTGAAATTTTGAAAATTGAGAGGTATAAATTGTGAAATAAATTAGATTAAAATTAGATGCTGATAAATGGAAAATTTTATATTATAGATCAAGAAATTGAGGATAAACGAGGGAAGGAAAAAGTTGTTGAATAGTCCCTGAAATCTCTACAACTACTACAAATTGTTACGGGTAAGTTTGTGTAACTTGAATTATATTCTTAAATGCTTGAAATGTATGTTTATTTATGTGAATATGGTTTGGATGTTCATTGTATGGCATTTAATGAAAATTGTTAATTCTCGATAAAAAGGGGAAATAAATCCCAATTGAATGAAATGGACTTCGATGGATCACTGAAAAGGGAATTGACGGTACAAAGGATCTAGCCCGGACGGGTGATCCTAATGATATAGCCCTCCCGAAGAATATGTGTGAAATGGATTTTGCCCGGACGGGTAATCCAAATTAAGCTCATTAGAGTAATTGTCATTGCAGGGGATTTAGCCTGGACTGGTAATCCCGACAATACTCTTTGAGCATATGTTGCAGGGGATTTAGCCTGGAATGGTAATCCTGCTGTAAGAAATGAGGTTCGTGGGAGTGTGCTCTCTGGAAAAATGGTATACCCATATGTGTATGAATTGTCGGACCCGAAATTGTACACAAAAGTGTACTACTGAATATCCATCGAAATTCCAAGAAATTCTACGGGATAAATATGAGAAATGGAAGAACATGAAAATTATGGAATTGATGAGCTCATCAATCATTTATCTTTATATTGAATTTATATGATGTTGCTTAACTAATGCAAAAATTGAGTTTGTATGTGATAGGTATATGTTTATGTGAATTGGATGTGTGCTTGTGTTGTTAAATGATGGATGTATAAGTATGGTGAGTATAATTCTTGTTGCATGAACTTACTAAGCACCATGTGCTTACCCCGTCCTCCTTTTCCCTGTTTTGTAGTGCTCGGGAGCTCGAAGGTCGGAGATTAGTCGGAGCCTTATCACATTATCAACCCATATCTTTTGGTATATGAAAATGACTTATTTTGAAAGAATGGCATGTATAGACTAAATACCAATGTTTACATGGAAATGGATGTTTGTAACCTAGCTATTGGCATGGCTAGAGTAAGTATAATTTTAGGATTTTGCGAAAAATTCCCTGTGATTCTAATTTGGTTTCGGTCTGGTTTCGATGCATAATTTGGGCTTCGGAAGCCCATCTAAGGGACGTAATAATAATTTTCGATAAATAAATGGTACTTGATTCGGATAAATGGAAATTGGTTCCGTAAGTTCCGGTAATGCCTCGTACCCTATTCCGGCGACGGATGCGGGTAAGGGGAGTTACAAATTAACCTCAAGAGTGAAAGGAAATATTGGATGCATAACACTATGGGGACCAAGGTTTTATGAATAAGTGCTTTCTCTCGATATGCAAACATAACATTTGGTGAGTGATAGATGAAGTTTCATTGTATGGTTCTATCATCCAGCTAAGGATAAAAAAAATTAATGTAACGACCCGAAATTCAGTGGTGTCAGAAATTACGACTTCAGGATCTCGTTTTCATAAATTGAGTTCGTAAATATTAAATATTAATATTTACGTGTATAATGTATTGTTATATTAAAGTTTGGTCTGATAATTTTACCGAATTAATAGTTAATGAAGGCTTAGAGATTAAATTGTAAAAGTTTAATCGCTATAGATTTTCAATTAGGAAATGACTTAGGGACTCAGATAGCAATTATCCAAAGGACCAAAATGGTTATTAAACCATTGTCCTTTTAAAGTTAGTGGGAAATGATGATGGATGACACTTAGTTTAATTAATAATAAATTAATGTATAAAAATGTTTTAATTAATGGTTTGAGAATGGTTAATTAAGTTAGTTACGCTTGTAATCCTAGTGTAAATGGTTAAGAAAGTGGAAAGAAATCATCTTTATTCTTGCCGTCCACCATTAAAATAAGAATAAGAAAATTTCAAGCTTCCATCTTCTACATTCGATTATAAAATTGATTAAGGTAACTAAGCCGTTTTTCTTTAATTTTTATAGATTTTTTATCATGAGAACTTAATTTAGTTGGCCCATGTATTAATTTGATCAATTGGCAAAATTTTGGTAAGTTACTATTGTTGAAAATTGAATGATTTAGGTGTGAAATGGTTAGAAATTAAGCTTAGATTATGAAAAGCACTAAATTGTAAAGCTTGATTGATAACTTTGTACATTATGGACCAAATTGAATAAAATATAAAATTGTTATGAAATTTCAGTAGGAATAGAAAATAAGAGGTCTCTAATGAGTAAATATGAAATTAGATTTCAATTTGAAGCATTACATTGAAAGTTACGTTTGTCTTGGGTTTAGGGACTAAATTGAATAAATTGAAAAATATGTATGACTTTGAATTTGAATTTGATTTTATATGAAATTTGATATTGTTTTATTGTTGAATTATTATTCGCAGCTAAAGACGAAGCAGGACCATCGAATGGGAAATGAAATGCGAGAGCCGACGACGAGTGACACTAGTTTTCAGTTTACATCTCTATGACCCAAGATCAATCTAATTTTGCATATTCATGTTAAATTGCATGATTTAGTAATGAGATGAGTATATAACGCTTGTATGAGTTAAATTGTGGTGATTGATATAGTAAATCGAGATAAATGATTAAATTGAATAAAATAAGAAATAACATAATTTAATTGATATATGATACCTGGTATGAAATTGAGTTAAAACATGTTATTGCCTTGATTTGTTACCGTTAAAACATAGTAAGGACTGAGTATAGAGTAATCGAGAGAATTATGGGATTATAAAGATTTGCTATTAGCATTATAAATAAGTGTTGAAATTCTTAATTAAGGATATATGAAACATTTTGTCTTTTCCTTTCATTGTCTTTTTCTCCCTTCCTTTATCTTCTTTTATCTACCTTATTCAATCATATTAGTGTGACCTTATAGGATCCTCTAATGTTGATAGTAACATTAAAAGAATTCTAATGTTATAAAAAGTGAGTGCCATTTAACAATGCATCATTATTATTCAAGTCGCATGAAGTCGTGGTTCAACATGGTCTTTTGTGACAACATTATTATGTAGTACATCCCTTTGTCCTTTATATCTAGATTAAATACAAGTCATGAAATAGTCACACTTGTATAGTCCAATTTCTTGTTTATTGATTCCCGAATAGACTAAGATAAACAAATAGTGTAATATTTCATATAAACTAATTTAAGCATGACCATGCATTTCTAGTCTCACTTGATCAAGAGACCTGGAGTATTACTCCCATTATGTAGGAGAGACAAATCCTATCTTGACCACTTACATCCCACTACATAGATTGTGACACACCCAACATTAGCCTTTATAGTACAATCTTTTATGAAAGACGTTTGACTGTATCAAAGCATACGACTCACGATGTTGGAATAATGATGATATCAAGTCTAAGGATCATACATATAAATATGGCTATGATAAATGTTATGACTATTACATAATAATCCAAAAAACATTTTCATGGTGGGTTAGTCCAATACATTGTTCTCTAATATGTACTTATGCATTGATTTTGACATCCCTATATCAATGATAGCACTCTGTCATTAATCAACTATATAGTAGACTAGTCTCAACGCATTATTGTTGTCCAAACCAACAATAATACTTAACTAAGAATATTTACAAATAACTATATTATTCTTAAGACTTTATTATTACAAAGTTTATTTATTACACAAAAATAGAAACTGAAATAACAATAATAACATTTTTTATTAATAAACTAAATAAACAAGTATGTACTTACAACATCTCATGATTGGTTTTAGGCATACTCCAACAATATATATATATAAAATGAATTTAATAGTAAAAAAATTGTCATTTATCGTAATTCAATTTAAAATTTTAAAAATAGTATAAATGCATAAGATAACAACATCGGTAAAAGAGAAAAGATGACAGTGACTCAATCATTATTTTTTTTTTTTGTTTTTTTAAATGACATAGAGAAAAAATTTGTGAAAAAAATGTTAATTTTCTTAAAGGAAGATCTGTTAATGAGAATAGAGTACATTTTATAATTAGTTATTTTTTTTGAAAAACACTTACGATGAAAAAATTAGTCACTATTACTAATAATACCTTGATCAAGACGAAAAAAAAGCTAAAAACACAAATATATTTTATTCAAAAAAAAAAACCAATGTATTTTTTATGAGGCAAGAGTCAAGGACAAATCCAAAGAGAAAATTAAGTTACCTATTTTTATGTAAGCTAAAATATAATTTTATTATTGTATTAGCTTTTAACTTTATAATTTTAAAAAAATTAAATTAAAATTTTATCATTTTTGAGATCAAAATATGATCTAATTATTTATTAATTTATAATATTTTAGAGTAAAAGTGTTATTTTCGGCTTGGCAGTCCCTGCCCCCTCCAGGCCATTTTGTTAGTTATAATATATATATATATATATATATATATACTCTAATTTCCTAATTTGTAAAATTAAAATAGAAAAAAAATTAAATTACTAATTCATGAATATGAACTCTTATTGCCATGTTAAATGACTGAATGTGACTATGCTATGATAGATCAGAGAGTTTGGGCAGTACATTTTCGATTTTGGTCACAGTCATTATCCCTCCTTTTCTACACAACTTGCAATAGGGAGTGTTTGATGTGCCTCTACTAAAATCAACACTAAACATCTACCAAATTTTTTAAATGATAAATTATTAAAATAATCACTTTTATTTATTTTAGATTATATTCTAGTCATTTATGTTTGAAATATTATGTTTAAATCACTTACGTTAACATGTTGTAATATTTTAGTCACTGAGTCGTTAATAGTAAGCTGACGTGATACGTTAAATCATCATTTCAAACAAAAAATTTAGGTTAAATTATACAATTGATCATCATATTTTTTATTTTGATGAATTTAATTTTTTTCTTCTAACTTTCATTTTCTTCTACTTCTCCTTTGTTTTCTTCCATTCTCCATCTCTTTTAATATAATTTTTTATATTTTTCATTTGTTAAAACTAAAGAAAAAGAAGAAAAAGAAAAAGAAAATAAAAATTAAATTATTCAAAAAATAAAAGTATAATGATTAATTTTAACAAATAAAAAATTACATTAAAAAGATAGAGAAGAGAAGAAAACAAAAGGAGAAGCAGAAGAGAATGAAAAAAAATTAAAAGAATATAAAAAAATTTTAAATTGCTCAAAATAAAAAAATATAAGGACACCATTAATGTGCTATATCAACTTACCATTACATCATTAATGGCAATTAATGACTCAATGACTAAAATGTTATAACACATTAGCGTAAGTGACTAAAACGTAACATTTCAAACATAAATAACTAAAATGTAATATAAGACTATTTTGATAGTTTATCCTTTCTTAAATAAGGAAAGCAGCAAAGAAAATAATAATAATAAAACTACAATAAAGCGCCCGAGAAATTTTTTTCCCCTCTTTTTTCATCAGAATACCAGCTGCCTACGAATTTTATTACTTTTCCCAGAAGCAGCAGCGAGATCCCAGATGGTTTCGACGATCAGGTCTTTAAATATTACCCGTTCAATATTGAGGACTGATTCGGACATCTCGATGGGGTAATCTCCCCAACCGTTAATGGCATCCCCTGCAAGGTCTTTTCTCAACACACTACAAATCACCTCAAACAAGTCATCCGACGAGTCTCTCTCCCGAATCTTTTGGAATTCGGACCAAATTTGCCGCAATGATGGCTGTTCTCCACACCCTGATTTCGTACCACTTACGAGCTTCCATGCCGGCAATTGTCTCTTTCGGTTGAGGATTTCATTGATGGTGTCAAATATAAGCTTCCTTTGGAGTCTAGACACCTTGGAGGTGTCTTTACCTTTTAAATGTTGTTGCTTCTCCAGCAACAAGAAGACATCGGAGTCATCAAGCAAGTAACTGGATGCCCTCAGGATATCGAAAATGTAGATGAAATCACAAACGTCTGATTTGTCTACGGACTTGGAATCATCTGATGAGATTGCCGCTGGACTCCACGTATCATCTTTGGATTTCAGTATGGGTCATGCAACAAAACAAAGGAGGTGATGTATATAGCGTCAAAGAAAAAGACGAAATTCATCATCGTTATCACTCTCTTTCCTACATGTTTACGTTATGAATGAGAAACTATTTGACTCCTCTGTAGTGACAGTCCTAGGCCAAAACTACAATCAAGTCTACCAAATCATAGCAGTACTACTTGCGTCATCATAGTCGAATGCAAAAAAATCTAGCAAATCGAAATCAGTTCGTATATTGTTTTCTTACCTTTGAAATCGATGCTCCGTTTCTTAACGGGGGAAACAGACGATTCATCCTTATAAAGCGACGAGTCAAGTACCGAGACAGGACTCGATTGCAACTCAGTTGTAGCGATCATCTCTGCAATGCTGTGAAGCAGCTTATCACACCTTTCCAAGAGGCTTCTCCCAACCTTGTATTCCTCCACCTTCGATCTCTGTAAAGATCCCAGAAGGTAAATAACAACAAATTACTTTAGTTTAAATGGATTACGGTAATTATGAGAAATTGGATGGCGAAATCTCCGCAGTGATTTAGTAATTTACCTCCGTATCGGTTTGACAAGACGTGCTAATGCTATTCTCTGAAAAGGTGGATGTTTCATCCTCCGCTGGAATAAATATCACCTTCTCTTCTTTCTGACAAATCTCAGCCGTTGGTCTCTTGTTACTGGATGATCGATTGGTCGTCTGATCCAATACGATTTTTCTCACATAAACAGGAGGGGACTGAACCGGAGATACTCGTCTCTGCTCTACATTAGCATTCCCTCTCCTCTGCGTTTCAACGCTCAACGGCCTTCTGTTAGGACTCCTCACGCCGCACTCACTCCTTGTAGGAGATATTGAATCCCTACGCTTACTTTGGTTCCGTTCATTCCCCAGCCGATCACGTCTCGGACTCATCGCCGGCGGAACATCGATACTCAAGTTCCGGTGAGGACCAGGTCTTGGCCTATTACTTGAAGGAGGCGAATCGTTGGCAATCCTTCTGACAGCGGAAGCTGGTGGTCTTCCCGGTTTGATAATGGGAAGCGGAGATTGTTCATGTTCATAAACAAAGTTTCTCTTATTCGTTTGGTTTGGAGGTTTCTTGCTGTGTAACAGGCCTTTGAGTTGCGAAGCTTCTAGGATTTTCTTAAGAGTCTCGAGATCTTTCGCCGGCTCATCGATTCCTCTAAGCTTAAGCCGTTTCTCAATCTCACCGTAGATGGAAACGGTTTGCTTTGGCTCGGGAAAAAAGTCGGCTGAATCGAAGAAACATTTCCTTTGGCCTAGTCCTCCAACCGGAGCTTTAATTGGTTCGGTTCTTGCGTTTCTCAAGCTTTCCGATCTGTTACCAATCAAATGCTCTTGTTTGGCTCCATTTTCTCTCACTACATTGCACGGAATTTCTTCGTTTTGGAAATTTTCTTGCAGGTTCTGTTTTAAATGGAAATTAACTCCATCAATAAAACGATACTGAAACAGATCTCTGCCTCTAGCTTCCGACGCGGATCTTCGGAGCTCCGCGTTTCCATTAGGTTCGGGATCCGAATTCGGTAAAGATCCGAGTCCCATGAGCCTCGCGATTACACTAGGCGACCGTTGTTTGTTGTTATCATCTGCTCCGTTTTCTTCGCTGTTGCTTTTGCATTGGTTCGTACGGATCTCCCAGGGCTTGAGGCTTCCTGTAGCATCAACGACGGCTCTGCTGTCGAGTGAGAGCCTTGGAGCATCTTTGGATAATTTCCACGGTGACCTCGCGCCGCCTTCTTTGGATTCGAAAATGGGAAGCGGAAGAGATGTCTTGTTCTGGCTTCCCGTCGGGGTGGACGGTTCAGGCGCCGGAGACCGGAGCTCTGATATAACCGGAGATCGCTTTGAACGTTCCGGTGACGGTGTTAACCGGCCTTGTGGCCGCTTCTCTAATTCTCTCGATGATACAGGTGACTCAACTGCCTTCTCTTCCTCTGATGTCGTTTCACTCGCCTGAAAAAGAAAAAAAAAACAAAGAAAGACAATTAAACATGACCCACCGTAGTAATAAATCTCCCAGAGACCCACATTAAAGAAAAAAAGGTCAACCGGCGAAGGAGGGAGACGCTTGGTGGAGTACAAGCGTTTGCCGGTAAGAATCTGGTGACGATCAAAGATCTGAAGGAAACCAGCCATGCAACCCATTTGTTTCCTAATCTGCTCCTCTAGATTTTGCTCTTTCATTATTCCAGTCGTCATGTAAAAGAATTCCCTCTCCGTTTTAACTCAATAAACTGATTATCTTTTCATTAAATTTCCATCTTAAGATTCCTCTCCATATTTTTTCTATTTCTGATTTTCTCTTTCGTTTCCTTTTCCTTTTTCTTTGTGGCTGAGTGGGGTTGCGACTGCAGTCTATATCTGCACCTCCCGCTTTTCTGGTCTTTTAAAGGGGTGGGCGAAGTTCAGGAAAAGAACACTTGTGGTGAAGGCATGTCGAATGGACTAATTTGCCCTGGCGTTTTAACCAAATGACAAATTTGTACAAATCTTAATTATTATAGCTCAACGACGTATGAGGATAATTTAGATTATTTCCTTAATAATTTATGGGAAACTGGGGGAGTTTTGTAATTTTCCTGGACTCGGTTTGTTGCATTATAAGCACAGACCCTGCAGCTGCAGGTAAGCTTCCGTGGGCAATGCCTTCTCCTAACGTGTCATTCATCTGATCCCTTAAATTTCGTGCCTTTGAACGACGACCAAACCCCTTTTATACTTATCTTCCCTATAATGTCAAATTAATTCTCCTTTCATTGATTTGGGGTTTACAAATTACATTGATTCTATAGATGTTGGATGTTTGGGTGATTAGGTGAGTGCAGTAGTAGGGTTGGACTGTTGCATATGAATGAATTAAAAGCCGTCCAAATGGAGAGAATGAAGCTATTAACAGGAATCATATGGAGATAACAGACGGTGCCAGTCTGCAACTAAAAAAAGAGAACAAAATGTGGCTTTTACCAATGTAAACCACAGACGTGATAAATATATAAAATTACTCCCATTTAATGAGTTGAACGTTAAGATTTTGGGAGAATGGGTATTTAATTGTTATTGGATTAGAAATTTAATATAAATATAAAAATATATAATTATTATTTAATATATATAATTAATATAATAATTTTTTATAACATGATATATTTGAGTCGAGTTCGAGTCAAAAAAATTTTACTCAAGGTCCGATTCATATAGAAAACGAGTTATAAATTTTATCTAAGCCCATTTTTTGGGTGAGCCTTCATGCCTATACAACTATTCGCAATTCAGTCCTAGATTTTTTTTTTTTGAATTTCCCGATAGACTCCGGAAATTTGTTAATCCTCATGATTTATTCCTATCCCTCCTTAAATTTTCGGGTTAGTAAAGATATCTGGATGTTACAGATGATGTCAAAGATCATATCAGAATCCAATTTGGGATGATCTTGTGACATACCTGCAACAACTCAAGTATTTCAAAATTAGTAAGGCAATGTCACAGATCAAGTCAAAATCTAATCTCGGATGATCATGTGATGTATTTTCTACAACACAAGTATGTGGATCGTTATATTTTTTAATTGACTGGAACCCCGTCTCTTTCTTATAGATATCATGATTTTCCATGGACATCTGTTGTCACGCATTGCGCACTTGGCCTCAAATTTTTCTGATCGGGATTTTGTAACATAGAAGTTGACCCTATGCTTTATGCTATACCGCTTCACTGCAACAACAAAAGCTGTAACACCCCCAACCCTTATCCGTCGTCGGAACAGGGTTATAGAGTATTACCAGTCATTTCAGTTCAAATATAAACATTACGCAATTAAATAACATACATTTCATAAATTAATCAATCTAATGACCTAACCTATTTATTTATATAAATACTTTAACCATAATATCCAAATTAATTCAAAAACCACCATTTGAACCAAATATAAGATTATACTAATTTCAACCAAAATATACCATTTAATAGCTATAACCCAAAACATATTTATATAAGTACCAATATTAACTTATACTTCATTTACAAACATTATCCAAAATGACAAGTATAACATCCTAGGTACATGCCATTTACCAAAAAGAAATGTACATCACCACTTTGAGTTCAGGATCGGCTCTGGATGCTGATTCAACGATCTGACTTTACCTAACCTGCGCACGGAAACAAATCGTACGCTGAGTATAAACTCAGTGATATTTCTATAATCCGAATACGTATTAAGCAAAAATTTATATTGTTTATATATATATATATATTCACACAAACATAATCATTCAAACAATTAATCAATTTCTTATACATATCATTCATAACAGTTTCAATTATCATCTTTTCTATATCAATCTCATAATTGCTATTCAATAACTTTTCACAATAAGATACTCAATTCAATTTCGATATCAATATCCTTTTCATGAATCCATGATTCATGCAATTTCATGCATTTCAATTGCATATTTCATTTCATTGCTTATTCCAATCAATATTCAATATCATTCAATACCATTTAATAAAAATCAATTGTTCAATATAGTTGTACACCCCTATTAACATGACTCGGACTTGGACGGATACGCGGATCCAACCAAAACACACCAGTACGGCACTCAGTGCCTCATCGGCCATGCCGAAGTAAAACAATACGGTACTCAGTTCCTCATCGGATTTATTCGAAGTAACAATACAACACATAGTGCCTCATCGACTCGAAGTCGAAGTATCCCTTAACTCTTCCAATCCTATGGCATGCCAACTATATCCGACTCAGCCCGATACAGTTAATAGAGTATTCAATTCACTTTCCAGTTTCCAATCAATACACATTTCAATTAATCACATATATTCTCAATTCAATACAATTCAATTCACTTTTCAATAACAAATATTCAAAGTTCATAATAATCACATATTCATATCAATTTCATCACATTCCCAATCAATATATTTTTCAAATATAACATACATCCAATATTCAATTTCCACATCAATCACATATATCCATACAAATTCAATTCAATAACAATTGCTAATACTTACCTTAATTACTTACCTTAACATATAAACCAATACATAGCAAATAATAATTAGAATTCGGATTATAGAAATACAAACCGTAATTTTCCGAGCTAATCCTCGTTGACTTTCTCTTTCCCCTTCTTAGCCGATGTATCTGGCTCAATGTTAGCTACGGAATTAAAACAATTAAAATTTATCAATACACTACAATTTCATATTGAACATTTCAATTTATACACAACTTTTACCTATATTCCAATTAAATCCTTATTCAAATCTAACCTTATTTTATTCATAATTTTACTCTTTATTTTTCATTCAACTATCACTTAAAACTAATTTCAATTCTCTAATTTCACCATAAATCCCTAATTTTGAATTTCTTTCAATTTAGTCCCTACTACATAAAACTTATGATTTAACTTACAATTCAATCCTTTTCTCAATTCTAACTTAAAATTCTATCAATTCTAACCCAAATTCTTCAATTAATTCAACATAAACCACATCTAAAAATCAACTAACTTTTAAAATTTCAACATAAATCAAGTAGTATTTTGTTCTAGGATTCCATAAACATCAAAATTATAAGAAAATGGATTAAATTGACTTACCACTTGAACTTGGAACCTTTAAAACCCTAATTTCCCTTTTTCTTTTCTTTCTTTCTTTTTCTCCTTTCTTTCCCCTGTTTTCGTTTCAATTCTGTTTCTCTGTTCTTTGTTTTACTTTATGTTTTATTATATTATATTATTATATTATTATATTAATATATTGTAACACCTCAAACCCGGCCCAGACGTTATGGCCGAATCTGGTGTGTCATATCAAAGCGTCGTTCAAAAACTGAATTTGTCGTTAAAAGTTCATTTCTATGTTTAAATCCTTTTGCTCAAGTTTAGCAAATCATCTCGTCAAAAACGTTTACTTAATGTCTGGCATTGATACTTTAGGTTATTCCAATCGCGGAAGCTCCTAAAGTTTGAAATATAAAAAAAACGTCTATTTTTAAGTGTTTTTAAAAATAGTTATTAGTTTTGAAAATTCGTGTTTAGCAGTTTTAAATAAGGAAATCTAAAGCCCATTTAAAAATTTAATCCCTCAAAGACCTTATAACAAAATTAAAACCAAAAATATAAAATTCAAATAAAAATTCTACAGCAGAGCATCAACGGTCGTGTGGCCACCTCCGAGTCTCTCGCGGCTCCAAATCGCCTAAGGTGGGATTACCTGCATAGATTAGATGAGAAGGGTGAGTTTTTGCGAAACTCGGTGTGTAATCCTTATGATACAAACAATCGAGATATACGGTATGCGAGAATGCAGACTAGGCCCGAGCCCATCACGGCACACGATGTCGTGGTGGGCCTTAGCCCATTAATGTAACTGCGTGGGACCTAAGCTCATTACGAGAATCGATGATCGATGCGGATATGCGGCATGCAAATCCAAACCTAATCCAACCAATACACCACCCGTACCAACCAACACACCATGTGGGGATAAAATCGACCCACCCAGCCAACACACCAAGCTTAGCACCGATTGCGGCACTAAGTCAATAGAACGGCTTGGCGTCGTAGAAAGAATGACTAAAAGCCATAAATATCGCAGAAAGGCTGGAAGCCTTGTACAGAACGGAAACGGGCCGTACACTTCCTCCGTAATAATGTCCCAACCCCATGCAATATGTCGTGTATGCCATGCTCAATCATCACAGGTGTATGCAGAATGGCCATGCTCAGTAATAGTCATTTAAACATATATTAAAAGCATATCAGTCACACGACCACAATCAGGTCAGTTAAAACACAGTCATACGATCACAGTCAAATCAATCAAATTCATACTCTAAGTCAGTCATTTACACACAAGGGCAAAACAATCATTTTTTCTTACAGGGGTATTTCGGTAATTTTACAAATATTAGGGTCTCGGTACTTATTACGACCTCCTAGAGGGTCTATCGTTACTTCGACTAACTCAGATAACCTACACGGCCAGAACAGTGTATATGAGCTCAAAACCCGCTATTGGGCCTAAGTGGGCCCACACGCTCGTGTGGCCCATTTAGTCCAGATTCACATACGGCATCGCGAGCCTCATAAACCAACCTATCAATGATCACTTACCGAGGATTTTACCCGTGTGGACCCACAAGCCCATTGGGCCCATGCAGCCCATTTCGACCCATCGAGGCCCATAACGGCCCCAGTCCACGAAAACACACGTGGTGGCCTCTGCAGTTTGCTACCCACGATTTGGGGCTTGGTTCGGCCCATGTGCGTTCGTACGCTCGTGAGGCCTCGAATGTCGAGGTTTTGGCATTTCAGCTTATCGGCTTTTACCGATTCACAGATAGACAGGGGTGTGAATACACACCTTATCCCGCGTTTGACAGCCACGAAATTGGGTGTACGATTATACACCCTTTTCGGCTTTTAAGCCGCTTATCATTTACGAAAAACAGTTACACACCTGATTACGTAGAGTACTAAAAATCTATGAGTGCCAGAACCTTGACTAGATCGGTCGACTGTGATTTGCTTACTTGATCCAGAGCTCGGTGCAACCACCCTTCTGCATCCTGGCAGAAAATCCTGAACAGCCGACACCTTACGCCGCTTAAACTTGGGAGTAGAGGCTACGCGCTCAAACTCAGCCTGTACCTTTGCCATCACTTTATTACTAGCACCCTCTTCACCCATCGGAAGTTCTAGAACCCGAAAGAACATACACATAGGAGAAAGGAGAAGAATCGGTAATAAGGGATCGTACCATTTGGCTTAAACAATAAAAGAGAGAACTGAAAGGAACCGAGGGACTTACCGATTAACAGATATTACTTTCTAGATCAAAAACAAGAATGGGGAGAGTACGAAATGTAGGAGCAGAGGATCCCAAGCAACAATGTATTCGGCCAAGGTATTAAAAAAGAAGATGGTGATAGAGCAATTGAAAAGAATGAATAAAGAAAGGAAGAAGGATGAATTCGGTCACAATGGCTAAAGGATGGAGAGAGGAAGAGAGCGCATAAGAAACTAAAGAGGAAAAGGAAAAGAATCAGTTCACAAAAGCCAGTGAGAAAAAGGGAGGTAGGAAGAGCAATAAGCAAACCAAAATACAAAAGCTAAAACCCGAATGGATGAAAAAGAGGAGTAAGATAATTTCGGCTCCCAAAGAAAAGTGACCAAAACATGATCAATAAGCACATCAAAGACCAATTTCCCGGAAACCAGTCCCCTAGCCGAATGCAAAAAGTGTCTTTACTTACCTATTCAGCACCTAAAAGCCTATGACCGAATCTGCATACTAGGGAAATCCCTTTTTCGGCCAACTACTATCACTCCTCTCAACCTCCCATAATCCACTCCTACAATCTCTCAACCTACCAATTTGCATCACTTTCAAACTCCTCCAACACCAACCTTCATCCATATCCCTTGAATCTCTCCCCCAAGACCAATTCCACAACCACCTCAGCAGAATTCCACTACAACACAAACACTAGGCGTCACAGATGCAAAATAAATACCCATCATAATACTATGCCAACACTCAAACCCCTGACCACATACACACTTCTAACGCCACCTTGCCACTAGACCACATGCTTCCTTGTGTCTTTTTTTTTTAACACAATAACCTAAAAGGTCTACATCCAAGCATCCAGGGTTTTATCCACTTAAAACCAAAATTTTTGCTAAAGCCCAGGTTTGAACCCAGGACTTTTCCAACTCCTCTCAGGACCCTTAACCACTTGAGCAGACATTTAATTGTGTCATTTCCTAGCTCACATAAACTTTTATGCACAGTTTCCTAACCATTCCCTTGCTCAAGGCCCAATACTTCTAGGCCCAAATTCCGGGGCGTTACATATATTATTATATTAATATATTATTATAATTCATAAACTTAAGTATTAAGTATAAATATATATATATTATACATACACATGGAATAATATTTTCCATACATTTGGCATTTATTATCCCTTATGATTTATTTTATTTTGTGTTTTATTTTAATAATGTAATATAATAATATTTTAATAATAAAATAATATTTACTTATATAATAAGTAAATAAATAACTATTACTAATTTATGTATTTTATTTTTCCATATGTATTTCACTATTACCACACACTTGGCACTTATGGTTTAATTGCTAGTTTAGTCCCTTAAATTTCCTTTAGTCTATAATTAAACTTTTACACTATATTCAATCTAATCATTATACATAATTAACCTTAATTCAAGATAATTCACCTAGCCCAAACTTAATTAATCACACAACTAACTTCGTAAATATTTCTAATAAATATTTACGAATCTATTTTACGGAAATAGTGACCAAAAAATGTACTTTTTCGATACCCGTAAATTTTGGGCCATTACATTTCTCTCCCCTTAATAAATTTCGTCCTCGAAATTTACCTGAAAAAAGATGGGGGTACTGTGAACTCATAGTTTCTTCCGGTTCCCAAGTTGCTTCTTCAATATTATGACTTCTCCACAATACTTTCACTAAAGGAACTCGCTTATTACGCAATTCTTTCACCTCTCGAGCCAATATTCTAATCGACTCTTCTTCATATGACAAATCAGGTTGGATTTCAATATCCTCTGTAGAAATAATATGAGAGGGATCTGATCGATATCTTCTGAGCATAGAAACATGAAAAACATCATGAATCTTTTGTAATTCCGGTGGCAAAGCTAAACGATAGGCAACTGGCCCAACTCTCTCCACAATCTCATACGGCCCAATAAAACAATGACTCAGTTTCCCCTTTCAACCAAATCTCAGAATTTTCTTCCAAGGTGAAACTTTAAGAAATACCTTGTCCCCAACAGAATATTCAATGTCTCAACGTTTCAAGTCTACATATGATTTCTGTCTGTCGAAAGCTGCTTTCAATCTATCTTGAATTTTCTTGACCGTGTCCTCTGTTTCCTGAATTAACTCCGGTCCAATCATTTTTCTTTCATTCAGTTCCATCCAACACACAGGTGATCGACATTTCCGACCATATAAAACTTCATACGAAGCCATCTGAATACTTGATTGGAAACCGTTATTATATACAAATTCAGGCAATGGTAAATAACATTCGCAACCTGATTCAAAATCAATGACGTAGGCACGAAGCATATATTCTAAAATATGGATAACCCGCTTGGATTGTCCATCAGTCTGTGGATGAAAAGTTGTACTAAAGTGGAGTCGAGTGCCAAGAGATTCATGCAACTGCCTCCAAAATCTCGATGTGAACCGTGGATCTCGGTCTAAAATTATCGATACCGGAATACCATGCAATCTCACAATTTCTTGAATACAAACTTCAGCAAGTTTCTGGAGTGACCAATCATTTCTAACTGCTATAAAATGAGCGGACTTTGTAAGCCGATCAACAGCCACCCAAATGGCATTTTTCTTACTGGCTGACAATGGCAATCCCGTTACAAAATCCATCGTAATACGGTCCCATTTCCATTCTGGAATATTAATAGGCTGAAGTAGTCCAGTAGGAACCTGATGCACTGTCTTAACTCGTTGACAAGTCAAACATTTAGCCACATATTCAACTATATCCTTTTTCATACCTGGCCACCAATATGATTATCACAGATTATGGTACATTTTCGTTCTTCCCGGATGCATTGCAAAAGGACTATCATGTGCTTCCTGAAGTATCATTTCTTTCAATTCTGGAACATTTGGAACACAGATCCGATTACAAAATCTCAAGCAATCATGATCATCAATGCTAAAATTCTCTGCCATGCCGTTCTAAACCATTTCTCTTTTATTCATTAACTTGTTATCTTCTAATTGTGCTGACTTGATCTGATCAAACATTACTGGTTTAACTTTCAATTCAGCCAATAAACTTCCATCATCACTGATAATAAATTGCGCAAACATTGCTCGTAATTCAATTGCTGCTTTTCTACTCAATGCATCAGCTACCACGTTAGCCTTGCCCGGATGATAGTCAATGACACAATCATAATCTTTCAGAAGTTCTATCCACCGACACTGTCTCAAATTTAATTCCTTTTGTGACAGAAGATACTTGAGACTTTTATGATCTGTATAGATGTAACATTTTTCACCATACAAGTAATGTCTCCATATTTTCAAAGCAAAAATCACAGCAGCAAGCTCCAAATCATGTGTCGGATAATTACGTTTATGCGGTTTTAATTGGCGAGAAGCATAAGCTCTTACCTTTCCGTCTTGCATCAAAACACACCCGAGACTATTCAAAGAAGCATTACTGTATACAATAAAATCTTTTCCCGACTATGGTAAAGTCAAAACTAGTGCTTCAGTCAACATTTGCTTCAACTTCTCAAAACTTTCCTGGCATTGATCATCCCAGACAAACGGAACATTCTTTTGCAACAACTTTGTCATCGGCAAAGCTATCTTAAAAAATCCATTTACAAATCTCCAATAGTAACTAGCCAATCCAAGGAAACTACGTACCTATGACACATTTTTTGGTGCTTTCCACTGGACAATTGCTTCAATCTTTTTTGGATCAACTCTGATTCCATCTACTGAGACAACATGTTTCTCACGTAACCAGAACTCACACTTGCTAACCAGAACTCACACTTGCTAAGCTTTCCATAAAATTGTTTCTCACGTAATATTTACAAAACAATTATAAGATGCCGATCATGTTCAGATTCAGACTTTGAATAGACCAAGATATCATTAATAAAAACCATCGCAAACTGATCTAAGTAGGGTTAAAAAATTCGATTCATAAGATCCATAAAAGCAGCTGGGGCATTTGTCAATCCGAATGGCATCACTAAAAATTCATAATGCCTATACCTTGTTCGGAATGCTGTCTTTGGTACATTACTTTCCTTTACCTTTAACTGGTAGTAACCCGATCTCAAATCAATCTTTGAAAACACAGAAGCTCCTTTCAACTGGTCAAATAAATCATCAATACGAGGTAACAGATATTTATTCTTAATTGTCACCTTATTCAATTGCCGATAATCAATACACAATCGCATCGAACCATCTTTCTTTTTAACAAAAAACACTGGAGCTCCCCAAGGTGAAATACTCGGACGAATAAATCCTCGATCCAATAAGTCTTGCAACTGCACTTTCAATTCTTTTAATTTGGTAGGTGACATACGGTATGGGGGTATTGATATCGGAGCTGTACTAGAATACACTTTAATTCCAAACTCAACCTCCCGATCTGGTGATAATCCCGATAATTCTTTAAGAAAAACATCAGGAAATTCACAAACAGTTTGGATCTTACTGCACTGACTTTCAATAGAATCCGAATTAATAACATAAGCCAAGAAAGCTGCACAACCCTGATGAAGTAATTTATTAGCTTGAATTACTGAAATAATACGAGCTGACTCACTGCTTCGAATACCATTAACTTCAATCTTATCACCACTCTCATTCTGAACAGTGAACTTCTTTTTACAATAGTCCAAAATCACCCCGTGCTTAGATAGCCAATCCATTCCCAAAATTATATCAAAGTCACCAAATGGCATAATCAACAAATCAACATAAAAATTCTACCCTGTACCATTAATGGGCATCCACGACATACTCGATTCACTAGCATAGTTTGCCCTAATGGACTAGACACCTCTATTGATACTCTAGACATTTCAGATTTTAAATTTCCCGACTCAACCAGTTGTGTATTAATATATGAGTGTGAAGATCCCGGATCTATTAAAACATAAACAGGTTCTGAATGTAATAAAAATATACCTGTTACCACATCGTTTGCATTCCCCTCTTCACGAGTCCGCACAATATATGCTCGGGCTGGTGCTCTAGCTTCTGATTCCTGAGTTGCAATATCACTTCCTCTTCTAGCTCCTCCTCTGATAACCGAACCACTTTGACCTAATCCTCGGCCTCTAGAAGCAGATTCAGACCTCTGTGATGTAACTAGTACAACGTTTCTATTTTTCAGACAGTCTTTAACAAAATACTCGGTAGAACCACAACGGAAACAACCCCGTGTCAGTCTCTAACATTCACCCCGATACTTATTTTCACAATGTTCACATTCTGGAATTTCAGTATTTCGAGATGGGCCTCGTACGCTGCCAGTAGAAATTGTCATGTAACACCCCAAACTCAGCCTAGAAGTTAGGCCCGAATCTGGCGTGTCACATTGAAGTGTTTTTTGAAAACCATGTTTTCGTTGAAAACCTTTCTTAATATTTAAAAACTTCTTGCCATTTAAAACTTGTGTAAAGCCTCAGCTTGCGTTCGTTTATTTTCAAAACGGGGTTCATTGAAAAATGTTGTTCACTTTTAAAACGTGATTAATTTCCTTCAAAATCTCCTTCAACTGCGGAAGTTTTTTAAAATGTTTTAGAAACGTGATAACCGAAAATAGTTATTGTAACGTAGTGTTTTGAAAACAGTAATCGTTTTGGAAAAACTGCGATTTACTTCTAACAGATATAAATTAAAATAAAACCAAACCTAAAATTTAAAATCTGAAAACTTTAAGAGGCCTTATTACAAACCATACCAAAATAAAGTACTTATGAATAACTTAATGGAAAAGTAGAAGCAGTTGTGTGGCCATCTCCGAGTCCCTCACAGCTTCGATCCGTCTAAGGCTAGGGATTGCCTGCACAGTTAAAAAAGCGGGGTGAGTTTACGAAAACTCAGTGCGTAATCCCCTAATATAAAAACAGTCAGTCAGATAAATAGAATTGAAGCGATGCGGGCACGAGCCTTATTCATCCAAGATGCGCTTTGATGGGCCTAAGCCCATTGCAATATCGTTTGGGTCCCAGCTCATAACAGAATCGTTTGGGCCTAGCCCATATCAGTATCGGATCTCATAAACAGAAATGCAATAGTGTAAGAATGCACCCTACCCCAATCCAGCCAGCACACCACCCGTCCCAACCAACACACCATGTGGGGATAAAATTGACCTACCCAGCTAGTGGCTGCGGCACTAACTGATATCGCAGTAGAGCTGCCATAATATAAGCGGCTTAAAGCCATCGGTAGGTCCACAGTCGTCTTGGCCGACCCGTGTGACCCTAACAATCAAATTGGTGGGTCCACAGTCATCTCAGGTGACCCGTGCGACCTTAACAGATCAATCACTTCCTCCAATTACAAAATCCCATTCCCATGCAGTAGGTCATGTATGCAGAGCACATATATATAAATCACATGGCATACTCTAGAAAGACAGACAGATCATAGCTCAGGTCAGTCAAAGCATAGCATAAAATAATCATTTACCCACGAGGGCAAAATAGTCATTTTACCCTATAAAGGTGTTTCGGTAATCCTACCCTTCAGGGGTATTTCGGTAATTCTACCCTATAGGGGTATTTCGGTAATTTTACCCTATAGGGGTATTTTGATAATTTTGTAAATCGAGGGTATTTCAGTAATTTTGTAAATCGGGGGTGTTTCAGAAATTTTACAAATCAGGGGTATTTTGGTAATTTTACAAATCAGGGGTATTTCGATAATTTTACAAATCGGGGGTATTTTGGTAATTTTGGAATTTAGGGGTATTTTGGTAATTTTGCAATTCAGAGGTATTTCGATAATTTTGAAATTTAGGGGTATTTCGGTAATTTTACAATTTAGGGGTATTTCGATAATTTTACAATTCAGGGGTATTTCAGTAATTTTGCAAACCAGGGGTATTTCGGTGATTTTGCAATCTGGGGGTATTTCGGTAATTTTACAATCTGGGGGTATTTTGGTAATTTTGCAAACCAGGGGTATTTCGGTAATTTTGTAATCCGGGGGTATTTCGGTAATTTTACAATCCGGGGGTATTTTGATAATTTTGCAAACCAGGGTTATTTCTGTAATTTTACTCCCTAGGGGTCTCGGTACAGTATACGACCTTTTCAAAGGCCTACCGTCGTCTCGAACGACTCGAATAACTTATATGGCCAAAACAGTGTAATTGGGCCCAAGGCCCAATACTCGGCTCAAGTGGACCCACACGCTCGTGTGGCCCGTTCAGCCCAAATTCCATTGCGGCTATACGAATTTCGCTGCCCAATCCATTATTATTCGCTTACCGTGGATTTTACCCATGTGGGGCCCATGAGCCCATTGGGCCCACGTAGCCCATTTCGGCCCTACGATGCCCACTACGACCTAAGCCCACGAGAACATTCGTGGCGACCTCTACGGTCTATCGCCAACGGTTGTGGCTCGATTTGTCCCTACGAGCGTTCGCACGCTCGTGAGCCCTCAGATGCCGAAGTTTCGGCTTTTCAGCTTTTCGGCTTTTGCCTATTCACAATTAAGCAGGGGTGTGAATACACCCCTTCATCCATCGTTTTGACAGAAACAACATTGGGTGTACGATTACACACCTTTTTCGCAGCTCGCACAAGCAACCCACGAACGCCAAACCTACATGCATCAACATATTTCCTTCGATTAATATCAATATCTAATACTAACGTTCAATCCCAACGAGCATGGAATTGATACTCACCTTCCCCCAAGAATGCTGTCCAACCCACTTATGATGCTAACCGAAGATGTCTATACCCCTATCCTGCCGAAATGCTGCATTAATCAAAAGAATCCAACACAAGAGAAAGGTCCAAGAGTTAGCAACCTGAAAACGAATCATTCGGCTTTGTCAGCGAAGAGCCATCAAAAAGGGACCAAGAACCGAATAGGAACAAGGAATGCTTACCAAAATTAGTCGATAGAAACGATAGAATAAAGCAACAATCGGCCACTTGACAGAGGTTGGCATCACAAGGGAAAGAGACTAATCGGCTGAGGGAATCAAGAGAGACAATGAGTTAGATTCGGCCAAAGGAGAAAACCAAGAGAAGAAGAAGATAAATTAGATTCGGCAGAGAGAAAGATGTGGAGAAGAAAGGTAGGCTTCAGTGAAGAATTCGGCAATTGGCAATTGGTATTGTGTTTGACAAAAATGAATGACAGTTGAGAGAAAAAGAAAGTAGAAGGAAGAAAGACCCGAATGGTAAAAAATGTTGCACAAGATGCCACGAAAAAAGTAAATCCCAAAATGAAAAAGAGAAAAACCCGAAATTGCAGAGAGGTTTTCGGTTTCTATCCTCACACAAAGCTGCCGAAAATGCACAAATGAAACCCCCTTGGTCGAAATCCCCCTACTCAATCTCTTCCATTCGGCCAAGACTCCCTTCTCATTCAAACTCCCTTAAAATCTCCATTGATTGCTCATTGATTCACTCCACACCCCCCATTCAAACTTGATGACCAAGTCTCCAACCTCCTCTGCAGAGTTTGAATCAAACTCTACCTCTCATGCCACAGAGATGAAAAATAAAACCTCCCACTTGCATGCCATGGGATTCGAACCCCCTCCCCCATGCATGCCCAACACGCCACTTGCCACCACAACACAAGCTCACTTGTGTCCTAAAACAACACAACTTAATATATAAACCTTTTAAGCTAACATCCAGGTTTTAATTCACCAAAAACCAAATTTTTTGCCAAAGCCTAGGTTTCAACCCAGGACTTCTCCAAGACCCCAAACACTCCAATATTGCTAACCCAACAGTACTAACATGCATTTGTGCTGTTTTCTTGCTCTCAAGAATTTTAGGCGCTCCCAAGCCCAAGGCCCAATTCTTCTTAGCCCAAAATTCGGGGCGTTACATGTCATCTGTCTTCCCCGATTTCTATCACCTCTGTCTGATCTAGAGCCAAATCTCCAACTGTCTCGAGATTCTTTTGATCTTTTAGGTTGTGGGTTAGAACTAGTGACTCCAGGACATTTCCCAAACGAACGAGTATTTTCGGGCTTTTTTATCAAGACCCAGTTCCTGCTCAACCATTTTTGCTCTTTCTACTAGATCTACAAACTTTGTAATTCTGAGAGATACCAACTGTACTCGTAGTTCATCACGTAAACCCCGTAGAAACCTTTTACAACTATCAGCTTTAGTTGGCACATATTCTGTACAATATCTACTGAGCCGTAAAAATTCTCGTTCATAATCAACCACCGACATATCGCATTGTATTAGCATCAAGAATTCCTGTTTCCTGTCTTCAATGTATAGCTATCTTCTGAAATTCTCTTTGAAAGAAATCCCAGTTTACCTGTTCTTCTGGCACATGTCAGGTTACCGATTCCCACCATACATAAGCTTCCCCTTGTAACAAAGAAACAACACACAGTAAACTTTCCCGGGGAGTGCATTCAAGTTGCTTAAAAATCCTTTTTGTTGATTCTATCCAATTTTTAGCAGTAGAGGGATCAACTCCTTTCAAACCCAAAAATTCAGTAGCACCATACTTACGCAGTTCTTTAATTGGTGCTCGACGAGTAGTAGGGGCAGATGTTGTTGCAGTGGCAGTTTATGTTACTCGTTGAAGAGTATTAGCTATCACTCTAAGTAATTCAGAATTATCTCTTTCTCCTACATTACCTCTTCTGACATTAGGCGGTTGATTTCCCATTGGGTTTACACTCGGTGTTGCTGACTCAATTTCTGCTAATTCATATGGTTCATCATCTTCACTATACATTTCTTGATCAGTATCATCTATATATTCATTCAACATTTTCACTATATAACAGAAACAAACAAATATCAGCATCCAATCCCGACTCAAATTCGACTCAATTATGGCATGTATTTCTAGACTTAATTAGAGACTCAATTTAGTCCGAGAATCGGCTAAACCTGAATAGCTCTGATACCACTAAATGTAACACCCCTAACCCTTATCCGTCATCGGAACAGGAATACAGAATATTACCAGCCATTTCAGTTCAAATATAAACATTACGCAATTAAATAACATACATTTCATAAATTAATCAATCTAATGACCTAACCTATTTATTTATATAAATACTTTAACCATAATATGCAAATTAATTCAAAAACCACCATTTGAACCAAATATAAGATTATACTAATTTCAACCAAAATATGCCATTTAATAGCTATAACCCAAAACATATTTATATAAGTACTAATATTAACTTATACTTCATTTAAAAACATTATCCAAAATGACAAGTATAACATCCTAGGTACATGCCATTTACCAAAAAAAAATGTACATCACCACTTTGAGTTTGGGATCGGCTCTGGATGCTGATTCAACGATCTGACTTTACCTAACCTGTGCACGGAAACAAATCGTACGCTGAGTATAAACTCATTGGTATTTCTATAATCTGAATACGTATTAAGCAAAAATTTATATTGTTTATATATATATTTACACAAACATAATCATTCAACCAATTAATCAATTTCTTATACATATCATTCATAACAGTTTCAATTATCATCTTTTCTATATCAATTTCATAATTGCTATTCAATAACTTTTCACAATAAGATACTCAATTCAATTTCGATATCAATATCCTTTTCATGAATCCGTGGTTCATGCAATTTCATGCATTTCAATTGCATATTTCATTTCATTGCTCATTCCAATCCATATTCAATATCATTCAATGCCATTTGATAACAATCAATTGTTCAATACAGTTGTACACCCCTATTAACATGACTCGGACTCGGAGGGATACGCGGATCCAACCAAAACACACCAGTACGGCACTCAGTGCCTCATCGGCCATGCCGAAGTAAAACAATACGGTACTCAGTTCCTCATCGGATTTATTCGAAGTAACAATACGGCACATAGTGCCTCATCGACTCGAAGTCGAAGTATCCCTTAACTCTTCCAATCCTATGGCATGCCAACTATATCCGACTCAGCCCGATACAGTTAATAGGGTATTCAATTCACTTTCCAGTTTCCAATCAATACACATTTCAATTAATCACATATATTCTCAATTCAATACAATTCAATTCACTTTTCAATAACAAATATTCAAAGTTCATAATAATCACATATTCATATCAATTTCATCACATACCCAATCAATATATTTTTCAAATATAACATATATCCAATATTTTCCACATCAATCACATATATCCATACAAATTCAATTCAATAACAATTTCTAATACTTACCTTAATTACTTACCCTAACATATAAACCAATACATAACAAATAATAATTAAAATTCGGATTATAAAAATACAAACCGTAATTTTTCGAGCTAATCCTCGTTGACTTTCTCTTTCCCCTTCTTAGCCGATGTCTCCGGCTCAATGTTAGCTACGGAATTAAAACAATTAAAATTTATCAATACACTACAGTTTCATATTGAACATTTCAATTTATACACAACTTTTACCTAAATTCCAATTAAATCTCTATTCAAATCTAACCTTATTTTATTCATAATTTTACTCTTTACTTTTCATTCAACTATCACTTAAAACTAATTTCAATTATCTAATTTCACCATAAATCCCGAATTTTGAATTTCTTTCAATTTAGTCCATACTACATAAAACTTATGATTTAACTTACAATTCAATCCTTTTCTCAATTCTAACTTAAAATTCTATCAATCCTAATCCAAATTCTTCAATTAATTCAACATAAACCACATCTAAAATCAACTAACTTTCAAAATTTCAACATAAATCAAGTAGTATTTTGTTCTAGGATTCCATAAAAATCAAAATTATAAGAAAAAGGGATTAAATTGACTTACCACTTGAATTTGAAACCTTTAAAACCCTAATTTCCCTTTTTCTTTTCTTTCTTTCTTTTTCTCCTTTCTTTCCCCTGTTTTCATTTCAATTCTGTTTCTTTTTTCTTTGTTTTACTTTATGTTTTATTATATTATATTATTATATTATTATATTAATATATTATTATAATTTATATACTTAAGTATTAAGTACAAATATATATATATTATACATACAAATGGAATAATATTTTCCATACATTTGGCATTTATTATCCCTTATGATTTATTTTATTTTATGTTTTATTTTACTAATGTAATATAATAATATTTTAATAATAAAATAATATTTACTTATATAATAAGTAAATAAGTAATTATTACTAATTTATGTATTTTATTTTTCCACATGTATTTCACTATTACCACACACTTGGCACTTATGGTTTAATTCTAGTTTAGTCCCTTAAATTTCCTCTAGTCTATAATTAAACTTTTACACTATATTCAATCTAATCCTTATACTTAATTAACCTTAATTCAAGCTAATTCACCTAGCCAAAACTTAATTAATCACACAACTAACTTCGTAAATATTTCAAATAAATATTTATGAATCTATTTTACGAAAACAGTGACCCAAAAATGTACTTTTTCGATACCCGTAAATTTTGGGTCGTTACAAAAGCATATTTCGAGAAAACTCCATTCCAACTTGTAAATCGCCGTCATTTAACGAAAAAATTGCACGGCTCAAGCTTCTGTGAGGAAGTTCTTGTTGGAAAAAATTTGGTTTGAAACGGTTTTCTTGCCCAGCGGAAAATTAAAATTTTCAAAAATGACTCGGTTTGCGATATTTATAGCAATAAACCTTAGATCGAAATCGTACCTATGTTTCGGATAAACGAATCCTTAATGTTTTCCGACTTTCAACCAAACGATCTTCTCCTCTATTTTCGTATCACGAATTGCTTCGAGTGTGGGCTTGAACCAATTAAATCAAAACACAAAACTTGAAATTTTTTTTTCCTTTTGGGATGAAAATAAAAATTTTCTCTTCTTTAATAGAAACTGGTAGAATTGTTATTCTTGAAAAATATATATAATAGTTGAGAATAAATTCTCTCTATTTTTCGACAGAGTAACACTATCTTAAAGTTGTGTAAATAGCTTTACCGGTGCCCTCTATTTATAAGGAGAGAAGATAGAACCCTATTTGAATTGTAGAAGTTGATTTCAAATAGAAAAATAACTTTCTAGTCCAACTAGGATAGGGAGATGGGCTAATAGAGTGTGCTTCCGATCATATGTATTATGATGGAGATTCGGGCCTCTCATTGTATTAGGCCTAATTATATGTATTTTCTACAACACAAGTATGTGGATCGTTATATTTTTTAATTGACCTGGAACCCCGTCTCTTTCTCATAGATACCATGATTTTCCATGGACATCTGCTGTCACTGTAACATCCTGAATTAATGGGCCTATGCGTTTAGTGTGTGGATATGTTTGATGTGTTAATTTAAGTGTTAGGGGTCTAAATTGGGCTCAGGGTTAGGCAGAGGCCTTGGTTAAATTCTCTGTTTGGGCACTATAGGGTTTAAAAGGTGGTATTTGTGTTTAAAAGACCAAAGTGGGCTTGTGGCCCAATATTAGGTGGCGCTGCAAGGGAGCTAGAGGGTGGCGTCACTAGCAGTTGAAGAGGCCCACGTTTTGGCCGCAAGGAGCCCATGTCTTTGGGCCATTTTAGGCACTTAAAAAGGGAGCAAGGGGGGACGGCAATGGGGCTAGAAAATAGGAGGATTAAATGATTGGGATACTGTGGATATTATGCTGATAATAGTAGGGAGAGGTGGTGTTATTTAGGCCTCTTCTAAAGGTATGAATAGATTAGGATAAAATAGAAAAGATATGAGCTATCTACTGAGTGCAGTGTTGGCCGAAATTCCATCACCTAGAGGAGGGAAGAAATCGATTTCTTTATGGCAAAGGGGTGCCGAAATTTCCCCTATTATTTGATGAGTTGTTAGTTAGCAAGAAGGGCACTTTCGATTTTTGATATGTAAGTGCCGAAAGTCTCTATAAATAGGGGCAGTATCTCTTCAATTTTGGCATTTGAACCCTATTCTTTTCTTCATTCTCTGTGCCGAAACTCTCAGTCATTCTCTGCAATTTCTTTTCTTTTGATTTCTTCACTAAAGCCGAATCTACATAGACTTCTTCCTATCATCTTTTCTTCTGATCTTCTCAAAAGCCGAAATCTCTAAAGGGTAGTCGAATTCTTTGTGCTAAGGTGAGTGCTGATTTTCCTATCTCTTCACTTTCTCTTTCGATTTTTGGGAGACAAAGCCGAAAAGCTAATGGTTTAATGGTTTTATGTATTCTCTTGTTGGGCGACATTTGGGAATTGAAGTAGATCTCTTAGATCCAAAAGCCGGAAACACTAGTCCCTAAATCTCATATCACTTTTCAAAAATTTCAAGGTAAGGGATTCTCTTTAGGTTCTCGTTAGATTCGATATCGAAATCACAATCTTAACCATATGTTATGATTAATAAGGCCTTTTTGATGGAATCAAATATCGATCAAAGCGAAGGAGGGGATTGGATCCACAAACCAGTCCCTAAGTTTAAGAAACGAGCGGTGTCAGCAGTTCGGGATTGGCCACCGGGTTATAGACCGGCTTCTGAGCAACACCTTAGGCAAATAGCGGTTGTGTCGGCTACGGATAGCATCGACATAGAAAGTGTCGTCTTAACCATAAACAGGTGTGTAGATCTCTAACACACTAGTTAACTGTATTATATATATATATTGGGCTAAAAAGCCGAGAAATAGGTCGTGTAGACAAGTCAAATAAAACCCAAAAAGTGCATAAAGGATGCAGTGCGTAATCATAGAAATCTCTATGTGTATCGATAAATATATATATGAAAGCCTATTTTCTTAGAGATGGTATGATGTTTTCAATTTTTCATGTGTGTATGAATGGGGTGGGATTATGATAATGAAGGGGAAGAGCATGATAGGTCACTTGGTGATCGGTGGTTAAACCACGAATTCAAATGTTAGGTCACATAGTGATCGGTGGCAAAGCCACACTTAAATGATTCCTGATTAATAGGAATAGGCAGTACGGCTGTCGATATGGTGTGTAGCGGTTGGCGGGTTGATTGCAAAAATCCCCGATGTGTGTTGGCTGGTACGGGTTGGTGTGTAGAGGATAGACTTTTAGGATGGGTTGGGCCATTTACCATTCATCATTTAATATGTATGTATGATTGTTGCCATAACGTATGGGCCAAGGCCCATAATGTGTTTGTGGGCCTCAGGTCGTTGTGTGTTTCGGGATTTATACACTGAGTCTTGGTGACTCACCCTTTCATTTTTCTCTACTCTTTCAGATGAGCAGTAGATCGTGGACATGGGAGCCGAGGCGGACTCGAGGGGCCATCAAGTTTTATTTTATTTATTTTCATAGACTACTTTCAGTTTTCTTTAAGTTTTAAGTTTGGGATTATTTATGTAATAAGGCCCCATGGCATAGGTTATCGTTTTTTTATTTGTTAATGTTTACAGTTTAAAATTTATGTTCAAGGACTTAAGTCTTAAAAAGTTATAAAATGGGTTTTCCGATCATGTTCAACGTAAAACAAAGGTTTTTAACAAATATCTTATTTTTATCAAATGCCTACGTAAAGAAACTGAGATTTTCCAAAAACTATTAAAGTAAAGTTTTAATAATAAACCCCGTAGCATACCAGATCTGGTCGTAGCGTTTGGGCCGGGTTTGGGGTGTTACATTTTGGTATCAGAGCCAAGTTCAAAACTCGGGCTGTGAATGGGTCTAGTATTGTTTTGAAAATTTGATGAGAATTTGAGAAAATGTCTTGGATGAAGATATGGCCTTCGAGTCTACCGGCACCCGATCCACGCAGGTAAGTATTCTAACTTCTGATATGATATGCATGATTGGGCTTGATGGACGTAGTCTAGTATGTTAGGCATTGATGGACCTTAGGCTTAGTTTAAACAACTCTATAAATTCATAAGACTTAATCTACCCAAACAAACCTGTGAACAAATCGCTGGGTTAGGGTGTGGCAACAGGCATACGCATGTCTAGGATTGGATTCAGGGAGAGCTTGGTACTTAAGCGGTCCTAGTGACTCACCTCCTCTTCGCTAGAATCCTACAGTGCGTAGTATTTGCTCACCTTAGCCATGAGGACTTGTTGACGGGCCAAAATTTATAATTAAAACCCGAAAGGGGCCAACCACCCTAATTTTGAAAATTTCCAAAATACCCTGGTTTGTGAAAGAAATACTAAATTACCCCTGATTTGAAAAATGACCAAAATACCCCTGGTTTGGAAAATTACCAAAATACCCCCGAAATGTAAAATTACCAAAATACCCTTATTTCGTAAAATCACCAAGATACCCTATTTTGAAAAATATATATATATATTTCGAAAATACCCTATAGGATAAAATTACGAAAGTACCCCTAGGTAGTAAAATGACGAAAATATCCTTATGTGATGAATGTGAGTTCATGGATGTTACTTGTATGTTGATGTATGATGGTTAAATGTGTGTGGAACTAGGAGATATACACTTAAGACTGAAACCTGTAGATATAATCGTGAATTCGAAAGAACTACTCTTAAAACTACTGTTCATAAGATTGTTCGTGGGTAATTAGTGGAAGAAATTAACAATTCATAAAATTTCTAATCAGATAAATGCGAATCGGTAGAATGAGTACAAGAGGTCGTGGACGTCCGCCGCGTGGTCGTGGTAGGGGTAAGATGACGGTGTCAGAACCAGTGGAGTCTGACCATGGATCTAGAAATGAGATGCCGGTACCACCAGCTGCGGAGGAGGAATTTCAAGACCAGAATGTCGGAGACGACGCGGTATCTCAGGCAATGTTAAGGGTTTTAGAGAGGGTTGCTGGGGCAAGTATGGGCACAGGAGCCTGGAAATCTGTGCCGGAGCGACTTAGAGCCAATGGGGCGGAAGTGTTTAGGGGAATTTCTGGTATAGCCCCGAGTTCAGCTGAGTATTGGTTGGAGGCGGTTGAGCGCATAATGGATGATTTGGATTTCACGGAGGTGGAGAAGTTGAAAGGGGTTGTATCTCTCCTGCGGAACGAAGCTTATCAATGGTGGCTTACGGTTAAAGATGGTACGGTGGCTGACCGTATCACTTGGGATTCTTTCAAAATGGCCTTTCAGAGTAAATACATTGGGACAAGTTATGTGGATGCACAACATAGAACATTTCTGAATTTGGTACAAGGAAGTAGGTCGGTGGCTGCGTACGAAGCGGAATTGTTACGCCTTAGCCGTTATGCTCGAGGAATGGTGGCCACAGACCATGAACATTGTGTTCGATTTGAAGATGGTCTGAGGGATGATTTGCGTGTATTGATAGCTCCACAGCGGGAGAGGGAATTTGCTGTGCTTGTGGAAAAAGGTAAGATAGCTGAGGAGGTGAAGTGGACAGAGAAACTAAATCAGGATAGAGATAGGGGTGGAAGTAAGAGGAATTTTGGATCGTCGGGCGGTGGGCATACTCGAGAAAAGGCCTAGGTCGAGACGGCCGAGGCGGGAAGAGAGACTTGTTCTTGTTGTTCGCACACGTAGTGTGTTCGATGTGGTAAATTTCATGTAGGCGAGTGTTGGGCGAAAGTGGAAACCGCTTTAGGTGTGGATCTACGGACCACCAAGTTAGAAAGCGCCCACAAGAACGGCGCGATGAAGGGCCCACGGCCAAGGGAATGCACAACCAGGAAGAGGTGGTCAGCTGACCACAGAGAGGTCGTGGTCCGGTCCAGTGGTAACGATTTCGGTCGGGGCCGTGGAGCACCAGGCCAAGGGGCAAGAAACACTGAGGCGAGACAGCCGGGGTTAGTCTTTGCTGCCAGACGTCGAGAGGAGGCTGACACACCGGATGTTATAACCGGTACATTTTTAATTGTTGGTTTGCCTTACACTGCCTTAATCTATAGCGGGAACTTTGAACTTAGATTATGAGACTTCTTCTAGGGAGATGACTGTAGTAAGCCCTCTAGGACAAACTATAATGGTGAACAAACTGTATAAGGACATACCCCTGGAAGTTCAAGGGGTAGTTTTTTGGGCTGATCTGATGGAACTACCGTTTGGAGAGTTCGATTTGATCTTAGGAATGGATTGGTTAGTAAAGTATCAAGCAAACTTGGACTGTGCAGCCAAGCGTATGGTGTTAAAGACTCCCGATGGCGGTGAAGTGTTGGTGATAGATGAAAGGGGGAACTGGTTGTCAAATGTGGTGTCTGCCCTAAGGGAAGAAAGGATGGTGAGGAAAGGATGTGAGGCAATTCTAATGTTTGTTCGGGCTCTAGAAGCCAAGGAACTAACTGTCGGAGATGTTAGGACAGTGAAGGAATTTTTTGATGTTTTTCCAGAAGAGCTTCCGAGATTACCCCCGGATCGTGAAGTGGAGTTTGGTATCGATCTTCTTCCAGGAACAGTGCCAGTATCTATTGCTCCGTATAGGATGGCGCCAAAGGAGTTGGTGGAATTGAAAGCGTAGATTCAGGAGTTGCTGGGTAGAGGGTTTATCCGACCAAGTGTGTCACCTTGGGGAGCGCCGGTGTTATTCGTTAAGAAAAAGGATGGATCAATGTGTATGTGCATTGACTATCGTCAGTTGAACAAATTGACGATCAAGAACAAATACCGTTGCTTTAGGATCGATGACTTGTTCGATCGGTTGAAGGGGGCCTCAGTCTTTTCAAAGATAGATCTGAGGTCAGGGTACCATCAGCTTAAGGTTAAAGAGGCGGATATTCATAAGACGGCTTTTAGGACTCGCTACGGTCACTATGAGTTTATGGTGATGCCATTTGGGTTGACCAACGCGCCAGCAGCGTTCATGGACATGATGAACTGAGTCTTCCAACCCTACTTGGATCGGTTTGTCATGGTATTCATAGATGATATCTTGGTTTATTCAAGATCGGAAGAGGAGCATGATTCACATCTACGGGTGGTTCTGCAGATTCTGAGGGAGAAGCAGTTGTATGCCAAATTCAGTATGTGCAAATTTTGGTTAAGGGAGGTTACTTTTCTAGGTCACGTTGTGTCGGCAGAGGGGATTAGGGTTGATCCTCGGAAGATTGAAGCGGTGTTGGATTGGAAGCCGCCTAAATCGGTAGCAGAAATTCAGAGTTTTCTTGGGTTAGCCGGATATTACAGAAGGTTTGTGGAAGGATTTTCATTGATCGCGGCGCCGTTAACTAAGTTGTTATAGAAAGGAGTTCCGTTTGTTTGGTCTTGTAAGCAGCAAGAGAGTTTTGAGAAGTTAAAAAGGATTTTGACAGAGGCTCCGGTATTGATACAGCCGGAAGCTAGGAAGGAATTCGTGATTTATTGTGATGCTTCACACACGGGATTAGGATGCGTGTTGATGCAAGATGGAAAGGTTGTTGCGTACGCATCTCTGCAGTTGAGACCGCATGAATCAAATTATCCCACACATGATTTGGAGTTGGCGGCGGTGGTTTTCGCTTTGAAAATCTTGAGACATTATCTATATAGGGAGAAATCTGTCATTTATACTGATCACAAGAGGCTAAAATACCTTTTGACTCAGAAGGAGTTGAATCTAAGGCAAATGAGGTGGATCGAGTTGTTAAAGGAATATGACTGCTCGATCGAGTACCATCCGGGTAAAGCTAACATGGTGGCGGATGCGCTAAGTCGTAAGGTAATCTCTGACTTGAGAGCGATGTTTGCTCACCTCAGTTTATACGATAATGGGAGGTTAGTAGCCGAACTCCAAGTAAAACCCTCATGGGTCAGTCAGGTTAAGGAGAAGCAGCAGACTGATGAGTTGCTAAAGGAGAAGTTTCTGGTAGGATCAAGTGATGAATCAACAGAATTTAGTGTGAATTATGAAGGGTTATTATGCTTTCAAGGATGAGTGTGCATGCCGAAAGACCTTGAGTTGAAGCGTAGGATCTTGCAAGAAGCGCATGGTAGTCCTTATGCTATGCACCCTAGGGGGGAGTAAGATGTATCGAGATTTGCGAGATCAGTTCTGTGGCTGGGTTTAAAGCAAGAGGTGACCGAATTTGTGGGGAAGTGTTTGACCTGTCAGCAGGTAAAGGCGAACATCGATTACCATCGGGGTTGTTGCGTATGGTGAAGATTCCACAATGGAAGTGGGAAAGGATCACAATGGACTTTGTTAGTGGGCTACCCCTCACGCCTACTAAGAAAGATTCGGTCTGGGTGATTGTTGACCGCTTGACGAAGTCTACTCATTTCATACCAAGACGCAGCGTCGATTACTCTTTGCGAGAAATTGGCTAAGCTATACATAGCGAAGGTAGTGAGGTTGCATGGGGTACCAAAGATATCAATCATATCGGATAGGACCCTAGGTTCACCTCACGATTTTGGTAGGTGTTGCATCAAGCGTTGGGTGCGGTTGGATTTCGATGCGATTTCATCCTCGCACCGATGGACGATGCCGAGCGGGTAATTCAGATTTTAGAGGACATGTTAAGAGGATGTGTCATTGACTTGAGGGTAGTTGGGAAGAGTTCTTACCGTTGGCGGAGTTTGCGTACAACAATAGCTACCAGTCAAGTATTCAGATGGCGCCCTATGAAGCATTGTACGGGCGGAGGTGTCGTACACCTACCTGTTGGACGGAATTAGGGGAACGTCGAATGTTGGGTCCGGAGTTGGTTACCGAGACCGAGGAGAAAGTAGAGTTAATTCGGGCTCGATTAAAGGAAGCGTCAGACAGACAGAAGTCCTATGCTGATCTGAAGCGTAAGGACATATAATTTGCAGTGGGTGACAAGGTTTTCTTGAAGGTGTCGCCATGGAAGAAAGTATTAAGGTTTGGTCGAAAGGGTAAATTAAGTCCCAGATTTATCGGACCTTATCGTGTGTTGAAACGAGTGGGGCCAGTAGCTTATCAGCTTGAGCTACCTTCTGAGCTAAGCCAGATTCATAACGTGTTCCATGTCTCTATGTTAAGACGTTACCGTTCGGATCCATCCCATGTGGTGCCAGTGGAAGGAATCAAAGTGAGACTCGACCTATCCTTTGAAGAGGAGCCAGTGGAAATCTTGGACCGTGATGTCAAGGTATTGCGTAGGAAGACGGTTCCATTGGTCAAGGTTCTATGGTGGAATCACAGTTCTGAGGAGGCTACTTGGGAATCAGAGGAGACGATGAGGCAGCAATACCCCCATCTTTTTTGACCAGGTAATTTTGAGGACGAAATTTCTTTTAAGGGGGTAGAACTGTAACATCCTGAATTAATGGGCCTATGCGTTTAGTGTGTGGATATGTTTGATGTGTTAATTTAAGTGTTAGGGTTCTAAATTGGGCTCAAGGTTAGGCAGAGGCCTTGGTTAAATTCTCTGTTTGGGTACTATAGGGTTTAAAAGGTGGTATTTGTGTTTAAAAGACCAAAGTGGGCTTGTGGCCCAATATTAGGTGGCGCTGCAAGGGAGCTAGAGGGTGGCATCACTAGCAGTTGAAGAGGCCCACATTTTGGCCGCAAGGAGCCCATGTCTTTGGGCCATTTTCGGCACTTAAAAAGGGAGCAAGAGGGGACGGTAATGGGGCTAGAAAATAGGAGGATTAAATGATTGGGATAATGTGGATATTATGCTGATAATAGTAGGGAGAGGTGGTGTTATTTAGGCCTCTTCTAAATGTATGAATAGATTAGGATAAAGGAGAAAAGATAGGAGCTATCTGCTGAGTGCAGTGTTGGCTGAAATTCCATCACCTAGAGAAGGGAAGAAATAAATTTCTTTATGGCAAAGGGGTGTCGAAATTTCCCCTATTATTTGATGAGTTGTTAGTTAGCAAGAAGGGCACTTTCTGTTTTTGATATGTAAGTGCCGAAAGTCTCTATCAATAGGGGTAGTATCTCTTCAATTCCGGCATTTGAACCCTATTCTTTTCTTCATTCTCTGTACCGAAACTCTCAGTCATTCTCTGTAATTTCTTTTCTTTTGATTTCTTCACTAAAGCCGAATCTACATAGACTTCTTCCTATCATCTTTTCTTCTGATCTTCTCAAAAGCCGGAATCTCTAAGGGGTAGTCGAATTCTTTGTGCTAAGGTGAGTGCTGATTTTCCTATCTCTTCACTTTCTCTTTCGATTTTTGGGAGACAAAGCCGAAAAGCTAATGGTTTAATAGTTTTATGTATTCTCTTGTTGGGCGACATTCGGGAATTGAAGTAGATCTCTTAGATCCAAAAGCTGGAAACGCTAGTCCCTGAATCTCATATCACTTTTCGAGAATTTCAAGGTAAGGGATTCTCTTTAGGTTCTCGTTAGATTCGATATCGAAATCACAATCTTAACCATATGTTATGATTAATAAGGCCTTTTGATGGAATCAAATATCGATCAAAGCGAAGGAGGATTGGATCATCAAACCAATCCCTAAGTTTAAGAAACGAATGTCGATGGTTCGGGATTGGCCACCGGGTTGTGGACCAAACTTAGCAAGCAACACCTTAGGCAAATAGCGGTTGTGTCAGCTACGGATAGCATCGACATAGAAAGTGTCGTCATAACCATAAACAGGTTTGTAGATCTCTAACACACTAGTTAACTGTATTATATATATATTTAGCTAAAAATCTAGAAATAGGTCATGTAGACGATCGAATAAAACCCAAATAGGGTCTAAAAGGATGCAGTGCGTAATCATAGAAATCTCTTTGTGTATCGATAAATATATATATGAAAGCCTGTTTTCTTAGAGATGGTATGATGTTTTCAATTTTTCATGTGTGTATGCATGGGGTGGGATTATGATAATGAAGGGGAAGAGCATGATAGGTCACTTGGTGATCGGTGGTTAAACCACAAATTCAAATGTTAGGTCACATAGTGATCGGTGGCAAAGCCACACTTAAATGATTCTGATTAATAGGAATAGGCGATGCATTTACTGATATGGTGTGTAGCGGTTGGCGGGTTGATTGTAGAAATCCCGAGGTGTGTTGGCTGATGCACGTTGGTGTGTAGAGGATGGACTTTTAGGATGGGTTGGGCCATTTACCATTCATCATTTAATATGTATGTATGATTGTTGCCATAACGTATGGGCCAAGGCCCATAATGTGTTTGTGGGCCTCAGGTCGTTGTGGTTTTCGGGATTTATACACTGAGTCTTGCTGACTCACCCTTTCATTTTTCTCTACTCTTTCAGATGAGCAGTAGATCATGGACATGGGAGCTGAGGCGGACTCGAGGGGCCATCAATTTTTATTTTATTTATTTTCATAGACTACTTTCGGTTTTTTTTAAGTTTTAAGTTTGGGATTATTTATGTAATAAGGCCCCATGGCATAGGTTATCGTTTTTTTATTTGTTAATGTTTACAGTTTAAAATTTATGTTCAAGGACTTAAGTCTTAAAAAGTAATAAAATGGGCTTTCCGATCATGTTCAACGTAAAACAAAGGTTTTCAACAAATATCCTATTTTTATCAAATGCCTACGTAAAGAAACTGAGATTTTCCAAAAACCATTAAAGTAAAGTTTTAATAATAAACCCCGTAGCATGCCAGATCTGGTCGTACCGTTTGGGCTGGGTTTGGGGTGTTACAGTCACGCATTGTGCACTTGGCCTCAAATTTTTCTGATTGGGATTTTGTAACATGGAAGTTGACCCTATGCTTTATGCTATGCCGCGTCACTGCAAAAATAAAAGCATATTTCGAGAAAACTCCATTCCAACTTTTAAATCGCCGACATTTAACGAAAAACTTGCATGGCTCGATCTTCTGTGAGGAAGTTCTTGTTGGAAAAAATTCGGTTTGAAATGGTTTTCTTGAGTAGCAAAAAATTTAAATTTTGAAAACTGACTCAGTTTGTGATATTTATAGCAATAAATCTTACACCAAAATCGTGCCTGTGTTTTGGGATAAACAAATCCTTAATGTTTTCTGACTTTCAACCAAACGATCTTCTCTGCTATTTTCGTACCACGAATTGCTTCGAGTGTGGGCTTGAACCAATTAAATTAAAACACAAAACTAGAAAAAAAAATTCTTTTCCTTTTGGGATGAAAATAAAAATTCTCTCTTCTTTAATAGAAATCGGTAGAATTGTTATTCTAGAAAAATATATTTAATAGTTGAGAATAAATTCTCTCTATTTTTCGACAGAGTAACAATATCTTAAAGTTGTGTAAATAGCTCTACCGGTGCCATCTATTTATAGGGAGAGAAGGTAGAACCCTATTTGAATTGTAGAAGTTGATTTCAAATAGAAAAATAACTTTCTAGTCCAACTAGGATAGGGAGATGGGCTAATAGAGTGTGCTTCCCCTCATATGTATTATGATCGAGATTTGGGCCTCTCATTGTATTAGGCCTAATTATATGTGCTTTATGGACATTTAACCCAACACTTTATAATTTAATCTAACCAAATACATATTTTTCTATTTTCCCAAATAAACATTAATTTTCTAGTTAAATAATTTTCTCATCCCAATTTTACCCCCGATAAAATTATGACGATTTTACCCCTGGTAAAATTTTCAAGAAAATATATTCAATATTTCACAACTCGACTTGTTTACTATGACCAAATGGTTTATTTTCATTTTCGAACTTTAAAATTGTCCAAAAACTTAAACTTATTCTTTTAATCATTTCTGAGTAATCTATGTACATTTTCTATTTTGATTCCTTTCTCACCTTCATTTCATTTCATTTTGAGAAAACCACATTCATTTCTAAATGATTCCAGTTCCCCATTTCAGAGAAAACTATAATCATTTTTGAATGTTTTTCATTTCTCTATTTCTATTCATTCTATTCATTTTTATTCAAACATGCAATTCATTTCTGGTTTCAACGAGCTGGCGGAGGACTAATTGGACATATGTAATTAGGACTCAAATGATTTACAATTCATTTATATTGCCCTGAGTGTAATATATTCATTTGTAAACTTTTAATTTTTTCGAACAGATTGGTTAATAAAACAAATTCATTGATTACATTAATATATTTTGTATGATTACCATCATATGGTTTTTGCACGCAAAGCAAAATGGAAATAAATGTTGGACATTGGTTGTTTAATGTTTAAACTAGTACTAAGCGATATTACGTAGTTGAATCATAATACGAAAAGATAACTTATATTAGTAAATAAACCTAAACATGTCCTTAGTCTAATAAAAAATTAATAAACTGATTGAAAGACTAATATGTATTCTATCAAGTCCAATTGGGGAGAGACTTTGTCTTGGGCATCAGAGTGGATGGCTTATAGAATATAGAGACATAGATGTGACTGAATGAACTAACAACACATCAGACTTGTGACGCCCCAAAAATCTCTTATATATTTATTTTCGTATGTTGTGACATAATTGTGTATATGCTCCAGTGGTTAAGTGTTCTCGAAAGTGTGTGAGAGGTCCCAAGTTAAAGTATTAGCTTGGGCAAATTTTTGTTTTAAATGAATAAATCCCTATTTCTAATCAGTAGGCTTATAAATATATGTTGGTAAAATATGTCAGAATGGGCCTGCTGGTCTAGTGGTTAAGTGGAGTGTTTGATTGCATGAGGTCTTGAGGTCGAATCCCTGTACGGGCAATGAGGATGTTTTTTTGTACTTGTGCCGTGAAGGAGTTTGAAATGTGGTAAAATACTGAGTGTTTGAGATGTGTGGGAGGTTGTGGATGGTTTGAGGTGTTTGGATTGAGTGGGGAGTCATGTTGAGAGATTTGAGGAGTAGAAATAGGAGAAATTAAGGAATTGTGATAAGATTAGATTCATTTTTTTTCAAAATTCGGTTTTCCCTTCCCAGTTTTGCTGAAGCCGAATTTCTTTGTTCTTTTTCTCCTACCGAAAGTTTCCTTTAGTCTTTCCCTCTCCATCTTTCTCTTTTATTTTATTCTCTTGGTTCTGTCGATTCCCTCTTTTCCTATTTGCTGCGGATTTCTTTCGTTTCATAACCTTCTTCTTGTGGTCGCAACTTGTTTCTTCAATATCTTTGAGTATTGACTGTAAGTTTTGCTATTATAGCTTCCATCCTATTGTTGTTCTTTGTCTAATGGGAGTTCTATTTATGGTTAGGAGACCTTTAAGCGACTGTAGAAATTCCGAGCGGTGCCGTTTAATTGCAAATCTACTATTTTTCGTCGAAGGTAATGTTGTCTATAATTTCTGGAAATTGTTTGTTCTTAATGCTTCGATTAAAAGTGACTGATTGGAGGGGCACTTCTGTTTTCTGCTTGGTTGCAGCCGAATTATTGTTCCTTTTGCCTCTGTCTTTGCCTCTTTCAACAGTTGTTTTCCCATTCTACGTTGTCGCGCATTCGGTAAGTGAGGTGCGTCTGCTTTTTGGTTAGTCAAATTAAAGGTTTACTAAAGGTTGTTTTATGGCTAGGACTCGATCAAAGAGCAGTGGGCTGTTGATTGACACTTTGGCAGTAGGGAATCGCTATTCTATTTTCGTCTAAGTTGTCGACTCTAGGTCTTGGAGTGCTCGTGGTTGGGTTAGCAGCGAAAATAGACCAGGTGTGTAACCACAACACTGGAAATTGAAATCGGCAAAAAGCTGAAAAGTAAGACTGTCGACACGACACGGGCGTGTGGCCGCCCGTGTGGTAGGCCGTGTGACCGAACACGGGTATGTGATCGATGAGGCTGGCCGTATGCGGTACACAGGCCGGATCAAATTGGGTCGTGTGGGCCATACGGGCGTGTGGGCCCACACGGACAGACAATCTGGGCTTGCGGGCTTATTTATACTGTTTAGTTGCTATGATTGCACGGGTCGCCCGAGTCGACTGTGGACCTACTGTAGGGTCTATAAGCTTAATTAGACCCCTTATTGACTGAAATGACTGTATGATTGATACGATTATGCATGTTATTAAGCATGATGATGTCCCACTGAGTTGATACTGTATGCCCTGATTTTATGTATGATATTATGTTTTAGCATGTCATATATGTATACTGCATTGCATTGGGGTGGGGATTATATTGTTCGGAGGAAGTGTACTGAAAGTCCTCGAGCCTAATTTACTGGCAGCACAGCTGTAAACCACTGTCAAGTGCCGCATTCGGTACTTATTGGAGTGTAGGGATGGGTGGGTTAATTATATCCCCACATAGAGTGTAGGGTTGGACGGAGTTGGAGTGTAGAGGCTGGCTGGGTAGGTTTTGATACTGTATATCTGTTACTGTACTGATTGTTGATACTGAAATGGGCCAAGGCCCAAATGCATGACTGCTTCTACATTGCAATAGGCTAAAGCCCTAATTGAGACTGAAATTGTTACTGAAATGGGCTTAGGCCCAGACTATGATTGCATTCTGTATGCTCTTTTATATGGGAATTACACACTGAGTTTTCGTAAACTCACCATTCTGTTTTATCTGTACAGGTAATCCTCAGGTTTAGGTGGACCGGAGCGGCGGAGGACTCGGCGGTGGCCACACGACCCCTTTTTACACTGTTTCGTAATTACTTATGTTTTTTTAAAGTTTTATTTGGGGTATTTTACTGTAATAATGGCCTTTTTGGATTTTTACTTTTAATTTGGGGTTTCTATTATTTTGATTTATAAATGCTAGTAATAGGGATAGTCGAGTTTTCAAAACGAGTCAAACATTTTAACAAAATACGCACAAATATGCAAACTGTTTTAAAAAGCTTCCGCAATAAGTGACGTTTTGAAATTTAATAACGTTTTGAAAGAGAATAACTTTTGAATATGAAACACGTTTGAAATTAATCAACACGTCTTGGAATTAAGCATAAGAGTGTGTAAAGAAGTGATAAAGAAAGGAGGTTCTTGACGACAATTCACTTTTCGAAAAACACTACCATGTGACACCGCCAGATTCAGCCATAACGTCTAGGCCGAGTTTGGGGTGTTACAAGACTGGATCCAAGATGAATAGATCCTAAATTCATTTATGAATTTATTCACTTGTGACGTTCATAGTATGACATACCTAAATCCTGAGTGGATGATGAACTATGTATGCGTTGGGTGTATGACCTCTGCAGTATGTAGTGTAATTCACAATAGTGGAATTCATATCCATTGAAATGGGTAAATGATATCCTCTCATTGGCATTACATGGTTGATGAAAAGTAAACGTGGTCACGGGTCGTTCGTTTTTGTGATGAATAACTTGATTACTATTTGATAATAATTGACTTTTCATAAATGAAGATATAATGGTTACTATGAGATAAAATAGGATTATATTGAGAGAATAGATTGTTGGGAAATATACTAATATTGTAGTAAACATGTAAGTATTTTCTATTTATTTGAACGATGAATAAATAAATAAAGTTAATTTCACATTTCACTATTATGTCTTTTATATTTTGCATGCATAGTGAAATTGTGACAAGCAAATATTAGCTCGTTGATTATCTAAAGTTCAAACTAAAGATAAGTGGAATTGTAAAGAACATTTACATCGCGAGAAAGACAACTTACTTCAGTAGATAATCTAAATGAGTCTGTAATCCCATAAAAGAATCAAAGTGAGCATTTGATTCAAATACATAGAAGGATTATTATGTCGTCTACAATTCCAATTGGAGAGATGGCTAGTCTTGGTTATCGCAGCAGTTGACTCCACGAGTAGAGACATAGATGTATTCAATGGTAGAATGATGCATTAGACTAGAGCCAAAATGAATTAATTCTGAATCTGTTTGTGAATTAATTCACTTGTGACGTTCATAGTGTGATTTACCCAAATCTTGAGTTAGTCACTAACCATGCGTATGCAACTCATGTGCTTTGATATAAGTGAAAGATTATGCTCTAAAGATGATCGAGCCCATAGCTGGTATGTTGGGTACATGACTTGTGCATGGTATGGCTTTACTAGCAACAGTGGAATTCATAACTCAATTAAATAGTAAATGATATCCTCTCATTAGCATTGTGTGGATTGATGAATATGGAACGTGGCCAGGAGTAATTTATCACAGTCATTTGTTGATACTGATCATATTAAATCATTAAGAAGACAAAATGGTGACAATGAGATAAAATAGGATTGTATTTAGTGAACGGATTTAACTTAAATGAATCAAGGATATCATATGAAGGTAACACACACAAGACGAGGTCATTGGACAAAGCAATATGGTGAATTGCTTTCGTAAAGAGTATACAATAAGGAGTTTTCAATCATGGTACTTCTTGTGGACTGACTCCATGATTAAGTAATTGCGAATTATTGAAATGATGCTTCTGGACACAATTACAATCACCAGAGCCTAATTGTATATGTCCAATTGGTCCCTCCGCTAGCTTAACAAAAACTCGATTGGACTGCATTTGAATTAGAAGAAAATTCTATGACTTTGGGAATAATTTAATTGAGTCGATTTATTCGATGTGTAATTAAATTAGGAGGTCATGAGAATTGTTCAACTAGAGAATTTGATTAAAGAATTTTCTTGAAACATTAATTTGGAAAATCTAAGTGATTTTTGAAAAAATTAATTTTGATCAAGTAAAATTAAATTAATTAAATTAATCAAATTAATTAAAATTAATATGGTATTTTTGGAAGTTAATTTTGAAGTTAGATAATTGACCCAATGGGTAATTGAACTTAAAAATTGGATCTGAGATCGTAAATTGGGCTCGGAAGCCCAAAATCAAGACCAAGACTCAAAAACTGGTCGAACCTGGCCCGGTATGTGAAATCGGGTCAACGGTCCCACCGGTGGCGAGACTGGACTGGTCGGGTCGTCATTGACCCGCATCGAACCGCGAGTGGTTGAACCGGCTCGAGTGCGTAAGTGAGTCGCACCGCATCATCGACACTACGGGTGCCTGCGGTGGGCTGCGACGGCGATGTCCCGGTGGCTGACGGCAATTGGTCGTCGGTGGTCGAGCAGTGGAGGAGTTACACTTTTATTGGGACTCTACCAGAGAATTTGATTTTAGATTAATTATTCTAAAAATAATATTATTTTAATAGTTTAATATTAAATTTAATTCAAGACTTATCTTAATAGTATTTTATTAATTTAATATTAAAGTGATTATCTTAATATTAAATTAAATTTAATGTTTATCTCGTAGATAAATATTCTATTATTTTAATAAGATTTAATATTAAATTTAATCTAATATTTATCAAGATAAATATTATATTAATTTAATCTTAAAATGATTAAGTTTAATTATAGTTGAACTCTCTAAACTCTCCTTATATAAAGAGAGCCTTGGGTCATTATTTACACACACTTGAATTCAAGAGAAAGTTGTAGAGAGAAAATTCCCTGAAGAGATTATTCCAGAAAATTTCTAGAGATGTTTTTCTGATTTATAACTTGACCTAAAAGTTTAGAAAAATTTCAAAATTACCCCACTTGTAATTTTTTTGAAAAATTTTCTGATTCGAAGCAAGTTTACAGTCAGCAGACGTGAGCTTAAGGATAGCGGAGAAGACTACTCGATCGAAGCGCTCATCCTAGACGAATTGAAAAGGTAAAATTTTGATTAAGTGTTTATTACTTTAGATATCACAACCAAGATTTTGTTTTGGAAAAAAAATTAAAACTCTTGTTTTTCCTGAAATTTATTTTCCATTGTTTTTTCCAAACTCGTTTTTTCCAACATAGATATCATTTCAAAGAGATCAAGGATATCCTACTTGGGTAATACACTTATGACAAGGTCATTTGATGAACACTGTGTAGTTGTTTTTGTAATGGTATGTCGTTGGGGAGAGCTCAATCATAATACTATAATGGAATGACTTTATGACTAAATGAGTTTATAATTAATAGGCGAAAAGCTAGAATTTAATTATAAATCATTTGAGCCTTAATTGCATATGTCCAATCGGTCCTTTCGCTAGCTCGTTGAAACCAAGAATGAATTGCATGTTGAATCTAATGAACATAGATGAATAGAAATGATGAAATGGAAAAATGGAATTATTTGAAAACGAATGTGGTTTTCTCCAAAATGAAAATGAAAATGAAAATGAAAATGAAAAATGAAAATGACCTGAAAAAATGAATTTATGTTTTTCGAATTAAAGGAAGTTCAAAAATGAAAATAAATTATTTGTTCATAGTTAACTGTTGAATGCAGAAATATTAAATATATTTTATAATAGATTCTTTTATGGTAAAGTCGTTATGATTTTAACTAAATTAGAATGGGGTTAAGAAAATTATTTAATTGGAAATATATTGAAGTTTATTATTGGAAAATAGAAAAACAAATATTGGGTTGGATCAAATTATAAAGCATTGGGTTAAAAGCCTAGGAAGTACTTGTAATTGGATCCGATAACCCTAGTATCATTAACTAGGGTTGCCACTCTCTACATCCTAGTTAGAGTAGGGGTTCCTTTTTCTAGTTGAAATAAACTTCTACAATTTAACAATGGTTCTAACTTCTCTCCCTATAAATAGATGGCACTGGTGGGGCTATTTACACAACTTCAAGATATTGTTATTATGCCGAAAAATAGAGACAATTTATTCTCAACTATTAAATCTATTTTTCCAAAATAACAATTCTGCCGACTTCTATTTGAGAAGAGAATTTTCATTTTCACATTAAAGAAAATGAAACTATTTCTAGTTCTGTGTTTAATTCAAATAGTTTAAGCCCACATTCAAACCAGTTTGTGGTATGAGAATTACGAAGAAGATTGTTTGGTTGAAAGCTGGGAACGACAATGATTCATCTATTCGAAAACACAGGTGAGAATTTGGTCTAGGGTTTATTACTATAAATATCACAAACCGGATAAGTTTTCAAAATTTTTATTTTTGGCTGTGCAAGAAAATCTTTTTCGAACTATATTTTTTCCAATAGGATATCCCTTCGCTGGTGCAAGTTGTAGGGAATACATTATTTGGTTTTGTAAACCCTACGTTAAAACCAAAATCACTTACAGATTGCCCACCGATGTAACTTGATTGCATACCTATATAAGTGTTTCCAACATAGAACATCAGTGTTTGGAAGTTGAAATCAAAATTACTCACAGAATGGCATGTTGGGGTGTCAAAGTTTGGGTTACAAACTAACGCTGACTGCTGGACGAATTGTGCGCCAAAGTTGAAATCGAGGGTTGAAACTAATGAATTCCTTCCCATTGATAATTTCGACATTTCATGATAGGAGCTTTGTAACAATGCTGTGAACCCACCACACAACCACGTGGTTGGACTTTCTGCTTCTTGTTCTATTTCGGCATTAACTAGAAATGTTTTTGAACTCGGAGCACTTTCATCGACATCGACAAAGTTGGCATATAACTCTAGTATAGCTGATCCACTAGAGCAATGTAAATCGAGCATTGCCTCAACCTTCATTTTGCCTCTAAGCTAAAATATATCATATTTAATGGGGTTCCATGATGTTAGATATCTATGTTTCAGGCTCAAAATTTGTAACGCCTCGGATTTTGGGCCTAAAATTTTTGAGGTTTGGTGGGTAGGGTCACAGAGAAGGGTGTGCTTTTGTGTTTATTCTCATGTTTAAGTATTAGAATGGGCCTGCTGGTCTGATGGTTGAGTGAGTGTTAGTGAACTTTTGGGTTATGGGTTCGAGTCGCTGTGTGCATATTTTGGAAGTCTTTTTATTTTGTTTTTTTTATTGAGTGGTTATAATTATTTACTATTTATTATTTTTAATTTGTCTCTGGGATGTTTTCTTTTCCTGGTTATTCTATTTTTTTATTGGTTTAGTTATCTTCTGTTCTTTTCCTTTTTCTTTCGGTCGCTTGGGGGAAAACGATTTCTGCTGTGTAGATATCGAAGAGTTTCACTCCTCCGGCGTCAAATAAGGTCTGGGATTCGAATCTTGTCTACCTTTAATTTTGTGAATTATTGTTTTAGAAATTCTTGTTGTATTCTTAACTATCGATTTTGTGGTGTTAGTTACTGAAAAAGGTTTGGGAATACGACATATCCCGATATACTTCTGTCATCGCGAAGGTTGGGGTTGTTACGATGGCTGAAATAGCGTTTCCTAGCTTGTTTCGCAGTGGTTTCGTGGCCACAGGGGTTTCCACACTGGCGTGTGCTAGTTCACACGGCCGTGTGCTTTTGGGAATTAGGGTTTCTGGGTTAATTTTGGTGCCACACGGCCTAACTACACGGTCGTGTGGTTGACTTGGGGATTTTATCGTTTCTCACACGGCTGTGTCTCTTGGGAACACGAGCGTGTGAGATTGGGGATTAGGGTTTGAGTGATTTGATGCCACACGGCCTGGCCACATAGTCGTGTGGTTAATTTGAGGTTTTATGGATTCCACACGGGCGTGTGTTTTGGACACACGACCGTGTTTGGTGGGGCACACGAGCATGTGAAACCCTCACACGGCCGTGTCAGCCCTATACTCAAATTTAGTGCAAATGGACAGAGAGTTACACGGCTTGTCCCCACGGCTATGTCCTTGGTCCACACGGGCGTGTACCTTAGTCACACGGTCGTGTGCCCCTCTTCACACGGGCGTGTGCCTCTATCACGAGGCCGTGTGCCCCTCCTCACATGAGCTTTTGATCTCCCACACGGCCTAGGCGTTACCACACGGCCAGAGCACACGGGCGTGTGGGATTAAGTCTCTTGTATTGATTTTGTATGCATTTCTGTTCTGAATATGTGCTTTTGTGTGTGTTCTGACCCTTAGCTAAGTTTAGTAAGGGTGTTCAAGACTTGATATCTGTGATGGTTGTGTGTGATGTATGATTTTGAATCTGGTTTGAGGAGTGTGCTACGTAACTGTTCTGACTGATTGTCTGTTAATGTGTCTCTGTTTTGTTAGCTTGAATGCATTCATGCATTTGCATTAAATATTTTGTGAAGAGAAGGAAGACTGTATCTGTACTGAACTGGCAGTTTAACTGCAAACTTATACTTACAGCGATTTATCGCCTTTATCTTATCGCGTCGTCCTTACATTGCGCACTATTATCTGATCTGGCAATTTAACTGCAACATGATTGTACACAGTGGATTACCGCATTGCACTGTACTGTACGTACATCAGCTTTGTTACGTAGCATTATCCGATCGGCTGCATCTTGCGGCGTTCACCAGATTACAAAGATCTGGCACATATGCTAGCCCTGCTGCGTATTATTATCTGAGTGGCTTAGTCCACGTATGTGGAGTGTAGGGTTGGATGGGCCTTCTGAGGTCCTAATTGGTGTGATTGGTTGGATGAGCTTTAACAACTCTTATGAGGTGTGATTGGGGGACGGAGAGGTGTGTTGGCTAGATGGGTGGGTTATATTTATCTGACTGCATTTCATCTACATTTGTCTGTGTGTTTTGACTGCAAGACTGGTTGTCTGTAATCTGTTTGTTTGATCAGCATTTGAGCTGAGTATTTGAGTGAATTTTGATGTGCTCTGGTTGTTAAGTTCTGTTGGGACATTAGTCCCAAGTGTGCGTTCTGACTCCGTGAGTAACTGAAAATCTATTGTGCTAATGTTTTGAATTCTGTGTCTCTGTTTGAGACTTGTTTCGGACTCACACTGAGCTCGAGTAGCTCACCCCCTCTTAGTGTTTCTTTTTAGGTACCCTTTCTGAGTTCTGACGCTGGACTGAGTATGCGAAAATCTCGGACAGTCTCGGTGGAAAATAAAAGATTATCGGTTTATATTTATATGTGGTTAAACGATTTTTGGAATGTAAGATTTTTATAAAGCTATGGTACAAATTCTGTTTTAAGTTTTATACATTTTTATTCCGTTTGTATAAACATATATTTTAACTGAGATTTTTCTGACCGGATTTTAAATGATTAAATGGTACGATGCAACCTGTTAACTTGTTTTGTAAAAATTCACCTACGATCACTTCGGTGGTTAATGTGACATTCGAGATTCGGTCCAAACTTCTAGGCCGGGTTTCGGGTGTTACAAAATTCTTCTCCGGCTTAAACTCGCCACTTTCCTCATAATTTTTGACTGAAGCTCGTACAATTTTATGCTTTAGTTGAAAGCCAATTCTGTAGGTTGGGATGATGCAAAAATGACCCCAATTTTGGTGTCGCAAATTTGACCGTTGTAATAAATAACGACTCTAATCTGTCTACTTATCTTCAACCAAATAATTTGTTTCACATGTTTAAAATGAAAACATTATGTAAAAAAAAGAGTACGAATTATCCAAAAATAATAACAATGAAACTTACTTGAAATAATTTACTTTTTTGGGTCGATTTTTAAAATTTAGGTCTTTAACATAAAGAATCTTCTCCTTATGCAAATCTCCTTATGAAAATAATCTACTCGAAATTTAATTATGGAAGTTATCCAATAGAATGGTGACTCATTTTCTAGCAAATACTACCCCTGTTTATCAAACATAACTTCAAAATGTTGGAAAATGTTGGACATAATATGTCTGAAAAAAGCTTTTAAGAAGAAGCATTTTCCTAAAAATTCTAAATAGTTTTTAAAAAATGCGTTTCGTTAGAAGGGTTTTAAAAAAAAATGGAATGAGATGTCTGAATTTTATTCAAGATTCTCTAGCCCGAGAATCTTTGGTTCAAGGTTAGGGTTATGGTTCTTAATTTTTTTACGGGTTAAGGTTAGGGTTGAAAATAGGAGAGAAGAAAATACGCTCTGTAGGACGCGTTTTTTAGCTGAGGTGGCAGAATGGACGTTGAAAACGTGCCATGTACGACACGCTTTTAGCCTATATGGTAGCCACCTCAGCACAAAACGCGTTTTACAAGGCGCACATTCAAAGTGTCTTCTGCCACCTCAATTGAAAACGCCTCTTGGAAGAAGTGTTTTATTCTCTCCCATTTTCAACCTTAACCTTAACCCGTGAAAAAAATTTAGAACTCAGGAATTTAGGATAATTTTCAAACATCCCGTGAATCTCGAGATAATTTTTAGACATCCTATCCCAGGAATCTCGATCATGGGCTCCCACATTTTTTTTAAATATTTCCCCCTCAGTTTCCTATATAAAAAAGGGTTTTGCTCCCCTCTACTCCATCAATTCTCTCGACTACTGTCCCTTACAAAATAAAGAATTCTCTTCTATATTGTTTTTTTTGTTGAGTGTTGAAATTTTTGGATAGAAAGATTTATTGTATTTATGTTTAAGGGAGACAATATGATAGTTTTAAGGCTGTTTGAGTTCACGGTGATGTAGTGGCGCTCGAAGACCCCTATATTTCGTCTGCCGTATGAGGATCGAACCATCACCTTAGAAGCCCATTGCATTGCAATTTGGGCTCCTAGTTCATGATGGTTATACGGTCATGGGTTGAAGTATAACTAGGGCTCCCAATTGACAATGGTTATGCGGTCACAGGTTGAAGTACAACTTGGGCCCCTAGTTGACGGTGGTTATACGGTCACAGGTTCAAGTTTAATACCATTGGAAGAGGATGCTTTATAAATCTCATACATAAGTTTGAGACCATAATCATACGGAAAAGCTAAGGGGCTTTCCAGTATAAGCAACTTATATTTTTTCCATGTCCACCAAAGTAGTATCCTTAACCTCATTGTTTGAAACCTGTGACAGAGTTGGGGGCAATAGGACTTTTAGATGGAGGAGTGACTGTGGCGTTGGAGAAAAGCTAAAAGTCCTTCCGGGGTGACGACAGTTGCTGTGATTAAAGAGCTCATTAATAACTACAACTATTACCGCCCCGGCTCAAGTTTTAGCTTTCTCTCCATCGCCACAGTCACCCCCCTCCTAAAAGTCCTCTTGCCCCCAACTCTGTCACATGTTTCATATAATTAGGTTAAATATACTGCTTTGGTGGAGATGGAGAAAAAGAATAAGTTAATTATACTGGAAAACCCCTTTATTTTTTCCTATGAATATGGTCATAAACTTATGTATGGGGTTTATAAAGCGTCCTTTTCTAGTATCATGAAACTTGAACCCGTGACCGCATAACCACTGTCAACTGGGCTCCCGAGTTATACTCCAACCCGTGACCGCATAATCACTATCAACTAGGAACCATGGTTATACTTCAACCCATGACCGTATAACCACCGTGAATTGGGCCTGAGTTGTAGTGCGATGGGCTTCTAAGGTGATGGTTCTATCTCGACATGGTAGATGAAATATGTGGGTTTCCGAGCGCTATTGCATTGCCGTAAACTCAAATATACCTTAAAATTATCACAATGTCTACCTCAAACACAAACACAAATAAATTTTTCTCTCCAAATTTCTAACATCCAACATAAAAAAAAAACAATTTTGGGGAGAGAAACAGAAAACACGTTCTGTTTCTCTCTACAAAATCGGCCTATTTCCCTAAATATGGAAAAAATATCCTAAAACCTTAAATATTTTTTAAAATCGACATTTTTATCAAATTTACCCTTTAAAACCTGGTACTTACAAACATTATTCATGCATAATATATATGTAAAAATATCATATAATATATTGTTTTGCATATATTATATAAATAACACAAAACATTAATAACAATATATATTTTATTTGAAAATATTTTACATAACATATAAATATACATTATATATAACAATCCTCCATTTATTTTTCAAAAAAATAATAGTAATTTTTTCTCTGAATATTTTAGTAGTATTTTATCAAAAGTGACCAAGACTTAACTTTTGAAATGAAAGTTAAACATAAAGATATACTTTCGTACCACAAATGTAACGACCCGAAAGTTAGTGATGTCAAAAAATACGGTTTCAGAACTTTATTTCCGTAATTTGAGCTTGTAAGTATATTATTAAATATATTTTAATTTAGTATTCAGATGAATTAAAGTTTAGATAGGTAATTTTGTTAAATTAGTGTTTAATAAATGTATAGGAACTAAATTGTAAAAGTGGTAAAAATTCAATTACTATAAAATTCCTAATTTGAAATATGGAGAAAGGAATAAAGTGGTTATTATACCACCTTAGAAAATATGGTCTACGGTTGGTAAACTAAAGTATAAAAAATGTTATAAAACTTTATTTTAATTAAAATTATAAAATATAAAATAAGATAAAACATAAGTATAATAAAATCTAACAGTGAAAAGAAAGAGAAACCCATTTTTCTTCTTTTTCATCCATGCCGTAGATGATGGGTGAAGAGAAAACTTTCGGCCTTGAGGGTTTTAATTTTAACAACAAAATTATTTAGTATAATTTAGTCATTTTCTTGTAATTTTTATATTTTTGTAATCATGAGAGCTTAATCTATCTAGCTTAGGTATCAATTTGTAAAATTGTTAAAAATTGAAAGTTATCATAGTTGAGAATTGAAAGTTTTAAGTGTTAAATTGATAGATATTAAGTTATATTTGAAAAAGGACTAAATTGTAATGTTAATTGATAGTTTTGTACATTAGGGACTAAACTGAATAAAATGTAAAATTTATTATAGAAATAAGAAATAAGAGGTCCCTAATGGATTTTGGTGAAATTGAAATTGAAATTTGAGTTTTAATTTGAAAGATATGCTAGTCTCGGTTTTAGGGACTAAATTGAATAAATGTAATTAATTGTGAATTGAGTTGGGAATTAGTATTATACATTGTCAGGTTATTATTCGTAGCTAAAGACGACGCGGGAGCAACAAAATGAAAGGGAAAGACAAAAATTGGCGACGAGTTGTTTGAGTTTTCGATAAGTATTTCTATAGTTTAATGCTTACCTAAATTTTGTATTTTTTTGTTGCTTTACATCGTAGATTGTCATAATGAACTATTGAGGATGAATTGAATTGAATTGAATTGGGGTACATTGAGGTTGAACATTGATACAAGGATAAAATGAATAAAGTAGAAGTTATAAATATAATTCACATTTAATTATCCGTATGAGATTTTAGTTGAAGCATATTGAAACATATGATAACTGATGAATTTTGAATTATGAAATATAAATTGGTTGGTATGAAACGAACGGAAGGATGGATGACTTGTAGCCATACGACATGTGAAAGAGTAATTGGGAGGCCATCGTTGCCAGGCAATTCGGGTTGGTAGGTCATTGTTTTCAGGAAATCTGAGATGACAATTGAATCGATAAACCATCGTTGCCGGGCAATCCAGAGTAGTAGCTCATCGTTGCTAGGCAACCCGAGATGACAAAATTGTATCAGTAAAGCATCGTTGTTGGGCAATTAGGGGTGGCAGGCCATCGTCACCAAGAAATCTTGTGTGGCTGGTCATCGTCATCGGGTAATCCAAGATGATAGATTGAAATGAGTTGAAAATGAACTCGTGAGCTCGAAATATCATCGAAAAGATAACACGTTTTGAGATTTTACGTATTAGAAATGTATATTGAATGATGATTTCATGCTTGAGTTATAAGGAACAATATTTTTAGATAACGATTCTGTGTTGTGAATTATACCATCTCCTTATACTGTTTCGGATTTATATGAATACTACTGAGTGATATACTCATCATGCGGTTTATTTCTCGTGTGCAGTATAGGTTCATATCTAAGTTTCAAGCATCCACTTTAGCATCTTATCAAGATTCTTAATTACATAAATTTTGTGCCTCTTGTTTCTAGTTAAAATTGGCATGTACCTAGTGAGTCTTATAAGTGTTTTGGTTTTGCAAATGATGTTAAACATAAATGTTGGTAGGTAAAGTTCATTGTTGGTATAATATGTATATGTTTTTTATATGCATAGGTAAAATAAGTACATGCAAATTATAATGCCTATAGTTTAACTAGTGAGTTGGATAAGGTGTTATGTATGTTATAATGCTATGGATGATGTTTGTTTTATGGAATTAACGTTTTGGAAGGCGATATAGGTGTGTTTTGGACATGTTACAAATGCATTAGTGTAATTGTTGGGATCTAGTGTTTTTAGTTTAATTGATCCGTCATTAACACTTGTAACTTTTTTAATAGAATGATTAATAAAATTTCATTGTTTAAATTATTATATTTCATATACTTAATGATATTTGCATGAAAAGTAAAATATTGGCTCACTGATTACCTAACATTTAACTAATATTAAGTTGCACTATGTGATTGGATCATGATGTGAGAAGACAACTTATGTTAATAGGTAATCTAAATGGTTAGCAGTCTGAAGAATAAAAATTGAATAAATTGATTCAAGAGACTATTATGTTATCTATCAAGTACAATTGGGGGAGATACCTTATCTTGGGTAATTGAGCGAATGACTCCAAGAAAGATACCTTATCACACATAGGTGTGATTGTTTAGACTGACAATACATCGAACAGGACCCGAGTTAAATTTTTCCTAGATCTGTTTGTGGATTTATTCACTTGGGACATTCATGATATGAGTTACCTCAATCTTATACATTGATATCTTAAAAGCCCTACTAGTTCAATTGGTAATAGAGCTGAAAGGTGGTATGTTGGGTATACTACTTATGTATGACATAGCTTTACTTACAATAGTGAAGTTCATAGCCCAATAAAGGTAAATGATACATTCTCACTAACATTGTATGGTTGATAGAAAAGAAATATGGTCACAAGTTATATGTTTAGGACGAATGATTTCTTTACTATGTGTTAATAATAAACTTTTTCGTGAAAGAAGATGTAATGGTTATCATGAGATAGAATAGGATCATATTGGTTGAACGAATTTCACCCAATAAGATGAAGGATATCATATGAGGGTAACACATTTATGACAAGATCATTGGACAAACATAAGTTACTTTCTAGTGTATATAATAAGGCAGAGTTAAATCATGATACTTTTAGTGGATTGATCCCATGACTAAATAATATTGTAATTAATAGATGAAGAGTCAGAACTTAATTATAAATTATATAAGTCCTAATTATATATGTCGAATTAATCCCTCCACTAGCTTAACGCAACCCTTTATGAATTGCATGTGAACCGATACATTGAATAAATAAAAATGATGATAGAGAAATAGATTGCATGTGTCGCTATTTGCAGTGAATGCATTTTCCCACAAAGGACAAAAGATGACTTAATAATTAATTCAATTTCTTTGAATTATTATTTAATTCATTTTAATTAAATAATTGAATTTCAAAGTAAAAATTGAATTAATTATATAACTCAACTATGGGCTCGATCATCTTTAGAGCATAATCCTCCACTTATATCAAAGCACATGAGTTGCATACGCATGGTCAGTGACTAACTCAGGATTTAGGTAAATCACACTATGAACGTCACAAGTGAATTAATTCACAAACGGATTCAATATTAATTCATCTTGGGTCCAGTCTAATGTATCATTCTACCAAAAAATACATCTATGTCTCTACTCGTGGAGTCAACTGCTTCGATAAACAAGACTAGCCATCTCACCAATTGGAATTGTAGACGACATAATAATCCTTTTTAGTATTTGAATCAAATGCTCACTTTGATTCTTTTATGGGATCACAGACTCATTTAGATTAACTACTGAAGTAAGTTGTCTTTCTCACGATGTAAACGTTCTTTACAGTACCACTTATCTTCAGTTTGAACTTTAGATAATCAATGAGTTAATATTTGCTTGTCACAATTTCGCTATGCATGCAAAATATAAAAGACATAAATACAAAAAGCATAATAGTGAAATGTGAAATTAAGTTTATTTATTTATTCATCGTTCAAATAAATAGAAAACAGTTACATGTTTACTACAATATGGGCACATTTCCCAACAATAGGACCTTATGGAAATAGGCGGTCATGTTATGACGTTGGCCCTTTAATGTCGTAATAAGACCAAGTCAGTGAGTTACATTACGATGAGAAACCCTCGAAGCTGTGACGTCAACCCGATATTTGAAAGCTTTACAGTTTGGTCCTTATTTGACCTTGGGTCACCTTAAGAGCTTTCGTAAGCTTGTAAAAGACCTGAAAATAAATGTATATCATTTTATGAATGAATATTATAGCTAATAGCATGTATACATGATTAAATTGAATTGTGGTTGATCGTAGTTACTTTGGCAACAAATGTGGCATCTAATCGCTCGAACTCGGCGATCGGGTTGGGTATGGAGTGTTACATTGTATCCATGAAAGAGTAATTTTTAAGGTTAGATTATGTGAAGGAAAAGTTAAAAATGAAGTTGGAAATGTTGGAAACATGTTTGATTAAATATAAGTTATAATGGTAATTGTGTGTAAATAGGGACTTAATTGTAAGAGATGAGGACTTTTGGATTTATTGATATATAATGATAGTTTGAGGTCTTTAAAGTATAATTATAAAATCCTATTTCGATTCTGTAACGCCCCAAAAGTTAGGGGTTGGTAGTTTTGCTAAATTCATGTTATGCTTATTTGGCTAGCTATTTGAGTGTGATTGGGGGTCCTAAAGAGGTCTGGGTTCGAGTTTGAGCCATGGAAAAATTTTTGTTTTTGACCCTAAAGTGAAGAGGGTTGGCATTTGTAGGGCTTAAGTAAATTGTGTGTGTTTTATTAACACAAGTGGAGTGTGTGGTGTGGTGGTTGGGTGTCAGTAAGAGAGCAAGGAGGGAAGGGGTTCGAATCCCTTGAGTAGCAAAAAGGGGTGACTTTTTATTTTATGTCCTGAGGGAGCAAGAAGTGGAGTTTGAATCAAATTCTACTAAGGGAGTTGGAGAACTGGTCAAACAATTCGAATGGGTGAAGGAGAGGAATTCTAGGAGAAAATGGTGGAGTGGATCAAGGAGTGGGGAGAGTGGGGGAGTTGTGCCGTGTGTGGGAGTGTGTCTAAGGGGGGAAGTGTTTAGGCTAGGGGTGGCTTTTGGAAGAAAATTCGGCCATTTGTGGGAGAGAGTAAATCGAAACTCTTTGGGTGTGCATTTTCTTTTCTTTGCATTTCGGGTTTTTTCTAAGTGACGTTTTGGGTAGATCGTTTCTTTTTTTTCTGGAGTGACGTTTCAGGATTGTACAATTGTCTCTTCTCTTTTCTTGACCATTTCCGAATTCCATTCTAGTTCTTACTCGTTCTTCATTCCCTTGTAGGGGCCGTTCATTGCATCAACAATCCTCTCTTCTTCCATTTCTCTTCTTTGATCCATCTTTAATTCGTTGTTGCTGCTCTTGGTTGCCGAGTCTTCCTTTCCATTCGGCTTTTCTCTGATCAAAGGTATTGGTTTCTTTTCTCTCATCTTCTTTCTTCCCTCTCTTTGCTATGTCAAAACCGAAATTCCTAACTCAACTTCTCTTTGCGTAGGCCGATTTTATTAGGGATCAAGCTTATCTTCTTCTCTGTTCATTCAACATTCGGGTATCGAAAAGTGGTTGGTAAGTGTAACTATGGCCGAATAGGGGGTGGATGGTTTCTCTTTATTATTTTTTGGGTTCCTTAGGGCCGAAAGGCCGTTTCTTTCTTGTCTTGGGACAACATTGCTAACTTTTTCTTTTCGCTAGGGACTAGGTTTTTTAATCGAATGGAGTAACCGAATACTCAATCATAGTGGGGAGTTATCGTCGTTTTGGTAAGTGAAAGCAATGGGTAAAGTGTTTCTGTATCTTGGAGTATCAAGGGTAAAGACTAACTGTTAGTCAATTGTGATCTCAGGTGCTTCAGAAAGTGCTGAGTACCGCAACCTGTAAACAGGTGTGTACTCCTACACCATTGTTTGAGATAATGTGATGTTCTGTGGTTTGGCCAAAAGCCGAAATGCTAAAAAGTCAGAGAAACAGAAACCAAGATCACTCAAGCGTGCGAGCACTCATAGTGATAAACCGTGTCACTAGTGGGAGTGACAGACTGTTGAGAGAGAGTCATAAACACTCTCGTGAAACTGAGGCTGTAATGGGCCTTGTTGAGCTAAGGTGGCTAAATGGGCCCAACGGGTTAATGGGCCCATGTGAGCGAAAACAACGAAAATGAAAGTTGATCGATGCGACTGTGAAGTCCACAGTATCGCGGCTGAAAACGAATGGAATGGGCCACACGAGCGTACGGGCCCGAATGGGCTGGAATTGGGTTTTAGGCCCAATAGTAGCTGTATTGTCCAGAAATGGAAACCGAGTTGCTCGAGGCGACATTAGGCTTTCGGAAAGGCCATGGTAGGGGTAAATGACTGAAATACCCTTGATGGGAAAATTACCATTTTACCCCAAATGACTGTTTTACCCTTAGTAGTAGGATCATCGATGTTTGAATAGTAACTGTGTGATTGATGACTATGATGATGCACTACATACATGATTTAATTATGACATGGCATTTTGCATGGGTTGGGTTATGGATTTGGAGGAAGCACTGTACTGGTGGCTCTGCCACATTATACTGATTTAGTGGCTCTTGCCACGTTATACTGATTTAGTGGCTCAGCCACGTATATTGTTATTAGCAGCTAGTCTGCGTTATTGGTGTGCTGGTTGGGTGGGTTGACTTGGTCCCACAGGTGTGTTGGTTGGTACGGGTGGTGTGTTGGTTGGACTGGGATGGGCACATTTTTATTTTGCATATCATAGGGCTTTGGCCTGCATCATTCATCGAATAGGGCTTCGCCTGCATCGATATTGTATGGGCTTGGGCCCAAATTGTGGGTGTAATAGGGGATTACACACTGAGTTCTCGTAACTTACCATTTTCCTTAACTGTGCAGGTAACCCCCAGCCTTAGAGGATTTGGAGCTGCGAGGGACTCGGAGGTGGCCACACGTGTCTTGTTTCTTCAAAGGGGGTCAATTTAGTCGTTTTACTTTACTTTACTTTACTTTAATTTTGGGTTTAATATTTGCTGTAATAAGGCCATTGGATTTGTTTTAACTTTTATTTGGGATTTCTTTAATTACTGCAAGTTTGTTTAACACGGGGGTTTTTTTTAAAACAATAATAACTGTTTTTAAAATATCACGTTTCCGCAACTGCTTAAAACAAGTTTTCTAAAATCGACACGGTTTTCAAGAAGTAAGATAATACATGTTTTTCTTTGAAAGAGTGTTAACTCGAGTAAATTTATTTTGGTTAACAAGCAACGAACAATAAAAATGAAACGGGATTTTGGACATTTAAGGTTGTGATTTGAAAATATGTTTCCAACGATCACAAGGTTTTCCAAACAACACCTGATGTGGCACACTAGATCCGGTCATAACGTCTAGGCCGGGTTTGGGGTGTTACAGATTCAATCGGGTAAAATGTAAGATACATAAATATTGGATATTAGGTTTTGTAGGGACCTAATTGAATAAATTCATGCATGTTTGATTTTAATGTTATATATATATATATAATATAATTGGTGCTCTCTAAAAGGAAATTACGAAGTCAAATTTCAATTTAATCGGGTAAATTGTGAAATACGGAGATTTCAGACATCATGATTAAAAAGGGACCAAAGTGAATATGAGTATAATATGTTTAATTTGAAATGCTTTATATGTTTAATATTGAGAAGCTGATATTGTTTTTATAACCATATCCTTGAACAAGGATAAATACGAGGACGAAGTGTCACAGGATAACAAAAAGATGAAAACAGGCGACGAATAGCGAAATCAGTTTGTGCTTTCATAGATTGATTTCAATTTATAGCTTATTAAGTAGTTAATTTTACAAGGTAAGGATAATGATTGATCTCATGAACTGTAAGTTATCATTACTCATAAGTTCTGTAACACCCCAAACCCGGCCTGGACGTTATGGCTGAATCTGGCGATATCACATTGAAGTATTTTTCGTAAAATATGTTGTTGTTGAAATCCTTATTTCTATTTAATAACTTTGTGTTATTCAATGATGAGTCTAAAAATGGTCATTCATTTTCAAGCCTGAATCATTGAAAAGTTATTCACTTTTAAAAACGTTATTAATTTTCAAAGCGTCATTTATTGCAGAAGCTTTTAAACCGATTGCGTATTTGAGGAAATTTTGAGAAAACATTTATCTTTCTAAAAACTCGCGGCTTTTCCTACTGCTAGCAGTTATAAACCAAAACCACAATAAAATCCCAAATTAAAAAAAATATAAATCCAAAGGCCCTTATTACAATAAAATACCCCAAAAATTAAGTTAAAATCATAAAATACTAAATCGAATTAGATAGGTCGTGTGGCCACCGCTGAGTCCTCCGTTGCACCGATTCGCCTATGACTGGGGATTACCTGTATAGTTAAAACATATGGGTAAGTTTACGAAAACTCATTGTGTAATCCCATATTAGCAAACAGACAGAAAACAAACACAGTCTGGGCCTAAGCCCTTTTTCAGTATCAGTGACAATTTCAGTTTGGGCTTTGGCCTATCTCAGTACAGAACAGTCATGTTCTTGGGCCTTGGCCCATTACAGTAACATTTATTAGTGCAGTAACATATTAAACAGTATATATGTCCTACCCATCCAACCTCTACACTCCATCTCCGTCCAATCCTACACTCCATGTGGGTATATAATCAACCCACCCATCCCTACACTCTAGAGAGTACCGAATGCGTCACTATACAGTGATATGCAGCTGGGCTGCCAGTAATTTAGGCTCGAAGCCTTTCAGTACACTTCCTCCGATCAATAACAACCCATCCCCATGCAATGCATCATGCCATCATGTCATGTCAAATCATAGTATCGTGTATGTATTCAGTACAGTCTACATAGCATGCTAAAATATAGCCTTACATGTACGTATATGTAAATATATCACACAGGGGCATAACATTCATTTAGTCAATTAGAGGTCTAAGTAAGCTTACCGACCAACAGTAGGTCCACAGTCGACTCGGGCAACCCGTGTAACCTTAGCAGACAAGCAGTGGAAATGGGCCCATGAGCCCATGTTGCTAGCTCATATGGGCCCACACACCTGTGTGGCCCACACGACCCAAAATGGCCTTGGTCGTGCGGATCACACGGCCTGGCCCAATAATTTCCACACACCCGTGTGGTTTGCTTGTGTGAGGCCCACACGGCCCAGTTCAGCCCGGCCCATGAAATCGCACATGGCCAGCTTTGTCGATCACACACCCATGTTTAATCACACGACTCACCACACGGGTAGCCGCATGCCCGTGTGGAATCCACGATTCAAACTTTTCTACTTTTTTCCAATTTTTGATTGTAGAACAGTGTTTACACACACACCGGTCATGAATTCGATGTCGAAACACTTCTTAAGCCCGAATACCTATCAAATGTCATTCAGAGCCGATTAGCGGTTTAATTCATAGGTCTCGACAATCATTAACAGTATTAACTTGACTTACGGCCGAAGAAGACCCTTCGCTAACGCCGTTAAACCGAGAATCACGAGCACCCTAGAACCTTCATTTAGCCAAAATAACGCCACTTAATCACTTAAAGTTGCGCTAAATCGAAACTCACAATCAAACCCAAATACTAAATTCACAAACGTTACCTTCACACTCACCAACGGGTTTCGCACACTTCGCACGCCGATCAAAGATCACCAGTCCGCTGAATAATTCCTACCAACAACAAAACCCCTCTTAAACGATATTCCAAAAAAAAAAAAAAGTCAGAGTTAGCACTCATCGAAACTTACCGAACCCACGGAATTAGGAGTTGAACGCAAGAGAAAGAATGAATCGGCTAAAACAGATGAAAAAGAAAAATGGAGGGAGGGAGAAGGTTCGACCAAAGAAAGGAAGAAGAGAACGTTTGTTAGTGGGGTAGAAGAAGAAGAGAAAATCGGTAAACAATAGGGGGAGAAATGATTTTCGTAGGGAAGAACGAAGTCGGAAAAGAAGAAAAAAAAAGAGAAACTAGTTGGAACCCTTAGCAATATTCGGCCTTCAAGAATGGAAAACAATTGACTGAAGCCAAAATGAGGAGAAAACCAAACCCCAGCCAAAAATTTGAGAGAGCAACAAGGAATTCAATTCGGCAGCAACTCTCTCTTCATATCCCTAAAATCTCTCCTTAAAAACCTCCCTCTTATCTCACCAAAATCCTCTCAACAACCAAAACTAACCCTCACTCAGACTCTTCAGTATTTTGGCTGGACTAAAATACCAACACGGAACAAGTAATAAAATAAGTTCCTCCTTGTTTGCGCAAAGACTCGAACCCCAGACCTCCTGCCCATAAGCTCTCCACTTAAACGCCAGACCAGCAGGCCCATTCTGACATATTTTACCAGTACTTATTTATAAGCCTACTGTCTAAAGATAGGGGTTTATTCAAATAAAAATAATTTTTTTCCCAAGCTAAGGCTTGAACCCAAGACTTCTCAGACATTCCCAGAACACATAACCACTGAAGCAGATAGACATTGTGTCACAAACATACGGAAATAAATATTAAGGATTTTTGGGGCGTTTCAAGTTCCTTTGGATTCACTGCACCTGTGGTGCGGTGGAATCTTTTACCTCATAGCTACAATAACTAATCTCACCGCCATCGCTATTTTTAAAGTCAAGTAAGCATATTTTTAGATATTGCTAAATAATAAATCTTGTATATCTATTTGTGATTGTCGCGAGGCTAGAACTTTTGTCTCGCAATCCTTGCAGCCTTAGGCGTTTCTTGGGTTCATATCTGCCTAAGTCAGCCTAATCCTCACAAAGTGAGAATTATTGATAGAAATTCTCCAAGGTACTAAAAATAAAGTTGAAGCAACTTAAAATGAAAGAGAAACGAAATAACAGAAAAATCCATAAGAAAGTAATGCTCACCAAATTCTCTACTTTTTCGACCCAAACCTTATGATCATCACTCCATTCGGAGTTTTACGAAATTATCTCTGCTTCGGAGCAACCAAAGAAGAAGATGAAGAAGGGAAAAAAATAATACAAAATTGGAAAAAACTTACCCTGGGAGTTCATTTCTCAACTATTTATAGCCATTTACACACGATTTTCAACCATATAGGAACCATCCATTGATAATCATTTTGTCTCCCACTAAGGAACCAATTGGTTCTAGTCTAACTAAACAAAATTTGGAACTTAATTATGTCCAAATCAGCCTCTAAATTTCCCTGATTTTTCAGTAGAAGCCGTCAACTTACGACTTCTTTCAATTTAATACATTAATTATTCCTAATTTTTGAACTTAAGGAAAATCGGGTGTGACAGTGGTTTTGGGATGTCTCGATATTGCGATACCCATTACTCGATATCGCGATATCACTATATCTGGCCCTGATTCTCTTCATTTCAGCACTGTTAAGGGTATCACGAGTTCCATGCTTCGATATCGCGATACCCCATTCTAGGTGATGTTTTCTTCACATTCGGGCCACCATCGACTCCCTACAACATTCAATCAACTTTTTAGGTTCCTCATGGCACGATTGGCCAATTTGGGACTTAGAAATGAGTTAGAACTAATAAAAACAATTTATTAACAACAAAACTACAAATAAAATAACTAAAGAAAAGACACCTAATTTGCTTGAGAATAAGCTCCTTAAGTGTAATGGAGAGTCTAATTTGACGTATCAAATTACGACAGATCACCTGGCTCGAACCCAACCTAGATTGGCCCTAAGCTTGACCGATGAGAACCTCTAATGATGTATTAGTTGCAATGATCTCATGTTTTAATGATCAATTTCTGAATGTTAAGTTAATGTTTTAAGATAGATTGGTATAATGGTTTCGTATAGGTATGATTTGACATTCTTATTGCTTGTAATAAAAATTACATTTTAGCATTTTTACCATTTGGTCTCGAGACAATGAGGTTATTGTCTAGAGAAATCAAGAAAAAAATGATCATTATAGGCATTTTTGGGTAATGGTCTCGAGACATGTTAATTTCCAAGTCTCAAGACAGGTGCTTTTTCATCTTGAGACATCTAAACATCAAACCTAAATTCAAAAAATGGGGGAACTATGTCCCGAGACCTATCTTGAGACATAAAGATGAATTTAATGAGACATAGAGTCCAATGTCTCGAGTCACCAAAACATCGAATGTAAGGATCTAAAATAGGGGAAGCATGTCTTGAGACACATTTTTTTATTTTTGTTAATTTGAGTTGGATTCGAATCCTAACTCTGCAATTGATCCCTAATAATCTCGGGACTTCCTAAATGAGAATGTTGCACATCTGCAATGCTAGATCATACTCGTAACTAAAAATGGTTTGAATTATGTCATGATTATATGTTTAATGATTTTGTAAATGATTTGAGTTAGTTTGAGTTACTTCGGCAACGTAATGTCACATCACACATTTTGGATCTGGCGATCGAGTTAGGTGTAGGGTGTCACAAATTAGCCATTACAGTTTTACGGAACAAGATCAATTAAAGTTATTTACTCATAGATTTTAATACGGTAAAGTTGTCATGACTTTAACAAAATTAGAATTGGGTTGAGAAAATAATTTAACTGAGTGAATTAATGAAATTTATTTTAATTAATTAAATAAATACTATTTTGGGAATAAAAAATTAGTTATTGGATTGGATAAACCATATAAGTTAGTTTGAAGACTGAAAAATACATAGAATTAGACCTAATGCATGAATGGACCCAATAAGCCCATTTAATATGGGATGGGCGACACCAAGGATTCCTAGAAAGGATGTGTCGTTGCCGACCATAGTGAGTCATAGTGGGATTATGTGTAACACCCCTAACTCGAATCCGTCGCCGGAACAGGGTTATGGAACATTACTAGAGATTACAGATCAGACAACAAACATTTCACATTTATACATTATTCATATAAAAAATCAATCATTAAGTCCCTTATATGAACCTCGAGGTTCGAAACATGCATTTGAAAAGAGTTGGGTCTAAACCAAGTACTTAGACAATTTTTCACAAAATTTCAAAATTTTTCTTAGGTACAGAGGTCACACGCCCGTGTGGTCAGGCCGTGTGGTTCACACGGCTAGGGACATGCCCGTGTCTTAGGCCGTGTAACTCTTTGACTTTAGTCACACGGTCAGGTCATACACCCGTGTGCTAGACCTGTGGAGGTGCAGGGGTCACACGGCCAAGCAACACGCCCGTGTACCAGGCCGTGTGATCAATTCTGAGCATTCTGTTTTGACATTTTAGAGATGCAGGGGACACACGGCCAGATCATACGCCCATATGAGACACACGCCCGTGTCTCTGCCCGTATGGACAAAATAAAGCCATTTCTAAGCCTTACTTCTCACCCAAATATGTTTTCCACTTATATAGACATTTTAATACATTCCCAAGTTAATACAAAATGTTCAATCAAGCCAAAACCAAGTCTTATGCATGACTTATCATTACTTATATTCAAGTGTTTAAACTTATCAAATACACACATATACATACATATAAGTATATTTTCTCATTTATGCTTACTTAAAGCCATTTATCATTAGGTTTATATGCTTTTCATCACATAACCATTTCAAACACATCAAACATAATAAGGCCTTATACAATTTCATCAAAATATGTTTAATACTAGCCATTCCAATGGCTAGTTACAACCAAATCATTATCATGCCAACAGTGGCCAAATTAACATATACATGCCATTATAACCATAATTAATTTACCATATATACCAAGATGGGCCAATGGATAGTGTGAGTGATCTCCATCGATGCTTCCTATCCAACGAGCTTCTGAATTACTATAAGACACGGAAAAATAAAACAGAGTAAGCATGAAATGCTTAGTAAGTTCGTATAACATGGTAAATAATTTACCATATATTTATGTTCAAAATAAACATGCAAAGCACTATCAACCAATTTGGTTACAAGCCCTAAACACATATGCTCACCATGTTATCCAAGTAATCACATATAATAGTTCTTAATCATGGATGAACAAAGTCATCAAGCAAGTTCCACATTTCAGTAACAACCAATTCATGTATTATTATATCAGGTAATATCATTTCCATGTATTTCATGTACACACGAGTAATAGTTCGTTTCTAAGTCATACAATCTCATATAAACATCAAGAAACATGTATGGGCTCAATAATAACCAAATTCCCATATACATATAATTTCCACATTACGAATTCATATAACATATACAAATCATACCCATGTATTTCAAGTACATTTTCATAATATTTCTTCTCAAGTTCAGATTATTTCATATCAGAATTTTGCTCATTAAATTAATTGAAATATCAATGAAAACCCAGGAAAATACACTCGAAATGTACAAATCTATAATCATAGGTGAACATATTCATCAGACAAGTTCCATGTTCATATATCACCATATCATACTTCCATATATCATGTATCATCATTTTCGTGTATTTCAGGCAGATACATGTAATAATTCATTCTGTGTTCATATTTTCTCATGTCAGGATTTTGCCCTGAATTTATTTGAAATATCGATGAATATACAGGTAGTACACTCGAAGTGTACAAATCAGAAATCCATCAATTCATGTTTAGGGGTACCCATAAGGGTATATAATCAGGAAGCACACTCTCGAGCTATATATCAAGATGCTCATGTGAGTCATGTAACAGGAAGCTTATCCAGGCTATACCAGGAAACTCATAAGAGTTTTAATCAAGGAGCTAATAGAGCTTATCAGGTAACTCCGAAGAATTATCATCAGGGAGCACCTGATAGGCATTTAATAGGGAATTCAAGCGAGCTTAACAAGACGCTCATTAAGAGCTGCGTTTGTGTCTGCATCATATGCAGGGTCACAACCTATCGAATCATGTAACAGGATGTTCACAAAGACCTGCGGTAGTGTGTAACACATGTAGAATCACTACCGATCAGGATGCTCACAGGAACTGTATAACAGGATGCTCGAGAAGGCTTCTAACATGATGCTTATCCTAGCTATAATATCCGCAACATATGCAAGACTATAATCGATGACGGAAATTATTGTATCCATCCCATTTCATTATTCAAACGGAACTCGTTATTTATCGAGCAATTTCGAGTATGTGATTAATTTCATACATTAAAAATTTATGCAATTCACACAAATACAACATTCAATTCAAACATATTAATATGCATAATTAAGTTACACAAACTTACCTAGACAAATGTTCGTGTACATAAAATCTATTAATCTGACACTTCTTTTTTTCCTCATTCTAACTCCGAATTTGATCTATCCGGATCTATACGAGTAAATTTAACATCAATTTAATACAATTTATACTCAATTCATTCCAATTCATATCTTATGCAAAATTACCATTTTGCCCCTGTACTTTTAATTAATGATGATTTCGTCTTTAGGCTTTGAAAATGAAATTCTTGCAATTTAATCCTTATTTCAAGCCTAGCTGAATTTCTCATATAATATTTACAGCCCATGTATTTCATAAAAAAAAAGAATTTTCCATGAATTTTACAACTTTACAATTTAGTCCTAAAATCATAATTTCATCAAAATTCACTTTACAAAAATTGTTTATCTATCAACAACCTTTCATTTTCTACCATAAATTTCAAAATTTTAGCATACTCATCCATGTCAAAATTTCAATACTTTGATATCTTTAAAAATTGATTCCTAAAATAGATAGATTAAGCTATTCCGATCTCGAAAATATAAAAATTACTAGAAACGGGACAAGATTACTTATCCAATTAAGCCAAGAAAGCTTGATTTCTATTTTCTACGGTTTCTATGTATATTTGGGGAAGAAGATGATATAAAATGATGATATTTTTATTTTTTTAATCATTTATCATCATTTATTATTTCATTTTCCAATTTCATCCTTTTCCTTATTTTATTTTCCATGGATGAATCATCATCCTTAACAACTAAGCATTTTCAATGGTATATTTGTCATATAAGGACCTCCTTTTTAAAGTTCTATAACTATTTAATCCCTTTAGCTGTTCGAACTCAACTTTTGCACTTTGTGCAATTTGGTCCTTTATCAAATTAGACATGTAATCGGTAAAGTTTCTTTATGAAATTTTCATATGACATTATTATCGTACTATAGATCATAAAATAATATTAAAAATAAATTTCTCTTTCAGAATCGAATTTGTGGTCCCGAAACCACTGTTCTGATTTTACTAAAAACGGGCTGTTACAACTCTCCCCCCTTAAAAATTTTCGTCCTCGAAAATTTTACCAGTAAAGAAGTTTGGATATTTCTTTCACTTCACATGCTAGAATTTCAATCAGTCTCTCACTGTAATTGTCAAGCTGGGTTTTAATGTCTATCAAGGAAATACCATATAACAGATCTAATCGATACTGTCGTAGCATATACACATAAATAACATTGTGAATTCTGTCCAACTTTGGTAATAATGCCAATTGGTACGCAATAAGTCCGATTCTTTTCAATGATCTCATATGGCCTGGTAAACCATGGACTTAATTTTCCTTTACGGCCAAACCGAAGAACTTTCTTCCATGACAAAATTTTCAAGGACATTTTATCGCTAACTCGAAACTCTATTTCTTTCCATTTAAGATCCGCATAAGATCTCTGACAATCAGAAGCTGCCTTAAAACTATCTCAGATCACCTTCACTTTTTCTTCGGTTTCTTGGATCAAATCAACTCCATGTATTCTTTTTCTCACTAAACTCAGTCCATTACTATGGAGTTTTACATTTATGACCATACAGAACTTCGTACGGTGCCATTTTAATACTTGACTGGAAATTGTTATTATATGCGAATTTGGCTAATGACAATTATTTCTTTTCCAATTGCCTTCAAATTCTAGAATACAACACCGAAACATATCTTTAAGAATCCAAATCACACATTCAGATTAACCATCCATATAAGGATGAAATGCGGTACTAAATTATAATCACGTACCCGAAACTTCTTGTAACTTGTTTCAGAATCGGAATGTGAACTGTGGATCTAAATCAGAAATAATGGAAACTAGCATACCATGTAATCTGACAGTCTCAGAAACATATAATTCAGACAAACTATTAAGGAAGAAATCCATTCATACCAGGATAAAATATGCAGACTTCACCAAACAATCGACGATTACCCAAATAACATCTTTCTTTTTCAGAGATAGGGGTAATCTCGATACAAAATCTATAGTAACTTTTTCCTATTTCCACTCGGTATTATCACTGGCTGTAATAGTCCTGAAGGTATCAGTACCTGATGTTCAGCTTTAACTTGCTGACATATCTAACATTTATATACAAGTTAAGAATGATCACATTTCATTCTAGGTCACCAGCACATCTGTTTTAGATCGTTGTGCATTTTATTATTCCCCAGATGAACAGACATAATACCACTGTGAGCATTCAAGTAAAATTTTTTGTACAAGCTCTAAATTCTTCTGTACACATACTCTGCCTCTAAATAACAGACAATTATCAGATCCATTCTAAAATTCTAAATCAGAAGTTGACTTACTCTGTATCCGTTTAACTTGAAATTTTGTTATCACTTTTCTGAACTTCATGGCTCACAAGACAAATAGAGACAAACAGAGACTTTCTACTCAGAGTATCTGGAACCACATTCACTTTTTCCCAAATGATATTCAATTGTTAATCAAAATTTTTCAACAGTTCAAGCCATCTACGCTGTCTCAAATTCAAATCTTTTTGCAACATTAAATAATTTAAACTTTTATGATCAGTAAATATATAGCATTTTTCACCAGCTGATAATGTCACCAAATCTTCAGTGCAAATACAATAGCTGTCAATTCTAGATCATGTATCGAGTAATTTTTTTCATACGGTTTTAACTGTCTGGAAGTATAGGCTATTACTTTACCTTTGTGCATCAAAACAAAATCTAAACATTTAACGATGTATCATTGTAAATCACAAATTCCTTACCCGGTTCAGGCTGAACCAAAATTGATGCTTCGGTCTACAGAGCTTTCAACTGATTATAACTTTGTTGACATTTATCAGAATATTCAAATCTTACTTCTTTCTGTAATAACCATGTCATTGGTATAGTTATCATAGAAAACCCTTCCACAAAAATTAAATAGGGATCATATAATAAAGCTATTTCAATTATTAACACCTAAGCTTTGAATTATTCTAAAGCTACAACTATCAGGTAGATTAAAAGTGCTGCAATAGGGTCAACATTTCAACAGTACAGATGAAACAATATCTCAACATCAATGGTTCCCTCCAAATAGAAGAGGAAAACCAAAAGTAGTCCTAATAACAACCAGAGCAGTAATATAACTTCTATAATCTGCGATCCACATTACTGAACCCCCATGATCAAGTCAGGATTTATAATAGTAATAAGTGCAATTACTTCCAGCCAATGAATATCTTTCACAGATAAGATCAAATCATAATAATAACAAGAAAATCGTGGTAATGAAATCCAAAATGTAAAGCTTTACTAAATTTTCGAGAATACAATCCATATTGAATGATAAAGAGATTGATGATATCCCAGAGAAAGTCCAGAAGAATAATATTGTTCATACGCACTAGAAACAGTCGTGATAGAGATAGTGTAAATTGCATATTTGCAATCCATAGCTTCAACCAATAGAAATAGAAAATAATATCATATGAATCTTATCATCAATTCTTCTCTCAAACATAATTGATTAGAAAACCAAAGGAAGATAAAGCAATACCGCTCATGAATCAACCAAACTTACAATAGTTTCCATCTAAAATTATAATTGGCCAGCCTTTCTATATGCTAAGTATATCATCTGAATCTGAACAGTTACATATATATCTCTGAGAATAACAGAACATATAAATACTCAGAAGAGATCGCTATAAAATACCCGATTATATCAGCTGCATTCAGATATCTTTGAAATTTTATTACTATTCCACTGACCACTAATGTCATCAATAATCTCACATTATCCAGTTCACTAAAGAAACCAATTTAGAAGAAATTTCTGGTTAACCTGAATAAATCGATTACTCGTGAATAACTTATTCCTTAATAACAACATTGTATATCCCGAATAATCTTCAGAATAATTTGATATCTCTTCTAAAACCATATTTACTTACTAACCCATTCTCAGCTCTAACTGCATTATTAGTCATTCAGCCACTGAACTTTTCAGTTTCACACTTATGAACTTAATCAATATAAATCTTGTGAATTTCATTGTATAAAACTGTACTGGTAAAGGGGTGGAGATCGTAAAGCCTCAATATTTTACTTTCATATATATATATATATACATATAACATGACATTTATCATCAACATGTTTATTACAAACATTTATTCATACCTTTATGAATCCCGTTTCATCATAAGTAACATTTTTACTCAGACACTTGAGTATTGCTTTTAGCATTATCGAAATTAGCTCGGTTGGGAGATATCACACTATCACAAGTTATATAATGGCATGTATTTCTAGACTTCACATATGCTACGTTCAGTCCGAGAACTGACTAAATCATAGCTCTGATACCAATAAATGTAACACCCCTAACCTAAATCTGTCGCCGGAACAGGGTTATAGAACATTACTAGAGATTACAGATCAGACAATAAACATTTCACATTTATACAGTATTCATATCAGAAATCAATCATTAAGTCCCTTATATGAACCCTCGAGGTTCAAAACATGTATTTGAAATGAGTCGGGACTAAACCAAGTGCTCAGAGAATTTTTCGCAAAATCTCAAAATTTTTCTTAGGAGCAGAGGTTACACGCCCGTGTGGTTACGCCGTGTGGTTTACACGGCCAGGGACATGCCTGTGTCTCAGGCCGTGTAACTCTCTGACTTCGGTGACACGGTCAGGTCATACGCCCGTGTGCTAGACCGTGTATAGGTGCAGGGGTCACACGGCCAAGCCACACACCCGTGTACCAGGCCGTGTGATCAATTCTGAGCATTCTGTTTTGACATTTTAGAGATGCATGGGACAAATGGCTAGCTCACACGCCCATGTGCTAGGCTGTGTGTCACACACGGCTAAGACACATGCTCGTTTCTCTGCCCGTGTAGACAAAATAAAGCCATTTCTAAGCCTTATTTCTCACCCAAATATGTTTTCCACTTACATAGACATTTTAATACATTCCCAGGTCAATACAAAACGTTCAAATCAAGCCAAAACCAAGTCTTATGCATGACTTATCATTACTTATATTCAAGTGTTTAAACTTATCAAATACACACATATATATACATATAAGTATATTTTCTCATTTATGCTTACTTAAAGCCATTTATCATTAGGTTTATATGCTTTTCATCACATAACCATTTCAAACACATCAAACATAATAAGGCCTTATACAATTTCATCAAAATATGTTTAATACTAGCCATTCCAATGGCTAGTTACAACCAAAGCATTATCATGCCAACATTGGCCAAATTAACCTATACATGCCATTATAACCCTAATTAATTTACCATATATAAAAAGATGGGCCAATGGATAGCGTGAGTGATCTCCACCGATGCTTCCAATCAAACGAGCTTCTGAATTACTATAAGACACAGAAAAATAAAATAGAGTAAGCATGGAATGCTTAGTAAGTTCGTATAACAGGGTAAATAACTTACCATATATTTATGTTCAAAATAAACATGTAAAGCACTATCAATCAATTTGGTTACAAGCCCTAAACACATATGCTCACCATGTTAGCCAAGTAATCACATATAATAGTTCTTAATCATGGATGAACAAAGTCATCAAGCAAGTTCCACATTTCAGTAACAACCAATTCATGTGTTATTATATCAGGTAATATCATGTCCATGTATTTCATGTACACACGAGTAATAGTTCATTTCTAAGTCATACTATCTCATATAAACATCAAGAAACATGTATGGGCTCAATAATAACCAAATTCACATATACATATATTTTCCACATTACGAATTCATATAACATATACAAATCATACCCATGTATTTTCAAGTACATTTTCATAATATTTCGTCTCAAGTTTAGATTATTTCATATCAGAATTTTGCTATTTAAATCAATTGAAATATCAATGAAAACCCAGGAAAATACACTCGAAATGTACAAATCTATAATCATAGATGAACATATTCATCAGACAAGTTCCATGTTTATATATCACCATATCATACTTCCATATATCATGTATCATCATTTTCGTGTATTTCAGGCAGATACATGTAATAATTCATTCCGTGTTCATATTTTCTCATGTCAGGATTTTGCCCTGAATTTATTTGAAATATCGATGGATATACAGGTAGTACACTCGAAGTGTACAAATCAGAAATCCGTCAATTCATGTTCAGGGGTACCCATAAGGGTACATAATCAGGAAGCACCCTGGATGTAAGTGAGTAGGCTTTAAGAATATTGTTGGGGAAATCATGACGCAAGGAAGCATGTGGCCTAGTGGTTGTGGCGTCATTAAGGTTGTAAGGGAGCCTGGGTTCAAGTCTTGGCCCTTGCAGAATTTTTAAATTTTGCTCTTAAAAGAATCTGGGCACTGGCACTTAGACTTTATTAATAATAACGCTGGGTTAATGACACAAGAGGAGCTTGTGGCCTAGTGGCAAGTGGCGTGTGGAGTAACAGAAAGGTTTGAGCTTTAAGTTCTGGGATAAGCAAGGGAGTGTTTATTTTGCAGTTTGGACGGCCAGAGTTTGTGTTGCAGTGAAAGTCTGATGGATGAGAGGTTTGAATTGGTCATAGAGGGATTTTAGGGGCAAATTATGGAGAGAATCAAGGATTTTCAAATGTGGGTGTGTTGTAGCCGAATTAGGAGACTTGTTTGTGCAAATTCGGCTATGGGGTTTCTTGAAGGCTTCTCTCTACTGTAGGTCAGTTTTGGCATTTTTTTTCGGTGTTTTAGGTGTGCCGAACTTTCAATATACCATTCATGCATTTTTTTCTCCCTGCTATTAGCCATTCATACACTTCTTTTGTTCGGTTTAGCACTTCTTCTACAAGCACTTGGTTGGCGGAATCTCTGCTTCTCTTCCCCTTTCTCTTCATTCATTGTTTTTCTTCTTTTCCCTTTTTCCCCTAAGCCGAATATCATCACTTCTCTTTTTGTTTCTGTTTCCTTTTAGCTTATGAACCGAACCTTTCCTCTTAATTAGTTCTGTGGTGACCGAATTCTCTCTTTCCCTTGCTGTTGCTGTCCTGCAAGTATTCCTGATATCAGTAAGCAATTATATTCTTCTCTTTTCGGTTTAAAATTGTTCTCTCCTATCCTCTTTCTCTCTAAAAACTGAATATGTCTTTCTTTCATGCTCTTTGATGGCCGAATGGTGATCCCTTCCTTTTAGTGTGGTGATCGTTGGATTTAGGTTTTCCCGAGGAGTGGAGAAGCGCAGAGGTTTTTCACCATCAAACTCGTCTCTCGTTAAGGGTAAGATCAATACCCTACTCTTAGATTAGGTGAATATCCCAATTGGTTGGTAAGTAGCAATTGTGGATTAAGGCCACACATTAGATCACTGTTTTGATTAATAAGAACTGATTTGCCACAGATATTTGGTGTAGGCGTATGATCAATCCTGATCTGTGGCCTTAACAGATTAAAGTATGTCATCAAGCAAGGTTGGCGCTCGAAGGCAGTGTGCAAGTGTTCACAAGCAGGTGTGTAACGGTACCCTGTATTTGATAGTCGGTGAGAAGGCCGATAGAGTGTGTGTAATCACACCCCATTTTACCGTGAATCGACGAAAAGCCGAAAAGCTAAAACTTCGGCATTTGAGCCTCGCAAGAGTGCGAGCAATCGTGTGGTAAATCGAGCCCATCAGTATGGGTGCTAGACTGTAGAAGCCACCACGAGCGTTCTCCTGGGCTTAGGTCGTAATGGGCCTTGTTGGGCCGAGATGGGCCATGTGGGCCCAATGGGCTCCTAAGCCCTATATGGGTAATATTCACGATAGAGACAACTAATGGATTGGGCTGTGAAAGTCGCATAGTCGTGATTGAAATTGGGCTGAATGGGCCACACGAGCGTGTGGGCCCACTTGGGCCAGATATTTGGCTTAAGCCCATTTACACTGTTTTGACCTTATATGTTACCTGTGTCGCTCGAGACCTTCGGGAAGGTCTTAAATTGACTGAAATACCCACAGAGGATAAATTACTAAAATACCCTCGTTTGTAAAATTACTGAAATACCCTCGATTTATAAAATTTTCGAAATACCCTCAGTTTGTAAAATTACCGAAATACCCTCGATTTGTAAAATTACCAAAATACCCTCAGTTTGTAAAATTACTGAAATACCCTCGATTTACAAAATTACTAAAATACCCCTGTAGGGTAGAATTACTAAATTACCCCTGAAGGGTAGGATTACCGAAATACCCTTATAGGGTAAAATGACTATTTTGCCCTTGTGGGTAAATGACTGACTTAGACTATGAATTAGACTAATTTGACTGTGATTGCATGACTGTGTTTAACTGACTTGGCTGTGGGTGTATGACTGATATGATTTTAATACATGTCTAAATGTTTGTTACTGAGCATGGCCATTTTGCATACACGTGTAATGATTGAGCATGATATACACGACATATTGCATGACGTTGGGACATTGATACGGAGGAAGTTCTGATAGGGTCGCACGGGTCACATGACGACAGTGGATCCAGTATTGATCAGTTAAGGTCGCACGGGTCGCCCGAGACGACTGTGGACCGACGGACGGCTTAAAGTCGCGTAATCTGATTATGGCTCTGTGCCAACCTAAATATGGCTCTGTACCATCTTGTTTATGGCTTTGTGCCAACCGTATTTACCCGTGGCTATGTGCCTAACATATATATCGATGACTCTGTGTCGATCATATTTACCCAAGGCTGTGTGCCGATAATAGCACCGTCGCTGATGGCTATATGCCAAGCCCAATACAGTTACTGATGGCTTTGTGCCAATTATAATATCGCTACTGAAGGCTTAGAGTCGCATATATTTTCTGGCAGCTTCGTCGCGATTTCAGTTAGTGCCGAAATCGGTGCTAACATTGGGGTGTTGGCTGGGTGGGTTGATTTTATCCCCACGTAAGTGTAGGGTTAGTACGGGTGGTGTGTTGGCTGGATCGGGATGGGATGTATCCTCATACTGTTGCATATCTGTTACGAGATCTGTCACTGTACTAGGCTTAGGCCACTTGTTCTGTTATTGGTTTGGGCTAGGCCCAATTGCTTCTGCTATGGGCTGTGACCCAAATGATATTGTAGTGGGCTTTGACCCACGTATGCTCTGAATCGACTATCTTCATTATTATTAAAGGGCTTTGGCCCGCATCGTTATAGGTTCTCGTCACATATCTTGATCGTTACTCTAATAAGGGGATTACACACTGAGTTTTCGTAAACTCACCCCATTTTTAACTGTGCAGGCAATCCCCAGCCTTAGACGGATCGGTGCTGCAAGGGACTCGGAGAGGGCCACACTGCTTATGATTTCTATTTTGATTATTTACATTCAAGTATTTTGATTCGGGTTGTAATAAGGCCTCTTAAGTTTCTGGATTTTAAGTCCGGGTCCTTCTTTACTTTGGTTTATATCGATTAGAAGTAAGTCACGATTTTCCAAAATGATAACTATTTTTCAACAACACTACGTTTTCGCAACATTTTTGGAATGGTTTCGCGACTTATACTTTTTCGTAAATCGATTACTCTCAAAAATGAGCTTTAGCATCTAAAAAGATATTTTGGGAGTAAAATTAGTAATCTTTTAATATACAAAGGTTTTTCAACGTAAACATGGTTTCTGAAAAACACTTCAATGTGACACGCCAGATTCGGGCCTAACTTCTATGCCGAGTTTGGGGTGTTACATTTAGTAGTATCAGAGCCAAGTTGCAAAACTTGGCTGTGGATTGGGTTTTAAAATTAAATTTCTAAAAGAATTGTTTCAAAGGATTTGAAAAGATTTGGGGTATTCAAAATGTTTTCTGAATGTTTTTTTAAAAGTGTGGTTGACCGAGTCTCCGGCGCCGAATCTGCAAGTTTCCTTGATACTGTTATCTGTTTAAAACTGAGACACTTGAACTTAGATTTTGTATTCTGTGTATGTTTGGAAATGTTTGGATGTGGCGTTGGATATAGAAATTAGTTGCGTGTGGGATATCTATCTGCTTTAATGGTTAGGTGTTTTGCGTATATGTAGGGAGTTCTAAGTTCTAGTTAAAATATGATAGGGATATTAGAATCAGAGTGTGCAGTGGCAGCGTAGTGGTGTAACCTGTGTTGTGCGACTATTATATAGTTGGAAATTTCGAGGATGAAATTTCTTTAAAGGGGTAGAATTGTAAAACCCTGAATTTGGGCCTAGTAGAATTGGGCCTATTGGGCATTGGGCATGAGAGCGTTTAAAATTTTTGAGAACAAGAGAACGACACTAATGCAAGTTGGACCTATTAGGTGAGTGATTTTGGAAGGTTAGGGGGCTTCCATGAAGTTTTGGGTTCAAACCTGGGCTTTAGGAAAAATTTTGGTTTAGGTGAATAAAACCCTGGATGTAAGTGAGTAGGCTTTAAGAATATTGTTGGGGAAATCATGACGCAATGAAGCATGTGGCCTAGTGGTTGTGGCGTCATTAAGGTTGTAAGGGAGCCTGGGTTCAAGTCTTGGCCCTTGCAGAATTTTTAAATTTTTCTCTTAAAAGAATCGTGGCACTGGCACTTAGGCTTTATTAATAATAACGCTGGGTAAATGACACAAGAGGAGCTTGTGGCCTAGTGGCAAGTGGCGTGTGGAGTAACAGAAAGGTCTGAGGTTCAAGTCCTGAGATAAGCAAGGGAGTGTTTATTTTGCAGTTTGGACGGCCAGAGTTTGTGTTGCAGTGAAAGTCTGATGGATGAGAGGTTTGAATTGGTCATAGAGGGATTTTAGGAGCAAATCGTGGAGAGAATCAAGGATTTTCAAATATGGGTGTGTTGTAGCCGAATTAGGAGACTTGTTTGTGCAATTTTGGTTAGGGGGTTTCCTGAAGGCTTTTCTCTGCTGTAGGTCAGTTTTGGCATTTTTTCTCGGTGTTTTAGGTGTGCCGAACTTTCAATATACCATTCGTGCATTTTTTTCCTCCCTGCTATTAGCCATTCATACACTTCTTTTGTTCGGTTTAGCACTTCTTCTACAAGCACTTGGTTGGCGGAATCTCTGCTTCTCTTCCCCTTTCTCTTCATTCATTGTTTTTCTTCTTTTCCCTTTTTCCCCTAAGCTGAATATCATCACTTCTCTTTTTGTTTCTATTTCCTTTTAGCTTATGAACCGAACCTTTCCTCTTAATTAGTTCTGTAGTGACCGAATTCTCTCTTTCCCTTGCTGTTGCTGTCCTGCAAGTATTCCTGATATCAGTAAGCGATTATATTCTTCTCTTTTCGGTTTAAAACTGTTCTCTCCTATCCTCTTTCTCTCTAAAAACCGAATATGTCTTTCTTTCATGCTCTTTGATGGCCGAATGGTGATCCCTTCCTTTTAGTGTGGTGATCGTTGGATTTAGGTTTTCCCGAGGAGTGGAGAAGCGCAGAGGTTTTTCAGTCATCAAACTTTGTCTCTCGTTAAGGGTAAGATCAATACCCTACTCTTAGATTAGGCCAAATATCCCGGCAATTGGTAAGTAGTAATTGTGGATTAAGGCCACACATTGGATCACTGTTTTGATTAATAAGAACTGATTTGCCACAGATATTCGGTGTAGGCGTATGATTAATCCTGATCTGTGGCCTTAAGAGATTAAAGTCTGTCGTCAAGAAAGGTTGACGCTCGAAGGCAGTGCGCGAGTGTTCACAAGTAGGTGTGTAACGGTTCCCTGTATTCGATAGTCGGCGAGAAGGCCGATAGAGTGTGTGTAATCACACCCCACTTTACCGTGAATCGACGAAAAGCCGAAAAGCCAAAACTTTGGCATTTGAGCCTCACGAGCGTGCGAGCGCTCGTGTGGTAAACTGAGCCCATCAGCACGGGTGCTAGACTGTAGAAGCCACCACGAGCGTTCTCGTGGGCTTAGGTCGTAATGGGCCTTATTGGGCCGATATGGGCCATGTGGGCCCAATGGGCTCCTAGGCCCCATATGGGTAAAATTCACGATAGAGACAACTAATGGATTGGGCTGCGAAAGTCGCATAGCCGTGATTGAAATTGGGCTGAATGGGCCATACGAGCGTGTGGGCCCACTTGGGCCAGATATTGAGCTTAAGCCCATTTACACTGTTTTGACCTTATATGTTATCTGTGTCGCTCGAGACCTTCGGGAAGGTCGTAAATTGACTAAAATACCTATAGAGGGTAAATTACTAAAATACCCTCAGTTTGTAAAATTATTGAAATACCCCCAGTTTGCAAAATTACAGAAATACCCTCGGTTTACAAAATTATTGAAATACCATCGATTTGCAAAATTATAGAAATACCATCGATTTGCAAAATTATCGAAATACCCTCGATTTATAAAATTACTAAAATACCCTCGATTTGCAAAATTACTAAAATACCCTTAATTTGTAAAATTACTGAAATACCCTCGATTTGTAAAATTACTAAAATACCCTCAATTTGCAAAATTACTAAAATACCCCTGTAGGGTAGAATTACTGAATTACCCCTGAAGGGTAGGATTACCGAAATTCCCTCATAGGGTAAAATGACTATTTTGCCCTTGTGGGTAAATGACTGACTTAGACTATGAATTGGACTAATTTGACTGTGATCGTATGACTGTGTTTAACTGACTTGGCTGTGGGTGTATGACTGGTATGCTTTTAATACATGTCTAAATATTTGTTACTGAGCATGGCCATTTTGCATACACGTGTAATGATTGAGCATGACATAAACGACATATTGCATGGGGTTGGGACATTGATACGGAGGAAGTTCTGATAGGGTCGCACGGGTCGCATGACGCATCGTGGATCCAAAGATTGATCTGTTAAGGTCGCGCGGGCCGCTTTCGACGATCAGAGACCGACGAGACGCTTAAAACCGCATAATCTGATTATGGCACTGTGCCAACCTAAATATGGCTCTGTGCCATCTTGATTATGGCTTTGTGCCAATCGTATTTACCTATGGCTATGTGCCTAACATATATATCAATGACTCTGTGTCGATCATATTTACCCAAGGCTGTGTGCCAATTATAGCACCGTCGCTAATGGCTATGTGCCAAACACAATACAGTTACTGATGGCTTTGTGCCAATTATAATACCGCTACTGAAGGCTTAGAGCCGCGTATATATTCTGGCAGCTTCGCTGCGATATCGGTTTGTGCCACAACCCGTGCTAACATTGGTGTATTGGCTGGGTGGGTCGATTTTATCCCCATGTAAGTGTAAGGTTGGTACGGGTGGTGTGTTGGTTGGATCGGGGTGGAATGTATCCTCATACTATTGCATATAGGTTATGAGATCTGTCACTGTACTAGGCTTAGGCCACTTGTTCTGTTATTGGTTTGGGCTAGGCCCAATTGATTCTGTTATGGGCTATGACCCAATTGATATTGTAGTGGGCTTTGATCCACGTATGCTCTGAACTAGACCGTATCATATCAAGTTAAAGGGCTTTGGCCTAGACTGCTTTGTTACATTTACAGATATCTTGATCGTTACTCTAGTAAGGGGATTACACACTGAGTTTTCGTAAACTCACCCCATTTTTAACTATGCAGGTAATCCCCAGCCTTAGACGGATCGGTGCTGCGAGGGACTCGGAGAAGGCCACACACTGCTTATGATTTCCATTTTGATTATTTACATTCAAGTGTTTTGATTCGGGTTGTAATAAGGCCTTTTAAGTTTCTGGATTTTAACTTTGGGTCCTTCTTTACTTTGGTTTATATCGATTTGAAATAAGTCACGGTTTTCCAAAATGATAACTGTTTTTCAACAGCACTACGTTTTCGCAACATTTTCGGAATGGTTTCGTAAATCGATTACTCTAAAAAATTAGCTTCAGCAACTAAAAAGATATTTTGGGAATAAAATTAATAATCTTTCAATATACAAGGGTTTTTCAACGTAAACATGGTTTTCAAAAAATACTTCAATGTGACACGCCAGATTCGGGCCTAACTTCTAGGCCGGGTTTGAGGTGTTACAGCAATGGATAGCCATTTAATAGGGAGTTCAAGCAACAGGACGCTCATTAAGAGCTGCGTTTGTGTCCGCATCATATGCAGGATCACAACCTATCGAATCATGTAAAAGGACGCTCACAAAGAACTGCGGTAGTGCGCAACACATGCAGAATCACTATCGATCAGGATACTCGCAGGAACTGTATAATAGGATGCTCGAGAAGGCTTTTAACAGGATGCTCGTCCGAGCTATAATGTCCGCAACATATGCAGGACTATAATCAGTACGAGAAATTATTGTATCCATCGCATTTCATTATTCAAACGGAACTCGTTATTTATCGAGCAATTTTGGGTATGTGATTAATTTCATACATTAAACATTTATGCAATTCACACAAATACAATATTCAATTCAAACATATTAATATACATAATTAAGTTACATGAACTTACCTAGACAAATGTTCGTGTACATAAAATCTACTAATTCGACACTTCTTTTTTTCCTCGTTCTAACTTCGAATTTGATCTATCTGGATCTATACGAGTAAATTTAACATCAATTTAATACAATTTATACTCAATTCAGTCCAATTCATATCTTATGCAAAATTACCATTTTGCCCCTATACTTTTAATTAATGACGATTTCGTCCCTAGGTTCGGAAAATAAAATTCATGCAATTTAATCCTTATTCCAAGCCTAGCCGAATTTCTCATATAATATTTACAGCCCATGTATTTCATAAAAATTCATAATTTTTTATGAATTTTACAACTTTACAATTTAGTCCCAAAATCATAATTTCATCAAAATTCACTTTACAAAAGTTGTTTATCTATCAACAACCTTTCATTTTCTACCATAAATTTCAAAATTTCAGCATACTCATCCATGGAAAAATTTCAATACTTTGATATCTTTACAAATTGATCCTCAAAATAGATAAATTAAGCTATTCTGATATTGAAAATATAAAAATTACTAAAAACAGGACAAGATTACTTACCCAATTAAGCCAAGAAAGCTTGCTTTCTATTTCCTAGGGTTTCCATGTATTTTTGGGGAAGAAGATGATATGAAATGATGATATTTTTGTTCTTTTATCATTTATCATCTTTTATTATTTCACTTTCCAATTTCATCCTTTTCTTTATTTTATTTTCCATGGATGAATCATCATCCTTAACAACTAAGCATTTTTAATGGTATATTTTCCATATAAGGACCTCCACTTTAAATTTCTATATCTATTTAATACCTTTAGCTATTAGAACTCAACTTTTGCACTTTGTGCAATTTGATCCTTTATCAAATTAGACATGTAACCGGTAAAATTTCTTTACGAAATTTTCACATGACATTATTATCGTACTATAGATCATAAAATAATATTAAAATAAATTTCTCTTCCGGAATCGGATTTGTGGTCCCGAAACCACTGTTCCGATTTTACCGAAAATGAGCTATTACATTATGTATTTTTTATTAAAATATTATTATTTTGTCTCCTCTTGTTCAAGAAGAACTCTTATGATTTTTCCTATAAATAGGAACTATGGGCTAGGTCAAAACAAACACATCATTGAGCGTAGTTACTTTGCTAGAAAATAGTGAGATTTATTATCCCTAAATAAATTCTATTTTTTAGAAAACTTGAGTGAGGTTTCTTGCCCATAGAGAAAATTAAATTTCCCCATTGAAAAATAAGAAAATTTTCATTGTTTGATCAGTTTGTGAATTAGAATATACTTTCTAAGCAAACCAAGGGTTTAGGAATAGCGAAGAATATCATGTTGGTTGGAATCCGAGAAACGACCAGAACCGTTAAGCCGAAAACGCAAGCAATAAGTTAGTAAAGTTTATTGTTATAGGTAGCATAAAATCTTGAATTTTAGAACAATTTTAAATTTCTGTTGTGCAAACAAACATGATCTCTAAATGATTTTTCCAACGTCTATTTGCATTGGCGAGATCAGAAGTAGTTTTTACAACATTCACTTCACTCATATATTGTAAGCTATGAGTCTTGTTAAGGATAGTAAATCCAACCTACTCATTGTGAAATAAAGAGCATCGACCAAGTTTGAGACTTTGTTAGAATAGTCTTTGCCCCAACTACTCTAAAAATGTTTTATGCACTTGAAAATGTCAACCTCATTAATATTTCACTCCCGATAAATCTTACTAATTAAGATGCCTTTGTACTCTAATTCATATAAATTTCTAAAAAAATAATATCTTTAATCAACATCAATTATGATAGCGAAAAGTTTAGACAATACTGTCTTTATTTACTGGTAGTAGTTCCATACTTCTCATAGTCTTATTTATCTTTTTACTTGATAATGGCTTAGTAAAGTGGTGGTCAATCAACCTATTATTAGTGGCTAATTGCTTGAGCTCTATTTTACCTCTTTTCAACACATCTCTTATACAATTTTCTCTCATAATATAAATTTTATATCTAAATTGCACTTTAATTATAATCTCAAGTTTACAAATTAAACAATAATGGATGTTTATCTTCTCAAAATTAACATACCTTTTAACAAGAAGACTTTGATTTTAACTCATTCAAATTGTCTTACCTTATCTTCTTGTCTCCTATATCATCACCAACATCTCTATACATTCACTTGATTGTTGTTTAAGTTATAGCAAATAAAGCTCTCATATCTTTAATAACAAGAGAAAAGATTTCAAGTAGTCCATATATTTGTATTATAACTTTAAAATGTACTATCATATTTTCTCAAAAATTGTAAAGATAGAATCAAGTCATTTTGGATGCTAAACTATAATGCAAAACCTTCATTTATAGTTAATCAATGGGTAAATAAGTCTCTTCCAAAAACCCATAACTAAGAATTTGATTTAAGACCAAATAATTAGTTCAACAAACATTTTTATCATTCAAATTTTTTAAACTAAAATTTGAATAAAAAGTTTTTTAATTAAAAATTTAATAGATATTTTATATCTTTTAAATTTAAACTATTCAATGAAAAGTTTCTTTGAATTGTTGAAATTATTTGAGGTAGAAAATAGGAGTAACACGGTTCAAATTCATACGAAATAGGTGTCTGACAAGAGTTTTAACCACCATTCCATTCAAGTCAAGATAAACTTTTAAATCTTGTTACCCACAAACATTATTCATGCATACAATATATATGAGAATAGTATAATTCAACTCTCTTATTTTTTTCAATTTAAAAATTTTAGTCTAATCATTATTATCATTGTTTTTATCAAAATTTGTCAATTTCTCGTATTAATGTTATGTTATTGACAAAAAAATAATTATAGTTTTAATGATTAAATTAAAATTTTTCAATTGAAAAATAAGAAAAATGTTTAAATTTTATTTATATACATGAACTAAAATCATTTTAAAAAAGAAGAAGAAAAAAACAAGTCTTTACATTCATTTATGCAACACATAAAATAAAAATGATGAAATTTGGGCATCCTTGTTAATTTCATAGTACCATTAACATTTCTTTGTCTTGTTTCTTATCTTGGAATTTAATGAGGGAAACCATACATGGAATGTGTAGAAAGCATTTGGAAAAGGTGGAGATAGTGACAATTGACATATTGCCTTGCCAATTTCCATTGCCAATCAAAAAATAGAACATTATAAAAACTTGTGGATGGAGATGGTTTAAAGATAAGGTTTATGGGGTCACATCTCACATAATTTTTTTATTCATTCGATTATAAAAAAAAAAGTTATAAATTAAAAAATATTTAAAAATTTAAAATAGTTGAGTGATCAAAAATGATAAAAAAGTGAATAGTTAAATGACTATTTCGTAAATTTTTATAGTTGAGTGACCAGAAAAATATTAATAGTTAAATAATTATTTTATAATATTTTATAGTTGAATGACTACTAATGCAGTTTACCCGAATCTCGTTTATTAATTATTACATAAAAATAAATAATCCCATTATTCTTCTTTATTTTTTTTTCTGAAAATCCTATTATTTATTTATTGATAACATTACTTTTGATATATTCTGATTTGTTTGTGAAATACAGCTAATGAGTCAATGTCATAAGCAAAGTGGTTCAAGATCTATTTGTTTGGGACTATGATGAAAGAAAGAAAGAAAAAAAAGGGTCTAAAGTAATTTGAATGGTCCCCTCCTTATCTTAGCTAGAGAGAGGATAAATATTGAATTTCTTATATAATATAAAAATAACATTTTATAAGTGGAGTAATAAAAGGGTATAATATATAATTTGACCTTTAAATTTATCTATTTGTATTTAGTTGATCTCTATTTTTTTTTTTTTGACTTAATTGGTCCCTGAACTTGTATTCCATCAATATAAGCGGAGGTGTCAACTTGATTAACAAAATACAAATTTAAGGACCAATTAAGTACATATGAACAAATTCAGGACCAAATTATATATTATCCCTAACAAAAGAAAATTATGTTTTAAGTGTTTAGTTGGATGAAACTGGCACTTTTTAAAGTACCTAAAAACACATGCTTAATAAATGTAAGGAATTTGATTTTGATATTTTAATATATTCTAATAATTTTCATTTTATTTATATTTACATAACAGACAAAAAAAAAAGAAGAGAAGAAAGCTCTCCAAATTTGCCATATTTAAATAAGATAGTTCTAATTGTCTCATTTAGCATTAAAAAATAGGAATTTAAGAGAATTAAGTTCAAAACAAGATTGTGTTGAAAGGAAGTAAATGTTTGAGAAAATTAGGGTGTATTTGGATGGACAATAGGATGTGATACGGTGTGATTAGTTTTTTTTTTTGTCTCATAATACAATATTAAATTTTACCGTCACTGTTATTTTTATACTAATTGCAAATAAATATACCGTCTATCTAAAGTCACCATTAATTGTGTAAAAAGTAATTAAAGTTGTTAAACAAAAATAAATTGGTGAATATCGTGAACTGACAGAAGTTGTAATGAAGTGAAAACCTAACGTCCAACATGGCAAAGGTTATGTCCGAAAACTACTGAAATTGTACAATAAAATATGATTGTAAAATTTAAATAATTTATATCTAGACTAAATTATGGGTCGGTCTGACTTAATATAAAAATTTAAGTTTATTTTTTAGGTTTGAGCTTGAAAATGAGTTTAAATTTTTGTCTAAATTAAATTCAGATAAAAAATTAAACTCAAGCTCGATTTGTTTCACTCGTATTAAACTTTTTATATAAAAATAAAATTTTAAAAATATAATAGATCAAATCCACTGAAAACATTAAAATAAATGTTTCTTAATAAATTGAAAATATATAAAAAAAGATTTTTATACTTAAATAACACTAAAATAGCTGCAACTAAACAAATAAATGCCTCTAAAATAATAGAAAAAATAATAATAAAATAAAAGTTATACAATATCCAATCAATAACAACATAATAGTAAAATAACATCAAAGTAGCCACAAACAACAACAAAACAACAGTAGAAGAAAACTTTTTCGGCTAGATTCGAGCTGGGCCTAGACAAAAAAAAACTTACAAAAGGCTTGACCCATTTAGAAAATGACGGATCTTATTTTTTCTCCAAACCTATTTTTTAATCCTATATTTTTGCTCAAATCTTTGAGTATAGACAGATAAACCGACCCATGATCAGGTCTATTTATATCTCTTATCTATTACAATATAATATATATATATCAAGTGGAGTGTACGGGGAAAGATTAGGTAAATACAATAATATTAGTAAGTAGAAAAATATGAATGAAGGAATGCATGACCCCATAATCACAAGTAGGCAAGACCCTAAGTGACCAATTTACGTGATTAATACCAAAGATTTGAAAACAGGGTATATAGTTGAAGTTACAATAAAAAACCGAGGCAATCCTAATTAGTAATTAGTAGTTGTAATTTTTATTTGGAGTAGTGCTTAAAGAAATAATAATAGAGAGCAAAATCAACCATTTTTGCGTAAATATGCGGTCATGATCCCAACTAAACTGCGTCCTGTTCGTTTTCATTTATTCTCTCAGGTCAGAATCATCTAATTCATCAAAATAGAGTTCTGTTTTGGTTGTAATTTCTATGTGGGGGTCACTCTGTTTTCGTTTCAATTTTATATTCTTTTAGTGTAGTTTATTATTAGAAGATTTTAAGTTCTGGGTTTTTTTTTTTGAGGGTTGATTGATGTTTTGAGTGACTTTCAAGCTTCTTTTTCTTCTTTGCTGATTGACCAAGTATGTAAAGAAAAACTGGGTTTTCATGAGTTCATATCAGTCCTTGTTGGAAATGTAAGCCCAAAATGAGTTGAATAGATACTTGTTTTTAATGAATCTATGTAGATTTGATTATATCTGTGTTTATGTATCTGATTTTTTTTTGTGATACAAAGGAATTCTTGAAGATTATTGATTTAATCTTTTTAGAAAAATGAAGGTTTCCATGTTTGAATTGAGTGTTAGAAGTTTCAAAATTTCATGCCTTTTTTTTTTTTTGTTGCACTTTTTGATGATTCATCCATCCCTGGGTCTGTTATGTCAAGTTTGAAATTCAAACCCATAGATCTGTTAGCATCAATTCATCCTTGTTTTTCAAATCTTGTTGAAAAAATTTAAATAGTATTAATTTTGTTTTCCAGGTCTAAAGCATATTAGAGCTTGGAAATCATGAATTTCAGAAAAGGGAACTTGGTGGAGGTATTAAGAGGAGAAGATGATCCATGTGGCTCCTGGTTTACTGCTAATATTGTTTCGGCGGACGTCGAAAACTGTGTTGTTAGATACAAACTGCTGATGGACCATGAAGGAAAACAAGTGGTGGAGAAGCTTCAAAGGAAGGATGTTAGACCCTTACCTCCAAGTGTAAATTGGAAGAGTTGGGCAGTCGGCGATGTAGCTGAGGTGTTTGATAACAGGTGTTGGAGGGTTGGAAAGGTCACAAAGGTGTTAAAGAACAACGACCGATTTGTCATTAAGTTCTTTGGGTCAATCCAACTTATGGAATTTCATGGGTCGAGTTTAAGGATTAGACAGGCTTGGGATGGCAAGAAGTGGGTGGTGAGGGGGAAGGTAATGGCCTTTTCATCTTTGCTTTTCACCTATTTCTCTTTTGTAGATGATATGAACTCAATGACTATTTTATAGTCTATGGCATAGTTGCCTTGTGTTGCAAACTGGCTAGGAGAACTCTATCCTTAATGCTATTCTTGTAATAATCGTTGCAGTTTTTTCGATTTGATATTATGAGACTTAAGAACAAACTTATGTAACAAGTCCTCACTGATATGTTGAACCTACTGCTACCGCTATATCTAAACCAGACTGACTACATATAATTGCAGGTTGCTCAGTGTGAAGGCTTGACCAACAATTTCACACCAAAATTTCCATATCGTGCTGGTGGCTTGCTTTTCAGGACTTCATATCATTTAACCAAAACCCCACAATTTAGAGAGAAGGATAGAGAGGGAATGCATAAGGGCAGAGCTGATAACGCCACCTTGCGTATGTCCTTGAGAGCTGCAAATAAAGGCTATGACCATCACTCTGAAGAATGCGACCCCATCTTCGGACGAACGCTTAGGAGAAGGAAAATACCGCCTTTCTCTAGAGGTTGCAACGACAAAACTCTTAAGAGAACACATCCTTTGTTCGACCAGGTAGATGATATTTCTTTCCCTCATGTAGTAGGGCTTGATGGAGAAGTCATTAAGCAATCAGCTAAAAGGATCAAAAACACAACTCCTCACTGTTTATATGATTCTTCTAGACCTGTTTTGTCTTCTAAAGATAGTGACCAATGCTCAGTTGCTAGTTGTAGTTCTAATGGTGTAGCTGACTACGCTGGCCAAATTTCTCGTATACCATCAGGAAGCACAGCTGATAATTCTGATGCCGAGTCATCATTCCCCTATTCATGTGGCAAGAGGGACTTACAGTTGTCCCCTGCTGATAAGGTTGTTGACATCCATGAGCTTGAGCTTCGTGCTTACAAGTCAACAGTGGAGGCATTGTATGCTTCGGGTCCTTTAACTTGGGAGCAGGAGTTCCTGTTAACAAATCTCCGCCTTTCCCTTAACATTTCCGACGAGGAACACCTGCTCCAGCTGAGGCACCTTTTGTCTGCTCAAGTTATGCGATAGTATCATGTGTATCTTGCTAAGTGTACCGATTTAATCAGTTTGAGGCTCAACCGCTCGGAAAATGACAGTTTTGAGTTGAGACCTGTGGGGGCTGTTGCAGCTAATTCTCTTGTAGGCGGCAGCATATGACCTTAACCTTCCTAGTGTATATAATGTGTAAATTATTTTCCAGGAATTCAGTTTTACTTCTTGAAGCTTAGAGCCAATAACAGAAATTTATGTCTTATAAAAGTAATTTGACTGAATAAATTTCTATAGGTTTTGTTTTTGTAATATCTATCGTATTCTGAGTTTCTTATTTTGTTAATTCACTACACGTCCACCACGTAACACTATCATTGCTACCGAGCAAGGCAAACTTTACCAGATGACGAGCAGGTTGGTGTCCGGATCCCAATTTGATTAAACCTTACAACACACTAATCTAAGAACAAGAGATTTAATAGAATTGATCAAAATTCCCAAGCTGGACACTATAGGGTCATTGCCTCTTAAGGAAAATTGATAACAACCAAAGAATAACTTTCAATCTCGACTAAATTCACCTGCAAATCAACAAGCATCTAACGGGCCTAGCTTTAGCATCAAACTTGCTTGGGACAAGGGTTTTCGACGAGTAGAAATCGAAAATGACAATGCTTTTCTCATTCGCTGCAGCAGATAGCAGCTTCTCTAAGCTGCGGTTAGTTGTTCACCAGCTTTGTCGGCGTAACTGGGGCATTCAGTTGAGGCAAATCAAGAAAGAGCACAATGCAGCAGCCGACCACATGGCGAAGCTTGCTTTACCAGAGTACAGTACACTGATCATCTTTGATACACCACTAACATTGGTCTTGACCTTGTTAGATGAAGATATCATCTAGTATTGTGATGAGTTGAGCTCTAAGCAAGCCTATACCAGTCAACGATTGTACTTATTTTCTCTCTATAAAAAAATATCAAATAAATTTTTTTGGTACTTTTCATGTCTGTTTTATGGTCCCATATTCGGGGTTTGTGGCTGCCCACTTAACAATGTTATCTCCAAAATTCAAACCCCGTTCTCTCCTTGAGAGTGCAATATGTCTTGCCACTGCGCCCAACACTCATTTGTTATTAAGAGATGATTTCATAATTATACAAAATTTTTATCGAAATATTATAAAAAAATTATTTCTGAAAATAAAATGAATTTGAAATTATTTACAAAACCAATATGTTTTCTGTAGTATTCATCGGTGTCGCATAGGAAGTATGGGGCACCTAATTGAGGGTTATTTAAAAAATAAATTTTTAACAAGTGTCAGCTACTTACATGTGACGCCCATTGATTTGACCAAAACAATGAAAAATAATTATATGAGTCGGGCCTATTTAACATGTGACATCTAATCGAGTTGACTGGGATTGAAAAGTTATTGGATTGTTGGGGAAAAATATAAAAAATTTACACAGTGCCCCCAACTGATATGCGACATCTATCTTGAATTAAAAACACATTCACAATTATTTTACTTCTCTCAACCGCCGTCCAACTCTAAACACTCAAACTCACCTATAAAAACCCCTAACCATTTAACACAAAAACACATCATTTTAAGGTGTGTTTAGTTTGCCGAATATTAGATTACATTTCATAATAGGATTACGGGAATGTAAGATTACGAGTGGAATATAAGATTACCTTATTTAGCTTATTTTACTAGAATGTAAGATTCAAGTGTTTGGTTGGCAGATTGTAAGATTATCTAAAAGTAAATTTTACTAAATTGTTCTTGGTATATAATTATTGTTTTTATAAGTTCAATATTTTTTAGTCTTAAATTTTTCATAAAATCATAATAACTTAATAAATTCATTTTCATTACACATTGATTTATAGTATCCAGTGTGACTAGTGCGGTTTTAACTGCAAGCAGACAATGTCAGTTGTAATATTTATAGTGTTCAATGGAATACCGAAATATTCCAAGGGGTCGAACCCAAAGGAGTTGGTGATTAAGCAATTTCTAAACTACACACATGCAATTAAAGTAGTTTAGCTAACTACTCACTAAGTACCATATTACGACAGGTCATTCACAAGTTTAATTGCGCTAATTAATTACCTAAAAACAACACTAAATTGTAAATAAAGCCAAATATGAAACTAACAAATACGATAACAGGCAACGGTTGGTTGATTTCCATGAGGTTGGTTAACCTTCGAGTTAAGGATCTAAATCGCTATTACTCATAAATTGGTACAATTTTACCTCTCGGCCTCAACTTTACCAATTTCAATAAATTAGTTCGGTTTATCTCTCGATCTCACCAAACTACCCTGGGACTATCAAATTGATGTCCGATAAGATCTTCTCTCGGGTCGTCAATCCTAAGTTTTGAAGTCTATTTGATTTAGTTTAGTTTTTACGATTTAGCCCTTGAACTAAAAAATCAATTACCCATCACTTCCATCAAACAACCACTTAGAATTTAGCTACACATAAACATATTTAAGCAAACAAACATCCAACAATCATAAAAACTAAGCATAAATGCTAAATGCAAGGAAAATGATAAAGGCTTGAACTTTTCTTGGAAAAGCTGGAATGCAATAAAAATGGCAACGAAAGAAATGTAAAATAGCACATAAAAAATCAAATTTTTAATGGAGAAACAAAAAGGAAACTGAGTTATATTAATACTAAGGATTAAACTAAAAATACAAGAAGTTTAAAGGGCTAAGCAAGTAAATAAAGTCTAGCTACAGTAATAACTAACTTAACTAACTACCACAATAAAAAGAAAAACTAAAGGGAAGCAGAAAACTAAACCCTAAGCTATGGAGAAGAAAACTTAAACCTTAAAAGATAAGAGAAAACAAGAAAACTAAGTTAAAGTGTTGTGTCTTGTGTGTCTTCTCTCTCCAGCCAAACTTTGACCTTTTTTAACAGGCATCAAACCATATTTTTGTTGACCAAAATGCTCATCAGTGTGTGTTTTTGATTGGTGTTGAATTTAGATAAAGACTACCCCTACATTCATTTTTTGTCCCCTCATGATAGTGGTATCGCAATATCTACGGTCTAGTATCGCGATACCCTCGTTAGTCTTGAAATGGGGAGTCCTTGGGAGGTTGGGCATTGCGATACCCATGGCTGGTATCATGATACCATTGTAGATGACCTTAATCCCCTTCGTTTCAGCACTATCAGGGGTATCACAACTTCCATGCTTCAATACCGCGATACCCACTTTTAGGTGATGTTTTCGCTCACGTTCGGGCCACCGTTGACTCCCTACAACACTCAATCCACCATTAGGTTCATTTGGCCAATTTGAGTATCAAAAATAGCGTAAAACACACTAATTCACTTATTACAGTAAAAAGCAAAAACTAACTAAAAACATGATAAAAACATTCAAATTGCTCAAGAATAAGCTAGTCAAGTGTAACGTGGAGCCTAATTTGACGTATCTAATTACGACAGATCAAAGTTAAACGAGAGTAAATCTTGAGGAAATGAAAGAAAAGATTGGTTCAAAAATTACTCAACGTTGTGTGAGGATGATGTCAAGATTGTTCTACAAATTTTCAATTTTATCAAATCCTCGTATGTACAATGAGATTCAACTAGTAGATAATGAGGACATGGAGACAATGATAACAGTGCATTGCTCCACTGGTAACATTGAAGCAGTTGAGCTGTACATTGAGTTGGAGGATGTTAATAAAGGAAATGGGGCAGCTAATCTTCCTACACCTTCAAGAGTTGTGGTACAAAATCCCACACCATTAGATCAACAATATGGAGTTTATGACCCATATATAGAGGTACCAGGAGTGTCTGTGGGTAGACGATCTTCTTTATATAGGTTTGACTTCAATCTGAATGTTGGATGGGTAGATTCGTGCGATTATGGAACGACTACGACATTGAACGGCAATCCATACAATGTGCCTACTTTGTATAGTAGCCCTAATTTGGGTTCTGGTTATGAGATACAACCATTGGTTTCTAGTTTTATATTCGGATTAAGGATTCAAACGAGTAGTTAAGAAGTATCCGATTATGATGATCCTAATGCGCAGGTCAAAGAATTTAATAACCATGTTATTGTTAAGGTTCTCAATGATATCGATGATGAAGTCGATGGCAATGATGATAATGCAAATATCACTTAGCTTGGGAATCATACTCATGGCATTGTCATACGAAACAAACCTTCAAAGACATGCAGTGCATAAATCCCAATGTGATGCATACATATGAGTTCATAGAATATTGGATATAATACCTGGACATATGTTGATGTCGGATTCAGAGTTTATTGGATATAATACCTGACCACATGTTGATGCCGGATTCAAAATTTAAAGAGTTGTGTATAGGCCTACAATTCTTGAATCAGGAGACATGTGTAGCTCTCATTAAGTACTACAACTTGAAAGTGTCGGTAGACTACAAAGCCATCGTATCTACTCTAGCATTATATATTGGACAGTGTTGGAGGTCTATGGAAGGTTGCAAGTGGTGGGTGAGAGTTGTATTGATGAAGAGGTCAATACTTTGGAAGGTTCGAAAATATGAAGGACTTCATACATGCACTGTTGCATAAATTAATTTGTAAGTGCATTACACTAGTGGTCAAAGACATGCCCACCATTCTTGTATAGGTCTTGGTCGCGAGCATACAATCCCAATTTAGGACAAAGTATCATATAGGAAAGCTTGCACAGCTAAATAGATGGTGATGACAAAGTTGTATGATGACTAGGACGCATCTTACAATAAACTTCAAGGACAGGTGGATACGATAAAGAAGTACGTGTTGGGAACTGTGGTTGAGTTGCAAAAACTCAATGCTTACAACTAGGATGGACAACTAGTGCAAGGGAAAAAATATTCCATCATTTGTTCTGGATATTCGATCCTTACGTTAGGGTCTTTCCTTACTATAAGTTGATTGTGTAGGTTGATGAAACTTGACTATATGAGAAATATTCACAAATCCTTATTGCGGTAGCACAAGATGGTAACTAGAACATCTTGCCGATCACCTTTGCCATTATGGACAAAGAAAGCATGGAGTCTTGGTAGTTTTTCTTAACGAACTTGCACATGCATGTTGTTAGAAAAGGCAACATATGCTTGATTTCCAATTGAGCAAAGGGGATCATTGTTACAATAGGGTGTTCTAGAGTTTTGTGGAAATTTGTGTATTGCATCTGACACATTGCAAGCAACTTTAAGAAAAAGTTTGAGAATTTTGAATGGCATAAACAAGTCGTCAACATCGACAATTGCACACTTCCTTTGATTATCTTATGTTGTCATTCAATAATGCATAGAAATGATAAACTAAATGTAAAAATTCAATAGGGTATGAGTTGCAGTAACATCGATTCAAACAAAGGATGGAGAGGCTGAAAGGTGAAGCTGGTCATATTGCGGTTGATTGGTTTAATGACATGGAGCTTAATCAATAGGCACAATGTTTCGATGGTAGGTCTTGCTATGGTCATATGACCATCAATCTGGAATAGGCTATCAATGTCGTCTTAACGCAAACACATCATATGCCAATATTAGTTGTTTTCTCAGCTATGTTCTATAGGTTGGTGACTTTGATACCAACAATAGGGAGAAACCAAGTCACAATGACGTCGGTGGGACACATATACTCTAAAGAGTTAACGAAGGCGATGGATGCCAACAGTAGGAAAGCAAACTCGATGTTTGTGCAAATCTACTCTCAAATGAACAAACTTTCTAGGTGACAAAGTTTGTTGGTCAGCAACTAGGTATCTCAGTTAGGTCATATTAAGTTAATCACCATGATAGAGTTTGTTGGTTAATGAGGGGGTATCCCTGCTGTCAACATGACCACTAATTCATGGTTTACTCCTCTCTTTTTTCTTTTTTCGTATTTATTTTCTATGATTTCCTATGTAAGTTTGGTAAGCTTAATGGGCATCACATGTCAAATATGCGACACTCGTTTAAAAAATTATTTTTTAAATAACCCTCAATTATTTGATAATGATAACATGATTTTTTAAGTGGTATCGTGTGCTTCCTATGCGACATCATTAAAAACTGCAGAAAACATATTAGTTTCATACATAATTTCAAACCCATGTTATTTTTGGAAATAAATTTTTTATAATATTCTGATAAAAATACCTAGTTATACCCTTGTACTTACAAAATCATAACCCAATCCTTGGTTATATTACCTATTACATGTAAAACCATTTTCCATTTGGAATAGCCATGGATGATATCCCAATCTAAGCCCAGCGACCCTCACGAGAATGGACTTAAAAGAAAAGACAAGGAAATGAAATGGAGAAAGTTGCAAACCCAAAGAGAGGAAGTACAATTACAAACAAAATGGAATCTTTCCCATAAATGGCATGCATGTAATGTATGAAGGCTTAAAATGAAGATAGAGAAGAACGCTGCTGAGCCTTAAAAAAAAAAGCCCCTAAAAAGGGTAAGGAGAGAATCAAATTACATCATCAATTTGTATAGTATGATATATTCGAAAGATTTGGTGGTCAGTCATAGAATCCTAAAAAAAGGGCATGGGATTCTTGGCCAAATGAAGCTTCCAAACAACTAGCCTAGGTGTCGACTGTCCAGCTTCAACAAATTTCTCATGCTCATCTCATAGGGGGAATTAAAGCTTTTCCTTTTTCTACTTAGAAAACAAAAAAAAAAAAAAAAAAAAGTACCCAACCAAAACTCTGTTTTCTTATATAGAAAAATAGCTCGCCTTTATCATAATTACAAATACAAATAATTACGAACGGTGTCAGAAAATTTAGATTGTGTGGTTAAATTTTGAAAATTTAAAGTAATTATAAAAGTGTTATAAATTAATGTATAATACTAACCTGTAATTTTTCTTTGGGGAAAATTATATTTGCGAGGTTGACAAGATTCTTTTTATAAATATGCTCTTCTTATATTGTCTTTACCATTTGGATGATAAGTTATAATCTGAATTCTAAATCCTGGATTGGTTGGATCGATGGGAAGGTTTTCAGAGCTTAACTCAACTTGACTCTTTTGACCCTTTATCGAATTGGTATGTATCTCATTTTGACTATTTTTTTCTTCCTGATTTTCTTTTAAAATATTTTTTTTCCATTTTAATTAAACATTTTAAACAAGTAAATATTAAAGGTTTCCGTGAAGCCATCATGCAACTAGTAAATTTTTTTCTTTCAAAAAAATAAAAACTACTTAAGTGCTTTTTAATGTCATAAGAATGTAATATGTCGAACACAAACACAACATTCACAACAATCATACTAGTGACTATAATTTCTAAATAAAAATACTAAGTCTCTATTTGGTTTCAGTAAACAAATGTCATTTACATTTTCGTTTTTTGAAAAATGAAAAACATTCAATAAAATGTGATTGTTTAAAATTTTTAAAAATATTTTTGGAAAATGAAAATGAAAATATGTGAAATTAGAAAACAATAAAAAAATTATTTTCATTGTTTTCACTAAAAATGACAGAAAAAATAGTTTTTAACTTTAATGCTACGTTTGATTACTAGTGTAATAACATGAGCAAAAAGCTTATTTAATATACATGCTAAAGAATGATGAGTAAAAGCTCTTGCAAAAAACAATACCGTGAATAAATATTACCAATTAAAATTAATTTATTGTTAACTTATATACTAAAACACTATGAAGAAATAATACTCTTACTAAAAGTAGGATAAATGAATTAGCTCATTTCAAGCCTATATAAACACAAAAATATTTTTTTAACAGTTTTTTAAACATTAAATCTAGTACCTAGGTTTGAATTCAGATAAATGTATTTTTTTTTTGTTTTATTTATCATGTTTCTATTTTTATTTTCCAAACATGATTTTCAATTTTTAAAAATAGAAAATAAAAACTGCTTTAAAATGAAAAAGAAAATAAAAATATTTTTTTTTCAAAAACCAAACGGAACCTTAAATTTCTAATCAATATTCTGCAAATTCAAGATTATAACGACCATCAGTTCTAATTTATTCAAGTATTTGTATTAATTAATCTCTAAAAATTATTATTCAATCAAGATGTTAAGAATTTCATACAAAATTAATATCCTAAAATCATTCAATCAATAAAAAATTAAATATTACATAAAAATTCTAATCTATTACAAAAAAACCCATTGATCCTAGTTTTTTAAATATTAATTAATAAAGCTTAAAAAGAAGAATTATTACTAAATTAGAGAAATCCATTTCGAATTATTCAAACATTCGTTACCTATCATGTAATAGTTCTAGAAAGTTTGAGAGAAAAAAGAAAAAATGCTAACTATTTTTGTAAGTATTTTTTAAAACTTTCTCCACAATTATATATGTGGCTCTGCCATTATCCGAGACAAACATTAAAATAAATTTATAGAAATCCACACATAATTTATATATAATAAAACTCGAACTTAAATTCCTAAATTTTCAACCTTACCATACAATTCAAAGCATGATTGGCATCACCTACCCAATTTTGAATATGTTTATATAAGTTAATTTAATTTAAAATTTCACTGATTTCAATGAATTTTAAAATTGTGCTCTAATTTTTTTAATATAATATCTAGAACTCTTCATAACTCTTCATTAACTCTTAAATAGGAAGATAAATGTATTTAAGCGTGCTCAAATCCGCATCCTCATGCACAAATAACAATACCAATACCAATCGAGTTAAGACTAATTAGTATTAAACTATGCTTAAATTTATTAAAAATAAAACAAATAAATTAAATTCTAAGTTAATTTTCTTCAAATAAATTTTCGAACAATTAAAACTTTTATTCTATAAGTGAATTAATATTATATTTTTTTGAATAATCTCATTATAGGTTTTGATCATATCTAGATTTTTTTATACAATACTTAAAACTACTCATAGCTCATTCCCAACCCTTAAATCGAAAGATAATGTGCTTCAGCGCACTCGAATCTACATCCTCCTCCTCCTCCTGATTGCAAGTAGTATAGGGTAACAGTTTTCAATATGCAAATATTTTTTGCTGCATTTTGATTGCAAATCTCAATATATTTCCACGTCATGTCATGATTCCTCCAAATAAACAAAATTATCCCCAAAACGTGATGTTCAGAAAGAATGTAGCAAGGGTAATTGGTAACACATTAAAGGTTTATAATCTTAGTCTAGATTTGTGCTTTTCCTTATTCCATTGTTTTTATATTCCCAAAAACATGTGTTGGCAATATACTAAAAGCACATTAAAATTATGGTAAAGCAGCCAATGAAATTATTAAAACAAAAAAGCCCACAATAAAAAAGTATAATATATAATTTAACCCCTGAATTTGTTTATTTCTATATAGTTGATTCCTAAGAAAAAAAATTGGATTTAATTGGTCCCTGAATTTATATTTTGTCAATCAAGATGTTGATGTGGTATTATTAGAAAAGCTGGTGGTGCCACGTATTAGCCTCTCAGAATGCCGCGTGGCAAATATAAATTAAATAATTATATTTATTTTTGCTACATGGTATTTTGAGAGGCTACCATATGACATTATAGGATTGGTTAAACATGAACTAATAATGTTAGTGCGGAGGAACCAACTAAATTCAAAAAGAAATTTAAGGACCAACTAAATATAAATGGAGAAATTGAGGAGATATATTATCCCTAAAAAAACATGGAGAGGCACTAATATTCTATGCATGAAGGGATAAGATGGGATCTCAAAAGCAGGGAAAAAATGTTTCGAGGATGACAGAACTTGTCAATGAAAACCCTAACAGTAACTTCATTGAGGCTTTTGAGAACCCAAAGATTCCCCTCAACAGATGTAATATACCCCAAAGAAAAATGAAACATCAAAAGAAAAGAAAAGAAAAGAAAGAACAGTGAATGTGAAATTGAGAATGGGAGTAGAGTGTGGCAGGTTATGATGAATGAATGCAGTTGAGAGCAATGGGTTAAGGGCATTATCGTGGTCGTGATACCAACAGCAGGTGAAGCTACCACATGATCTGAACCATCCTTAAAACAGAGAAGGAAGTTTAGATCATGCTGGCAGCTTCAACAGCCAGTGGGTGCACGTAAAATCATCAGCTTATATGAGTAGCTCCTCATAATCATCAGTGGTGGAGTGGGTTTACTCATAAAATTATAAGGATAAGGTGCTTGAGAAGAGGAAAAAGAGAGGATATATATAGAGAGAGGGCTTTGAGTGCATTTAAGAGTAGTTTTGAATATGATCACAAATGCTTTTAAAAACAAAGGTATTGGACTGGCTGAGCAATGTGCAGTGGAAAAATGGTGAGACAAAATGAATATTGTGATGGCCGCTCCAATAGCATTGAGACACAAAGACCCTGAAAAGTTCTAAAATTTCTTGCTCTAGAGTGGAAGGAGGCATTTATCAACTATACGTGGGTCTCTCAATTTTAACCCCACACCAACAAAACAAAATAAAATAGAAATATTTGATATTTACAGAATTTATATTTAATGTATTGGATGTGATGTCACATGTTAATAAAAATAAAAATTATCGAATAAAAAATAAAATTTATTTGATTTTTTTTGAAATGTAAGTAGATCTTAAAGGTGTCGATTGAGTTTTAGTTCGATTGGCGTTAGCATTATTGTCAATGTAGTAAGACGTGGGTTCATATGCGTTGAAGCGCATTATCCTCCTATTTATGGGTTGAGGAGGGGCTATGGGTAGTTCTAAAAATTGTGTCAAAAAGAGCAGATATAATTAAAACCTACAATGAGATTGCTCAAAAAAAAAATTTGAGAGTAGAACTTAAAGGTTAAATTATGCTATTAGTCCCTATACTCTATGAAAGTTGTGATTTTAGTCCTTGTACTTTAATTTTGGTCATTTTTAGTTCCTTTACTTTTCAAATTTTAAAATTCCAGTCTTCTCCAAATGATAATTGTTAAGTTTATTAAGTTAAGTTTGCTATTTCCAAAACTTAATGAGGCAAACAGTGTCAGAGCTAGAAATTTTTTTTGGGGGGGGCGGAATTAAATTGTATATTTTTACGATAGTAAAAATGCAATTTCATCATTTTAATAGTCTATATCTTTTTATAATTTTTAAAGTGTTAAATCAAAATTTTATCATTTTGGGGAGCCAAAATGAAATTTTACCATTACTAATTTAAAATTTTATGAATTATAAAGGGCCTAAATTGAAAATTTACCATTTTAGGGAGGCCATGGCCCCCTGGGTCTCTTAGTGGCCCCACCACTAGCGGCAAACATATTATCATATGTGCAATGCCATGTGAATTTACTATTTCTACATATTATTGCTCACTAAAAATCTAGTTAATTGGTTAACGACTGTAATTTGCGTCGAGACAGAAATTTTAAAATTCGAAAAATAAAGGGATTTAGAATGGTCCAATTGGAGAATATGGGCTAATCTACAATTGTACCCATATTACAAGACTAGTAATTGAATTTAACCAAACGAATTCAATTGCTATTGTTTAGATCAGGACTAACAAATTGTATAATAAGAACAGAGAATGAATGAACAGAAACAATAAATGAGAAATAGATTGCGGGTCATAATTTATGGGAACAACTAAATAAATAGAACAAAATAAAAAACAAATAGCAGTAGGGATGGATATATCACAAAATTGGACTTTTTTCATTCTTCCCTAATTTTTTTGTTTGGCTTTTTGGGAAAATAAAATACAAAAAAATGGGCATTTTGGGTTATTGCGGATCAGCGAATTATTGGGTTGAGCTGGATTTAAACCAGCGTAGACATATTGCCAACGAATTTATCGTCCATCCCCATTAACCGCTCGGGCATCGACCCAGGAAGAATCAATTCTAGATTTATTGATAATCCATGATCAACTTCCTTTCGTAGTACCCTATCCCCAGGGGAAGTCGAATCCCTGCTGCCTCCTTGAAAGAGAGGTGTCCTGAACCACTAGACGATGGGGGCATACTAGAAGTGCTCATGGGCCGGGCCGGGCCGGGCCGAGCTCAACTAAAAATTCAGGCCTATTTATTAGACTCGGCCCGGCCCAAAAATGGGCTTAAAATTTTGCCCAAGCCCAACCCGGATAAAAATACTAAAACCCGAGCCAGACCCGGCCCGCCCGTATTAATTTTTAATATTATTTTTATATAATTTTTAAATAAATATAATACATCAAAAATACTAAAAACATCAAAATAAATATTTCCCAACAAATTGGAAATAAATTTTAAAAAAATATGTAGACTTAAATAACACTAAAATAAATACAACTTAACAAACAAATGCCTATAAAATAATAACAAAATTAACAAATGCCTTTAAAATAATAACAAAATTAAGAATAAAATAAGTTTTATACAATATCCAAACAACAATAATAAAATAGTAGTAACATAATAGTAAAATGGTATCAAAATAGGGAGAAAACAACAAGAAAACAACATTAAAAAAAAAAGAGCATATTTTTTTGTCTTTTAGTGAACCCAAGGCCCGGCCCGTTTTTTAAACGGGCATTTTTTTATCCAAGCTCATTTTTCGGGCCTATATTTTTGCCCAAACCCTCTCATATTTTGGGTCGGGCCACTATGATCAGGTCTAGGGCATACTTGCCTGACCACAACCATACTATACTCATAGTATGAGCAGCTTTTTTGAAATTGTCAATATAATGGAATGACTAGAGCTAAAAGCTTTTTTCATCTTTTATGATTTTCCATTTTTGATTCACGATTTATACTCAGTAAATCATTCATTTTAATCGTCACTCTATTCGATATAGAAATAAATTAGATAAATTCAATCTATTATATAAATATTTATTAAAAATAAATAGATATTATAAAAAGAAACTAGATTATATTAATAATACAAAGTATAAGATCAGTGATTGGTTTAACATAAACATTAAAAAAAGGAGTTAACCTTCATTTTTCCACTTTCATTCATTGATTCACTCATTATTACGATGATACAGGCATGTTTCTATCTTACACTAAGCCGGTAAATTGACAAAAAGTAAATTAGGAATTTTTGAAAGAGGCAACAAGAAGTTATCGAAAATTATATGTGTGTGTGTTTTCTTTCTAAAAATTGGGTTCGGTGTAGTAGTATCCGTAGTAAATGCATTTTCTCGATAAGTCAATAGATGACATAAGATTTAATTTCTTTGGATGATTATTTACTTGAATGAATAAATTAAATAAAAGAGTTCAAAGTGAGAATTAATTTTTTTTTTGAGATAAAATCGAAATGCATTTAAAGAGGAGATGTGACACACTTATCAAAAATATGTACTCAGCAGCTATCCTAACAGCTGTCATGAAAGTATTGGTAACCGAGGCGGTGCCTTAGGTTCTCCTAAAAAATCAAAAGAAAAAATAAAATGAAAGGCCACAGATAAAATCCTAAGCAAGCAAAACCTAAAAGAAAAAACTGAAGAAACATAAATTCTATCGACTTTCAAAAAATAATTTCCTCTTCTTTGCATCTTTAGATGTTTTAACGGAGTATACTGGCTGTTCCTTTCCATCACTGAAACACCACAGATCCAGCCTAGACTTTATGGCCGAATCCAGAAGTGTCACATGAAATGGGTTGACAAACCATTATCGTTAAGTTAAAACCTTTCCAGTTCTTTAGCCTTTAGTGTTATTATTAATTTCAAAGCTTTCTTTCATTTAATCATTTAGAGATGAAATGTGTTTGTAGCGGAAGCTTGTAAAAACGTTGTGTCCGGAAAATCCGTTCAAGATTTTAGAAAACCATCATAGTTATAAATAAGTAAAAATCAAAAGCCCAAATTCAACGTCAAAATTTTAAAAGAGTCCAGAGTCCCAGAAAATACAACCTCAATGCCAAAACTTAATAGCCCAAAAACAAAATAAAACAGTAAAATAGGTGGTCACTGTCGAGTCATCCGCTGCACCGATCCGCCTAATACTGTGGGTTACCTGTACAGAGAAACAGAATAAGGGTGAGTTTACGTAAACTCAGTGTGTAACCCAGCAGAGTTAAGCATGTACACATATAGAATATCACAAATCAGACAGATTCAAAATCGGGCCTGGGCCCATGTTAGATACAGATACAGATTCGAGCCTGAGCCCATTTTAGATACAGATACAGTTACAGATATACAAATCAGTTATCAGAATCCTACCCCCACCCTCTACACACCATCTTCGACCATCCCTACACACCATGTGGGGTTTAAAACACCCACCCATCCCTACACACCACGTTGTACCGATGCGGCACATATCAGATATAAAGCAGCAGTGGTGCCAGATAGTAGGCAAAATCTATCTTTCAGAACACTTCCTCCAATATACATCATCCCACCCCAATTACAGTAATAGAACATGCATGCAGAATTACCATATAAATCATGCTTTCATAAACAGATAAAAGATAAACAAACATAGGCATGCTCATAACCATATTTTAGTCTAACAAATCATTTGGTTATAGGGTTAGATAGCGTTTACCGATCCTATGGTAGGCCCACAGTCAATTAGGACGACCCGTGCGACCCTACGGAAAATTTCAGTACAATGGGCCCACACGACGCCCGTGTGGCCCACACGCCCAGATTGGCCTTGCCCGTGTAGATCACACGGCCTGGCCCAGTTATCACACGTTCGTGTGCCGTGCCCGTGTGGGCCCACACGCCCAATTTGGCCTAGCCCGTGTGGCTCACACGGCCACACCTTGGCTGTCACACGGCCGTGTCTTACACACGACCTGGCCTTCATCGATCACACTGCCATGTCGTTGCACACGGCCTACCACACGGCCGTGTGGCGTCGATAATGGGGTTTTTCGGCTTTCACCGAATCTCATTTTTCTGCTTTTTGGGTACACACCTGGTATAGTTTTGATGCGAAACCACTCCCGAGCCTCCTGAAACCTATAAACAACGTAACCAAAAGCTCGATCTCAGACACACCCTCGAAACTTTAATGGAAAATTCCACAATGAAAACTCACAATACTCAACAACGCATTTGAGTACTTACTGGTAACGAAAAGGATCCTCCCTAAAGTTCAATTCGCTGCAGGAGCACCAGCAGAAACTTGTTCTACCCCTAATCAAAAGCAAATACAATCCCCCAATTAGCACCAGCCACAAAAACGCTACAATCGAATTCTTACGAAACTTACCGATTAAACGAAATCAAACGTTGCACCTAAGAAAGCGAGTTGGAATATCGAATAGAAAAGGAAGAGACAAAAATCGACAGAGGGGGAAAAGGAAACAGGGAATTTTGGAAAAGAAACTTCAAAGGAAAGTATTTTTCGAAAAAGAAAAGAAAGATAAAATAAAATCAGATTATGATAACTCCCAAATCCAAACTCCCTACTAACCCACTAACAGCCATTTCTCAGAAACCCAACTCCACTGAAACACTTACGCAGAACCGAACAAAAATAAATACCCATGCTTGCGCAGGGATTCAAACACAGGACCTCCACACAACACACAAACTCCCTTAGCACTCGAACCAGCAAGCTCATTCTGATATGGTTTTACAAATAATTTAATATAAGTCCACTGAGCAAGTATAAGGCTTAAGTCAGAAAAATACCAAAATTTACCAAAGGTAAGGCTTGAACTTGGGACCTCTCACACACACCCAGAACATTTAACCGCTGAAGCAGACAGATATTTTGTGTCACATTTTCACAAAAGTAGAAATAAGAATTTTAGGCGTTACAACTCTACCCCCTAAAAGAAATTTCGCCCTTGAAATTTACCTGATCAGAACATATGTGGATATTGCTGACGCATCGAGTCTTCAGGCTCCCACATGGCCTCCTCAGTGCTATGATTCCGCCATAGCACCTTCACTAAAGGAATGGACTTTTTTCGCAAAACTTTAACATCGCAATCCAGAATCTGAACTGACTTCTCTTCAAAAGACAAGTCCGGCCTAACCTCAATCTCCTCAACCGAGATGACATGGGATGGGTCAAAACTGTACCGCCTCAACATCGAGACGTGGAACACATCATGAATACGGTCTAACTCAGGAGGTAGCTCCAACTGATAAGCAACTGGTCTCACACGTTTTAGAATTCGGTACGGTCCAATAAACCTAAGGCTCAGCTTGCCCTTCCGACCGAACCTCAGAACTTCCTTCCACAGAGAGACCTTAAGAAATACAAAGTGTAACATCCTAAATTTACGGGCCTATACATTTAGTGTAGGGATAGGTTTACTATGTTAATTTAATTGATAGGGGTCTAAATTTGGGCTTAGAATTAGGCAAAAAGGCCCAGATTAGAGTGGCATCATTAATGATTAAAAGGAACAAGTTTTGGGTCGCAAGAGAGCCCATGTTTTAGGCCAAATTTGGCACTTTAAATGAAGAGAGGGTGACGCCACACACAAGGAATTAGGGGCCCAAGTATTAAGTTTAATGAGGCCCAAATCTTTTAATTTAAGTGAGTTAAATTTGGCATTAGGGATTAGTAGAGGTGGACGGCTACAAGGCTATAAAATAGGAGATTTTATGTGGATTTTTAAGTGATAATATCATAGATAAAAGGAGAAAAGTTAGGAGCTTATCTTCAAGGAAGTGTTGGCCGAAAATCCACCACCTAGAGGAGTGTAAAATTCGACTCTTGCATGGCAAGGAGGGTGCCGAATTTCTCCTCTCTTTTAGCTTAAATTTTAAGGGTGTTTTCGGTTTTTAGCAGTAGATGCCAAAATATCTATAAATAGGGGGCTAGCTCCTTGATTCTGACACTGAAAACCCTAAATTTCTCTCCCATTGTACCGAAATTCCCTAGCCTCTCCCTCTCCAATTTCTTTTCTCCAATTTCTTTAAAAGCCAAAACTCTTCTCCACTTTTTCCTTCTTGTGCCGATTTCTCTAGAAAGCCGAAGCATCCATAGTCTTTTCTTCTATTCATCCTATTTGAGAATTAGTTCTGTACTTCCGGCATTTAAATCTTCCATGGGCATTGCCGAATCCTCTCTCTATTGCTAGCCGAATCTCCTATGCTAAGGTAAGTGTTGATTTTTGATTAGTTCTCATGATCTATTCCCGGTTTTTGAAAGGCAAAAGCCAAAAGCTAATAGTTTAATGGTTTTATGATTGGCGGTAATTCGGGATTTGAAGGAAGCTTAGTCGACTAGATCTAAAAGCCGAAAATCATAAGTCTCTAATTTCGGGATTTCAAGGTAAGAGGATTTGTTTATTTATATATATAAAATCGGGTAGAATACTAACCATGGCCGAATATAGGAGAGGCCTATTTTCGCAATTATTCCGGCTTTTAAGCAAGGCTATAGATTGAGGATAATAGATCCAGATAGCAAGGACATCGACTAAGAATATTGGATTTTGCAATATCAGGTGTGTAATTCTCCACACCATCTAGATCTGTTTGATTAATATATGAAAATAAGTATTACATGTTTTGTTAAATGCAAAACCCAAGCATATTGACGGAACCCAAAGAGGGTAAAGCAAATCACCGAGTTGGTAAATGATCCGATTAAATGTTATAAGTATACGATTTTATGTGATTGCATGGGTTGGGTTGATGAAAGGAGGAAGTTATATGTTGTAGCGGTTTTTACCGTGATCATGTTGTAGCGGTTCCTTACCGTGATCTGTTGTAGCGGCTTACGCCATGATTCGTTGTAGTGGCTACGGCCATGATCGATGATGAGCGGCACGATCGCCATCAAGGCGTGTAGCGGTGTGGGTTGATTGTAGAAATCCCCAATGGTGTGAATGGTCGATGCGGGCGTGTAGCGGATGGACACCTAGGATATGGGTTGGGCTTTGCATATTATTTTTGTTACTTATATTTTGATTATTCTGTTTTATGGGGCTAAAGCCCAAATCTAATGGTGCATGAGGGTTGCACACCGAGTCTCGCGACTCACCCTTTAATTTTAACCATCTCGGGTGACACTTAGGGCATCGACCCAGGCCGAGAGGAGAGCAAGGTGGCCATGCGACAGAGCTTTGAGAATTCAAAAAAAGACTTAGTCTAATTTTTTTATTTTCATTTAATTAATGGGTTCAAATTTCCTTGTAATAAGGCCATGGGCCACTAGACTACCATTTATGTCTTGGGATTTTGTTGGGCTTTTATTATTTGGGGTTTTAAGTTTTACGTTTTCAATTAAGTTAAGACTGCATGAAATTTCGGTTTTTATTTAAAATCTACCAAGATAATTGGTTACTTAATATTTTATACTTTAATGAATTATTAAGCTTTCGAAATAAAGGTGTAAACCTAGTAATTATTTTCCAAAATGCGACATGTTATGTAAAATCTCTTAAGTGACATACCAGATCCGGTTGTAGCGTTTGGGCCGGGTTTGGGGTGTTACACAAAGTCCCCCACAGAGTATTCAATCTCACGTCTCTTCAGATCTGCATAAGACTTCTGTCTATCAGAAGCCGCCTTCAGACGATCCCGAATCAGTCAAACATTATCCTCAGTCTCAGAAACCAACTCAGGACCCAAAACTCGACGTTCGCCCAACTCAGTCCAACACAAAGGAGTACGACACTTACGACCATAAAGAGCCTCGTAAGGTGCCATATGAATACTAGCTTGGAAACTATTGTTGTAGGGGAACTCAGCTAGAGGTAGATAATCCTCCCAACTACCTCGGAAGTCAATCACGCAACTCTGAAGCATATCCTCCAGTATCTGAATCACCCTCTCGGATTGACCATCGGTCTGATGATAGAACACAGTACTGAAGTCCAACCTTGAACCCAGAGCCTCATGTAATTTCTTTCAGAACTAAGACGTGAAACGAGGATCTCTGTTAGAAATAATCGACACTGGAACCCCATGCAGTCTAACTATCTCAGAAATATACAACTTCGCTAGCTTCTGCAGAGAATAATCAGTTCAAACCAGAAAGAAGTGAGCAGACTTGGTCAATCGATCCACGATGACCCAAACAAAATCCTTCTTAGTGGGTGTCAAAGGCAACCCACTAACGAAATCCATCGTCACTCATTCCCACTTCCATAAGGGAATTTTAACTGGCTGCAACAATCCCGAAGGCAACTGATGCTCAGCCTTAACTTTCTGGCACGTTAGACATCAAGCCATAAAGTTAGTAACCTTATGCTTCAGACCCGGCCACCAGTATAACTCACGAAGGTCGCGATACATCTTATTACCGCCGGGATGCATAGCATAAGGGCTACTATGCGCCTCCCTCAGAATCGTCTACCTCAGATCCACATCGTTCGGTACACAAATCTAACCACGGAAATAGAGTACCCTATCACTATTTAGTCCAAAATCCGAAGTGCTGCCACTCTTAACCTGACGGAACCGTAAACTCAGAGAATCATCCCCCAACTGCTTATCTCGAATCTGCTCAATCCAAGTCGGCTTAACTTGCAACTCGGCCAACAGACTCCCATCATCGAACAGAATAAGGCGAGCAAACATTGCCCTCAAATCAGACATCGCTCTTCGGCTTAGAGCGTCGGCCACCACATTGGCCTTACCAGGATGATACTCGATGGTGCAATCATAATCCTTAAGCAACTCAATCCATTGACGCTGCCTAAGATTCAACTCATTCTGAGTAAGGAGATACTTGAGGCTTTTGTGATCAGTGTAGATGATACACCTCTCACCATACAGATAGTGCCACCACATTTTTAGTGCAAAGACCACAGCAGCCAACTCGAGGTCATGCATCAGATAATTCCCTTCGTATGTCTTAAGCTGACGGGACGCATAAACCACAACCTTACCATCATGCATCAGAACACAACGCAATCCAACCTGTGATGCATCACTGTAGACCACAAAATCCTTACCGGATTCAGGCTGTATCAGAAAAGGAGCCTGGGTCAGAACAGTTTTGAGCATCTCGAAGCTCGATTGCTGCGCATCAGTCCAAACAAACAGAACACCTTTACGCAAAAGCTTAGTCAACAGCGCAGCAATCAAAGAGAACCCCTTAACGAAATGCCGATAATATCCCGCTAAACCCAGAAAACTATGGATCTCAGACACATTCTTAGGCTGTTTCCAATCCAACACAATCTCAATCTTTCTAGGATCGACTCAAATCCCTTCATCAGAAACTATGTGCCCCAGAAAAGTCACTTCAAGTAGCCAGAACTCACACTTGCTAAATTTAACGTAAAGCTGCTTCTCACGCTGAATCTGAAGCACTACTCTAAGATGCTCATCATGGTCATCCTCAGTCTTAGAGTATACCAGAATGTCGTCGATGAAGACCACGATGAACTGATCTAGATAGGGCTGGAATACTCGATTCATCAGGTCCATAAATGCAGCCGATGCATTTGTCAAACTGAAAGGCATAACCAGAAACTTGTAATGCCCATAACGAGTCATAAATACAGTCTTATGTACATCAGTCTCTTTTACTCTCAACTGATGATACCCTGAATGGAGATCGATCTTAGAGAACACAGAAGCCCCTCGAAACTGATCAAATAAGTCGTCGATCCTCGGAAGTAGATACTTATTCTTAATGGTCAACTTGTTCAATTGCCGATAGTCTATGCACATCCTCATGGTCCCATCCTTCTTCTTAACAAACAGAACTGGTGCTCCCTACGAAGACACACTCGGACGGATGAAGCCACGGTCCAACAACTCTTGCAGTTGAGCCTTAAGTTCCGTAAGCTCTTTTGGTGCCATTCGATAGGGAGCGATAGACACCAGAGTTGTACCTGGAAGAAGCTCAATCCCAAATTCCACTTCCTGAATCGGTGGTAATCCTGATAACTCTCCAGGAAAGACGTTCGAAAAATCCCTCATAGTTTTGATATCTCCTAAAGAAGAACCCCCAGATTCAAAAATACTTACACAGGCCAAGAACGCCTCACACATTTTTCGCACCAATTTCTCAGCTACTAACGCGGATATCACGTGCGGCAGATAGTCTCGACACTCACCAATCATAACCACCTTCACATCATCCTTGGTCCTCAGAACGACCCTCTTAGATACGCAATCTAAACTAACTCGGTACTCTACCAACCAGTCTATACCCAGAATTAGGTGGAACTCCCCAAACGAAAGCTCCAATCAGCCAAAAATATCTCCCCTTGCACCTCTAATGGAACATCCTTATACAGTTTCCTAACCCAAACAGACTTTTCTAACGGACTTATCACGGTAACCTCACTAGAAGTGCTCTCAACCGACAACCCCAGATTTTCAAAAATAGAACAAGCCATATAGGAATGAGTAGATCCTATGTCTATCAAAGCAAAGTAAGGTACATCAAATATAAAGAACATACCGGTGATGACGTCAGGAGCATCTCTGCCCTCTCGGCATAGTGCAGCATAAACTAAAGCAGGCTGCCTCGTCTCACTCTGACCAGCACTTTTGCCCAGTGCTCTCTGTCTTCGGGTCATACCATTACCACCCCTAGCCTGACCACGGCCCCTAGGTAGCTACTGAACTACTCTTTGCAGCTGCGCAGGACCTGATGTCGGAGCTTGCACCTAATCAGCCCTCAATGGACACTCCAGAATAAGGTACTCTAAAGACCCAAATCTCAAACAGGCCATAATCCTCCACCAGCACTCGTTCGGATGGTGCCTACCATAACCACTGTACGGCTGCAACCCAGTAGGAGCAACAGAAGAAACAGGGGCCTCCACTCTAACTGGCCCATCAGATCTGGCCTTTTTCTTAGGCCTCAACACAGAATTTGAAGGCTCCGAATCCCTCTTGTTCTTACCTCTCTCATGGTCCCTATTCTGGCACTCCGCGCGCTTAACATCCTCAGCAATCTTTGCTTTCTCTACCAGAACCGTGAACTCACGCTCCCTCTGCGGAGCTATCAAAACCCTCAGATTATCCCTTAGGCCGTCCTCAAACCTAACACATTTCTAATATTTTGATGACATCATTCCTCGAGCATAGCGGCTCAGCCTTAGAAATTTGGCCTCATACTCGGCCACAAATCGGTCACCTTGCGTGAAGTTCAGAAACTTACGCCTGCGAGCATCAACGTAGCTGACTCTCACATATTTGCTCTGAAATATAGTCTTAAAGAACTCCCAAGTCAAACGGTCAGACTGAGTGCCCTGCTTAACAGTTAACCACCACTGATATGCTTCGTCGCGAAGTAAGAAAACTGCACCCTTCAAATTCTGCTCGGGGGTACAGTCCAAATCATCCATAATTCTCTCAGTGGCCTCCAACCAATACTCAGCCACATTAGGGGCGACTCCTGTGACACCCCTAAACAACTCAGCTCCATTAGATCGAAGTCGCCGATTCTGACCCTCGGGCCCCGTGATCCGCACTGGGCCCAAAGTGACCTCTCTAATATCCTCAGCATGGCTTGGGACAGTGTGTCGTCCCTAGTCGATCGACTCTGAGACCCAGTCTCAGTAGCAGGTGACACAGGTGTCTCACTAGTGTTCAGATTTGGCATGCTACCTAGAGATGAGGACTCAGCTAGAGCCTCCCTACGGACTCTACCTCGGCCTCGAGTACCACGTCCACGGATACCTCGTGCGCTCTTTGTCTAATTCAAGTTTATCTACATTAAGAGTTTTATGCATCAGTTCAATATTTATTAATAAATGTTTTATACAGAAAGTTTCAAAAGTTCAGTAATGTTTTCATAAGTTTCAGTCTCTATTCGTTTTACTACAGTTTCAGAGAGTATTTACTATAGTGTTTTCAGAGTATGATGCTTACAGTATTTCAAATAAACTATCTAAAGTTCAGAATACTTACAGGATCGACGCTGGAGACTCGGTGTACCATATTCTCCATCAGAATATTTAAACCATTTGAAAACCAATTCTTTAAAACCTATTTTGGAACCCAAAATCCACAGCCAAGTTTTTACAAACCTGGCTCTGATACCACTAAATGTAACACCCCAGACCCGGCCTACACGTTATGGCTGAATCCGGAAGTGTCAAATGAAATGGGTTGACAAACCATTGTCATTAAGTTAAAACCTTTCCAGTTCATTAGCCTTTAGAGTTATTATTAATTTCAAAGCTTTCTTTCATTTAATCATTTAGAGATGAAGAGTGTTTGTAGCTGAAGCTTGTAAAAACATTGTGTCCGAAAAATCCGTTCAAGATTTTAGAAAACCATCATAGTTATAATTAAGTAAAAACCAAAAGCCCAAATTCAACGTCAAAATTTTAAAAGAGTCCAGAGTCATAGAAAATACAACCTCAATGCCAAAACTTAATAGCCCAAAAACAAAATAAAACAGTAAAATAGGTGGTCACCGTCGAGTCCTCCGCTGCACCGATCCGCTTAAGACTGTGGGTTACTTGTACAGACAAACAGAAAAGGGGTGAGTTTACGTAAACTCAGTGTGTAACCCAGTAGAGTTAAGCATGTACACATATAGAATATCACAAATCAGACAGATTCACAATCAAGCCTAGGCCCATATCGAGATCTGATATCTGATTCGTGCTGAGCCCATTTCGAGATCTGAGATCTGATTCTGAGATATGCAAATTAGTTATCAGAATCCTACCCCTATCCTCTACACACCATCTCTAACCATCCCTACACACCATGTGGGGTTTAAAATACCCATCCAGCCTTACACACCATGCTGTACCGATGCGGCACATATCAGATATAATGCAGCCGTACTGCCAGATAGTAGGCATAATCTGCCTTTCAGAACACTTCCTCCAATATGCATCATCCCATCCCAATTACAGTAACAGAACATGCATACAGAATTACCATATATATCATGCTTTCATAAACAGATAACAGACAAACAAACATAGGCCAGATTGGGTGTGGCTGTGTGGCGTCGACAGTGGGGTTTTTTTACTTTCACTGAATCTCATTTTTCTGCGTTTCGGGTACACACCTGATATCGTTTCGATGCGAAACCACTCCTGAGCCTCCTGAAACCTACAAACAACATAACCAAAAGCTCGATCTCAGACACACCCTCGAAACTTTAATGGAGAATTCCACAACGAAAACTCACAATACTCAACAACGCATTCGAGTACTTACTGGTAACGAAAAGTATCCTCCCTAAAGTTCAATTCGCTACAGGAGCACCAGCAAAAACTTGTTCTACCCATAATCAAAAGCAAATACAATCCCTCAATTAACACCAGCCACGAAAACACTACAATCGAATTCTCACGAAACTTACCGATTAAACGAAATCAAACGTTGCACCTAGGAAAGCGAGTTGGAATACCGAATAGAAAAGAAAGAGATGAAAATCGACAGAGGGGAAAAGGAAACAGAGAATTTTGGAAAATAAACGTCAAAGGAAAGTATTTTTCGAAAAAGAAAAGAAAGATAAAATAAAATCAGTTTATGATAACTCCCAAATCCAAACTCCCCACTAACAGCCACTTCTCAGAAACCCAACTCCACTGAAACACTTGCGCAGAACCGAACAAAAATAAATACCCACGCTTGCGCAGGGATTTGAACACAGGACCTCTAAACAATACACAAACTCCCTTATCACTCGAACCAGCAGGCTCATTCTGGTATGGTTTTACAAATAATTTAATATAAGTCCACTTAGCAAGTATAAGGCTTAAGTCAGAAAAATACCAAAATTTACAAAAGGTAAGGCTTGAACTTGGGACCTTACATACACACCCAGAACACTTAACCACTGAAGCAGACAGATATTTTGTGTCACATTTTAACAAAAGCAGAAATAAGAATTTGGGGGTGTTACAATCACTATAAATGATTCCATTGAAGTGCCATACCAGAATTCTCCTAAATATGAGTTCATCAGAGAGAAGAAAGGACATTCATTTTGGCAGTACATCCCCAGACTGAGATAGAAATGTCTTTTTTTATACCGAATCAAAAATCTTCTTTGGTCATTGACGATGGTGGGTTCAACCTCCGTCGGTACCTCTTCGATCGAATAGGACGGGCTAGTTAGATTGTACCCTCGAGTTGCAAGGGCGTGCGCTACTTCATTTGTCTTTCGAGGGGTAAACTCAAAAGATAAGTTACCGAAACTGAATCTTTTTCTTTGGATTTCATTAATAATGTTGCCAATCGCCGATCTATCCGCTGAGTCTGATTTAACCTTTTTAATGACTATAAGAGCATCACCTTCTATAACCAAATCTCAAAAACCCATTTCTTCCCTAAATATGACGGCTTGAAGACACGCATTCGCTTCTGCAGTGGTCGGATTCCCTGTTCTTCCTAGCGGGTAAGTACATGCTCCAATTACTAGACCTTCATGATTTCTTATAATGATTCCCGCTGTTGCTGTCATGTCTTGTGAAAATGCTGCATCAAAATTGGCTTTAACTTGTTCTGCTTTGGGGGGTCTCAATAAATCCTCTCTTCGTTTAATTCTGGTTTCTGTTAAGGAGTTAACTTGTTCTAATTCTCGTAAATAAGATTTAATAAAAACCACAACCTCTTGTACCCTTCTATTTTTTCCTCCGTGGTAAAGTCTATTTCTGTTATACCAGACTACCAAAATAGAAATTGCCATGGTTGCACATACTTTAATGTTATTCATGTAGAAGAAAGAGGTTGACCATTGTTTCCATGTGTGATTTGTGTTTATGTGCGAGATATCCAACCCAACTTCCTGCAGGACCTGTTTTGTGAATTCGCAATCTCGAAAAAGGTGTTCCACAGCTTCTTCTCCAGTTGAGTAGACTAGACATGCAACATCGTTCTTAAGTCTTCAAAGCTTAAGGTTACTGAGCATCGCAAGAAAATTGTTAGAAACTCTCTATTTATGTATTTTTATTTTGCTGGGGATCGGGAGATTCCAAAGCTTTGTAAAATAATCTTTTTTGTTGATTTGGTCTGTAACATAATCCTGTAATTGTACGGTATTAGTCATTAGCCATTTAAAGCCACTCTGAACTGTGTACTCGCCTGGTTTGTCCCTTCTCCATATTATAACATCCAGTTGAGTCCTACTTACCAATGGAATAAATAGGATTGCCTCAGCTTGATCCCTTTTCCAGCAAGTTCCAGATTGCCTCGTAGTTCCATGAAAACAAGTCTTTATTAATTAGATCTGCTACTTTGGAATAGTTGATATTAATGTGTTGATTATTTACTCTTCCATCACAGGGGTGGGTAGCCAAGAATCATTCCAGATGTTTGTTGATTTGTCGTTCCCTATCCTCCAGCCTGTTCCTTCTTCTAATAAGCTTCGTGCGCTCCAAATGCTGCGCCAAGTAAAAGAGGGGTAAGCTCATAACCTTGCATTTAAAAACTTATCACGCGGATAATATTTTAACTTCATAATGCGTGCAAACAAACAAGCAGGTTGAGTGATTAGTTTCCATTTCTGTTTAGCCAACAAGGCCGTATTAAACATTGCTAAATCCCTAAACCCCATACCTCCAAACGCTTTTGGACTACACATCGCGAACCAATTACACCAGTGAATGCCTTTATTAGTTTTTAAATTGCACCACCAAAATTCACTCATCAAATTTTCTAATTCTTTACAAAGTAATACTGGTAATTTAAAACATTGCATGGCGTATATCGAAAGTGCTTGTAAAATTGATTTAATAAAAACTTCTTTACCACCAAAGGACAAATTACAGATACTCCAATTCTTCGATTTTTGAATAACTCTTTCTTTTAGTTCTAGGAATGCACCATTGTTTCTCCTCCCTACCATTGTTGGTAAACCCAGATATTTTTTTCAGATTATTTGAAATTTGAACCCCCAAAACTCCCCCTATTTGCTCTTTAAGGTCGTCTTGTACATTTTTACTGAAGTAAATCAATGATTTCTCGAAATTCACCAGTTGTCTAGAAATACTTTCGTATTCATTAACTACTGATTTCATTGAAGTTGCGCCTTCCATTATTGTATTCCCAAATAATATGCTGTCATCAGCAAAGAAAAGATGGGTGATAGCTACCTCACCTCTGCCCACTCTAGCCCCTTCAATTTTCCCTTCCTTTTTAGCCTTATTTAGGAGCTTAGAGAAGCCTTCTGCACATATGATAAATAAGTATGGGCTTAGTGGGTCTCCTTGTCTTATTCCTCTTGTTGGCTTGAATTTTGTCCCTTGAATCCCATTAAGTACTACCGAGTATGACACTATCCTTACACACCTTATTACAAGATCTATCCAATTGTTGCAAAAGCCTAACATTTTCATCATATTTTCAAGATAATTTCATTCCACTCAGTCATAGGCTTTGCTCATGTCCAATTTTAAGGCAAAAGATCATGTGCCTCCTCTCTTCTTTTTTTTTGAAGGAATGAAAAATTTCATAAGAAATTAGAATGTTATCAGTTATTTGTCTTCCTGGGACAAATGCACCTTGCGTTTCTTCGATACATAAGTGTAGCACCCTTTGAAATCTATTAACCACCACTTTTGGAAACAATTTGTAGATGACATTACAAACACTTATGGGTCTAAACTGTCCCAAATTTGTAGGGGCTTGTACCTTAGGGATAAGCACAATATTGGTTTTGTTAATTTTCTCAAAATTCTTCCCATTATTTAGCACTTAGAGGCAATAATTAACAATGTCATTTCTTATAATATGCCAGAATTTTTGGTAGAAGAACGTTGGGTATCCATCTTTTTCGGATGCTTTGAGAGGTGCCATACTTTTTGAAGCTTCCACTACCTCTTATTCTTTAAATTCTTTAACGAGTTTTTCATTTGAAGATTCTGTAATGTACGGTTGGATTTCACTTCTAAACCTTTCACCACTTTGTAACGGTTTGTAAGAGAATAGTTTTTGAAAGAAATTAGTTGCAAGTTCAATAATGGTGTTGTCACCTTCCACCCATCCACCCCTTCCATCCTTCAGAATCTTTATTATATTTCTCCTTTTGCGCTGGGTTGCAAAAATATGGAAGAAAGTAGTGTTTCGATCCTCTATTCGTAACCAATTAGCTCTTGCCCGTTGTTCCCAAAATGATTCTTCCTTGTCGGCTTCTATATTTAGTGTTAGTTTAACTTCTGTTCATTCAGCTAAGATGTCTTCATTTGGATCTTCTTTATTTAAATTGTTAAGCCGCAATTTTAATTCCTTTCTAGTCTTCCATCTAGATCTGCTATTAGATTTATCCCAAGATTTCAATTCAATTTCAGATCTTCTAATTTCTCTGGTAGATCATTTTCTTCCAAATCCCACCCTTGACTGATTAACTCTTCAAAATTGTTTTCCAGTACCCAGTTAGCATTGAATTGCAATGGGCTTTTACTATTCGCAAATCTACCCCTTCCATGTGTCATTATATTAAGACTTATAGGACAATGATCGGAAATACTATGACACTTATTTTGAACTGAGAAATTCGGAAACCTTTCCCACCATAATGGATTTGCCACCCCTTTATCAAGTCTCTCACGAATGTTATTGTTTGGAAGTCTACCTCGTTCCCACGTAAACTATTGACCTGAAAAGCCTATATCATTCAACTTACAATCTTCCAAAGCCTCCCTAAATGCCAACATTTTTCTTTGCTCCCTTAACCTACCCCCTCTTTTTTCAAACGAAAAGAGCATTTCATTAAAATCCCCCATAACAAGCCATGGCAATTGGTTGCTTCCTTTTAACTGTCTAAGGAGGCTCCATGAATCCTTTCTTTTATGCTCAATTGGCGAACCATAAAAACCTGTAAAGCGCCAATACTCCTTCCTTCCAGCCAAGAGAAAGTCTTCCTTTCGATCCATTCGCACAAACATCAATTCCGTTTACATAGCCACACATTTTCCTTATTGCTTCCATTCTTCTTGAATTTCCTTTTGCCTCAATTAGAAACAAAATTTGAGTCTGAAGTTGTCTCAAGCTATTTTTGAGACGTTTAACTGTTCGCGGCTGCCCCAGGCCACGAACATTCCAACTTAAGATTTTCATTGCGACCAGTCAGCCTGCTTATTAGCGGCTGCCGATATTTCATTATTGATCATAGAACTTGAACGAGTATTTTGATGAGCCCCTTCTATTTGTTGAATCCTTTGTCTTTTCTTTCTATCAATAGGTCCGATTGGTGTTTCTTCGAGTACCTCATTAGCTTCTATTATCATATTATGCGTTGCCTCGTTTTCACACCTTCGATTTGCAAGTTCACTAACCTGATTAATCCTATGAAATCTTCTACTTAATTCCTTTTTCACGCATTTTCCTCTCACATTATTAAATTCCTCCTCTCCTTGAGATCGCATTTGATTTCTTTTACGAATTTTTTTAGGTCCATGTCACTTTTGATCACATCTTTTGGTTCCTCCTGATGCCATTTACTTACAGTTATTGATTCCCTCCTTGGTGCCGCTCTCAAAGAGATATCTCAACCAAATTCAACTTCTTGAGATCTCAACGAAGTATGGAGAGGACAGAAGCTTTCACCGTGCCCTAGACGCCCACATAGGGAACAAAATAGAGAAAGTTTTTCATATTGAAAAGTAGCGTAAGTTGACTTATCTTTGCCATACATATTCGTTTCTTTCTTTTTAAGAGGCTGTGCATGATCTTACGTAAACCCTTTGTTAGAATCTTTCTATCATAATCCAAAAATTCCCCAGTAAAGTTGCCCAATTGTCTTGCCATGCCTTCCGAAATTGAACCCAATGGTAGATCATGTATTTGCACCCAAAAGTTTGTGTAATGTAGGGGAACAAGTAACGAATCCTCCCCTCTCATTAATTTATGAAATATTATTAGGTGCCGATTAAAAAACTAGGGAATACCATCGATCAACCTTTTTAAATAAACTTCATTGTAGAATCGAAATAGAATCTGTTTTTCCTCAATCTCTGATATGGTAACCTCTTCAATAGGATGCCATAATTCAGAAAGAGCATTCCTTAAGGAGGGGAAGTGGATTGAACTATCTGTTAGCACCCTGCTTAATAGGCAGAGCCTGAAGTCATCGTCTCCTTCGTCAATCTCCTCTTGTCCTACAACAGGGTCGTCTTCCAAATCGTCTAAGTTTAGATTGCAAGATCTGATTCCATGCCTGTAATGGACAATCCTCTCTTACGATTTCTAATTCAAACTTAAACCCTAAAAACTGGGTACAAATTGGGAAAATCCCAAACCTGCAAATTGGCAGACAAAGAAATAGAGAAAACCTAATCATAGGTAGAATGAAAGTTTGAGTTTAAGGTTGAACTAAGTGAAAATTAAATTAAGTAGCCATCGTAGTTTAATTTTATTTGAATAATTAAATAAATTTGTATATAGATTCTAATACGATAAAGTCATCATGACTTTAATTTAATTATTTAATTGAATTAATTATTTTTAAATATATTTTTTAAAGAATATTTAATTATTAAGGTTAAATTGATCAAACTAGCTATTAGGGATAATGCACCGAGGCACAAGGGGACTTATTTCCCTTGGAGTCACCGGCCATGGTACATGAGAACTCCAAGTTAGACTTGAATTCTTCCAAAATTTAATTAATTTACTACGAACTAGAATGTAAGCCTTGCATATATTCCTCTTATATACCCCATATTTACCAAAATTGATATACAAGAATATACATGAAAATTTCTATTGAAATTTAGTGAAAATTTCATTCGAGTAATTTTCTTGTATTTGAATAAATTCTACTTTTCTTAAGTTTTGATTCTAGTTTTGTAAGAGTTATAATTACAATAATCTAAAAGTTATAACTCAAGTCTAGAAGTTAAATTTGGTTTGAGATACGCATATAGAGAGTAGTCAACTACCACCTCTGCAAAGTCTAGGTTTTTGTCCTATGCTCGGTTTTTTTGAGTTAGATCCCACACTCTAAACGAGAGTTCGAGAGTTGTGGAGAACATTATTCAATTGAAAACTTGAAGACTTTGGACTTCAAGTCGAGTGGATAAAAAATCAGGGCATTTCCTCAATCCCTTTTGTGATTTGGACACCTGACCAAGCCTTGGAACATAAGTATTTTATTTGATCATATTTATTACTTTAGATTGTTGGAAAAATAGTTTGAAAATAGTGGAACTAAGCACAACAAAATTTTATAAATTTTCATTTAAACTAACCTGTTGTGATGTTTATAGCAATAAACTTATTACACGAATTATACTTGTGTTTTCGGATACGACAGACTTTTTCATTTTTGACTTTCGACATCACGATCTTTTTCACTATCCTTGACCTCGGTTTGCTAGAGCGTAGGCTTTATTCACAAATTAATGAACACTTTAGTGAAACTTTAAGAGCTAGAAACCAAAAGATGGACTCTGTCAAAAGATAGAATTTATTTGGAAAATAGCTGGACTATATTTTGACAGAATATTGATATATGAGAGGTGTGTATTTGACCTAGCCCTTAGTAACTATTTATAGAGAAGCTAACAAGTGTTTCAGTTGAACAAAGTGTAACCGAATAATAATATTTTAATAAAAAAATGGCTCCTACTAGGAGTATACAAGCTAGGGGCGACGACAAGACCTCTCTGGGACTAGGGTTTGCCCCTTTTCCTATTAAACTGGGCTTAGTTGGGCCTTATCATTTATTGGGTCAATTATATGTATTATCTAGTCTTTAAATCAACTCATATAATTTCTCAACCCAATAAATATTTTTCCTATGCTCAAAATATTATTTATTTATTCATTCATTTAATTAATTAGTTAATTAAGATAAAATTATTTACTCAACTGAACTCTAATTCCGTTAAAATCATGACATATTAACCATACTAGAATCTATGAGCAAATTAATTTAATTAACTTGTTCTCATGAAACTATAATGACTTTATTAATTTAATTTCCACTTGGAACTCCAATTATTTAATTACAAAATAAATAATAATTTGAATAATTTAATTTAATTCCCGAGTCATCTCTTGTTTATAGAGAGAAAACTCATTCACTACGATAAATGATACATGCGATTTATTTCTCTAGTTCGTTGTTTCACACTTTCCATATCATTGATTAATGCAAACCATCAAGGTTATATCGAACTAGTGGAAGGATTGATCAGACATATATAATTAGGGTTAAAATAATTTGTAATTAAGTTCCGACTCTTTTTCTGTTAATTACAACAGTATTTAGTCATGGAAATTAAGTTACCATAACTGAGCTCTCCCTATTATATACCATTTCGAAAGTTACTTCATCAGGTTCTCATCCAATGACCTTGTCATATGTGTGTTAATCTCATTGGATATCATTAATCTCTTTGAGATAAATTTGTTCTTCCAATATGATCCTATTTTATCTCATGATAATCATTGCATCTTTATTCATGAAAGGCCAACTACCAACAAATAGTAATTAAATCATTCGTTTTAGGACTCGTGACCACGTTACTTTTCATCTATCATATAATGTCAATGAGAGGATATCACTTGCCCTTTTATTGGGCTATGGATTCCACTATTGTAAGTGATGTTATGTCATGCAAAAATCGTATACCCAACATACTAGTTTTCAGCTTTATTACTAATTGAACTCAGGCTATCAATACATCAAAGCATACGAGTCACACACAAATAGTTTGTCACTTACTCAAGATTGAGGTAAGCCACGCTATGAACATCACAAGTGAATAAAGGCAAAACGAATCTAGGATTCACTCTACTTGAGTCTTGTCTGATGCACTATCAATCTAGATAGTTACACCTATGTCTATATATTTTGGGAGTCATTCATCCTGATACCCAAGACAAGGTATCTCCCCAATTGGATTTGATAAAAGGCATATTAGTCTTTTAACCGATTTTCTCAAATTTCAATTAAACTAAAGACTATTTAGATTATCTACTAATATAAATTGTCTTCTCGCATTATTATCTGACCTCATAATGCACTTTGTCAATAGTTAAATGTTAGATATCAATGAGCTAATATTTGCTTTCATTTTGCTTTGCATGCAAAAACTGTTGAGGATAATATACAAAAGATATTAATGATTATGATGGAGTTTTATTAAGTCAATTTGTTCAAAATAATTACAAGTACATAAAATAATCACTACACTAAGGGCACTAGATCCCAACAATTAGATATCACGACAAAGATCCGTTATAAAAAAAAAATTTAAAATTCCACTATGCCAACTCTGACATGTTTTCTAAACGATTTTTTAACATTGTTGAGTACGACCAGTCCTTATAGGCAATGGTCATTCTACCAAGTCTTCTTTTTTATGGCATGTATAATAGTGGTGTAGGTTGTATTCATATGAGTGTACTGCTCAAAATTTGAGTGAGCCAAAGCCCATTCTCTTTTTCAATCTAGTTATGGTGTGTTTCTTGGTTGATTAAATTTTGAATCAGACTTGTAGTTTTATGTATTATCTGTGTTTTTCTCTTTTTCTTAGAGTTGATAAAGCTTGGTGGGTTGCATGTATATAATGGCATATCTTAGAGATTTGTGAAACACCCTTGCAAAGAAATTAGTGATGGCCCACTCTTTATTAAGTTACTTTAATCCCAATGTAGTAACATTGAACCTTTTGATGTACTCTCTTAGTGTTTCATTGGGGTTCTATTTAACAGTTATCATATTCACAAGTGTACACACTGCAATTTCGTGGCTGCCAAAATCTGTTAGGAAATTAATACTAAGCTCATTGAAGTTGACAACAAAACTTGGTGTTAAAGAATACCACTATGCTATTGACAAACCTTTAAGGGTTCTAGGGAAGACATGACATTGTATTGCATCAGAAATGCCCTTAAGATCATAGAATGGTTCGAAATGATTAGGATGATTAGCAAGGTTTGTAATCTAGACATGTGTCTGAAGATAGTTTGAGTTTTGGTGGCACTTTAGCTTGACGAATCACTAAAGAGAAGGGGTAGTGTTTTGTGATTAACAATTCATAAATATCTTTGTAGGATTGCTTAAGGTTTTTTAGTTCTTGTTTTAGGTCAACCATTTGTTTTGCTAGGTTAGGGTTGTAAAAAGGATATTAAACCCATTAAAGTACACACTTTATATTTATGTCTCGTTAATGTTTATTAGAGTTAAGGTCATCATAATGATGTATGGGCTTGTTGATTTTGTTGATGTTGTTCGAGACTTTTAGGTCCCTCATTTAGCACTTAATGTTTAGGGTTATATTGGTTGGCATTTTCCCAAGGTATCCTAAGTCTTGCCTCTCACGGTTCATAGCTTCATGTTCAGCTATAAAGCATGAGATCTCTAAACAATCTTAAGGAAAAAATTGTAGGTTCTCATGGTTCGTTCATTGATTTAACTGGCTTCGTTGACCTTGCAAAAGTTGTTTGGTTTAGCATTTTGTTGCGATGTAAAGGTGGATGTGAAGATTTGTAGTTGAGAAATGTATTAAGGATGATAATTTGGTTGCTGACATAATGAAGCTGAGGAGAAGCTAGTGTAATCATAATATGGTTGGTGATGAGTATATGTCTGATTGAATACATCTAATAGACTGTATTTAAAACAAATGAGGTTAACCTATGTAATTGGAACTGTACTGGATACAAGTGGGGTTAGCCTATGCAAAGTAGGATGTAACACCCCTAACACATCTTCGTCGTCAGATTAGGGTTACAGATTATTACGAAAAATAACAAATCTCATAACATCACAAAACCAACCAAATATTAATTTAAATATAAACTATACATAACCAATCATCATTCATGGCATTCATACAAAACGATCCTTAAATCGAGTTTACTGGACCCTAAAATTAGTTCGTAAACAACTAGGGACTAATTTGAAACAAACAGAAAAATTTAATTAAAAAAACTAAAAACAGGGGTCACACAGTCGTGTGGCTCAGGGACATGGTTGTGTGGCCAAATCGTGCACAATTTGAATATAGGGTCACACGGCCGTGTAACAACCTGTGACAGTGTGAAACAAACCTGCACCAAAAGTTAATAGGTCACATGGCCATGTGGTATAACCGTGTTTGGCATACGGTCGTGTGACAGCCAGTGTCCCAGGCCGTGTGCACCTAAAATGACTTCCAAAACAAGCAATTTCATACACCATTTCTTAAGTACCAAACCATATCCAACCCTTTTCACCTATTCAAAACACATATAAACATGCCAAAAATATACCAAAAAACATACAACCTATGTTCCTAACCAATATGCCCACATTGGCACCACAAATCAACACTAATCTCAATTCATATTTATTATATACATGTTCTTACCTTATAAACCAATCAAACATATCTATACATCTATTTCATTTTCATCCAATGAACCAAACATCAAACTACTTTCATAAGGCATATAGCAAATGGTCAAAAACACTTATATAGATATACCATTGCCATCACACACCAAAATCAACCAAAATTAATAATTAAGATTCACATCATTAAACACATCTCATATTTCAATTAACACAAAACATATCCATAATGCTTATAACATATATATACCAAAACCCTATTTACATGCCACTTATAACCGAATCAAAATAAACAAATTAGTTACAGAATAAGTTGCCAGATAGTGTGATCTCCAAAAGTAATCCAATTGATAGTTTGAGTTCGACGATCTATAAGGAAGAAAAATCAACACGGGGTAAGCTTACGTAAAGCTTAGTAAGTTCGTAATAAAATTTAACTTTAACTTACCATAAAGGATGAAATTTTAAACATTTTACAAGATAATTCAATATCATGGTCATGAGTTCATTAATTACCTATACACATCATAAGTCTCACAAGGTTAGTGAGTATATATATATAACATATACATGAAAAGCACACTTTGTACATAAACCAATCATTACATATTCATTTAACATTTCACATCTTCATTTCAAGACACTTCATTTAACCATTTCATATTACCATTCATTTACACATTTAATACATAATTATTTTGTATATCACATTTCATTTCAATAATTTATATAAATATCTCCATTCATTGTCTAATTCCATTTAAACCTTTCATATATTCCATTTCATTTTACACATTTAACACCCAATGAACCAAATAAAATAACATTGGATACATGAGAACAATGCTCACACAAAGTGTGCATGTAACAGTAACCGTAATTGTAAATGCTCACACGAGCTATGAAATAGGTTTGCTCATACGAGTTGTAGGTTGGGATGTTAGGCTACACGATACTGCTCACACGAGCTGTGGAGAATCTGCAACAAATACAAGACCTCATCCATTGGTAGGACATCCAAGACCAGCACCCAAATTGTAACAACCCTAATGACATGTCATTTGAATCCTAAGCCTTCACAAGGTTCATACGGGCCACTATCCATTCCAATTCATTCAACTTTCTTCATATCATACCATTACAAGAACATATCCATATAGTTTGCATTTACGATCATAATAATTAACTTAGCTAATATGGTAATTCAAATCATTTCATTAACTACTATATATCAATTAATCCAATTCATCACTTATCAATTATCAAACAAATGAATTCAATCACAACATATATAAATCATTATTAAATCACAAAACAAAAACTAATTAGTTAAACCAATTTACGCACTTATCTAACCTCAATAGCTATGAACACTTCAACGACGATTACTCGACGACTTTTCCTTTCTCGCGATTATCAACAAACTGATCCATTTTTTGATCTAAATATAATAATTTTATTCAATTAACCAATTCAAATATCATAAAATACTGGAATTCATATATTTGACCCTTAATCGTCATTTTACAATTTTTCTATAAACTTTTATTTTTTTATTCAATTTAGTCCCTAAAACCGAAACTATTATATCTTTCAAATTCAAGCTTTGATTTTCAATCCAACTGCAATTACACCATTGTAAAGCCCTTAAAAACATAAATTACAGAAATTTCATAACAATTTTTACATTATTACAATTTGGTCCTTATACACAAAACTAACAAAATTTACTTAACAAATTAGTCCACATTCACAAATAAGCTCACAACCATACAATTAAACATCAAAAGCTTCAATTTTTATAAAATTAAACATTTTAAAAACTTTAACAGCTTTGAAAATAGAGATACGAATTAATTGGGCCTAATTGCAACGATCTCAAAAATATAAAAATTACTAAAAACAAGCATCCGAGGGACTTACATGCAATGGCGGATCGAACTTGAATAAACGATGGCTATGGATTTCTTGTTTTATTTCTAAATTCGGTGAAGAAGAAAGTGGAAAAATGAAAGATGATAATGGATGTTTTATTATTATAAGATTTAATATTAATTTAACTAATCATTTTGATTTAAAATCTAAATAAAACCTACCATAACCGGCCACTAATAAGAAAAAGTGCAATTTTCAACCTAAAACCCTTAATATTAATTAATTCAACCTTTTAACAAATAAAAATAAATATCGATTAACTTTTATAACTTTTACAATTTAGTCCTTTTTTTCTTAATTAATATCCAGACGTCAAAATCTTTGGATCAAGTTTTAATATACCTATATAGTAACTCTATAAATATTTTTTTATTAAATATTTACAGGCTCAATTTATAGAAATGAGGTCTCAAAACCTCATTTTTTTAAAACCACTTGCCTTTAGGGACAAACCACTTGTACTTAAATTTTCATTCACTTACTAAAAAATATCAAATCAAAATTTAATATAATATTATATTTGACTCATAAATATTAAATAATAATATTTACAGACTTACTCGTCGGATTTGTGGCCTCAAAACCATTGTTTTCGACACCACTGAAAAATTGATTTTTACATAGGAAGTTCAACAAAAACAATGGTATTAAAGGAGATAAGTGGCACAATGAACAACAATACCATAAATACTAAGGGAGAATGTAGGGGATGATGGGAGTATGTTTAAGGCATTAAGGAATATAGGGTTAGAGGGTTGTAATAGTAAGCAAAGGTGGGAGTTTAGCTAACTTTAGTGGAATTAGACATGGTAAGCATTTGAGGCATGCTAGGGTTCCAACTACATAGGAACAATGTGGCTAGTGGCGACATCAACGGTGGCAACATCAAATGTGAAGTTCTCAACAATAGAAGGGTTACCAATGGTGTTATGTGGATTGGATTTGGTATCGAGAGGATTATTTTCATTGTTAAATGAGTTGGCTTCAGTATCGATAAGGATAGCTTCAATGGTGGGATTCATGCCTCTTTGCTCGTTCCCAAAAATGGTGTTAAATATTAACATCTTCTTAAGATGAAGATGGGCTGGAGGTTGTTTCTGGATTTGTGAGGACTTTGTGCTTACAAGACAAAAGGAAGAACTACGAGGGGTGGTGGAGCTTGTGCTCTAGGATGCTATTCAATGCTTAAGTCAATTAGGTGATGAGAGCTTGAGGGAATATTTCAGCAAGGGAAAGGTAGTATTAGCGAGGATTAACATCCTAAGGTTTTTGATTGCATGAAAGTGCGTGATTAGCTAGTGCTAGTGTCATTGATCCAACATAACTATCTCCAAACCCTTTGTTGATCTTACCTTGTAACTTGTGACAAGTACTATTGTTAAACTAATAGTTATTCGTTGCTTGCATGCCAGTTATCCATCTTGTACGGTTTAGATTTTTGAGATTTATTAATTCCTTTCTATTTGAAGCCTATTAATTTAACTCTAATTTTAAAAAATAAATAATATAACAAGATATACTTTATAAATACATCAAATATATAATAACATTGCTAATTACGCCACTGTTTAAATAATAAATTTGTGTGAGTTTTAAATCGATTTACATAAAATCCAGGTTAATAATAAAATCATGTGATTCTCTCTCTTCTCTTTTCATTCCATAGAATCTTCATCAGTTACTTTAATGGGGTACCTTCTCTCCTTCCTTTCAAGCATCTATCTATCCTTTATTTAGGGTGAAACCCATTATTTATAATTCTACCTTTGAGATGCCATTTGTCAGAAAGCTTGATCCTGTTTTGCATCTAATGGGTGTCAACCAGGCATTAAATGGGTTCTAAAAAAGCAGTTTAAAAGACATAATCTTTTATTAAGTAAAGCACTTAAAAGAGCCTAATCAATAAAAGCTAAAAGAAGTCTTGATAAAGATTATAATTTAACCTTTTGTTTTGATCCTTTTGGTAGGTTTGTGCAGAAAGGAACCAATGGAGGCATGCCAGACCCCCTTCACCCATTTAGAGGTATCCAAAATTTGGAACAGATTACCATATTCAAAAGGGAAAAAGAAATTCCTTAGAATTTGGCTCAAATGGGGTGTCAACAAATCATGAATCACTGTTTCACAACTTGCATTATTTCCATCTTTGTTAAAACAACATAAAAGAAAGTATCCTTTTGCTTATACATGCTTTTAATTGTAATATATTATATATTCACAATCACAAGTGAGGAGGTTAGCCTAAGCTGAAAAATTAATTGTTGATTTCAAGTTATAATTTTTTTTTGGTATTTTATTTAAAATTAAATATCGAATATAATTATATTGTTAAATAATTATAATATAATCTTCAATAGAATAAAAAAAATAAGGATATATTTGAAAAATTATGAAAAATGGAAAATTTCAACTTTTAATATTTTAAATTTTTTATTTGATATAAAATTTTCAACAAAAAAATGCTGAATAAGATAAATAGATATGTAGCTGCTTACCACTTAAGGTAAAAAATATTAAGTTAATTTTATTTTATTAAAAAAATATATTATATTCAAAAAAATTCAAATTACCATATTTATATTTCCTTCAAAACTATTCAAAATAATATAAAATATTAGATTAATAAGATTAAAAATAAAAATAAGCTTTTAAAAATCAATATTTACTTTTATCAAACACACCCTAAAATAAAAGAAACAATTTAATTTATTCTCTATTAAGTGATAAGTAGGTCCTATTTACTTACCGTCTTCTACATTTTCTTTTAGAAAAAAAAATCTATCTAATAGTTTTCATTATTGATTATCAAACGTGTTTAAAAAGTTGAATTGTTGAAAATATTAATTTTCAACTGATTGATTTTTTTCAACATTTTATCACACAGGGTCTTAATTAATCAATAATCTCTAATATTAACTTAATGGACCGATGAATTTAGGTTTAATCGATTTATTTTTTATATATTATAAAGATATATTTAAATTATATATCATATACATTTATTTATACTATAAATATAATTGAGCTTGAAATTATTGGAGAGAGATAAAATGGAAAGACAAATTATAAATTCCAGAAGATAGAATATAATTATTTTTCAAATCTATAATTACATGAATCCTTCTTGAATAATCATATTTTTTTGGGTAGATAATGATAGAAAATTGGTTGAGTTGGAAGGCAAATTCAATGTGATTAATTGGAAAGTATTAGATTAGATTGCTGTTAATTAATACCCAGAATAGTTTAGATTCCACTAATTGATTGAGAAAGAGCAACTAGCTGAAATAGGCCACCTGGTTTTAATGTTTTCTTTTTCTTTTTCTTTTTAATCTTTGCTTAGTTTCTTGTAAATTAGTTTTGATAACATTATAGGAAATTCTACAAGTAATATTGGTGCTTAGACCCTGGGTGGGTGGATGCAAAATTTTAGTTTCGTTTTTTAGGTTTTGGTTTGACTTGAAAAAAAAATGATGTTAAAGTTTTATTCAAATTTGGTCCAAATAAAAAATGCTAAATTTAAGCCTGATCCGACCCACACGTATTAATTTTTTTTGTAACACCCATAACCATTATCCGTCGCTTGAACAGGGTTATGAAGCATTACCGATCTTTATGAAATAAGTACGAATATTTTATAACATTTAATAAAAACATATCAGAAACCAATCATAAAATTTTCATATTGTCCATTGTATGAGCCCTCGAGGCCCAACATACACCTTAGAAGTGAATCGGGACTAAACCGAATACTCAGGGAATTTTTCCCAAGATCTTAAAAAAATTCTTAGGAGCAGGGGACACACGCTCGTGTGGCCGGCCGTGTCAGGAGACACGCACGTGTCTTAGGCCGTGTGGGCATTCGGTGTGAGGCACACGGCCGTGTCCCAGGCCGTGTCCATACCCTTGTAACTCTCTAACTTGGATCACACGGCCAACCACACACCCGTGTGCTAGGCCATGTGCAAAAACTTGGGCATTCTGTTTTGAAATTTTAAGATGCAGGGGACACACGGCCAGACCACACACCCATGTGCAAGGCCGTGTGTCACACATGGCTGAGACACACGCCCGTGTCTCTACTCGTATGGACGAAAATAGGCTATTTTATGACCTCTTTTCTCACCCATTCTTAACTTCAACCTATACACTTCAAATTTCATACATATAGGCCATAACAAGGACACCAAAACAACCAAATTCCTAACTTTAATATGGTCATATTATCACATATATATTCTAACATTCTAATTAGAACATAAAACAATTCACACATGCAACTACTTATATCAACATGTTTTACCAATTTATTCATCACTAAGTCTAGGAACTATCCATCCGCTAACTACACTAATACTATACCAAACATGATAAAACCATTCATATATAAGTTGTAACACCCCAAACCCGGCCTAGACGTTATGGCCGAATCTAGCGAAATCACATAATAGCGTGTTGAAACTAAGTTGTTACGATAAAACAGTTTTCATTTATTTACTCTTGTTGACTCCAAAATCGCTTACTTATTTAATCGATTGTTTTAAAACACAATTCGTTGCGGAAGCTTTAGAAATCATTTATTTTATGAAAAACCGAGTTAATTAGGTGAATCCATCCATCTTAGAAAACCACCTTTTTTTAGAGAAAACAGTTTGTTCGTTGAGTTTGTGCGCTTTTTAAATCCACTAAAAACACCCAAAATCCAAATAAAAGCAAATATCCAAAAAGTTCAATTTACATATAAAAAAATAACCTAGAAAATAATTAAGAAATAAATACCAAAACTGAAATTAAAAATAGCTTTAAAATACGTGTGGCCACCACCAAGTCCTCCGCAGCACCGATCCGTCAAGTCCGGGATTACTCAGCACATTAAACAAAAAGGGTGAGTTTACGTAAACTCGCAGTGTAATCCCGCAGAAACAAACAAACAATCAATATTCACAAAGGTACAGCTTGAATGCCTTGGGCCTAAGCCCTTTTCAAGATTTGTGATTTTTGGGCTTAACCCATCTCAAGATGTCAAAATGCAAGAAGGCCTTAGCCCATCACAAAGATCAATAGCAGAGAATGAGCTTATGCAAAGAAGAAAATCCTAACCAACCACCTCTACACACCATCTCCGTCCAACCCTACACTCTATATGGGGATATAATCAACCCACCCATCCCTACACTCCATGTAGTAACGAATGCGGCAATCTGATGGTTTGCAAACCGAGCCACCAAGAAATAAGGCTTAAAGCATTTTAGTACACTTCCTCCGAATAACAACCCCCAACCCAATGCAATGCAACACACAATGGATGACATGCTATTATGCAATTTTAGTACATATATTCAGTTCAGATACTAACATGCCCAAAGACAAATATCATTCAACAATTTCACACATTTAGGGGTCTAAGTAGTGCTTACTCGACCCTACACAGAGGGTTCACAAATGACTTGGCGACCCGTGCAACCTTAAAAACATTTCGGTAAAAATGGGCCCACATGCCCATGTGATCTGCCCATATGGGCCCAGATGCCCGTGTGGCCCACTCGGCCCAAATCGGCCTTGGTCGTGTGATCCATTTTTAAAGTAATCCATGCTAGCTCAATACTCATATATGTTTTCACTATTTACTTATATGTTCATTCAAAGCTATCTACTTGAGTCATTATCACTAAATTATTTATATCTTGAGCTACAGAATTTCAAATTAAGATCCGCTTGATGTTTTTGAAACTAGACTCAAATAATTTTATACCATAAAATTTTCAGAATTTATAGTTTATCAAATAAGTATAGTAAAATCTTTAAAGTTATCCCTATTCTGCTGTTTGACAGCTTCGACCTTTCCTTACTAAAAATTATTTATCTCTTAGTACGGAATTTAGATGATGTTTCAGTTTGTTTCTCTTAAAAATAGACTCATTAAGGATTTAAAAATATAAATTTAAGCCCATAATTATTCTTTTACAATTTTTGATGATTTTCCAAAGTCAGAACAGGGGAACCCAAAATCATTCTGACCTTATCTCACAAAATTTATTATAACTCATGATTTACAATTCCATTGCTTACAATGTTTTTTCCATGAAAGACTAGACTCAATAAAATTTAATTTCATATTTTATTTAACCTCTAACTCAATTTACACTATTTTTGATGATTTTTCAAATTTATACTACTGCTGTTGTCCAAAACTGTTTTAGTGCAAAATGTTAATTTCCTAGTTTTTAACACCCTTATTTCCTTTCTCTACAATTTTTCGCATCATTTTCTCTTATTTCTCTTATTTCTCGACAGCAAGCAATTTTGGCTTTTTGCCGAACCCTATTTTCTGCGTTTCGGGTACACACCTGGTATCGTTTTGATGCCTAATCACTCCCGAGCACTTCAAGGCCTAAAATCAAGATACTCAACATCAATTTAACGGATTTACAAGCAATTTGACAACCAAGAACGAACAGAAACCCAACTTACCGCCAACGATAACCCTCCATTTAACTATTGTTAAGACGAGAACACTGAATTCACCAGTCCGAGCCTCCCCCTACGCCCAAATCGCAGAGAAAAAACATTATCACTTCAGTCGCTAAGAGATTCATGACAGAAACGAAGAGAAACACTTACCGAAACTAAGCGAGCACTAACCGTGTGCGAAAACGAAGGAAAATAAATGGATTAGGGAAAAATCAAGAAGAAGAAAAAGAAGAGAAAGATGGAAAAACTCAGAGAATTTTGGCAATAGGAGAGGGAGAAGAATAGACGGCAGAAATTTTTTTTTTTTTGAAAAGGGAGCCAAAATTCTGTTATGGGAAAAAAATCCCGATAACCCCCAAAATCCCTTAATCTTCTCCCCTAATTCCCACTTCACATCCACTACTTAGAATCCCCCTATTACACAACTCTATCCCGAAATCTGAGCAAAAAAAAAATAATACCTTTGCCTGCGCAGGGATTCGAACACAAAACCTCCACCATAATAACACACCACTTAACCACCAGACTATCAGGTCCATTCTGATGTAATTTACCCAACATTTAAACTTAAGCCATTTGCACAAGGTTAAGGCTTTATTTATAAAAATGTCAAAATTTGCCCAAGTAAGGCTTGAACTTGGGACCTCTCGCACACACCCAGAATATATAACCACTGAAGCAGATAGACATTGTGTGTCACACATACACGAAATCAAAAATTAAAATTTTGGGGCGTTACATAAGTTAACTTGAAACATAAACAAAATGTAATTCTTAACATTTACTCAACCATTTCAATCCCTATACATGCCATATAAACCTTAATATGTGTTGCAAAATCTACCGAAACAAGTTGGATAGTGTGGCTCAATGTGTTGATCCGATCTCCCGACTTTTTGAAAATCTACAAAGAACATTAAACAACACAAGTAAGCTTATTGAAGTTTAGTTAAGTTCATTGGCTTTAAACATAAATCTCATCGAACATACTATAGCAACTCATTTAAATAAAGCATTCAATATACATTTCCTGCCAATCACAACTTCAATTGATGAATTCACTTATTTCAGATCAATATCAATAATAACTTTAAGTCTTCAAACATTAATTCCATATGTCACTTACCAACCCTTGTCAAATTGGAGAACGTCTTACGGATATGAGTACATCGTATACAGAAGCCCGAAGGCTGCATAGAAGCACATAAGTGCTAAACGGAAACCCGTAAGGGTTGAACGGAAGCTCATAAGAGCTGAACGGAAACCCAATAAGGGTTAAACTGAAGTTCAAAAGAGCTGAACGGAAACCCAATAAGGGTTAAACTAAAGCTCAAAAGAGTTGAACGAAAACCCATTAGGGTTAAACAGAAACTCATATGAGTTAACTGAAGCTTATGAGAGCTAAACGGAAAGTAAACATGAAAGTTCGCAACAAATGCCGAACCTCGGTTTACTTGGGTAATTTTTCATCAATTCCTCCTTTGCACTGAACGACTGTACCCAATCCCGCGTTCCGTTCGTTTCGAACATTCAATTCAATTTCATAACTTTAACAATAATTTTATTTTCAACAAATGATATGAATAAATATATATCATTCACCAATATAACATATAATATTAAAGTTTAACCATACGAACTTACCTGGGTTAAATTGTGGAATTTGTAGTAGTTCAGGGACTATTCTACTAATTTCCCTTTTTCACGATTATCTACGAGCTCTTGATCTAAAATATAAGATTATTCATTCATTAGCATATATTTCAATTCTAATTCACTTCACAATTAATACCCTTAAATTTTTAAATTACACAATTACCCCAACTTTTACAGTTTTTACAATTTAGTCCCTCACCAATTAGCCTATCAAATGAGCTAAATTTTCTCAATTGTCAATTTATCTAAATATTCTAAACTATCATACAACCTTTGATCAACAGAATTTTAGTATCAAACCCTAATATTTAATCTTTTCACAATTTGGTCCTACAATCAATTTCTATTCAAATCACTTGATAAAATCATCATATAACAAAATTAAAGCTCTAAATCCATGTTAATTCATCACAAACATCCAGCACTCATCAATGGTAACTTTCAAAATTACCCATAAAATCAAAAACTAATGAAATAGATAATTGGACCTAATTGTAAAAGTCTCAAAAACATAAAAATTTCAAGAAAAAGGCAATTATTGAACTCACATGAAGTAAAAATATGAAAAACCAGCTTTAAAAGCTCTCCTATGGCTGTTTTTGGCTGAAGATTGATGAAGAAATGTCTAGAAGTTCAATTCGGTCTTTGTTTTCATTTTTACCTTAATTTCCTAAATGACCATTTTGTCCCTAAATCACCTAATTTCAAGATTTTTCTCTGCTTATGCCGCCCAAGCCTTCTAATAGGTGTCTAATTTCCTTTTTGGTCCTCCCTTATTTACCACTTAAGCTATTTAATCACTATTTCTTTAATTAGCAAGTTTTGCACCTTTTTCAATTTAGTTCTTTTTATTTAATTAACTATCAAAACGTTAAAATTTTCTAACGAAATTTTAATACTAACTTAATGACAATCCGTAAATATTTATAAAAATATTTACAACTTGGTTTATGAAATCGAGGTCTCGATACCTCATTTTCAAAATCACTTAACTTAATACTTTCTTCTAAAACACAAATCACTATTTCATAAGTCTTCCTAAAATCACATTTAACTCATAAATACTAAATAATAAAATTTTCGAACTCACTCGTCGGATTTAGTAGTCTCGAACCACTGTTCTTGACACCACTGAAATTTGGGCTGTTACATTTTTTATATTATCATTTTTATATATAAAAAACAAACTTTAAAAAAAAACAGTACATCAAATACACTAAAAACATTTAAATCAATGTTTCCCAACAAACTGAAAATACGTTAAAAAGAAGTTTGTAAACTTAAATAACACTAAGATAGTTGCAACTTAGCAAACAAATGCCTCTAAAATAGTAGGAAAAATAACAATAAAACAAGAGTTATACAATATTCAAACAATAATAATAAAATAATAACAATATAATAGTAATATGACAACAAAACAGCAACAAACAATGAAAAGAAAAAAAATTAAGAACATTTTGATCGAGCCAGGCCAAGTCAAAAATTATACCCAAGGCCCAACCCATTTAAAAGGTGGACCTTATCTTTTTATTATACACTTTCAAGTCTTTAAATATTTGTATTTTACACCAGTAATTATGTGTCATTTTATTATTAGTTGACGATACATGAGACCTATGCATTGACAATGTATCAAATATTAATAATTTTTTTTCTTTTTAAAATTAAATTTGAGACAATTGTTTCTAAGTCCCTTGATTTGACTAGTTATCCTTTTTTTTAAACAAAATAATGCCACGTGACACCATGAGTTTGGTCCAACATGCCAAGTGATGTAAGATTCACCATGAGATTGGTCCAACATGCCAAGTGATGTAAGATTTTATCACCGGTAAAGGGATGTACTACATTGATAGACAGATTTAAAATTTAGGTTTCAAAATCAATATTTTTAAGTAAAGACGCCACATTAGAAGATTTGTTAAAGTACCAAGGGCTATATATGCCATTATCCCTTCCTTAAATTTAGGTCTTGATTTAAAACAAAAAAGAAAATAAAGACCAAACAGGGTAATGCAATATAGTTCAAGAACTAAATGATGCATTAAGCCTAAATCAAATGATGAGATGGGAATTAACTATCTAAAATTCCATGTTTTGGTTTTAATTTTTCTCATATTGCATACATATCATGTATTGTATCATATCCAAAGTTGTTAGGTCTAATTTAAATCACCTACGAAATATATATATATATATTAGAAAATACTTAATAATTTAAATCTATAAATTACACATATGAGGTATATATAATTCTATGGATAATCAAGTTCGCATAGGTGTAGAGAGATGGCTGATTATTTACCTAAGTCTAAAGGAACAACACAAGGGGCACCTTAGAAGAGACAAAAGAGGTTAGGTTATGTAATACTAATATCTCTACCAAAAGATAAAACTGACCTAACAATCTGTAATCTGTACAGGAAGTAAAAAGCCATACACCCCCCCTCTATGCCCTGCAGATACTCTTTCACAATGGCAGCCTGAGTAAGAGGACCGGATTAGCCAAACAAATGTAAAGATTGATGGATTCAGCCAAAATTTTGGAATGCCATTCGCAGTGTAGCATCAGCAGAACATCTCTTTTATGCTACTAACTGCAAAAACTAAATTATTTATACGCCAATACCTCACTGCTCATGTCATCAGTATTCTCTTCCATACTCTCGTCATTCAATGAATTAGCTGAGACTGTCAACTCTATCGATAACATCCAATGCTTTCTCTTTGTACATGCCATAAGCTATGATGGGAACCCCGGAAGGAAGCCTTTTTGTCAACCCCTTTTCCTTGCTTACTCTTGGAGGAGAGTGGCCGGTACTCTTGCTTAGGCAATCATGCTTTCTCAATCTTCTCCTCTCACAGTCAAAATCCAGACTTCGGCTAATCCCCTGGATTCCTACTTTCATAGTTAAATCCTGCAACAACTTCTCTTCTTCTGGAGTTTGAGCAGTGGTAGACTCAGGTTTGGGCTGCTTATTCTTCTCTCTAGGTGTAACTTCGGTTTTGGTAGATGTATTCAAGCCAAGAGCGACACTTGACTTCGATTTGTTGACCAAATAATGGAGCCACAATAGTTGTTCAAGAATATAGGTTTCTGTTTTCTCTTTATCGGCATGGTGAAGTGTCTCAATCCGAATTACATCTGCTGGTCCAGTTGAAGGCTTCCTGTTGAGCTCAGAACTATGTAACAAAAAAAGGTGAAAAAAAAAATGTCAAAATCTTCTTTCACTTGGCATATTTGCAGATTTCTAGCACCCAAAAAATAAAACCATGAGAACAAAAGGAAAACTATAGTTACCCTGTATTTGCCCATTCCCCAACCCAACCAAAACCATGATGGGCTCTGTGTAAGTGCAATGAAAGCAACAAAGACGGTTAGAAGGCTTAACAAATAAAAATGGAAAAAAAATATTTAAAAAAAAAAAAGCAGAAGCAGAAGATAAACAAGCCAGAAGCTTCTTATTTGTGAAATAGCTGATCATCATTCTTGGTACAGAAAGAATAAAATAGGTTGGCCACCTTACTTGGTTGTGTTAGCGGCAAGTGGAACAAGCCACTGCAATGTCTTCTCCATCTCATCTTTGACTTCTGTAACAGTAAGCTGCAGAATTCCATACAAACAGACTAGATGGTAAACAAACAGAAGGATTACTGGAAAGTTCACAACAAACCACTGCTTGGTTGGTAATAAATATCAAGAAACGTCCAGCAATCCTTGGTTTTCAAATTATTATGTTTTTAGAGACAATCAGCATCTTCCCTACAAAAACAGAAATTGACAAACCATAGACTACCTCTGCTTTGACATGAAAAGATCGTAATTTCGGGCGTATAGCTGATTTTATGGAGGGTGGCAAGTTCTGGTATAATGCCTCCCTTGTATTTGCAGGAATAGAACTTGATCGAGCAACCTGATGAACATAAGGATAAGAGAAGTTTTGAAAACATAAATCTATTGAAGCAAAATATCAAAAAGACCAGGTAAAAAATGGGATATTTGCTTTTTCTAAGACAAACTAAATAAAACCAGCTCATCATAATTAATATTTAAAAGAAATCTAATAAAACTATTAATGTAATCCCATTGATACCCAAGTCAAGCAGGGCACTATAAACATTCAAGTGACTCAAGATAAAAGCAAGCACAAGAACAAGCTGCTCATTTATTTTTATCGAATTTGATGTATTGTTGTATTTACTAAAACTTAGATTAGAAAAAGGACAACCATTCTATAAGTCAATTAGGATAAGACACATTTCCCATGCATACTTATTTATCCTCGTGCAATAGCAGGCAAGCATGCTCACACATGCATGTGTATGTAAACATGCACATGGATGTTTGTATCTCTCTAACGCTTAGACAATTTTCTGCCCATGCTTGTTTTCTTTTTACCTGTGGTCTGTTTAATTAAAGGCAATATTAGAATGCATGACATGTCAGATGTAGCATACGCATAGGGTGTAGTTTCAATTACTTATCTTCAGCAAAATTTAGAATATAAAAATAAAAGAAACATGGAAGAATCAATACCAAACACATAAACATGCAAGAGAAAAAAAAACAGAGAAGACAAACTCACAAGAGTATCAACTTGCATAATTATATTTGCATAGTGCAAAGCAAGGCCAGCAGGCCCCAATCTTTGGTGACTGCTCTCAGATCCTTCAGGTGATTTTTGATACTCTATAAAATTCCAATGAAGGGGAAAAAATCATTGAAGTAAAGCGCTAATTTCTAGAAGGTAAATATATACAAGAAGAAATCATACGTATCATGTCTGATAAGCTTAAAAGTAAATAACTTAGTAAATATGTACCAAGTTTCTTTCAATTCCTTCTTTTGCATCAGGTATATTACTCAACCTTTTATTCTTGTAAATGGCCAGAATTTTTTTTCTTTTGTTTGTAACTATTGAAAGAGAAGCTAATATAAGAAATTAAAAGATAAAGAAACCAAAGGACACTGAAGTTGGGCATGCTTTTTGGTCACCTATTGCCTTGAATGAAAGATGTGCCTAGGCACAAAAGATAAGCAACTAAGGTGCTCTGCTTGATTTGCACTGCACCTTATCACTTTGAGATGACCGAACAAAGTGGTATCAATCATGCTCTTGCATGACTTAAATATTCAAAACTTAAAAAATAGGAATATTAATTGAATGAGTACATACCATTACTACCAAAGGCACAGTGGATCTCCAAGATTAAGTAATGGACAATATCAACAAGTTTCTCCATGACCTGCAACCAAAAATTATAGTCTGAACAAGTAGCAACATCACATTTTGCTCGACAGTTAACATTTCAGTAAACTAACTAATTAGGCAATAGTGTTTTTGTTGACAGCTCATCAATTCCAGATTTCTAGGAGTTTGTTTAGGGATATTATTTTATTTTTATTTTACTTGATTACTTAGGATCATTTCCTGATTTCTTGCTACCTGATTTCTAGTAATTTGTCATATTCTAAGCATTAAAATAGGATAGTTTCTTTTATATGAGTGGCCTAGAATTCCTCAATAAGTGAATTTCTTTCTGTTCTCTTTTACAGAAATTATTTCTATTCTCTGTTTTCAGTGTTCTGCTTTTCTAATAGGAAGAAGTATTAGTTATAAGAGAGGATATATGGAAAAAGTACCATCAAAGAAAATAAAGGTCAAATTGAAAAAGTAAACTGCATCTACCTCTTCCAAACTTCTGGACCAAAGTGACTTTTTCTTTAAATTTCTTACTTGCTTTCTTTGGCTTTTCAGATCAGCCTTCAAGATAGCAAGGCTGTCACCTGCATATCACAGAAAAATTATACAAGCTGAAAATTTAGTAGTTAGCAGAGAAACAGTTCCAATCCCATACAAGCTTCTCCCGAGTTCTACACAACTTCTCCCAAGCTGAATATAATTGTTACTACAAAAAAATTCCAAATCCAAATATTAATATATTCCTACAAACAAGTTAGAGGTTAACTACTTCATCTCTCTTTCTCAACTTCTCCACCTTTATTATGTCAGTTCTCACTTTTGGAGAAGTCCCAACAACAAAGGAAGCTAGTTTTCAGGGAAAAAAGAAAGAGCAAAGAAAACCATGATTTTGCAACATCAGTAAGGGAACTCCTTTATTTTTGAAAGTCCTATCTAAAAGACTAAAACATCATTCTCTTATCTTGTTCTCAGTTAACGAGTGACTATCTTTTTAATTGCCTCTCCTCATCATTTTAAGCTAGTTCTAAGATATGAGAAGGCCCAACAACAAAGGAAGCTAGCTTTGAGTGGAATAAAAGGAAGAGCAAAGGAAACCATGGTTGACCCACCTTCTACTTGTATTGACATGTAGCTTTTTCAATCATGTCCAAGATTGTGCCGCATCAATAAGGGAACTCCTTTGTTTTTGAAAAGTCCTATCTAGAAGACTAAAATATCATCCTCTTAGCTTGTTCTTAATTTATGAATGACTATCTTTTAATTGCCTTTTCTTCTATGACCACAAACTCATTTCAACATATTTATTCCAGCAGCATTCATCTTATGGCATACCATCTTTCATGATCATTTTACAAAAATCTCCAACATGGAAGCTCTTATCAATACTATCCCTGTAACACATCTTATTTTATCCATATTTTCTAATCCTATGAATAACTCAATTATGAGGCCTTCCTTGCAAATAATTGAACCAAAATACAAAGCACAATACTTCTTGATCTTCAATTGCTTAGGCTACAACTAAAGCAACATCTCAAATCAAGTGTGACTTAAAGAAATTATATATATGCAACCAAAGGAGATGTAGAAGTCACCTTTCTGAGTGCCAGCAGAATTATCTTCCTCTTGACGCTTACGCAAGTAATCTTGCTCAAATTTGTCCAGAATCTGTAATTCCTGGTATAGTTCCTGAAACACAAAAAGCTGTTCTTTTCAACCTCCTTATCGTTTTCAATCTACTATACTGAAGTCCCAAAAGATAATACATTGCAAAGATCACCGAACGAAAAGCAACTATGATATGTTGGCTCCTAATACATCAAGGTTTACAGCTAAACATTTGATGCAGATCATAATTAAGGAAATAAAAGATTGAATACAACAGGGGCGCCTAAAATAAGGACATTATCTAATGTAGGGTTTATTAGAATATTATAGGGATCATCATCAAATCTCTTAAATTTTCAAACTGCTAGTGAGCTAGGAAATGGATCATTTTACTTGTTTGAGTCTTGTATTTTTGGCAAATTCCAAATTTGCTGTAACAGAATCATTTGAAGATGTTTCAATGCCTGTGATATTAGGTTTTAGATTTATTTCTTGCAGTTGTTTGATAGTCAATTTTGAAGTTCCCAACCTAGACACTCAAGTCCTTACAAGAATATGATGGTTTGAAGTCTTTGAATATAAAAGAAAACCAAGAGAACTCAATAGAAATACAAATTTTTGCACAATATATTAGTACTCGGCGACATGTGAAGCATAAAACTTACAGCGGTATATTGAACTGAAATCATCAATTGCTCCACCAGTAATTCTGCTTCTTCCTTCAGTTGTTTCTGAGGAGAAAGTTCTCTGCTGATTCTGGAAAATGAAAATAATGCATCACTTAAACGAAGTACATTAGCACATTGGAAACAATATTCACTGAACTACTATATAACATGCATTACTTCTCAAAATAACGTTCCAAGCTATGCCATTGACGATCCTTTGAACGGTTTCCAAAACGAACTACTTCTCCTGAAAAAATTTTCAATTCTTCCCTGCAAATATTGAGTTAAACAGATTCTTAAGAAAAAAATTGAGCATGAGTTGGTAGGTTTTTAAGAAGACCATGCAGCTAAATACTAAAAGGAGAGCCACCAAAAGGCAACACGATTAGTTGAAAGTAGTGTCATGGGTAGTTGATACCATATTTACCTTTTGTCAACTGCGACAATTCTTAAGAGTTCATCCATATCTTTAGATATTAAATTTTGAACACCATTAGTGGCAAGTACTACTTCTTTTAAATGCCTTACGTTTCTTCTAGAAAGGGATTGCATAAGATTTGAACCCTTCACAATCGTGTTTGCTACCTCAAAGGCTAATATTGAGAGTTCATTGCCTTTAGTTGCCACTCCAGAAGCAAACCCTGCGTTAGGATTTAAACTTGTCATGCTACTTCCTAGAGTATCCAATACCTCCACTGCTTTTCCAAGTCCAACTGAACCAGCTTTGCCTAAACGCGAACCCACCTCTGAAACCTGCAATGTTAAGAGTAGGATCGTTGATAAAGTCGCTAATGAAAATACCACCTAAGGAAGTAACATTCAAGTCTTGTGACTGGTGTAGTTTAAAACGAAAACAAAAGGCGGAAGTGTTAAAAAAAAAAAAAAAAGGGGGGAGAATTTGAAGATTACCTTAGCAACAGCAGCCTGGGTGGACCTAACTGATCTAGATTTCTGAGACATGCCCCTTGTAAAACGGGGAATTCCATCGTAGAAATCATCGATGGGTTCTTCGATTCTCTTCTCCATGATTTCCGTCACTTGAGGTGGATTCATCAAGCTATTTTCAGGAACAGCCTTGGTCTGATAATTATTGTTGAAATCACCACCCCCATAGGCATTTCCAACTCCATCATCTCTGATACCGCTCCTCGAACAAATCCCGCCCATTCTTCAGCTTCTCCTGATTATAATTATTCAACTCCAACATTCAAAATGTAAAACTATAAATTACAAAAAAAAAAAAAATGAAAATGTTATCTTACCAGCATATGCCCAACCAAAGAAGTAAATGGAGAAGTTGTGAAAGCGTAGAATTTCAAAGAAAGAGGTACTGAAAGTCCACCCAATCGCCATCCCCCGCCGAGTAAGAACGTACTTTTTTTTTTTTTAAATTATAAAAAAAAAAGTTGTAGTATTTGTCCAATCAATGTCTGTCGAGTGACGCAAGTTGGACTTGAGAAACATGGAGAACGTAAATTGGGAGAATTGGTCAAAATCTCAAACTGTTCTACGCTGACTCTACCTTACTTACGCTATGTTATTTTCTTTGGTATAATCATTAATTTTATTCTCAACATTTACATTTTTTTCAATTTAGTTCTTATATTTTTAAGTTAAATTTAGTCCTCCATTTTTTTTAAATAATCAAATTTATTTTTAACAAAAATATTGAATAAAAATGTTAGTTTTTTTTTTAACATGGTAGCTCACATGGTAATCTAACTACACTTCATGGTTTTTTTTTGTTTTTTTTATAATTTTTAAATTATTTATTGATATGACTAATATTTTTAAAATTAGACCGGTGGTCAAATCGATCAGACCACCGATTTCCAATCCAATTGACTCAATCGGTTTGGGTGATTCAAAGAAAATAAATTATTAAAAATTTTAAAAGCATAAAAAATTATAATATATATAAACTGGTTCAATTGATTCAGTCACCATTTCAATTGGTTTTTCTAGCTTAGTTCAATCTATTCGTACCAGTTTGTGGGTGAACTAATTTTTAACCTCTCAATAAACCAATACCCTAGTCGGTTTTTGGTTCGTTCAGTTGATTCAATCCAGTTTAGACAACACTGAATATGATATATAAGACAAATAATATCATGTTAGAATGAAATACACATGAATTGATGCACGGGTTGCCATACTAATCTCGTTAAAATTTTAATATTTTAGTCAAAATTAACGATTAAATTTAATTTAAAAAAACTAAAGATGAAATTGATAAAAATATAAATATTGAATACTATTTTTGTCATTATATTTTTGTTTGTTTTATGATGGCTGGCTCGGAGACTTGTTCAACTCCCAAATTATTCATTCAATTTGATTAGTTGGATTTGATTGGGTTGAGTTTAAATTATTATTTATTAAATTAAATTTTATTTATATTTTAATTTAATTATAATAAATATATATTAATAAAAAATTAATTTAATAATGAATTCAAACTTTTGAGTCGTTTCGGATAATTGTTTTTATTTTATTTTCAACAATTACATAAAAATAAAATCATGATTATTAAATATTTTAAAATTTCAATTACGAATATATTATTAGTGCAGTGATGGATTGGAGATCAGATATTATTTTTTTAAATCCATTTATCAAGTTAAATAAATGAACATGAAATTTTTTTTATATTTGATTAATAGAAAATTCATTTATATAAACATCTAGAGGTGTACATGGGCCGAGCCGGGCTCGGGGCCGGGCCCAAAAAATGGGCCTAAAATTTTGCCCAAGCCCGGCCCCATATAAAAATGCTAAAACCAGGGCCCGGCCCGGCCCGCCCGTATTAATTTTTATATTATTTTATATAATTTTTAAATATATATAATACATCAAAAATACTAAAAAAATTAAAATAAATATTTTTCAACAAATTGAAAATAAATTTTAAAAAATATGTAGACTTAAATAACACTAAAATAAATGTAACTTAACAAGCAAATGCCTCTAAAATAATAACAAAATTAACAAATGTCTTTAAAATAATAACAAAATTAACAATAAAATAAGTTTTATATAATATCTAAACGATAACAACAAAATAATAGAAACATAATAGTAAAATGGTAGCAAAATAAGGAGAAAAACAATAAGAAAATAATATTAAAAAAATAGTTTTTTTTTCCTTTAGTGAATTCGGGCCGGGCCGGGTCGGGCCCGGGCCAAAAATGCCTTACCCGAGCTCGGCCCATTTTTAAAACGGGCCTTATTTTTTTGTCCAAGCCCATTTTTCGGGCCTATATTTTTGTTCAAACCCTCCCATATTTCAAGGGACCTTCAGGCTGACTGGCGCCGCCGCCTACCATGTACACCTCTATAAACACCTGATATATTTATATTTTCATGAGATACCGAATTTGACTTTTAATTAGAAACCTTTTCATAAGATTATGTTATTTTACAAAACAATTTTAAAAAATAGTTATATTTCTTATAAAAAATAATTTTAGGTACAAAACTTACGTCTTTACACAGTGGCGTATCTAGGGGGCTGGCAAGAGTCTCAGCCCCCCGTAAAATGGAAATTTGTTCATTTAGGCTTTTTAGAAATTTTAAAAATTTAAATTGGTAAAGGTAAAATTACACTTGACCCCCTAAAATGATAAAAATTTGATTTAATTCTTTAAAAATTATAAAGATATAAAATATTAAAATCTAAAATTTAATTTCAGCCCCCTGAAAATTTTTCTAGCTTTGCCCCTATCTTTACAATGCAATTATTTGATTATTAATTATAATTTACTAGATTTTTCTAGATTATAATATATTATTACCCGTAACAAGTTCACTTATTTTCATTTAAAGCTTATTCAATAAATAATTTAAACTTGTTTATAATCAATAATAATATTTTTCAGGTGTTTATTATATTTATTTATAATATAATTATTAATATTTATGTTTGATTATCTTATATCTAAAAGAATAATAAATATGTTTATTTATGGTTTACTTGTTTATTATTTATGAATAGATGAACATGTTCATGAACATATTCGTTTAATGTTTATAAGCAAATTCATTTAGTTTTAATAAGTGGAAAAAGTTAAGATTGAACCAAGCTAAAATTCTCACAAAAAATGCTCTCATCTTCATTGGTTGATACTGCTAACGGGAATGGAGATGATGTCTCTATTCCTGATGACTCTAACATTAAGAAGGTTCGTTTCAAGGAATCGGACGCGACTCCTGATGATGTGATGGTTGTGGATTCAATACTAGAGCCTTCGTTGTCATGGAAGGATATGTTAGTGGGAAAGGAAACTTTAGATCAGAATAATAAGAATGATGGCCAGCACTTTGTTGATAGTTTCACCCTTACAGAGCAGGATGTCAAGAAATATTTTATTGATGGGGGTTCCTTCCATTGATTTTTCAGAGAGAGTTTATCAGCTCTTGGAAAAGGAAATGTCAACCTATGTGGTACTTAAGATGTTGGGTAGAAACCTTGGAATCACGACCTTGCAAAACAGGTTATATGGGATTTGGAAACCGTCTAAGCCTTTTCAATTAATGGTGTAACAGCCCGGTTTTAGTTAAATCGGAACAATGATTTTGAAACCACGAATCCGAGGTCGTAAAATTATTTTAATATTATTTTTGGTATTTAAAGCATGGTATTTGATATGTGTGAAAATTTCGTGATTTAATTTTACCGTTTGTGTGCTTAATTTAATAAAAGGACTTAATCGCGTAAAATGTAAAAGTAGCATGCTATATGTTAAAGTGCTTAATTGTTTTAATTAATTAAAGGTGAGGTATTTATGTTGTAATTTGACCATTGAATTTATGAGTGGACGGTTTTGGGCATGTAATATATGGTTTTCAAATTAAATTATAAAGGTTAATTATGTAAATTAGTAATATTAGTTAATAAAATAAAACATAAGAAAAAAAAACACATGCATATTCATCTTTTGTTGGCCGAATGTGAGAAGAAAGAAGCCATTGTTGAAGCTTTTAAATTTCGGCACCTAGGAAGCTTGATTTAGGTATGTTCTTTGCTCGGTTTTTGATAATTTTTACGTTTTTGAGATCGTTGTTTCGTATACTAGCTAGCCCATGCTTTAATTTTAGAATTTGATGATGAATTTGTGATTTGCCATTGTTGATAGCTTGATGTTTTTGTTGTTTGATGATGAAAAATAAATAAATGTTGGTAGATTATCATAGTTTATTAAGTGATTTTTGATAAAAATGCTTATTAAGGACTAAATTGTGAAATTTATAAATTGAGGGGTCAAAATGTGAAATAAATGGAATTAATGGGCTGCTAGGGACCTAGGGAAGATTCGGCCAAGCATGGGTGTAGTGACCTAAAATTTGTTCGGGCGCTAATTGAGGCGATTATTGAAAATTTGAAAACAGAGTTTCAATTTTATTTAAAAAAGGGAGTCGCCATCGATCATTTTTCCCAGGTGTGATCGGACACCTAATAAATCATCTTTTTTAAATGAAAAATTATTTTTTGAATTTTCTTAAAAAAGGACCGAGTTTAGGTCTACATCAAAATTCCAGAGAAAAATAGGGTTCGGGAGTCAGTTACGCGCGAGGAGGGTATTAGCACCCTCGCGACGCCCAAAATTGATATCTCGTTAAACGAGTATTGTCTTAATTTTCAAAAATACGAGTTCAATTTAATATTTAATCATGATCTGATTGAAACACGAGAATTTTTTTTGAAAACACGAAAATTTTGAAAATACGAAATTTTTGAAACACGATTTTTTTTTAAGACACGAAGATTTTTGAAAATGACGATTTTTGAAAACACAAAAATTTTGAAAAACAAATTTTATTTTGAAAAATACGAGAATTTTCGAAAATGCGAAAATCTTTGAAACACGAAAATTTTCGAAACACGAAAAATTTTGACACTCGAGAATTTTTAAAAACACGAACTTTTTGAAAACATGAAAATCTTTGAAACACGAAAATTTTCGAAACACGAAAATTTTTGGCACTCGAAAATCTTTGAAACACGAAAATTTTTAAAACACGAAATTTTTTTTACACTCAAGAAATTTTTGAAAACCAAGAATTTTTGAAAACACGAAATTTTTGAAAATACGAAAATTTTGATAAATTACATATTATCGTATTATATACATTTTAAAAACAAAATTTTGATAATTTAAAAATAACCATAAAAATAATCATTTTATTTTAAAACTCAATTTTTTTTAGATTTTTTTTTATTTTTAAAAGGGCGTATCGTATTTAACACGAACCGATGATATTTACCCAACATAGCGATAAAATCAACGACAAGTGTTAAACCGATTTGTTGCCTTATTTATTAAAATTATTTGAATAATAATAAAATAAAATAAAGTGAAATAAAAAATAAAAATACAAAATAAAAATATGCTTAAAGAAATATCAATAATATTAAAAACGAAACATCATCAAAATACATGAATTAAATTAAAAGTGGGTAAAAAAGAAATTACCGAAAAGTCCAAAATACGGGCCTGATCGAATGGTTTACTCGTCTTTTTTTTCTTTTCTCTTTTTTTCTTTTTTTTTTCTTCTTTTCTTTCTGTTGGGCTGCGGGTTGGGCTGCTGCTACCTTGATGTGCTGGGCCGGGTCCGACTGCTTGTGGGCTGCTGCTTGGGGAGTCTGCTGCTGCTGCTTGGGAAGTGGGCTGGCGTTTGGGTCGGCTGGAGTTGCACCGGGCCTGGTATTGGGCTGCTGGTGGGTGTGTGTAGGCCAACTTGTAAATTTTTTTTTGGGCTGGTAAGAGTTGCTTGATATTGGGCTGCTGATTTTTTTTGGGTTTCTTCTACTCTTATTTTTCTTCTTCTCTCTTTTTCATTCTTTTCTTTTTCTTCCCTCTTTACTCCCTTTTTTTCTTCTTTTTGCTCTAGCCACCACTGTCAATATGCTCCACCACCCTTGGAGCTCCGATCAAGCGCCGGCTATCACCAAAACGAAGCACTCCTTCCCCTCGAACTGGGTAACCCGAAAATGGAGTTGTGTGGGTTTATCTTGATTTTTTTTTATTTTTGGGTATGTTGATGATAATGAAATTGGGAGCAATTGGTGGAGAGGTTGAATGGAAAGGCTTGGGGTTATTTTATTTTTTTTTGGTTCAGAAATGGGAGCTTTTTTGCTTGATTTGAATGTTTGAGTGGTTTTTTTTTTTATAGCCGAATCTCTTTTTTGGGGGGTTTCTATTTGCTTTTTTTTCGTGGCCTCCTCCCCTTTCGGTGTGATTTTTCTCTTTTTATTTCTATCTTTTGCTTGTTTCCCATGCTATTTGCAGGTAGTGGGTGAAGAAGGAGCAAACACCCATGCTGGTGGCCGGAAAATCCGGGGAGTAGGTGCCCCAAATCGCGTAATCTGCCAGAGGGACACAGTTGCAAATGCAGTAAAACTAGTGGGGTCAAAACGTAATTTCGAGAAAATACCAGGGTCAAAGTGTAATTTTGGAAAAGTTTAGGGCCAAAGTTTAATTTTGGAAAAGATAAGGGGTCAAAATGTAATTTTGATTTTTTGTAATTTTGATTTTTATTTTTTTTTAATTTTGAAAATTAAACACGAAATCGAGCCGGACAAAATTTAGTGCTTACAGCTGCCTCTCTTTGCTCATCGCTGTGAAACAGGGATAGAGCAAAGACTTAAAAGCACTAAATTTTGTTCGATTGTCCAATCTTTATTCCATATTTTTTTTATTGAAAAACAGAAATCGAAAATAGCTCGGCATGCGTCACGAAGCTCAACTCACTTCTCGGATTATGAGTTGATCTTTGAAAAACAAAAATTGAAAATACCTCAGCGTATGACTCGAGGCTCAACTCACTTCTCGCAATATGAGTTGATTTTTTTTAAAAACAAAAATTGAAAAATACCTCAGCGTGTGACCCGAGGCTCAACTCATCTCTCGCAATATGAGTTGATTTTTTGAAAAATAGAAATTGAAAAATACCTCAACGTGTAACCTGAGGCTCAACTCACCTCTCGCAATATGAGTTGATTTTTTTGAAAAACAAAAATTGAAAAATACCTCAGGGTATGACCAGATGTTCAACTCACCTCTCGCAATATGAGTTGATTTTTTGAAAAACAGAAATTGAAAAATACCTCAGCGTGTGACCCAAGGCTCAACTCACCTCTCGCAATATGAGTTAATTTTTTTGAAAAACATAAATTGAAAAATACCTCAGAGTGTGACTTGAGGCTCAACTCACCTCTCGCAATATGAGTTGATTTTTTTGATAAACAGAAATTGAAAAATACCTCAGGGTGTGACCTGAGGTTCAACTCACCTCTCGCAATATGAGTTGATTTTTTGAAAAAGCAGAAATTGAAAAATACCTCAACAGCGTGTGTGACTGAGGCTCAACTCACCTCTCGCAATATGAGTTAATTTTTTTGAAAAAGCAGAAATTGAAAATACCTCAAAACAGACCCTGAGGCTCAACTCACCTCTCGCAATATGAGTTGATTTTTTTTGAAAAACAGAAATTGAAAAATACCTCAGGGTGTGACCTGAGGCTCAACTCACCTCTTGCAATATGAGTTGACTTTTTTGAAAAACAGAAATTGAAAAATACCTCAGCGTGTGACCTGAGGCTCAACTCACCTCTCGCAATATGAGTTGATTTTTTTTTTTTGAAAAACAGAAATTAAAAAAATACCTCAGCGTGTGGCCTGAGGCTCAACTCACCTCTCGCAATATGAGTTGATTTTTTGGAAAAATTACAATTGAAAAACAGAATTTGAAAATACCTCGGCATGTGACCCGAGGTTCAACTCACCTCTCGCATTATGAGTTGATTTTTTTTTTTTTGGAATCAGAATTTCAAAACATATCATCTGGTGGAACTCGGATGTCTGCTTTTTCCTTGATTTAGTAAAGCTATTATCAACACCTCTTGCTCTACTGGAGTACCTGTATATGTCATGCATGATATTATCATGATATGCACGTGTTTGTCTTAAATGCTTTTATGCCTACATGACCATGCCATGCGTCTTGGACTTGTTTGTCACATATCCCTTTTCGTTACGATTTTCGTGATGACCTGCATTCATTGCTTCGAATCTTGACTTTCCTTTCAGGTTTTGTATCCATTCTCAAGCTTTACGAGTAATCTGCGTTTCTCGTATATCACCCTTTTGCCCCCTGTTGAACTTTGTCCTTGCTTTGAGGCTCTTGTACTTACCAAATTCTCATCCGGATAATGCTCAACATTCCTTTTGTTTAGAGTATGTCATTTCACTATTTATTATTTAAATGAACCAAACATGATATGCTTGACAATGACACAGTAGGTACGAAAGAAATACCTCACATTCATATTTATTTCAAATGCAATAAGCAAAGAAAATTGACAAGGAATAGTTCAATAAAGAAAACATTATAAAGAAAGGAAAGCAGACTCAATTGTCACAAATGCTCTAGATATCCAACGCATTAACTTCTCTACGTTTCTTCATCCTGGATCTTTTCGAGCAAAGCTTCTTATGTAGAAGATTTCGAGCTTCCGAGAATGCTTCAAATATTGTAATCTCGCCATTTGACTCCCTGTTTAAATCGTCTTGCTCCTTAAGCCCAAATTTGTTTCATTAGGACGCCCTTTCGGGTTCTCATCCTAATCTTTTTTTTTATCAAGACGCCCTTTTTCGGGTTTTCATCTTGATCTCTCTTTCTTTTTTTTTTTTTTTTTTTTTTATCAAGACGTCCTTTTCGGATTTTCATCTTGATCTTTTTTTTCTTTTCTCTTTTTTTTTTTACTTTTTCTTATCAAGACGCCCTTTTCGGGTTTTCATCTTGATCTATCTTTTTTTTAGGCATAATATTTCTTCACAGCATCTGAGTTCACTGGATTTGGTACATCCTTCCCATCCATCTCAGTGAGAATCAAAGCTCCACCCGAGAAGGCCTTCTTTACGACATATGGCCCTTCCCAATTTGGTGTCCATTTTCCTCGAAAGTCTTTTTGTATTGGGAGAATCTTTCTCAGTACGAGTTCTCCCTCGCGAAATTCTCTTAGCTGCACCTTCTTGTCATGGGCCGTGATCATTGTCTTCTGGTACATCTGTCCATGACAGATTTCCTTCAAGCGTTTTTCTTCGATAAGATTTAGCTGGTCATATCGAGCTCGAACCCATTTTGATTCCTCTAGTTTCGACTCCATTAAGACTCGTAGAGAGGGGATCTCAACTTCGATGGGCAGCACAGCTTCCATTCTATAGACCAGAGAGAAAGGAGTTGCTCTCGTAGATGTCCGCACAGATGTGCGATATGCATACAAAGCGAATGGTAGCTTCTCGTGCCAGTCTTTATATGTCTCAGTCATTTTCCCAATAATCCTCTTAATATTTTTGTTAGCGACTTCTCTTCGCTCCGTTCATCTTTAGGGCGATAGGGTGAGGAATTATGATGCTTTATTTGAAATTGCTCGCACACTTCTTTCATCATCTTGTTGTTCAGATTTAAAGCATTATCTGAAATGATCCTCTCAGGCAAACCGTATCGACATATGATTTCCTTTTTTATGAACCTGTAAACTGCAGTCTTCGTCACATTAGCAAACGAAGCGGCTTCTACCCATTTTGTGAAGTAATCTATGACCACAAAAATGAATCGGTGTCCATTAGAAGCTTTTGGGGAAATTGGCCCCATAACATCCATGCCCCACATAGAAAAAAGGCCACGGAGAAGTCATGACATGAAGGGGCGAAGGGGCTGCATGAATTTTATCGCCGTAAACTTGACATTTGTGGCACTTTCGTGCGTAACTAATGCAGTCGTTTTCCATCGTCAGCCAGTAATAACCGAGTCTCATAATCTGTCTAGCCATAGTGAAACCATTGGCATGCGTCTCACAGATTCCTTCATGGACATCTTCAAGTATTTTTCTGGCTTCAATAGCATCTACGCATCTCAGGAGCACTTGATCTTTTCCTCTTTTGTAGAGGATATCCCCATCAAGGACAAATCCCACCGCCATTCTTCTGATTGTTCTTTTGTCGTTCTCATTTGCTTGCTCGGGATACCTTTGATTCTTGATATATTCTAAGATATCATGGAACCATGGCCGTCCATCTTTCTCTTTTTCAATGCTAAAATAATATGCAGAGACCTCATATATGCTCATTTGGAGAGGCATTATTTCCGTTTCTCTGTTTATTTTGAACATTGAAGCCAAAGTGGCCAGGGCATCAGCCAATTGGTTTTCTTCTCGTGGGAAGTAATTAAAAGTCACTTATTTGAATTCTTTAATCAGTTTCGCAACTAGATCGCGATATTTAACTAATTTCGAATCTCTCACTTCCCAATCTCTACGGATTTGGTAAATCACCAACGCTAAGTCCCCGTACACCTCTAAGATTTCGATGTTTCGTTCAATAGCTGCACGAAGTCCCATGATGCAAGCCTCATATTCCGCTACGTTATTGGTACAGAAGAAATTTAATCTGGAAGTGAGCGAATAATGGTTCCCCTCTTGTGACACTAAGACTGCTCCAATCCCATGCCCCAATGCATTCAATGCACCATATAAAGCTCATCTTCCATTATTTCTCTTTTGACGACTCACACTCTTTTTCTGTAATGCACATCAAATCTTCGTCTGAAAAATTAAATCTCAATGGCTCGTATTCCTCCGTTGTTCGAGTTGCTAAGAAGTCAGCTATTGCGCTCCCCTTTATTGACTTTTGGCTCACATAGACAATGTCGTACTCCGATAGTAGGATCTGCCATCGTGCCATTCTTCCTGAGAGTGCAAGTGATTCCATCATGTACTTTATTGGGTCCAGCTTTGAAATTAACCATGTCGTATGATACAACATATATTGTCTGAGCCTTCGAACTACCCAAACCAAAGCACAACAGAATTTTTCAATTGACGGGTACTTTGCTTCATACTCTGTGAACTTCTTGCTGAGGTAGTAAATCGCCCTTTCTCTTTTCCCCGACTCATCATGTTGCCCCAGTACGCAACCCATTGAGTTTTTGAACACAGTCATATACAATATTAACGGTCTTTCGAGAGTTGGCGGTACTAATAACGGGGGGCTAGACAAATACTGTTTTATCTTATCAAAAGCCACTTGGCACTCCTCATTCCATTCTCTCGGATTATGTTTTCAAAGGAGTCGGAAAATTGGGTCACATTGTTGGTAAGTTGAGCAATGAATCGAGCGATGTAGTTCAACCTCCCTAAAAAGCCTCTGACTTCTTTTTGTGTGCGCGGAGGCGGTAGTTCTTGTATGGCTTTCATTTTATCTGGATCAACCTCAATGCCTCTCTCACTGACAATGAAGCCTAGTAATTTTCCCGAGGTTGCCCCGAACGTACACTTGGCTGGATAAAGCTTCAACTGGAACTTTTTTAGTCTTTCGAACAATTTCCTGAGGTTCCCAACATACTCTTTTCCCCCCCGAGATTTGGCAATCATATCATCGACATAGACTTCTATTTCTTTGTGCATCATGTCATAGAATAGCATCACCATTGCCCTCTGATATGTTTCCCCAACATTCTTCAATCCGAATGGCATCACATTATAGCAGAACGTTCCCCACATTGTTATGAAGGTAGTTTTCTCCATATCCTCGGGAGCCATCTTTATCTGATTATAACCTGAGAAACCATCCATGAAAGAAAATAAAGAATGTTTTGTTGTATTATCTACCAACGTATCAATGTGTGGCAAAGGAAAATTATCCTTAAGACTTGCTCGATTCAAATCACGATAATCTACGCACATTCGTACCTTACCGTCTTTCTTTGGTACCGGGACTATGTTAGATACCCATTCTGGGTATTTGGAGACTTGTAGGAAGCCAGCATCAAATTGTTTCTTGACTTCTTCTTTTATCTTTAACAGCATTTCAAGTCTCATTCGTCTTAGCTTCTGTTGAATGGGTTTGCATTCTGGTTTCAGTGGGAGTCTATGGACCACTACATCCTCGTTCAACCCTGGCATATCCTGATACGATCATGCAAATACATCTTTGTACTCACGAAGCAAAGCGATCAAATCATGTTTGGTATTCTCTGAAATGGAGGTCCCAATCTTCACTTCCTACCTCTTTTCTTCATTTCCCAAGTTCACTGTCTCAACAGATTCTTGATGGGGTAGAACCTGTTTATCTTCTTGTTCTATCATTCTTGGTAAGTCAGGAGACGAGACATAATCTTCAGCATTTTCCTCATCTTCGAATTCTCCTAAACAAATAGCTTTTTCGAAATCGATTTCAGGACTTGTAACGGGATTGCTCATGCCATTGATATCTGAGCACCTGAAAGGTGAATGGAAAAGAAAACTACAGAGGAGCATCAAGGTATTGAAACCAACAAACATAATGTTATGGCATGAAATGAGATACGGGTAAGGACAGCAGTGTGAGAGGGGAATAATTATGAAGTTAATGAGAATGAAAAGACCATGACAAAATGCATCTCCATTAATGTTCATTTAAATGATAAAGAGCAAACATAAGCTCTTACAAAAGAATCCCACTATTACTTAGGGGCACACAAAAAAAAAAAGAGTTAACATTGAGCATTACTCTGGAGAGGACTTAGAAATTACATGAAGATCCACAGCAGTCCAATTGTTCAAAATGAATCCGGGAGGACAAGGGTGTATCATTGAAACATCTTTAATTGCATCATCCCCTTTGTCAATAACATTTATACTGACGTTCTGAAGACCCCTTTCAATCAATAACAGCGTGCTTCGTGAATTATCTTACCCTGGGTACATCATTCCTGCAGATGTAAATATTTTTGACAAAAGAGGATAGGCTATGGGCTCTCATTCTAATTCTCGACCTGAGGCTCTTGTAATCATCCTTTCTTGATCTTTCTGCAATTGTGGATTGTATGGTTTTAACCATAGTGAATGATTAGGGTGATATGTACATGCAATGTATGAATGAATGAATAAATGTCAGTCATGCGTAAGTATGCAAAAAAATAGGTGTTGATTTCAAGATAGCCCCATACTTAGGCATTTCATTAATCAAAAGAGGCCATTACAAAATGTTTTGCCATCTCTGATTTAATAGTTACACAAATTTCCTAGCCACATCGCCTTGTTTCTTCACTCGTTCTAGGAATTCCGACGTGCTTGATCTTTGGCTCGGAGGGAATTGGCAACTGAGAGCTTTGGCTTCCTCTGATAATTGCATGATTTGCACAGCCGCCTTACGAATTTCATTGATCAAACCGACGAGATGCATATCTTTTTCTTGGAGAGCTCTTTCGTAGGCACGAATGTCTCTGTCATGCTGGCCATTCCTTTCTTCTAGGGTTTTTAGGAGAGTATCCAAATGTTGCTGATGAGCTTGCAGTGTATTTTCTAAATCTCGTATTTTCCCTCTTAGCTCTTGACGCTCAGACTGACTAGTCATTAATTCTGCAGACACGGTTTCGTATTCAACATTCTTCTTCCTTAAATATAGCACGTGCAGTTTTTTTCCTCTTCCTGATTAAAAGTGAAACATTGGTAAGCTGAGTCCCGGAATCGAACCATGGCTTGAATCAACTGTTTGTCTACGTTGACAGCGATCAAGTGAGCAATATCCCCGTACTTTTCAGTGAAGATGCCCCTAATGTCTGAGTCCTACTATTTCTAGATTCTAGTCAAGTCTTCGTGGTTATTCCGACGAGCATTCATAGTCACATGCTCAGGAAGATTGGAGATACATCCTTCCTTTAAACTGTCCCTTTTTGCTTTCTGGGTTTTCAAAGACCAGTTTCGAACCACGGTATTTTCTCGGTTACTTATGTAATTGACTCATCCACCAGAAACCCGTTTTTGGCAACCAATCTTTAATCAACACCTTCCTAACAAAATGCCTATGATGCATGATGAAAAAATATATATATAAAAATGAAGACAAATAACCTTGGTTAGTAATCACAACAAATATAAACGGAGAAAAACTATGGAAAATCTAACAAATTAAGCTATTCAATCGTGCATTTTGGTGAAACCGACCTACGTTTTTTTTTGTTTTTTTTGTTTTTATCCCATCATGCTTTACAAAATAAACTTACCCCACATGCTCATCAGATAATCTACCTGATCCAATTTTATTAAACAGACCTAATTTTCTTGCAAAAACAAATATAAATGTAAAAGAAATAAAAAGTAAGAGGCGTTTCTCCCATGTACTTATTTTGGTGACTATTCGACAGACGAAGTTTCGGCATGGTTCTAATCGGGTAGCTCATACGGTTCACTATATGCGGTTTTGGTTCTAAAAGGTACTCGAATTGTCCATACATCGTCGCCTACTAAGGCTAGTCACGAGCCTCGGTTATCGCCCATCATAGGCTCATGAGCTCAATTCGAGGATTACATTTACTTATGCCTATGCGGAGGACAAGTTAACTCACGAAAGCATAAGTCATATGTAACCTTAAGTATTCACTAGCTTTGTGCGGAGGGGCGAGTTAACTCACGAAGGCATAGCGTTTACTTCCACTTAAGCGGACGAGCCCGGGTAGAGAGCTCATGTTATGCAAAAATGCAAGTGCACGGTGTGTGGGGAGAAACTCACAAACCTTTTCGTTTTTATTTAAAAAAAAAAACTAAAACCGTAAAAACTTAGAGCTGAAAAATAAAAAGATAAAACAAGTTAGAAAAATATTTACAACATGATGCGAATGCATTACTTTTCAAAAAACAAAATTTAAAAATCACGACTAAATATTAATTTGAACAAAGAGTTTCGAAAATTTTGACAACACGCATTTAACTCCAGACTCGACTCTCAAAAATTGTCCCCAGTGGAGTCGCCAGCTGTAGCAACCTAAAATTTTAGCACGGGCGCTAATTGAGAAAATTATTGAACATTTAAAAACAAAATTTCGATTTTATTAGAAAAGGGAGTCGCCACCGATCCTTTTTCCCAGGTGTGATCGGACACCTAATAAATCCTCTTTTTTAAATGAAAAATTATTTTTTGAATTTTCTTAAAAAAGGACCGAGTTTAGGTCTACATCAAAATTTCAGAGAAAAATAGGGTTCGGGAGTCAGTTACGCGCGAGGAGGGTATTAGCACCCTCTCGACGCCCAAAATTGGTATCTCGTTAAACGCGTGTTGTCTTAATTTTCAAAAATACGAGTTCAATTTAATATTTAATCGTGATCTGATTGAAACACGAGAATTTTTTTTGAAAACACGAAAATTTTAAAAATACGAAATTTTTGAAACACGATTTTTTCTGAAGACACGAAGATTTTTGAAAACGACGATTTTTGAAAACACAAAAATTTTGAAAAACAAATTTTATTTTGAAAAACACGAAAATTTTGAAATACGAGAATTTTCGAAAATGCGAAAATCTTTGAAACACGAAAATTTTCGAAACACGAAAAATTTTGACACTCGAGAATTTTTGAAAACACGAACTTTTTGAAAACATGAAAATCTTTGAAACACGAAAATTTTCGAAACACGAAAATTTTTGGCACTCGAAAATCTTTGAAACACGAAAATTTTTAAAACACGAAATTTTTTTTACACTCGAGAAATTTTTGAAAACCAAGAATTTTTGAAAACACGAAATTTTTGAAAATACGAAAATTTTGATAAATTACATATTATCGTATTATATACATTTTAAAAACAAAATTTTGATAATTTAAAAATAACCACAAAAATAATCATTTTATTTTAAAACTCGAATTTTTTTAGATTTTTTTTTATTTTTAAAAGGGCGTATCGTATGTAACACGAACCGATGATATTCACCCAACATAGCGATGAAATCAACGACAAGTGTTAAACCGATTCGTTGCCTTATTTATTAAAATTATTCGAATAATAATAAAATAAAATAAAGTGAAATAAAAAATAAAAATACAAAATAAAAATATGCTTAAAGAAATATCAATAATATTAAAAACGAAATGTTATCAAAATACACGAATTAAATTAAAAGTGAGTAAAAAAGAAATTACCGAAAAGTCCAAAATACGGGTCTGATCGAATGGTTTACTCGTCTTTTTTTTCTTTTTTCTTTTTCTTTTTCTTTTTTCTTTTTTTTTCTTCTTTTCTTTTTGTTGGGCCGCGGGTTGGGCTGCTGCTACCTTGATGTGCTGGGCCGGGTCCGACTGCTGGTGGGCTGCTGCTTGGGAAGTGGGCTGGCGTTTGGGTCGGCTGGAGTTCCACCGGGCCTGGTATTGGGCTGCTGGTGGGTGTGTGTAGGCCAACTTGTAAATTTTTTTTTGGGCTGGTAAGAGTTGCTTGATATTGGGCTGCTGATTTTTTTTGGGTTTCTTCTACTCTTATTTTTCTTCTTCTCTCTTTTTCATTCTTTTCTTTTTCTTCCCTCTTTACTCCCTTTTTTTCTTTTTTTTGCTCTAGCCACCACCGTCAATATGCTCCACCACCCTTGGAGCTCCGATCAAGCGCCGGCTATCACCAAAACGAGGCACTCCTTCCTCTCGAACTAGTTAACCCGAAAATGGAGTTGTGTGGGTTTATCTTGATTTTTTTTTATTTTTGGGTATGTTGATGATAATGAAATTGGGAGCAATTGGTGGAGAGGTTGAATGGAAAGGCTTGGGGTTATTTTATTTTTTTTTGGTTCAGAAATGGGAGCTTTTTTGCTTGATTTGAATGTTTGAGTGGTTTTTTTTTTTGATAGCCGAATCTCTTTTTTGGGGTTTCTATTTGCTTTTTTTTCGTGGCCTCCTCCCCTTTCGGTGTGATTTTTCTCTTTTTATTTCTATCTTTTGCTTGTTTCCCATGCTATTTGCAGGTAGTGGGTGAAGAAGGAGCAACCACCCATGCTGGTGGCCGAAAAATCCGGGGAGTAGGTGCCCCAAATCGCGTAATCTGCCAGAGGGACCCAGTTGCAAATGCAGTAAAACTAGTGGGGTCGAAACGTAATTTCGAGAAAGTACCAGGATCAAAGTGTAATTTTGGAAAAGTTTAGGGGTCGAAATGAAATTTTGGAAAAGTTTAGGGGTCAAAGTGTAATTTTGGAGAAGTTTAGGGGTCAAAGTTTAATTTTGGAAAAGATAAGGGGTCAAAATGTAATTTTGATTTTTTGTAATTATTATTATTATTTTTTTAATTTTGAAAATTAAACACGAAATCGAGCCGGACAAAATTTAGTGCTTACAATGGGTTTAAGGAAATTTTGTGTATTTTGTGTTGTTTTGAAATAGGGACTAAATTGAGAAAATGTGAAATATTAGGGGTTAAAGTGCAAAATACTCATTTATGTGTTTTTGGATGAAATTGAATGAACTTGTAATTAAATAAGTTAAATTTAAATTGATTTAGATCAAGAAAAGAAGAAATCGAATTTGGATCGAAGAAAGTCGAAAGTTGTTGAATAGTTGTTCCGATCCATTCGTTTTCGTACGAGGTAAGTTCATATGCAAATAAACGTTTTTAAATTTAAATGTATATATTGCCGAATCGAATTGTGTATAAATATATATATTGCCGAATTGAATTGAGTATTGGAGGAATTATTTCGAGCATGAATTGATTGAATTACGAAGTCGAAAGTCTCGTATGAGCCTTAGGAATAGTATAGGATACTGATGTCATGACATTAGGACTTCCGAGGTGTGATTTCGTGTAAGACCATGTCTGAGACATTGGCATCGTATATGATTAAGTAAAGACAACATGCGGGACGAAAAATATCGATATGTGATAACATGTAAGACCATATCTGGGATATGACATTGTATGTGATATATGTGTTTCCGAGTATCCTTAACGATTCCGAATGATTCAACGGGCAATGTCAAACGAATCCAAATGTGAATTTGAGCTAAATAATTCAGGTACGTATAAGGTTTATATGTTCGTTGAAAAATAAGGTAAGTGAAGCTACTAATGTGGTATTATGGATTATTTGAGAAAAGTGAACGTACATGTATATGAGATTAGTTAAATTTGGCCTATTCAAATTGAATTATTCATGTTCTTGTGATGATTTATTTGCTTATGACTTACTAATCTTTCAAAGCTTACTTTGTGCATTTCTTTCATTGTTTTATAGATATATAAAGTTAGCTCGAGCTCGGAGATCGTCAAGGATCATCATCACACTATCGATCGCTATTTTGGTACTTTGAAAGTTTACACTTTTGTCATATGGCATGTATAAGCTAGTTTTAATATGGTTTGTTTTGAATTGTATATAAATAGCCATGCGAAAATGGCTTGATAATGATGTTAATGTTAGCGATTGATCGACCTTGTTAATCTGCTCATTTTGAAAAGTACGTTTGATGAACATGTGATTCAGCTCGGGTAATTACGTAGTTGATGGATGTGTTTTCGATTTGTGATACATGTTTTTTATAAATTATGTGATGTCTTTTCTATATATCGTGAATTAGGCTATTTGAAGTGGTTTACTATTGACCTAATAGATGGTTAATTGATTGATTTTGAATATGTATTATGGGCATGATAATTAGTACGCAAAATTAGTGTACTTTGATTTGGTATATGTGTTAAAAAAAGTTTAATGTTGTCTTATTGTAATGCGCATGAGCTAGTAATAGTTACAATTGATTTTGGTTATTAAGTGATGCATGTTTATGTTTATATACATGTATGTTTATTAAGCCGTGTGGACCTTTACTTAGATTAATGTGTGAATGTGCATAATATATGAATGGATTTGTTCATTAAATAATTGACAGAGTGGGGTAATTACGGTTTGGTATTTGTGTTTAGAAATGGTTTTTGTTTTTAGGGTGAGATGCGAATATTATGATAGCACTAAAAGTATATTAGGCCATGGTATAATGTTAACTATAGCTTATTATGCTAATGAATATTATGCCTTGTAATATGGTTGGTATGGTTTAAAATGTGGATGTGCATAGATAAATAAAATGGTATGTTTGGTGTTTTGTTAAAGAAATGAAATTGTACTAAAGGATGTCTTAATGTATGCTCGATATATGAGATGAATTATGTTTGATTATGTTTTAGGTATTCGAGTGCCATGTAATTGATGGTCACATGGTTCGAACTTTGTATTTATGAAGCACGTGCACTATGGTTTTGATAAATGTTAGTTGGTTCATAATTTGATTAGATAAACGATAGTTAATATGGTTAAATGTTGAAGCATGAATTGTATATGTGAAATGACTAGAAATAAAAGTATGGATTGATTTTGGTTGACTATGTGATTCAAATATATGAGTTTGACTTGTAGGAGTAAGAGGATGGTTATTAATTGAGTTCGGAAAAAAATTTGTAAAGGAGATCATGTTGCTTTGTGCTTGAATTGAAATAAATGACTGTTCTAAGTTGTGTATTTGAACGGTAATGCCTCGTAACCCTATTCCGACGACGGATACGGGTTAATGGTGTTATAAATGGATATTGAAAATGGCTATTTTCTTGCAAAATTTCAGAACACTGAAGACTATGATAAGATCCTTTCTCAGGGACCGTGGGTTATTTTCGGTCACTATCTTACTGTCCAGCCTTGGACAATCGACTTTAACCCCAATTTACCTTACCCAAATTCGGTTCTCACATGGATTCCGTTTCCCGGTCTACCCAGTCATTTTTACAAGAAACTGATTCTCATGGAGATCGGATGTATGATAGGTAAAGTCATTAAGTTGAATTTGAATATGGATAGCAGAGCAAGGGGACGGTACGCTCGTATGGCAGTTTTTGTCAATTTAGGGAGGCCGTTAGTCTCTAAAATTCTTATTAATGGCAGCCCTCAGAGGATTAAAATATGAAAACTTACCTGTGGTCTGTTTTAAATGTGGTTGTTACGGCCACACTAAAGAAACCTGTTTAATCACACAAATCTCAGGGGAGACAGAGAAGGGTGAGTCGTCGGGGCATGCTTCTGTTATTATTGCGGCGGCCGGAGGAGAATAGTATGGACCTTGGATGCTGGTGGAGAGGAAGTCCAGGCGCGGTAATCTGGAAGGAAATAAAAAAGGAAACAACTTGAAATGAGAGAAAAATCTAGGATCGCGTTTCCAATCCTTAGCCGATTTGGAGGCGGTTTCATCGGAAGAAGATGCGTTTAAGAGTACACAGACTGCTGTGGAAAATAAAAGGAAAGCCCCTTTAATTGGTTCTCAAATTAAGGCTCCAACGAGTAGGAAATCATTTAATGGTTCTAAGAAATCCACTTTGGATTTGTCGGTGGTAAATTCTCCTAAGGGCCAGGCCCGTGCCCCACAGATCTTCTCCCTTCCAGCTGATCATTCCACGGATCGGACTAAGACGGGCCTAGGTCAACATGTGGTTTCGGCTGCTGATAAATTGTCTCATTTGCTCAACAAAGAACAGGCCTTCAATAATGTTTGCGGTGGGTCACAGCAAGAGGCCCAGGATCCGGAAGTACCTGCAGTAGAATCTTCTAAAGCCTCAATTACCACGCATGTTTCTTTGCCAAATGCTGAAGAAAATAATAGGCCTTTAATTTCAGGTAAATCTATGTGTCTGATTCCTCTGCTGCAGGTGGTGTGATACATAATAGCAATGGGGAGTGGATTCTAGGTTATAATAACTTTTTGGGGGATTGCTAAGTTGCGACTGCTGAACTGTGGGGCTTATTGGATGGACTACTTATCCTTCAGAAACAATGTTATGATGAGGTCATTATTAAATCAGACAATCTTGATAATGTAATATCTATCAGTGGCAGCAAGTATGGTGGTCCAAAAAACTCTCTAATAAGGAGGATTCAACAAATTCTAGCCTTTGAAGAGAATTGCTCCTTGAATTATGTTCCCAGAGAGACCAATCGGGTAGCTAATGCTTTGGCTAAAATGGCTCTGTCAAGTGCTGAATTGTTGGATTTATTCGAGGATCCCCCTTTGGAGATTAAAGAGATCTTGAATGATGATAACTCTTTTGATAATTTGCTTATGATATTCTCTATGTAAATTTCTTTGTTTATTTTATCAAAAATAAGTGGCAAAAGTTAGAATTTTTTTCTCTTAATTGAATTACAAAATTTGAGAAATTATAATACAATTTTACTGTCATATTAACTTGAAATTTATAATTTTTAGAGGCCTAACCATAAATTTACCCTTTTTTGAGAGGCAAAGACCATACTTTCTATAGTGTCGCCCCTGATTTAAATGAACAAACAAAAACACACCTAATTTTAAATAAACAAACATAAGCACAATAAGACCTAATCATGGGTCGAGCTACTCGTCTAGATCCGAAGGCTCACCTAAAAAGTGAGAGAGTTTGGATAAAAATATAGGCCCGAAAAATAGGTTTGAACAAAATATAAAACTCATTTTCTAAACGGATCGGGTCTCGAGTAGGATTTTTTTACTTGGGCCTGACCCGACTTGAATCAATCTAAACTTTCTTTTTTTTTGTTGTTGTTGTTTTGCTGTCATTTCGCTATTATTTTGCTACTATTTTGTTATTATTGTTTGGATATTGTATAACTCTTATTTTATTGTTAATTTTGTTACTATTTTAGAGGCATTTGTTTGCTAAGTTGCAATTATCTTAGTGTTATTTAAGTATAAAGATTTTTTTTAATGTATTTTCAATTTGTTGGGAAACATTTATTTTAATATTTTAGTGTATTTGATGTATTATATATTTTTAATTTTGTTTTAATATAAAAATAATTTTAGAAAAAGTTAATACGGGCACACCGGATCGGATTTAGATTTAGCATTTTTTATCTAAGTCGGGCTTGGACAGAATTTTAAGCTCATTTTTTTTGCTCAGGCCAAAAATTTTGCATCAACCCAAACCCGACCCGGCGCATGAGCATGTCTAAGCATAATCTTTAATTCTCAACAAACATGAACAGAATACGAGCAAGCTTAAAAAAAGGCATAATGACTTATTTTACCCTCCAACTTTATAAAAAAAAATCATTTTAGCTTTCTATTTATTTTCGCCCCTTTTAGCCATTGAACTTGCGTTATTTATCAAATCATCTTAAAATAGATAAAAAAAAATAACATTTATTAACTTTGCTGATGTGGAATCCGTATATACCACATTAGCAATTAATTAGTTTTAAAAAATTAAAAAATATTCATATTGGACCCAAGGCAATCTTCAAGTCAGCTTGTGGGTCTCTCAAACAAACTGATGGGCCTAGCAGCTGGAGTTTCACTTTTTCTTTTTCTGTTTTTAACTGTTTTTTTGTCTTCAAGTATATACTGCTTTACAAGGTTTATTATTAATTTCAAATTTTACGTTTAATACGTGTATATATTTTAAATATATGATTTTTATACACGTATGATAAAATTTTTAATATTAATAAAATTAATTTGTATATTCGCGCGATGCACGAGCTTGATTATATGTATTGATTAGAAAATATACTATGTTTATTTGTTATAAAATAGCAAGGTTTCAAAATCTTGTGATTAAGAAAATAGAACAAAATAGTATAATTATTTTACTTTTAGAATCCTAATAGTTTGTATTATAATAAATATAATTTTAATAGAAATGCATTTATGTAAAATAAATTTTCAACATATAGGGCATAAAATTTAATTATCAATAAAATTTCAATACAATATTATATTTATATTTAAATATGAATTTAAAATTTAAAGTTTTTTATATTTAAATTCATATTAAAAATAAATTATTAATAAAATATGTTTTGCATTTACATTTTAAAATTTCTAACACTTATATATAAAACCATAAATCTATATATGTTTGTCGCTAAACGAAATCTATTAACAATAATAATGGAGAAAAAAGAGAGTTACTAGGAAGAAGCCTTGTCAAATAGAGAATTTTTCTTTCGACCATATTTCAATTGTTAATACGATATATAAGGACTGCTACTACAAATAGTACTACACCTTTGATTGTGAAATATCGATTGTTTGTTGAATCCTGTTATTGATACATTGTATCAACGGAAGTCAAGATCAGAGGTCAAGGTCGGGGATGGATGGTATTCTGGTCCAGACCAATAGAGAAGAAGCTCCCCCTTTAGGATGTTTGTAGCCTTTTATTATATTGGGTCGGACCCCGGGTCGGATTTCAGGTCGAGTTGTTTTTATTATAACCATATAACACCTGTGAATTGTGTGAAACTAGGATACTCCAAATTCAGGAGTCCAAGAACGTTCTTGGTGAAAAAAATGTGAATGAAAGATCCCACTGAATTGAATTGGGTCCATGAATCTAAGATGGTGAATATTTTTAATCCAATTTGAAATTAAAACTTTATTTATTGTTTAAAATCAATTAATAAAAAATTCTTAATTAACTATACTAAAATGTTTTTTTAATAAATATGTGTAGAAAATTTTAATAAATATGAATAATTGGTTTTTTATTTGATTTCAACATTTATTATTAATATCTAAAACAAAAACTATTTCTGTATATAATTTATTACTAAGACGTGGAATTTTTATTTTTATTTTTTGAAAGGCATGGAAAGTTATTAATAGATTTTATGAAATAAATATGATTAAATTAAACAATGTATACAAACTGACCATTATATAATTAATTAAAAATATTATTGAATTAAATAACTCATTATTGTTGACAAATTATTATGATGCAAATGAGCAATCACATAACTAAATTAAAAAAAAAATTATGCTCAAAATAATTTTTTTTGACAATTTTATTATAAGTTGAGATATTTTTCTTTGACACAATGCCTAAAACTACTCATTATCCCTTTCTATCCATAAATAGAAGAATAATACACTTCAGCACATTTGAACCAACGTCATTCTTCATTAGTAATAATACACATGCAAATTGAGTTACAACTCAATTACTTAAAATAAAATTACATACCATAAATTTTTTTTAACAATAAAATAATTGAAACAAAGATAATGTAAAACTTTGAAAATAAATATTCAATTGTTAAAAAAGTAATTCATTCATCTCTTTCTTCCGCTAAAGTTTTCTTGCTTGATGAACCAAATTGATGAACTTGTCATGACATGTCTTCGAGATATTTTTGGGTACCTCCTTTTATATATCCATATATATATATATATATATATATATATTACACTGTACGGATATGAAAGCATACATGGTACAAATTTTAATGTAAATTAAAGGGATTAAAAAGTGTTTTCTCACTTGAAATCTCTAGTAAGTCTCAACTGTAGAGGAAGAAGATGCTCTAGCTAAGAGAAATAAGTGTATTAAAAGCCCTTTTCCTAAAATTATAAGCATAAATTATGGTTTAAGCGTTAAAGTGCAGTGGAAATGATTAAATATAAATATTCTCGGTCATTGTCTAAATCGAATGTCAAAATTTAGATGTTGTAGCACTACTAGCGAGCACGTTAAACAATCGACTAGGACGTCTGTCGAAACCATTTTTTTGAAAAAGGTTTTAAAATGGGGATCGACTTTAAAATATAGAAATGGAGTCGCCACCGATCTTTTATTCGAGGTGTGATCGGATCACCTTGAGATGAATTATTTTAATAAAACATTTTGATTTATTAAAACAATAATTTTGGTCTACGAAATCTAAGAAAACGGGTTCGGGAGTCGGTTACGTACGAGGAAGGATTAGCACCCTCGCAACGCCCAAAATTGGTACCAAATTGATTAATTAATTCCCTAATGTCGAAAAACTTGAAAAGATTTTAAAACTACGACCTTTTTCGACCCATTTGAAGATACTCAAATTTGAATATTAAGATTCTCTGGTTCCGAAGGAATAAAATATCACATCCAGCACGTTAGAATGTAACAATTTAAGTCTTCGAATTCCAGATCCTCTCGAAATTCTCAAACTCATGCATTGAGATTTTAAAAGGGTATTTCATTATTTAGGATCAAACGGAAAACCGAAACCCAGCACGTTAGGGCACGATCTCTCGAATTTCCAAGCACGAAATATTGCCTTTGTTAATTTAAGAAAATGTGGATGAAATTTTGAAAGGATATTTAGTTATTTGGTCAAACGAAAAACCGAAACCCAACACGTTAGGGCACGATCTCTCGGATTTCCAAACACGAAACATTGCCTTATTTTGAAGAATATTTAAATGGAATGATTTTAAAACTTGAACGACATTAAACTCGTTTTTTTTTTAACAAATAAATTACAATGGAATGATAATATACAAAGCAAAGTAACAATGCATACACAAAATATTATAATGACAAATCACAAATAATTAATGGTTACGAATTAAGAAATATAATCCATACAATAACAAACAAATAAACACCTAATACATAGAAAATAGTATGCGTCAATTCAAATAATACACATGTAATAAAAAAAAACTTGATACAAAATAAAAATAATGAGGACATGTGAAAACGTTTTGAATGAATAAATATATAATTTAAAATAGGGACCTTTAAAGAAACAAATATATGTATAAATAGATTTAAAAGAAGATATATATATACATATACGTAAATAAATTTAAAAGAAAATATTTACATAAAATAATACGAAATCAATAATATATATACATAAAAAAATAATTTAATATGAATTATATATGTATACAAAAAGAATATATTTATATATATAAAAATTAATGAAAATAACATAGAGAAATAAATAATATCTAGAACCATTTAAAATATATAATATATAATATTGATTTTTTAAAGAAGAATAATAAGAAAACAATAAACAAATAATTAAATAAAATAATTAGAGGACTATATGGAAATCAGAACAAAATTAGCGAGCTAAAAACAATAAATTAAAAAGAAATTGGAAAAGGACTAAAACGCCATGCATGTGGATTAAAAGGGACTAAAAGCGCAATTTACCCAAGTTGTTAAACGCAGCATTTAAACGAGGACTAAATTAAAACTGCGCAAAATTATGGGGTAAAATCAAAATAAACGAAATCTTAATTAAAAAGAAATAAAATGCGGAAGGGCCAAAATAGAAAATATCCCCAAACTTTGAAAAACACGCGGATCTAGCTTGGAGCGGGTCGGATCCGGTCGAGGGTTAAGCGGCGCCCGTTTAAGGCCACTTAAACAGCCTAAAACGCGGCGTCGTTCCCGAGCCTATAAAAGGAAAAAAAAATTTGTTAAAAATCATTTCGCCATGTTTTTTTAAAGAAAGGAAGGAACCAGTTTTTGTTTTCTCTCTAGGGGTTTTCAACCCCTTCGCCGCCGTCGGACCACCGCCGTCGTGCGCGGTGGCCAGAGGGTAAAAAAAAAAGTCGTTTTGAAACCCTCTGAGTGCCCTAAGCCCACATCTACCCTTCAAGCACCCAAAACCTCCCAAAAAACAATCGAAAGAAGCATGAAACGCTTGGTTTCAGCCAGCAACGCCGGTTTCGGCTTGGCTCCGATGGTCACCAAAGGTAAAAACCTTTTAATCCCTATTCTATTTCTATATGTATGTGTTATATACGAAGCAAGAATGGACTAAAAATCGAAGAATACCTCTGAAAATTGCTATGTTTGTATTTGAAAAATCGTGACCGGTCTTACAAATTTTACTTGGTTTTATATATATCCAAAAGAAAAATAAAAGGTAAAATAAAAATACAATATTTTCGTTTCTTTGCTTTGTTTGTTGTTTTGTTCTCTTGCGCAGTGCGAGGCGACGTGGAGGCACGAGGGGCGCGTCACGGAGGCCGTCTGGTGGCGGCGTGTGCACGGGGTGGCTTGCGGCGCTAAGGTCCTGCCCTAGGATTTCTGTTTGCTAAACCTCTTGGGCTGTTCGGGCTTGCTCTGTTATTGGGCCATTCGGGCCTGCAAAGTTTTGGGTTTGAATTTGTTTTGGGCTGGTTCCGGAATTGGGTTGTAAAATGTAATGGACATGGACTTTAATTGGACTTTATTAATATTGTTTTTGGTTTTTGGTTATAAAATGGACCCGGGCATAAATTGGGTTATACAACGTCGAATTTAGCTATACAAAAACACGAAAATTGCCAAAGTCTTCTAAACACTTCAGTAAACCTCACTAGATGGAATTGTTTTTTTTATTTTTGGTGCTTAGGGGCCTTATGCAAAGTGGGTATTTATAGTGGTGGTTCCCCATAAAAAACCACCAATCACATGCCCCACTATCACACAAACAACATGGAAGTGGAGGGCAACAAAAATGGGAAACATGGAATAACCTCACGAACCAATAACTGCAACTTAGCAGTTCCAACATTCTCCCACTTAGTTCGTATTGCCCATAAACACTTAAATTCGAAACATAATGCATGAATCATGGCGATATTTTCTCTTAAAATTTGAATAATATCTTCCATGTATCACAATATATAATGTCTCAACGCTTTAGCCCAAATTTCTTAATAAATAAACCTAATGTTTATTCCAAGTCCAAACTTTAGTGATATTTCTCGAAATAATCAAATTAATGTTCGCACAAAATATGAGAAACATCAAACTTAACAATGTTTCTTTATAATCTCTGGTAAGTCTCACTACAAAGGAAGAAGATGCTCTGGCTAAGAGCAATAAGTGTATTAAAAACCCCTCTCCTAAAACTACTCTCTCTTATAAAGGTTCCCTCCATTCTCAACAACCTCTTAATGATCTTTCTAATCAAGAGATGGCCATTGATGATGAAGAATTTTATGAGGATCTACTTTTACAGGACTCTCTTGATGACTCTCAACAATCAAATTCTAAGAACATAAAATTACTTTATGAAAAAATCAGAATAAGAAATAAATGGTCGGGACCTCTTATCATTAAATTCTTTGGCAAATCAATGGGATATCATTTTGTCTCAAGCTGCCTAAACTCTTTATGGCAACCGACAGGTAAAATTCTTTTTACTGATTTAGGCTTGGATTACTTCATTGTCTCCTTAAGTGAGAAAAGTGATTATGAACATGTAGTAAGAACGGACCATGGCTTATCGAAGGTCATTTCCTCATAGTTTCTAAATAGGAACCAAATCTTCGAGCTTCTACTTCTACAAATTCCTATGTTGTTGTCTGGCTACGTCTTCTAGATCTTCCTATTGAATATTTTTGTCTTCGATATCCTTAGGAAAATCGACAGAGGTATTGGCCCTCTTTTGCGCGTTGATAATCAAATTATCGTAGGTGAAAGAGGGCATTACGCTTATTTATGTATTCAACTTAATCTCAACAAGCCCTTTCCTTGTTTCATGACTGTTAAGGGATACAAACAATCTATTGTGTATGCATGTCTCAATTCTCTTTGTTTTACTTGAAGAAGGATTGATCAGTTGTCCAACAAATGCACTCTTAATTTGACTCCAGATCTAGTTTCTTGCTCGATTCCTAAAAATTCTTCTCGAATTGATTCACGTATTACGAGCCCCACTACTTTAGACAACTATAGTTAACGGCTTCTTGTGCAAAGGAAAAAAATCTTAGCCCAAGGCTAGTGTGCCAAAACCATAAGAAAAGTCATCCTTGGAGAATAATACTACTATTAGTCAACTTTCTAAGGGCAAAAAGAAATTCGTTTATAAGTTAAAGGACTTACCCAATCGAACATGAAAAAGGATATCACTGAATTTGTATTGAGGTGCCTAACTTGTCAGCAAGTAAAGGCAGAACATCAAGTGCCCTTGGGATTGTTGCAACCTATCACAACTCTTGAGTGGAAATGTGAATGTATCACTATGGATTTTGTGGTTGGATTACCGCTCACCCCAAAGAAGAAAGATTCAATTTGGGTAATTGTAGATAGATTGACCAAGTTGACTACTCCCTGGAGAGGCTTGTTGATCTTTATTTTAAAAAAATAGTGAGACTTTATAGTGTGCCCATTTCCATCATTTCTAACAGATACCCGAGGTTCACATTTAGATTTTAGGAAATGTTGCATAAATCTTTAGGCACAAGAGTGAATTTCAACACCGCTTTCCACCAGTAAACTGATGGGAAATCTAAGCAAGTGATCTAGATTTTATAGGATATGTTGAGGAGTTATGTGATCAAGTTCGGGGGTAGTTGGGAGAGGTTTCTACCTCTAGTCGAGTTTGCTTAAACAATAGCTATCAATCGAGCATCAAGAAGGCGCCTTATGAGGCTTTATATGGTAGGAAGTGTAGGACTCTTCTATGTTGGACAGAGTTGAGTATGAACAAACTGGTTGGACTTGATTTAATCAAATAATTGAGGAAAAAGTGAAGGTTATCCAGGATTGTTTGAAGCTTGCTTATGATAGACAAAAGTCTTATGTTGATCTAAAGAGAAAAGAGATTGAATAGAGTGCGAGCAAGGTCTTTCTAAAGCTATCCTTTTGCAAAAACAATTATTCAATTTAGGAGGAAAGGAAAATTTAGTCCAAGATTCATTGAACCATATGAGGGAAAATTACTTTCCCTTTTTAACACTTTAACCATGGTTTCAAGTTTTCAACACATATTTTCCACTTTAACTTTTTATTCCCTTAATTAATCACAACTCATTATTATATTATTGAAGGAAAAGTTTGAAAATCCAAGGGTATTTATGTTGGATCTAGTGCCCTAAGTGTAGTATTTTCGTCTTTGCACACTTGTAATTTTTCGAACAGATTGGTTAAAAAAATTATTTATGAATTACATTAATACTTTGTATATTGTCCTCAAATGGTTTTTGCATGTAAAGCAAAAGGGAAGCAAATGTTGTTCACTGGTTGTCTAATGTTTAACTAATACTAAGCAGTATTATGTGGTAGGATCGTAATACAAAAAGACAACTTATATTAGTAGACAAACCTAAACATGTCCTGAGTCTAATCGAAAAGGAGCAAACTGATTGAAAAACTAATATGTCATCTATCAAGTCCAATTGGGGAGATGCTTTGTCTTGGGCATCGAAGTAGATGACTCCCAGAAGATAGAGACATAGATGTGACTGGCTAGACTGGCAGTACATTAGACTGGACTGACAATACATCGAACTAGACCCAAGAAGAATAGATCCTGGATTCGTTTATGGATTTATTCACTTGTGATGTTCATAGTGTGAAATACTTAAATCTCGAGTGGATGACGGGCTATATATGCGTGACTCGTACACTTTGATGTAAGTAAAAGCCTGAGTTCGAATAGATAAGGAACAGAAAGTTGGTGCGTTGGGTGTACAACTTCTGTAGTATGTAACGTCATTCACAACAGTAGAATTCATAGTCTGAGACATGGGTAAATGATATCCTCTCATTGGCATTACATGGTTGATGAAAAGTAAATTTGGCCACGGGTCTTTCATCTTTGTGATGAATGATTTGATTACTATTTGATAGTAATTGACTTTTCATTAAGGAAAATGTAATGGTTACCATGATATAAAATAAGATTATATTGGGAGAACGGATATTATCCCAAAAAGATTAAGGATATCCTATGAGGGTAACACACTTATGAAAAAGGTGTTGGACGAGCACTAATTGAGTTGCTTTTGTAATTGATGTGTCTCTAACTAACTACGATCATAATAAAGGCAAGCGCACCTATCGAACAGTAGTATAGTTATGGTAAGACCGGAAATATCGTATCCACAAGGACCAAGAGTACTAGTAATTACTATCTTTCTATTATCTAGCCTAAGAATTGGAGTGATTTCTTTTAAACTAAAATTAATTAAAAGCACGACAGAGAATGAATTGGGAAAATACTTTTAGACAACTTTATGAGATAGACAATACCCAAGGAAGAATCCACCTAGACTTCACTTATTACTTTTGATTCATACGATTTATCCACTTGACTTAATCCGTAGAAATCCATGATTTATGTTAATATCTCTTTCAAGACTAAAAACAACTGACTCTAGGTTGATTAATTGAAATTTCTTTCTAATTAAAACCCCTATTGTCGCATTAACTCAATCTATGGATTCCCTTATTAGATTTGACTCTAATCCGCAGATTTTAAGTAGCCTATTTCTAGGGTTGCAATCAACTCCGCTTAATTATGTTGATCTACTCTTAAACAGGACTTTTGCTCCTCTGAATAAGCACATTCGACTTGAATCAATAACCTGAATTATCAAAACAAGAATAAGAACCCACAATTAAGAATAAGAACAATTATTTATCTTATAAATCAAATAATAATAAGATCCGTCTTAGGTTTCATCCTCCCTAGGTATTTAGGGAGTTTAGTTCATACTGATAGAAGGAAACATCTTAAAATAAGGAAAGCAACAAAACATAAGAAAACCCAAAAACTTCTAAAGAACTTGATGGGAGATCTTCAGTCTTGATGGAGATCCATCTTCCAAGCTGCTCCCGATGGCTGTCTTCGAGTATTTTCTGCCTTCTACTCTGCGTCTCCCTTTAGGTCCTCCCCTAGGGTGTTTATATAGGCTTTGGAGAACTTCTCTTGGCTTAAAATTAGTCTTTTCCGAATAGAATTTGACTTGGGTTCGGCAGGGACACGCCCGTGTGACACGCTCGTGTTCGATAGCCTTAGGTCGTGCTCGACTTTGCTCATCATACACGGCCGTGTGGTCTGCCCGTGTGCGACATTCCAGGCCGTGTTCGATTCTACTCGTAACACATGGCTGTGTTTGATAGTCCAGGCCGTGTTGATTTCTAAGGTAGGCCCATTTTACCCCCTTTTGGCCCATTTCTCGTTCTTTTCAACTCACTAGGCTCTCCTGAGTGTAAAACATGAAATTAAGGGATTAGGAGCATCGAATTCATCAAATCTAATGAAAATTCATCCAAAAATAAGCCAAGCATAGGGTCAAAATATGTATAAATTATGGTTTATCAAATATCCCCACACTTAAGCATTTGCTTGTCCTCAAGCAAAATCCTCAACTCACGATTAAAATTAACTTCTTTAATTCATAATTCTCATCAATAATGTCTCATCATAATTCACAGATAATTCACACATTGATAATTTAACTTAAAGAGTCCTAAAGATTCAACCAATCTAAGTCACAAATTTTTGTAGCCCGAAAACATAGGTGTTTCCCCTTATCTAAATAATTACCTTTGATCCAAAACCGACAAGAATTGACATCCTCACTAAAGATTCACTCAAATCACTCAAAGTGTTTAAGGTTCAAATTAAGCACTCAGAAGTCAAACATGAAAAGTTATTACCATAGGCTTGCATGAAAATCAAATCTCCACCACTATAAAATGAGATGATACACAAATCAAAATGTCTTTTAAAGGGTTGTAATGAGGCTTGGGTTAAAGGTGTGGATAAAGGCTGAAAGAGGAGGTTAAAATCGAGATCGAATTGACAATTTACCTAACTAGAAAAATGAACTAATACTGAATAATTACATCAATTGAAAACTTATCATAATAACACGAGCTTCTTCTCAAAATGTAAGATTAACCGCTTAAGCTCAAATAACACAGAACTAATAATGAATATACTTTCAATTATTTTTTTTAAGAAAAAGAACAAGTACAATAAGGAAGAATTTAATGCTAATAGAGAACATAGTTAGGCAACTGCTCAAATAAAATCTCGACAAAAAGGAGTTAAAAGAATAGGAAAAATTCTCAATGAATCAAAAAGAATCGGTCTTAGGTTAATAATAAGGGTAAATCAATAAACGGTTTATTAGGATCAAAGGGGTTCACTAGGGGTTAATTATGAAGGTAGGTTTTTTGGGGTAAGTGAGTTAAAACCTAGGTGCCTTTATCATCTCAGTATATCAAATCAAAGGTATAGTCTGGACATGTATAATCGAAGCAAGTTCTAGAATCACAAATCAATATTGACACACTCATAATCAATAAAGTGAGCAAGAAAAGAATATGCTCTAAAAGACTCAAAATCTCACAAAAATTATGGTTTTTGATGTCAACCTTGCAAATTTCAAACTTCAAAGTAATATCTAAATTTAGGGAAACAACCTATTAATATTTTTTATTATGAAAATAGACTTATCATGCTTGATTCTCTAATATCTTAAGGTTTAAACCATAAATGCGCAATTACCTATGACTTAATCCAAAAATATCAATAAAAATCATAAATCAATAGAAATTTCATTCTAATAGTAATATGAGAAAATTACTTAAGAACAATACATAATTCAGGGGTTTTCTGATAATGATATAATTAACCTCCCCACACTTAAGATGTACATTGTCCTCAATGTACAAAGATAGATAATAGCAATATAGTAATAAAATCACAAGATAGGGAGAGAAGTGAAACTTCCTGAATTTTGGATGGAGTCAATGAAAAGAAACCTGCTGAATGTAGCAGAGGTGAAGGTGGGGGAGGATACTTCGGTAGCACCTTGAACCTTTTGAAATCGAGTTTGATGAAGCAGTCGGCATGAACTTATGGTACCCTGAGCTAAATCTAAATGGCATGAATAATAAAAACAAAATAGAAAATAAAAATAAAATAAAATAAAATAAAATAAAATAAAAAAATACATAATGAAAAATAGATATGAATCTAAAGGGGAAAAAGAGCGAGCAACGGTGGCAAGGATGGTGGTTGGTGTGGTGGCGGTACAAAACAGGAATAAGGGAAAGGGGGAAAGGAAAAAGAAGGAAGAAAGACAACGAGAAAAGAAAAGGGAAAAGTGGGTTTTCGGGCTGGGGAAGAAGGTAGGAGGGAAGAAAGTGGAGAAGGAGGGCGGTGTCGGAAAGGGGTACGGTGGCTAGGGTTTGGGGGAAGAAGATTTGGGGAAGAAAGTGAACAGAAGAAGGGGACTTAAATAGATATGCGGCCCATGCCCGTGTGCCTTGGGCGTGTTATATCACACAGCCGAATTGCATGGCTGTGTGATGCTCCGTTCGTTTCTCCCACGCCTGTGTAGAGGTTTCCACGCCCATGTTGATTGATCAGTATCGACCACGGCCCTAAGGCACGGGCGTGTCGCACGCCTGTGTGACTCATTCAGTTTTAACCATGGCTTCTGGGCACGGGCGTGTCTCACGCCCATGTCACTTACTCAGTATTGCCCACGGTTTTAAGGCACGCCCGTGTGGGTGTATCACAGCCCGTGTTCTTTAGGCAAGTTTGACCATGGCCGCATCACACGGCTGTGGCATTTTATCGCAGCCCGTGTTTTGGGAAAAATTTGACTTTGGCCCGCACGGTCTCTACCACGCCCTTGTGCCAATTCGTGGTCGCCACACGGCCACGGCCACGCCCGTGTGCAAGGCCATGTGGTAGAGAAACTTGCGCTCATTAATCTGGTTAGTTTTTTTTTAGTTAGGTGCTAAAAATCGAAAATATGAATATTAATAGGGTTAGTGTTCGGGTTGCCTCCCGAGAAGCGCTTGTTTAAAGTTCTAAGCTAGACTTACATTTCATTCGCATGATCATGGTGGTTCGAGGAATTTAAACTCCTCATCCCTGCTATCAGTTTTGTTAAAATAAGGTTTTAGACGAGTAATATTTACCTTGAAGGTGCCGAATTTGGAATGAGTTACCTCGACTGTACCGTATGGGAAAATATTAAGTACCGTGAAAGGGGTTGTTCCTCTAGGTAAAGAAGCAGCAACACGAGGATCTGTCTTATCCATTAGAACTCTTTCTCCAACCTTAATTTGACTCGTTTTATTTTTAGGCTTGTCATGGCTCTGTTTTGGTTCATCGTGTACTTTCAATTTCTCCTTAAGCTGTGTTTGCCATTCATCTAGTTCCTCGATCTGGAGCCTTCGTTCCTCATGAATAATTCTGTTCTCAATATGAGAGCTAGACCATGGCTCTGTCATCTTTTTCCGAGGTATTTCCTGCAAAGGAGGTTGAACAGTGAGTTCACTTATATTAACAGGATTTATATCATCTTGATCACTAGATATTCTGATAGAATCACGTACTTGGAGTTTAATCATGTCATCACATACACGAAGTATTAATTCCCCTGTACCAACATCAATAATGGTCCTAGTAGTTGCTAAAAGGGGTCGTCCTAAAATTAAAGAAACGTTACTATCCTCATCCATGTCTAAAACAACAAAGTCTACTGGGAATATGAATTTATCAATTTTGACTAGCACATCTTCAATTATACCCCTAGGAAATCTAATAGTTTTATCAGCCAATTGAATGCCCATCCTAGTTTGTTTGGGTTTTCCAAGACCTAGCTGTTTAAACATTTTATAAGGCATAACATTGATACTTGCCCATAAATCAGCTAAAGTATTATTAACAGATAAACCACCAATTAAGCAAGGAATCGTAAAACTCCCTGGATCTTTTAATTTACGGGGTAGTTTATTCTGTAAAATTGCTGAGCAAACTGCATTTAGCTCCACATGCAACGCATCGTCTAACTTCCGTTTGTTTGCCAAAAGCTCTTTTAAATTTTTTTACTGAATTAGGCATCTGCGAAAGAGCTTCAATAAATGGTAAGTTAATATGTAATTTTTTTAAAAGTTTAAGAAATTTACCGAATTGTTCATCTGTGTGGTCTTTCTTCGTCGCATTGGGATATGACACACGAGGTTCGTACTCTATCTTACCAGTTTTGGTTTATTCTGGCTTAACTCAACCTTACCTTTATCTACCACGTTTTCTTGCCTCAGTTTTGGTTCGCCTAACCCTTCGCTATCATGAGCAGTAATGGCATGGAGTTGCTCATTTGGGTTAGTTTCAGTGTTGCTTGGCAAGCTACCTTGTGGTCGTTCTGAGATCAACTTGGCAAGCTGACCTATTTGATTCTTGAGCCCTTAAATTGATGCTTGCTGATTTTTGAGTGCTGTTTCGGTGTTTTGAAAATGGGTTTCTGACACCGTGATGAATTTTGTTAGCATCTCCTCAAGGTTTGGCTTCTTTTCTTGTGGGTAGGGTTGCTGTTGAAAGCCTGGATGGGGCTACTGTCTCTGATTTCCTTGACCACCCCATGAGAAGTTTGGGTGGTTCCTCCAACCTGGGTTGTAAGTATTACTATAGGGATTATTCCGAGGTCTAAAATTATTACCCATATAGTTCATCTGTTCGTTTTCTATGCCAGGGTTGTGGGATGGATTTTCTATATTGCTCATTCCTCCTCCATTTGTATCGCACTGCATCACTGGATGTACCTGCTAAGAACCACACAAACCATCAATCTTTTTATTTAAAAGTTCTACCTGGGTTGATAGCATGGTCACTGCGTCGAGGTTGAAAACACCAGCAGCCTTTGTTGGCTTCGTCCTCACAACTTGCCACTGATAATTATTCAGTGACATCTCTTCAATGAATTCGTAGGCAGCCTCAGGTGTTTTGTTGTTTAGTGTACCGCCGGCGGCTGCATCAATCAATTGCCTCGTTGAAGGGTTCACACCATTGTAAAAGGTTTGAACTTGTAGCCATAATGGTAACCCATGGTGATGGCATCTTCTCAGTAGATCATTGTATCTCTCCCATGCATCGTAAAGTGTTTCTAAATCCATCTGCACAAAAGAAGAGATATCATTCCTCAACTTAGCCGTTTTAGCCGGCGGAAAATATTTAAGCAAAAACTTTTCGGTCATTTGTTCCCATGTAGTGATTAATCCTCGTGGTAACGAGTTCAACCACTGTTTAGCTTTATTCCTCAACAAGAAGGGAAACAACCGAAAACGAATGGCATCGTCAGAAATGCCATTTATCTTGAAAGTATCACATAATTTTAGAAAATTTGCTAAATGATTATTTGGGTCTTCGTCCTGCAAACCATCAAACTGAACAAACTGTTGATTCATTTGAATAGTGTTAGGTTTCAGTTCAAAATTATTTGCAAGAAATAGCGAGTCTAACAATACTCGATTCAAATTTCCCGCTTAAATTAGGCTTAGCATAGTCGTACATATAATGCGAGGAGCAGGATTTTCGGCAACCACCGGAGGAAGTGGATTATTGTCAGCCATCTCCTCGGTAGTATTAATATCGTCCTCTTGCTCTTCCTCTGTGTATTGTAAGCTTCGCCTTATCTCTCTTTGGTTTTTGCGAACTGTACTTTCAATTTCACTGTCAAAAAGTAATGGTCCTGACGGGTTCCTTCTAGTCATAAACTAAAAAATACCTGCCAGAAGCAAATAAAATAAAAGTTAGTAGATTAAACTAAAAACAAAAATAAATTGTAATAAAAATAAAAATGGCTAAAGTAATAAAAATTTAGTGTTCCTAATATCTTAGTCCCCGGCAACGGCGCCAAAAACTTGATGTGTCTCTAACTAACTACGATCACAATAAAGGCAAGCGTACCTATCGAACAGTAGTATAGTTATGGTAAGACCGAAAATATCGTATCCACAAGGACCAAGAGTACTAGTAATTACTATCTTTCTATTATCTAGCCTAAGAATTGGAGTGATTTCTTTTAAACTAAAATTAATTAAAAGCACGACAGAGAATGAATTGGGAAAATACTTTTAGACAACTTTATGAGATAGACAATACCCAAGGAAGAATCCACCTAGACTTCACTTATTACTTTTGATTCATACGATTTATCCACTCGACTTAATCCGTAGAAATCCCTGATTTATGTTAATATCTCTTTCAAGACTAAAAACAACTGACTCTAGGTTGATTAATTGAAATTTGTTTCTAATTAAAACCCCTATTGTCGCATTAACTCGATCTATGGATTCCCTTATTAGATTTGACTCTAATCCGGCAGATTTTCGTCGCCCTATTTCTAGGGTTGCAATCAACTCCGCTTAATTATGTTGATCTACTCTTAAACAGGGACTTTTGCTCCTCTGAATAAGCACATTCGACTTGAATCAATAACCTAAATTATCAAAACAAGAATAAGAATCCACAATTAAGAATAAGAACAAGTATTTATCTTATAAATCAAATGATAATAAGATCCGTCTTAGGTTACATCCTCCCTAGGTATTTAGGGAGTTTAGTTCATACTGATAGAAGGAAACATCTTAAAATAAGGAAAACAACAAAACATAAGAAAACCAAAAAACTTCTAAAGAACTTGATGGGAGATCTTCAGTCTTAATGGAGATCCTTCTTCCAAGTTGCTCCCGATGGCTGTCTTCGAGTATTTTCTGCCTTCTACTCTGCGTCTCCCTTTAGGTCCTCCCCTAGGGTGTTTATATAGGCTTTGGAGAACTTCTCTTGGCCTAAAATTAGTATTTTCCGAATAGAATTTGACTTGGGTTCGGTAGGGACACGCCCGTGTGACACGCCCGTGTTCGATAGCCTTAGGCCGTGCTCGACTCTGCTCGTCATACACGGTCGTGTAGTCTGCCCGTGTGTGACAGTCCAGGCTGTGTTTGATTCTGCTCGTAACACACGGCCGTGTTTGGTAGTCCAGGCCATGTTGATTTCTAAGGTAGGCCCATTTTGCCCCTTTTTGGCCCGTTTCTCGTTCTTTTCGACTCCCTAGGCTCTTCTGAGTGTAAAACATGAAATTAAGGGATTAGGAGCATCGAATTAATCAAATCTAATGAAAATTCATCCAAAAATAAGCCAAGCATGGGGTCAAAATATGTATAAATTATGGTTTATCAGTAACGGTATGTCGTTAGGGAGAGCTCAATCACAATACTATAGTGGAATGACTTCATGACTAAATGAGTTTATAATTAATAGGTGAAAAGCTAAAATTTAATTATAAATCATTTGAGCCTCAATTGCATATGTCCAATCAGTCCCTTCGCTAACTTGTTGAAACCAGAAATGAATTGCGTGTTTGAATCAAAATGAACAGATTGAATAGAAATAAAGAAATGTAAAACATTTAGAAATGGTTAAGGTTCTTTGAAATGGAGAAATGGTATCATTTGGAAATGAATGTGGTTTTCTCAAAATGGAAATGGAAATGGAAATGAGAAATGATTCATCTGCAAATAAACATGAATTTCTAAAATATGATCAGAAGAATGAGTTTATGTTTTTGAGCTATTTTAAAGCCCAGAAATGAAAATAAACCATTCGATCATAGTGAACAAGTTGAACAGTTAGATATTAAATATATTTTCTCGAAATTTTACTAAGGATAAAATCGTCATAATTTTATCAAAGGTAAAATTGGGATGAGAAAACTATTTAATATAAATATTGAAGTTTATTTTTTGGAAATAGAAAAAGAAATATTGGGTTGGATCAAATTATAAAGTATTGGGTTAAAACCCCGGAAAGTACTTGTAATTGGACCCGATATGGAAGATGCCCAAAAGTCCTTTATGTTAATAGGGTGGATGACTAACCCTAGTTAATATTAATCAGGGTTGCCGCCACATATACTCCTAATTAGATAAGGAGTTCATTTTTCTAGTTGAAATAAGCTTCTACAATTCAATAAGGGTTCTACCTTCTCTTCCTATAAATAGATGATATTGATGGAGCTATAAACACAACTTTAAGATATTGTTACTCTTCCGAAAAATAGAGAGAATTTATTCTCAACTGTTAAATCTATTTTTCTGGAATAACAATTCTACCGATTTCTATTTGAGAAGAGAATTTTTGTTTTCACCCCAAAAGAAAATAAAACTATTTCTAGTTCTGTGATTTCATTCAATTGGTTCGAGCCTACATTCGAAGCAGTTCGTGGTACAAGAATTGCGGAGAAGATTGTTTGGTTGAAAGTCAGGAATGAAAAAGGTTCGGCTATCCGAAACACAAGTACGATTTCGGTCTAGGGTTTATTGCTATAAATATCATAAACCAGATCTTTTTCAAAATTTTAATTTTTCGTTATGTAATAAAATCATTTTCAAACCGGATTCTTTCCAACAATTTACTTTTTAGATGAACCAAGGCTCAAAATAATGCTTCTCTAATCTTTCTCAACACTTGAATTTACTTAATCCTTTTCTTAGAATCCTTTTCTCCACCAAATCATCTTTTCTTAACACACACATACAAAAAAAAATATCAATACACATACTCAAGCAACTTTCTCATATCAAAAACCTCAAATAACTAAGGTGAAGATGATGAAAACATGAATTCTTACCTTGATTTAAGTTTTCTCTTACTAGATAAGCTTTCTCTCACTACCCATTTTAAACCTTAGGTTTAAATGGGAAAGATGACGATGGAAACAAGTTCGAAAGTGGATTTCCAAGTTGATAATCAAGGTGAACGGGTGAAATTTTGGCTTGAATTTGAATAGAGAGAGAGAAACAAAATAACAAAAGAGAGATTTCCCCTCTTTTCCCATAGTGTTCGGCTAAGTAGGGGGAGGAGATGGGAAAAATCCGATATTTCCCCCCTTTTTAGTTCCCTTAAAATCTTGGTCAAAGTCAATGGTCAAAGTCCATCTAAAAGTGTGGTCCATATTTAATCTTTGATTTTTTATTCTCATCCAATGGCCATAGTTAATTCCAAGTATTTAATAACTCTACATTAATATATCCACAACATAATTTCATGTAAAATTACCAAAATACCCCTTTTATGGAAATATTACTCTTTAGCCCCTAATCACTTATTACTTTTCTTTATTTTCATTCATGACACTTAACATATCATATTTTCCATAATTCATACTTATCATCTATAATTATTAATTTTTCATGCAAAAATTACATTTATGTCTTTTTTGGCAAAATGGTAAGTTTACAATTTAGTCATTATACTATTCACTTTTATTCGATTCAATACAATCATGACTTCCTTCATAAAAATACATATTCCATATCATCTTCATACCAAATATTCATTATTAACCCATCTTTTCTTATTTGGAAATTTTCATGTAACACCCCGGAATTTGGGCTAGAAGTATTAAGGCTTTTAGGATGAGTCAGTGGTTTCAGTTAGATTTTTTATGTCTTTCTTTGCGATTTAGAAATAGAATGAGTCTGTTGGTTTGGTAGTAAGGTGTGTGTTAGCTTACCCTTAGGTCTCATGTTCAAGTCTTTGTGTGCGCTTAAAGGAGTTAATTTTTTTATTTCAAATTTGGGAAATCTGATAGGTTAGAATTTCATTAAATTTTATTTTATTTATTTTATTTTAATTTTTGAATTAGGAAGATTTCCCAAAAGTTTCTTACGTTCTCCACTCTGTCTCTCACGTATTTCTCTTTTTCTCTCCAAAAATTTCAAAGTTTTCAGATCGGTAGCGTAAAGGCGAATCAGTCATTCGTGGCTACTTGGGAATCACTTCTAAGGTGTGTTTACTTGAATATATGTAATTGGGGGCTGGTTTTGAGATTTGATTCGTGTTTTACAGTAGATTTTGGGGTGGTTTATGAACCACATGGGCGTGTGCCTCACACAAGCGGTTCACACGGCCGTGTGCCACTTAAGAAATTAGATAAATTTTCGAGTCACACGGGCTAGCCACACGATCGTGTGACCCCTGTTGGGAAAAATTATCGATCGCACACGAACATGTCTCTCAGTCACATGGCCGTGTATCTTAGTCACATGGGCATCTCCCTCAGCCACACGGCCTTATCTTCCCTGCTTCATAAATGTGTAAATTTGTCACACGGGCATAGAGAGTTACACGGTCTGGCCACACGGCCGTGTAACCTAGTCAGACAGGCGTGTCCCTCAGCCGTACGGTTGTGTACCCCTGTCACACAGTCTGAACCTTCCCACATGGCCTAGCCACACAACCGTGTGGTCCAATTTTTGCAGTTTTATTTCTGTTTCGTTAATTGTTTTGTTTTATCTCCCGAGTAATCTCTTGCTTGTTTAGAGCTCTTTAGAAATGTTTTAGACATGAATGTTGATTGTTGGTTGACTAAGGTGAGCGTTTTACTGATGGATACGTTATGAATTTGTATATATATGTATATGCGTTCACATGATCAAATTCTGGGAATTTGCAGTAATAATGTATGTTGTGGTATCTTAATCTGGAATACGAAAATGGTTGAATGTGATAATGGAAAAGGTCAAACTGTCATATTCGTTACCTTGTATGTAATACCCGAAACCCGGCCTATAAGTTTAGATCGAATCTCGAATGTCACATTGATCAACGAAGTGATCATAGGTAATTTTTTTACAAAGCAAGTTATCACGTCAAAACGAAACACTTAACCGTTTAAAATTCAGACAGTAAAACTACATTTAAGTTTAATACTTATTTAACTGAAATAAAATCACATAAAACTTTAAATTGAATTTTACCACAATTTTTATAAAACCATACATTTCAAAACTGATTAATAAAGCAGTAACCGAAAACCCAAACTGATAATTTATTTTCCACCGAGACTCTCCGAGACCTTCGTATACTGAGTCCAGTGTCAGAATTCAGAAAGGGTACCTGAAAAGAAACACTAAGAGGAGGTGAGCTACTCGAGCTCAGTGTGAGTCCGAAACAAATCTCAAATGGAGATATAGTACTCAAAACATTAGCACAATAGATTTTCATTTACTCATGGAGTCAGAACGCACACTTGGGACTGACGTCCCAACAGAACTTAACAACCAGAGCACATCAAATTCACTCAAAAAATCAGCTCAAATGCTGACCAGACAAATAGATTACAGACAACTAGTCTTGCAGTCAGAATACACAGACAGATGCAGATGAAATGCAGTTAGATAAATATAACCCACCCATCCAGCCAACACACCTCTCCATCCCCCGATCACACCTCATAAGAGCTGTTAAAGCTCATCCAACCAATCACACCAATTAGGACCTCGGAAGGCCCATCCATCCCTACACTCCGTATATGTGGACTCAGCCACTTAGATAATAATACGCAGCAGGCTAGCGTATGTCTTTATCTTGTGCAATGCGGTGACCGCGCATGATGCCAAATCGTCGATGATGGTGCGTAGCAAAGCGTAGACGACGACAAAGATCTGATATAATACGGTAATCCGCTGTACAATCATGTTGCAGTTAAATTGTCAGATCAGATAATAGTGCGCAGCGAAGCTGATGCACGTACGGTACAGTGCGATAAATCACTATACGTATAAGTTTGTAGTAAAACTGCTAGTTCAGTACAGATACAGTCTTCCTTCTCTTCACATCCCAACCCAAAATATTTAATGCAAATGCATGAATGCATTCAAGCTAACAGAACAAAGTCACATTAACAGACAGTCAGTCAGAATAATTACATAGCACACTCCTCAGACCAGATTCAAAATCATACATCACACACAACCATCACAGATATCGAGTCTTGAACACCCTCACTAAACTTAGTTAAGGGTCGGAGCATACACAAACACATACTCAGATCAGAAATGCATACAAAACCATTATAAGTGTCTTAAGACCACACGCCCGTGTGCTCTGGCCGTCTGGTATTGCCTAGGCCGTGTGAGAGATCAAAAGCTCGTGTGAGGAGGGGCACACGGCCGTGTGACAGAGGCACATGCCCGTGTAAAGAGGGGCACACGACCGTGTGACTGAGGCACATGCCCGTGTGGAACAGGGACATGGCCGTGGGGACAAGCCGTGTAACTCTTTGTCCATTTACACTAAATTTGAGTACAGGGCTGACACGACCGTGTGAGGGTCTCACACGCCCGTGTGCCCACCAAACACAACCGTGTGTCCATAACACACACGCCCCTGTGGAATCCCTAATTCCCAAATTAGCCACACGGCCGTGTGGCACCAAATCACTCAAACCCTAATCCCTAATCTCACACGCCCATGTGCCCGGGGGATACAGCCGTGTGAGAAACGATAAAATCCCCAAATCAGCCACACGGTCGTGTGGCACCAAAATTAGCCCGGAAACCCTAATTCCCAGAAGCACACGACCGTGTGGACTAGCACACGCCCGTGTGGAAACCCCAGTGGCCACGAAACCACCTCGAAATAAGCCAGAAAATGCTATTTCAGCCATCGCAACAGCCCCAACCTTCGCAATGACAGAAGGGTATCGGGATATGTCGTATTCCTAAACCTTTTTCAGCAACTAACACCCCAAAATCGACGGTCAAGAACACAGACGAGAATTTACGAAACAATAATTCACAAAATTAAAGGTAGACAAGATTCGAATCCCACGCCTGTTTCGCAAACGGAGATGCCCCAAACACGAACTCGGTAACAAGGAAGTGAGGCTCTTCAGAGTTCCCCCCCAAGCATCAACCGTTCTAAAAGCAAAATAAAATAATAAAAAACCAAAAGGAAAAAGAAGCAAAAAAAAATAGGAAAAGAAAAATACGTCCAGACACAAACAAAGTAAAGAAAAATTAACTATTAAAAATAAAAATAGAAATAATAAAACAAAATAAAACAAATTACTAACTTAGACTTCAAAGAAAAAAAATGTTTCTCCAAACGCCCACGCGAAGACTCGAACCCAGAATCTTGAGGTATACTAATACTCACACAACCACCAGACCAGCAGGCCCATTCTGTCACTTAAACACGAGAATAGATACAAAAGCTCACCATTCTCTGTGACCCTAACCACCAAACATCAAAACTCCTAGGCCCAAAATTCAGGGCGTTACATTGTAATTAAATACTAGTTTATCAGATTCTGATTTCGCTAATCTGAACCGTTTGTTTGTGTGATTATTGGTTATGGAATTTGGAGATGAGCATGTATGATTCTATAAATCTGTGTGCATAATACTTGCATTGCATTGTGGTTGGGATATGAATATGAAAAGAAGGAAGTTCGATTTGATAGTTAAACTGCACTACTATTATATTATAGCGGTAGAACCACATTTACGTTAACAGCTTGACTGCATAACAAACATGTGGCATATGACCACTTTATGGTGTGATTTGGTTAGATGGGTCCACCATAACCCAAAAACTAGTGTGTAGAGGTTGGAAAGGGTCAAGTATACCCTTATTTGGTGTGTGACAGATGGTTGAAGACGGTGTGTAGAGGCTAGTTAGGTGGGGTTTGATGACATTTTGCATTTGAATATGACTTGCATATATGTTTAAAGATAATTTAAATCAATGTGTTAAATTCGATGGGAAATTTGAATATGGTTATATCTGACTTTTGTATGAGGGTTCAATCATTTGTCATTGAACTGTTTGATTGTTTTGATATCGTTTAGTTACGTATGCTTAAGCCTCACACTGAGTTTTCGTAGCTCATCTTTTAGTTTTTTTCCTTTTTAGGTAACCCTTGAGATTAGAAGTTGGATTTGGCAAATCGAACGTCTCAGAATGTCTCAATTTGGTTTGGTTTTTAATAAAGTTTTTTGTAAATCTAGATAAACTATTTTCATTCGGACTGTAAATAAATTTTTGTGGACTGTGGTATAAGTTTTATTTAGACTTCGGACGTTGGTAAAAACTCTGCGATTTTGGTTTGACTTATTTTGCAAATTACGTGCATGATCATAAACTTCGAGATTGAAACTTTTCCTTTGCAATTGGTCAGGTTTTTAACAATAAGTTTATGATTTTCGATCATGGTATGTAAAATATTTTGTTATGTTACAAATTTTGAACTAAAGTTTCAGTTAATGGTTTTTTCCAACTTCGTTTTGGTTGCAGACATGTTTAATCCATAAAATGCGAATTTGGTTCCAAATAAGTTTTAAACGAAAAATAAATTCAATGTTTGCAAAACATTTTGGTAAAGTTCGTTTTCAGTTTTAGTAAGTTGTGAGTAAAAATGTTTTTCGAAATGAACTTTATTATTTAAATCAATGTTTTGTTTTGAGCCATTTCGGTGGCCAATATGACCTTCGAAATCTGACCGAAACTTCTGGGCCGGGTTTTGGGTTGTTACATTTCACATTAATCCTTGCACTTTTTCAACTCTTTCAATTTAGTCCTATTCCAATATTTCAAGTTCCCGCTCATACTCGCTAATTTTTCCTCTATAAATATCAAATTAACTCAATAGGCATATACATTTAATAACCTATTTTAATTTTTCTTTAGATTTTCACTATGCACACTCTCGAAACAATAAAGTTCACTGTACCGAAAATTTGGAGTGTTACATATGTTGCTTCAAATGGATCAGTCTTCAAATATGGGTTATTACACGTCTAAAATATTATCAAGGATTACAGTCCCAATATTTTGCTTCAAAAGATTATAAACACTAAATAAGAGAAGTCATGTGACTTACATAGTGCCAAAAGCAGTGACACTATTATCACAAGCATTGCTCACATAACTCCCTCAACATAGTGAACCAATGTATGTGCATTACTTGATTTTAACAGCTCCATTTATTCTCATCGAGGGATTTGATTCTCAAAATACTTCCCAATATGATATTTCATTTTATTATTACTTTGACTATACCATGTGCTTTCGATTGTAAGTCGACCTTATTTTGAAACATAATTTAGAGCACATTTAGCCTGCATCATTTATCAATTCTTTTTCAAGCATTTCCAATTCTTCCTGCATGTACTAAAGCTATGTAATGATAATAACAAAAATTATAATAAAAAATAAATAACATATGGGTAACATAAACGTAAATGTAAATACCATTTAATATATATTTTTTTTAAAAAAAGCATTTTAAAAATTAATTAAGATACATAATTTTTGAAAAAAATAAAAAAAATACTAAAAAAAAAAAATATAACTCACTAAAACAATTGCTTTTTCTTTTTTATTTGTTGGGTGTGAGCCATGTGGCCTTTTTTCGAATTATATTGTAAGTGCAAAGGCACATAAGTGAGCAAAATGGGTGGGTCCAAGGCGGCTCTAAGATGGCATGTCTAGCTGTTCCTGTTGGGGTGTAAACATGATGGGATAGTGTCATTTTTAGTGGTCGGGACTGGGGAATGTTGTTGTCATGGATAACATGACCACACTCAACTCAACACCACAATATATATGCCAATGGAAACTTTTCTAGTACACTTACCAAACTTATATTTGGCAAATTAAGAAATCACAAAATTAATTGAAATATGATATGAATATATAGATTAGATAAAATTGTTATGGATGTCCTTATAGTTAGATTGTATTTTGTTCTTTTTACTTAAAAAATAGATATATTAGTCCATGTACGTTAGATCAAATACTAAATTGGCCCTTTTGTTAAAAATTCTATCCATTTATTCTATTAAAAACTGGTTCTTGTATGTTAACATGAGGTACTAATTCTTCCGTCAGCTATGCCAGTTTTTAACAATACAATTTGCTCTTCAATCTAATGTATAAGAATTAATTTGCCCATTTTCTTAGTAGATGAGGCAAAATGGAATCTGACTCTTAATACAGAGATCTCCATGATACTTTTACCTACATATTATCAACATATTAAAATAGATATATATGTCAATGAGAAATTGTCAATCTTGACAAAAGCTGAAACTTCTGTTCGAGCTCAAATATTATCATTTGGATTTCATATATATTCTAATATTAATTTAATTTTTTCGTGTAATATTTTATTTTGATTATTGTTTATTCAAGTATGTATTATTTGTAATAATGATTCTTTTTTAAAAAATATAAATATATTATACTTTTTTTAAATAATCTTATTATTATAAGTTCTGATCATATATGTTCTTTTTAAGACCATGTCTAGAATTACTCACAGTCCCTCCTCAACTCATAAATAGGAGGATAATATGCTTCAGCGCACTTGAACACACATCCTTTTGTATTGTCAAGAATGCTTATGCCAATCGAGTTAAAACTCAATCGACATAAATATATTATACATTAAATACCACTAAAGCACATAAAAAATATAAAAATATAAACGTAATAAAAATACACAAATCTAATCAAAATTCATGAAATATGATTTCCAGCACATGCCTACACCCTTTTAATAAAGATCAAAGAAAGGGACAATACACTCTCTTTCCAAACTTTTTAGTATGTTAAAAGTTTAAAATATATAAATAAATTAAGGAAAAGAAAAATAATAGTATCAATGAGTGTTGTACATTGCAAGTAAAAGTATCATAGAAGCCCATGTATTAAGAGTTAAATTGTATTTTGTCCCCTTCACTATTCAAAATTGATATGCCACATGTATTTTATGCTAACTTATAGTAACTAGTTTTTAACAAAAAAATGGATGGCAATTTGCTATTTGATTTAATATATAAGGACTAATTTATCAATTTTTTGAGTAAATGGAACAAGATGTAATCCAACTTCTAATATAATAATCTTTATAGTACTTTTACCTCACATTGCACCCTAAAAAAAGAGACATACATTCGAATATTGAGAGAGATAACACAAACCCGAAGATTAAAAATGGGGAAAAAAATATTATGGAGGTAATGTTAATGGAAGAAGGTGGAGAAGGGAGACACCCATTAATTAGTGGGATTCTAATTCTAATTCTAATTCTCAATCCACCTTCCAAATTGAAATCCAATTCCCAAACCAAAACATGAAATCAATGCTTATTATTAATTATAATATTCTATTCTGAAACAGTGTGTGTCATTCAACAAATATATTCTATTCCACATATATTATTCAGCTCTTGTCAGTTGTCAGAATTTCTTTAGCTTTTGCTTTGTTTTAATTGTTTAATGAAATAAGTGCTTTATGGGGGCCGACCCTGCACTAAAAACATAACCCCATTTTCACATGATCTTCATCATTGTTACTACCCATCAACATTATGTCTTGAATTATATCTATTATCTATCTCCTCGGCTTCTTCTTCTTGTCATCTTCTGCACTTTTTTTTGTTTGTTTCGGTTTCCCATGGTTTCCTGGTTTTGCTGCAACTTCATCCATGGCTGCCTTGCCAAATCAGGTATGTTCTTACATACATACATACATATATCTTCTTCTTCTTCTTCTTCTTCATGTTAATATATATATATACGAAAACTGATATTATGTGTGATGTATTTTGCTGCTTTATTCCTACTGTTATATTGGGGGAAAAAAAAAGATGTATTTTGGCATTTAAACAAGCAGTTGGTGTGCTTCTAATCTTAATTAGCAATTTTACTGAATGCAAGAATTCCAAGGGAAGTCCACCAATAAATAAAAACATCAATTTTAACTGATTTGATTGCAATGGATTTTTATTCAATTAAAAGATAAATTAAATAAGTACTAAATATAGTAATTACTTAATAAAATTATACATCTCTCCTAATGAGGTGATGTTTAATATATGATTAAGATATTAATGGTTTAAATCTTATTACTTGAAAAATAATTTTAATACTCTATAAAAAATAATAATTTTAATAAAAATAACCAAAACCCAGCTTTTAATTATTTAATCTAATTTTTACCCTTTTATTTATTGGTTAGATCGGATTGATAATCGATTTTCGATTAAATCAATTCATCGATTAATTTATTATAAATTTTTTCACACCGTTAAAAAAATAATTAAAGGTTAATTGAGTAATTACTTTTTAAAAAGTTAGGTTAAAAAAAGTTAAATTGACAAAAAAAAAAGTGACAGTGTTTACCATTGCAAAAAATGCATTACATTGAAAAGTCTAATAAAATATTACATTTAAAAGTGAATTTCTAATTTTCTTAAGGTTTTTTTTTTTTTTGGTTGCCAAATAGGCTAACAATTATGCGGATAGAATAATCTTTTAGTGAATTTCAATAATAAGGTAAAGCCTGAACAACAAACATAACTAGCGTGACTCAAACCCAAAATGATTTAATATCCATTTATTTAGTTGATTATATGGGATTAATCTATTTTTGAACTTAAATTATATAATATAAATAGGTCATCAAACAAAGTTGAAGTGTAAATAAAATTCCCAAAAAATATTGTTCATCACCCATTAAATCCTTTTTACCCTTCTTCTTCTAAACCCCAATTAGTTCACAAATAACAATTTTTAGTCTAGCAATAACCCTATGAACAACAATCTCCTCCTTGTTCATTATAGACTCAAACCTTCCATTCCAAATATCTCATGCAATCATAACCACTTTAATTCTCTTGTCCTCCACAATCTTATTATCACAAAAAAACTCAACAACTAACAATTCACCTTATTAATATTATTGTTATCCACTCTTAGCCTACACCTTTCATACCAAACCTTACTAGTCCAATCAAATGTCAAATACATTTTCAACACACTCCTCTTCTTTACCACAAATCTGACATGGAAGAGGGAGTACCATTTTCCTTCTCACCAAACTCACATTAACAACAACAATATTATATATCCTCTACAAAAATTGCTTCATTTTACTCATAATACACTTCCATAACTTCTAATTTACAACCACAAATGTTGATGGAACTATGTAATCTCACTCAAGTGTAGCCCTTAAGACATCATATCCTAAACATTCAGTAAACATCCCATCAACAACATAAGGTTAGATGAAAAAATCTCTTCCTCCAACCTTACACATTGGAACCTTCCTAATGAAGTCTTTATCAATTTACATTATGTAAATTGTTTATTAAAAAATTATATATTTTTATAAAGTAATTTGGGTGGATTAGGCTAGGCTTGAAATCTTTCAAATTTATTTGGGTCGGGTTTGAGTAGAAAAGTATATCCATATTTCAGGTCAGGCCTAGTCAGAGAATATATGTAAATATCTAGTTAAAGCCCGATCTGAACTCTGTCATATATGTAAAAATCTCTTGAGAAATGACAATATTATCATGAATTTGCCTCCCTCCCATAAATGCACTATGATTTTATGTAATCAACCCCCTAAAACTGGTTTAACCCTATTCACAATCTCCTTTAAGATCCAAAGACTGATATGCCCATATTGCATCACATTTTCAGGGGAATTAGTAACACAATATCAGTGTTATTTATTTCCCTTTGACATTTTTCCACTATAAAAAAACTATCCATTGTTTTAAACACATCATCCTTTACAACCTCCCAATAATTCAAATAAATGAATCCATTAAACTCATTATCCCCAAAGGCCTTATAAGCTTCTAACTGAAAGCAACTTCCCTCAACTAAACCATAGTTACTCTCCCAATCAGCTTATCATTCAAGCCATCATCCACCAGTTTAGGAACATATGACATTCCCTTTGCCAATTTGATTTATATAAATCCTGAAAATATTGAAAAATCTCTAGCTCCTTATCAATCCAATCCTCATTCTCATTTTTAATTCTCAACATCTTATTCAATTGTCTTCTCTGTCTACTAACTTTATGAAAAAAATTAGAATTCTTATCCCCAAAGTTCAACCACTTAATCATTGACCTTTAAAACCAATACTTCCTCCTTATTCCACAATTCCTTAATTTCCATCTCTAGCCCTTTAACTCCTCCAAGCTTGCCTCCATATTCTCACTACCTTATATTATTGCAATTCTATTAGTCACCTCTTCAATCTTCTTTTTGTTATTACCTACATTTCTTACACTCCACAATTTTAATAAGATTATGCACTTTTTTTAATTTCTATGCCAACCTATAAGCAAAAGAACCCTTATAGTCTCCACTCCAATCTTCCCAATTATTCTCTCACACCCCTCAAACTCAGGGTGGGTTTGGATGGGCGGTGCGTTTACCCGCGGTTAGTGTAAAAACAGCGGTGGCAGTGAGATTAGATACTGTAGCGATACTGTAGCATGAGACAAAAAGTAAGCTAAACGCACTGCACCGCACCACACTCAATCGCCCATCCAAACCCACCCTCAACCTAAAGAATATCAAATTCAAACCTTCTGAGAGCTTTCCTATCCTTACAATTAGTATAAACAAAAACTGATGAATGATCAAAACCCACTATTGCCAAATTAAAAACTTGTGTATCAGCCAACATATCCACCCAATCCTTATTCACAAAGCTTTATCTAACCTCTATTTTATTACCTTTCACTCCCTACAACAAAACCACGTAAACATTTGTCTCTTAAAAGGTAAATCAATGAACAAACAATCATTTATTAACCTAAGAAAAGCTTTAATATTTCTCCCAACCTTAACATTCCCCTATCATTCTCTTCCATTTCTTTAATGTCGTTATAATCACTTACACTCATCTAAGGTCCCCTTATAACCCTGAAAATTTCTTTCAAATCCTTCCAAACTTTTAGGCTTTGCTTGATATAGTGGAAAGAAAGTTGGAAAGATGGAAAATTGAAGGGATAGAAAAATAAAAAGATGGAAAATATAATATTTCTTTCCATGAGTATGCCTGGTAGGAAAGATGGAAAAATTGAAAGAAAAAATAATTTTCTTTCCATCCATTACTCGGTAGAGTTGAAAAATGAAAGAAAATAAAATAAAACATTTAATAAATACTTTTGAATTAACATACATATCTCTCTTATTCTCTCTCCTCTCATCATTCCAATTTGAAATGATTGATTTTTATGCATTAGGATGGAAAATAATCATCTCTCTTATTTTCTTTCTTCTCACTTATCTTCCCTACCAAGCACACTCAAAAATATATGCTCTTCCCACTTTTCCACTCTCTTATTTTATCTCTCCACTTTTCCACCCAATCAAGCATACCCTTAATCTTTCTTCGAATTTTGGAGCTTCATAAATCCAACAAACACCTTTATCCTCATCTTTAATATCAGTACCAATAATATTCTTCCCAACACTCCTAATCCTCACCTTACACCCTTTCTTCCACTAAAGTGACAAATTGTCACTCATCCCTTAAGTGTCAACATGAATCCCCTCATCAAATAGTATTTTTTTAAATAAAAAAAAATCCTCAGCCTTTTCCTTTTCATTCCTAGTCTCCATAAAAAAAAAAAAAAAACATCAAAGATCAAACATTTTACTAAGCTCACTTAACACTTGAACTATCAAGGCTGAGCCAATATCTTCTTAGTTCCAAGATATGCACTTCATGACTCCTTGATGGCAGTTACAGGCCAACCATCAATCTGTCTGTCCTAATGTCCCCAATATCCTCTTCACTTCTCTTACTTTCCCCCTTATTCACATAACTATCTCCCTTATCAATCCTTGTGCCTTGAAGAGTTCTCGAACCACCTTAGCCTTGCCATGGTAGTCAGTGGTGTTAGGCTGGTAGGTGGGCTCATCAAAAAGGGTAGGTCATGGAAATGGTTGGTCGTTGTTGTTATTGGATTCTCTCTTCTTAAAGAGGATTCAAATATTGATAACGCTACCGTTGAAATCTTCACGTTGCAAATAAACCAAAAAAAAAAATGTTTTGGACTAATTATTGAGAGGTCCTTAACTTTAGTCAAAAGAAAAAAAAAATTCACATCAGCAATCCGACAATGACCAATTCAAGCAATTGTCTTAATGAGAATGACTAAATTGACAAAAAAATTAGAGTGACCAAAATAAGAACGACGCTATTTTAGAGTGACCTGCAGTATAGTTTACCCTCTAATAAATTCAAATTTAATTCTTACAATTATACCTCATAAATAAAAAAAAATTATTGCAAGTGTTAGTTCATAAGATATATAATAATTAAAATTTAATTTCTACAATTATAATTTTGTCTAAATTTAGTGGGTAGCTTTGTCAATGAAATCCAATTTTATTGACAAAAGTTTGCATTTATTAACAAGTTTTAACTAATGAGATTTGACGTTGTTGGTTAAGGTGAAAATCTTGAATATATAAGAATCCAAGTTTGAGTCTCACCATTTACAATTGTGAAGCGTGAGTTTTCAGTCCCTACATATGCGTATGTGGATGAGTTTTAAAATGTTTTAATGATTGAGGTTGGGATAACTTACTTTTAAGGGTTTCTTTTTCATGAATGGAGCAAATTTACTCTATTTCTATTTTAATTAGGTTTTTTTTTATGTTTTCTTTATTGTTCTACATTTAGTCTATTGTACTATATTTGACATAATTTGATTTTATTATTTATCTATATTAATATTTAAATATTTGATTGAATTAGTATCATTCATTAATTAAATTCCAATTCAATTGTGAAATTATAAAAAAATAATTTCATTTTTTTATATAACCAGATTTGAACATAAAAAAATATGGTTTTTAATATCTCAACTTTATTATTTTAACTAAAGTCTCTTTTATTTTTTGCATTAATTTTTTTATAAATATATTTGTTACACAAAATTTTCACCAATATCATAGGTGTGTCATAATCTAATATACTCCCTCCAATCTTACTAAATTTGTCACATTTTGACTTTTAATGGTATTTTTTTTTAACCTTTTATTCTTTAAAATTTATTATGAATAAAAAATTAAATATATTTTTATAATATTTTATTAGTTAAAATATTTAAAATAATTGAAGTAAAAGTTTAAAAAATTTAACCTGACATTTTTATTGTGACACAACCTTAATGATAGTAAAAATCCTTTAATCATAAATTTAATTTCTGAAAAAAAAAAAAAACAACGTATTCGATTATTGACTTAACAAGTTTCAGGTCACCGACATAATTTCTTAATTTATGGCGTAACTTGATAAAATGTCTACAGTTTTCTTATCTCTGTCTTTTAACCACAACTAATTTTAAAAGGATCCTACTACATTTAATCTCACCTTAATTTAAGTGAGTTGGAAAGCATTTATTATACACTCAACTTCTCTGTAACAATCATATTTGTCTGTCAAAATTTTGGATATTATAAAGAGGTGACTGCTATACACCTATTAGAATATTCAATATACCTGTAATAACATTTGAAATTTAGGTCATATTTAAAATTTTTAAAATTTCAAATTTAAAAACTATAATATATTAATAACACTAATTTGTGAAACTTAAATTATATTTTTAATAAAATTTACAAATATAATTTCATTTATTAAAAATTTGACACGTGACAAGAAAAAAAAGTAAGTATCTGTGGAGAGAAAAATTGTACATAGACCCCTTCATCTTTTTTATATAATTTTAATGGTGTTCTGCAAATTATATTTTCATAATAAATCCTTCCAATTATCTTATATAATAAGCCGTCGTAAATTTTAAAACTATTTAAAAAAACATTTTCCAATTTATTATTATTTTTACAAATTAAATACACTATTAAAATTAAAATAGATATTTAAAATTTTAAATAATATTACAATAAATTATTTAGTAGTTACAATATTTAAATATAATTAACAATCAACCTCCACTAATTAATAACTAAAATTAAATTAAAAATTATATATAAAAATATAATTTCATACAATGTAGTATTATAATATTTATATTTTAAATTCAGTATTTTTAAAATTAAACTTATATATTATTATATTTTAATTTCGTAAGTATATTATTAATGAAGCATTACAAAATTCATAAAAAAAAATTTTAAAAATTAAATTTACAATCAATCAGTCTTACTTTTTTTTTTTTTTTTCCAGTTTGTGTAACAAAAAGTAGTCTAATTTTCCCTGTGATTTGGTGTAAAATACATAATGTTCCATTTTTTGGGTGCAGTTTTCAAAGGTTTTGAGAGATTGTTGGGTCCATCTTCATCGGAGAATAAAGCAAAAAGCAGTAATAATGAAGCTTTTCCCAAATGCCAGCCTCTAAAGCATATCACAATCTGGCTCCTACTGCTTTTCGTTGCAACCAGTTACTCATCCAAGGAACCTGATATTGAGGGTATGGTAACACTAACCATAGCCTTTTCTTTTCTTTTCTTTTTTCGATTTCAATTAAATTTAATATTTATTATACAACTATAAAAAATATATAATAACCCGACCCGAAATAATCATAGTTTAAGTAATCTCACGTACTTCATTTGAGGAGGTTTCTTCTCTATTTTCTGGACCAGAACACCATCCTCTCTATTTTGACATCCGATTTTGACCTCTATTGATATCGTCTATCAACAATGTTAAAAATAGGTTAGTATAAATTTAGGCTAAAAAAAAACTAGTACTTATGTTTGAGCCACAGAAAAACAAATAGATATTCTAGTTCGTTACTATGTTACTTTTTTAGTTACATTGCTATTAAGTGGGTATTTTCTTTTTATTTCGAAATGCCACACTAAAAAAAATTAACAATTAGACATGAATTTTGAAATAAGAATAACAGAGGAACTAAATTTCTAAAAATAAAAGTATAAAGACTAAATTCTAAATTTATGAAGAGTACATATATCTGTGAAATATTTTAACCTATTTAAATCTATAACACATGAAATTGCCAACAAGACCAATGTTGCAGTAATTAGAGCTGCTGTAAGTTGGCATCAAGATAGGGTTCAAGCCTTATGTAACCCATCTCCCCTCCCCCAAATTTATTTTAGGGGGGTGCAATTTTATTAAATATATGAATGCATAAATATATATATATATATATATATATAAACTTGTTATGATACTCACTATTACCGGCTCGCTGCTCAATTATCTAATTGAGTTTTGATTTATACTCTACGTGGTTCGCATGTGAGGTGTTCGCGTCCTCCTATGAGACCGAGAGATATGGATTCGCACCACCATGTAGGCGTACCCACATCTAGAAAACATGTATTAAATCTAGAGTAGGGTACATGCCGGCATGCATGAGGACCTACCTACGACATCATATCTATGAACAATAACCATATCATATAAATACATAATTTAGTCCATCCGAAGAGGATAGAAACCTTTAGAGGTTCCGCTTCTAGTTATACATAGAGATTGAAACTTGGAACTTATGACAATAAAACTTGAACCCAAACTAGCTTTGTCAGCTTGTTGGCAAAAAGAACTGATAGCTTTGTCTGCAAATGTTCAGGAAATGCTTTGATCGAGTTTCTCAAGGCTCTCAATGATTCCAATGGTCGAATAACTGATTGGAATGATTATCTTGTCAGTCCCTGCTTTAGCTGGTCTCATGTTACCTGTAGGAATGGGAATGTCATATCCTTGTAAGTTCACCATTTTGAATCATGATTATTATCAATTGACATAGCTTACAATGTAAATCCAGTTACTTATGGTAGAGGTAAGATCCTTGGGCACACCCTACTTTACATAACCATCTTAAGTTTTCTACCAACTACAAAGTAACATGTGAATGTATCAATTGGCAGGAACTTGGCTTCAAATGGATTTTCAGGAACTCTTTCGCCTTCAATTAAGAAATTAAAGTTTCTTGTTAACTTGTAAGTGACAATGATGTTGTATACATGTTGCATCTTGGCACTAGAAAGAGAAAAAGGCATATTAGTATATGGTAACACACAAACACACATGAACATAGACATATGATTGTATAATATGAACATGCATGTGGGTTGCATGTTAAAGACCTTTAAGTGATTGGTAATTTCTTTTGCAGGGAATTACAGAACAACAATCTATCTGGTTTGTTGCCAGATTTCCTTGGTGAGATGGCGCACTTAGAAACTCTGAATCTTGCAAATAATAAATTCAGTGGTTCTATTCCGGAAAATTGGTGTCAATTATCCAATTTAAAGAACCTGTAAGAGTGTGCTTTTTCCAAAATGGGACTTTTTGTGAGCGCGATTTGATAATATTATATTACTTGAACGCTTTATTTTTCTTAAAGTACTAGTAGAGAATACGCATATTCAAACATGAGTATAAAATGTAATCTTCCTCATATATGGAAAAAGATTGAGTAGACTTGTGTCAGACACGTACTCATATCTGACACAGACTAAATCCGATTAAAATATAAGTTTTGGTATTTAGCAGGAAACATCCATTTATGTGTTCTTATTCCAATCATAAAATTCTTGTTTGATAGATAGTTTCAAACTTGTATATAGGTCTTGTATTGTTGGTCTATGTTTCTCTACTTTACCCTCTTTTTGGGTCTTTGCTTATATGCTAAATTGACTTCACAAATACTCACAAATCATTTTTACTTGGCAGGGATCTTTCATCCAACAACTTAACTGGAAGAGTTCCAAGGAATTTATTCTTAGTTCCAAGAATCAAGTAAACTTTATAAGAGATTCTATCTCCTTTAAATTCTGGTATATAAATGCTTAAGGTTAGACAAACTTCCACTTGCTATTCCATTTGACAGTGTTATTTTGTCAGCTTCAATGGAACACACCTTGCTTGTGGCTCTAGCTTGGAACAACCTTGTGTTTCAACTTCTACATTCCCTGGTTTGCTCTCTACACCAACCTTTTTACTATATCCATTTCGTATGTGTTATATATGGGATTAAATGTTGTGCTGTTTTGGCAGTTTCAACCAGTAGGTCCAAAATTAGAATTGTCGTAACCTCTGCAAGTTGTGGCGCTCTCATACTTGTATCACTTGGGGCTCTCTTCGTGTCCCGGTATTATCAAGCACACAAATTTAAGCGTGATGTTTTTGTTGATGTCATAGGTAATTTTCTTTACTCATCCATGATCAAAGACAAAGTTACAGGGGAAGATATTACATTCCAATGTTATGCATGTTATTGCTGCTCATGATCATTACAAAATTCCTGCTGAAAGTCTATTTGATTTCTTTAGTTTGTAGAAATTAACACTTGATAATTTTTAAACTTCAGGTGAAGATGACCTCAAAATTCCCTTTGGCCAGATAAGGCGATTTTCATGGCGTGAACTCCAACTTGCCACTGATAATTTCAATGAGGGCAACATAATTGGTCAAGGAGGGTTTGGAAGAGTTTATAAAGGTGTCCTCTCTGATAACACAAAGGTTGCTGTGAAACGCCTTGCAGATTATTATAGTCCTGGTGGTGAAGCTGCATTCCAGAGGGAAGTCGAGCTTATTAGTGTTGCTGTTCATAAGAATCTTCTACGCCTAATTGGGTTCTGCACAACCTCTTCCGAAAGAATCCTTGTTTATCCTTTCATGCAAAATTTAAGTGTGGCATATCAACTAAGAGGTACTTGTACTCGTCCTTTCTGCATTGCCTTTTGATGCATTGCAATGCAGGCATATTTACTGTATTCTGAATTTATATCTGAAATTTTCTATAGATTTAAAACCTGGAGACAAGGGCTTGGACTGGCCAATGCGGAAACGTATAGCTTTCGGAGCAGCCCACGGTTTGGAGTATCTACATGAGCATTGCAATCCTAAGATAATACACCGTGATTTAAAAGCTGCAAACATCCTTTTAGATGACAATTTTGAGGCTGTTCTTGGAGATTTCGGGCTAGCAAAGCTTGTTGATACCAAGTTGACTCATGTTACCACTCAAGTACGAGGTACCATGGGTCATATTGCTCCAGAATATTTGTCCACAGGAAAATCTTCTGAAAAGACAGATGTCTTTGGGTATGGTATAATGCTTCTGGAACTTGTTACCGGCCAGCGTGCCATAGATTTTGCTCGTTTAGAAGAGGAAGAGGATGTTCTTCTACTTGATCATGTAAGGTTTTTATATTGATGCACCCTCTCCTAAATCTTTATGAATATATAGAGTATTGAACCTGTAGCATTTGTGAGGATTGTTTATGAACAGATTAAAAAGCTGCTGAGAGAAAACAGGGTTGATGACATCGTTGACGGGAACTTAAAGATTTACGAAGCAAAAGAAGTTGAGACAATCGTACGAGTCGCACTGCTTTGCACTCAGAGCTCACCCGAAGACCGACCAACGATGGCAGAAGTGGTGAAAATGCTTGATGGAGTGGGTTTGGCAGTGAGATGGGCAGAATGGGAGGAGCTTGAACAACTGAGGAACAAAGAATTCATGCTGTTCTCACACCAGTTCACTTGGGGTGAGGATTCAACTGTGGACCAAGAAGCTATACAATTGTCCAGAGCCAGGTAATCCCATACATAAATCAAGTTTTCAGCTTAACTTTGAAGGGGCAATCACGGATTTTGTTCATTTGATGTCACAAACCTTAGCACCTTCTAAAACTCTATGCTTGTCTAATTACATTGCTACATTTACTGCCTGTAAAGTGGTATGGTATGGTATGGTATGTAAAATGCAACTAACTTCCTTCTCTACTTCAGAGTACAAATAGGCTTCTTCAATTGTAATTTACTTTAGGTTTTTTTTTTTTTTTTTTAAACAAATTATATTTTGGGAATTAGGTCATCAATCAATTTGGTTATTGAATTTATATTCATTTAGTAGTTATTAAAATCAGACTGGCAATACTCAGATTGGCTTGATTTGATATTTTAATTTAATTAATTTAATCAACTTCAATATAAAATAATTAAACTGATCAATTAAAGTATTAATTGATTTAATATCCATCAATTGAATTAGTTAATCAATTTAATTGATTTTTTTTAAAAAAGTTTCTTTTTGTACTTTAAATTATATATTATAAATATATTTAAAATAATCAAAAAATAATAAATATAAGTTGATTAAGTCGGTCGATTTTATTATGGATTTCAATAATCAATAATTGATTGTCCAAACTAACTTAACTAAATTCAAAATCGAGTTGACAAACTAACTTGATTTAATTGAAAAATTGGATAAGTCAATTAAATCGGTTATAACCGAATAATGCTCTCCCTTAACTCAAATCTTAACCCCCTACAAGTTATGCAAATATATATATTTATAAAAAAATTTATTAAAATTAAATGAGACTTTGATAATTAAATTAAAGTTTTAAAGATTAAGCGTCTTAAGTTTAGATCTCGTCATAGTAATATTTTATTAAAAAAATATATAAGATAAAATTACGCTTATATTATTATTTGTTATTTTGTAAAAATAGGGAACTTTTAATCATTTTTCAATTGAGACCTTAAATAATAGAATAAATATAATTAAGGAACCCAAATTTATATAGGGTAAACTATAAAAATAGTCACCCAATTATTAGTGTATTTCTATTTTGATCACTCAAGTTTAAAATTTTTTATTTTAGTCACTAACGTTATCAAATTTAATATTTTGGTCACACATATGTTAATCACTAACAGAAGCCTTTTCTTTTTGGCAGAATAACAATTAGCCCTCCAATATTTATAGATTCTATTAATTTGGTCATAATTCTAAAAAGTTCAACAAATTTAACCACTAACTTTACAAATTCTGTCAATTGAGTCTTGATTCTTAAAAATTAAAAAAAAATTTAAAAAATTTAAAATTAAAAACTTTAAAAGTAATATATATTTAAAAGTTCATTTTTTTGATAAAAAAAAAAACAAAAGATGTTATAAAATACTTACGAAATTATAAATAAATGAATACCTTTTTTTTTTCTTTTTCTAACATGAAATCTATTTATTAAATATTATTTTATAAATAAAAATACTTTTTAAAAACTCACAAGACTTAAACCAAATTCAAACTTTTCTTTTCTTTTAGTTTTATTTTATAAATAATCATTTATTTGTTATATGTTTGTCTTTCCTTAGTCCTCGAAAAATTTGTTGAGTGCTAGACACCGCCTTCATTCACAACCACCTCCACCAATAACTCTTACTCCAAATTTCTTGATTTCCACACCCTTTGCTATTGTGCCATCCAAGAAGGAATTGATAGCGGAGCTGCTGTTATAGCCTTCCACCTACCGGGTCTCCAAAACTTTATCCTTGCCTGTATGTCACCAATTGTGCCCCTCCCCCCCTCAAGTTATAGTTTTTGACCCAACCTAAATATAGTGGTCGTTAATATTGAAAAAAAAAAGGGAAAAGCTGAATCTACTTTAAGTCTTCTTCATGTTTTTTCTCTTATATTTTTTATTTATAATATTATTATTTTAATAAATAAATTTCATGTTAGAAAAAATAAGTATTCATTTATTTATAAATATTTTTAAAAAATCTTATGTATTTTTATCGAAAAATGAACTTTTAAATATATATTTCTTATTTTTTAAAGTTCTTCAATTTTTTATTTTTTAAGAATCAAGATTAAATTAACAGAATGTGTAAAGTTGAGGATTAAATTTGTTGAATTTTTAAAATTAGCACCAAATTGATAAAATCTGTAAACATTGGAGGACTAAATTTATTATTATGCCAATAAAAAGGCTTCCGTTAGTGATTTAATGGAACAATTAAAAAGATTTAATTTAAAATTAATTAAGAGCAATTAAATATTAACTGAAGTGAGTTGAAGGTTTTTTTTTTTTTGTTATTTTTTATAGAAACTTAGATGCCAGTTAATGAAAGGTTTCTTAATAGGTCGCACTTCACTCTAAAATAATTTGGATATTATGATGGGTTTCTAGATTCCACTTTTGAATCTTAGATGCGTTTGGTCTCAATGGAGTAACCTTGGGCCTATTACCATTTTATTGAGTACCTAATGTGTCACACACACAATAAGATGAGGATTAAACTTGAGGTTCAATTAAGTTTGCTTGATTGAATGAAAGGTGTAATTCAAGGCTAGATTAAATGATTCAATTGTGAAAAGTTCGGACAACTTCGAATTTCATTTGACTATATTTAGACTTAAACAAGGTGGATGAAAATTATCTTGAATGGAGATATGATCTTTATTAGGATAATGTCTTGTTCTCAAGTATGGAATATAATTTGGAATTATATTTAGTTTTCTTAAATCGACTGGAGAGAGATTATGAAGAATAGTTGCTAGCTTTCCTATACCCATGACCGAGATTCCTAATCCGATTAGAATTCTCTTCGAGGTGGTACATTAGAAGTTCTCAATTACTTGGGATGTAGATCATTCATTCCTTCAATGAAATTGTTAAGCATGTAGAAACCAAGAATACTAGGCATGCATTGCTTTACCCTTCACTCATCTATCAAATTCCACTTAAGCAAAATGGCATTGTATCAAAGGATGAGGTGAAGTATTCTTGGAAGTGGAAGAGAGCAAGCATGCTGCTGCAAATATTAATGTTGGAGTGAATTCAGAAGATGATAGAGAATCCTAAATCAGTTGTTGCTTCAGTTGCAACTACTTTAACATCTAAAAAGCTATCTAGTATTAAGAAGGCCAAACATATGAAGCAGACTTCACCTATAATGATGAAATATAAAATGATCTTAGCCATTCGATCAAAATAAATGATTTTACGCTTTAGATTTTCAATTAATCTTACATTATTAAAATAAAATCAATAACACCCGATCTTTTCTTCTTCTTTTTTTCTTTTCACCCTATAATGAAAGTCATAGGGTGAAATTTTTTTGGATAGTCTGTACTTTCAATTTTTTTTTTTCTGTTTGAGGAAAAAAATGGAATGAAAAGTAAGAGATTAGGGTTATTATAAGATAAATCAATTTTGGTATTAGGTATTTGTTTTTTCTTGATTGAAAAAATTGATCGACCATTTCATTCTAAAAAAAATAAATTTTTTTCTTGGCTGATTTCGAGTACTCACTTTTTACTCAACCAATGAAAAAATCCCATTTTTTTTTTAGAATGAAGTGAAAAATCCCATTTTTTAGTATCTTGCTTTCCATTCTAAATTTTTTTAAAAATAAATCTAAAAATAAAGATTAACCAATTTTTTTTATATGAAAGAAGAAAAAAATTGGTGCCAGTTGGTTATATTTTAATAAGGTAAAATAAATACAAAATCTAAGGCTTGAAATAATTTATTTTGATTTAATGGCTAAGATCATTTTAATTCTCATTTTAAAAATTCTCACTATAGGTGCCACTCTTATAATTTTTAAAATCTATTCCATATTGAAGACTTTATCGAGTTGAACTCAAAAAGATGAAGATTCACATTGATTATAAATTTGCAAGGCATTATATGATTATTTAAGAGAAAGCTTGCTATGGTTTCATATATAAGATTACAGGCACTTATCTTGTTCATTATAAGGAAATTATTTTAGTGCAAATTATTGCAAAACAAACGGTTCTAATTGTTTAGTTTGTAATTAAGCTTTTAAAGGGAAAGTCTTACTGAGGGGAGTGATTTAATTTATGTACTAGAATTAGGTTACAGTTTAGTAAGCAAATTGAACTTAAATCACGTTTTATGCAAACAAGTTTTAGTAGTTTATTCTTTATGTAAGACCTTGCAGACTTAGGTGAGTTTGGATGGGCAACGATATGCGATACGTGCGTTTAGCTCACTTTTTGTCTTACGCTACAGTATCGCTACAATATCTAATCTCACCGCTACTGTTATTTTTACACTAACCGCAGATAAACACATTGCTTATGCCAACCCACCTTTTCAAATTGGAACTTAGGTGTCGATGTCTTATTTTTATACTATTAGTAAAGACAATTGAAATTAACTCTCATATTTATCCTGGTCCAAGTACTTAAAAAGGGCAATTATTGGTAAAGCAAAAGGTAAATTGAAACACCCCACACCCGGCCCACGAGCTTGAACCGGATCTGGTATGTTCCTTAAATAAATCGGTTTTCAATGTTCTAAATGACTTAGAGAAAATTTGTGTAATTTTAAAAAAATGTTTTAGGTTGGGCTTAATTTGAAACCTATTTAATAAATTAAAATCCAACTTAAATAAGGTGACAAAATAATTTTTGGGTTTATTATTTTAAAAGAAATAAATTTACTTATCTTTAATCAAACATAAATTGTATCATATTCAAATAAAAATAAATGAGAAATAAAGAAAATCCAATTGGGCCTTATGGCCTTATTACATCATTCAAACCCAAAATAAAGTTTAAAGTACTAAATTTTCATAAAGTCCAAATTCCAAATAATTTCTTCAAGCGATGCATGGCCACCTTTAGCTCCTGCCGACCGGTCCATTACTGCTCATCACCGAAAAATAATTCCCCAACGGGTGAGTCTCTGAGACTCAATGTGTACATAGTACTAATTTCCAACAAATCGAGCATACAAGTCATATCAATATCATGTTCATACAAAATAAAGAATGATGCAACCCAAATCCAAACCTATTTGTCCATCCGCTACACACCACCCGTACCAACTTTGTACACGCGGGGGACTACTAAGTCGACCCTCCATCCGCTACACACCATCGAAGCGATCATTTGCGATCGACGTGCTCATCGCCCACTTATGTTGTGTCATTAGACATTTGTATTCACTAGATGTAACCGAAGTTACCACTTTTCACTTTATGTGACCGTAGTCACCACTTTACGTTGGTGAGACCGTAGTCATCACCTTCACTTTCTTCCTCCACAAATATCCCGAATGCCCCAATTATTTCATAACATATTTCACATACTAAATTTTCATTCATGTTACTAATCACATGTTCAAAATATATCACATTCACAATCCTATCAAAAGTAGGAAACGTACCTGGGTACTCCTTACCACATTTGTGGTGCTTAGCCACATTCACATACTGTTACATATTTATATATTTAATGATTGCCATGCAATTTATTGAAAGTTAGTAAGAGTACACACCTTTTCGCTTTAATAGTTTCCGTGAATTCCGTAGAGCGATCTACCGATCTAGATCTTTCACTCCTATATTCGGCCATTAATTAAAACATATAAATAAACCTATTTGGTCTTAAAACCAAATCCTACTAGAAGTAGAATTACTTACCTAGTTGCCGAATTGATTTAATCAAGTCCCAACAGTTGCTAGAATTCCTCTTCCTTGAAATCGGCTAATACTAGGTATGTAACCATGTCGGTTTCGGTTTTGAAATAATGGAAAACACTTAAACAAATTATGCCTTGGCCGAATATCCCTTACCTTATGATGGGATTCCAAATCAAGAGGATTCCTTTATAAGCTGTTGAAATCCTATAACTTCGTGTTAGATTAGATCTAACTTTGAAAACGTGAATCATAATCTTTAACCACATATTTATATTTATAATCCTTACCTTAGATCCTTAGATTTCCCGAAAGATCCCCTTTTGATGTTGTGGATGATTGCCTCTTTCTTAGAATCCACAAAGATTCAACTTAACATGAGAAACGGAGAAAAAATAGAAGAAAAAGAGAGGATTTTTTGCTTAATGAAAATTCGGCGAGAGAGGGTTTTGCCTAGGGAGAATTTCGGCAGAGAGAGGAAGAGGAGCAAATGTTGATGAGTAGCCCTCCTGTCCTCCTTTTATAGCCAAAGTTATCACCTAGGAGTCCTTTACTTGGCCACCACTCCTCTTTTGATAATATTATCTCTTTTATTTAAAAGATAAAAGCCTTTAATCCATCAATTATCTCCTCAATTATCTCATTAGAAAATAATCCTTTATTTATCTCTTATTATTCACATATTTATGTGAACAAAACTCCTTTATTTATCTCTTATTATTCACATATTTATGTGAATAAAACTCCTTTATTTATCTCTTATTATTCACATATTTGTGTGAATAAAACTCCTTTATTTCTCTCATATATCCAAGTTTCCCGAAATGTTCAAGTTTCCATTTTTGGATCATTTCCAAAAATGTTTAGGTTTCCAAAAATGTCTAAGTTTCCAAAAATGTCCATTTCCATTTCCATTTTCATTTCCATTTTCATTTTCATTCATTTATAGGTTTCCAAAAGTATCAAAAATTTATTCATAAAACTTAAGACTTGTCATTTCATACAATTGATCTGAAAAATGCATAGGCCCTTCCTAGGATGTTACAGTTCTACCCCCTTAAAAAAATTTCGTCCTCGAAATTTCCTAACTAAACAATTGAGGGTATTGCTGTCGCATTGTCTCTTCTGGCTCCCACGAAGCTTCTTCCGATCCATGATTGCGCCATAACACCTTGACTAAAGGCACCGACTTCTTTCGTAGTGCTTTCACGTCACGTTCCAAGATCTGAATCGGCTCCTCCTCGTAGGATAGATCTGGCCTTAACTCCACTTCTTCAACAGGTACCACATGAGACGGATCCGATCGATGCAGCGGCGTAGCATGGACACATGAAATCGTCGTGCATTTGATGCAACTCGGTGGCAACTCCAATTGGTATGCCACCGCCCAACTCGCTTGATGCCTTGATAGGGCCCTATAAACCTTGGGCTTAGCTTCCCTTTGCGCATCGAACCGCATAACCTTCTTCCAAGGTGAGACCTTTAGAAACACTTGGTCTCCTACTTCAAACTCAATTTCTTTCCTCTTAAGGTCTGCGTCGACGACTTCCATCTATCGAAGCTTCTTTCAACCGTGCGAATTAATTCCACCTTCTCCTCGCTTTCCGCCACTAACTCTGGACCCAAAACGCGGCGTTCTCTAACTTTCGGTCCAACAAGTTGGTGTTCTACATTTCCTTCCATACAATGCTTCGTATGGTGCCATCCGAATGCTTGCACGATAGTCGTTGTTGTAGGCGAACTCGGCTAGAGGCAAGTAATCTTCCCAACTTCCTCGGAAATCCATCACACAACCTCTTAGCATATCTTCCAACACTTGTATAACCCGTTCGGTCGTCCGTCGATTGTGGATGGAAAGCAGTAGTGAAGTCTAGCTTAGTGCCTAATGCTTGATGAAGTGCTTTCCAAAATCGAGGCGTAAACCTTGGGTCTCTATCGGAGATGATCGACATCGGTACCCGTGTAGCCTCACGATCTCCGCCACATATAACTTGGCTAACTTTTGAAGGGAATAGTCGATCCTCACGGGGATAAAATGTGCGGACTTGGTCAAACGGTCCACTATCACCCATACCGAGTCCTTCTTAGTGGGCGTAAGGAAGCCCACTAACTAAGTCCATGGTAATTCTTTCCCACTTCCATTGGGAATCTCAATTGGTTGAAGCAATCCTCGATGGGACTTGGTGTTCACCTTTACTACTTGCGACATGTCAAACATTTCCCCACAAATTCAGTCACCTCTCGTTTCAGGTCTGACCACCAAAATTGTTCCCTTAGATCTCTATACAGCTTGATGCCTCCGGGATGCATAGCATAAGGACTACCATGCGCTTCCCGAAGAATCCTTTGTCTCAACTCCTTATCCCTCGGCATACAAACCTTTTCCTTGTAGCACAGTACTCCTTCATCATTGACGCCATAATCCTTTAATCCTCCTTGCCGTACTTGCTGTAACTTAGTACTTAAGTCCTTATCCGCCAACTGTCCCTCTTTCACCTCCTTCAGCCAGGTTGGCTTGACTTGTAACTCTGCCAACAGGCTTCCGTCATCATACAAACTTAAGTGAGCGAACAAAGCCCTTAAATCCGACACAACCTTCCTACTTAGGGCGTCGGCTACCACATTCGCCTTGCCGAATGGTATTCTATCGAATAGTCATAATCTTTCAATAACTCCACCCACCTTCGTTGCCTCAAGTTCAACTCCTTACGAGTCAACAAATACTTAAGGCTTTTGTGGTCCGTGTAAATTACCGACCTTTCTCCATAAAGGTAGTGCCTCCAAACTTTGAGGCGAAAACCACCGCCATGAGTTCCAAGTCATGAGTTGGGTAGTTCACCTCATGCGGCCTTAATCGTCGAGATGCATAAGCGACTACCTTTCCTTCTTGCATTAGCACACGGCCCTAACCACGTGTGCGAAGCATCACAATATACTACGAAGTCCTTACCGCCTCATTGAATTAACACCGAGCTTCACAAGCACCTTTTAAGCTTTTCAAGCTCTCCTGTTGCTTATCCGTCCACACAAACGGTACTTCCTTCCTTAGTAACTTTGTCAAAGGTGCGGCTATCGACGAGAATCCTTCCACGAACCTTCCGTAATAGCTTTGCCAAGCCTAAGAAACTTCGATTTCACCCACCGACCTAGGTGATTTCCAATCCAACATCGCTTCGATCTTCCTAGGATCCACTCTTATTCCTTCTGCGGATACCACATGTCCTAGGACGCCACTTCCTTGAGCCAAAATTCGCACTTGCTTTGAATTTGGCATAAAGCTTCTTTTCCTTAACACTTCTAACACAACTCCGGAGATGCTCATCGTGCTCCTCCTCCGTCTTGGAATACACCAAAATGTCGTCGATGAACACCACGACGAATCTATCCAAGTAGGGTTGGAAAACCCTATTCATCATATCCATGAACGCGGCGGGTGCGTTCGTCAACCCAAACGGCATCACCACAAATTCAAAATGACCGTACCTTGTCCTAAAAGCGGTCTTATGAATATCGACCTCCTTCACTTTCGATTGATGATACCCCGACCTTAAGTCGATCTTTGAGAACACAATTTGCTTCTTTTCGGTTGGTCGAACAAGTCATCTATCCTTGGCAAAGGATACTTGTTCTTGATGGTCGGTTTGTTCAATGACGATAATCTATGCACATTCGCATAGTTCCATCCTTCTTCTTCACAAAGAGAACCGGTGCTCCCACGGAGACACACACGGGTCGAATGAACCCACGATCCAACAACTCTTGGATTTGAGCCTTGAGCTCCACTAACTCCTTTGGTGCCATTCGGTGGGAGCGATTGACACGGGAGTCTGCTCTGGTAGCAAATCTATTCCAAATTCCACTTCTCTATCCTGGGGTATTCCGGCAACTCCTCCTAAATACATCCTCAAAATCCCTTACTTTTCTAACTCCTTGACACCTTCCTCTTCTCCTCTTAACGCACTCACGAAGGCTAAGAATGCCTTACATCCTTTCTTAACCATTTTCTCGGCCTTGATGCAAAACTACGTTAGACAAGTAGTTCCTCCTTTCTCCGATCATCACTACTACCTCATCTTCCGGGTTCTTAGTTCCATACGTTTAGCCGCACAATCCAACACGGCTCGATGCTCTACTAGCCAATCCATTCCAAGTATAAGCTCAAACTCTCCAGGGTAATTCCATTACGTCGGCCAGAAAGTTCGCTCCCGAATCTCTGGGGTACATTCCGAAAGATCCTATCTATCCTCACCGTTTGGCCTAAAGGGCTTACTACAGATTATCCGCCTATCGAGAAAGTTCGAGTCTAGGCCTAGTGTTTCAACCACACTACATGCAACATAGGAATGAGTTGAGCCCACATCAATAAGAGCAAAATAGGGTTTGTCATGAATAAAGAACGTCACGGATTTATAACATCCGGCGCGTCTCCCTCTTCCCTCCGTGAACCGCGTAAACCAAACTTCGGTTGCCTTGCTTGGCGTTAGCCGCACCTCGACCCTGAGCTCCACGGCCTCTGCCACTACCTCTGTTGGCCGACCCACGTCCTCTTTGAGGTCTGCTGTCGCCTCTACCACTGGTTAGCGATTCAGAGCTTTTGGTTGGCTCTCATCTAATAGCTTGGGGCAATCCTTAATCATATGGTCCTTGGACCCACACTTGAGACATCGTCCCGCCTTTTTCCAACACTCTCCCCGTGCTTCCTTCCACAATGTTCACAAGGGGCGAAATTGCCCGGCCGTACCACCCTGTTGACTTTGTGGCTGTCAACTCTAGGCCTCTTGTGGCCTTTTTTCGAGATGGCCCAAAACCTCTTTTGGGCTTATTTACATCCACACTGCTTGGTGGCGTCCTTAATTCCTCACCACTTTAGCCTTTTCCACCAAGGCGGAGAATTCCGCTCACGATGCGGTGCTATCAAAAGTCTCAAATCGTCCCTAAGTCCATCCTCAAAACGAACACAGCGTTCATGCTCGATCGCCACTACTCCTCGGGCATATCGGCTCAACCTCAAGAATTCCGCTTCATATTCGGTGACGGACTTACTTCCTTGTACCAACCCCGAAAAGCCTTCCTTTGCTCATCTATATACCGGTTCCCACATACTTCTTCCGAAATGCTTCCTTAGCATATTCCCGTGTCGAGATCTTCCGCCAAGTGGCACCGTCGAAACGGTTAACCACCATTGATACGCTTCATCGCGTAATAACGGCCGTCATCCCTTTCAACTTCTCCTCGGGGTCAAGTCGAGCTCATCCATGATGCGCTCGGTTGCTTCCAACCAATACTCACCATCTTGGGTGCCACTCCCGATACTCCTCTAAACATTTCAGGCTCCATTAGCACGCGAGCCGCTCGAGCCTGACTTACGATTTCTGAATTGTTTCTGCACACCACCACCAATTCCAAAACTCGCGGCCTGACTGCGACACAGCATCTTCCACATGCGAGAGCTCTTTGCTCAACATTGACAAATTTGGGGTGATGGTGGTGGTGGTATCTCATTGTCGAACCTTGTCCCGATCTAATACCATCCTTCCTCTACCTCTTCCACGACGACCACGTCCTCTTGAGCTCATTATCGACGAGATCCGATTAAGGAATTTTATGTATTAGTATTCTTGTTTCACTTATTACCCGCGATGATATCTTATGAAGAAGAGTTTAAGAGTGGTTCTTTCGTATTCATACATGCATACAGATCTTGCATTCATTCATTCATCCATCAACAAATATGAACTTTCGTTCATTCAAAGAAACGTTGTAATTCTTGTTGTTGTTTTAAGTTATTTTGCTTTTCCACTACCCGGGGCATTTTCGTAATTTTATCCTCAGAGGTATTTTCAGTAAATTTTCAAAAATAAAAAGTTCCTGGTGATTTTGTGAAAGTATTTTGGTACTTCTAAAGTTCCGGAAATTTTGGAAGAATTTTGAAATCCAGGGTATTTGGTAATTTTTGATCTCGAGGGTATTTTGATAATTTTTCCAAAAATCAGGGTAAATTTGTAAAATTTATTAAGTTAGGGATATTTTCCAAGATTGTAAAACATTGAGGGTTCCTTTGAGAGTTACACTTTTCAAAGCAATGATATTGTAAAAAGTTTGGAAATCAAGGTCGTTTTGGTAATTTTGTAAGTTAGGGGCAATTTTGTAATTTTCCAAAATCAAGATAGTTTGATATTTTACAAATTAGGGTTTTTTGAACATTTGATAAAGTAATGAAATTTTGTTAAAACTATGGGTGGTTTGGTCATTTTATAAACCAAGGGTATTTTTTTTTATAAAAGAAAAACGGCTAAGTCCCTTTCGGGTTTTATTCTTTGTGTTTAGCCTATGACCGAGCCCCCTTGGTCAGGGTGAACCAAAGCTACGCACCAGGCAGGATTCGAATGAAGAGGAGGTGAGTCACGCGGATCGCTTAAATACCAAGCTCTCACCGACCTTTCTAGACATGCGCATTGCAGGTTGCCACACCACCGAGCCTTACGAGTTAGGGGCGAACCGAAGCTACGCACCGGTAGGATACTGCGAAGAGGAGGTGAGTCACTAGGACTGCTTAAATACCAGCTCTTCCGGATCCAATCCTAGACATGCGTCATGAGGGTTGCCACACCCTAGCTTAATAACTTAGTCATAGGTTTGTTAAGTTCATTAAGTCTTATGAGTTTCAAGTGTTTGAGTAGTCTAATCCTAGGGTTCAAGTTCCTATCACACTATTCTACGTTCCATGCCTTTTCTACCCTTTTACAATTCATAATTCACATAATCACACAGGATGGTTAAAGGTACTTACCGTGGATCATGGTCGGAGACTTAGGTGCCATGCCATAAAACCTGCTTATTTCAAAGAAATTCATTTGGGCTCGAATTGAAAACGTTTTGGGCCTGAGCCCACAGGCCGAGAGTTTTAAAACCGGGCTCTGATACCAACTGAAACACCCCACACCCGGCCCACGAGCTTGAACCGGATCTGGTATGTTCCTTAAATAAATCGGTTTTCAATGTTCTAAATGACTTAGAGAAAATTTGTGTAATTTTAAAAAAATTGTTTTGGGTTGGGCTTAATTTGAAACCTATTTAATAAATTCTGGAAATCCAACTTAAATAAGGTGACAAAATAATTTTTGGGTTTATTATTTTAAAAGAAATAAATTTACTTATCTTTAATCAAACATAATTTGTATCATATTTAAATAAAAATAAACAGAATAAAGAAAATCCAATTGGGCCTTATGGCCTTATTACATCATTCAAACCCAAAATAAAGTTTAAAGTACTAAAATTTCATAAAGTCCAAATTCCAAATAATTTCTTCAAGCGATGCATGGCCACCTTTAGCTCCTGCCACCCGGTCCATTCTGCGCTCATCACACGAAAAATAATTCCCCAACGGGGTGAGTCAACAGACTCAATGTGTACATAGTACTAATTTCCAACAAAACAGCATACAAGTCATATCAATATCATGTTCCTACAAAATAAAGGATGATGCAACCCAAATCCAAACCTATTTGTCCATCCGCTACACACCACCCGTACCAACTTTGTACACGCGGGGACTACTAAGTCGACCCTCCATCCGCTACACACCATCGAAGCAAGCGTTCATTTGCGGTCGGCGTGCTCATCGCCCACTTATGTTGTGTCATTAGACATCAGTATTCACTGGATGTAACCGGGTTACCACTTTTCACTTTATGTGACCGTAGTCACCACTTTACGTTGGTGAGACCGTAGTCATCACCTTCACTTTCTTCCTCCACAAATATCCCGAATGCCCCAATTATTTCATAACATATTTCACATACTTAATTTTCATTCATGTTACTAATCACATGTTCAAAATATATCACATTCACAATCCTATCAAAAGTAGGAAACGTGCACTGGTACTCCTTACCACATTTGTGGTGCTTAGCCACATTCACATACTGTTACATATTTATATATTTAATGATTGCCATGCAATTTATTGAAAGTTAGTAAGAGTACACACCTTTTTAAACTTAATAGTTTCCGTGAATTCAGTAGAGCGATCTCTACCGATCTAGATCTTTCACTCCTATATTCGGCCATTAATTAAAACATATAAATAAACCTATTTGGTCTTAAAACCAAATCCTACTAGAAGTAGAATTACTTACCTAGTTGCCGAATTGATTTAATCAAGTCCCAACGATTGCTAGAATTCCTCTTCCTTGAAATCGGCTAATACTAGGTATGTAACCATGTCGATTTTCGGTTTTGAAATAATGGAAAACACTTAAACAAATTATGCCTTGGCCGAATATCCCTTACCTTATGATGGGATTCCAAATCAAGAGGATTCCTTTATAAGCTGTTGAAATCCTATAACCGTGTTAGATTAGATCTAACTTTGAAAACGTGAATCATAATCTTTAACCACATATTTATATTTATAATCCTTACCTTAGATCCTTAGATTTCCAAAGAAAGATCCCCTTTTGATGTTGTGGATGATTGCCCTCTTTCTTAGAATCCACAAAGATTCAAATTTTACATGATGAGAACGGAGAAGAAAATAGAAGAAAAGAGAGGGATTTTGCTTAATGAAAATTCGGCGAGAGAGGGGTTTTGCCTAGGAGAATTTGTGAGAGAGGAAGAGGGAGCAAATGTTGATGAGTAGCCCTCCTGTCCTCCTTTTATAGCCAAAGTTATCGACCTAGGAGTCCTTTACTTGGCCACCACTCCTCTTTTTGATAATATTATCTCTTTTATTTAAAAGATAAAAGCCTTTAATCCATCAATTATCTCTCAATTATCTCATTAGAAAATAATCCTTTATTTATCTCTTATTATTCACATATTTATGTGAATAAAACTCCTTTATTTATCTCTTATTATTCACATATTTATGTGAATAAAACTCCTTTATTTCTCTCATATATCCAAGTTTCCCGAAATGTTCAAGTTTCCATTTTTGGATCATTTCCAAAAATGTTTAGGTTTCCAAAAATGTCTAAGTTTCCAAAAATGTCTAAGTTTCCAAAAATGTCCATTTCCATTTCCATTTTCATTTCCATTTTCATTTTCATTCATTTATAGGTTTCCAAAAGTATCAAAAATTTATTCATAAAACTTAAGACTTGTCATTTCATACAATTGATCTGAAAAATGCATAGGCCCTTCCTAGGATGTTACATAAATCATTTCGTTTTGCCATTACAAAGTAAGGTTCCTTCATTGATGGAAAATCATAGAGAATGATCTTTTAAGAATAACAAAGCCAAGTGCTTATATTGCTTAAGCAGAATTTAATGACACATACACACACACAAAAAAAGAAAAAAAAAAAAGGTAAATCAAAATATACACTCATATGTCCAAACAAAGAATATCAGCTAGAAATACCTCACTTTCTCACAACAAATCTTTGGCAGAGTTAATAAGGTGATTTAACCTGTATTGCTACTATCTAATGGTGAAAACATGATTCACAAATTTACTAGTCTAAACTTAACTTGAAGAAGGGCATGCACTTGGCTTGATGAATATTCATTTCGGCAACAGTTGATGGTTACTTAGCTTTCATTTTCTTAAGGATTTAAATGAGTCAAGGGCAGTTAGCGTTTCGACCCGGACCACCGTAGTAAAAGTAGCTGCCCCAGTTGCCACCGTTTCCAGTTTGTACATCATAGCAGTTTGATTGCTCAGTGAAAGTTGCAATGTCTTTAGGAACCCTGAGATTGTTGGAGCCATCAACAATTTGAATATTCTTGAAGTAACTAGATTTGCCAAACCCTTCTTTGGGGAAATGGCCACTCCCCATTTGTGTGGATGTATGCTGTCCATCTGATTCTGAGTTTACAACCTCACCTCCCCACTCAATCATGGAGGCACTGTCTGATAGGTAGGAAAATAGGAAAGCTGGCCAGTAACCCAACACATAGCTATTACCAAATTGTAGCCACCAGTTCCCCTCCTTAGGATCCTGCCACACTCAAATTCATGGATATATATAAATTTGATGTTTATGAAATGGTAGCTTGCTTATTATGAATAGTTTCTTACTCATTACCTTCCACACAAGTAAGCTTATATCATATTGGGAATCATGATAGCTAGAAACAGGGTAGATGCTTGCACCCATTGCTATTTCATTGTTGATTTGAATGAAGCCTGAGCAAAGTAGATTATAGCAACCAGTGGCTTGATATGCATCACTCTGGTTTTAGTAATAAAGAAAACAAGAGTTAAAAAATAGAAATGCATCAAAGGACAAAAGGATAGTGACATGGGGAGTCTAGTCTTACAGTCCAATAAGTGAAGAGTCTAGTGTGGTTGTCTCCATATAAATCTGGGCTAACCTAAAGAAGACAGAGGCCAATGAGTTAAATATGGATGGAATCTAAAATAGTAATGTAAAATTGTTGTTGGATAAGAAGGTACCTGCCAGCCTGCTTCAATGCTATTGAGATCTTCACCAAAAGAACCACCCAAGATCCAGATTTGGGACAAGCTGAATTCATTAGGCTGTTGTATTTTGGGTTCCCAAACGTTAATGGTTGCCTTAGCTCCATAGTACTTGTCTCCATCCACATAAGCTATTGCATGCTACATCAAAGCTCCAAAGTCCAAACACCCAAGAAATGGAACATATGTAACCACGTATATCAGTTCAATATACACCAAAACCAGTTTCATGTAAAAAGAAATGAGGCAGTAGCAGTATATACTACCTGATGGCCACTTTGAGTGATGAGGTCAGGATCTGCAGACTTTGGTTGAGGGATGGTTTTGTGCCTTTTTTTACCAAAGGCTTTGATAGAGCTTGCTCTTAACAAATCATCTTTTCTAGTTCTCCTAATGGGAATAGTTCCTTCTGGACACCTTCCATTCAAGTGCCACATCTGGGTAACATTCCTTGATGAACCTGGTTTAATCTTTGAAGCAACTTTGTTTCCACCAAAAACACCTTCCGGATGAAAGTTTGGGGTCATCTGGTTTATCATAAAAGGAAACACACAACCTTTAGAACACCATGGATGCAAGAAGTCCAAACCAAAAACACATTAATGGTGCTTAAAAGAAGAGGAACGGACCTGGATTTTATGGTTTTTGAGCATTGGATGGTCAAAAGCTGGTTGATGTGAAAGTTTGATGCAGTCAATTATATCTCCATCTGGGCTCTGTTCATGGCAAAACACATATGCAGTGGATTAACAAAAAAAAAGTCTAAATTTACAGCTTTTTGACAATTTGAAGAGGGAGCAAATGAGTAAATTCTGACTGACCTTAATAGATTTAACAGCGGGCTTGTTCAAGAGCTTCAACTGGTTTTGAACCTCAAGAATTTGGGTAGAAAAGCTGTTTCTGCTAGCAGTAGTGGGTGCTGCCATCTCTATAAACAAAACCAACAAGATAACCAAGAACCCCATCATCTTCCCCCCGCTCTGCATCTCCATAGCCATTAAACACACCCCCAAAACTAAATGGAAAAAGAAAAAAAAAGGGTTCAAGCTAGTGCCCTAGAGGTTAAGGCAATGAAAAAGAAGAAAAGGAGATGAACTTGACATTGATTTTCAATCCTGCAAAAAACCTTCACCAACCTTCCACTGTTATTATAACACACAACAATATTGTAAAGACAAAAACATAAAGGTCCCCTTTAGCTATATTTTTTTTCCCACAAGAATCCAAGCCTACTGCCGACGCTTCTCTAACTTTTCCATCAACCACTTGTCTTTGCTAAAACAAATGTGGTGAAATGAAGAAGAAGAAGATAGACAAAATTAACAGGAAGATGCTATTATTATTTATTTATTTTTTGATTGTTAGAAAGAAAAGGAAGAGAGACACACATGATCCATTTAAATTTATCTTTATTTTGAACTTTTGTCTCATTGTGGGTCTTCCACTAGTAATAGTTTGAAGTGAGGGTGGTGGGTGGTTTGTACTGATTCGAAAACCCAGACAAACTTTTCAAGCAAAGGGGACACCATTTTTTTGTCCACTTATTCACGTGAATCTACATATATATTCCTCTCGCTTCTAATATGAATATCTTACTAAATTCTCAAATAACTATGTAATTTGGCTTCACATTCATGACAAAAGATATTAAACTTGAGCAAGCATAGTATGAAAATATGATATTTGGAAAAAAAATCTGATTTGTCATTCTCCTATTGAGAAGTGATAAAGATGATATAAAATCACAGTTTTATATCATTCGTCACTATTTCATACAATTATTTCTCACTTTATTACATTATTATTGCTCATTTAATTATTTAGAAGCATGTTCACAAATATCATCTTTGTACGCCTTCTTTTTTTAGAATTAAGTTATGGTTAAATTCTTTTATTAGTCCTTGTACTTAGCAAAATTTGTTAAATTCATTAAATAAAGTTTTGCTATTTCCGAAATCTGATATGTCGAACATATTATCATATGTGTAATGTCATGTCGGCTTATTATTTTCACGTACTACTCACTAAAAATCCAATTAATCGATTATTGATTGTTATTTGCATTAAGACTATAATTTCACAATTCGAAAAGTATAGGGACTTTGAATGAAACAATTGGAGAAAATAGACTAAATCTACAACTATACGTATAGTACATAACTAGTAATTGAATTTAGCCAAACAGATTTAACTGCTATTGTTTGGGCCATAACTAAAATTTCAAAGTCTAAAAAGTACAGGGACTAAAATTTACCAATTCGAAAAGTATAAAGACTAAAATTGATTAAATAAAAGTACAGAGACTAAATTCACATTTTTTTACAAAGTATAAGGACTAATAGAAAATTTTAACCATTAAGGTATGCATATGATGTGAGTATTTGAATTTATGATAGACATATCTATTTTCTGTTTTACATCATTGTCTTATTTTAAAATCATGGAAACAAAGCCAATTGAGTCTTAGCTTGATTGGCATAGACACTGTTACCAATATAGGAGGATGTGGGTTTAAGTGCGCTGAAGCGCATTATCCTTCTATTTATGGGTTGAGGAGGGGATATAAGTAGTTCTAGGCATTGTGTCAAAAAGAACATATGTGATCAGAACCTATACTGAGATTGTTAAAAAATTTTGAGTTTCACTCTATGTAATTATAATGCATGGGTCTCTAATTTCAATATGGACATATGTTATAGATAAGTTTTCTTCTGTTTTTTTTTTTTTTTGTCCTTTATCTATTATATTTTGTACTGAGTTAATTTTACATTGTAATTTCTTGTATTTGTATTGTACTTGTCAATGTACTGGATTTGTAAGAGTAAAACTAAAACAACTATATAATAAGATTAATTAGTAAAAAGTAAGATTGAATTAAGCACTTGTCCATTTAAATCAATGTTAGGATGTGAGTTTAAGGGTCTCTTTGTTTCACTGAAAATGACTTTTGGAAAATGATTTTTGGAAAATGACTTATTTTCCTGGAAAAGTTAATATTTTTTGGTGTTTGGATGAATCTGTATAAAATATTTTTTGTTGTTTGACAGATTTCTTGAAAATATTTCATAAAAGTTATTTTCAATGAAAAAAAAACATTCGAGATTTTTCTTATATTTTCGTTGTTTAATTGAGTTTATTTTATATCTATAAACTTATATTTTACATTGTTTTTGCATATATTAAAAATATTTTATTAAATTCAGGTTCGTTACAACGTCATTTTTTTAATTACATGACTACCAAATGAGTATTTTTTTATTTAAAAATGTGATATCAACAAAATTGACAAAAAAAAATTGACAATGTCAACAATTGGACTTGATTTTCAAATCTGAAAAGTAGAGGGACTAAATTCTTAAAAATAAAAGTACAAAGACTAAATTGCAAATTTGTGAAGAGTACATAGACTTATGACATATTTTAACATTTATACTACAAAACATTTATTATTAATATATTTATAATTGTAATAAATATTTATTATTAAAATAAAATTGAAATATTAATTAATTTATTAAAATTATAAATTATATTAATAATTTATTAGATGATTAAATATAAATAATTAAATATGTATGTTTAATAATATTGAAAAATATAATATTTTATATTAATATATTAATATTTTTTAAATATTTTTAAAAATAAAAATAAAATTTATTACCAATATAATAATATTAAGCTTGATTTAAGTTAATTTTTATATAAAAATTTTAAAAATAATTTAACTTTTAACTAGTCTTCGTTGTATAATAAAATATATGTTTATTACTTTATTATATAATGAAAATTTTTTAATTGTATTATTACTTTTTTTTTTCATTTTTGGATAAAATAATTTTTCTAACAATTAAGTTAACAAAGTATTTGGATAGACTATGGTGGTGGTTCACTCTATGTATGGTATGGAAAGTAACTAAGGATGGAGGTTTAAGATGATGTTTCAGCAAATTGATGGGTACCTAAATTATCAATCTGTGTTTTACTATGTTCAATATGGTACCTGCACTATCAATACGTGTTTTACTATAGTATTTGGTGTTAACACCATTAGTAAATTGTTAAACCAGCCTATAAAAATTCAATATGTAAATTTTTTTCCCGAATCATCAAATTCACATGAATAATATAACATTATATGAAAAATTAAATAAAATAATAAGAAAATTAAATTTAAAAAATAACTAAAAATATGGTTAATAAAAAAAAGTAAATACTAAACTAACTTTCATGAATAATAAAAAATAATATTTAAAAATAAATTAAAATAGTATTTTAAATGGAAAATCTTTGGAGAAGATGACCAATTTTTTGCTTATGTAAGTTTAGTATTTACTTATTTTTTATTAATTATATGTTTAGTTATTTATTTATTTTTAATTTAATTTAATTCTTTTTATTTTATTTATTTTTTTACATAATGTTATATTATCTATATGGATTTGATGATTTGGAAAAAAAATTTAAGTTTAACAAGTCATTAACAATGTTAACACCAGATACCATAATAAAATAAATATTGATAGTTCAGGCACCACATTGAATATTTTTTGAAAATATAGATACCATAATAAAATACATATTGATAATTCAGATACCATATTGAACATTTTATGAAAGTAAATATATCAGTTATTAAAATTGTAATTCAGGAAGGACCAATTTGAATAAAAAAAAATCTTATCCAAATCCTTGGGCATTCAGACAGGTATGGTCTAATATTGGTAACCAATAAATTATACAAGAAAAAGTTGGTGTGTTTCGAGGGTTGAATACAGAAGCAAGTAGAAAGCCACTTCAATTATACTATAATCACTAAGTGGAGCCCTAATTGTGCAAAGCTAAGCTGGCACTAATTTAGTGCACCACTAACTTCCATACCTTTTCATCTTAACCACTTTATTATTAACTTGGCCACTTTAAACATCATTTCATGGATTTTTATTTTTATCATATTTGCCAATTTAACTACTAATTTTTTTCAGTAGTTTGAGACTCAATTCGATTAATATTGATATTGTTGCTAGTGTAGGAGGACATAGATTTGAGTGCGCTGAAGTATATTGTCCTTTTTTTTTTGTGAATAAAAGAGATGAAAACATCAATTACATAAGACAACCATTGTCTTTATCTTTTTGTAATAAATCCAATACTTCCTTAGGGGCCTCATCAAGGATTTGTAGACTAGATTTCCAGCTTAAGCTAAGTTTAGCAAGACAATCTGCTACCAAATTTTGCCTTCTTGGAATGTGCTTGATCCTCCATATCCCTTCCGCCTTCATGATGCACTGAGTCCTTCTGAGCACAGTAATCCCGGAGTCTTCCATATTTAAGGCAGACAAGATTTAGGAGACTTCAAGATTATCAGTCAAGATAATGGCTCGTCCATATTTATGGCAGTTCTAAGCATTGTATCAAAAAGAGCAGATATGATATAATTCGGATTTTATAAAAAGATTTACTCACTTTTTGAAAAATATTTATTTATTCAATATTTTAAATTAAAAACAATAAATATCTAATTAATTTTACAATATAAGCACATGCTAAACATAATGTTCAATTAATATATGTAAGTTTAGTTTTAAAAATTGCCATGAATGATAATTAATTTTCTTTTTGTCCTTGCCAGTTGAGTCTTAACTCGATTGGTATAGGTATTATTGTCAATACAGGAGGATGTAGGTTCGAGTGTGTTGAAGCACATTATCCTCCCATTTATGGGTTGGGGAGGGGCTATGGGTAATTCTAGACATTGTGTCAAAAAGAATAATTATGATCAGAACCAAAAATGAGATTTTTCAAAAAAAAAATAAATTATTTTGTCCTCTATTTCACTTTTTATTTTTATTTTTATGTAAATTCATGTTAAACATTTTAAACTTAATTTTAATTCAATTATATATTTTAACTTTGACATGAATTCATTTTTTTTCTATTTTTTGTTGTTATATTTTAATTAATTTTCCATTAAAATCTTCTAAATAATGATAATTAATTTTAAATAAAAATAATGAATTCATGGGAATGTTAATATATAATTGAATTAAATATATTTTAAAATACTTAATTTTACTCAAAAGTCGTAGAATTTAATTCTATTGTACTTAAATATTATTTTAAAGTAATTAATTTTTTTTTTATTTTATAATAAAAAGTGAATGAAATAAATAGAAAATACATAAATATATTATAACAAGGTTATAATGAATTTTTATTTACAAATTTTTTATCCCAATTTAGTACCTAAAGTACTGATCGGTTATAGTTTTGGGTCCAATTTCTAACCAATAGGTTCTATGACTTTGATGATTTGAGGTTACATTTCGTTTAGCGCATTTGAGGTGGGTTGTGTTCAATCATTCAAGTGTTCTAAACGTACTCATTTATTTGGTTCTTTTGTTTCGATTGTTTTCAAACTCGGATTTCAATTATTCTATTTTCATTTTGTTGTTGGTTTGAGATTCAACCATGACTGCACAACTTATTTGTACCTAAAACAAAGTTGTAGCAGCAAAGATGGAGTGAAAATAAGAGGGTGAAAAAGATCAATACACTTTAAATTTCAAATTGAGACAAAAAAGTTTAAGTATTAAAGTGGGAAAACAGATATACTTTAGGGGCTAAATCATAAATTAACCCAATTTTAAATTATAAGATAAATGATTTTTTTTAAAGATATTTATTTGAAAGAAAAAAAATGATGTAATTTAACCCAAATTGGTGAAGAAAAAGTGGAAAAAGTAGGGGGCAAAGGCATTTATTTAAAATTGTCATAATGCTACAACTTCAATACATCCGCAAAAAAAGGGGCATTTTCCTAATTCCCTCCTTCTCCTTCTGTGGTTCTTCATTCCCTATTTAGATTCTAACTCATTATCCATTTATGATTTTTTATTGACACAAAACAACAAGAGGCCAACTCACGTTTCTCTTCTTCTTTTTTTTTTCATAATAATTTATTGGCTAAAAAGCGTTTTTTAAAAAGCAATTGAGTGTTTACTTTTTTTACTCAATTAGGTACTTGAATTGTCAAAATGCATCAAAAAGGCCTTTAATTTTTTTTAAAAAAGTAATTAAATCTCTGTTTCTTTTTTTTCACTCAATTGGGTCCTTTAATAGTTGACCATTAAAGATAATTGCCCCTAATTGTTTTTTTAGTTAAAACTATCATGTGCCACAACCATGGCGTGACATATGGCACAAAAATTATAAAAATAAAAATCAATAAAGTTATAAAAATTATTAAATTTTAATAAAAAATATTAAAAATTAGAATTTTTTTTATAAAAATCGTAAAAAAATAAAATATATAGAAATATATAAAAAATTTATAAAAATTTATAAATTTGTAAGAAAATTATAAAAAATGTAAAGAAATATAAAATTTGTAAAAAAAAAAATTTATAAAAATTATCATACCAAAAGAATCATTTTATAATTTCTCTATAACTTTTATTGATTTTTATTTTTATCATTTTTGGTCATATGTCACGCTGTGTTGCGACACGTGATGGCTTTAATTGAAAAAAAATGGGATTCGTTAACTTTAATAGTCAACGACTAAAGTTAATGGTTAAAGGGTCTTTTTATGCTTTTTATAATTTTTTTATGATTTTTATATAATATTATAATTTTTTTATCTTTTTATGATTTTTATATATATTTATAGTTTTTAATAAAATTTAAATATTTTTATTAAAAAAATTTATAATTTTTATTTATTTTTATTTATTATTTTTTTTTTTGCATGTCACGCCGTAGTTGTGACACGGGGGTGGCTTTAACTGAAAACAATTAGGAGCAGTTAACTTTAACGGTCAACTGTTAAAGTACCCAATTTAGTGAAAAAAAAACAGAGGCTTAATTGCTTTTTTTTGAAAAATCTTGAGGGCTTTTTCGATGCATTTTGGTAGTTCAAATGCCCAATTGAGTGCAAAAAAAAAAAAGTAGGGGCTTAATTGTATTTTTTAAAAGTTTGAGAGCCTTTTTGATGCATTTGAAAGTTCAAGTACCCAATTAAATGTAAAAAAAGTAAGGGCTTAATTGTTTTTTTTTTGAAGAAGTTTGAGGGCTTTTTATACCCTTAAGCCTAATTTATTTTGTCCTTCAATTTTATAATAAAAAATATTTTAGTTATTCATTTAATTTTTCACCTCTTTTTAACACTCGAACTTGCGCTTTTTATTAAATCACATCAAAATGGATGAAAAAAATTGACAAGCGTTAACTTTATTTATGTGGCATCCAATTAATTAATTTTTTCAATTAAAAAATCTAAAAAATATGATATTTTATTTTATTTTATTTTATTGTAAAAATAAATATATTATAATTTAAAAAAATAAAAAAATTATATATTTTTTCAAATTATTGTTTTTTTATTTCGTTTGGTAATTCAATGAAATTTAAGGAAACTCGAAAGGCGATTATGATGTAAGTAAAAAAAATAAATATTATGTAAAAAGTTTACATAAAAGATTGAATGAAGTTTTAGTTAAATTTGTATAGTTGAGGATTTTTACATTGGAATTTATTGATAAAAATATATGAATATGGAATGGAAACAAAACAAAACGTAGATTTGAGTTCCTCCGGAATTAATGAAGGGAAACCAAGTGAATATGATTGGTTTAAGCTAGCACAAAGAAGACCCTACTTATTTGGAATCTTAGACAACAACCCCATGCCCCCACCTTGCCTCGTCCCTCAACCAATCCTACATTATCATTAGCGTTGATTTCTCTGCTAAACTGGCGTCATGTGTGTGGGGTTTGCAGCCAATCTCATAAAAATCTATCACCATTTATTCCATCATATTATGTGCTGAAGGCTGGTTGCATCATGAATGAAGATAGCACCTAGCAAGCAAGGTAGGCAATTTTTTTTTTTTAACATTTAATATTATTGTCGTTTACAATTGTGCAATTAAAGTGACTAAATTGCTTTTATAAATGGAGTAATTTGTTCTTTTAACCCTAAAAAATGCAATAATGTTTTGGAAATTATCCAACTTTATGAGGGAGGTTTAGCTCAGCAAATATATGTTGAGAAAGAGGGTTATTTGGGTTGTCCATAATGATTGGTACATTATTATGGGAAAAATAAAATTGGTACGTTAATAATAATGTGACCTATATATATATATATGATAAAACAAGTAGATCAAAATGATTATTTAAGTGATATTATCATAATAAACTAGAAGTAAAAAGTTAATTGAGTCTTAGTTCGATTCTTATGAGTATTGTTACTAATGCATGAGGACCTATGGGCGCCTATTTATGAGTTGAGGAAGGACTTTGGATAGTTCTAAATATTATGTCAAAAAGAACAGATGTGATAACTGAGAAGAAAAAAATTTCCATATTATAACCATTCTTATATTATTTGCTCATGAAATACAAACCCTAAAAAAACAAGTGAAGCAATTTTAGAGCAAAAATGGAGGAAGTAGGAACATGGAGCACCGGGAAGAGAGGGAATTTCAATTTGGGTGTGCATGAAATGGTGATTTGGGCAACAGAGGCCCATAGCTATGGCAATGTTCCTTTTTCAGCTTTCAAGAACTGCACTTTGAATAATATTTGATAATACTTTTTAGGTTTTTTTTTATAAAAGTTTTACCATTACAAATAAAATACATATATAGTGTAAATATAAAATTATGTTTAAGTAATTACAACATAAAATCAGGTCAATATAAAACACAATAGATTAACGAAAAATCGGATAAAACCCATATATGACATACACATGATGAGACTGGAGACTCACACATTGTAATTACGCATGATAAGCCTCGAATCTAATTGCTTAAAGACAAAATGTTAAAGTTTAGTTTAACAAAATTTTGGCATCCACTCTATTCTACTTTACTTCATCAATTTTAAAGCTAGCTATTAAATAGTTGGATGCAATACATATTATCATCCATCTCAAAGTTAACAATAGTTGGAGAGTGGCCTTGTTAGCTTGTCTTGTTGTTCTGGTAATGCTATAGAATGCAGAAAGGTCATCTTCCATCTGTTTAGCTTTTTGATGACTTGAAGTGAATCCCCTCCAACCAAGCGTTATCCTGTGTAGGCCCATATTTGCAGCAAAATCCTATGCATGTGCTGCTGCTGCCGCCCTGCAACACTATCTCCACCTTTTATCACACCTCATCCCTCAACAAAATCCTCACGCCTCCTAACGACTAAACTACTCAAAAAAATGTCATCTTCTAATGGCTAATTAAAGTGGTAATTTGTTAGGTAAGATGATGGTGTAGTTCCATGCTCCAACGATTTTGTATCCCAATCTTATAGCAGAGTCTTGGTCCAAGTGCTAGTGATTCTCTTGTTATTTTCATTTCAATGAAACCATAATAAACATGACTGTGAGAGTTGTCTAGTTAATATCCAACCAATATATTTAGATTCGAATATGGGGGCTTGTTTGTAACCCCAACCTTATTTCCCAAAATCTTGAAAAGGGCCCATTTTAACACTAAACTTTACAAGAGCCTATTGGGCCAGACAGACTGGTATACTGGCTAATGTTTTATCTAGAATGGTTAATAGTGCAATTGAGCCTAGACATGTTAAGGGAATTAAAATTAGTGAAAACTGTCCTGTGTTGTCACACTTGTTTTTTTGCAAATGATTCACTCTTCTTTTTGCCTGCTGACCCTAACAATGCCAGTGTTTTAAAGTCCATTCTTGACAGATATTGTGGAGGTTCTGGGTAGAGTGTGAATTTGGCTAAATCAAGTGGCAAATACTTCTGAATTGAATAGGAATGGGATGGTACAAGGAATTGTTGAAGCAAAGAATGCTGGGTCATACTTAGGGGTTCCAAGTTTTTGGGGGAAAGAATAAGGGTATGGCAATGAGCTTTATTAAGGAGAGAATTTTGAACAAACTAAAACCATGGAAGAAGAACCTGTTGTCACAAGGAGGAAGGTATGTTTTGATTAGAGTTGTTGCTTGCGCATGCCTTAATTACTGATGCTATGTTTTAAACTGCCAAAGAAGCTTTGCAACGAAATTAATGCTGCAATTGCTAGTTTTTGGTCGAGGTAGAAACATGATGAGCGAAAAATTCATTGTGTGAGTTAGCTCTGTTTAACCAAGTTGAAAGGTGTAGGGGGTATGGGTTGTTGCTTTACTAGCTAAACAAAGTCGGAGGATTTTGATAAATCCAAAGGCCGTATGGGCTAGGTATTTTCCCAAAGAATCTAGCATGGACGCAAGGAAAGGGGGAAGGCCTTTTTGGGGATGGGCAAGTATTTTAGAGGGAAGGAATTTTATTAAAGATAAGGTGCAATGGCAAGTCATTGATGGTTCTAAAGTTAGATTATGGGATGATAATTGGGTTAATGGAGAGAGGTGTTATAGAATGGGTAACTAGGAGCAACAAGTAGATTTGTTCATGGGTCGGGACATTCGAAAAGTGAAAAGATTTAAATAAAAATATAGACTTGGAAAAATGAGATTAGGTAAAAAAAATAAAGTTTGTTTAGGAAACAGGCTAGGCCTCGAGTAAAGTTTTTTTTGCCAGAGCTTAGCCCAACCCGAATTTGCTTTTTTTTAAAATGTTTTATTTCTATTTTCTTGTTGTTTTCTAACTATTATGTTGCTATCATTTTGTTGTTATTATTTGGATCTTGTATAACTCTTATTTTATTATTAATTTTGTTACTATTTTAGAGGCATTTGTTTATTAAGTTGCAGCTATTTTAGTATTATTTAAGTTTACATAATTTTTTTTAAAAAATTTATTTTTAATTTGTTGGGAAACATTTATTTTAATATTTTTAGTATTTTGGATGTATTATATTTTTTCAATATATATATATATAATTAATACAAGTGGACCGGGTTCAAATTTTAATATTTTTATCCCGATCAAATTTGGGCAAAATTTTAGACCTATTTTTTACCCGAACCTTAACAAATAAACTTAAGATTTTGATTCAACCTGATCCCGTCCATGAACACCTCTGACAACAACTCGCAATGATGTTTCTGAGATATGGGATCAACATAACTTTTAGGTGAAAGATTCAACCCTAATTAAGATTACGAGAATTAAGGGAAATTAACAAGGCTGTGAATTGAAAAAAAGTTTAATACTCCATACATACATAATTGCTTCACTCAAGAAATTAAAACGTTGAATATCAATAAAAATTAGAAAATTAAACCCCCCAAAAAAAATAACTTTACATTTTCAACCCAAGAACTTCAATTCTATAAATTTTAAGCTTGACCAAGTCCATACAATTTTTTTTTTTAAAATTTTTTTGGCACAGACGATCCTAGACGAAGATGTAAATCAAGACCTAATCCATTATCAATCTTAGGTCCACCATCATCTCCAGTGAACCGCCTCACTACCGAAAAAACTCCGGCATGATCCCCGATATCACCTGACATGGCGGCTGCCATGCTCTTCCTTCCTTCTCCTGTATATAAACGCCGTCCATGCCCAGAACCAGTCCCACAATGGTGCGTGCTACCTTGCAACATATACGATGGGGCTGGTCCTCCTCCTCCTCCTCCTCCTCCATGTGACATGTAAAAAGCAGAATGATACAGTGGCGGCGGTGCAGCGGCTGGTAACACCGCCGCAGCAAGGAGGTGCGGCGGAGGTGTAAAAGGCGATATCATGGAATTCCGAGTAGCAGCAGCCTGCATTTGAGCACGCTTTAGTAACTGCCTTTCCTTCTTGTGAGCATTTTGGTGACCTCCTAGGGCTTGAGAGTTTGCGAACTCCCTGCAACAGTATTGACACTCGTATTTACGGTCAAGCTCCGGCGATCCTCCGGCTGGTGGTGCTTTGTTTGATCCTTTGATATTGAACCCAAACAACTTCAAGGGTTTTGAGTGAAAATCAATATCAGCCATGGCAGATTGTAGAATAGCAAATCAAGAAATTGCTATCTGTGTTTCATGAGCTAATAATATTGTTATATAAGGTAATTTACTTGAGAGTGAGTGAAGACAGGCAAGAAAAAGGAGAGTTGGTTGCGAAAATGATCCTCAAGAAATAACAAATTAGCAAGTTTTGGCCATGAAAAATGCCCTCAGAGCAAGAAAACTATTCTTATAAATTTATTAACCCCATGCAATCTCTTTAAAAAAGAGTATGTTCTAAGCTTAAAAAGTAGAGGATAGAAGGGAAGTTTTTGGGTTTTGAGTATCGATATTCGAGATATTTAAGTCTCATAATTGCGCTCATCATATTAATTTATTTGTATTGTAATAGTTCGATTATCCAATTATACTATAATAGTGTAGCGAAGTATTATTTTTTACACATATTTTAAACATTCACATGATTCGGTAAAGAAATAGAAATTTTTTTACTTATTTAGAGTGCATCTTATTATTATTATTATTTACAAATTTTACTCATTCTTTTAATTTTAAGTTTAAATTCGTGCTAATTAATTTTATTTTATATTTAATTATTTTAAAACATATAAATTTTCATTATATTATTAACACTTTCAAAACATTAAAAAGAAGTCACATCTTAATTCATCCATGAATAATTTCTTGAGAAAGAATTATATGATTATAATTATTATTTCCCACATGGAAAACTCCATGATGCACGTGTAATCACTATGTTCTTCGACCTTAATTTCTTAATCTAACATCACAATCAATATCATACATACTTTAAATGTGTTAGGTTAGAATTAAATTAATGATAATAGAGAAATAAATTACTAAAATTAGCTATTATTTTTTAAAAGATAAATAAATAAAAAATCGGTGGTATTTAACATTTACTTTGTTATATAAAAAATATAGAACCAGATCGAATATCTGACCCGATATTTGACCTCTCGTCATCATTTAATTCATCTGTTTTTTAATTTTTTTTAATTAAGGATACGTCTGCTCATCACGTTTTACTCACCACATGTTATCTTTAGATAGAATAATATGTCACCACGAATAATATCTAATTATCGCTAATATATTATATCAGTGAACCGTAGGAAAAAACGTAATTAAATAGAAAACTGAAGATTAATGTATGTAGAGTGAGGGCAGGGACATGGTGACGCATAATGGATTATAATTAAGAAGATGTTAGCGTGATTGACGTAGAAATCCAAGGTTATTTTAATGACGGCAAGATCTTCACGAATCTTACTAACCACCACAATTTGGGGGAAGTTTAAACTAAAACCTTCTTTCTCTTTCCAAATCCATCATCACCTTAATTTCCCCCACTTTAAGTCATCAACGCCTTAAATTATTGGACTTGTCTCATCTTCACCATCTTAATTTTCATACTTATTCTTTGGTGTATATAATTATTTTTATTTTATATTTAGTGAATAATTTATTATTATTAAATTATTTGTCTCACCTTTATAAAACTTTTTTTTATTGTTAGTATATATATTCATCTTCACACGTAAATAAATAAATTTATATTTGAATTATTAATTGTAGGTGTTGACCTCGCAACTCACATCATCGGTTCAAATCGTAAGAATTATTTATGTTTTGTGAGTTGTACTGAGAAAAATATATTAGTGCATAAATTTACACACCAATGTTTTTACTTTTCTTCTTTAAGAATATTTTTAATCGTTGGACACAATATAATTTATTGTCAATTTACAGATTTTATATCGACAGTGTATCAAATACAAATGCATAATAAATACTAGTCTTTTGACATATCCAATGTGTGGGTGGAAAATAACGCTAAAATAAAATTTTATTCGACAATTATGATTTATAAAAATAATAATTCTTGATAATAAGGTAATAAAAATTTATATTGTTGTTGTTTCTGAAATTATAACTATATCAACATTTCCAATCAAAACCAATCATTATAAGCATTGAATTGAATAATTAACTTAACAACTAACTATAAATAACTAAACTCAAATTAATAAACTAACTATAAGAATAAATATGGAGAAAAACTCATACATTTACATGTTACTTGAACTTGGGATCTCGAAGTTTTTAAGGCCTCGATTTTGATATCTTTGCTAATGTAATTATTTTATTTTAAGAAACCTTAAAAACTTTCTTTTTTTCTCCAAATTGTTTGTTTATTCTCTTTTGTTTTGCCCAGCAGCTCCCACCAACTCTCTCTTTCTTTATTCTTCTCATTCAATTTTCGTGTCTTCTCTTTTTTTAGTATGCAACTCTATTTTGTGGGTATCTTTGTTGCCTTCACAAATTGTGATGGACAGATGATGATGTCTATCGTCGTTGAAACTCTACCGACCACCAACAATTTCTCTTGGAAAGTGGGTGGTTCTTCGTCGGCTTCTTAACATGTTTCTATTTTGAGAGTATTTCAGAATAATAAACAATTTCACGAGTTGATTTGGACCCATGTTGTCTTAAGTTTTATATATATATATATATATATATATTCAACTGTTTAATAAGTCTTCACTTTTAGAAGTTTTTGTCTCCTCTTGTTTCATGTTTTTTAGTCTTGCTTTTGCAAGTGATTTTAGGAATGGCTTGTCGTCATCCTCTTCAGTTTGGTGGATACTCGATTCTTTTGCCCATTTTTGTTCGCCACTTTGGACTATCTGAGGTTGATTTGTTTATCATTTTAAGTGCTTACAATCACTCCATATATGTCGTGCTTCAGTTATGATGGATAAATTTCGAGTCAACATTTTTTTTTCCCTTTTTGATAAAAAAGTGAGTAGTTAATTATATTGATTTTTGGATAAAAATAGTAATATGGAAAAGTAGTTTTTTTTTTCGAAATTGATTTTATGTATTTTTCTTGACTAAGTTGGTGCCTAGTTAACTCGTGATACCAACGCAATTAAGAGTTTTATAATAATACTCGATTATGGCTCACCCATGATGTAGGTGAAAAAAATTATGTAATAAATATATTTATTAAAAGTTTATATAAAAAACTATTATAAGCAGTTTTGATTTCCAACTACAATGGTAGTTGTAGCTTGAGGCATAGTTGGAATAAGTTGAAACTTGTCTTATTTGTATTATTAATCTTTTGATTTAAAACGTGTAGGGCTTTACATTTATGATCTCTAAGAATTATCTTGGCCCATCTATGATGTTCAAGTGTGAATAATCAAATCACAAAGGATCAAATCAAAGTCTTTTAATGCAAAGTTCCTTGTTTAAGAAGATCAAGTCACACTAACTTTGGAATATCTTGAAGATATTAATTTTTCTCGTAACTTTTATGAGGATAATTGAAAACCTCTTTGTACATGGGAATGATTATGATTTATTTGTATATAAGCAAGCCAAAACTATTATATGTGATCAACTTGTGCTAGGTAGAAGATTGCGAGAGTGAGCACTTATCATTGTTCATATAGTAACCAATATTTAAACTCAAGTGAGTCACTTAGTTTACAACAAAACTTGAAAGGGGAATGTCTTAGTGAAGTGTAACAACCCTCACCCGACCCAATCACTAGGTTCAAGCTGTAGGATGCTATATTTATTACCGGAGTGACCTCAGACAATTTTACAACATTCAACTAATAACATATGCAAATAAGTATCATACACATTCTAAATATGCAACACAATAATTTTCAAGTCCCATACGAGCTTACGAAAGCTCTTTTGTTAACTCAAGCATGAATTAGGGCCAAATTGTAAAGTTTTGAAATTCTCAGACCAACGTTGCGACTTCATAATCTCCACGTCTTGACATTGTTATCTCAGTGAGTTACGTCACGACTGTTGCAAAAAACCCAATTTGAAAACGGTTTTCTTGCACAGCGAAAACCTAAAATTTTAAAAATTGACCCGGTTATGATATTTATAGTAATAAACCTTAACCAAATTCGTACCTGTGTTTTCGGCTTAAGGGACGTTCGTTGTTCCTGACTTTTAACCAAACGATCTTCTCTGATGTTCTCTTACCACGAACTGTTTTAAATGTGGGCTTGAACGAATTGAATCGAAACATAGAACTAGAAAAAGTTCTCTCTCCTTTTGGGGTGAAAACAAAAATTCTCTCTTCTTAATAGAAACCGGTAGAAGTGTTATTCCGAAAAATATATATATAATAGTTGAGAATAAATTCTCTTTATATTTTGACAGAATAACAAACTCTCAAAGTTGCATTAATAGCTCTACTGGTGTCATCTATTTATAGGAAGAAAAGGTAGAACCCTTGTTGAGTTGTAGTGGTTTATTTTAAATATAAAATCATCCTACTTAGAATAAGACTAGGGTGGACGGCAAACCCTAGTAATTGCCTACTAGGGTTGCCACCCCCTTCATGTCCATGAGGGGTTTTTGAGCCTCTCTCACATCGGGTCCAATTACGAGTACTTCTTGGGCCTTTTTAACCCAATACTCTGTAATGTGATCCAACCAGATTCAATTTTTATATTTCTCAAAATAAAATTTAATATTTATATATAAAATAATTTTCTCATCTCTATTTTATCTCTAGCAAAATTTTGATGATTTTACCCATGGTAAAACTTTAACGATTTTGCCCCTGGCAAAATTTCGAGAAAATATGTTTAATATTTCACAACTCAACATGTTCACTATGACTGAATGGTTTATTTTCATTTTTGGGCTTCAAAACAATCCAAAAACAAAAATTCATTCTTCCGGTTATTTTTTAAGTAATCCATATAGGATAAGAAATGAATCATTTTCATTTCTATTTCCATTTTTGGAAACTTACATTCAGTTCCAAATGATTTCATTTCTCCATTTCGAAGAAAAACATAATCATTCCTAAATGTTTTTCATTTCTTTTTTCCTATCCATTCCGTTCATTTTTATTCAAACACGCAATTCATTTCTGGTTTCAATGAGCTAACGAATGGACCGGTTGGACGTATGTAGTTGAGACTCAAATAATTTATAATTAAGTTTTTACTTTTTGCCTATTAATTATAAACTCATTTAGTCATGAAGTCATTCCATTATAGTATCGTGACTAAGCTTTCCCCAACGACATACCATTACGAAAGTAACTACTTAACGCTCGTCTAATGATATTGTCATAAGTGTGTTACCCTCACAGGATATCCTTAATCTCTTTAGAATAATATTTGTTCTCCCAATATGATCCTATTTTATCTCATGGTAAACACTACATTTTCCTTCATGAAAAATCAATCACTATCAAATAGTGATCAAGTCATCCATCACAAAGACGAACGACCCGTGGCCACGTTTACCTTTCATCAACCATGTGATGCCAATGAGATGATATCATTTACCCATGTTTTGGGCTATGAATTCCACTGTTGTGAATGACGCTACATATTACAAAAGTCGTACACCCAACGCACCAACTTTTAGTTCTTTATCTATTTGAACTCAGGCTTTTACTTACATCAATGTGTACAAGTCACGCATATATAGTCTACCATCCACTTAGGATTTAGGTATGCCACACTATGAACGTCACAAGTGAATAAATCCATAAACGGATTCAGGATCTATTCTGCTTAGGTCCTGTCCGATGTACAGTCAATCCAATCAGTCACATTTATGTCTTTATCTTTTAAGAGTCATTCACTCCGATGTCCAAGACAATGAATCTCTCCAATTGGACTTGATAAACGACATATTAGTCTTTTAATCGGTTTGCTCATTTCCAATTAGACTAAGGACATGTAATCAATGAATTGGTTTTATTAACCAATCTGTTCGAAAAAATTACAAGTTTACAAACGAATGTATGCCACTCTGGGCACTGGATTTGACAACGACGTCACTCACTGTCGGACCATGTCTCGATGTCGGGGACTCAAGGTCGTAACGTTGCCCTATTCTGGAAACTTTCAAATTGTTACCTATTTCAAGTCATCAACCAAACATATTTGAACTTTCATTTAAGCTTGTTAACTTCAAATTCACATCAATTAACCAATTTAAACAAAACACATCATTAACTAACTAGACCAAATCACCAACTACCACATTTTACAATTCATTATTTACAAAACTTAAACGCCTATTCAACTTCAACATTCCAAGTCCTAATTCTATCATTACATGATTATATGCTTCATTTAACAACTTAATGTATTTAACTTTGAATAATCTAGGTCCATAAGTACAATTGGCATTCATCATAATCAAATTAAAGATCAACTTAGCCAAATGACAAACTAGCAAATGCACACATAACATTACCAAAACTACATCCTTGATACATACATTATGTTAACAATTCAAATGATATATTGATCTTATATACATGCCAAAACATTGAAACAAAAATGAGCATAACTCTACCGATTTGATGATAGTGTGAGCTTCAATTCGATTTGAGAGTTCTACAAGGTGACGATCTACAAGGGAAGAAAACAACTAGAGTAAGTATATAAAATGCTTAGTAAGTTCAATTGGAAGATACTATATTTACCTTGTTCTTATTTAAGCATAAAGGCAAACCTTAGTTTGACATAATTTTGGCTAGTATAAGGCATTTAAACATCAATAAGGTAAGCTTATAACAATGTCCAATATTATCAAATGCTACATGTAACTTAAACATACCAAGATATATAAGTTTCTTTTACTTATCACTATGGCATATTTAACTAAAAAATCATAAATCTATATCATGTTGGAACAAACGTGTTTGTAAAACGCAACAGAAAATATGTTTAAGGAGAAACCAGAGTTTTAATTTTTTTTTTTCAAAACAAGAACTTGGATGTGATATCTAAAGTAATAAGCACTTAATCAAAACTGTACATTTTTTATTCGTCTAGAATGAATGCTTCGACTGAGTAGTCTTCTCCGCTATCCTCAAGCTTACGTCTATCGAGTGTGGGCTCGTTTCAAATTAGAAAAATTTTCATAAAAATTACCCAATATTGGGTAATTTTGTAATTTCTCTAAACTTTTGGACCAAGTTGTAAATAAAAAAATATCTCTAGAAATCTTTTGAAACAATTTCTTCAGAGAATTTTCTCTTTACAACTTTCTCTTGAATTCAAGTATGTGAAAAATAATAACTCGTGCCTCTCTTTATATAGGGAGAGTTTAGAGAATTCAACTATAAATTAAACTTAATCACTTTAATATTAAATTTAATCTAATATTAATGCTACAAAGATATGTATTAAATTAAATTTATTAAAATAATATTAATTTTGGAATAGTTAATCTGAAATCAAATTATACAGTAGAGTCCCAAGAGGAGTATAATTCTTCCACTACTCAACTACTAAAGAACCACCGTCATCGACCATCCGCCGGCCACTGGAATACCGCCGACACTGTCATGTCCGATGGTGCAACCGCAAGTGCGACACCCTTACGACACCCCGAGCCGATTCGACAATTATCAGTTCAGCCTGGGTCGATGACGACCCGACTGGTTCGGTCTTGCCACCGATTGCACCGTCGGTCCAGTTTCACATACCAGACCCGATTCAACCAATTTTTGGGTCTCGGTCTAGGTTTTGTGTTCTCGAGCCTAATTTTTGATCTCAGGTCCAATTGTCAAGTTCAATTACCCATTGGGTCAATTGTCTAACTTGAAAATTAATTTCTAAAAATATCATATTAATTTTAATTAATTTCATTAATTTAATTTTACTTGATCAAGATTAATTTTCCCAAAAATCATTTAGATTTTCCAAATTAATGTTTCAAGAAAATTCTTTAATCAAATTCTCTCGTTGAACAATTCTCACGATTGCCTAATTTAATACCACATCGTATAAATCAACTCAATTAAATTATTTCCAAAGTCGTAAAATTTTCTTCTGATTTAAATACAGTCCAATGGAGCTTTTGTTAAGCTAGCGAAGAGACCAATCAGACACATACAATTAGGCTCTAGTAATTGTAATTATATCCAGAAGCATCATTCCGATAATTTACAATTTACTTAATCATGGAGTCAATGCACAAAAAGTACCATGATTGAAAACTCCTTATTGTATACTCTTTACGAAAGTATTTCATCCAATTGCTTTGTCCAATGACCTCGTCATGAGTGTGTTAGCCTTATATGATATCATTGATTACTTTCAGTTAAATACGTTCACTCAATATAATACTATTTTATCTCATTATCACTATTGTGTCTTCTTAATTATTAATATGATCACTATCAACAAATGATTGTGATAAATAGCATGTTCGAGAACAAGCAACTCGTGGTCACGTTCCATATTTATCAATCCACACAATACCAATGAGAGGATATCGTTAACTCTTTAATTGAGCTATGAATTTCATTGTTGCTAGTAAAGTCATGCCATACACAAGTCATGTACCCAACAAACTGGCTATGGGCTCGATACTCTTTAGAGCATAAGCCTCCACTTATATTGTAACAGCCCGATTTTGACCCTAATTGGAACAGTGGTTTCGGGACCACAAATCCGAGTCTGAAAAATAATTTAAAATTATTTTTAGTGTTTATTATGTGTGAATTTGCTTGTGTTAAATTTTCGTGTTTTAATTTCGTCGTTTAAGTGTCCAATTAAATAAAAGGACTTAATTGCATAAAATGTGAAATTTGCTAATTAATGTGTAAGTGGAAATTTGCTAATGGCTTTTTAATATTAGGTCCTTAAAGGGCAAATAGCCCATTTTAGCTATAGTGGACGGCATATGTCTAAAATGACCTTAATTTATATGTTATAATTATTAAATGTAAAAGGTTAAATAAGTAAATTAATAATAAACTAATATATGTTATAATAAAACAAAAACAAGTCATGTTATCATCTTTTACTTAGCCGAATTTAAGCAAAAGAAAAAGAAACAAAACCTAGCAACATTCGGCCATTGATTGAGCTTGATTCAAGGTGAGTTTTAGCTCGGTTTTTGATAATTTTTATGTTTTTGAGATCGTTGCTTTGAGTACTATCCGATCCATGCTAGAATTTTGATTTTGATGATGATTTTGTGTTTTGTAATTGATGATAGCTTGTATTTTTGTTTTTTGATGATGAAATATGAAATATGTGTATTAGATTAACATGTTTTGTCTTTGAATTTTTGATGAATTTGAGTAATTTGGACTAAATTGCAAAAATAAATTTTTGAGGGACTAAAATGTGAAATAAATAAAATGTGTGGACTTGTATGAAGACTATGAATATTCGGCCCTAGCATAGTGTGTTCAAATTTTGTGTATTTTGTGTTTTGTGCAATAGGGACTAAATTGTAAAAAGTGTGAAATGTCAGGGGCAAAATGGTAACTTGCCCATTTATGTGTTTTTAGACTAAATTGAATAGAATGGTGTTTAAATAAGTTTAATTTGAATATGTTTAGATCAAGAACCAAAGAAAACGGATTTGGACCGGGGAAAAATAAAAGTAGTCGATTAGTCGATTTTACCGTCCGTCGACGTCCGAGGTAAGTCAATAAGCATTTAAATGTTGTTATAATTATTAATATATATTGCTATGTGATAACTTGAATTATTTGATTAAAATTATGCCTTAGCCGAATGTGAAATTGAGAATTGACTATGTTCCGAGATTGATTCGATCGAGATCCGATGTCCGAAAGCCCCGTACAAACTCTAGGAATAGTTAGGATACATATGTCATGACATAGGATATCCGATATGTGTTATCGTGTAAGACCACATCTGGGACATTGGCATCGACTTGTGTTTACGTGTAAGACCATGTCTGGGACATTGGCATCGTATTTGATTCGTGTAAGACCACATGCGGGACAAAGGGCATCGATATGTGATTACATGTAAGACCACGTCTGGGACGTTGGCATTGTACCAGCTTCCTACTATCCGCGTATCCTTTTTAATTCCGAACGGTTCAACGGGCATTGTTAAGTGAAGATTCAATGTGAAAATCGAATTAAAAGGGCTCAGGTATGTATTTCAACTGTGTTATGAAATAAGGTAAGTTGATTGTTTATTTGATCAAATAAATGCTAAAGTATTAAATATAATCTATGCATAAGCATACTAATTATGTATATTCGGCCAAATGTGTTTTATGTGATCTTAACAATGAAAATGATATATGTTCAAGTGAATTTGTACAAATAGCATATGATATGAGTATACAAGATTTAAATGATAAGCTTATATTTGTGGATATGTATATTTTGTATTGTTAACTTGGTGTTAAATATGTAATAGTTGATATTTAGTTTGCTTATGACTTACTAAGCTTAAATAGCTTACTCTGTGTATTTTTGTCTATCTCTGTTTTATAGATTTTGGATTCAAGTTACGAGCTCGGGATCGTCAAAGAAGACTTATCACACTATCGACGAGTTTCCTTTGGTATTTTACTAAGTTGATTTTGAATATATGGCATGTATAGCATAATAGAAAGTGGATTGTGGATAAAGTACTTTTGAATGTAAATAATTGCCATGCGAAAATGGCTTATCTTCTTTTGATTTAGTTTGGTATCTATGTTTATGGTTTGTAATGGTCATTAAAGATGAGTTGATATTTATGCATATTTGGTATGGCATAAGTTTATAATAGGTAAGCAATTGTGATGTTTATATCTTGGACATATTGAATTTGGTTGGGTGATTAGTACATGTATACTTATTATGTTTTGTGTGATGGATTGATTTAGTTATAAAATGAACTAAAACCGAATGTATACTTATATATATTTTGGTTGATGTTAAGTGAAATGTATGTGCATACAGTTTTAGTAAGTATATATATACTTGTATGGTGTGATTTGATTTTGGTGATATAAATGTACGAATATAATAAATAGGTATGAGGATTTGTTTAGTCATTAAGTCTTTAATAAGTTGGTTTAAATTGATGATGTTAACTATGCATATTCGGTTATGGTATGTACTTGTGATAGATAATTAATTGTGATGCGAATGGATTTGGTTTTATGTTTAGGTTATGAAATTTGGTATTGGTAAATGGTAAGAATTCGAATAGGAAATCATGTATGTATGTATGTATAAATGTATTCGGTTATACTTGATTAAAATATATAATTGTTGTTAATGATTTGTTCTTTATGAGATAGTTATGAGATTATAGAAATAATGTTTAAACAAAACCATGGCAAGTGAATTAGGTATGTATGGATTAATAAAGTTTATGAGTAGAGACTTGGGATGAATTAAGATGATTAAGCATTTGGTAAGTTTGGTATTTGTTTAGTAAATGAACTTGAATTATTGGATGTCTTATTGCATGATAGGTATAAGATGATTATATGTTCGAACATATATAGATTATTATGATTCAGTTGTAACAGAAAAATATACAACTATATTTTATTTGAATGATTCAGGATACATATACGAATTTTGATTTGAATACTAGGTATGTGAATTTGGTATGTTATGTATTGATCACTTTCATTCATAGATGTAAAATGTGGTTACAGAAACATGTGACATGTGTGAGATATATATTAATATCATTGTTATACTTATTTTAGATGTAATGTGATATGTTTTAAAAAAGAAAAAAAAAATAATATGCCAGTTCTGAGTTGTGTCTTTTTCGGTAATGCCTCGTAACCCTAGTCCGGCGACGGATACGGCTTAGGGGTGTTACATATATCAAAGCACATGAGTTACATACGCATAGTCAGTGCCTAACTCAGGATTTAGGTAAACCACACCATGAACATCATAAGTGAATTAATTCACAAACGGGTTCAGAATTAATTCATCTCGGGTCCAGTCCAATATATCATTCTTTCAATGAATACATTTATGTCTTTATCCGTGGAGTCAACTGCTCCGATATCCAAGACTAGCCATCTCCCTAATTGGAATTGTAGACAACATAATAATCCTTCTAAGTGTTTGAATCAAACGCTCACTTTGATTCTTTTATGGGATCACGGACTAGTTTAAATTATCTACTAATGTAAGTTGTTTTTCTTGCAATGTAAATGTTCTTACAGTGCCACTTATCAACAGTTTGAACTTAGACAATCAATGAGCTAATATTTGTTTGTCACAATTTCACTATGCATGCAAAACATGAAAGACAGAAACACACAAGATATAATAGTGAAATTTATTAAGGTAGTTTTTCAAACCCTAAACCTAATTTGAAGATTTTGAGTAAAGAGATTTTTAATTATCTGATCTCTGTCTCTGCTGCTATATTTTATTTTTTGTTTTCTATCCTACTGCTCGTTATTCTGTCTGTTTACTTCGTTGAGAAGGAGAATTTTTTTTAAAGCTATCTGCTTAGTGGCAATAGCGGATTTGCGGTCGCATATCGTGAATTAGCATCGCATCACCGCTATTTGAAACTCGACTTGCTATTAATTTTGGATATTTATTACAGACTTCAAATGGAAGGATTAAGCATAGCAGATGCTAATTTGGTGATGTATTTACACCCATCAAAGAGTAGGAACGTGTCTCAGTTGATTCTCCGTGAGCTTGGCTCTTTGCTATTCAAGTTAGTTCTTTTACTTTCACTTAAATTTAATTTTTCATATAACTCAAAACTCTGCTTTTGTTTATTATTTTTCTTCACCAAAAGTCGCTTTTGTGTTGATATTGCTTTTGATTTAAATAAAGTATACCTTAACTTAGTTTGGTCTGCTTTTCTAGTTTAGCTGAAAATTTAATTTCGATGATGAAGCTAATGATATCGTGGCTCTTTTTAAACAAAAGGAGAAGTTTATTATCGTTGAGAATATAAGCTTTTAAACAGTGAATTTAAGCGCAATGTCGGATCTAGTAGTGTGATTCTTTTGACTCAGTTGGGATCAATACTAAATCAATAGGTTTTGTAATGATGCACTTCACTTGTAATGTTGATTATAAGAATGAAATGATGTGCGAATATTTGCTTCCTTTTGTCCTGTTTCTAATATGAAGTGATTCTGTTTCTTGCAGTTCAATGAAACATTTGATGGTGTTTTATTGGCCTATGATGTCAATATTCGGATAAACAGTGAAAATTCTTTCTGGTGTTCATCCTTATTTTGGTCTTAGACTAAAAGCAAATCTCCTACTTTTTTCACCAAAGCCGGATATGCTCTTAGGTACCATTTTTTCATGATATTTCAAAGTTATTTATTTAGTTTTTTTTTCTTGTAGTGGATATCACATCTGCTGGTATGTATTTATGGATCTGCATGCCTAAGATGTTGTCTAAACTAATTTTCTTTGCCACATTCGGAGGGGAAGGTAGTGAAGCTTTCTCAAGAACCTATTCATGTTATTGTTCTCGGTTTCTCAAATGCCCGCCATCATAACAAAATTGAAAACATTCGTGGAGAATTTAAATATAGAACCGTAACACTTTTCTACCTTGTTCTTAATTTTTTTATTTTCTTTGTGTGTTGGGTATGTGTATATGGCAAGAGACTACATGTATTACTGTAGTAACTTTAGTGTCTTATTGTATCATAGAAAGACAAAGAGGAACTATTTGCCAGCAAATCCCACAAGTGACATGTCATAAAGGTTAGAACCATGATCCGATTTTTAGTCAATAGGTGACAATTTCCTTCCAAAAGAAACTATCCTTTTAATTTTAGGAATGGAATATGTTTTTCATTGTTGTATTGTTCTGGTTACCATCAATAGTTAATTGTAAGCTGATCGCTGTGAATTAGAGCTTTAAAATTTATAAAAAAGAATGATCAAACCTGGAAACTAACTCTGACAACGATTGAGGCAAGTGCACCTATAGAACAGTAGTATAGCTTAGGCAAGACCGGATTATCGAACCCAAAGGAACTAAAAGTACTAATACTAACTTTATTTTTATTATTTAGCCTAAAATAAGTGAAGTTGTTTATTAATCTAAATTAATTAACTACTAAACTAAAGACTCTAAGACAAAGAAGAATGAATTTGGAAAATAACTTGGGAAAAACTCAGTTGATTTAGACGATACCCTAGGAAGAATCCACCTAGACTTCACTTGTTATCTAACACTGAACTATACGATTTATTCACTTAGTTTGATCCGTATGACTCCCTAACGTATATTAAACCCTCCCTCGAGGCGAATAACGTCTAACCCTAGGTTAATTAGTGGAACTCTCGTTCTCTTATAATAACCCCTTAGAATAGCAGTAAATCGATCTGTGGACTCCCATATTAGGTTTCACCCTAATCCGGCAAAATCTCGTCACCCTATCTCTAGGCGTGCGATCAACTCCGCTTAATTATGTTGGATCTACTCTTAGGCAGGGTCTATTCCTCCTCCACCTAAGCACATTAAATTTGGATTAAGCTCACATAATTAAGAACAAACTAAGTTATTATCATATAATTCAAAAAGTCAACTAACAAGATTCATCATAGGTTTCATCCCCTTCAGGTATCCGAAGGGTTTAGTTCATAACAATAAAGGAAAACATCTCAAGAGAAAAGATAAAACAAAACATAAGAAATCCCTAAAACCCCCTGAAGGAATTGAAGAGGAGATCCTCCGTCTTGAGTATAATTCTGGCTTCTTGAGATGGATCAACTGGCTATCCCTGAGTGAATCCCCACAAATCTGCCTTCTCTGGCCTAGCACGACGCCCCTAGACGATGGCTTTGGGCTCCCCTTTCCAGGTCATACTTAGGGTGTATTTATAGGCTTTTGAAATACGTTTCTTTCTCCCTAAGTATCCTTTCCCGAATGAAATTGCTCTTCTCCACGGCAGAGGCACGGCCATGGCGCACGCCCGTGTAAATCGTGGCTAGGCCGTGTTTGAATTTCTTTAATGAGACACGGCCGTGTGAGTCGGGGTTAGACCGTGTTCTAGATGATTGACTTGGCACGACCGTGTGGGTCCAAGTCCAAGCCGTGTCGATTTCCTCATTGGTCCGTTTTGGTCCGTTTTGAGCCCGTTTCTCGTTCTTTTTATCCTTGGGTGCTTTCCTGAGTATAAGACATGAAAAGAAAGGATTAAGAGCACCTTTTTACATAAATCAAGGGATAATTCATCCAAAAGCATACTAAATGTGGGCCTAGAATATGTTACTATTTCGGTTTATCAAATACCCCCACACTTAAGCTTTTGCTTGTCCTCAAGCAAAATTCTCAACTTACAATTAAAACGAACTTCCCTCAATTCATAATTATCGTTGATAGTGTTTCATCATAATTCAGAGATAATTTATACATGGATAATTCAATTCAAAGTGTCCTAAAAATTCAAACAGTATAAGTCATAGATTTTGCAGCTCGAAAACATAGGTGTCTCCCCTTATCTAAATAATTACCTTTAATTTGAAATCGACAAGGATTGATATCCTCACAAAAGATTCACTCAAATCACTCAAAGTGTTTAAGGTTCAAAATTTAGGCACTCAAAAGTCAAACATGAAGAGTTAATCCCATAGGCTTGCATGAAAATCAAATCTCCACCACTAAAATATGAGATGAAACACAAATCAAAAGGTCTTTGTTAGGGTTGTAACGGGGCTAGGGTTAAGGTGTGGAGTAAGGCTAAATTAGAGGGTTAGAATCGAGATTGAATTGACAAATTACCTAACTAAGAACTAATGAACTAATAATAATAATTACATCAATTGAAAACTAATAATACTAATAATACGAGCTTCTTTTTTTCAATATTTGGATTTTAAATGTATAAGCTCGTTTAATCACATAACTAATAATGAATATACTTCGTTTTTTTTTTAAGAACAAACTAAATACATAATAAAGGATAAATTACTGAAGTAAAAATCATAGTTAGGCAACTAATCAAAATCAACTCTCGATATAAGGGTAGTCAAAAGGAATGGTGATAACAAAAACAAAGGGGTTCTGGGTTAATATTAGCGGTTATGTCAATAAATAGGGTTGTTTGGATTAAAAGGGGTTCACTAGGGGTTAATTATGAAGGTATGCTTTTTATGGAGTAAGTGGGTTAAATCCTAGGTGCCTTTATCATATCTGTGTATCAAATCAAAAAAAATATGGTCTCGACATGTATAATCGATGCAAGTTCTAGAATAACAAATCAGTGTTGACATACTCATAATCAATAAAGTGAGCAAGAAAAGAATGTATGCTCTATAAAGCTTAAAATCACACAAAAATTATGGGTATTTTGATGTCAACCTCGTAAATTTCAAACTTCAAAGTAATATTTAAACTCAGTTCGACAACCTAGAAAATTTTTAATTCAGAAAAATAGACTTATCATGCTTGATTCTCTAGTATTCTTCAAATTTAATTTTTAATGCACAATTATCAATGACTTAATCTAAAACATATCAATAAAAATCATAAATCATCAGAAATTTCATCCTAATTAGTAATATGAGTAATTTACTTCCAAACAAGACTAAATTCAGGGATTTGAGAATAATGCAAAATGTTTGATACCTAATTTCAGAAATTTGAGAATAATGAAAAAATTAGGCACCTTTTTAGGTTGTTCACCCCCCACACTTAAGATGTACATTGCCCTCAATGTACAAAGATAGATAATATAAATTTAATTTTTAAATCAGAAGATATGGGGATAAGTGAAACTCCCTAAATTATGGATGAGCTCCTTGGAGGATGTGGAAAATACATTGGAGGAGCCGGTTTGGGTGATGATCCTGTGCTAGATGAAGAAATTGGGTAGCTCATGCAGGATTAGCCAGGATATACTAATAATAATTAAAATTATACTAATGAACTACTTAAGGAAAAGCAAGCTAAAGTTGAGAAAAATAAAGATGAAACTAAAATTAAAAGAAAAGATGGATGGACCGTAGAGTCCTTGTTGTTGGATGTGATTTCTAAGGCTGAGGATATCGTGGTGGTCGTGGCGTGATTCCCTAGCAGCCTTTAGAACCTAAAATTAAGAAACTAAGATAAAATAAACTAAATGAAGCATAAGATTGTTAAAGGGAAGGAAATTGAAGCAAAAGAGAAAAATGAAATAAAAACTAGATAGCCTCAAATATCCTTGGCTTGTCGTTTGGATGAAGCTGCCGGTATGAACTCATGTGAATTGGTCTCCTTTGAGGAGATTGACCTTTTACGCTTCTTTGCCATGGATATGATTTTGTTGTAGCTTAAGAGTTATAGAGGCTTTGTTTCTAAGGAAAGGGAAGAGATTTTTTTGAAAGAAAAAGAAGATGGAAGAAGGTGGGGTGAAGGGGGAGGGCTGTGGGGTTTAAATAAAATTTTGCATCTGAGGCTCTCTCACGCCCGTGGACGGAGGGTGTGTCGATTCACACGGTCGCATCGCACGGTCGTGTTCCTAGGCGTGTTGGTTTCCCATGCTCGTGTCTAGCCTGTGTTCGACAAGTCAGTATGTTGGCACGGTTGTAAGGCACGGGCGTGTTCTTCCCGTGGTTGGAAAGTCAGTAGCTTCACACGGTTATGGGGCACGACTGTGCCCCTTTTTCGGTGCCCGTGGTGTAGTGGTTGGATCCGTGACGTCGAGAAGTGGTTGGAATTGATTCGCACGGCCTCTGCTATGTCAGTACGGGGATTCTTATAGTCCACACGGCCATGGCCATGGCCGTGTGCAAGGCCGTGTGTCCTGGAATTCTACACCCCTTGTTAGTTTAAAGTTAGGTGTAAAGAAGAGAAGAAAAAGAAAAATAAATTTAAAGCAAAATATGAGAATAAATTATGTTAGTGCTCGGGTTGCCTCCCGAGAAGCGCTCGTTTATAGTCTTAAGCTAGACTCTCCTCTCGTTCGCTTTGTCAGGGTGGTTTGAGGAGTTGGAAGTCCTTCCTCATGCTATCATTTGTGTCTCCGTGAAAAAATTTAAGTCGAGATGTGTTTATAGTAAAAGTACCAAAAATAGGATTACTTACGCCGATCGTTCCGTGTGGGAAAACATCGTTACCCTAAAAGATATTTCTTTGTTTGTCTTTGGGGTCCGGAGGAGATATTCGAGGATCTGCTGATCTAACGATGCACTGGTCCCCTATTTCAAGTGGTTTGTTGTTCCTATTAGCTCTTTTGGGGCTCCTTCGGTTTTATCTTGTGTGGTTCCAGCTTCGTCGTGTATCCCTAATTTCTCCTTGAAGTGTGTCTTCCACTGCGTCTAGATCATCGAACCGAATCCCTCGATCTTCATGAGTTATTTCTTTGTTGGCATGGGGTTTAGGATCGAGTTCAGTTGTATTCTTTGGTGGTGCTTCCTGAAAATAAGGGTTAACCGAATGGTTATCAGCAGAATTTACGTTCTCACCTTGATTACTCGATGTTCTAGCCGAATCGAGAGCCTTGATGGTGATTGTCTCATTACCTACACAAAGTATGAGTTCTCCTACATCAACATCAATTTTAGTCCTGGCAGTCGCTAAAAAGGGTCTTCCTAAGATTAGGGGGATCGAATTATCCTCATCCATGTCTAAAACAACAAAGTCTACTGGGAAAACGAATCTGTTGATTTTTAAAAGAATATCTTCGATAATACCCCTAGGAATTCTAACAGTGTTATCAGCTAATTGAATGCTCATCCTAGTTTGTTTGGGTTTCCCTAGACCTAATTGTTTAAACAATTTGTAAGACATGACATTTATGCTTGCCCCTAAATCAGCTAACGCATTATCAACAGTTAGTCTACCAATTAAACATGGAATTGTAAAACTCCCTGGATCTTTTAGCTTTTGTGGTAGTCTATTTTGGAGAATTGCTTTGAGCACTTTGCGTTAAGTTCCACATGTGACGACTGCCTAACTTCTCGCTTGTTTGTCGAAGCTCTTTTAAAGATTTCCTAGAATCGTGTGTGCGAAAGAGCTTCAAGTAATGGTAAGTTAATATGTAATTTCTTTAAAAGTTTAAGAAACTTACCGAACTCGTTCTTCCGTGTCGTCTCTTCTTAATGCCTCGTGGTAAGGTACGCGAGGTTGGTACTCCTTGATTACCGGTTTTGGCTTGTCTTGTGTTACCTCAACTTTACCTTTTTCTACCTCGTTTCCTTGTGTTGGGTAGGTTCGTCTACTTCTTCGATTTCTTGAGTCATTATGGCTTGGATTTGCTCCTTTGGATTAATTTCAAGATATTACTCGGTGACGCCCCTTGCGATCGTTCGGATAATAGCTTTGCAATTTCTCCGATCGATCGGGTAATTTCCGATTGCCTTTGTAAGTCCTCCAACTTGGTTCTCGATCGCTTTGATCGATGTTTGTTGGGTGTCGAGTGTTACCTCGCTTTTTGGAGACGGGCTTCACGTGGATGCTATGAATTTGTTCAACGCCTCTTCAAGATTCGACTTCTTTTCCTATGGATAGGGCTGATTTTGGAAATTTTGAGGAGGTTGTTATCTTTGATTTCCTTGTCCTTCCCATGAAAAATTTGGGTGGTTCCTCCAACCCGGATTATAATTATTACTATATGGGTTATTATTAGATCCAAATTGTTACCTATATAGTTCATCCGTTCGCTCTCTGTGCCGGTTGGTAGGGTGGGTACTCGGGGATTCGCCACGCCCACTTGTGTCGCATCGCATGACCGGATGTACCGCGAAGAACACAAACTATCAATCTTCTTATTCATCAACTCTACCGATTTGATAGCATGGTTATCGCGTCGAGGTTGTAAACTCCTACTGCTTTTGTTGGCCTTGTTCTTGTAACTTGCCACCGATAGTTATTCAAATGACATCTCTTCTATAAATTCGTAGGGTCGCTTTAGGAGTTCTATTATTCGAGGTTCCACCGGCAAAATGAGTCGATTAGTTGCCTCGTTGAGGGTTTACACCGTTATAGAAAGTCCGGACTTGAAGCCACAAGGGTAAACCATGGTGCGGACACCTTCTCAAGAGATCCTTATATCTCTCCCATGCATCGTATAATGTCTCTAAATCCATCTGCACAAAGGAAGATATATCATTACGTAATTTGGCCGTTTTGGCCGGTGGGAAATATTTTAATAAAAAAATTTCGGTCATTTGTTCCGATGTAGTGTTTGACCCTCGTGGTAACTAGTTTAACCACTGTTTAGCTTTATTCTTTAATGAAAAAAGGGAATAACCGAAGTCGTATGTCATCATCAGAAATGCCATTTATTTTGAAGGTATCACAGAACTCTAAAAAATTAGCTATATGAGCGTTTGGGTCTTCGTCCTGTAAACCATCAAATTGAACAAACTGTTGAATCATTTGTATAGTGTTAGGTTTTAATTCAAAATTATTAGCAGCTATAGCAGGCCTAACAATACTAGATTCGGCTCATGTTAAATGAGGTTTAGCATAATCATACATAGTACGAGGAGCATTATTTTCTGCCACATCTTGTGGTGGAAGATTATTTTCGTCCATCCCTTCAGTAGGATTGGATCTGTCTTCTCGCTCTCCTTCTTGATAATTTAGGGCTCGCCTAATTTCTCTGTGATTTCTCCTAGCGGTAGCTTCAATATCACTATCGTATTCTAAATGTCCTCTCGGGTTCCTTCTAGTCATAAACTAGAGGTACCTGTGAGGAAAAGAAAGAAAGAAAGTTTAGCAAATTTAAAATTAAAACTAAAAATAAAAATAAATTGCAAAAAATAAAAATAATGGCTAAAGTAATAAAAATAGAGTTTTCTTAATATTTTAGTTCCCCGGCAACGGCGCCAAAAACTTGACCGCTGTGAATCAAAGCTTTAAAACTTATAAAAAGAATGATCGAACCTGGAAACTAACTCTGACAACGATTGAGGCAAGTGCACCTATAGAACAGTAGTATAGCTTAGGCAAGACCGGATTATTGAACCCAAAGGAACTAAAAGTACTAATACTAACTTTCTTTTTATTATTTAGCCTAAAATAAGTGAAGTTGTTTATTAATCTAAATTAATTAACTACTAAACTAAAGACTCTAAGACAAAGAAGAATGAATTTGGAAAATAACTTGGGAAAAACTCAGTTGATTTAGACGATACCCTAGGAAGAATCCACCTAGACTTCACTTGTTATCTAACACTGAACTATACGATTTATTCACTTAGTTTGATCCGTAAGACTCCCTAACGTATATTAAACCCTCTCTCGAGGCGAATAACGTCTAACCCTAGGTTAATTAGTGGAACTCTCATTCTCTTATAATAACCCCTTAGAATAGCAATAAATAGATCTGTGGACTCCCATATTAGGTTTCACCCTAATCCGGCAAAATCTCGTCACCCTATCTCTAGGCGTGCGATCAACTCCGCTTAATTATGTTGGATCTACTCTTAGGCAGGGTCTATTCCTCCTCCACCTAAGCACATTAAATTTGGATTAAGCTCACATAATTAAGAACAAACTAAGTTATTATCATATAATTCAAAAAGTCAAATAACAAGATTCATCATAGGTTTCATCCCCTTCGGGTATCCGAAGGGTTTAGTTCATAACAATAAAGGAAAACATCTCAAGAGAAAAGATAAAACAAAACATAAGAAATCCCTAAAACCCCTCAAGGAATTGAAGAGAGATCCTCCGTCTTGAGTATAATTCTAGCTTCTTGAGATGGATCAACTGGCTATCCCCGAGTGAATCCCCACAAATCGCTTTCTCTGCTGCCTAGCACGACGCCCTAGACGATGGCTTTGGGCTCCCTTTCCAGTCATACTTAGGGTGTATTTATAGCCTTTTAAAATACGCTTTCTCTCCCTAAGTATCCTTTCCCAAATGAAATTGCTCTTCTCCACGGTAGAGGCACGGCCATGGCGCACGCCCGTGTAAATCGTGGCCGTGCCGTGTTCGAATTTTTTAATGAGACACGGCCGTGTGTCGAGGTTAGACCGTGTTCTAGATGATTGACTTGGCACGGCGCAGGGGTCCAAGTCCAGCCGTGTCGATTTCCTCATTGGTCCGCTTTTGGTCCGCTTTTGAGCCCGCTTCTCGTTCTTTTTATCCTTGGGTGCTTTCCGAGTATAAGACATGAAAAGAAAGGATTAAGAGCACCTTTTACATAAATCAAGGGATAATTCATCCAAAAGCATACTAAATGTGGGCCTAGAATATGTTACTATTTCGGTTTATCATAAGCCGGAGAGAAATGGTATTCTTTATGGTTACTAGGGTTATTTTCTTCTACTATCTAAAATTGTAAATTGAGATCGCGGAGAAGTTTATTTGCCCTGCTCATCGATAATATATATTTATAATCTAGATTTTCATTATGCCTATTGATATCTTGCCTCCGTACTTTTGTGATTTCCTTTGTTTAATTTTTAATCTATTACGAACCAGTGGATCATATAATCTTGTTGCTTCTTTATACCTCGGTTCTGCATTTTTTGAAAAAACGGTGGTCGACTTAGATTTTGAAAATAAAAACGAAAACCTGGGAGTCGCCACCAATCCTTTTTTTACTGAGGTGGGATCGGGTCACCTCGAAAAGTGGTTGTGTTAATAAATAGTTTGATTTATCAAAACAACGATTTTGATCTACGAAAACCAGAAAAATAGGTCCAAGAGTCGGTTACGTACGAGGAAGGTTTAGCACCCTCGATATGCCCTAAATTGGTACCTAGTTGATTAATTTTTGTCTTAGTGTCGAAATTTTGAAAACTTGAAAGAATTTAAAATACGATCCCTCTTTAAAAAAACACTTGAATAAATTGAAACGAATGTTATAGACCCTCTTGCCTCGAAGTAATAAAATGTCACATCCAGTAATTTAGGACACGATATCTTGAACCTTTGAGAACGAGCTTGCCTTTTATTTAAAATTCGTGTATTTTTACCTTTTTTCAAAGGATATTCAGTTATTTAGGGTAGACGAGAAAAATCAAAACCCAGTAAGTTAGGGCACGATTTCTCGAACTTCTAAATATTGAATATTGCATTTATTTACAAAAAAAAAAATCTTATCTCGAGGTAACAAAATGTCATATCCAGTAAGTTAGGGCACAACATCTCGAATCTCCGAGAATAAGCATTTTATTCAAAACTCATATTGCAATTTTAAAAGAATATTCTGTTATTTAGGTTAAATGAGAAAAGTCGAAACCCAGTAAGTTAGGGCACGATTTTCTCGAATTTCCAAATACGGAATATTGCTTTTATGAAAGAATTATTTTTTTGGGGTAAAGGATAATATAACACAAATTTGTAAAAACAAAAGAAATAAATCATTATATTAACAAGCATAACGGAATAATAATAAATGAGTTGTATGAATGACAAAAATAAAAGAAATAAAACAAACAACCTATGTAGAAAATAATAGGTAAAAATAATAAAAAGATAAAAATGAAAATAAATAAGAATAATAAGAATAAAAAAAGAAACTTAATAGTAAACCGATAAATAAATAAGTAATATATAAAATAGTAAAATAATAATAATAATGACAAAAGTAAAAATGTGTTAATAAGGATAATAATAATAAAAAGAAAATAATAATAATATGCTAATAATATAATAGTAACGATAATAATAATAGTAATAATATTTATTCATTTTGAATAACGTAATAATGACAATATAATTCTAATAAAAAAATAAAAAAAATAATACATTAGTAAGAATAATAATAATAATATGTTGTTAATAAGAAAAATACTAACAAAGATAATGATAATAATATGTTAATAATGATAGTGATAATAAAAAGAAAATTGTAATAAAATAATAATAATAATAGTAGTGGTAATAATAATAATAATAACAAAAAGGACTAAATCGAATTAAAACAAGATATCTGGGGTAAATTGGAAATAAAAGAAAGGGGAAGGACCAAATTGTAACGTACGAAAGAATTGGAGGGACCAAAAGGGAAATATTCCCTCCCATCCCAAAACATGCAATATCGAGGAGGTCCAAATTGAACTCAAAACAGAACTTTGGGGCAAAATTAAAAATAAAATAAACTTAATTGCGAAATGGTGAAAAAGCGGAAGGACTAAAATGGAAATAAGACCAGTAAGAAAAAACACGCGGATCCTCCTTTAATGGGTCGGGTCAAAATCGGGTCAAGCGAAACGGCGTCGTTTTGGCACTGATGTTTAAGTCCAAAACGAAGTCGTTTTGTGCCCTATATAAATAGCCCAAATCAGAAAAATAAAATATTTCCCCATTCCTTTTTTTAAAAAAAAATCTGAGAAAGCTCTCAGCTCTCTCCCCTCTCCACGCTCTCTTACACGCCCAAGGCCGGCCACCGTCCGATCGCCAGACCACCGTGCGCCGCCGTCGTCGCCGCCGCCGTATACGGCTGTCGGAAGATCGAAAAGGTAACTTTTCTTCTCTTTTTTTTATATATTTGCAATATATATATATGTATATAGTTTTAAAAAAAAAAGAAATCTTTATGTATATATACATAAACGGTTTCGAAAAAAAAAAGGAAGATAAAATAGAAAAAATAAAAGAACCTTTGCTCGTTGTTTGTTTTTTCTTTCGAATGATTGCTGTTTTTCTTGTATTAATCTCTATTTGTGTGTTTGAAAATATCGATCGTTTTTTTCTTATTATTAAAAGTCCCCTCAAAGTTTACAGATTTTAGGCTTTTATAGCCCGAATGTCATTATACATTGTTCATTGTTGCTATATTTTATTTTTTGTTTTCTATCCTACTGCTCGTTATTCCGTTTGTTTACTTCGTTGAGAAGGAGAATTTTTTTTAAAAGCTATTTGTTTAGTGGCAATAGCAGATTTGCGGTCGCCACTGCGAATTAGCAGCTGCATCACCGCTATTTGAAACTCTGACTTGCTATTAATTTTGGATATTTACTGCAGCTTCAAATGGAAGGATTAAGCGTAGCAGATGCTAATTTGGTGATGTATTTACACCCATCAAAGAGTAGGAACGTGTCTCAGTCGATTCTCCATGAGCTTGGCTCTTTGCTATTCAAGTTAGTTCTTTTACTTTCACTTAAATTTAATTTTTCATATAACTTAAAACTCCTGTTTTTGTTTATTATTTTTTCTTCACCTAAAGCTGTTTTGTGTTGATATTGCTTTTGATTTAAATAAAGTATACCTTAATTTAGTTTAGTATGTTTTCTAGTTTAGCTGAAATTTTAACTTCTGATGATGAAGCTAATGGTACTGTGGCTCTTTTTAAACAAATGGAGAAGTTTATTACTGTTGAGAATATAAGCTTTTAAACAGGCTGAATTTAACTGCAATGTCTGGATCTAGTATTGTGATTCTTTTGACTCCGTTGGTATCAATACTAAATCAATAGGTTTTGTAATGATGCACTTCACTTGTAATGTTGATTATAAGAATAAAATGATGTGCGAATATTTTCTTCCTTTTGTTCTGTTATAATATGAATTGATTCTGTTCTTGCAGGTTTAATGAAACATTTGATGGTGTTTTATTGCACTATGATGTCAATATTCTGGATAAACAGGCGAAAATTCTTTCTGGTGTTCATCCTTATTTTGGTCTTAGACTAAAAGCAAATCTCCTACTTTTTTCACCAAAGCCAAATATGCTCTTAGGTACCATTTTTTCATGATATTTCAGGTTATTTATTTAGTTTTTTTTTTCTTGTAGTGGATATCACACTGCTGGTATGTATTTATGGATCTGCATGCCTAAGATATTGTCTAAACTAATTTTCTTTGCCACATTCAGAGGGGAAGGTAGTGAAGCTTTCTCAAGAATCTTTTCATGTTATTGTTCTCGGTTTCTCGTCTGCCATCATAACAGCTGAAAACATTCGTGGAGAATTTAAATATAAAACTGTAACACTTTTCTACCTTGTTCTTAATTTTTTTATTTTCTTTGTGTGTTGGGTATGTGTATATGGCAAGAGACTACATGTATTACTGTAGTAACTTTAGTGTCTGATTGTATCATAGAAAGACAAAGAGGAACTATTTGCCAGCAAATCTCACAAGCGACATGTCATAAAGGTTGGAACCATGATCCGATTTTTAGTCAAGAGGTGACAATTTCCTTCCAAAAGAAACTATCCTTTTAATTTTAGGAATGGAATATGTTTTTCATTGTTGTACTGTTCTGGTTACCATCAATAGTTAATTGTAAGCTGGAGAGAAATGGTATTATTTATGGTTACTAGGGTTATTTTCTTCTACCATCTAAAATTGTAAATTGAGATTGCGGAGAAGTTTATTTGCCCTGCTCATTGATAATATATATATTTATAATCTAGATTTTCATTATGCCTATTGATATCTTGCCTCCGTACTTTTGTGATTTCCTTTGTTTAATTTTTAATCCATTACGAACCAGTGGATCATATAATCTTGTTGCTTCTTTATACCTCGGTTCTGCATGCTTTTCCACTCAATAATGCTTCATTGTGGTTCATCAAGTCAAGTTGATATGTATTGGAGATTTACAACTTATTTGAAGTTTTGATTTCTTGTGTTTTTATTTTTCCCTCGGAGAAAGGGAAGGTGCGGTGGTTAATGACATGTTCATCACATGGTTTTTTACACTGATTCTTTTATTGCAGTTTTGATGAGGAAATACCTCATATCATTGGATCTCTGATATCAGCTCACACAGGAAGCATTCGTTGGTTGGATAGACATTTGGAGGAAGATTCAGAATTTGATAGGCCTTTCAGTAAACTCAAAAGTTTTATATAGCAACCTTTCTGTATTTTAACTTGCGAAAGTTTTAATTTAAATGTTGTATAATCCTATAGGAGTTCTACGAAGAGTAGAGATAGAAAATGGCTTGGGGATAAAACTGTTGATGAGGGAGCAACTCCCATGAGCTACGATAATCATAATAAAATGTCCAAAAAGCGTAGAATCACAGAATGATGGTGATGATTGCTTCAAATTACTAATTATATAAGGAGATTTCTTGTTGTCAGGTAATTCATTGACCAATTCTTGTGCTCACCATGAGTACTGCTAATCTTTTATCAGTGTTGAAGTCTTCTTCTCCTAAATAACTTTTACATCCTCTGTTAGAGTAATCAAACTTGTGAACTTTTGGTAGTATTGATGAGTTATGCATAAAACATAATACCTGTTTTAGTTTATGTTCATCTATTTGCTTTTCTTGCATCTTGTATAAGAACCTTTTGATGTTAACTTTTTTGCCTACTTTAGTCTTATACATTAATCGCTTATAATTACAAGTGTACTGCAAAATATGTGCTAGTACAGGTAGTGGGGAGTGGTGGGCTGAAGGTCCATGTAGATGAAGGTATATTGCTTCTGGTGATTGCTTCGGTAAGGAATTGTTCTTCTGTTGAAGCTTGCTAAAATTTTGAAATCTTCCCTTCAATTTTTGTGGTCGTTGTTTTGTATGTGACCAAGATTGAAAATTCTAGATTCCCAGGTCGATAAAAGAGATTGCAATTTTTTTCTCCTGTGAAGTAGGCGATTTTTGTTTCCTAATGATGTATGTTGAGTGACTTTTTTGTACATTGTACAAGTATAGACTTGGTCTTATCTATAATATGTTAACATCGAATTTAGCAAAAGGAAATGCTTTGTCCCCTTGTCTCATGATGGCTTCACGTCATCTTTTGTGCACTTTCGATTTATGCCAATGTTTACTAGGTAAAAGTAGTCGAATTGCATTTTACGCGCCACTAAAAAAATGGATAAATTAATCTCTGTAGGTTAGATCCAAAAGCAAATTGGTCATTTCTGTTAAAAATTTTGTTCATTTTTACTGTTTAAAATTGGGCATGTCATGTGTAACTATTTGGTTCTTTCGTCAGTTACTTCAGTTTTTTAATAGTATAAATAGATGAATTTTTAACAGAAAGGACTAGTTTACTCATTGATTTAACGTAAAGGGACTAAGTGTCTATTTTTTAGTAAAGGGAGCAAAATGGAGTTTGACTTTTAGTACAGGAACATCCATGATACATTTATTATGTTCATTGGTGAAACAGTTTTGCATATTTTCCGGCTGCCTATGTCTGTGTTGTAGTGAACCAATTTCTAGAACTATGCCAGCCAATGCTTCTCCTTTCTTATTTAGGGGAATTCATGTTTTTAATTTGGAAAAAGAAAAGAATTCAACTGGCTGGGAGTTTGAACTTGGGATTTATGGTGGATTCTCATGAACTTTTGCTACAATTATCTAATTAGCCAGCAACACTAAGAAATAACAGAGAATTTACCTTTTGCTTATTTTATTACCAATGATTATGAATCAATTTTCTTTTCTTTTTTTTGTATAAGTGGGGAAGGAGGGGTTGTCGTCTTTGAATCCAAGATTTGGTTTCGAGAAACGAAATATATGTTTTTGACAAGTGGGCACGAAGACCTGCGTAGTCGATATGCAGTGACTCGAAAAGTTAAACTAAACCTGCACGTTACAATAAATTTCATTTTTCGTTCAACACATTAAAGGTTTACCTCCATTGGTATCACTAAATTCTTTTGCTTGATCAAAAGTACTTAGGGTAATACATTTGCTTGATCACCCAATACGAAAGTTGCTTTGGGTAATATATAAAGTACAGAAGAAATTGTTAAATATAGTTTCAACTTAAAATTTATTTCATATTATCTTTTAAAAATGATCGTATAGTCACACGCTCTAGTGTAAAAAGTATGCTCTCTTTCTTTACCTTTTACTTGTGTGAAAGTGGATTTTTCCTACTATTTTTCCTCCTTGGTTCAAAAACCCAGGAAGGAAGAAACTTTCATGAGTTAGATGATCCATGCCACCTCCAACGTAGATTTGATGCTTTTGTTAGTGAAGAAGGATGTTTTCTCTTTTTTTGGAGGAGCTTTATGTTTTTTCGTAGCTTTTTTTTTTTTTTTGTGCTTTACTAATGTAATTGATTTATGCATTTTTCGATCTTCCACATCATGAAAACAAGCCATATCCACCGTCAACATAATAAGCGAATTCTAATGGTCGAGATATACAAATGATCAAAGATAAATCATGGCTTTGAGTATGATCTTTGTTTTCCTAACTTAAAACTTTTACGAATTTCAATTCTACCCATCTCTTTTGTTGAATGAATTTATTTTCTTGTTCGTAAATAATATACACCTATCTGGGACACATTTCAATGAGATTTGTGTAAATCTAATCATTGTTGATTTGGGTATGGAACTATACCAATATATTAAACAAAGTAGAGGAGATCTGTGTTGGTTTTGTGGATCATTTTAATGGTAGATTCTGATTTTTCAGAGTTGAACTAATTAAATACATTCCCTGTTGCACCATACGCTACTACTTATGATTGGAACTGCAGCTGGATTTACATAACAAATATTCGATATACAAATGGATATCCTCTTTTAGCTGTTGAAAATTGAAAATCATGTATTCATTTATTCATGCTCCATTATCAGGTATGGAGTTTCTTTCAGAAAAATAAAATCCATTCCGGGACCCATGTTTGTAGGTTCAACAATGATTGAAAGAGTAGAAGAAGAAGTTGATTGATGTAATGTTGGTCCTTTACATGATTCTCACTGTTCATCAAACATCCATGTGATCTCTCATTATTTTAAACTGCAGAATATAAAAGATGATGATAAACTTGTCCATTAAAGTATTATGGAGATATTGCATTAGGAGTCGGATTTTATTGTCTTTTAAGTTCAAAAAATAAGTAAATTAATCTTTGTACAATAAATAAAAGAGCAAATTAATCTTGGAATATTAAAAATTGGTTATTATATGTTAACAATATTTCACAAATTTGTATTTATTTAAAAAAAAAAAATTAGGTGACGTGGCACGCTTCCAGCGATCCATGTTATTATTATTATTATTATTATTATTTGTAATGGTTAGGGTAACATGTTTGACGTTTGAAAACTTTAGATACCAAATTGATAAAAAAAATAGGTATCAAAGTGATAATTGGGTGTAACTTTGGGGGTAAATAGTACATTGACCCTATTAACAAATATGGTTATTTTTGTATTTATCAAGTTTTAACTATTCTTTTCTAAAAGGTGTAAAACTAAAAAATTTATACAGATGTACGTGAATTCCTCCCTATATAATATTAGAATTCCATCGCACTCATATGCATGTGGAAATCATGCATTTAGATCATAGATGTGTTTAAAAATAACATACAATAAATAATGAAATGTAAGGTATTAGAAAAATTGCGTTCGAAAAAGGCAGCAAAAAATAGGTTTAAGGGAAAACTAGAGTTTTAAAAAAAAATTCAAAATAAGAACTTAGTTGTGTTATCTAAAGTAATAAACACTTAATCAAAATAGTATCTTTATAATTCGTCTAGGATGAACGCTTCGACGGAGTAGTCTTCTCCGCTATCCTCAAGTTCACGTTTGTGAAGTGTGGACTTATTTTGAATTAAAAAAAATTCACAAAATTACCAGTGAGGCAATTTTGTAATTTCTTTAAACTTTTGAGATCAAGCTATAAATAACAAGAATATCTCTAAAAATTTTCTGAAATAATTTTTTTTTTTTAAAAATCTCTCTACAACTTTTCTTAAATTCAAATATTTGAGAATAATAACCGAAGTTCTCTTTATATAGGGAGAGTTTAGAGAGAATTTAACTAGGATTAGAATTAATTACATTAATATTAAATTAATAAAATATTATCAAGATAAATATTAAATTAAATTTAATATCTCATATCAATATTAAATTAATAAAATACTATCTAGATAAATATTAAATTTATTAAAACAATATTATCTTTAGAAAAGTTAATTTGAAATCAAATTACTTGGTAGAGTCCCACTAGGAGTATGATTTTTTCACTACTCTACCGCCAAGAACCGTCGCCGTTGACAATTCAACGGCTGTCGGGTCGCCATTGTCGCAGTCGCTGTGCTTGGCGATGCCATCGTTGGCACAACTCCCTCTTGGCACCCTGAATCGTTTCCGCTTTGCCCAAATGGGCCTGACCGATTTGGTTTCAACAAGTGACGACCCAATCGATCCGGTCTAGCCACCAGTTGGACCATCGACCCAATTTCGTACACAAGGCCCATACACAAGTCATGTACCTAACTAGTCCATTATTGGCTCAATCATCTTTAAAGCATAAGCTTTCACTTATATCAAAGCACATGAATTACATATGCATGGTCAGTGATTAACTCAGAATTTAGGTAAGACACACCATCATCATAAGTGAATTAATTCACAAACGGATTCAAAATTAATTCAACTTGGGTCTAGTCCAATATATCATTTTTCTAATGAGTACATCTATGACTCTACTTGTGGAGTTAATTGCTCCGACAACTAAAACTAGCTATCTCCACAATTGAAATTGTAGACGACATAATAATTCTTCTAAATATTTGAATCAAATGTTGACTTTGATTCTTTTAGGAGATTACAGACTCGTTTAGATTATCTACTAAAGTAAGTTACTTTTCTTGCAATGTAAACATTCTTAGAGTGCCACTTATCATTAGTTTAAACTTAGACAATCGATGAGCTAATATTTGTTTGTCACAATTTCGCTATGCATGCAAAATATAAAAGATAGAAGCACAAAAGATATATCAGTGAAATGTAAAATTAACTTTATTTATTCATCGTTCAAATATATAGAAAATAGTTACATATTTACTACAATATGAGCACATTTCCCAACATAAAATTTGAAATTAATAATAATAACACATATGTAATATGTATGAAATTAAAATAAAAAATAGTTTAACTTAATCTTTATATACATAAATTTAGTGAGAGATAACATTTTATGTTAAAAGTTAATTTTTTTGAGTTTATTTAAAAATTATTATTGATATAGTAGAAAAGAATTTGTTTATAAATATATTAAATACAAGTTGAATCCCTAAATATAATACTAATAAAAAAATAATTATTATTAAAGCATATATGGAGTAATAGTTCGCAAATAAACTATAATTAATATAATTGCAATATACTAAAGGTTATATCAATGTATTATTTATAAAATTTTATATAAGAAATATAATGTTAATTATTATATATGTTTATCAAAACAATACTTATCATATAAATTAGAGCTCTAATATGTACGATATTAAAATAAAAAAAATTAGATTAAATTATAAGTAAAATGAAGTTTAAATACATAAATGCATCAGATTAAAATTACTATATGAATACAGTTATTTATCATGGTGTTGTCATTAATCCTAAGTTGGTATCGAGTTAATTTGTGACACCATCTCAATCAACAATATTATTAATACTAGAAATCTTGCCACACATGTATGCGCATGGAAACCATGAATTTAGAACACAAATATGTGTTTAAGAATAACATCCAATAAATAATGAAACGTATGGTTTGAAACTGATTAACCATAATAATTATAATAATTTGTGCATATTAAAATATGTATAAAAAACATTAAATTAAAACTTTTGTTGAGTGATAAATTTAAGGTTTTCCTACAATGGGCACGGGTTCAAATCCTACCATATGATATTTTTCTTGGTTTTTGTTAAAATAAAAAGACTAAAATACCCTAAAATAATATGACTTATTTTAATTACGGAAGGATATTTTTATAATTTCCTAAGGTTAACATGTGACACCAACTTAATCAGAGATTTTATTAATAGTATATATATACAATTGATGGAGGTAATTAAGTGTCAATAAAAAAATTAATATGTATAAATTTATTAAAATAAAACCTTAAACTAGTGGTAAATTTAAAGTTTTGCTAACCCAATTGACATGGATTCAAATTTCATCATATGCATATTATTATTGTTTTTAGCTAAAAAGATTAAAATACCCTCAAATAATATAATTTATTTTAAACGCGAAAGAAAACTTCTCTAACTAAGTTAGGACCTGATTGATGGGTGACAACAACTTAATAAAATGTTTTATAAATAATATAAATAATTAAAATTTGCAATTTTGAAAAAGGTAATATAATTTATTTTTACTTTTTTGTTAATGAAAATATAATAATTTAAATATAATATCATTTAACATAAAATTAAACTAATTTTATTTATTACTAGATTATGACACACTCATTATGTAGATAAAAACAATGATATAAAAAATTTATATAAAAATTAAATATGACTTTGGTTGAAATGGTTAAGTTAGAGGTGAATGTTATAAAATCTTTTTTAGGTTCAAATCTTGTTTTATATATATATAGATTTTATACGAAAAAAACAATAATGTCCTAAAAGTAATAATTATTGCTTTGTTAAAATCGACCTTTTAAGAACTTAACAACTGAGTTGATACTCGATTAAAAGACGACACCAATTCAATTAGACTTTTTATAATAATATTGATATAAATTCATTTAATAAAAGTCTATTTATCTTATAAAGTAAATTTATTTTCCCAAATATTTTATTAAAATTAAAATTCTTAAAATAGCAAATTCGGTAATATAATAAACAACAAAATTATACTAATCAATGTAAAAATTTTCCCAAACTTGTGCTTTAATATATATTATAGATATAGATTATATTTATTTCTAATTAAATCGATATCACGAGTTAATCAAGTATCAAATTAAATGTGAAATGACTAAAAGACATGCCTTTAACAAATTAAGTTACATTATTATGAGGATGTTTATATAAAATCAATAAAAATCTAAATATAGTAAGATTTGAACTTAAGATATCATATTTCTTTTAAACATTTAATTTAACCATTTCAATCAAATCTTCATCTAATTTTTATATAAACTTTTAATAAATATTTTTCACTTACATTATATATGTATTATAATCTAATATCATGTTAAGAGTTTCATCAAATTAATGTAATGAATGATTAAGTGTGAGTTTAAATGGGTGGTGCAGTGTGGTGCGATACGTTTAACTTATTTTTTATCTTACGCTACAATATCGTTATAGTATTTAATCTCATTGTCACCGTTATTTTTATACTAATTGCAAATAAACGCACCGTTCATCCAAACTCACCCTAAGAAAATTATTATTTACTTGAGTGATATTAACTTTTATTCAAGTTAAACTACTCTAGCGATAGGAGTTAAAAAAGGATTAAACTCCATTTGTATGTATTTTCTGATTCTTGCCCAATCAAGAAAATCCAATTATGTATAAGATGTTAAATCACCAATCACATAGGTTCCAATTGAACCGGATCTACTACCAATTCAGTCCAATTATTACATCATTGCTCACCATTGCACTTACTCGCTGTGGAGTTGAACCCATTAAACCAAATATTAACTAGAGAGATTGACCAAAGTAGCAAAAGCATTGATCTTGCTGATATGCATAAAAGTACTTGCATCATATAGCATGTATATATAGAGATATCTACATAGAGAGCGAGAACAATCTAATATTTAGATAAAGAGATGGACAAAATAGATAGTATAGACTAACCGACTTACACTACATTTTAGTTTGTACATCACCTGGACATACCTCAAGCATCTGTAAATTTGTAGTGATCATCAATGGTCGGGTAAACGAGGCCCTCAGATACAAGAAACTCAAAAGATTTCTTGTACAACCCAAAGTACACTCTTTGCTTACTGCTTATGGTTACAATCAAATTAGTGTTTGCATTAATGAACCAAACAGTGAAAGAAACAGACCTGATTTTATCATATGACACATTTAGTTCTCGAGCCACAACAGAGGGTACCCCAGTCTCTGATGCACTGAAAACATAACTGAAACTTAACAATGCTTTGTGTAACACACAAAAACCAAATATCTATAACACCATTTCAAAGATTAAAGGGAAAGAAAAAGAGTGGAATTACTTTACCCTCACAGTACTGATCAAAACAAATCACCCAAACTGCAAATAGTCAAATACAAGCCAATTTCTAAATGTGTAAAGACCTGAAATGCTGGACATATTTATCCCATAAGAGTCACTTGTTTTATCATTAGGTTATGTCATCTAGATAAGTTATACTAGCTTATAAGATAATTTTGTGAACTTTTCCATTTTTAATGAAAAATAGGAGCCTGTTCAAATCTGCATGCTCATTAGAAGTTCAGTTTAATGCAATTCATTGGAAATTCAACCAAATCAAACAGGCTCACATAACACACTTGGTTTTAGACGATATCATAGGCAATTCACAGGCATGCGGGCCGACGCAAGTATTGTAAGACCCTTGAACTAACACCACAGATCTGTTCTTCGACAGTGTTATACTGGCCAGAAAACTGCAAAAAAAAAAAAAAAGGGCTAGATAAGGATCAAGTAAATGAAGGAACTTAGCAAAGTATTCTACCACTATTTAGTTCCTTCACCTGGTTTGTCAGGTTAGTTTGGTAGCCATAGCCCTTTGTTGGGTTACCAAAATTTGAATTTGCCACTTCAGGCTGAGTGGTCATGCCACCATACATACAAAGTTGAGATAAAACAAATAGTTCCTAACAATAAAAACATAAATATTTACATCCAAATAAGCTGAAAGTGTCATTTCGCAAACTAGAGCCTCAACTCTTACCTTCAAATTGGTGTTGTACAAATGAACATATATACACTCAAAATGAAGTGGCTTGCAATCTCATTAAAATCAGTAACAGGCCTGAAAGCAACACCAAAGTTCAAAGACTAGAAGTCTATGTACAACATCCAAAAATTTGACATGAACATAACAATGGCAAAAGCAGAATCAAATAACAACTCAGATAGGAAAATTTCCATTCCTTTGAAATACAAGACTATGAACTAAATTTCAATATATATCATTCCATAATGTTCCTGATTTATTTGGTATAACTAGCACTATGGAGACTAACTGGAAGTATTGCCCTGTCTTACCCATGGGTTTAATACTAAAATAAATCTAATTTCTATTGATTTTCCAAAAGTAGTCCTAAAATTATTCTAAAAAACCATGAAATATCATGAAATCCATTAAAGAAGTCTACTCCAAACACCAAAATTTAAACCTTGCCAATGTGATTTTAAACTTTAGTCTTTAAAAAGTCTAACTACTGAACACACCCAATTGAGAGAAATAGAAGTGACAAAAGCATAGTCAGAGAATAGTAGACTTAGACAAAGAACTGAATTAGACCAGGACATTATGAGATCTGATTAACTGTTAATGCTATTTAACTTTATATTGTTCCGATAAAAAAAAAAGTGAAAAGAAGAAACATAATGTAAGAATTCATACACACACAGAGATATGAGTGTGTGTAGAATACTTGTTCATGAATCCTACACAACATATATATATATATATATAAACGTTTAGTAGCATAGAAAACTTAAACAGAATAACTAAAAGAAGAGGGAAAATTAACGCATTCAACCCATCCTGTGCTATCATCAACTCTAAAAGTACAATCTGAGACAGCATTGTCTATCTTGGATACCATCCCCACTAGCACAATCTAAAAACAAAAAACCAAAATTTCAAATTTCATAAACCATTTAGAAAAGTATTGATTATTTATGGAAAAGAAAAAAGAGATCAAAGCCTACATTGTTGACATCAACACCATCAATGGAAATACCATATTCTCCACCTCTTGAGAGATCCTTCAACTGCTTCACTGTAAGTGGCATTGAGCACCGTACATCACTCTGAATAATTCAAAATAATAATTATAAACCTTTTTGGCTCAAGAGAACTACAGTGAAACAAGAACCAAATTTTACGTTAATATTTCAAGCAAAGCGGGGGAAAAACTAGAATTAGTTTGATTACTAGTTAACTGCTAACTTTTGTTCTTTTCTTTAAAGTGCATTTTAATTGAAAAGTAATCATTTATATTTTAACCAGAATTCGAGTTACATTATCATCATGTATGTTTTTAATTTTAACAAATATTATGATTTAACTTTTGATTATTTATCTTCTGAAACAAGTAACAAAAGCAGATAAAAAAAGACGAAATTAAATATGAAATAAATAACAAAATAAGAAATTGAAAGAAACCTCAACATAAACCAGAAAAAATTAGCCTATACTTATATTAGATCAATGTTAGTTTCATAAACAATTAATTGAAAAAAGAAAAACTGGAGAGGATAGACAAAAGAATAATGCCAAAAATATATGATAAAATATACTTTGGAGGAGGAGGAGGGACGATCGGGGACGGTCTGAGTGGATTGAGAAGGCATGAATCCGCCACCGGAAAAGGCTGCGTTTCCATGAAATTCGTTCGTCTGCATCATAGCTTCTTCCGCATGTTATTAGAATTGTTTGGAGTTTTTCTTTTTCTTTTTTCAACTTAATACACCTTGGGGCTCCCGGGCCGTGTCATTTTATCCCCCCCCCCTCCCTACTTTTAGACATAATTTTGTGATCCTTCCTATGAGATTTTTTTAATTATTTAATAATATTTCAATAATTTTTCTACCTCATTAATATATAAATTTGGTAACTTTTTAACTCTGAATTTTGAATTTTAAACTTTGAATCTCAAATTCGAACCTTCGGTTCAAGGTTTGGATTCGGATTTGGGAATTTGAGTTCAGGGTTTAAGGTTCAAGGTTAAAAATTATCAAAATTATGTGTTAATTACATAAAAAAATTGTTAAAATATCATTAAATAATGAGAAATAGATCATGAATGATGTGATGGGAAGGATCCATAAAATAATTTCTCCTACTTTTATATTATTTTTTCACTTTAATCTTTTTAACTTTTTTTTTTCAAATTAAGACTTAAAGTGTGAAACGCTAAATGGTTTAATTCTTTTAAGTTTAAAAAAATCAACAGAAAATTTGGACCAATGAAATCATGCCTCGGTGCAATTTTTTCCACCTCATTAGCCTATGTGGAATTACAATAGTATAGGAACATGACTTGTGATCACATTCTTTTTTCATAAACGAATTTAACTCAGGTTTTTAATATATCAAAACATACGAGTTATATACACACACTCATTACTTACTTAGGATTAGGTAAATTATATCATGAACGGCATAAATGAGTAACTTTATAAACGGATTCAGGATGAATTTAACTCGAGTCTTATCCAATGTATTGTCAATTTAGACAATCACAATTTTTGGGGGGTCATCTATTCCAATGCCCAAGGCAAGATATTTCTCTAATTGAACTTAATAGACAACATAATAATCCCTTAAATCAATTTGTTCAATTTTAAATCTTTAGACTACAAGCTATTTAGATTTACCTACTAATATAAATTGTCTTCTCACATCATGATCCAACACATTCTACAACTTGATATTAATTAACCGTTAGATAATAGTTAAGTCAATATTTATTTATACGTTTTGCTTTGAGGAAAAATAAGAAAGAATAATTTAATACTTTTCAAAATTATATCAATTTATATTAATCCTTCAAATGAAAATACTAAATAGCTTTATTTAATAAATATGTGGAAATAGATTTATCCAAATTAAAATATGTGATTTCATAGTATTTTAATTAGAACCCTCTGTCGAAACCATTTTTTTATCGGGATTTGAAAAACGGGAATCGACTTTGAAAAATATAGAGTCGTCACCAATCCTTTTTGTTTAGGTGTGATCGGGTCACCTATAAAATAAATTTTGGTCTACGAATTTCCAGAAGAAAGCAGGTTCGGGAGTCGGTTACGTGCGAGGAAGGATTAGCACCCTCGCAACGCCCAAAATTTGTACCAAATTGATTAATTGATGTCCTAATGTTGAAAAGTTTGAAATGATTTTGAAATTCTGTTCCTTTTTTTTTATAATTTTAAATAACTTGATGGAATATTGCGATTCCCTTGTTCCGAAGGAATAGAGTATCACATCCAGCACGATTGGATACGACAATCTGAATCCTCGAATTCAAGATCATCCCCAAAATTCTCCGAGCACATGTATTGAAATTTTGAAAGGGTATTTGGTTATTTGGACAAACAAAAAACCACACCCAGCACGATTGAGCACGATTTCTTCGAATTTCCAAACGCACAAAGATTACCTTGTTTTGAAAATATGGACAAAATTTGAAAGGATATTCGTTTATTTGGTCAAACAAGAAAAACCACACCCAGCACGATTGGGCACGATTTCTTCGAATTTCCAAACGCACAAATATTGCCTTATTTTGAAAATATTTGAATGGAATGATTTTAAAACTGGAACGATATTAAACACAACATTTTTCATAAGGTACAATAGAATACTAATATACAAAGCAAGATATCAATCGATACATCAAATATTACAAATAATGAATCACAAATAATTATTAGTTATAAATTAACAATTTATCATCCATACAATAGCAATAATCATATAACACAATTTCGACATTAACAATTGAAGGAAATGGAGCAAAATAATAAATAACTAATCATAGGAAATGAACCTAAATCCATTAATAAATAAGTTTAAAACAAATGATAAAAAAAGATTTAAAATAGATAAATAAAACCTAAAATAAAGTACATAAAATAATTTAATATATTAGATGTAGAAAGTTTAAAATAATATATAAAAGAGAAAATTATAATATACATAAAAATAATTTAACAACAACAATAAAAACTTGTAAGTTAATAAATGAATAAAATACTATACACAATAGTTTGAATATAATAAAACAATAATAATAATATTAACAATAATAATAAAAATGTTTAAGTAATGGCAAAATAGCAGAATAATTAAAGAAAATAGAATATAAAAAATAGGATTAAATTAAAATGAAAACAGGAATTTGGGGCAAAAGTAAAAAATAAAAGAGAACCAAATGACTTAAATGAAATGCGCGCAAACGATTAGGGATTGAACCAGCAAATATTTTCGAAGCTCAAACGCAGCACTCGGGTCGGACTAAATTGAAACAGCCCACGAGTTATAAGGAAATAATTAAAGAACAAGAAAAATGCACACAGAGTCCAATCGAACGCCAGCGCTAAATGGAGGGACCAAATGCACGAATGTACCCTAGGAGACCAAACGCGCGGATCTCAGCGTCCTACGGGTCGGGTCATCGGATGGTCACAGGTCACGACCTATACGGTACCGTTTTAGAGCCACTGAAACAGGCCTAAACGGTGTCGTTCCGTGTCTTAATAAAACCCTAAAAACTAACCTAATATATCCGTCCCTCTTAAACAAAGAAGAAAAAAAAATATTTAAAAACCCTTCTCTCCTCTCAGGCACGCCGCAAAAGGGAGAAACCACCCATGGCCCTGAAATCCCCTTGCTTCGATTGCGACGAAGAGGGCCAATCGATTCCAGGTAAACCTCTTTCTTTTATTTACTATCCCGTATTTTTCGAATCAAAAAGAAAATAAAATGAGAATAGAAAAAGAAAACAAAACAAGAACACCCGCAGAATCAAGATGCAAATCACCTTTTTTTTGTTATATTTCTCTGTGTATTTTTTTTTTTGTAAGAATGTGTAGTAGTCCCCCCTTACAATCGTTTGTTTTTGGTCTTTTTAAAGGCCAAAATCGAAAATAGAAAATAGCAATAAAAAATAAAATACAATGGTTTTTTCTTTTTTCTTTTTATTTTTTCTTCTCTGCATTTGCTGTCGTCCTTGTTGCTATTTTTTTGTATTTGTTTTCGCAGGTATAGTGGCCAGCTGTGGAGGCTGTACGAGCGGTGCGGGCGCATGACGCGCGCGCAGGGTACGTCTGAGCTATTCGGCGGAGTATTCTCGAAGCTCTAGAGGCGCGCGTGGGGAGTAGTCAAACGACGCGAGGCGTGTGTGAGGACGCCGCGGCGGCGAGAACCCGAAGCTTTTAGGGTTCCCAAATCCCATCCTGCTTGGGCCAATTCTGAGATTTGGGTTTTGGGCCAGTGTTTGTTAGGTTATAAAATTGGGTTTTGTAGCTGGGTCGTGCTTTTTAATTCGGGTTTATATTTTGTTTGGGCCAATTGGTTTTTGCTGGAAAAATTGTAAATGGACATTGGACACTTTAATTGTTTTTTAATTTTTGTGTTTTTGGTTTCTGTTTTGGTTAATATTTTGTTTGGCTAATGGGCCCGGGCGAAAATGGGCTCCTACACCCTCTTTAAATATATGTGTCAAGCACACACATATTTCATATATAATTTTATTCTTACCAAATTAAATTATTTAATTATTTCAATTCGTTAATAGATTAATTATAATCTTAATTATTTTTATTCAGGTCGTTTAAATCACTGGGTGTGATTTTATAATATCCTATAATATTAATAGTAATATCAAAACAATTTCAAAATTAAAAACAGTGACATCTAACAATGCATCACTGTTACTAAAGTTGCAAGAAGTCGTAATTCAACATAACATTTATGTAATAATATAATCATATAGTATATCTTTTTATCTGTGATATCCGGATTGAACACAAGTCATGGAGCAATTACACTTGTATAGTCCAACCTTTGTTTCTTGAATCCCGAGTAGGCTAAGATGAAGAAATGAGTTTGATATCTCATATCAACTCATTTGAGCACCATCATGCATTTCTACTCTCACCTAATTAAGGAGGACTGAAATATACTCCCATTATGTAGGAGGGACAAATCTTATCTTAATCATTCATATATCACTACATAGATTATGGTATACCCAATATTAGTCTTTATAGTACAACAATTTACGGAAGACATTTGACTGTATCAAAGCATACGAGTGACGATGTTAGATCTATGATAATCTAAAATCTAAGAATCATACATATAATTCTCAGTATAAGAAATGATGTGACTATTACATGATCATCTAAGAAGTGTTCTCACGGTGGGTCAATCCAATATATAATTCTTTAACATATACTTATGTGTTGACTTGATATCACATATATGTAACATCTCATCACTAATCAAGCACATATTAATTTCAATACATTATTATTGTCCAAACCCACAACAATACTTGATTAATAATATTTAATAAGAGTCATATTATTTTTAGGATTTTATTATTAAACAGTTTATTTAACACAGAAATAAAAAAGACTGAAAATAATAATGGCAATATCTTTATTAATAAATTAGGTAAACAAATATGTAATTACAATTATCTTATAATTGGTCTTTTAGCAGTCGGAAGTTTTTTTATTGAAAAACTTGATAAGCTATGCCTGTATATACGAAGTAGTGTAAAAGGTCCTTATGCTCAACAGTTCGTGAAACATAAACCATCTATATAAACAAGGTTAATGACTTGTGAAACTGCAAAGGAAGCATGGGATAAGCTTAAGAGAGAGTACCAATGAAGTGGCAAAACAAAGTAAATTAAAATATTGAATTTGTGGAAAGAGTTCAAGGTTTTAGATTTGGGTGGAAAAGCACTTTTTCATCACAGTTTTAACCCCAAAAGTTGATTGTTGCTTCTGCGGTGAGAAAGCACTTTTGACTTCCCAAACGCAACGAGGAACCAGCCTTACTAATATTGATCAATACAAACTGAATTGATACAACTGGTATCTGTAGATCATTGACAGATAAAAGGGGACCCTGGCTTTTGAATTGATTACTTGGCCTATACATTAAAATGTTTGAATCTAATGCATTATAAATCAACAGAAACAAGCTTGGTAACTTGAATAACACCTTGCCTAGAGTGTAAAACAAATATACAACATTACTTAAAAGAACTCCAATATACAAATTTGGACTGTCAATACGGCACTTCAGCTAGTCAAATTATGGTTCAGCAGCCAGTTGCTTCACCCTTTCTGCCATATGCATACTCGTTGTTAGTTGGCACATATCAGCAACCGGACCTCAGGGGAGTTGCACTCTTATTTGCATCCTTTCTGCCGTTTGCATTTGTTCCGAAATCCATCTCTCCAAGTAAAGGATGCTTCTCAGCCATCACCTTGTATGGTTTTGCTGCGTGTGGACACTGTTTCGGGAAGTTGGGACATCATGATAGTGTTTTCCCTCGTATGTTGTTATGACAGCTCTCGGATCCATGGAAGCTCTTTCTACATGTTTCCGAACATTGCATCCTTCATTCGTACATTTGTAGTAGCTCCTGTTGGAATAATTTAGATGTATCAGAAATGAAACCGAAACATTAAACTACTTGTGATTGAAATATAGAGCTCAAAAAGCAAAACAAATAGCACCAGATGGTGAAGTAGATCATCAACTGTGACCGAGACTCATGCCCCAAGTCCGATTAATGTAGGTCACAATCATTAGCAGTCCTATCGGTGTATGCCTAGTATTAAAATGCTCCATGAAAATGGATCATACTGCTTTGAAGATAAATTCTAAGATGTCAGTTTGCCATTGTAATGCACTCAAAGGTTCATACCAATGCTAAACACCATTTTTTCAACTGGTTCATATCCCCAAACCCATGTCTCAATATGTGCCAAACACAGGTGTCAAACAAGGGTACTTGAAGAATGACGAGTCAGAGCAGCCTAGAATAGAACCATAGATAAAGAAAATTATATGATAGTCCATTGTACCTTGGATGAGGATTCCCTTTGACAACTTTCTGACCATATTTGCGCCACCGATAGCCATCATCTAAGAGTTCAACTTCACTTCTCGTTTGCACAACAATTTTCGGTTCCGTGACTGTCTTATGTGAGAAGGCTATCGCAGCTTCCGTAGCAGCATTCCTGCAGTCAAAAGCACACTGCACTAAGAACTATCGATGGTAAAGATACAAAAATTTGCATGATCAGTTACATTTGATTTGAAACTCACCTTCTTTTCGGATTCGGTTCATCATTATTATCTCTTTCGTCTCTACCCTCTTCGTCACAATGTTCCTCATTCTCACTTGATCCAGGCAATTCTGCAGCTTCAGTAGATTCATGATTTTTCCCACGTATCGAACACACTGGTACAACAGCATTTAACTTGTTCAAGTTTCCGGTTAAACCCTGAGAACCTAGTTCAGGAGCCTGTGAATTTGCATTCCCGCCGCTACTGCCCATCCCTTGTTTGTTTGGTGGAGGCTTTTCATGATTGTGTGACCCTTTGTATAGAATCTCAGTTATTAGGCCATCGGTAGATCGCTCAACCTTCTTCTTGACAGGGCATTTCAAATGCGTACATTTATAGTAGCTTCTCGAATATTCACAGCCTTTAATTGGCTTCTGTCCATACTTACGCCAGTTGTAGCCATCTTCAGCAGGTTTATCCACAGCAACAGAAGGCTGATTTTTACTATCAAATTGAGAAGCTTCAGCGTACTCCATTGTAGAACTTTGAAGGCCAGAAGCTGAAGGAGCCATCTGAGATGAAGTTTCTTCATGATTTAAGGATTGTGCTATGGCAGCTTGAGCTGTAACCTGTGCCAATGCTTGCTGGTGGGATATTCCGAAAGGACTCTGCACAAATTATGGAACAAAAATTGAACTCTAAACCATAACTAAAAGAACATAATTGAACTCAATTTACCTGTGGAGAAAGGCAATAGAAGGCAGGAGAATTAAGCAAGCCAGAAGGGCTTAGCCCAGAAGGCACAGTGAACAAAGCAGGGTTAGGAACACCAAAGTTCAAAGGTTCAGATCTTTTTTCACCTCCATCTTTAAAACACACATCCATAAATGAACCATCCATTGAATTGTAAGGTAATCTAGATCCAGGTGAAGCCATAGCACCGGCTAATAGCTGAGAGAAAGACCTATTCTCTGTTGAGTCCTGGTTGGAGACAAAAGCTGAAACCAGTGTCATAGGTCCTGGGCTTAGCCCTGAACCATTTGAAAACAAACTGTCCATGGCTGGTGTTGGTGGCAAAGTTATTGTTGGACGTGTTGGAGCTGAAAGCTTTGAGCTTGTTCCTTGCTCTGCCATTTTTCCCACTATTTCCCTCTGTTTCTTTCCCCTGTTTTCTCACTTCATATATTAGAGAGAAATTTTTTTAAATGAAAGATTGTATTTTCGATTTCTTTGTTTCTCAGATTCTTAATTTTGTCCTTTTTGTCTGTGTATATGCATTAGTTTCTTCTGATAGTTTCGTGTTATCTTCAACTCAAGAGCAGAAGGCCTAAACATTACAAATGAAAATGACCATTTTTTTTAAGAAAAAATAAAAAAGGAATAACTACACTGCAGGTCAACCCATCGAAACTTAGGTTATTTTTCTGATCATCAAAATTACAAAATCATCACCTAATTAATGAATTTGTAGGGGGAGAGTATTCGGTCTTTTGGTCATTTTCTTATTAAACTGACTTAACCGAGAATTAAAGATAAAAAATAAACCTAATTGGATCGACTTTAGGTTGATCGGTTCGACCGATTAATTAAATTAGCTGACTTTAATTATTGGATTAGGTCATTGGACTTGAATAATATATATTTATTTTATAAATTATAAATATATTTTAAATAATTAAAAATATATTAAATTAAGTCAATTTTTTCGGTCGAGTCAATTTGAAAATTCAAAAATTAGTTACCGATAAAAAACTAACAAAATCAAACCCATAACTGAAAAAACTGCTCAAACTAGTTGGGTCGGTTTAGTAGAGTTTCTCAATTTTAACCGAAAATTACTCTCCCCTATGTGTTTGTATTTTTTTGTCCAATTCTATTAACTACCGTGACAATTCTAAAATTGGTATAATAACAAATTTAACAATTAATACATATTTTTCAATTTGATCATGATTATAAAAAATTAACTCTCAATATTTACGCACTATCTCAATTTGACCTAATTTTAATAAAATTACAAAATCTATCTGTAAAAAATTTAAAAAGTCAAATGAAAAATACATAAAAATCTAAAATTTCAAAAAAAATATATAATTTCTAAAAATCCTAACTTTCCCTAGGAAGAAATTTTTAAAAAAATATACTTTTAGATTTTTAAAATCTCATTAAATACTAATAAAACTTGAAGTTTAACTTGGTAGGTTTCAATTAAACCATGTTTTAGCTATTTTTAATGAAAAACAGAGTAGAAAACAAAGCTTTAAAATAAAGTGTTTTTTTACGCTCTTATATTAGTGAGAAATCAAGTATGTTCTTAGGAGTATAATTTAATTACAAATCAATTGGTAAAAATTAGTCTCTCTTGACAGACTTCCCTTTAGATATTTGAAGTACCTTCTGATTTGGTGGTTATAGTTATTCAACAAGACAAAGCTTTTAGAATCTTTAAATAATTGTTACGTTATATTTTTATTTATCATTTTTCACACACACACACACACAAAAAAAAAAGGCAGGTGCTTTACAAATTACACGAACAAGCTATTAATATTCATACATGGCTGCATTCGGAACCTCATTTCATAAACCGAGTCCATAAATATTAAATATGAATATTTACAAAGCTTATATAAAAATATATTAAAGATTGGTATACTAATTTTTTTGAATTAATAGTTAATTATGGCCCAAGGACTAAATCATAAAGTCCAATTGCTATAGGTTTTTAATTGATCAATGACTTGAGAACTTAAATAGAAATTAACTAAATGCCCAAAATGGTAATTAAACCATTTTTTAATTATATAATAGTGGATGATGATGAAGGATTCTACTAAGATTGATTAATGTTGTATTAAGCTAATTAAACTATGTTAAAATTAATTAAGTTAAATTAATTAGGTTTTAATCTAACCATAAATATGTTAAATTAGTGGAAGGATGTCATCTTCATCTTTCACCGTTCTCCATCGTCGTAACTTGAAGAAGGAAACCAAGGAAAATGTTGAAACATTAGGCCATTGATTAGTAGGTAATTTCAAGTTTTTTTTTTATATAATTTTTATAGATTTGAGGTCATGGGAATTTGATTTAGCTAGCTCATGTATCAATTTGTAAAACTGTTAAAGTTTTAGAAAATTTTCATTGTTGATTTCTTGAAGAATTAGGCTTGAAATTGATAGATTTTAAGCTTACAATATAAAAAGGACTAGATTGTAAGTTATTTTAACTTGTTTGTCAAGTTTGTTACATTAGGGACTAATTGAATAAATGTAAAATTAATATTTTTTGGGCTTTTAACTCTATAATTTGATTCAACCCAATATTTGTTTTTCTATTTTCTAAAATAAGCTTCTCAACGTATTTTTAATTAAATTAAAATCATAACAATTTTACTGTAAAAAAAATTATGAAAAAAATATATATTTAATGTTTCCAAATTCAACAATTCATAATGATCAAATGATATATTTTCATTTTCGAACTTCATTTAAATCGAAAAAATCATTTCCATGCCTTTAAAAATGTTTTTTGAGTTTAAATTTTATTATAAAAATATATACTAGTAGCTTTTTGCACTTTAATATTTAATGAAAGGTAAGCCAATGAAAAACAAACATGCACAAAAAGGGAAAAAATAGTAAAGAATGGATAAAAGTATCACTAAATCCATTCTACTATCTTATGGATTGTATTTTAGTTTTTTTATTGAAAAAATGGCTAAATTAATTCTGTATATTAGATAGGTGAGTAAAATAGTTTATCTGGTAAAATTTGGTGTTTATATATATATATATATATATAAATATAATGTATAATAACAAATTTAGCACCTAACCTTTACACATTTATTTTATTTGATCTCTACTTTTTTGTTGGAAACAAATTAGAAATTTTTTAATCTAATAAGGCTAAAAGGTAAAAAAATGCCTTAGTAACAAAGTTTTTAAAAAAACAATTAAACCCTTTTAAAATTAAAAAAACCATAAAATTTATAAACAAAAATTATAAAAATTTTAAAAATATAATTTTTTTATTAAAAAAATAACAATATCGATCCGTTAAAAGAATAGGTCTCAAATTTGTTAGCCTTATCTGTCTCAAACTTTTCTAGTTTACTTCCAATAAAAGGGTTAAATTGAATAAATGTGTAAAAGTTGAAGGTTAATTTTGTTATTATGTCTTTTATATAAAAACCCAAACAAATATCTCATCTAATATACAGGAACTAATTTGTCCATTTTTGAACAAAAGAACTAAAATGCAAAATATAGGGGATTTTGTGTTACAATGTTATTTCAACCCAAATAAAACGCTTAATCAATACATTTACAGTAAAAGATGTTTCTTTTCTTTGGTCTGTTAAAATGCTAGAAATGTTGCAGTGACTAAGCTTTTTAAAAAATTGAACATCTTAGATCCTCCATACAAAGACATGTTAACTATTCATCCATTGTCATAAGTGTGGGGATTTGACCATTATCGGAGAAGTCGATCTTGTTCAACCTCAAACAACACAACACTTGCTCTGGCAATTCTTCTTGTTTTTGTGCCTGCTAATCATCATATGTCAAACAACAATGGATTTAGACTACAAAACACGATCAGATTATTATTATTTAGTTACCTGGATGGTTAAACCGAGATCAAGTATTCCGTTCTTCAAACGATCTCGAAACGATTCAAGTCCCTTCCTCGATATGAAACTGAAGCGATGTATGTCTAAATCAATCTCGAAGTAATTCGAACCCTACAATCAACAACCTCCTACCTTATTTATGGTGCCACGATTCAATACAAGTATCGAATATACCAATATATGTATATCTAATACATGTAGGGATGTCGCGACGTCTCTTATTTCTATGTTGCGACTTCACTTACGGTTTCAACACCAAATCCCTAATCACTTTTGAAGATTCATGAATGTGTTCATGGACACGAATTGAACCAGCATATATCCCATCAATGTATTCTAAATATCAATATTGTGTTTATTCTAGATTTTAGATGTTTTGGTGATTTTAGTGTTGGACTAGGTTAAGGTATCTCGTGCAATGAATGAAAGTCTAAATTACTTCAGATCCGACGACTGAATCAAGTGTGGGATGTCATATTTAGTGGCATCCTTTCTATTGGGCCCTTATAAATGCTTTAAAAATTTGTTTGTATCTAAACGAAATGTATGATTGAATTGGATTCATGCAGTTGGATTCAGCTACCGGATTAGGTGCGTGGTGTCACACGAGTATCAAGTATTTCAAAGAAAATGGAGTGTAGAAGACGAAATACCTTAAAAAAATTGTGTTGAGGGCGTGAGAGAACTGGTTTTTCGTTATAAGCATTGACAAGTTTCTTTTCCGTAGAACTCAAATTGAGATCATCAGGATTAACCAACCCGGCCATGATCTTCAACCTTTCTCTGAAAAGAACATTGGAATCTTTCGTAAACCCTTTCACTTTCTCCACTTCATCATCAATAAATTTCTGAACCAAATTCAAAAACTTCTTAGAAGATCATACCCTCGTGTCTTTATCAATATTACATAAATTTGATAAAGTTTACCTTGATGTTTTCCAAACATTGAGGAGAGATGTTATTGTCGAAATCCTCGGAAACTTTGAAATAAAGAACAAGGCTCATTCCTTCACCGTCGCCATCGCCGAGGAACATTGCAGCGGGATAAGTCGGCAACTGCGAAAGCATACATAATAAGTACGATATTGATATAAGAAAGCAGGATAAAATGGAGTCAAACCCATCCCAAAACATACTTGAATGTTTACAATTAGAAGAGGAGGGATTTTCCCATTTGGTTTGAAATAAGGAAGCTCTACATGTTGAGCAATGTGATTTATCTTTCTTGGGCATATGAATAAATCAACACCTATGGGAGTATATGGGGAGAAATCGGGTGCAGGACACTTCCTTTTATCTCTGTATGCCAAATAAATCATAAGCATATCAGAAAAAATGAAGAACCCAAGCAACATAGATAAGAGTCATCGTACTTAAAATAGGTCTCGCCACGAAGTTGAAATTTTGAAGATGGAATCTGAGACCAACAGTCTCTATTTGCTTTCTCATCCTTGCTGCATGGAATTGCATATCCTGCTCTTGGACGATATAAAAATTGTTTCGATGAATCTGCACATGCAGATGTGAGTATTAGATACAGATGAGTATGTTGAAACATGAAAAGAACTTACATTCTTCTGCATCACATGAAGTCCTCTTAACAGATAGCCGATAAACGGTAGATTTTCGTCTTTGAGATTGGGAAGCCATATGAGTTGCCAAAATCTTCTCATTGAAATTGATAGAAGGAAGCATTTTACAAAAGCCAGATCGCCTTTCATCTTTCACACTTTTAAAGCTTCCATGAGAACAATCCAATAGCTTCTTCTTCTTCCAGTCATCGGCCTCCTTTCCAAAGCGCGAAAGCTCATGACCATGGCTACTCATGGTTGAAAACCGAGCGTTGAATTCTTTCGTTTCTTCTTTGCTCAATCTACCACCGTCAATTTTCAGGTAACTTTCATGGTATTGTTCGTATTTGCACTTTCCTTCCACGAAGCATGATGAAGCTCCGTATTGAAGTACTTGAGCGCTTGATATATTCCCAATTGCAGTGCCCATTGTTGGAAAACCATCTAAAAATAAAAAGGTTACCTCATAATCATATATTCCCTATGCTACTCAAACATATAGAGAGGTGAAATCTGCTTGTTACCTCCATAAACACTGATGAACTCCTCATCTGATTCCGATTCCATAATACTAACTGAATCAAACCAAGTATCCTCATGGCAAGATACTGCAAAGTACCATACTTCTTTTCGTCAATCATCTTTTCCAAATACGATGTTTGAATCAAATTTCATTTTTATCAACTTAGGAGTTTCATTTTTGTTCTTGTATTAAGCTAAATAAATTAACCGAGCACTAACAAAGCTTTTTCAGTTTGTTTATGTTCACGAATAAGCTCGTTTAATAAATCATTTAAAATTTGTTTATTGTTCTATTAGTATATATATATTTTTAAACTTTAATGACCACAAACCAGACACAAACAATTAGAGATTAGTTCGTTCAACCTGATTCATTTACAACCTTAATCATAGTGCTCAAATTGGCTCGATTAAACTTAAAAATTTTCAATACTAATTCAAGTATCATAGTAAGTGAATTCAACTTGCTTGTTAGCTTGAGTCCTTTCGATAATAATTGGCGGAACGAATAGCATGCATATAAACTCTTAACATAAATAGAAGTTAGGTACCTTTGGCATCCATTTGGCTAAGATGCCATTGCAATTGGGTTAAATGGAATGTAGAGTTGGAAACCTCAGATCTTCTACAAGTAGTGGTTGCACCCTTCTCGAAATCCATACGAACATATTCGCTAACAGCTATATCTGTTACACAACCATTGCTTTTCCTTTTCTTGCTTCCATCGGAGACCGAACCGGAAAGCTTCCCACGACGTTTCTTTGACCATGGGCGGTTTCTTTTTTGTGTCGTAATTCTTTTATCCGATGTTGATACGCAACTCCCCATTAAAACAGCTTTATTGCACAACACTGTTAACACCAAATTATTGTCTTAATTTTTGAAAAAATTAATTAAAACAATGTGAAATGAATAATATAAGAAAAAACGGAAAACATAACAAAGAAAAAAACAGAGAAAAACCCAGAAAAGTAAACAAAAATGGATCAAAATGAAATAAAAAAAGAGGATACCTTTAGAACAAATAAACCCCTAGAAAAGACCCCAGCCTTTTTCTAGCAATGGGGTCTATTTCTAAGAGTTTGTAAAAGAGAAGGAAACAAAAGATAAAAGCAAGAATATGTCAAAGCATCAAGATTGGGTTATATCGGAGTTCATTCGTAAATCATAAGCAGTAAAGCTGCAATTCTTTAAAAAAAAAAATTCTTTGGTGGGGGAGTGGGTGTTTCAGAGAAGTAAAAGTGAGAGGAGAGAATTTAAAGGCTAAAACCAATTAACGGATTTTTTTCCTCCTAGAATTTAGCTTTCTTCTCGCAAAATTTGTTTATTGGGTGGGTGGTTTACTATTTTTGGAACAAAGATTTAGAGCTTTCTGTCTTGTCTGAAGGTGCCACCTCAGTTTTTTCGGCGGAGCATTTGTTGTTCGGTTGAATACTCCGATTTCGTTGGATCATGATTAGGTAATAATAATTTATAATTATTTGATTTCTTTATTTTTAAGGAGTAAATGTAAAAGTCGTTAGTTTTTTTATCGTTTTTGTTTTGCCGGTATTAGTTTTCGGGTTAGTTATGATACTTTTTTTTTTCTTCCCCATTAATTTTCTCTTTCTTTCTTTTTTTTCATCCATTCTGTGTGCCTTTTTCTCTTTTTAGTTTACATATTTATTTTACGAGTATCATTATTATTTTCACAAATTGTGATAAATAGATGACGATATTTATTATTGCTAAAATACCACCGACCACTAGCAATTTCTTTTAGAAAGCGGGTGGCTCTTCATTACTTTTTAATTTGTTTCTGTTTTGAGAGTATTTCAAAATAATAAATTATTTCATGAATCGGTTTAGACCCGTGTTGCCTTAAGTTTTATATGTTTTTGTTTGTTTTTTCATTGTTTAATAAGTCTCACTTTTAGAAGTTTTTATCTACTCTTCTAATACGATTTTTTGTTTTGCTTTTGCGAGTGATTTTAAGGCTAATTTTTCGCCGTACTTTCTAGTTTGGTGGATGCTCGATTCCTTTTCCAATTTATGCCCACCGTTTTGGACCATCCTGGGCTGATTTCATTATTGTATTAAGTGCTTGCAATCATTCTAAATATGTTGTGTTTGAGTTGGAACAGAGCCAATTGTCAACGTACTATAATATTCTATTTATACTAAGGCTGAAACTATTGTTGTGTTGATGAAGTTTGTCATTCACTGCTTATAACGGGTGTCTATTATTTATTAATATTTTTATTTTATTTGCATTAATATCAAATGTATATAAATATTATAGCCTTAATGGTTCAAAGTAAAATTACATTATAAATCACCCAACTATGCTTAAGTATAGTTTTTTTTTTTAATCAATTTTTAGGATTTTTACGATAGTCACCCAACAAATTGGGTTTTTTTTTTGTCTTTTTCTGTTAAGTGCCATTAAGTTTTTGACAGAAGGGTGAGATGACAGTTTAAAAATTGATATAATAATAAATTTGACCCTCAATTTTTACATATTATGTCAATTTAGTCATATTTAAAAAAAAAATCAACCCTCAATATTACATATTATCTCAATTGGGTTAAATTCTAAAAAAATCAAATACATATAAAAAATACATAAATATTTTAAAAATATATAAAAATAAAAAATTACATTGTATTTTATATAAAATAATAAGTTGATCTAATAATAAAAAACACATATATCAAATAAAAAATTGCTCAAGCTTTTTACTCGTATACTTTTTTATGTGTAGGCATGGCTTCTCACCTCCTCTCATCCGGCTATTCCCTCTCCATCTACATTCGTATATGGAGGCGATTAGGGGAGGAGGTGCAAGGTCAATGGCCCTCGACCATTAAGGGGGTAAACACTGACAACGAGTTTTAAAGTTGCTCTAAACTTAAGGTGAAGATCAAACCCTCGACTATTGATTAAATTAGGAGAGACTATTGCCATCTCAACTAACTCTTGTGGTTAAAAACTAATAATTTTATTAAAACATAATTAAAAAATTAATCAAAACTATTTTAAATAAATATCAATATCTTTCTCAATTAGGATCTAGGGTCTCGGGTTTTGGTATTTATTTATAAGCTCTCCACTATTTTTTGTTTTATTTAATGATGATGTGTCATGTTATTATTCATCGATGATGCATGAGGCTTTATGTATCGACAATGCATCAAATATTCTCACTTTTTTAAAATTTATTATATTTTTTTGAAAATATTTATGTGTTTTTGTTTTTTTTTTTTAATTTTTAAAATTAGGACTAAATTGAGATAATATGTAATATCAATGGTTGATTTTTTAAAATTATGATTAAATTGACAAAATAAATAAAAGTTGAGGGCTAAATTCAATTTTTGATCTATCACCTCACCTTCTCATCAAACACTTAATAGCACTGAACCCCATGTGATGGCCTGATGGTTAGGGTGTTCACCGTCCCAGGTGTGGCCTGGGTTCGAGTCGCGCTAGTTGTATTTGTTGTTCGGGCTTTACCCTATTCTTGTAATTCACCAAAAAAAAAAAACACTTAATAGAAGTAGACAAAAAAAAAAAAAACATGATTAATTGGTTCACCATTTTAATAATTTTAAAAATTGGGTAATCGGAAAAGAAACTTAAGCATAATTGGATGAACGATAGTATAGTTTACCCAAAAATTTATCAACCCATGTGTATTGAAATGGTTCTAATTACAAGATTAAATTCTAGTTGTAACTTCATTATCAAATTGCGTAACATACTTTAACCTACTTAGTTTTGTATATAAGGATTGCATTGTTGTTGTGGGCATATTACAGGGGCTCATAGATAATTTAACCATTTGATCACACATACAAGAAGGGGAGTTAGTCATACTTTATCAATCAAATTCAATTTCAAAATTTATGGAATTGGATGAATTGAAATATATTCAACCAAATAAATTTATTTAAATTAAATTAAAATAAATTACCTAACCCTTAGGGATCTACTTGAAAAGCAAGAGAAGGATTCACTTCAAGCTCTCATAAAATACACACATCAATCAGGGGTGAAGCCAGAAAATTTTTTTAGGGGTTGAAATTAAATTGTAATTTTTATGATAATAAAAATGTAATTTCACAATTTTAATAGCTTATATCTTTATAATTTTTAAAGTAATAAATTAAATTTTTATCATTTCTAGGGATCAAAATGAAATTTTACTTTTACTAATTTAAATTTTTAAATATTTTAAAGAGCGTGAATAAAAAATTTCTATTTTAAAGTGAACCAGGTCCTTCCAATCCCTAACTAAGCAATTTAACAAAAGAATACTTCTTATCAAATGCTTGAAGCGGGTGATCAAGGTGTCTATTTAGGGCATTTTACATAAAAGTTAATATAATAGTATATAAAGTATAAATTTTAAATACATTTTAATTAATTATTTATAAAAGTAATGATACATAAAATATTTTAAAATTTTAAATATAATAATAAATTATATTTAAATAGATTAATATAATGATACATGAAATATTTAAATATATTATTACATTAAATATAAATTAATTTAATTTTTATATACCTTTTAAATAATTAAATAAATAATGGTATTTTAAACATTTTTTGTGTTTGAGTGGGAAATCACTTTTTACTACAGTTTTGACTCAAGAAGCCAGGTATTCTTCGTTGCTTTTGTGGTGAAAAAACACTTTTAAAGCCCCCAAAGGTGATGAAGAATGAGACATAAGCTATATTGTATTACTAGTGTGCATACTCGTACGATGCGGTGACGAAGCCAAGGGAGTTGGCAGAGGCCTCGACCCTTTTAAAATAATTTTTTTTATTTAGGTCCCTTTATAATTTATAAAATTTTAAATTAATAATGGTAAAATTATACTTTTGCCTCCCAAAAAAGATAAAAATTATTTAAAAATTATAAAGATATAAGTTATTAAATTTGTGAAATTACATTTTTATTATTGTAAAATTATACAATTTAATTTTGATCTTTCCAAAAACAAATTCTAACTTCGCCCTTGATACTATCTACAATTAATGAAGGATTTTGCATTCAAAACACGAATATACCATTTATTAATGTAGAAAATACATGATGATAGCGAAAATTACATGGCAATAGTTAAAAAAAAGTTGATTTTTAAATAATGTTACAAAACTCGATTCACAATTACGAATGGCGAGATTCGAACCTTAATCTGTCAGGACTTCGATCTTTGTTATTTATGTTAACTTATTTATCTTTTAACAAAAAATATATAATAACTTATTTGATCCTTCAATTTTATAAAAAAAACACAAAGTCATTTTAGCTTTTCATTTTTTTTTTTGTTTCTTTCATCTATTGAACTTGCATTGTTATCAAATCACTCAAAACAGATAGAAAGATTATTTTTTATTACTTTTACTAACGTTGGCTTCTACGTGTACGTCACATAAGCAATTAATTAATTTTTAAAATAAAATATATAAAAATATTTTAAAAATAATTATATAAATTTTTTAAATTTTTTAAATTTTAAAATATAATTAATTGATGATGTGATATCTACGTGAATGTCACATCAACTAAAAGAACATATGTTAATTCATCTATCCATTTTGAATGATTTGAAGGTAAGATTAAAAATAATAAAAAATTAAAAATTAAATAAAAAAATTAAAATAATTTTTAAAAAATTAGAGGGCTAAAATGCAAATAGAATATAATAGGGTATTATTACCGAACTCCCATCTAAGTAGATTTGATTGATATCAATCCAAAGTTCCGATCCGAATATTTTAATGCCTGAAAATTGCCCCTCGAAAACATCCCCTGAAAGTACAGAAAAGGACAAAGAAAATGGGACACATCACGGTCATTCTGTCAATTCCAAAGGGCAAATTTGGCAAACCATCTCCCCCACGAATCAATAAAACTTCCCTCCCCCGAAAAATAATAAAAAAAAGAAAAGCTTATAATTTTAACTGCTAAGAATAATCAATTAGAAATCCCTCTCTTATTCGTTCTCTTTCGCTCTTCACCGTTCGGATTCTACAATAAAAGAAACCCTAGCCTAGGCATTTCCGATCAAATCAGGTAATCTTTTACTACTTACTTTTCACGATGTTTTAACGGCTCTGATTTAATTGATTTTGATTTTCTTTCTCTTTTTTTTTTCTGGTTTAAGGGGAGTAATGGATGGATCGGGCGGAAGAGGAGGAAGTGGAGTGGATAATGTATTACCTAATTACAAGCTTGGAAAAACGCTTGGAATTGGTTCTTTTGGAAAGGTCAAAATTGCTGAGCACATTTTGACTGGTCACAAAGTTGCCATTAAGATTCTTAACCGAAGGAAGATTAAGAATATGGAGATGGAGGAAAAAGGTTTGATTGAATTTAGTTTTTTGGTTTTTAATGATTGAAATCTTTTGGGTTTTGTTTAGTTTTTGAAGTAGAAAAGATAGGAATCTTGTTAATTTGAATAAAGATTCCTTTTTCTTATTTCTAGTTTATCGTTTCTTAATTTACTGCCCACTTGGGTTTTTTTTTTTTTTTTTTTTCTGAATGATTTTTATGTTTTTCATATTGAAGAATCGAATTTCTTAGGTTCAGTGTGCTTATTGTTTTTGCTACTTGTGATTTTGTTTTCCGAAGAAAAATATCATTTTTTTGAAAGATCAAATTTCATTATTATTTATTGCTGTTAGGTTGGAAACAATTACTTGAGTAAAATAAAGAGGGAACCTTTAGCATGTTATGTTCCTGAATTTGGGATTGAGTCTTCGGATGATTTTACACAAAAATCAGATTCAAAGCAAGGGCCCTTGCCCATAAGTCGATTCCTGTTTTTGCCTATGGTGCGCGCCTCTTAGAACAGTAAGGGTGCCTACCTTTAATTTGAAACTTCGACACTCATAAATAATTTCCTCTTAAATGAAGGTTTACAAATTAGGAAATAAGATGTAAAATCCTAATTTCATGTTCTAGTAAGGAAAACAAAATATGACAGCAAAGTATCCTAATTTATTTAGAAAGTTTTAGTTTTATTAATAAGGAAATTCTAGGAAACAATCAGAACTAAATCCAAAAAATCGAAACTAAATAATCCTCTAACAAGTAGCTTTCTCGACTTGTCTTATGCGTGACTTCTTGCATATGGTAGTCAAATTCTATGGTATTATTTATTGAAAGAGGCTTATATTTTGGTGCAGTTAGAAGAGAGATTAAAATTTTGAGATTGTTTATGCATCCTCACATCATTCGACTCTATGAGGTGATAGAGACAGCAACTGACATTTTTGTGGTTATGGAGTATGTGAAGTCTGGAGAACTCTTTGATTATATTGTAGAGAAAGGAAGGTTGCAGGAGGACGAGGCTCGCAACTTTTTCCAGCAGGTTTGTGTTCTTGTGTATTAGTATTTATTTATTTTCTTTTCCTAGGAAACTATTAGTATGAAAAATCTGTGTTTGGATGCAGATAATTTCTGGGGTGGAGTACTGCCACAGAAACATGGTGGTTCATCGAGACCTTAAGCCTGAAAATTTACTTCTGGATTCCAAATGCAATGTGAAGATTGCTGATTTTGGCTTGAGCAACATAATGAGAGATGGTCATTTTCTGAAGACAAGTTGTGGAAGCCCAAACTATGCTGCCCCAGAGGTAGGAGCTTGTGAATCAATGATGAATATCTTACATTTATGATTTTGAAAAGGTGGAATGTTGTCTTCTTTTACTTAATAGAAAATTTTATTATGTTAAGATGATATTACCCAAGAGTAAATGGATCTCCATTGTTATAGGTTATCTCTGGGAAACTGTATGCTGGACCTGAAGTGGATGTATGGAGCTGTGGTGTTATATTGTATGCCCTTCTTTGCGGCACTCTTCCTTTTGATGATGAAAACATTCCCAACCTCTTTAAGAAAATAAAGGTATGTAGCATAAAATTTTCATGTTTTTTGTCTGAGATATCTCTTGGATCACAATGATGGATAGCTCTTTATTTTTTGCTTATGGTATCTGATCTTCACGACGTTGTTTCTCTACCCTGTCAATTATTTCTAAATAACATATTTGATACAGGAGCTTTTTTGTACTATTATGTTATTTTATTATTTGTCTTATTTATTTATTAGTAGTCATATAGATAGATGTTTAGGATTCTAAGTCAGATTTTGGACTAAACTTTATTTATAACCCTAGTATAACTAAGCTGTAAAATAGCTTTACAGGCAACATTACCATTTTTCTTTAAATTAACAGTCTTCAGAAATTAGAGGTTTTTATAACCTTATGGCTTTCTAATGTTCCAACTTCTGTCGTTCTTGTATTTTCAGCATTAATTCTCTAGATTTGCTGCTGTTTTCTCCCTAAACTACAGAATATGCTTTCAACCCTGTTTCTTGCTTGAATCCTGAAAGTGCTGATTGCTTGGAATTTGTATTATGTCCTTCAGGGTGGCATATATACTCTTCCAAGCCATTTATCTCCTGGTGCTAGAGATTTAATCCCACGGATGCTTGTAGTTGATCCAATGAAGAGAATGACCATTCCTGAGATTCGTCAGCACCCATGGTTTCAAGCGCATCTTCCAAGATATTTAGCTGTCCCCCCACCAGATTCAATGCAACAAGCGAAAAAGGTTGTTGATATTTTTTTCCTGATTCAACTTAGTTGTAAATTTGCCTATGTACTGCTATATTTAACCCTGAAAAGGATTGGCATGATGTGAAAGTTGACCATTATGGTTGAATAAATATAGCTCTGACTGTATGCCCTAAAATTATTAACTCTTTCCGGCTTTTGAATGTGGTTTTGCTACATTTTGGTTCCAGAGGTTTGTATCCTGGGGAAAACCTTTTGAGCACTTATGCTGTTATGTTAAAATGGGATAATTTTGAATTATCGAGCTCTCCTTGCTTGTTATTTGACTCTGGGAAATAGCTTTGCTCGGATAAGTTGTTTCCTTACTATTATCTATTTCCTAACATCCAATTTTCGGTTACTGCCTCAAGCCTCATCGAAATGCTTTCTGGATCATATAAATAAGTTTTAGCTAGCCACTTGGTGGTGCCCCAGAATTTTTGAATTCTGCCATATTAGATATTTTCATACTTTTTATTATGTCATGCTCTACTCTCTGATTGAAATGTAATTACAGATTGATGAGGAGATCCTTCAGGAAGTGATTAGGATGGGATTCGACCGGAACCATTTGGTCGAATCTCTTCGGAACAGAATTCAAAATGAGGTTTGAACTTTTCCAACTCCTTGTTTTCATGTTTGTTTAGACTGTTTCTTATTGCATCTGATTATCTTCCAGGGAACTGTTGCTTACTACTTACTATTGGACAATCTGTTCCGGGTCTCCAGTGGCTATCTTGGAGCTGAGTTTCAAGAAACTATGGTGCGTATTTATTTTTACTTTTTCAATTTATTTCTAATATTTCTTTTCTAAGTCTGCCTCTTTGATTGAATTTTGAAAAACTCATCAATCATTATTTAATAGAGTCCACCGTTGAGACCTATTTCTGTTAATTTAGTTGATTCACATAATCTTTTATTAGTTTTATTTTGCTGACTTCCATATTGGGTGGAATTCTAATTTTTTTTTTTTTAAATAATTGTTAGGAATCTGGCTTCAATCGCATCCATCCAAATGAACCTACAGTTCCAGCTGTTGGACACCGCCTTACAGGATATGCTGATTATCAAACAATGGGTTTAAGGGGCCTTGAAAGAAAGTGGGCTCTTGGACTTCAGGTTGAGTTTGTGCTTTTCAAGCGGTTTTCCCAGTGTCTTTTCTGTTTTATTTATGGTTAAATATGTGTAGCCATTCTGAGGTCTATGCTTTTATTTCAAAAATGATTGGCAGTGTGAATGATTTATAATCAGAAAGATAAAATGGTTGATACCTTTACTAGTTGAAAAGATTGGACAATTGGACTATACATTTAGTATGTAGCAGGTGCAGAGTAGTAAGATTGTGTTGTTTTTGTTTTTCTAGTCTCGTGCCCACCCTCGTGAAATCATGACAGAAGTTCTCAAAGCCTTTCAAGAACTCAATGTGTATTGGAAGAAAATTGGTCATTACAACATGAAGTGTAGGTGGCTTGCTAGCATTCCTGGCCTTAATGAAGGCTTGGTTAACAATCCCGTGCACAACAGTCACTACTTTGGAGATGAATTGACCATTATAGAAAATGATGGTGTTTCCAGGGCCCCAAATGTTGTCAAGTTTGAAGTGCAGGTAATGTTGCAATGCTTAGTTGTAGATTATAGAATGCCTTAAATAATAGTGCTAACTTGTGTTTTGGCTGCCATGGATGTTGATAGCTTTATAAAACTCGCGAGGAAAAGTATTTGCTGGATCTTCAGAGGGTTGAGGGGCCACAGTTTCTCTTCTTGGACCTGTGCGCTGCTTTCCTCGCTCAGCTCCGTGTCCTCTAGCATGAGAAGGTTATATTTCCATTGACTTGTCAATGAATCTCCTATGATGCGTGTGAATAAGAATGAGAATATTCTATGTAAATAACTATTTTTTGGTAGTTTTAACTAAAACTTTTTTTGTTTTATAACCCTAAATTTTAGATGGGTAATTGTGGAGGCTGAAGGCAATGCCTTGATATAATTAGAATTTCCACAATGTTGTATGTAACCAAAGGAGAGTTTTTATGAATTATGCTATGATAGAAGTAACCTTTGGTCATTTGTATTCCTTTTTTTTCCCCGAAAATTATGCTATTAGTGTTTTGATGGTTCTTTTTAACTCCCCCTCCACTGTAAATGCAGCAATTGTTTGATTTCATGAGTTATTTTAAAGTTTTAAATTGGAGAAACTATATGAATGATATGCGAATTGAAGTTAATTGTGGAGAACTGAACTTAGATATAATCTATCTTTTAATTAATGGGTTTAGAAATGAGAAGATTGATAGCCCCTATTTTTGGTACAAAATACTAGAAATATGAGATGCACGTTTCATTGTTCAAATATCACATGAGCTGGTATAAAATAAAGCTTGGTAACGTCTTTTGGGTTTTAGGCTTGCTTGCATGACTAAGGCTCAAAACGGGTTTCTGAAAGTTTGGGAGTAGAGTAACTACAATTCTAGTGGACATGCCTCCCAAGTCCTTTGCTATTCTAGCTTTTTATTCATTTTTCCTTCTTAGGACTTGGTTTGGACTTCGGGTTTTGCGGACTTACCATATTCTCTTGCTCCTACATCATATTTTTTTATGTTGGTAGAATAGTATTGAGCAATATAATAGAGAAGTAAAGATTGTAAATACTGGTACCGTCCTTCAAGTGGGTGACGGTATTGCTCATCTTCATGGTCTTGATGAAGTAATAGCAGGTGAATTAGTAGAATTTGAAGAGGGTATTATAGGCATTGCCCTAAATTTGGAATCAAATAATGTTGGTGTTGTATTAATGGGCGATGGTTTGATGATACAAGAGGGAAATTCTGTAAAAGCAAGGGGAAAAATTGCTCAGATACCAGTGAGTGAGGTTTATGTTCCACCTTTATGAGCCAAATTCAAATACAATCATTTTTATATTGCTATTATTAATTTTAAATATAAAAATATATTTATTCAGACGCCGGAATGAATACGGACAAATTATTATCTAATTTCAAATCTACTTGGACATTTTGTATATATTTTTACTTTTTAATATTATTATTTTAAAATTAAAAATATAAAATCTAAAGAGATCCACAATAATGAAAATTACACCTCACCTCTCTATACTATCCCAAATTTATGAGTTTGTTTAATTAGCAAATGAAATGTCTTAATTTAATTACATTCTGAGGTGTATTTTAAGTATACTTATATATTATGTAGTATTAAAGTATGATTGTATTTCGCCCATTTTACTTAAAAATGGGTGAATTAATTTTATATATTAAATTAGTTATTTTTGTTAAAAAAGTTGATCTATTTATACCGTTAAAAACTAAAGTGACTAATAGAATAACTAGAAAATGACACGTGGTGCACTACGTGTACTATATACTGATGTACAAAATTTAATTTTTAACAATAGAAATCGATGAAATTTTCAACCTAAGAAACACTTTACTCTTTTATAGAGGTTAATTTTCTATTATTATTATTTTTTTGTAAAAGGGTAAAATGCAGTTCAATCCCAATAAAGGGGCCTCTTTGTTATTTTTACCCAATTTTCGTATAATTTCTTCAGGCATAATGACGGGCATACAGTGCAAAACACTAATCATACTAGAGTTCAGGAAACTTGAACAGAGCCCCCATTATAACCACATGCTTTATCTACGTGTCAGCCACAGGCTTTGAAATTCCCAAAACTAATCACACTATCTACGTGTCTTTATCATTACCCCCCTACAGGGAAAAGTAAAACGATAACCATAAGAGACCAAAACCGCTGTCGTTTTATCGTCTTTTATTTAAAATGAAAGGATAAATTTGGAAAAGCAACCACTGAGGATCGATCGATCATCTTCCTTTCAGGTTTTCTCATACTCTCTCTAATTTCTTCTTTTTTTTCCTTAAAATTTTCGATTATTCTTTTAGCTGATGTTTAATTTTATTTTACTGATTTTCAGTTGAATTTAAGGAGAATTTCTTTTGGAAAAAAAATATTAAAAGATGAGTGAAGTTTTCGAAGGATATGAACGGCAGTATTGCGAGCTATCGGCGAATCTTTCCAAGAAGTGTACGGCTGCTGGTGCTCTTGCTGGAGGTTGCAATTCAAATCTTTATACGGATAAACCTCTTTTTTGAATTATTTTTGTTAATTTCTTTATTTTTTTGCTCCTAATTGCGGATATGTGGTTGCATAATTCGTTATGTTCTTTCTAATTTAGCGTGAGGATTCTACTGATTTGTTTTTTCTTCCTTTTTTCAGATTTATGCTCTGATTGCAAATTGTATTTGATTTTTTTTTCTCTTTAAAAAGAAAACTTAGAATGCTTAATTGGGAGATGTGAGAATGAAGAAAAGAAGATCCGATCTTTTTTTCTCTACTTTGAGTTTTATATATATTATTTGTTTTATTTGTTAATAATTAATTAATCAAGATTTTCTCAGTTTGTAAGAATTCTTTTGAGGCATTAATGTAGATAAGGGGAAAGGTCTTGATTTTGGAACTTTAAGTTAAATATATTTAAGCAAAGAGTTTAAATGGTCTGAATTTTAGGCCATAAACCGAGAATTTAGAATGTTATCCTGATTTATAGTGTTGGATTTATGCTGTTGGAATTTGGTTGCAGTTGGTGAACATATTGATGTGCTTTGACATTAGCTTTAAGAGGACTTTGATTTTGTACTAAGAATCTTTGAATGGATGTAATAGTTGCATTTTTCATTTGAATTTCTGAATTATCCAAGAATAATGATCCACAAGAGTTTGATAAAGAGTTTAGTATAAATGCATCTAAAAAGAAAACACAGAAAGAAAATGGAAAAGGTAGAATTAAATTCAGCTGTCAATTGATAAAGGTTTGGCCTTGTAAACAATTATCATAGAGCTTATATGGCTTAGAGCTATGTTGATCGGACTTTCATTTTTCTTTAGGTGCCCTTGTCTGGCACATATCTAGATATGGGTATACGGATATAATTTTCCCAGCCCTCTAAATATATGGAAAAATTTAGATAAAACTGAACATACTCATGCCGGATATATATATCCATATTGGACACTTACACTTGAGTCTGAGTAACTTGGGGTCTTAGGCTAAGATTACCCGATTCAAGGGAAACAAAAAGATTAAATGCATCTCTACTTGGGAACAGAACTTTTAATCTTTTACTCCATTTTAAGGAAAAAGATTGTGTCTGGTCACCTTTGCATCTTTTCTGTGAATTGGTGAATTTGTAAGGTGATACTGAAGATTTTGGTTGACAGACAATGCAGATATATGAGTCTGAATAAATCTGCATCTGTTTTTGTTGAATGATGCAGTACGTTAATTTGTGAATTCATCAGAGGTGTTCAATAAGAAACTTCTCTATTTGTTAGAGTATCAACCTCCATAATGAGCCAATTCTTGCTCAAATTTCTTATTTGTTTTTCTTTTGTTCAGAGCAGAAGAAACAAAAACTTTCTGATGTAAGAGCTGGAGTGGAAGATGCAGAAGCTCTGGTATGGTACCTGGTTAATTGTCTGTTTCAAATAATCTTTTTTTAGTCTTTCCTATATTTTGGGTGTTGAACTTGATGTTGCTATTTACATTTTTCAGATTCGAAAGATGGACCTCGAGGCAAGAAGTTTGCAGCCAAATGTTAAGGCTGTACTTCTTGCTAAGTTAAGGGAATATAAATCAGATCTAAACAATCTGAAAAGTGAAGTTAAAAGAATCGCATCTGGTAATTTGAATGCAGCTGCTCGAGATGAGTTGTTAGAGTCCGGCATGGCTGATACTCTCACGGTATCTTTTGGTTCACCTACCTTCAGTTTAACTTGCTGTGGTTTTATCACTGGTCTTCTCTAATTAGGCTTTTGATTTACTTATAATTGATGACTATGCAACAGGCATCAGCTGATCAAAGATCAAGATTAATGATGACTACAGAGCGGTTGAATCAGAGCGGTGACAGAATTAAGGACAGCAGGAGAACCATGTTAGAAACAGAAGAGCTTGGGGTTTCAATTCTTCAGGATTTGCATTCACAGCGACAGTCTCTCTTACATGCCAATAACACGGTACCTCCAATTCTCTATCATTAGCTTTACATTCTCGTATTTCAGCTGTAATTTCATTCAAGTTCACTATATCAAAGGCTTATACAATAGTTAGACCTTAAATCGTCTCATCTTATGATGTAATGGTTGATTGCAAACCTTTAGATTCCAAGAACTTGCTGTGTCAAGGGCTTATATGGTAGTTAGACTTCAAAATTTTGTATATTAAGCCTCAGCTATCTATTTGAAGTTGTGTTTCCCTTTCTATTGCAGCTCCATGGAGTAGATGACAACATCGGCAAGAGCAAGAAAATTTTGACAGCTATTTCTAGGAGGATGAGCAGGAACAAGTGGATCATTGGCACCATTATCGCCGTCCTTATCATTGCGATCGCTCTTGTTTTGTACTTCAAACTTGCTAAATAGTCAATTATTTGTATCTTCGCCCTGTTGGTTCTGCTTGGTTTGTCTTTGTTTGTCCTTGCGAGCTTGTCCATGTTGAGTGCCAATATAAATGTATGCTTTGTTAATCCTAAGGACTGAATTTTTCGACACTTCAATTTTATGTGCTGACTTCCAAGAAATGGTTTTACGTACTCTCGCACCTCACCTTTGAAATATTCAGTTTTCTTAACATAGATTCAGTATTCACTGTATTTAGGTTATGATCGTATTATTTTTTTGGTCCATAATATTTTTATGTTTTTCCATGTGTCACATCGGGTTTTAAATTTTTTTTTTTTAAATTAATGGGCCGAGTTCTGTGATTCGCAGCTCAATCAACCAAGAATAATTATATACCATGTCGGTGTTCATTGTTGCTAAGGAAAATAAAGACAGATGAAATGGCCAATCCTTCGAGCCTTCCCCTCCTTTTCCTCTCGCTACCTTCGTCCCTTCATTCGCATATGTGCTCAACGATCTGCTCTCACCACTGGCAAAAAACTCCATGCCATGGTCCTCACTACGGGCCTTTCTACAACTGAAAATTCCTTTCTTCTCAACACCCTCCTCCACCTTTATGCATCCTGTGGTGATATATCCTCTGCCCAGAAATTGTTCGATGAAATTCCCCACTCGAGCAAGGATGCTGCTGACTGGACTTCCCTCATGTCTTCCTTTTCTCGCCAAAATAGGCCTCATGATTCTTTACTTTTGTTTGCTCAAATGCTTGAAAAAGGTGCTGAAATTGATGATGTGGCGATGGTTTGCTTGTTTAGTGCGTGTGCATGGTTGCGGGATGTTGGGGTGGGGAGTCAGGGTCATGGACGTGTGGTGAAGATGGGTTTCGAAAGGAGGGTGAAAGTGTGTAATGCGCTGATGGATATGTATGGCAAGTCTGGGATGGTGGAAGAGATGAGAAGAGTTTTCAGTGAGATGAAGGAGAAGAATGTTGTATCATGGACCGTGGTTTTGGATGGGGTGTTGAAGTGGGAGGGTGTAAGTAATGGAAGGGAGGTGTTCGATGATATGCCACACTGCAACGAAGTTGCATGGACAATAATGATTGTTGGTTATGTAGGGAATGGATTTAGCAAGGAAGGCTTTTTGCTTTTGAGCCAGATAGTGTTTCATTTGGGTATTAAATTGAATTATATAACACTTTGTTCTTTATTGTCAGCTTGTGCACAGTCTGGAGATGTGGCGATGGGTAGATGGGTTCATGTTTATGGCTTGAAGATGATGGGGATGGAGATGGACATCATGGTGGAAACTGCCTTGTTGGATATGTATGCCAAATGTGGCAGGATAGATACTGCAATCAAAGTTTTCGAGTGCATGCCCCGAAGGAATGTTGTGTCATGGAATGCTCTTCTTAGTGGGTTAGCTATGCACGGAAGAGGTCAACTTGTGATCAATATGTTCCCAAGGATGATCAAGGAAGTTTTGCCAGATGATTTAACCTTTATCGCTGTTCTAAGTGCTTGCAGCCATTCTGGTATGATAGATCAAGGATCATATTATTTTAATAGTCTCCAATCTGTGTATGGTATAACACCTAAGATCGATCACTATGCTTGTATGGTGGATCTACTTGGAAGGGCCGGTCGTTTGGAGGAAGCTGAGACATTGATAAACAAAATGCCAATACCTCCAAATGAGGTTGTTTTGGGATCTCTTTTGGGTTCCTGCAATTCACATGGAAAGCTACAATTAGCCGAACGCCTTCTTCAGAAGCTCATTCTGATGAATCCTCGTAACACGGAATATCATATCCTGCTTTCAAATATGTATGCATTGGCAGGTAAGCCAGACAAAGCGAATGCCCTTCGGAAAGTTCTTAAAACTAAAGGAATTAGTAAGGTTCCTGGAATGAGTTCTATCCATGTAGATGGCCAACTTCATCAGTTCAGTGCAGGTGATAAATCACACCCGAAAACCCGGGAAATTTATATCATGTTAGAAGATATGATTCAAAGGTTACAATCAGCTGGTTATGTTCCGAATCTGTCTGCACAAGTGTTTCCTGGGGACGATGCTGGGGTCGAGTTGGAGAAGGAGCAGGCATTGTTTTCGCACAGCGAGAAGCTGGCAGTCTGTTTCGGACTTCTAAGCACAGAACCTGGTAAGCCTCTGTATATTTTCAAGAACATACGCATATGCCGTGACTGTCACGCTGCCATTAAGATTGTTTCCAAGATATACGATCGGGAAATCATAGTCCGAGATCGGAACCGGTTTCATTGTTTTAAGCAGGGATCATGTTCTTGTTCTGATTTCTGGTGACCATTGCATTGAGTGAAACTAACTTCTAAATTAGGCTTTAACATTTAGTCCTTGGACCTGTACCATGCCAAAAATATTGCTCTTTCTGTCCCCCCAATTCAAAGATGTATATATTCCCATTGTTTTAGCATTTGATTTGCAATGGAATTTTTTATATTTGATGTCTACATTTCCCCGCGGTTACAATCACATCCACATCGACTCACTTAATCTTATTGTATTGAAAGGCATAATGATAAATTTAGTTTTCAACATTTATATATATATTTTTGTCAATTTGATTTTTATATTTATTTTCAATAAATTTAGTCATTAATCTTTCAAAAAAGTCAAATCAATTTTTCAGCGGAAATAGTGACTACAAAATTATTTTTTTAATGATGTTGCGTGATAATTTGCATGATCATTCACGTGTACTCTATACATATATGTACACGTGAATTGTATGCAAGCTGTCATATTTAAAATTTTTACATAAGTCAGAATTTACATTTAAAAAAAAGAACAATTTGAATTTTTTTTAAAAAGTTAACGGTCAAATTCAACTCTTTTTAAAAGATTGAGAGTCAAATATTAAAAAAAAATAAAAAATAACAAAAAAATGAACCTTAAGGGCTTAATTTGATACGATACCTTTGTGGTTGGTTGTTCCATTTTTGGAATACGAAAATCAAACCAATAAAATGAGACATTTGAAATATCTGACAAACGATCAAAAGGGGATGTAGCTCAAATGGTAGAGCGCTCTCTTTGCATGCGAGAGGCACGGGGTTCGATCCCCCGCATCTCCAATATTTTATTCATTCTTTTCAATTATATTTATCAATTATCAGTAATATCCCTACAAGTCAGATATTCCAAATAAATAATAAATCAGTATCCCCAAACAACAATGGTGTTAGACTTTCTCTAACTCTATAGGTTCTTATTTTTCTCACATCTTAAAATGGCAATGCATATCAATGCAACAGTATTTTTACTCTGTTAATTTCCAATTTGCTGAAGATGTGGCAAACCCGGCCTATACGCGTTTACCGGATCTCTCCCTCTTGAATTTGCTATAATCCGCGAGCAAGCTACCGTCTACTTTCTGCTTCATGCTCTCAACCAGCTTTGTCATTACCTGTCAACAATACGACTTCCTGAGATTCGTCACTAAAATCATGCACAACATATTGAATTCAAAGAATTGTATATGGTATGAAGGTTTTTTTTGATGTTCTGACCCCTTTTCCGAGACCATCACGAATATTTTCGGGAACCAGAGCGAGTGCAGGAGGAAGGATGAATTTTACGTGCATCTCTAAATGACCCTTAAGCCGGCTTCTATGTCTTCTTCTATCAGGGTATAATGTTCCTTTCACAATAAGTGTGAAATGAGATGGATCAACAACATTATCAAGCCCTTGAAGCTCCCATCTTGTCTGCAAAACACGAGCTTTGTATTGTATAAGAGGAATGGATGATTCACATAAAAATTAAAGAACTTTCAGTGCAATGTGCAAAGCTTTGTTTACAATGTCGAGCTCGAGAACTTTTGTGATATCGTGAGGGACTTCCGGTGGGTAATCTCTACCTCCTGATTTGCATCTCAACCGTAAGTCCACTACCGGCCATACATTTAGAACCAATAACTGCAGAGGCAACATCCGAATTCTCCATTCGTCCTGCACAAGTTTAACAACCAGAACTACACGTGAGTATGAGGTTCATAACTGGTACTTATATGTTAGCATGAGGTACACGTCGCACGTCACAAGTTATGAACCTCCAAAACCCCGAGCTTGTATCGAGGAATAATGTCTTTCGGATCATGCCATCTAAGAAAATGGAACAACTAGAAAATCTATTAACTCAAGGCTTAGCTTATCTAGCATTTATGGTCAAATTTTCTTAGAAATAATGCACTTCTTTCCATTACATTGTTGCAGTTCTTTAAGTCCTCGGCAAGTGACAATGTGTTAAAGGCCGGTTTAGTCGTGTTTTTCGCAGTCAACTAAAGCTATGTGAACAAGACAGACAATATTAAATCAGCCAAGTACTTTCAAGCCTTTGCCTAGTTCAAACAGCATACAAGAACATATGAATTTTACTGTTGAACAATATGCCAATTACTACCAAAAGATTGCTGCTTGAAATTGAATGACTCAAGTTAACTACGATTTCTTCATTTCTCTTTCATTCTTCATTAGGAAATAATATTAGTTCTTCAGACTCCAGCTACCATGGAAACGAAGACCACAAAACAGGAGAACAGAATAAATACTCATTCCCTATGTTACTCGGACCCAGGTACAAGTGTCGGATAAGGTATGTGTTCAACAAAAGTATGTTCAACTTTTTAAGTTTTTTCACATATTTAGAGAGTACTTCTCTTAAAAGAGAGAGAGAAAGAGCACTTGGATGGTCATCTCCAAATATGTGTTGGGCATAGGTTCTTCAAGGAAAAAAAGAGAAGTGGGAGGAAGAAATATAGCTCATTCCACCATGTGGAAACCCAATAAGCACAAACAAAACGCCCATTTTAAAAGGAAACAACAATCTTTGTTGTGTCAAAGCATAGCAAAATAGCTACCAGTTCATCAAAATATTGTATTCAATAACATAATCCCTTTTTTTCTGGATTATTAATTCTTTTACTAAATTTGTAGTTTTGGCTACAATAATACATTTTGCAGGCTTCTTACTCTAGTGAAAATAAAACCAATTCTGGATTTCTTTTTTCGGTAGGGAATGGGGTAATACAATTCGAGTCTGTGTCAAACAAGAATATGCTAAAAGCTATAACACCATTTCTGAATTATTGATGCAGCTGTTTGCAAATGAATAATGTATAAATATAATATATCATGATATACCCACACTTACCCAAATGGACTAATATAAGCACAATACAACAACCATAACTAAAGAAGAAAGCCAAAAGAAAAGGAAAGAAAAACCTGATTAAGCTGTTGGCTCCTATCTTGGTCAGGAAACATTGCCTTAAAAATTCTGGGTTTATCCTCCAAATATTCATCAAACAAAGCCTGTTCAAGAAATCAACCCCACCCACCCACGTTCACCAACAACATTTATTAATCAATACCCATTTCATATATAAGCAAGAAATGAGTTAATGGGGTTACCCCAGGAATCTCATAAAGAGGGATATCAGTGGAAATTCTTGCAGAATATGTAGCTGCTAACTCATTTCTGATCAAGTATTTGTGTGCTTTGGACTTGATATTTGCGTGGCATTGGAATTCGGGTTTCTTCAGCTTCACTTGCCCTTTTCCATTGTTGAAATTTTCAGCTCTAAAAGCATGAAATGAAGAAACAATAACTTCACTCATTATCTGGAATTTCCTTTTCGAAATTCTATGTTTGGAAAATAAAGACTTAATTTTTATTTTTTTTGGGTCCATTGATTGATTACGAGAGTGAAAGATAAGCATATCTGATGTGTCACTTTTTTTGCTTACATGGCATTGGCATGTTTTTTTGGAGATTACATGCGTGACCAACTCTAAAATAGTGGGCCACTATGAAATAATTAATATATTTTATTTTTATTTTATTTAAATTATTTCTTTTTTTGGAGTTTAAAAATTTAAATACAATTAGAATTTTTATGTTAAATTTATTAGTGTTACATTTTAAAATTAAAAAAAAATATTTGATATTTATGTAATAAAAAAATAATATTGTAATGAACTTAAATTTAATAAAAAAATTTATAGTGTTAATTCTTAAAATTTTAAGTCAATATTTTAATAAAAAAAATATTTAGACTAACTAATGACATTATAAAAGTTGAGGTACTAAATTATGTCAAAATTTAATATATAGATATTAAATCTCAAAATTAAGCATAGTATAAAGACCAAAACTGAAATTTAAGTATTGCGAATAGAAACAATATGAAAAAGGGATATTTGTTAACACCCGAGATTACTAAATTATTAGTAAGTTTACGTTCTGATCACTCAACTTTAAAAAGTTACAAAATGATCGTTGAATTATTAAAATCACTCTTGTATGGTTTTTTCCATTCGCACTGCCTGCACAAATTGAAAGCTTTTCTTCCCCTTCTCTTCTATAGTCTAGTTCCTTTCATGAAATAGTTTTGAACGTCATGAATCTATAGATCAAAATCCAAACAACTTTCTTCTTCAATCTTCGACACTAACTATCAGATCATTTCTGTATCTTATACGAGCTTACAAAAGTTCTTTTACTAACTCGAGGTTGAATTAGGACCAAATTATAAAGTTTGTAAAATATCGGGTTAACGTCGCAACTTTGGGGTTCCTTACCGCGAAACAACTCACTGATTTAATCTCGTTGCAATGTTAAGAGGCCAACGTCGCGACATGACCGTCTGTTTCTAAAAGATCCAATTAGATACCTATTCAATTTACCCAAACATACAAGCTAATTCTTCCATTCATTCAAGTAAGTAAAAACACCATAATCATATGCTCATTTCTATGCATTTAACGCCACTTTACGTATACATTACATCAAACACCATTTCTAATTGTTATCAATGACATTTTCCACATACCAACTATTTGACCATTTAGTACCAATTCATTACATCGAACCTAAATATCACATATGCATACCAATTTCATTTCAACTTCAACAATCTCAATACACAACATAAACAATACCAATCGGCCATATCAAGTTAACCATTACTAGCCTAAATATCAAAACGAAAGGGACTATACAAACATTGTTGAGTCGAGGATCGCTAGCTGGATGCTGAATCATGTCTCGGGGCTTCGAGATTTAACTAAACCTGCACACGGAATAAACAAATCATACGCTGAGCGATAAAGCTGAGTGATACTTCCATGATTCAAGTCAATATAACATGAGTGCTAAACAAATGAATATAATCAATTCAAGTTCAATTTTTAACCATATCACATACACATACATGCCAAAAGCTTCCAATATCATATGAAATATGCATATAACCATCTTTATACATCAATTCATTTGATATTAACATTTAAACTTATCATATCATGCCATTCAATGTTACAATAAAATTGACCAAATCATACCATTTGTTAAGTGCCAATCTTTATCAAACATGTATACCTTTGACATTAAACTATTCAATTTTCATGTTCAATCAATACCATTAACTAGTTAACTTACCATTTGAATCTCTTTCTGGAGTCTATTGACTCATTCGTATTTAATTTGGTTCCTAAGGTTCGATTCTAAACAGATCGCATAATCTTTTATATACTTCCTGTCGAAACCATTTTAAAACTGGGTTTTGAAAAACGTGGGATCGACTTTAAAAACAAAATGGGAGTCGCCACCAATCCTTTTTACTTAGGTGTGATTGGATGACCTTTTAAAACGTTTTATTTAAAACATTTAATTTTGGTCTACGAAAAATCAGAAAACAGGCTCGGGAGTCGGTTACGTATGAGGAAGGGTTAGCACCCTCATAACGCCCAAAAACTGGTACCTAATCGATAAAATCATGTCCAAATGTTTGAAACTTAAAAGGATTTAAAAATATGATTTCTAAAAAAACTTCGAACAATTTGGTTTAAAATATGAGAGCTCTTCGATCTGAAAGATTATAAACATCACATCCAGCACGATTGGACACGATATTTTTTTAAACCCTCGTAACTAAGATCATCTCATAATTTATAAAACTTCGAGTAATTTTGATTTAAAATTTGAGAGTTCTTCTATCTGAAAGAATATAAACATCACATCCAGCACGATTGGACATGATATTTTTAAACCCTCGTAACTAAGATCATCTCATAATTTATAAAACTTGTTAAAAGGATATTTAGTTATTTAGCCAAACGAAAAATCAACACCCAGCACGATTGGACATTATTTCCCGAATTTTTAAATACCAAAATATTGCCTTATTTTAAAAACCTTTTAAATAAAATATTAATTTTGCAAAAACGTAATTTTATTTTAAACAATAACCATGTGACAATATTGCATTTATACATTATCAAATATAAAAAAACAATTATAGCATACTGACGTTTAAGATTAGGCAATAATAATACAAAATTCGACAAATAATAATTCCTATACTAAAGCAATTACAAATATATGATGAAGTATATACAAATATAATAAACAATAAAATCAACTATGAATATATTTCATGCAAATTTGAATAAATAAAAAAGGACATACATATAAACAATATAAACAATATGTTAAAAAAAAATGTAATGACTTTAAAAAATATAAAAAATATTGTAAGTGGAATATATTACAAATAATTTTAATTAAATATATGATATAATATTATATTATATAATATAAAAATTTTAAAACACATAATACTAAAATAATTTTGTACATAAAATATAATTAAAATAAAATAATAAAAATTTGAAATCCATAATATAATAATATGCTAATTTATATAATATAAGTAATAAATAATAATTACATATATATGAAATTAATATAAATAATGAATATAATATTTTAATAAAATAATAATGTTAAAATAATCTAAAAAAAATAAAGACAGAAGGATTAAATAGCAATTTAAAAATATAAAAAGGATTAAATCGAAAATCATTTTTATACCGCAAGGTCCGAAATGGAAATTATGCCAAGTTTTAAAACGACAACGTTTTATGTTTAGCCTTCAAAGAAATCTGGGGGTTTAATTGAAATAAAAACAAACTGTAGGGGATAATTTTATAAAAATAAAAATGCGAATTAGACTGATTTAAAAACAATAAAATTTCGGAAGGACTAAATAGAAAAATAGACCATTAGCATAAAAACACGCGGATCTTTTTACCCATCGGGTCGACGCGCGGATCCCAGGCGGATCGGGTCGGGTCAGTCCGACCTATCTCAAAACGACGTCGTTTTAGTGTTAAATGGCCCAGGGTGAAACGACGTCGTTTCACCGCGCCTATATAAATAAATTTTTTTTTACAAAAATTCATTTTCCTCCTTGTTCTTCAAAAAACAGAAACTTTTCTCTCCCCCTCTCTCACCCTTTGCGATTTCCGGTGGTCTCCGGCGAGGTTCCGACCACATCACCGTTGTTGTCGCCACATGCATGTGTGATGGCGAACCCTAAAAATGTAAGTTTTTTTTTATAAAAGTATTTTATATGTATCTTATATGTATATATGGTTTTAAAAAAAATAAAATAAAATAAAATATAAAAAAAATGATATTCGAAATGAAAAATAAAAATAAAAACAACACCTTTGCTGATTGTGTATTCGCTGAAATCTCTATGTATATTTGTGTATTCTCTTGTATTGATTTTTTTTTTGTATCTTTTTTTTTCCGTTACAGATTCTTTGTTAGGCTTTTATAGCCTTTGAAACAAAATGAAAAAGGAAACAAAATATTGCTATATTTGCTGTCGATTTTCCTTCCTTTTGCAGGTGATTGACGGTAGATCCGGCGATGTGGAGCTTGATCCGGGCGTTAATGGCGTGTCGCGGATCGTGGCAGTGATGGCAGCTGGTATGGAGGCTTGCGGCGCGAGGAAACCTAGGGTTTCAGAAACCCTTGGTTTCTGATTTGGAGTTGGGCTTTTTTGGGCTCGTTTGTTAGTGTTGGGTTAGTGGTTTAGGAATGGGTCTGGGTCACGGGTATTTGGATGTAATGGGTTTTGGGCTAGTCTAGTAATGTAAAAAGACTGTAATTTGGACATTTATTATTTTGGTTTTTCAGCCCGGGCAAAAATGGGCATTTACACTTCCTTATCGTGAATTATATATATGCACTTATATAGTTTCATATTATCACATCATTCCATATACTATTATCAATTCACAATTTCATACCATTTCAATTCAAATCATACATTATAATAGTTTACCAAAATTCATTTAATTTCATTTTCCGATTTCAAGTTTTGATTTCAATGTTTTGCCGAATAGGACCTTAGTAAAACGGACTCGGGTACACAAGTGAATTACACCACACCAAGATAGCTCATATGAACAAAACTACAGCACACCAAATTACCAAAGTGCCAAGCCCGTAGGCATCAAATGCATGTTCATATACAAATACATCCCTTCACCACACCATAGTCTCCGTAGAGACAAATAACACTACACCAAAACAGACTTTTAGCGGCGGTTTTTTTTTGGCTTTTAGCGGCGTTTTTAAGCGCCACTAATAGTCTTTGCGGCGCTTTCGAAAGCGCCGCAAAAAACGCCGCTAAAGAAAACGCCGCAAAATTTAGTGGCTTTTTTTGTGAAAAAACGCCGCTAAAAGTCAAGACTTTTAGCGGCACTTATTAAAAAAACGCCGCAAAAGGTATGGGCTTTTAGCGGCGCTTTTAAAAAAAACGCCGCAAAAGGTAGGGCTTTTAGCGGCGCTTTTCAGAAAAACGCCGCTAAAGGTAGGGCCTTTTAACGGCGCTTTTAATAAAAACGCCACAAAAGGTATGGACTTTTAGCGGCGCTTTTTCAAAAAAACACCGCTAAAGGTAGGGGCTCTTAGCGGCGCTTTTAACAAAAACGCCGCAGAAGGTATGGACTTTTAGCGGCGCTTTTCAAAAAAACGCCGCAAAAGGTGTGGACTTTTAGCGGCGGTTCTTGAAAAACGCCGATGAAGGTATGGACTTTTAGCGGTGCTTCTTGAAAAAACACCGCAAAATGTATGGACTTTTAGCGGCGCTTTTAACACAAACGCCGCTAATTTGCACAGATTTGCAATGCTCATTTTCTCCAATATCCTACCCTCCCTGCATTAAAACAAACCAAAAATAGCAGCAATTGCATATAATTTCAACTCAATACAGCAAATAAAACATTTAAATCTCACTAAAAGCATTAAATCTGAACGATACTTCAAATTTAATAAAAGATATATGATATACATTAATAAATGAAGTATAATTCAAACAATTCTTACAATAATGTTAAATGTCATAATGTTAAAAATCATCTTACAACAAGAAAACAAATGTCTAAGAAGGCGGCCTCTGCATTTCTTTGGAACATCTTCATCATAGCCTGAAGTCAGAGTTGGAGTTCTTCATACTTTATGTTCTCGCTCTGCCTCCCTCATTTCTTGCTCTCGCTCTAAGTTGAGCAATATGCTCGCCTCCTCATTCTTGCCTCCGCTCTAAGTTGAAAAATTTGCTCAACTGTGCTCGCTTCTATCCGAGCTATCTGGTCTTTTAGTCTTTGAACTTCAAAGACGAGATTGACTCCCTAAGGCATGTATCTTTGAGAGCGGATCAAAATATTGGGTCTGGGTAACCCCGCATCCTTGACATCGAACCCGACCATACCTTTTAAGACCCAAAACATTAGTGATAATTTAGTTATAAATATACTCAAGATTAACGTAACTATCAATCGAAGCGATGCATTACCTCTCGGGACCCAAAACATCGCAATAATTACATTATCAATCTCCTCGAGATTAACGAACTATCACTCAAGCAACCATTTCATACTCCGCCTTCTTCTCCTTTAGTTTATCCTAATAAATCAACGAAAAAGTTAGAAACGAAATATATAATAAAAAGGAATGCAACATAACTTAAAATTATAAAATTAAAACTACAAACGATGAATTAAAGTACTATAATTAAACATTATAAATATTTATAATAAATCAATTATTAAGTAAATACACCAAAATTTCTGCAACTTGGATGTCATCGGAGATCCGTCCTTCTTCCTATGCGTAATGTCAAAAAGTCAAGGCGTCCAACTTTTGACCGCATTTAAGCTTCCTACATTATAGCAGAAAAATATAATTTAGTAGTATAAAGTCATTAATATTTGAAAGAAATAATAAATTATAATACCTCGGCCTCATTTACACAAAGCAAAACTTCTAGAACTCCGCCTGTGTGCGTAAATTTTTGTTTCTCGTCACGCTTGTTCCAACTCGCTCACGGTCCTAAATAATGGAATTTGAATTATGTATATAGTAAATACGATAAACCAAAAATTTTATAAGACTTTACAAGTACGTAATACCTCTCCTTTCTTTGAATTCCAGAATCTAACTTGATCTTCCCATTGGTACCTCAACATTCCGTGGACATTTCGCAATTTTAAATCGAGGCTTATGTCTTTCTTAAAATATTGTTTTTTTAGCGTGCTTTTATTATCTCTCCATTTTTACCCAATGTCTTCTTAACATAGTCATCGGAGACCTCTAAAGTAAATCTACCTCAAGAAAAAAAAGTTTAAAAGTTAATATAAATGAAAGTTAAATTAAAGTATTATAAATTACATTCACGCTTTTGTTACCTTAATATTATCGAGAGCGATTTTTGTTGGCATCAAGCATGTGATGCCATGATTCGTAGTTAATGGGCAACATATTGGCATTTCGTGCTATAATGCCCAAATAGCTTTTAACTAATCGAGCTTGAGATCCAATAGGCTGGCCATGATTGTTTCTCCTTACTTTAACACGATCGGTAGGCTCTAAGTCGTATAAATCTTTAAGTAATGTACGTCCCCGCCCTCTGCGCGTCCCACCACCTTCAGCTGAAAAATGATATATTATTATATTAAAATTGAAAAATGAATCAATAATAAAATTCAACATGCATGTAAAATAAACTTAACATTACTTTCAAATTCTCCAGGCTCATCATCTATGTCCTAGTAGACTAGAAGATCCAACAACTGTTTGTTGTTCACTAATTGCTTCTTCTAAATTTGGAGTAGTGTGGACAATGTTTAAGTCTCGTAATCGTCTTCTAGGCATTTTTCCTGCAATACACATGAAATAGTTCAACATTTTAGTAACAAATAACAATAATAATAGTACATTTAAAATAGTTAAATTATATAACATGCCCAACATTAAAATTATAAGATTACATATAAATAATAAATCGTAAAATCTTACTAAATCATATTTCAGTAAATATCTTCGTCCACATCCCGACTAACCCATTGAAATTGTTGACTAGTACTAGGGATATTTTCATTTAAGTTTTGTTTTGGAAAAGGCAATGTTTCGATCTTTCGACTATGTCATCTCTACTTCCACTTTGCCAATGTCGAAGAAGTCTCTAGGGTGTTTCAAGTACAACGTACCAACCCTCATCGCTTGGATCTTCCGAGTAAAAACTTGTTTAACTTGAGAAGAAAACACATATGGCTCGCCTATAAGTTGTTCTCCTGTGAATCAATCGAGAGAAATTTACCATTGTAAAGCCATATTGATCGCTTTTAATTCCGCGAGCCGTATTCACATCAGCCCAATCACCTCGAAATAAGACAACTTTGCATTTTCCGTAATAATCCAACTCAATGATGTCGATGTAATAAGTCCGTAATACTCCATTCCCCTCGTGGGATTATCGTCCCTAGCACTAGCATAACTTGTAATTGAAGAATTAACAACGATTCCACAATTTTGGGTTCTCCTCAATCTCTCGCGATACCTTGTATGAAATCGGTATCCGTTGATGAGGAAGGCACTATATCTTTTCACTATTCTGCTTGGACCTTGTGAAAGCCATTTAACTTCGTCATTAACTTCATTCCGACTCCAAACCTATTGAATCGAAAGTAAATCGAGTAATTATAAATGTTATGAGAAAACATTATTACTTGTCAACGAAAACTTAAATTGCATACCATTTGGCTTAACCATTCATGGAATGATTCTGTGAACAACTTATTAATTTCTCGCCGATTTAATCTTCGGGATCGTGAACGAGCTCTCAATATTTGTTTGTACTCACTACGTTTAAAAAAGATTTACTTTGTTAGAAGACAAACAAATTATAATTGATGAGTATTTATCAAATTCTAGAACTTACTTCCGAAATGGTTCCATTGAATCGTGATGAAAAAGAACGTATCGATGTGCTTGGACCCACGATCTATCGTCTAATTCTGCGATTTCGACTTTGCCGATCGGTTCTCCAAAACTTTGAAAAAAATAAGTTTCGGCCAAGTTATGATCTGTGAGCCCAGCATTTCTACTTGGTCTGTTCATTCTTGTTTCAACATCTTCCAAATACCTTGAACAGAAAGTCATACATTCCTCTGCCAAGTAACCCTCAGCAATTGATCCTTCTGGATAATGCTTATTGCGACAGTAAGACTTCAATTTGGATAGGAACCTAAACACGATATATAACATTATCAAAAGTTGCAACTAAAGGCATTGAGGTGAATGAAGGAATAATTTGAAAATAAAGTAAGACCTTTCAATGGGATACATCCATCGATAGAAAACGGGTCCACCAAGTATTACTTCACGCGAGAGATGAATTAACAAGTGCACCATAATAGTGAAGAAGGAAGGCGAAAAGATCTTCTCTAGATTGCATAAACTCAATGCAGCTCGATCTTGTAGTGTCTCAAGTTCTTGAACATTCAAAACTTTACCACAAATGCCTTTCATTATATTTGACAGTTCAATTACACAAGACGTCACCTTTTTCGACATAGAACACCGCATAGCAATCGGCGAGAAGTCTTGCATCAAGATGTGATAGTCATGCGATTTTAAGCCATATAGTCTTCGATCCTTAAGACTCACACATCGAGATATATTTGATGCATATGCATCCGGGACCTTTATATCCTTCAACACCATACAGAACACTTCTTTCTCCGTCTTCAACATTGAAAAAATAGCAGACGGCAACCGATATTTCATATTCGGAAGTGCTTGGGGATGAAGCTCACACCGAATTCCCATGTGGACTAAATCAAGTCGACTTTGAAGATTGTCTTTCGATTTTCCATCGACATTCAAAATAGTCCCAATGATGTTCTCATGAGACATTTTTCTCAATATGCATGACATCAAGATTATGGCGTAAAATCGATGCTCCCAATAAGGCAACTAAAAAAATACTTCTTTTTTCCACAAGTCCGCCTCATTAGGATCGTCATCTTCATCGATTCATCATCGTAATCATCCCTAGATCTTCTATTTCTTTGCGGGTTGGCGGTTGATTCATCTTCCCATAAATGAAATTCATATCTTTCAACATTAACAATATTTCGGATCCACCATCTGCGAAGGAGCTTCTGCAAACTCTTGATGCATCACAAACCGAGCACTCAAATCTAAATCTATGATTTTTAGGTAACTCACCGACGATGCTCCATGTAAGAGAACTTCTTCCCATTATATAACCATTGCGAACATGTTCACAAGCAAGACAACACTGACAAGCATAACGTCCCTAGTACTCCAACCGATAAATTAGCATAAGCCGGAAGTCATTAATAGTCCACATCAAAGTCGCACGTAAATTAAAGTTCTCTTTTCTCATTGCATCGTATAATGTCTCAACACCAGCCCATAGTTGTTTTAACTCTTCAACAAGTGGTCGCAAATAGACGCCAATATCATTCCCGCCCTTTCTCTCGGTATAATCATAGACAAGATAAAGGATGATTGTTTCATGCAAACCCATGGAGGCAAATTGTAGGGAACAAGCACCACAGGCCAAGTACTATACGCCGTGTGCTCATGAGTTTGTAAGGGTTAAATCCATTGGATGCTAGCCCAAGCCTCACACTCAGGATCGCTTGCAAAGCTTGGAAATTTGGAGTCAAAAGATTTCCAAGCTAAAGAATCTGCAGAATGCCTTAACAATCCATCATCGGTTCGTCCATCACGGTGCCACGTCATTGACTCGGCTGTCTTCAACGACATGAAAAGCCGTTGAATCCTTGGTATTAGCGGAAAATACCGCAAAATCTTAACTGGCTGCTTCCTTGACTGTGTATCGTGATCTTCCTCGTTACCATCCTCTGTATTTCTATTAATCCAACGGGATTGACCGCATACATGACAAAGATCGTTGGTTTATCCGGTCGCCCCAATACAACATGCATCATTTGGGCAACTATGAATTTTGTTGTAGCCAAGGCCCAAATCCTTTATCGCTTTTTTCATGTCTTTGGAAGATTGAGGAATTTTCGCAAACGGAACATTTCTTGCGTAAACTCTAACAAAGATTGTCAACGAGTTTCCAGTCCATCCTCCCAAACACTTCAAGTGAAAAAGACGAATACAGAAAGACAGTTTGGAAAATTTTGATCCCTCATACAATTGTAAAACAAAGTAAGCAAAAATTGGATTACAAGTGCCCTTAACAACAATAAAAGAAAGCAAAAATTGGCGTAAGATCCTCACCCGTATTGGCGTGACGCCCAACAACTTGTCCGATAGACTCTCTTGTGTTGGTGGAATGTGATTCCAAGTCAGTAATTAGCTATTGTAAAAGGCCAACAGTAGATAGTACAAGCTCAGCGAAGATTTCAAAGTAAAACAATAGAAGAATGAGAAAAAAATCAAAATTTTTATAAGTAATATATTTAATAAAATAACAGGATAAGTATTAGATACGAAACCTGAGTTATATATTGGCTAAAAATCAATTTGAGTAATACCCGTAGAGTCATGAACAATCTTCTTCAAATATTGAATTTGTCAATACTCAATTCGTAAGTACCGACAAAGAACTCAATGTGCATTAGCTCTACAAAACCCAATTACACGATAAGATAGGAGTTTCACAATGATATCGATTACAAAAGTAAAGCAAAGATAGTGGTAATGAATATCAACGTAAACGAAATGACTATTAGCATACAAACCCAACAGTGATATAGTACTAGTTTAAGGGATAGAGAACAATAATAATTCTTAAATTACAGTGATATAGTACGATGCATTTAACTCGTATAAACTTCCTAACTTTACACTCAAAATTGCTTGTCTATATCAATGCTTATTTTATTATTTTATTTCTTACATTGGGATTAATAATCAAAACTTTCTACCCATGTTCTCACATATTTCACACATAAAAGTAACCCATACTATATCAAATTATGAACATTACAATTAACCCAATCATAAAAGTAAGTGAACATCAACGAGATAGATCAAATCATGCAACAGTTCATTTTCATGCATCCTCTCCACAACAGGTGTTCGCGCATATGCTCACTGTTCTAAACAATCTGTAAGTAGATCCTTGCCTCAGATTTAGTTCAAAATCGAAACAATGTTTATAGGAAGGTTTTCCTTTTTCTTAACAAAGAAGGAATCACTCGCTTCTTATCAATTTTAATGCCAACATTTCCGTTAATGTCCGAGTAGCGACGTAAGGAGAACAAGTTCCCGAATAAAGTTGGGAAACACTAGTAGAGAAGAGTACCATTTTACACCACGGATGAAAATTTACACACAAAAGGTGGTTTTGAATGGGAAAATACTCATTCTAAATTCATCCTGGGGTATCCTCCTATGGAACCCGATGAAAGGAGCATGACAGATCCAATTATTGTTGCTCCTTTCTCTTATGTATTTTCTCATATTTCAAGTATAATACTTCCTGCTCAGATCAATTAAATTTCTTTTCTGCAATTTCTATAGTAAAGCAAAAACAAAATAAATACAAAATCCAGTTTTTAATTGACCTTTTGACATTACCGCATCATTATCTTCAATGGGAACAAATATTCAAGGTATTACATCTAAGCAACAGATGAAAATGGCTACCGAACTTGATAAAACTAATCAAACAAAATCATCTGTCGAACCAACCAAAGAGTCACCAAATGCAGATTAATGCATGGTTCATCCTCTAAAAGGAATGATATATAGATATCTACATATAAAAGCTAAATGAATGATCCACCCAATGTTCCCGAAAATTCATCACTTCACTGCTGTATCCGAATAAAATGTTTGCATGATGTGGCGAAAAGCAATATTAGACACTAAAAACAACTCTCGGTGCAATATTGACAGACAACCCACAAAATAGTCGCGCTTTAAACCGATGAACAGAGTTAGCCATGTTCTCTCAAGCCACAAAACACACTAAAAAGACGATTATCGACCAACTAAAAGAATGAAAAGCCATTGCTTACTTTGTAGGAACACTTACACGGTGATGCAAAGCAGAGTGTCGGGGCGATGAGACAGAGGAAGGTCGGCGGTGATGCGGCGGAGGAGGAACGCGATGCGTCGATGGCGGCGGATGGTCGGACAAAGATTTTGGGAGTTAGGGATTTAGGTTATACAATTAGGGAAAAGAATAAGGTATTTCGGGGTTGGATTGGGGATAAACTCGAGCATACAAAAACGCGTCGCTTTGCTCAAAAACAAAATACATGTTGCGCGTTTGCACCCTAGCGCCACTAATGCTCGAGTTTTAGCGGCGTTTATTAACTAGCGCCACTATTTTTTTTTCCATTTTGACAAAACGACGTCGTGCAATAAGGGTTTTGGGAATGGATGAAACAAAAACGACATCGCTTAACTTTACAATTTGCGCGCTTTTGAAAAACGCCGCTAATTCCCGATCTTTAGTGGCGTTTTTATTAAAAACGCCGCTAATGCCACAACAAACACAACTGAAACATCACCGTTTTGGCTAAAGTGGTAATGTTTTAATTATTTCTTAAATTCCATAAAACCATTAACCTTAATCCTTAATTAAACCCTAAATATATATATATTGAAATTTTAATTTTGATTTAATTATACACATTATTTTAAAATATAAATACATCAATATATTTTTATACTGAGTAAATATAAATTTTTATGTATGCAATAATAAAAAATGATGTTAATAATATCAATAATTGTGTTTATATTTTACAAGATCTGGATCAAATTAAAGTTCATGTATGCTTTTGGGATTTAACCCATTTTGATATATATTCTTTTAAAATAATAATTTATATTTATCTTTTTTTATATTCTAAAAAATCCAAGATTAATTAATTCCTAAATCCTAAACCCTAGACCCTAAAAATTATACCCTAAATCATACACACCAAAACTTAAACCTTAAACTATAAACCATAAACCATGCATAGTATCCCTAAACCCTAAACCATTGAAATAGTAACTCGTAGAACTTAAAAATTAAATTATAACTCCTAAAACCATAAACCATAAAACAATAACCCCTAAAGATTAACCCCAAACCACTACCCCTATAACCCCTAACCTATTACCCCTAAACCCCAACACTTAAACCGTAATCCATAAACATGATCCATAAACCCATGATCTATAAACCTTTAAATAGTAAGTCTTAAACCTTTAAATAAATAATAAAACATAAACCCTAAACTAAAAAACCCTAAACCCTAAACCCAAACTAGAAACCCCTAAACCCAAAACCTTAAACTATAAAACATAAACCCTTAACCCAAAATAATAAACATTATATCATAAACCCTAAAACTCTAAACCATAGACATTAAACCTTAAGTTCTAAATCATAAATCCTAAAATAAAATATTTTTTTGCGGCGTTTTTTATAAAAACGCCACTATAGCTCACCTTTTGCGGCGTTTTCCTAAAAACGCCACTAAAGCTCAAAAATTAAATGACGCTGTTTTGCTCAATATTTTGTGGTGTTTTTCCAAAAGCGCCGCTAATGCTAGACCTTTTGCGGCGTTTTTCAATATGCGCCGCTAATGCTCAGACCTTTAGCGGCGTTTTTTAGAAGGCGCCGCTAATGCTCACACCTTTAGCGGCGTTTTTTCGAAAGCGCCGCTAATGCTCAGACCTTTAGCGGCGTTTTTTCGAAAGCGCCGCTAAAGCTCAGATCTTTAGTGGCGTTTTTTCGAAAGCGCCGCTAATGCTTTGATTTATAGCGGCGTTTGAGGAAAAAACGCCGCTGTTTATCCTTTTTAGCGGCGTTTTGGAAATAAACGCCGCTATTGCTCATTTTTTTGCGGCGTTTTCCTTCAAACGCCGCTAATGTAAAAAATTTGCGGCGTTTTCCTTTAAAACGCCACTAAAAACGTCGCTAAAAGTCTGTTTTGGTGTAGTGTAATATCGATGATTCGCAAGAGATTTTGGATCTCGATATAACCTGTCATAATCTCCATATCATCAAATATCCCGTATAAACGCGCATAAGACCTTATTGGCATACCAATCGTATCCTAACCTTTTACTAAGTTCACATGGGCATCAAATATTCATATTTGCATTATCATACCCTGTAATCATTTGCATTTACCTGTCATAGTCTGTAATCGGTCACATTTTTATTTTCATACCCTGTATACTGTACTATCACATAACAATCATTAATCTCATTTAATTTCAATTCAATCCAATTAATATATAATTTCACATTCAATTTCAAAATCACATTTCAATTCATCATCTACACACAATATCTTATATCATATAGCATGTTTCAAGCCATTCTTATATTACAAATCATGTCCCGCTAAATCATACAACTTTTCATTTTATTCAATTCAGTCCACTATCTCGATAATCAATATCAATCATAGCAAATCAATCCATATGATCATTATTAACTCACCTTGATACTCAATCATACAATATAACATGAATATGCAAAGAAATAAATTGATCTCAAGTTATAAAAGTACAAACCGAAATTTCGCGTCTCTCGTCAACGACTCTCGCTTTTCCTTTCCTTCTCGACAGCCCGACGTTGTCTTTTGCTATGATTGATAATTCAATAAATAAAATAGTATCGGATTTCATTCAATCCACATCTAAATACAAAGCCACACATATTTTGCATTTTATTCATTTTAGTCCTTGAACTAGGGATAAGCATATCTTTCAATATTTAGCTTCGGATTAAAATCTGATTTCGCATTCTTTCATTAAGGACCTTATACTTTCTATTCCTAGTAAAATTTCATGAAAAATTTTACATTTATTCAAATTGGTCTCTAGTTGTAACAGCCTGATTTTGACCCTAATCGGAACGGTGGTTTCGGGACCACGAATCCGAGTCAGAAAAATATTTTAAATATTATTGTCTATGTTCATTATATGTGAATTGGTGCGTGTGAAATTTTCGTATTAAAATTTGATTGTTTTGGTGCTTAATTGTAAAAAAGGGCTTAATTGCATAAAAAGAAAGTTTGGTGGTTAAATGTTTAAGTACCGAATTGATGATGGTTTTATAAATTGAAGTATTGATAAGGTAATTTAGCCACAATTGAACTTAGTGGCGCCAAAATGCATGTAATAGTGATTTAAAGTTGTTTATTTTATTTTATGATATTATGATATATTATAATATAAGATAAAATATTATATTGGAAAGAAAGAGATGAAAGTGTTCATCTTTTTCTTTGTTGAAATATTATATTGGAAAGAAAGAGATGAAAGTGTTCATCTTTTTCTTTGTTGCATGACCGAAACTCAGTAAAAAGAAAAAGAAAGGAAAAAATTTGTTGAGTTTTGCCCATTTCTTGGCTGTTCGAATGGAGAAGGAAGAAGAGGACTGCTGCATGTTTAATTTTTGAGCTCATTTAGGAGCTGGTTCCTCAAGAAACTCGCTGAAGATGGCAGCAAGAAGGGGAAAGAAACTGCTCAAGAGTAGGTTTGACTGCTGCTCGGTAAGTCCTTGCAATGAAACTTTGAAAAATTTCCATGTTTATTATGTGTTTAATACGTGTAGGTAAAACGAGGATTTAAGGACTGTTAAGCAAAGTTAGTAGTTAAAATACATGTTATTTGTTACCAAAATACTGGTGTTAGAAGTGAAGAAGAGATGATAAATAAATGTATAAGTTGGTGTTGAAACCTGCCGTTGAATGCTGATAGTTTCAGCATGTAATTGCTGTATTTTATCGTGCAATAAATCCTGGTGTAATTGATCTGCTGCTGTTCTAATTAAGGTAAAATGTTGGTTGATAAATGTCCTGTTTTGTGGTAATAGACAAAATATAAAGGTGGTTGAAATTAACATGCATTACTGTTCGGTTTATGTTTGAAGAGTTACTAAATTTTGGAGCTTAAAACAGTTTAATTTGGGATTTACATTTCCAAATTTCAGTTTTAGTAATGTCCCATTATTATTGGTTGAAGCTAAGAAAACAAGCATTTGTTGAAAGGATGTAGGAAACTAAATTGTCTGAAAATTATTTGCTGTCAGCTAGTGAAATTTTAATGTTCAAATGTATGCTGAATTTTAAGTGTCCGAATGCATGCTAGAATTCAACATGTCCAAATGCACGCTGGAAATTAATACGCTGGAGTGTTTTTGTTTAGGTAAGTTTTTAAGCAAACATATTGCATGGAATTTATCTATATTGACGTATATAATTTTTAATGGAAATATATGTACCAATATGTTGATAAGCCGAATGTGAGGTATACCTATTTGGTAATGGTATATCCAATTATGATATTGATTGGAAAATGAGTAGAACCGAATGTGAGGTATAAATATATGTAAATGATATATTCGACTATGTTATAAATCATGTAATGAACATGTTACTATATATTTACCTATGTGGTTGAGGTTTAAGCTTTATGAATGTATATATGAATGTGAATAAGTAGCAAGCTTGAGATGAGCACTAAGTGTGCGAATTTTATTATACTGAGCACTAAGTGTGCGAAATCGGTCATTTGACACTAAGTGTGCGAATTTTATTATACCGAGCACTAAGTGTGTGAAATCGGTTGTTATGCACTAAGTGTGCGAATTAAATGTCCGAGCACTATGAGTGCAAAATCGGCTAAAGAGCACTAAGTGTGCTATCAATTGTAATCTCAAAGACTAAATTTGGTAAGTTGATACTATGAGATCTTATCATTCGAAATCAAGTATATATGTTAAAGGGGTGGCTTAGATGGATTGTTATTTTTAAGGTATAATTTGAATGATTGAGTTGGTACAGTAAAATAATTACTAGAGCATATGAAATATTGTATGAATCACTTAATGAGATTCGGCTATGCGAGATATTGAATTATAAGTATATGTGGATAGCTCGAAATGGAGTGTGTGGATGAGACTTGAGAATGGAATTGTATACTACATATTCGAATTTGAATTTGAGAGATAATAAGTGGTTTATGATTGTACTAGTAAATGGGTATTTGATAAATTATTATTTACAATGTTTGTTTAAATCACATTGAGTATTATTGTTAGGTTGATTAAATTGCTTATGGCTTACTAAGCTATAATAGCTTACTCGGTGTGTTTGTTTGTATTGTTGCTTAGATTTTGGAGTCAAGTTACGAGCTCGGGGATCATCGTCAAAGTCTATTACACTATCGACTAAGGCCCCCTTTGGTAGAACGTTTGAAGCCAGTGAGGTGCAGTTGGGGTAGAAAACCGCCCCAACCTCATTGCTATGCTTGTTTGGATTAGGTACCAGGTCAAAGGAAAATAAATGTTGACTACACCGAGCAAATGAAACTCACCGGCCGCTTAAAGAAGCAGATGAAAAATCAATGGGCGCGCTTGGTATTTTTAAGTGCCAAAAATACCCATACTTTTATTTATTGTTTTACCATTTTATCCTTAAAAGTTAGATTAATTTCTTTCCCAACCATATTTGTTTTCGATTTGGGGAAAAATAAACCGCTTTCTCCCTTTTTTTGCTTTTTGTTCTTGTTTTTTTTTTGCTTTGTTCTTGGTTGTAGCAATTGATCCATGCTCAGTAGATAAAGGTTTCTATGTTAAAATTCTTCTTGCGATGTGTCTCAGAATCAGAAACGAAACCCTTCATAGGAAGTAAGATAGTTGCTCCTTTTTCTTGAACTTTGCAAAGATTTTCTCGGGAAAATCATTTACATTTTTTTTGTTGAGTTGTCTATTGTAAGCTTATATTTAAACTTGATGATGATGGGTTTAGGACATAAATCGAGTGAAGTTAGCTTTGTGAGAATTTTTTAAAGAAGAATGAGTTTTGGAGCACGAGCTTTTCTGTTTCACCGTGCTTTCCTTGTTAAAGTTTTATAGATGACTGCTTTTTTTCTATTTGCAAAGAATTGCTCAACTATTTCACATACAAAGCAAAGGAGGATCTGTTCTTAATCACTTCTATGAGATGAATCCACCATAATATACATGGTTCTATCAAGAAGTAGCATATCAAGATATTTTCATTTCTTCTTGATTTTTTGTTTTTTTTTTTTTTTTTTTTTTATTGATTCATGTTCCATGGGCTGTTAAAATAGATATAAAAAACTCTTTTCTGGGTTTTTTTTTCATTTTTAAGCTTTTTCTTTGTTCTGCAAACTAAACTTGTTTTCTGGGTTTTTGCACAAAAGTCTTTAATACCAGTTGAATTTGTCATATAAGGGTTGAAGAAACCAATCAAATTTATATTCCAAAAGGTTTTCAATTATTGGTCAAAGTTTTTGTCAATAATAAAAATTTTATTTCTTTCTTTTTTCTCTCTTTGTTATTTTTAAATTTATTTTTCTTCCCTTGAGCCAAAGAGAAAGACATGGGCAAGCAAGGACCTTGTTGCCACTGTGGAGTTACAAGTGAGTTCTTGTTTCTCCAAAGAAACTTTTTGGATATAAATTTTTAGAAAAAATGAACAAGGATTTTGAGTCCTTGGGTATATGTAAATGTTCAACCTTTTTCTAAAATCAATACTTTTGCTGTATGATTTATGTGCTTTGATAAATTATTACATCATGGGAATAACATTATGCAGAAAAAGGACCAGATTACATGGACAGAGATAATAAGTTTCATAATATATGCTGTTCTTTGTTTGTTCTGTTTGTATGTGGATTTAGAACAACAGATGTCCTTTTTTTTTCCCAATCCATGTAAAGCTTAGAACTTGAGTTTGTTATTGAATTTAATTGTTTTTTTCAACCTCAATTCATTTTCTCAGCTTTTTATCTCTTGGGGTTGGTATTCTTTGACTCTTGTTTAAAGTTCCAACGCATCTCGCAAAGTAAAGGGAGATTGAATTCTTTTGGATACTGGAGAACTGCTAGTCTATGTTGTTGAATTTTATGATTTGGCATGAAATTAGCATTGCTTTCCCATCGTTCTGTTGATGTCTATAAGCCTTCATATCACGCCAAACCTCAGTTCTCTATTCAATTAAAGGAAATGTATTTCCTTGCAACATCATTGTTGACTCCTTTATAGGTGCGCTTGCCATTGAGTTCTTGATAGAATTCTTGCTCATTTCCTCTTCTCATAAATAAGCTATTGTTTAAATTCCAATGCTAATAAGCAAGTACCCTCATGTTTGCTGTAAAAAAAATTTTTTTGGTCTTTGTTGATAAGAATTATCAACCTCCATTGGACTAGAATTCTATGTCAATCACTTTGAAGTGTTGCACTCATATCCATTTTAACTCATTGTTTTATTCTTTTTCTGTTCTTGGTAACATTCCATTCTATTTTGAAGTTCATTATTTTGCCTCTTAGGCCATTAAACACTTCATCCACGTAAGTATCATTGCAGTTAAACATTCTCAATGACTTCCATGGTGTGTTTGCACCAATCACCGCAACTCAAGTTATTTTATTTGTAGCCTTTTGCTGGTCATTGATGTGAGTTTTAAATCTGTGTCAAGTTTTGACATTTTCTTGTTGTCCTTGCAAAATTATGACGCCTAACAATGTATTCTTCTGCAGGCATCTCATTGGAACGCCCTATTTTAACTTCTTGTGGCACTGGTGTAACTGCTTGTATTCTGGCATTGGTACTTTCCTTTACCAAATATAATTGTTCTATCTCTATCTTTAGGCTTGACATTTATCCACGTTCCTGTAAATCTCTGGAAGGGTGAAAAAAATATAGTGTGGAATAAATTTTATGCATTTGATTACTTCATATGACTTTCATTTGCAGTAATCTGATTTTTGAAGGTATTTTTTATTAATTTCTTGTCATAGACTTCTATAGAGAACATGCAAAATGAACTTACCAAATTCTTTTTATTTTCTTATATATTCCGTCGTTTGGTCCTGCAGTAGTCATCAAGATTGTTGTTGGTCCTGCAGTAGTCAATCTATTTGTCTGGAGGATAAAATCAAATAGTTTGGAGGGGCCTTGTTCATAAGGTATGATTCTTCCTAATTTCTTATTGTATACCAAGGTTGCTTTTTAGAGAAAAATTGTTTTGGTTGGTATTTCTGACAAAATGCATAGGATTTTAAATTTGTTGAAATGATATTAGTTTAGTTGAAATGATTTGAGAGCTTTTATTGCTTTTTAAAAGTGTTTGACCCTCTTACATATAAAAGCTTTTAAGTTAGATGCTTAAATTAAATGTCGCTTGCCTCTAGCTCACAAATGGTGGTTTACTTATAGTAACTGGACTGATACCTTTCCCCATATAGAATAAGAAAAGCATGAAAATTTTTTATCTTGTTAAGTAATTTATAGTATAAACTTTTCAACTTTTAAGTTTGAGTTATTCAATATTATCAGATATAATAGATGGTAAAGACACGAAAATTTGTGGAAGGAGAAAGTACCTTAGCAACAAAAGCTATTTGGGATGATGAGTGACATTGATATTTTGTGAACTCTGCGTGAATGAAGTCAATGCTGGTAATAGACCGACAACTCATCTAAACTCAAAAGGATGGGAAAATGTCATTGCTCTTTTTCAAGCAAAAACACAAAAAAATTATGGAAAACCTCAATTGAAAAATAAGTGGGATACATTAAAAAAGGAATGGAGGTTATGGAGGGAGTTGCTTAAGGAATCTACAGGTATTGGATGGTGTCCATCTAAAAAGACGGTTGATGCTACCAAGAATGGTGGGGGCTGAAAAATACAGGTTAGTGCTAACTTTATCATTATTCTAATGCATAAATTTTATTAAAATTAATAATTTACAAATATAAAAATCTTAGTATAACATTTAACATTTAACATGTTATGTAGGAAAATCCTGATTTTAAAGGATTTAAGAAGAAAGGAATTGAACCACGATTGAATGATTTAATGTGGCAAATGTTTGGTGGCATTGTAGCCACTGGAGAGAATGCATGGGCACCTTCGTCTGGTGTTCTTCCAAGTGGGGTTCCTATGGAAGATGATACACCTAATGAGGGATTTGGTGATTCAGATGAAAATAGTAATGAGAATGAAGATATTCCTACTAATGGGGTACCGTCAAACCCTTCTCATGAAACTCCTAATCGAAGAAAGGAAACACTTGGGGTTGTACATGGTAAAGGAAAAAAACAAGTTCAAGTAGAAAATCATCAAAAATTCATTAGCTACTCATATTGAGAAATTGTGTGAGAGTATGGCTAGTCCAAGGAAGTCAGTTTCTGAAATTATTTTTCCTCACTCTCAATATACTATTTCAAGTGCAATGGATGCTTTGCGTGATTTGGAAGATGAAATTCCAAAAAAAGATGAACTGTACTATTTTGCCATCAAAATGTTCCAAATACCGGTGAAACGAGAAGTGTTTTTGAACTTAGATCCAGATGTTAGGGTTTGGTGGCTTCGACGTGAGTATCTTTGAACAAAATCCAATTGCATCATTTTCATCCTTGGTAGCAACATCCTCATTTCCCTTCCAGCCATACCATCCACAACCTCCACCATAAGCTCCTTAGCTTTATTATTGTAATATAACTTTTCTACTCTTTTATATGTAAATCTAATGTATGATCTACTTTTTTATATGCAAAACTAATGTATGATCTACTTTTTTATATTAAAATTAATGTATGGTATATTTTATGTTTGGTATTTTTATGTTATGCTTTTATTCAATTTTGTTGTGTTGTATTGAATGTCACAAGTAATTAATTTATTTTCATTTTATTATTGTTCAGGTTATGGATGAATTTAACAATATATATAATAGTTTTTATATGAATTATGATACCCATGAATTGAGTGAAGAAGCTCAACGAAGAATAGCCAAAATTATTACACAAGTTGAGCACAACAATTATCATGAAGAGGAAGAACAAATGTTAAGCAGTGTATTGGTACACCATGAAACTTATTTCACTATGCAACCGTGTATGAATTCAAATTTTACAGGTCAAATGTGGGTGGACGAAGTATTAAATGGGCATGATGATCGTTGCATGAATAGTTTTAGGATGCCAAAAAATATATTTCACAGCTTATTGCATGATTTGCAAACAAATTATGGCTTAAAACATGGGAAGGTATCTGCGATGGAGAAGTTAGCATTATCATTGTATATTCTTGGAAATAGAGAATCAAATTCAAATGCAGCAGAGCGATTTCAAAGATCTGGAGAAACTATTAGTCGAATTTTTACTGATATGTTGCATATATTTGCTCGAATGGGAATAGACATGATTAAACCCACTGAAGGTCAATTCGAGGAAGTACCGAACCATATTCGACATGATACAAGATATTGGCCTCACTTTAAGGTAAATTTACACAATCTTTATATTTTTAAAATATAAACTATTTCTAACTTTTATCTCATTACTTGTATTTATTTTAAAGGATTGTATTGGGGCCATAGATGGAACACACATAAAAGCATGCATTTCGCCTTCTTGTCAAATACCTTATATCGGACGGAAAGGTGAACCAACTCAAAATATTATGGCAGTTTGTGACTTCAACATGTGCTTCATTTTTGCATTTCCTGGTTGGGAAGGAACAACACATGACAGTAGAATTTTTTTGCAAGCACTTAGAAAACCAGAGTTAAAGTTACCACACCCTCCACCAGGTCGAACTTTAATTTTTAATTAATCTTTACATAAAAATAATACTAAAAATTTTAATTTATTTTTAAACCTGATATTATGTTTTAATTTTTTTGTAGGAAAATATTATCTTGTGGATTCAGGATATCCACAAATGACAGGTTTTCTAGGTCCATATAGGGGGGAACGATATCATTTACCTGACTTTCGTCGAGGTAATCATCGAGCATCTGGAAAAAAAGAAATCTTTAATCATGCCCATTCTTCATTACGCTCTGTGATTGAACGAACATTTGGAGTGTGGAAACAAAAATGGCCAATATTAAGAGATATTCCAAGCTATTCATTCGACAAGCAAGTTTTAATAGTAATTGCAACAATGGTTTTGCATAATTACATTCGAGACATGCTTGGTCAAATGATGAGGATTTTCGACAATTTGAGAATATACCCGACATGCCAATCTCTTTCGTGCCATTTTGATAGAGGTGAATCGAGTTCTTCTAACAGTGAAAGTGACCTTCAAATTGCAATGTTAAGGGAAACCATTGCAAATAGTTTAATGAATCAATATTTGTAAAAACAAATTTGTATCATAACCTAATTTCTAGTAATAATGAAACTTATTATGTCTTATGTTACTATTTTTTTTCATTAAAAATCATTCATTTAGATACTTCAAAATTTGATCCAAGTATAATGTTACTATTAGCGAAAATAATATTTATCATTGTTATAAAAGAATATTTAACTATGAAAAATTAAAAATAATAATCATTTTATCTAATAAATAATTTAAATTGATTGTATAATTCATTAAAATATTTATAATAAAATATTGGAAGATACATTTTAATATATTATTAAATGAATTTATAAATTCACATATTTTAATAATTTAATATAAGTAAAATAATTTAAAAACTTCTATTGTATATCAATTCTATTCTGATGTCCTTAATAGTCATTTTATATTCTCACCTCACCGCTACAGCTGTGTTTGAATCCAAACACACACTCCATCGCTGTTTCTAATCTCACTGCTACAGTGTCCAATCTCACCGCTACAGTGACTAATCTCACCGCCACCGCTGTTTTTAACCTCACCGGAGGTAAACACACCGCCCATCCAAACTGGGCCTAATTTCGGTATTTTATAAGCTGAATTTTTGAAACTATGGCATGTATAGGCTATCTTGTGTTTTGGGTTCGTTTTGAAGCTGTATTTACTAAGCCATGCGAAAATGGCTAGATATGATATTTAAATTTATGCAAAGATTTCGATCATGGTGTGTATATATATATATATATATATATGTGCAATGTAGTTGGTATATGCATGATGATATAGTAGTGGAAGTTGTTATGAAATGCGATTAGGGTTTGATATATAATTATTGATTCAATGATTTCGATAGGGTTAATGTATAGAGTTAAATGAAATGGAGTAAAGACGTTACAAACTAGTTAACCATATTTTGCAATGAAACAGTTTTTGGTTAGCAGCAGTGACGTGATTTTGAAAAATCACCAAAAATAGGAGAAATGGAATTAGAAAGTGAATAAGATATAGAATTAAATCTTATTGTGTCTATTTTTATGTGAAAGAAACAGAGTAGGCAAAGGAATTTTATATTCTATGATATTTGAATTTTAGTGAGACAGGGTCAATATGGTATTTGAAGTCCCCTGTTTTGACTTTAGAAAATCATTAAAAATTGTAAAAAATGAATTATGAGTTATAATTTATATGTATAGATTCCTTAGTGAGTCTATTTTCAATATAAACAATTGGGAACAACATATGAAAATTTTACAATGAGATATTTGAATTTAGGTTAAGAGAAGTCAGAACCGTTGGTCAGTGAAATAGGGGAAATTTTAATGAATAAACTGTACTAATTGGCCATACAAAAAAATCTGGAAAAATTATATTAAAAATATATATAAGTCTAGTTTCAAGGAAAATTTACGGAACTAAATTTCGAGTTTCCTAACTCGAGTTATAGTTAATTTAGTCAACATGACGCAGATGGACAGTTTCAATTTTTATGCCCCGAATTAGTAGTTAAGTCTGGTAATGCCTCGCAACTCTAATCCGGCGACGGATACGAGTTAGGGGTGTTACACTAGTATTACAAAATAAACAATTAAACTTATTTAACTTTGCAATTTAGTCTACACCCTCAATATTTGGAAATGAAATACCAACGAAGGGAAACTACTTGGCTATAGAGGATTGTAAGCATCATCTAATGGGAGCATAATGGATATACTGCGACTGGTTTTCTGGTCATAACTTGTGATAAACAACAAGAAGATTGGAGTTCTGGTGATGGATCAACTTGTGGAGAATTGTTTCCACCGTTTCCGATTTCTCCAATCAACTTATTTTAGTCATTAAGTTGCTTTTTTGGCTTTTGATTTGTTTTGAAAAATCTATGGAAGGATATAATGTTATAACCAAATTAACTATAACATTATTAATAACCTCTACATACGAATATAAAAAATAGTGTAAAATAAATATATAATTACATAAAATTAAATGTTATATCTCATTTAATATGTAAAAAAAATTGAAAGCACTCAATCAAGCAAATGTCAAACAATGCCAAACCAAATAAATTTATACGCTAAATAAAGGGTTAAATGATATTGTGTTGTTTCGCCTTAAACCTTGGGTTCCAATCTTTAATAACTCCACCTCTATCCAAATCGTCAAAAAGAATATATTCGATTAGAGAAAGGATTGTATGAAACAGTGACGCCATGTCATCTGTATTCATTTCCAATAGTTTTATGCCACATCAGTATTTTCATCCTGAATTTCAGGATTTTAATTTGGATTTGATTTTTTTCAGGATGAAAATCCTGAAATTTAGGATGAAAATATGTATTGAAATATTAGCTTATTATATTTTATTACCTAAACTATTTTTTTCATTAGTTGGTACCTAAATTATACTTTGTTTTTTAAAGTGGTACTTAAACTATACTCAATTACCTAAATTACCCAGGCCGTAAAAAAAACTCTTAGCTAATCATTTTGTGACACATGGCAATTTTTTTAGCTAATCTCTTTTGTTCTTTACTTAAGAGCTTGGGTGATGGAAAATTCAAGAATCCATCAAAAAATTCATCCAAACCCTGTTTTTGGCAACATAACTTAGATTCCAACAAACTTTTTTTTTTTCAATTTTTAAACTTTGATTCGATTCTTTTCTCACCTCGATTTAAAACCTATGTATTAGTTTTTCTTAAAAATAACTTTCTCTGTTATTTTTTTATATACTTTGCATAAAATAATTAATGTTGGGTGAACTTTTATTATAAAAAAAAAAACTCTAATAAAACATGAAACTCAAATACGAGGAAGAAATTGAGTAGAAAAAAATAGTAAAAGAATTGCAAAAAAAAAAAAAAATCTAACAGTTAAAATAAAGTGCATTAAAAAATAATTGTGGGGATGGATGGAGTGTAAAAAGATTGAAAAGTTTTAATTTAATTTTTTAATAAATTAAATTTAATTTAATTTTTTTAAAAAAAAATTTAAAAGTGTCATGTTTCACAAAATGATTAGATAAGAATAATTTTTTAACGGTTCTGGTAATTTGGGCAATAAAATATAGTTTAGATACTACTTTAGATAATGGGATATAATTTAAGTATCACTTGTGATAGAAAATGTTTAGTCATTTAGATACCGAATTGGGAAAAATAGTATATTTTAAATACCATTTTAAGGAATGGAGTATAATTTAGATAACACAAAAAAAAAATACCAATTTAGAAAAAAAGTGAATAATTAAAATACTATTTGTGATTTAAGCAAAATAAATGAGACAAAATAATTTTGAAATGAATATAGATGCCAAAAATAAATCTGAATTTCATTTCCGTTAAGCTTAAATAAATAAAAAAGTTAGAATATATGTTAAATTATATTGTCCCTGTTAAACCCCATTCATATAGTAAAGGGTTAATATGTAGATGAACTTTTGAATCTGTCTAAAAGTACTTAGTCGGTACTTAATTTTTTTTTGTACTTAATTGATATCTAAACTTGTATTACGTCACACATATTGTCTCAATTTGTTAACAATGTTAATTTTTTAAGGGTTAATATGTAATTTGTCCCCTGAACTTGTCCAAAAAATATTTAGTTGGTACTTAAATTTGTCTAAAATGTCATACTTTTTAAAATTAATTTATATTTTTTAATATATGTCCGACATGTGTCATACTGAGATGCTTCCACGTGTTACTATAAGATTAATTATCAATTTCACGCTAACACAAAATAAAGATGTTAGTGCGAAGGTTATAATCTAAGTAGCAAAATACAAATTTAAGTATTAACTACATAAAAAAAAGAAGTTGAGATATTAGACAAATTTAAGGGTACATATTTTTCGATTTAAAATTAGTATGATTTTTTCATTTTCAGTCCATTGATTGTGCATTTTCAGCTTAATGCATCTCCCACATTCGATAATTCAGACCAAACCCAAATATGAACATGATATCATCGTCTTGTCGGCAATGGTAATTTAATAATAATATTTATTAAATTAAGATAAAAATCAATCAATTCTCTGTTTCCCCTCCAAACGCAGTCGTTTTTATTCAATTCCTAAATCCCTGCCATGGATGTCGCTGTCTAATCTTATGATCCTATATTCAAGCTCTCCTGTATTTATCTATTTAAACAGCTTACCCTCAGTGCAGACTTCTCACCATTTTGCCCATTTTCAGCAGCAACTTTTTCCTTTCGACAGTTAAGTGAAACGATGCCGTACTACTCGAGGGGTGGCGAAGATGACGTTGACGAGTTCGACGAATTCGATCCGACGCCTTACGGTGGTGGATACAATCTCGAACTAACTTATGGTCGTCCTTTGGAACCCTCCGATGAGACTTGCTACCCTTCCGCTACACCCTCCGATGGCGACTTTGATTACGCACGTCCCGATTTCTCTTCCGGTTACGCGCACTTAGCTTATGCCGACGAAGCTCTCGAAACTGAATACAGTAGCTATCTTAAACCCAAGCCCCGACCTGGACGATTCGAACCTGCACCTGCTTTTGGTGCTGGATCTGGTGACTATGGAAGGAAACCTGAATATGAGCAATTCGAATCTGGTCATGGACGCAAGCCGGATTTCGGACGAACCGGATCCGAATTTGAATCTGATTATGGCCGAAGACCTGAATTCGAGCAGCCTCCTGAGGAGTTTGGATCTGAGTATGGCCGGAGGCCGGCATATGAGCATTCACATCAACCGGATTTCGGATCCGGCCGGAGATCAGAATTTGAGCAGCCTCCGCCGCCTGAGTTTGGATCTGGGTATCGACGGAGACCCGAATATGAGCAGCCTCCGCCTGCTGAATTTGAATCTGGGTATGGCCGGAGACCCGAATATGGCGAACAAGAGTCCGAGTACGGATCTGAGTATGGCAGGAAACCAGAGCACGGAGAATATGGAAGGAGACCCAGCTATGGGGAACCCGAATCTGAATATGGATCTGAGTATGGCCGAAAGGCAGAATATGAAGGAGGCGGATCCGAATATGGAACCGGATACGGACGGAGGACTGAGGGCGAGTATGGATCGGGTTATGGAGGTAGGACAGAGACTGAATACGGGTCCGGGTATGAGAGGAAACCAAGTTATGGTAGATCCGAGGAAGAGGAAGAAGGATATAGGAAGCCAAGTTATGGTAGATCCGAGGAAGAAGGATATGGCCGCAAGAAACATGTGAGTAGCCTTAATTCAATTTAATTTAATGGAGAAAAACCCAAGTTGATTTAGTGTTTCTTTGATGACTTTGCTAATTGTATGATGTTAGATTTCCTTGTTCTTGCTATTTTAGACTCTATAGTCTTTGCTTGTTGAGATTTGTGCCTCTTAACTATAAAGCTGAGATAGATCAGGGTGATCGATCCTGCTGTAATGGTTTAGTATTATGTAGGATGTGGTTGAAAATGTGTGATTTGTTTGATTATTATCAGCCATTGAATTAGAGTTGAAATTGAGTAGAATATTTTTCTTGTGTGTTGATTTTAGCATGTACCAGCAACATGAAAATCCATTAGTGGTTGTTTGTGATATAGCCGTAGTTTCGTGGTACAAAAACTTGATAGAAGCTGCTCTGAGTCTACCAACTATTCCATTCCAGTCTGTAGTATTAGCAGAACTAGCTGCTATGTTCGTCATTTGGAAAGTCTCTATCCATCAGTATCCTTGATGCAATGTAGCACTTCCATTCTTGTAGCTTGGTGTTGGTGTTGGTTGAATTGTCTGTTGTTCTTCCGTATCATATTTATGAATCTATCCCAGCCAACCTGCACCTGCGTATTGGCAGCTGAGAATCTGCACCAGGCAAAGACCAAATAGCTGCTTCGTCAATTGCATTAGTTTTCTCTTATTCATCTGTTGCATTATATTCTTCTGATGCCTTGATAGATTCAGTTCTTTTCTATCATCTTCATCATTTCTGTGATTTGGAAGTAATCTAAGTTTAGAAGATTTATACCATTGTATAATGGAAATTTGGAATTGTGTGGTGAACTATGTTGTCATAGTCCGTTCATGTTTATGATTGCTTGTTTTTTCTAAAATCTCATTTGTTAACATTGCAGGGCGATGACGACAGTGATGATGATGATGAAGAGAAGCGTCACCACCACCGCTATAAGCACGACCACCATAAGCGCCACGATGACTATGACGACTAGTCAGACTGGCCATTCCCTCTACAAATGGAAATCTGCAGTAATAGCTATTAAATAAATGATCGAGGCATGCCACCTTTGATCTTTTCTTCTACCATTTCCGTGTGCTATTTGTGTGTGTCTCAGTGTTTGATCGTCAATAAAATGCCCGAACATTAGGGTTAGCGCAATTGTGCTTGTTGATTATCAATCTGATGATGATAATATAATGCCATGATCTACTTGCATATTAACTACTTAATGCTTATGATATAATAAAATGCTTACGCTTGTGATGTTCTTGCTTATAACGATTTACAATATGATATAATGCTTAGAAGTTTTTATTTACAAAGTATTCTGGCCATTTATCATACTGAAACCCCGCAAGAAGATCCACCTATTTACAGTAGGGTAACATATATGATTAAATTCATATTATGAATGGTGTAATAATATGTAATGGGGTAATATATTTTAGGGGTAAATTACAAATATAGTTACTAAATTTATGTTTTGGTTATTGATGCTTAATTTATTATGATTTGATTACTATCATTATCGATTTATAATATTTTAATCACTCAAACATGACCATAACCCATCGTTAGAAGTGTTACGAAAAGTCTAATATGATACAAATTATGCTAACGGGGGCTTTCACGTAATTTCTATTTAACACAAAAATTATATATATTAATGTAATAGGTTTCCTTTTTATGCATATGGCCAACCCCAAAATCCTTTAACTTCCGTGTGGGGGTCATTCTGCCGGTTGTCATCACCAGTGACCAGTGGAGCTCAAACTTCACCTTCTAAACTAGTTTTCTCGTGCTCTTTTTGAGTATTTCTTCCATTTCATCAAAATCATCATGGATTTTCCTAGATTTAAAATAAACGTAGTTGCATAGCCTCCTGCAATCATGTCGTTGCCGGTCGTTAGATTATCTTGTTTTCATAGTATGTTGCTCATTTTGTCGGGCTTGTCCTTCTCACGATTCGGATTAGAAGATAAATGCTTGGAGTGCCATGCATGGTAGATTCAAGATAATCTCCTCTCTCTTTTTTTCTTTTTACTTTATTTTGCTTCTTTTTCTTTTCTTTTCTTTTTCTAATCCTTTCATTGATTTGCATGTCATTGTTTGAACAAAGGGGCTTATCCTTTAAAAAAAAAATGATTGCGTTTATTGATTTTACGTGTAATTGGTTTTGAGGTTGGTAATGGAGATTGGTTCCGTAAAAGGATTTACTGTGGTGGTGAGAATGGTTGAAGTGGGGCTTGGTGATGGTCTGTTAGGTGTGATGGGTGAGCTAAAATGGTGAAGATGGTGGCGAGAGAGCTTAGATTTAGGGTCTAGCTGGTGTTTTTTTGAGGGGTGATTGTAAGTGGTGGAATGTTTCTAACAGTTGAGAGTCGCTTAGGTTGATGATGGTTGTCAAGGGTCCAAGAGAGAGTTAAGGAAAATGTGAATGGTGGTGAACCATGGTGAGATGGTTTGGGGTGGTAATGGTAGTGGCCGGTTTAGCTGAGGGGGATTTTTATAATTTTAGTTGGACGAACCTTTCAATTTCATACTCTCGTTTTCATTTCACAAAATAATGCCATCCACTTAATTTTCCTTATAAAGAAAAAAAAAATCTATCAAACAAATGTTTTTGAAAGATTGGTACACGTGTTTAAGGGAAGGATGATAGGAGGCAAGCCTTTAATAATGGTTTTATGATTTAAATTTCAAAATATATTTTTATATAATAATTTGATTATTGGATTAGTTCGATTAGTATTTGTTAGTTGGTTTTAGTCTAGATTGTATTATTTCTTAGCCTATTGTGCTATAATAGTTTAATTTTACTTGATGATTACTTTGGATAATTTGATACTTGTGGTTACTCAAACTTGTATTTGTAATTGCATTGTATTCCCGTTGTAAAAACGGTTGTAATTTTTTTATTTAAAAAATTTAAATCTAAAAATAAGAGATTATACAACTTTGATGGAGCATATGATGCGAGATATTTCCAATCGGCTTCGGGGATCGTGGCCAGAAACAGAGAAAGGGTTGTTCTCCACTCTTGTTCAGAGATTCATCACGGGGTTACCTTCGCCTTCGCTGCGGAAGCGCTCGCTTGCCGAAAAGCAACCCAAATAGGAATTGACATGAAATGGTCAGAAATCATTATTGAAGGCGATTCGTTATCGATAATAAAAAAAAATGTAAGGCGAAAAGGCAAGACAAATCGCAGATAGGGGCATATATTCATGATATTCAACAGGTAATATCTAGATTTAGAAACTTAAGATTTGAACATACCCCAAGATCAGCAAATGGCTTAGCGCATATATTAGCAACAGAAACGTTAAAGAAAAAGAAGGAGGTGTACCTGGTTGCAAGAGTTCCTAGATATGCTGAACAGCAGACAGTGAGAGAACCAGATTGAAGACGAGAGAAGATGGAAGGAAAGAGGGGATAAGTTTTCAAAATGACCAGATAGAACGTTTTGGCGATTAAAACTCCCATTGAGAAATGAAAACACCTTTAAGATGAAAATGACAGAAAGATAGATTGACAGGCGTCAGGATCTTCTGATTGGGCAAATCTTCGATAGTGATTATGATAGTCTAGATTTTTCTTATTTTAGTTTCAGTTTTTTCTGATACGGGCTTTCTTAAATTTGGGCCTTTTCATGTTTCTGTTTTTTATTTTGGACTGAATGTTTCTTTTTTTAGAATTTATAAAAGCCCAATCTGAAAGATAAATTCAAAAAAAAAAAATAATAAGAGATTATCCTCTCTTTTTTCACCCTAAAATTTGTATTGCTGAATGGAAAAAAAAGTGGTTAAAGGATTTAATGATTATCTATAGTGCGCAGGCCTTAATTGAAATAGTAGTAGCTTTAAGAGGCAATTGACAACAATAAATTTTGGGATATTTTTGTGACTTATGGAGAAAAACAATTAAAAGAGAATCGTGCTAATAACGTGTTATAAAATAAAAGGATAGAAAGTAAGAGAAAGTGTATTTTATTGATCAATCAGAATATCTACAAAGTTTCTCCGAAATCTCTTTTTATAGGAATAAGAAGTATAAATGAAGATCAAAACTTATCTTGATCTTGATGGATATCCACTTAATAATATATTCATAACAAAAACACCTTCGTAGGTGAAATTTTAATTACTTGAATCCCCTCTTGATATTCCTTACAAATGTTGAATTTTTTTTTATTATTTTTAATCAATCAAGTAAATTCAATTTTTTTTTTTTTTGGTAGAAACAAATAGCAGGGCAATCTACTCGGGTAAATTAGTAATATATATCGATTTTGGAAGATAATGAGGAAAATAGGTTGATTTTTCTGATATTTAGAGAAATAAGTTAATTTTGAAGAGAGAAATAGAGAACACGTCTAGAGGGCGCATTCTTAATTGAGGTAACCCTTTGCTTAGATGGTTAAATGTTAATGATTTTATATTTAAGTCTCACGTTCGATTCCTCTTCTACTCACATTTGTATTTTTTTATTTCATGTTGTTATAAACTCTTTTTTTTTTAATTTCTCGATACTCAAGGACAAAACCACTAACATTTAATCATCTGAAAAGAAAACGCATTTTGTAAAACATGTTTTCAGACAAATCAACAGAAAATATTTCCTGCATTACACGCTTTCCTGTCACTTCAGCTGAAATAGCGTTCAACAAGATACATTTTTTGTTTCTCTCTCCAAAATCGATCTATTTTCTTAAATATCGAAAAATCAACCTAAAATCCTAAATATTTTTTAAAATCAACATTCTTATCAAATTTATCCCAATTTACTCAGGTCCCTGTACCCCGTCCGCAATAACCAAACTCAAAGTAGGTGAAACATTCTAAAAAATACGCATAGCACCAAAATTCAAATCAGAGACCAGTGTCAAGTGATCCGCAACCCGATTGAATTTCCGCCAAGTGTGCATTAACCGCACTCCATGGCCGCCGGCACAATTGTTGGAGTTGTCGCACCTCCAACAAGATGTTCCCAACGCATTATCACTTTCCAACTTAACCTATCGGAACCTCTTATCCCATAGAAAATGAAGGCCTTCATATACGGCTCGAGCCTCCACCAGGATACCCGATGCCCCCTCCCCCCTTTCCTTCAGCCAGTCCCTTGCGGGATCTCGAATGATTCCACCCACTAAAGCTACAGAACCAACAGTTGAGAAAATGAAGACCCTTGATAGAAATAAAACTCATACTCCAAATCTTTTGCCAAAATGCACATCAAAAGAATTTGAAATCCTAAGAGAACCTTTGGATTGGTCTAATGCGAATCATCCAAAATAAATTTTTTTTAGATACCCGAAGCACAGGACAGCAAACATCTGATTTCCTGGAAGAACCCTGCTTTGCTTCACATTGACATGATAAGTCGATTTGACTGAGAATAGGCCATTGAAGGAGGCTCATCTTTTTAAGTTGATACGCCATATCTTTTTAAGTTGTTAGCATAGAGTAGGAATATGATAAAAATGTGATATAATTAGTTCATAAATCAAATCCTTGAGCCCAACTATCATAATCCATACCAATGTTTGGTTCATTGCTCAAAGTGTTGAATGACGGATTCTAGATTTATTCCGAAAAATCACTGAATGGCCATTTAGGAGAGGAGGTGCCAAATTGGCTATTCCAATCTCTTTTTTTCTTTCTAAAAATGTCTTTAGACTGAAATTTTTCAACTATTTTATTTTTTATAACAAATCAACTTAAAATTATTCAATTGATTAGCAAAGCCATTTTTATATGCAAAATATTTAAGAGAGACAAAGAGAGAGCAGATGGGTTTTAAGTTTTTGTTGTTACAAGAGGAATTGATGCTTGAAACTTGGTGGAAGCAATGAAAAGATGGAGGAGAGAAAACATGCTTAGAAATCAAGAGGTGAAGAGCGGCAGAAGAAGGGTTTTCAGAACATCCAAGATTGGTGGTTTCTGGCTTAAATTGAGAACATCTTAGATTGGCAACTGGCGGTGGATGATGGCCGAAGGTGGTGGAGGCTGGTTGGATTCTGGGTTAGAAACTGTGTTGAATAATTAAAGACGGGGTTAGAGAAGAGAGAGAAGCGTGAGAACAAAGTGAATAAATATATTTTTTTTCAAAAAGTAAAGATAAAAAATAAAATGTTTCTTTTAACATAAATCATAGTAAATATAAACTTTTATTGCCACTAATTAATTAAATTTACTAATAATATCAATAAAATACCATTTATTTCATGATAATGTCATTTTATATTGTAATTATAAAAATATAAAATTCTATTAATTTTCTACAAATAATTGACCATAATATTTTTTTTTATTTTATTAATAAATATAATATATTTAAAAGTATAACCTATTAAAAGATAATGATAAATTTTTTTTTTTAATTTAGGAATAAAATTGTCATTTTTACCTTATTCCATAACTCAATTCAATCCAACCAAATAACATTTATACTTATTCAATTTCATTTCCATTCTCACGGAATAGCATTCCATTACAGCTCTATTTCATCCGATCTTAGGTATCCTAAAACCAGCTCAGGTCCTAAATGTCACAATCTACACCAGCTTATAAGGCAGTAGGACCATAACAGATGACACCAAAGTCCAAAGCTGACATCAAAGAATTATACCATTGGAAAGGGTATAGGCTCAAAGTTCATAATTATACCAGAAAAAAGGGTAAAACATTCAAAATCAATAGATATCAGTAAAGTTACAATCTCAAACCCAGCTAACATACTATGAAACAGATTGCAAAACACAGCTTCAAACACATTATTAATTTGTCAGTTGTTCAAAGAAACAAAATGGAAGTCAAAGATAAAAAGTATCCGGGAAAATCGAAAACCTATCGTTGTTGCGCAGATTGTGCATCCTCTTTATCAGACTCCTTACCTTTTTGCAAAGTGGGTGAAGAATTTGAAGCAGAGTTTTCAGCTGTTACAGCACCACTGTCATCATCCTGGTTCTTAAGGAAAGCCGAGAACGATAATGGATTATAGGTGGAGCTTGCCTTTTGAAGACCGCGTATTGCTTTCATTGCAGCCAGTGTGCTACGGTAAATATCCAATGTTTCCTCTCCCAGATTCGACGATGAAGCTTCCTGTGAGCGCTTTGCAGTGTTATTTGATGATGGGTTTGGTTCTCCTTGTGGAGTAGATTCAATCACTTCAGCTTCCAGTGGAAAGAGAAGCTCGAGATTTGCCTCACACTCATGAACTAGCCTTGTAAGAGATTCTGTTGTGAAGAAAGGTTGGTGAAGAACAAGCTGAGTGAATTGCAGTCGCAACAATCCCCCGGTTCGTTTATCGTACTTCTTTAAAATTTTAACAATTCCTATTGAAGCAGAAGAATGTAGACGCTTTAGAAACTTGCAGGCTACAGATATAAAAACGTAGATGTTGTGATTTCCATACCTGCAAAATTGAGGGCACTGTAATTTTTTAGAAGCACCATCTCCCCATGAATGGTGACAAGATCCTTGCGGATATCCATCATTTCTTCACTAAACTCACTCTCTGATGCAAAAACTCCACCCTTCCCACTGCTCTCCTTAATTTGTTCAATTCTTTCCTTCAGCTCCTGTTATAAAGTTACGATCACATAAAAAAATATTAGAAATACAACATCAATGACTTGCAGATAACTTTAATGAAGATTATTGGACTGAGAATCTTAAAAGAACACTCTCAAGCTATGTTACTCTGACATTTCATTTTTCTTCAAGTACCCATGTTCAACACAGACTCTCAAGCAGAAGCATGTGCTCAAATCAAATTATGATTTACGGAAAGTTAAAATAGATCAAAAAGATTAGTTGGCCACTTAATATTTGGGAATAAGAAAGCCATGGAAAGAACGAGAACCAGATTAAAACCAGCTCAATAAGCAAGTAGCATTACACGAAAGTAACAAAAGATGAACTTGAGGTCAAGGCATATTATGCACAATTGACCAATTTAGATTCTTTAAACAACTCCACTAGATTCAAAGGACTAAAACAAATTTAGCACTATTGAGAGAAATGAACCCACACAAGCTACTTATCTAAAATACATGATACCAATTCCAGATAGCTCGACGGCATATACCAATTCCAGTGAATATTGATAAATGGATTTTCATGGAGGTATTTTTTCAACTTACCAACTTAACAAAAGGAGCACTCAAAATATGTGGAAACTAAGATGCAAACAACATTGTATGGTTATAATCTCCCAAAGATATCTTATTAGCACCATGGAGTACATCAATTCGAAAAATTTTAAAGCTTCAATCATCCATGACCGATTCATAAGACAATGAACTTTCCAAAAATTGCAAGCAATATAGGAATTTTGAGCACAATATAAGAAACAAGGGCACTGAAAACACTGTCATTTTATCTATGCCAAGAATCAAAGTTTCTAAATTCTCATTAACAAATGAACTTTGCTGGAGACAAATAACTGTTCTTAGTCCAAAAATTTGTCAATAACCCAACAATCTATAAGCTAAAAACAAAGCATTTACTTCAAATGAAAAAATTAAGAAAATCCCAATAACCCATTAATTCATTTGCAACACAAAATTATATACTTAACCCCTCCCCCCAAAAGAAAATAATAAAAGCAAAAGAAGTGAAGAGAAAAGAGTGGGTAAAAAGGGGGTGGACACCTGAAAGCGAATAACGAACTCTTCTTCTTTATCAACATAAAAATCATTGAATTTTTCAAGCTCTTCATTCAGAATTCTAACAAACCAATCTTGCAAATCAAGCGGAGGGTGTTGATGATCATGACCGACGGAAGTAACAGCAGTGTTGGTGGCGTCAGCAAATACAGGCCGTTGATGATGGGGATCAAGCGATGGGGTTGAAGGGATGTTTTTGAGGAGTTTCTTGAGGGGTTTGTAACATAGGAATTTGTCCCTCCACTCAGGTAAAGTCTCCTCTAGATGGGTCTTGAACTCTTTACCAAATTTCATTGAAAACTAATATTTCTTTGACAATTTCAATGGAGAATTTTTTCTGGGGTCGATTAAGGAAGAAAATAGAATAATTATTCCAAAATTGAAAAATAAATAAATAAATAAAAAAGACGAGAATCTTCAAGCGTAAGCAGGAATTTGGAATCTAATGGAAAATGGAAAACGAAAGAAACAAAAATAATATAAAAATTATGTTAAAGTAATTATTTTTTAAAAATTAAATTAAATTATTATTATCATAAGATAATGAAAGTATAAACAATTTATTATAGAGACAAACCATTTCTAAAAAAATAAAAATAAAAAAAACAAACAAAGAGACAAACCAACCCCAGTTCTTGGTCTAAATAATTTGTTATTTTTTTAAGGATAAATTTATTAATTCATGAATCAAATCATACAATTTAGGGAAAAAAAATAACAATTTTTTGTCGTAAATAGTAAAGAATAAGTTCCATAAATACAATAAAAGCTTTAACCTTAGCATTAATAGAACATCATGACACGTTGACAATTGACTTTATCACAACTCAAGCACGACATATCTGGAGTAATTGCAAGCACTTAATACGATAAGAAAATCAATCTCGGATGGTCTAAAGCGGCGAGGAAAAATCGACAAAAGAGTCGAGCATTCATCAAACTAGAGAGGACTACAACAAAATCATCCTTAAAATCACTTGTAAAACTAAAATTACATGCATAAACAAGACTAAAAAGATGTGCTTCAAAAGCAAACAAAAACTTCTAAAATGAAATTTTATTAAACAATGAAAAAATAAACAAAAAAAGATATCAAACATGTTAAATAATTTTTTAATTTTTAATTTAGATGTTTTTCCAAGTTTTAAAATTTTAGTCCTTACCATAATGATAACGGTTAAATTCATTGAATTAAGTTTTGTTATTTCTAAAATCGGATGCAACAAATATAGTAATAACATATCACATTATTACTTTTACATATTACTCAATAAAAAATTAGTGTATTAATGACTGTCATTTGTTTCAATATTGGAATTTCAAAATTCGAAAAGTGTAAAAACTTGGATTGCTCCAATTAGAAGATGTGGATCAAATCTACAATCATTAGCATAGAACAAAACCAGTAATTAAATTTAATTAAATAGATTTAATTGCTATAGTTTAAGTTAATATTAAATTTCCAAAACTCGAAAAATAAAAGTACTAGAATTGCCGAATTCAAAAAGTATAGGACTAGAATTGATTAAATTAAAGTGCAAATACAACTTTTGCAAAATAATTGCAGAATTTAACCTAGGTCATTTTAGTAAGTATGCATTTTGGTTTATTTTAAAAAAATAATTATATTCTAGTCTTTCAATTTCAAAAAGTTATAAAATGGTCATTGAACTATTCAACAGTTTTCATTTAAGTCACTAATCTATTCAAAAGTTTTTATTTAAGTAATTGGTTTGTTAAGGTTTTTTTTTTTTTTTGAAAAGGGAAAAAGAAAATTCCAGCTAACGAGCTCCAAGCGATAATTCAAAGATCAATACGGTAGATCAGTACCCATTGACAAGTAGAAAAACATACCTTAGATCCGAGTCAATCTGACGATCAGTGTCAGAGATCAATGAAGAAAAGTGTTTGAATTTTGATTCGTAGATTTGTGATGTTTAAAACTGTTTTATAAACACATCCACTGGTGGTGTAGTAAGAGATTGGTTTGGAGATTGGATTGTCGGGTTCAATCTAAGTGTTTGTTCAATCTTTGATGCTGAACTCTAAAGTATCTGGGATGGTTTACTCTTGTTATAAGAAAAGGGGTATGTTAAAACTTTGATTCAGACAGATTGCTTGGAGACAGTCAATGCTATTCAAGATGGCTATTTGGGGGTATCAAATTCAGTTCGACAAATTAAGCAAATGTTACAATACAAGGAGCATTGGATAGTTAGACATGTCCCTAGGGAGAGAAATCAAGTTACTGATCATTTAGCTAAAATGTCTTCTATTTGGATTGATGGTATGCAGAGAATAACAGCTACGCCTAGGGAGTTGATTGATCTCCTTGACCAAGGCAAAGCTACTAGTGCTTTTGTTCATTTAGTTTGATCTTGTTATATCTTTTTATTCAAAAAAAAAAAAAAAAAAAAAAAACTAAATTATATAAGAGAAAAGAAAGGAGAGCTTTTAATTGGTGTAGGCTGTACGAACAGATAAGACCATACAACAACAATTTTAACAGCTTAATGACTTAATATAAAAACTTTTGAATAGTTCAGGGGCGTTTTGTAACTTTTTAAAGTTGAGTGACTAAAACGTAAACTTTCTAATAATTTAGTGACATTGGGTGTAATTTACCCTTTTAACCTAAATGGCCTGGTAATAAGAGTTTTGCCGTCCAATATATATGGACTGATTAGGGACATGTCTTTCCTCTATTGATTATGAGTTTTTGAGCACTGACATGGACTTTCCCTGGAGCTCATAGACTGAATCCCAGATCTAAAGAGAATTTACATACCCTGCTTGCTAACCATGGCATCAGTCGTGAATGGATCTGCATTACAACTCTCCTAATTTCGAATCATGATATTTGCACATCAGACTTTCAAATCTGTTTTATAAGAAGAAACCAAATTTACTTTAAATTTCCAGTTGGTGGAGCCTAATTCATATACTTCTTGTTTTGGCAAAATTAAGACTCTTACGTTCTAAGTCTCATTATAGTTTTAGAGAGTGATTTAAATAATTTTGGTTTAATTGTATCTTTCAATTAAATTAATACTCAATTAAGATCAACTTAATCATAGATTTAAATATAACATAAATAACATAGTAAATACATAATTGGTTTGTCAAGAGTATTTGTGCTAGAACTAGTAGTGAAGCTTCTGGTTATGTTCTACAGGCTCACAAAGTATGTGACACAACTAACCTAAAACTTCACATGAGAACACCAGTCAAAACCCATGAAAGCCGAAAAAATCCACAACCACCGCCATCGAGTGAAAAATGATGATCCCACCAACAACCGAAAGTATAAGTCAAAGACACTGCCGACTACCAGGAGATCGACCAAGGTTTGTTAGCATGGCAAAAAATGCCGAAACATCAAGAATGAAGAGAACCCAGCGGGTCTAAAAGAGAGACAACCACCACACGTCAATCTCGATCCAAGGGAATCAGAAAATATATATACTCCCGCATAAACGGCGACCAGCCGCAGTATGGGCAAAAAGTAAATTATATAGTCATAATCATATTCATAATAGCTTTATATTCATTCAACTTTTATTATTTAATATCCAACGCCCTTCAAAGGGGGCCAAAGCCCCCAACTCAAATTCCTCCTCAGGCTTCTTTCTAATTTTGTTTGTTTAATCCCCTGATAAACATTCATAAAAAAATTGAAAATCAATCCCCCCATTGATGGGATTACAAACAAAGTTCCAATTTATTACTGGGGGGTCAATGATCCACCTAAAACGAAACACGACACGGAACTTCAGAGCTCAAATACCAATTGAAACACCAAAGTAACTAGGTTGGTCATTTAAACCTAAACCCAAACGACAGAGATTAGCGCCATTATATGGTCTCCAGTGCCTGCAGTACATCTGCCTTCAAATCTTCGAAGTCTTCCACTCCGAAGCTGAAACGAACCAAGTTATCCTCAATCCCATACTTGCGCCTCTCAGCTTGGCTAAGATCCCTGTTTTGTAGAGGAAAAAATTTACTGAGTCTTGCAACCCCAAACAAGGACATAATCATGTAAAAGAACCACACTATGTCAATACTGATCTCTATCTATGTCCACAGCCAAGTCACTACTAAATACTTATCAAACCTATGCAATAACATAAGATGACAATTCGTACTAAGCTTATAATGCATATTTGGGTCTATTACAGTCTCATTGCGTTTTATGCATATATTCAGTTGTTGCCTATACCGAAGTTCATATAAAGTCGAGTCAGTTGCCTAGATGGATAAACACAAGCAATACGGATCAACACATAAACAGAAATAATGTCATACCAATAGGACATTATAGCAGGCTGATCCACTATGCTCTCACAGCCACCAAATGATGGAGCAATGTATGGTATCTTTAATGCATCAACAAACTTGATGGTGGTCATCAAATCTCCATCCACCTGAATGATTTAGAATACATTAATGTCAAATAATTTTTGCATCAATAATACCAAATGAAGTAATGGATACTAAAGGTGAATTTCCGAGGTGCAAGGTTAAAGTAGTTGAAGAAAACAAACCTCAAAACTGACCACACCACCAAAGCCAGTCATTTGCTGCTTGGCAATTTCATGTTCAGGATGACTTGGCAAGCCTGGATAATAGACGCGTCTCACCTGCCATTGATATTTGATAAGCCAAGAGATTAGGAAAGAAGTCCAAATTAGAAAAATAAGAAATGATAAATCAGACAAATACATAGTTACAAATTATGACAACCCCAACTGGCATACATATCACACAGATGCAATGGCACTATCACACAGAAGTAAACCAAATCCTCTCCAGGAAGTTCAAAGTTGCATAAAGAAATCATAAAATGTTGACAGCAACCACATAAAGCAACTTAGTTAAATTGAGCTGCTTAAATGGAATATACAGAAACAAGAATGTAAAAAAGGCAACGTCACTGCAATTCATACCCTAGGATGTGCCTCTAAAACTTCGGCCATCCTTAATGCTGTTGAATTCTGTTGCTGTACACGAAGATGCAGTGTCTTCATGCCTCTGATGATTAGGTAAGCGGCATTCTGTTTATATATCGAAATAAAACATGTGACTTTGTGACCCTTGCAACTTATAACAAGAACTAAAATGGCACAAATCTTTGAAGAATAAGGTGGAAGTCATTATTAAAGCATCATTCCTGAAATTACACATTCTTCTTAGACTAGAAGTCCAACAACCACCTTTACAATCTAGTCTCATCTTAACTGAGTATAATTACCAAATGAATCAACTTAGGGATGACAAATATAATACTTAGTTTGACAAAAACATGAAGGACACCATGAAAACTACTTAACTAAGATTAAGGTCAGGACAACTCACCGGGTTGAGAGTACCACCCAAAATATGATGCAAAGTACGAATTTCAGTAATTAACTTCTCTGGACCACTTATGCAACCAGCAAGAACCTGTGACATGAAGAATTAAACTAGTTTATTGCTAGAATTGAAAATAACCAACAGCAAGAATGGATTTCAGACTGGCTAAATTAACAAGAGCAAGTGCGTACATCATTGTGCCCCCCAATGAATTTTGTTGCAGAGTGCAAAACAAGATCAGCACCAAGGGCCAGGGCCTTCTGGTTAAGAGGTGTAGCGAAGGTACCATCAATACAGACAAGTGCTCCTTTGCTGTGACACAGCTTTGAAACTCTTTCTATGTCAACACATCTCAGGAAAGGATTTGTTGGAGACTCGGTAAAGAAAAGAGAAACCTGAATGGAATCAGAATTCACTCTAAAGGATGAATTGTCATTTCCAAAGTAAAAATAAAAAGACAAATCTAGAAAAACAAGGGAACCACTTTCTATGCCACTGACTTTGTTTTTGTTGAGTGCAGCCTCCAGGCCATCCACATCTGCAGGGTCAATAACAGTAACCTGCATATGAATGATAGCCAGAACTCAATTAGAAATACGTCAATATATTAGTCCAAATAAATACAGCCATTTCAGCAAGTGGCTATTAAAATTGCCAGTTTGCTGCATACAACATTATGTTCTTACTGCAATTGCACTTCTTATATTTAACAACAAACCCGATAAAGGAATGGTTGCAGGTACAAACTTTTACTCTATACATATATTACTTTGGTGCATCAATATCCTAATAGTAGCTATTTCAACATCACTGCCTTCCCTAAAACAATAATGCACAAAAACCCTGGGCATTTCACTCACCAAGATTCTTAGAAAACAATAGAATGACACAGAAGAGTAACAAGAACAAAACCGGAAGCCATACCGAGATTCCCATTTTAGGCAGAAAGTTCTCAATGAACATCCTAGTTTTCCGGTAGCAATCTGTTGTTGTCACCATATGTCCCCCAGAAGGAACTAATGCCATCAGCATGACTGTGCTAGCACACATACCAGATGCCATAATCAGGGTCGATTCAGCCCCCTCAAGTGCGCTGAACCAAAGAAAGAGCACCTCATGAATGTTTCTAAACCATTAAAACAACCAAACAGGACAGCTAATAGATGATCAGAAGAGGCAGCCAAACCTTATCTTCTCCTCTGCAACGACTGTGGTTGGATTTCCATAACGCCCATATTCAAAACTTTGATGGCGTTTCTCCTGCAGCAAGATCACATGGAACATTACTGGAATTTATGGGTCAAACGACAAATGCTTTTAAGAACTCATCCTTTCGATACTCGATTACTAATTGAGCAAATAAGCAAAAGAGGTCTTTTTGCATTGTATTTTGGAAAATTTTAATCCATGGTACTCGACCATAAAAACAGCTATTTTACATACAGTAAACCAAGACATTTATTAAAATAGAAACCTTAACAAGTACACTAACATACCAATGCAAACATTAACCACCGTGACAACAGATTTATTAATGCTGTAGTTACTACTTACTATACCTTGAAGTCAATAAGCTCCTGAGTTTTCTTAAAGAAGTAAGCAGAAGTATTAACCACTGGGGTGGTTATTGCGTCAGTAACAATACCGCGACCTAATCTTTCACCTGCAAAAAAAGAAAAGCAAAATATTTTTTAGACTTATTTTCCACGAATATGTAAGGATCTAATCAGAGTAAATAATAGGAAACTATAAATAAATAATTATTACTTATAAAGATTTTATTAACATACACAAATTGTTGTAATTATTAAATTACTAATTATCTCAAATAAATGAATTTAATTTAGACCACAAATATCGCTTTCTTTTCTTTTTGCTTCAAAATAAAAAAACTTTTTAAAAAGAAAACATAAAAAGATATATACATTTCAATTAAATTAAAAATGATATAAATTGATTTACCAGCATGAACAGTGATGCTCCCATCGGAGCTCAAAAACGTCGTCGTCAAATTATCTGAACCTCCAATCTGTACACTACCGTTGTCAATACAACCTTCTACAGCCGCCCCGTCATTAGTGACGGTGACGGTGACGGCGGCTGCCGCTGCCTGAGCAGAAGCAGCAGCCGCCAAGGAAGGGGAATCTGGAGCAGGACCATTCGACCACGAAGCAGCGACGATTTGCGCAACACCGATATTGCTACAGTTGCGGCGAGCCTTGATGCTAAGCTGGCGCACGAAATTCGGCGGGAAACGAAAGATCAGAGAAGACAAACCTCGGCTACTGATACCGCCGGCGTAAAGCGACGAAGCCGTCACCCTTCGGCTGGAGGCAAGACGAGGCTTGTCCCCGATCGGCGCACTGGAGAAGTCGGGATCTGGACGGCACTCAAATGAAGAATAAGGATTAAAAACCCTAGGGCTAAGAGTAAATGAACATGATGAAACCGCCATTTGTTTTCTATCACCAAAAACGAAATCGTTTCAACTCTCTCTCTCCCTCTGCGACTTCTCCGAAATGCGAAGAGGCTCCCTTCTTCCTTTTCCTTAAAATCAAACTGGTTAATATACGCGAATTCGGCTGTCGTTTTGTTTCTTGTTTTTATTTTTATTTTTAAATTTGGTGGGGACCGGTTTTCTTTTTAACCAGGGTTCGGTTTAGGTTTTTGTGGATTTTAATTACTTTGCTAACGTGGCGGATAGAGACTGGTTGGACGTTGGGATTTTTTATTCTAATGTGAACCATTAACCGCTATATGCAACCATGAGTTTTAAAGCCGTTTCATATTTAAAATGATCGAATCTTCGATTATGGGTTAAGGGAGGAGAGACCTTTTATCATCTTACTAACTCTCGTGATTGTGGGACATTTTTTTTTATTTTTTATTTTAGTAAGTAAATTTTTGGGTCTAACTTTATTTTAGTATCTAAATTACATTTATTTTTCAATTTAACACTGAAAATATGTCTCATTATATTTTTTTAATCTAATTTTAACACAATTAAAAAAGAAAAGCTAGTGACCAATCAAACAGAGTTATTTGACATCTTTTTTGTTAAAAGGTATATTCTTTTATCAAATTTATATAAATATAAAAAAATAAAAAGTATATATTATCTAGAAAAAATTATAAAAATAAAATTTAAAAATATAACAAAAGATATCATTTTTATTAAAAAAAATTAAAATTCTCTAAGATTTAAGAACATTTTAAAAAATTTAAAAAGTTTAAAAACAGAAAATACCTTGAATGGTGTTCAAAGGGCATACAAAGGTGGAATTGAATTTGATTTTGAGTTTGAATGGTTTACAATAATTATTGCAAGCTACCCAAGTTGTTTCTATCCGGATCAAATATTTTTAGTAAAGCCGCCTCAGTGTTTCTATCCAACTTGTTCCATTTCTTCCGTTTCAAATTTGATTCAGAGTTTTCTTTCTCTGAAAAGATTTAGATAAAAATAAAAACCAGGCTTAAGCAAAAAAATAAGGCTTTAGGTAAGCTTTTCTTTAGCTCGGGCTTGGCCCGAACTTGCAAACGAAACTATTGCTATTTTGCCACTGTTTTACTGTTATTTCGCTATTATATTGCTACTATTTTGTTATTACTATTTAGATCTTGTATAACTCTTATTTTATTTTTAATTTTGCTACTATTTTAGAGGTATTTGCTTTCTAAGTTGCACATATTTTAGTGTTATTTATGTATTATATCTTTTAAATTTATTTTTATATAAAAAATTTAATATGGGCGAGTTGGGCTTGAGTTTTAGCATTTTTATCCGAGCCGAATTTGAGTAAAATTTTAGGGTCATTTTTCAGGTCAGGTCTAGAAAATAGGTCTAAATTCTGTTGAGGCTCAACCCGACCCATGATCACCTCTATTTGTATTACTGTGTAATTTATTTATAGAGGTATTCATGGGTCAAGTTGGACTTAAAATTTTATTCAAGTCCATCCATATTTATAAATTTTTAATTCAAACTCATTTTAAGTGTGTTTATATTATTTTTTTTAAAATAATTAAATGTATATTTAATTATTTTTAACTTAATGTTTAATACTTTTTTTATATATATTTTATTCATTAAAATTTTATATATAATCATATCTTAACATTTTTTTAATGTTTACATTATAATACATATGTAACATCTGAAAAACTAAGTTAGAAGAAAGTGAGTTAGTGAAACCTAGAGTGGTTAAGTTTTGGGTTTGAATTAAGATTTTGAAATGTATAACAAGTAAATTGGTCTAGTTCCGTGGTTAAGTGTTCTGGGTATGTGTGTGAGGTTTTGGGTTTGAATCCTATTTTTGGAAATTTTTTATTTTGCTAAAACTATTACCTTTTAACGTTTGGTTTATAAGTTAAATTTAGTCAATTGATGTCAATAATGAGTTTGTTGGTTCAATGGTTAAGCTCATGTATACTCTTTGGTCTTGTGTTTGAATCTCGGTGAAAGCAATAGAGAATGTTTTATTTTCGAATTTCATTATGTGGTAGTTAGTTTCGGTTGGTTACTTAAAACCTTTTAGAAACCTCCGGTGGGTTTTCATTTTGTTCTTTCTTTTTCTGTCATTCCTCTCCTGTTCTTTAGTTTATTCGTTTTGGGTTCTTATTTTCAAGAGACCATTCTTTTTGTTATGTTACGTTACATTGATTCTGTACGGGGTCTGACTTTTCCTTCTAGTTTAATTCATTGGCCAGTAAGTTCGATTTAAAGTTTTGGTGTCGAAAGTTCTTCGATGTAACTTCGATATTGGAATGTTAGTTTTTAATGATTTGACTGTGAGTTAATCGTTTGTTGGACAATTGCTTGTCATTTAAGGATGGGAACTCAACCTTACTACTTCTGCTTCGAATTCGTATCAGGTGGGTACCGATAACCCAACTTTCGTTTCTAGTTTAGTCATTGGAAAACTGACTGTCAACGTCACACGGCCATGTGCCAGACCGTGTAACTCACTGTTCACAAAAAATTGGAGGCACACGGTCGTGTGTCCAGACCGTGCGTGTTTATGTGTTGAGCAGGATTCATACGGGCCAATGACACGGGCATGTGTCCAGGCCGTGTAACTCAGTGTTTGCGAATTAGGACCACACGGGCAAGCACACATATGTGTGCCAGATCGTGTGGAGGCACACGGGCCAGCTTTCCAAGCCGTGTAAACCACACGGGTGTGTGGACCAATATTTGAAATTTTTCCCTCAGGCCACAAGCGTCGTTCGAAACGAACACAGACCACTATAAGATCCATACGATCTGAATTAGGTTATATAACTTGATATCTGATAATCTGATGGCGAACAACTTGTGATATGTATGTATATCTGCTATGTTTGAACCTAAGTGAGTAGGATCTGTCAGAACATAATATGCTATTGCGTAATGTGCGTGAATTATCTAGGTACGATCTGTATTTTGTTAAGTTGTTGGTACGCCTCTACGTTACTCTGTTGATGAAGAATATGTTATATCTGAATATGTTAAATTGATTGTTATTGATTCTGATTTATAACTCTCTACGTTACTTGGTTGATGAGGAATATACGATATCTGAACATGTTAGATTGATTGTTATTGGCTCTGATTTATAACCGTGCATGTGACTTCATGGAAAATCTGATATGATCTGTTGAGGTTTGATAAGTCTATTTTACAAAACATGGACTCACATGTCTAATGATTGTGTTATTGAAAAATAGTATGACTTACATGCTCATCACTCTGATTCTATATATGCATGCCATGACACATTGCATGGGATTTGGGTTGATGTGAAAGGAGGAAGTTTCTGGCAGTTTAATGATCTGCATTATCTGGTGATTTATCCACAATTCTGTTTTGGAAGCTTGGCTGTACTATAGTGGTTTGACCACGTGTATTCGATCTGACAGTTTTAACTACAAAATTCTGGTGGCACTGTCCCCAGTTATCTGTTGGTGTGACTTGTCTAGGCGAGTTATGAGGGAACTCTTTTTGTTGTGTAGCGAAGTTGGTTAGGATGTTTTCTAATAAATCTGCATTTTGATCTGTTTGAAAAATACTGCATCTGCATAACACACATCCTCTGCATAAGTCTGTTCTGTTCTGTTATGTTCTGCTCTGTCCTGTTCTGGTTGGGTTGTATTGTTCTGTTATATTAGTATGATGGAAACCTCTGGGATACTTTGGCCTGTTCAGTTCTAGTCTTACACTTGCTATTAAGTTTGTTGTGGTTACTCTAATTTATATACTATGATTTGTCAACTATAATTGATGTTGGTTATACAGTGGGCTTTATAGCTCACCTTTTGTTTTTATATTTGTGTGTTCAGGTAAGTTTCTAACTTAGGACCAGACGGAGTGTAGGAGTTCGGATTGTTTTGCAATAATGTAGAAATATTTTATTTTGTGGGTTCTAATATGTTTCTGAGCTCATTTTGGTTTTTGTTAAATTCATCGGTAGTTGATAATTTTTAACGTGAAACTACAAAATCACTCAAGTTGACAAATGAATTTCGGCTTTCAAAATAAGACTTTGAAAAGATTTTCCGCTAATAGTCGAGTAATCTTTGAACGTTTTCTGGATACTTATTGAAATCAATTTTTGATGTGTTGATGTAACTCCTCCAGATTTGGTCTTAACTTTTAGGCCGAGTTTGGGGTGTTACAACATACTACTATAGATTTAAATTTTTTTTCGTGTTATAAATTATAAAATATATCAAAAATATAATATAAAACATTACAGTATAAAAAATGGGTTGAGCATGACCTAGGCATTTAATGTTCAAGCCTGAGTTCAACCCATATTTTAAACGGGCCTAAATTTTTTTGCCTAAGTCTATTTTTTGGGCCTAATATCTTTGCCCAAATTCTTTCAAATTTCATATGGGCCCTCAGGCTTGGATGGGTAGCTCGACCCATAACAAGTCTAGTTGTGTATATTAAATTTATGATGTTTTTATAATATTAGTTTTTGTTTAAAATTTTTAATAAATTTCTTTAAAAAATAATTATTAAATTTAAAAGTAATGTAATTAGAAAATATTTTTAAAAATATTTAACTAATTTAAAAAAAGTCACATTAATATTGTTTAATTTTAATAATAGTTAATAATAATAAAATCATCATGATTTGAATATTATTACTAATATATTACAATTTAAATAATATTACTAATACATTCTTACATATTATTTATTATATATTATATATTTTTTCAATGTTAAATTAATTTTTTATTGTATTAAAATTGTTAATATTCTATTTTTTTGTAAATTTATATTTATGTTTGTTCTAGTTTAATCAATAAATGCAATTAACTCTTATTGTATTTGAAAACTATAAATTTAATTTGATAAATGTTATTAATGTATGTCAATTTTTTAAACTAATATTAAGCTTAAAAATTTAATATTTATTAATTTTAATTGAATGGAGTGGTGGTTAAAGTTATTGTCAAACACATGTTTAGCATAGGTTCAAACCGTGTTACTCTCATCCTCACCCCTAATATTATAAAATCTTAAGATAAATATATAATTTATATCTAAAATCAACTTTATATTTAGCATAAAAAAATAAAAAAATAAATAAAAGGCATATGTCAAAAAAACTATAATGTAAGCATGACTATTTGTTTCCTTTTCTGTAATCTCATATTGCTATAATATATATATATATACATATAGTAATTGGTACACTGTCAATAGAATTTAAAACTAATTATAAAATAAATAAAAAATATACTGCTAGTGTACCAAATACTAACCCATATATATATATATATATATATATTTATATATATTATTAGGTTCATCTTGTTCAAAGCATAATAAATATGAGGCTTAATATATTATTGGCATAATGATAAATTTAGTTCCTAACGTTTATTCATTTTGTCATCTTGCCCCTTATTTGACCCTTAACTTTTAAATTTTAGTTAAATTGTTTGCTTTTGGATGGAAAAATTAAGTGAACTATTAAAATTTTAACAACATTGATGTGGTCACTAGCGTGGCAGTCTACGTATAATTTATAAAAATTCAAAAAATAAAAATAAACAAATTTTTAAAAAAAAATTCATAAAAACTTTATCTGTGTTAGCAGTGAAGTATATCTAAAATGCCACATGAGCTGCCACATTAATGTCATTAAAATTTTAGTAGTACAATCAATTTTTCCGTCAAAAAACAAGCAATTTAACTAAAATTTAAAGGTTGCGGGTCAAAATGACCTAAAAAAAATAAGGGCCAAAATGATAAAATGAGTAAATATTAGGAGCTAAATTTATCTTAATGCCTATATTATTTGGAACTTAAGTTTCACTTTTTTTTGACATTATATATGTATTTTTTATTGGTACAGTGTGGCACATGTATTTGGCAACATTTCTACATTTCGTATCTAAAGGTAATGGCATTAAAAGTTTAGCATTTAATTCGAATTTTAGAATTGATTTGATGAAAAATAATTGTTAATATTATTATGTTTGAATTTTAATGATTCTATTAACTGAATAAATTTAACATTAATTGTGAATTTGTTTAATTTGTTAAATAAGTCTTATGGTTGTGATTTTTCGGCATTTTAAGGTTAATGTTAATTATGAATTTTGATAGACTCAATCCTAAAATCCGAATTTAAACACTAAAAAGTGAACACTATTCTCTTCAAGTACTAAAATTTATAATTTTTGTTAAATATGTGTACCTAGAGGTGAGCATGGACCAGATCGGGCATGGCTCAACTAAAAATTTAGGCCTGTTTGCTAGGCACGGGCCCGGCCTGAAAAATGGGCCTAAAATTTTGCCCAAGCTTGACCCGGATAAAAATGCTAAAACCTGGGCCCAACTTGGCCCGGCCCGTCCCGCCCATATTAAATTTTATATAATTTTAAAATATATATAATACATCAAAAATACTAAAAACATCAAAATAAATATTTCCTAACAAATTGAAAATAAATTTTAAAAAATATGTATACTTAAATAACACTAAGATAGATGCAACTTAACAAGCAAATGTCTCTAAAATAATAACAAAATTAACAAATGTCTTTAAAATAATAACAAAATTAACAACAAAATAAATTTTATACAATATCCAAACAATAACAACAAAATAGTAGCAACATAATAGTAAAACGGTAGTAAAATAGGGAGAAAATAATATTAAAAAAAAGCAAATTTTTTTGTCCTTTAGTGAATTCGGGCCAGGCCAGGGCAAAAAATGCCTTACCCGAGGCCCGGCCCATTTTTTAAATGAGCCTTATTTTTTTTGTCCAAGCCCATTTTCGGGCTTATATTTTTACCCAAACCCTCCCACATTTCGGGCGGGCCTTTGGGCCGGGCCGGTTGGCCCGACCCATGAGCAGGTCTATGTGTACCACTTAGGAATTAAAAAAATATAGGTACTAAATTAGCAAAATATGTCAAACTAATATACCAAACAATGTATTAAACCTAAATATGATACAAAATTGAATCTACCAAGATTTGTCATGTTAGATCATTAAAAATAGTAAATTAAGTGTCAAGTATAACTAAGGGTGTGTTTACTAGGTGTGAGTAAAATCCTATTCGATCCGAAAAATTCGATAAAAAATTAAATTTTGAATTAAATAGTTCGAGTTATTTGAACTATTCGGATCAACTCGAATAAAAAATCAAATTTTTTGATTTAACTCGAATATGAATTACCAATTCGAGTTATCTGAAAATCTGAATAAGAAAAGGTAAAACTATATCGTTTTGATAAATATTTATCCATAAAGTTAAAAGGCAAAACAATTATATTGTTTATGTAGTTAAATAATCTTGTACTTCGTCTACTAGTTAAATAAGCGATCTAAGTAAACGCAATATTGAGTATAAATAATGTGACTCGTTAACTAGACTTGATTTGACTCGATTCGATTCGGTCCGAAAAAATTTCATATTGAGTTCGGTTGCTAAAATATGATTCGTTAACTCGACTAACTTGAATTTTTTTACTCGTTCGACTTAACTCAATTGAATGCTCACCCCTACCATGATTTCAAACCAAAAAAATTGGTAAATAAGCGTCTTTTTAAACCAACCCTTAATTTTAAACTAAGATTTTAACCCAAACCAAAAAGCTAAAATTACTTTTTTTATCCCCTCATTAAATCTTATACTTCACAACAGGGGCGAAGCCAGAACAATTTTTTAGGGGGTCGGATGAAATTTTAATTTTTTATAGTTTATATCTTTATAATTTGTAAAGGATTAAATCAAATTTTTACAATTTTAGGGGGGGCAAAGTGCAATTTTACATTTACTAATTTAAAATTTTTAAAAAATTTTAAGGGCCTAAATAGCAATTTTACATTTTAGGGGGGCCGGGGCCCATGTCAACCCCTGGCTTCGCCCCTGCTTCACAACATAATGTCTAAAATAGACATATTGTCTTCTCAAAACACTTATGAACCGTAATGGTAAACGCTATCAAAATTTTCAAAAACACTTTTGTAAAACACTTTTTCACATTGAAAATATAACATTTTTTTTATACAATACCTAGAACTACCTATAATCCCTTCCAAGCCTTTAATAGGAAGATAAATGCGTTTCAACGCACTTGAACCCATATCCTCTTATACTGGCAACAATATTAATACTAATTAAGCTAGAATTCAGTTGACGAAAATACTAGAATTACCAAAAAGCATACATGGTAGAAAATGAAAACCAATCAATTCGCTTGCATTGGCTAAAACATCCATCATCCAATTTGCCTCACATGGAAATAAAACAAAGTAGTGATCACTAATCTTCTCAACATTGAATGAGACCATGAAAGAGTAATAAATTCATAGAATTGCATGATGATATGCACAAGGAAACTCAATCCAATCATGAACAAAATTGGAGTCGATATCAAGCATTAAGTTTATCTTTCTAATTTATATTAATTTCCAAAAAAACTCAAATGTTATTTGGATTGTCATAATATCAACATTAGATGGCATCAAAAGCCTGCAAATGTCTCAATAAGACAGTAGCCTCATCGTCATTCATCACACCCTTAAAAACACAACCACCAAAATACCTATACCATAGCGCGAGCTGATCAAACAGAGTCCCAAACGAAAATACACACTCCTTTTAATTATCTAGAATAAAACAAATGAAGAATCATTCTAAAAAAACAATACCGATTCAATACATTGTTAGAACCGTAAAATAAAATCTGATATAAAATTTAATAAAATATCATGTCTGATCATCAAGAACAAGATAATATGCGGAAACGTACTTGAATCCATTGTTAGAGATTGCCTAGAAAATTTTGATATTCCAAGAAAATAGTTTATCTCTTAGTATAACTCCCTGACGAGAACGGAAAAGAAGTATAAGATATATGTATCTATTTCTTGGGGATCATTACCTTTTTTTAAATAATTGATTATTAAATCAATTTTGGGTATTTATAATTTGACCGCTCATCAAATTATAAATACAACTTATGCTATTATTTTCATGATACTTTAATACCTATGACACTTATAACATAATTGGTCACTTAATTTTGTATCACACTTTAAAATAGCATTATACTTGTACATATGTGTCCATAATTGAGGATTCTAATCCAATAATCTCCCACTTGGACAATATATGTTTCCTCATAAATGTACAACCTTATAAGCTAAAAATTTGCTATCATATAACATGTATTCTATAACAATCTCGTCCATCAACTATATCCATATAGGATCAAAACAATCTTTGTCATATTAATCATGACTAAACTCATCAATGGTCACATATACAAATATAGTCAAATGACATAGATCAATCATGGATGCATAGTATGAAAATTATATGCAATGTGAATCAAACATGCCTATTTTCAACTAATTCTCCTTAAACTTAAGCGAGGCCAATATCAAATAGAGTAAATAAACTGAATACTTCATTTCTGATTATATAAAAAAAAATACATAAATGTTTGAAAATAAACATAAAGCAAATAAAATACAAACTCCTGCTAAACCATGATGTCCTCAAATAATACAACATACATATGAGCAATGTGCTCATGAAAGACCTTGGGTGATAAACCTTTTGTCAACAGATCCGCTATCATAGAGTTTGTTTCAATGTGCTCTATGGATATTTGTCTACTTTGCACTCTTTCTTTCACAATTAGGAGCTTTATGTCAATATGTTTCGACTTAAATGAGCTCCTATTATTGTTAAAATACAGTACTGCTGACTTATTGTCATAAAATAATTTGAGTGGTCTTGTTACATTCTTCAAAATGTGCAGCCTAGTGACAAAGTTTTGCAACCATATTTCATGGTTTGATGCCTTAAAGCATGTTACAAACTCTGCTGCCATAGTTGAAGAAGCTACAAGTGTTTGTTTGACACTTTTCCAGGATATAGCTCCTTCAGCTAACAAGTAAATATAGCTTGATATAGATTTTATACTATCTTGACACCCATCAAAATTAGAATTTCAATATCCTACGATCTTCAAATGATCTAATATAATATAAGTGAGCATGTAATTTTTTGTTCTCTATTAATAAAAAGATTCAAAATAATTTTTAAAAATTAAAAATAAATTTTAAAATTTAAAAGGTTTATAAAAATTCTAAAATTTATATTTTTAAAAAATTATAAAAAATTAAAAAAATCTAAATAATATATAAAGAATTTTTTAAAATTATAATTTTGGAACCTAAATAAGTTAATTAATGATTCAAGTTTATTATACTAAAGTATTTTTTTTTCTTTTTATTTTGTTTTGAATTTTTTTAAATATATGTCGTTTCAATTTTATGTGCTTTAACATGAAATTAGTTATATTGCAATAAAATTTTAATTTGACATGTTTAACTATTTTAATTTAACTTGATTCGATTCAACTTTAATTTCATTCCACTAGACCCAATTTGAAAAAAAAATCAAATTGAGTTAGGATGATAAAATAAGACTCTTCAACTCGAATATCTTAAAAATTTTTCACTCGATTCGATTGAATGCTGACCCATTAGTTTATTTTTTCAAATAAAAAAACTGAAATTTTTTATTTATAAGATGATATAAAGTAATGATTTATGTTGACAGTCCTAATCTGAACCGTCCAATATCCACAGTTGCTGATTCTCCAATCAGAATATTACATCATATTATATACCAGAGATATGGTGTGAATGGGCTTACATGTTATGCCCTAGAAGCCAATATATATAAGAGGCAACCATGCTCCATCTCTCCAAGTGGTGGGCGGGCGAAACTGATGAGAACCCAGTTCTGGTGATTTCTTTCTTCTTCATCTTCTTCAATATTTCTTTTAATTTATGTTTAGGATAATAGTATTGCACTAATTACCTAGGCATAATGAGCAATATTCCTGATTATTTGCCTAATCTCAAAGGTGCAAAAGTGAAGAAAGGGATCCGCTTTGCAGCATTAACTTTAAATCCATGTTTTTGCTGTCAGTAATGCCCCCTTACAATCATTTTCTTCCAGATTCACCAACTAATCTTTAATTTTTACAAACGAATCTGCTTTTTTTCTTTTTCAATCCTTCTGGTGACTGTTTTGTTTGGATTTCAAGTTTCATATATCTCATCAAAATAGGATGGGTGAAGAGATTCTTTCGCTGAAATTAAAAAAACTAGTTTGAATTAGTTTTGGTTCGTTTCATAGTTTCTTGAGAAAACAAAAGAAAATAATAACCATGGAAGAACAATAATCAATTTCCTTAAAAGGGAAGGGATAGAATGAAAAAAAAAATGAATTGAATTCTAGATAGTGTTATAATTTGATGAATTTGTGTTTGGAAGGAGCAAAAAACTCAGATTTGATTGAAAATAAAATAAAATAAAAATTTAAGTTTTAAGTGAATCGAATCAAGTGATTCGAATTATTCAAGCTAATTTAAGATTTGAGTTTGAGTGAATTTTTTTAAAATAATAATTTTAGAACTTAAATAAATTAATTAACGATTCAATGTAATTATGCTTAATTTTTCAATTCAACTCGAATAATTTTATTAGATTCAAAAAAAATTAAATTGAATTAAGATGATAAAATCTGATTCATCAATTTAATTAACTCGAAATTTTAAATTTATATTATATGAAATGTAAAAAATTGTATAATTAAATAATATATATTATAATATATGTTACACAATATATTACACTATATGTAATAATTTTGTAATTGGACAATGATTTTTGTAACTGAAATCTTGTAAGAAATTTGTGTAATGAGTAGTATATATTGTGATTTGTGTTACAATGTACTACAAGACAAGTAATAAATATCGTAATGGGGGTACTATATATATTATAAAATCACAAAATTTTATGGAAATTGTTGAAGTATAAAATATATTAGGTAGGTGATAAGAAATTGTGTAATCCGATAATATATATTGCAATTCGAGGAAATTTGTTATTACAAAATATTATTTGTTTAAGTTCATTATTGATGTGAAATAAATTTTATAATTTTTAAAGATTTTTTTAATTTTTTTATTAATGCTCATCAAGTGTTGTAATTTTAAGTTAATCATGTGATATTGTATTTTTGACTTCGAGTACCGTATCATTACATTTTAATAATGTTACAAAGATACTAAAGTATGTGACGAATTTCAAATCTAAATATCGCTTAGGTTAAAGTAGTGTGAGATAACTATGAATCCCGAACATGAACCGTAAAACAAATATATATAATATAAAAAAGAATAGCCTGAGGGCAAAATATCTATAAAATAGATCAAAGGAAAATGCTATACAACTTGTAGATGTTCTCTACCTTCATAGAAAGTAATTTACTATGCTATGTTTGGTTGGAGTATTATTCTTTTATTGAAATTTACTTTTCTTGTTATAATGATTTTATTTTTGTATTTCATTTAAAATTTTTTTATATCGTATCTGTATTATTTACAAATTTAGTAAAATTTTCAAATATAAAAAAAAAAAAAACTTGTGTCATGTTTTGTAATAATTTGATTTTAAATTATTTAAATAAATTTTCATATTAATTTAATTTAGAGAAAAATATTTTATTTTTTAATTATTATTTTTGAATAATCTCATTTATTCTGATCATATTTATTCTTTTTAAGATAATGTTTAAAACTACCCATAGCCTTTCATCAACTCATAATTAGGAGGATAATACGTTTCAGCGGATTCGAACTCATGTCCTCCTACATTGATAACAATATTTATGCCAATCGAGTTCAGACTCAATTGACTTTTTCTAATTATTATATACTTAGTTTTAAAAAAAATTAAATTAAGTTTAAAATGATTATAATTTATTTTAATTAATGAAAGATAGATTATCAAATAAAGAAACGTAGGCTATCACACGGTCTCATTTCATGCGGAACTCCAAAAACGACATGTAAATGATAAGAAAACGACCAAACGACAGGTGCATCAACCGCCATCAACAGTCATCAACGACCTTTTGGTCACAGTGCGTAAACGTCCGATCCTTAAAGCAAATCCATGGTTTTCTCATCACCAAAGGCTTCAACTCCAACCCATCAGCCTTACGGGAGCTCATTTTCAAGGCCGCCATGGAAATTTCAGGTACTTTAAACTATGCTCATAAAGTGTTCGATAGAATTTCTGAACCAGATATTTTCATGTGGAATACAATTATAAGAGGCTCAGCTCAAAGCCAAAACCCATTAAAAGCCATTTTAAGATATACCCAGATGGCAAAACGCGGAATTCAGCCGGATGGCTTTACCTTTCCTTTTGTTCTTAAAGCTTGCACCAAACTTTGTTGGAGTAAAATGGGGTTTGGGATTCAAGGGAAGGCTTTGAAAATGGGGTTTATGGAGAATAGTTTTTTAAGGAATACCCTTATTTATTTTCATGCTAATTGTGGTGATTTGAGTGTTGCAAGTGAGCTTTTCGATGATTCGGCAAAAAGGGATGTTGTGCCTTGGTCAGCTTTGACTTCAGGGTATGCAAAAAGAGGGGAACTTGATGTGGCAAGGAGGTATTTTGATGACATGCCAGTGAAGGACTTGGTTTCTTGGAATGTTATGATTACAGCATATGCGAAAAGAGGGGAGATGGAGAGTGCAAGGGAACTTTTTAATGAAGTTCTGAAGAAGGATGTTGTGACTTGGAATGCTATGATTGCAGGGTATGTTCTGTCCGGTGAATGTAAGAAGGCATTGGAGATGTTTGAAGAGATGAAGACTGTCAGGGAGAGGCCAGATGAGGTTACCATGTTGAGTTTGTTGAATGCTTGTGCGGATTTGGGGGATTTGCAAGTTGGGATGAAGATACATTGGTCTCTCTCGGAGATGGTCTCAAGCAGTGGCTTTAATGTTTTACTTGGGAATGCACTTATTGACATGTATGCAAAATGCGGCAGCATTGGGAGGGCACTAAAAGTTTTCCGAGATATGAGAGAAAAAGATGTGTCGACATGGAACTCAGTAATAGGAGGGTTGGCAATTCATGGCCATGCTGAGGAATCAATCAATCTGTTTACCGAGATGAGGAGGTCCAAAGTTGGGCCGAATGAGATCACCTTTGTTGGAGTCTTAGTTGCTTGCAGTCATGCTGGGAGAGTAAACGAGGGTCGTCAATATTTCAAGCTTATGAGAGATGGTTATAACATTGAGCCAAATATTAGGCATTACGGGTGTATGGTGGATATGCTAGGGCGTGCTGGGCTATTGGATGAAGCATTCAAGTTCATAGACTCGATGGTGATTGAACCGAATGCCATTATATGGAGGACTCTGCTTGGGGCTTGTAGAATTCATGGAAATGTCGAGTTGGGAAGGCGTGCAAATGTGAGACTACTCAAAATAAGACAGGATGAGAGCGGAGATTATGTATTACTTTCGAATATATATGCTTCAAAAGGCGAGTGGGATCGAGTTGAGAAAGTAAGGAAGATGATGGATGACACTGGGGTAAGGAAAGATCCTGGTTATAGCCTAATTGAAGCTGAAGAAAAGGCTCTCATAGACTTTTTATTTAAATCAAAATCCAAAGTAAGTTTAAGACCAAAGAATCTTGTGCAGTGATTAGGTGACAAATTGCTTTAAAGCCTTCAAGTTTTAGTTAGGCATGATAGTTCCCGTTAATCATCCTTAAGGAGCCAACATTGTCAGGATGTAAGCAATATATATGTGCTTCCAAGTTACTTTGCTTTGGTGCGAAATAACCCAAATTTGGCTTCATCTTTGTTGAATCAAACTTGAGTAGCTCAAGCTATCATGCTAGTTGAATTCGAGTATTTTAATGCTTGAATTTATATGGACTTTGATCTGTTTATAAATCATATTATATGGATTTTGATAGATTTGTGTATGGGTGTCATGTTTGTGTTCTGTTTTTTCTTGCAAGTCTTTTAGCATCCATTTAGTTACAAATAATAAAATGAAAGGCTTTAAGGTTACTTCATTTGGGATTACGGACATCAATAATATATAATTTATAACATTACCATTAATTTCATATTTTTATTTAAATTTAAATACATTTATTATAATTATTAATAGTAATTCAAGTCAAAGTCAGTACAATTTGAATTTAAAAAATAATAGTTCAATACGAGTTGACATGTTTGGCCTAAAGGCCAGATCGAAAAGTGGGAGAATTTGGATAAAAATATAGACCCGAAAAATAGGCTTGAGCAAAAAAAAAAAAAAAGGCCTGTTTAGAAAATGGGCTGGACCTCAGGTAAGGGTTTCTTGGCCCGGGCCCGATTTGCAAAAACAAAAAGAGATTATTGTTTTCTCATTATTTTGCTGCCATTTCACTATTATATTGCTACTATTTTGTTGTTAATATTTGGATATTATATAACTCTTATTTTATTATTAATTTTGTTACTATTTTAGAGGCATTTGCGTGTTAAGTTGCACGTATGTTACTGTTATTTAAGTATAAAGTTTTTTAATTTTTTAAATTTATTTTCAATTTGTTGAGAAATATTTATTTTAATGTTTTTAGTGTTTTTGGTGTATTATATATATATAAAAAATTATATAAAAAATAATATAAAAAATATAATACGGGCCGGATTTGGAGAAAGTTTTATGCACATTTTTCGGATTGTGCCAGACCCGAACCTATTAAACGGATCTAAAATCCAGTTAAGACTCGGCCCGACCCATGGACAAGTCTATACGAATAAAGTAGATAGTGGTGAAAGTACCCATAAGTTAAGTTGCGGCTTGGCTAAGTCTAGCTCGATAGCCTATTTTATTATTCAAAATTTAATAAAATAATAAAAATATTAATATTAATATTTACATTTTTATATAAATTTATTTTTTTAAAAAGTTAATTAGTAAATAGATGTAAATAAAAAAAAATCTTATTAAAACACTAAACCAATCTAAACATGCTACGACTACTGAATCCCACAAGTAGCTTGATATGTAGTTAGGTGTAAAATGGTTTGGTTAAAATATGTTATAAGTTGTTGTATTCTCCATAAATTTATAATTTAGTCTTTATAAAAATTAATTAAAAAATGTATAACATAATTTTAATTTTTTAATAAAAAAAAAATGGAAAAGGCGTCGAAGATCCCAAAAAGGGTTGACTTTTTGATATTGATTGGGTGAAAGTCATAAAATCCAATAGGAAAGACGAAAGGGTACCCAAAAAGACTGAAGACTATTTCATCACTTCCTTCACATTCTTCAATCTTCAGCTATAGAAAAAGATGAATCAAAACATGAGCTCTTTGTTGATCGGAATAGTTGGAGCAGCAGTGACTTTATCAGCATATTCGCAGACTTTCATCTCCCCAACTCAGTGTATCACTGTTGGTCTCCTCGTTCTCATGTTTGGTTTGCTCGTCAGGGAAGGCCTCATCTCTCTCTAATCTTCTTTTTTTCTTCCATGGAATTGAGAATCCCAGATTTGCAGTTTGACTTGTTTCAATCTTATATTATGATGTTCTTCTTTATCAAGACTGAGATATATATATATATATACATACATATATATAAATATATATATTTGTAATTCTGTATTTCCTGCTTAATTTCTCCGTGATCTACTTATGCTGTTTATTTATACATATTATAAGATGAAACATGCTTGAATTCATGGTAGTTTTTCATTTAGTAAATGAAAAACATATATTGGTAAAATTACTACGAAGGACCTTGTACTACAAATTATTCCTTGTATGTTAGATTAAAGAGCGATTTGATCTTTTTTGTTAAAAATATTTCGTCCATTTTTACTACTAAAAATTGACATGGTTGACAAAATAACTAAACATTTTAACTTGATATGTTACATGTACCTCATTCTGATATACATGGACCAATTTTTAACCGTAGAAATGAATGAAATTTTTAACAGAAGGATTGGTTTGCTTTTTTATCTAACATATAGGGACTAATTTGCCCATTTTTTGAGTAAAAATAACAAAATATGATCTGACTCCTAATATAAGGGCTTCCATAATACTTTTACCGATTAATTTTACATTGAGAAATTTAGTTTCTTCGAAATCGAAGAATTTACAGGGCTGCTTGTGCTAAATTATAAGTGTACATTAGGATAATGCTAAATTTAGCTTTTAATGTATACTTCCTTTTTGTTAATTTGACCTTTATATCTTTTTAGTTAAATTTGACTATTAGCATTTCAGAAAAGAGTTGAAATGTTGTTTTTTTTAATAGAAAAACTGACTAAAGCGTTAAATCTTTAAATATGTTAGCCCACATGGCAAATTAGCAACCTACATGTACTTTGTACTACTTTTATTTAAATTTTTTTTATGAAACTTTTTAAAAATTTTGAACATTTTTTCTATAATTTTCAAATTATTTGTTGACGTGATATAAAAGATAAATAATCTTATGTTAACATGAAGTACAAATGGACTATCACAAGGGTTGTCACGCTAACATTATTAAAAAATTAATGTTTTAAGTCAATATTTATGTTAAAAAAAGATTCAACTTTTTTTGAAAGGATTAATGGTCAAATTTAACTAAAAAAATATCAAATTGACAATATGTAAACATTAAAAACTAAATTTATCATTATGACATGTGTATATGTACACATGTATATCTATATCACTTGAATTAACTTATATTTCGTTGAACTAAAAAAAAAAAAAATTAACGTATAATTGTCTTATTTTTTATATTAATAAAATTGAAGAGAAAAAATTGTATGAAACTGAGATGCCACGTCATTTGTATCCCTTTCTAATTCAGGAAAAAAAAAGCTAATGTAGCATTAAACTATTGGAATGTGATACAAATGACATGATATCTTAATTTCATACAATCCCTCGTCTAAAATTAAATTACTAACTTTCGATATTTGTGGGATTTCGGAAATTCTGTGAACAAAGTTATTTACCTGCAATTATTCAAATTCTAATACTTAGATTTAACGCTATAATGGACATGCTTGGATTTTTTTAACTTTAATATCATTACATGTTGTTATAATATTTATTCTTTTTGATACAAAGCCTAAAACTACTCATACTCGACCAGTTGTTGAATCAGTCAAACCATTGGTTCCCGATTCAATTGGTTTGATCAATTTAACTTCTAGACCAACAAGAATTAAATAATTAACTTGAAATTTAAAAAATAAAAAAGAAATTATTAAATCAATTCAACTTGTTCAACTACTGGTTTTTGTCTCAGTTTTTTTTACTGGTTTCGAGTAGTTTCCTATTCAATGAGTTCAACCCCTTTGTTTGGACTAGTATACTGATAGATTCTTAGTCCAATTGGTCCCACCGATCAATCCAATCATGTTTCAAGAACACTGGTCATATCATCAAATTTTAACTTAATCCAAGTTCAGAGACCAAAATGAATTTAATTGTCAAATTCAGGTACTAAAGTGAACAAAAAAAATATGGACACTAAAATGATCCTAATTACTAAGTTCAAGGACCAAAAATAATATTATCCCTTATTGATATTCACAACTTATCATGATAAACGTTTGTTATATATGCTATTGTAATGGTTTTCTTGGACTGCCAAACCAAAAAAAAAAAAAAAAAAATCACCATCAACTTTTTTTTTTTGTTAAGGTGTAATAGTCACCTATAATTTTTTTTATTTAAAAAAAATTTTAAATTTAATTATTTTTTTAAAACAAAAATATTTAAACTACAAAAATAAAATTTGGGTTTGATAGTACGATTATGTGTAAAGAAAATATTAGTATCTCACGACACTCATTATTAAATATTATTAAATAATAGTATTTTATAAAAGAATTTATTTTAATATTTAAAAATAGGGTTAATATATAGTTCGTTCTTTGAATTTGTCCAAAAGTATTTAGTTGGTACTTGAACTCTTTTATTTATTTATTATGTATTTAGTTGATATCTGAACTTGTTTTCCATCATCTAGGTTGGTACCTCCGCACTAACATCTTTAGTTTGTGGTAATGTGACACTGATAATCAATCTGGTGGTGACATGTGAAACCTTCTCAATATGCCATATAACGAGCATAAATTAATTTTTTAAATCTTTAAAAATAAATAAACAAATAAGAGTATATATTTTTTTTTGTTTAGGTTCATTTTTATGTGAAAAAATATTTTTTTTATTAATTTATATATATTTGAAGTTTTTTTTTTTAATTTTTGAAATTTTTATCTACCACGTAACATACTGAGAGACTACCATGTGTCACCAACAGATTGGTTATCAATGTCACATTAACAGAAACTAATGGTGTTAGTGCAGAGGTACCAACCTAGGCCAAAATTCTTTTTATTTCATTTCAAAACTATACTCTTTTGTTATAAAATGAATTTTTATTTTAGCATTTATTTAAACAAAATAATTCACTCAAAATTCCGAGGCCTATTTAATTTTAAAGAAATTTTTTCGAGTTTATTATTCTATAGATGAGAAGTAATTGTATGAAACAAGGATATTACCCCTTTCCAATAGTTTAATACCATATCAGTAATTTCATATTGAATTTCAACATTTTCATCCTGAAAAAAAATCAAACCGAAATGAAAACTTTGAAATTCAGGACGAAATTACTGATGTGGCATTAAACTATTGAAAATGGATAATATTCCTATTTAATACAATCCTTTCTCTTCTGTAGACTACTCAACACGCCAAAAAAACTCGACATTATTTTAAAAAGTAACCTTAATAAAATTAATTATTAAACATGTTTTATCCTAAAGTAATCATGTAAAATTGATATTCTAAAATCGAGTTTGATAATTTCGAAGATTACTCAACACCTTGAAATATTTAAAAACTATCTTAGTAAAATTTTAGTTTTAAATAAATTAATTTTGTAACATTCTGTACTTAATGAGATAATCAAAATGGATAAGTGATATCACACTAACATGTTCATTGCTCATACTAAATTTTTTTAACAAAACACTCATTTTACATCTTTGGAACAATTTGCAATATTTCAAAATTATTTCGAATAATGTATGGACATGTCCAAGACATATATGAGTTTTCGAGACCCCTTTAAGCTTAAAAAGCACAAAGATTTTACATGATTTACACTTCAAATATTTATATAGTAATTTTCTGTTAAAAAAAATAAAAGATAATATTAACAAAATATGATGATTTTGAGGCGTGTAGAGCAAAGCTCTCAATACTCCAAGCATAACAATAAAAATGATTAAAAGAAAATTGCTTTATATAAACATCTAATACCTGTACTTTATGCGGGACGGATTCAAGTTTGGATATGATCCAAATATGTCTAGAATTGAATAAGGTGGATAAATACTATCCACAACATAGATATGATATCTCATTATGGGTATTATTTTTGATACAATACTTAGAACTATCTATAGTCTCTCCCTAACCCTTAAATAAGAAAATAATGCGCTTCAACACATTCGAACCCACATGCTCCTCAATCGAGTAGTGATAGTTTTAAATAATAACTTAATGGTCTTACTTAGAGCCCAAGAGCTGAGCGGTATAAGCTAGAGATCTTACCCTAATTATGTGCTAAAAAGATCACATATATAAGTCTAATTAAGCGATGAAAATATTGACCATCTCTTTCTTAGAGGGATTGTCGACTTATTCTTGCTCAAGATTTAGACTTATTTACTTCTTCTAAATTGTGATTATTTGGAGAGAAAGCTTCAATCGCCCAAGAAACTTTCACCATGGTCGACTCCCTTAGATCTTGCCTCGGTTTCTTTGTTTTGACAAAGGGTCATATATTAGTTGAATTAATCCATTACCGAGTGATTACGAAGGTGAATCTTTCATTAAAGATCAAAATCAAGTTGTATAGACATTAGATGGTCAATACATGGGCAAATTCTAGTACTGCACGAACACTCAACTAGTACACTTAAGAAAGGTTTAGAAGACAAAAAAAAGTTTATATTCAATGGTTGCAGGTGTGTAGGCATGTGATACATCATGTGTGTGGCAACTGTCATACTTCCATACCTGTACAATACAAAACACAAATATCTATATTCAGCAATTGATATTTTTCAGGCACTGACACTTTTTGCCCTTTATCATTACTTAATGATGTCGGCACCATTTTAGAACACCGAGACCAAATTATTGGGATCCATTTTAACTCTTCTCTCTATGCCTTGTTTTAATTGTAGATCCAGATATATGTATATAATTACTCTTAGTTTGATCCCAACATTTATAATAAATGTGCTGCTTTAAAAGTCATTATAATATTTGTTTTTATCTATGTCTACTAAATAAGTTATTTAGCATCGGAATCATCTAAAAGTATCAGAAGAAAATCTGCACAATACCTCATTTAAATTCCATTTCAATCAATTTTTAATACAAATATAAAGTTTTAATTTAATTCATGTCTTGAATCGAATTAAAACACAATCAAAAGTAAATTTGAGGAGATAGATAGAAGATCTTGATCCCTTTTAATACGAATATGAAGTCATAATTTAATTTATGCCTTAAGTTAAATTAGAACACAATCAAAAGTAAATTTGAGGAGACCTTGGTCCCTCGAATGGAAAATTGCTGATCACTTTTATTTATATATGATAACAACATGTCTATCGGCTGCCTCACATCACAACTGACGTCTGCGAGAGCTTGTGGTCAGCATCATGGGAGAAGAAGATGTAATATAGACATCACAACTGACACCAAAAGTGTTGTCTAATATAGAAGTTTTGATCATATTCGATCGAGTTCAAATTTTTAAAGTCTAAACTCAATTTGATATAAAAGTTAAATTGTTTACCACGTTCAATTAATACTTCGTTTATATAATAAAAAGTAACTTAATATCGCTCAAATTCACGTTCCAATTAATTTAAATGATATATTAAATATAAATAAATAAAAATTCAATAATCTAAATTTACATTACAATTTAAGAAAAAAAATGTTGATTTCACGACTTGAACCTTAAATCTTAAGATGTCAACATAAAATTTTAACCCCGCTTTCTCATTTCTTTCGTGGACAATTTGAGTCACTTTTTACTTAGAAATAATCGAGGTAAATTAGAATATTCTTTTTCAAACTATTCGAATAGTTTGCAAGTACACATTCGTTGTCTGGCCGAAAATTCATTGGCAAATATTGCACCAAATTAATAAATTAAGAATATGAGTTAAATAGCTTAAAGTGTGCTAGATATTGTCCTTAAGGATATTTCGTTGTATAGCATATCTCCCAAGATTCAACAAGTTTTTCCATTGTAAAACGAGAATATGAATCAATAATAGATCACAACAAAAAATACTCAACAAACTCAAAAGGAGGAAAGGAGTAATGAGAGGAGAATGATAGATTTTTTAATGTGCATTTAGAGTGAAAGTGAGCCATGATGTGTGTGTGTGTATATATATATATATATATATATATATGAATTTTACTAGCTAAAAATAGTAAAGGTAAGTGGATTACTGCAACGACCTAATTTTCAATGGTATTGAAAAATGTTGTTTCGAAACCCCATTTACGTAACCGAGCCTGTAAATATAAAATAGAAATATTTACGAAGTTAATATGAGAATATAATAAAGAATGGTCAAGTAATTTAGCTGATAAGTTAATTAATTAAAACTTAGGGACTAAATTATAAAAATCTAATCGCATACATATTATACACATAGTTAAAGCATTTTACACTTTAGCCCTCACAATTATACATTTTGACATTTTAGTCCTTATTTCACAAATACATTAAATTCACAAAATCCAATTTAATCCATGCTTAGACGAATTACCATAGTACCCCTAGTAGCCCATATTTCACATTTATTTCTCAATTTACACATTTCACAATTTAATCTATTTTTGACATTTTTTTTATCAAAAATCACTTTACAAAACATTATAATCTATTAACAATTACTCATTATTCATCATCAACTATCACAAAGCTCAAGCATTCATCAATGGCATTTTTCAAAATCACCAACAAATTCAAAAATTAGGGCATGGGCTAGCTAGAACACGAAGCAACGATCACAAAAACGTAAAAATCACAAAAAACAGATCAAAACACATACCTCAATCAAGCCAAATTTCTAGCCGAACCCTAAGACTCTTTTTCTTTTCTTTTTCCTTGGTATTTTCGGCAAGGATGAACACAAATGCCATTAATTCATGTTTTGTTTTAATTAATATTAACTTAATTATCATATTACCAATTTAACCTTAATGTTTCCATTTAAAATCCAGTAACTCATGTCCCACTATGTCCATTCATTAGACCAATGGTCCATTTACAACATAAGGACCTTTAATTTAATAAGACATGGCAAATAAGCACTTTTAACTATTAGCACACAGCTTTTGCATTTTACGCAATTAGGTCCATTTTCACAAATCGGCACTCAAACGATAAAATTTTCACACAGAACTTTCACACATACTTTATCACATACCAAAAACATCAAAAATAATATTTAATTATTTCTCCAACCTCGAATTTGTGGTCCCGAAACCACTGTTCCGACTAGGGTCTAAATCAGGCTGTTACACCTAATTTTCAATGGTATTAGAAAATGTTGTTTCGAAACCCCATTTCCGTAACCGAGCCTGTAAATATAAAATAGAAATATTTACGAAGTTAATATGAGAATATAATAAAGAATGGTCAAGTAATTTAGCTGATAAGGTAATTAATTAAAACTTAGGGACTAAATTATAAAAATCTAATCGCTATTGAGTTTTAATTAAGAAAATGTTTAAGGACCTAGATTGCAATTAATCAAAGGGTGAAAATGATTATTAAACCATTTTCCATCATGAGATAGTGGACATTGATGATGTTTTTCACTTAGATTATTTAATAATAAAATTAACATAATTAAGGCTTAGTTAAGTTAATTAAATTAGATTAATTAGATCCTTATTAAGATATATATGTTGGTTAGTGGGAGGAGAGATGAAAACATTCTTATCTTCTCCATTTTCCACCTTCCTCCGTTGAAGCAAAAGGGAGAAAGCCTTAAGCTTAAGCTAAACATTCGACCACCACTTTGGTAAGAAAACCAAACCCTTTTTCATGTAATTTTTTATAGATATATGATCATGAGAGCTTGATTTAGCTAACCCATGTATCAATTTGTTCAATTGTTAACTTTTTAGTAAGTTTTCATTGTTGATAAATTGATGAATTAGGCTTGAATTTGCTAGTTATTGAGTTTAGATCATGATAGGGACTAAATTGTAAATTTAAATAAACTTGTTTGTTAGCTTTGTAACAATAGGGACTAAATTGAATAAATGGAAAACCTATCATGAAATTATGCTACAAATAGAAAGTATAGGGTCCCTAATGAAAGAATATGAAATCAAATTTTGATCCGAAGTTAGGGATCGAAAAATATGATTATCCCGAGTTTAGGGACTGAATTGAATAAAATGCAAAATATGTGTGTATTCAAAAAGGGATTAATTAGGATCATGCATCTCAAGGCATTGTTGTTGTGAGCTATTCAATAACTATTGTGTGTTAGTATATGATATTGATTTGGTATGTATATATATATTTATATAAAACAATAATTGGATAAAGTGGAGCTTGCAAAAGAAAGGCTAAAATTATGGAGTAGTCCCTGGGAAATTCACTCATTTTGTTTTCTGAAAGGTAAGTTATTATGGAACTTATTAACCTTCCTTGTTAAATAGGTATGCTTGTGTTTATTTTCATTTTTATCTATATTTGAACTTATGTTAAGGTTTTGGTGGAAATTGACATACTTGGCTAGTAACATAAATGAATTGAGTTGTGTTGCTCTAAGTGAATGTTACTATATCTAGTGATTGGTAACTAGAATAATGACAAGAGAACTTAAATGTATTATTAATTGTATGTGTGATTTATGTTCAAACTTGATCGATGAATTCGAAAATTGATATGTGATGGTTACATCTTACGTTTATGCAAATATAGATGACTGATGCCCATGTGAACTTAGTAAAAGGCTACGATATAGTTGGCGTGCCAATGAGGTCATATGTGCTTTTGTGTACAAGCTATTTGATGATGTGGAGATTATGATCTGTTACTTTAGGATCCAACATTTGTTGCAGATTATTGAGTATTCACTGTCTCTTCGGAGACCTTGGTGTGGTTGAGGGATGTATTTGAATACATATATACATTTGATGCCTACGGGCTTTACACTTTGGTGCTTTCGTGTGGTGTAGTTTATGCTCAAACAAGCTATCTTGGTGTGGTGTTGTTCACCCGCGTGTCCGATTCTGTTTTACTAGGGTTCCATTGGACGAAATGTTAAAATTGAACTTTGAAATTGGAAAATGAAAATGAACCGGATTTGATAAGTTATCAAGATATGTGGTTACAAATTGTATTGAAATTGACTAGTAGATTAGTGCAAGTAAATGAAATGATGATGATCTTATATGAATTGGTATAGTTTGATGATTGTTTTGGTCATGTTATAATGTTTGACATATATGGATACTTGTGTTTCCTATTCTCACTTTGTTGTGACAATATGTGCCATGTTCTTGTTGCGGAGCTCTTGAAGCCAGATCAATGCGGATATCACACTATCATCAAGTCAGGAAAAGTATGTTCATTTTGGTACCTATCATTGTGGCATGTATGTGGGGTCCCTTATTATGTAAATGGTCATCTATAATGTAAATGCTAATGGTAGGATTTGTGTATTAAGGTGGGTAAATAACCTAATTATGCCTAGTTTTTTTCTCATGAATTTTGTGCCGTATGAACCATTGATTTCAAAAGTTTCATAAGCTTTATTTAGCATAGGTTGGCATTGTAACAGCCCAATTTTCAGTGGTGTCAAAAATAGTTGTTCGAGATCACTAAATTCGACAAGTGAGTTCAAAAATTTTATTAATTATAATTTATGAATTAAGTATGGCATTAGAAATATTTTAAAATTAGTGAATTTTGTGAATTAAAAGAATTTATTAGAAAAATTGGGTCGAAAATGAGGTATCGAGACCTCAAATTCATAAACCGAGCCATAAATATTTTTAGAAATATTTATGGAGTGTTATTGAGTTAGTATTAAAGTTTCGTCAGAAAATTTTAACGTTTCGGTAGTCAATTAATTCAAAAGGACTAAATTGAAAAAGGTACAAAACTTACTAAAGTGATTAAATAGCCTAATAGTAAATAATGGAGGACTAAAAGGGAAAATAGACCATCTTAAATGGCTGAGGCGGCATAACGTGAAAAAAATCAAAGATATTTATGTGATTAGGGACAAAATTGGAATTAAAATAAAGTTTATATGGCCAAATGTTATTTTAATAGTTTCTAGACATTTTCTTCATCAATTTTCTGTCAAAAACAACCATTGAAGAGGATTTGAGCTGGTATTTCATATTTTAGCTTCAAGTAAGTTTAATTCTTGCTTTTTCTTTGTAATTTTTATGTTTTGTGACTTTTACAATTAGGTCCAACTTGTTATTTCATTAGTTTTTGATTCTATGAATGATTTTGAAAGTTACCATGAGTGAGTACTAGAATTTTATGATAAATTATCTTAGATTTGAAGCTTTAATTTCATTATGAGATGATTTTATTAAGTGATTTTAATTGAAATTGATTTTTAGGACTTAATTGTGAAAAGTTAAGAATTTGGTTTGGTATTGAAATTCTGAATATTAATGGCTGTATGGTAGCCTAAAATAATTAGGTAAATTTTCAATTAAGGAAAATTAGCTCAATTGATAGGATAATTGATAAGGGACTAAATTGTAAAAATTATAAAATTTGGGGTAAATATGTAATTTCTAAAATTGAAGGGTATAAATTGTAAAGTGAATTAGAATTGAAATATATGCTAATGAATGAGTAATTTTATATTATAGATCAAGAAACCGAAGATAAACGGGGAAAAAAAGAAATTAACAAACTAGTCCCTGAATCTCTACAAATTTTACAAATAGGCCCATGTAAGTTCGTATGATCTAACTTTGATATTTATATTGAATTGATGTATGGAATTATGTATTTATTTATATTATATGTTAAAGAAAAAAAATGGAAAATTTATAAATATGAACCTTGATTGATAATTATGTATATTCATGTTTATAAATGATTATCGAAATAAATACATACAAAATTCATTAAAATAATGGTACAGGGAATATTTATTGTTATTAAATTGAATTGAATTGAATTGTATTGAATTATGAGTTTGTGAGATTATTTGAATTGTGAATTGATTGAGAATTGAAAAGTGAATTGAATACCCTATTAATTGTATCGGGCTGAGTTGGATATAGTTGGCATGCCATAGGATTGGAAGTGTTCAGGGATACTTCGACTTCGAGTCGATGAGACACTGGGTGTCAAACTATTATTTCGGATAAATTCGATGAGGTACAAGGTACCAACTTACTTCGGCAAGGCCGATAAGACACTGGGTGTCAACTTATTACTTCGAATTACCCGATGAGGCAATGGGTGCCGTACTGGTGTGTTCTGGTTGGATTCGTGTATCCGTCCGAGTCCGAGTCGGGTTAATAGGGGTACATAATGATTTGGCAAAATTGATCGATACTGAACGATATTGTCTGTGAATTTTTGGATTTGGAATTGAATAGCGAAATGATTTATGCAAATGATATACATGAACTGTAGGTTTATGAATGGAAATTTTTTTAGTTGAATGATGTGTGAACACAATGAGAAAAGCCATGAGACATTGAATTGAATTATATAAATGAGATGCATGAATCATGAATTTATGAAATTGATATTGATATTGTTAAATGATTGTGTATTAAATTGTGAAAAGTTATTTGAGATAGTGAATTGATGAGAATTGTATTTGTTATGAATAATGTGTATATATATGTAATTAATATTGAAAGACTTATGGTTATTATCGGTATATATATCTGAAATACTCAGTAATGATAATTAATTGATAAATATTGAAACGTGTTTTGGAAATGGTATTTATTTAATATATTGAAAAGTGACCTGTAAAATATGTGATTATCTTTAATATGTTGATATAAGGAAATTATGCATATGGTGATGAGTAATAAACCCAAGTATGATATGTCAAGAAGATAAGTTTATCAATATTGAATTTATATGTACTATGTGCAAGTATGCTAACTATTGTTGTTGCTTAATGATTAGGCAAGTGCCAAGCTATTGATGAAATAGTAGTATGTTTATTTGTTTGAAGCACTGAAAAGGTAAGTATTTAAGTGAAAGTAAGTTAGTGCTCATGAAAGAATGGTGAGTCTTAAATTATGAAATTTCTTATGAGATGACTTATTATGTGTCCAATATGAAAAAGGCTTGGTTAAATGCACTAACTTGTAACTATGACTGAATGACATGCATATGAAATAAGTGTAGAAGAGTTAAAGTTATATAAAATTTTACTAAGCTTGAGGGTATATGTCTATGAGTGATACTATGGATTAGTTCACCTTGTGAATTAGTGAGAACAATTTATAAGTATTACAGTAACAATAATGGGTTATTTTTTATATGTAAAGTTTTATAATTGAAATAAATTAGTATGATTAAAGATTATACGAGCTTACTAGGCATTTATTGCTTACATGTTTGTTTTATTTATCTATCTTACAGATTATCGGAAGCTCAAATGGGTTGGAAGCTTATCGGAGCCATATCACACTATCCATTGGTTCTATCGGTAATTCTGGATGACTTGATTCTGGTTATAATGGCATGTATAGGTTATTTTTATTAAATGTTAGTCTATAGGTGTTATGTAGATATTAGTCATTTATTTGGTTTGCGTTTTGGTATTGTGGTATTTGCATGATTTGCCTTATAATGTTGATGTGATTGAATGTAAGAGGTAAAATAGCAGTTGAATATGCATAAGAGGTGCCTAAAACTATAATAATTATGTATGTCTAAATAAAAGTTAATACAAAGAATCATGAAAGAGTAAAATTAGCATTAAAATAGTTTCTGGACAGCAGCAATGGTTCAACTTTGAAAAATCACCAAAAATTGTGGAAATCGAATTAGAGGTTTAATAAAACATTAAATTAAATTTTATTGAGTCTAGTTTTTTATAGAAGAAACGGTGTAAGCAACGAAATTGTAAATTATGAGATATATTAAATTTTGAGAGACAAGGTCAGAATGATTTCGGGTTCCCCTGTTCTGACTTTGGAAAATCATCAAAAATTTAAGAAAAAATAATTAGAGGTTTAAATTTATATGTTTAAATTCTTAATGATTCTATTTTCAATAGAAACAAACGGAAACATCATCCAAATCTCGTACTAAAGATAATTAATTTTTAGTGAAGAAAGGTCGAAGTCACAAACAATGAGCAGGGGATAAATTTGAAGATTTTACTGTACTTATTGGCTAAATTATAAATTCTGAAATTTTTATGGTAGAAAGATATTTGAGTCTAGTTTCAAAAATAAGCAGATCTTAATTTAAAATTCTGTAGCTTTAGATATAAATAATTTAGTGACTACGACTCAAGTGGACAGCTTTGATATGAACATAAGTAAATAGTGGAATTATCTGTAAGTTTTCTGTAAATTTCGGTAACATCCCGTAACCCTGTTCCGATGACGGATGTGGGTTAGGGGTGTTACAGGCATGATATGATGTATTGATGTATATGGAATGAGCTTATATATGTTAAAATGTTTTTGATAGGAAACATTGAATGTGTTTCAAAGTGATTTTTGCTAAAACAAGGGGTACGTAGCGATGAAAAGTTCCCAACATCACTACTTAAATAGACAGTGAGTAACATCGCGACCTCGAGTTTTCTAAAGTTGCGACAACACTCACTGATTGATGAGGTTGCGACAAGATAACCATGGTGTCGCGACGTCAGTCCATGAGTTTTGAAAACTTTTTGATTAAGTCATTAACTGACTTCGGGATAGAAAAAGAGCTTTTGTAAGCTCATATAAAACCCATAAATGATTATACAACATATCGATAATGTGATTTATACTTGTAAGCATGCTGGAATGGTTAAATCGTATGAGAATTAGCTGTAGTTGCTCCGAAAACAAATGTGGCATCCTGTATCTCGGACTTGACGATTGAGTCGGGCAAGAGGTGTTACATTGACTTAGCCAGAAATAGTTTAAAAAAGTTCAATGAATCTGGACTTGACTAAATATAGCTTTAATTAGTTAAACTATTTTTAGCTTAGCTAAATATAGGTGCTACTAGTGAAGTAATTTACTTTTCTTAGACTCTAAAAAATTTAGTAAAAAAAAGTCCAAAAACAAAAGGCCTAGGATGTACATTACACTGACCTTTTGGGCCTAGCATACGAGTCCCCTTTCTCAATTTGGTTCTTACTAGCCCAATGAAGTATAATGGCTTATAAACAAGAATCTTAAGGTTTTCTTAAAGAATGTAGGACCTGGTTCTTTTGAAATATCTTAATTTTTCCAACAATCCCCTACATATTTCAAAAGAACTAGGGATAAAATTTGCTGAGTACCTTCTATTTAGATATAATGCATCGACTCTGGTCTCTTTTGGACTATGAACCAGAACTAGAAAGAATGAGACATAATTTACAAAATAATTAGTGAAACATAAAGTTTCTATGAACGGATAATTCTTCATGTAAATTAAAATTCTCATCAATCACATTATACTTATATATTGTTGTTCAACATGATTGTGTGTTAATAGGCCATGCGCGTGCTTGGTTTTTCATGAGTGCTCTAGATACTACCATAAATCTCATAGAAGCAACCCCACTTAACACTAATATAGGTTAATCCTTCAAGTGTATTCAGAAAATTAATACATCACCTATAAATGATATGAATTTGATTAAGAGTTTGTACTCATCCTCACTTAATTGCAGTTTTAGCATTGTTTATACCATAGGAAGGATACAATTTTTATAGTGCTTAACAAATCAACTAATTACTTCATTATTACCTATATGAACCTAATTCATGAGATCTCCAATCACATAGGTTGGATTTCCATCAATGTTGATATCATCATTTGACAGTAGTCCCATTCCCCTCGATGTTTCGTGTACTAATTTTTTTCCTAGGATTTTTGTAATGACCCGATTTTCAATGGTGTCAAAAAATGCGGTTTCAAAATCTCGTTTTCATAAATTGATTCTGTAAATATTAAATAGGGATATTTACGGAGTTAGTGTATGTAACACCCCAAACTCGACTTAGACGTTATGGTCGAACCTGGAGTGGTTACGTAAAATGGTTGAAAATTTAGCTTTCCAGAAACATTAAAAAAATACACAAATTTCGTTACTAAAGAAAATCCAATTTAGTAGAAATTATACTTAGTTAGCTTTTTAGTTGAATCCATGTTCAATTACGTTTTCTAAAAATCAGTTACTTTGCAGCGAAAATTCTTAGACCATTATATTTTGGAAAACCAGGTTTGTTTTCTTGATATCGATTGTTTGCAAGAAAATAGACATTTTCGATAAATTGTTTTACATGTATCACGCGAAAATTGAAAATAAAATCCAAACAAAAAATTAACCCAAATATTCAGATAGTCCATAATTTACAAAACTCCCAAACCGGAATTTTAAATAAGTCAAATTTAAATAAATTGAGTTTACGAAAATGTGGATATAACCGAGCTCCCGTCGCACCGACCCACCTAAGTCTGAGGGTTACCTGAAATTGACAGACAAATAGAAAGTGAGTTTTTATAACTAAGTATGTAACTTAAATGAAACAGAGTCACAAATTTAACTTCAAATTTATTACATAACAGAGCAGATACAAATGAATATCCCATATAGAATCAGAATCATATGCAAATTTACAATCCTACCCCAATCCGCTACACACCATCTCCGACTATCCCTACACACCATGTAGGGTCTTAAAGACCCATCCAGCCCTACACACCAATTAGTGTCGATATGACACCTTTCAGAAAATTTGCAGCAGGGCTGCCAGTATAATGGGCGAGATATCGCCTCTTACAAAAACACTTCCTTCACATAATATATATCCCACCCCAAAATCAGATATAATCAGACAGAAATCATGCATAATATTTCAAATGCAAATCATATACGTATTTAGTATTACACTCATTTTGAATTATCATATAACACCTCATATACACTTCCAGATATCAGAATTCATAATAACAAATGACCAAATTTCATGTTTTATGGTATATTTAACCACCTACTGACCCCACGGAAGGCCCACAGTCGATCGGGATGATGTATACGGCCCTAGGGTAAAATTCTAAATTTTGGGCCCACATGCCCGTGTGGCCCACACGGCCCGCACACGCCCATGTCGTCCACACGGCCCGCACACGCCCGTGTCGTCCACACGACCCAAAATAGCCCGAACCGTGTGTCGAACATGATCGTGTGGCGTCGAAAGTGTCCAATTTCGATTTTTGCTGTTTGCTATTTTCCAGGTTTCTCGTTACACACTTGGATATTTTCTGATGCCAATTTCAAAATCGAATAAACCAACACCTAAACCGATAATTATCACAACCAAATTTTAGTAACAGTTCGTGAAACCCAACAAAAATTCAACTTCAAACGTATTCAATCGACCCCCAAAAATGTATTCGAACACTTACCCCAAAATAAAACAGCAACGAAACAATGTCTAAGTCGTTGGAGGACCGCCGATCGCCTCTCGCTCTTCTCCTAAACACGCATTGAAATCAATACAAAAACTCAAAACATAAACTTATCACAACCCAACACCTAAAAACCAAACAACGAACACTTAGAATAGTGAACGAATACACTTTACCCCTTAGAAAAACAACCGACGAAATGAAATAACGCTTCCAGAATTTCAACAGCACACAAAATGGGGAACCGAAAGTATTGCAAGGTAAATTAACCCCACAAGGAAGAAAAGAAAGAAACAAAATTGACAAAGACGCAACAAAAGAAATATGAAATTTCGATAGCAGGAAAAATTTAGAATGGCGGCGTAAAGAAAGCAAAAAGGGAAATAGGAAAAAGCAAATGTGTCAAAGTAGGAGCAGGCCTTGGAAAAATAATAAAATAAAATAATAAAACAAAATAAAGAACAAAAGGTAAGAGAACGGTAAACTAGGAAGGAAATTTTGGAAAAAGAAAATAAAGGAAAAATAAAAAGAAAATTTTAAAAGAAAAACAACCACATTAAAATCTGGCACCTAATCAGATTTTTAAGGGTTTGAAATCAACCCAAACTCAACTATAAAGGCAGCCCCTAAGTTAGCCCAAGCAAAAATATAACACTATTTGCTCACCCATAGAATCAAACTCAAGACCTCACACACACACACAAATCACTTAATCACTAGGGAAGATACTTATTTACAACAAATTTTATCAAATCAAAGATTAGATTTTTGGGACGTTACAGTGTATAAATGAATTGAAATTTGGTTAGACAATTTAGCTGAAATTGTGGTTAATTAAAACCAAGAGACTAAAATGTAAAAGTTTAATCACTATAGATTTTTAATCAAGAAAAGGCTTGGAGACTTAAATAACAATGGCTCAAGGGACTAAAATGGTTAGTAAACCAATAATAAACATTATATAGTGGATGATATTGATGGGAATCATTAAGTTGGTTAGTAAGCAATTAAATTAAAATAAACCTTAATTAAGTTAATTAATTAAAACTAATTAATCTAATCATACTATATATATTGCGATAGTGGACAATGAGGAGAAAGCCATCATCTTCATCCATTAGATCGTCCACCAATGTTGAAATTAAAAGGAAATTCTCCTAGCTTTTGGCCACAAATTGGTTGGTGAATTCAAGTCATTTTCTTGTAATTTTTTATAGAGTTGAGGTCATGAGAGCTTGATTTAGCTAACTCATGTACTAATTTGTAAAACTGTTAAAGTTTTAGAAAATTTCCATTGTTGATTTCTTGAAGAATTAGGTGTGAAATTTATATAAATTATGTTTAGTTTATGAAAAGGAAAAAATTGTAAAGCTTAATTCTTAGTTTCTTACATTAGGGTCCAAATTGATTAAAATACGAAACTATTATGAAATTTCACTCGGAATAGAAAGTAGAAGATCCCTAATGAATAAAAGTGAAATCGAATTTTAATCTGAAGCTCTAGATTGAAAGTTATGCTTTGAATAAATTGAAAAATATGTATGACTTTGAATTTAAATGTGATTTGATATGGAATTTGATATTGTGTCATTCTTGAATATATTATTATTCGTAGCTAAAGACGATGCAAGGCCATCGAGATGGAAATGAAAAGCGAGAGCCAACAACGAGTGACGTGAGCTTTCGGTTTGTATTTCTATGATTTGGGATAAATTTAATTATTGCATATTTGTGATATTTTGCATAATTTGACATTGAGGTGAATTAATAACGATTATTTGAATTGAGTTGCTATGATTGAGATTGATTATTGAGATAGATGACTAAATTGAATAAAATAGAAAGTAGTGTAACTTGATGGTGTTGGAAAATGTGCTCATGTTGTAGTAAACATGTAATTGTTTTCTATGTATTTGAATGATGAATAAATGAATAAAGTTAATTTCACATTCCACTATTATATCTTTTATGTTTCTGTCTTTCATGTTTTGCATACATAGCAAAATTGTGACAAACAAATATTAGCTCATTGATTGTCTAAGTTCAAATGGACGATAAGTGGCACTGTAAGAATATTTACATTGTGAGAAAGACAACTTAATTCAGTAGATAATCTAAACGATTCTGTAATCCCGTAAAAGAATCAAAGTGAGCATTTGATTCAAATACTTAGAAGGATTATTATGTCGCCTACAATTCCAATTGGGGAGATGGTTTGTCTTGACTATCAGAGAAGTTGACTCCACGGGTAGAGACATAGATGTACTCATTAGAAGAATGATATATTGGACTGGATCTAGGTTGAATTAATTCTGAACCATTTGTGAATTAATTCACTTGTGGCGTTCATGGTGTGACTTACCTAAATCTTGAGTTAGTCATTAATCATGCGTATGTAACTCATGTGCTTTGATATAAGTGGAGGCTTATGCTCTAAAGATGATTGAGCCGATAGCTGGTATGTTGGGTACATGACTTGTGTATGACATGAATTTACTAGCAAAAATAGAATTCATAGCTCGATTAAAGAGTTAACAAGATCATCTTATTGGCATTGTATGGATTGATAAATATGAAACATGGTCACGGGTTGCTTGTTCTCGAACTAGCAATTTATCACAGTCATTAGTTGACAATGATCATATTAATCATTAAGAAGACACAATGGTGACAATGGGATAAAACATGATTGTATTGAGTGAACGAATTTAACTCAAAGGAATCAAGAATATCATATGAGAGTAACACACACATGGCGATGTCATTGGACAAAACAGTTGGATGAATTACTTTCGTAAAGAGTATACAATAAAGAGCTTTCAATTATGGCACTTCTTGTGGATTGACTCCATGATTAAGTAAATTGCGAATTATTGGAACGATACTTCTGGACATAATTGTAATTAATCGAGCCTAATTGTATATGTCTAGTTTTTCCCTCCGCTAGCTTAACAAAAGCTCGATCGAACTGCCTTTGAATCAGAAGAAAATTCTACAACTTTGGAAATAATTTAATTGAGTCGATTTATTCGATGTGGAATTAAATTAGGTGATCGTAAGAATTGTTCAACTAGAGAATTTGATTAAAGAATTTTCTTGAAAATTTAATTTGGAAAATCCCAGTGATTTTTGGGAAAATTAAATTTGATCAAGTAAAATTAAATTAATCAAATTAATTAAAATAAATTTGATATTTTTGGAAATTAAATTTCAAGTTAGACAACTGGCCTAATGGGTAATTGAACTTAAAAATTGAACCCGAGATCGAAAATTGAACTCGAGATCGAAACCCAAAAACAGGTTGAACCAGGTCGACGGTCCAACCAGTGGCTGGACCGAACCGAACTGGCAGCAGTCGACGGTGATTTGGGCAAAACGGTGACGATTCGGGGTGCAGGGGGAGCCGCGTCGGCGATGGCACTGCTGGGCACGATGGTTGCGATGGTGGTGATTCGTCTTCGGTGGTAGAGTAGTGGAAAAATTAGACTTCTAGTGGGTCTGTACTGGGTAACTTGATTTCAAATTAACTTTTTCAAAGATAATATTGTTTTAATAAATTTAATATTAAATTATATTTAATATTTATCTAGGTACTAATATGATATATTAAATTTAATTTAATAGTTATCTAGATAATATTCTATTAATTTAATATTAATGTGATTAATTCTAATCCTAGTTGAACTCTCTCTAAACTCTCCCTATATAAAGAGAGCATGAGTCATTATTTTCATACAATTGAATTCAAGAGAAGTTGTAGAGAAAAATATCTAAAGAAATTATTCCAGAAAATTTCTAAAGATATTCTTATCATTTACAATTTGAGCCCAGAAGTTTAGAGAAATGACAAAATTGCCCCACAAGTAATTTTGTGAAATTTTTTTTGATTCGAAGCGAGCCCATACTCGATAGGCGTGAGCTTGAGGATAGCGGAGAAGACTACTTATTCGAAGCGTTCATCTTAGACGAATCATAAATGTACAATTTTGATTAAGTGTTTATTACTTTAGATAACATAACCATGTTCTTGTTTTGGGAAAAAAAAATTAAAACTCTAGTTTTCCCTTAAACCTATTTTCCGTTGCGTTATCCAAACTCGATTTTACAATAGATGGATATATGATATTTGTATTGAATTGAGTTGCAACATCTTATGTTATATGATGAAATTATGAAATAATTGATTAATTGAAAATGATGTAATTTGGATTGAACTATATAATGAATTGGATAATTGGTTACCCTATTAACTGCTCGGGTAAATTCAGATATAGTTGGTATGTCATAGGATAGATTGAGTATGGGTTACTTTGACTATATGTTAATGAGTGTTGGGCTAATTTTCCTTCGGACGTTCCGATGAGTGCTGGGCACAACCTTTACTTCGGTTAAACCGATGAGCACTAGGCACAATCTATTTACTTCGGACGTTCCAATAAGGCATTGGGTGCCAAATTGGTGTGTTGGTTAGGATTCATATATCTGTTCGATTACGAGTCATGTTAATAGGGGAGATAAATTGTGAATCGGTTGAATGATGTTTAAAATTGATTAAATGTTATGAAATTGTACTATAGGTACATATATACGATACATGATTATCGATAGAATGTGAAAGACCATGTGAACCGGTTAAACGAGCTTGAGGGCCAACATGGAAAGATAACGAGTGAATTGATTCAATTTGGAAATGAAATGTGATATGATCAAATGTTGTAAATTGAATAGATATGTAAATCTCAATGGCATTGAGATGTTAGTATAACATGTTCATGTAGCTTGGCTATTTGAAGTAATGTATAGATGATTCTTATAATGCATTTGGTATATTTGTGACATATGTATATGTTGATGAATTGGATGAGATTTGGTATGAGATGTGCATAAATTTGTTGGCATTAAAAAAAATCAAATAGATTGTATGCAATTGATTATGACTTATGTTATATTGACTTGAATTATGGAAATACCACTGAGCTTTATCGCTTAGCGTACGGTTTGTTTCCCGTGCGCAGGTATAGGTATATCTCGAGGTCCCGAGCAGTGACTTCAACATCCAGCTAGAGATCCCCGACTCATCAATTTTTGTAAAGTTTATTTTTGTTCTTTATACGACATGTACCTAGGTTGAATCGATATTGGCATAATTGGTGGTCATCTTTATATTTGAAGCTTGAAATTGTAACGTGGAAATGGTCAAATGTGAATTTGTTACCTTAATTAATTATATGAAAGCTTTCCATATTTGAGACTTATAAGTGAATGTGTATATATATATATATATATGCTAACTTGGTAATTGAATGTTGAATGGCATAAGTGCCTAAGTTAGCATGTATGTTTAAGTAATGTATACATATATATGATGAGATATGTTGAAAATGTATGTTGGAGTGGCACCAATGGTTTTGAGATTTGGTATTGAGTATATTTGAATTGTGTTGATCTATTGAATAGGTACCAAATTAGACTTTGTTGTAAAACAGGGGTCACATCGCGACGTTAGTCCCTTAACATCATGACAAAATCAAGTTAATATATTGTATTGCGACAAGGAACCCCCGAAGTCGCGACACTAACCTGGTATTTTGATATCTTTACAATTTGGTCTTAATTCAACCTCGGGTTAGCAATAGAGCTTTCGTAAGCTCGTATACAACCCAAAAACAAATGTATATCGTATCGCATGCATGTATTGCTTGAAATTAATTATTTAATGGTATAAATCGAATGTAGTTTGATCGTAGTTGCTCCGGTAATGAACGTGACACCTTGTAGCTCGGACCTGACGGTCGGGTTGGGTATCAGTGTGTTACAATTTTAGTTAGAGAATTGGCCAAATTTAACTTTGGATATATAATCCATGGGTTATAAATCCATCCCTTTGCAACTATTTTATCATGTCATATGTTAGATGAAAATATCTATTTTTATCATTAAAAGTTTTATTCTTTGCAATGGCTATTGTCGATTGGCAATCACAATGCATAGACCTAGAAGCTATTAGCTTTGTGCGTAATGATGTACTTTCTAAGAAGTTCTCCAACAACTTATCTAGTCGATTCCGGAACAATAAACTTTGACTCCATGGTAGATTTTGCTATAACAGTTTGTTTGGCTAATCTTTATAATATTGCACCATCACTAAGGGTGAATATATAACCACCAATGGATTTTATCTCATTTGAATTTGAAATCCAATTAATATCTCTGCATTCTTCTAATTTAGTGGAAATATACTTAATAAGATATCATAATTCATGGTACCCTCCAAATATTTCATAGGTCTAACTATAGCAGCCCTATTTTTATGATTTGGGTTACGTGTATTTGCTTAATCAACATACAACATATGTTATATCTGTTCGAGTAAAATTCATTAGATGCATCAGACTTCTAATAATCTGTGCATACTCTAGTTGAGCAATAAACTCATCTTTATTTTTCCACAATTGAGAGCTAACATTATAAGGAGTACTCATTGGTTTGACATTAAAGTGTCTAAACTTCTTTTGAAGCTTCTTAACATAATGTTCTTGTGATAGCATTATGCTATCACCTTTCCTCATGATTTTAACACCCAATATAACATTTTCTTCCCATATATTTCATGTTAAATTTGGAAGTAAGAGATCTCTTTGTCTCAAGTACTAACTCATATTTAGTACTAAATATTAACATATCATCAACATACAAATAAATAATCACACAATTACTCTCAAAAGGTTCTGTATATACACATTTATCTACTTCAACAAGAGAAAAAACCGCTGTTTACTAATATTTGATCAAATTTCTCATGCCACTATTTAGGTGCTTGTTTCAAGCCATATAAGGATTTGAGAAGTTTACACACTTCAGATTCTTGACCTGAAACAATACAACCTTTGAGTTAATTCATATAAATTTCTTCTTCTAGTACTCTATTATTTTTTTAGCATCCATTTGGTGTATAAAAAGTTTGTGTATAGAGACCAAAGTAATTGAAATACGAATTGAAGAAATCTTTGTTATTGAAGTATAGGTATCAAAGTAGTCAATATTTTGCTTTTGTGAAAAACCTTGTGCAACCGGTCTAGCTTTGTATTTTCTAATAGAATCATAAGATTTAAATTTCATTTTTTTTAACAAAAAATCCACTTACAACCAATAAATTTTGCTCTAGAAGGTAAATAAACTAATTTCCAAGTTTTATCAAGTCCTATTTTAATAGCCTCTTTCTAAAAGGAGTGTCAGAAGAAGAAATCGTTTCAGAATAAGTTAATGGATCATTTTCCACCAAATAAGTGTAAAAATTATTTTCAAAAGATTTTTTTAGTTTTAGGACTTTTAGATCTTCTCGTATCCTCATATTCATGGTCATTTTGTATAATAGGTGTATGAGAAATATTACCTATTTTTAAAGGAAAAAACATGCTAAAAAATTCTAACATTTTTCTTGTTTCAAGAATAGTATTACGGTCAAGCATATCACTATTCACAACAGTAAATCTATATGCATCACTATATTCAGCATGCAACCAAAACTCATATTCCTTTTCTTAAGATCAAAAGATATAATCTTTAGACACCCTCACATTTTCAAACATTTTAAGTTAAATTTAGTAGTTTTTAAAATATAATGTGGCTTATCATTTTCATATAAGGATTCTAACGCACACAAATGATATGCAAATAATTTTCAAGTATATTTGAATTAACAATTTTATATTTTAACAAGTATTTTAATGCCCTAATTTTGTTTTAGCTGCACGATGGCATATGCTCAAAAATTCTATTATTAGCATGCCACATAGATTATGATAATTTAATCGAACAAGATGGTAGACTAACATTGTCATTAATAATTTCTAAATCAAACAACAAATATTTTCAATTATTATGACCTTGTTACATTCAAATGAAATTTTCACTTAAACTTTTCCTATAATCTAGTAGAAATCAAATTGGTTCGAACATTAGGAATATGAAACACCTCACTTATGCTAAGATTTATATAAATTTGAACATAATCTTATATTTTCTGAATTCATGTGCAGTTTCAAGAGTCTCTAAGATAAACAATCTTTTTTCCTTCTTCACTTGAAAGTAGGACATAAAAGCATTTTAATTACCACAAATATGCCTAGCGGCACCACAAATGATATATGGTGGTTCATTCGAAAAGCTTAGAGACATAATTGGTGTTCAAGATTGGGCAAGAGGAAATGGGACTAAACAGAGTTGTAGAACGAATAGAAGTCTTGGGAGGGGAGTGTAAGTTGGTAGTCTTGTGTCCATGCTCTATGTTTGGAGAAGTATTTAAAGGGGATGTCATTCCTTAATTAGTGGACAGTCATTCAACATAAATCTCTCTTTAAATTGGCTATGTGATTTAGTGTGACCGAGTTATAAGAAATGTTAATAACGAGTGATAGTGATATTGTAAAAATAGTAGAACTTGATGTGACCTTGATCTGGGTAAAGTGTGGTGCTCAGCGAAGTAGCCGTTTTGATGAGGCTTCACGAGGTATGTTTAACAAAGAAATTTTATTAACTAGATTGAATCACCCAACTTTATATACCCACCTGGGCGAGTATACCAACAATTCTCATTTCATAATATTCAATCCATCCATCAGAGTCCCATTTTTTATTTAGTGGTGGAGATGCCATGCATTAATTGCTAGGTTAGGTCGTCATCGAAAGTCATCATTTTTTTTTCACATGCATGCCAAATGAGAAATGAATTAATTAGCACATGTATCTATGTGTGTACATGCATGCATTAAAAGCTTCCATCCACATGCATCTATCTATCTATATATATATTTATTTATTTATTTAAAAAACATAAGTACTCCCTTAGAATTTCAATGAATATACACTTAGTTGAAGAAAATCTCATAAACACTTAAAATCTATTTAGTAAGTAAATTTTAAATGACAAAATATAATTATACCTCTATTATTTATCTATGTATTTTCTATTTCGTTTATTTATTTATTTTTCAATTTTAATCACATATTGAGTGATATAAAATTAAATATATTTTATTTTTCATTAAAAGTTTATATTTGACTTTAATTAAAATTAAGTATTTCAAATTTATATATTTTTAATGCATATTTCAAATTTATATTTAATTCAACCTTGAATTCATTAAATTATTTTATGTAAATTTAATTAGTTATCATCATTTAAAATGTTTAATGAGAATTTTTTATTAAAAGATAAAGAAAAAAAATCATCTCAAAATTAATATATACAATTTAATTAAAATTTTAAATATTTAACATGTATTTACATAAAAAATATTAAAAAGAAAAAAGAAAAAATAATTATCATTTATAACATTTAAAAAAAAAATTAAACTTACAACTTATGAGGTTAAAGGCCCTAAAAAACTTTAAGATCTTAAATTCGAGACTAACTTTGTATAAATCATGTGAAGGTTCTCAGTTCATATTTATTCTGGTTTATATATTACCATATTTGGGTCACATCATGGGTGTGACAAAATTTAGTAGTTCTTTAGATTAATTCTTTGTAAATGCAATCTGACTATATTTGCAACTTAAAAAAGAACTTACATATATTAATTGAAAAATAGATTATATTTAACATATGGTTATATTAGAATATAATGCAATTTGCCAACAACTTTTTTGTCCGGTGGTAAGAGCATTAGATTATAGGCATGAGAGTTTGGGTTCAATATGAAGCAAATCCATCCTCCTCCCTAATTATTAAATATATATATATATATATATATATATATATAATATTTAATAATAATTTATTATAACTATTTAGGATCAAATACGAATAATAAATCAGCATATGTATTAACCATGAAACCAATTATTTTAAACAAGTTAATAAAAAAAGAAATATTGCTTTTAAGTTTAAAAATCAATTTATAAATTTAATTGATAATTTAAAGACATTTACAAAATAAGCATGTGAAATAAACAGTGTTAAGACTTTGGGGTACATGGATACACGACAATATAATATGAGCATTAGACATTTTATTTGTGCAGGTAGTACATTGCACATTGTGTGAGAGTTTAGGGGCCAATTGTGACATTAACCCTTTTGCATATACACCTAATTTAAAAGGAACTATCATTATTCATTATTATATTTGAAATGAGGTATCCTGACTCTATAATTCCCCCACTCTACCTCTCTCTCAGATGTTTAATTTTAATTACTAAATTTTGGATACACTTTATCTTATTTAAACATAATTTTTTAGGAAAAAAAATACTTAAACACAAATTATTTTCACTCTTTCAATATTTTGACATATATATATATATAAAGTTAAAATGATAATTTTATATAACAGAGCGAAGCAGAATAGAGCAAACAATTATCATAATCATTTCATACTCGCTATCTTCGAAAAATTTCACTCCACTCTATCTTTCATCCGCTCTTCAAAGAAAATTAGCTCCATTCAAAATAGGTAAATTCCATATTAATTCCGTACAAAGTATAGAAGAAAGATTAATCCTTTTTGTTTATGAATTAATATGTTTGTAACATTTGTCTCCATATTTATACAATGAATTTATGTTATTCAAATTCATGTTAGATTCAAAATTTTATGCTAAAGTGTAAAGGTAGGGACATATCCAGGATTTTACTTTAAGGGGATGAAACTTCTAAATTCGAATGATTTTTTTTTTTTAACGTAAAAAGGTGTTAATTCTTTTTAGATACTTTTTTTTTCTTATCAAACAAATCAATTTAATGGTTTTTTTTTAAAAAAAGCATGAATAATTTAACTGTAAAAAAATTAAAAGAAAAAAACTACACTATATAAAATTAAATGTTTCTTTCCAATATGCAAAAAAGAATAACTAATACTATACTAAAAATTTCATAAATATTATTATAATTCCAAAAATTAAATTAAAAAAAAAACCTGGCCTTAGTCCTATTTCTTAATACTAGGCATCTTAATTTGCACCCTCCATTTTTTCATAAGATCGAACTCATCAATGATAGAATTTGTTGAAAATTCTCAAGCTATCTCTTTTTTTATGTATGCCGCCAAGTAAGTTGAAAGAAAATCATCCTTCATTCTATTGCGAAGCCTTGTCTTCACAATTTAGTTAATCCAATCAATATATCATTCAACACAATATTTCAATTTATTAACTAACATTTCATAACACATCAAATAACCATTATTCACTTATTATCTCATTAATTCTTTTAAACTTCTCATATGTATTAGTCATTCCAACACTTATAATAACTTCATAATATTTCAACCCTTCTACTATTTTTCACTCATCCTCCACTTCATTCCACATCCTTATTGTACATATATAAGACTCTTTAGCGTTTAGTATAACATGATTTCATGTAACATTAATTATGATTACACGAATCACATGTATACTCTTAGTCAAGTTGTCCATTCGAGTAGTAGTTACTAAATTATTTTTATATTTTTTCTACAGAACTCGAAATTAGGATCCACTTGTTGTTTTTGAAACTAGACTGAATGAAACTTTTACCATAAAAATTTTAGAATTTTTAAATAAGCCAATTAATATAATTTTTTTTCCTCAAACCTTCCATTGTTTTGCTGTTGGGCAGCTCTGACCCTTTTTCACTAAAAATTAAATATATTTCAGTACAAATCTAGTATTATGTTACCCTTTGTTTCCCTTGAAACTAGATTCATTAATATTTTAGGAATATAAATTTCATCTCCTAATTTTTTTATAATTTATAATGAATTTTCAAAGTCAGAAAAGGGAAACCTGAAATCTTTTTGACCTTGTCTTACAAAAATTATTTTATCTCACAATCTACAATTCCATTGTTTGCACCGTTTCTTCTATGCAAAACTAAACTCATTAAGATTTAATTTCATATTTGATTCAAACTCTAACTCATTTTCTAAAAGTTTTGGCGAATTTTTAAAGTAGTCACTGCTGCTGTCCAAAATTATTTTTAGTAAATTTCTCTACTTTTTTCATGGTTCTTTATATTATTTCGATTTAATCATACATAGTCTTTATACCTTTGATTTTTATTCAATTTAATCACTCATATTCATGTGTAGACAACATACTCATTTCTTAATTCTTAATGATTTTTACAACACGCATCATATTCTCTTACTTGAAAGCTTAGTACTTCAAGTTTCTACATGTCATGCTTCATTGCATACTTTCTATTTTAAGAATTTAGATTAAAATACACATTTTATACATTTTATTTTCAACATATTTAATTTTATTGAATACAAGTATGGTTTGTATGAAAACTTACTGTCGTAACCATTTTTTGATGAAATCGTAAACGCACGCTGGATCGACTTCGATTTTTGAAAATGAAGAGGACGAGTCGCCACCGATCTTTATTTGGGTGTGATCGGATCACCTTTGTTCTAATAAAACGCCTCGCTTTATTAAAACGATGCTTTTGGTCTCTGACGAAACTCGAGAAAAATGGGTTCGAAGGATTAGCACCCTCGACACGCCCCCGAATCGGTACCAAACCGATTGATCGATGTCCTAATGTTGAAAACCCGAAATGATTTGGAAATGGATACTTTTATTTCTAAAACTTGAAGGAATTGGAAGGGACGTTAAGGCTCTCTTATTTTCGAAGAGACGAAGTATTACGTCCAATAAGTTAGGCCGCGATACTTAAGACTCCCGAAATTAAGCTTGCCTTTTTAAAACTCGATTTTTATTTGGAGAGGATATTCCGTCATTTGTCGAACGAGAAACCAGAACCCAGTAAGTTAGGGCTTGTCTTCCCGAAGGTCCAAATTAGGAATATTGCCTCTATTTTAATAAAAAACTTATCCGAAATATCTAGATGTCGAGTCCAGTGAGTTAGGGCGCGACATTTCGAATATCCGAGATTAAGTGTTTTGTTTAAAAATTTAAATTGCGGTTTCAAAAGGGACATCCCGTTGTTTAGCTTTAAACGAGAGAAAACCGGAACCCAGTAAGTTAGGGCTTGATTCACTCGAATTGCTAATACGGAATGTCGATTTAAAACTGGAATTTGTGATTTTAAAAGGGATCTTCCGTTGTTTAGCTTAAACGAGAAAAATCGGAACCCAATAAGTTAGGGCTCGATTTTCCCGAATTGCTAACACGGAAATATCGGTCGTTATAAAATCGAGAGGTCGAAGAACAGTGAAATGTCGATGAGAATATGAGTAATGGCGACAGAAAAAGCATCGTGACAATGGTGTATATGTATGATAAAAATAATAATAATAATAATGATAGTAATATATAAAATAAATAAAAATATATACATATGAAAGCAAAATATAATAATAGTAATAACATAGTGATAAATATAATATATATGTGCATAGATGTAGTCAATAATATATGTACGTAAAATAATAATATGATATCGCATAATAATGTAATAATATAGTAACATTAGTACAAAGAACATACGTCGTAAAATGAGATAATAATATTGATAATAGTAATAGTGATTAATAAGTAAATAGTATAACACATGCAAAAGAATAAGCAAGTATATAGTTTAATATAATAGTAATAGTAGAAATATAGTAATAGTAATATACATATAAGTAATAATAATAATAATAGTGAAAATAAAATAATAATAGTAGCAATAATAAAATAATAATATAGTATGTATGTGCATGGAAATAATAATAATAATTGTCATAGTAATAATGGTAGTATAGTAATGATAACAATAGTAATAATAATAATATATGTGTATAAAAATATGGTAATATAGCAATAGTAGTATTAATAATAATATAATAGGATGACAAATAATAGTAATAATAATGACCTAGTAATAATAGTAATATAATAAAAATATAGTAAGGATAGTAATAATAATAATGTATACGTACATGGGAATGATAATAATACTATATAATAATAATAATAATAGTGGCAGTGATAATATAATATGTAGATATATATAAAAATAGGGAAAATGATAAAAAGGAAGACTAAATTAGATTAAAAGCAAAATTTCGGGGCGAATTTAAAATAAATAAAAGAGGGAAGGGCCACATTGTAATGCGCACGGAAATCCAGGGGACGAGGAGCGCAAATTTCCCCGAGTGTTTAAGCGCAGCGTTTTAAAGGGACCGAATTGAATGCGGTGCTAAACTTTAGGGGCAGATTTAAAAGAAATTAAAACTTGATTGTAGAGCAAAAGAGAAGCGGAAGGACTACGCACATAAATACTCCATTTTTCCGGAAAAACACGCGGACCCTCGGGTAGGCGAGTCGGGTTCGGGTCGGTTTAGGTGAAACGACGTCGTTTTGGGGCCACGGAAACAGGCCCTAAACGGCGTCGTTTTGGTCCCCTTATAAATGCAAACTTTTCCTTTTCTTTTTCATTTCTGCTGCTTGCTTTAAAAAAACTAACCCCTCTCCCCTTTTTTTTCTCTGCAGGTCCAAAAGGAGGAGGGGATTCGGCAATCGTCGCCGCTAGAGTTCGCTCGCTCCGGCCATCGCACGCGGTGGCCGGAAAAGGTAAAACGTATATTTTTTATTACAAAAATTTTAGAAAAATAATAGCAGTATATGTATATATACAAAAGCAAATGAAAAGAAAAGGCTTCGAAACAAAAAAAATAATCACCTTTAGTCTCTGATTCGATTTTTAGTGTTTTTTTTTTGGCGTTTTCGATGCTTTCTTATTTTGATTCCTCTCGTTAGTCTCTGATTTGCCGTTTTCTGTTTAAATCTCTAGCATTGTATTGATTTTTTTTTTTAAAAAAGGGAACCCCCTTTACAAGGAAATAAATCGGCTTTTATAGCCTTTGCCTTTTACAACTTGCTGCTTTCTGTCCTTTCTCGTTTATTGTTTGCAGGTTAGAGGCGGTGCTGGGGCGGTGGACAAGACGGTGGCAGGTGGCTGCAGAAGTCAGAGGGTCAGAGGGTTAGGGCAGACCTAGAGGCGCCACTTGGGGTTAGGGTTAGGAATTTTGTTTTTCTTTTCTGTTGAGGGTATTGGGCTTGTTGGGCTAGGTGCAAGTGGGTTAGGGTTTGTAACCGGGTAGGTCTTAGTGGGCCACCGATTTGGGCTTCGAGTTTTAGGGTCTGTTAGGTCAGATTGGGTTTTGACGGGCAGAATTGGGCTACAACACTTACATTTTTTTTTCAAGAGTTTCTTTCCTTTTTCCTCACTTCCATTTCCTTCTCATCTTCCTCACTATCCTTCCCTTTTCTTCTAATATTTTTTTCACTTTAATCTACCAATTTCTTGCTTCTAAATTGATGATCATACTCTTTAGTATCTTTACTTCACTTCTCCTTTTGGGTGACTATGGAAATTATCAAATAATTTGGGAGAAAAAGCGAGATTTCATGATAAGGACCAAATTGTAAAAGAAAGAAAAATTTTCCCTCGTTCATTTTTCCATTCACGTTGGGGAGGGAAGGATGAAGAAAATTCTTCATCTTTCCTCCCTTTTATATTATCATTTTATTATTAAAATATTATCAAAAATATCTAATTTAATTATTATTAATATATTATTTAATTAATTAAATTATTCAAAATATCTCCCATATTATCATTACACCTCAGCAATTATCTTTCTTACTAAATGACCATTTTAACCTTCACATTTCTTCAAAATTCCATCCTTGAGTCACTACTTATTTTTGGTAAAATTGTGATTTAGTTTTTTTTTCTCCATTTATTCAATTTGGTCCTTACATGCCAATTCCATGTCATAATAAATTGGGTTATTTTCACTCTTGATCCTTTAACTGTCTCATTTTACACTTTTAATCCTCAAATTTTTGAATATTTACACTTGGGTCACAAACCTTTCACATATTTACGATTTAATTATTGTTTTAGACTAACATATCTCAACATACTTCTTAATTTAAAATTTTATGTTGTCATCTTAATATTCTCTTTTATCATCTTTATATCTCCCCTTCATTTTACCGGAAATCAATTATGCACTATTTAATTTAACATTACTTTTATAATATATCGATTTTTTTTTTTTGGTGTTACAAAATATGTAGTTCAAGAAGTTGTTTGAACATGAGGAGAAACTTCAAATATAGGACAACTAAGGTCCCAGAAAAAATATTAAAAATATTTTCTTTAAAATATTGTGCCTCGTTAAAAACCCCTTCATATCCAACTCGAGCTTAAGCTAAAGCTGAGATAGAAAAAGGAGGAAAAGAGTGCACTTTGCTTCTGATTAACCAATCATCAATCATGATATGAGATGTCAAAATACAAGCGTAATTGATGCAAAACCAATGGCAATATAAGAGCAGTATCTTAAATTCGAGAGGGCCTATAACAAAGGCAAGCCTTGCGCTACATAGCTCATCCAACAACTCGCAACAACCAAAAGTGAAACTACAAAAAATCAAAGGCAATAAAGCCATATCCACTTATAGTAGATACCAACTACACCTTTTTTGTGATCAATCCAGGTAAAAACAATCTACCCTTGCTCCAAAATAGCAGAAAAAATTGGATATCATAAGTAAATGGACAGATGATAAGAGAGTTGTCACCCTCCCCACAACATCCACACATAAATGCACCACAACTACATATAGCACACTCTAAATCCCAATCTAGATGCACATTAAGAGCAGAAAACTAAGAGTCATCTTCCAAATCAACCATAAAGTAAATACACCAAAAGTATAGCCCCTTGCCTATACACGACCAACTAGACTTTTAGGCTCTAATAGGACTAACAAGAAGAAAATCAATCAGTCTGCCAATACCAAATTTTGCTAGCCTATCTGCATTAGTGTTATATTCTCTAGGAATATGATGTTGGGTCTGGTGCCCTAAGTGTAGTATTTTCGTCTAAGTGCACTTGTAATTTTTTGAACAGTTTGATTAATAAAATTATTCATGAATTACATTAATACTTTGTATTGTCCTCACATGGTTTTTACATGGAAAGTAAAATGGAAGCAAATGTTGCTCACTGGTTGTCTAATGTTTAACTAATACTAAGCAATATTACATGGTCGGATCATAATATAGAAAGATGACTTATATTAGTAGATGAACCTAAACATGTCCTTAGCCTATGAAGGTAACACACTTATGACAGGGTCATTGGACGAGCACTGAGTAGTTGCTTTTGCAATGGTATGTCGTTAGGGAGAGTTCAATCACGATATTATAGTGGAATGAATTCATGACTAAATGAGTTATAATTAATAGGCGAAAAGCCGAAACTTAATTATAAATCATTTGAGCCATAATTACATATGTCCAATTGGTCCCTCCACTAGCTCGTTGTAACCAGAAATGAATTGCGAGCTTGAATAGAAATGAATAGAATGAATAGGAAAAGAGAAATGGAAAACATTCAGGAATGATTATGAGTTTTTTCGAAATGGAAAAATGGAATCATTTGAAAATGAATGTAGGTTTCCAAAAATGGAAATGGAAATGATCCATTTGCAATTCTATATGGATTACTTAAAAATGATCGGAAGAATAAGTTTATATTTTTTAGCTGTTTTGAAGTCCGAAAATAAAAATAAATCATTCAGTCACAGTGAATATGTTGAGTTATGAAATATTGAACATATGTTCTCGAAATTTTACTAGGGGTAAAATGTAAAAAATTTTATCAGGGGTAAAATCGTCAAAGTTTTACTGGGGGTAAAATAGGGATGAGAAATTTGTTTAATATAGAATATTAAAGTTTAATTTGGGGAATAGAAAAATAGGATTAGGTTGAACCACATTACAGAGTACTGGGTCAAAAGCCCCAGAAAGTATTCATAATTAGACCCGATGTGAGAAAGACCTGAATCTCCATCATAATACATATGATAGGAAGCACACCCTATTAGCCTCTCTCCCTCTCCTATTTGGATTAGGAAGTTTTTTTTCTATTTGAAACAAACCTCTACAATTCAATAAGGGTTCTACCTTCTCTCCTTATAAATAGATGACATTAGTAGAGTTGTTTACACAACTTTGAGAGATTGTTACTTAGCCAAAAAAATAGAGAGAATTTATTCTCAACTGTAACACCCCAAACCCAGCCTAAATGTTATGGCCGTATCTGGCAATGTCACACGATAGTGTTTTTGAAACCTCGTTGTTACAATGAAAACATTCCATGTTATTATCTTTAGTAAACTTTTGTTAGGACTTAGGAAGTCGTCTTTATTCATTTAAAACATTTGTTTTGAAACATCCCTCATTGCGGAAGCTTTAATAAAACAGTGTAGGTGATCATGTGTTTAGAAATTACTTTAACTTTTTGAAAACCGAATTTCCTACGACCAGCAGGTATAAATCCATAAAGTAAAATAAATAAATAAAAACCCAAATTTAAAACCAAAGTCTCAGAGGGTCCTTAAATTACAACTCAAATAATCAATAATAATCAAATCATAAATCGTAAATTGAAAACCATGAAGTCCAAAAATTATTGTGGTCACCGCTGAGTCCTCCGTCGCACCGATCCGTTCAAGTCTGGGGATTACCTGCGCACATTAAACAAAAAGGGCGAGTTTACGTAAACTCAGTGTGTAATCCTGCAGAAACAAACAAACAATCAGTATTCACAGTGAACAGCTGAAAAATCTTGGGCCTAAGCCCTTTTCAGTATCAGTGATAGTTTGGGCCTTAGCCCATATCAGTACAGTGTCAAAAATGCAGTAGGGCCTTAGCCCATCACGAAGGTCGATGCGATGATACAGATTATGCAAGAGCAAAATCCTACCCAACCAGCCTCTACACACCATCTCCGTCCAACCCTACACTCCATGTGGGGATATAATCAACCACCCATCCCTACACTCCAAGTAGTATCGAATGCGGCAATCTGATGAGTTTGCAAATGAGTCACCATAAATTAGGCTTAAAGCCTTTCAATACACTTCCTCCGAATAACAACCCCCAACCTAATGCAATGCAACACATAATGGATGGCATGTTATTATGTAATTTCAGTACATATATTCAGTTCAGATATTAACATGCCCAGTACAAATATCATTCAGTCAATTTCACACATTTAGGGGTCTAAGTAGCGCTTACCGACCCTACAGTAGGTTCACAGTCGACTTGGGCGACCCGTGCAATCTTAAAAATAATTTGGTAAAAATGGGCCCACATGCCCATGTGATCTGCCCGTGTGGACCCACACGCCCGTGTGGCCCACTCGGCCCAAATTGGCCTTGGCCGTGTGATCCATTTTTAAAGTAACCCATGCTAGCTCAATACTCATATATGTTTTCACTATTTACTTATATGTTCATTCAAAGCTGTCTACTTGAGTCATTATCACTAAATTATTTATATCTTGAGCTACAGAATTCCAAATTAAGATATGCTTTATGTTTTTGAAACTAGACTCAAGTACCTTTCTACCATAAAAATTTTAGAATTTATAGTTTATCAAATAATTACATTAAAATCTTTAAAGTTATCCCTATTCTGCTGTTTGACAGCTTCATCCTTTCCTTACTAAAAATTATTTATCTCTTAGTACGGAATTTAGATGATGTTTTTGTTTGTTTCTCTTGAAAATAAACTCTTTTTTAAGCCCCTAATTATTTTTTTACAATTTTTGATGATTTTTCCAAGTCAGAACAGGGGAACCCGAAATCATTCTGACCTTGTCTCACAAAATTTATTATATCTCATGATTTACAATTCCATTTCTTACCCTATTTCTTCCATGAAAAACTAGACTCAATAAAATTTAATTTAATATTTTATTCAACCTCTAACTCTATTCCCACTATTTTTGATGATTTTTCAAAGTTAGACTACTGCTGCTGTCCAAAACTATTTTAGTGCAAAATGTTGATTTCCAAGTTTATAACACTCTTATTTCCTTTCTCTACAATTTTTCGCATCATTTTCTCTTATTTCTCTTATTTCTCGACAGCAAGCAATTTCAGCTTTTTGTCGAATCCCGTTTTCTGCGTTTCGAGTACACACCTGGTATCGATTCGCTATGCAAAGTAACCCCCACATTCAAAAACCTATATTTGACCAATATATCCCTTAATTAATCACTTGATTTGTCAATCAAACCAAATATCCCCAACATAAAACTCGAGAAACTAGACCACCGACGATTTGAAAACTTACCGCGACGAATCCGATAACCAGTCGTCTCCACACACTGGAATATCCGCTTAAAAACCTTTGAACAGCACCTAAACGAGAGTAAAATGAACCCTTTGTTAATTGCATAATCGAAATACGACAACTAAGGGAAAAATTCCACTTACCAAAACAGATGAAGTCGAAAGTTGCACCCAAAGAGATGACTCACAAAAAATATAGAAATGAAAAGAGTGGGGAAAAGAGAAGAGAATTTCGGCTATAGAGCAAGAGATGAACCGATCAAGAAAACGAAAAGAGAGGGGAAAGATAAGAAACAAGATTCGGCCAAAGGGGAACAAAAATCAAAAGTGAACAAGAAGGGAGAAGAAACGACAGAGAAACAAAAGTCTAACGTCAGAAAATTTGTTGGGAAAAAGAAAATAGAAAACTGATAAGAAGAAAATCTTATTTTGATAACTTCTCCCCAATTATCTCCTAAAAACACTCCCTATTAACCCACTAAAACACAACTACTCAACAGTCCAGTTTAATTTGAACTCTACCACGCCACAAGCCTCAAACAAAAATTAATTCCTCTGCTTGCGCAGGGACTCGAACACATGACCTCCTACACACTAACACTCCACTTAACCACTAGACCAGCAGGCCCATTCTAATATATTTTTACCAACAATCAAATAAAAGCCTACTGAACAAGAGTAAGGCCTAATTCATTCAAAATACCAAAATTTGCCTAAGCGAAGGCTTGAACTTGGGACCTCCCAAACACTCCCAGAACACATAACCACTAAAGCTGACAGATATTTGTATCATATTTTCACAATAATAAAATTAGAAATTTTGGGGCGTTACATCAACTATTAAATATATTTTTCCAGAGTAACAATTCTACCAATTTTTATTAAAGAAGAGAGAATTTTTATTTTCACCCCAAAAGGAAAAGAATTTTTTTTCTAGTTTTGTATATTGATTCAATTGGTTTGAGCCCACACTTGAAACAATTTGTGGTACGAGAATAGTGGAGAAGATTGTTTGGTTGAAAGCGGAGAAACATCAAGGATTTCAGTCTAAAGTTTATTGCTATAAATATCACAAATCAGGTCAATTTTCAATATTTTAATTTTTCGCTGTCCAAGAAAATCATTTTTAAAATCAGATTTTAAAAACCATAGATTGATATAACAATATCCTTGAAGACAGCAGGTACAATATAAGGGCGATTAATACAACTCGGTACGTTGCTACAATCAAATTCAATAAGGCCATCAATAGACACCCATCTTGAAGCATAGAAAATATGACACGCTTCTTTTGGAGCCAACAGTTCAGTGACGTAGGGTCTGCACAACCAAAAGATTTAGAAAATTGCACTAATGATATGCTACTGTTATCTTTCAAAATACCTCAAATCCTAACATGCCCAACACTACATTGGACTGCTCCATCAATATTAAATTTCAAGACCCTATGAGGTGGCTAAAACCAATTGTAATGATGTCCACTAAACTAGCCTTAAGTGGAAGGAAAAAATTAGGAGGACAAAGTAAGAAATCATCGATAGAAAGTTTGGATTCCGGCCATTTCGCTTGGCACCGCCTTCTAAGTCTCAAAACAACGGTATCATAGAGTTGAATGAAGTCCAAAACATTTCCATTAAACACAATTTCGTTTCTCTACAACTATAATGACCATGAGAAAGTGAAAAAAAAAACTCCGAACAGGCTTAAGATGGGAATCACAATAGGCACCGTTCCAAGCTTTAAAAAAACTTTTAGATCCATATGGTAGTACTAGTGTCACAGGCCGTGGATAAAAGCTTGTGACGAATGCACACAGAGCCTCCCATGGAGGTCAACTGATTAATTAGGGCTCATTTAACCCACTTAAACTGGGTCAATTTATGAAACACATGAAACCTGTCTACTTGAAGACTTGGTGGCCAAGTGAAACACTTTTAGTAAAACTAGAGTTACCATGGTTAATATTTGTAGTCCTAAGGGTTAAGATTGTATAGGGTTTAAATCCCTTAGGACTCTTATCTTGTAGATAAGCTTTGATCTCGATCATCGATGTAATTTAAACTATACCGTTGGATATATGGGATCTTAACAATAAATAAAGGTCTTCCCCCTCATTTGTAATCATCCCATTGGTCCCACTCAATTGTAATTCTTCAAAGTAAGGGAAACTCTTTAAGAGCATTTACTCAAACATTTGGTGTGCTTAGTTTTCTTATGGCTTTTCTGTTTGCTTTTTGCTTCTTCGTTTGAGAGTTTTTTTTTCCACTTTATTTTAGTGCCTTAGAGAATTTCCTTTGTGAATTCCCATCTTTTGAAAGTTTGGCTGACTTAGGCATATTTAAAGCAAAGGAATTGCCTAAGGCCGCGCGGTTTGCTAGACTAAAGTTCTAGCCTTGTGACACTAGGTTAAGGTTGCCAATAGCTCCACGAAACATGGCACTTGAAAAACAAGTGGCCAATTGTTTCAAATGCAATTGACAGAAGGAACACATCGCAGATTCTAACAAGATGACTCTTCTCTTCGCCATTTCAAATTTAGTTGGGATCCTCCCTCTCATTAGTTTCCATGCGAAAATTTTGACTTTTAATGGTGCTAATCCATCCCAAATATCCCCCCAAAAGTAACTATTTGGACTTTTAGCTTCATCCACCATCATACAAAAAGCTTTGGTAGAGAAAATCCCACTTGAAGTACCTACCATCTCAGTGAATCCTTCTAAGAGGAACTACCCTCCAATGTTAGTAAGATATTATTCCAAATATCTCGCTTCTAGTCAAAAAGCTTTCTACACAATAACACCTCCCATTTCAAGTCTCACCTACAAATGTTTGAACTTAGACACTTTCCCTGACTTATTCAACACCAATGCAAAAATCCTTGGGAACTCTACTTCAAGTTTGAAATTCCATATCCATTTGTCAGTATAGAAACTAATAAGCTTACCATTCTTAACAATGTAGCAGATATAAGCTTTAAAAACTTTCCCTTGCTCAACATTATAGCAAAAGGATGAATAATGTTCTTTCATACCCAAGATCTATTACGTTGGTGTACATTTTGTGGGAGTAAATTATTAACACCATTTTCATATTTTGCAATGAGCATGTTATTCCAAAAACTTCCTTCTTCGGAGCTATACCGCCGTAACTGAACGCACCTCAACATGCATGCGCGGAGGCTATGAATCAAAACAAATACAATAATAAATATAGCGATGTACTACAAATATTGTAGGTCAGTTGTGATATTTATAAGTGCTACAATGAAACACTTTGAGCGTTTCAAAAATTGAACCCAAGAGAGTTTGGGTGATAGAGTGATTAATAAAAGAAAGCATGCAAACAAGAAGTCTAGCTAACTACTGTAATAGGCCCAATTCGCCCGGGCCCAAACCAAAAATTAAAAAAACCAAATAAAAATAAATAAAATCCAATAAAAAGACAGTCCAGAAGCAGGCCCAAATTAACAAAAACAAAATGAGCCCAAACAGGCCCAAATTAACAAAAACCTAACAGCCCGTGGCCCAACAAAATTAAAAACTTTTCAGAAAACACTAGGGTTTCTAAAACCCTAGGCGCCGCAGCCCCCTCGATCGTCATGCCTGCACCTCGTCCCAAGGCCCCCCTGGCGCGCCCTATGCTAGCGTCGTTGCACCAAAATGGCAAAAAGCTGAATTTTGCGCCTTCGTCAACGCCTACAACATGAAAGGAAAGAAGCAAAAACGCAGAAATGACAGAGAAACCAAAAGCAATAATATTGTATTTTTATCTTTTCGGCTATAAAAAGCCAGAGTTTTTGTAACTGAAAGGAGAGGAATAAAAAAAAGTGAAGAAAGCGAAAAAAAGAAACAAATCGGAAGTTTGAAAGGTTTTATTTTGTTCCCTTTTTTACTTTCTGTTAATTTTTTTTACAAATCTACTTTAATATAAAAAAGATATACAAAAATCAAATCAAAAAACTTGCGAGGATCTGTTTATTTTTTTTATTTTGTTTTTTCGAATCTTCTTTTTCTTTTACATACATACATATATAGAAAAAAAAAGGAAAAAGGAGCTCACCCTTTAAATCGCCCGAAAAAGGAGCTTTTTTTTGCTCCGACCGCCGTACATGGTGGCGCTGACGGTGGTGGACGGCGCCGGAGCTCTCACCGGAGTTGCAGGCAAAAAGGGGGGGAAGGAGAATGTTTGAGAGATTTTTTTTTGTTTTTTTTTTTTTTGAAGAGAATGTTAAAAATGAAAAAAATCTAAAAAAAATTAACTTAAATAACGGTACCAAAACGGTGCCGTTTTGGCTCTAAGCCCTCATACGCAAAACGGCGTCGTTTAGGGTGAAGCAGGCTGACCCGACCTGCTTTGGCTAGGGTCCACGCGTTTTAGACCATATGGTCTATTTGCGCACTAGACCCTTCCGCATTTTTAATTTTTTAATCCAATTTATTTTTTTTATTTCTAATTTATACCTCAGAGTTTATTTCAGTTTCGATTTGATCCTACCAGAACGGTGCGTTTCAGAGGGCGGGGAATATTTCCCCATTTAGTCCCTCCGTGTTATTTGCCCCTTTCGAATTGATCCTTTATTTATTTTTTATCTTAATTTATCTCTTAAATTTGGTTTGGGTAGCAATTAAGTGCTTTAATTTAATTTATTTATTTATTCATTTAATTGCTCATTTGTCATTTCTTTATTTTATTTATATTATATATATATATATTGACGTTTGTCCATTCATTTCATTTTATATTTATTATTATTATTATATATTATGTACTTTATTACAAATTGCACCCCAACTCTCGTTTACATTTTAATTTAGTCTCTTGTTTTTAATATTTTATAAATTATTCTTCTTAGATATTTATTTATGTATTTATTAATTTCTTTGTACTTATTATATTTAAAAATTGTATTTTCTTTTTATATACATTGTTTTAACATTATTATTATTATTATTATTATTATATTTTTATCTCGTCTTTGCTATTTTTATTATTTTTATATTTTAAAAAAATCTAAATTTGACATTATGCATATCTATTGTATTTATTTATTATTCTATACCCTTTATATATGTAATAAAATTTGTAAGGTTAATATTTTATTTATAAATATTTGTTGATTCGTGTATTTTTTACTAGTAATATTTACTTATTTATTCATGTGTTTATTATTTGTTCCCCTTTTATATATGGTTTCATTACTTCATTCATTTTTAAACATTTTTATGTTATGTTTGTTTGTTTGTTTTTATCATGCATTTCCATTTTATTGCTTTACTTATTTAACGAGACTTTGTTTACTAATATTTATTCATCTTTGGAATTACATCATTGTTATTTGTTAGAATTAAGTGACACGAATCCTTATTTAAAATAAAATACAATGGTAAAATAAAATAAAAGAAGAATCCCTATAGAACTACACTTCTTTTATTTTATTTTAAATAAGGTTTTTTAAACCTTATTAAACTCTATCTATTTGATATTGATTAGAATAAGGAGTTTCAATCTTACTACACTCATATTAGAATATGACTTTACAAGCCTATAAATAGACATAGTCTATTCCTCTTGTAATGGATTCGAATTCGACATAGTGAATTTTCTTCTCCTCTGCCCGTGATTTTTTCCCGAAAGGGTTTCCACGTAAAATCTGTGTGTTCTTTATTTTTATTTCTCTTTTCTTTGCTATATATTTGTCATTACCGACGTTATATTTTTTCACAAATTGGTATCCGAGCTTCCGGGTTTTTCATCTCGATCACGATAATGGTGTCCTTGAAATATGAAATTTCGCTGTTGGATCGCAACACCAGATTCGCGTTGTGGCAGATAAAGATGCAGGCAGTTCTTGCACAGATAGATTTAGAGGAAGCCCTGCTAGGGGTAGATAAAATGCCTTCGACATTGACGGAGGAAGAGAAGAAGCGCAAGGATCGAAAGGCGTTAACACAGTTACATCTGCATTTGTCTAACGAAACTTTACAGGATGTGATTAAGGAGAAGACCGCCGCTGCATTATGGAAGAGGCTAGAACAAATATGTATGTCGAAAACTCTAACCAGCAAGTTGCATATGAAGCAACGTCTTTATGCTCATCGTTTGGAGGAAGGTGCGTCGTGCGTACACGAACACTTAACAATGTTTAAAGAAATTCTCTCAAACTTGGAGGCCATGGAGGTTCAAAGATGATAAGGAAGATCTAGGGTTGATTCTACTTTGTTCGTTGCCCCCTTATTCAACCTTTAGAGACACGATTTTATAAAGCCGTGAGTCTCTCACAGTTGATGAGGTTTATGATTCTTTGACCTCGTATGATAAGATGAAGCATCTTGTGGTTAAAATTGACTCTCAAGGAGAGGGTTTCATTGTTCGTTGGAGACAAGATCGGAATGCTGATGATGATTGTGGAAGGACACAGGAACGGAATCCTCGCGGTAAATCTAAGGGTAGATCGAAGTCTTCAAACAGAGGTAAAACTTGTAACTTCTGCAAGAAGAAAGGGCACATTAAATCTGAGTGCTATAAGCTACAGAACAAGATTAAAAGGGAGGCTACGAATCAAAAGGGAAAACAACCAGAAAATTCCAATGAAGCTGATGTTGTAGAAGACTACAGCGATGGTGAACTTCTAGTCGCTTCTGTCAATAATTCTAAAGTGAGCGAGGAGTGGATACTTGATTCGGGTTGCACCTTCTACATGTGTCCCAATCGGGATTGGTTTACAAATTACGAAACAATTATCGAAGGTGTTGTTTTGATGGGAAATAATGCTTCGTGTAAAATCGCAGTGTTGGAACAATTAAAGTTAAGATGTTTGATGGAGTTGTCGAGATACTTAGTGACGTCACACATGTTCCGTAATTGAAGAGAAATTTAATTTAGTTAAGTACTCTTGATTCAAAAGGGTACAAATACACAAATGAAAGTGGGATTTTAAAGATTTCCAAAGGTTCCTCGTTATGATGAAAGGGCGGAGAAAGACCGCCAAGTTATATGTTTTGCGGGTGGTTCTACTATTATTGGTGATGCAAATTGCCGCCCGTCTTCCTTGTCGATGATGATATTACTAAACTTTGGCATATGCGCCTAGGGCATATGAGTGAGAATGGCATGGCAGAATTGAGCAAAAGAGGACTTCTTGATGGGCAAGGAATTTACAAACTGAAGTTCTGTGAGCACTGCGTTTTTGGGAAGCAAAAGAGAGTTCGATTCACTAGAGGAATCCATAACATGAAGGGAACGTTGGAGTATATTCATTCTGATCTGTGGGGGGCATCAAGAGGTGGAGCTAATTATATGCTAACTTTTATTGATGATTTTTCCAGAAAAGTTTGGGCATTCTTCCTGAAGCAGAAAAGCGATGTGTTTTCCGCATTGAAGTCTTGGAAAACTATGATTGAAAAATAGGTGGGAAAACAAATAAAATACCTCCGCACAGACAATGGCTTAAAGTTTTGTTCTGATGAGTTTAATAAACTGTGCAAGTCAGAAGGGATCGCGAGACACTTGACAGTTCGTCATAATCTACAGCAAAACGGCGTTGCAGAATGAATGAACAGAACAATCATGGAGAAGGTTCGATGTATGTTGTCAAATGTCAACTTACCAAAGTCGTTTTGGGCCGAAGCAGCCTCTACTGCATGTTTTTTGATCAACTGATCTCCATCCATTTCCATTGAGAAAAAGACTCCACAAGAGGTATGGTCTGGTAATCCTGCTAATTATTCTGATTTAAAAATCTTTGGGTGTCCTGCGTATGCTCATGTTGATAATGGAAAATTGGAATCGAGATCCATTAAATATGTTTTTGTTGGTTATAAAGCTGGTGTAAAAGGGTATAAGTTATGGTGTCCTGAAAATAGAAAAGTTGTGATTAGCAGAGATATTGTTTTTGATGAAACTGCTATGCTACCTAACTTATCTCTTAAAGGCTCTTCCAATAAAGAAAATCAAAAGCAGGTGGAGCATCAAATTAATACAGAGCCGACTCCTCAAACCAGTACAAAAATTAATAATAGACTTGCTTCTCCACCATAATACTCTATCGCCAAAAACAGAACTAGAAGAGAAATTAAACCTCTAAAGAAGTATGCCGAGGCTGATCTAGTTGCTTATGCTTTAAATGTGGCTGAAGATATAGATGCAAACCAAGAGCCGTCTAATTATTCTGAGGCAGTTAGTTGTGAAGACTCAGAAAAGTGGATGTTTGCTATGCAAGAGGAGATAGAATCACTCCATAAAAACAGAACATGGGATCTTATGAAACTTCCTAAAGGTAAAAAGGTTGTTCGCTGTAAATGGGTGTTTAAAAAGAAAGAAGGGACTCCAAGAGTTGAAGAACCCAGATATAAAGCAAGGCTTGTTGCAAAAGGTTACAGTCAAATTCTAGGAGTGGACTTCACAGATGTGTTCTCCCCAGTTGTGAAGCATAGTTCGATTCGAGTTTTGCTTGGTATTGTGGCCATGCATGATTTGGAGCTTGAGCAGTTAGATGTAAAAACTGCATTTTTGCATGGAGAACTTGAGGAAGATATTTACATGCAACAACCAGAGGGTTTTACAGTCTCAGAAAAAGAGGACTATGTTTGCTTGCTGAAAAATTCCCTTTACGGTTTGAAACAGTCACCAAGGCAGTGGTTTGTTCACGTTCAGATTTATCATATGCAGTCAGTGCAGTTAGCAGATACATGGCGAATCCCGGTAAAGAACATTGGAAAGCAGTTCAGTGGATTTTAAAATACTTACAAGGTACTACTGATGTTTGCTTACAGTTTGGAAGAACTAGAGATGGAGTCATTGGGTATGTTGATGCTGATTTTGCTGGAGACCTTGATAGAAGAAGATCTCTCACTGGTTATGTATTTACAATCGGAGGTTGTGCAATCAGTTGGAAAGCTACTTTGCAAACTACAGTCGCTTTGTCTACAATTGAAGCTGAGTACATGGCGATTACTGAGGCTTGTAAAGAAGCTATTTGGTTGAAGGGACTCTTTAGTGAGCTCAATGAAGACCTTCAAATCAAAGACAAGATTTTATGACAATCGAGTGCCATCTTCCTTACAAAAGATCAAATGTTTCATAAGAGAACAAAACACATTGATGTTCGGTATCATTTTGTTCGTGATATTATTGCTCGTGGTGATATTGTTGTGAGCAAAATTAGTACTCATGAAAATCCTGCAGATATGATGACTAAGTCACTTCCTATAACCAAGTTTGAGCATTGCTTAGACTTGGTTGGTGTTCATTGTTGAAGTTAAACCCTTAAGGGGTTTTATGGAAGAGGTAAAGAACTTGTTCGTTGAGAGTTCGCGATGAAGAACTTGTTCATTGAGAATTCGTGTCAAGGTGGAGATTGTTAGAATTAAGTGACCCGAATCCTTATTTAAAATAAAATACAATGGTAAAATAAAATAAAAGAAGAATCTATATAGAACTACACTTCTTTTATTTTATTTTAAATAAGGTTTTTTAAACCTTATTAAACTCCATCTATTTGATATTGATTAGAATAAGGAGTTTCAATCTTACTACACTCCTATTAGAATATGGCTTTACAAGACTATAAATAGACATAGTCTATTCCTCTTGTAATGGATTCGAATTCGACATAGTGAATTTTCTTCTCTTCTGCCCGTGGTTTTTTCCCAAAAGGGTTTCCACGTAAAATCTGTGTGTTCTTTAATTTTATATCTCTTTTCTTTGCGATATATTTGTCATTACTGACGTTATATTTTTTCACATTATTATAATATTCTATTCATATATCGTTTTAAATATTACACTTATTTTTACCTAAATTCGTAAAAAAGAGGAAAAATTTTAAAAATAGGCAATGTTCCGTATTTGAATGATTCGATAAAATCGTGCCCTAACTTACGGGGTTTCGATTTTTCTCGTTGAATTCGAGTAATCGAATGTCCTTTTAAAAATTAAAACACACGAGATTTCAAACGAAAAAGGCCAAATTATCCTCAAAGATTCGAAGTGTCATGTCCTAACTTACGGGACATGACGTTTAGATACCTCGGGATAAGAAGGTCTTCCATATTTTTCTATTCGTTCAAGTAAATTTTTAAAAAAGCAACATAATAAAAAAGGAATCGTAGTTTAATTTCTTTCCGAATTCTCAACTTCCGATATAAAGACATCAAATAATCAATTAGGTACCAATTTTTGGTGTATCGAGGGTGCTAATCCTTCCTCGTGCGTAATCAACTCCCGAACTCGTTTTCTGGATTTTGTAGACCAAAAATCATCATTTTGATAAATTTAAACTTTTATTAAAATGATTGAATTACGAGGTGGCCCGATCACACCTCATCAAAAATGATTGATGGCGACTCCCGTTTTTTTATTTTTATTTTCAAAATCAAAGTCGACCCATTTTTAAAAAAAATAATTTCGACAACTACATTTACCTTTTATCTTGAGCCCATCAATAACCCTATTGTTACACTTCTGGATCGCAAGCCTCAAGTCAACTTCATATCTGCATCGAACAAAAGCAAAAGTTGAATTATCATACCTCCTTTTATGGTTCCAATACGCGATGTAACATCCTAGGAAGGGCCTATGCATTTTTCAGATCAATTGTATGAAATGACAAGTCTTAAGTTTTATGAATAAATTTTTGATACTTTTGGAAACCTATAAATGAATGAAAATGAAAATGGAAATGAAAATGGAGATGGAAATGGAGATGGAAATGGAAATGGACATTTTTGGAAACTTAGACATTTTTGGAAACTTAGACATTTTTGGAAACTTAGACATTTTTGGAAACCTAAACATTTTTGGAAATGATCCAAAAATGGAAACTTGAACATTTCGGGAAACTTAGATATATGAGAGAAATAAAGGAGTTTTATTCACATAAATATGTGAATAATAAGAGAGAAATAAAGGAGTTTTATTCACATAAATATGTGAATAATAAGAGATAAATAAAGGAGTTTTATTCACATAAATATGTGAATAATAAGAGATAAATAAAGGAGTTTTATTCACATAAATATGTGAATAATAAGAGATAAATAAAGGAGTTTTATTCACATAAATATGTGAATAATAAGAGATAAATAAAGGATTATTTTCTAATGAGATAATTGAGGAGATAATTGATGGATTAAAGGCTTTTATCTTTTAAATAAAAGAGATAATATTATCAAAAAGAGGAGTGGTGGCCAAGTAAAGGACTCCTAGGCTGATAACTTTGGCTATAAAAGGAGGACAGGAGGGCTACTCATCAACATTTGCTCCTCTCCTCCTCTCTGCGAAATTCTCCTAGGCAAAACCCTCTCTGTAGAATTTTCATTAAGCAAAAATCCCTCTCTTTTCTTCTATTTTCTTCTCCGTTTCTATCATTAAGTCGAATCTTTGTGGATTCTAAGAAAGAGGCAATCATCCACAACATCAAAAGGGGATCTTTCGGAAATCTAAGGATCTAAGGTAAGGATTATAAATATAAATATGTGGTTAAAGATTATGATTCACGTTTTCAAAGTTAGATCTAATCTAACACGAAGTTATAGGATTTCAACAGTTTATAAAGGAATCCTCTTGATTTGGAATCCCATCATAAGGTAAGGGATATTCGGCCAAGGCATAATTTGTTTAAGTGTTTTCCATTATTTCAAAACCGAAAACTGACATGGTTACATACCTAGTATTAGCCGATTTCAAGGAAGAGGAATTCTAGCAATCTGTTGGGACTTGATTAAATCAATTCGGCAACTAGGTAAGTAATTCTACTTCTAGTAGGATTTGGTTTTAAGACCAAATAGGTTTATTTATATGTTTTAATTAATGGCCGAATATAGGAGTGAAAGATCTAGATCGGTAGATCGCTCACTGGAATTCACGGAAACTATTAAGCGAAAAATGTGTGTACTCTTACTAACTTTCAATAAATTGCATGGCAATCATTAAATATATAAATATGTAACAAGTATGTGAATGTGGCTAAGCACCACAAATGTGGTAAGGAGTACCAGTGCACGTTTCCTACTTTTGATAGGATTGTGAATGTGATATATTTTGAACATGTGATTAGTAACATGAATGAAAATTAAGTATGTGAAATATGTTATGAAATAATTGGGGCATTCGGGATATTTGTGGAGGAAGAAAGTGAAGGTGATGACTACGGTCTCACCAACGTAAAGTGGTGACTACGGTCACATAAAGTGAAAAGTGGTAACTTCGGTTACATCTAGTGAATACGATGTCTAATGACACAACATAAGTGGGCGATGAGCACGCCGATCGCAAATGATCGCCTTCGATGGTGTGTAGCGGAAGGAGGGTCGACTTAGTAGTCCCCATGCGGTGTACGAGGTTGGTACGGGTGGTGTGTAGCGGATGGACAAATAGGTTTGGATTTGGGTTGCATCATTCTTTATTTTGTATGAACATGATATTGATATGACTTGTATGCCCGATTTGTTGGAAATTAGTACTATGTACACATTGAGTCAGAGACTCACCTCGTTGGGGAATTATTTTTCAGTGATGAGCAATAATGGACCGGGTCGGCAGGAGCTAAAGGTGGCCATGCATCGCTTGAAGAAATTATTTGGAATTTGGACTTTATGAAATTTTAGTACTTTATTTTGGGTTTGAATGATGTAATAAGGCCATAAGGCCCAGTTGGATTTTCTTTATTCCTGTTTATTTTTATTTAAATATGATACAAATTATGTTTGATTAAAGCTAAGTAAATTTATTTCTTTTAAAATAATAAACCCAAAAATTATTTTGTCACCTTATTTAAGTTGGATTTCCAGAATTTATTAAATAGGTTTCAAATTAAGCCCAACCCAAAACAATTTTTTTTTAAAATTACACAAATTTTCTCTAAGTCATTTAGAACATTGAAAACCGATTTATTTAAGGAACATACCAGATCCGGTTCAAGCTCGTGGGCCGGGTGTGGGGTGTTTCACGCGATGTAGACATCCACCTCCTCCCTATACACCATGAAAGGATCCTTCAAAGTAGACCTATGAATTCGGTCACTCACCTTGTCGACGAAAGCTGTGAAAGCACATTGTCAGTTCATCTTCCCTCAGTCGAGTTTTTTACGACAACAAGATTAAGAATATCGAAAGAAATTATTCTTACTATATTAAAAATATTAAAAATATGGAAAAGTCAAAATAATGAAAATATTAACAAATAATATGAAAATAAATTATATTTAGATTTTTTAAAATTTTATTAAAAATTTAAATCATTAACAAAAAGTAACGTTAATATACAAGGTTACAAAGTAATAAAATAAAATATTATATTCTTTTGGATAAGTGAAAAAAAAAACGTCAAAGCAAGAATGTAACTAACGAGGAAAGAGTTGGTATTCTTTCAATAATATAAAATTACTACTTACAATTTGGTTTTACTTTATTTATTATTTTCTGATTTTAGAAATTAAATTGACTGCTTTTGTATCAGTTGACTAATGTATATACTAAATTATGATATATGTATTGTGGTTAAAAAATAGAATTATTCAATAAATATATTATAAAAATATATATATAATAGGTGTTGGTTGAATGGTAAAATATAAATATTAAAAATTATAAATATTATTTTTTAAAAATATATAAGGGGCTCGAGTTTAAATTTTATTATGTTTGTATTTTTTATTAAAAATATAAAATGACAAATACTCTCAAAATAATACAATTTATTTTGTAAAAAAAGCGTATTTTTATCACTATGTTAGTGTATAATTGACTCGTAACACCAATTTAATTAAATACTACTATTATTATCTAATTAAATTAATGTAGGGTTAAATAATGACACTATCTAAATTAAATATTTTACATATGATATATTATATAAAGAATTGACATAATTAATCATAGTTTTTATATTTCAACAACTTCAATGAATCATGACCCTAAGATTATCGGTCAACCCTAATTTAATTAATTGTCCACTTTTATTTTTTATTTATTTCCTATCTCCTTTTCCAAATGAGAGGATACAGTACTTGTAGCTCTGAAGTTTTAGGTCTAGCATGCCTAAAAATATTGATAGATTACGTTGAGAAGAGTAGACATGTCGGTGAATTTTGATATTTTAATTTTTACGAGGGGACTTTTCATGCTTATTGGTGTTCGAGTGTTGATGTTGTTTCATTGTTTTCGTTTTTGCTCCTTTTCCAAATTAACACCACTAGCTACAATGATTTTACCCTTTTATTAATATATTTTGTATTTGCTGGGAAAAATAATATTCTTGTTATGTGTTTATTTTTTAATATTATATGGGTATTATGTAAGTAAAAGTATCATGGAAGCTTTTGTATTAAAAGTTAGATTGTATGTTGCCTCTACTAAAAAAAGGAGTAAATTAGGCCCTGTAGGTTAGATCAAAGAGCAATCTGATTCTTCTGTTAAAAATTTCATCCAATTTTATTGTTAAAAACTAGTCCATATATGTTAACATGAGGTACACATGACACACCATGTGTAATTGTCTGGTTATTCCGTAAGTCATGAAAGACCAATTTGCTCTTTGATTTAACGTACATGAATTATGCTCATTTTTTTAATAAAAGAGGCAAAATACGAGCTGACTCCTAGTACAGGGACCTCCATAATACTTTAATCATATTTATAATTGAAAAAATATATTAATATTAATGGCAAGTTAATAAAAAATTCACCCCAATATCATATTCCAAGCTTAAAGAAAAAAAAAGCGGAATTATGTTCTTTCTTCTCATATATGAATTTTTTTGGTATTCTTTATATTCATTTTATGGTTTATATTCGAGGTTCATAGTTATTTCTCCAAATAATGTTGCTTTTAAAGTTTGAACACATGTGCACCAATATTGTTTGCATATAACCAACAAATGGTTAGAAGAAATGACAGTGGGTTTCTTCCCAAGTATTTGAACTGAGTTCAGATCTTAAAATTATTATTATTGATAGAACTTTACCTGAATATCATCCTGATCTGAACAAGATTAAATTTAAACCCTAAAATAGATGAAAGAAAATATTGTTATCTTTTATGGTTGTGAATGTGATGTTTAACTCATTTAAGTAATTCAAACTAAGATCCAAATTCACTTAAACCTCACTCAAATGCTTCATGGATTGCTTTTCTTTTGTTTCCCGATCCACACCCATCAATACCACGCGGTTTGAGCCTTGAAAACCGCTTCTAAACCCTATTTGTGTAAACGATACTCGTGTTGGTACATTTATTTTTGAAAATATCATTGTGGAATCATGCCTAAACTATTTAAATTCCTAAGTAAAAATTAAATTTGAATTAAAACCCACTAATGCCTTTCTTTTTAAAATTTTAAGAATTTTTATTTAAACTCAAACTCGAGATCAAAAAATTGAGTTTGAAATTTAGTATGAAAAACAATTTTATCTTTTTATTACATATTAATAGAATGAATTTGAATAATTTATCTTTATTTCGACTCCGAGTTGAGATAAAATCAATTACTAATATGTATTTAGTGACATAAAAGTTGCTTGGTCCCAAGTCCAACAATTTAATAGGTGTCAGATTTGTCAGTAAGTTGTAATATTGACTGCCCTCTATTTATTCCCTTCAAACACCTCTTCAGTTCCACAATCAACTCTTTTCAAGGTTCATTTACTACTCCCAATCTCTATTTCCTCTTCCAATTTTTATTTAAATATACTTATATTTTTCATTAGTTTATGGAGTATTTGTGTTTTGGATCATTTGCAGGGCAATGGGACTTCTGGGGTTTCTTGTAGTTTTATTGCTTTCATCAATCCTCAACTTTGTACATGGTTTTCCAAGACATAACCATGGCGGCCATCATGGATATCTTGGACCCTGGATCAATGCTCATGCCACTTTCTATGGCGGTGGTGATGCTTCTGGCACAATGGGTACTGAGCATACAAGAAACTCAAAACCGAATTCAAGAAACATATAGTGACATGAATTTACATTTTCGGTTTTTTGTTGTACAGGTGGAGCTTGTGGCTATGGAAACCTATACAGCCAAGGGTATGGTGTTGATACAGCAGCATTGAGCACTGCATTGTTTAACAATGGCTTGAGCTGTGGTGCATGTTATGAGATCAGGTGTGTTAATGACCCACAATGGTGTCTGCCTGGTTCCATTGTGGTCACCGCCACTAATTTCTGCCCTCCGGGAGGTTGGTGTGACCCTCCTAACCACCACTTTGATCTCTCCCAACCTATTTTCCTACACATTGCCCAATACAAAGCTGGTATTGTACCTGTCGTTTACAGAAGGTAACACAAAATCTGGCGAAAGTACAATGGAGCCTCATATATTAGTAGTCAAATTGTATTTTGTTTACTCTACTTAAAAAATGGGTAAATTAATTTCTATATATAATATCAAAGAATAAACTAGTCATTATGTAAAAAATGCATTCATTTTTACAGTTTAAAATTAATTCTTGTATATCAATATAAGATACATGTGACACGTTATGTGTCACTGTTTGGTCATTCTATCAACAACGCTAATTTTTTATAGTACAAATGAATGGAATTTTTAACAGAAATTACCAATCTGCTCTTTGATTTAATGTAAAGGATCTAATTTATCTATTTTTTTGAATAGTGAGAATAAAATGCAATCTAATTCTTATTATAAGGGTCTCCATAATACATTTACCTATAAAATGATTATTCTCTTTTGTATCAATGTCTTGAATTCCGGTCCAAGGGAAAATGGAAATTAGATCTCGGAACCTCGACACATTACATTTTAACAACGTATTGATTAAAATGTTTATCGTTTTTTTTCAGGGTGTGGTGTAAGAGAAAAGGGGGAATGAGGTTCACAATCAATGGACATTCTTACTTCAATTTAGTTCTGGTCACCAATGTTGGAGGTGCGGGTGATGTTCGTTCTGTAGCCATTAAAGGATCAAGGACCAAATGGCAACCAATGTCCAGAAACTGGGGACAGAACTGGCAAAGCAATACTTACCTTAATGGACAAAGTCTATCGTTTGTTGTCACAACCAGTGATGGCCGTGCTGTTGTCTCTTACAATGTTGCACCATCCAGTTGGTCTTTCGGACAAACTTACATTGGTCGCCAGTTTAGGTCTTAACTACCAACTTAACCTTTCTCTCCTCTGGGGATTTATAATATAGTGGAATATTGTGATTGTTATTTTGGGGGTTATTCTAGCCATTGATTTTTGAACTATGGTTTTATCTTTAGACTTTTTAAGATGGTAAGATTTTGTCCAAGGGGGAAAACTTACTATTTGCGTATTGATTACATCAAATTATTATGAATATAAAAGCTTTGTTTTTTCAAGCCAAAATGTACTTTTGCTTGTGAAAAGCTACTGCAAAGTTTTCATTGGTTGCTGTTTTACTATACAACAATTAAATTATTATTGAATGCTGAAATGCTCAAGCTCACTTTTTTTATAATATTATTATCAATTGAGTGAAGACCGAATCAGTCGGACATCTTAATTAGATTTCGTATAATTATATATTATTATTATTATTTTTAGCAAAGTAGAAGTAGAGATTTCGTATATGGGATCTATCGAACTAGGGCGGTAGCCCAATCATTACAACAACATCATGACTGTGACCAAGAACCGACATTGAAAACCTAAAATTTTAGTTGCTCAAGAACTTTGATCGGAAATCCGAGCGGTTGGATTGCCAAAATCAATTGAGTGACGCTGAGTGGTTCACTGAAGCCCCTTCGGTGGTGAGATTTGGACTTTGTTTTGACTTTTTAAAAAGCTTTGATAACCAGCATTGAACTCAACTTTCAAAACTTTTGCCCCATTGGTGGCACCGACACTACACTGAAGTGTAAAGAAAGTATTGACATTTAAAAAAATCTATTATGCGAGTTTTGTGGTTTTTTAGGAATTTGACCTATTAAGTTAAAAAGATTGTGAAAATAATATAAATTTAAAATTAATTATGGAAATTATCTGATTTCTATATTAGAGTTGGGTGTCGATACTTTCTCACGTGGCACCACCTTAAAAATTCAAAAAAAGAAAAAAAAATTGGTATTGCCAACTAAGCTTGCAGGGACAAAATGTTTAGGAATTTAATGAAATAATTACCCTTTTATGATTAGCTGAAAAAGAGTGCCCCAACAAAGTATGGCGGCACCTAATTAAACTTTTGGCTTATTTGTACATTAAGTCTGTCCCTTTTTAAAATTAAATTTAAAATATGATAGGAAATGAATTGAAAGTGTTTAAATTTAAATTTAAACATAGTTTTTTAAGTTTATTGTTCTTAAAAGAAAAGAAAAAACGAGAAGGGTTTATTTTTATTATTCTTATATCTTTTAAAGGCTATTTAAATTTAATTTCAAAAAGGGATAGACCTAACATGCAAATAGACCAAAAGTTTAATTACGTGCCCTTATACTCTCATGCAGGTCTCTAAACGTTTTGCCCTTGCACGCTTCAGTCTAGTGCAATCAATTTTTTAGGTGGCACAAAAAAATGGTTTATTTTTATTTTTTTATTTTTAAGGTGATGCCGCTACAGTAGAAATTAGATTATTCTCATAATTAATCTTAAAGTTGGGTCATTTTTATAATTTTTTAAACTTATAGAATCAGATTCCTTAAAAAAGCTGAGTTTTGTAATTCAATTAAATTCCAATAATTTCAAAATTATATTCTTTTATTTAGATTTCAAAGATTTTCTTTAAACAATATTATTGAAATTTGATAATATATAAAGAGTAATCTCACCCATAAATGAAATCCATGTGATGGTCCAATGGTTAAGGGTGTTCACCGCCTCAAGTGTAGCTTAGGTTTGAATCACGTTAGTTATATTTGTTGTTCGAGCTTTACTTTATTATTATAATTCACCAAAAAAAAAAACCTCACCAATAAATTTTTAAATAATATTGATTTTATAATAATTTTATCCTTTCTAATATATAATTTTGGTCCACTACAACTTTTTTTTTTTCCGACTTTGTCTGCTTTAATTTTTTATTATCTGTGACTTTGATAATTTCTATATTAGATGGAATCATATATGTAGTATAGCAATTTAAAATTATAATTACGGTATGTAATTCAATTTGGTATAATTGAATTTTCTTCATTTGTCACAATAAATTATGGACACGTGGCAGGGTTATCATATTACAGAAAACACAATTTATTCTTAACTTAAACGCTTCCAATTTTACTTTTAGATTGATGACAAAACATATATTTAATTACCTAAAATAATACCAAGAGAATCGTGAATGATTTCCCCTTTATTTTTACTCTACATTTTCTAATAAAAAAAATATTTTAGCTTGACTAATAATGGAATTTATTACTGTCAAGTAATTAAATTTAGGAAACAAATATTTAAAATCATTTAATAGTAATTAAGTTGATATTGTATTATTACTAGACTTAATTATGGGCTAGGCAACCCTAAAAGTAGAAGAGTTTGAGTAAAAATATAGGCTTGAACAAAAAATAAGGCCCTTTAAACAGGTCGAGCCTTGTGTAAATCTTTTTTAGCCTGGGTCTGGCCTAAATTTGCCTAATTTTTTTCATTGTTGTTTTGCTGCTATTTGTTGCCATTTTGATATTTTGCTGCCACTTTGCTATTATATTGCTATTATTTTGTTGTTATTGTTTGAATATTGAATAATTTTTATTTTATTATTAATTTGCTACTAGTTTAGAGTCATTTGCTTGCTAAGTTGCAACTATCTTAGTGTTATTTAAGTAAAAAACTTTTTTAGATGTATTTCTAATTTTTGGGGAAACATTTATTTTAATGTTTTAGTGTATTTGATATATATTTTTTAATTTTTTATATAAAAAAATTAATACGTGAGTCGGGTTGAGCTTGGGTTTAGCATTTTTTTATCTGGGTTGAATTAGGACAAAATTTTAAGCACATTTTTCAAGCCGGATCTAAAAAGCGAATATAAAATTTTGCATTGACATGACTTATGATCAGATTTAATCATTACTAATCAAGAAATTAATTTAATAAATATTAATAAAATATGATATAAATATTATCCGGACCGATAGTTAAATGACTTATAAATTAAAATATATTTATGCAGTTCTACAAAACAATAACAAAAAAGCATATCACAAAGGAAAATAAAATAAAATAGAAAAAGAAAAAGGATTTTTTTTTTATTTATTTTGTGATTCATGGCAAAAATGAAAACTAAGGAAAGAAATTTCAATTATTAAGGTTGAATGGAGGAAATTTTACAAACTAAATCCCTCTGCACTTTTTAAAATTTTCTGACATTTACTTTTGCAATTTAAATTTATTCATTTAGCCCTCAAATTTCCCATTCACTACAGCAAAACAGACTTTTAGCGGCGTTTTTAGTGGCGTTTAATAGAAAAACGCCGCAAAAATTATACATTAGCGGCGTTTTAAGGAAACCGCTAAAAATGAGAAATAGCGGCGTTTATTTAAAAACGCCGCTAAAAATGATATATAGCGGCGTTTATTACTAAAACGCCGCTAAAAAGTCGAACCTTTAGCGGCGCTTGCTTAAAAACGCCGCTAAAAGTCGACTTTTAGCGCGCTTGCTTAAAAACGCCGCTAAAAGTCGACCTTTAGCGCGCTTTATTAAAAACGCCGCTAAAAAGTCGACCTTTAGCGCGCTTGCTTAAAAACGCCGCTAAAAGTCGACCTTTAGCGGCGCTTTCTTGAAAACGCCGCTAAAAGTCGACCTTTAGCGGCGCTTATGCGAAAAACGCCGCTAAAAGTCGATCTTTAGCGGCGCTTTCGTTAAAACGCCGCGAAAAGTCCGACCTTTAGCGGCGCTTGCTTAAAAACGCCGCTAAAAGTCGGACCTTTTAGCGCGCGCTTTCTTAAAACGCCGCTAAATGTCCGACCTTTAGCGGCGCTTTTGGAAAAACGCCGCAAATAATTTTAAAGGTTTTTTGGCTATATATGTCTGATTGTTTTTAAATATATATATTAAATAATTTTTTATATAATTGTAAAAGAGATAACATTAATTTTAATACATTAAAATTATGATTCTAGTTTAAATTATTTAAGAGAAAAAAATTTGTTAAAAATGAAAAAAATTATTAAATAATTTCTTATATAATCGTAAAAGAGATAGTATTAATTTTAAAATATTGAATATTAATTCTCATGATTGTTTTTAACATATATAGTTTAGGGTGTAAGGATTAGGATTTACTGTTTTAATGTTTAGGGATTATAGTCCTAGGGTTTTATGGGTTAAAAGTTAGGGTTAATGGGTTTAAGGTAAATGATTAAGGGTTTGGGGTAAATATTTTAAGGGTTAGGGGGTTTGAGGTTTAGAGGGAAATTAATGGTTAATAGGTTACGGTTTTAATTAGGTTTATAGTTTATGGGTTTAGGGTTAGGGGTTTAGGGGAAATGATTAATGTGTCGTGTTTTTGAGTTTAGGGTTTATGATATAAGTGTAGAATATTAAGGTCTAGGGTTTAAGGTTTAGGGTTTAATTTAGTTCTGTGTTTAATTTTTGCCTTAGTGTTAAAGGTTTAGCATTTAGTGTGTAAGGTGTGGGTCGTAAGGTTTAGGGGTTAATGTTTATAGTTTAGGGTTTTAGTTGTTTAGAGTTTTTGATTTAAGGTTTAGTATTTATGCTTTTAGGGTTTATATGTCTATAAGGGTTTTATGATTTAAGACTTTGTGGTTTATGGTATTTTAGGGTTTAAAGTTTATAAAGGTTTATAGTTTAGGGTTTAGATTTTGGGGTTACGTGTTTAAGGTTTTATAGGTTTTAGGGGTTTAGGGTTAGGATCTGGATTTATATTTTGGGTTTCAGTTATTCTTAACAAAATCAACTCAAATAACTCGCATTTAATAATTGTCTATAAACTTAAATTTCTTTTGATTATATAATCTCGAATCTTTCATGTTAAGCTAAAAGAAAAAGAAAAATCCTTACAATTAATTAAATTAATTGCTTGTTCTTAGTTTGAGTAAAAAAGTAATGCAAATAATTTTAAGTTTTGTTTGGCATCGAAAATAAAATTATGGAAAACTCTAAGTTGATAGTTTGTAAACTTACAAACTGTCTTCAACCGTTGATTTTTAATTTTTTATAATTAAGTTTAGAAAATTATATGTAAGAGTTAAAAATTAAAAATATATTTAAGAATTAATTAAATTAGGTTTAACAGCTAAGTTTCTAGTAGAATCTATTTTTTATGTGTTATTTTAAATATTACTTAAACTTTAAAATAAATAAAAAATTTGATTAAATCTTTAACAATATATTAGTATCAAGAATATTAGTGGCGTTTTTATTAAAAACGCCGCAAAGGCTAAGAATAGCGGCGCTTTTCAAAAACGCCGCAAATAATCATTTTATTTTACCTAAAAACGGCGCCAGATTGTTAGCGTGAAGCAAAAATTGCTTAACGCTGCGTTCCCCATTTGATTTCCCGAAATCCCTAACTCCATCTCTTTGCTCCTATTCTCATCTCTGTTTCCCGAATCGAGAAATCCCTAACGCTTTCTGCGCTTTCTCTCTTCCTTTTCTTTTGCTTTGATTTCCAATCTCTTCCTTTTCACATCTCTTTGATTTCTGCGCGCTTCATTATTTAATCTATTTGAGGTAAGTTGTGAGAACGAATCTCAATTGAATTTTTTTATTTTCATTTCAATTGCCATATTTATCGTTTCAATTTCATTACAAATTTTCACTTTTATTTACAAGTTTCATAGTTTTTGGTTCTGCTTTGTAGGCTTCCTTTTCACGTTGTGAGAAACGGCTTCTGCTTGACGTTGTTATTATTATTTTTGGGTTCATAGTTTCTCCGCCGCCGCTTACTGGATATTCGGTCGTGGAGGTATTTCCTTGGTTCTTCTTTGTTAAGTTTTGCTCTTGTTATGACACTTGAGTGATTGACTGCTATTTCCTTGGTTACCCTATGTGTTTTAGTGTTTTTTCATGGTTCTTCTTCTGATTTCTTATGATTAATTGCAGCACTTAAGGGATGAACTTTCTAGAATAGATGAGAGTTGGGCAAGTGCACGCTTTGATTCACTACCTCATGTTGTCCGTATCCCGACATGTTTCACGGAGAATAGGAGGTTTAACCTGCTCGACCTTTGTCCTGCTTTTTTACCTAGATTGATAAGTATAAGTAGTTATGATGTTAACATAATAGTGGGTTCAAAGGTGTTACTCTACAAACAGATGTCTCATTGTGTCATAGTTTATGCTAAAAAGATTGATAATTCATGTTGTATAACATTTTTCTTTTATTGTCGAAATTGTTTTAAGGTGTTTCATAGGTTAATAAATTATATTATATAAAAAATTTAAAACAAGTTGATATTGATGCTGTTATGTTTGTATGAATTTTTCTTATTCCATTTCTATATATATATTAAATGCTCGGTATTCTTTGCTTTTGTTCTTTATGTTAATTTTCCTTGGTTCTTTAAACCAAAAGAGTTGGATAGAAATAGGAGACACCTCCAAAATTCTGTATAGAGAAGTAAGACACCTAAAAGGGTGCAGGTGACTGTGCGAGGAACTCTCATCTAGTCGACTTTATGTATACAAATTTTTCAGTGGAACCAAAGAATTCTTTCTCACCATAAAAAACCTCGGATGGTTTTTTTTTTTTTTTTTTTAAACTTGAAAACCATCAAATTATGGCCCAAGGTTTTGAATTATACCATTTGTTTTATTTTCCTGTGATGAGATGTACTTTTCCTCAGATTGCCATTACTTAAAAGGTAATGCGGGGGATATAATTTATGTAGCGATGAACACATCCGTACATGATTCAATTTATTATCTTAAAAGTTCTCTAAAGTCTATAACCAGTGTATCGCAAGAACAACTCTACAGTGTCCCCTGTTTGGACACTATTTGTTCTTTTGCTCTTCTCGCCGCGTTCTGCTTTACCAAGAAGATTGTAAAGTGGGTGAGCTTACTTATCAAAACCAAGACATATTAAATCTGTAGATCTAAAAATTGAAAAGGTTGAAAAGAACAGGTGTAATGGGATAAATCTTCAAAATGGCATTCTATTTAAATTTTTCTTTCTCGATAGCTTTGATGTGTCCAAACTGTCCCTCTAGCTTTGCCTAGTTTCCCTAACGTGTTCCCGCTTTAAAAGGTCTATTCTACCTCGATGGTTAATTACTTGTTCATATGTTGGCCTGCCTATTTTACAGCTACCAAAATGGAAACACACCCCAGTTTGTAAATTTTTTTAGTTCATCAGGTAAACTACAATGATTTATATTTTAGTCTCTTAACTGCAATTTGTTTTGCTTAATTGGTTTTGCATTTTACGCATTCCTGCCCAAACATGTGGGTTGTCTTTGGTCATTCTGGAAATTCAATGTCTCCATTAGAATGCTTGTAGCTTTTGTAGTTACCAAATCTTCCCTGCAGATTATGACAAAAAGTCTGGTTGCGCTACCTCAAAAATGTTACCAAAATTTTCATTTGTATGAAGAGAGATCTATATGTGTCTTCACCTATGAAATTAATGTAAATGTTTTAGTTAACATGGAACTTATTACATTTATAAAATATCAATTTTATACCCCATGTATTCACTTATTTGCTTACTAGTTTTATTATACTTTAGTCTACAATACACCAAAGCATATAAGTTATACAATTACAAAAGTAATTGAATAGACTTTTTGTTTTAATAAATTTCATATTTATTTGTAATAGGTTGTATTGAGAAAGGTACCCGTACTTTAAAAGTGAGTAGAATTGAAGAGGACTGTGATCCACTATCAATTGACTATTTCTCTTTCGGTAAAAGAATGTGAGTATTAGTTTTTAGTAAATAGCATTTTTGTAATTAATCAATAGCTTTTGTTAATTCATATGTTGTTTGTATTTCATTCTTTGCTTCCTCTTCACTCATCGCAAATCGCTTCGGATTGGATTTGCTTTGGTAAGAATTTACTGTTCGTTTAATATTAATTACTTATTACCAATTTTTTATATGGCTTTTGGTTTATTACTAATTACCAATTTTTATATTAATAATGAGTGATTTGAATATTTAATATTTCCAATGTCTTCCAAAATGGTAATAATATTTTGTTATCGGTATAATAATAATTATCATTATTTAAATATGTTTTATTATTAAAAATAGATTATTTTTTAGAAGAAGTAATTTAAAAAGTTTTTAAAATTAAAAACTTATAAATATTTTGTTATCAATATAATATAATATACATCACTATTTAAATATGTTTTAATATAGAAAATAAATTCTTTTTTTAGAAAGAAGTAAGGTAAAAACTTTTTAAATTTAACAACATCAGAACAAATTTCAATTATAAAAACATATAATAACATTTTCCAAATTACCTCAAACGAAAAACTAAAACCAATCAATTTTTTTAAAAAAACTACAATGTTTAACTTACTTGTTTAACTTACATAATTCATAACTTACATAACTTACTTGTATAGATTAAAAAAACAAGATTCAAAGTATATAGGTTTGAAACTTTGACGGGTTGCCTTATATCTCATCATTAGATATAATGGATCCTCCTAGGTGTAACAATGCCACGTATGATGAATCTTAAAGAATGCATAATTCCTTATATCTCACTGTTAGATAACAATAATGACTAAAGTAATAATAATAATAATAATAATAATAATAATAATAATGATTAAAGTAATAATAATAATAATAATAATAATAATAATAATTAAAGTAATAGTAATAATAATAATAATAATGATTAAAATAATAGTAATAATAATAATGATTAAAGTAATAATAATAATAATAATTAAAGTAATAGTAATAATAATAATAATGATTAAAGTAATAGTAATAATAATAATAATGATTAAAGTAATAATAATAATAAATAAAGTAATAGTAATAATAATAATGATTAAAGTAATAGTAACAATAATAATAATAATTAAAGTAATAGTAATAATAATAATAATAATGATTAAAATAATAGTAATAATAATAATAATGATTAAATTAATAATAATAATAATAATTAAAGTAATAGTAATAATAATAATAATGATTAAAGTAATAGTAATAATAATAATAATGATTAAAGTAATAGTAATAATAATAATAATGATTAAAGTAATAATAATAATAAATAAAGTAATAGTAATAATAATAATGATTAAAGTAATAGTAACAATAATAATAATAATGATTAAAGTAGTAATAATAATAATAATGATTAAAGTAATAGTAATAATAATAATAATGATTAAAGTAATAGTAATAATAATAATAATAATGATTAAAGTAGTAATAATAATAGTAATGATTAAAGTAATAGTAATAATAATAATAATAATGATTAAAGTAGTAATAATAGTAAAAATAATAATTAAAGTAATAGTAATAATAATAATAATGATTAAAGTAATAGTAATAATAATAATAATAATGATTAAAGTAGTAATAATAATAGTAATGATTAAAGTAATAGTAATAATAATAATAATAATGATTAAAGTAGTAATAATAGTAAAAATAATAATTAAAGTAATAGTAATAATAATAATAATAACGATTGAAGTAGTAATAATAATAATAATCGATTCTCGATTTGAAATTTTAATTTAACTTACATAATACGTAATACATACCTAACATAAAATTATTTAACTTACATAATACATAACTTACATAATAATAAGATTCAAAGTATATAGGTCGGAAACCTAACAGGTTGCCTTATATCTCACTGGAAGATATAACGGATCCTCCCGTGTGTAACAATGCCACGTATGAAGAATCTTGAATAATACATGCAATTTAAATAATACTTACAATGCCATGTATGATGAAGCTTAAATAAATCTTTGTTTTAAAAATCAAATTCTTGTCAATTAACAATTAACAATTTAGCCGTAAATTATCACAACTTTAGACTTCAACAACAACGAAATGGATAGGAGTTGGATGAAACTGTCAAGGGTAAGCAACGGCTATCGAAATGGAGTAGAAACTTTTCTGAATTTCGCATTTCAAAATGGAAGCCAAGAGAATATGATTCTTTGCCCGTGTAAGAAGTGCTGCAATGGTTTATGGCATTGTCGTGAAGTGGTCTACGAACATCTAGTTGTTGATGGCTTTGTCCGGGGGTACAAAATATGGTTTTTCCATGGAGAGTGTACACCTAGTGTTGCATCTTCATCGATGAATCAGGGGTATCATCATAGTGCTTTCAATCAGAATGTTAGAGACGATAACATGGAAAACATGTTGCGGGATGCTTTTAATATGCGTAGTGATGGTTTCGGGTCGTTTCCACCTGACTTGGGTGCAACCGATGATCATAATTTTGCTGGAAATACTTTCACCGAAGGGGGAAGAAGTGTACCAGATGAACAACCAAATGAAGAAGCGGCAAGATTCTACACGTTACTTGGTGAAATGAACGATGAACTGTATGAGGGTTCAAGATTTTCCAAACTATCATTCTGTATTCGTCTTTTTCACTTGAAATGTTTGGGGGGGTGGACCGGAAACTCGTTGACAATGCTGTTAGAGTTTCTGCAAGAAATGTTCCTTTGCAAAAATCCTCGATCTTCCAAAGATATGAAGACATTGATAAAGGATTTAGGCCTTGGCTACAACAAAATTCACGATTCTTGAAATGATCGCATGTTGTATTGGGGCGACGGATAAACCAACAATCTTTGTCATGTATGCGCCAATCCCGTTGGATTAATAGAAATACAGAGGACGGTAACGAGGATGAACACGATACACAGTCAAAGAAGCGACCATTTAAGATTTTGCGGTATTTTCCGCTAATACCAAGGCTTCAACGGCTTTTCATGTCCTCGAAGACAGTAGAATCAATGACGTGGCACCGGGATGGACGAGCAGATGATGGGTTGTTAAGGCATCCCATGAGATTCTTTAGCTTGGAAATCTTTTGACTCAAAATTTCCAAGCTTTGCAAGCGATCCTCGAGTGTGAGGCTTGGGCTAGCATCCGATGGATTTAACCTTACAAACTCATGAGCACAACGTCAATGCGATTTGGCCTGTGGTGCTTGTTCCCTACAATTTGCCTCCATGGGTTTGCATGAAACAATCTTCTTTTATCTTGTCTATGATTATACCTGGAGAGAAAGGGCCGGGGAATGATATTGACGTCTATTTGCAGCCACTTGTTGAGGAGTTAAAACAACTATGGGCTGGTGTTCAGACATACGATGCAATGAGAAAAGAGAACTTTAATTTACGTGCGGCTTTAATGTGGACTATTAACGACTTCCCGGCTTATGCTAATTTATCCGGTTGGAGTACCAGGGACGTTATGCTTGTCCGTGTTGTCTTTGCGCATGTACATGTTCGCAATGGTTATATAATGGGAAGAAGTTCTCGTACATGGGGCATCGCCGGTGGTTACCGGAAAATCATACATTTAGATTTCAGAGTGCTCAGTTTGATGGTACTCAAGAGTTCAGACCAGTTCCTCCGCACCTCTGGATCCAAATATTCTTAATGTTGAAAGATATGAATTTCATTTATGGGAAGGTGAATCAACCGGCTAACCCGCAAAGAAATAGAAGATCTAGGGATGAATCGATGATGAATCGATGAATGTGATGATCCTCATGAGGCGGACTTGTGGAAAAAAGAAGTATTCTTTTCGAGTTGCCTTATTGGAAGCATCGATTTTACGCCATAATCTTGATGTCATGCACATAGAGAAAATGTCTGCGAGAACATCATTGGGACTATTTTGAATGTCGATGGAAAATCGAAAGATAATCTTCAGAGTCGACTTGATTTAGTCCACATGGGAATTCGGCGTGAGCTTCATCCCCGAGAACTTCCGAATATGAAATATCGGTTTGCCGCTTTGCTATTTTTTCAATGTCAAAGACGGAGAAAGAAGTGTTCTGTGCGGTGTTGAAGGATATAAAGGTCCCGGATGCGTATGCATCAAATATTTCGCGATGTGTGAGTCTTAAGGATCAAGACTATATGGCTTAAAATCGCATGACTATCACATCTTGATGCAAGACTTCTTGCCGCTTGCTATGCGGTGTTGTATGTCGAAAAAGGTGACGGCTCCTATAATTGAACCACAAATATAATGAAAGGTATTTGTGGTAAAGTTTTAAATGTTCAAGAACTTGAGAGACTACAAGATCGAGTCGCATTGACTTTATGCAATCTGGAGAAGATCTTCCCGCCTTCCTTCTTCACTATTATGGTGCACTTGTTAATTCATCTCCCGCGTGAATCACTACACCAAAACAGACTTTTAGCGGCGTTTTTTTGGGCCTTTAGCGGCGTTTTTAAGCGCCACTAATAGTACTCGCGGCGCTTTTAAAGCGCCGCAAAAACGCCGCTCTGAAACCGCCGCAAAAAATTAGTGGCGTTTTGCGAAAACGCCGCTATAGGTAGGGGCTTTTAGCGCTTTCTTTCTAAAAACGCCGCTATAGGTAGGGTCTTTTAGCGGCGTTTTTAGAAAAACGCCGCTATAGGTATGGGCTTTTAGCGGCGTTTTTAAAAAACGCCGCTATAGGTATGGGCTTTTAGCGGCGTTTAGAAAAAGCGCCGCTATAGGTATGGCCTTTTAGCGGCGTTTTTAAAAACGCCGCTAAAGGTATGGGCTTTTAGCGGCGTTTTTAGAAAACGCCGCTATAGGTAAGGGCTTTTAGCGGCGCTTTTTAGAAAAACGCCGCTATAGGTAAGGGCTTTTAGCGGCGCTTTTTAGAAAAACGCCGCTATAGGTATGGGCTTTTAGCGGCGCTTTTTAGAAAAACGCCGCTAGAGGTAGGGGCTTTTAGCGGCGCTTTTTAGAAAAACGCCGCTATAGGTAGGGGCTTTTAGCGGCGCTTTTTAAAAAAACGCCGCTATAGGTAGGGGCTTTTAGCGGCGCTTTTTAAAAAAACGCCGCTAAAGGTGGGGGATTTTAGCGGCGCTTTTCAGAAAAACGCCGCAACAGGTAGGGGCTTTTAGCGGCGCTTTTTAAAAAAACGCCACTAATTTGCACAGATTTGCTGTGTACTTTTTTCCCAATATCCTACCCTCCCTGCAGTAAAAACCAGCCAATAACAGCAACAATTGCATATAATTCCAACCCAATGCAGCAAATAAAACATTTAAATATCACTAAAAGCATTAAATCTAAACAAATACTTCAAATTTAATAAAAGATGATATTGATTAAAAAGTGAATCATAATTCAAAAAATTCTTAGAATAATGTTTAACTGTAACAATGTTAAAAAAAAAATCTTACAATAAGAAAAGAAATGTCTAAGATGGCGCCCTCTGCGTTTCTTTGCTTGAACATATTCATCATAACTCGCAAATGTGTAGGTGGAGTTCTTCATACTTTCTCGCTCTCTTCCTGCCTCCCGCTGCCGCTCTCCGCTCTAAGTTGAGCAACATGCTCGCCTCTCTCCGCTTTCTTTGCCTCGCTCTAAGCTGAGAAATTTGCTCAGCTGTGCTCGCTTCCATCAGGGATATCTGTTCTTTCAGTCTCTGAACTTCAGCACGAGATTGACTCCCGGAAGGCATGTATTGCCGGGAGCCGGATCCAAAATATTGTGTCGGAGTAACACCTGATCCTTGACATCGAACCCGACCATACCTTGTAAGACCCAAAACATTAGTGATAATTCTGTTATAAATATACTCAAGATTAACAAAACTATCAATCGAAGCAGTCGTACCTTTCGGGACCCAAAACATCAGTAATAATTCTGTTATCAATCTCGTCGAGATTAACAGAACTGTCAGACGAAGCAACCGCTTCATACTCCGCCTTCTTCTCCTTTAGTTTATCCTAATAAATCAATAAAAGAGTTAGAAAAGAAATATATAATAAAAATGAATGGAACATAAGTTAAAATTAGAAATTTAAAACTACAAACGATGAATTAAACCATTATAATTAAGCATTATAAATATTTATAAAAATAAAGCATATATTAAATAAATATACCAAAATTTCTGCGACCTTTCTGGATGTCATCGGAGATCCATCCTTCTTCCTATAGCGTAATGTCAAAAGTTGAAGCCGTCCAACTTTTTGACTGACTAAACTTCCTACATTATAGCGAGAAAAATATAAGTTAATAGTATAAATCATTAATATTTGAAAGAAGTAATAAATTATAATACCTCACCCTCAACCACACGAGCAAAACTTCTCGAACTCGCCGTGCGCGTGAAATGTTGTTTCGTCACGCTTGTTCCAACTCGCTCACGGTCCTACATAATGGGATTTGAATTAATTATATAGTAAATACGATAAAACCGAAAAATTTCTAAGACTTTGAAAGTACGCAATACCTCTCCTTTCTTTGAATTCCGAATCGACTTGATCTTCCCATTGGTACCTCAACATTCCGTGGGACATTTCGCAGATTTTTCGTCGAGGTGATGTCTTTTTAAAATATTGTTTTTTTAGGGTGCTTTTATTATCTCTCCATTTTTGCCCAACGTCTTCTTAATATAATCATCGGAGACCTCTAAATCAAATCTACCCTGAATTTTTTTAAAAAGTTAATATAAATGAATGTTAAATGAAAGTATTATAAATTACATTCACCTTCTATTAACTTAATATTTTCGAGAGCCTGATTTTTGTTGGCATCAGGCATGTGATGCCATGATTCATAGTTAATGGGCAACATATTCGAATTTCGTGCTATAATGCCCAAATAGCCTGCCAACAATCGAGCTTCAGATCCGATAGGCTGGCCATGATCGTTTCTCCTTACTATAACACTGGGTAGGCTCCAAGTCATATAAATCTGTAAGCAACGTACGTCCCCGAGCTCTGCGCGTCCCACCACCCTCAGCTGAAAAATGATATATTATTATATTAAAATTGAAAAATGAATCAATAATAAAATTCAACATGCATGTAAAATAAACTTAACATTACTTTGGAATTCTCCATGCTCGTCATCTATGTCCGGCAGAGTAGAAGATCCAACAACTGTATCCTGCCCACTATTTACGTCTGCTGAATTTTCAGTATAATTGCTAATATTTAAACCTCGTAATCGTCTTCTAGGCATTTTCTCTGCAAAACACATAAAAGAGTTCAAAATTTTAGTAACAAATAACAACAATAATAGGACATTTAAAATAGTTAAATTATATAACATGACCAACATGAAAATTATAATATTACATATAGAAAATAAATCATTAAATCTTACTACATCATATTTCGTAAATATCTTCGTCCACATCCTGACGAACCCATTGAAATTGTTGACTAGTACTAGGGATATTTTCAGTTAAGTCTTGTTCGGAAAAGGCAAAGTTTCGATCTTTCGACTATGTCATCTCTACTTCCACTGCCAATGTCGAACAAGTCTCTGGGGTGTTTCAAGTACAACGTACCAACCCTCATCGCTTGGATCTTCTGAGTAAAAACTTGTTTAACTTGAGAAGAAAACACATACGGCTCGTCCATCACTTGTTCTCCTGTGAATCAATCGAGAGAAATTCACCATTGTAAAGCCATATTGATCGTTTTTAATTCCGCGAGCGTATTCACATCAGCCCAATCACCTCGAAATAAGACAACTTTGCATTTGCCATAATAATCCAACTCAATGATGTCGATTAATAAGTCCGTAATACTCCGATTCCCCTCGACCGGATTCATGTCCCTAGCACTAGCATAACTTGTAATCGAAGAATTAACAACAATTCCGCAATTTTGGGTTCTTCTCAATCTCTCGCGATACCTTGTATGAAATCAGATCCGTTGATGAGAAAGCCATTATATCTTTTAACTATTCTGTTTGGACCTTGTGAAAGCCATTTAACGTCGCCATTTACTTCATTCCGGCTCATAACCTATTGATGGAAAGTAAATCGAGAAATTATGAATGTTATGAGAGAACATTATGACTTGTCAATGAAAACTTAAATTACATACCATTTGGCTTAACCATTCATGGAATGTTTCTGTGAACAACTTATTAATTTCTCGTCGATTTAATCTTCGGGATCGTGAACGAGCTCTTAATATTTGTTTGTACTCACTGTACCGGTAAAAAAGGTTTTACCTTGTTAGAAGACAAATAAATTATAATTGATGAGTATTTATCAAATTCTAGAACTTACGTCAGAAATGGTTCCATTGAATCGTGATGAAAAAGAATGTATCGATGTGCTTGGACCCACGATCTATCGTCTAATTCTACAATTTCGACTTTGCCGATCGGTTCTCCGAAACTTTGAAATAAATAAGTGTCGACCGAATTATGATCTGTGAGCCCAGCATTTCTACTTGGTCTGTTCATTCTTGTTTCAACATCTTCCAAATACCTCGAACAGAAAGTCATACATTCCTCTGCCAAGTAGCCCTCGGCAATTGATCCTTCCGGATAACGCTTATTGCGGCAGTATGACTTCAATTTGGAAAGGAACCTAAACACGGTATACAACATTAACAAAAGTTGCAACTAAAGGCATTGAGTGAATGAAGGAATCATTGCAAATAAATTAAGACCTTTCAATGGGATACATCCATCGATAGAAAACGGGTCCACCAAGAAGTGCTTCACGCGGGAGATGAATTAACAAGTGCACCATAATAGTGAAGAAGGAAGGCGGGAAGATCTTCTCCAGATTGCATAAAGTCAATGCGACTCGATCTTGTAGTCTCTCAAGTTCTTGAACATTTAAAACTTTACCACAAATACCTTTCATTATATTTGTGATTCAATTATAGGAGCCGTCACCTTTTTCGACATACAACACCGCATAGCAACTGGCAGTAAGTCTTGCATCAAGATGTGATAGTCATGCGATTTTAAGCCATATAGTCTTCGATCCTTAAGACTCACACATCGCGAAATATTTGATGCATACGCATCCGGGACCTTTATATCCTTCAACACCGTACAGAACACTTCTTTCTCCGTCTTTGACATTGAAAAAATAGCAGGCGGCAACCGATATTTCATATTCGGAAGTTCTCGGGGATGAAGCTCACGCCGAATTCCATGTGTGGACTAAATCAAGTCGACTCAAGAAGATTATCTTTCGATTTTCCATCGACATTCAAAATAGTCCCAATGATGTTCTCGCAGACATTTTTCTCTATGTGCATGACATCAAGATTATGGCGTAAAATCTGATGCTTCCAATAAGGCAACTCGAAAAGAATACTTCTTTTTTTCCACAAGTCCGCCTCATGAGGATCATCCTGTTCATCAGATTCATCATCAGATTCATCCCTAGATCTTCTATTTCTTTGCGGGTTAGCCGGTTGATTCACCTTCCCATAAATGAAATTCATATCTTTCAACATTAAGAATATTTCGGATCCAGAGGTCTGCGGAGGAACTGGTCTGAACTCTTGAGTACCATCAAACTGAGCACTCTGAAATCTAAATGTATGATTTTCCGGTAACCACCGGCGATGCCCCATGTACGAGAACTTCTTCCCATTATATAACCATTGCGAACATGTCTGTGCAGCACAACACGGACAAGCATAACGTCCCCTGGTACTCCAACCAGATAAATTAGCATAAGCCGGGAAGTCGTTAATAGTCCACATTAAAGCCGCACGTAAATTAAAGTTCTCTTTTCTCATTGCATCGTATGTCTGAACACCAGCCCATAGTTGTTTTAACTCCTCAACAAGTGGCTGCAAATAGACGTCAATATCATTCCCCGGCCCTTTCTCTCCAGGTATAATCATAGACAAGATAAAAGAAGATTGTTTCATGCAAACCCATGGAGGCAAATTGTAGGAACAAGCACCACAAGGCCAAGTAATCAGACGTTGTGCTCATGAGTTTGTAAGGGTTAAATCCATCGGATGCTAGCCCAAGCCTCACACTCGAGGATCGCTTGCAAAGCTTGGAAATTTTGAGTCAAAAGATTTCCAAGCTAAAGAATCTGCGGGATGCCTTAACAACCCATCATCTGTTCGTCCATCCCGGTGCCACGTCATTGATTCACGGTGTCTTGAGGACATGAAAAGCCGTTGAAGCCTTGGTATTAGCGGAAAATACCGCAAAATCTTAAATGGCTGCTTCTTTGACTGTGTATCGTGTTCATCCTCGTTACCGCCCCTCTCGTATTTCTATTAATCCAACGGGATTGGCCGCATACATGACAAAGATCGTTGGTTTATCCGGTCGCCCCAATACAACATGCAGTCATTTCGGCAACTGTGAATTTTGTTGTAGCCAAGGCCTAAATCCTTTATCAATGTCTTCATATCTTTGGAAGATCGAGGGATTTTTGCAAAAGGGAACATTTCTTGCAGAAACTCTAACAGCATTGTCAACGAGTTTCCGGTCCACCCCCCCAAACATTTCAAGTGAAAAAGACGAATACAGAATGATAGTTTGGAAAATCTTGAACCCTCATACAGTTCATCGTTCATTTCACCAAGTAACGTGTAGAATCTTGCCGCTTCTTCATTTGGTTGTTCATCTGGTACACTTCTTCCCCCTTCTCTGAAAGTATTTCCAAAGAAAATTATGATCATCGGTTGCACCCAAGTCAGGTGGAAACGACCCGAAACCATCACTACGCATATTAAAAGCATCCCGCAACATGTTTTCCATGTTATCGTCTCTAACATTCTGATTGAAAGCACTATGATGATACCCCTGATTCATCGATGAAGATGCAACACTAGGTGTACACTCTCCATGGAAAAACCATATTTTGTACCCCCGGACAAAGCCATCAACAACTAGATGTTCGTAGACCACTTCACGACAATGCCATAAACCATTGCAGCACTTCTTACACGGGCAAAGAATCATATTCTCTTGGCTTCCATTTTGAAATGCGAAATTCAGAAAAGTTTCTACTCCATTTCGATAGCCGTTGCTTACCCTTGACAGTTTCATCCAACTCCTATCCATTTCGTTGTTGTTGAAGTCTAAAGTTGACAGTAATTTACACGGCTAAATTGTTAATTGTTAATTGACAAGAATTTGATTTTTAAAACAAAGATTTATTTAAGCTTCATCATACATGGCATTGTAAGTATTATTTAAATTGCATGTATTATTCAAGATTCTTCATACGTGGCATTGTTACACCTGGGGAGGATCCGTTATATCTTCCAGTGAGATATAAGGCAACCCGTTAGGTTTCCAGCCTATATACTTTGAATCTTATTATTATGTAAGTTATGTATTATGTAAGTTAAATAATTTTATGTTAGGTATGTATTACGTATTATGTAAGTTAAATTAAAATTTCAAATCGAGAATCAAGATTATTATTATTACTACTTCAATCGTTATTATTATTATTATTACTATTACTTTAATTATTATTTTTACTATTATTACTACTTTAATCATTATTATTATTATTATTACTATTACTTTAATCATTACTATTATTATTACTACTTTAATCATTATTATTATTATTATTACTATTACTTTAATCATTATTATTATTATTACTATTACTTTAATTATTATTTTTACTATTATTACTACTTTAATCATTATTATTATTATTATTACTATTACTTTAATCATTACTATTATTATTACTACTTTAATCATTATTATTATTATTATTACTATTACTTTAATCATTATTATTATTATTACTATTACTTTAATCATTATTATTATTATTACTACTTTAATCATTATTATTATTATTGTTACTATTACTTTAATCATTATTATTATTACTATTACTTTATTTATTATTATTATTACTTTAATCATTATTATTATTATTACTATTACTTTAATCATTATTATTATTATTACTATTACTTTAATCATTATTATTATTATTACTATTACTTTAATTATTATTATTATTATTAATTTAATCATTATTATTATTATTACTATTATTTTAATCATTATTATTATTATTATTACTATTACTTTAATTATTATTATTATTGTTACTATTACTTTAATCATTATTATTATTACTATTACTTTATTTATTATTATTATTACTTTAATCATTATTATTATTATTACTATTACTTTAATCATTATTATTATTATTACTATTACTTTAATTATTATTATTATTATTACTTTAATCATTATTATTATTACTATTATTTTAATCATTATTATTATTATTATTACTATTACTTTAATTATTATTATTATTATTATTATTATTATTATTATTACTTTAATCATTATTATTATTATTATTATTATTATTATTATTATTACTTTAGTCATTATTGTTATCTAACAGTGAGATATAAGGAATTATGCATTCTTTAAGATTCATCATACGTGGCATTGTTACACCTAGGGAGGATCCATTATATCTAACAGTGAGATATAAGGCAACCCGTCAGGTTTCCAGCCTATATACTTTGAATCTTGTTTTTTTTAATCTATACAAGTAAGTTATGTAAGTTATGAATTATGTAAGTTAAACAAGTAAGTTAAACATTGTAGTTTTTTTTAAAAAAATTGATTGGTTTTAGTTTTTCGTTTGAGGTAGGCTGGAAAATGTTATTATATGTTTTTTATAATTGAAATTTGTTCTGATGTTGTTAAATTTAAAAAGTTTTTACCTTACTTCTTTCTAAAAAAAGAATTTATTTTCTATATTAAAACATATTTAAATAGTGATGTATATTATATTATATTGATAACAAAATATTTATAAGTTTTTAATTTTAAAAACTTTTTAAATTACTTCTTCTAAAAAATAATCTATTTTTAATAATAAAACATATTTAAATAATGATAATTATTATTATACCGATAACAAAATATTATTACCATTTTGGAAGACATTGGAAATATTAAATATTCAAATCACTCATTATTAATATAAAAAATTGGTAATTAGTAATAAACCAAAAAGCCATATAAAAAATTGGTAATAAGTAATTAATATTAAACGAACCGTAAATTCTTACCAGCAAATCCAATCCGACAGTTGCAGTAGCAGTAGGAAGCAGTAACTGAAATACAAACAACATATGAATTAACAAAAGCTATTGATTAATTACAAAAATGCTATTTACTAAAAACTAATACTCACATTCTTTTACCGAAAGAGAAATAGTCAATTCAGTAGTGGATCACAGTCCTCTTCAATTCTACTCACTTTTAAAGTACGGGTACCTTTCTCAATACAACCTATTACAAATAAATATGAAATTTATTAAAACAAAAAGTCTATTCAATTACTTTGCACTGTATAACTTATATGCTTTGGTGTATTGTAGACTAAAGTATAATAAAACTAGTAAGCAAATAAGTGAATACATGGGGTATAAAATTGATATTTTATAAATGTAATAAGTTCCATGTTAACTAAAACATTTACATTAATTTCATAGGTGAAGACACATATAGATCTCTCTTCATACAAATGAAAATTTTGGTAACATTTTTGAGGTAGCGCAACCAGCTTTTTTGTCATAACTGCAGGGGAAGATTTGGTAACTACAAAAGCTACAAGCATTCTAATGGAGACATTGAATTTCCAGAATGACCAAAGACAACCCACATGTTTGGGCAGGAATGCGTAAAATGCAAAACCAATTAAGCAAAACAAATTGCAGTTAAGAGACTAAAATATAAATCATTGTAGTTTACTCTGATGAACTAAAAAATTTACAAACTCGGGTGTGTTTCCATTTTGGTAGTCAGAAAATAGGCAAAGCAACATATGAACAAGTAATTAACCATCGAGGGTAGAATAGACCTTTTAAAGCGGGAACACGTTAGGGAAACTAGGCAAAGCTAGAGGACAGTTTGGACACATCAAAGCTATCGAAAAGAAAAATTTAAATAGAATGCCATTTTGAAGATTTATCCCATTACACCTGTTCTTTTCAACCTTTTCAATTTTTAGATCTACAGCTTTAATATGTCTTGGTTTTGATAAATGAAGCTCACCCACTTTACAATCTTCTTGGTAAAGCAGAACGCTTGCAGAAGAGCAAAAGAACAAATAGTGTCCAAACAGGGACCTGTAGAGTTGTTCTTACTGATACCTGGTTATAGACTTTAGAGAACTTTTAAGATAATAAATTGAATCATGTACGGATGTGTTCATCGCTACATAAATTATATCCCCCGCATTACCTTTTAAGTAATGGCAATCTGAGGAAAAGTACATCTCATCACAGGAAAATAAAACAAATGGTATAATTCAAAACCTTGGGCCATAATTTGATGGTTTTCAAGTTTAAAAAAAAAAAAAAACCATCTGAGGTTTTTCGCAGCTGAGAAAGAATTCTTTGGTTCCACCTGAAGCTGTATACATAAAGTCAGCTAGATGAGAGTTCCTCGCACAATTCTGTACCCTTTTAGGTGTCTTACTTCTCTATACAGAATTTTGGAGGTGTCTCCTATTTCTATCCAACTCTTTTGGTTTAAAGAACCAAGGAAAATTAACATAAAGAACAAAAGCAAAGAATACCGAGCATTTAATATATATATAGAAATGGAATAAGAAAAATTCATACAAACATAACAGCATCAATATCAACTTGTTTTAAATTTTTTATATAATATAATTTATTAACCTATGAAACACCTTAAAACAATTCTGACAATAAAAGAAAAATGTTATACAACATGAATTATCAATCTTTTTTAGCATAAACTATGACACAATGAGACATCTGTTTGTAGAGTAACACCTTTGAACCCACTATTATGTTAACATCATAACTACTTATACTTATCAATCTAGGTAAAAATGCAGGACCAAAGGTCGAACAGGTTAAACCTCCTATTCTCCGTAAAACATGTCAGGATACGGACAACATGAGGTAGTGAATCAAAACGTGCACTTGCCCAACTCTCATCTATTCTAGAAAGTTCATCCCTTAAGTGCTGCAATTAATCATAAGAAATCAGAAGAAGAACCATGAAAAAAACACTAAAACACATAGGGTAACCAAGGAAATAGCAGTCAATCACTCAAGTGTCATAACAAGAGCAAAACTTAACAAAGAAGAACCAAGGAAATACCTCCACGACCGAATATCCAGCGGCGACGGAGAAACTATGAACCCAAAATAATAATAACAACGCCAAACAGGAAGCCGTTTCTCACAACGTGAAAAAGGAAGCCCTGAAACAGGAACCAAAAACTATGAAACTTGTAAATAAAAGTGAAAATTTGTAATGAAATTGAAACAGTAAATATGGCACTGAAATGAAAATAAAAAAAAAATTCAATTGAGATTCGTTCTCACAACTTACCTCAAATAGATTAAATAACAGAAGCCGCAGAAATCAAAGAGATGTGAAAAAGGAAGAGATTGGAAATCAAAGCAAAAGAAAAGGAAGAGAAGGCGCAGAAAGCGTTAGGGATTTCTCGATTTCGGGAAACAGAGATGAGAATAGGAGCAAAGAGATGGAGTTAGGGATTTCGGGAAATCAAATGGGGGAACAGAAAGCGTTAAGCAATTTTTGCTTCACGCTAACAATACGGCGCCGTTTTTAGGTAAAATAAAATGATTATTTGCGGCGTTTTTTGAAAAGCGCCGCTATTCTTACCTTTTGCGGCGTTTTTAATAAAAACGCCACTAATATTCTTGATACTAATATATTGTTAAAGATTTAATCAAATTTTTTATTTATTTTAAAGTTTAAGTAATATTTAAAATAACACATAAAAAATAGATTCTACTAGAAACTTAGCTGTTAAACCTAATTTAATTAATTCTTAAATATATTTTTAATTTTTAACTCTTACATATAATTTTCTAAACTTAATTATAAAAATTAAAAAATCAACGGTTGAAGACAGTTTGTAAGTTTACAAACTATCAACTTAGAGTTTTCCATAATTTTATTTTCGATGCCAAACAAAACTTAAAATTATTTGCATTACTTTTTTACTCAAACTAAGAACAAGCAATTAATTTAATTAATTGTAAGGATTTTCTTTTTCTTTTAGCTTAACATGAAAGATTCGAGATTATATAATCAAAAGAAATTTAAGTTTATAGACAATTATTAAATGCGAGTTATTTGAGTTGATTTTGTTAAGAATAATCAAACCCAAAATATAAATCCAGATCCTAACCCTAAACCCCTAAAACCTATAAAACCTTAAACACGTAACCCCAAAATCTAAACCCTAAACTATAAACCTTTATAAACTTTAAACCCTAAAATACCATAAACCACAAAGTCTTAAATCATAAAACCCTTATAGACATATAAACCCTAAAAGCATAAATACTAAACCTTAAATCAAAAACTCTAAACAACTAAAACCCTAAACTATAAACATTAACCCCTAAACCTTACGACCCACACCTTACACACTAAATGCTAAACCTTTAACACTAAGGCAAAAATTAAACACAGAACGAAATTAAACCCTAAACCTTAAACCCTAGACCTTAATATTCTACACTTATATCATAAACCCTAAACTCAAAAACTCCGACACATTAATCATTTCCCCTAAACCCCTAACCCTAAACCCATAAACTATAAACCTAATTAAAACCGTAACCTATTAACCATTAATTTCCTCTAAACCTCAAACCCCTAACCCTTAAAATATTTACCCCAAACCCTTAATCATTTACCTTAAACCCATTAACCCTAACTTTTAACCCATAAAACCCTAGGACTATAATCCCTAAACATTAAAACAAGAAATCCTAATCCTTACACCCTAAACTATATATGTTAAAAACAATCATGAGAATTAATATTCAATATTTTAAAATTAATACTATCTCTTTTACGATTATATAAGAAATTATTTAATAATTTTTTCATTTTTAACAAATTTTTTCTCTTAAATAATTTAAACTAGAATCATAATTTTAATGTATTAAAATTAATGTTATCTCTTTACAATTATATAAAAATTATTTAATATATATATTTAAAAACAATCGACATATATAGCCAAAAACCTTTAAAATTATTTGCGGCGTTTTTCCAAAAGCGCCGCTAAAGGTCGGACATTTAGCGGCGTTTTTAATAGCGCCGCTAAAAAGGTCGACTTTTAGCGGCGTTTTTAAGCAAGCGCCGCTAAAGGTCGGACTTTTCGCGCGCTTTAACGAAAAGCGCCGCTAAAGATCGACTTTTAGCGGCGTTTTTCATAGCGCCGCTAAAGGTTCGACTTTAGCGGCGTTTTCAAGCGCCGCGCCGCTAAAGGTCCGACTTTTAGCGGCGTTTTTAAGCAAGCGCCGCTAAAGGTTCGACTTTTAGCGGCGTTTTTAATAAAGCGCCGCTAAAGTCGACTTTTAGCGGCGTTTTTAACAAGCGCCGCTAAAGTCGACTTTTAGCGGCGCGCTTAAGCAAGCGCCGCTAAAAGGTTCGACTTTTAGCGGCGTTTTAGTAATAAACGCCGCTATATATCATTTTTAGCGGCGTTTTTAAATAAACGCCGCTATTTCTCATTTTTAGCGGCGGTTCCTTAAAACGCCGCTAATGTATAATTTTTGCGGCGTTTTTCTATTAAACGCCACTAAAAACGCCGCTAAAAGTCTGTTTTGCTGTAGTGAATTTAGCTTATAAAATATTTATAAATTTAACAACTTTAAACATTTAACTACATTCGTTTTCATTTTAATGCACTTTATTTTCATAAATTACATTGAGTTTTAAATACAAAAAATTATATATATACAATCAATTTATGTATCACATGGGAATACAACCTAATTAAAAAATATATATTTCACTTGAATAAGACCTTTTTTTTTTTTTCAAAATGGAGCATATGTAAGTCTAATTTGCATGCTTTGCTTATAGATGTATTAAAAATAAATAAATTTTATAACAACGGCAATTTAATAAAATGTATTTTTAAATAATTATATATTCCGTTAACTAAACAACTAAATTTTACATTTCAATTAAATTAACCAAGTAAAATAACCTAACATACCTCATAATTTAGTAAGTAATTTTACATTTCAGTAATATATTATAAAAAATAATCTTATATGCCGTAAACTAAATGTCGTACCCAGTAATTTGAAACAAAAGGTTTTTGTTTTTTCTTTAAAAGATTAAATCACTATTTGGAACCTGAATTTGACAACTTTTCTCACGTTGAGGTTTGAGCTATTTTTTTTGGTCCATATTAGGTCCTAAACTTGACAATTGTTACTATATTGCGACTTAGACTTGACAACTTTTAACACATTAAGGCCTGAAATTTATTTTGGTCCAAATGAGGCCTTGAACTTGGCAATTGTTCCCACTAGAGGTGTGCATGGGCTGGGCTGGGTTCAACTAAAAATTTAGGCCCATTTGCTAGGCTCGACTCAAAAAATGGGCCTAAAATTTTGCTCAAGCCCGACTTGGATAAAAATGCTAAAACCTGGGCCTGACCTGGCCCGCCCATATTAATTTTTATATAATTTTAAAATATATATAATACATCAAAAATACTAAAAACATCAAAATAAATATTTCCCTACAAATTGAAAATAAATTTTAAAAATATGTATACTTAAATAACACTAAGATAAATGCAACTTAACAAGCAAATGTCTCTAAAATAATAACAAAATTAACAAATGTCTTTAAAATAATAACAAAATTAACAATAAAATAAGTTTTATATAATATCCAAACAATAACAACAAAATAGTAGCAACATAATAGTAAAATGGTAGCAAAATAGGGAGAAAATAACAAGAAAATAATATTTTAAAAAAAAGTAGTTTTTTTGTCTTTTAGTGAATTCGGGCCGGGCCGGGGCCCTGACCAAAAATGCCTTACACAAGGCCCAACCCATTTTTTAAACGGGCTTTATTTTTTTGTCTAAGCCCATTTTTCGGGCTTATATTTTTGCCCAAATCTTCCCACATTTTGGGCTGGGTTGGGTGGCCCAACCCATGAGCAAGTCTAATTCCCACGTTGGGGCATGAATTTGACAATTGTTCTCATGTTGGGACATGAATTTGACAATTGTTCTCATATTAAGGCTTAAACTTTAAGGTTTTCAAGAACTAACTTGAATAAAGAAAAATTGAACTCCCAATATGGAAATATTTACCAAATTCAGAGTCTAATTAAAACCAGAAAAATTGTAACTCTAATATAAGAACAATAATCAAGTTCCGAAACTAACTTAAATAAAAAAAAAGTCAATATAAAAAAAAATTGTGAAGTTGAAGTTAAGCTTTCTTTAAAACAAAATACTTAATATTGTAGCATTTATTAGACTGTACAAATCACGTCTTATCCATCTTTTATTTAATTAGTTGGTCTCTTAAATCACGTCTTCTTTGTTTTTCTTTGTTCTTTTTTGTTGTTTCTTGACGTCTTGTCTCTTTTCAGTGGTGGGGTCTTTCGATCTTTGAATAAGCACTGACCAGTATGGAGAGTGCTTTGGCCAGTCTACAGTTGGCTGATGATGAGGAGATTGCGATACAAGAGTTTGACTCAACGGCAGATCAGTCCTTCCATCTCTGTTTGGTGGGTCGTTGCCTGACAGAAAGCGTAGTCCATTTTCCTTCATTGCGCAACACCTTGGCCGACCTCTGGCATCCCATAAAGGGAATTTGTATAACTGATTTGGGCGATAAACGCTATCTTTTTAAATTCTTTCATGAAGTTGATTTACAGAGAGTTATTGGGGGGGCTCCCTGGTTTTTTAATAATCACTTATTATTGTTTCATAGACTACAAGATGGGGAATATCCCTCAACAGTTTCGTTAAATTTTTCTGCTTTTTGGGTTCAAGTTCATGATCTTCCTCCAGGCTTGATGTCGGAATATATGGCTAAACAGCTGGGTGGTTTCATTGGTCAATTCCTTGAATATGACTCGTCCTTTTCATCAATGGGCTCAAAAACTTCATGCGTATTCGGGTTTGTCTTGATGTGTTGCTCCCGCTAAAAAGGAAAAAAAAATACTCCTCCCTTCTAATCAAATTGTTTATGCCAGATTCTGTTATGAGAAACTCAGTTTATTTTGTTTCATTTGTGGAAAACTTGGGCATGGTGAGAGTTTTTGTCCTATACGGACGATGGTAGATCCTACTTGCATAAAATACGGATGGGATATTTCCCTTAGGGCGGAAAGCCGTCGCCGGAATTCACAGACCAGCAAGTGGCTTCGTGAAGCTGATGGGTCAGCATGCAGCACTCAGATTTTGGCAGGTAATCAACAAGGAGAAGAATCAGGAGGAAATGGAGATCCTATGAATAATAAGGGGAGTGATTTGGGCTTGTCCAAATTTATTCCTAATTCTGCTCAATTACAGATCAATCAACTGTCTTTGATTAAGGCAAATAATCTCTGGCATAATAAAGAACTGTGTGCATCCTTTGAGGCCGGTGATGTTATTGGGCCTATGGTGGTGGGCTTGGAGGATGAGAATGATCCAATTCATCCAAGTGATGGAAAGAAACGGCAGCGTGTAGTGACTTCCAGTGGCAATGGTCTTATCACTACTTTGGACAATGATGTTGATGTCTTAGCGGCTAGCTCTGCAGGGCAGAGCAGCCGAATGCAATGAAACTCATTAGCTGGAACGTCCGTGGTTTGGGGAGGTCACGGACTGTCAAAAGGCTCAAAAACAAATTGCGAGCCATCAATCCCCAAATTTTATTTCTCATTGAAACAAAACTTAAGGTGAAAGAGATGGAATCAGTTAGAAGGAAGTTGGGTTTTCTTTGTGGAATAGATGTTGCTGCGGTTGGGTCTAAAGGTGGCTTGTCTCTGGGTTGGAATGGTAATTTATTAATTTCACTCAGAAGCTTTTCCTCGTTTCATATTGATGCTGATGTCAATGATTGTGATAACAGAGTCAAGTGGAGATTTACAGGTTTTTATGGCAACCCTATTGAGCGTCTACGATCGTTTTCGTGGGATCTACTCCGTCACCTACATAGTGCAAATTGTGGCCCTTGGCTTGTACTAGGTGATTTTAATGAAATCATTAGCTCATATGAGAAAAAAGGAGGTCGGCTTAGAGCGGAGAATCAAATGTCAAGGTTTAGGGAAGCTCTGAATGATTGTGGTTTAATTGATTTGGGGTATAGTAGCAGATGGTATACGTGGGAAAGAGGAAGGCTTCAAGACACCAATATACGTGAAAGATTAGACAGGGGGTGGCGAATGGTGAATGGTTGGATCTTTTCCGTACTTATTCAGTTCAACACTTGAATCACTCGATTTCAGATCACTGTCCGATTCTTGTTGATACGTTGGATAAGATTCATAATAGAGAAAATTGTCGAGGCCATCGATTTCTTTTTGAAGCAAGCTGGTGTTTAGACCAATCTTTCGATGAGGTTGTCAAACAAGCATGGGCAGATTGTAATAGTAATGTGGTTGATAATTTAGCCAAAGCGGGTCAATTCTTCAGAATATGGAGTCGATCACGTTACCGAGATCAAAAAAGACAAAGGACGAGGATGGCGAATCGTTTATCGTATCTCTATGAGCAGGATCCTACGGATAAAAATTTAGAAGAAATTATGGAATTACAGCTTGATCTTAACTTGGAGGCTGATAAGGAGGAAATTTTTTGGGAGCAACGAGCAAAGGTTAATTGGTTGAAACATGGTGACAAGAATACTAGTTTCTTTCATCGCTCAGCTATTTCTCGTCACAAACGAAACCGAATTGGGGGCATTGAAGATATGGATGGAAGATGGGTTACAAATCTGGATGAGATGTTGAAGATTGCTGTGAATTATTTCGGTGAGCTTTTTACAGCTTCAAATTCTACAGGTGTGTATCGCTTGTTGGACCTTGTTGAGAAAAGAATTTCCTCAGATATGAATAACGATTTGATCAGACCTTTTTCGGAAGAATAAATTTGGCAAGCTGTTAAATCAATGGCTCCGTTAAAGGCTCCGGGTATTGATGGGTTTCCAGCCTTATTCTTCTAGAAATATTGGAATATTGTTGGGAGAGATATCTCTCAGTACTGTTTGGCTATTTTAAAAGGGGAAATTGAGATGAGTGAGATCAACAAAACCCATATTGTTTTGATTCCGAAAGTAGACAGACCTAAAAATATCTCCCAATTCCGTAGATAAGCTTGTGTAATGTGATTTACAAAATAATTGCCAAAGCCAGGTGAATCGGATGAGCCATGTTATTGGGTATTGTATTGATGAAGCTCAAGGAGCTTTCATTGAAGGGAGACAAATTTCTGATAACACTTTAATAGCTTATGAGATTTTACATTCTCTTAAGTCTAGGAAGAAATGCAAACAAGGGAACTTTGCGCTAAAACTCGATATGAGTAAGGCGTATGATCGTGTTGAATGGGATTTTCTGGCTGGGATGTTGACTAGCTTGGGTTTCTGTCAAGAATGGATTATTCTTGTAATGAGGTGTGTGTGCTCGGTGTCATACACGGTGGGTATTAATGAAGGGATCAGTGAGAGTTTCATTCCATCGCGTGGGCTGCGTCAAGGTGACCCCCTTAGCCCTTTTCTTTTTTTGATATGTGCGGAAGGTCTCTCAACATTGCTTAACGAGGCTAAAAAGGACAAGCTGATGATAGGAGCTCCGATCGGCAGAGAACGATTTGCGATTAACCATCTCCTATTTGCAGATGATTGCATGTTATTTGGGGACGCCTCCGTAACAGGGGCTTTTACTGTCCGTAGTATTATGGAGGAGTATGCAAATGCCTCGGTCAACAGTAAATTTTGAGAAATCTCTTATCTATTTCGGCGCGGTGTGGATAAACAAGTAAGGGAGCAAGTTACTAATATTTTAGGGGTTCGCGGCTACCAATCCGGAAAAATATTTAGGCCTACCGATGATGGTTGGAAGAAGGAAACGTTGGGCCTTTGCTAATTTTATTGACAGATTTCAGAAACGGATTGACAGTTGGAATTTTCGCTTTCTTTCGATGGGTGGTAAGGAAGTTTTTATCAAAGCTATCTTACAAGCTATCCCTATTTATGTTATGCAGTGTTTTGAGCTTCCAAAGTCGCTATGTAACGCTCTAGAGAATATCATGAATAAATATTGGTGGGCTAATGGTAAAACTGGTAAAGGTATTCACTGGTGTTCTTGGAAGGATCTTTGTTATCCCAAAAATGATGGCGGGATGGGTTTTCGTGATCTTTCTTTTTTTAATAAGGCTTTACTTGCTAAACAAGCCTGGCGTTTACTTACTCAACCTGATTGTCTGTTGGCTAAGGTTTATAAAGCAAGATATTTTCCTTTTACCAATTTTTTATCAGCTAGTACTAGATCTTACCCCTCATTTACTTGGAGAAGCATCTGTGGTGCTCGCGAGCTGATTGATAATGGTCTAATCTGGCGGATAGGCAATGGGCAGAAGGTAAATATTTGGAATGATCCCTGGTTACCTGGACATGGCAACAATCGACTGTTAGTACAAAATATGAATATTCAGTGGACTACAGTCAATCACTTAATCGATGAATCATCCTTTACCTGGAAAGAAGAGGTTATCCGCAAGATCGCTGATTCGGACCAAGCTAATCGTATACTTAGTATCCCTTTGGCAAGGCCTGATGCAGAGGATATTTTGGTATGGCGGTATGACAATACAGGAATCTATACAGTTAAAAGTGGTTATAGGGTGCTTATCACTAGTCGTTCACAGACTATCAGTAACAACATGGATGACACTGGCAAATACAAAAATTTTTACAAACAACTCTGGGAACTACAACTTCCCTCTAAAATCAAGGTACATATATGGAGACTAATAAAAAACTATATTCCCCATTTATGCAATCTTAACAAGCGAAAGTTAACTACGGAGGTTGTTTGTCCTTTATGCAAGGCCAGCCCGAAAGATGCTAATCACCTTTTATGGTCCTGCGAAATTGTGTGCCATCTATGGAAGCTTCTGGATCTCTCTGCTGGTTTGGGGAGCAGTACCTCAGAAGGAAAAGATCAATTGGTTAGTATCTTCACTGCTATGACAGATGAAAAAAGAAAGCTGTTGTCAATTTCTCTTTGGGCTATTTGGTTTATGCGTAATAAACTGATTCATGAAGGGAGGAAGTTCTCTATGCAGGAAACCGTGCGATTTATACAGAGGTATGTGCATGAACTACAGATGAGTTGTAAGTCTGATCTTACTCCTGATACTAAAAAAGCAATTTTTGGAGGCCCTTGATGGATTTTGTCAAACTAAATTTTGATGCTTCCTTTGATAAAGAATCTAAATCGGCTATTACAATGAAGTGTTGCTCGTAACGATGAAGGGTTAATTATGGGTGCTTGTGTTTACCAAAGGTACGAAGTTGCGAGATGCCTTTGTAGCGGAAGCGAGCATGCGAAAGAGCGATTCTTTTGCGATTGATATGGGTTTTCGGAAAATTATTCGGGAGGGGACTCGTTGTGATCATAAAGAAACTCCGCTCTGCAAAAATGATAGATCGATGATCCGCTCTATTATACGAGAATATTTGCATGATTGCTACCTTGGTAGAAGAAGTTTCCTTCCGCTTTTTCTCAAGAAATGGGAATCGAGCGCACACACACCCTGGCGATGGAGGGTTATCGTTGGCCCTTACCTTGTTGTTGGATTGAGGAGGTCCCTGATAGCGTTAATAGCATTGTAATGAAGGATTGGGAAGTCTGGCTCTAGGCACAAACTTGATTGTTGCGTATATTTCTGTTCTTTGAAGGTTGGAGAAGGTTCTTAGAATCTCCACTGGTTATGGTTTCTTCAAAGTTTTTCTTCCGGAAGGCGAATATGATTTTGATAATCGTTGGAAGTCTTTTGCTGAGTTTCACCAGATTTGGTTGTAGGGAGTATTCTGGATTCTTAATAACTTTAATTTTGTTGGTTTTGTTTCTTTTCCGTGTGCTGGTGAAGGGGTTGGGTTTCAAGGGTTTCCTGACTCTTTATTTCCCAGGCGTCTGTTTGTTTTCTTCTTTTATTTTTTCTGTGTGCTAGTTAAGGGGTTTTCTGTTGTGGTTTTTGTCTTTTTGGTTTCCTAGGCGTTTGTTGGTTCCTTTATTTATTGATGTTTGCCTTTTCAACTTTGTATGTCAGATACTTTCCAATTTCATTAATGAAACTCAGTACTTTTGACAAAAAAAAAATTATTTATAGCCCTCCTCAATCTATAAGTAAGAGGATAATGTGTTTCAGTATATTAAAACCCATATTTTACTACAGTGACAACAATAATCATATCAATTAAATTAATACTCAATTTATGATGGAAAACATTCTTAGACTTTTGCTTTGATTTTGATTGAAATTTGAAAGTGAAAAAAAAAAGCATTAACACTATACCTTGACGTTGTAAAGAAAATGCATTACAACAGAAAGCACGTTCTCTCGATCCAAACACTATTTGAAAGAATTTTTTTGTGAAATAAATTCAAGTACGTGAATTCTTCCTTTCCTTTCGACTTTTTAAATAATAAAAATTATGTATCAATTTATTAAATTAAAAAAATATAATTTATTGAAAGAATTACGAGAACAATATTATCAATCTTTATAATTATATTTAGCAATTCATAACTTACCTTATTTAAAGTTAATTATTTTTTTAACAAAACAATTGTGTCATTACCTTTGATGTATGTTGCCCCATCATTGAAGATTGATTCTTAAGAAGGAACAAATCCTTAAGATTGGGTCGAATTGAATTCCTTGTTTTAAGGAGATTAAATTGAATGATTTGAAAATTTTATCTTGAAGATCCATGACTTAGACTCGATTAGAATGTTCTCAATACTGTTTTTTCTTTTTTCTTTTTTGGTACTTTGATGGGGTTTGAGATAGAGCTGGCAAATGGTCGGGCTTAGGTAGGGTTTACTTCAGACTCAGATTTTTTTGAGCTCGGGCCCTTTCGAACTCAAATTTTTTCGAATTTGGGCTCAGGTCGTAATAATTTATTTTACTTTACAATGACAACACATTCAAATTTGCCTTATAAAAAACATAAATTTTATATATTTAATAAAATTATTTTATATAAAATAATTAAAATGCTTATTGTAAGTAAAATTTATTATTTTATAATATTATATGAATTAACGAAAATATCTTTTATTGTTCATTATTATATTATATTGACAATTGAATAATTTTTTTTATCTTTCTTATTAAATTTATAAACCTAATACTCGTATTCTAAAATATTTATTCCAAAACTCAAATATATTATACCAAACCCTAACCTAAATAATATATTCATTATCACCTAAACTCAAAATAAACTAATTATAGCCCAAATATCAGGTCTAAAATAAAAAGAAATAAAACCCAATACCCAAATACAATTTGTAAAAGTTGAAATCCAATTCAAAATCTAATTTAAAAAAAATAATATTTTATTAATATATTAATTTTTAATAATATTTTATGTATTGTTAGTTATAATTATAAACATGTATTTTAATATACTAAATTACATATAATTATTAATGCTATATCCTTTATTATAATTCATAATATAATAATAGTTATAATAATACTCAGAAAACATATTATTTCACTATATAATACTGTATCACATACTATAATAGTAGAGTAACACATAGTATATTAGTTATTATCATATATTATTGTTTATTATACTGGTTGAAATATGCTTTAAGTCCCTATATTTTTCATACATTTGAAAGTTGACCTTCCTATAATGTTATATCATATCATGTAGTATATAATATATTAATAGTTTATATATATGTATCAATGATTAAACATTATAATATGATGTAATATTATAATAGTTATATATGATTGTAGTACATTATATATTATTGTTTATTATATATCATATCATATATTAATAGTTTTTATATATGCATAAATGATTAAAACATTACAATATCATGTAATATTATATATTTTAGGGTAAAATATACAAATGGTCACCCAATTATAAAAAAAAATCTAGTTTAGGCACCCAAAATAAAAAGTTTGCAATTTAGACACCAACGTTACATAATTCTTATTTTGGTCACTCCTGTTAAAATCTCAAATGGAAATGTAACGTGGAATTATTTCTAAAATTTTAATTTTTCACATAATTTAAGTAAAATAAAAATGATCATTTTAGTCCCCAATATTTTAATATAAATGAGGTTTAACCCTTAAAAATTTGGGACATTTGCATTGCTAAGCCTATTTTCTTTGGTGTACAAAAATCGTTCTTAGCACGGAGTTGCTGATCTGAAAGCTTCCATTTCAGAGGTTGGTGAAGGAATTTGCTCAAGATTTTAAGATCGATTTGAGGTTTCAAAGCAACCGTACAATTTTAAAGATAACAGGGCTTTTTTCTTTTTCTTTTCTAGGAACCACAATTTTACTATTGTGAACAAATAATCTTTTGCCAGAAAAGAGTTGTAGAGGGAATCAAAAGGAAACCAATTTTTTGAAAGAAAAGTTTGAAGAAAATAGACTTTATTTAGAAAACTAGACCTATAATATTAAAAAAAATATGAAAATATCCAAGCACTAAATTATTTAGGAAAATGACCTAAAATCTATAGTAAAATTGGGTGCAGCCGCTTCTCAAGACAGCACCACCTTAAAAATGCTCTCAATCATTGTCTCATAATTAATTCAATCATTAGTTGAAAAAAAAATTTTTTGGTGCCGCCACTTCCCAAGGCGACACCCATATCAATTTTTTCAAATATTGTATTTTCTTGGGTGTTCTCGAAGTAAAAAGATAAAAAAAAAATATATATTAATTTTTTGTGTCGCCTCCTTCAATAGAGGCACCAAATTAGAATTTTTTTTGGTTATATGTTTGTAAGTGGCAACACTAGTTCATAATTTTCTTTTATTTGTTGGTGCAACCTCTTTCAATGGAGGCACCAAATACTAGTAAAAAAAGTTTTTTTATTTTTTTATTTTTTGGTGCCGCCTCCTTCAATGGAGGTACCCAATCCAGTTAAAATTATTTTCCCTGGTGCCTACTCCAAATGTGGCGGCACCACCAACTATATATACCCCTAGCACCAACTTAACAAGTAAAGGTTTTATTATTATTTTTGTTGTTGTTGTTATGTTGAAAGGAAAAAAAAAGAGAAATAAATGTGTTATAGAAGGAAGGGGGGATATTTATTATTATGGTGGTGTTTTACGGAGAAATTGTTACGTCATCACTCTTATAGATAAACGACTCGTAAAATATAATGGTGTTTTTAGGGTATTAGTTACGCGGTTAAGAGTTTTTGTTGGCAGTGGTTACGTGGTCAATAGTCTAACCCCTATCGAAATACCCCATCTAACACTAAAGGAGATGAGGCTTCTAGTTGGTAGTGGTCACGCGATGAAGAGTTCTTGTTGGCAGTGATTACAAGGTCACAACCGCAAATTGGTTATGCTGTCAAGGGAGAAGTGTCGGTGTGGGAAGTGCTCTCAGGCGAGGGAAATGCCGACAGAATGTTGTACCCTGAGAGCAACCAAAGTTGAATACTGTGGGGTTTCTGATCGACCTAATTCAAGCAGAAGTTGATGGAACCAGGCAAAATATTGATTTAACTAAATTATCAACTCTGTAATGTGATAATTTTAATTGAATTATTATTATTGTAATATTTGAAATGTTATTGTGTTAAGCAATATTTAATCCATTAGTTATGTATATAAAAATACGATCAGTGAAAGGAAAAAATATTTAGATGATGAGAAAAATAAATGTATTGTTCCATATAACCGGATACACAAATAAAAATATGTTTGCTTTTGCAGTTATTTTTTTGCTTTAAAAAATGTAATGTTTCATATAATCGGATGGAAAATAGTAAAAGAGAAAAAGTATACGGTATATGATGGGAGTTTAATAAAATAAATCCAGGTGAATTAAAAAAATTAGATAAAGATTAAAGAAATGAGGAAGAAAATAATATTTGAAGATAATAAGAAATACGAAAATTTAGGGTCTGTTTGTTTCATTGAAAATGACTTCCGAAAAATGATTTATGGAAAATGACTTATTTTCCTGAAAAAGTTAATATTTTCTGGTGTTTGAATGAATCCGTGTAAAATATTTTCCGTTGTTTGACAAATTTCTTAAAAATATTTCATAAAAGCTATTTTCAATTAAACAAACATACATTTACGATTTTCTTATCTTTTCATTGTTTAATTTAGTTTATTTTATATTTATAAATTTATATTTTACATTGTTTTATAAAGTGAGAATTTTTTATTTAAAAGTTATTATTTTTAAAATTTATTATTAAAAAATTTAAATATTAAATAATTTACTAAAATAATAAATTATATTAATTATATTAATAATTTATTATATGATAAAAATATAAATAATTAACTATGTATGTTTAATAATATTGAGAAATATAATATTTTATAGTAATATTTTAAATATTCTTTAAAAATAAAAATAAAATTTATAATCAATATAATAAGATTAAGTTTGATTTAAGTTAATTTTTATATAAAAATAAAATTATATATAGATGAACTATTTTCTGAAAAATGACTTACGCTTTTCAAAATGGTAAATTATTTTACAGGAAAATGGCTTATTTTACGTTGATTTATAAGTCATTTTCCATTGACCAAGCTGTTTTCTGTGAAATAAACACAGGAAAATGCAAAAATTATTTTCTGTAAAATCTTTTACATGTAAACAAACGGACCATTAAATAAAAAAATTGATGTATTAATAATTTTTTTGTTAAAAATAAGATATTAATGACTGAAAAAAATTAATTTTGTAGGGAAAAGTGAAAAAAATGAATACAAAAAGAAAGTAAAAAAAAAAAGAGTGATGGGCTGATCGAGAAGTCACATCGGTGCAAGGCTATTGAAAGAAAAAGACTTGGTTTCCCACTAGGCCACTGTTGAAAGAATTTTGAAAGGTAAAAGAGTTTTTTATTTTATTTTATTTTATTAAGTTTAAGTTTGTATTAAAAGTATGATTTATTTGTTTTATTATTGCTTTTATGATATATTATATCAATTTTCTATATTTAAGAGAAATAATATTTAAACTCGAACTCGACGTTTAAATTCTCAAAACTTAAAAATTGTAAAAACTTCTCTTTTTTTCTCCAAGCTGTTTGCTTCTTATCTTTTATTTTGCATAGAGACGGTGCCAGCCTCCGGGCTGGCTATCGCTCGCCTTTTTCTTCCTTTCACCAATAATTTCTTTCTTTCTTTCTTTCTTTCTTTCTTATTCTCATTCACTCCACATGTCTTGTAACATCCTAGGAAGGGCCTATGCATTTTTCAGATCAATTGTATGAAATGACAAGTCTTAAGTTTTATGAATAAATTTTTGATACTTTTGGAAACCTAGAAATGAATGAAAATGAAAATGGAAATGAAAATGGACATTTTTCGAAACTTAGACATTTTGGAAACCTAAACATTTTTGGAAATGATCCAAAAATGGAAACTTGAACATTTCGGGAAACTTGGATATATGAGAGAAATAAAGGAGTTTTATTCACATAAATATGTGAATAATAAGAGATAAATAAAGGAGTTTTATTCACATAAATATGTGAATAATAAGAGATAAATAAAGGAGTTTTATTCACATAAATATGTGAATAATAAGAGATAAATAAAGGATTATTTTCTAATGAGATAATTGAGGAGATAATTGATGGATTAAAGGCTTTTATCTTTTAAATAAAAGAGATAATATTATCAAAAGAGGAGTGGTGGCCAAGTAAAGGACTCCTAGGCTGATAACTTTGGCTATAAAAGGAGGACAGGAGGGCTACTCATCAACATTTGCTCCTCTTCCTCTCTGCCGAAATTCTCCTAGGCAAAACCCTCTCTGCGAATTTTCATTAAGCAAAAATCCTCTCTTTTTCTTCTATTTTCTTCTCCGTTCTCTTTGTTAAAAATTGAATCTTTGTGGATTCTAAGAAAGAGGGCAATCATCCACAACATCAAAAGGGGATCTTTCGGAAATCTAAGGATCTAAGGTAAGGATTATAAATATAAATATGTGGTTAAAGATTATGATTCACGTTTTCAAAGTTAGATCTAATCTAACACGGAGTTATAGGATTTCAACGAGGCTTATAAAGGAATCCTCTTGATTTGGAATCCCATCATAAGGTAAGGGATATTCGGCCAAGGCATAATTTGTTTAAGTGTTTTCCATTATTTCAAAAACCGAAAACCGACATGGTTACATACCTAGTTTTAGCCGATTTCAAGGAAGAGGAATTCTAGCAATTGTTGGGACTTGATTAAATCAATTCGGCAACTAGGTAAGTAATTCTACTTCTAGTAGGATTTGGTTTTAAGACCAAATAGGTTTATTTATATGTTTTAATTAATGGCCGAATATAGGAGTGAAAGATCTAGATCGGTAGATCGCTCTCACGAGAATTCACGGAAACTATTAAGCGAAAAAGGTGTGTACTCTTACTAACTTTCAATAAATTGCATGGCAATCATTAAATATATAAATATGTAACAAAGATGTGAATGTGGCTAAGCACCACAAATGTGGTAAGGAGTACCCAGTGCACGTTTCCTACTTTTGATAGGATTGTGAATGTGATATATTTTGAACATGTGATTAGTAACATGAATGAAAATTAAGTATGTGAAATATGTTATGAAATAATTGGGGCATTCGGGATATTTGTGGAGGAAGAAAGTGAAGGTGATGACTACGGTCTCACCAACGTAAAGTGGTGACTACGGTCACATAAAGTGAAAAGTGGTAACTTCGGTTACATCTAGTGAATACAGATGTCTAATGACACAACATAAGTGGGCGATGAGCACGTCGATCGCAAATGATCGCCTTCGATGGTGTGTAGCGGATGGAGGGTCGACTTAGTAGTCCCCGCGGTGTGCACAGTGTTGGTACGGGGGTGTGTAGCGGATGGACAAATAGGTTTGGATTTGGGTTGCATCATCCTTTATTTTGTATGAACATGATATTGATATGACTTGTATGCCTGATTTGTTGGAAATTAGTACTATGTACACATTGAGTCTGTAGACTCACCCCGTTGGGGAATTATTTTTCAGGTGATGAGCAGTAATGGACCGGGTCGGCAGGAGCTAAAGGTGGCCATGCATCGCTTGAAGAAATTATTTGGAATTTGGACTTTATGAAATTTTAGTACTTTAAACTTTATTTTGGGTTTGAATGATGTAATAAGGCCATAAGGCCCAAATTGGATTTTCTTTATTCCTGTTTATTTTTATTTAAATATGATACAAATTATGTTTGATTAAAGATAAGTAAATTTATTTCTTTTAAAATAATAAACCCAAAAATTATTTTGTCACCTTATTTAAGTTGGATTTCCAGAATTTATTAAATAGGTTTCAAATTAAGCCCAACCCAAAACAATTTTTTTAAAATTACACAAATTTTCTCTAAGTCATTTAGAACATTGAAAACCGATTTATTTAAGGAACATACCGAGATCCGGTTCAAGCTCGTGGGCTGGGTGTGGGAGTGTTTCATTGGTATCGAGCCCGTTTTAAAACTCTCGGCTGTGGGCTCGTGCCCAAAACGCTTTTCAATTCGAGCCCAAATGAATTTCTTTGAAATAAGCGGAGTTTTATGGCATGGCACCTAAGTCTCCGACCATGATCCACGGTAAGTACCTTTAACCATCTGTGTGATTATGTGAATTATGAATTGTAAAAGGGTAGAAAAGGCATGGAACGTAGAATAGTGTGATAGGAACTTGAACCCTAGGATTAGACTACTCAAACACTTGAAACTCATAAGACTTAATGAACTTAACAAACCTATGACTAAGTTATTAAGCTAGGGTGTGGCAACCCCACATGCATGTCTAGGATTGGATCCTAAAGAGCCCGGTATTTAAGCGGTCCTAGTGACTCACCTCCTCTTCGCAGTATCCTGCAGTGCGTAGCTTCGGCTCGCTCTAACTCGGAAGGCTCAGGTGGTGTGGCAACCTGCGTGCGCATGTCTAGAAAGGTCGGTGAGAGCTTGGTATTTAAGCGATCCGCGTGACTCACCTCCTCTTCATTCGAATCCTGCACTGTGCGTAGCTTTGGTTCACTACGACCAAGAGGGCTCGGTCATAGGCTAAACACAAAGAATAAAACCCGAAAGGGACTTAGCCGTTTTTCTCTATAAAAAAAAAAACCTTGGTTTATAAAATGACCAAACCACCCATAGTTTTAACAAAATTTCATTACTTTATCAAATGTTCAAAAACCCTAATTTGTAAAATATCAAACTATCTTGATTTTGGAAAATTACAAAATTGCTCTAACTTACAAAATTACCAAAACGACTCGATTTCCAAAATTTTTACAATATCATTGCTTTGAAAAGTGTAACTCTCAGAGGAACCCTCAATGTTTTACAATCTTGGAAAATATCCCTAACTTAATAAATTTTACAAATTTACCCTGATTTTTGGAAAAATTATCAAAATACCTCTGAGATCAAAAAATTACAAAAATACCCTGGATTTCAAAATTCTTCCAAAATTTCCCGGAACTTTAGAAGTACCAAAATACTTTCGTCAAAATCACCAGGGAACTTTTTATTTCTGAAAATTTACGAAAATACCCCTGGTAGGATAAAATTACGAAAATGCCCCAGGTAGTGGAAAAGTAAAATAACGAAAACAACAACAAGAATTACAACGTTTATTTGAATGAACGAAAGTTCATATTTGTTGATGGATGAATGAATGAATGCAAGGCTGTATGCATGTATGAATACGAAAGAACCACTCTTAAACTCTTCTTCATAAGATATCATCGCGGGTAATAAGTGAAACAAGAATACTAATACATAAAATTCCTTAATCGATCTCGCCGATAATGAGCTCAAGAGGACGTGGTCGTCGTGGGAAGAGGTAGAGGAAGGATGACCATTAGATCGGGACAAGGTTCTCGACAATGAGATACCACCACCACCATCACCCCCACCGCCAATGTTGAGCGTTGAGCTCGCATGAGGGAAGATGCTTGAGTGTCGCAGTCAGTCTTTGCGAGTTTTGGAATTGGTGGTGGTGCAGAAACAATTCAGAAATCGTAAGTCCATGCTGAGCGGCTCCGTGCTAATGGAGTGAAATGTTTAGAGGAGTATCGGGTGGGCACCCATCTGGTGAGTCTTGGTTGGAAGCAACTGAGCGCATCATGGATGAGCTCGACTTGACCCCCGAGGAGAAGTTGAAAGGGATGACGGCACTGTTACGCGATGAAGCGTATCAATGGTGGTTAACCGTTCGGGACGGTGCCACGGCGGAAAGATCTCGACACGGGAATATGCTAAGGAAGCATTTGGAAGAAGTATGTGGGAACCGGTATATAGATGAGCAAAGGAAGGCTTTTACGGGGTTGGTACAAGGAAGTAAGTCTGTCAACCGAATATGAAGCGGAATTCTTGAGGTTGAGCCGATATGCCCGAGGAGTAGTGGCGACTGAGCATGAACGCTGTGTTCGTTTTGAGGACGGACTTAGGGACGATTTGAGACTTTTGATAGCACCGCATCAGGAGCGGGAATTCTCTGCCTTGGTGGAAAAGGCTAAAGTGGTCGAGGGAATTAAGGACGCCACCAAGCAGTGTGGTGGATGGTAAAATAAGCCCAAAAGAGGTTTTGGGCCATCCGAAAAGGCCACAAGAGGCCTAGAGTTGACAGCCACAAAGTCAACAGTGCGCACGGCCGCAATTTCGCCCTTGTGAACATTGTGGAAGGAAGCACGGGGAGAGTGTTGGAAAAAGGCGGGACGATGTCTCAAGTGTGGGTCCAAGGACCATATGATTAAGGATTGCCCCAAGCTATTAGATGAGAGCCAACCAGCAAGCCTCGAATGCTAACCAGTGGGTAGAGGCGGACAACACCTCAAAGAGGTCGTGGGTCGACCAACAGAGGTAGTGGCAGAGGCCGTGGAGCTCGGGGTCGAGGTGCAGCTAACGCCGAAGTAAGGCAACCGGTTTGGTTTACGCGTTCGCGGAGGGAAGAGGAGACGCGCGGGATGTTATAACCGAGTGCGTTCTTTATTCATGACAAACCCTATTTTGCTCTTATTGATGTGGACTCAACTCATTCCTATGTTGCATGTAGTGTGGTTGAAACACTAGGCCTAGACTCGAACTTTCTCGATAGGCGATAATCGTAGTAAGCCCTTTAGGCCAAACGGTGAGGATAGATAGGATCTTTCTGAATGTACCCCTAGAGATTCAGGGAGCGAACTTTCTGGGCCGACTTAATGGAATTACCCTTCGGAGAGTTTGAGCTTATACTTGGAATGGATTGGCTAGTAGAGCATCGAGCCGTGTTGGATTGTGCGGCTAAACGTATGGAACTAAGAACCCCGGAAGATGAGGTAGTAGTGATGATCGGAGAAAGGAGGAACTACTTGTCTAACGTAGTTTCGCACCTTGAAGGCCGAGAAAATGGTTAAGAAAGGATGTAAGGCATTCTTAGCCTTCGTGAGTGCGTTAAGAGGAGAAAAGGAAGGTGTTAAGGAGTTAGAACAGTAAGGATTTTGAGGATGTATTTCCGGAGGAGTTGCCTTAATACCCCAGATATAGAGAAGTGGAATTTGGAATAGATTTGCTACAGAACAGCTCCTGTGTCAATCGCTCCCCTACCGAATGGCACCAAAGGAGTTAGTGGAGCTCAAGGCTCAAATCCAAGAGTTGTTGGATCGTGGGTTCATTCGACCCGATTGTGTCTCCGTAGGGAGCACCCTGTTCTCTTTGTGAAGAAGAAGGATGGAACTATGCGGATGTGCATAGATCATCGTCCGATTGAACAAACCGACCATCAAGAACAAGTATCCTTTGCCAAGGATAGATGACTTGTTCGACCAACCGAAAGAGGCAAATTGTGTGTTCTCAAAGATCGACTTAAGGCTCGGGGTATCATCAATCGAAAGTGAAGGAGGCTGATATTCATAAGACCGCTTTTAGGACAAGGTACGGTCATTTTGAATTTGTGGTGATGCCGTTTGGGTTGACAAACGCACCGGCGCGTTCATGGATATGATGAATAGGGTTTTCCAACCCTACTTGGATAGATTCATCGTGGTGTTCATCGACGACATCTTGGTGTATTCCAAGACGGAGGAGGAGCACGATGAGCATCTCCGAGTTGTGTTAGAAGTGTTAAGGAAAAGAAGCTTTATGCCAAATTCAGCAAGTGCGAATTTTGGCTCAAGGAAGTGGCGTTCCTAGGACATGTGGTATCCGCAGAAAGGAATAAGAGTGGATCCTAGGAAGATCGAAGCGGTGTTGGATTGGAAATCACCTAGGTCGGTGGCTGAAATCGTAAGTTTCTTAGGCTTGGCGAGCTATTACGTAAGGTTCGTGGAAGGATTCTCGCCAATAGCCGCACCTTTGACAAAGTTACTAAGGAAGGAAGTACCATTTGTGTGGACGGATAAGCAACAGAGAGCTTTGAAAAGCTTAAAAGGTCTTGTGAAAGCTCTGGTGTTAATTCACCGGAGGCGGCGTAAGGACTTCGTAGTATATTGTGATGCTTCGCACACGGGTTAGGGGTGTGTGTGCTAATGCAAGAAGGAAAGGTAGTCGCTATGCATCTCGACAGATTAAGGCCGCATGAGGTGAACTACCCAACTCATGACTTGGAACTCATGGCGCGGGTTTTCGCCCTCAAAGTTTGGAGGCACTACCTTTATGGAGAAAGGTCGAGAATTTACACGGACCACAAAAGCCTTAAGTATTTGTTGACTCGAAAGGAGTTGAACTTGAGGCAACGAAGGTGGGTGGAGTTATTAAAAGATTATGACTGCTCGATAGAATACCATCCGGCAAGGCGAATGTGGTAGCCGACGCGCCTAAGTAGGAAGGTTGTGTCGGATTTAAGGGCTTTGTTCGATCACTTAAGTTTGTATGAAGACTAAGCTTGTTAAGGCGAGTTACAAGTCAAGCCAACCTTGGTGAAGGAGGTGAAAGAGGGACAGCCATGGATAAGGACTTAAGTACTAAGTTACAGCAAGTACGGCAAGGAGGATTAAAGGATTATGGCGCGCCAATGATGAAGGAGTACTGTGCTACAAGGAAAAGGTTTGTATGCCGAGGATAAGGAGTTGAGACAAAGGATTCTTCTGGAAGCGCATGGTAGTCCTTATGCTATGCATCCCGGAGGCATCAAGTCAGTATAGAGATCTAAGGGAACAATTTTGGTGGTCGACTCAAACGAGAGGTGACTGAATTTGTGGGGAAATGTTTGACATGTCGCTAAGTAAAGGCTGAACACCAAGTCCCATCAGATTGCTTCAACCAATTGAGATTCCCCAATGGAAGTGGGAAAGAATTACCATGGACTTAGTTAGTGGGTTTCCCTTACGCCCACTAAGAAGGACTCGGTATGGGTGATAGTGGACCGTTTGACCAAGTCCGCACATTTTATCCCCGTGAGGATCGACTATTCCTTCAAAAGTTAGCCAAGTTATATGTGGCGGAGATCGTGAGGCTACACGGGTACCGATGTCGATCATCTCCGATAGAGACCCCAAGGTTTACGTCTCGATTTTGGAAAGCACTTCATCAAGCATTAGGCACTAAGCTAGACTTCACTACGGCTTTTCATCCACAATCGACGGGCGATCGAACAGGTTATACAAGTGTTGGAAGATATGCTAAGAGGTCAGTGTGATGGATTTCCGAGGAAGTTGGGAAGATTACTTGCCTCTAGCCGAGTTCGCCTACAACAACAAATGCTATCGTGCAAGCATTCGGATGGCACCATACGGCATTGTATGGAAGGAAATGTAGAACACCAACTTGTTGGACCGAGTTAGAGAACGCCGCGTTTTGGGTCCGTGAGTTAGTGGCGGAAATCGAGGAGAATGTGGAATTAATTCGGGCACGGTTGAAAGAAGCTTACGATGAGACGTAAGTCGACGCAGACCTTAAGAGGAAAGAAATTGAGTTTGAAGTAGGAGACCAAGTGTTTCTAAAGGTCTCACCTTGGAAGAAGGTTATGCGGTTCGGTCGCAAAGGGAAGCTAAGCCCAAGGTTTATAGGGCCCTATCAAGTCTTCGAAGCGAGTTGGGCGATGGCATACCAATTGGAGTTGCCACCAGAGTTGCATCAAATGCACGACGTATTTCATGTGTCCATGCTACGCCGCTATCGATCGGATCCGTCTCATGTGGTACCTGTTGAAGAAGTGGAGTTAAGGCCAGATCTATCCTACGAGGAGGAGCCGATTCAGATCTTGGAACGTGACGTGAAAGCACTACGAAAGAAGTCGGTGCCTTTAGTCAAGGTGTTATGGCGCAATCATGGATCGGAAGAAGCTTCGTGGGAGCCGAAGAGACACAATACGACAAAGAATACCCTCAACTATTTAGTTAGGAAATTTCGAGGACGAAATTTTTTTAAGGGGGTAGAACTCTGTAACATCCTAGGAAGGGCCTATGCATTTTTCAGATCAATTGTATGAAATGACAAGTCTTAAGTTTTATGAATAAATTTTTGATACTTTTGGAAACCTAGAAATGAATGAAAATGAAAATGGAAATGAAAATGGACATTTTTGGAAACTTAGACATTTTTGGAAACCTAAACATTTTTGGAAATGATCCAAAAATGGAAACTTGAACATTTCGGGAAACTTGGATATATGAGAGAAATAAAGGAGTTTTATTCACATAAATATGTGAATAATAAGAGATAAATAAAGGAGTTTTATTCACATAAATATGTGAATAATAAGAGATAAATAAAGGAGTTTTATTCACATAAATATGTGAATAATAAGAGATAAATAAAGGAGTTTTATTCACATAAATATGTGAATAATAAGAGATAAATAAATGATTATTTTCTAATGAGATAATTGAGGAGATAATTGATGGATTAAAGGCTTTTATCTTTTAAATAAAAGAGATAATATTATCAAAAAGAGGAGTGGTGGCCAAGTAAAGGACTCCTAGGCTGATAACTTTGGCTATAAAAGGAGGACAGGAGGGCTACTCATCAACATTTGCTCCTCTTCCTCTCTCTGTAGAAATTCTCCTAGGCAAAACCCCTCTCTCTGCGAATTTTCATTAAGCAAAAATCCTCTCTTTTTCTTCTATTTTCTTCTCCGTTCTCTTCATTAAAGCTGAATCTTTGTGGATTCTAAGAAAGAGGGCAATCATCCACAACATCAAAAGGGGATCTTTCGGAAATCTAAGGATCTAAGGTAAGGATTATAAATATAAATATGTGGTTAAAGATTATGATTCACGTTTTCAAAGTTAGATCTAATCTAACACGGAGTTATAGGATTTCAACAGGCTTATAAAGGAATCCTCTTCAGATTTGGAATCCCATCATAAGGTAAGGGATATTCGGCCAAGGCATAATTTGTTTAAGTGTTTTCCATTATTTCAAAAACCGAAACCGATATGGTTACATACCTAGTTTTAGCCGATTTCAAGGAAGAGGAATTCTAGCAACTCATTGGGACTTGATTAAATCAATTCGGCAACTAGGTAAGTAATTCTACTTCTAGTAGGATTTGGTTTTAAGACCAAATAGGTTTATTTATATGTTTTAATTAATGGCCGAATATAGGAGTGAAAGATCTAGATCGGTAGATCGCTCTACAGGAATTCACGGAAACTATTAAGCGAAAAAGGTGTGTACTCTTACTAACTTTCAATAAATTGCATGGCAATCATTAAATATATAAATATGTAACAAGTATGTGAATGTGGCTAAGCACCACAAATGTGGTAAGGAGTACCTGTGCACGTTTCCTACTTTTGATAGGATTGTGAATGTGATATATTTTGAACATGTGATTAGTAACATGAATGAAAATTAAGTATGTGAAATATGTTATGAAATAATTGGGGCATTCGGGATATTTGTGGAGGAAGAAAGTGAAGGTGATGACTACGGTCTCACCAACGTAAAGTGGTGACTACGGTCACATAAAGTGAAAAGTGGTAACTTCGGTTACATCTAGTGAATACAAAGGTTCTAATGACACAACATAAGTGGGCGATGAGCACGCCGATCGCAAATGATCGCTTCGATGGTGTGTAGCGGATGGAGGGTCGACTTAGTAGTCCCCGCGGTGTACAAAGTTGGTACGGGGTGTGTAGCGGATGGACAAATAGGTTTGGATTTGGGTTGCATCATCCTTTATTTTGTATGAACATGATATTGATATGACTTGTATGCCTGATTTGTTGGAAATTAGTACTATGTACACATTGAGTCTCAGACTCACCCCGTTGAGGAATTATTTTTCAGTGATGAGCAAAGAATGGACCGGGTCGGCAGGAGCTAAAGGTGGCCATGCATCGCTTGAAGAAATTATTTGGAATTTGGACTTTATGAAATTTTAGTACTTTAAACTTTATTTTGGGTTTGAATGATGTAATAAGGCCATAAGGCCCAAATTGGATTTTCTTTATTCTGTTTATTTTTATTTAAATATGATACAAATTATGTTTGATTAAAGATAAGTAAATTTATTTCTTTTAAAATAATAAACCCAAAAATTATTTTGTCACCTTATTTAAGTTGGATTTCCAGAATTTATTAAATAGGTTTCAAATTAAGCCCAACCCAAAACAATTTTTTTAAAATTACACAAATTTTCTCTAAGTCATTTAGAACATTGAAAACCGATTTATTTAAGGAACATACCAGATCCGGTTCAAGCTCGTGGGCCGGGTGTGGGGTGTTTCATGTCTTCTCTCTTTTCAGTTTTCAGATCTATTTTGTAGGTATCTTTGTTGTCTTCACAAGTTGTGATGGACAGATGACAGTGCCTGCCGTTCGTTAAAACTCCACTGGCCACTAGTAATTTTTCTTAGAAAGTGGGTGGCTCTTCGTCAACTTCTTAATATGTTTCTGTTTTGAAAGTATTTCTGGATAATAAATTATTTTATGAGTCGATTTGGACCTGTGCTATCTTAAGTTTTATATGCTTTTTTGTTTGTTTTTCCATTGTTTAATAAGTTTTCAGTTTTAGAAGTTTTTGTTTACTCTTGTAGAACGTTTTTTAGTCTTAGTTATGCATGTAACCTTAGTTTTACAAGTGATTTTAGAGATGGTTTTGTTGTCGTCCTCTCTAGTTTGGTGAATGTTTGATTCTTTTGTCGATTTTTGCTCAATGCTTTGGACCATCCATGGTTGATTTCCTTATCGTATTAAGTTCTTGCAATCACTCCAGATATGTCGTGCTTGAGTTGTGACAAAGTCAATTGTCAACGTGTCATGATATTCTATTGATGCTAAGGCTAAAGCCTTTGTTATGTTGATGGAGCTTGTCCTTCACCATCTACGACAAGTATTTGTTATTTTTTCCCCTAAATTGTATGGTTCCATTTATTGAATGAATTAATGAATTTACCTTTCAAAAAAAAAAAAAAGAAGAAGAAGAAGAAGAAGAAGAGAGAAATAATATTTTTTGTTGTGTTTTATTAGATTTAAGTTTGTATTAAAAGTATGATTTGCTTGTTTTATTATTGTTTTTATGATATCTTATATTAGTTTTCTGTATTTAATAAAAAGAATATTTTTTTTTGTTGTGTTTTATTAAATTTAAGTTTGTATTAAAGGTATGATTAGTTTGTTTTATTAATGTTTTTGTGATATCTTATATTAATTTTTTCGTCTACAAGTTTCATCTGTTGAAATTTCAATGGATTAAAGGAAATTGGAATCTGTAGAATAGTCGGAACATTTTCCTCCCACAACATTAAGCTATTGGGGCACTAATCTTTTCTTTCATTTATTGCACCCCTACATTTTTATCGAACCTCATTTCAACTTTCTGCTGATATTCAAATACACAACCAACCGTTCTTTCTAAAATGACTCCGTCAAAATGAACGTAAACGAGAATTTGATTATTCATTTTCGATACAATTTTTATGCTAACACTCCAACCAGAAAAAAGGCTGCCTTTTTTTTCTCCTCTCTTTAATAATTAGCAACAAATATGACAAAACAAACACAGATAATGAACTGTGCCCAGGATGGGGGCTTATATAAACATACTGATTTTGGTGCCGCCATATTTACAAGCGACACCTAAAAATTTTTAAAAAATTTACCTAGTGTCGCCACATCTGAAGTAAGGACTAGAGAATTTTTTTTTATTACTATTTTTGGTGACTCCACATGAGGTGGCGGGATAAAAAAATTAAAAAGAAATTACTGGTGCCACCACATCTGGAGTAGGGACTAGGGGATTTTTTTTATCATTTTTGGTGACTCTAATTGAAGTGGCGGCACCGAAAAACCTTTAAAAAAAATTACTGGTACCACCACATCTGGAGTAGGCACAAGAATTTTTTTTTAACTCTTTTTGGTGACTCTATGTGAAGTGGTGGCACCGAAAAATTCAAAAAAAAAATATTGGTGCCACCACATTTGAAATAGACACCAGAGAAAAATATTTTTTTACTAATATTTGGTGCATCCGTTGAAGGAGGCAACACCAACAAATAAAATAAAGTTTTGAATGTGCTGCTACTTATAAACATGTAACCAAATTTTTATTATTATTCCAATTTGGTGCTTCTATTGAAGGAGGAAGGAAAAAAAATTAATAAAAAAATAATTTTATTTTATCATTTTATTCTAAGAATATTCTTAAGAATACAATATTTGAAAAAATTGATACGAGTGTCGTCTTGGGAAGTGGCTAGCACCATAAATAAATTTTTTTCATCTAATGATTGAATTAATTATGAGACAATAATTAGGGGCATTTTTTGGTGGTGCCACCTCGGAAAGTTGCACCTAATTTTACTTTAGATTTTAAGTCATTTTTCTAAATAATCTCGTACTTGGATAATTTTCATAATTTTTTAATATTATAGAGTTAGTTTTCTAAATCAACCAAAAAAAAAAAAAGTTGCAGTGTAGATTTCATTACATACCCACGTGTAGCATATTGTATAAAATTAACACTAATAAATAGAAAATCTCCAATTTCAATAGAAATCAACAAAGAAAAGACAACCATAAAAAAAAAAAAAAAAAACCAAAATAGAAATTAAGTCTGCACTGCAAAAACATGAAGACAATAGCGATTATAGCATTCCAAACTATTGGGTGCGCAGAAAGGAGAGCGAGAGATTTTGAAAGCGAAGCTTTTACGACTAAGAGAGCAAAGAGCAAAGAAAGAAAAAGAAGACAAAAATGATGAGGATTTAAACTAATCTAATAGAGTCGGAGCTTGTCTCTTTCCAAATTCGGACAGTGGGTTCGATGCCAAGACAGAGAAGAAGAACAACCTTAAAATCAAGGCAATAAGATAGTCGAAGAAAGGGACCGAAAGACATTACCTCCTAATTTCAAGTTGACATTTGAAGATTTTATGGTCGATTCACGCAAAACTAACTTGAGATTTGAGACGAGAAGGAAGAGAGGAGAATTTTGGTGTGCTTAGTTGCCAGAGAAGGTGGCAAAGACAACAAGTTGGAAACAACATTTTTGTTTGGGAAGAAGAAAAGCCCTTCTCTCTTTTTTTTTTTCATTAAGAAATTATTATTCTTTGGAGGGGAAATGGCAGGGAACGATTAAAATCAACGAATCATGTAGCATAAATGTTTAAATTGTAATTTTTTTATTTTAAGTATTTAAAATGATTTTTTTTGATAATTGAGTGATTATGTGTGTAGTTTACCTTATCTATATTATAATAATAGTTATATATATCATTGTTTATTATTATATTAGTTGAAATATGCTCTAAGTTACTTTTCGTACATTTAAAAGTCCTCATACTATATTATATAATGTTATATCATAAATATATTAATAATTTATATATATGCATCGATGTATATTATATTTTTTATTATAATCTATATTATAATAATTATATATGTATTAATATTTTTAGTAATAGTTATATATATATATTATATTATTAATTAATAGTATATAGGGTAATTATTCTATCCAATGCCAGTGAAGTAAACAAACTTCACAAACGGGTTTAGGAAGATACCAAATGTCTTTTTTAATTATTTTATTATTATTTTAATATATCCTAAAAAATAGTGGCATTAACCTAGACCTGCTTGTGGAGTTTTTTGCTTCACTGACGGTGTATAGGATAATAATACTAGTATATATTATATTAATATTTTATGTATTAATAATATACTAATTTAGTATATCGATTTAAGGTCAGGATAGGTAATTGGTTTCGATTTCGAAATTAGTTATATAATAAGTTATTATATTATCAATAAATTTTAATTTTATAGATTCGAATAATTATTAATTTTATATATTTGTTATACATATAATTATAGTATTAAGAATATTTTATATTAAAATAATATTTTTAAAAATTTATTTCACTTTATAATTTAACATAAAAATTATTTTTAATTACTTTTCCTATTAATAGAATTTTAATATAAATATGCCATCCTTATGAATACATTTTCAAAAAAAATAAAGAATTATTTATTTATATTTTAAGTAATATCATAAAATTATATTAATCATTAATATCTATTATGGTTCTTCAGTTATAAAGTCGAACTTTTTCCGGCTTTGAGTTGGATTTATCTTGGGCTCTGGCTAGATCGGGCTCGGGCTCAAGTCTGTTATGGTCTCGAGCTTTATTAGGCTCGAGTTCTTTTGGGCTCGAATTTTCTTGGGCTCAGGATTTCTCGAGCTTGGATTTTCTTGGACTCAAGCTTTTTTAGGCTTACATTTTCTCAAGCTCGGATCTATTATAGGCCCATGTATTCCCATACTCAAATTGTTACGAGCTCAAATCAACATGGGCAGGCTTTCGGGTTCGGGCCTATTTTTCCAGCTTTAGTTTCAGATTGTAATTAATCTAGTACTCTTAAGGAAGTCGATCACCCACAATGTGAATATTGCTTGGAAGGTAAGATAACTAAGAGATTTTTTAATGCAAAAAGTAAGAGGGTTGTTCTATCCTTTGAATTTGTACACAATGATGTATATGGCCCCATGAACATTAGTGCATGGGGTGGTTACGGTTATTACATGACCTTTATAAATGATTCTTCTAGATATGAGCATGTGTACCTAATGCACCATAAAAGTAAAACTTTCGATAAATTTCAAGAGTATTGTGTAGAAGTGAAAAAACAATTAGGTTTACCCATAAAGACACTTTGGTTTGACCAATGATGGAATATTTATCAAACGAGTTCTTAGGATACCTCATAGAGAATGAGATATTATCCTAATTAATCGTGCCGAGAACTTCACAACAGAATAGTGTGACAGGGAGAAAGAACATACCCTTGTTAGACATGGTTCATTCAATGTTAAGTTATTCAAAATTGTCAATATCTTTTTGGGGATATGAATTACAAATAACTTACTATATTCTGAATTATTTACCAAATAAGGTTGCACCTAAGACTCCATATGAATTGTAGCATGGTAGGAAGCTAAGCCTATATCATTTTAGGATTTGGGGGTGCCCAACTCGCGTATTGGATAAGGATGCGAAAAAGTTGGATTCATGGATAAAATAGTACATGTTTGTTGGTTAACCTAAAAGGAAGAAGGGTAGTTTGTTCTATAACCCAAAAGATCAAACTATAAAAGTGTCAACTTATGATACTTTCCTTAAGGAAAGCTACATGAACGACTTTAAACCTCGAAGTAAAATAGTACTAGGAGAACTTTCGCGAAATACAGGGTTTGAAAATATTCATTACAACAAAGTCACAATTCCTATAGGCATATACAAATATTTTAGCATCCCATCAAGTTAAGATTCCATGTAAACTATTATGCATCATGCAAAATTAAAAGAAAAAAAATTTAAAAAATTGACCTAAAATCATGACTAAACTAATTTCACTCCACACTTGAACCGAACATTGTCCCTAATGTTCCAAAAGTAAGCGAAAAATTAGTAAACTTTCCTATTTAAGTTCACAAAGTGTAAGTCGAAGTAGACCAATCCTTTTCTCCCTTTGAAGCATCGAAAATTTGTTCTATCAAAGTATGATGGTACCTATAACATGAAAACAAAAAGAAAAGAAAAGCAACCGAAAAAAAAACAACAAATTTAACTAAATGTAGTTTAAGAATTAATATCATGGTGGCATCTATCTCTCTTTTACGTTTGTTTAAAAAACAAGTCCAACAACAACGAGAATTTAATGAGGATAAAAATCAAATCATAGATTGGAACGGTCTCACTAGATTGTCGAAGTTACTTCATTGATCTATTGTTGAAGCTTTTCTATTCTTACTTTTAAATTCAAAGAAAAATAGAAACAAATAAAAGCTAATAAAACGACTTTAGGAGGTTAGATTTAGGGTTATAACATTAAATATAAAATTGAAAATAGTAAAATATCTTTAAACCTCGAGTTCGGGTTGTCCATTTTGCAAATATATGGAGAAAATTCGAGCAAGGATGTCTTTGTGCATGCCACGACTTGCTAAGGTTGCTGCAGTGCGCGAAGAACCAAGGGACGTTGGGTGCTAGGGTGCTTATGCCATGCTGGAGCTTACATGTTGGGATTCCAGGTCGCAACAACCAGTGCAAGGGTGCTAGGAGGAAACAGGAAAAAGTGCAAGTGAGGAAGACCTGGGATGATCACACTAGGGCATAAGGGAGCTTGCATGGGGCACAACACCAGGACACAACTGCAGCTTCGAGGCACATGGACAAGGAGTAAGGTCTGATGCCATGTAGCTAATTAGTGCACAAGATTGTACAGTTGAGCCGTGTCATGGTGCAGAGGTTGCATTGGGGCGCCGATGTCACACCCAATTTTTGTTTAAGTCCCGAACTTTAGGAAATGTGGGGAGTTAATTGAATGAAATTGTATGTTGGCAAGCTATACTGGAACTTGGAAATCTTTGTGGCTGATTAATACTTAATTGTATTTCAATTCTAGTTCGGTTAGGATAGAACTGACTGGTCCTTTGGTGGGGTACAAAATGATTGTCGATGGATGACTTAATTGGGGCTTCGGTGATCGTGCAATAAGGGTTATATATGTGGGAAGCCTTAACTAGCTGAGGGAATTCTTTTCAATTTTGTTCTGCATTATCTTATTCGGATGCGTCAAAGGAAAAAGGGTTGATAAAAGCTCTACATGGGGTATTGATCGTGAGGATTGAGACCAGGAAGTGGAGAATCCAAGAACTAGTAAGCCCTTCTATCTTTCTGCATTCATGAGATTTGGGGAAAAGAGAAGTAAGGATTTTTAAAATCGTTAGAAAATTCTATAAGATACTAGATTTTTGGGTTTTAAAGTTAAATACCTTTGGTTTGACTTGAATATGGGTTGTTGTGCTTAACTAATGCTAAGATGAAGGAGGCTCTAGAATTTGGGCAAGCTAAGTTAGCGAGGAAGAAGAATTTCAAGTGAGTTTTTATGCTTAACCTTGGATGTTGTTGTTGATTGTACTGGAATTTTGCTTGTGTATCTGTTTTGAGTTCTGTTTGAAGTCCTTGGTTGTATCTGGTGTGATGAATGAGTAAGATATTCATGTATAGTGCTGTGAAAATAAATGAATGATTGAGACTTGTTCTCAGAATGTAAGATGTGAATAGGTATCGATGTATTGATATATGGCATAAAACGAGTCATAGTAATGAGTGAATTATTATGTTTGTTATGTATGCTCTTAAAATGCGAAGTACTAAAGGAATTACTTTGTCGGGGTAGTTGAAGATAGGAAAAATTGGCGTGATGGAGGAATGGGCAGATTGTTATGGGATACGAGGGAGTTTGGCGGCATTATGGAACGGATATCTACGGGTCCTTCGGGGTGACAACGTGACGACAGTTATCTGCTGGTCCTTCAGGGCGACACCATGATGACATTTATTTACTAGTGCTTCGGGGTAACACCATGTAAATGGTATAAAGGTCATTCAGGGTGACATCGTGTAAACGATATGTAGGTCCTAAGGGGTAACACCTCGAAAAGGATTTGCAGATTCTTCAAAACAAAAAGTCTATGGATAGCCATGACATGATCTAGTGGTGAACATGTATACTTATGGCGAATTGGAGATGCTAGGTTAGTAAACAAGGAAGCATATCAGGGCATAAAAAGGGAAGTCACTGTATGACTCGCGCGGTGAGCAGTTTGATATATCGCTCAAGGTGTGGTTGAGAACGTGAGCAATCATGTTAATGACAGGATCCACAAAATTAATTAGATAAGAGAAATTGGTAGAAGCGTCTAAATGCGACGGAAGTGAAAGGAAAGAGTATTTTCTTCAACGTACATAAGTATCCGCCATTATGAGCCTGATGGTGTTTAGAGAGTAAACTAGCATTGAATGTGATAAAACGAGACGATGAGGTAGATGTTATCCTAAAAAACTCGTGGGTAATAAGGTCGCCAGGAACAGGGAAAGTCTTCAAGGAACCTCGTAAGAGGGGTGCCTACCAAGGACTAACTTGGGTGGAAAGTCCATCAGGGATTTACACAAGGAAAATATGCCCGTCAGGACTATCTAGCATAGGAAAGTCCACTTGGGACTATCAAATGTGGAAGTCCATTTGGGACAATCTAAGAAAGGGGTAGTCGCCGGGAACCATCTGTTAATGGGAGTTCCAAGTAATTGTTCTAAAGTGGGAAAAGTCTTATGGCACTGTCTTATAAGTGCAAGTCTACAAAAAAAAGGGGTGCCTAATCATCAACTAGATCTCATATTTCGGGCCGCGAATGAGGGTATCATTAAATGAATTTCCTAAAAAGAAGAGTCTCATGCAACATGTTAAGCTAAGAAGGTCATTGCTAGGGTTATGCAGTAAGTCCATATTAAGTCAGTATGGAATGAAGAGGTTAAGGTAAGAATTCACAGTATGGCGAGATATCTGCTAATCTACCAATAGTAGCTACCGATCCGTATAGTCGCATACATGGTCATCTTCAATGAGTCAAACCAGGAAAGATAAATTAGGAATTTGAGATGAAGTAAGACAGGGTTGAGTCCCAGAAGGAGTTGTTATTGGAAGAGCACGCCTATGTCTAAATCAGGGGATATGTCCGCCATCAACTGGCTCAGAGAATGCAATACATCAGCTACGCCAGAAAGTCGACGAAATTGCCTAAGATACTCAGGGAGTTTTAAATGCTGTGCTATTATTTTTATTCTCGAAAATATATAGAGCCTTTATGAATATTGCTGTACAGAATCTCACTAAGTTCACCTGAACTTATATGAGTTTTACCTTGAATGTAGGGTCAATGACTAACTCAAAGGTCATATAGAGGGGTCAAGCCAGACATCGCAAGGCTCGCGCAAATGACGCTATATCTGTATCATGTATATAGAGGGGCACCCCTAGAGGCCACACATTGGGGATTAATTTAGTGTATTTTTACTAAAATATTAAATTATAATTTGTAAATAACCATTATGCCCAATAAGGTAGAAAGTTTGTAAGAATTTAGTGCTTGTATGATAAGGGATTTAATAGAAGTTTAAATTTTGGAAATTGACGTAAATCTTGAAATTGAAAAAGATTGATTAGTAGCAATGTGAAAAATATAACGTCGGTAATGACAGATGTAATAGGCCCAATTTGCCCGGGCCCATTAATCAATTATTAACCAAAACCAAAAAATAAAAAAAATATAAAAACCCAATAATTAAAAGTCCAAAAAACAACAGTCCATCAGTCCATTACAAAAAAATAATAAATAGGCCCACTTGCCCTAGCCCAATACAGCCTAACCAACCCCAGCCCAAAGCAAATAAAAAACCAGATGAAACCCTAGAGGCTTCCAAATTGGCTCAGCGCCGCAAGCAGCCTCCCATGCACGTGCGCGCCATGCGCCCGCTCGTCCACGTCGGCCCACCTCCGTACACTACCGAGCCTCTGTACCTGCGAAAACGACAAAAGACACAGCGCAGCAAGAAAGAAGAAAAAACGATTGTATTTTGATTTTGATTTTTAATTTTCGAATTCGGTTATAAAAACCGAAGCAAACAATTGTAAGGACTCTTCACGTTTTTACGAATACAAATCAAAGAAATAAAAAATACAAAGTTTTTTTAAAGGTATTCATCAGAAATCCCATCTATTTGATTCTAGCATTAAATATGAGATATTATTAGAATATCGATTTTTACCTTTTTTGGCGATCGGAGAGGTTGAAACCGAGTGCTTTCCTTGATTTCTTCCGACTTTCGTGAGGTTTTTGAGTGTTTAGACCACAAATTTGGGTCGGGGAAGAAAAAAGAGTTTGAAAAAGGGGTGGTTTCGCGCCTCTGGCCGCTTTATACGGTGGTCGCCGGCGACGGACGTGCGGTGGTCCGATCGCCGGAGAAGGGGGACCCCAGAGAGAAACCCCAAAACCCCTTTCCCATTTTTTTTAAGGCATAGCTGAAATGATTTTTTTTAAAAAAATTTTAGGTTTAAATACCCAAGTGAAACGGCACCATTTTAGTCCCTTCCCCGAGCATCCAAAACGACGCCGTATGGAGGCGACCCGCGCGACCCGACCCGCTCCATTCAGGATCCACGTGTTTTCTCTAATAATGGGTTATTTACGTGGTTGATCCCTCCGCTTTCTCGCCCTTTTCCAGCTTAGTCCAATTCTGTTTTATTTCTTTTTAAATTTTTTCCTTTAATTTTATTTCGGTTTCATTTTAGTCCCACAGTAAGCGGCGCCGTTTTGGGAGGACGGGGATATTTCCCCATTTGGTCCTTCCATGTTATTCGAGCGTTCAAATGGGTCCTCTTATTTTATTTATTTGCAAATTTACCCCTAAATTTCTGTTTTAACTTCAATTTGATCCCTATAATTTTACTTTGATTATTTCTTTATGTTATTTCATTTAATTCATTTTTTTATTTTGTGTATTTTAATGTTATAATTATTATTAATGTTATTATTATTAGTATTACTACTTTTATTATTGCTAATATTATTAATAATATTATTTTTACTATTATAATTATTATTTTAATATTACTACTACTACTATTATTTTTTATTATAATTAACTCTATTATTATTATTATTATGTTTTTTAATTCCTTTATATAAATAAACTATTTCAAACCCTATCATGTGTTGTTTATTTGTTAGTTTTCATTCATTTAATAGTTTTTAAATTGCTTTTATGTCATATTGACTCCAAGTTTCCCCTTTTTTTATTATTATTATTTTAATTTTATTCATCCACGTTTGAAAACTTGTCATATTTTATTTTAATTTATTTTTTTAATTAGCTATATTTTTAGTTTTCATTGTTTCTTGATTAGTAATGTTAGTTTTTCAAAATAGGATTGTGAGATTATTGTTATTGTATATTTTGAATTGTATGTTCGCACTATTATCCTCGTCATCCATTTGTACAAAGTTGTATTCACACATGATTATTTCATGCTTGAAATTATGCTTCTATTTTTTGTTATTGCATCATGATTCAAATTCCCACTTTCGCCCGATATTGATTATCTTTTATCCCCAAACAAGCTAAACAAATATATTTTTTGAGTCCATTTTATAATCGCTTAGCAAAAGCTTTCAAAATAAGGCAATGTTCTGTGTTTAGAAATTCGAGAAATCGTGCCCTAACATGCTGGGTTTCGGTTTTTCATTTGGCCAAATATCGAATATCCTTTTAAAATTCTCAATGCATGAGTTTTGGGAATTATGAGATGATCTTGGATTCGAGGATTTAAATTATCGTATCCTAACGTGCTGGATGTGATATTTTATTCCTTCGGAGTAAGAGAATCTTAATATCCAACTCGAGTATATTCAAATGTTTTAAAGGAGATCGTATTTTAAAATCTTTTTAAATTTTCGACATTAGGGCATTAATTAATCATTTTGGTACCAATTTTGGGCGTTGCGAGGGTGCTAATCCTTCCTCGCACGTAATCGACTTCCGAACCCGTTCTCTTGAATTTCGTAGACCAAAATTATTTTACAAGGTGATCCAATCACACCTAAACAAAAAAAGGTTGGTGGCGACTCCATATTTCATTTTAAAGTCAATCCCCGTTTTCAATAAAAAAATGGTTTCGACAACATATATATTGCAATGAAAAGAGAAATAAAAAATAAAATACACAGATTTTACGTGGAAACCCTTTCGGGAAAAAACCACAGGCAGAGGAGAAGAAAATTCACTATGTCGAATTCGAAATAATTACAAGAGGAATAGAGTATGTCTATTTATAGGCTTGTAAAGCCATATTCTAATAGGAGTGTAGTAAGATTGAAACACCTTATTCTAATCAATATAAAATAGATGGAGTTTAATAATGTTTAAAAAACCTTATTCTAAAATAAAATAAAAGATTTGTAGTTCTATATGGATTTTACTTTTATTTTATTTTACCACTGTATTTTATTTAAATAAGGATTCGGGTCACTTAATTCTAACAAGCAGTGCATGTATAAGTTGGTATTGTCTAAGTCTGTGAGTAATCAAATAGAAAATTTGTTAAGTCATTCGGGTTATTTGTGACACTCGATACCCATGACTGATGATCGGGTTAGGTATAAGGTGTTACAGCCGGGACATGCTGCATCTCTCAGGTTAGCTTCAAGACTTCGTTTGATGTCCGTTTCACCCCCTCCAACTTGGTCTTGCACAAAGAAAACATTAAAATAAAAATTTAAAATGAAAAGACTCGAAACCAAAAATAAATAATGTAATGGATTTAAAAATAAACGTGTTGTGCATCCTAAAATACAACCTATATGCAATACTAAAAATTAAAAATACTTAACCATAGAGTTGCCTCTCTGTATAAGCCTTTGTTTAAAGTCTTTGGCTAGACATTGCTCTTCAAATTTGTCCATGTAATTGCATCGAGTAGAATGATGGCTCTATCTCGCAAAATTTTTTGTTTTTGCTTATCGAGTGGTTTCGATCTCTTTTGCAGTGTCAAAAATTTCAGTGATCCTTCAAGAGTGAGATTTCTACAAGATAGTGCTTTTGAACCAACATTGTTAGCAGAATTAAATGGGTCAATAACATCTATAACAAATACATAAGATACGTCACTATGATTTTTAATGGCATCATAGATATTAAAATTCGTATCATCACCATCAAATTTCACAATCATTGTACCTTCATGCTTGTCAATTTTAGTTTTAGAAGTTCTCATAAAAGGTCTATGTCGTAACCATTTTTTTTTTTGGTAAAACAGTAAACGACGCGGTCGACTCGTGGTTTTTAAAAAATGAAAAGGAAGGGAGTCGCCACCGATCTTTATTTAGGTAAGATCGGATCACCTTTGTTTTAATAAATATTTCAATTTACTAAAACAATGTTTTTGGTCTGCGAATTTCGAGAAAATAGGCTCGGGAGTCGGTTACGTGCGAGGAAGGATTAGCACCCCGTCACGCCCAAATTGGTACAAAACTGATTGATTGATGTCTTAATGTTGAAAACTTTGAAATGGTTTGAAAATAGATACTTTTATTTCCAAAACTTGGAGGAATTGGAAGAGACGTTAAGGCTCTCTTATTTTCAAGAGATAAAGTATCATGTCCAAAGAAGTTAGGTCGCGACACTTTAGACTCTTGAAACTAAGCTCGCCTTTTGAAAACTCGATTTTTATTTGGAGAGGATCTCCGTCATTTGTCAAACGAGAAATCGTAACCCAGTAGTTAGGGTTCGCTTTTCTCGAAGGTCCAAATTAGGAATATTGCCTCCATTTTAGAAGAAAAGAAACTTATCTCGAAGTGTCTAGATGTCGAGTCCAGTAAGTTAGGCGCGACATTTCAATATCCGAGATTAAGTGTTTTGTTTAAAATTTAAATTTCGATTTCAAAAGGGATATCCCGTTGTTTACCTTTAAACGAGAAAAACCTAACCCAATGAAGTTAGGGCTCGATTCACTCGAATTGCTAATACGGAATGTCGATTTAAAACTAAAATTTATGATTTTGGAAAGGATCTTCCGTTGTTTAGCTTGAACGAGAAAAATCGTAACCCAAAGAAGTTAGGGCTCGATTTCTCCCGACCGCTAATACTTGGATATATTGGTCGCTTGAAAACTTGATAAATCGGGTAAAGGTGAATGCAATAATAATAAAGTAAATAACAATAATAAAATGATAATAAAATAAAAATAATAATAATAGGACGATGATAAATAGAATAAAAATAATAACATATAATATAATAATATATAGCAATAATAATAAGGACGTTAGTAATAATGAGTATAATAATAGTAATAATAACATACAAAAAATAATAGTAATAAAAATGAGAATAATAATATCACAAGAAAGAATAATAGTAAGAGTGATAGTAGTTACAATAAAATAATACTAAGACTAATAAACTAATATTTTGAGAATAAAGTAAAAATAAAAATAAACAATAATAGTAATAGTAATAATAAGGAAAATAGTAATAATAATATAATAATTCGAAAAGTAAAAAAAATAATAATGACATAATAATATTAATGATATTGGTAGGAAAATAAAAATAATAATAATAATAATAATAATAAAGATGGTAATTAGCAAAATATACATAAAAATAATAAAAATAAAAGTAATAATAGTAGTGATAATAATAATAAATGCTAAATAATAATAATAATGATGATATAGTAATAATATAGTAATAATAATAGTAATAATAATAATATAGTAATAATAATCATAAAGTAAAAATATAGTATATAATAATAATAAAGAACAAAAACGCAAATTAACTAAAAAGGATTGAATTGAAATTAAAACGGAATTCTGGGGTTAGATTTGAAAATAAAAGAAAGGACGAGGACCAAAATACAACGCTACATGACTTGTGGGGCGAGGAGCGCAAATTTCCCCGAGTGTTTAAGCGCAGCGTTTTAAAGGGACCGAATTGAATGCGGTGTTAAACTTTAGGGGCAGATTCAAAAGAAATTTAAACTTGATTGTAGAGCAAAAGAGAAGCGGAAGGACCACGCGCATAAATACTCCATTTTTCCGGCAAAACACGCGGATCCTCGGGTAGGCGAGTCGGGTTCGGTCGGTTTAGGTGAAACGACGTCGTTTTGGGGCCACGGAAACAGCCCTAAACGGCGTCGTTTTGGTCCCCTTATAAAGGCAAAATTTTCCTTTTCTTTTCATTTCTCACGCTTGCTTAAAAAAAACTAACCTCTCTCCCCTTTTTTCTCTCGCAGATCCAAAAGGAGGAGGATTCCGCGAGTCGCTCCGGTTGCCTCCGCTGTCGCCGGTTGTTGCCGCTCGACCACCGTATACCTGGGCGGAAAAGGTAAAAGTTTTATTTTTTATTTACTTTTTTTTTAGAAATTTTAGAAAAAAAAATAACAACAATATATGCATATATAAAAGGCAAATGAAAAGAAAAGGCTTCGAAACAAAAAAATAATAACAATAATCACCTTTAGTCTCTGATTCGATTTTTTTAATGGGTTTTTTAGCGTTTTCGATACTTTTCTAGTGTTTCAGGATCTGCTTGTGTTTGAATCTGTTTGTTTTTTTTATCCTCGAAAAAAAGAGAGGGCCTTTTACATGAAAATCAATCGGCTTTTATAGCCGATTACTTGCTATACATTTTGCCTTCTGTCTTGTCCTTTTAAATGTTTTGCAGGTCAAGTGGAGGGCAGGTGGAGGGTCGGCGGCCGACTGTGGCGGTGGAGCGAGCGCGCGCGCAGAGCAGCGTGGGGGCAGAGTCGGCCGCAGGGACAGAGGCAGAGGGCAGGTGCAAGTGGGTTAGGGTTAGGGTTGTTTGTTTTGGGTTTGTTGTTTGGGTATTGTGGGCTTTAATGGGTTTGGTTATTGGGTCTGGTAGTTTTTGTGAATGGGTTTGGGTTTATTTTTTTGTTTAATTTGGGTAGTTTGGGTTTTGGTGTTGGGTCTGTTTCTTTTTCTTTTTTCGTTTTTTTTTATTCTCTGTTGGGCCGGGCAAATATTGGGCTTATACAGTCTACTTAATAAATTTTGTGTAGAATAAGGGGTAAAGTTGTTTTTCATATCAAGTTCATAAAAATCGGTAGGAAAGACCAACACATTGACTTGCACAAAATATTCTCTAAAACCCCTCTAGAATAAATCACGAATCTGTCATCTAACTGAAGTATCACACCTTTTTCTTTTAATGATTCAAAATTCAAAGATGAATAATAGATGAAAGCATGATATTTATTAAAGCTCTTGATTAATTTTCACCTTAGAGATAATGAACATACATGAATCTCACACTTAGAAATAATTTCTTTTCAACAACGACAAATGCATTCCCTTCGCACTTATCTTTTCATTACCTCTTAGCTTTTTCTTACTAGTGGAAAATTGGTTTTTTTATTAAAATGATCCTAAAATTTTGAATAATTAAGAAAATGACCCACTTTCTTGATTATGTTGATAAACCAAAATAGTAACATATTTTAGGCCCACATTTAGTATGCTTTTAGATGATTTATCCCTTATTTTATGTAAAAAGGTGCTCTTAATCCTTTCTTTTCATGTCTTATACCCAGAAAAGCACCCAAGGACAAAAAGAACGAGAAACAGGGTCAAAACGGACCAAAATGGGCCAAAGAAGAAATCGACACGGCCTGAACCTTAGCCCACATGACCGTGCCTCACTGATCACCTAGAACACGGTCTTCCCTCGAATTACACGGGCGTGTCCTCATTAAAGAAGTCCGAACACGGCCTGACCACGATTTGCACGGGCGTGTGCCATGGCCGTGTCTCTGCCGTGGAGAAGAGCAATTTCACTTGGATTTGGATACTTAGGGAGAAAGAAACCTATTTCAAGAGCCTATATAAACCCCCTAAGGGTCAGCTGAAAGGGGCAGTTAGCTAGGCCAAAGAGCCAAGCCGAAAAGGTCAGAGTTGTGGGAATCACTCAAAGGTAGCCAGTTGACCCATCTCAAGAAGCCGGGATTCTACTCAAGACGGCGGATCTCTCCTTTAATTCCTTCAGGGAGTTTTAGGGATTTCTTATGTTTTGTTTTATCTTTTCTCTTGAGATGTTTTCTTATTTAGTTATGAACTAAACCCCTCAGATACCTGAAGGGGATGAAACCTATGATGAATCTTGTTATTATTTTCTAAATTATATGATAAATACTTAGTTTGTTCTTAATTATGTGGCCTTAATCCAAATCTAATGTGCTTAGGTGGAGGAGGAATAGACCCTGCCTAAGAGTAGATCTAGCATAATTAAGCGGAGTTGATCGCACGCCCAGAGATAGGGTGACGAGATTTTGCCAGATTAGGGTGAAACATAATATGGGAGTCCATAGATTGATTTACTGCTATTCTAGGGGGTTATTATAAGAGAACGAGAGTTCCACTAATTAACCTAGGGTTAGATGTTATTCGCCTCGAGAGAGGGTTTAATATACGTTAGGGAGTCTTACGGATCAAGCTAAGTAAATAAAATCATATGGTTCAGTGATAGATAACAAGTGAAGTCTAGGTGGATTCTTTCTGAGGGTATCATCTAAATCAACTGAGTTTTTCTAAAAGTTATCTCCCCAATTTTAGTCTTTTTTCGTCTTTGTGTCCTTAGCTTAGTAGTTCGTTAATATTAGGTTAAAAGCAACTTCACTTATTTTAGGTTAAATAATAAAAAGAAAGTTAGTATTAGTACTTTTAGTTCCTTTGCGTTCGATAATCCGGTCTTGCCTAAGCTATACTACTGTTCGATAGGTACACTTGCCTTTAATCGTTGTCAGAGTTAGTTTCCAGGTTCGATCATTCTTTTTATAAATTTTAAAGCTTTGATTCACAGCGACCAAGTTTTTCACGCCGTTGCCGGGGAACTAAAATATTAAGAAAGCTCTATTTTTATTACTTTAACCATTATATTTTTATTTTCCGCAATTTATTTTTATTTTTATTTTTAATTTTAATTTTGCTAAATTTTTCTTTCTTTTCCTAGTAGGTACCTCTAGTTTATGACTAGAAGGAACCCGAGAGGACCTTTAGAATACGACAGTAATATTGAATCTACCACTCGGAGAAATCGCATAGAAATTAGGCGAGCCCTAAATTACCAAGAAGGAGAGTGAGAAGACAGATCCAATCCTACTGAAGGGATGGACGAAAATAATCTTCCACCACAAGATGTGGCAGAAAATAATGCTCCACGTACTATGTATGATTATGCTAAACCTCATTTAACAGGAGTCGAATCTAGTATTGTTAGGCCTGCTATAGCTGCTAATAATTTTAAATTAAAGCCTAACACTATACAAATGATTCAACAGTTTGTTCAATTTGATGGTTTACAGGACGAAGATCCGAATACTCATATAGCCAACTTTTTAGAGTTCTGTGATACCTTTAAAATAAATGGCATTTCTGATGATGCCATTGTAACACCCCAAACCCGGCCCAAACGCTACGACCAGATCTGGTATGCTACGGGGTTTATTGTTAAAAACTTTACTTAAATTGATTTTAGAAAATCTCAATTTCTTCACTTAGGCATTCGGTAAAAATAAGATATTTGTTGGAAACCTTTGTTTTTACGTTGAACATGTTTGGAAAACCCATTTTATTACTTTTTGAGACTTAAGTCCTTGAACATAAATTTTAAATCAGAACATCAAGAAATAAAATAAAGAAAATAATAACCTAAGCCCCGGGCCTTATTACATAATTCATCCCAAAAATTATAACTTAAATAAAAACCGAAATAGTCTATGAAATTAAATAACTTGATGGCCCCTCGAGTCCGTCTCGCTCCCATGTCCACGATCTACCGCTCATCATCCGAAAGAATAGGAAAAATAAAAGGGTGAGTCACCAAGACTCAAAGTGTATAAATCCCAAAACACCGACTGAGGCCCACAAACACATTATGGGCCTTGGCCCATACATAGAGGCAACAATCGTAATTACATGATAAACACAAAGAATGATGAATAGCCCAACCCATCCTAGAATTCCATCCTCTACACACCAGCCCGTACCAACCATCACACCTCGGGATTTCTACAATCAACCCTCCATCCGCTACACACCATAACGACAAACAGATCGCTATTCCCATTAGTCGAGAATCATTAAACGTGGCATAGCCACCGATCACTATGTGACCTAACATTTATATAACGTGGGATTTCTACCACCGATCACTATTGTGACCTATCATGCACTTCCCTTCATTATCATAATCCCACCCCATGCATACACACATAAAGAAAACATCATACATGCTTTCATATATTTCGATACACATAGAGATTTCTATGATTACGCACTGCATCCTTGCCTAACCCTTTTAGGGTTTTATTCGATCTGCCTACACACCTATTATCCGACTTTTAGCCCATAACATAAACATATATATATACATTCATACAGCATTATTTGTGTGTTAGAGATCTACACACCGATTACCAAGTAGAACGACACTCTCTATGTCGACACTATCGTAAGTCGATACAACCGCTACTTGCCTAAGGTGTTGTTCGTGGCCGATCCACAACCCGGTGGCTAATCCCGCATCACGACACACTCGCTTCTTAAACTTAGGATTCTCTCCTTTGCCTCGATCCGTATTTAATTCCATCACAAGTCCTTGTCGAACTACTATCACAACATATGATCGTTAATCCACATCATAAAGTTAAGATCTCGCATGCGATGAACGAATCTAGTGAAAATCTAGGAAAATCACCTTACCTTAAAATCCTGAAATTGGAGACTAGCAAATTTTGGCTTTTAAATCTAGATGATCAGGTTTCCTTCAAATCCTGCAATGCCGCCAAAACGCAAAAGAGAGGAAATATTAGCTTCATTCTAAGCAAATTTTAACAACCAAGTGGCCATTCGGCCTTGTCTCTTAAAAACCAAAAGAGAGATTGAAGAGATAGGAAAATCGGCACTCACCTTAATGCAGAGAATTTGACTACCCCTTAGAGATTCCAGCTTTTTGAGAAGATCAGAAGAGAAGATGATAGGAAGAAATCTAAGTAGTTTCGGCTTTTAGTTGAAGAAATCGGCAAAGAATAGGGAGTATTCGACTATGGAGATGAGAAGAGAGTTCAGGGTTTCATCTTTTGAAAGAAAAGATGTTGAGAAGATTGGGAGATTTCGGCTTTTGAAGGAATCAAAAGAAAAGAAATTGCAGAGGAGACCGAGAATTTTGGCACAAAGAATGGAGAAAAGATTAGGTTCAAATGCCTAATTGATGAGCTATCCCCTATTTATAGAAATTTCTAGACTCACCTATCAAAACCCTAAGTGCCCTTCCCGATAACTAAAGAATTAAGCCCATAAAGAGGAAAAATTCGCACCCCTTATAGCAATTAGAAATTGATTTCTTTACTCCTCTAGGTGATGGAATTTTGGCCAACTCTGTTTCTCAAAGAGATAGCTCCTAACTTTTCTCCTTTATCTAAATCTATTCATACCTTTAAAAGAAACCTAGATAGCACCACCTCTTCCTTCTTTTATCAGCTCTTTATCCTTATTATCCATATTATTTAATCCTCCTATTTCCTAGCCCCAATGCCGTCCCCCTTTTCCCCTTTTTAAGTGCTAACATGGCCCAAAATCATGGGCTCCTTGCGTCCAAAATTGGCCCTCTTTCCTCTGCTAGTGACGCCACCCTCTAGCTCCCTTACAGCGCCACTAAATATTGGGCCACAAGCCCACCTTGATATTTTAAACACAGATACTACCTGTTAAACCCTATAATGCCCAAACAAAAAATTTTAATCAAGGCCTATGCCTAAGCCTGAGCCCAATTTGGACCCCTAACCTTAAATTAACACGTTAATCATATCCCTACATTAACGCATAGGCCCAATAAATTCAGGATGTTACAGTTCTACTCCCCTTAAAGAAATTTCATCCTCGAAATTTCCAACTAACTATTAATCATACTACCCAAGTCTCACCACTATACTTCCGCTGCGAACTCTAATTCTAAAGCCAAAAGAAACACTTAGGATAATATGATAGAGTACACACCGATATTCGCATCTGGAGCGTCCTCGTCCCCTTGGCGACGTGCTGCATAGACCAAGGCTGGCTGCCTTGCCTCAGCATAACCTGGACCTCTATCTGGTGCTCTACGACCATGTCCTGTGCCATTGCCACCATTGGCTTGACCACGGCCCCTTGGTGGTTGTTGACGACCTCTTCCCGGCTGTGCATTCTCTTAACCTGTGAGCCCTTCACTGCCCCGTTGCTGCGGATAGTTTCTAACTTGGTGGTCTGTAGATCCATACCTAAAGCACTTTCCACTGCCTGCCCAACACTCACCTTCATGGAATTTACCACATCGAGCACACTTCTGTGTCTGACCCGCAGCAGCAGGTCTCTCATCTCGTCTCGGCCCGTCTCGACTGGTCTTTTCTCGACACGCCTGCCCGCCCTCGATGATTCAAAATTTCTCTTACTTCTACCCCTATCTCTATCCCGATTCAGGTCTTTTCTCATCCGCTTCACCTCCTCGCTATCTTAGCTTTCTCCACAAGCACAAATAATTCCTTTCCCCACGTGGAGCTATCAACACACGTAGATCATCTCTCAGACCATCCTCAAAACGAACACACCGTTCATGCTCCGTGGCCACCATTCCCCGAGTATAACGGCTAAGGCGTAAAAATTTCGCCTCGTACGCAGCCACCGACCTACTTCCTTGCACCAGATTCAGAAATGCTCTACGCTGCGCATCCACATAACTCGTTCCGATATACTTACTCTGGAATGCCATTTTGAAAAACTCCCAGGTAATATGGTCAGCCACCGTACCATCCTTAATCGTAAGCCACCATTGATAAGCTTCGTCCCGCAGGAGGGATACAACCCCTTTCAACTTCTCTTCCTCTGTGAAATCCAAATCATCCATTATGCGTTCAACTGCCTCCAACCAATACTCAGCTGAACTCGGGGCTATACTAGAAATTCCCCTAAACACTTCTGCCCCATTGGCTCTAAGTCGTTCCGACACAGATTTTCGGGCTCCTGTGCCCATACCTGCCCCAGCAACCCTCTCTAAAACCCTTAACATTGCCTGAGATACCGCATCATCTCCGGCCATCTGGTCCTGAAATTCCTCCTCCACAGCTGGTGGTACCGGCATCTCGTTTCCAGATCTATGGCCAGATCCTACTGGTTCTGACACCGCCATCCTTCCCCTACCACGACCACGCGGTGGACGTCCACGACCCCTTGTACTCATTCTACCGATTCGCGTTTATTTGATTAGGAATTTTATGAATTATTAGTTTTCTTCCACTGATTAACCACGAACAGTCTTATGAATAGTAGTTTTAGGAGTAGTTCTGTCGAATTCGCGATTATATCTACGATTCAGTCTCAAGTTTGTGTTTCCTAATTCTAGGGAGCACATACATTCATTCATCAATGTACAAGTGGCATCACAGTCATCATGTAAGGGTATTTTTGTCGTTTCACTACCTAGGGGTATTTTCATAATTTTATCGTACAGGGGTATTTTCGTAATTTTCCAAAATAGGGTTTCTTGGTGTTTTTGCGAAATAAGGGTATTTTGGTAATTTTTCAATCTGGGGGTATTTTGGTAATTTTATAATCTGAGAGTATTTCGGTAATTTTACAAATCAGGGGTATTTTGGTCATTTTCAAAACTAGAGGTGATTTTAGAAATTTTACAAAATAGGGTGGCTGATCCCTTTCGGGTTTTAATTTATTATTATTATTATTATTATTATTATTATTATTATTATTTTGGCCTGCCAACAAGTCCTCATGGCTAAGGTGAACAATCACTATGCTCCAGGTAGGATTCCAGCGAAGAGGAGGTGAGTCACTAGGACTGCTTAAATACCAAGCTCTCCCTGAATCCAATCCTATTCATGCGTATGCCTTGCCACACACCTATCTCTGACTTGTTCACAGTGTTTGTTTGGTTGGATTAAATTTTATGGAACTGAAGAGTTGTGTAAACTAGCCCTAAAGTCCATCAATACTATCATACTTAGTCTACGTCCATAAAACCCATCAAGCCCCACATTCATATCACATCCAAATGTTCAGAATACTTACCTGCGTGGATCGGGTGCCGGTAGACTCGAAGGCCATTTCTCAACCCAAACTTTTTCAAATTCTTATCAACTTTAAAACAGTACTAGACCCATTTCACAGCCCGAGTTTTGAACTGGGCTCTGATACCAAAATGAAACACCCCAAACTCGGCCCAAACGCTACGACCAGATCTGGTATGCTACAGGGTTTATTGTTAAAACTTTACTTAAATTGATTTTAGAAAATCTCAGTTTCTTCACTTAGGCATTCGGTAAAAATAAGATATTTGTTGGAAACCTTTGTTTTTACGTTGAACATGTTTGGAAAACCCATTTTATTACTTTTTGAGACTTAAGTCCTTGAACATAAATTTTAAACTGTAAACATCAGCAAATAAAATAAAGAAAACAATAACCTAAGCCCTGGGCCTTATTACATAATTAATCCCAAAAATTATAACTTAAATAAAAAAACCGAAATAATCTATGAAGTTAAATAACTTGATGGCCCCTCGAGTCCGTCTCGGCTCCCATGTCCACGATCTACTGCTCATCTGAAAGAGTAGGAAAAATAAAAGGGTGAGTCACCAAGACTCAGTGTATAAATCCCGAAAACACTGACCTGAGGCCCACAAACATATTATGGGCCTTGGCCCATATATAGAGGCAACAATCGTAATTACATGATAAACAGTAAATGATGAATAGCCCAACCCATCATAGAATTCCATCATCTACACACCAGCCCGTACCAACCATCACACCTCGGGGATTTCTACAATCAACCCTCCATCCGCTACACACCATAACGACAGTACCAGATCGCCATTCCCCGTTAGTCAGAATCATTAAATGTGGCATAGCCACCGATCACTATGTGACCTAACATTTATATAACGTGGGATTTCTACCACCGATCACTATTGTGACCTATCATGCACTTCCCTTTCATTATCATAATCCCACCCCATGCATACACACATAAAGAAAACATCATACAAAGCTTTCATATATTTTGATACACGTAGAGATTTCTATGATTACGCACTGCATCCTTGCCTAACCCTTTTAGGGTTTTATTCGATTGCTCTACACACCTATTATCCGCTTTTTAGCCCATAACATAAACATATATATATATATACATTCATACAGATTATTTGTGTGTTAGAGGTCTACACACTGATTACAAGTAGAACGACACTCTCTATGTCGACACTATCGTAAGTCGATACAACCGCTACTTGCCTAAGGTGTTGTTCGTGAAGCCGGTCCACAACCTCGTGGCCAATCCTGCATCACGACACACATTTTTTCTTAAACTTAGGATTCTCTCCTTTGCCCGATCCATATTTAATTCCATCACAAGTCCTTGTCGAACTACTATCACAACATATGATCGTTAATCCACATCATAAAGTTAAGATCTCGCATGCGATGAACAAATCTAGTGAAAATCTAGGAAAATCACCTTACCTTAAAATCCCGAATTGAGACTAGCGATTTCCGCTTTTAAATCTAGATGATCAGTTTCCTTCAAATCTCGCAATGCCGCCCAAACGCAAAAGAGAGGAAATATTAGCTTCATTCGCAAATTTAACAACCAAGTGGCCATTCGGCCTTGTCTCTTAAAAACCGAAAGAGAGATTGAAGAGATAGGAAAATCGACACTCACCTTAACGCAGAGAATTCGACTACCCTTTAGAGATTCCGGCTTTTTGAGAAGATCAGAAGAGAAGATGATAGGAAGAAATCTAAGTAGTTTCGGCTTTTAGTTGAAGAAATCAGCAAAGAATAGGGAGTATTCGACTATGGAGATGAAAAGAGAGTTCAGGGTTTCGTCTTTTGAAAGAAAAGATGTTGAGAAGATTGAGAGATTTCGGCTTTTGAATGAATCAAAAGAAAAGAAATTGCAGAGGGTGACTGAGAATTTCGGCACAAAGAATGGAGAAAAGATTAGGGTTCAAATGCCAGAATTGATGAGCTATCCCCCCTATTTATAGAAATTTCGGCACTCACCTATCAAAACCCGAAAGTGCCCTTCCTGATAACTAAAGAATTAAGCCCATAAAGAGGAAAAATTCGGCACCCCTTATAGCAATTAGAAACCGATTTCTTTACTCCTCTAGGTGATGGAATTTCGCCAACTCTGCTTCTCAATGAGATAGCTCCTAACTTTTCTCCTTTATCTAAATCTATTCATACCTTTAAAAGAAACCTAGATAGCACCACCTCTTCCTTCTTTTATCATCTCTTTATCCTTATTATCCATATTATTTAATCCTCCTATTTCCTAGCCCCAATGCCGTCCCCCCCTTTTCCCCTTTTAAGTGCTGAACATGGCCCAAAATTATGGGCTCCTTGCGTCCAAACTTGGCCCTCTTTCCTCTGCTAGTGACGCCACCCTCTAGCTCCCTTGCAGCGCCACTAAATATTGGGCCACAAGCCCACCTTGATATTTTAAACACAGATACTACCTGTTAAACCCTATAATGCCCAAACAGAAAATTTTAATCAAGGCCTATGCCTAAGCCTGAGCCCAATTTGGACCCCTAACCTTAAATTAACACGTTAATCATATCCTTACATTAACGCATAGGCCCAATAAATTCAGGATGTTACAGCCATACGTCTTCGGTTATTTCCCTTTTCATTAAGGAATAAAGCCAAACAATGGTTAAACTCGTTACCACGAGGGTCAATCACTACATGGGAACAAATGACCGAAAAATTCTTATTAAAATATTTCCCACCGGCCAAAACGGCCAAATTACGCAATGATATATATTCTTTTGTGCAGATGGATTTAGAGACATTATACGATGCATGGGAGAGATATAAGGATCTCTTGAGAAGGTGTCCGCACCATGGTTTACCCTTGTGGCTCCAAGTCCAACCTTTCTATAACGGTGTAAACCCCTCAACGAGGCAACTAATCGACTCAGCCGCTGGTGGAACTCTGAATAATAAAACTCCTAAAGTAGTCTACGAATTTACAGAAGAGATGTCGCTGAATAACTATCAGTGGCAAGTTACAAGAACAAGGCCAACAAAAACAAAGGAGTTTACAACCTCGACGCAAAGAACCATGCTATCAAATCGGTAGAGTTGATGAATAAGAAGCTTGATAGTTTGTGTTCTTCGTAGGTACATCTAGTCATGCAGTGCGACGCAAGTGGAACTGTGGCGAATCCTGAGTACCCACCCTACCAACCGGGCACAGAGAGCGAACAAATGAACTATATAGGTAACAATTTCAAATCTAATAATAACTCATATAGTAATAATCATAATCCAGGTTGGAGGAACCACCCAAATTTTTCGTGGGGAGGTCAAGGAAATCAAGGAAATCAAAGACAACAACCTCCTCAAAATTTCCAAAATCAGCCTTATCCACAAGAGAAGAAGCCGAACCTCGAAGAGATGTTGGCAAAATTTATGGCAACTACTGAAGCCCATTGCCAAAAAATCGAGACAACACTTATTGACCAACAAGCATCGATTAAAGCAATCGAGAATCAAGTAGGGGAAGTCACTAAGTCAGTGGGACAGCTTGCCAAGCTGATGTCTGAACGAAAGCAAGGGCGTCTACCAAGCAACATTGAGATTAATCCAAATGAGCAAATCCAAGCTATAACAGCTCAAGAAAGTGAAGGATTAGACGAACCCAGTCCAAAACAAGGAAACGAGGTAGAAAAATGTAAAGTTGAGGTAACACAAGAAAAGCCAAAATCGGTAATCAAGGAGTACCAACCTCGCATACCATATCCCGAAGCGTTAACGAGAGATGACACAGAGGAACAGTTCGGTAAGTTTCTTAAACTTTTAAAGAAATTACATATTAACTTACCGTTACTTGAAGCTCTTTCTCAGATGCCAGATTCTAGAAAATTTTTAAGAGAACTTTTGACGAACAAGCGAAGGATAGACGAGGCATCACACGTGGAACTAAACGCAATGTGCTCAGTAATCTTGCAAAATAAACTACCAAGGAAATTAAAAGATCCAGGGAGTTTTACAATTCCATGTTTAATTGGTAGACTAACTATTGATAATGCGTTAGATGATTTAGGGGCAAGCATAAATGTCATGCCTTACAAATTGTTTAAACAATTAGGTCTAGGGAAACCCAAACAAACTAGGATGAGCATTCAATTAGCTGATAAAACTGTTAGAATTCCTAGGGGTATTATCGAAGATGTTCTTGTTAAAATTGACAGATTCGTTCAGTAGATTTTGTTGTCTTAGACATGGATGAAGATAATTCGATCCCCCTAATTTTAGGAAGACCCTTTTTAGCAACTGTCAGGACTAAAATTGATGTTGATGCAGGAGAACTCATACTTTGTGTAGGGAATGAGACAGTCACCATCAAGGCTCTCAACTCGGCTAGAACATCGAATAATCAAGGTAAGAATGTAAATTCTACTGATAATCATTCGGTTAACCCCTATTTTCAGGAAGCACCACCAAAGAATACAACTGAACTCGATCCTAAACCTCAAGCCAACAAGGAAGTAGTTCATGAAGATCGAGGGATTCAGTTCGATGATCTAGACGAGTGGAAGACACACTTCAAGGAGAAATTAGGGATACACGACGAAGAAACAGAACCACACAAGGTAAAACTGAAAGAGCCCCCATATGAGCTCATAGGAACAACAAACCACTTCAAAATAGGAGATCAAGTATTGATACAAAAAACTGACCCTCGAATATCTCCTCCGGACCCTAGCACAAACAAAGAAATATCTTTTAGGGTAACCAGTGTTTTCCCACACTAATAATCGAGGTAAGTAATCCTATTTTTGGTACTTTTACTATAAACACATCTCGACTTAAATTTTTTCACGAAGACACAAATGATAGCATGATGAAGGAATTCCAACTCCTCAAACCACCCTGAAGATGCAAATGAGAGGTAAAGTCTAGCTTAAGAATATAAACGAGTGCTTCTCGGGAGGCAACCCGAGCACTAACCCCATTAACTTTTTATTTTATTTCTATCTTATCCTTTCTTTATAATATCTAGCTTTAAACTAACAAGGGGTGCAGAATTCTGTGCCACACGACCTCACACTGTCAGTAGTCGTGGCCATGTGTACCTCAAGAATCTTGGTACTAACATGACAGGACGGTACAAGTCAGAGCAACTAAATTTAGAACTCACGGACTCAACCACTCCCCCACGGGCACCGACAAAGTGGCACGGCCATGCCCCATAACCGTGTGAAGCTACTGACTTGCCAACCACGGGCTGAACACGCCCGTGCCTGAAAACCATGCCAACATACTGACTTGTCGAACACAGGCTAGACATGAGCGTGGGGAACCAACACGCCCTAGAACACGGCCGTGTGAGGCGGTCATGTGAATCGACACACCCTCAACCCACGGGCGTGGGAAACTGCCAGACTTGAAATTTTATTTAAACACCATACCCCTCTCCTTTCTCTTCTTAACCCACTTTCCTTCTTTCTTCTCTCCTCCTTCTTTCTTTCTTTCTTTCTTTTGTCCCTCTTTCTTTTTCCTTTTCCTAATAAATCCTTAGACTCTTGAGCTACAACAACATCATATCCATGGCAAAGAAGCGTAAAAGGCCAATCACAGTCTCCTCAAAGGAGACCGATTCACATGAGTTCATGCTGACAGCTTCATCCAAACGACAAGCCAAGGATATTTGAGGCTATCTAGTTTTTATTTCATTTTTCTCTTTTGCTTCAATTTCATTCCCTTTAACAATCTTATGCTTAATATAGTTTATTTCATCTTAGTTTCTTAATTTTAGGTTCTAAAGGCTGCTAGGGAATCACGCCATGACCACCACCATATCCTCAGCCTTAGAAATCACATCCAATAATAAGGACTCTACGGTCCATCCATCTTTTCTTTTAATTTTAGTTTCATCTTTATTTTTCTACACTTTAGCTTGTTTTTCCTTAAGTAGTTAATTAGTATAGTTTTAATTATTATTAGTATATCCTAGCTAATCCTGCATGAGCTTCCCAATTTCTTCATCTAGCGCAGGATCGTCACCCAGGCCGGCCCCCCAACGTATTTTCCACATCCTCCAAGGAGCTCATCCATAATTCAGGGAGCTTTACTTATCCCCATATCTTCTGATCTGAACATTACATTTATATTATCTAACTTTGTACATTGAGGGCAATGTAATCTTAAGTGTGGGGGGTGAACAACCTAAAAAAGTGGCCTAATTTTTTTTCATTATTCTCAAATTTCTGAAATTAGGTTCCAAACTTTTTGCATTGTTCTCAAAATCCTGAATTTAGTCTTGTTTTATATTACTAATTAGGATGAAATTTCCATGATTTATGATTTGTATTGATATGTTTTAAAATAAGTCATTGATAATTGTGCATTGATGATTAAAATTGAAGAATACTAGAGAATCAAGCATGATAAGTCTATTTTTCAGAAATTAAAAATTTGCTAGGTTGTCAAACTGAGTTTAAATATTACTTTGAAGTTTGAAATTTACGAGGTTGACGTCAAAATACCCATAATTTTTGTGAGATTTTGAGCCTTATAGAGCATATATTCTTTTTCTTCTCACTTTATTGATTATGAGTGTGTCAACATTGATTTGTTATTCTAGAACTTGCCTCGTTTATGCATATCGAGACCACACCTATGATTTGATACACAGAGATGATTAAGGCATTTAGGTTTTAACCCACTAACTCCATTAAAAAGCCTACCTTTACAATTAACCCCTAATGAACCCCTTTGATCCTAACAACCCCTTTTTATTGACTCACCCACTAATATTAACCCGAAAACCTTTGTATATTTGTATCACCATTCCTTGACTCCCTTTTTATCGAGATTCAATTTTGAGCAGTTGCCTAACTATGTTCTATATTTCAGTTGTTAAAGTTCTTTATTATTACTTAGTTTGTTCTTAAAAAAAAATGAAGTATATTCATGTAATTAAGTGAGCTTACACGTTTGAATTCCAAATATTGAAGAAGAAGCTCGTATTATTAGTTTCAAAGTTTCAATTCATGTAATTATTTATTTATCAGTTCATTTTTTCTAGTTAGGTAATTTATCAATTCAATCTCAATTCTAACCTTTTAATTCAGCCTATATCCACACCCTTAACCTAAGCCCCGTTACAACCCTGTTAAAGACTTTATGATTTGTGTTTCATCTCATATTAGAGTGGTGGAGACTTGATTTTCAGGCAAGCCTATGGGATTAACTTTTCATGTTCGACTTTTGAGTGCCTAAATTTTGAACCTTAAACACTTTGAGTGATTTGAGTGAATCTCTAGTGAGGATGTCAATCCTTGTCGATTTTGAATTAAAGGTAATTATTTAGATAAGGGGAGACACCTATATTTTCGAGCTACAAAATCTATGACTTAGATTGTTTGAATTTTTAGAACTCTTTGAGTTGAATTATCCATGTATAAATTATCTATGAATTATGATAAAACATTATTGATAGGAATTATGAATTATAGAAAGTTCATTTTAATTGTAAAGTGAGAATTTTGCTTGAGGACAAGTAAAAGCTTAAGTGTGGGGGTATTTGATAAACCGAAATAGTAACATATTTTAGGCCCATATTTAGTATGCTTTTGGATGATTTATCCCTTATTTTATGTAAAAAGGTGCTCTTAATCCTTTCTTTTCATGTCTTATACCCAGGAAAGCACCCAAGGACAAAAAGAACGAGAAACGGGCTCAAAACGGACCAAAATGCGCCAAAGAAGAAATCGACACGGCCTGAACCTTAGCCCACACGATCGTGACTGATTACCTAGAACACGGTCTTCCCTCGAATTACATGGGCGTGTCCTCATTAAAAAAGTTCGAACACGGCCGACCACGATTCGCGCGCGGCGTGTGCCATAGCCGTGTGTCTCTGCCGTGTGGAAAGAGCAATTTCACTCGATTTGGATACTTAGGGAGAAAGAAACCTATTTCAAGAGCCTATATAAACCCCTAAGGTCACCAGGGGGCGGTTAGCTAGGCCAAGGAGCCAAGCCGAAAGGTCGAGTTGTGGGAATCACTCAAGGTAGCCGCTGATCCATCTCAAGAAGCGGGATTCTACTCAAGACGGCGGATCTCTCCTTTAATTCCTTCAGGGAGTTTTAGGGATTTCTTATATTTTGTTTTATCTTTTCTCTTGAGATGTTTTCTTATTTAGTTATGAACTAAACCCCTCAGATACCTGAAGGGGATGAAACCTATGATGAATCTTGTTATTATTTTCTAAATTGTATGATAAATACTTAGTTTGTTCTTAATTATGTGGGCTTAATCCAAATCTAATGTGCTTAGGTGGAGGAGGAATAGACCCTGCCTAAGAGTAGATCTAGCATAATTAAGCGGAGTTGATCGCACGCCTAGAGATAGGGTGACGAGATTTTGCCGGATTAGGGTGAAACATAATATGGGAGTCCATAGATCGATTTACTGCTATTCTAGGGGGTTATTATAAGAGAACTAGAGTTCCACTAATTAACCTAGGGTTAGACGTTATTCGCCTCGAGAGAGGGTTTAATATACGTTAAGGAGTCTTACGGATCAAGCTAAGTAAATAAAATCATATGGTTCAGTGATAGATAACAAGTGAAGTCTAGGTGGATTCTTCCTGAGGGTATCATCTAAATCAACTGAGTTTTTCTGAAAGTTATCTCCCCAATTTTAGTCTTTTTTCGTCTTTGTGTCCTTAGCTTAGTAGTTCGTTAATTTTAGGTTAAAAGCAACTTCACTTATTTTAGGTTAAATAATAAAAAGAAAGTTAGTATTAGTACTTTTAGTTCCTTTGGGTTCGATAATCCGGTCTTGCCTAAGCTATACTATTGTTCGATAGGTACACTTGCCTTTAATCGTTGTCAGAGTTAGTTTCCAGGTTCGATCATTCTTTTTATAAATTTTAAAGCTCTGATTCACAGCGATCATATGTACATAAATGACCTAAAATAAATAGTAAAAGTTGGTGGAGCCAAAGAGATTGGCACCACCAACAATCCACGTTAGCCATTACAATAAAAAAATATTTTTTTTTGTGGAGCCATAGAGAATGGTGCCACCTGTATAAATATCAGGGAAATATTAATATTTCTCTATAATTGGGGGCCAAAAAATAAATAATGGTGGTGGAGCCATAAAGAATGGCACCACCACTTTATTGTGTCCAGGTTAATTTTTTTAGTTTAAAAATAAAAAAAATGTTATTTTATTGAGTGGTGCGATAGAAAATGGTGCCACCAGTGGAGCCATCAAGAATGGCGCAACTAGTGTCAGATTTTTTTTAATTTTTTTTTTAGTTTTTTAGTGAAATTATTATTTTATTAGGTGGTGCCATAGAGAATGGCACCAGCACCTTCCATAAAAATGAAAATTTCATTTTGGTGGAACCATTCTTTTTGGCATAACCACCTTGGTGGTGCCGTGCTACATATATAAATCTTGCTGAAATTCTTGTAACAGTTACACTGGAAAATAAGAAAAGAGAGAAATTGTTGTGTTTAGTAGGATACCTCAGAAATTGTGGTGAAGATGAATAACTCAGCATCGAATAAATAATTTGAGATTTAACAATGTTTCATTGACCCTCAATGAAGTGTGATTCGCGTTTACTTGAGAAGACATTCTGATATCTGTATAATTTAAAAAAAAAGCACACAAAATAAATTTAATTATTTATTACATTACAATAACTACTTTTAATATAATACATGCACATCAAAATATATTTACATACCTTAATCGTATGTATTAACTTCGAAAAAAAGACAACTCCTTTTTTTTTTCTCTTCTCTTCTCTTCTTTTATTTCAAAAGTTTGAGGGGGAACAACCCCACCCTCCTTTTTAAAAGAAAATCAACCAACCTCCGCCTTTTAAGTTTTCTTTTTTCTTTTCTTTTCAAACATTAAACGACCTAAAAAGTGACCCTGACAAGTCACGTCGTTGACGCAATGTGACCGATCATTTTATTTATTTTTGGACCCTTTGGTTTTTTATTTCTTTTAAAAATGCCCCAATTTTTTTTTACAAATAAACCATTTCTCATTCTTTTTTCAGTCAATTTCCTCTCCAACTTTCTTTTTTTTTTCATTCTCAAAATTTCCCAAACTGTCTTTATTTTTTGGTCCTCTGTTTCTTGATTTTTATTAAAAATGCCCCTTATTAAATGATTAATTCACATTACATAAATGATTTACATGAAAATTATTTTACATTGTTAACATTTCAAATAACTAAAAATTTACATAATTCAAAAATTTTATTTTACAAAATATAATTTTACATTTGCAACATTCCAAAATAATTTCAGTTAACTTACAATATATAATTTTACAACAAGAGCAACTTTCTCAATACTAAAAAAAAAGATTAAACGATTTTGTTCAAGACCGGCAACATTGTGTCTTACAAATTGAAAAAAATACAATGTTTAACTGCAACACGAGCAAATTTCTCGATGCTATTATCTTGCAGCTCGGATGCTATTGATATTGATGATCTCACCCGTGAGGTTCGATTTGGAATTCCTTAAAACCTTCAAACATCCCGTTGACCTAGAGAATCCTAGAGAATTCCAAATAATCCACCCATTGGCTGCATAACCAATTTAAACTCATTATCGTCATTATCGTCCTACCACAACCAACGAAAAGACTTACATAACCAATTTGAACCCATTACCGAATAAATAATTGGCAGCCAAAATCACCATTAAACATAAAAACATAAAAAAAACACTCCTTATCTCTCTCACATTCATCCTCTAACATGATATAATTTAAAAAAAAAATCTTTAACTTAAACTGATTTGTCATTGAGGTTATATATAGCTATTTGATCACGCCAAAGAGAATGAATCCACCAAATAAAATATTATTTTTAATTTTAAAATTTAAAAAAAACCACATTTTAAAATAAAAAGTTGGCAGATTACACTGGTGGCACCATTCTCTATGGCTTCACCACCATTATCTATTTTTTGACCCTCCAACTATTGAGAAATACCAATATTTTCCTAGTATTTATATAGGTGCCGCCATTCATTATAGCTCAAAAAAAAGATTTTTTAATCCCATGGCCGACGTGGCATGTTGGTGGCACCAATCTTTTCTGCTCTATCAACTTTTATTATTTATTTCAGGTCATTTTCGTACATAATCAAGAAAGTGGGTTATTTTCATAATTTAGTAAAATTTTAGGATCAGCCTACAAAATTTGATATTTACAAGCTAAAATTTCCGGGAGTGGAAAAGGTTTAACACAGGTGCCGGGCACTGCGGTGGCGCCAATGGTACAACAAAGAGGCGAATAAAGTCAGTCTTGGAGCGCTTGTTTTTTAATGGAAAAGACAAGGTTATGATATAGCTTACGTAAACTTGAATACTTAGATTCAAAGAATATTACAGCTTTAATTCTAAAAAAAAAAAAAGCATAGCTTTAAATAAGATCAAAGGCAGACGTTCAATTACATCATGAATTCATTATCTTTAAGAAACTGAACTTGAAAATAAATTTATGGGATCACCCATCATGAGTCAACGGAAAGGATTGTATGAAACAGTGACGCCACGTCATCTGTATCCCTTTCCAATAGTTTTATGCCACATTAGTATTTTCATCCTAAATTTCAGGATTTTCATCCTGAAAAAAATCAAACACAAATTAAAATCCTGATTTTCATCCTAAAAAAAATCAAATCCAAATTAAAATCCTGAAATTCAGGATGAAAATACTGATGTGGCATAAAACTATTGGAAAGGGATACAAATGACGTGGCGTCACTGTTTCATACAATCCTTTCTCCATGAGTCAATAGATGATAAAAAGAAAAAAAAAAAACATATTTATTTTATGGGAAAGGATTGTATGAAATAGTGACGCCACATCATCTGTATCCCTTTCCAATAGTTTTATGCCACATCAGTATTTTCATCCTAAATTTCAGTATTTTCATCCTGAAAAAAATCAAATTCAAAATTAAATCCTGATTTTCATCCTGAAAAAAATCAAATCCAAATTAAAATCCTGAAATTCAGGATGAAAATACTGATGTGGCATAAAGCTATTGGAAAGGGATACAGATGACATGGCATAACTGTTTCATACAATCCTTTCTCTTTATTTATATAACATTATAAGGAAATAAAAATGTTAGTAGGCAGATAAATGACTATGAGTGGTCGGAATTAAGATAAGGTCGTCTTTCCTTCTCGCAGTCAAGCCAAATGTTTCAGACATATCCAAATTTTCATGCGGTAGTCCACTTGGAAGCTCCCAATCAAAATGGTAAAGCAATTTTGCGAGAGGCAACTCAATGTTCGGAAGCGCAAATGATATGCCTGGACACATCCTTCTTCCTGCACCAAATGGGATATACTCCAAATTTGTTCCTTTGAAATCCACTACAGCGAAACAAACTTTTAGCGGCGTTTTTTTAGGCCTTTAGCGGCGTTTATAAACGCCACTAATAGTATTTGCGGCGCTTTTAGAAGCACCGCAAAAAATGCTGCTAAAGCAAACGCCCCAAACTTTAGCGGCGTTTATGAGAGAAAAATGCCGCTAAAGGTCATGACTTTTAGCGGCGCTTTCCACAAAAACGCCGCTAAAGGTCATGACCTTTAGCGGCGCTTTCCCCACAAACGCCGCTAACGGTCATGACTTTTAGCGGCGCTTTACCCACAAATTCCGCTAAAGGTCATGACTCCTAGCGGCGCTTTCCCCACAAACGCCGCTAAAGGTCATAACCTTTAGCGGCGCTTTCCACACAAACGCCGCTAAAGGTAATGACCTTTAGCGGCGCTTTCCACACAAACGCCGCTAAAGGTCATGACTTTTAGCGGCGCTTTCCCCACAAATGCCGCTAAAGTTCATGACTTTTAGTGGCGCTTTTTTTTACAAACGCCGCTAATTTGTACAGATTTGCAATGTACAATTTGTCCAATATTATATCCCTCCTGCACTAAAACCAACCAATAACAGCAAATATAGCATATAATTCCAACCCAAAACAACAAATGTAGCATAAAAATCACACCAAATGCATTAATTCTAAATGATACTTGAAATTCAATAAATTAAATGAATTATAACTGAAAATATTCTTACAATAATGTTAAGTGTAATAATGTTAAAAATAATCTTACAACGAGAAACTAAATGTCTAAGATGGCGGCTTATGCGACTGCTGAAACATCTGTAGCTGAAGCTCATCGTACTTTCTGTTCTGCTCTGCTAGCATCGATGCTGCCTCTGCTTCCCTCGCAGCCGCCCGCCGCTCTCATTCTTTGCTTTTCGTGCATCCGCTCTAAGTTTATTCTTTGGAGTTCTTCATATTTTCTTTGAACATCAGCAATTTGCTGCCTCTACTCAACCGTGCTCGCTTGCATCTGAGTTATCTGGTCTTTTAGCCTCTGAACTTCAGCACAAGATTGACTCCCGGAAGGCATGTATTGCTGGGAGCCGGATCCAAAATATTGGGTCGGGGTAACACCAGATCCTTGAAATCGAACCCAAAAATACCTTTCAAGACCCAAAACATCAGTGATAATTCTGTTATAAATATACTCAAGATTAACAGAACTATCAGTCGAAGCAGTCGTACCTTTCAGGACCCAAAACATCGGTAATAATTCTGTTATCAATATCCTCAAGATTAACAGAACTATCAGTCGAAGCAGCCGCTTCATACTCCTCCTTATTCTCCTTTAGTTATCCTAATAAATCAATGAAAGAGTTAGAAACGAAAATATATAATAAGAAGGAATGCAACATAACTTAACATTATAAATTTAAAACTACAAACAATGAATTAAACTATTATAATTAAACATTATAAATATTTATAATAAATCAAACTTTATTAAGTAAATATACCATAATTTCTGCAGCTTCGGATGTCATCGGAGATACATCCTTTTTCCTATGCGTAATGTCAAAAAGCTGAACGCGTCCAACTTTTTGACCATAGGAGACTTCCTATATTGTAGCAGTAAAAATATAATTTAATAGTATAAAGTTATTAATATTTGACAGAATTAATAAATTATAATACCTCGGCCTCAGCTACACAAGCAAAACTTTTGGACCCTGCCGTGTGCGTGAATTTTTGTTTCTGTCTGCTGCTTGTTCCAACTCGCTCACGATCCTACATAATGAAATTTGTATTATGTATATAGTAAATACTATAAACCGAAAAATTTATAAGACTTTAGAAGTACGTAATACCTCACATTTCTTTGAATTCCAGAATCTAACTTGATCTTCCCATTGGTACCTCAACATTCCCGGCGGGACATTTCTTAATTTTTCGTCGAGGCTTATGTCTTTCTTAAAATATTGTTTTTTCAACGTGCTTTTATGGTCTCTCTATTTTTTACTCAATGTCTTCTTAATATAGTCATCGGAGACCTCTAAAGCAAATCTCTCCTGAAAAAACATAAGTTTAAAAAGTAAATATAAATGAAAGTTAAACCAAAGTTTTATAAATTACATTCACGTTTTGTTACCTTAATATTATCGAGAGCCTGATTTTTGTTGGCATCAGGCATGTGATGCCATGATTCGTAGTTAATGGGCAACATATTGGCATTTCGTGCTAGAATGGCCAAATAGCTCATTAACAATCGAGCTTCGCATCCAACAGTCGACATGATCAAGCTTTCTCTCAGACTTTAACACGCCAATGTGATTTAGCTCAGATAAATCTTTAAGGAGTGTACGTCCCCCGACCTCTTCAAGTCCCCACCACCTTCAGCTGAAAAATGATATATTATTATATTAAAATTGAAAAATGAATCAATAATAAAATTCAACATGCATGTAAAATAAACTTAACATTACTTTGAAATTCTGCAGGCTCGCCATCTATGTCCCAAGACAAGAGAAGATCCAACAACCGCTTGTTGTTCACTATTTGCTTCTTCTCGAATTTGGAGTATTGTGGACAATACTTAACTCTCGTAATCGTCTTCTAGGCATTTTTCCTGCAATACACAGCAATTTGGACAAAAAAAATTTAAGATTCATCATACGTGGCATTGTTACACCTGGGGAGGATCCGTTATATCTTACAATGAGATATAAGGCAACCCGTTAGGTTTCCAGCCTATATACTTTGAATCTTTTTTTTTTTTGGGACAGCAATATAATAAACACCATATATACCAACCAAGCAGGATAATAAACAACTATTTGGACAGAATTATTTTAAGATTCATCATACGTGGCATTGTTACACCTGGGGAGGATCCGTTATATCTTACAATGAGATATAAGGCAACCCGTTAGGTTTCCAACCTATATACTTTGAATCTTTTTTTTTGGGACAGTAATATAATAAACACCATATATACCAACCAAGTAGGATAATAAACAGCAATTTGGACAGATTCATCATGATATAACTATCAATGCCAAAATAATGCCATAATCTAACAATATCAAATAAAGAAAGGAAGTACACCTTTCTTACCTGAGACAATATGGATTGAAGCTAAGCAAACTGGATTGCAGATAATAGAAAATTGAAGGCAGAAAACTGGATGACAATTGTAAAATAAAGTAAGCATAACTTACAAATAAAACAAAATTACATTTAAACTATTTTATAGTCGTCCTCAAAGCTTCTAAATATTATAGTCAACATATTAATTCTATGCACTATCAATCACCAAACGATGTCACATCACCATTGTTGCACAAAATTGTATTATTGGATTCAAATGATTTAGTTTCTGACGATTCATATTTTATTTATTTCCATTTTTTCAATTTTATCAAACAATACCAAACACATCAATAAAGTGGCAAAATAAAATATTTCATTTTACACTGTTTTAATATAACCATATTGTATATGTTTAAATAACATTTACTAAGAAAAGAAAGAAATAATGCCCCTACCATCCTAACAATCACACATTCCTAATTTGATTTTCAATGTCAAAATAATGCCATAATCTAACAATATCAAATAAACAAAGGACTTACACCTTTCTTACATGAGACAATATGGATTGACGCTAAGCAAACTGGATTGCAGATAACAGAGAATTGAAGGCAGAAAACTGGATGACAATTGTAAAATAAAGTTAGCATAACTTACAAATAAAAAAAATACATTTAAACTATTTTACCCTTGAATAAGATATAATGAATTTAAGGAAGAGATTAATAGAGTATTGGTTTTGTGAAGGGTTATTGAATGAATTTGATAGAATTAGTGAAGCTCAAATGCAAGGTGACTACATAATTGAAGATGTTGGAGTTGAGTTACATGTACTATCTCAGAAAAATCCCATCACATCTGATAACTAGTTTTTCCAAGTTGCAAATATTTAGAATAAATCGTGATATCAACTCAATCAACAAATTTATTATAACAATATTGTATATGTCGTATACCAAAACTTACCTGTGAAGCCAAAATTTATTGTATACCAAAAACTTACTTGTGAAGCCAAAATTTGAGCTTTGAGATCAGCAAATATCTGCATCACGCTTGATTAGCTCTGTGAATTAAATGTTGAGAAGGCTTGCATGATTTTTAAGATTCTAAAGATTCAACAACAAATTCACTTGATACTTTCATTGGTTTCCTAGTATCGGCAAGCACATGCCAATAACATGACATTGGAATAGCATTAAAAGAATCACACACTATTTAACAAGCACATTATGTTTTTAATTTTGCGTTAGTTAGCTGATGACCAACAAGAAAGAAAGCATGGTACTTTGAATTCTGTTAACAGTCTATTACAAGTGCCCATAACAACAATAAAAGAAAGCAAAACTTGGCAGAAGATCCTCACCCGTAGTGGCTGCACGTCCAACAACTTGTCTGATAGACTCTCTTATGTTGGTGGAATGTGATTCCAAGTCAGTAATTAGCTATTGTAAAAGGTTAATGTCAATTTCCATATAAAACAAAGACCTAAAAGATATAAGTACAACTTCCATCTTTTCTAATAAGCAGAAAATGCATAAAATTGTCTAACAGTTAGGATAGGGGCTTATTGCTTCCCAACATTTATTCACCACTTTCAATGTGGAATCATATGACTTTTTGTTTCTCCTTCACTTCAAAGAACTTGTCCTCAAGAGCAAAATACTCAACCTTTTGAGCCTCTAACTTTTGTAGAAGCTTTTGATTCTGAAATTGCAGAATTGCCTTATCAAGCTGCACCATACCAACAAAAAAGAATAATACAGTGATATTTGGAGTTTACCAAAGGTGATTCTAAAAATACGATGAAAGAATAATACAGTGATAATTAAATCAAGTATTATTTACCTATAATGGGACGATTGTGATAAAAAAAAATTGGTGGTGATAGGTCGCAATTGAGTGGCAAGCTTTAAAGTACATAACAGTAACAAAGAAAATAATGAACAATTTTGTTGACTTTGACTCTTAGAACCGATGGTAGGAGGGATTAAAACAATGTCAAAGCATATGAGGGGTTTTAATACAAAACCACTTCAATCGAATTACCAGCTTCTAAGCATATCCAAGAAGCATTTGACCAAAAAGATAAAAAAGAATAACAGTACACAATTCAAGATGCTGGACAACTTATAAGTAAATGATTTTATTAGTAAACAGTGAAGACATTTGATTCCATCATATAACGTGTATACTAACCAGCAATTAAGACTACCATTTTAAAACCTGACTTAAAGAGATAAACTTAGCCAGCCAATTTTGACCCAAGCAACTCAGATGCTATAAAATTGTTCAAGAAATTAAATCAACTTATTTTCATGACAAACTCTCAACAAACATATATGAGCTTATTCAAATGGAAAAGTGGCTTACACAAGAACACTATGATCACGCCCCAACACAGATTGAACTTGCAGAAGTAAAGGTCCAGCACAGATTGAACTAGCAGAAGTAAAGGGTAAAAGATATTTTCTTGTCAAAATATGAACCAAAAAGAAGGGAAAAAGAAATAGGATAGAGAGCGGCAGAACAAAAAATAAAGAAAGAAAGAAACTGCAAAGATGGGGAAATGAAACGTGAAATAGAGTGGGAGAGAAACATGGGAATTTTGGGGAAAATTAATTAGAAATTTCCTCACACACACAACTAAAATCTCTTAACCATTAAACCAAAACAAATTATTTTACATAAATATTGATAGATGGAAGAAAGAATCGAAACAAGTATAAGGGAAAAAAAACTTACCGACTGGTTGCTTTGACCTATCCCAAAAACAAGAAATAAATAGCTGATGGGGGAAGTAATCAGATTGCGGAAGTATTTCGCACCAGAAATCGAAGAAGGATTTAGGGATTGGGAGGGGAAACACAAAAGGGGATTAGGGATTTAGGGATTTCGGGAAATCAAAAATAGGGGGAACAGAAAGTGTTAAGCAATTAAAATGGATTAAAAAAGAACGATGCCGTTTCAGTATAAAAATTAACCCTATTGCGGCGCTTTTCAATAAACGCCACTAAATAATTCCAAAAAAAAGCAATGATCGTTTTCCTCCATTTTGTATGCGTTTTGGGCTAAAACGCCGATAATAACATGGATAAACGAACATTTTTCTGGCGTTTTATTAAAAGCGCCAATAATAAGAATGGAAAACAGTGACGTTTCATGACCGCGGAATACATTTTTGTGGCGTTTTTACGAAAACGCTGGTAATACATCACTTTTTGCGGTGTTTTTCGTAAAGCGCCACTACTGATACTAACCGCGCCACAAGAAACGACGCCGTTTTTTATTAAATATGAAGACTTTTTTGCGGCGTTTTTTACATAAACGCCGCTAATGCTTTCATACCAATTAATATTTAAAATTTCAACAAAATTAAAAAATGTTTACAATTTCTTTTAAATTATATATACGCCAACAATAAAATACAAATATACTAGCACATGAGTTCTCAAATTAGTGTCATCCAAGATTGAAGTTAAATTGATCCAAAATTAAAACAAAAGTTATAAAATGGAAATATTAATTAATAAAAAAGGAGAGAATAATGCATTTTTAAAAAATAAATACACATTTTTAAAATTAAATACATCAATATATTTTTATATTGAATAAATATAAATATTTATGTATGCAATATATTACAATATTATATCAGTAATTGGGTTAATATTTGACAAGATCTGGGATATGCTTTTGGGATTTAACCCATTTTGATATATATATTTTTTAAAATAAAAATTTATATTTATCTTATTTAGATATATATTTTAAAAAAATCTAAACCCTAAACCTTAAATCTCAAACCCCAGACCCCTAAACCCGAACTCTAAACCCTAAAACCTAAACCCATAACCACAGCCACCTGGATACAACCAAACTCCAAAATCCAGTCTCAATATACAATAAACCCTAAACCATAAATTCAAGACCTTAAACCCAATACCATAAACCCTAACCCGAAACCCTAATCTAAAACCCTAAACCATAATCATAAATTAAACCATAATTTTGGGAATTCGTGTGGCCGGACTATAAATCATATATAAATCCTTAAATACAAAACCATAAATCTTAAAATTCTAAACCCTAAAACCAATACACTAAACCCTTAAACCATTACATACAAATCCTACACCCTAAAACCTTAAACCTTAAATCCTAAAAAATAAACCTTAAACATACACCATACACACTTTACTCGAAACTCTAAACCCTAAACCATTACCACTAAATCATAAACCCAAAACAGTAAACCCCAAAATAAAATAATTTTGATATTGAATTATTATACGAGGAAAAAAACGGCGTCGTTCTAGTTTTGAAACAATTTGTTTTTTTGTGGCGTTTTTAATAAAAACGCCGCTATAGCTTGGCCTTCTCAAAACGACGACGTTTGAGTTTTGAAATTATTAGATATTTAGCTGCGTTTTTGATACAAACGCCGCTATTGCTTACCTTTAGTGGTGTTTTTAATACAAACGCCGCTATTGCTTGGCCTTTCTAAAACGTCGACGTTTGAGTTTTGAAAAAAATAGATATTTAGTGGCGTTTTTGATACAAACGCCGCTATAGCTCTTAACTTTAGTGGCGTTTTTGGTACAAACGCCGCTATATCTCCTACCTTTAGTGGCGTTTTTATTACAAACGCCGCTATTGCTTGGCCTTTCTAAAACGTCGACGTTTGGGTTTTGAAGTAATTAGATATTTAATGGCATTTTTTATACAAACGCCGTATAGCTCTTACCTTTAGTGGCATTTTTGGTACAAACGCCGCTATATTTCTTACCTTTAGTGGCGTTTTTGGTACAAACGTCGCTATTGCTTGGCCTTTTTAAAACGTCGACGTTTGGGTTTTGAAGTAATTAGATATTTAGTGGCGTTTTTTATACAAACGCTGCTATTGCTCAGTTTTTTACGTCGTTTTCTTTCAAACGCCGCTAATGTTTAATATTTGCGGCGTTTTTTGTCCAAACACCACTAAAAACGCCGCTAAAGCCCTATTTTCCTGTAGTGATCACAGGAACTATTGAGGAACCTTTCAGGATAAAATGACTCAACTTCACTCCAGTACTTAGGATCTCTTCCCATAGCCCATGCATTGATTATGACTCTGGTCTTGGTAGGTACTTGGTAGCCATTGATTTCGCAATTCTCTCGACTTTCTCTTGGAAGTAACAGAGGAAATGGAGGGTGTAACCTCATGGTTTCTTTGATAACTAATGCCAAGTATTTTAATTCTTTAAGACTTGCTTCATCCACATCTCTTTTTCCATGACAGACTGTCTTACCTCATTTTGTGCCCTTTTTAGCACCTTTGGATTTCTCAACATTTCTCGCCATTGCCCAGTCTACTGGTTGTTGATGATGTTTCGCCCCCTCCAAATAAGATATCCTCGAGATTATATGAGCCAACATTACTTCAAGTGATGGTAGATTTGCTTTTCAATAAAGTTATAAGCTATGAATACTAACCCAAATGAGTGCTTTGATTTCCATATCGATAAGGGAAAATTCAATATCACCATGTTGTTGAGCCTTTAAAAGAACAAAGAACCAAGTCTTCCTTGGCTTCTCCTTCACCTATTCTTCCTCTCTTCAGTGGCTCTGTGTTCATTAATGATGCCTTGAAGTATCTCATCACTCTTCTCAAGGAGAGCCTCGACTTTTCTGTCTCACTCCACTAATTAGCTCAAGCAATCCAAAAGAAGGGTGCAGATCGCTAGACCGAATCCGAAGACAACTTTATTATTTCATCCACAACTATTATGTAAGAGTCGTGGTCCTCGCATATGTTACCGAATCGTCGCTTCTGATGTAACATCATATGTTAACGAAAATATCTTCTTGGTGAGATTGATTGGCGACCCTTGGTTTGAAGATACATATTTCACAAGACCTGAGACTTCTTCTTGTCTGATTGATTCAAAGGATTGCACTCTTTTCGCTGTTAAAAGCTCCACTGTGCAAATTTTTCGTAGTTGTCTCCAATAGTTGCCATATGGTGCCATGAAAATATCCCTGTAACCATAAGTAATCACATCTGCAGCAATCATATAAGGTCTATCAATGAAGATAGTGCCATGTGTTACCAAGACCTCTTTGGCAATTTCTGGTGATGAAACTGTAACATCCTGAATTAATGGGCCTATGCGTTTAGTGTGGGGATATGTTTAATGTGTTAATTTAAGTGTTGGGGGTCCAAATTGGGCTCAGGATGGGGTCGAGGCCTTGATTAAATTTTCTGATGGGACACTAAAGGGTTTAAAAGATAGTATATGTGGGTTAAACTACAAAGTGGGCTTGTGGCTCAGTAACAAGTGGCGCTGCAAAGGAGTTATAAGGTGGCGCCATTAGCAGTTCAAGAGGCCCAAGTTTTGGCCGTAAGGAGCCCATGTCTTTGGGCCATTTTCGGCACTTAAAATGGGAGCAAGAGGGACGGCAATGAGGCTTAAAATTTGGAGGGATTTAGTGACTTGGATAATGGGGATAAGGTGCTGATAAAATAGGGGGGAAGTGGTGTTATCTAGGTCTCTTCTGGAGGAGTGAATGGATTAAGATAGAGGAGAAAAGATAGGAGCTATCTGCTGAGTGCAGTGATGGCTGAATTTCCATCTCTTGGAGGGGGGAAGAAATCGGTTTCCACATGCCATAAGGGTGCCGAAATTTCCCCTACTATTTGATTAGTTGTTAGTTATCAGGAAGGGCACTTTCGGTTTTTGATATGTAAGTGCCGAAATTTCTATAAATAGGGGGCTATCTCTTCAATTTCGGCATTTGAACCCCATTCTTTTAAAGCTTTTCTCTCATTCTCTATGCCGAAACCCTCAGCCATTCTCTGCAATCTTTCCTTTTGATTCCTTCAGAAGCCGAAACCTCTCACTTCACACTCTTTTCCATTCTTTTCCTCTTGTGCCGATTTCTCCATAAAGCCGGAATCGTTTAGAAGTAGCCAAAATCTTCTGTAGAGGTGAGTATCGACTTGTGCTAGTATTTTTGCAATCTTTTTCGGCTTTTGAAGCCAAAGCCGAATGGCTAGTTGGTAGTTAGGGCCATCCTTAGTTTGACGTTTTCTCTGATCTTGTATTCTTTCTCTTTGGCGGCATTCCGGGATTTGAAGGAGATCTAATCGTCTAGGTTTCTAAGCCAGAAATCGATAGCATACGATTCATATTATTTTCGGGATTTTAAGGTAAGGTTTTTGGTTCTCCTTAAGTTGATCAATTGGTTTCTTTTCGTTATTCGTGTCTTAACCTAATGGTTCGTTAAGAAATCATCGTAGTACCTTCTGACCAAGATCACTCATGGACTCGAATGTCAGAAAATCAAAGGAAGGAGTTGGATCTGTAGTCCCAGCCCCAAAGTTCAAGAAACGCGCGGTGTTTGCTATTCGATATTGGCTACCGGGCTGTGGACCGGCTTCTGAACAACACCTTAGACAAATAGCGGTTGTGTCGGCTACGTATAGCGTCGACATAGAAAGTGTCGTCTTAACCGTAATCAGGTGTGTAGATCTCTATCACACTATTTAACCTGTTTATATACATATGTTATGGGCTAAAAGCCGAAAAAATAGGTCAGATGAATAATCGTGTTACCCAAAAAGGGTAGGCAATGGATGCCGTGTGCGTGATCATAGAAACTTCTCTATGTGTATCGATGAATGTGCTAGATTGTAAATCCTTAAGTGGTATATTGTTTGATTTTGCATGAATGTACGCATGGGATGGGATTAATATGATTAAGGGGGAAGAGCATGATAATAGGTCACTTGGTGATCGGTGGTTAAACCACGAATTGAAATGTTAGGTCACAATAGTGATCGATGGCTAAGCCACGTTAAATTCATTCCTGATTATTAGGAATAGGCGGCATGTCTGTCGATGTGGTGTGTAGCGGTTGGTGGGTTGATTGTAGAAATCCCCAAGGTGTGATGGTTGGTACGGGCTGGTGTGTAGAGGATGGATTTCTAGGATGGGATGGGCCATGTAGCATACATATGTTTTGTTGCCATTGTGTATGGGCCAAGGCCCATAATGTGTTTGTGGGCCTCAAGCCTTTTATGTGTTTTCGGGATTTGCATACTGAGTCTTGGTGACTCACCTTTTATTTTCCCTGACTTTTCAGATGAGCAGTAGATCGTGGACAGGGGAGCCGAGGCGGACTCGAGGGGCCATCAAGTTTTATTTTATTTATTTTCATGAATTATTTTCGGTTTTCTTTGGAACTATTTATGTAATAAGGCCCTATGGTTTAGGTTATCGCTTTATATTTGACAGTGTTTACAGTTTAAAAATTTATGTTCAAGGATTTAAAACATAAAAAGTAATAAAATAGGTTTTCCAAACACATTCAAAGAAAAAGCAAAGGTTTTCATCAGATATCCTATTTTTAACAAATGCCTAAGTAAAGAAACTGAGATTTTCAAAAACCGTTAAAGTAAAGTTTTTACAATAAACCCCGTAGCATACCAGATCTGGTCGTAGCGTGTGGGCCGGGTTCGGAGTGTTACAGAAACAACGATGGTGGAAATTTCACCAAGCTGTAGGTGGATTAAGGGTCCATGTTGATTGGCCAAATCTCTGAGAATTCAATGAGGTAGTGAGCTAACTAGCTGATGTAAGTTGCCTATAAAGGGTAATCTCCATGGCCCTGGTGGCAGTTTCTTGGTCGAATCAATGGCTTTGATTTTCTTTACTATTCTTACTATGACCGACAAGAAGAAAAAGGAAGGCAGCAAGATAAGCAAAGAGGGAAAAAGAAGCAGCTCCATTGATATTGGAAGATAGGATTTTTCAGTTCTCTAGTTGCTTTAGGGGGATTTATAGAAAAGGATGAAGATTGTAGCTAACTTCTGGGCTATTTTACTCATCTAATCAAAAGAAAATTGATATTTACAAAAATGATTCTAGTTCAAAAACATTCATCCAAATAACTTAAAATTAACAGTAAAATTGAGTTATGGAAACTAGATGGCTGACACCACTATTTTTTATTAAAAAATAATATTTGGGGTTTCGGACACTAAATAGCCGACACCGATGTATTTTTTTTCAAATTTTTTTGGGTGCTGGAACACTGATGGCCAGCACCCCTTTATCTGATTAAAAAATAATTTTTTTTGGGTGTGGTGCAGGCCAACAAATGGCCAAAATCACCCAACAAAAGAGATTGAGAATATTGCAACATAACCCCTCCTTGTTAATTAACACGTTATTTTAAATTAATTTTTAAATTTAATAATAATGTGAGTGATGCAATAATAATTAAAAAACATGATAAGCATTTCAATATTGTTTTAAAATATAAAATATGTAATTAAACTTGGGAAATAAAAAAGATGGGAAAACAAGGAGGGGTTATGTTGCAATATTCCCAATCTCTTTTGTTGGGTGATTTTGGCCATTTGTTGGCTGGCACCACACCCCTTCCAAAAAAAATTATTTTTTTAATCAGATAAATGGGTGCCGGCCATCAGTGTGCCAGCATTCGATTTTTTTTTTTTGAAAAAAATACATGGGTGTCAGCCATCTAGTGTCCAAAACTCCAAAAATTATTTTTTTAATAAAGAAAAATAGTGGTGCCGGCCACCTAGTTTCCATAATTTAATTTTACTGTTCATTTCAGGTCATTTGGATGAATGTTTTTGAACTAGGGTCATTTTTATAAATATTATTTTTTGGGGGTCAAATGGGTAAAATAGTCTAACTTCTGAATAAAGTGGTTATAATAGTTGAGGGTTGTTAGTTCCAGACTAGGGGCCGGATGAAATTTTAATTTTTTATAGTTTATATCTTTATAATTTGTAAAGGATTAAATCGAATTTTTATAATTTTAGGGGGGCCAAAGTGTAATTTTACGTTTACTAATTTAAAAATTTTAAAACAATTTAAGGGCCTAAATAGCAATTTTACATTTTAGGGGGGCCAGGGCCCATGCCAGCCCCCTGGCTTCGCCCTTGTTCCAGACTAGATAAATTATAATTTAAACCCTACGTAGCAGGTGTTGTTTATAAAGTATTCATAATTTTGATATTAATTTAAATTTATTAAATAATACTAATAATGGAGGGTTCTTTCTTATTCCAATAATTGTATGCTTACCTAACACGTAATCTGCTGTTCTAGCACGTTTTGTGTTTTATAGGTTTTACGTTTGCTTTTTCAAAGTTTTGACGGTGATTATTTCATTATTGTAATTTGGCTTTTTCGTTTCTGTTTTGACTGGGATTTTGGATATGGAAAACGATTTGGTTGGGCTATCCTTGGAAGATGATGAGGATGAGATTTTGCAGGCGCAAAAGGAGCCTAATTCTACGTTAGTGGAGTATGAGTTTTGCTTGGTGAGATGTATTCTTACTGAAAGTGTTATTCACTTTTCATAAATGAGAAGTATGATGGCGAATCTATGACATCTTGTTAAAGGGGTCTAGATATCAGATATAGGGGAAAAGAGGTTCCTATTTTGATTTTTTCACAAGATGGATATGGATCGGGTTATTAATGGGGCTCCATGGACTTTCAATAATCATCTTCTAATGATTCATCGTGCGGAGGTCGGGGACGATCTTTTTAAGGTTTCGTTAATTTATACGGTTTTTTGGGTTCAAGTGCAGATGTGTTGCTGGGGTTTTTCAACTAGTTGTTAGCAAAACAAATTGGTGATTTCCTTGGAAGTTTTCTAGAATATGATAGCAAGAATGTGGGAAGGGGCATATGTGCTCATTTACGCATAAGGGTTCGATTGAATGTTAGGCGTTCCCTGAAAAGGAAAAAGAAGGTGATGTTTTCGTTTGGAAAGTGTACTTATGTCAATTTTAAGTATGAGTGGTTGTAAACTCTAATTTATATAGGTTTTGTTTTAAATAGTTTATGACATCTTTTTACTTAAAAATAATATTAATCTCGAGTATTTGATTACTAATTAGGCGAATTTTATTTATATTTCAATAATGAGCATGATTTAATGAAGAATGTGATTTTATGCTATTTTTTCATTAAATTTGTACATAACTTAATTAATTTTATGCTACATATTGATCTTGACATTTTTTAATGTAGTTGGACCAAGGAAATTATGCATGATTTATTTATCAAATAAAGCTGCATAGATATGCCCAATTTCACTCCATATGGACGACAAACACTGTAACGCCCCAAAAATCCATGTTTTGATTTTATGTGTTTTGACTTGAATAATGGACTGTTTGAGTGGTTTAGGAGTGGTTGAGAGTGTCTGAGAAACTCAGGGTTCGAGCCTTGTCTTTAGCAAAAATTCATTTTCTTAATTAAAGAGGTTGAGCATTAGCAGGTAGGCTTTATAAATAATTGTAGGGGAAAGGAGACACAAATGAGCTAGTGGCCTAGTGGTGATGGCGTGAAATGGCTAATGTGGGAGCCTGGGTTCGAATCCCTTGCCATGCAAAAGAATATTTATTTTATTTCCTTGCAGCATGAGAAGTGAAGTTTGATTGAAACTCTGCTGGATGAGGTTTGAATTGGTCAATGAGGATAGAATCAGGGGATGTGGTTGGTATTTGGGGGATTTGGAGGAGAATTAGGAGGAGGAAAGCAAGGAATTCAAAAACTTGGAGAGTTGTAGCCGATTGGGGAAGCTTATGTATGCAAATTTGGCTAGGGAAAAATAGGGAGCATTTTCAGCACTAAGCATTTCCTTGTTCGGTTTTGTGAGTTTTGACAGGAGAGCTGCCGAATTTCCTTGCTGGCAGTTTAGGTTTTTGCACTTTTTGAATTTTGGGTTCTCTTTAGTTCTCTTCGTGCTACGAAACTGACCATTCGTGTCATTCCTTCTCTGCATCTTTGCTATTCTCTTCCTCTCTTCTTGGCCGAACCTAACATCTATTTTTCCTTACCCCTTTTCTTCTGCAATCGAATTCTTTCATAGCCTAGCCGAACCTTCCCTTTCTCTTCTTTTAACTTCTGTTCATCTTCTATTCTAGTCTGGCCGAATATCACTGCTGTTAATCCCTCTCTGCGTTTATCTACTGCAAAGGTTCTGACTATCGGTAAGTGTTCAAAATCTATCCTCTGCTTTTCTTTTTAAAATCGAATACACCATGCTCTTCTTTTTCTTTATCCAAAATCGAATACCCCCTTTTGCTAACCGATTGTCATTTCCTCCTTCACGTACTGTAACTCGTTGCGATTCTAGGGTCTTCCTCAAGGAGTGGTGAAGTGTGATCGGTTTGGAGGAGTCACGCTTCCATCCTCAACGTACAGGTAAAGTAAAAGTGTTACCTTAGGTTCTTTAGGGTTGGCCGAATGTGCCTTATCATTTACTAATCGGATTCTGATTGTACTATAGGAAACCAACAAGGGCATGTGATCGTTTCTGAACAGCGATCATAGAGGGACTAAGGTTACCCTCATTCAAACAAGGTAAGAAGGGCGTTTCAGATTAAGCATCAATAAGAGGGTGATTTACCCTATCGGTTAAAAGACTAACTTTGGATATTGTTTGAATCTAGGTTAGGTGCTTGTGAAGCGTAAAGCAATATCGTAATCAGGTGTGTAATCACACTATCTCTTCTGCGAATCGGCAAAAGTCAAAAAGCCGAAACCTCGGCATATGAGGCCTCACGAGCGTGCGATCGCTTGAGTGGTAAACCGAGCCATAAATCATGGGCGATAGACTGTAAAGGCCACCATGAGCGTTCTCATGCTCTTAGGCTGTTATGGGCCTCGTTTGACTGAAATGGGCTGTGTGGGCCCAATGGGCTCGTGGACCCTACACGGATAAAATTCACGAAAAGTGGCAGATATTGGATTGGGTTATATTGTTCGCATAGCCGTGACTGAATTTGGGCTAGATCGTGTGGGCCCACTTGGGCCGAATATTGGACCTTCGGCCCATTTACATCATTTTGAACATATAAGTTATCTGTGTCGCTCGAGGCGACTGTGGACCTTTGGAAAGGTCGTTATCTGTACCGAAACCCTAAAATAGGTAAAATGACCAAAATACCCCTAGAGGTAAGTCGACTGGTCAATGTATATTATTATATGACTGTACTGAGTAGGACATACTGCATACACGAGATATTTATGACATGGCATACTGCATGGGGTTGGGATACTGTTATAGATGAAGTTTATCATTCATCGGTGGCTATGCCACATGTATCGTTATCGCGACCTTCTTTGCGATCATCGATCTTCGGTAGCTCTGCTTGCAATATCATTCTTGGCGGCTCTGCTGCGTTATTATCTTGACCGGCTATCTTTGCCGCAATATTGGTGTGTTGGCTGGGTGGGTCGATTTTATCCCCACATGGTGTGTTGGTTGGTACGGGTGGTGTGTTGGTTGGATTGGGATGGGTTGCATATGTGCACCATACTGATACTGTAACGAGCTAAGGCCCATACTGCACTGTTACTGAATAGGGCTCAAGCCCAAACTGTTACTGCGTGATAGGGGATTACACACTGAGTTCTTGTAACTCACCCTTTTCTTTTTACTGTACATGTAGTCCTCAGCCTTAGATGATTTGGAGCTGCGAGGGACTCGAAGGTGGCCACACGTTCGCGAATATTTTATTTTAGACCTAGCTATTTAAAATTTTTATATTGGGTGATATTTATGTAATAAGGCCTCTGGTGATTTTAATTCCTTTTAATTAGGTTTAATTTCTTATTTTGAAACCGCCAAACTGATACAAACAAGATTTCAAAAATAATCACTGTTTTAAAAGACAAACACACATTTTCAAACTTCAAAATGACATTAATTAGAGTAGCTTCCGCGGGTTTTTAACCAACTAAGAAACCAACAATAACAAATATGGCAAGCGTTTAAAAACGGTTTTCTCTCAACAAGCCTGATTTCAAAAAACCCTTCGATGTGACATGTCAGATTCGGTCGTAGCGTTTAGGCCGGGTTTGGGGTGTTACAAACACATACAAAATGGGTCAAGAATAAGTTGATTTGATCCAATTGAACAAGGGTCAATTGATGGACAAGTCTAGTAAACAATTGGGTCACCAAATCGTCCAAACAAGGGAGAACACGCCTAATTCGAAAAAGGCATTTGGATTGATCACAAATTCACTTTTGAGAGATTTACTAGGGGTCCCTACACTTGCAAATAAATTAGAAAATAGCGCACCAACTTTGCCCAAGAAACCGTCCACCCCTTACTTGATTTAAGCATGATATCATGCATGAATAAAACAACCAAACAACTCCCTTCTTCACAAATTATGACCGGCCATGGAAAGGAGAAACATAACGGATTCATCATACTATTTTTAGTAGACCTACCATCCTTCATATAAATACCCAGCTTCATTCCTCATTTCAATCATTCCTTAATCATTTATTTGAATGACGTAACTATTTTCTATTTATATTGTAGTAAACATGTAACCGTTTTCTATTTATTTGAACGATAAATAAATAAATAAAGTTAATTTCACATTTCACTATTATGTCTTTTGTATTTATGTCTTTTATATTTTGCATGCATATTGAAATTGTGACAAGCAAATACTAGCTCATTGATTGTCTAAAGTTCAAACTGAAAATAAGTGGCATTATAAAGAACGTTTATATTGCGAGAAAGACAATTTACTTCAGTAAATAATTTCATTATATAAATTCATCAACCAATCATTAATTCATAATATGATGGCATATCACATAACAACACTGATTCAATTTCACATTATAACATTATATTATACTTTCACATATATTCAATTTACTCCTTATCACATATATTCAAAATGACCCACTTTCTTGATTATGTACATAAATGACCTAAAATAAATAGTAAAAGTTGGTGGAGACAAAGAGATTGGCACCACCAACAATCCACGTCAGCCATTACAATAAAAAAATCAATTTTTTTTGTGGAGCCATAGAGAATGGTGCCACCTGTATAAATATCAAGGAAATATTGATATTTCTCAATAATTGGGGGGTCAAAAAATAAACAATGGTGGTGGAACCATAAAGAATGGCACCACCACTTTATTGTGTCAGGGTTAATTTTTTTTAGTTTAAAAATAAAAAAAATGTTATTTTATTGAGTGGTGCAATAGAAAATTGTGCCACCAGTGGAGCCATCTAGAATGGCGCAACTAGTATCAGATTTTTTTTAATTTTTTTAGTTTTTTAGTGAAATTATTATTTTATTAGTTTTTTAAATTTTTTTTTAGTTTTTTAGATTGTGCCCCTCTTTTCTCATTGTCGTGTAATGAGAATAGAGCAAAGACTTTAAAAGGCCCAATTTTGCCTGGTCTTGTCGAGTCTTGACTTCTTGGTTCTCATCTTCTCTAAATGGCTTCCAATCCCAACTGCATCTTCAGGGGCATTGGAACTGCAACTTTTAGAGGTATCGAACTATAAATCTGACGGCTTCAATCTGCTTCGCTGCAACTTCGGGAAGGCAATATCTGTCATCTTTAGTCTGCTCCACTGCAACTTCAGGGAGGTCAGACTAGTATCTTTGATCTGCTTCACTGTAATCTCAGGAAGGCAAAATCTGTTGTCTTTTAGCCTGCTCTTCTGAAAACTCAAAGAGGTAAGGGTGATGTCTTTGATCTGCTTCTTGCAACTTCAAGAATGCCAAATCTGCCATCTTCAATCTACTTCCTGCAAACTCATGAATGCCAGACTGTTACCTTCAGCCTGCTCCACTGCAAACTCAGGGATGCCAGATTGCTATCTTTAATCTGTTTCCTGCAAACTCAAGAATGCTAGACTGATGTCTTCGATCTGCTTCCAAGCAACTTCAGAATGCCGATCGCTATTTTAATCGCTCCCCAAAACTCGGGGGATGCCAGATTGGTATCTTCGATCCGCTTCTTGCAACTTCAGGAATGCCAGATCTACTATTTTAATCTGCTCCCTGCAAACTCAGGGATGCCGGATTGGTATCTTCGATCTACTTCACTGCAATCTCAGGAATGCCAGATCTACAATCTTCAGTCTGCCCCACTACTATCTCAAGATGACAAAATCTGAACTTTTCAGTCTACTTCCTTACTATCTTAGGAAGACTTCAATCTTCAGTTTACTCCACTACTATCTTGAGGGAACAAAATCTGAACTTTCCAATTTGCTTCCTTACTATCTCAGGAAGACTTCAATCTTCAGTTTGCTCCACTACCATCTTGAGGGAACAAAATCTGAACTTTTCAATTTGCTTTCTTACTATCTCAGGAAGACTTCAATCTTCAGTTTGCTCCACTACCATCTCGAGGGAACAAAATCTGAAATTTTCAATTTGCTTCCTTACTATCTCAAGAAGACTTCAATCTTCAGTCTGCTCCACTACCATCTCGAGGGAACAAAAGCTGAACTTTTCAATTTGCTTCCTTACTATCTCAGGAAGACTTCAATCTTCAGTCTGCTCCACTACCATCTCAAGGGAACAAAATATGAACTTTTCAATTTTCTTCCTTACTATCTCAGGAAGACTTCAATTTTCAGTCTGCTCCACTACCATCTCGAGGGAACAAAATATGAACTTTTCAATTTGCTTCCTTACTATCTCTCGGAAGACTTCAATCTTGAATTCTCCCCACTACCATCTCGAGGAACAAAATCTGAACTTTCCAATTTGCTTTCTTACTATCTCGGAAGACTTCAATCTTCGCTTTCTCCACTACCATCTCGAGGAACAAAATCAAACTTTTCAATTTGCTTTCTTACTATCTCCGTAAGACTTCAATCTTGATCGCTCCCACTACCATCTCGGGGAACAAAATCGAACTTTTCAATTTGCTTCCTTACTATCTCAGGAAGACTTCAATCTTCAGTCTGCTCCACTACAATCTCGAGGGAACAAAATCTGAACTTTCCAATTTGCCTCCTTACTATTTCAGGAAGACTTCAATCTTCAGTCTGCTCCACTACCATCTTGAGGGAACAAAATCTAAACTTTTCAATTGGCTTCCTTACAATCTCAGGAAGACTTCAATCTTCAGTTTGCTCCACTACCATCTCGAGGGAACAAAATCTGAACTTTTCAATTTGCTTCCTTACTATCTCAGGAAGACTTCAATCTTCAGTTTGCTCCATTACCATCTCGAAGGAACAAAATCTGAACTTTTAAATTTGCTTCATTACTATTTTACGAAGACTTCAATCTTCAGTCTGCTCCACTACCCTCTCGAGGGAGATAAGACTGATGGCTTAAATCTACTCCGCTGCTTCATGGAGATAAAATTTGCCGTTCGATCTTGTTCCACTACTGCTTACGATGACAAGATCTATAATCTTCGACCTATTCCCCTGCTGGTCAGGGATATAGGACTGGTGAATTCACCAATGTTGCTACACCGTCCTCTGGAGGACATGTCCTGTAGACTCGAATGTATTATGGACGACATTTGCATGAATGCAGAATGTCATAAGAATGATCCCATTTTTTAATGTATAATGATTAGGATGCAATGATCGGAATGAATCTAATGCTCCTAACTGAATTATATTAGGGATGACATTTGCATGAATGTAGAATGTCATAAGAATGATCCTATGTAATGATTAGAATGCAATGATCGAAATGAATCTAATGCTTCTAACTAAATGTATTATGGACGACATTTGCATGAATGAAGGATGTCATGAGAATGATTTCCTTCTTTTTTCTTTTTTTCTTTTTTTTTTTGTACAACGATTAGGATACAATGATCGGAATGAATCAAATGCTCCTAATTGGAAGTGTGAGAATGATCCCTATTTAATGTTTGGGTTGTCATTGCTCATAATTCATCAAGTTTCTATCACTGATGCGCTACCATGCTTTCTCGTTCAGCTGGTATCTTTTGACAGAAAACCCAAAGAAACGATCATGTTCTGCTCAACAAACCTGCCCCGCTGTAATTTCAGAGTCCATTCCCTTGAACCTCAGGACATAAAATTTATACCTCCCACTGCAACTTCAGGAGAATAACATTTGGTTTCTTCCATCCATCCAGTTATCACTCAGAGGAATGGAATTTATATTATCTTCAATCAACTTGATCTGTTACACCATTCCCTGGATGTAATGACCAGATGAATGCAGGGTATCTTTTTCTTTTCCCTAGAATGATCCCGTTCTATACCTAGGTTGACACTGCTCGTCATTTGTCGAGATGGTATCACTTAACGAAATGTCTTGAATTTTTTCAACCAATAAAATCCAAAAGAGATAATCATCTTTCAATATCTCAAACCCTTAGGCTTGGTGAGTTTTAAACAATAGTCCTGTTTCAGGTTCCTATACTATTTTAAAGCTTCCAGAGTAATATGTGAAACTCCTTTTATGAAAGTATTATTAGTCCAATAATCATTATATCAATATAAAATGCTTGAAAAAGATCACAACAATGGACAAGAAAGAAATTAATTAGGAGCATAGCTCGAAAAAAATAAGTTAATCAAAGATAGCCAAGAAAATTAATTGGGGTATATCTTGAAAAGAATAAAACAATCAAAGATAGCCGAGGCCCTAAAAGAAAATTGATTGAGGTGTATCTTGAAAAGAATAAAGCAAATTCAAAAAATGGGTAAGATAGAAGCTAGGTGCCCCAGATATCTCAGCATGAGCTTCTCTGTACAAACTTCTTGAGGACCATTTTGAGCTTAATACGTATTTAGAGGATCCGGAGTACTTTGTCAACGCCCCAAGACGTAGCATAATTCCTCTTTGTTAATTCAGGCATAGCAAGACTACCACATGCCCTATCTTTGATCAAAATTTGAGCCGCCCTTTTCGGGTTTTCGAGTCAAAACCCCTTTGGTCTCAAAGCGCCCTTTGCGGGTTTTCGCCTTGGCCTCTCATTTTTCTTTTTTCTTTTTTTTGATTTTTTTGATTTTTTTGAATGAGTTTGAGCTCAAGGCGCCCTTTGTGGGTTTTCACCTTAGCCCTTCCTTTTTCAGGTAAAATCCTTCTTGACTGAACCTGAATTCTCCGGATTAGGTAAGTCTTTAGCATCCATCTCGTTCAATATCAATGCTCCTCTAGAAAAGGCTCATTCTTACTACATAAGGTCATTCCCAGTTTGGCATCTGCTTTCTTCTAAAAATCTTTTTGTAAAAGAAAGATCAGGTTCCCCTCATGGAATTCTCTAGGATAAACCTATCTATCATAAGCTTGCGTCACCTGATCATGATGGATAACTTTTAACCTTTTCTTCGATTAGGTTTAATTAGCAAAAATGCTTTCATTCCATAAACCAATGAGTAATATGTTGTCCCGGCAAAAATCCTGGCCAACATTCAATAACCATAGAAGATAAATAGTAATTTCTTTATGTCAATCTTTACAAGTCTCGGTCATTTTTTCTACAATCCCTGTTTTGTTGTTTTTTTTTTTTTACTTTAGCTGCCTTTGTTGCTCTATAATATGGCGTCTGATCTTTGAACATACTACAAACTTTTGACTTTGTCCTTTTTGGCGTTCTTTATCGGTGCCTGATCTCTTTTTTTTTTTAGAATTTAATGACTTTGACCTTGTAACAGTGGCATATGAAGCTACTTCCACCCTCTTAGTGAAGTAAACGACGACCATGATGATGAATTAATATTGGCTAAAAGCTTCTGACGAGATTGGCCCCATCACATCCATGCCCCACATATGGAAAATTTGTGAAGAAATTGAGAAGGTACATGAATCTTGTTTTCTTAAATACGTCATAGCAGATACCATCCTTTTCTATGTAGATCAACAGTGCCCGATCCTCATGTTTAGCCCGCGTCTTATTAGCCCAGACATGTCCTGATATGATCGTGCGAAAACATCTTTGAATTCTTGAAAATAACTCAATGATGTCTCACCTTAGTTCTGTGATGAGCGAGGCTACAATCTTTACCTCTTTTCTAGACTCATAATATCCAATGACCTTTTGTAGTGTAAGGTCTGTTTTTCATCTTGTTCTACCATCCTTAAAAAATCAGAAGGTAGGTTACAATATCTGTCATCTTCAAAGTCCTGAGATCCCCTAAACACATATCTTACTTAAAAGGAGACTCTGAATCAGTGGCAGCGTTGCTCATATAGTTGATATCTAGAGACCTAGTGTAGGTTCGAAGGAAGATTCCCAAGGAATAAATGATCCAAAGAACGGTTATTTGTAATGGTCATGAATAAAGAATGAAAGAATATTTGATAGAAAATCCAAAGAACAAACAAAAAAAACAATTGTTTGTAAAGTATGAAATGAAAAAAAAAATATTTGCTCAAAAAGATGCATTTTATTAAAATAAAAATTTTGAACACAAGCCTATTTCACAAAAGGGTTCTTATTGCCTCTAGGCTTAAGGCAACAAGCATGTTTCGAATATTACTCTAGATTCGCTCTAAAAATACAAGGATCCCTTCCACATTTCCATTGTTTAAAATCTACCCAAGTATGTAAGGGCTTGGAAACTTTTATTCCCCGATTCAGACATGTCATTAATGTTCAGATTCCCCAATGTTCCTACCAGGCCTTTGGTCTCTTCAATTTATTATCCATCAGGCCTTGCACTAAGGCCCTGAGCTCGATGCATTCTTGGATCTCATGCCCCCATCTCTTATAGAATTCACGATGTTTACACCCTTAATAGAAAATTTGGGTAACAAAATTTCTGCACCAGAGGGACCATCGAATTTTATGATACCCAATCTGACGAATCTTTCAATTATCTTTTTAAAAGCGACACAGTTTTCAATCGAATGTCCTGTGATTCCCCCATGGTATTCGCATTGGCCCTTTACATCGTACCATTTGGGGTATGGGGGCCGTATTGGCTCTATACAAAAAGGGGATATGACATGTGCGTCAAACAAAATTCGGTACAACTCCCTGTACTTGATTGGAATGGGTGTGAACTGAGGTTTTTCTGAGTTTGGTCTTGAATTGGGTTCTTGCCTTGGGGAAACCTGATGGCTGGTAGTTACTGTCCTTGACTGGCTTACTATAATCGGCTCTAAATGGCCCTTATTATACCTTCTCATACTATTCGCTTTATTTTCCTTTTTTCTTCGGAGTTTCTGCTAGTACAATCGATTTGGCTTGATCATCATCCATGTAACACCCCAAACCCGGCCCATAAGTTTCGACCAGATCTGGTATGCTACGGGTTGTACGTTGAAAACTTTTGCTAAGTTGGTTTTAGTAAATCATAAGTTATTAGGCAAAATTTGAATAAACAAGTGACTTTTGAAAAGAAAACCTTGTATTATTATTATTTTGAATAATAAAACCTTTGACAAAGTTCCACAAGTTGCAAATATTAAAAACTAAGTAGTGAGTATAAACTATGGGGCCTTATTATATAAATGTTTCCAAAATTAAAAACTTAAGGAAAAACCGAAATAATCTACAGAATAAAAACTTGATGGCCCTCAAGTCCGCCTCTCTGCCTCCTTGTCCACGATCTACTCATCATCCGCAGTTAGGGAAAAATAATAGGGTGAGTCACCAAGACTCAAAGTGTAAATCCCGAAAACACATCAAAGGCTTGGCCCACAAACACATTATGGCCTTGGCCCGTATACAAGGGTAACTATATATGCATCATGGCCCATCCCACCCTAGAAATCCATCCTCTACACACCAACCCGTACCAAACATCACACCTTGGGGATTTCTACAATCAACCCTCCAACCGCTACACACCATATCGATACCGTGGTCGCTTTGTCTTAAAGACCGATCACTATGTGACCTATGTGGCAAAGCCACCGATCGCCATGCGACCTTAATAATACATCGTAGTATTTCGACAACCGAGTCGTCATATAAAGACCGATCACTATGTGACCTATGTGGCAAAGCCACCGATCGCTATGCGACCTTCTTCCCCTTCATCATATCAATCCCATCCCATGCATACATACATGCAGAATCAAAACAATATACTACCTAAAAGTTCACAGCCTATCACATACATCGATACACATAGAGAAGTTTCTATGATTACGCACTGCATCCCTTGCCTACCCTTTTGGGTAATCCGACTGTCTATACAAAGATTTTTTTCGCTTTTTAGCCCATAACATATATTTAGTACAGATTACTATACTGACCTTTTACGGCTTTCACCCATAACATATATTTAGTACAGATTAATTAGTGTGTTAGAGATCTACACACTGACATCTTAGAACGAGACCTCTAAGTCGACGCTATCCGTAGCCAACACCACCGCTTATCTGCCTTGAAATCCCAAAAAGTGATATGAGATTCAGGAACTAGTGTTTCCGGCTTTTAGATCTAAGAGATCTTACTAGAGAAGATTCGGCTACTCCCAGAGGATTCCGACTTTTTGCGAAAAATCAGGAAGAGAAGATGATTCGAAGAAATCTACAGAGATTCGGCTTTTAGAAGAAAGAAGAGAAAATAATAATAGAGTTTTCGGCTTTCGGCTTTTTAGAAGAAAGAAGAGAATAATGGAGTTTTCGGCTTTTAGAAAAAGAAGAGAAAAGAATAATGGGGTTTTTGGCTTTTATAAGAAAGAAGAGAAAGAAAAGGTGGAAACCCTAAATGCCGAAAAATAAAGAAGAGAACCCTCCCTATTTATAGAAATTTTGGCACTTACCTATGAAAAACCGAAAGTGCCCTTCCCGATAACTAAAAATTAATCAAATAAAAGGAAAATTCGGCACCCCTTTGCCATAAAGAAACCGATTTCTTCACTTCTCTAGGTGATGGAATTTCGCCAACTCCTAGCCTTGTAGATAGCTCCTATCTTTTCTCCTTTTTTTTTTCTTCCATATTATCAACTATATTATCTACATTATCCCATTCACATAAATCCTCCTATTTTTGAGCCTTGTTGCCGTCCCACTCTACCTAACCCTAATGCCGAAATTTAGCTAACTTAAATTAAAAGAGTTGGGCTCCATGTAACTTAAATTTGGGCCCCTTACTCCCTTGTGTGGCGTCACCTCCTTGCTCCCTAAGTGGCGCCATCGACCACTTTGGGCCACAAGCCCATTTTGATATTTTAAACTCATATACCACCTTTTAAACCCTATAGTGCCCAAACAAAAATTTAACTAAGGCTTCACCAATCTCGAGCCCAATTTGGACCCCTAATGCTCAAATTAACTCATTACACATATTCACCCATTAAATCCATAGGCCCAAAAATTTTAGGATGTTACAGCTCTACTTTCTTAGAGAAATTTCAGTCTCGAAATTTCCAACTAACTACTAATCGTGCTACCCAAGTCTCACCACTATGCTTTCACAAGACTCTAATTTAATAATATATAACCATTTCACACATACGCTTTCTATACCCAAAAATATAGCATCCACACAAAACATACCCGCTTAATGGTGATTGAACAATCCCGAGCCTTATGCTCCTCGGACCAGCATCTTAAACACGCTCGACTTCCTCCAACATTCACCCTGATGACGCCTTACGCAATATTCGCAAACCCGAAAGTTTGGGCGTACCTTAACATGCTTCACGAACGAGACCGCAACCCTAGAAAACTACGATCTCTTTTTTTTCTTACACCCCACGCACTCCAACCCAAATGTTTCACCGATTTCTTTAACATCCTTCAAGACTACCTCCTAACTAGCCGAGTCAAGACATCGGTCCCCTAATACTTCCACGGCCTCGGCCGCCTCTCTTCTTCCTCTCCTAACGCTCATCGTCGATTCTCGTAGTATCCGAATTAGAAATTTTATGAACTATTAATTTCTTTCACTGATTAACCATGAACAATCTTATGGAAAGTAGTTTTAAGAGTGGTTCTTTCGAATTCGAACCTATCTACAATTTCAGTCTCAAGTTTATCTCCTAATTCTAGAAACCACATACATTAGCCCGCATACATCAATCACACAAGTAGCATCCATGTACACACATTCATCGCATAAGGTTTTTTTTTTTCCGTCATTCCTCTACCCAGGGGTATTTTCATAGTTTTGCCCTACAGGGTATTTTCCAAAATAAAGTGTCTTGGTGATTTTCTCAAAATAGGGTATCTTGGTGGTGTTGTTGTTTTCGTTTTTTTTAGCAGAGGTATTTTGGAAAATATAATTTTTCAAACCGGGTCACATTTGTAAATCTAGGGGTTTTCGGGTAAATTTGCAAAACATGGGTATTTTATAAAATCACGGTTGTTTGGAAATTTTCACAAATCAAGTGTATTTTGGAAATTTTACAAAACTTGGGGGTATTTTGGTTGCGAAATAGGGTGGCTAGTCCCTTTCGGGTTTTAATTATAGATTTTGGCCCGTCAACAAATCCTCGTGGCTAAGGTGAATAGTCCATCACAGATCGTGTAGGATTCCAAATAAGAGGAGGTGAGTCACTAGGATCGCTAAGTACCAAGCTCTCCTCGAATCCAATCCTAGACATGCGTATATGCTGTTGTTACGCCCAACCCATCGACTGCTTCATGGGTTTGTTTGGATAGATTAAGTCTTATGAATTTAAAGAGTTGTTTTAACTAAGCATATAGTCCATCAATGCCTAACATACTAGTCTCACGCCCATCAAGCCCATCAAGCCCACATACATATCACATCCAAAAGTTTAGAATACTTACTGCGTGGATCGGTAATGCCAGAGACTCAAGGCCATATCTTCTTCTAGATTTTTTCTCAATTTCACATAAATTTTCAAAACACTACTAGACCCATTTCACAGCCCGAGTTTTGAACTGGGCTCTGATACCAAAATGTAACACCCCAAACCCGACCCATAAGTTTCGACCAGATCTGGTATGCTACGGGTTGTACGTTGAAAACTTTTGCTAAGTTGGTTTTAGTAAATCATAAGTTATTAGGCAAAATTCGAATAAACAAGTGACATTTGAAAAGAAAACCTTGTATTATTATTATTTTGAATAATAAAACCTTTGACAAAGTTCCACAAGTTGCAAATATTAAAAACTAAGTAGTGAGTATAAACTATGGGGCCTTATTACATAAATGTTTCCAAAATTAAAAACTTAAGGAAAAACCGAAATAATCTATAGGAATAAAAACTTGATGGCCCCTCGAGTCCGCCTCGACTCCCTTGTCCACGATCTACTACTCATCTGCAAAGTTAGGGAAAAATAATAGGGTGAGTCACCAAGACTCAGTGTGTAAATCCCGAAAACACATCAAAGGCTTGGCCCACAAACACATTATGGCCTTGGCCCGTATACAAGGGTAACTATATATGCATCATGGCCCATCCCAGCCTAGAAATCCATCCTCTACACACCAACCCGCACTAACCATCACACCTTGGGATTTTTACAATCAACCCTCCAACCGCTACACACCATATCGACAAACCGTGTTTACTTTGTCTTAAAGACCGATCATCAGTGACCTATGTGGCAAAGCCACCGATCGCCATGCGACCTTAATAATACATCGTAGTATTTCGACAGCTGAGCTGCCTGTCATAAAGACCGATCATTATGTGACCTATGTGGCAAAGCCATCGATCGCTATGCGACCTTCTTCCCCCTTCATCATATCAATCTCATCCCATGCATACATACATGCAGAATCACAAAACAATATACTACCTAAAAGCTCACAGTCTATCACATACATCGATACACATAGAGAAGTTTCTATGATTACGTACCTGGCATCCCTTGCCTACCCTTTTTGGGTAATCCGACTGTCTATACAACCTTTTTCCTCGGCTTTTAGCCCATTACATATATTTAGTACAGACATTATATACGACCTTTTTTCTCGCTTTCACCCATAACATATATTTAGTACAGATTAATTGGTGTGTTAGAGATCTACACACTGATTCATCATTAGAACGAGACCCTCTAAGTCGACGCTTATCCGTAGCCAACACCACCGCTATCTGCCTTGAAATCTCGAAAAGTGATATGAGATTCAGGAATTAGTGTTTTCGGCTTTTAGATCTAAGAGATCTTACTAGAGAAGATTCGGCTACTCCCAGAGGATTCCGACTTTTTGCAAAAAATCAGGAAGAGAAGATTATTCGAAGAAATCTATAGAGATTCGGCTTTTAGAAGAAAGAAGAGAAAAGAATAATGGAGTTTTCGGCTTTTGGCTTTTTAGAAGAAAGAAGAGAAGAGAATAATGGAGTTTTCGGCTTTTAGAAGAAAGAAGAGAATAATGGAGTTTTCGGCTTTTAGAAAAAAGAAGAGAAAAGAATAATGGGGTTTTCGGCTTTTAGAAGAAAGAAGAGAAAGAAAAGGTGGAAACCCTAAATACCGAAAAATAAAGAAGAGAACCCTCCCTATTTATAGAAATTTCGGCACTTACCTATGAAAAACCGAAAGTGCCCTTCCTGATAACTAACTTAAATTAATGCCAAAATTTAGCTAACTTAAATTAAAAGAGTTGGGCTCCATGTAACTTAAATTTGGGCCCCTTACTCCCTTGTGTGGCGTCACCTCCTTGCTCCCTAAGTGGCGCCACTGACCACTGGGCCACAAGCCCATTTTGATATTTTAAACTCAGATACCACCTTTTAAACCCTATAGTGCCCAAACAAAAATTTAACTAAGGCTTCAGCCCAATCCTGAGCCCAATTTGGACCCCTAATGCTCAAATTAACTCATTACACATATTCACCCATTAAATGCATAGGCCCAAAAATTCAGGATGTTACAATCCAGGTTAAAACCTGAGCCCATCGGTAAACTCAATAGGGCCAAAGTATTAGTTTGACATTGGGGTCCAATAATGACGGGTACCCCATGCGAATGCGTATTTGCTTGAGTCGGGACACCAATTGGGGAATAAACGATATCTTCATCATCATCCACACTGTTGATCACTGGGCCATTCCTTTTTTCAAGTCCTCCAGCTAGTAACTGGGTTAGCTGGCCTATCATATTTCTTTGGAATTCTAGCATTTGTTCCCGCATTTCTTGTTGAATCTTGGTCAATTGCCCCTGCATCTGTATTTGCATTTGCTCTATTCTCTCCAACCTTTGTTCCATGTTTTCCAGGTTAACTAAAATATTTTTACCTAATTAGGGTCCTTTTGTAAAAGTCTAATGCAAATGATGCAATGCAATGCAAATGCATGGAATGAATGCAAAAGAAAGAGAGGCGTTGATTCTGAATTCAGTTACATTAGAACAACTTTTCTAGAAAACAAATTTCTTTACATAAAACGAATTATATACGCGGCCTTGCCCTCATACTTCAAGCAAAAACATCAATCCCCTTCTTCACAAAGGTCAAATCTTGCAAACTTCTAATAGATGCCTCTACTAGCTCCTTTTTGCTTGGGCCGTGACTCATTACTCACTTATCCTCGCAATGCTCGTTAGCCTCTTCAAAAAAGCCGAGACGTGGTGATTCTCGAATAATCTTTGTCATCTTGAATCCTTGGGCAATAAAGTCTTGTATTCCTTCACGTACTATCAGTCTTCTCTCGTTTACTTGGACCATATTCGGATGACCGTATTATAATCCACTTTATCAAAAAATCCATTTTCTTATGACAAACTATTCTATTTAGCAATCTAATTTGAATCAACACCTCTTTTCTATGATGTAAATGCAATGCAACCAAAACAAAACAAAACACGTTAGCACATGCGAAATAAATAACATAGAACACCTATCTGGGTGACCACTAGGGTTTAATATAGCTCTACCTAGGGTTGGCTCTTAGGTTTTCTATATGTGGTTTAGCTCTAAAGTTGAAGTACCCGAACCAGCAGATTCCTCGATCCTCACCCATTATAGGCTCATACGGACCGAGTTCAGTTCAGGGGAATACATTTCCTTATGGCTATGCGGAGGTGAAAACCTCATGAAGACATAGGTACGGATGTATCCCGGAAGCAGTCCACTAGCCCATGCGGAGGTGAAAACCTCACGAAGGCATAGTTTCTCACTCCCACTTAAGGGTGCGACCACAATGTCATGCAATGCAATGTGTGCAAGAAAATAATAATCATATGTTCAAAATAAAATTTTTAAATTTTCAAATCAAATTTTCAAATTTCTGACAAAGGACAGAAAATAATCAATTTTATGGCTTGACTCTCTTATCAGTCCCCAGTGGAGTCACCAAGCTGTCGAAACCATTTTTAAAAAAAAGGTTTTTTTTTTAGAAAACGGGGATCTACTTTAAAAACAGAAATGGAGTCGCCACCGATCTTTTTTCGCTTAAGTGTGATCAGATCACCTTATAAAACATTTTTTTATTTCAAAACATTAATTTTGGCCTACTAAATTCAAGAAAATAGGTTCGAGAGTCGGTTACGTACGAGGAAGGATTAGCACCCTCGTAACGCCCAAAATTGGTACCAGATTGATTAGTCGTTGCCCTAATGTCGAAAATTTGACAAGATTTGAAAACAAGATTTCTTTAAAAGTTTGAACAATTTGAGTTGGAATTGGAGATTCCTTTGTTCCGAAAGCTTACAAACATCACATCCAGCACATTAGGACGTGTTGTTTTAAACCCTCGTAAATAAAATCATCTCATGATTTACAAAATTCATTAAAAGGATATTTAGTTATTTGGACGAACAAAAAACCAAAACCCAGCACGTTAGGGCACAATTTCTCGAACTTCCAAACACGAAACATTGCCTTGTTTTCTGAAATCTTTATCCCGAGATAACAAAACGTCATATCCAGTGAGTGAGGGCACGACAATTTTGAATTCTCGGAAATAAGTCTTTATTTAACCCTTTTTTTTAAAAAAAAAAAGAAAGTAACAAGTTCTTTGGACTCGAAGTGAAAAATCGAAACACAGTAAGTTAGGGTACGATTTCTTTCGAACCCTAGAACACAGAATATTTGCTTATTTCAAAACCAAATTGTTGATGCATCAAATATAATATGATTGTAATAAAATGAAACATAAATCATAATGCCAACATGCTCAGTGGAATAAAAATGTGGGTAATAATATGAATAATAATAATGAAGGCAAAAATAAAAAAAAAGTATTAATAATAATAAAATAATGTAAGGATATTAAAATTAATAGTAATAATAATATAAAAAATAATAGTATTAATAATGGTAGATATAATAATAATAATAATAATAATAATAATAATAATAATAAATATAGCTATAATAATAATAATATATATATAAATAATAGTCATAAATATAATAATAATAACAGTACGTATAATAATAATGGTACTAATAATAATAGTAAAAATAATAGTAAAAAAAAGTAATGAAATGATAAAAATAATAATAATAGTATTAATAATAATGATAATAAAAATAACTAATAATAATAATATTATTAAAAATACTTGATATAGCAGCAAGAATAACAAAAGGGACAATAATAACAAAAAAATAATAAAAGAAAAGACTAAATTAAACTTAAAATAAAAATTTGGGGTAAAATAAAAAATAAATAAAAGGAGAAGGATCGAATTGTAACACGCGCGCAACGTAGAGGGACCAAAACAGAAAATAACCCCACCCTCTGAAACGGTGCCATTCGAATGTGGATCAAATTGCAACAGAGGAAAATTTAAGGGCTGAATTAAAAATAAAAGAAAACTTAATTAAAAAAACTAAAAAATGCGGAAGGGCCAAATGCGCAAATAGACCCTTCCTCCAAAACACGCGGATCCTAAGGTTGGGGCTGGTCGGATCGAGTCAGGCCAGGGCAAAACGACGCCGTTTTGTGCCCAAACGCACGGCTCAAAAAAGACGTCGTTTTCTATTCGTATAAAAGGTTAATTTTTCTTAAAAAATTTCATTTTCATTCTGTTTTCTCAAAAAAAAAAAAAAAAAACTAAAGAATCCTCTCCTCTGTTTGGACGATTTCCGTGAGCCCTCCTACAAGCAACACGCCAAGTGGCCTAACCCCAAAAATGTAAGTTTTTTCTTTTCCTTTTTTTAAATATATTTTAAAACTATTATATATAAAAAAACTAAAAAAAACAGATTCGGAAAAACAGACTAAAAAAATAAAAATAAAAAGAGACCTATTATTTTTTATTTTTTTGTATATCGTATTGTGTATATTGTTTGTATCCCACCTTTTTACAAGATTACATCGGGCTTTTATAGCCTGGAAAATAAAAAACAAAAATACCTCTTTTGCTGCTGCGTTTTCCCTTTTTTGTGCAGGATAACGGAGATCTCGACGGCGATAAGGGTGTTATCCGCGCGAATTGCGGCCTGACGAGGGGCTGATTGCAGCCTGCGGCGCGAGGAAAGGGGCTGCTTGCGGCGCCTAGGGTTTTCAAAAACCCTAGGCTTCTGATTTCATTTTAGGCATTGGGCCCTTTTTGGGTCATGTGTTGTCTGGGTCTGGATGTTGTTTTGGGTCTGCAAGTGCGCTCGGGTAGTTTAGGGTATTTGGGTCAACTGTTTAGGTATTGGTTCTTGGTTAGTTTAGGTATTGGGTTTAGTTTATTTGGGCCGTTAAATTTGGGCTCTGTAAAAGGACACTGGACATTTTTATTTTATTTTTTATTTTGTTTTTTCTGAATAAAATGGGCTCGGGCAAAATGGGCTGACTACACTTTGGTTTTTTATTTCTTTTAAAAATGCCCCAATTTGTTGTTTTTTACAAATAAACCATTTCTCATTCTTTTTTCAGTCAATTTCCTCTCCAACTTTCTTTTTTTTTTCTCTCAAAATTTCCCAAACTGTCTTTATTTTTTGGTCCTCTATTTCTTGATTTCTATTAAAAATGCCCCTTATTAAATGATTAATTCACATTACATAAATGATTTACATGAAAATTATTTTACAATGTTTAACCGCAACATGAGCAAATTTCTCGATGCTATTGTAATAGCCCATTTTGCCCGGGCTAAGAATCAACAAACCAAAAAAATAAAAAATAATAAAATGTCCATAAACAGTCCAGTTACAACACCAAAACAAGCCCAATACCCGTAGCCCAACTACACCCAAAACAGACCTAACCCACCTAAAAACCCAAATGGCCCAAACCCAAAGCTTACACGGCCCAAAGGGGCCCAAAACTAAAACAGTTTTGGTCACCTAGGGTTTCTGAAACCCTAGGCGCCGCAAGTACCAACACGCACCCAACGCAGCACCAGTAGCCTCTCGCCTCGTCGCGCCACAATCCGCGCGCAAATCCCGCACCACCGCCGGACTTCTTGCTCCAGATCTGCAAAAAAGGAAAGAATAGCAGTAAACATGGCAAATGCAATCAAAATATTTGTATTCCTTTTTTATTTCGAGGCTATAAAAGCCCTAAACTTGTAAACGAACGAAAAAAAGAAACAAAGAGAGAGGTGCACAGAAATACAACACAAAAAGCAACAAGCAAAGGTTTTGATTTTTTTTCTTTCATTTTCGAATACTTTTTTTTATTTTGTTTTTTTTTTTCTGGAAACCATATATATAACATATATATATAATACATTTATAAAAAAAAGGAAAAAACTTACATTTTTAAAAAATTCACACACACGACGGTGGTGGCGCGTGGCAAATGAACTACAGCGCGACACACTGTGAGCTCGTATTAGAAATCGCCAGACCAAGAGAAAAGGCAGCAGCCTTTATTTTTTTTTTTTTTTTTTTTTGAAAACAAGGGGAAACTGATTTTTTTAAAAAATCTTTGCTTTTATAAAGGGCCCAAAACGACGCCTTTAGGGCCTGTTACAATGGCCTCAAAACGGAGCCGTTTCACTCAGGATCCGCGTGCAGCTGACCCGACCCGAAGGATCCGCGCGTTTTGTTTAAAAATGGGCTATTTGCGCATCAAGCCCTTCCGCATTTTTATGTTATTTAAATTCGGTCCATTTCTTTCTTTTGTGTTTTTCTATTTTGCCCGTTATTTTTACCTTTGTTTCATTTCGATCCACGGTTAAAAAAATGCATACGGAAAAAGGAAAATTTTCCTTTCAAGGCCTATCTTTTTGCCTATTTCTTAAAATCTTCCCTAAAATATTACTCGAGTTATAATTTCGTCCTTTCTTTATTATTTTTGGTTATTTTATTAATTAGCTTAATATTAATATTATTATTATTATTATTATTATTATAATTTTTATTTTTGTATTTGTTTTATTATCATACTATTAAATTAATTTGCTAAATACTTAATATTTATTCGTTTGTTTATTTACTTATCTTTTTATATATAAATTCATTTTATTTTCATTTTTACAAATTTCTATTTTATTTGTTTATTCCAAGTTTTTACATAATATCTATTTCAAATTCTTGTACATATTATTATTTAAAATGTTTTTATTGTTAATTTTGAATTTTTCTTTGTCGAAACCATTTTAAAATCGAGTTTTAAAAACGGGGATCGACTTTTTAAAAAACGAAGATGGGAGTCGCCACCAATCCCTTTTTACTTAGGTGTGATTGGATCACCTTGTAAAACGTTTATTTTAAAACATTTAATTTTGGTCCACAAAAACTAGAAAACGGGTTCGGGAGTCGGTTACGTATGAGGAAGGGTTAACACCCTCATAACGCCCAAAAATTGGCACCTAATCGATAAAATCATGTCCAAATGTTTGAAGTTTAAAAGTATTTAAAAATATGATTTCTAGAAAAAAAACTTTGAGCCATTTAAGTTAAAACTTTGAGATTTCTTTGTTCCGAGGAATATAAACATCACATCCAAAGACGTTAGGACACGATATTTAAGAACCTTAAGTAATCAAAATCATCTCATGATTTACAAAACTTGAAAAAGGGTATTTAGTTATTTAGCCAAACGGAAAATCGCAACTCAAAGACGTTAGGGCACTACTTCCCAATTTCTAAATACCAAATATTGCCTTATTTTAAAAACCTTTAAATAAAATATAGTAATCTTGTAAAAAATGTATTCATAAAACAATAAATAAATAACTACACAATGGCAACCATACATAAATAAATGAAAGAATATGGGTAAGTAAAATATATACATAAAACCATAAATATAGAAATTACTAAATAAATATGAAAATTTTCATGCAAGATTAATAATAAATAAATAAAATTACATATTTATATGATACAAACAATGTAAACAATGCATAAATAAGAAGAATAGTATATAATGATTTTAAATATAATATAATATAAACAATATAAATGAAACATGTTTTTAATATAAATATATTTTTGTAAAAAAATGATATAATATAATACTATACAATGTATAAAAATTTTAAAATATATAATATGATAACTAATATATGAAAATAATATATAATTAAAATAATATTAAACAAAATAAAATAATAATTAATAAAAATATATATAATACACTAATCATAAATTTACATAAACGATATAAATAAAATAAATTAAGTAATATAAAAATAAGTTTTAGAAATAATATATAATAATATATAATATACAAAATATAATATAATAAATAATAAAAATATAATAATATATAAATTATTAAATAAGTAAAATAATATATATAGTAATAATTAAATATATAATAAAATAATACATATGAAATATATATATATGAATTTCACAATATTAATAAATAAATATAGGAAAATAATATAGAATATATAATATAATAAAATGGTTTAATATACTATATAATAATAAAAATAAAATAAAAGGATAAAAATAAAATAAAACAAAGAAAACAGGGTCAAATTACAATTAAAACATATTAAAAGGACTAAATTAAAACTCTTATTAAATTACGAGGTTAAAATAGCAATTAAGTTAAATTTTAAAAAGCAGCGTAAGTAATAGGTTTTTAACTTTTAAAGCAATCGAGGGTTTAATTGAAATAAAAATATTTTTTTAGGGTTAATTTAATAAAAATAGAAATTTAAATAGGATTAAATTAAAATAAACAAAATTACAGAAGGATTAAAACCGTAAATTCCCCCTTTTATAAAACGCGCGGATCCTGAGGGCCGGGTCGGGTCAACGCGCGGATCCTTCTAGTCAGAAACGACATCGTTTTCATTTGCTTATATAATAAAAAAAAAATAGTGAGAAAAACATTCTAACAGCCATTTAAAAAAAAAACAACAACAGAGCTTTTAAAAAAAATCACTTTCTCTCTGTCTCCAGCCAGCTTCCATCCTAGGTTTTCGACGATGGACCACCACACGCGTCGTCACACGCGCCGTCGCGATCGACGGCCAAAGAGCGAAAATCCGTAGGTAAACTCTTTTTTATTTTTTAATGTTTGCACAAAGAAATAAAAAAAAAATAACAAAAGAATCACCTCTACTAAAAAAATCTTTCTGTTTGTATTTCTGTATTTTTCTGTTTTTCTCCATTTTTTCTCCGTGTATTCCCCCTCCCTTTTACAGGTTTTTTTTGGGTTTTAATACCCGAAAAATAAAAGAAAAAAAAGAAACAAAAATTTCCATTTTTTGCTACTGTTTTGCCCTTGCTGCGATTTGTTTCCTTGTTGGCTGCTGGGTTTCTTTCCTTTTTGCAGGTAGAACGACGGAGAATCTGGAGACGGCGCGAGTTTCTCGGTGATAGAGCGACATGCGCGCTGATTTTGGCGCGAGAATAGGCTGGACGAGGTGACGCTCGGGCTCCTGCTGAGGCGGCGTGACGCTCGGGATACTGCCTGCGGTGCCTAGGGTTTCCCAGAAACCCTAGGCTACTGAATCTGTTAAGGCTTGGGCCTTTTGGGCCGTCTGAGTCTGGGTCTAGCCTGTTTAGGATCTGTTGGGTCATAGTTTTGGGCCAAGGTGTATTTGGGTAGGATTTGGGTGTTGGGTTTAGTCCGTTTTATTGTAAATGGACTGTAAACAATGGTTTATTTATTGGACATTTTTTTTTTGTTTTTGTTTTCAAGGGCCCGGGCAAAATTGGGTATTTACAACTGCCCCTCTTTGCTCATTGTCGTGTAACAAGAATAGAGCAAAGACTATAAAAGGACCAATTTTGCTCGGTCTTGGCCGAGCCTCGACTTCTTCATCCTCGCTTTCTTCAAATAACTTCCAACTCCACTGTAACTTCAACGGTATTGGAACTTCATCTTGATTTCAGTAAGTCTGATAACTTCAATCTGCTTCACTACAACTTCAGGAAAGCAATATCCGCTATCTTCGATCTGTTCCACTACAAACTCGGGGAGATAGGATCTGATGTCTTCAGTCTGCTTCTTTGCTGCCTTCAGGAAAACTTCATTCTTCAGTTTAATCCACTATGGAACAAAATCTGAAATTTTCAATTCTTCAGTTTGCTCCACTAGGGAACAAAATCTGAAATTTTCAATTCTTCAGTTTGCTCCACTAAGGAACAAAATCTGAAATTTTCAATTCTTCAGTTTGCTCCACTACCATTTCTAGGGAACAAAATCTAAAATTTTCAATTTGCTTCCTTACTATCTTCAGGAAGACTTCATTCTTCAGTTTGATCCACTAGGGAATAAAATCTGAAATTTTCAATTCTTCAGTTTGCTCCACTAGGGAACAAAATCTAAAATTTTCAATTCTTCAGTTTGCTCCACTAGGGAACAAAATCTGAAATTTTCTATTCTTCAGTTTGCTCCACTAGGGAACAAAATCTGAAATTTTCAATTTGCTTCCTTACTATCTTCAGGAAGACTTCATTCTTCAGTTTGATCCACTAGGGAACAAAATCTGAAATTTTCAATTCTTCAGTTTGCTCCACTAGGGAACAAAATCTGAAATTTTCAATTCCTCAGTTTGCTCCACTAAAGAACAAAATCTGAAATTTTCAATTCTTCAGTTTGCTCCACTAGGGAACAAAATCTGAAATTTTCTATTCTTCAGTTTGCTCCACTACAACAAAATCTGAAATTTTCAATTTGCTTCCTTACTATTTTCAGGAAGACTTCATTCTTCAGTTTGATCCACTAGGGAACAAAATCTGAAATTTTCAGTTTTACTACACAGTCCTCTGAGGAACATGTCCTGTATACTCAAATATTTTATGGATGAATGCAGAATGTCATAAGAATGATGATTAGGACGCATGATCGGAATGAATCTAATGCTCCTAACTAAATGATATTAGGGATGACATTTGCATGAATGCAGGATGTCATGAAAATGATTTTTTTTTTTGAAAAACGATTAAGACACAATGATCGGCATAAATCAAATGCTCCTAATTGGAAATGAGAGAATGATCCCTATGGGTTGTCATTGCTCATAGTTCATCAAGGTTCTATCACTGATGCGCTACCATGCTTTCTCGTTCAGCTGGTATCTTGGACAAAAACCCAAAGAAACAATCATTCTGCTCAGCAAGCTTGCCCCGCTGTAATTCCAAAGTCCCTTTCCTTAAACCTTAGGACATAAAAATTTATACCTCCCACTGCAACTTCTGAGGAATAACATTTGGTTCATTGCATCTTTCTGTTACCACTCAGAGGTACAGAACTTGCATCACTTTCAATCAATTTGATTTGTTACACTATCCCCTGAGTGTAATAATCAGTTGTATGAATGCAGGGTATCCCGACAATAATCCCCTTTACACTTGGATTGACCTTGTTCGTCATTTACCGATGTGGTATCACCAACGAAATTGTCTTATCCAATAAAAATCTGAAGAGATAATCATTCTTCAATGTTTCCAACCCTTAGGCTTGGTGAGTTCTGAACAATAGTCAAGCTTCAGATTCCTTATATTATTTAGAGGCTTCTAGAGTAATATGCGAAACTTTTTATGAAAGTGTTATTAGTCCATAAATTGTTATTTCAATATAAAACGCTTGAAAAAAGTCACAAAAAAGGACGAGAAAGAAATTAGTCAGGAGCATAGCTCTGAGAAATAATTTAATCAAAGATAACACAGGCAATAAAAGAAAATTGATTTGGGTGTATCTCAAAAAAGAAATAAAGCAATCAAAGATAACGAATTTCAAAAATGGGTAAGAATGAAGCTAGATGCCCCATATATCGCAGCCTGAGCTTCTTTGTTCCAACTTCTTGAGGACCATTTTAAGCTCAATATGTGTTTAGGGGATCCGGAGTACTTTGTCGATGCCCCAAGACGTAACATACTTCCTCATTGCTAATTCGGACGTAGCAAGACTACTGTATGCCCCGTTTTTTAGTCAAAATTTTAGCCGCCCTTTTCGGGTTTTCAACTCAAATCCCCTTTGGTCTCAAAGCGCCCTTTGCGGGTTTTCGCCTTGGCCTCTCCTTTTCCTTTTTTATTCTTTTTTGAGCGCCCTTTACGGGTTTTCACCTTGATCTTTCCTCTTTTAGGTAAAATCTTTCTTGGTGAACTTGAATTCACCGGATTGGGCAAGTCTTAGCCATCCGCTTTGGTCAATGTCAATGCTCTTCTAGAACAGGCCTTCTTTACAACATAAGGTCCTTCCCAGTTTGGCATCTGCTTTTCTCTGAAATCCTTTTGCAGAAAAAAAAATCATTTTCAACATCAGGTTCCTTCATGGAATTCCCTAAGATGAACTTCTCTAAGCTCATATCATCTGGCCGTGAAAAATAACTTTTAACCCTTTCTTCAATTAAGTTCAATCGAAAAAAATGCTTCAATTCCATAATGGGTAAGATGTTGCCCCAGTGAAGGTTCTGGCCGACGTTCAATAAGATAGAGGGTAGTGATAACTTCTTATGCCAATTTTTACAAGTCTTAGCCACCTTTCATTCAATTTTTTGGCAACTTTTGTTGCACTGTGAGATACTGTCTGATCTTTTGGACAAACTATAAACTTTGTCTTTGTATAATTATTTAAACGCGATCCTTTATGGCATTCTACTAGCATCTTGATCCCTTTTTTTTTGGCGAATTTGATGACTTCGACCTTGTAATATTGGCATATGAAGCAACATTCACCCTCAAACATGACGGCAAATTGATGTCAACTAGAAGCGTTTGGAGAGATTGGCCACATAATATCCATACCCCACATATAGAAAAGTCTGTGAAGAAAATAAAAGAGTCACATAAATCTCGTCTTCTTCAATTCAGTATTTGTGGTATGACTGATGCAATCCCCTTCCATGGTAGACCAACAATGCCCCATCCTCTTGTTTAGCCTGCGTCTTATTAGTCCAGGCACATCCTGATATGATCGTGTGAAAACATCTTTAAATTCTTGAAGATAATTCAATAATGTCTCGCCTTATTTCTGTGATGAGCTAGGCTACAATCTTCACTCCTTTCCTAGGCTCGCAATATCCAATGACCCTTTGTAGAGTAAGGTCGATTTTTCATCTTGTTAAACCATTCTTAACAAGTCAGAAGATATGTCACAATCTCTGTCATCTTCAAAGTCCTGAGATCCCTTAGACCCATATCTCGTTCAAAAATGGAGTCAGTAACAACGCCGCTCATGTCGTTGATATCTGGGTACCTAGGTATGAAGGCAAGAAATCCAAAGAATAAATGATTATAGGGATGATTATTGGCATGGTCATGAATAAATAATGAAAGAATATGGTAAAAAAAAAGAATATACAGTATGAAATGTAAAGAATAAAAGAATATGTATTAAAAAATATGCATTTTATTGAAATAAAGTTTCGGACACAAGCCTATTTCACAAAAGAATTCTTATTGCCTCTAGGCTTAAGGCAACAAGCATGTTTTGCACATTACTGTAGATCAGCTCTAAAAATACAGGGATCTCTTTCACGGTCCTATTATTCAAAACACTCCCAAGTACACAAGGATTTGGAAACATTGTCCTCTGATTCCCTCTTCATTTTTGATTTCTCTAAGGGATAGCAACTTTCTTGTCTCCTCCTTCAATTATCACATTTACTGCCTCGTCAAAGTGATCAGGTTTTGATGAATCGTCGATCTTCACGACTCCCATTTTAATGAACTTTTCAACCAGCTTTTTGAACGTAGTGCAGTTTTCAATTGAATGACCCTTTATTCCCGCGTGGTACTCGCATTGGGCATTCTCGTTATACCATTTTGGGAATGGAGGTTGCAACGGTTTCGAATAAAATGGGGACACCATGTGTGCGTCCAACAAACTTTGATATAGCTCCTTATACATCATTGGGATTGGCGTAAATTGGAACTTTTCAGAATTTTTCCTTGTGCCCGACTCTTGTCTCATCGACCCTTGTTGCCCAGCAGTGATCACCTTTGGCTGGTTAACAGTAATTGCTTTCGAGTACCCTTTGTTGTATGTACTCGTATTATTCACCTCGTCATCTTTTTTCTAGGAGTAGACCTTTTAGTGGTTTCCCCTACTTCAATCTTGCCACCCCTTATGGCATTTTCAATCATCTCTCCTGCCATCATTATATCCGCAAAACTCTTGGTGGTACTTCCTATCATATGAGTGATGAATGGAGCCTTCAAGGTATTAATGAAGACCATTTTAGTCTCTTTTTCTAGGAGTGGTGGCTGAACTTGCATGGCAGCCTCTCTCCATCTTTGCGCATACTGCCTGAAATTTTCATTTGATTTCTTCTCCATATTTTGCAAAGTGATTCTGTCAGGCATCATGTCCGTGACATGGTTGTATTACTTCATGAAGGCTTGAGCTAAGTCTCTCCAGGAGCTAATGTTAGCGCGACTAAGTTGATTGTACCACCTAGACGCTGCCCCCACTAAACTATCTTGGAAACAATGAATCAAGAGTTGATCATTGTTCACGTAACCAGTCATGCGTCTACAGAACATAGTAATATGAGCTTCAGGGCAGCTGGTTCCATTGTACTTCTCAAATTCAGGCATATTAAACTTATGAGGAAGTACCAAATCTGGGACCAAGCTCAAGTCTTTTGCGTCAATACCATGGTGATGATCGACATTTTCCAAAGCTTTGAATTTTTCCTCCAACCATCTACAGTGCTCCTCTAACTGCCTCGAGGATTCAATTCTTATCCCTTCCCTTTCTTCTATGTCCAAATCAGGGATAACGGGGTTAGCAGGGTTGTCTCCTGGGTTAGATCCTGAGCCCATTTGGAAGTTTATGGGTGGTCTATTATCAGCTTGCCCCTGTTGAGGCCTAATCGTGACAGGTTGCCTTTGGGGATACTCCTCCGGTTGTACATGCGGTGGAGTGAAACCCCTAGGGAAATCCTCATTGTCCTCAGCATTGACTATGGGACCCTTTCCCTTGTCCATTGCCCCACTCAGCATCTGGGCCATTTGGGCCATCATATTCCTTTGGGCCTCCAACATCTGGTCCCTCATTTCTTGCTGGAGTTTTGCCATTTGCTCCTGCATCTGGTCTTGCATATCCCTCTGGAATTTTTCAAGTCTTTGATCCATTTTCCTTGTCTTTGCACGTGTACCGTAGTGGTGTTCAGCTTCCAGATTTCCCTTCTCTCTCTCTCTCTCTTTCTGTTATAATTTCAACTAATTAGACTCTTTCTATGGACTTAAATGCATATGATGTGATGTAATGCAAATGCATGAATGCAAAGAAAGAGAGGCGTTGACTCTGAATTCAGTTGCATTAGAAAAACTTTACTAGAAAATAAATTTCTTTACACAAAACGGATCACATACACGGCCTTGTCTTCACAGTCCAAGTGAAAACATTAATCCCCTTCTTCGCAAAAGTCAAATCTTGCAAACTTCTAATAGATTCCTCCTCTAGCTCCTTTTGCTTGATCTGGATTGCGACTCCTGTTCACTTGTTAGCCTCTTCAAGAAAGCCAAGATGTGGTAATTCTCGAATAGTCTTCGTCAACTTGAACCATTGGGTGATAAGGTCTTGTATTTATTCAAGGACTATCAGTCTTCTCTCGTTGTGTTCACTTGGACTATATTCGGACGACCGTATTATAATCCACTTTATTAAAAAATCCATTTTCTTATGACCAACTTTTCTGTTTAGCAATCGAATTTGAAATCAACACCTCTTTTCTATGATATGAATGCAATGCAATCAAAACAAAAGAAAACATGTTAGCACAGGAAAAATAAATAACCTAGAACACCTATCAGGGTGACCACTAGGGTTTGACATAGTTCTACCTAAGGTGGGCTCTTAGGGTTCACTATATGTGGTTTAGTTCTAAAGTTGAAGTACCCGAACCAGCAGATTCCTCGACCCTCACCCATTATAGGCTCATACGGATCGAGTTCAGTTTAGGGGAATACATTTCCCTATGGCTGCACGGAGGTGAAAACCTCACGAAGACATAGGTACGGATGTATCCCGAAAGAGATTCACTATCTTGCACAGAGGTGAAAACCTCACGAAGGAGTAGCTTCTCACTCCCACTTAAGGGTGTGACCACGACGGTCATGCAATGCAATGCAGAGATATTTTATACAAACAGAATCACATGCAAATAAAAAAGATCATAATTTTTAAACTAGATTTTTTTAGACTCAGACATAAGGACATGAAACTATCAATTTTATGGTTTGACTCTCTTATTGTTCCCAAATGAGTCGCCATCTTTATCGAAACCATTTTAAAATCGGGTTTTAAAAATGGGGATCGACTTTTTAAAAAACGAAGATGGGAGTCACCACCAATCCCTTTTTACTTAGGTGTGATTGGATCACCTTGTAAAACGTTTATTTTAAAACATTTAATTTTGGTCCACAAAAACTAGAAAACGGGTTCGAGTCGATTCATGTATGAGGAAGGGTTAACACCCTCATAACGCCCAAAAATCGGTACCTAATCGATAAAATCATGTCCAAATGTTTGAAGTTTAAAAGTATTTAAAAATATGATTTCTAAAAAAACTTTGAGCCATTTAAGTTAAAACTTTGAGATTTCTTTGTTCCGAGGATATATAAACATTGTAGAAGGCCCAAATTGCCCTGGCCCATCCAAATTAAACTAAACCCAAACACTAAAACCCAAATTGCAAACCCATTATCGTGCCCAAAACATTAAAATTTTCAGAAAAATTTAGGGTTTCTAAAACCCTAAATTAGCCTAGCTACCGCCCTCTTTTGACCCCGACCTCGACCACCTGCGACCGCCCCGGCCACCGCCCATCACCACTTGGCCACTTGCTCCACTAACACCTGCAAAAGCAAGAAAAGACAGCATAAAAATAGTCAAATAAATCGTGTAAAATGGCTATAAAAAGCCAAACAAAATACATTGTAAAGGGGGACATTTTTTGGATTCGAAAAAATAAAAAAAAATACGAACGAAAATCAGAAATAAAAAATAATAGTATAAGCCTTAAAGGTCGATTTTCATCTGTTGGTTTTATTTATCTACTGCTTTGTTATTTTTTTATTTTTATTTTTTATTTTAAGTTTTTGTTTTTACAAACGAAATAAAAGAAAAGGAAGGAGACCCTACCTGAATCGGAGGCTAAAAAGCCTGTTTTGCGTGCCGTCGGCCACCGTATACAGTGGTGGTACGACGGGCAGTAAGCAAACTCGCCGGAGGGAGCCCAATCTATCGGAGTGGAGAGGGAGAGAAATTTTGGGTGGTCTTTGGTTCTTCAAATTCTTTAGGGTTAAATGAGATTTTTCAAGAAAATTTGGGCCTTATATACATTCAATAAAACGACGTCGTTTTGCTTCAAGGGTACTGCGCATACTCCTTCAAAAGGGATATTTGCGCTATGGGTCCTTCTCTTTTGCAGCCCCATTCGATCAGCTTCCATCTAGCATTTTTCTTTTTTTCTTTTTAAATTGGCCCTGTTATTTTATTTCATTTTTGATTTGGTACGCGCCTTGGCCAATTGAAACGCTGCGCGTTTTGAAGGAGGGGGTTATTTCCCAATTTAGTCCCTCTTCCTTTTAGCACATTACAATAGGGTCCTTCCTTCTCTTTCTATTTTCAAATTGACCTCAATATTCTGTTTTGATTCAATTTTAGTCCTTTCTTGCTATTTTCACCTATTTATTATTTAATTAATCGTTTTAACATTATTACTACATTGCACTTAGTATTATATTATGTTATATTATTATTATCTTATTATTATTATTACTATGTATTATTATTATCATTTTATTTGTTTTATAAGCATCATCGTTATTGTTTCGGTTGTTATTATTTCTTACTTTATTTTTATATATTTCTATTACTACCTTATTATTATTCTTATTCTTATTATTTGTATACGTATGTATACCTTTTCTTTATTATTTTGTTTATTAATTGTTATTATTATTATCATTATTATAAATATATTATTATCACCATTCTTTATATTATTATTACTATTATTATATTTTCTTTATAATGTATATATTTTATTATTATTTTATTTGTTAACTGATATTTTTATTTTCATCATCATTATTTTATATTACTACCATTATTATTTTAACGTCATTATATTACATTTAATAATTATTTTAAATATTATTCTTAACATTATTTTTACTATTTTATTATTTATCATATTTTTTTATTATTATACTCATTATTATTATTTACTTTATTTCTAACATCATTTTTACATTATATTGTTTTACATACGTTATTATTGTATTTCTTATTTATTGTTGTTATCACTACTATTATTTTCATTATTATATTTTTATCATTCTATTTTATCACTAATATATTATATATATATATATATATATATATATATTGTTCATACTAATATAGTATTGTTACCTCTTTAATGTTATTATTACATTTCTTTATTTATTTATTCAAACTTATGTGATACATATTTTATCCGCTCATTTTATTTTCAAATTTCATATCATTATTTTGTTAACGCATTTATCCCATCACGCATGCGATCGTGTATTTTCATATGATCATTTGTCACACTAATCTCTCTCGATGCATCGGGTTTTTAAAAGCGATATTTCGTATTAAAGATTCGAGAAATCGAGCCCTAACTTCTTGGGTTCCGGTTTTCCTCATTCAATCTAAATAACGAAATATCCCTTTTAAAATCACAATACAAGTTTTAAATAAAATACTTGTTCTCGGAAATTCGAAATGTTGTGCCCTAACTTACTGGACACGACATCTAGATACTCGAGATAAGTTTTTTAAAATAGAGGCAATATTTCGTATTTGGAACTTGAGAAATCAAGCCCTAACTTACTGAGTTCCGGTTTCTCACTTGACAAATAATCGAATATCCTTTTGATATTTTCAATGCATGAGTCTCGGGAATCGTGAGATGATCTTGGATTCGAGGATTTAAATTGTCGTGTCCTATCGTGCTGGATGTGACATTTCATTCCTTCGGAGCAAGAGAATCTTAATATTCAATTCGAGTAAATTCAAATATTTTTTAAAGGATTCGTATTTTAAATCTTTTCAAATTTTCAACATTAGGACATTAATTAATCAATTTGGTACCAATTTTGGGCGTGACGAGGGTGCTAATCTTTCCTAGCACGTAACCGACTCCCGAACCCGTTTTCTCACATTTCGTAGACCAAAAGCACTGTTTTAGTAAACCAAAACGTTTTATTAAAACAAAGGTGATCCGATCACACCTAATAAAGATCGGTGGCAACTCCCTTTTTTTTATTTTCGTTTTCAAAAACCGAAGTCGATCCCCGTTTTTCAAAAAAAAATGGTTACGACAGCTTGGCGACTCCATTGGGGACATAAAGAGAGTCAGGCCGTAAATTGATTATTTTCTGTCCGATGTCGAAAATTTGAAAATTCAATTTGAAAATTTGATTTGAAAATTACGATCCTTTTATTGCATTTGTTTGTTGTTTTCTTACGCACATTGCATTGCATGACCGTTGTGGTCGCACCCTCTTAAGTGGGAGTAAGAAACTATGCCTTCGTGAGGTTTTCACCTCCGCATGGGCTAGTGGATTGCTTCCGGGATACATCCGTACTTATGTGCTTCGTGAGATTTTCATCTCCGCATGGCCATAGGGAAATGTATTCCCCTGAACCGAACTCGGTCCGTATGAGCCTATAATGGGTGAGGATTGAGGAATCTGCTGGTTCAGGTACCCTTCTTTAGAACCAAACCACATATAGAGAGACCTAAGAACCTACCCTAGATAGAGCCACACCAAACCCTAGTGGTTACCCGGACAGTTATTATGTGTTGTTGATTTCTCTTGTACTAACGTGTTTTCTTCTGTTTTGATTACATTGCATTGAATCATCATAGAAATGAGGTGTTGATTAATATTCGATTTCTAAATAGAGGAGTTTTTCATAAGGAAATGAATTTCTTGATAAAGTGGATTATAATACGGTCGTCTGAATATAGTCCAAGTAAACAACAAGAAGGCTGATAGTCCGCAGAAGAATACAAGACTTTGCCCTAGGATTCAAGCCAGCAAGGATTATTCAAGAGTCGTCATGTCTCGACTTTCCTAAAGAAGCTTATGAACATCGCAGAGGATAAGAAGAGGTACGGCCTGAACCAAGCAACTAGGAGCTAGAAAAGGCATCTATAGAGAAAGCTCACGGGACACGACCATAATATCCGGGTACGAAGAGAATGATTGGTTTTCACTTAGACTATGAGGACAAAACCGTATATGCAATCTGTTTTATGTAAAGAGCTTTATTTTCTAGAAAAATTCTTCTAATGGAATTGAATTCATAATCAACGGTTCTCTTTCTTTTTGCATTCATTCTATGCACTTGCATTGCATTGCATCGCATCATCCTAGAAAGGAGGTGTTGATTCATATTCGATTGCTAAATGGAAGAGTTTGTCATAAGGAAATGTGTTACTTGATAAAGTGGATTATAATACGGTCATAGTCCAGGTAAAAAACGAGAGAGGGCTGATAGCCCGCAGAAGAATACAAGACTTTGCCCGAGGGTTCAAGCCGACAAGGATTATTCGAGAGTCATCGTGTCTCAATCTCCTTATGAACATCGTAGAGGATAAGTGAGTGAAGAGGTATGGCCTGGACCAAGCAATAAGGAGCTAGAAGAGGCATCTATTGAGAAAGTTCACGGGACACGACCATAACATCCGTATACGAAGAAGGTAGAAGAACACAAGACTTTGCCCGAGGATTCAAGCCGACGAGGATTATTCGAGAGCCATCATGTCTCCATTATCTAAAAGAAGCCTATGAACATCGTGGAGGATAAGCGAGTGAGGATGCACGGCCTAGTCCAAGCAACAAGGAGCTAGAAAAGGCATCTATTGGGAAAGTTCACGAGACACGACCATAGCATCCGGATACGAAGGAGAGGATTGTTGTTTTCACCTGGACTATGAGGACAAAGCCGTATATGCAATCCGTTTTATGTAAAGAAATGTATTTTCTAGAAAATTTCTTTTAATGAAATTGAATTCATAATCAACGCCTCTCTTTCTTTTTGCATTCATTCCATGCATTTGCATTGCATTTCATGCATTTGCATTACATCATATTACATGCATTAAAATTTGTAGAAAGACCCTAATTATGTGAAATTATTTCAGAAGATATGGAACAAAGGTTGGAGAGATTAGATCAAAGGCAAATACTGATGCGAGAGCAATTGACCGAAATCCAACAGGATATGCGAGATCAAATGAATGTGATGAGCCAATTAACCCAGTTACTAGTTGGAAGGCATAAAAAAGGGGGTGACCCAATGGTCGATAGTGTAGATAATGATGAAGACATCGTTTATTCCCCAATAAATATCCTGACTCAACCAGACGCGCATTTGTATGGGGTACCCGTCAGTATTGGACCCCAATGTTAGACTGATACTTCGGCCCTATTAAACTTCCCAATGGGTTCAGGTTTTAATCTGGGGGATGATCGAGTCAATCTTGTGGTACATGGCTTAGCGAAACAAAGAAAAAGGAGAAACAGACTTTAAAAGCCTCAAGAAGAAAGAAAATGAAGTGAATAAAACGAACATGAGGTACTCAAAGTCGATTCATGTTAACTGACCCAAAACAATGACTCTTGGGTATCGGGGTTCATCAAGAAAAGAATCGGACACAAGGTAAAACACGAGAAACTCCAATTTACGCCGATCCCAATGACGTACAAGGAGTTGTATCAAAGTTTATTTGATGCACACGTTGTGTCCCCACTACCCGAAACCAATGCAATCTCCATACCCAAAATGGTATGACCCAAATGCCCAGTGTGAGTACCACGCAGGGTCACGGGGGCATTCGATAGAAAATTGTCTTGCTTTCAAGAAATTGATGGAAAAACTCATCAACATGGGTATTGTGAAGATAGATGGCGCGCCAAATGCGAAATATGAACTTGGAAGCGTTTTGGGCAATGAGATCATGAAGAAATTCTGTAGTATTTAGAAGCTTACTTAGAGTAATGTACAAAACGTACTTGTTGCTTTAAGCCTAGAAGCAATAAGATTTCTTTTGTGAAATAGGCTTGTGTCCGAATTACTATTTCATAAAATGCATCTTTTGAACAAATATATTTTTCTTTTTCATACTATACATTCTATTTATTCTTCATTCATAAATAATCATTCTTGGAATCATTTATTCTCGGAATTTACCTTCATACCCACAATGGGTCCCAGGATATCAATGACATGAGCGACGGCGTTCATCTCCCTTTCTAGTGGGATATGTGTCTAGAGGGATCTAAGGACTTTGAAGACGACAGAGATTGCAACTTATTTCCTAACTTATTAAGAATGGTAGATCCTACCTTACGAAATGTCAACAGACACTACAGGTGAAGATGGAAGCTTAGCTCACCGCAGGAATAAGGCAAGGCATCATTGAGTTATCTCCGAGAATTTAAAGATGTTTTTGCATGATCACATCAAGACACACCTAGGCTACTAAAACGTGGGTATGCTATTAAGATTGGTTTTTAAAGAACCCATGTTAATGGTTCTACAACGGTCAGGAGGTTCGAGCTATTGGTTTACCAAGAAAGGGAAATTGAATACAGGACTTATGCGCCTCCTTTTATTTCTTCATAGATTCCCTATATGTGGGGCATGGACGTTATCAAGCCAGTCTCGTCAAAAGCTTTTAGCCAACATCGATTCATATTCATGGTCGTTGGTTACCTCACTGAGAAGGTGAAGGTCACTTCATATGCCAAAATTACAAAGTCAGCAGTCATCAAATTCAAATTCAAATAAAAAAAAAAGAGAGAGAGAGAGAGTGGCAATAAAGAATGCCAGAAAAAAACGTGTTTAACATAATTGCACAAATTTATAGTCTGTTCAAAGATCAGACACCATTCAGTGCAGCAAAGGCAGTAAAAAAATGACTGAGATTTGTAAAGGTTGGCATAGAGAAGTTACCATTTACCCTCTAGGTTTCTTGAACGTTGGCCAGGACTTTCACCGGGGCATCTTTCCCATTGGTTTATGAAAGGGAAACAATTGTTGTAATATAGGATTCCTTTTCCCCAAGTTTTGATTGAATTGGATAAAGCATAACATCTACAGTAAGCTTGATTGAAAGTATTCATGGTCAAATGTACCAAAAATGGATGATACGGGCTTATGACAAAAAGGTTCGCTCAAGATAATTTCAAGAGGAGAACCTGGCATTAATAAGGATCCTTCTTATCCAAAAGGACTCAAGAAGAAAAGTAAATGCCTTATGCAGCAAAGAATGCCTGTTCTAGGGAAACATGGATAGTAACCAAGATGGATGACAAGAACCCGCCCAATCCTGTGAGTTCAGATTTGTTATAAAAAAAGAAAAGAAAAAAAAAAAAAAAAAAGGGAAAAAAAAGAAGAAAAATGAGAGGCCAGGGCGAAAACCCGCAAAGGGTGCCGTGAGACCAAAGGGGATTTAAGTTGAAAACCCGAGAAGGGCAGCTCAAATTTTAATCGAAAGTAGGGCATACAGTAGTCTTACTACACTTGAATTAACAATGAAGAAGTATGTTGCGTCTTGGGGCATCGACAAAGTACTCTAGATCCCCTAAACACATATTGAGCCTAAAATGGTCCTCAAGAAGTTTGAACAGAGAAGCTCAGGCTGCGATATCTGGGGCACCTAGTTTCCATTTTACCCATTTTTGTTATTTGTGGTTATTTTATTCCTTGCAAAATACACTCTTAATAAACTTTCTTTTTCTTTGCACTTGCTAGCTGTGATCAACTTATTTGTTTCGAGCTATGCTCTCAATTGGTTCCCTTCTTGTCCATTGTTGTGATATTTTTCAAGCATTTTGCATTGAAATAACGATTGGTGGACTAATAATACTTTCATAAAAGAAGTTTCGCATATTACTCTGGAAGCTTCTGAATAATACAAGGACCTGAAACAAGACTATTGCTTAAAACTCCTCAAGTTTAAGGGATAGAAATATTGGTGGAGGGAAAGTCTGAACTGAGGCTATCTCTTCGGATTTTGTCAAAAATGGTGATTGAACAAAATGACAAGATATTACGTCAGTAATACCATCTTGACGAAAAAGGGGCATTGTTAACCCATGTGTAAATGGGGAATCATTCGCGAGAAAAAATGATGTTCTGTATCCGTGTAAATATCATGCATACACACCTGGTCATGACACCCAGGGAATGGAAGGTGTAGTAGACCAAATCGTTTGAATAAGTTACAAATTCTATACCCCTGTAACACCCCAAACCCGGCCTAGTAGTTAGGCCCGAATCTGGCATGCCACATTGAGGTGCTTTTCGAAAACCAAGTTTTTTGTAGAGAACCTTTATTGTGAATAAAATCCCAGTTACAACGGTTTATTACTAATATTATTCGAGATTTATTAATGAGTTATTACCCTCAAAACCTAGTTCGTTGCGGAAGCTTAATTTAAAACAATTGACTTATGAAAACGTGATATTTACAATTTTGTTGCGAAAGCGTGGTGTTTTGAAAACAGATATTGTTTTGGAAAATTGCGATTCAATGTTTAGCAGTTTTAAAATATAATAAGCTAAAAAAATCCCAAATTAAAAACCAGAATTTAAGAGAGTACTTATTACAACCCAAATAGAAAACGATTTAAATAAAGTAGAATAAAATACTAAAATTTAAGCTGCTCGTAGTGTGGCCACCTCCGAGTCCTCTAGTACGTCGAACCGCCTACTGAGGATTACCTAAGAAAAATTAAAAAGAGGGGATGAGTTTACAAAAACTCAGTGTGTAATTCCCCTTACGAACAAAATCTGTAAAAACATGCATCAAAACAATTCGGGCCCAAGCCCATTAAAGTAACGGTGGCAATTGGGCATTAGCCCAAAATAGCCTCGGTTGGGCCTTAACCCAAGTCAAATGTCACATGTCATACATATAAATCGGGGCCTAAGCCCATCTCAGTAAAATAATCTAGATATGCAATGCGTTAATGCCCATACCAACCTTGCACTCCGTCTCCTGTCCAACCCTACACTCCTGTGGGGATTTAATCGACCCACCCATCCCTACACTCCTTATGTAGCACCGGTTGCGGCACTAACTTATCGGTGCAGCATAGCTGCTCGGTGGCTAAAAAGCCTTCATGAGCGGTATTACAATTGGCACAAAGCCATCGGTGGATCAGATTATATTTGACACATAGCCATCGCCGATGACGGTAATATAATCGGCACCTGACACACTTAGGTAAATATGATCGACACGAGTCATCGATATATAAGTTAGGCACATAGCCACGGTAAATACGATTGGCACAAAGCCATAATATCGGCCGCAGAGCCTTCGGTATTGGCACAAAGCCCATAATTACGGCGCGAAGCCATATTAATGGCACACACGACCCTCGATAACATTATCGGTGCGGGATGGTCGCTTGGCGGTGGCTAAAAAAACTGCGGTGGCTATAAAGCCTTCGGTGGATCCATAATCGTCAAGAGACCATGCGATCCTATTAGCACTTCCTCCGTATTAATAATCCCAACCCCATGCAATATGTCGTGTATGTCATGCTCAATCATTACACGTGTATGCAAAATGGCCATGCTCAGTAACAATTATTTAAACATGTAATAAAAGCATATCACCATACAACCACAACCAAATTAGTCCACTCATTGCACAAGTCGATCATTTACCTACAAGGGCAAATCAGTCATTTTACCCTATAAGGGTATTTCGGTAATTCTACCCTACAGGGGTAGTTCGGTAATTCTACTCATAACCAATCCATGTATGCAACACATCTCAAACATAATCAATCATACAATTAACACATACAACGCTAGTACTACCACGAGGGTACAACGGTCATTTTACAACGCTAGTACTACCACGAGGGTACAACGGTCATTTTATTGTTTAGGGGTAAAACAGTAATTTCACAAACCGAGGGTATTTCAGTAATTTCGCAAATCGGGGGTATTTCCCTAATTTCACAAACCGAGGGTATTTCAGTAATTTCGCTAACCGAGGGTATTTCGGTAATTTCGCTAACCGGGGGTATTTTGGTAATTTCGTAAATCAGGGTATTTTAGCAATTTCAAAAATTGAGGGTATTTTCGTAATTTTGCAAATCGAAGGTATTTTAGTAATTTTGCAAATCGAGGGTATTTCGATAATTTCACAAACCGGGGGTATTTCGATAATTTTACAAACTGGGATATTTCGGTAATTTTGCAAATCGGGGGTATTTCGGTAATTTTGCAAACCGAAGGTATTTTAGTAATTTTTTAAACCAAGGGTATTTTAGTAATTTTGTAAACTAAAGGTATTTCAGTAATTTCAAGACTGCAATGGCCTTTCCAAAGGCCTAATGTCGCCGAGCGACTCAACTACCATTTCGATCGATCAATGCCGGGACTATTGGGCCTAAAACCCGATTTCGGCCCATTCGGGCACACGTTCGTGTGGCCCACCTAACACAAATCTAGCCACGTATATGAGATTCACCTAGTCTAGTTCACTATATACTACACCATCATACATTTTATTCAATTGGGCCCACGGGCCCATTGGGCCCACTTCACCATCGTGGCCCAAGCGACCTCAACCCACAAGAATACTACGATGGCCTCAACTATCGCGTGAAGCCCCACACGCATGCGTTCGCACGCTCGTGTAACTACTATTGCCGTGGACAGACTTCTGGCATTTGCCGCTCTACGACTAGAGTAGGCGAAATACACACCGATAGGAATCTAGTGCTAATCCGCGCTCAGACCACCACTCCTGTACCCAAACGCCCTCCAAGGTATCCTTCCTCCTATAGAATGCTCTATATATAGCTAGCTTCTCACCTTCCTTCTTTGTATCTTTCCGATGTGGGATCCTTTCGTCAGTAGAGTTTAAATCCAACTCAAACTCTTGCCGTCCAATTCGCAAAATAAATACTCCCTTGCTTTTCATGAGATTCGAACCCAGGCTCCCTTCAATAGTTCAACACGCCACTTGCCACCAAGCCACAAGCTCCTCTTGTGTCTTAAACCATGCGCAACTAAATATAAATCTATAGCCAAATTCTAAAGTCCATTTAAAAAGAAAACCAAAATGCAAGAGCCAAGACTTGAACCTTGGACCTCCTTCCTTCCCTGTGGCGTCACCCCCTTGTCTCTTATGTGGCGTCACTTTGCCACTACACCACACACTCCTTTTGTGTCATTTTTCTCCACATTTTATTCTTAAAGCCTACCTACCAACTCCCAGGGTTTTTTTCACCTAAAACCAAAATTTTCCTAAAGCTCAAGTTTAATCTCGGGACTTCATAGAAGCCCCCTAACCTTCCAAAATCCCTCACCTACTAGATCCAACTTGCACTAAAGCCGTTCTCTTATTCTAAAAAATTTTAAACGCTACTACGCCCAAGGCCCATTGGGCCCAATTCTCCTAGGCCCAATTTCGGGATGTTACAACCCCTGAGTCGTAGTGGGATGGATTGAAGATGACACAGATCCTACACCCCCTGAAGTTGAAGAGAGAAGATCTGAAGATGGTATAAGCCTTAAAGTCCTATAGGTGCCGTGGAATGGATCTTGAAGTTACATTGGGGCAAGTTATTTGAGTAAAATATGATTGTTTCTTTGAGTTTTTGGCAAAGGTACCAAAGAGAGCGAGATAGCAGGCGTAATACGTCGGCAATAAGACTACGATGGACGACGGCGAGAGACAACCCTAAGCATTAAAAAGGGATAATTTTATTTTACATTCATACATCATCATTAGGGGTGTTTCGATCATCGCATCCTGATCCTTATATATTTTTTTTAACAAAGAATCATTATCATGACATTCTGCATTCATGAAAATGTCCTCTATAATATCATTTAGTTAGGAGCATTCGATTTATTACGATCATTGCATCTTAATCATTGAAAAAAAATCATCATTCTCATGACATTCTGCATTCACGTAAATGTCATCCATAGCACATGTAGTTAGGAGCGTTTGAGTCATTCCGATCATAGCATCCGCATCATTTGCATAAGCATAAGCACATAAAACCGAGTTTACAGGATATGTCCCTAGAGGATAGTGTAGCAACATTGTTAAAGACCATCCTATTACCACTGACCAGTAGTGGAATAGGTTGAAGATTGTCCTATTGCCACTGACCAGTAGTGGAATAGGTTGAAGATTGTCCTATTGCCACTGACCAGTAGTGGAATAGGTTGAAGATCATCCTATTGCCACTGACCAGTAGTGGAATAGGTTGAAGATTGTCCTATTGCCACTGACCAGTAATGGAATAGGTTGAAGATTGTCCTATTGCCACTGACCAGTAGTGGAATAGGTTGAAGATTGTCCTATTGCCACTCACCAGTAGTGGAATAGGTTGAAGATTGTCCTATTGTCACTGACCAGTAGTGGAATAGGTTGAAGATTGTCTTATTGCCACTGACCAGCAGTGGAATAGGTTGAAGATTGTAGATCTTGTCACCCTAAACAGTAGAGGGGCAAGATCGAAGGTAAATCTTGGCTCCCTAAACAGCAGGGAAACATGATTTAAGCCATCGTCCTATTGCCTCGACCAGCAAGAAGTGGAATAGGTTGAAGATTGTAGATCTTGTCGCTAAACTAAACAAGAGAGGGCAAGATCGAAGGCAAATCTTGGCTCCCTAAACAAAGAGGAAACATGATTTAAGCCATCGTCCTATTGCCCCGACCAGAAAGTGGAATAGGTTGAAGATTGTAGATCTTGTCGCCTAAAACAATGAGTGGAACATGATTTAAGCCATGGTCCTATCCCTAGACCAATAATGGGATAAGTGAAGATTACAAATATTGTTTCCACTGAAGATACAAAGAGATCGATGAAGTGGATCAAGCAACAAGATGCAATGGACGGAACGAGGCTACCTAAAGAAAAGGAGCACCAAAGAAGTCAAGACTCAGCAAGACCGGGCAAATTTGATCCTTCTTTATGTCTTTGCTCTATTCCGTTGCGACAATGAGCAAAGAGGGGCACTGTAGAAGGCCCAAATTGCCCGGGGCCCATCCAAATTAAACTAAACCCAAACACTAAAACCCAAATTGCAAACCCATTATCGTGCCCAAAACATTAAAATTTTCAGAAAAATTTAGGGTTTCTAAATTTTAAATTAGCCTAGCTGCCGCCCCTCTTTTGACCCTCGACTTGACCACCACTGCATCAGCACCGCCCGCCACCGCCCATCACCACTTGGCCACTTGCTCCACTAACACCTGCAAAAGCAAGAAAAGATAGCATAAAAATAGTCAAACAAATCGTGTAAAATGGCTATAAAAAGCCAAACAAAATACATTGTAAAGGGGGATATTTTTTGGATTCGAAAAAATAAAAAAAATACGAACGAAAATCAGAAATAAAAAACAAGAGTAGAAGCCTTAAAGGTCGATTTTCATCTGTTGGTTTTATTTATCTACTGCTTTGTTATTTTTTTTTTTTAAGTTTTTGTTTTTACAAACGAAATAAAAGAAAAGGAAGGAGACCCTACCTGAATCGGAGGCTAAAAGCTCACATTTTGTTGCGCTACCGTCGCCACCGTATATAGTGGTGGTGCGACGGGCGAGAAGCAAACTCACGGAGGAGCCCAATCGATCGAAGTGGAGAGGAGAGAAATTTTGGGTGGTGGTTTGGTTCTCAAATTCTTTAGGGTTAAAATGAGATTTTTCAAGAAAATTTGGGCCTTATATACATTCAATAAAACGACGTCGTTTTGCTTCAAGGGCATCATGATACTCCTTCAAAAGGGATATTTGCGCTATGGGTCCTTCTCTTTGCACGACCCCATTCGATCGACTTCCATCTAGCATTTTTCTTTTTCTTTTTAAATTTGCCTCGTTATTTTATTTCATTTTTATTTGGTCCGCGCCTTGGCCAATTGAAACGCTGGGCGTTTTGAAGGAGGGGGTTATTTCTCGATTTAGTCCCTCTTCCTTTTAGCACATTACAATAGCGTCCTTCCTTCTCTTTCTATTTTCAAATTGACCTCAATATTCTGTTTTGATTCAATTTTAGTCCTTTTTTGCTATTTTCACCTATTTATTATTTAATTAATCGTTTTAACATTATTACTACATTGCACTTAGTATTATATTATGTTATATTATTTTTATCTTATTATTATTATTACTATGTATTATTATTATCATTTTATTTGTTTTATAAGCATCATCATTATTGTTTCGGTTGTTATTATTTCTTACTTTATTTTTATATATTTCTATTACTACCTTATTATTATTCTTATTCTTATTATTTGTATACGTATGTATACCTTTTCTTTATTATTTTGTTTATTAATTGTTATTATTATTATCATTATTATAAATATATTATTATCACCATTCTTTATATTATTATTACTATTATTATATTTTCTTTATAATGAATATATTTTATTATTATTTTGTTTGTTAACTGATATTTTTATTTTCATCATCATTATTTTATATTACTACCATTATTATTTTAACGTCATTATATTACATTTAATAATTATTTTAAATATTATTCTTAACATTATTTTTACTATTTTATTATTTATCATATTTATTTTTGTTATTTTTATTATTATACTCATTATTATTATTTACTTTATTTCTAACATCATTTTTACATTATATTGTTTTACATACGTTATTATTGTATTTCTTATTTATTGTTGTTATCACTACTATTATTTTCATTATTATATTTTTATCATTCTATTTTATCACTAATATTATATATATATATATATTGTTCATACTAATATAGTATTGTTACCTCTTTAATGTTATTATTACATTTCTTTATTTATTTATAGAAACTTACGTGATACATATTTTATCTGGCTCATTTTATTTTCAAATTTCATATCATTATTTTGTTAACGCATTTATCCTGTCACGCATGCAGTATCGTATTTTCATATGATCATTTGTCACACTAATCTCTCTCGATGCATCAGGTTTTTAAAGGCGATATTTCGTATTAAAGATTCGAGGAAATCGAGCCCTAACTTACTGGGTTCCGGTTTTCCTCATTCAATCTAAATAACGGAATATCCCTTTTAAAATCGCAATACAAGTTTTAAATAAAATACTTGTTCTCGGAAATTCGAAATGTTGTGCCCTAACTTACTGGACACGACATCTAGATACTCTGAGATAAGTTTTTTAAAATAGAGGCAATATTTCTTATTTAGAACTTCGAGAAATCAAGCCCTAACTTACTGAGTTCCGGTTTCTCACTTGACAAATAATCGAATATCCTTTTGATATTTTCAATGCATGAGTCTCGGGAATCATGAGATGATCTTGGATTCGAGGATTTAAATTGTCGTGTCTGTTGTCTTGGATGTGACATTTCATTCCTTCGAAGCAAGAGAATCTTAATATTCAATTCGAGTAAATTCAAATATTTTCTAAAGGATTAAGTATTTTAAATCTTTTCAAATTTTCAACATTAGGACATTAATTAATCAATTTGGTACCAATTTTGGGGCGTGACGAGGTGCTAATCCTTCCTCGCACGTAACCGACTCCCGAACCCGTTTTCTCAAATTTCGTAGACCAAAAGCACTGTTTTAGTAAACCAAAATGTTTTATTAAAACAAAGGTGATCCGATCACACCTAATAAAGATCGGTGGCGACTCCCTTTTTTCATTTTCGTTTTCAAAAACCAAAGTCGATCCCCGTTTTTCAAAAAAAATGGTTACGACAAACATCACATCCAGTACGTTAGGACACGATATTTAAGAACCTTCGTAATCAAAATCGTCTCATGATTTACAAAACTTGAAAAAGGGTATTTAGTTATTTAGCCAAACGGAAAATCGCAACCCAGTACGTTAGGGCACTACTTCCCGAATTTCTAAATACTGAAACATTGCCTTATTTTAAAATCCTTTAAATAAAATATAGTAATCTTGTAAAAAAATGTATTCATAAAACAATAAATAAATAACTACACAATGGCAACCATACATAAATAAATGAAAGAATATGGGTAAGTAAAATATATACATAAAACCATAAATATAGAAAGTACTAAATAAATATGAAAATTTTCATGCAAGATTAATAATAAATAAATAAAATTACATATTTATATGATACAAACAATGTAAACAATGCATAAATAAGAAGAATAGTATATAATGATTTTAAATATAATATAATATAAACAATATAAATGAAACATGTTTTTAATATAAATATATTTTTATAAACAAAAAATGATATAATACAATACTATACAATGTATAAAAATTTTAAAATATATAATATGATAACTAATATATGAAAATAATATATAATTAAAATAATATTAAACAAAATAAAATAATAATTAATAAAAATATATATAATACACTAATCATAAATTTACATAAACGATATAAATAAAATAAATTAAGTAATATAAAAATAAGTTTTAGAAATAATATATAATAATATATAGTATACAAAATATAATATAATAAATAATAAAAAATATAATAATATATAAATTATTAAATAAGTAAAATAATATATATAGTAATAATTAAATATATAATAAAATAATACATATGAAATATATATATATATGAATTTCACAATATTAATAAATAAATATAGGAAAATAATATAGAATATATAATATAATAAAATGGTTTAATATACTATATAATAATAAAAATAAAATAAAAGGATAAAAATAAAATAAAATAAAACAAAGAAAACAGGGGTCAAATTACAATTAAAACATATTAAAAGGACTAAATTAAAACTCTTATTAAATTACAGGGGTTAAAATAGCAATTAAGTTAAATTTTAAAACGGCGTCGTAATAGGTTTTTAACTTTTAAAGCAGTCAGAGGGTTTAATTGAAATAAAAATAAATTTTTAGGGTTAATTTAATAAAAATAGAAATTTAAATAGGATTAAATTAAAATAAACAAAATTACAGAAGGATTAAAACCGCAAATTCCCCCTTTTATAAAACGCGCGGATCCTGAGGGTCGGGTCGGGTCAACGCGCGGATCCTTCTAGTCAAAAACGACGTTGTTTTCATTTGCTTATATAATAAAAAAAATAGTCAGAAAAACATTCTAACAGCCATTTTAGAAAAAAAAAACAACAGAGCTTTTAAAAAAAATCTCTTTCTCTCTGTCTCCTGCCAGCTTCCGTCCTAGGTTTTCGACGATGGACCACCACACGCGCCGTCGCGATCGACGGCCAAAGAGCGAAAATCCGTAGGTAAACACTTTTTTATTTTTTAATGTTTGCACAAAGAAATAAAAATAAATAAAATAACAAAAGAATCACCTCTACTAAAAAAATCTTTCTGTTTGTATTTTTGTATTTTTCTGTTTTTCTTCGTTTTTTCTCCGTGTATTCCCCCCTCCCTTTTATAGGTTTTTTTTGGTTTTTTATACCAGAAAAATAAAAGAAAAAAAGGAAACAAAAATTTCCATTTTTTGCTACTGTTTTGCCCTTGCTGCGATTTGTTTCCTTGTTGGCTGCTGGGTTTCTTTCCTTTTTGCAGGTAGAACGACGGAGAATCTGGAGACGGCGCGAGTTTCTCGGTGATAGAGCGACATGCGCGCTGATTTCAGCGCGAGAACAGGTTGGACGAGGTGACGCTCGGGCTCCTGCTGAGGCGGCGTGGCCTTTCGATATCTTGCTGCGGCGCCTGGGTTTCCTGAAACCCTAGGCTCACCAATCTGTTAAGGTCTTGGGCCTTTTGGGCCGTCTGAGTCTGGGTCTAGCCTGTTTAGGATCTATTGGGTCATAGTTTTGGGCCAAGGTGTATTTGGGTAGGATTTGGGTGTTGGGTTTAGTCTGTTTTATTGTAAATGGACTGTAAACAATGGTTTATTTATTGGACATTTTTTTTATTTTTTTTTGTTTTGATTTTCAAGGGCCCGGGCAAAATTGGGTATTTACATTCTTCATGTGATTTTTTTTTATATAAATTATTTATTTTAAATTTGGTCATTTTTAAAAAAAAAATCATTTTGCATATTATTTTTACAAATTCAATTGAACTCATTTATTGTTGTCTTCAAATTGTTTTACATTTCATCTCAATTTGTTTTGTAGATTTAAACTGCTGTATATGTCTTTTGATGCATTTGACTTTGACTATTAATATTAGCTTCTTAAATAATGTATGTTATGTGGTCATTTCCATTATGTGTTCAATAAATTGTATATCTGTATTTTCATATTGTTTTTATTCATCAAAGTTTTTATTTATACATCATTTTAACGTTGCATCACTTTTTTTTTTCTCAAATTCAAAAAGAAAACTTTAAAAAAATAAAGGCAATACTCGGTATTTTGGAGCTTCGAGAAGATTGTGCCTTAACTTACTGGGTTTTAATTTTCCTCCTTGAATCTAAGTAATCGAGCACCCATTTCAAATTAAAACACATGAGTTTCAAATAAAAAAACTTATTCTCGGGAATTTGAAAATGTTGTGTCCTAACGCACTGGATATGACATTTTGTTTTCTCAAAATAAGGGTTTCGAAAAACAAGGCAATGTTTCGTATTTGGAAGTTTGAAAAATTGTGCCCTAACTCACTGGGTTTCGATTTTTCTCGTTGAACTTAAAATATTAAATATCCCTTTTTCTTCAAAATGGAAACCGATAAATTTCAAATCAACACTTATTCTCGGGAATTCAAAGCGTTGTATCCTAACTTATTGGATATAATATTTTGTGTCTCGAGGTAAGAATTTTCTACAAATAAAGGCGAATCTAACTTTGAAGTCGTAAAATGTTATATCCTAACTTATTGGGTATAGCATTTTATTTCTTTAAGATAAATAAGTCTTGGTTTTCTTTCAAAGGATCATATTTTAAAGTTTTCAAATTTTCAACATTAGGACATGATTTTATCGATTAGGTACCAATTTTTTGGCGTTATGAGGGTGCTAACCCTTCCTCATACGTAACCAACTCCCGAACCCATTTTTCTTGTTTTTCGTGGACCAAAATCAGTATTTTGAAATAAAACGTGTTTCAAGGTGATCCAATCACACCTAAGTAAAAAGGGATTGGTGGCGACTCCATTTTTGTTTTTAAAGTCGATCCCTGTTTTTTATAAACTTTTAAAAATGGTTTTGACAGCTTGGCGACTCCACTGGGGACCAATAAGAGAGTCAAGCCATAAAATCAATAATTTCATGTCCTTGTGTCTGAATTTAGAAATCTGGTTTAAAAATTATGATCCTTTTTATTGCATGTGGTTCTATTTTTATAAAATGTCTCTGCATTGCATTGCATGACCGTTGTGGTCCCTTAAGTGGGAGTGAGAAGCTATTCTTTCGTAAGGTTTTCACCTCCGTGCAGGATAGTGAATCGCTTTTGGGATACATCCGTACCTATGTCTTCGTGAGATTTTCATCTCCGTGTAGCCATAGGGAAATGTATTCCCCTGAACTGAACTCGATCTATATAAGCCTATAATGGGTGAGGATCGAGGAATCTGCTGGTTCAGGTACCTCAACTTTAGAGCTAAACCACATGTAGAAAACCTAAAGGCTTACCCTAGGTAGAACTATGTCAAACCTTAGTAGTTACCCAGATAGGTGTTTATTTTACTTACTTTATATTTCATTCGGCGGTACTAACTTGTTATGTTTTTGCATGTCATTTCATATTTTAAGAGGTATCGATTCACGGTCAGTTTCTAAGTTAGAAAGCTGGTTATGGAGAACGAATTCCTTGATAAAGTGGAAGACAATGCAGTCGTCCGTATATGGTCAGAGCAAAGGCAATTGGAGAAAGAAGAAAAATTCGGAACAATGGCAACAGGAGGTTCAAGAGGAAAAGACCAAAGCTGACCATTGGGAGAGGAAGTTCCTAGAGATGCAAATGTAAAACGAAGCCCTAAAAAAGAGGTTGGCAGAAAGCCAAAAAGGAAAAGAGTGGATTAAAAGCTAGAGTGGCTGAATTGAGACGGTCTCTTCACCATTATCGAAGCCGTAATTCTGCAAACGAGATGAAGTCAAGTCTGAACAAGATCGAGGAAATGAAGGGCAAGATTGAAAGATTAGAATCGGTATTATAGAATCGTGAACTCTAGATCAAGCAACTTGAATCAAGAGAAGGGCATTGGAAGGAAGAGCTCCATCATTCCCATGATCAAGTCAGAAGGCGGGATTACCTCATGGGAGAAGCAATAATTCAGATTCGAGAGATAGCTAATCACCTACAGACTTTGGCAGCACAAGCTAATGCATTGAGCACGAAATATGAGCAACAGTCAGATCGCAGCCAAGAGTTAGCTTTGTTTTGGGCCTTAGGACAAAAGCATATTTGTAATCCATTTTATGTAAAGGATTTTGTTTTCTAATAAAGTTTTCTAAAATGAAGTTGAATCTGAATCGATACCTCCTTGCATTCATGCATTTGCATTACATCACATCATATGCATTTATGTTCATAGAGAGAGTCTAATTAGTTGAAATTATAACACAGAGAGAGAGAGAGAGAGAGAGAGAGAGAGAGAGAGAGAGAAAGAGAAGGAAAATCTAGAAGCTGAACATCCTTACGGTACACGTGCCAAATCAAAGAAAATGGATCAAAGATTGGAACAATTCCAAAAAGATATGCAAGACCAGATGCAAAAGCAAATGGCAAAGCTCCAACAAGAAATGAGAGGCCAAATGTTGGAGGCTCAGAGGAACATGATGGCTCAAATGGCCCAGATGATGAGTGGGGCAATGGACAAAGGAAAGGGTCCCCTAGTTAATGCTGAAGACAACGAGGACTTTCCTAGGGGTTTCACCCCACCACATGTACAACTTGAGGAGTATCCCCAAAGACCATCTATCACGATTAGGCCTTAACAGGGGCAAACTGGTCCCCGACCGCCCATGAACTTCTAAGTGGGCTCAGGATCTAACCCAGGAGATAACTCTGCTAATCCCGTTATCCCTGATTTGGATATAGCAGAGAGGGAAGGGACAAGAATTGAATCCTCGAGGCAGTTAGAGGATCGCTGTAGATGGTTGGAGGAAAAGTTCAAGGCTTTGGAAAACGCCAATCATCATCATGGTATTGACGCAAAGGACTTGAGTTTGGTCCTAGATCTGGTGCTTCCTCATAAATTCAAGATGCTAGAATTCGAGAAGTACAATGAGACTAGTTGCCCTGAAGCCCACATCACCATGTTTTGTAGACGGATGACTGGCTACGTGAACAATGATCAACTTTTGATTCATTGTTTCTAAGATAGTTTAGTGGGGGTAGCATCCAAGTGGTACAACCAACTCAGCCGTGCTAGGATTAGCTCCTAGAAAGACCTAGCCCAAGCCTTCATGAAGCAATACAATCATGTCACAGACATGACGCCTGACATAATCATTTTGCAAAACATGGAGAAGAAGTCAAATGAAAGCTTCAGGCAGTATGCGCAAAGATGGAGGGAGGTCGCCATGCAAGTTCAACCACCTCTCCTAGAGAAGGAAACTACCATGCTTTTTATCAATACCTTGAAGGCTCCCTTCATCACTCATATGATAGGAAGCACCACCAAGAGCTTTGCAGATATAGTGATGGCAGGAGAGATGATTGAAAATGCCATAAAGGGTGGTAAGATTGAAGTGGGGGAAACCACTAGAAGGTCTATTCTTGGGAAAAAGGACAGTGAGGTGAATAATACGAGTACATACAACAAAGGGTACTCAAAGGCAATCACTGTTAGCTAGCCGAAAGTAGTTACTGCCAGGCAACAAGGGTCGATAAGACAAGAATCAGGCACAAGGCAAAACTCTGAAAAGCTCCAATTTACGCCAATCCCAATGACGTATAAGGAGCTATATCAAAGCTTGTTTGACGCACACGTGGTGTCCCCGTTTTATTTGAATCCATTGCAACCTCCGTTCCCAAAATGGTATAAAGAGAATGCCCAATGCAAGTACCACACGGGAATAAAGGTAACTCAATTGAAAACTGTACTACGTTTAAAAAATTGGTTGAAAGGTTCATTAAAATGAGAATTGTGAAGTTTGACGATTCATCAAAACTTGATCACTTTAACGAGGCAGTAAATGCGATAATTGAAGGAGGAGACAAGAAAGTTGTGACCCCTTGAAGAAATCAAAAGCGAAGAGGGAATCGGGGAATGAATTTTCCAAGCCCTTGTATACTTGGGAGTGTTTTGAATAATGGAACTGTGGAAGAGATCTCTGTATTTTTAGAGCTAATCTAGAGTAATATTCAAAACACGCTTGTTGCCTTAAGCCTAGAGGCAATAAGAACCTTTTTGTGAAATAGGCTTGTGTCCTAAATTCTTATTTCAATAAAATGCATCTTTTTGAACAAATATCCTTTCATTCTTTTTATGTATAGATTCTTTTATTTTACTTTCAAATATTCTTTTATTCATTCATATCATACAAATAACCATTCTTTGAATCATTTATTCTTTAGAATCTTCCTTCGAGCCTACAATAGGTCTTCAGATATCAACGATGTGAGCAATGCTGCTACTGACTTAGAGTCTCCTTTCGAGTAAGATATGTGTTTAGGGGATCTCAGGACTTTGAAGACGACAGAGATTGTAACATATCTTCTGATTTATTAAGAATGGTAGAACAAGATGAAAAGCAGACCTTACTCCACAAAGGGTTAGCGGATATTATGAGCCTAGAAAAGGGGTGAAGATCGAAGCCCAGTTCACCATAGAAATAATGCGAGACATCATTGAGTTATTTTCAAGAATTCAAAGATGTTTTTGCACGATCATATCAAGAATGCCTGGGTTACTAAGACGTGGGCTAAACATGAGGATCGGGCACTGTTGATCTACACAGAAAGGGATGGTATCAGTTATGCCGTATTTAAGGAGACAAGATGCATGAGCCTTCTCCAGTTCTTCACAAATTTTCCATATGTGGGGCATGGATGTGATGGGGCTAATCTCGTCAAAATCTTTTAGCCAATATCGATTCATCATCGTGGTCATTGTTTACTTTACTAAGAAGGTGGAAGTAGCTTCATATGCCAATGTTACAGGGTCGAAGTCATTAAATTTCAAAAAATATATATAAATAAAAAAATCAGGCGCCGAAAAAGAACACCAAAAAGAGCAAAGTCGAAAGTTTGTAGTCTGTTCAAAGATCAGATGCCATATCGAAGAGCAACAAAGGCAGCCAAAAATAAAAGGAAAAAAAATGAAAAACAAGGATTGTAGAAAAGATGACTGGGACTTGTAAAGATTGGTATAAAGAAGTTACTATTTACCCTCTGTCTTATCAAACGTCGGCTAGAACCTTCGCTGGGGCAACACATTAGAATAGAAATAGTTTTGCCAATTGAACCTAATCGAAGAAAAGGTTAAAAGCTATCCATCACGGTTAGATGATGCGAGCTTACGACAAATAGGTTCATCCTAGAAAATTCCACAAGGGGAACCTGATGTTGAAACAGATCTTTCTTCTACAAAATGATTCTAGAAGAAAGCATATGCCCAAACTGGGAAAGACCTTATGTTGAAAAGAAGGCTTATTCTGGAGGAGCATTAATATTGACCGGGATAGATGCCAATGACTTGCCAATCCGGTGAATTCAGGTTCAGTCAAGAAGTATTTTACCTGAAAGGAGAAAAGGCCAAGTTGAAAACCCGCAAAGGGCGCCTTGAGTTCAAAAAAAAAGAGAGAAAAAGAGAAAAAAGAAGGAGAGGCCAAGGCGAAAACCCGCAAAGGGCGCTTTGAGACCAAAAGGGTTTTGAGCCGAAAACCCGAAAAGGGCGGCTCAAATTTTGATCAAAGATAGGGCATGTGGTAGTCTTGCTATGCCTGAATTAACAATGAGGAAGTATGTTACGTCTTGGGGCGTTGACAAAGTACTCTGGATCCCTTAAACACGTATTGAGCTTAAAATGGTCCTCAAGAAGTTTGAACAGAGAAGCTCAGGCTGCGATATCTGGGGCACCTAGCTTCTATCTTACCCATTTTTTTAAATTTGCTTTATTCTTTCCAAAGATACACCCTAATCAATTTTCTTTTATTGTTTTGGCTATCTTTGATTAACCTATTTATTTCGAGCTATGCTCTTGATTAATTTCTTTCTCGTCCATTGTTGTGATCTTTTTCAAGCATTTTATATTGAAATAAAGATTAATGGACTAATAATACTTTCATAAAAAGAGTTTCGCATATTACTCTGGAAGCTTTTAGATAATACAAGAAACTGAAACATGACAATTATTTAAAAATTTCCATGTGTAAGGATTGGAAATACTTGAGAAAAAGTCTAGATTGAGACTATTTCTTTGAATATTCTGTCCAAATGGTGACTGGACAAAATAATGAGTTGAGCAATATCAATCCTAAAAGAGGATCATTTTGCAAAGCATTTTCATTGGGTCATAACATTCGATGGTATTGATGGGAGAAGATTCAAAACCCTTGAATTACATTGGAATGGATTGAAATAGATCTTGTACCCTTAAATTGCAACAGGAATGGATTAAAAAGTTTCAAATTCTATAAATCATGGTGGGATGGTTTGAAGATGGTACAAGCCTTGTGTCCCAAGGTTCAAATAAAGTGGGCCCTGAAATTACCATGGGGCAAATTATTTGAGCAGAATATGATAGATACTTCGAGAGGAACAAAAATGAAACCCTGAGGAATGATGACACTTTAAATAGGGATCATTCTTATGACATTTTTCATAACACATTCAGTTAGGAGCATTTGATTCATTCCGATCATAACACCCTAATCATTTTGCATAAGCATATACCCATTCTACAGGTTATGTCTCTTAGAGGACAATGTAGTAGGGTAGATTGAAGATTTTAGTCTGGCATTCCTGAGTTTACATGAAGCAGATTGAAGATAGCAGATCTGGCGTTCTTGAAGTTGCAGGAAGCAGATCAAAGACATCAGTCTGGTATCCCTGAGTTTGCAGTGGAGCAGACTGAAGATTGAAGTCTTCCTGAAGATAGTAAGGGAGCAATTTAAAAAGTTCAGATTTTTGTTCCCCGAAATGGTGGAGCAGGCTGAAGATTGAAGTTTTCTTGAGATAGTAAGGAAGCAAATTGGAAAGTTCATATTTTGTTTCCTAGAGATGATAGTGGAGCAGACTGAAGATTGAAGTCTTTCTGAGATAGTAAGGAAGCAAATTTAGAAAGTTCAGATTTTTGTTCCCCGAGATGGTGTAGCAGGATGAAGATTGAAGTCTTCCTGAGATAGTAAGGAAGCAAATTAAAAAGTTCAGATTTTGTTCCCTAGAGATGGTAGTGGAGCAGACTGAAGATTGGAGTCTTCCTAACTGAAGGAAGCAAATTGAAAAGTTCAGATTTTGTTCCCTAGAGATGGTAGTGGAGTAGACTGAAGATTGAAGTCTTCCTGAGACAGTAAGGAAGCAAATTGTAAAGTTCAGATTTTGTTCCCTCGAGATGGTAGTGGAGCAAACTGAAGATTGAAGTCTTCCTGAGATAGTAAGGAAGCAAATTGTAAAGTTCAGATTTTGTTCCCTCGAGATGGTAGTGGAGCAGACTGAAGATTGAAGTCTTCCTGAGATAGTAAGAAAGCAGACTAAAAAGTTCAGATTTTGTCCTCTCGAGATAGTAGTGGGGCAGACTGAAGATTGTAGATCTGGCATTCCTGAAATTGCAGTGAAGCAGATTGAAGATACTAATCTGGCATCCCTGAGTGGAGCAGATTAAAAATAGCAGATCTGGCGTTCCTGAGATTGCAGTGAAGCAAATCGAAGATGCTAATCTGGCGTCCCTGAGTTTGCAGCGGAGCAGATTAAAGATAGCGGATTTTACCTTCCTGAAGTTGCAGTGAAGCAGATTGAAGCTATTAGACTTATTGAAATCAAAAGGAAGTTCCAATACTGATGAAGTTGCAGTGGAGTTAGAAGCCATTTGAAGAAGACGAGGACCAAGAAGGCAAGGCTCAGCAAGACCGGGCAAAATTGGTCCTTTTATAGTCTTTGCTCTATTCTCGTTACACGACAATGAGCAAAGAGGGGCAGCTGTAATAGCCCATTTTGCCCGGGCTTAGAATCAACAAACCAAAAAAATAAAAAATAACAAAATGTCCATAAAAAGTCCAGTTACAACACCAAAACAAGCCCAATACCCGTAGCCCAACTACACCCAAAACAGACCTAACCCACCTAAAAACCCAAATGGCCCAAACCCAAAGCTTACACGGCCCAAAGGGCCCAAAACTAAAATAGTTTCGGTCACCTAGGGTTTCTAAAACCCTAGGCACCGCAAGTACCAACACGCACTCCAAAGGCAAAGACCAGTAAGCCTCTCGCTCGTCGCGCGCCAAATCCAAAGCGCCAAATCCCGTACCACCGCCGGACTTCTTGCTCCAGATCTGCAAAAAAGTAAAGAATAGCAGTAAACATGGCAAATGCAATCAAAATATTTGTATTCCTTTTTTATTTCGAGGCTATAAAAGCCCTAAACTTGTAAACGAACGAAAAAAAGAAACAAAGAGAGAGGTGCACAGAAATACAACACAAAAAGCAACCAGCAAAGGTTTTGTTTTATTTTTTTTCTTTCATTTTCGAATACTTTTTTTTGTTTTTTTTTTTTTGGAAACCATATATATAACATATATATATAAAATACATTTATAAAAAAAAGGAAAAAACTTACATTTTTTTTAAAAATTTTGCCACACAAGACGGTGGCGGCGATTACGACGACAAGACCGAGTCCGTAAGAAATTGCCCAGCGAGAGAAAGGCGACCTTTACATTTTTTTTTTTTTTTGAAAACAAGGGGAAACTGATTTTTTTTTTTAAATCTTTGCTTTTATAAAGCGCCCAAAACGGCGCCGTTTAGGGCCTGTTACAATGGCCTCAAAACGGCTCCGTTTCACTTAGGATTCGCGTGCAGCTGACCCGACCCGAAGGATCCGCGCGTTTTGTTTAAAAATGGGCTATTTGCGCATCAAGCCCTTCCGCATTTTTATGTTATTTAAATTCGGTCCATTTCTTTCTTTTGTGTTTTTCTATTTTGCCTGTTATTTTTACCTTTGTTTCATTTCAATCCAAGGTTTAAAAAATGCATACGAAAAAAGGAAAATTTTCCTTTCAAGCCCTATCTTTTTGCCCATTTCTTAAAATCTGCCCTAAAATATTACTCGAGTTATAATTTCGTCCTTTCTTTGTTATTTTTGTTTATTTTATTAATTAGCTTAATATTATTATTATTATTATTATTATATTTTTATTTTTGTATTTGTTTTATTATCATACTATTAAATTAATTTGCTAAATACTTAATATTTATTTGTTTGTTTATTTACTTATCCTTTTTATATATAAATTCATTTTATTTTCATTTTTACAAATTTCTATTTTATTTGTTTATTCCAAGTTTTTACATAATATCTATTTCAAATTCTTGTACATATTATTATTTAAAATGTTTTTATTGTTTATTTTGAATTTTTCTTCATGTGATTTTTTTATATACATTATTTATTTTAAATTTGGTCATTTTTAAAAAAAAATCATTTTGCATAGTATTTTTACAAATTCTTTTCTCACATTATTATTTTGAACTCATTTATTGTTGTTTTCAAATTGTTTTACATTTCATCTCAATTTGTTTTGTAGATTTAAACTGCTGTATATGTCTTTTGATGCATTTGACTTTGACTATTAATATTAGCTTCTTAAATAATGTATGTTAGGTGGTCATTTCCATTATGTGTTCAATACAGATATTTGTATTTTCATATTGTTTTTATTCATCAATGTTTTTATTTATACATTATTTTAACGTTGCATCACTTTTTTTTTTCTCAAATTCAAAAAGAAAACTTTAAAAAATAAAGCGATGACTCGATGTTTGGGAGCTTGAGAAAGATTGTGCCCTAACTTACTGGGTTTCAATTTTCCTCCTTGAATCTAAGTAATCGAGCACCCATTTCAAATTAAAACACATGAGTTTCAAATAAAAAACCTTATTATCGGGAATTTGAAAATGTTGTGTCCTAACGCACTGGGTATGACATTTCGTTTTCTCAAAATAAGGGTTTCGAAAAACAAGGCAATATTTCGTATTTGGAAGTTTGAAAAATTGTGCCCTAACTCACTGGGTTTCGATTTTTCTCGTTGAACTTAAAATATTAAATATCCTTTTTTCTTCAAAATCGAAACCGATAAATTTCAAATCAACACTTATTCTCGGGAATTCAAAGCATTGTATCGTAACTTATTGGATATAATATTTTGTGTCTCGAGGTAAGAATTTTCTACAAATAAAGGCGAATCTAACTTCGAAGTCGTAAAATGTTATATCCTAACTTATTGGGTATAGCATTTTATTTCTTTGAGATAAATAAGTCTTGGTTTTCTTTCAAAGGATCATATTTTAAAGTTTTCAAATTTTCAACATTAGGACATGATTTTATCGATTAGGTACCAATTTTTGGGCGTTATGAGGGTGCTAACCCTTTCTCATACGTAACCGACTCCCGAACCCATTTTTCTTATTTTTCGTGGACCAAAATTAGTATTTTGAAATAAAACGTTTTTCAAGGTGATCCAATCACACCTAAGTAAAAAGGGATTGGTTGCGACTCCATTTTTGTTTTTAAAGTCGATCCCCGTTTTTTATAAACTTTTAAAAATGGTTTCGACAGCTATTATCTTGCAGCTCGGATGCTATTGATATTGATGATCTCACCCGTGAGGTTCGATTTGGGATTCCTTAAAACCTTCAAACATCCCGTTGACCTAGAGAATCCTAGAGAATTCCAAATAACCCACCCATTGGCTACATAACCAATTTAAACTCATTATCGTCATTATCGTCCTACCACAACCAACGAAAAGACTTACATAACCAATTTGAACCCATTATCGAATAAATAATTGGTAGCCAATATCACCATTAAACATAAAAACATAAAAAAAAAAAAAACACTCCTCATCTCTCTCACATTCATCCTCTAACATGATATAATTAAAAAAAATATTCAACTTAAACTAATTTGTCATTGAGGTTATATATAGCTATTTGATCACGCCAAAGAGAACTCCATCAAATAAAATATTATTTTTAATTTTAAAATTTAAAAAAAAAACCACATTTTAAAATAAAAAGTTGGCAGATTACACTGGTGGCACCATTCTCTATGGCTTCACCACCATTATTTATTTTTTGACCCCCCAACTATTGAGAAATACCAATATTTTCCTAGTATTTATATAAGTGCCGCCATTCATTATAGCTCCACAAAAAAAAATGATTTTTTAATCCCATGGTGACGTGGCATGTTGGTGGCACCAATCTTTTTTGCTCTATTAACTTTTATTATTTATTTCAGATCATTTTCGCACATAATCAAGAAAGTGGGTTATTTTCATAATTTAGTAAAATTTTAGGATCAGCCAGCAAAATTTGATATTTACAAGCTAAAAATTCCGGCAGTGGAAAAGGTTTAACACAGGTGCCGGGGGTCCAACAAAGAGGCGAATAAAGTCAGTCTTGGAGCGCTTGTTTTTTAATGGAAAAGACAAGGTTATGGTATAGCTTACGTAAACTTGAATACTTAGATTCAAAGAATATTACAGCTTTAATTCTAAAAAAAAAAAAAAAAAGCATAGTTTTAAATAAGATCAAAGGCAGACGTTCAATTACATCATGAATTCATTATCTTTAAGAAACTGAACTTGAAAATAATTTTATGGGAGCACCCATCATGAGTCAATAGATGATAAAAAGAAGAAAAAAAACATATTTATTTATGGGAAAGGATTGTATGAAACAGTTACGCCACGTCATCTGTATCCCTTTCCAATAGTTTTATCGCCTCATCGATATTTTCATCTTAAATTTCAGTATTTTCATCCTGAAAAAAATTAAATTCAAAATTAAATCCTGATTTTTATCCTGAAAAAAATCAAATCCAAATTAAAATCCTAAAATTCAGGATAAAAATATTGATGTGGCATAAAACTATTGGAAAGGGATACAGATGACATGGCGGAACTTTTTCATACAATCCTTTCTCTTTATTTATATAACATTATACGGAAATAAAAATGTTAGTAGGCAGATAAATGACTATGAGTGGTCGGAATTAAGATAAGGTCGTCTTTCCTTCTCGCAGTCAAGCCAAATGTTTCAGACATATCCAAATTTTCATGCGGTAGTCCACTTGGAAGCTCCCAATCAAAATGGTAAAGCAATTTTGCGAGAGGCAACTCAATGTTCGGAAGCGCAAATGATATGCCTGGACACATCCTTCTTCCTGCACCAAATGGGATATACTCCAAATTTGTTCCTTTGAAATCACAGGAACTATTGAGGAACCTTTCAGGATAAAATGACTCAACTTCACTCCAGTACTTAGGATCTCTTCCCATAGCCCATGCATTGATTATGACTCTGGTCTTGGTAGGTACTTGGTAGCCATTGATTTCGCAATTCTCTCGACTTTCTCTTGGAAGTAACAGAGGAAATGGAGGGTGTAACCTCATGGTTTCTTTGATAACTAATGCCAAGTATTTTAATTCTTTAAGACTTGCTTCATCCACGTCTCTTTTTCCATGACAGACCTGTCTTACCTCATTTTGTGCCCTTTTTAGCACCTTTGGATTTCTCAACATTTCTGCCATTGCCCAGTCTACGGTTGTTGATGATGTTTCGCCCCCTCCAGCGAAGATATCCTGAGATTATATGAGCCAACATTACTTCAAGCTGATGGTAGATTTGCTTTTCAATAAAGTTATAAGCTATGAATACTAACCCAAATGAGTGCTTTGATTTCCATATCAGTAAGGGAAAATTCAATATCACCATGTTGTTGAGCCTTTAAAAGAACAGTAACCAAGTCTTCCTTGGCTTCTCCTTCACCTATTCTTCCTCTCTTCAGGCTGGCTCTGTGTTCATTAATGATGCCTTGAAGTATCTCATCACTCTTCTCAAGGAGAGCCTCAGCTTTCTGTCTCACTCCACTAATTAGCGCAAGCAATCCAAAAGAAGGGTACAGATCTGCTAGACCGAATCCAGAAGACAACTTTATTATTTCATCCACAACTATTATGTAAGAGTCTCGGTCCTTGCACATGTTACCGAATGCTGCTCTTGATGTAATATCATATGTTAACGAAAATATCTTCTTGGTGAGATTGATTGGCGACCCTTGGTTTGAAGATATATATTTCACAAGACCTGAGACTTCCTCTTGTCTGATTGATTCAAAGGATTGCACTCTTTTTGCTGTTAAAAGCTCCACTGTGCAAATTTTTCGTAGTTGTCTCCAATAGTTGCCATATGGTGCCATGACAATATCCCTGAAACCATAAGTAATCACATCTGCAGCAATCATATGAGGTCTATCAACGAAGATAGTGCCATGTGTTACCAAGACCTCTTTGGCAATTTCTGGTGATGAAACAACGATGGTGGAAATTTCACCAAGCAGTAGGTGGATTAAGGGTCCATGTTGATTGGCCAAATCTCTGAGAATTCGATGAGGTAGTGAGCCAACTAGCTGATGTAAGTTGCCTATAAAGGGTAATCTCCATGGCCCTGGTGGCAGTTTCTTGTTCGAATCGATGGCTTTGATTTTCTTTACTATTCTAACTATGACCGACAAGAAGAAAAAGGAAGGCAGCAAGATAAGCAAAGAGGGAAAAAGAAGCAGTTCCATTGATAATGGAGGATAGGATTTTTAAGTTCTCTAGTTGTTTTAGAGGGATTTATAGAAAAGGATGAAGATTGTAGCTAACTTCTGGGCTATTTTAGTCATCTAATCAAAAGAAAATTAATATTTACAAAAATGATTCTAGTTCAAAAACATTCACCCAAATAACTTAAAATTAACAGTAAAATTTGGTTATGAGAACTAGATGGCCGACACAACTATTTTTTTATTAAAAAAATAATTTCTGAGGTTTTAAACTCTAGATAGCCGGCACCCATGTATTTTTTTTCAAAAAAAATTTTTGGGTGCTGGCACACTGCTGACCGGCACCCCTTTATCTTATTAAAAAAATAATTTTTTTTGAGGTGTGGTCCAAAATCACCCAACAAATGGCCGAGTATTCCACAATTGTAATAACTTCCAATTTTATGTTCAACTGTGTAAAGCAATGAATGTTTGAAAGCAAGACCTTAATTTACTCTATTTCTCACCAACTTTTCTTTCCAACCAAACGTGAGTAAAGTTGAATCCTTAATATTCACAACTTTATATCCTTAATGCATTCATTTGCCATGCACATATTCCTAAGAGTGAAGCTAAATTATTTATTTTTGAGATCTAAATAAAATTATAAAATTTTAACAGAGATTAAATCGAATTATTGTTTTTTTTAAATAATTATTCATATAGTCAAAAAATTTCTGCCATTTGATCAAAAGACCAACACGCATACCTGGCGTATTCTCCGCCATTGATTGTGTGTGGATAACACGAAATTAAATATGTATATATTAAATATTTAAAACTTAAACTTACTAATAATTTAGTAATCTTGAGTACAATTTACCCTTTAAATAAACAACTTTATTAACCTAGTGGAAGTCACTAAAATGTGCCTACTGCGTAGACTAATTAAAGGAGCTCCAATGACGCGCAGTAAGGGTGAGCAAAACTCGAATCGACTCGAAAAAATCGAAAAAAATTTCGAATTTCGATTTAAACGAATCGAGTTATTCGAGTCAACTCGTTTTTTTTTCGAATTTCGAGTTCGAATTGAGTTGAGTTTTCGAATTCGAATAACTCGAATAATTCGAATAATTTGAATATTAAACTATAATATTTTATATTTTTACCCCAAACTCCCAGACTTTTTTACTTTTCCCTCAAAACTTTTATTTCTTCCCACTTTCCCCCCAAAACTTTTACTCCCCTCCCATCCCAACCCCCCCAATCTACCCAAAATCCATTTCCCACCAAAATTTTACCCTCCCATTTATTTTTTCTCAAAATTTTACTCCCAAAAACCCTCAAAACTTTTTATTTTCCCCCAAAATTTTTACTCCCTCCCATTTTTCCCCTAAAACTTTTACTCCATTCTCATCTCACCTCCCATCTATCCCAAACCCATCTCCCCTCCATTTTTTTTAATATTTTCCCTTCAAAATTTTACTCCCCCTATTTACTTTCCCTCAAACTTTTATTCTCCAAAACTTTTTATTTTTCTCCTAAACTTTTACTTCTCACCCTTTACTCTCAAATAAAAAATTAAAATTATCCAAAAAAAAATCACTAAACATAAATAGTAATAATTTTATTTATATCTACTATTTATATTATTAAATTAAATTTCACATTTTATATTATTTATATTATTGAATTGTTTAGTCATATTGAATATTTATATTAAAATTGAATTATTAATTATGCCATAAAATATTCGTGTTAAAATTTTATATTGGTATCAATTTCACATTTTATCTTTAAAATAACTTTTATTAAAAAATCACATTTTTATATTTAATATATTTTTTAATTCCAAAATACATAGTGACAAGAATATGAAGATAATTGAAACAACTAAGCAAGTAAAGAAGCTAACTCGTATATAAAAAATTAATAAATAAATTATTTGGTGATGAAAGTTAATAAAAAATTTGGTTAATGTGGACAAATTTTATTACGATAGGTGACAATGGTTACAAGGACCCAAAATTATTTTTTAAAATTTAACTCGAACAAATATATTCGATTCGATTCGAATCGAATTCCATCTCACTCGACTCGATTTGAGAAAATTTCAAATCAAATTAGGATGATAAAATATGATTCGTCAACTCGATTAACTCAAAATTTTTTTATTCGATTCGATTCGATTCGATCGAACGCTCACCCCTAACGCGCAGGATGTTATAAAGTTACGCCGCGCCCAGTTTCGTCAAAAAAGTTGCTGATTTATTTAAAACGAAAAAAAAAAGAAATAGAAAAAAGGCAAGCTGACCCAATAAAAATGGCGACAAATGTATCAGAGAGCTTAAGTTCGATTTTTGTTGAAAGCTACAATCGAAGAGTTCTTTAAGCTTTGATCATCTTTTTTTTTTTTTTTTTCACTTCTTTGTTGCTTCTTTTGCTTCTACTAGTTCAATTCCCTGCTGAATCTCGCGCTAATTTTCTTTCTTTGTGTCGCAATTTTATTTTTGAAAAAAATCGGATAAAATTGATCTTCAACGAGTTCATCAATCCATGCCGTCTGATATAAGTTAGATCTTTCTACAATATCTTTGTCGCTCTCTATAGTTTCTCATTTTCTATTCGAGGACTGGAAAAAAGGTTTCTCATCCTTCAGCCAAAAAGAAAAAAAGATGGTCAAATGCAGTAGCTTAAACGGAGTTAATTGCGATGAGAGTGTCATGATTAATCTCACAAGTTTGATCTTGTAATCGGCTTCTACGGCGAAAGTTATATTAGTCTGTTTCTTTTTTTCTTTTCCTTCTTGGTTAGAGAGGGAATGGGAACGGCAAAAAAATTATTTTTTTAATTAGATAAATGGGTGCCGGTCATCAGTGTGCCAGCACCCGAAAAAAATTTGAAAAAAAATACATGAGTGCCGACTATCTAGTATCTAAAACCCCAAAAATTATTTTTTTAATAGAGAAAAATAGTGGTGCCAGCCATCTTGTTTCCATAACCTAATTTTATTATTCATTTCAGGTCATTTGAATGAATGTTTCTGAACTAGGATCATTTTTATAAATATTATTTTATGGGGTCAAATGGGTAAAATAGCCTAACTTCTATATAAAGTGGTTGTTATAGTTTAGGGTTGTTAGTAGGGGTGAGCAAAACTCGATTTGACTCGAAAAAATCGAAAAAAATTCGAATTTCGAGTTAAACGAATCGAGTTATTCGAGTCAACTCTATTTTTTTTCGAATTTCGAGTTCGAATCGAGTTGAGTTTTCGAATTTGAATAATTCGAATAATTCCAATATCAAACTATAATATTTTACATTTTTACCCCAAACTCTCAAACCTTTTTACTTTTCCCTCAAAACTTTTACTCCTTCCCACTTTCCCCCCAAAACTTTTACTCTCCTCTCATCCCAACGCCCAATCTACCCAAAATCATTTCCCACCAAAATTTTACTCTCCCATTTACTTTTTCTCAAAATTTTACTCCCAAAAACCCTCAAAACTTTTTATTTTCCTCCAAAATGTTTACTCCCTCCCACTTTTTCCCTAAAACTTTTACTCCCTTCCCATCTCACCTCCCATCCCCCCTCCAATTTTTTTTAATATTTTCCCTTTAAAATTTTACTCCCCCTATTTATTTTCCCTCAAACTTTTTTTCTCCAAAACTTTTTATTTTCCCCCTAAATTTTTACTTCTCACCCTTTACTCTTAAATAAAAAATCAAAATTATCCCAAAAAAAAAACACTAAACATAAATAGTAATAATTTTATTTATATCTACTATTTATATTATTAAATTAAATTTCACATTTTATATTATTTATATTATTGAATTGTTTAGTCATATTGAATATTTATATTAAAATTAAATTATTAATTATGCCATAAAATATTCGTGTTAAAATTTTATATTGGTATCAATTTCACATTTTATCTTTAAAATAACTTTTATTAAAAAATCACATTTTTACATTTAATATATTTTTTAATTCCAAAATACATAGTGACAAGAATCTGAAGATAATTGAAAGAACTAAACAAGCAAAGAAGCTAACACGTATATAAAAGATTAATAAATAAATTATTTGGTGATGAAAGTTAATAAAAAATTTGGTTAAGGTGGACAAATTTTATTACGATGGGTGACAATGGTTACAAGGACCCAAAATTATTTTTTAAAATTTAACTCTAACAAATATATTCGATTCGATTCGATTCGAATTCCATCTCACTCGAATCGATTCGAGAAAATTTCAAATCAAATTAGGATGATAAAATATGATTCGTCAACTCGATTAACTCGAATTTTTTTCATTCGATTCGATTCGATTCGATCGAACGCTAACCCCTAGTTGTTAGTTCCAGACTAGATAAATTATAATTTCAACCCTACGTAGCAGGGGTTGTTTATAATGTATTCATAATTTTGATATTAATTTAAATTTATTAAATAATACTAATAATGGAGGGTTCTTTCTTATTCGAATAATAGTATGCTTACCTAACACGTAATCTGCTGTTCTAGCACGTTCTGTGTTTTCTAGGTTTTACGTTTGCTTTTTCAAAGTTTTGACGGCTGTTATAGGCCCAATTTGCCCGGGCTTTGAAATAAACCAAAATCAAAATAAAAATAAATAAAACCAAGTGTTTATTTTTTTTAAAACAGTCCAATTTACAAAACCAGAGCCCAATACCCGTGGCCCAATACCAAAACTCAACAGCCTACCCAAATACACCTAGACCAAAACTAATACCCACAACCCGTTACACCCTTTGACCCAACTAGACCCACTGTCAAAACCCAAAACAGAGACGGCCCAAAAGGGCCCAAATCCTAAGCGAGAACAAGCCTAGGGTTTCGGAAACCCTAGGCGCCGCAAGCCTCAAAGAACCACCCCAAATGAGCGATCGATCGCGCGCCGCAATCCTCGTCTGGCCTTCGATCACACCTCCGCCCGCGAGTCACGCCGCCATCAACGCGCCTCATCGCCACGATCTCCGCCTTCGACCTGCACAAACAAGGAAAGGACGACAGTAAAATATGGAAAAAAAATAAAACGAAATCTTTGTTTCCTCTTTTATTTCATTTTTTCGGGTTATAAAAACCCCAATAAACGATCTGTAAAAGGGACACAGTGATAGGCAAAAAAAATACACCAAAAAATATTAGAATACAGAAAAATAAAAAGCCATTTCAGAGGTGATTTTTTATATATTTCATTTTTTATTTTATATTCATGCATATAAATATTGTTTTTTTTTGTAAAAAATAAAAAGAGAAAAAGTTTACCTATCGATTCGCGTTTAAGAAAACGAAGTCGGGGCCTCTGATTGCTCAGTACGGCGGCGCGTATAGTAGCGCGTACGACGGCTCTCCACCGGCGTTCTGGTCTCAGGCCAAATGCCAGAGAGAATTCAAAAAGGGGGTATCTGTTTTTTTTTTTTTTTAAAATGAATGATAGAAATGATTTTTTTTACTGAATTTTAACTTATATAATAATATATAAACGACGCCGTTTTGGCTTAATTCAATAAGCATAAAACGACGCCGTTTCAAGAGGGGACCCGCGCGTTGACCCGGAGACCCGAACAGGATCCGCGTGTTTTCAGAAAATGGGAAATTTATCCCTTTAGTCCCTCTGCATTATTCCATTTTTATAATTAAGTCCGTTTATTTTCTTTTATTTATAGTTTAACCCCTTTACATTTATTTTTATTGTTATTTGATCCTGGTTCCTTTATTTATTTTTCAATCCTTTTTTTTTATTTTTAAATTAATCTAATATTATATGGAAATATTTTATTATGTTAAATTTTTTTATATTTTTATTTGTATATTAATCTATTAACAATATAAATTTTTATATATATATATTACATATTATCTTTATATATATATTATTAATACTATGAATTATTTTATATGGTTTAATATTTTATATATTATTTTATAATTCATATATTATTTAATATAGTATATTTTTAATTTGTATATTATATAGTATTATATTATATTATATATATTATTTTTAGAATTTTGTTTTAAATTTATTATATTATATAATCTATTTTATTTATATTATTTATAACATATAATTTTTATGATTAGTATATTATGTGTATATATGTTTTTATTTAAAATTATTTTATATATTAGTTACTAATTTTTTTTATTATGTATAATCCTTATATATTATTATTAATTATTTTATATTATATTATATATTATGATTTTCATTAATTATTATACATTTATTTGTATCTTTATATTCGTTTATTATTGCTAGCATGTTTTTTTATATATTTATGTCATATTATTCTTTTATTAATTATTGTTTGATAATTTGTAATCATGAAGAATAGCTATTAAATATGTATGTTGTATACTTAAATCATTGTTTTCTAAAAATACCTTTCGAATCAAAATATTTATTTCAAATGGTTTTCAAAATACGGTGATATGTGATATTTGAAGGATTTCGAGAAGAATTTTGCCCTAACTTATTGGGTTCGATTTTTCTCGTGAAACTTTAGGTATTACCTATCCCTTCTTTATTAAAAAAACTGAGATTTACCAATTTCAAATAAAAAAAACCTATTCTTGGGAATTCGGATCATTGTGCCTTAACTTACTGGGTTCGACGTTTTGCGTATCGAGGTAGGAATTTTATAAAATAAAGACGTGCTTAGTTTCAAAGTCATGAGATGCTATATCCTAACTTACTGGGTATAGTGTTTTATTTCTTTGAGATAGGTAAGTCTGGGTTTTTTCTTCAAATAAAAGGTCCATTTTCTAAAAATTTTCAAAGTTTCAATATTAGGACATGATATTATCGATTGGGTACCAATCTTTGGGCGTTATGAGGGTGCTAACCCTTCCTCATACGTAACCGACTCCCGAACCCATTTTTCTTGTTTTTCGTAGGCCAAAATAAGTATTTTAAAATAAACGATTTTCAAGGTGATCCAATCACACCTAAGTAAAAAGGATTGATGGCGACTCCATTTTCATTTTTGAAAGTCGATCCCCGTTTTTAAAACCAAAATTTTAAAATGGTTTCAACAACGGCGATTATTTCATTATTGTAATTTGGCTTTTTCGTTTTTGTTTTGACTGGGATTTTGGATATGGAAAACGATTTGGTTGGGCTATCCTTGGAAGATAAGGAGGATGAGATTTTGCAGGCGCAAAAGGAGCCTGATTCTACGTTAGTGGAGTATGAGTTTTGCTTGGTGGAATGTTTTCTTACGGCAAGTGTTATTCACTTCTCATAAATGAGAAGTATGATGGCGAATCTATGACATCTTGTTAAAGGGGTCTAGATATCATATATGGGGGAAAAGAGGTTCCTATTTCGATTTTTTCACAAGATGGATATGGATCGGTTTATTAATGGGGCTCCATGGACTTTCAATAATCATCTTCTAATGATTCATCGTGTGGAGGTCGAGGACGATCTTTTTAAGGTTTCGTTAATTTATATGATTTGTTGGGTTCAAGTGCATGATGTCCTGCCGGGGATTTTCAATGAGTTGTTAGCAAAACAAATTGGTGATTTCCTTGGAAGTTTTCTAGAATATGATAGCAAGAATGTGGGAAGGGGCATATGTGCTTATTTACGCATAAAGGTCCGATTGAATGTTAGGCGTTCCCTGAAAAGGAAAAAGAAGGTGATGTTTTCGTTTGGAAAGTGTACTTATGTCAATTTTAAGTATGAGTGGTTGTAAACTCTAATTTATATAGGTTTTTTAATAGTTTATGACATCTTTTTACTTAAAAATAATATTAATCCCGTGTATTTGATTATAATTAGGTGAATTTTATTTATATTTCAATAATGAGCATGATTTAATGAAGACCTAAAAAGTCAATCAACCTCATTTTTAAAAGAAAACCAACCAACCTCCTCCTTTTAAGTTTTCTTTTTTCTTTTCTTTTCTTTTTAAACATTAAACGACATAAAAAGTGACCTTGACCAGTCACGTCGTTGGCGCAATGTGACCGATCAATATATTTATTTTTGGACCCTTTGGTTTTTTATTTCTTTTAAAAATGCCCCAATTTGTTTTTTTGTTTTACAAATAAACCATTTCTCATTCTTTTTTCAGTCAATTTCCTCTCCAACTTTCTTTTTTTTTCTCCAAATTTCCCAAATTGTCTTTATTTTTTGGTCCTCTATTTCTTGATTTCTATTAAAAATGCCCCTTATTAAATGATTAATTCACATTACATAAATGATTTACATGAAAATTATTTTACATTGTTAACATTTCAAATAACTATAAATTTACATAATTCATAAATTTTATTTTACAAAATATAATTTTACATTTGCAACATTCTAAAATAATTTCAGTTAACTTACAATATATAATTTTACAACAAGAGCAACTTTCTCAATACTAAAAAAAAGATTAAACGATTTTGTTCAAGACCGACAACATTGTGTCTTACAAGTTGAAAAAAATACAATGTTTAACCGCAACACAAGCAAATTTCTCGACGCTATTATCTTGCAGCTCGGATGCTATTGATATTGATGATCTCACCCGTGAGGTTTGATTTGGGATTCCTTAAAACCTTCAAATGTCCCGTTGACCTAGAGAATCCTAGAGAATTCCAAATAATCCACCCATTGGCTGCATAACCAATTTAAACTCATTATCGTCCTACCACAACCAACGAAAAGACTTACATAACCAATTTGAACCTATTACCGAATAAATAATTGGCAGCCAAAATCACCATTAAACATAAAAACATAAAAAAAACACTCATCATCTCTCACACATTCATCCTCTAACATGATTGTTAGAATTAAGTGACCCGAATCCTTATTTAAATAAAATACATAGTAAAATAAAATAAAAGAAGAATCCCTATAGAATTACACTTCTTTTATTTTATTTTAAATAAGGTTTTTTTTAAACCTTATTAAACTCCATCTATTTGATACTGATTAGAATAAGGAGTTTCAATCTTACTACACTCCTATTTGAATATGACTTTACAAGCCTATAAAAATACATAGTCTATTCCTCTTGTAATTGATTCGAATTCGACATAGTGGATTTTCTTCTCCTCTACCCGTGATTTTTTCCCGAAAGGGTTTCCACGTAAAATCTTTGTGTTCTTTATTTTTGTTTCTCTTTTCTTTGCGATATATTTGTCATTACTGATGTTATATTTTTCACAAATTGGTATCAGAGCTTCCGGGTTTTTTCATCTCGATCACGGTAATGGCGTCTTTAAAGTATGAAATTCCGATGTTGGATCGCAATACCAGATTTGCGTTGTGGCAAATAAAGATGCAGACAGTTCTTGCACAGATGGATTTAGAGGAATCCCTGCTAGGGGTAGATAAGATGCCTTCGACATTGACGGAAGAAGAGAAAAAGCGCAAGGATCGAAAGGCATTAACACAGTTACATCTGCATTTGTCTAACGAAATTTTGTAAGATGTGATGAAGGAGAAGACCGCCGCGACATTATGGAAGAGGCTAGAACAAATATGTATGTCAAAAACTCTAACCAAAGAAGTTGCATATGAAGCAACGTCTTTATGCTCATCGTTTGGAGGAAGGTGCGTCAGGCACGAACACTTAACAAAGTGTTTAAAGAAATTCTCTCAAACTTGGAGGCCATGGAGGTTCAAAGATGATAAGGAAGATCTAGGGTTGATTCTACTTTGTCCGTTGCCCCCGTCTTATTCAACCTTTAGAGACACGATTTTATATAGCCGTGAGTCTCTCACGCTTGATGAGGTTTATGATTCTTTGACCTCGTATGATAAGATGAAGCATCTTGGGGTTAAACCCGAATCTCGGGGAGAGGGTCTCATTGTTCGTGGGAGACAAGATCGAATGCCGATGATGATCGTGGAAGGACACAGAACGGAATCCTCGCGGTAAATCTAAGGGTAGATCAAGTCTTCAAACAGAGGTAAAACTTGTGACTTCGCAAGAAGAAAGGGCACATTAAATGAAAGAGTGTTATAAACTACGAATAAGATTAAAAGGAGGCTACGAATCAAAAGGAAAACAACCGAGAAAATTCTAGTGAAGTCGATGTTGTAGAAGACTACAGCGATGGTGAACTTCTAGTCGCTCACAACTATTCTAAAGTGAGCGAGGAGTGGATACTTGATTCAGTGCGCACCTTCCACACGAGTCTCAATCGGGATTGGTTTACAAATTACGAAAACAGTTGTCTCAAGGTGTTGTTTTGATGGGAAATAATGCTTCGTGTAAAATCGCAGTGTTGGAACAATTAAAGTTAAGATGTTTGATGGAGTTGTCGAACACTTAGTGACGTCACGGCATGTTCCATAATTGAAGAGAAATTTAATTTCGTTGAGTACTCTTGATTCAAGAGGGTACAAATACACACTAAAAAATGGGATTTTGAAGATTTCCAAAGGTTCCTCGTTGTGATGAAAGGGCGAGAAAGACCGCCAAGTTATATGTTTTGCGAGGTTCTCTACTCATTATTGGTGATGCAATTGTCGCTTCTCTTCCTTGTCGATGATGATATTACTAAACTTTGGCATATGCGCCTAGGGCATATGAGTGAGAATGGCATGGCGAATTGAGCAAAAGAGGACTTCTTGATGGGCAAGGAATTTGCAAATTGAAGTTCTGTGAGCACTGCGTTTTTGGGAAGCAAAAGAGAGTTCGATTCACCAGAGGAATCCATAACACGAAGGAAACGTTGGAGTATATTCATTCGATGCGTGGGGGCCATCAAGAGTGCCTTCAAGAGGTGGAGCTAATTATATGCTAACTTTTATTGATGATTTTTCCAGAAAAGTTTTGGCATTCTTCCTGAAGCAGAAAAGTGATGTGTTTTCCACATTTAAGTCTTGGAAAACTATGATTGAAAAACAGACGGAAAACAAATAAAACACCTCCGCATGCATAATGGCTTAGAGTTTTGTTCGATGAGTTTAATAAACTGTATAAGTCGGCGGGATCGTGAGACACTTGATAAGTCATACTCCACAACAAAACGGCGCTGCGAACGAATGAATAGAACGATCATGGAGAAAGTTCGATGTATGTTGTCAAATTCCAACTTACCAAAGTCGTTTTGGGTCGGCGACCTCTCATCATGCATGTTTTTAATCAACCGATCTCCATCCATTTCCATTGAGAAAAGACTCCACAAGAGGTATGGTCCGTAATCCTCGCTAATTATTCCGATTTAAAGATCTTTGGGTGTCTCGCGTATGCTCATGTTGATAATGGAAAATTGGAACCGAGATCCATTAAATGTGTTTTTCTTGGTTATAAAGTCGGTGTAAATTATGGTGTCCTGAAAATAGAAAAGTTGTGATTAGCGAGAGATGTTGTTTTTGATGAAACCGCTATGCTACCTAACTTATCTCTTAAAGACTCTTCCAATAAAGAAAATCAAAAGCGGTGGAGCATCGACACAATACAGTAGTCGACTCCTCAAGCCAAGCACAAAAATTGAGAATAGAGTTGCTTCTTCACCACAATACTCTATCACCAAAAACAGAACTAGAAGAGAAATTAAACCTCCAAAGAAGTATGCCGAGGCTGATCTAGTTGCTTATGCTTTAAATGTGGCCGAAGATATAGATGCAAACCAAGAGCCGTCTAATTATTCTGAGGCGGTTAGCTGTGAAGACTCAGAAAAGTGGATGTTTGCTATGCAAGAGGAGATGGAATCACTCCATAAAAATAGAACATGGGATCTTGTGAAACTTTCTAAAGGTAAAAAGGTTGTTCGCTGTAAATGGGTGTTTAAAAAGAAAGAAGGGACTCCAGGAGTTGAAGAACCTAGATATAAAGCAAGGCTTGTTGCAAAAGGTTACAGTCAAATTCCAGGAGTGGACTTCATAGATGTGTTCTCCCCAGTTGTGAAGCATAGTTCGATTCGAGCTTTGCTTGGTATTGTGGCCATGCATGATTTGGAGCTTGAGTAGTTAGATGTAAAAACTGCATTTTTGCATGGAGAACTTGAGGAAGATATTTACATGCAACAACAAGAGGGTTTTACAGTCTCAGAAAAAGAGGACTATGTTTGCTTGCTGAAAAAGTCCCTTTACGGTTTGAAACAGTCACCAAGACAGTGGTACAAGAGGTTTGATTCCTTTATGACTTCTCATGATTTTAAAACAAGTATTTTGACAGCTGTGTTTACTTTAAGAAAAATAGTGATGGTTCTTTTGTGTATCTACTTCTTTATGTTGATGCCATGTTGATAGCAGTAAAAGATAAAGGAGAGATAATAAAGGTCAAAGCCCAACTAAGTGAAGAATTTGAGATGAAAGATTTGGGACCAAAGAAAGAAGATATACTTGGTATGGAGATTCTCGAGAGAGAAAAAGTAAGTAAATTGTACCTAAGTCGGAAGGGTATATTGAGAAAGTTCTTTGCAGGTTCAATATACAGAGTGCTAAGCCTGTTAGTACTCCTTTAGCAGCCCATTTCAGACTTTCATCGGCTTTGTCTCCACAATCAGATGATGAGATTGAGTACATGTCACATGTTCCATACTCTAGTGCAGTGGTATCTCTCATGTATGCTATGATTTGTTCACGTCCAGATTTATCATATGCAGTCAGTGCAGTTAGCAGATACATGGCGAATCCCGATAAAGAACATTGGAAAGCAGTTCGGTGGATTTTAAGATACTTACGAGGTACTACCGATGTTTGCTTACGCTTTGGAAGAACTAGAGATGGAGTCATTGGGTATGTTAATGCTAATTTTGCTTTGGAGACCTTGATAGAAGAAGATCTCTCACTTTGGTTATGTCTTTACAATCGGAGGTTGCGCAATCGGTTGAAAGCTACTTTGCAAACTACAGTCGCTTTGTCTACCACTGGAGCTGAGTACATGGCTATTACTGAGGCTTGTAAATAAGCTATTTGGTTGAAGGGACTCTTTAGTGAGCTCAATGAAGACCTTCAAATCAAAGACAAAGATTTTGTGACAATCGAGTGCCATCTTCCTTACAAAAGATAAAATGTTTCATGAGAGAACAAAACACATTGATGTTCTTCTGGTATCATTTTGTTCGTGATATTATTGCTCGTGGTGATATTGTTGTGAGCAAAATTAGTACTCATGAAAATCCTGCAGATATGATGACTAAGTCACTTCCTATAACCAAGTTTGAGCATTGCTTAGACTTGGTTGGTGTTCATTGTTGAAGTTAAACCCTTAAGGGGTTTTATGGAAGAGGTGGAGAACTTTTTCGTTGAGAGTTCGCGATGAAGAACTTGTTCATTGAGAATTCGTGTCAAGGTGGAGATTGTTAGAATTAAGTGACCCGAATCCTTATTTAAATAAAATACATAGTAAAATAAAATAAAAGAAGAATCCCTATAGAACTACACTTCTTTTATTTTATTTTAAATAAGGTTTTTTTAAACCTTATTAAACTCCATCTATTTGATACTGATTAGAATAAGGAGTTTCAATCTTACTACACTCCTATTTGAATATGGCTTTACAAGCCTATAAATAGACATAGTCTATTCCTCTTGTAATTGATTCGAATTCGACATAGTGAGTTTTCTTCTCCTCTGCCCGTGGTTTTTTCTCGAAAGGGTTTCCACGTAAAATCTTTGTGTTCTTTATTTTTGTTTCTCTTTTCTTTGCGATATATTTGTCATTACCGACGTTATATTTTTCACAATGATATAATTAAAAAAAAATCTTCAACTTAAACTGATTTCTCATTGAGGTTATATATAGTTATTTGATCACGCCAAAAAGAATGACTCCACCAAATAAAATATCATTTTTAATTTTAAAATTTAAAAAAACCACATTTTAAAATAAAAAGTTGGCATATTACACTGGTGGCACCATTCTCTATGGCTTCACCACCATTATTTATTTTTTGACCCCCCAACTATGGAGAAATACCAATATTTTCCTAATATTTATATTGGTGCCGCCATTCATTATAGCTCCACAAAAAAATGATTTTTTTAATCCCATGGCTGGCATGGCATGTTGGTGGCACCAATCTCTTCCGCTCTATCAACTTTTATTATTTATTTCAGGTCATTTTCGTACACAATCAAGAAAGTGAGTTATTTTCGTAATTTATTAAAATTTTAGGATCAGCCTGCAAAATTTGATATTTACAAGCTAAAAATTCCGGGAGTGGAAAAGGTTTAACACAGGTGCCGGGCACTGCGGTGGCGCCAATGGTCCAACAAAGAGGCGAATAAAGTCAGTCTTGTACAGCTTGTTTTTTAATGGAGAAGACAAGGTTATGATATAGCTTACGTAAACTTGAATACTTGGATTCAAAGAATATTACAGCTTTAATTCTAAAAAAATAAAAACTATAGCTTTAAATAAGATCAAAGTCAGACGTTGAATTACATCATGAATTCATTATCTTTAAGCAACTGAACTTGAAAATAAATTTATGGGAGCACCCATCATGAGTCAATAAATGATAAAAAGAAAAAAAACATATTTATTTATATAACATTATACGGAAATAAAAATGTTAGTAGGCAGATAAATGACTATGAGTGGTCGGAATTAAGATAAGGTCGTCTTTCCTTCACGCAGTCAAGCCAAATGTTTCAGACATATCCAAATTTTCATGCGGTAGTCCACTTGGAAGCTCCCAATCAAAATGGTAAAGCAATTTTGCGAGAGGCAACTCAATGTTCGGAAGCGCAAATGATATGCCTGGACACATCCTTCTTCCTGCACCAAATGGGATATACTCCAAATTTGTTCCTTTGAAATCACAGGAACTATTGAGGAACCTTTCAGGATAAAATGACTCAACTTCACTCCAGTACTTAGGATCTCTTCCCATAGCCCATGCATTGATTACGCCTCTGGTCTTGGTAGGTACTTGGTAGCCATTGATTTCGCAATTCTCTCGACTTTCTCTTGGAAGTAACAGAGGAAATGGAGGGTGTAACCTCATGGTTTCTTTGATAACTAATGCCAAGTATTTTAATTCTTTAAGACTTGCTTCATCCACATCTCTTTTTCCATGACAGACCTGTCTTACCTCATTTTGTGCCCTTTTTAGCACCTTTGGATTTCTCAACATTTCTGCCATTGCCCAGTCTACGGTTGTTGATGATGTTTCGCCCCCTCAACCAAAGATATCCTGAGATTATATGAGCCAACATTACTTCAAGCTGATGGTAGATTTGCTTTTCAATAAAGTTATAAGCTATGAATACTAATCCAAATGATTGCTTTGATTTCCATGTCATTAAGGGAAAATTCAAGATCACCATGTTGTTGAGCCTTTAAAAGAACAGTAACCAAGTGTTCCAAATAGAAGGGTAATTTGTAACTTAAAACCTTTGTAAGAGCCCAATTTTGCCCGGGCCCGTAAAACAAACCAAAAAATAAATAAATAATAAATAATAATAAAAAACTAATGTTTTTTAAACAGTCCAGTTACAACACCAAAACAAGCCCAATACCCGTAGCCTAACCAGACCCAAAACTAGCCCACTACCCGAACAGACCCAAACCAATAAACTACCCAAACCCAATACCCATTACACCCGAGCCCAAAATTCACATGGCCCGAAAGGGCCCAAAGCTTAAGCAAAATCAGAAGCCTAGGGTTTTCTGAAACCCTAGGCGCCGCAAGCCCTGCAGCCCACTCACCTCTCTCGCGCCAATCCGCGCCCGATCCGCCGAGATCTCCGCTCCTCACCTGCAAAAAGGAAAGAAAAAGCAGCAAATCGGACAAAATATGTATTTCCTTTTTAATTTTTGGGTTATAAAAACCCCGAAACCATCTGTAACGAGGGGGATATACACAGATACAGAGAAATTTATACATAAATACAACACACAAAAAAATCAAATCGGCCAAGGTTTAGTTTCATTTTTATTTTCATTTTTTTATTTCCTAATACTGTTATTTTATTTTATTTTTTAAACAATATAATATATATATATAATAAAATAAAAAAGGAAAAACTTACATTTTTTGGGTTCACATGACGACGGCGACAAAGTCATACGAGGGCTCTCGCGGAATCGCTCTGGGGAGAGCATTTGAAGGCTCTCAAAATTTTTTTTTTCTGCTGGAGTAAGGAAATGAATTTTTTTTAAAAAAAAATCAGCTTTTATATCTGACCCCTAAATGTCGTTGCTTAGGGTCAAATTCAATTGCCCAAAAACGGCGCCGTTTCACCTATGACCCGCGCATGTGACCCGACCCGCAAGGAGGATCCGCGTGTTTTTATAAAATGGGTTATTTGTTGTTTTAGCCCTTCCGCATTTTTTTAAAATTAAGTTTATTTTATTTTTAATTTTGCCCGATAATTTACAACGGTTTTCAATTGGGTCCTCCCTGCTGTTGTGCGTTTTGGAGGGAGGGAATATTTCCTTATTTGGTCCTCCCTTGTTGTGCGCGCGTTCAATAAGGCCCCTTTTATTTTCTTCAAAATTCGCCCCAAATTTTCATTTTAAGTTCAATTTCATCCCTTTTTTTTATTTTCTTTTGTGATTTTTCTTTTGTTATTTCATTATTAATTTCTTTTTTCTTATTATTAGCATCATTATTATTTGACTATTATAATTATTACTTTAATGTTATTATCATTTTATTTTTAACCTTACAATTATCATTATATTCATTTGTATTATTATTATTTTTATTATGATCATTATTTTTATATATATATTATTATTACTATAGCTATATTTATTATTATATTTATCATTATTAGTATTGTTATTATTATTATTATTTTAGTATCACCATTATTATTACTATTTTCATTATTGTTACTATTATTTGTATATTAACATATATTTTTATTTTTATTATTATTAATACTATTTTTATTTTTGCTATTATTTTTATCATTATTTTCATTATTATTTTTATTTTATAATTGCTAATATTATTTTTATTATTATTTATTTATTAACATATTTCCATTTTTTTATTATTATTATTTATTATTACTATTATTATTATTTTATTATCTTTAAATTATTGTATATGTTATTTATCTATTTGTTAATTTGATATTAGCTTTATTTTTGTTATTATTTTCTTTTCTTTTCTTTATTTTATTTGTTTATTTATTTATTATTATTATTTTTACTTAATATTTTTTATTACTTTTGCCTTCATTATTATTATTCATATTATCACCCACACTTTTTCCATTGAGCATATTGGCATTATGATTTATTTTTCATTTTATTACAATCATATTATATTTTCTTTGATGCATCAAAAATTTGGTTTTGAAATAAACAAATACTTTGCGTTCTAGGGTTCGAAAGAAATCATACCCTAACTTACTGGGTTTTGATTTTTCTCTTCGAGTCCAAAGAACTTGTTATCTTCTTTTTTTTAAAAAAAGTTAAATAAAAACTTATTTCCGAAAATTCAAAATTGTTGTGTCCTAACTCACTGGATATGACGTTTTGTTATTTCGGGATAAGGATTTCAGAAAACAAGGCAATGTTTCGTGTTTGGAAGTTCGAGAAATTGTGCCCTAACGTGCTGGGTTTCGGTTTTTCGTTCGTCTAAATAACTAAATATCCTTTTAATGAATTTTGTAAATCATGAGATGATTTTGGTTACAAGGGTTTAAAACATCACGTCCTAACGTGCTGGATGCGATGTTTGTATGCTTTCGGAACAAAGGAATCTCCAATTCCAACCCAAATTGTTCAAAATTTTAAAGAAATCATGTTTTCAAATCTTTTCGAATTTTCGACATTAGGGCAATGACTAATCAATCCGGTACCAATTTTGGGCGTTACGAGGGTGCTAATCCTTCCTCGTACGTAACTGACTCCCGAACTTGTTTTCTTGAATTTCGTAGGCCAAAATTAATGTTTTGAAATAAAAATGTTTTATAAGGTGATCTGATCACACCTGAGCAAAAAAAGATTGGTGACGACTCCATTTCCGTTTTTTTTAAAGTCGATCCCCGTTTTTATAAACCTTTTTTTTAAAAATGGTTTCGACACCTTTAATTGTAAAATTTTAATTGTAAAATTCGAATAAAACATATAACAATCGACCACTACCAAATAGAAGGGTAATTTGTAACTTAAAACCTTTAACATTAATTAATTTAACCTTTTAAATAATAAAAACCAATACCGATTAACTTTTACTATGTTTACGATTTAGTCCTTTTTCTTAAGTAACCATCCAATCACTAAAATTTTTGGACCAAACTTCAATTTCCCTATATAAAAGTTTCGTAAATATTTAATAAAAATATTCACGTGCTTGAGTCTCAAAACCTCATTTTCCAAAACAACTTGGCTTTCAGTACGCACCACTTGTACATTGACTAATTGATCAATTAATAAAATCTATTAAATCATGATTCAATATTACACTATATTTAACTGATAAATATTAATTAAATATATCTATGGGCTCTCTCGTCATATTGTGGTTCTGAAACCACTATTTTCGACACCACTAAAAAATGGATTGTTATAGGGTGTAGTGATCTGCAAGAAGAAGAGAAATGCGGAAGGGAAAATGGAAACAGATAAAGCTAGACTTGTAGGGAAAGGCTACATACAGAAAGAAGGCATCGATTATGATGAGACCTTCTCTCCGGTAGCCATACTCAAGTCTATCCAAATACTCTTATCCATTGTCGCTGCTCTCAATTACAAGATCTGGCAAATGGATATCAAGATAGCATTCTTGATTGACTATCTTGATGAGACCATTTACATGGCTACTATGTTGTCAAAATACAAGCGTAGAAAGTTTGCAAATTACTAAGATCCATTTATGGACTTAAGTAGGCGTCCCGCTCATGGAATAAAATATTTGATCAAACGATCAAGACTTTTGGGTTTGGGCAAAATGCTGATGAACCCTGTGTTTATAAGCATATAATGTTGGAAAAACGGGTTTGGAAAACACAGTGGAAAATAAATTTAGGGAAAAACCAGAGTTTCAATTTTTTTTCCAAAATAAGATCTTGGTTGTGATATATAAAATAATAAACACTTAATCAAAATTGTACCTTTTCGATTTGTCTAGGATAGGCGCTTCGACCGAGTAGTCTTCTCCGCTATCCTTAAGCTCACGTCTGCCGAGTGTGGGCTCGCTTCGAATCAAAAATATTTTTTACAAAAATTACAAGTGGAGTAATTTTACAATTTCTCTAAACTTTTAGGTCAAGTTGTACATCAGAAAAATATCTCTAAAAATTTTCTCGAATAATCTCTTCTGAGAATTTTCTCTCTACAACTTTCTCTTAAATTCAAGTGTAACACCCCTATACCCAACCTGATTACCTGATCAAGTATAGAAGTGCTACATTGATTTTCAGAAACTCTAATAATAGTTTCTAGATAAAAATAACATTATAATTTATACATATTAATTCCTAAAGTTTACCTAGTTTAACCCTTGTTCACATCTCAAATTTTAAGCCAATTTTAATTCAAATATAAATCATAATTAAGCATTCTAAAATCTAAATTTCTTATATCATTTAACATGTAACGCCGCAAAATTTTAATTGTTGATTTCGTGTATGTGTGACACACAAATGTGAATCTGCTTCAGTGGTTAAGTGTTCTGGGTGTGTGTGAGAGGTCCCAAGTTCAAGCCAACTTGAGCAAATTTTGGTATTTTTTTATAAATAAAGCCTTAACCTTGTGCAAAGGGCTTAAGTTTAATTGTTAGTAAGTTTATATTAGAATGGGCCTGCTGGTCTGGTGGTTAAGTGGAGTGTTGGAGTGTTGGAGGTCCTGTGTTTAATTCTCTGTGATGGCGTGGAGATAGTATTTTTGCTCCAATTTCGGCTAAGATTTGTGTTGGGGCAAAATTCTGAGTAGTTGTGTTTTAGTGGGTTAATAGGAGGTGATTTTAGGATATAATTGGGAGAGGTTATCAGAAAATAATCTGATTATCTTTTTGTTGCAAAAAAAGAGAGAGTAGAGTTTTGGTTTTCTCTCAAATTCCCCAAACTTTTACTGATATTTTCTTCTTCTTTTTCTTTTTTCCCTCCTCTGCCGATTCTTTCCCCTAGTTGCTACCGAAATTTCCATTATTTTTTCCCCTTCCGTTTCTTTCTTCTTCTTTTTTCAATTGATTCGGTTGTTCATCGTTGGTTACGCATGTTCGGTAAGTAACGATTTTGTCTATTGCTAATCGTTCTTGGTTAATCTTTAAAAGGGTTGTTGAAACCATTTTAAAATCGGGTTTTAGAAAATGGGGATCGACTTTAAAAACAAAAATGAGAGTCGCCACCAATCCTTTTAGGTGTGATTGGATCACCTTGTAAAACGTTTTATTAAAAACATTTGATTTTGGTCCACGAAAAAATAAAAACGGGTTCGAGAGTCGATTACGTATGAGGAAGGTTTAGCACCCTCATAGCGCCCACAAATTGGTACCTAATCGATAGAATCATGTCCAAATGTTTGAAGTTTAAAAGTTTTTTTTTAAAATATGATTTCTTAAAGAAACTTCGAGCAATTTAAGTTAAAATTTGAGACTTTCTTGTTTCGAAGGCATATAAATATCACATCCAGTACGTTAGGACACGATATTTAAGAACCTTCGTAATCAAAATCACCTCAAGATTTTCAAAACTTGAAAAAGGATATTTAGTTACTTAGCCAAACGGAAAATCGCAACCCAGTACGTTAGGGCACTATTTCCAGAATTTCTAAATACCAAAACATTGCCTTATTTTAAAACCCTTAAGATATAATAGTTTTGCAAAAAAAAATGGATTTTTTTTATTTTAAACAATAATCCATGTGATAACATTGCATTTATACACTATCAATCATAAATATACAAAACAATTGTAATATACTAACATTTAAGATATGCAATAATAATACAAAATGCGACAAATAATAATTCCTATACTAAGAAATTATAGACGAATATGATAAACAATAAAATTAACTATGAACATTTTTCATGCAAAGTTAAATAGATAAAAAGGACAATGATATAAACAATGTGTTTAAAAAATATATATATAATGATTTTTAAAATAAAAAGGATATAAAAAAATGAATATATTATAAATAATTTTAACTAAATATATGATATAATATTATATGATATATAGCATTTAAAAAAATATAATATCTAATATATATAAATACTAAAATAATATGTAATAAAAAAATGATTAGACAAAAGAATAGATATTTACAATTTAATAAATTAGTATACTAAAATATATAAGGTATTTAATATAATATTTAAGTTAATATCAATTTAGAATATATATATAAAAAAAATTTAAAAAACAAGATTAAATTGAAATAAAAATAGATTTCCCGGGCTAATTTACAAAATAAATTAATTAATATGATGTAATTAAATTAAATAAAATAGCGGAGGGATCAAAAGGGTAATTTTCCCATTTTCAAAAAAAACACGCGGACCCTTGTTCGGATCCGGGTCAACGCGCGGGTCATGCGTGGTCAAAATGGCGCCGTTTGCTTTTGTCTATAAAAGTCAGTTTTCTGAAAAAAAAATCATTAGTTTTGGGTTTTTTTTTTTTAAAAAAAAACTTAGAATCCTCTGAAAAGGGGGAGAAATGCCGCGTCCTTTCGTCTGCGTTCATCCGGGCCACTCGCACACGTGCCTCTCCGTGGCGGTGGCGTCAAGGTCCAGGTCGACGGTTTACGTATTTTTTCGAGAAGGTAAACTCCTCCTTTCTACTCTTTCAACAAAGGGTTATATGCGCAACTAAAAAAATAAAAATAAAACGAATAATAAAATAAAATATTCAGAAAAATCACCTCTATGAAATAGGTCTTTTATTTCTCTGAGTATTCTGACAAGATTTTGTAATCACTAGCCTCGTACAAATTCGTGCTTTTGTGTATTTGAATATTTGTTGTATTTCTGTTTTTTTTTTCTTTGTTCCCTTTTTACAGATTTTACAAGGGTTTTATACCCAAAAAAACAAAATAAAAAAAGGAAAAGATATCTTTTTTCCATATCTTTCCATATATGTGCCTTTTCTTCGCTGCGATTTGTTTCCTTTTTCTGCTTCGGTGTTTTCTTTTTTTTTGCAGGTTGAATATCTCGCGACGATGAGCATGAATCATGGCACGATCGAAGGGCCGGACGAGACTATGGAGCGACGATTGGTCTCCGGCTGAAGCGGCGCGACTGTTGGCCTGGCATTGTGGCGCGACGATTGGAGTAGCCCTGCTTGCGGCGCCTAGGGTTTCAAAAAACCCTAGGCCATTCTGACTTCTGATTAGTGTCTTGGGCCTTTTGGGCCGTGTGTTTGTTTTGGGTTTGAATGTAATGGGGCTCTGGGTCTGTTTAGGCTAATTGGGTCAAAGGGTAGCTAGGATCTATTTGGTTTTAAGTTTGGTTTAGGGTCTGTTAATGTTTTCGGGTTTGGGCCAACAGGTTTTTTTTTGGGCCTTTGAAAATTGGTCTTGTAACAAGGACTGTAGACTGAACATTTATTATTTATTTTTGGTTTATATATGGGCTCGGGCAAAATGGGTTATTACAGCTGCCCCTCTTTGCTTATTATTATGAAACAAGAATAGAGCAAAGACTATAAAAGGACCAATTTTGCCCGGTTTTGGCCGAGCCTCAACTTCTTGATTTTCTTCAAGTGGCTTCTAACTCCATTACAACCCCAGGGAAATAAAGCTGAAAGTGTCTTTTTGATCTGCTTCCTGCAACTTCAGGAAGACGAGTCTTCTTTCTTCAATCTATTCCACTGCAACCTCAGGGAGATAAGACTAAAATGTCTTTGATCTGCTTCCTACAACTTCAGGAAGATAAGATCTTCTGTTTTCGATTTGCTCCACTGCAACTTCAGGGAGATAAAATCTTCTGTCTTTAGTCTACTTCACTGCAACTTCAGGGAGATAAGACTAAAACGTCTTCGATCTGCTTCCTACAACTTTAGGAAGATAAGATCTTCTGTTTTCGATTTGCTCCACTGCAACTTCAGGGAGATAAGACTAAAACATCTTCGATCTGCTTCCTACAACTTTAGGAAGATAAGATCTTCTGTTTTTGATTTGCTCCACTGCAACTTCAGGGAGATAAAATCTTCTGTTTTTAGTCTACTCCACTGCAACTTTAGGGAGATAAGACTAAAACGTCTTCGATCTGCTTCCTACAACCTTAAGAAGATAAGATCTTCTATTTTCGATTTGCTTCACTGCAACTTCAGGGAGATAAAATCTTCGGTTTTTAGTCTACTCCACTGCAACTTCAGGGAGATAAGGCTAAAACATCTTCGATCTGCTTCCTACAACCTTAGGAAGATAAGATCTTCTGTTTTCGATTTACTCTACTGCAACTTCAGGGAGATAAAATCTTCTGTTTTTAGTCTACTCCGCTGCAACCTCAGGGAGATAAGACTTACGTCTTCGATCTGCTTCCTACAACTTTAGGAAGATAAGATCTGAAACTTCGCCGATATCGCTACACCGTCTACTGAAGGACATATCCTATAGACTCAGTTTCATGTGTTATGAGTGACATGAATGCAACATGTCATGAAAATGATTAGGATTAGAATGCAATGACCGGAATGAATCAAATGCACCTAATGAAATTTGCTATGATACAAAAATGTTATGAGTATGATTCCTACTCTAGGTGTTATCACTCATTTGTTCTTCATTTTTGTTCATTAATCATGTTTTGCTTGACCAGCTTGTTCCAATGTAATTTCCGGGTCCACTTGGCTTAGATCCTGAGAACACAAGGCTTGTTCTATCCTACCACATTGAGAGTCGAAACTCTTTCAATCTAATCCTTCTGTAAATTTTAGGGTATAGGGTTTATTTCAGATTCATCCCATTTTCATCGCACCACCCCCAAGTGTCATGACATCACGTCCACTTAAAGAACTCAGAGAAATAGTCTCTATCCAGACTCTTCTTTCTCAAATATTTCTATGCACATGGAAATCCTAAACAATTGTCCTGTTTTGGCTCCTTGTCTTATCTAGAAATTTCCAAAGTAATATGTAAAACTTCTTTTTGTGAAATTATTAGTTTGTCAATCATTATTTCAATGCAACACATTTATGAATAATGGGTAACAAATAAATTGATCTCAAAAGAAGGGTTAAAATCTGAATAAATTATAAAGAAAAATTAACTGGAACATATCTTTGAAAAGAAAAAGAATCCAAAGATAGTAAAATGAATAGGACAAAAATCAAATGCCCTAGATATCGCCGATTGAGCTTCCATATACAAACTTTATGAAGACTACCTTGAGTTCAACATGTGTTTAGAAGACCCAAAGTATTTTGTTGATGCCCCAATATGCGACATTCTTCCTTTCATTGTTGTTTTAAGTGTAGCGAGATGACTGCGTGTCCATTCAGAATTTGAGTCGCCCTTTTCGGTTTTTCAACTCAAAACCCCTTTGGTCTCAAGGTGCCCTTTGCGGGTTTTCACCTTGGCCTCTCCATTTTTCTTTTTTTTCTTCTCTCTTTTTTTTTTTGCGAAACTCAAAGCGCCCTTTGCGGGTTTTCACTTTGGCCTCATCTCCCTTTCAAGCAAAGTATTTCTTTATTGAATCCGAGTTCACAGGATTAGGTAAACTTTTCCCATCCATTTCGGTTAGGATCAGTGCTCCTCCAGAGAAAGCCTTCTTCACGACGTATGGTCCTTCCCAATTCGGCATCCATTTTCCTCTGAAATCCTTTTGTATTGGAAGGATCTGTTTCAGCACAAGGTCCCCCTCACGAAATTCTCTTGGGCGAACTTTCTTATTATAGGCTCGCATCATTCGTTTCTGGTACATTTGACCATGACGAATAGCCCTTAGTCTCTTTTCTTCAATCAGGTTCAACTGATCATACCGAGCCTGAATCCATTCAGCTTCATCCAACTTTATTTCTGACAGCACGCGAAGAGAAGGGATTTCAACTTCAATGGGCAAGATGACCTCCATCTTATAAACCAATGAATAAGGTGTTGCCCTAGTAGAGGTTCTGGCAGACGTTCGATAAGCATAGAGTGCAAACGGTAGTTTCTCGTGCCAATCCTTGTAAGTCTCAGTCATTTTCCCTACGATCTTGTTGATGTTTTTTTTAGCCGCTTCCACTGCCCCATTCATTTTCGGATGGTACGGGGAAGAGTTATGGTGTTTGATCCCAAATTGACTACAAATTTCTGCTATAGAGCTGTTGTTCAAGTTTAGTGCATTGTCTGATATGATCCTCTCAGGCATTCCATATCGACAAATAATCTCCTTCTTCAAGAATCGGCTAACTGCTGATTTAGTAACGTTAGCGTATGAAGCAGCTTCTACCCATTTCGTGAAGTAATCAATTACTACAAAGATGAACCAATGCCCATTTGATGCTTTCGGTGAGATTGGTCCAATAACATCCATGCCCCACATAGAAAAGGGCCATGGAGAAGTCATGACATGCAAGGGTGACGGAGGCACATGAATCTTGTCTCCGTAAATCTGACATTTATGACATTTCTTAGCATAACTGATACAATCACCTTCCATGGTGGACCAATAATATCCAAATCTCATTACCTGTCTGGCCATTGTGAATCCATTCGCATGTGTTCCACAAACGCCCTCATGAACTTCTTCAAGGATTTGCTTGGCTTCAACAGCATCAACACATCTCAATAGCACTTGATCTTTTCTCTTTCTGTATAAGATATCTCCATCCAAGACATAATCAGAGGCCATTCTTCTTAAAGTCCTTTTCTCATTTTCAGTGGCATTCTCCGGGTATTCACGATTTTTCACATATCGCAATACATCCTGATACCAAGGGCGGTCGTCTCTTTCTTCTTCTTCTATGTCATAACAATGAGCTGGAACCTCAAATATGCTCATCTGAATAGGTTTCATATCCTCTGATCTATTTACTTTAATCATAGAAGCCAGAGTTGCCAGGGCATCTGCCATCTGATTTTCATCGCGTGGAAGATAATTGAAGGTAATGTCATCGAACTCCTCAATCAATCCCAGAACTACTTTTCGATAATCAACTAGTTTGGGATCTCTTGTCTCCCACTCTCCTTTAAGTTGGTAGATTACTAGGGCTGAATCTCCATATACCTCTAGCACTCTGATCTTGCGCTCTATGGCTGCTCGAAGGCCCATGATGCATGCTTCATACTCTGCCATGTTATTTGTGTAGTCAAAATCCAATTTGCATGTAAATGGATAATGATCACCACTAGGGGATACCAAAATTTCCCCAATTCCATTTCCCACAGCATTTGAGGCTCCATCAAAGTTGAGTTTCCATGGACAATCTTCAGTATTTGCCACATACATCAGTTCTTCGTTTGGGAAATCAAAGCTCAAGGGTTCGTAATCCTCCAATGCTCTGCTAGCCAAGAATTCTGCTACTGCGCTCCCTTTTATAGCTTTTTGGTTCACATAGACTATATCAAACTCAGACAGCAAAATCTGCCACCTAGCCATCCTCCCATTCAAAGCAGTGGATTCCATCATATACTTTAACGGGTCAAGCTTTGAAATCAGCCAAGTAGTATGATATAGCATATACTGTCTCAATCTCTGAGTTGTCCAAATTAAAGCGCAACACAATTTTTCAATCGACGAATACCTCAATTCACAATCAGTGAACTTTTTGCTAAGATAATATATCGCCTTTTCTTTTCTTCCTGTCTCATCATGTTGTCCCAGCACACATCCCATGGAATTATTGAATACTGACAAATACAGTATTAATGGTTTATCTGGATTAGGCGGAGATAATACTGGTACATTTGACAGATGCATTTTGACTTTGTCAAAAGCTTTCTGACATTCATCATCCCATACACCTGGATTGTGTTTCTTGATAAGACGAAATATGGGATCACATTTCTCAGTTAATTGTGAAATAAACCGAGCAATGTAATTCAGCCTTCCAAGAAAACCTCGGACTTCATTCTGAGTGCGCGGTGGAGGCAATCCTTGTATCGCTTTAACCTTGCTCGAGTCAACTTCAATTCCTTTCTCACTGAGCACAAAACCCAGTAACTTTCCTGACCGAGCTCCAAAAGTACATTTTGCCGGATTGAGTTTCAATTGAAATTTCCTCAATCTCGAAAATAACTTCTTCAAGACTTCAATGTGTTCTTTTTCTGTTCGAGACTTGGCAATCATATCATCGACATATACCTCAATCTCTTTGTGCATCATGTCGTGGAACAATGTTACCATGGCCCTTTGATATGTTGCCCCAGCATTCTTTAATCCGAAAGGCATTACTTTATAACAAAAGGTACCCCACAGTGTTATGAAGGTAGTTCTCTCCATATCCTCAGGGTGCATCTTGATCTGATTATATCCTGAAAAGCCATCTATGAAGGAAAACAATGAAAATCCTACCGTATTATCTACCAACGTATCAATGTGCGGCAAAGGAAAATTATCCTTTGGGCTACCTTTATTAAATCCCTGTAATCTACACACATCCGAACTTTTTCGTCCTTCTTGGCGACAGGAACGATGTTGGCGACCCATTCTGAGTACTTAACCACTTGTAGAAAACCAGCATCAAATTGTTTCTGGACCTCTTCTTTTATTTTTAATACTTTATCCGGCCTCATCCTTCGTAGCTTTTGCTGAACTGGCTTGCATTCTTCCCTGATGGGAAGGCGATGTACCACAATATCAGTACTTAACCCAGGCATATCTTGGTATGACCACGCAAAGACATCTTTGAACTCTCGCAATAACTCAATAAGATCTTGTCTCGTCTCCTTGACTATGCGCGTCCCAATTTTCACAACCTTTCCTTCTTCCAAGGTTATATTCTCTATTTCCTCTTCATGGGGCAAGATCTGTTTTTCCTCTTGCTTTACCATTCTTAACAAATCTGGAAATAAGTCACAATCTTGGTCATCTTCAAAATTCAGAGATTCCTCTAAACACATGTCTTGCTCAAAATGGACCTCTGGATCCGTATTATCGTTGCTCATGTCATTGATATCTAAGGACCTGTAATGGGTACGAAAGAATGTACAAAGAACAAATGAATTCGAGGACAATTATTCACATGATATGAATGAAAAATTTGGAATGAAAATTAAAAGTCAAAAGAATGAAAGAGTATTTGCTCAAGTTAATTATCAAAATGTATTTTATTGAAATAACAACTTCTGAACATGAGCCTATTTCACAAAAGAAATCCTATTGTTCCTAGGCTAAAAAACAACAAGAGCGTTCTGAATATTACTCTGTAAAATTCTTAAAAACTACAGGAAGTTCCTCTGCAGTCCAATTGTCCAAAACGCTTCCAAGTTCATAAGGGCGAATGCCCATCAGGTTTCTTTGCTCCGCTTCTTCCTCATGTATGGCATTGATGCGAGGACTTTCCAATAACCCTCTCTCAGGGTGAATTATCCCTCCTGATACAAAGTTCTGGGATATGTGAGGGAATATCATTGGTTCCCACTGGACATCTTCTCCATTCAAGCGTGCCCTTCTTCTTTCCTGCTTCTTCTCTATGTCCTTCCTTCTTTGTTTAACATCTGGCTTGAAACCTAAGCCAAAACGATCTCTCTTCTCCTTCAACATCGGTACTTGAATCTCCCCCTAGAGGTATCTGCCCAATCCTTTTCCTGGTAAGGCTCATTTCCCCATTATCATTTGTAGACCCATCCTCGTGGTCTTGGATATCTTAGGCACTGGGACTTTACTCCCTTCCGAGATGAATGTTGCATTGACGAACTCTAAAGAACAGAAAGAACATTCGATGGCCTCCTCATTTGTCTCTACATATGGCGCATCATTGGTAACAGTCGCTATAATGTCCTCTTCCGCATTTATAGTGACCAGTCGACCCTCCGTCACTAGCTTCAGTTTTTGATGAAGAGATGAGGGCACTGCTCCTGCTGAATGAATCCAGGGCCTTCCTAGCAAGTAATTGTTTGAGGGCTTTATATCCATCACCAGAAAGTCCACCTCGTATGTGTTTGGGCCAATCTGCAACGGTATGTCAATTCTCCCCATAACCCTTCTCTCAGTACCATCAAACGCTCTCACTATGTTCTGGCACGTCTTCATGTGAGAACTATCTATTGGCAACCTCTTCAGTGTCGTCAATGGTAGAACATTCAGGGCTGATCCATTGTCAATCAGCACGCTCGGTAAAGCATATCCTTTGTAACGAGTAGTTATGTGTAGGGCCTTGGACGACCCCATACCCTCAGGTGGAATCTCATCATCACTGAAAGAAATAAAATTGTCGGCACTTATGTTACTAACTAATCGGTCAAGTTTATTGACAGATATGTCTTTAGTAACATATGTCTCATTCAACACCTTCATCAAAGCTTCTCGATGAACTTCCGAACTTAACAGTAAGGCTAACACCGAAATACGAGCCAGTTATTTGCGTAACTGCTCAACCACACTGTATTCACTGTGCTTTAAGAATTTCAAAAATTATTTAGCCTCTTCCTCCTTAACAGGTACATTGATAAGGTTATCAAGTCCTTCCTCAGGCTCAATTGGCACATCCTTTGCCTTTACTGGTTCCGCTCTGACATTTACCGAGTCATACTGCTTCCCATTTCTTGTATAGAATCCCTCTCTTTGAACTTCCTTGGAGGTATTAGCTGAGATTTCTATTCCCGGTGTCGTTACGTTGCAATTATAAGTCCATGGTACCATCTTGTTATCCTTATAAGGAAAGGATACAGGTCTATGAATTATGACTTTAGGCACGATTCGTGCTCCGCCTTCTGCATTCCTCAGTCGGGAGATAATGACTTTCGGATAATTGACTTTTTGACTTGTCAATTCTCCCTCGGTTGTATGTATGTGTCTTCCCTCTGAGCCTTCTTCATAAAACTCTAGCTCCTTATTATCCATAAGGCTCTATACCAACGCCCTAAACCTAGCACATTCTTGAATTTCATGTCCATCAGCTTTATGGAACTCACAGTAGTTCCTTGGTTCTTCATTTCTTCCCTTGATACTTGATTTTATTAGCCCCTTTCTCGCCATTTCCCTCCAAATTATTCTTAACGGGGTCCTTACTTTCGATATATCCCCCTTTGTCCTTCTTATTAGATTTTCCCCAATCGCATTTACTCCCTTATCCCCATGATTAGGCAATGGGTTCTCCACACTGGGTGTATCATTAAACTCAATAACTCCCAACTTAAGAAGCTTCTCAACTACCATTTTAAAGGCATTACAATTTTCTATTGAATGCCCCATTATTCCTGCATGGTAATCACATTGGGCGTTTGAGTCATACCATTTAGGATACGGGGGTTGTAAAGGCTGTAGATAAAAAGGGGACACCACACGTTCCTCTAATAAAGTATGATACAGTTCCTTATACGTCATTGGAATTGGCGTAAACTGGATCTTTTTAGCATTTTGTTTGGAGCCTGATTCTTGTCTTGTAGACCCCTGTTGCCCGACCGTAACTACTTTTGGCTGACTAACCGTAACTGCTTTCGAGTTCCCTCTGTTGTAAGTGCTTGTATTATTCACTTCATTATCTTTTTTCTTAGGAGCAGGTCTTCTAGTGGTTTCTCCTACTTCAATCTTTCCACCTCTTATGGCATTTTCTATCATTTCCCCTGCCATAACTATGTCTGCAAAGCTCTTAGTGGTGCTTCCTATCATATTAGTGATAAAAGGCGCCTTTAGAATGTTGATGAAAAACATAGTGGTTTCCTTCTCCAGGAGAGGTGGTTGAACTTGCATGGCTATCTCCCTCCATCTCTGCGCGTATTACCTGAAGCTCTCGTTTGACTTCTTTTCCATGTTTTGCAACATGATTCAGTCAGGCGTCATATCTGTGACATGATTGTACTGCCTCATGAAGGCTTGGGCCAAGTCCCTTCAGGAGCTAATGCTAGCGCGACTGAGTTGGTTGTACCACCTAGACGCTGCTCCTATCAAACTATCTTAAAAACAATGAATCAGAAGTTGGTCATTGTTCACATAGCCCGTCATACGTCTACAGAACATCGTGATGTGGGCTTCAGGGCAAGTAGCTCTATTGTACTTCTCAAATTCCGGCATCTTGAATTTGTGAGGAAGCACCAAATCTGGGACCAGACTCAAGTCCTTGGCGTCAATACCGTGATGATGGTCAGCATTCTCCAAAGCCTTGAATTTTTCCTCCAACCACCTACAAACATCCTCCAACTGCTTTGCATTCTACTCGATCCCATCTCCTTCTGCAGTGTCTAAGTCAGGGACAACAGGATTAGCGGGGTTGTCCCCTGGGTTGGATCCCATGCCCACTTGGAAACTTGTAGGCATTCCCGTGTCAGTTTGCCCTTGCTGAGGCCTGATTGTGACAGATGGGCTTCTAGGATATTCTTCATGTTGTGCTTGCACATGTGTTGGAGTGAATCCTCTAGGGAAATCCTCATTGTCCTCAGCATTGACTATAGGGCCCTTTCCCTTATCCATTATTCCACCCATCATCTGGGCCATTTAGGCCATCATGTTCTTTTGGGCCTCTAATAGCTGGTCCCTCATCTCTTGCTGAAGCTTTGCCATCTGTTCCTGCATCTGGTCTTGCATATCTCTCTGGAATTGCTCCATTCTTTGGTCCATTTTTCTTGACTTAGCTCGTGTACCGTAAGGGTGTTCAGATTCCAGATTTTCTTTTTTCTCTCTCTCCTATAATTTAAACTAATTAGACTCTCTCTATGGATTTGAATGCATATGATGTTATGTAATGCAAATGCATGAATGCAAAGAGACATCGATTCTGATCAACTTCATTGTAGAAAACTTTATTAGAAAACAAAATCCTTTACATAAAACAGATTACAAATAAGCTTTCGCCCTAAGTCCTAAGGTCTTAATTTTCCATAATAACGAAACTAGTTCTTGGCTACACCCTGACTGTAGCTCATACTTCATGCTCAATACGTCAGCCTGTGCTGCCAAAGTCTGTAGGTGATCAGCTATCTCTCGAATCTGAACTATGGCTTCCCCCATGAGATAATCCCGGTTGCTAACTTGACTATGTGAATGGCGGAGTTCTTCTCTCAAATGTCCTTCTCGGAGTTCATAACTGTGCAGTGCTGATTCTAACGCTTCAATTCTACCCTTCATTTCCTCAATCGTATTCAGGCTTGACTTTAACTCGATCACGGAATTACGGCTCCGATGGTGATGAAGAGACCGTCCAAGTTCAGCTACTCTAGCTTGTAATCCTTCCTTTTCATTTAAACTCTCTGCCCAGTTCTTCTCTAAGGCCTCGTTTCGCGCTTGCATCTCTCGAAACTTTCTCTCCCAATAGTCAGCCTTGGTCTTTTCCCCTTGGACTTCTTGTCGCCATTGTTCCGAAGTTTTCCCCAGTCCAGCATTCTTCATCGATAGACGGATCTTCTTATATTTGATCTTCAAGCTATCTCGATCTTCTTCAATCTTTCTCTTTTCCTTTCTTGCTTTCTCGGCTTCCGATCTCTAAGCATCCACATCTAGCTTCAAATACATCTTCTCTTCTTCAAGCTTTTCTATCCTTTTTTCGAACTCTGAACTCTGCTTTTCAAAATCCTATTTTATCATCTCCAACTCTGATGGGACTACTCGCAAATATTCCTCCATCGATCGAGCACCTTCTAGTCTTGGCATAGGGAGATTATCATTAACTCTTCTACTGAACCATTCACTATATTCTGGGGTTGTCATAGGTCCTCGAGTCAATATCTTCATACGACAAGCCTGCTGCCAAGCCTCAAAAATCTCTCGAATCCTCTTCTTATAATTATCCCCTTTATATGAAAATTTACTTTGAGCTAACCCATACGTCACTGGTACAAACTGTCCTGCTTTGTATTGCCGTAGTACGAGCAATGGTGCATACCCAGTAGCTCCCCAGATTCCAGGCAAAGGCACCCAATCAAGATTTCCACATCGATAAAGGACTTCATCAGGAATCAACCAATGGGCTCTCCACTCAACATCCTCGTCTTGAAGATTGCATAGAAGCGCTATCCAATTTTCCTCCGATATACCATTTCTCCTCGAGGTGGCCACTATCTCCCTTAATGGCGAGTAATTTTCTGAGAATACCCGATAGGAAACCTTATCCATCTTCCAAAAATGACTGTGGAACCAAGCCAACAAAAGCTGCGCACATCCTATGAATCTACCTTCGCCAGCTCTTCTACATGCGCTCAACGATCGGAATGTCTCCGCCAGGACCGCAGGAACAGGTGTGACTTGTTTATCAAGTCGATGAAAAATATCTGAAACAGCTTCATCCACATACCCCAATGCCTTAGGGAAAATTACCAACCCATATATACTCAAAGCAAAAACATCTATCTTCTTCTTCATATAAGGATGTACTAAGATCAAGTCTTTCAGAGCTTTCCAAGGAATGCACTTACTTTCACCTTTCTGCTTGATTCTAGACGTGACCCACTGCTCGCTCATCCCCGTAATACTCATCAATTTCCTCAGAAAGGTCAGAATAATGAGTGACCTTCAAGTAAACTTTATCAACTAGAATTCTAGGACATCGCAATAAAGTTTGGGTACTCTCTCACCGTAGGTACCAAATCAACTTTTCCAAAAGTAAAGCAACTATACGCTTGAATTCCAATATTGAGTAATAGCTCGAAATAAATGTGGATCTACCAATGTCCAACAAGTATGGCAAGTCCCCATAGTTGCTGTGTAAAAACAACTGCTTGGTCTCCTCGCTCCATTGATCCCATATCTCTCAACTCCTCAAGATCATTCTGAGTCACACTGATGCGAGTGTAGTCCCATAATTTTGATGTATGCCCCTCAGCTAGACTATCCCCTTTCTCTAGTTGTGTTTGTTCGACCACTTACGGACAATTTGCATTGTCCTCCACTTTATCAAGGAATCCGTTCTCCATAACCAGCTTTCTAACTTAGAAACTGACCGTGAATCGATACCTCTTAAAAATATGAAATGACATGCACAAAAGTAAACACAACAAATTAGTACCACAGAATAGAATATAAAACAAGTAAAATATACTAACACCTATCCGGGTAACTATTAAAGTTCGGCATAGCTCTACCTAAGGTGGGTTATTAGGGTTTACTATATGCGGTTTCCATCTAAAGTTGAGGTACCTGAACCAGCAGATTTCTCGATCCTCACCCATTATAGGCTCATACGGACCGAGTTCAGTTCAGGGGAATACATTTCCCTATGGCTGCACGGAGGCGAAAACCTCACGAAGACATAGGTACGGATGTATCCCGGAAGCGATTCACTATCCTGCATGGAGGTGAAAACCTCACGAAGGAGTAGCTTCTCACTCCCACTTAAGGGTGTGACCGTAATGGTTATGCAATGCAATGCAGAAATATTATATACAAACAGAATCGCATGCAAATAAAAATGATCATAATTTTTAAACTAGATTTTTAAACTTCAGACATAAGGACATGAAACTATCGATTTTACGGCTTGACTCTCTTACAAAATCCCCAGCGGAGTCGCCAAGCTTTCGAAACCATTTTAAAATCGAGTTTTAGAAAATGGGGATCGGCTTTAAAAACAAAAATGGGAGTAGCCACCAATCCTTTTAGGTGTGATTGGATCACCTTGTAAAACGTTTTATTAGAAACATTTGATTTTGGTCCACGAAAAAACAAAAACGGGTTCGGGAGTCGGTTACGTATGAGGAAGGGTTAGCACCCTCATAGCGCCCACAAATTGGTACCTAATCGATAGAATCATGTCCAAATGTTTGAAGTTTAAAAGTTTTTTTTTTAAAATATGATTTCTTAAAGAAACTTCGAGCAATTTAAGTTAAAATTTGAGACTTTCTTGTTCCGAAGGCATATAAATATCACATCCAGTACGTTAGGACACGATATTTAAGAACCTTCGTAATCAAAATCATCTCAAGATTTTCAAAACTTGAAAAAGGATATTTGGTTACTGAGCCAAACGGAAAATCGCAACCCAGTACGTTAGGGCACTATTTCCCGAATTTCTAAATACCAAAACAATGCCTTATTTCAAAACCCTTTTTTTTTAAAAAAAAATATAATAGTTTTGCAAAAAAAAATGGATTTTTTTATTTTAAACAATAATCCATGTGATAATATTGCATTTATACACTATCAATCATAAATATAAAAAAATAATTGTAATATACTAACATTTAAGATATGCAATAATAATACAAAATGCGACAAATAATAATTCCTATATTAAGCAATTATAGACGAATATGATAAACAATAAAATTAACTATGAACATTTTTCATGCAAAGTTAAATAGATAAAAAGGACAATAATATAAACAATGTGTTTAAAAAATATATATATAATGATTTTTAAAATAAAAAGGATATAAAAAAATGAATATATTATAAATAATTTTAACTAAATATATGATATAATATTATATGATATATAGCATTAAAAAATATAATATCTAATATATATAAATACTAAAATAATATGTAATAAAAAAAATGATTAGACAAAAGAATAGATATTTACAATTTAATAAATTAGTATACTAAAATATATAAGGTATTTAATATAATATTTAAGTTAATATCAATTTAGAATATATATAAAAAAAATTTTAAAAAAAGGATTAAATTGAAATAAAAACAGATTTCCAGGCTAATTTACAAAATAAATAAATTAATATGATGTAATTAAATTAAATAAAATAGCGGAGGGATCAAAAGGGTAATTTTCCCATTTTCAAAAAAACACGCGAGCCCTTGTTCGGATCCGGGTCAACGCGCGGGTCATGCGTGGTCAAAACGGCGCCATTTGCTTTCGTCTATAAAAGTCAATTTTCTGAAAAAAAAAATCATTAGCTTTAGGTTTTTTTAAAAAAAACTTAGAATCCTCTGAAAAGGGGGAGTCGCGTTAAATCAAGACCACTGCACACACGCGCCCCTCCGTGGCGGGTGGCGGAGGTCCAGGTCGACAGATTTCAGTATTTTCGAGAAGGTAAACTCCTCCCTTTCTACTCTTTCAACAGTGGTTATATGCGCAACTAAAAAAAATAAAAATAAAACGAATAATAAAATAAAATATTTAGAAAAATCACCTCTGTGAAATAGGTCTTTTATTTCTCTGAGTATTCTGACAAGATTTTGTAATCACTAGCCTCGTACAAATTCGTGCTTTTGTGTATTTGAATATTTTTTGTATTTCTGTTTTTTTTCTCTGTTCCCTTTTTACAGATTTTACAAGGGTTTTATACCCAAAAAAACAAAATAAAAAAAAAGGAAAAGATATCTTTTTTTCCATATCTTTCCATATCTGTGCCTTTTTTTCGCTGCGATTTGTTTCCTTTTTCTGCTTCGGTGTTTTCCTTTTTTTTGCAGGTTGAAGATCTCGCGACGATGAGCATGAATCATGGCACGATCGAAGGGCCGGACGAGACTATGGCGCGACGATTGGTCTCCGGTGGCCGGCGCGATCGTTGGCTCATCATTGCGGCGCGACGATTGGAGTAGCCCTGCTTGCGGCGCCTAGGGTTTCAAAACCCTAGGCCATTCTGACTTCTGATTAGTGTCTTGGGCCTTTTGGGCCGTGTGTTTGTTTTGGGTTTGAATGTAATGGGGCTCTGGGTCTGTTTAGGCTAATTGGGTCAAAGGGTAGCTATGATCTGTTTGGCTTTAAGTTTGGTTTAGGGTCTGTTAATGTTTTCGGGTTTGGGCCAACAGGTTTGTTTTTGGGCCTTTGAAAATTGGTCTTGTAAGAGGGACTGTAGACTGAACATTTATTATTTATTTTTGGTTTATATATGGGCCCGGGCAAAATGGGTTATTACAAGGGTGATTCATTTTTGGTGTTTAGGAGTTAATCAAGGGGCTGGTGGTTTTGAATCGACGCTGTGGTTGTACGAAGTCATGGTTACTCAAGCGAGGTAAGGGTTTTGCTAGGTTTTTAGTCGAGTTCCTTCTAAAATTGGTTGATTAAAAATGAATTAAGTGATTCATCTAGAGATATGTTGGTCGATTTTTAGGTTCTAGAGGCTTAGGAGTACTTACGCATCAGAAACGATATCAGATGTGTACCCGAAATGCAAAAAATGGGATTCGGCGAAAAGCCAAAATTTCTTGCTGTCGAGAAATAAGAGAAATAAGAGAAAATGATGCGAAAAATTGTAGAGAAAGAAAATAAGGGTGTTATAAACTTGGAAATCAACACTTTGCACTAAAATAGTTTTGGAAAGAAGCTGTAACATCCTGAATTTTTGGGCCTATACGTTTAATGGGTGGATATGTTTAATGTGTTAATTTAAGTGTTAGGGGTCCAAATTGGGCTCAGGCTTAGGTAGAGGCCTTGATTAAAATTATCTGTTTGGGCATTATAGGGTTTAAAAGGTAGTATCTATGTTTAAAATATGTGGATAATAAGCAGATAAAGGCTATTATTTAGGAATTTTTTTATGTAGATAATAAGCAGATAAAGGCTAAAATTTAGGGATTTTAATGATTAAAATATGTGGATAATATGCTGATAAAGGAGGGAGGAGTTAGAGATAATTAAGTCTCTTTTAGATGAGCTAGTAGATTAAGATAAAAGAGAAAAGATAGGACTTATTTGCAAGGTTAGGTAAGTGCCGAAATTTCTATAAATAGGGGGAATATCTCTTCAATTTCGGCATTTGGGTTTTTCTCTCATTCTTTTCTCTTCTTCTCTCGAGTAAAAGCCGAAAACTCCTAAAGTTCCATCTTCTTCTTCATTCTCTGAAAAGCGAAATCTCTAAGCCTATTCCTCATCTTCACTTTGATTCAAAAGCCAAACTCTTTCCATTCTTTTTCTTCCTAGCCAAATCTTCAAGTCTCTTCCTTGTTTTCTTTTCTTCTTCTCTTTCTCTGTCGAAACCGAAACTCCTCACTCAAGTATTTTAAAAGCCAAAGACACATCAGCCTTCTCTTGTTCATACTTTTTCCAAGATTTTCCTAAAAGCCGAAATCCCTAGATCTCATCTCCCGTGATTGCCGAATTACTTCATGGTGCCTACTTGTGCTTTGAAATCAAGGAACTTTAGTGGAGTCAATCGCATAGATCTCTAAGTTATAGAATCGTGTTACTTTCGGGATTTCAAGGTAAGGGATCTATTAGTTTTAACGTATAATTTGGGATTTATTAACCTTGCCCGATTGTTGAAGGGGCTAAATCTTTGTGTGTTTTTTCGGCTTTTGAGCAAGGCTTTACATTAAGGATAATAGATCCAGATAGCAAGGACATCGACTAAGAATATTGGATTTCGCGATATCAGGTGTGTAATACTTCCCCACCATCTAGATCTGATTATTAATGTATGCTCATAAGTTTATATGTTGTGATAAATATCGATATCTCGGTTTAATGTTGGAAACCCGAGAAGGGTGAAGCAAATCACCAGGTCAGTGAATGTTTGACTTTATATGATAAAATCATATTGATTTTATGACTGCATGGGTTGGGTTGATGAAAGGAGGAAGTTATACGTTTTATGTGTAGCGGTTTATACCGTGATCTCATTATATGTTGTAGCGGCTAATGCCGTGATCTCATTATAAGGGCTTCGCCATAATATGTTGATGAGCGGCATGACCGCCATCTTGGCGTGTAGCGGTGTGGGTCGATTGTAGAAATCCCCAATGGCGTGAATGGTCGATGCGGGGCGTGAAGCGGATGGAAACCTAGGCAAACGGGTTGGGCCTTGTATATTATTTGTTATTTTTTTATAAATGGAATTATTAATCTGCTTTATGGGCCTAAGGCCAAAATCTAGTGGTGCATGAGGGTTGCACACACGAGTCTCGCGACTCACCCTATTAATTAACCTTTCGGTGATACCTAGTGCTTCGGACCGGGTGGAGAGGAACGCAAGGTGGCCATGCAAAAGACCAACTGGATCCAAAGAAAAAGTCTCAAGTTAATACTTTATATTTTTAATTAATGGATTTTAAATCTTGTTGTAATAAGGCTATGGGCCACTAGTTTATGTTTTGTTTTATTTTGGGCTTTAATTACTTTTAGTTATTTAAATTCTTATTGAACTAATGTATCTATTTAAATTTGGGTTTTTAATTTATAAAGGCATATTTTATTTAAACTATCAACTATTAAATTTCTCTCGAATAAGAAGGTAAACTTTAGAAAAACATTTTTCTCTGAAAATACGACATGTTCTTCCAAAATTTTCTTAGTGACATACCGAGATCCGTTTGTGGTGTTTGGGCCTGGGTTTGGGGTGTTACAAATTGGTATATCGAGCCCTGGTTCAAAACTCGGCTCTGGGGTTTTTGGGCTCAAAACGTTTTCTAAAATGGGCTTTTGAAATATGGATGTCTTTAGGTAATAACAGATCTGTTAGCTCGGCATGGCACCTGCGTCTCCGGCCCAAGTCCGCCAGGTAAGTACTCTGAACCATTGTATGATCTTTGTATATGTGGGCTTAATGGGCCTAGTGGGACGTAGATTAGTTAGAATTAGAACTTGATGGACTCTAGGCTTAGTTCAAACCACTTCTTAAAATGTCATAAAACTTAATTTCACTAAACAAACCCGTTAACGAGCCGCAAGACTAGGGTGTGGTAACCGTCATACGCATGTCTAGGAAGGATCCTAAGAGCTCGGTATTTAAGCGATCCTAGTGACTCACCTCCTCTTCGCTGAATCCTACAGTGCGTGAGTGACTGCTCACCCTAGCCACGAGGACTTGTTGACGGGCCAAAATCTATAATTAAAACTCCGAAAGGGACCAAATACCTTATCTTTACAAAATTGCTAGAAACCCTTGTTTTGGAAAGAAAAAAAAACCAAGATACCCATGATTTGCAAATATACCCCGATTTACATAGTCAACGAAATTTTTCCGTAAAAAAAAAAACACAACACATGACAACAAATAGAAATCCACAACCACACGAACACTACTATTTTCTTTTGAAATCAAATCCTTCAAGATACCCTGTTTGTTTTAAAAATAAAAAAATTATTTTGAAAATATTCCCGATTTGTAAAAATTACTAAATTGCCCCTAATGTGTAAAATGACCAAAGTACCCTTGATTGCAAAATTACCAAAATACCCTTATTTCACGAAATCAACAAGGAACTCCATTTTGAAAATTATGAAAATACCCTCAGAGGATAAAATTACTAAAAATACCCATGGGTAGTGGAATAACGAAAATACCCTCTATGTGTTGAATATGGGTGCATGGATGTTGTCTCGTATGTTGATGGTTGAATGTATGTAGTTCTTAGAACTAGGAAAGGTGAACTTGAGACCGAATTGCGAATTCGAAAGAACTACTCTTAAAACTACTAATCATAAGACTGCTCGTGGATAGTCGGTGGAAGAAAACCAATAATTCATAAAATTTTTAATCGGATAAACGCGAACCGATAGCATGAGTACAAGGGGACGAGGACGCTTTAGATGCGAATACCGGTGCGCACTTCTACCATAGTATACTAAGTGTTTATTTTGACTTTAGAATTAGAGTGCGCAATGAAAGCATAGTGGTGAGACTTGGGTAGTACGATTAATAATTAGTTGGAAATTTCGAGGACGAAATTTCTTTAAGGGGGTAGAACTGTAACATCCTCGAATTTTTGGGCCTATGCGTTTAATGGGTGGATATGTTTAATGTGTTAATTTAAGTGTTAGGGGTCCAAATTGGGCTCAGCTTAGGTAGAGGCCTTGATTAAAATTATCTGTTTGGGCATTATAGGGTTTGAAAGGTAGTATCTATGTTTAAAATATGTGGATAATAAGCGGATAAAGGCTATTATTTAGGAATTTATTTTATGTAGATAATAAGCGGATAAAGGCTAAAATTTAGGGATTTTAATGATTAAAATATGTGGATAATATGCTGATAAAGGAGGGAGGAGTTAGAGATAATTAAGTCTCTTTTAGATGAGCTAGTAGATTAAGATAAAGGAGAAAAGATAGGACTTATCTCAAGGTTAGGTAAGTGCCAAATTTCTATAAATAGGGGAATATCTCTTCAATTTCGGCATTTGGGTTTTTCTCTCATTCTTTTCTCTTCTTCTCTGAGTAAAAGCCAAAACTCCTAAAGTTCCATCTTCTTCTTCATTCTCTGCAAAAGCAAATCTCTAAGCCTATTCCCTCATCTTCACTTTGATTCAAAAGCCGAAACTCTTTCCATTCTTTTTCTTCCTAGCCGAAATCTTCAAGTCTCTTCTTTGTTTTCTTTTCTTCTTCTCTTTTCCTGTTAGAAACCGAAACTCCTCACTCAAGTATTTTAAAAGCCAAAGACACATCAGCCTTCTCTGGTTCATACTTTTTCCAGGATTTTCCTAAAAGCCAAAATCCCTAGATCTCATCTCATGTGATTGCCGAATTACTTCTGTGGTGCCTACTTGTGCCGAAATCTGAAGGGAACTTTAGTGGAGTCAATCGCATAGATCTCTAAGTTATAGAATCGTGTTACTTTTGGGATTTCAAGATAAGGGTTCTATTAGTTTTAACGTATAATTTGGGATTTATTAACCTTGGCCGATTGTTGAAGGGGCTAAATCTTTGTGTGTTTTTCCGGCTTTTGAGCAAGGCTTTACATTGAGGATAATAGATCCGGATAGCAAGGACATCGACTAAGAATATTGGATTTCGCGATATCGGTGTGTAATACTTCCCCACCATCTAGATCTGATTATTAATGTATGCTCATAAGTTTATATGTTGTGATAAATACCGATATCTCGGTTTAATGTTGAAACCCGAGAAGGGTGAAGCAAATCACCAGTCGATGAATGTTTGACTTTATATGATAAAAGCATATTGATTTTATGACCGCATGGGTTGGGTTGATGAAAGGAGGAAGTTATACGTTTTATGTGTAGCGGTTTATACCGTGATCTCATTATATGTTGTAGCGGCTAATGCCGTGATGCATTATAAGGGCTTTCGCCATAATATGTTGATGAGCGACATGACGCCATCTTGGCGTGTAGCGGTGTGGGTCGATTGTAGAAATCCCCAATGGCGTGAATGGCTGATGTGCGGGCGTGTAGCGGATGGAAACCTAGGCAAACGAGTTGGGCCTTGCATATTATTTGTTATTTTTTTATAAATGGAATTATTAATCTGCTTTTATGGGCCTAAGGCCAAAATCTAGTGGTGCATGAGGGTTGCACACTCGAGTCTCGCGACTCACCCTATTAATTAACCTTTCGGTGATACCTAGTGCTTGGACCGGGCTGGAGAGGAACGCAAGGTGGCCATGCAAAAGACCAACTGGATCCAGCAAAAAGTCTCAAGTTAATACTTTATATTTTTAATTAATGGATCTTAAATCTCGTTGTAATAAGGCTATGGGCCACTAGTTTATGTTTTGTTTTATTTTGGGCTTTAATTACTTTTAGTTATTTAAATTCTTATTGAACTAATGTATCTATTTAAATTTGGGTTTTTAATTTATAAAGGCATATTTTATTTAAACTATCAACTATTAAATTTCTCTCGAATAAGAAAGTAAACTTTAGAAAAATATTTTTTCTGAAAATACGACATGTTCTTCCAAAATTTTCTTAGTGACATACCAGATCCGGTCGTGGTGTTTGAGCCGGGTTTGGGGTGTTACAGAAGCAGTAGTCTAAATTTTAAAAATCACCAAAAATTGTAGAAATCTAATTACAGGATGAATAAAATATGGAATTAAAGATTATTGAGTCTAGTTTCTTTTTGAAGAAATGGTGTAAGTAATGGAATTGTAAATCATGAGATATAATAGGTTTTGTGAGATAAGGTCAGAATGATTTCGGGTTCCCTTGTTCTGACTTAGGAAAATCATAAAAAATTGGAAAAAAATAATTAGGGGCTTAAATTTATATGTTTAAATCCTTAATGAGTCTATTTTCAAGAGAAACAAATAAAAACATTATCTAAATTCTTTAATAAGAGATAAATATTTTTTAGTAAGGAAAGGATGAAGCTGTCAAATAGTAGAATAGGGATAACTTTAAAGATTTTACTGTACTTATTTTATAAACTATAAATTCTGAAAATTTTATGGTAGAAAAGTATTTGAGTCTAGTTTCAAAAACATCAAGAAGATCTTAATTTGGAATTCTGTGGCTCAAGATATAAATAATTTAGTGATAATGACTCAAGTAGACAGCTTTGAATGAATATATAAGTAAATAGTAAAAACATATATGAGTATTGAGCTAGCATGGGTTACTTTAAAAATGGATCACACGGCCAAGGCCAATTTGGGCCGAGTGGGCCACACGGGCATATGGGCCCACACGGGCAGATCACATGGGCGTGTGGGCCCATTTTTACTGAAATATTTTTAAAGTTGCATGGGTTGCCCAAGTCGACTGTGAACCTACTGTAGGGTCGGTAAGCGCTACTTAGACCCCTAAACATGTGAAATTGACTAAATGATATCTGTACTGGACATGTTAATATTTGAACTGAATATATGTACTGAAATTGCATAATAGCATGTCATCCATTGTGTGTTGCATTGCATTGAGTTGGGGGTTGTTATTCGGAGGAAGAATACTGAAAGGCTTTAAGCCTAATTTACAGGCAGCTCAGCTGCAAACTACTGTATTGTGCCGCATTCGGTACTACTTGGAGTGTAGGGATGGGTAGGCTAATTATATCCCCACATGGAGTGTAGGGTTGGACGGAGATGGTGTGTAGAGGTTGGTTGGGTAGGATTTTGCTCTTTGCATAATCATTCATCGCTCATCGATACTCGTGATGGACTAAGGCCCTACTGCGTTTTTAACATTATACTGAGATGGGCTAAGGCCCAAACTGTCACTGATACTGAAAAGGGCTTAGGCCCAAGACTGTTCAACTGTGTACTGTAAATACTGATTGTTTGTTTGTTTCTGCTGGATTACACACTGAGTTTACGTAAACTCACCCTTTTTGTTTAATGTGCACAGGTAATCCCCAGACTTAGATGGATCGGTGCGACGGTGGACTCAGCTGTGACCACAATAATTTTTGGACTTCATGGTTTCAATTTACAATTTGATTATTATTGATTATTTGGATTGTAATTTAAGGACCCTCTGGGACTTTGATTTTAAATTTGGGCTTTTATCTATTTATTTTACTTTATGGATTTATACCTGCTGGTCGTAGGAAATTCGGTTTTCAAAAAGTTAAAGTAATTTCTAAATGCATGATCACCTAGATCATTTAATTAAAGCTTCATAACGAGGATGTTTCAAAACAAATGTTTTAAATGAATAAAAACGACTTCCTAAGTTCTAACAAAGGTTTAGTAAAGATAATAACATGGAATGTTTTCATCGTAACAACGAGGTTTCAAAAACTCTATCGTGTGACATTGCCAAATACGGCCATAACGTCTAGGTCGGGTTTGGGGTGTTACATTTAGTAGTATATGAGCCAGGTTACAAAACTCGACTGTGGATTATGGGTTTTATAAAAAAAAATGGGCTTTCAAAAAATTGATTGATTTCCAAATGATTTGAAATGTTTTTACTGAGTAAGTGGTACACCGAGTCTCCGGCGTCGATCCTGTAAGTATTTTAAACTGTGATTTGTTTTAAACTGAAAAGGAGAAAGAATCAGCAGAGGAGGGAAAAAAGAAGAAAAAGAAAACGTCAGAAAAATTTTAGGGAATTGGAGAGAAAATCGAAACTCTACTTTTTTTTGGAACAAAAAGATAATCAGATTATTTTTTGATAACCTCTCCCCAATTATCTCCTAAAATCACTCCCTATTAACCCACTAAAACACAACTACTCAGAATTTTGCCCCAACACAACTCTTAGCCAAAATTAGAGCAAAAATACTATCTCCACGCCATCACAAAGAATTGAACATAGGACCTCCAACACTCCAACACTCCACTTAACCACCAGACCAGCAGGCCCATTTTGATATAAACTTACCAACAATTAAACTTAAACCCTTTGTACAAGGTTAAGGCTTTATTTATAAAATACCAAAATTTTCCCAAGTAAGGCTTGAACTTGGGACCTCTCACACACACCCAGAACACATAACCACTAAAGCAGATACACAATTGTGTCACACATACACGAAATCAAAAATTAAAATTTTGGGGCGTTACATTGATAGCGTGCCATATTATTGCATGGGACTTTGGATGTTGAAGGAGAAAGTGCAAACATTTAATGTCGGATCAACTTATTGATCAATTTAGTATTTTACTAGCGGTTTATCCATAATCTACTGATATACTAGCAGTTCCTCTACATATTTAGGTTCATTCGCAAAATACAGTTTGGTGTGTAGGGTTGGACGAGTTCTGGGGAACTTTCACTGTAAAGTGAAGCTGATGGTTGGGTAGGAAAACTGATGCAATTCTAGCTCGAGAAGCTACGGCTGATTCCATTGAGTTAGTACAAGGACCCATTACTCGGTCTTGTGCCAAGAAGTTTCAATGTACTATTGCAAATGACATTGACCGAACTTGGGGAGAGGAAGTGGTTGGACTTATTAAGCAATCATGGAGCACAACACCATACGTTCCATACAGTTTTTTACAAGCTAAATTTTAGTTAAATAATTGCTGGATAAACTTTTAATGTGATTAGTTATTTTAGTTTAGTTAATTAAGTTGTTTTTAATTTTCTTTAGTTGCTTAAATAATTTCGACAATTAATATATTCTAACTTAATTAAATTTGCCACAGCCATTTAAACATTAACTTGTTTAATTGTGCTTATAGGTGAATTAATCATTGAACCAGCTATTACATGGATTGGCATTAAAGGGAGAAATGAATTCAGCTGTTATGAAGATGAATTAAAGGCCAGCAGCTGTTATGAGCTTATTCAAGTAACCGTTTGAATATTTTAATGGACAAGGAGTTGATTGCACAAGCCATTCAGCTTCCAAACGTTTTTATGTGTTAATGGTTGTTCCAATTCATCTATTTACACCTTGAATCAGTTTTCTTCAAGCATTCATACAAATAGGCTGTTCGTGTGCCAAATTTAAGCCAATTGTTGCTGTTGTCCATTCGACTGCCCAAGAAGAAATAAAAGACTGTATAACCTTTTTAGCTGATCAAGCATTGAATCAAATTTATTCAGCTCATTAGAGCTAATTATTAGCTGATTGTGAATATTAAATAAGCTGTTCATAGCCATTACATATGTTAGAGTTTCTCAAAGGTCTTTTAGTTTTAATTAGCTTAATTAGGTTCATCAATAACTCATTTAAGCTGATTAGTTTGTGTCCATTTGGCTGGAACATGCTCAGCCTATGAATAGTTTGTTTTTGTAATTATTTTGAGACTTTTTGCTAAGTATATGAACTTTTGTTCTTTGTGAGAATTCAACCCTCATTGTTCTCTCTTGGACTAAAACGACTTATCAAGCTCAGCTTGTGGCATCATTCTTTCCTTGTTATCCGAACTTATCACTTACCAAAGTGTGGCGTTCATTATACCTTTGGTTCCTATCTCGATAGATAGCGGGTCAAGGTTTTATTGTCTATTTTCACCTACTATTATCCATCTAAGTGCTTTTAAGACTTGGGTCAACAATCTTATATATTGTTGATTCAGCCTTTGCCTTTTCCAAACAATTTCCATCCATCTTTTAAACTATTTTTGATACCTTCATTCGAACCTAACTTCCAGCCTTTTCAAACTTATCTTTCCATTTTTCCAACCTATTTTGATTTAATATTTCACGATCAGGCAACTAAAATGACTTGAATCATCATCGAATTGAGTTTGTATCATTTGGTATCAGAGCTGGTGAAATTGAAGTGAGTATCAACGTTCGTAGCATTACGAGATTGTAAGAGATAAAAAAATCGAACAAAATTCATACAAAAAAATCAATTACAAATTCAAAGTGTGAATATCAGTATTTGTAAGTACAAATTCGTGGTGATATTTAAAAAAAAAGTTTGAAGGATTGGAATTCATTTGTTGCCAGAATTCATTACTCTTTCTTTCCTACCATTCGGCCACTCTTACATTATTTTTCTTTTGTTTCTAGCCTACCCTTCGTCCTAACATGATTTCCTACATAAACCATCATCACTTTGGTAAGCCGACCCACATCGACTGCTGTTAAGTCAAAGTAGTCCATTGCGAACATAGAGAGGCGGATTGAGCGGAAAAAGGCAATAGTGTAGTGAGCCTATTCGAGTGAACAAAAGCCAAGTGAGTGGACTTTTCTTTGGAGAGAAATAGTGAGGTTTTTTGTTTGTGAGAACTTAAGATGTCAAGAAGTCCAAAAAGAAACCCAAACGAAGGAGCTGGTTTGCGTCCTATAAGAAATGTTGGTGGAGGCGTGCCAGATCTTACCCTTCAAGCAATCATGCGAGAAATAGAGCGACTATTTGATCGTAAACTCAAACCCATCAAAGATTGATTATATCGAGTCGAGGCGCGAGAATAACGCGAGGGAACTCCTGAAAATGCAAGACGAGGGCGCGGGAATCCTATCCAAAATCAAGAAGATCCTGATGAGCCAAGTGACCAAAAAAGTGACCATTCATCTGTTCCGAGTGTAAGACATCAAGGTCGCAAAAATCGGGGCCATTGAGAAAGAAGCTGTATAGATGATAGCCTCAAAAACATTAAGATAACCATACCACCGTTTCAAGGGAAGAACAACCCCTAGGCTTATTTGGAGTGGGAGAAAAAGATTAAGTTAGTCTTTGAATGCCATAACTATTCAGAAAGCAAAAAGGTAAAGTTGGTAGCCATTGAGTTCTCAGATTACGCTATAGTATGGTGGGACCAACTCGTGACAAGTCGAAGAAGAAATGGTGAGAGACCCATCTCAACTTGGGTTGAAACGAAAGCAGTCATGAGAAAGAGTTTCATACCTTCTTACTATCACAGAGATCTCTACCAACGTTTGCAAAACCTTACCCAAGGCAATTGTAGTGTCGAAGACTACTACAAGGAAATGGAGATAGCAATGATCCGAGCTGATATTGAAGAGAATCGGGAGGCAACAATGGCTAGGTTTCTTGCGGGATTAAATCTTGACATCGCCAATATAGTCGAATTGCAACACTATGTTGAAGTGATGGACATGGTTCACATGGCCATTAAAGTTGAACAGTAACTTAAATGGAAGGGAGTTAGTTGTTCCTACTCTAATCCATCTACCACCAAATTGAGTCAATGAGTCAATGAACCCCCTGTTCGAACCAAGGATCCTATTGTAGCGACCAAATCCAATCCAACCGTTGGCGAGTCAAGTAAGAATAAAATCGAGACTACTCCAAATCGCATAAGAGATATAAAGTGTTTCAAGTGCCAAGGACGGGGACACATTGCCAGCCAATGTTCCAATCAGCGAATCATGGTAGTACGGGCTGATAGTGAGATCGAATCCAAGGAAGAAAATAAAACGAGTCCGAAATACCATCCGATGATGAAAAAGATTTGGAGCTTCCGGTCAAAGGCGAGATCCTTGTGGTTAAAAGGAGCCTCAACATTTAAAGTGTTGCAACCAAACAACAACAGGAAAATATTTTCCACACCAAGTGCCACATCCAAGGCAAGGTATGTAGCATGATTATTGATGGAGGAAGTTGCACCAACGTCGCAAGTAATATGCTGGTTGAAAAACTTGGATTAATCACGACCAAGCATCCGAACCCGTACAAGTTACAATGGTTGAACGATGGAGGAGAGCTTAAAGTGACAAAACAAGCTGTTGTAGCATTTTCCATCAGAAAATACCAAGATGAGGTGGTGTGCGACGTGGTTCCAATGCATACGGAACACCTTCTTTTGGGGCGTCCATGGCAGTTCGATCAACGTACAATTCATGACGGATACACCAACTGTTACACATTTAAGTATCTAGGCAAAAATATAACCCTAACCCCTCTTACCCCGAAACAATTGTATCGAGATCAAATCAAGTTAAAAGAATCTATAGAAAAATCAAAAGAAAAAGAGCAAGAAAAAGAAAGAAAAAGAAAATAAAAACGAAAAAAAGAAAGAAAACAGTAAGAAAATAGAGGTAAAAACACGAGTTGAAAAAGAAAATCAAAAAGAAGAAGAGAGTGATAAAATGAGTATGTTTGCAAGGAAAAGAGAAGTACGAAAGTCCTTGTTGATGTGCCAGCCCATTCTTGTACTTATATACAAGGAATGCCTTTTTGATACTAAAGAACTTAAAAATATTATGCCTTCTTCTGTTTTGTCTTTAATTCAGGACTTTGAAGACATGTTTCCAGAGGAAGTGCCGAATGGATTGCCTCCTCTTCGCGGCATTAAACATCAAATTGATTTTGTGCCCGGGGCTACAATTCTGAACCGTCCAGCTTACCGAAGCAACCCCAAGGAAACTAAGGAGTTGCAACGACAAGTGGCTGACCTGATGGAGAAGGGATACATACGGGAAAGTTTAAGCCCTTGAGCGGTGCCCGTTCTGTTGGTGCCCAAAAAGGATGGCTCATGGAGAATGTGCGTGGACTGTCGAGCCATTAACAAAATTACCATCAAGTATCGTCACCCTATTCCTAGACTTGATGACATGCTCGATGAGCTTAGTGGTGCCAAACTCTTCTCCAAGATTGATTTGAAGAGTGGTTATCATCAAATATGCATGCGAGAAAGGAATGAGTGGAAGACAGCCTTTAAAACAAAATACAGTTTGTATGAGTGGCTAGTGATGCCATTCGGCCTCACAAATGCACCAAGCACGTTTATGTGATTGATGAATCACGTTTTACGATCTTTTATTGGCCGATTTTGTGTGGTATACTTTGATGACATTTTAATTTATAGCAAATCATTGGCTGATGATATTGAACATTTGCATGTTGTTTTACAGGTTTTACGAAAGGAAGTGTTATATGCGAATCTTAAGAAATGTAATTTTTGTACTGAAAAAGTTGTTTTCTTAGGTTTCGTTATAAGTGCGGAAGGTCTTGGGGTGGATAAAGAGAAGATCAAGGCGATTCAAGAATGGCCTCGTCCGATGACCATTAGCCAAGTTAGAAGCTTTCATGGCCTTGTGAGCTTTTATAAGAGATTCGTGACAAACTTCAGTACCATAGCTGCTCCTTTAACGGGTATTATCAAGAAAAATTCTCCTTTTACTTGGAATGATGAATAAGAAGTTGCTTTTAACAAAATCAAAGATTGTTTGACTAACGCTCCATTGTTGAGTTTACCCGACTTTAACAAAATTTTCGAAGTGGAGTGTGATGCTTCAAGGATAGTTATAGGTGCAGTCTTGACACAAGATAGACGACCAATTGCCTACTTCAGTGAAAAACTCAACAGGGCTACACTCAACTATCCAACCTATGATAAAGAAATGTACGCCTTGATTCATGCGTTGGAGACATGGCAGCATTACCTTTGGCTGAAAGAGTTTGTTATACACACGGACCATGAAGCCTTGAAGCATTTGAAAGGGCAAACCAAGCTAAACAAATGCCATGCTAAGTGGGTGGAATTTCTAGAGTCCTTTCCATACGTGATTAAGTATAAGCAAGGTAAAGAAAATGTTGTTGCAGATGCGTTATCACGTAGGTATGCTTTAATTAATCATTTGGATGCTAAGTTGCTTGGATTTGCGTATTTGAAGGATTTATATGCTAACGATCCTGACTTCAGTGAAGTATTTGAGTTGTGTGTTCAAGGTGCCCATGATCAGTATTTTCGACAAGATGGTTATCTCTTTCGAGAAAATAAGTTATGTATACCTCAAGGATCAATTAGAGATGTACTAGTTCGAGAAACACATAGTGAAGGATTAATAGGCCACTTTGGCATAGCCAAAACTTTGGCTGTTTTATATGAGCATTTTTATTGGCCGAAGATGCGGCGATATGTGGTTAAAGTGTGCGAACAATGCCTAGCTTGCAAGAAGGCTAAATCAAAAATTCAACCACATGGTCTATATACCCCTTTTTCGATTCCGGGAGCACCATGGGTGGATATCTCCATGGATTTTGTCCTAGGCCTTCCCAGGACAAAGAATAGAAAAGATTATGTATTTGTGGTAGTAGATCAATTTTCAGAGATGGCTCACTTTATTGCATGTAATAAAACTCACGACGCGTTAAATGTTGCTAATCTATTTTTTAGGGAAATTGTGCTTTTGCATGGTATTCCAAGGACCATTGTTTCGGATTGTGACGCTAAGTTCCTCAGCCATTTTTGGAGAACTTTATGGGGTAATCTTGGCACCAAGCTTTTGCTTTCAACAACTTGCCATCCCCAAACCGATGGCCAAACGGAGGTCGTTAATCGAGTTTTATCAACTTTGCTGCGAGCCATAATTCGAAAGAACTTAAAAACTTGGGAGGAATGTCTACCACACATTGAGTTCGCTTATAACCGATCGGTACATTCAGCTACCAAGCATTCGCCATTTGAAATGGTATATGGTTTCAATCCCTTAACTCCTATGGATTTATTGCCTTTACCTTCTAATCAATTAGTACATGTAGATGGCAAGAAAAAGGCAGAATTCGTTAAACAATTACATCAACAAGTTAGGGATAACATTGAAAGACGAATCGAACAATATGCTCAAAGGGTGAACAAGGGACGCAAGAGAGTAATATTCAAACCTGGTGATTGGGTTTGGATCCATATGTGTAAGGAAAGATTTCCAACTCAAAGGAGATCAAAACTCTTGCCAAGAGGAGACAATCCTTTTCAAGTTTTGGAAAGGATTAACGAGAATGCTTATAAATTGGATCTACAGGTGAGTATGGAATTAGTGCCACTTTTAACGTTGCTAATTTATCCCCTTTTGATATAGATGACGATTTGGGGACAAATCGCCTCGAAGAGGGGGGATGATGCGATCCGAGCTTGAGAAGCTACGGCTGATCCCATTGAGTTACCACAAGGACCCATTACTCGGTCTCGTGCCAAGAAGTTCCAAGTGCTATTGCAAGTCACATTGATTGAGCTTGGGGAGAGGAAGTGGTTGGACTTATTAAGCAATCATGGAGCACAACACCATGCGTTCCATACAGTTTTTTACAAGCTGAATTTTAGTTAAATAATTACTGGATAAACTTTTAATGTGATTAGTTATTTTAGTTTAATTAATTAAGTTGTTTTTAAATTTCTTTAGTTGCTTAAATAATTTCGGCAATTAATATATTCTAGCTTAATTAAATTTTCTACAGCCATTTAACTTGTTCAAACATTTAACTTGTTTAATTGTGTTTATAGGTGAATTAATCATTTAACCAGCTGTTACATGGATTGGCATTAAAGGGATAAATGAATTCAGCTGTTATGAAGATAAATTAAAGGCCATCAGCTGTTATGAGCTTATTCAAGTAACAGTTTGAAGATTTTAATAGATAATGAGTTGATTACACAAGCCATTCAGCTTCCAAATGTTTTTATGTGTTAATGGTTGTTCCAATTCATCCATTTACACCTTGAATCAATTTTCTTCAAGCATTCATACAAATAGGCTGTTCGTGTGCCAAATTTAAGCCAATTGTTGTTGTTGTCCATTCGGCTGCCCAAGAAGAAATAAAAGGTTGTTATAACCTTTTTAGCTGATCAAGCATTGAATCAAATTCATTCAGCTCATTAGAGCTAATTATTAGCTGATTGGGAAGATTAAATAAAATTTGTTCATAGCCATTACATATGTTAGAGTTTCTCAAAGGTGTTTTAGTTTTAATTAGCTTAATTAAGTTCATCAATAACTCATTTAAGCTGATTAGTTTGTGTCCATTCGACTGGAACATGTTCAGCCTATAAATAGTTTGTTTTTATAATTATTTTGAGACTTTTTGCTAAGTATATGAACTTTTTTTTTCTTTGTGAGAATTCAACTCTCATTGTTCTCTCTTGGACTGAAACGACTTATCAAGCTTAGCTTGTGGCGTCATTCTTTCCTTGTTATCCGAACTTATCACTTACCAAAGTGTGGCATTCGTTATACCTTTGGTTCCTATCTCGATAGATAGCGGGTCAAGGTTTTATTGGCTATTTTCACCTACTATTATCCATCTAAGTGCTTTTAAGACTTGGGTCAACAATCCTATATATTGTTGGTTCAGCCTTTGCCTTAGCTGAACACCTTCCATCCATCTTTTAAACTATCTTCGAGACCTTCATTCGAACCTAACTTCCAGCATTTTCAAACTTATCTTTCCATTTTTCCAACCTATTTCGATTTAATTCAATGCTTACTTAATTTCACGATCGGGCAACTAAAACGACTCGAATCATCATCGAACCGAGTTCATATCAAAAACTGCATTGTCTTTCATGCATACTGTATACTTACTGAAAATTACCGTGAGATTGTTATTATGATATGATCTATTTTTTTGTGAGCTTGTATGCTATAATTTTTGTTTATGTGTTTATCTGTTTTTATGTTAAGACCATACTGAGCCTCATAGATCATTCTTTAGTTTTTCCCAGCTTTTCAGATAACTCGTGAGGTTAGGGTTCGAACTCAATATTCAGAGCACTGCCTCTAGTTTTGATTAAATGTTCTTTTTAAAATTTGTTGGCTTTTGCATTGTTTTAAACGGACTGTGGCAAGGACTTGGTTTTTCGTATGGATGTTTTACTTGAGATTTAATAGTACACATTTTAACATCAAACTCGAACATTGTCAAATTATCTTAAAACTGTTTAAATATGATTTTTCTAACAACTTTGGAACTAAAATTAAAAGAACAAGATAACTTAATTAAACTGATATTTTTCCTAAAACGGGTTAAATTATGAAGTGTTTTTGAAACTAAATTGAAACTATTTTCTAAAAAGTGAATTTTACCAGCTCTGGCAAAAAGTACCGACACCCTAGCTTCGAGTATCGATACTCGACCATATAAACAGTTTTCAAAACAAACAGAATACCAAATTGGTATTGATACTTATAAAAGTATTGATATCGATCGAATATGTTTTATAAACAAAAGGCTAAATTGGTATCGATACTTATAAAAGTATTGTAAGAATCCAATTTTGCCCGGGCCCGTAAAACAAACCAAAAAAATAAATAAATAAATAAATAAAATGAATAAAAAAACCAATGCTTTTAAACAGTCCAGTTACAACACCAAAACTAGCCCACTACCCGAACAGACCCAAACCAATAAACTACCCAAACCCAATACCCCATTACACCCGAGCCCAAAATTCGCACGGCTCAAAAGGGCCCAAAGCTTAAGCAAAATCAGAAGCCTAGGGTTTTCAGAAACCCTAGGCGCCGCAAGCGCCACAGCCACCAGCCTATCCTCGCGCCGCAATCCGTGCCCAGTCACCGCCGAGATCTCCGCTCCTCACCTGCAAAAAGGAAAGAAAAAGCAGCAAATCGGACAAAATATGTATTTCCTTTTTAATTTTTGGGTTATAAAAACCCCGAAACCATCTGTAACGAGGACATATACACAAATACAAAGAGATTTATACATAAATACAACACAAAAAAAGAATCAAATCACCCAAGGTTTTGTTTCATTTTTATTTTTATTTTTTATTTCCAAATACTGTTATTTTATTTTATTTTTATTTTTTTAAACAATATAATATATATATATAATACTAAAAAAATAAAAAAAAAACTTACATTTTTTGGGGTTCCGGCCACTGCGCGACGGCGGCGGATGGCAGCGAGTCTCGCCGGGGAAATCACCGGAAATCGCCCAAGGGAGAGCATTTTGAAGGCTCTCCATTTATTTTGCTTTGCTGAAGTAAAGAATGAAAAATTTTAAAATAAATTTTGTTTATATAGGTGACTAAAACGGCGTCGTTTTGGGGCTGGTTTCTATAGCCCAAAACGACGCCGTTTCATCCAGGATCCGCGCGCAGTCGACCCGACCCAAAGGATCCGCGAGTTTTATTTTAAAATGGGCTATTTGCGCATCAAGCCCTTCCGTATTTTTTTATTTTTAAATTCATTTTTTTATTTTTTTAAATTCGCCCCAGTCTTTTCTTTTCTGATTCATTTTGGTCCTCATAGACATGGTGCATTTTGGACAGGGGAATAATTTCATAATTAGTCCCTGTCCTTTTGGGGCGTGTTCAACAAGGTCCCTTTCCTTTTATTTATCTTCAGATTTGCCCCAAACTTTTATTTTTTAGTTCAATTTCGTCCTTTTTTTTGTTTATTATTATTTTCATTACTAATTTTATTTTTTAATTATTATTATTATTGTTGTTGTTGTTGTTTTTACTATTATTTTAATATTATCATTACTGTTTTTTATTTATTTGTTTTTTTATATGATTAACTTTATTATTATTATCATATTCATTTGTATTTCTATTATCTCCATTATTTTCTTATATTATTACTATAGCTATATTTATTATTATTATATCTATCCTTATTAGTATTGTTACTATTATTATTATTTTAAGTATTACCATTATTATTGCTATTTTCATTATTTCTATTATTGTTTTATTTTTTACTAATTATTTGTATATTAACATATATTATTATTTTTATAATTAATATACTTTTATTTTACTAATGCTATTATTTTTATATTATTTTTACTATTAATTTTAATATCCTTACATTATTTTATTATTATTAATGCTATTTTTATTTTTGCTATTATTTTTATCATTATTTTTATCATTATTTTTATTTTATAATTGTTAATATTATTTTTATTATTATTTATTTATTAACATATTTCCATTTTATTATTATTATTTTTTATTATTACTATTATTATTATTTTATTATCTTTAAATTATTGTATATATTATTTATCTATTTGTTAATTTGATATTAGCTTTATTTTTGTTATTATTTTCTTTTCTTTTATTTATTTATTTGTTTATTTATTTACTATTATTTTTACTTAATATTTTTTTATTATTTTTGCTTTCATTATTATTATTCATATGATTACCCACACTTTTATTCCGTTGAGCATGTTGGCATTATGATTTATTTTTCATTTTATTACAATCATATTATATTTTTCTTTGATGCATCAAAAAATTGGTTTTGAAATAAGCAAATACTCTACGTTCTAGGGTTCGAAAGAAATCGTACACTAACTTATTGGGTTTCGATTCTTTCTCCTCGAGTCCAAAAAACTTGTTACTTTCTTTTTTTAAAAAGGGTCAAATAAAAACTTATTTTCGAAAATTCAAAAATGTCGTGTCCTAACTCACTGGATATGATGTTTTGTTATCTCGGGATAAGGATTTCAGAAAATAAGGCAATGTTTCGTGTTTAGAAGTTCGAGAAATTGTGCCCTAACGTGCTGGGTTTCGATTTTTTGTTCGTCTAAATAACTAAATATCCTTTTAATGAATTTTGTAAATCATGAGATGATTTTGGTTACGAGGGTTTAAAACATCACATCCTAACGTGCTGGATGTGATGTTTGTATGCTTTCGGAACAAATGAATCTCCAATTCCAACTCAAATTGTTCAAATTTTTTAAAGAAATCATGTTTTCAAATCTTTTCGAATTTTTGACATTAGGGCAATGACTAATCAACCCGGTATCAATTTTGGGCGATACGAGTGTGCTAATCCTTCCTCGTACGTAACCGACTCTCGGACCTATTTTCTTGAATTTCGTAGGCCAAAATTAATGTTTTGAAATAAAAAGGTTTTATAAGGTGATCTGATCACACCTAAGCGAAAAAAGATCGGTGGCGACTCCATTTTTGTTTTTAAAGTCGATACCCATTTTTAACCAACTATAAAAATGGTTTCGACAGCTTGGCGACTCCACTGGGGACCAATAAGAGAGTCAAGCCGTAAAATTGATTATTTCTTGTCCTTTTGGTCTAAATTTTAAAATTCATTTTGAAAAACTATGATCCTTTTATTGCATGTGGTTCTAATTTTATAGAATATCTCTGCATTGCTTATGAACCATAAAAGTAACATATTTAAAGCCCACATTTAATATGCTTTTGGATGATTTAAGCCTCAATTTATGTAAAAAGGTGCTCTTAATCCTTTCTTTTCATGTTTTATACTCAGGAAAGCACCCGATGACGAAAAGAACGAGAAACGGGCTTAAAATAGACTAAATTGGGCCAAGCCACGAAATCAGCACGGCCTGGACTTCAAGCCACACGGTCGTGCCTCCTTAATTATCTAGAACACGGCCTAGCCACGATTTACACGGCCGTGCCTCATCAACAGAGTCCAACACGGCCTGGCCACGATTCACACGGGCGTGTGCCATGGCCGTGTCCCTGCCACGGGAAAGAGGAATTTTACTCGAATTTGGATGCTTGGAGGCAAAGAAACACATTCCTAAGTCTACTTAAACTCCCAAATAGGAATTGCACTCAAATTAGGATACTTGGAGGCCAAGTAACACATCTCAAAGCCTATATAAACACCCCAGGTAGCAACTTAGAATGGGAGTTCGGCAGAAGCCTTCTGCCAGGGCTTTTGTCAGGGCGGTGAGCTAGGCCAAGGAGCCGAGCCAAACAGGTCAGATTCGTGGGAATCACTCGAAGATAGCCAGTTGATCCATCTCAAGAAGCCGGAATTCTACTCAAGACGGCGGATCTCTCCTTTAATTCCTTCAGGGAGTTTTAGGGATTTCTTATGTTTTGTTTTATCTTTTCTCTTGAGATGTTTTCTTTTATTATTACGAACTAAACCCTTCAGATACCTGAAGGGGATGAAACCTAGATGAATCTTGTTATTTTTTTCCGAATTATAAGATAAATACTTGATTTGTTCTTAATTATGTGCGCTTAATTCTTGTGTTAATGTTTCCGGGATATTAATTCAAGTTGGATGTTCTTAGGTGGAGGAGGAATAGACCCTGCCTAAGAATAGATCTAGCATAATTACAAATGAGTTGTTCGCGCCTAGAGATAGGGTGACGAAACTTTCTTTGGATTAGGGTGAAACCTAATATGGGAATCCATAGATCGATTTCTTCGCTATTCTAGGGGTTACTATAAGAGAAAGAGATTTTCACTAGTTAACCTAGGGTTAGGCGTTGTTCGCCCTCGAGAGAGGGTTTAATATACGTTAGGGAGTCCTACGGATCAAGTCGAGTGAATAAATCATATGGTTCAAAGTTAAATAACAAGTAAAGTCTAGGTGGATTCTTCACGAGGGTATCGTCTAAATCAACCGAGTCTTTCTAAAAGTTATCTCCCCAATTTAGTCTTTTTGTCTTTGCGTCTTAGCTTAGTAGTTAATTAGTTTTAGATTAAACAACCAATCACTTAATATTAAGGCTAAATAATAGAAAGAAAGTTAGTATTAATACTTTTAGTTCCTTTGGGTTCGACAATCCGGTCTTGCCTTAACTATACTCTTGTTCGATAGGTGCACTTGCCTTAAATCGTTGTCGAGTTAGTTTCGAGTTCGATCATTCTCTTTAAAAATTTTAAAACTCTGATTTACAGCGATCAAGTTTTTGGCGCCGTTGCCGGGGAACTAAAATATTAAGAAAGCTCTATTTTTATTACTTTAGCCATTTTTTTTATTTTTTGTAATTTTTTTTATTTTTATTATTATTTATTATTATTTTGATAAATTTTCTTTTATTTGATTTTGACAGATAGAGGAGATGGCACTGAATAACTATCAGTGGCAAGTTACGAGGACAAAGCCAACAAAAGTAGCCGATATCTACGACCTCGACCCGGTAACTGGCTATCAAACCGATTAGAGATGTTACATAAAAAATTTAATGGTTTATACAGATTCCTCGCAGTACATCCAGCTTATGCGATGTGAAACAAGCGAGGCGTGGCGAATCCTCGAGTACCCACCCTACGGACATGGCATGGAAAGCGAACAAGTCCACTATATGAGTAACTATTCTAAACCTCAAAATAATTTTTATAGTGACACTTATAATGCAGTTGGAGGTACCATCCTAATTTCTCGTGGGATGATCAAAGTAGCCAAAGACAGAAACTTCCTTTAAATTTTCAACAACCACCTTACCAACAGGAAGAGAAGTCGAACCTTGAAGAGATGTTGACAAAATTCATGGTAGCTACCGATAACCGTCTCCAAGACACTTGAAACCACCCTTGAGACCCAACAAGCATCGATCAAAGGGATCGAGAGCCAAGTTAGAAGTCACCGAGTCGGTTGGGAACTTACTAAGTCGATTATACAAGTTGCTAAGTGATCTCGGAACTACCACAAGAAAGCTTGCCACGCAATCACGAAACTAACCCGAGTGAGCAAAATCAAGCCATTTACGATAGTGAAGGGTTAGACGAACCAAACCCAGGGAAGAACATGTGGTAGCGAAGGTAAGGTTGAAGTGTGCCATGATATATCAAAACCGGCAATTACAGAGTACCAACCTCGTGTGCCATATCCCGATGCAATAAAGAAAGACCACACAGAGGAAGAAGTCGGTGAACTCACACTTCGTGTAGACGACAAAACAATCACTCTTCAAGCTCTTGACTCAGCTAGGACATCGAGTAATAAAGGTACGAACGTTTATTCTATTGATAACCATTTGGTTCAACCTTCTTTACAGGAAGCATCACGAAATCACCTAGCTGAGCTAGATCTTAGACCTCGTACCCATAAAGAAATAATTCATGAAGGACTAAGGCTTCAGATCGAGGAACTAGACAAATGGAAAACACACTTTAAAGAGAAACTAGGAATACACGAAGTGAAACCGAAGGAAACCCCAGACGAGCTGATAGGAACAACAAATCACTTCAAAATAGGGGATCAGGTATTGTTGAATAAGGAAGACCCTCGAATCGCCAATTCAGACCTCAAGACAACCGAAGAAATCACTTTTGAGGTACTTAATGTCTTCCTATACGGGACAGTCGAGGTAAGCAATCCTAAATTCAGCACTTTTGAGGTAAACACTACTCGACTTAAACTTTCTATCAAAAATCGAGTTGATCGCATGAGAAAGGATTTTCACCTCCTCAAACCACCATGACCATATGAATGAGAGGTAAAGTCTAGCTTAAGACTATAAGCAGCGCTTCTCGGGAGGCAACCCGAGCACTAACCTCATTAATTTTTACATTTTTAATTCTTCTTTTACTTTTATTTTTCCTTTTTAGCACCTAACTATAAACTAACCAAAGTGCAGATTTCCATACCCACACGACCTTGCACACGGCCGTGGCCGTGGCCGTGTGAACACCACTGCCTACACACATGGGCGTGGACCGTATCACTATTTAATTATTCACTTTTATTTTTATTTTTATTTTTATTTTTATTTTTATTTTCATTCTTATTTTCATTTTTATTTTTATTTTTATTTTTATTTTTATTTTATTTTCATTTTTTATTCTTATTCTTATTCTTATTTTTATTTTATTTTTATTTTTATTTTCTTTATTATTTTCTTCTTATTATTCATGCCATTTAGATTTAGTTTAGGATACAATAAAACCAGTCTGGTTGGTTCGAGGATTCAAATTCAAACAGTTCGAGACGCTTCCCCACGTTCACTTCAAATTCCTATCCAGTTTCTTTTCATGAACTTCATCCAAAATTCAGGAAGTTTCACCTCTCCCTCTCTTTTGATTTTCTTACTATATGCTATTATTTATCTTTGTACATTGAGGAAAATGTACATCTTAAGTGTGGGGGGGTTAACCCTAGTATTATTTGAAAATCCCTGAATTATGCCTTGTTCTAAAGTAATTTCCTCATATTATGATCAGAATGAAATTTCATTTGATTCATGAGTTTATTGATATGTTTTTGATTAAATCATTGATAATTGTGCATTGATGATTAAATTTGAAGGATACTAGAGAGTCAAGCATGATAAGTCTATTTTTCAGAATTAAAAATTTTCTAGGTTGTCTACACGAATTTGAATATTACTTTGAAGTTTAAAATTTACTGAGGTTGATATCAAAACCCATAATTTTTGTGAGATTTTGAGCCTTATAGAGCATATATTCTTTTTCTTGCTCACTTTATTGATTATGAGTGTGTCAACATTGATTTGTTATTCTAGAACTTGCATCGATTATACATGTCGAGACCACACCTTTGATTTGATATACAGAGATGATAAAGGCACCTAGGATTTAACCCACTCACTCCACTAAAAAGCCTACCTTAACAACTAACCCCTAGTGAACCCCATTTAATCCTAACAACCTTTTTATTGACTCACCCACTAATGTTAACCCAAAAAAAAACCTTTGTATTTGTTATCACCATTTTTTTTTACTACCCTTTTTGTCGAGATTTGATTTTGAGCAGTTACCTAACTATGTTCTATATTTCAGTTGTACTTTCTTATTATTGTAAATAGTTAATGATATGTGTTCTTAAAAAAAAAGAGACAAAGTATATTCATTATTAGTTTTATTAGTCCCACAAATTAAGTGAGCGTACATATTAAAATTCCACATCTTGAAGAAAAAGCTCGTATTATTAGTATTACAAGTTTTTAGTTGATGTAATTATTAGCTCATTTTTCTAGTTAGGTAATTTGTCAATTCAATCTCGATTTTAACCCTCCAATTCAGCCTATATCCACACCCTTTAACCTAAGCCTGTTACAACCCTAATTAAAGACCTTTTGATTTGTGTATCATCTCATATTACACATGGTGGAGATTTGATTTTCATGCAAGCCTATGGGATTAACTCTTCATGTTCGACTTTTGAGTGCCTAATTTTGAACCTTAAACACTTTGAGTGATTTGAGTGAATCTTTAGTGAGGATGTCAACCCTTGTAGGTTTTGGATCGAGGTAATTATTTAGATGAGGGAAACACCTATGTTTTGTGCTACAAATGTATGACTTAGATTGTTTGAATCTTTAGGACTCTTTGAGTTGAATCATCCATGTATGAATTATCCTTGAATTATGATGAAACATTATCAATGACTATTATGAATTGAGGGAAGTTTGTTTTAATTATGAGTTGAGAATTTTGCTTGAGGACAAGCAAAAGCTTAAGTGTGGGGTATTTGATGAACCATAAAAGTAACATATTTAAAGCCCACATTTAATATGCTTTTGGATGATTTAAGCCTCAATTTATGTAAAAGGTGCTCTTAATCCTTTCTTTTCATGTTTTATACTCGTGAAAGCACCCGATGACGAAAAGAACGAGAAAAAGGGCTTAAAACGGACTAAATTGGGCCAAGCCACGAAATCAAAGACGGCCGGGACTTCAAGCCACACAGTGGCGTGCCTCCTTAATTATCTAGAACACAGCCTAGCCACGATTTACACGGTCGTGCCTCATCAACGAGTCCAACACGGCTGGCCACGATTCACACGCGTGTGCCATGGCCGTGTCCTGCCCTGCCATGGGAAAGAGGAATTTTACTCGAATTTGGATGCTTGGAGGCAAAGAAACACATTCCTAAGTCTACTTAAACTCTCAAATAGGAATTGCACTCAAATTAGGATACTTGAAGGCCAAGTAACACATCTCAAAGCCTATATAAACACCCTGTAGCAACTTAGAAGGGAGTTCGGCGAGAAGCCTTCTCGCGGGGCTTTGTCGTAGGCGAGAGCTAGGCCAAGGAGCCAGAGCCAAACAGTCGATTCGTGGGAATCACTCAAAGATAGCCAGTTGATCCATCTCAAGCTTTCTAATTCTACTCAAGACGGCGGATCTCTCCTTCAATTCCTTCAGGGAGTTTTAGGGATTTCTTATGTTTTGTTTTATCTTTTCTCTTGAGATGTTTTCTTTTATTATTACGAACTAAACCCTTCAGATACCTAAAGGGGATGAAACCTAGATGAATCTTGTTATTGTTTTACAAATTATAAGATAAATACTTGATTTGTTCTTAATTATGTGCGATTAATTCTTGTGTTAATGTTTCCGGGATATTAATTCAAGTCAGATGTTCTTAGGTGGAGGAGGAATAGACCCTGCCTAAGAATAGATCTAGCATAATTACAAATGGATTTTTCGCGCGCCTAGAGATAGGGTGACGAAACTTTGCGAATTAGGTGAAACCTAATATGGGAATCCATAGATCGATTGACTGCTATTCTAGGGGTTACTATAAGAGAAAGAGATCTCCACTAGTTAACCTAGGGTTAGGCGTTATTAAGCCTCGAGAGAGGGTTTAATATACGTTAGGGAGTCCTACGGATCAAGTCAAGTGAATAAATCATATGGTTCAGTGTTAAATAACAAGTGAAGTCTAGGTGGATTCTTCCCGAGGTATCGTCTAAATCAACCGAGTCTTTCTAAAAGTTATCTCCCAATTTAGTATTTTTGTCTTTGCGTCTTAGCTTAGTAGTTAATTAGTTTTAGATTAAACAACCAATCACTTAATATTAAGGCTAAATAATAGAAAGAAAGTTACTATTAATACTTTTAGTTCCTTTGGGTTCGACAATCTGGTCTTGCCTTAACTATACTATTGTTCGATAGGTGCACTTGCCTTAAATCGTTGTCAGAGTTAGTTTCCAGGTTCAATCATTCTCTTTATAAATTTTAAAACTCTGATTTACAGCGATCAATTGCATTCATGACCGCTGTGGTCACACCCTTTAAGTGGGAGTGAGAAACTATGCCTTCGTGAGGTTTTCACCTCCGCATAGGCTAGTGGACTGCTTTTGGGATACATCCATACCTATGTCTTCGTGAGGTTTTCACCTCCGCATAGCCATAGGGAAATGTATTCCCCTGAACTGAACTCGGTCTGTATGAGCCTATAATGGGTGAGGATCGAGGAATCTGTTGGTTCGGGTACCGCAACTTTAGAGCTAAACCACATGTAGAAAACCCAAGTTCTTACTTTAGGTAGAACTATGCTATACCCTAGTGGTCATCCAGATAAGTGCCCTATTCTGTTATTTATTTCTTTGTGCTAACGTGTTCTCTTTTGTTCTGATTGTATTACATTCACATCATAGAAAAGAGGTGTTGATTCAAGTTCGATTGCTAAACAGAAGAGTTTGTCATAAGAAAATGGATTTCTTGATAAAAAGAATTATAATACGGTCGTCCGAATATGGTCCAAGTAAACACAACGAGAAAAGACTGATAGTCCGTGAAGGAATACAAGACTTTATTGCCCAAAGATTCAAGCTGACAAAGACTATTCGAGAATCACCACATCTCGACTTTCTTGAAGAGGCTAACGAGCAGTATGGAAATAAGTGAGCAGTGAGTCGCGGCCCAGATCAAGCAAAAAGAAGCTAATAGAGGCATCTATTAGAAGTTTGTAAGATTTGACCTATGTGAAGAAGGGGATTGATGTTTTTGCTTGGAATATGAGGGCAAGGCCGTATATGTAATCCATTTTATGTAAAGAAATTTGCTTTCTAGAAAAGTTTTTCTAATATAATTGAATTTAGAATCAATGCCTCTCTTTCTTTGCATTCATGCATTTTTATTACATCACATCATATGCATTTAAGTCCATAGAAAGAGTCTAATTAGTTGAAATTATAACGGAGAGAAAAGACAAAGAAGGAAAGAAAAATCTGAAAACTGAACATCGTTACGGTACACGTGCCAAGACAAAGAAAATGGATCAAAGACTTGAACAATTCCAGAGAGACATGCAAGATTAGATGCAAGAATAAATGGTAAAACTCTAACAAGAAATGAGGGACCAAATGTTGGAAGCCCAAAGGAACATGATGACTCAAATGGCCCAGATACTGAACGGAGCGATGGACAAAGGAAAAGGTCCCTGATAAACCGTAATAGTAACATATTTTAATCCCACATTTAGCATACTTTTGGATGATTTATTCATTGAATTATGGAAATTGGTGCTCTTAATCCCTTGGTTTTCATGTTTTATACTTAGGAAAGTACCGGAGGATGAAAAGAACGAGAAACGGGCTTAAAACGGACTAAATGAGCCATATCACAAAATCAACACGGCCTGGGCCAAAGACCATACGGCCGTGCCCCTTTAGCAGACTCGAACACGGCCTGGTCACGACTCACACGGGCGTATACCATGGGCGTGTCCCTTTTGTGGCAAAAAAGAATTCTATTCGAAATAGGGTACTTAGAGGCAAATTAAAGACTTTCCAAGAGCCTATATAAACACCCTAAGTGCCAACCTTCAAGGGGAGTTCAACAAGGCCAAAGGGCATCCAGCTAGGCCAAAGAGCCGAGCCAGAGAGCTCAGAACTGTGGGATTTACTCGAAGAAAGCCAGTTGATTCATCTCAGGAAGCCGGAATCATACTCAAGACGGAAGATCTCTCCTTCAATTCCTTCAGGAGGTTTTAGGGTTTTCTTATGTTTTGCTTTATCTTTTCTTCTGAGATGTATTCTTTTATGATTATGAACTAAACCCCTCAGATACCTGAAGGGGATGAAACCTAAAACAGATCTTGTTATCGTTGGCTGAACTATATGATAAATACTTGATTTGTTCTTAATTATGTGTTCTTAATTCTTGTGTTGATATTTCCGGGATATTGATTCAAGTATTGATGTGCTTAGGTAAAGGAGGAATAGACCTTGCCTAAGAGTAGATCTACCATAGTTAAGCGGAGTTGCAATCGCGTCTAGAGATAGGGTGACAAAAATCTACCGGATTAGGGTCAAACCTAATATGGGAGTCCATAGATCGAGTTAATGCAATTCTAGAGGTTTTAATTTTAATGCAATTCTAGGGGTTTTAATTAGAAAGAGATTTCAATTAATCAACCTAGGGTTAGACATTAGTAGCCTCGAGAGAGGTATTAATGTAAATTAGGGAATCCTACGGATCAAGTCAAGTGAATAAATCGTCTGGTTCAGAGTTAGATAACAAGTGAAGTCTAGGTGGATTCTTCCTCGGGTATTGTCCAAATCAATTGGTTTTTCCAACAAGTATTTTCTCAATTCGTTCTTTGTGTCTTAGCATCTTTAGTTTAGTAGTTAGTTGATTTTAGATTAAACGACAATTCTCTTAGTTTTTAGGCTAGATAATAGAAAGAAAGTTAGTATTAGTACTTTTGGTTCCTTTGGGTTCGATAATCCGGTCTTGCCACTAAGCTATACTACTGTTCGATAGGTGCACTTGCCTCCATCGTTGTCATAGTTAGTTTCTAGGCTCGATTATTCTTTATATAAATTTTTAATACTCTGACATAACGATTAGTCCCATGGCTATTACTGGAGAGGATAGCGAAGGCATTCCCCTGGGTTTTACCCCACCACATGCACAGCCTGAAGAATATACCCAAAGGCCATCTGTCACGATTAGGCCTCAACAAGGGCAAAATGACACTGGAGTGCCCATGAATTTCCAAGTTGGCACAGGATCCAACCCAAGAGATAACCCTGCTAATTCTGTTATCCCTGACTTAGATATAGCAGAGAGGGAGGGGATAAGAACTGAATTTTCAAGGAAGTTATAAGATCGTTGCAAATGGTTGGAAAAAAGTTTAAGGCTTTAGAGAATGCTGATAATCATCATGGAATTGACGCTAAAGACCTAAGCTTGGTTCCAGATTTGGTGCTTCCTCATAAGTTTAAAATGTCAGAATTTGAGAAGTAGAGTGGGACCAGCTGCCCTGAAGCCCATATCACTATGTTCTGTAGATGAATGACTGGCTACGTTAACAATGATCAACTCTTGATTCATTATTTCTAAGACATTTTGGTGGGGGCAGCGTCCAGGTGGTACAATCAACTCAGCCGTGCTAAGATTAGCTCCTAGAGAGATCTGGCCCAAGCCTTCATGAAGCAATACAATCATGTCATAGACATGACGCCTGACAGAATCACCTTACAAAACATGGAAAAGAAGTCAAATGAAAGCTTCAGGCAATACGCTCAAAGATGGAGGGAAGTTGCCATGCAAGTTCAGCCACCACTCCTAGAAAAGGAAACTACGATGCTTTTCATCAATACTCTAAAAGCCCCATTCATTAACCATATGTTGGGATGCGTCATCATAAGCTTTTCAGATACAGTAATGTTTGGCGAGATGATTGAAAATGCGGTAAGGAGTGGGAGGATAGACACGGGAGAAAGTGCCAAAAGATCAGCCCCGAGAAACAAGGAAAATGAAGTGAGTACCTTGAGCAGGCATCCCAAATCAGTCATTGTAAGCCAGCCAAAGGCTATAACCACTAGTTATCTTGGCTCTTCAAGGCAGGAACCCAACTCGAGGCCAAATACAGAAATGCTCCAGTTTACACCCATCTCGATGACATATAAGGAGTTGTATCAGAATCTTTTTTATGTACATGTGGTGTCTCCGTCCTACTCAGAACCTGTGCAACCTCCGCTCCCAAAGTGGTACAATGAGAATTCCCAATGCGAGTACCATGCAGGAATAACGGGTCACTCAATTATAAACTGTACTATGATTAAAAAGTTGGTCGAAAGGTTCATCAAAATGGGAATTGTGAAGTTCGATGATTCATCAAAACCTGATCACTGTGACGAGACAGTAAATGCGATAATTGAATGAGGAGACAAGAAAGTTGCGACTCCTTGAAGAAGTCAAAAGCAAAGAGGGGACAGGGGAATGAAGTTTCCAAGCCCTTACATACTTGAGAGCGTTTTAAATAATGGGACTGTGGAAGAGATCCTTATATTTTTAGAACTAATCTAGAGTAATATTCAAAACACGCTTGTTGCCTTAAGCCTAGAGGAAATAAGAATCCTTTTGTGAAATAGGCTCGTGTCCAAAATTTTTATTTCAATAAAATGCATCTTTTTGAACAAATATTCTTTCCGTAAATAGATTCTTTTATTTTTGGACTTTCTTTCAAGTATTCTTTCATTCTTCATTCATGGCGATACAAATAATCATTCTTTGAATCGTTTATTCTTTGGAATTTTCCTTCGAACCTACAATAGGTCTCCAGATATCAATGATGTGAGCAACGCTGCTAACCCGGAGTCTTCTTTCGAGTAAGATATATGTCTAGAGGGATCTTAAGACTTTGAAGATGACAAAGATTGTAGCCTATTTTTTGATTTGTTAAAGATGGTAGAACAAGTGAAAATAGACTCTACTTTGCAAAGGGTCAGTGGACGTTGCGAGCTTAGGAAAGGGGTAAAGATCGAAGCCTAACGCACCACAGAAATAAGACAAGACATCATTGAGCCATTTTAAAGAATTCCAAGATGTTTTCGCACAATCATATCGAGGAATACCAGGCTTGAAATGTGGGTATGCTGTTTAAAGAACCCATGGTAATGGTTCTACGATGGTCAGGCTAATCAAGAGGATCGGGCTATTGGTTTACCAAGAAAAGGAAATTGCATCAGTTACATCATAAATGCCAAATGGAGGAAGACAAGACTCATGTGCCTCAGCTATTTCTTCACAGAGTTTTTTATATGGGGAATGGATATTATGGAGCCGATCTCGTCAAAAGCTTCTAGTCGACATCAACTCATTATCGTGGTCATCGTCTACTTCACTAAGAGGGTGGAAGTAGCTTCATATGCCAATGTTACAAAGTCGATAGTCATCAAATTCTAAAAAAAAGGATCAGGTGCCGACAAAGAGTGCTAAAAAGGACAATGTCAAAAGTTTGGGAAGTTTGTTCAAAGATCAAACGCCATATCACAATGCAGTAAAGGCAGTAAAAAAAACAAAATAAAACAAGGATCATGGGAAAGATGTTTGAGACTTGTGAATATTGACATAAAGAAGTTACCATTTACCCTCTGTCTTATCGAACGTCGGCTAGAACCTTCGCTGGGGTAACACATTTCTCATTGAAATAGAAACCGTTTTGCCAATTGAACCTAATCGAAGGAAAGGTTAAAAGTTATCCATCACGATCGGATGGTACAAGCTTATGACAAAAGGTTTTCCCAAGAGAATTTTATGATGGGGACCTGGCATTAAGAAGGATTCTTCTCATACAAAAGGACTTCAGAGGAAAATTAATGCCAAAATTTGGAAAAACCTTATGTGGTGAAGAAGGCTTGTTCTGGAAGATCATTAACCTTGACTAAGATGTATGGCAAGGACATGCTCAGGCTGGTGAATTCAGATTTCATCTAAAAGGATAGGCCAAGGTGAAAACCCGTAAAGGGCGCCTTGAGACCTTAAAAAAAAGGAGAGGCCAAGGCAAAAACCCGCAAAGGGTGCTTTGAGACCAAAGGGGTTTTGAGCCGAAAACCCGAAAAAGGCGGCTCAAATTTTGATCAAAAGTGGGGCATACAGTAGTCTTGCTATGCTTGAATTAACAATGAGGAAGTATGTTACGTCTTGGGGCATCGACAAAGTACACCGGATCCCCTAAACACATATTGAGCTTAAAATGGTCCTCAAGAAGTTTGAACAGAGAAGCTCAGGCTGCGATATCTGGGGCACTTAGCTTCTATCTTACCCATTTTTGAATTTGTTATCTTTGATTGCTTTATTATTTTCAAGATACACCTCAATCAATTTTCTTTTATGGTCTTGGCTATCTTTGATTACTTTATTCGTTTCAAAATACACTACCAATAAATTTTCTTCTAGATTGCATTTGCTATCTTTGCTTAACTTATTTGTTTCGAGCTATGCTCCTGATTAATTTCTTTCTCGTCAGTTGTTGTGATCTTTTCCAAGCATTTTATATTGAAATAACGATTAATGGACTAATAATAATTTCATAAAAGGAGTTTCGCATATTACTCTGGAAGCTTCTAAATAATATGAGAATCTGAAATAGGACTATTGTTTAGAACTCACTAAGCCTAAGGGTTGGAAACATTGAAAGATGACTATCTCTTCGGGTTTTATTGGATAAGACATTTCGTCAATGATACCCTCTCGACAAATGATGAGCAATGTCAACCCAAGGGTAAAAGGGGATCATTCTCGAGAAAAAAAAATGATACCTTGCATTCATGCAAATTTCAGACACATACATCTGGTTATTCCACCCAGGGAATGGTGTAACAGATCAAATTGATAATAGATTGGATGAAAGAAACCAAATGTTATTCCCTTGAAGTTGTAGTGGGAGGTACAAACTTTATGTCCCAAAAGGTACTGTGGAAGAGACTCTGAAATTACAGCGGGGCAAGCTTGCTGAACAGAAAATGATTATTTCTTTGGGTTTTCTGTCAAAGATACCAGCTGAACGAGAAAGCATGGTAGCGCATCAGTGATAGAACCTTTATGAACTATGAGCAATGACAACCCAAACATTAAATAGGGATCATTCTCACACTTCCAATTAGGAGCATTTGATTCATTTCGATCATTGTATCCTAATCGTTGTACAAAAAAAAAAGAAAAAAAAAAAAGAAAATCATTCTCATGACATTCTGCATTCATGTAAATGTCCTCCATAATACATTTAATTAGGAGCATTAAATTCATTTGGATCATTGCATTCTAATCATTACACATTTAAAAAAATAGGATTATTCTTATGACATTCTGTATTCATGCAAATGTCGTCCATAATACATTTAGTTAGGAGCATTAGATTCATTACGATTATAGCATCCTAATCATTTGGCATAAACATAAGTCTACAGGATATGTCCCCCAGAGGACGGTGTAGCAACATCGGTGAATTCACCAGTCCTATCTCCTTGATCAGCAGTAGAATAGGTCGAAGATTGTAAATCTTGTCACCCTAAGCAATAGTGGGACGAGATCGAACGGAAAATCTTATCTTCCTGAAGCTGCAGTGAAGTAAACTGAAGCCGCCAACCTTATCTCCCTGAAGTTGCAGTGGAGCAGGTTGAAGTCACAAGTCTTATCTCCCTGAAGTTGTAGTGGAACAGACTGAAGACAGTTAATCCCATCTCCCTGAAGTTGCAGTGGAGCGGATTAAAATGATGAATCCTATACCTTTGAAGTTGCAGTAGGTCGGATTGAATTTACCATAGAAGATCTTATCTCCACTGAGCAGGAGTGGAGCAGATCGAATTTGAGCAAGTATTATCTCTATGTATTGGCAATGAAGTAGACTGAAGAAATCAGATCTTATCTCTACTGAACAGGAGTGGAGCAGATCAAATTTGAGCAAGTTTTATCTCCATGTATTGGCAATGGAGCAGACTGAAGAAATTGGATCTCATCTCCACTGAGCAGGAGTGAAGCAGATCAAATTTGAGCAAGTCTTATCTCCATGTATCGGCAATGGAGCAGACTGAAGAAATCAGATCTGTAACATCCCCAAACCCGGCCCATTCACTACAACCGAATCTGGTTATGTCACTGGGAAAAGACGGTTGAAAATCTTCTTAATTTAAAATAAAACATCGTAGTTTGCTGAATTTTGGAAAACATATCTTTGGAATAAAACTTTGCTATTAAACTCATTCATTTTTTAAAACTTTAGTTTATAATATCCAATTTGAATAAATAGGTTGCAAACCATAAATCATTTTCACGTAGCAATTTAATTTAAATAAACCATAGTTAAAGTAATATCAAAAACATAAAATGGCCTTTATTACAACCCAACAATTCAAATAAAGTACTTATATCAAAATCAAGCATGAAATAATTGAACATCATCTTCTGCATGGGCCACCTTGTCCTCTCCGATCCGGTCCACTTTATGCACTACGAAATGGTTAAGGAAAAGGTGAGTCACCCGGACTCGATGTGCTACCCTTTTTCTCGGATTAGCAAAATATCACATACAAACATAATCATGATCATCATGCATCCCAATCATATGCACCCAATCCTAACCGTCCATACACCTTTTTCTACCCCGTGTGGTACCAAACCACTGGTGGTGCCAAACCACTGGTGACGTATAGTCACAATGTGTTACCAAAACACTGGTGACCGAAGTCACAAATCCAATGATGGGGCCAACCCATCGTGTGATACCAAATCATTTGGCGACAATCCCAGATCTCAAAAGTGGGGCCAACCCGTGGTGGTGTTAACCACGGGGGCGAGTCGCAATGAGGTGCCAAACTTCGGTGTCCCAAAGACACAAATGTGGTACCAAACCACTCGGTGACCGTAGTCACGTAATCGAGTGATTGGGGCCAACCCATCGTGTGATACCAAATCACGGGCGTCAATCCTCAATACCGCCTTGTGGGGCCAACCCACTGTGGTGCAAAACCACGGGGACGAGACGCTGAGGTGCCAAACCTCTGGAGGTGCCAAACCTCTGGTGACCCAAAGTCACAAAGTTGTGTTACCAAAACACTAGTGCTCGTCAGCACAAAATATCACTGCCCCCTCCACTCATATCACCCATCATCATACCAACTCATGTATAGTATTCAAATCATGCAAACATGTTTAACGTTGCATCTCATAGCACATACATCATAAATCATGACATCATGTATCAATAACAATACTCATAATGAAACGGACTTACCTGAATCCGTGCACATACCCCATAGGGTATCATATCACTCAACCATACTATTTCGGTTTTACTAATCAATCGGTTTATCAAACATATACAAAGCAAGAAGTGTGTTAGTTTACACACACGATTACTAATGCGACTATCAAATCCGTAGATCAAGATCTAACGCACTAGATCCCCATTCCTTAACACTTTTGAGCACTAGCCACAACCCGAGATATGCGAGATCAAGCCTTCCCTACAATCGGCCAAAACTAAACAACATAATCATGCTAATCAACCTTTAAGGGTAAAATCGTAATTTTACCTACTAAGGGTATTTTCGTAAATTCACACCTGCAATGGCCTTTACGAAGGCCTAATGTCGCCACTAGCGACTCGGCTACCACTCCGGTTGTGTGCGGACGATTGGGCCTAAAGCCCGATTTCGGCCTATTCGGGCCCACACGCTCGTGTGGCACACCTAACACAAATCTAGCCACGTATATAACTTCCACCTAGTCTAGTTCAACATATACTAACCAATCATGCAATTTACTCATATGGGCCCACGGGCCCATTGGGCCCACTTCGGCCCATCGAGGCCCAAGCGACCCCAACCCACGAGAATACTACACGATGGCCTCAACTATCACGTCGAAGCCCCACACGTGCGCTCGCACGCTCGTGTGGCTACTAATGCCGTGTGACCGGCATTTCGGCATTTGCCGCTCTACAACTAGAGTAGAGAGAGTTACACACCTGATAGGACTCTGGTGTTAATCCGCGCTCCGACCACTCCTGTGCCCAAACGCCTTCCAAGGTGTGTCAACCCTCCTCCTGGAATGCTCTTTATATAGCTAGCTCTTCACCTTCATTCTTTGTGTCTTTCCGATGTGGGATCCCTTCGTCAGTAGAGTTTAAATTCAACTGGAACTCTTGCCGTCCAATCCGCAAAAATAAATACTCCATTGCTTGTCATGAGATTCGAACCCAGGCTCCCTTACTGCTGCACGCCTTACTTCCAACGCCCAGGCCACTCGGCCACTTTGATTTTTATGCCATAAACTCACACCTTTTAATCTTTAAACCCTTCCTACTCCAGCCCCCAGTCGCATAAGAAAAATAAAACACGCAAAAGCTGCTTCCGTCGCTCGAACCAGCGCCCACGCGCACCTCCAGCTCCTAAGTGCCGCACAGGAACCACTTGGACAAGTTGCTGTTTGCGTCAAAACACGCTCCTACTCCTTTTTAAGGCCTCCCCTCCTTGTAACGCCAGAACCCAAAAATATTAAAACCCCTTGTAGCCGCCTGGACTCGAACCCAGGCCCTCACTGGCGTCCTCTCCAAGCTCTTAAGCCGCCCACGGAGACCACTCTACCACCGCCTTCCCTTGTGCCAAAAATTACAGAAAATTATTCTTAAGACCTCCCTTGGCCCGATTCCCTTTTCCACTAAAAATCCAAAATTTTCCAAAGTCTCCCCTTTCATCCACGCATTCTTAAAACCCCAAAACACATCCAAGCACACCCAAGAACCTTCCAACACCTACATTATACTCAAACCGCATAGCCCCTAAACCAGGGTGTTACAAGATCTTATCTCCACTGAGCAGGAGTGGAGCAGATCGAATTTGAGCAAGTCTTATCTCCATGTATCGGCAATGGAGCAGACTGAAGAAATCAGATCTTATCTCCATTGAGCAGGAGTGGAGCAGATCGAATTTGAGCAAGTCTTATCTCCATGTATTGGCAATGGAGCAGACTGAAGAAATCAGATTTCATCTCCACTAAGCAGGAGTGGAGCAGATCGAATTTGAGCAAGTCTTATCTCCATGTATTGGCAATGGAGTCGATCAAGAAATCGAGATCTCATCTCCACTGAGCAGGAGTGGAGCAGATCGAATTTGAGCAAGTCTTATCTCCATGTATTGGCAATGGAGCAGACTGAAGAAATCAGATCTTATCTCCACTAAGCAGGAGTGGAGCAGATCGAATTTGAGCAAGTCTTATCTCCATGTATTGGCAATGGAGCAGACTGAAGACAATAGATCTTATCTTCCCGAAGTTGCAAGAAGAAGACACTTTCAGCCTTGTCTCCCTGAAGTTGCAGCGGAATAGACTAAAGACAACAGATCTCATCTTCCTAAAGTTGCGGGAAGCAGATCGAAGATACTAGTCTGGCATCCCTGAATTTGTAGTGGAGCAGACTAAAGATAGTAGATCTTATCTTCCTGAAATTGCAGGAAACGGATCGAAGATACCTGTCTGGCATCCCTGAGTTTACGGTGGAGCAGACTAAAGATAGTAGATCTTATCTTCCTGAAGTTGCAGGAAGCGGATCGAAGATACCTGTCTGGCATCCCTAAGTTTGCAGCGGAGCAGATTAAAAGATAGTGGATACTGCCTTTCTGAAGTTGCAGTGAAGTAGATTGAAGCCATCAGACTTATTGAAAAGAAGTTCCAATATCGTCGAAGTTGCAGTGGAGTTGGAGCCATTTGAAGAAGACGAGGACCAAGAAGTCAAGGCTTGGCAAAGACCGGGCAAAATTGGACCTTTTATAGTCTTTGCTTTATTCTCGTTACGACAATGATGAGCAAAGAGAGGCAAATTGTAAGAACCCATTTTGCGGGCAGTAAAAACAAACCAAAAAAATAAATAAATAATAAAAAATGAATAAAAAATACCAATGTTTTTAAACAGTCCAGTTACAACACCAAAAGCCCACTACCCGAACAGACCCAAACCAATAAACTACCCAAACCCAATACCCCATTACACCCGAGCCCAAAATTCACACGGCTCAAAAGGGCCCAAAGCTTAAGTAAAATTAGAAGCCTAGGGTTTTCTGAAACCCTAGGCGTCGCAAGCGCCGCAGCCACCAGCCTCTCCTCGTGCCGCAATCCGCGCCTAGTCACCGCCGAGATCTCCGCTCCTCACCTGCAAAAAGGAAAGAAAAAACAGCAAATCGGACAAAATATGTATTTCCTTTTTAATTTTTGGGTTATAAAAACCCCGAAACCATCTGTAACGAGGACATATACACAAATACAAAGAGATTTATACATAAATACAATACAAAAAAAAAGAATCAAATCAGCCAAAGTTTTGTTTCATTTTTATTTTTATTTTTTATTTCCGAATAATGTTATTTTATTTTGTTTTTATTTTTTTAAACAATATATAATATATATATAAAATACAAAAAAAAAGAAAGAAAAACTTACATTTTTTCGGAGTTCAGCCACATGCATGTGACCTGGCCGCGATGGCGGCGGACGGCGGCGAGTCTCGCCGGGGAAATCACCGGAAATCGCCCAAGGGAGAGCATTTTGAAGGCTCTCCATTTTTTTTTCTCTGCTGAAGTAAAGAATGAAAAATTTTTAAAAAAAATTTGTTTATATAGGTGACTAAAACGGCGCGCGTTTGAAATTTGTTTCTATAGCCCAAAACGACGCCGTTTCATCCAGGATCCGCGCACAGTCGACCTGACCCGAAGGATCCGCGTGTTTTATTTTAAAATGGGCTATTTGCGCATCAAGCCCTTCCGTATTTTTTTATTTTTTTTAAATTCGCCCCAGTCTTTTCTTTTCTGATTCATTTTGGTCCTCATTAACACGGTGCGTTTTGGACAGGGGAATAATTTCATAATTAGTCCCTGTCCTTTTGGGGCGTGTTCAACAAGGTCCCTTTCCTTTTATTTATCTTCAGATTCGCCCCAAACTTTTATTTTTTAGTTCAATTTCGTCCTTTTTTTTGTTTATTATTATTTTCATTACTAATTTTATTTTTTAATTATTATTATTATTGTTGTTGTTGTTGTTTTTACTATTATTTTAATATTATCATTACTGTTTTTTATTTATTTGTTTTTTTTATATGATTAACTTTATTATTATTATCATATTCATTTGTATTTCTATTATCTCCATTATTTTCTTATATTATTACTATAGCTATATTTATTATTATTATATCTATCCTTATTAGTATTGTTACTATTATTATTATTTTAAGTATTACCATTATTATTGCTATTTTCATTATTTCTATTATTGTTTTATTTTTACTAATTATTTGTATATTAACATATATTACTATTTTTATAATTAATATACTTTTATTTTACTACTACTACTATTATTTTTATATTATTATTACTATAATTTTAATATCCTTACATTATTTTTTATTATTAATGCTATTTTTATTTTTGCTATTATTTTTATCATTATTTTCATTATTATTTTCATTTTATAATTGTTAATATTATTTTTATTATTATTTATTTATTAACATATTTCCATTTTATTATTATTATTTTTTATTATTACTATTATTACTATTATTATTATTTTATTATCTTTAAATTATTGTATATATTATTTATCTATTTGTTAATTTGATATTAGCTTTATTTTTGTTATTATTTTCTTTTCTTTTCTTTTATATATTTATTTATTTATTTATTTACTATTATTTTTACTTAATATTTTTTTATTATTTTTGCTTTCATTATTATTATTCATATGATTACCCACACTTTTATTCCGTTGAGCATGTTGGCATTATGATTTATTTTTCATTTTATTACAATCATATTATATTTTCTTTGATGCATCAAAAATTTGGTTTTGAAATAAGCAAATACTCTGCGTTCTAGGGTTCGAAGGAAATCGTACCCTAACTTATTGGGTTTCGATTCTTTCTCCTCGAGTCCAAAAAATCTATTACTTTCTTTTTCTAAAAAGGGTTAAATAAAAACTTATTTTCGAAAATTCAAAAATGGCGTGTCCTAACTCACTGGATATGCCGTTTTGTTATCTCGGGATAAGGATTTCAGAAAACAAGACAATGTTTCGTGTTTAGAAGTTCGAGAAACTGTGCCCTAACGTGCTAGGTTTCGGTTTTTTGTTCGTCTAAATAACTAAATATCCTTTTAATGAATTTTGTAAATCATGAGATGATTTTGGTTACGAGGGTTTAAAACATCACGTCCAAACGTGCTGGATGTGATGTTTGTATGCTTTCGGAACAAAGGAATCTCCAATTTCAACTCAAATTGTTCAAATTTTTAAAGAAATCATGTTTTTAAATCTTTTCGAATTTTATAAGGTGATCTGATCACACCTAAGCGAAAAAAGATCGGTGGCGACTCCATTTTTGTTTTTAAAGTCGATACCCGTTTTTAACCAACTATAAAAATGGTTTCGACAAGCATCAATACCGATTGATAAAGTTTTTAGTTTTTAAAATTGGCAGAATGCCTAAACCATGTCGATACTTAAATAAGTATCGGTACTTTTCTAATAGGTATGAATACCCTCTATGAAAACTTGAATAGTTTTATGAAATGTGTTTTTTTTTTTATTTTTCGAAATCCGAACGTTTTACTAGGTCATTTTGGTGGCTGGTGTGCCTTCCATGATTCGACAATAATGTCTGGGCCGGTTTGAGGAGGTTACATAAAAAATACATATTAAAATGTTTATAACAGAAACCAAACCTGAGACTTAAAAATAAAATCACAATTATTTAACCATCTAACCAAAAAAAACTAATGTGTTAAAAATGTTAATTAAAAATAAAAATAGCTTGAAACAACTTGAAATAAAAAAATACAAATGTGAGTAAAAGAGAAATTTAACATGAGATTTAAGGACAAAAATACTAACATTTAACCATCTAACCAAAAGAGCTAAATTATTAATTTACCAACTAAAAAAATATTAAAAATATTACCGATTCCGCCTGACACAGTGACGACACTAAAATTAAAAAAAAAACACTAATGATTGCGACATGATTGGGGGGAAGTGAGGGTGGTGCCGTCGATTGGTCAGGCGACATCGGTGGCGTACTATAGCAAATGACTATTTCTGTAATTAATTTTTTACCTATCCTATTTCAGTATTTATTTATTTATTTTATATTATCAGGGTAAAAAAGTAGGCTTATACAAAAATTAGAGAACTATTTCATAAGTAAACCTGATAATGGTGGCCCGGCTCGAAGGTCCACTCGAAAAATGGGAGGATTTGGGTAAAAATATAGGCTCAAAAAACGAGTTTGTGCAAAAAAATGAGACCTATTTTTAAATGGGTTGGGCCTTGAGTAAGCTTTTTTTCGCTCGGGCTCGACTCAAATTTGCAAACAGAAATTGTTGTTTTTTGCTGGTATTTTCACTATTTTTACTGTTGTTTTGTCACTATCTTGGTGGCCTTTCACTATTATATTATTATTATTTTATTGTTATTATTTGAATATTGTATAATTCTTATTTTATTGTTAATTTTAATACTATTATTTTAATTTTTTAGTAAATTGAATGTATTATATTTTTTAAAATTATTTTTATATAAAAATAATAATATAAAAAAAAATTAATATTAACAAGCTGGACTTAGAAAAAATTTTAAACTTATTTTTCGAATTGAATCTAAACTTAAAAATGGATTTAAAATTCTATTGAAGTTCGACCTAAATCCAACCCACCCATGATTAGCTAGTGAATATTGAAAAGATACTCGAGTAAAATGAAAAAAATAAAAAGTTAATACCTTTACCGAAACGCCATCATATAAGTTTGTTTTCAAAAACGCTATAACCTCCGTTCATAAAAGCTCCAGTCTTCTTCACCTTCACAGATCCAAACCCTTTAAACCAACAGATCCGTCGTTGAATTTCAAAGGTACCCTTTTAGCCCCTTTACTTAATTTACTTTTTGTACCATTGATGTTCTTCAGTTTTTCCCCCTGCCTATTTCTTTTAGCTGTTCTTTTCTTATCTACTATACAATCCTTTTTCTTGATCTATGGTGGAACTTTTTTGACTTAAAAACCACTTTTTTCAATCTGGGTTTTTCTTGTTCTATTGAAATCCATTATTATTATTTTTTCTACCAAATATAGCTCTGCATAACTCCGATATTATTTTTTTTTCCCTTTGACTATCTTGTTGGGTTCATTATAAAGTTTTTATCTTTTATGTTTCTTTGTCGGAAAGAGAATAAATTTAATTTTGTGAGCTGATTAGCTCTTTGTTATTAAGATTTGTGAGTTGTTTACTTGGTTTTACATGTTGGGATTTGAAAGATCTGTGTGATTAGTATGATGTTCTGTATCTGATGCTTGTTCCTAATTATGAACTACTAACCCTAGCTGAGTTAATATGGAATTCAACCATATAGTTCAGAACCAAGCATACTTTGACAATTCCAAATGCTCATGCTTAGCTCAAATGTAATGTTGAGGTAAAAAATCTGGTGCTACTTTCAATCATGTTGCTTAATTAGTGACCTGCAAGACAAATAGTGACAATGGATTGAATATCTGCAATTTTTCAAAGCCGCTCCATTTATCCTATATCCAACTAAGTTTATTATCCGCTTGTTGTTCAAATATTACTATTTGAATCCACATCTGATTTACATAGCAACATCTACTGTATATCCAAATCTGAATATGCACCATGCGCACCAAAACGAAACAGATTTGGATGAAGGATATCCAAAGGTTCATATCCAAATTCCCTTTCAATTTGTTGTGGATAGTGAATCTAATATCCAAAATTTATTTGAATCTGCTAAACATGAATTGGATAATGTTGGATATCTGGTTTTTTTACTATCCATGCCCATCCCTATATAAGGTTTAGTTGAGAAACATCATAGACTAAAATTTGTTTGCCTTTCTCTTTGGGGGGAGCAATTTATGTCCGGTTGAGGTGCCATGTCAAAAGATTCTTAAGGTGGGAAATCTTGGTTGATGCTTAGCAAAAATTGGTGCTAACCTATCTTTAAGCTAGTTTATATAGTTTTTTAGTTGGACATGGTATAAAGTTTTTCCTTTCAAGGGCCTTCCAAGTACATGTTAAAACTTTAGGTATACCTGTTTCCGACAACTAATGGAGTCTGATTAACAAAACTAGCTACAGCAATAGGAAACGACATTAATGATCAACCCTTTTAAATGCTGAATGCTAAAGTCCATCCCTATATAAGGTTTAGTTGAGAAACATCATAGACTAAAATTTATTTGCCTTTTTCTTTGGGGGGAACAATTTATGTCCAGTTGAGGTGCCATGTCAAAAGATTCTTAAGGTTGGAAATCTTGGTTGATGCTTAGCAAAAATTGGTGCTAACCTATCTTTAAGCTACTTTATATAGTTTTTTAGTTGGACATGGTATGAAGTTTGTCATTTCAAGGACCTTCCAAGTACATGTTAAAACTTTAGATATACCCATTTCTGACAATTAATGGAGTCTGATTAACAAAACTAGCTACAGCAATAGGAAACGACATTAGTGATCAACCCTTTTAAATGCTGAATGCTAAAGTCTATTAGGGTATATTTTATAGGTTAGCTTGTCTCTGCAAAGTGGACCTGCACTTTACTACTGCTAGACTCCCGTTTTCTACATTCTCTATCTATTCTCACTTGTTACTAAGAGAGGTGCAGTAGAGTTGAACTCCGACTTCCTTCACCATCCCTTCTCTTTCAGCATTTTATTGATGCCACCCGATCCCTTTCCTAGACTGGAATTCTCTATTAAGATATATAGACATCAGTTTAAATTAAATAAGTTAGCTGTTAGACTTCGAAGGGAATCTGGTTCATAAGTCCACATTCAGCGATGGTATTGAGCATTAACGAGCTCGAGTCAACCTTTCTTATAAAAAGCTTTGTTTACACCCACTGGCTTCCTTCCCTAGTTGCTGGAAAAGCGACTACATTACTTTAACAGTAAATATGACATTTGGTTACTTGGTATAACTCTTGGTTTTTCATAGCATTTGGATTCCCCATGCATTTCACCTGCATCGAAGCTAGCTATTTCAACAAGTTTTATTTTTTTGCTGGTGAAAGTAACATGGAGGCCGTTAAATTAGGAGTTGGATTGAATTTTGCCCTCTTTACTAAAAAAATTGGTAAATTAATCCCTGTACATTAGATCAAAGAGCAAAAGTCCTCCTGTTAGAAATTTCATCAATTTCTACTATTAAAAATTAGCCCTTGTATACGAGAATGAGGTACATGTGGCACGTCATGTGTAACATGTTCTATCAGCCATGCTAGTTTTTAATCATAAAAATGGATGAAATTTTTAGTTTGCTCTTAGTAAAGGGAGCAAAACATAATTTGGCTCCTAATACAGGGGCCCTCCATTGTACTTTCACCTAATTTTGTTTTTAAGCCACCAGTGCATAGCAATATGTTTTTGGAGAAGCATCTTGGGGATAGACTTTGAATATATGGCTCGGAGAGGAAATTTGTCTCCTGAGGTTGTATCCATAAAGCCTAACAATTAGCAGTTATATCAGACTGGAAAAATTGTGAAAAGGAACAGAATCTATATTTCATTTGGAAAAGCTGTCATGTCTGTGTTTTCTGGAAGTATTTACTGGAATTCCTTCGAAGTTGTTTGTTACAGGAAATGGCTGGTGGAACAGCTCCCCCTAGAGGAAGTGCCGCAGCAGCCGCAAGCATGCGTAGGCGGAGAACCACAAGTGGTGCAGCCTCTGGAGGGGCTGCTGGGACCATGCTTCAATTTTACACGGATGATGCACCAGGTCTCAAGATCTCGCCGAATGTTGTGCTTGTCATGAGTATCGGTTTCATTGCTTTTGTTGCCGTTCTACATGTTATCGGCAAGCTGTATTTTGTTCGTAGAGAGGCTTGAAAGGAATTTGTAGGCCAGAAAAAAAAAATCAACAGGATTTATTTAGGAGTTGAGTTGCAAAGCAAAACTGTTTTTTATTATTATTAAAAACAAGTCTATTGTCAAAGGTGCAATTTTGTTTCAATGGTTAAAATTGGTTTACATTGTTCTACTTGTTTGAGGAAGATGGTGCAAACTTAATTTCATATAATATTAGGTTTTAGACAGTGTTATTTCTACTCTTCATTTATTTTGAATTATTTGTATTCTGCATTTATTTTGACTAATATTTGAACATGATACAAGGATATTTCAACTTTAGGTATCAATCCTACATGTAGTCAAATATTTTGAATCATTAGGGTTAGGTACCAAATTAAATTGTATATATAAAAAATACAAATATTAAATTAAAAATTGATAAAGTACAAAAGTCAAATATGTTATTATTCTAAAGAAAAATAACACCAGAAGGTTAAAGACTCTTCTTCATGGGCCAGTTTGGGCCGAGCTCAAACATTACACTAACCTTCATTTTATGTTTGTTTAAGCTTGGTATAACCTTAAATATAAGTTTAAAATCTTGTCAAAATTAGCTCATATTTATAAATGGTTAACATTAACTCATTTTAGGTCTACCTATTTTTTAAAAACATTTATATTATTTTTAATTTAATATTTAATAATTATATATATTTCATTTATTAAAATTTTATTATATGCATTTTAACAATCTTTAATGTTTACATTATAATATTATATATATTATTATTGATTTAAATTTTTTGTGTTATAAATTAAATAATATATAAATATAATGTAATATATTATAAACTTAGAAATCAAGTCAATCTAGACTTCAGCCTTAAATGCTCGAGCTCAAACTGTGGATTTAATTGTTGTGATTGTTGTTTGTAGATTTCTTATTGTTTGCAATTGAAATTGATTAAATTTATTGGAGCTGCCTTTTATTTGGTTAAAAGAGGAAATTATAAGAACTCCATTGATATATGGATCTATTGGATTGGGTTTCTCTTCTGCCACAGTAACTACTTGGATCATGCTTCTTTGTACAAGTAGGAAATGCAGGAACCTTAATTGCAAAGGACTAAGGAATGCGTCAAGAATTCAAGCACTTTGGTTAAAGATGGTGTTAAAATATGACTCTTTGAATTGCCACCTAATCATCATATGGAATTAGAAGTTGAACTAAAGATGGCACCGGTTAATGGCCAAGTCGTGCTCTTGTTTCGAGCTTAGTATGGATGTTGTGTTGGCAGATTGGAGGTTTTAGTGTTACGGGGCTAGAACTTTAGTCTCGCTTTCTGTGCGGCCTTAGGCGATCCTTTCGATCAAATACGCTTAAGTCAACCTAACCACCACAAAGTGAGGATTCAACTAGAATTCTTCCAAGGCACCAATTTATATAGCGAAAACAACTCTAGCCAAAAGAAAGCACAAAAGAACCGAAAGCCATATAAAATAATGCACTAGAGGTGTTTGAATAAATGCTCTAAAAAAATTCTATTACTTTTAATAATTCAAAATACAATGGATGATTTACAAGTGAGGTGGAGGCTGTCTATTTATAGTTGAGCTTTCCCAAATCTAACTGTCTAGATCAAGTTACATTGATGGACGAGATTAACCCATCCCTTAAATCTAGGGATTTATAAGATTACATGATCAATTTACATAATCAAATCCAATCTAATCTTATGAGATATGAGTCCCCTAAATCTTCTAAGATTAGTCCCCATATTTACCAAGGTAGCCTATATTTCTAAATCAACATCATTGGGCCACCCAAGCTTCAATCTGATAGGCTTCTCCAACAACTCTTTGAATCGGGCCAGTTCTTGTGGGCTAAATGACCCTCATCTAATTGATAGACCTCGATGGGATGTACCTGGTGCGATGGTCATGGGCTTTGCACTTTGGCCCGTGACATTCTCCCCCATCTCTTGCAACACCCTCATTGCGCCTTCAGAATGGAACTAACACCCTCGTTGCGCCTTCAGAATAGAACTAACTTGATTTGCCTTGGAACTCTCTCGTCGACTTGGCTCATTCTCGAGTAGTCTTGCAATCCGGTCGTCCTTTCCTTCGGAACCTTCGCCTTGGCTTCCGTCGCCTCTTAACTTGAACCATTACACTCGCTGGTACATTTCGTTGACAAGAAGTCTCCGCTCTAACTTGCCCTAATTTTGACCTGCTTATATTAGAATCCTTTTGATTTACACTACTTAGCTTCAAATTGCCGACAGTCTCTCAACCTCTTTGCTTAATAACTTTGAAAGGGTCCCTACAATCTTGCTAAGCCAACAAGTTAGAATTCAAAATACTACCAAAATGTTCGAAATGTACCTTACTCGCAGCATTTACTCGTCCCGGCTTAGTTCGCATTGCTACTTTTCCCTCGAAGTTCGATGCACAACCTACCTTACCCGAAGGTGGTAGCTCCATAGTCGACTCTACAAGCCTCATATCGGTCTCATGTGCCACTAATATTTTTGAAGGAGCTTTCGTAGCACTCCGTTCTATCGAGTCAATGTTCCTCCGATACGAAACATCCTCGACTAGTTGGATTGACGACAACACCTTGGTTCCAACTTTCATATCTTGATGCACCGGCACAACGATTCGTGATAAATGACTAGTAACGATATGAATTTGATCGGCCCATGGAAACATAACCGCCTGAATCTTGTCAAGGAAGTTTAAGCCAAGCACAAAATCGTAATCATCTAACTGGATTACCTTAAATTTTTCCTTGTCTTTCCATTCGACGATTTGTAGCTCCACGTCTTGAGCTACTCCCACAGTTGGGGGCCTCCTCGGAATTTACCATCTTGATTTTCTTATTTAGTTTTTTAATCGTAAGACCAAGTTTCATCGCAGCTTTTTCTGATATGAACAAGTCCAATGCTTTTGTATCAACAAGATCACTCCTCTTTTGACCTGCAATGTTGATGTCTACAAACATCAACCCTTCCCTGCCATTCTTCTTTATAGGAGTGAGTACCATCGAATTAATCTTTGATGTCTTTTTCTCAACAGGCTTCGCTTCCTCTGGCTCATCATTCTTCCCGATAGCCGAAAACAAAGATATCTTTGGGCAGTTCTTCTTCATATGTGGTCAATTACAAAAGAAGCATCTCGTCTTGCTCCTCTTTTCTTTTAGGCTATTGTATATCCACTTCCCATTTCATGGTTTCCCATTACTACCATCACTGTTGCTGCCATCATCGTTGTCCCTCTTCCTCACGATCTCCTCCACCATTGCCCTTTCTATTGGGCTTAGAAGACCAAAATTTGTCTTTCTCTAAACCAAGCTTGACCACAAACTCCGCTAATGTCATGGCTTTCGATAGTTTTTGGATGCCTCCTCGTTCCACTTCTTGTCTAACCCACGGTTTTAATCCATTTTTGAAAGCAAGCAATGCCTCAATCTCGGCCACATCTGAAATTTGGAGCATGAGTTCCTTGAACTTTCGAACATACTTCCCCATTGTGCCTTGTTGCGTAAGCCATCGTAACTTTGCCCGAGCTTCTTCCTCAGCAAATTCTGGATAAAACTGCCCCTTTAACTCATGTTGGAACTCTTTCCACATCCCAATCTTACTATCTCTTTTATCCGTAGACTTGTTTCACCACCATAAAAGCACAAAATCTGTAAGAAACATAGAAGCAGTATTTACCTTACTCGCATCCTCTATGATGCCTTTGGCACGGAAGTAATGCTTCATCGTTCACAAGAAATTGTCCACATCGCATACAGACCTTTTCCCCACAAACTCTTTCGGCTTCGGGACATCTTCACAATTGAGTGCTGCACTTGACACTCCATTCCCCACGATTGCTCGACATAAGGCAAGGTCTCCCTCGAGCTCCTCTATTCTTGTGCTCAAAGTCTTTGTCGTGGCTATTGTTTCCACCTTCAAAGCCATCACCATGGCCTTGAGAGCATGATTCCTCTTTGTCAGCTTATCCCCATGTGAATTTAACAACTCGTTTACCTTATCCATAGTGGAATTAAAAGACATGGTCACATAGTCTCTAGATTGCTCTATCTAGTCGTCTATGCGATCCTGTACATCCTCTGTGAACTCCTTGAGTTTTCCACTTGTTCCTCTACAACTAACAACATACCCTTCAAAAGGATTGGTTTTTTGGCTCACTTCTAAATGACAACTTCTTTCGACATCTTGACGGTGCCTTCGCAACCAAAGCCCTGATACCAATTGTAATGGGGCTATAAATTTAGTCTCGCGTTCCGTGTGGCCTTAAGCGAGCCTTTTGATCAAACATACCTAAGTCAGCCTAACCACCACAAAGTGAGGATTCAACCAGAATTCCTTTACGGCACCAATTTATATAGCAGAAGCAACTCGAGCCAAAAGAAAGCATAAAAGAACAAAAAGCCACAGAAAGTAATGCACGAGAGGTGTTTGAGTAAATGCTCTCAAAGAATTCTATTACTTTTAATAATTGAAGATACAATAAATGATTTACAAGTGAGGTGGAGACTTTCTATTTATAGTTGAGCTACTCCAAAACCAACTGTCTACATTAAGTTACACTGACGGACAAAATTAGCCTAACCCTTAAATCTAGGGATTTACAAGATTACATAATCAAATGTAATATAATCTTATAAGATATGATTCCCCTCAATCTTATAAGATTAGTTTCCATATTTACCAAGGTAGCTTATCTTTCCAAATCTACATCATTGGGCCACCCAACCTTCTCCAACAACTTTTTGAATCGAGCCAGTTCTCGTGGGCTAAATGATCCTCATCTAATCGATAGACCTCTATGGGATGCATCTGGTGCGATGGTCACGGGCTTTGCACTTTGGCCCATGACACTAGTGCTAAAGAAGCAAAAAAAGATAAAGAAATTAGATTTAGGATTGATAGATAGATAGATAGAAGAATTAAAGCAACACTGAAAATAGTCATAATACAGAAATGAGTGACTTCTCTGGTTAGTTTATCAAAAATAATATTGCCTTTAATAACATCTTATACCAGTAAGCTTGTAAGGACTATATACATTTGGTTATATTGGAAAATATAAGAACCCTTTTGTTACAGTAGATTCAGAAAGAAGAAGAAAGCATAAAAGAAAATAGGAGAAGAGAAGAGAGATGATGAAGAAACATAATTCATTCACTAAAAATGCATAAACGTTCTATACATTCTCCTTCTGCTTAAAATGGAGACGAGATCCTGAAATCACGTTTTCCGACACCACTGACCTTTGGGCTGTTACAACTGCACATTAGAAAGATAGATATTTTTTCCTTTTATCCTCCATATTAGCTTTGGGAAAGGGCTCTATTAGTAGCCTTCTGACCATTTGTACCTGAAGGGGAGCCACTAGAAACATAAGTGGGGGTCGAGGTCAGACTAACCCTTATAGTAAGGAACAAGGTTGGGGATCGAGTGTGTCCACCAACTCCTACTGAAGGATATTTCTTTTGAGAGTTCATTAAAATGTTCTCTATTTGCCTAGTAACCAAAAATATTTCTACCAGTGTCTCAGGTTTGAACAATTGCAAGTATTGGCCAATCTCTAATTTTAGGTTACTAGTGAAAATGCTCAAGGCATAGTTCTCAAGAAATTGAAGTTGATTGAAAAGACTTACAAAGTCATCATGGAATTAGTCAACTGAGCCTTATTGCTGCAAGGATACCAGTTCTTCCATAAGATCTTGAAAGGAGCTAGAACCAAATCTTTCCTTCAAGTTGCGAGCATAATTGTCTCATGTTAACAAGTGAAACCTGATAACTCTTAAAAAGAGTTATATTTCATACCTTTAGACCTAGCTAATTTCTTGTACTTAGGTTTAGTTGCATTTTAAGACATTTTATTCGTATTTTCATAATTTCATTAGAAGCTTGGACTATGTTTAAATATTAGGTACTTTTAACTGCTTGTGGTAGGGCTGTGTTTGGTGGTTTGGTTGGTGCATGTTGAGGAACGAGAAATAAAGGAGTGAAGCTTTGCCGAGGCAAAAGGTTGGACATTTTGTCAGCACGAATGCCGTGACAATTCCAGAAAGATCGAGTCAACACTCAACGCATACCAGTTTTAGCCCAATTGTACTTGTACCAAAAAAATCTGCCTAAAAAAGAGGGAAGAAAATCTTGGGCTGTTGGTTTTTCTCCTAGAAAAAAGAATTTAAAAAGAAGATAATATTGGGTTGTTGAAAAAAGAATTTTAAAAAAAAGGAGAAGATAATATTGGGTTGTTGAAAAAAAGAATTTAAAAAGAGGAGAAGATAAACATGAGTTGTTGGATTTACCCTAGGAAAAAAGCTGCCAAAGAAGGAAACCCAAAAAGACAAACAAAAGGAAGAGATCCTTAGGTAAAAATAGAGGGTAGAGACTAAGTAGAGACAGAAAGAGGAAGACGAAAGCAGTCCCTCTCAGCTATCACAGGACACTGTGCTCCTAGAGTGTGAACTGGACAGGCGAAAGCTGTCTTCCCAAAGTCTTCTGTATTTCTTACTCTATTCTTCCGTGAATTGAATGATGAAAATAGTGTTGGATGTTATTTTCATTTTGAAATTTATGTGCCAACCCATGAGCTAAATTTCATCGGGTTGGGATTACATGATGAAACTTTTATTTCTTTAATGGTTGAAGCATAGATCCGAATCAATTTACTATTTCATTCAATTGTTTTATTTTTAATTGTATGTGTGCAATCCCTAGACATAGATGACTGTTCAACATGCCCATAAACTAAATCTAATTCTGAAAAAATTGGATTAGTTGGACCGAAACTTATGATATGAACAAGTACTTGACAGATACTTGTAGTATACTCTAGATATAGAGCAGAACTCATATAGAAGGAAAACAGTGCAACGTACCGTATTAAAGGCCTATAGACACGAGCAATGTAACTTGAGGTTTTTACTCTCGAAAGAATCAGACATTTTAGAACTTTTCTGAGCAGTAAACTGAGTATGATTTTGCTAAGGCATTATTGACAATAAGGGTACATTTTTAGTAATCCCGACCTTTCAAATCAACATCATATATCATTTATTCTTTGTCATCGTATCTTTATCTATCATTCTTAGTTATTTATTTGTTCATTTACATAATATTCCTGTAGTAATTCTCATAATTGCCATTACATTTCTACTCTCGTTTTGCCATAACATTTTCAAGTATTCATTAATTCCACATATTGCATACATCATTATTCCTTTTAATTTCCATTGCATACATCATCATTCCTTTTAATTGCCATTGCATACTTATCATAGCTTTACCATAGCATTAATCGCATTTTATTATAGTAACTTGATCACTTTTGTGCCTCAATCCGATCCTCGTGGGAACAATACTCTTTCATCACTTTATTACTTGATTCGACGTGTATACTTGCACAAATCGCATATCATTTCACACGCAACAAAACCCTCTTTGCTTCTGAGAATAAAAATGATGCCAATCGAATGTCTTTCCTTTCGAGTGCATCATCACTGTTCTTACCTTGGCACTATCGACAACACCCTCAGCTTCAAAACTTGCTACAGTTTGGATCACCATTCCTGGAAATTAATGCCATCAAACTTCGGACACTGTAAATACGAATATAGAGGTCCTTCTGTGTTGCTCACACGTGAAGGTGTTCCCGTACATCCCAGATCCATTATAGGAGAAACAATCACGGTGTCTTTTGGGAAAAACCAGATGGAGGGTCACCTAAAATACCCTTCCTTTTGTCTTAAGAAGACCCAACAACAGTAACAAAGGGTGAATGACCCAAGTATTGTTCAAACAAGTTTTATAACTCAGATTTGATCTCATCATGGAAATTATCTCGGAGTTCCTTCAAACAGTTGTCAAGCTTAGTGTACCACTGAGATAACTCAATCCGTAGTTGAGCAACTTCCTGTTGAAAATGACCTATCTCTTTTTGAAGTCGAGTTGTCACTCCTTCACCGGTCATGGAGGATCGATAGGCTCTGATACATTTATTACAATAGATTTAGAAAAGAAGAAAGCAAAAAATAAAAGAGAAGAGAGATGAAGAAAAAATAGAATTCATTCACTGAAAATGCATAAACGCTCCATACATTCTCCTTCCGCTTAAAATGGAAACAAAACAACAATTATAGGTTATGGAAGTTGTTATTCAACAGCTGTAACCTCCTCTCTAACGCATCATTTCATTAACTAACAATACCCTAAAACTCACCGTTTAACTTGACATAGAGGACTGGCTCAAAATACATCGTTTTGTTAATTGTTTTTAGCCAAAACACGGCGCAACAATAACGGTTTTAACAGATTGAATTTTCCTCCATAACACCTCTCTTTCATTTATTTATGTCTTAAAGCATTTCTTTTGAATTGATTACAGTGATCTTTGAAGTTTGAAATTTGTTAAGTATTAGATTGTTGAAGCTTAAGGTAACTATTCAAATAAACTTGATTATGCAAATATACAGTAACTGTTGTTTTGGTGTTAGTTTTTTCCCTCAGGGTAGCCTTAGCCTGTTGTTCAAATTAAAGGAGATTATTTGTGCATATAATATATACACTTAAAAAATAGTGCTACATCAATATTTCTTTTTAACACGACATATTGCGAAACAAAATTTATATATAATTTTAAGATTTATTCCTACCTCTAAATTTCCTTAATTTTTTTAAAAATAAATCTTACTGTGACCTCTTTTAAATGAACAATTATTATGAGAGATTGCTTGGGGGCCTGCATCGGCATTTGACAATGATGTGCAGAAGAAAATGGATTCTTTTACCTTTCTTCAACCATCTTCTGTACAATAATAGCTATTTGACTAATACCACTCCAGACTCAATAATAGCTATTTGACTAATACCACTCAAGGCTAAGTGTAAATGTCAAACATAGATATGTTCAAACTTTTAGAAGCTTTGTTCAAGCAATAAAAGACTAATACAGTAGAAATTTATTTGGAAGATTAAAAAGCCAACAAGCTCACCTCATATTAACAATGGTAATAGTAAGCTTTCCACTAACCTTTGAACAGAAAACTGAAAGAAAGTCCAAATTTATTTATCTACACTTGCAGCATTTTCAGGAACAAGCTCATCGCTGCAACTACTTCGTACCAGGATTTCTGCCAACTCACCTACCTGGCTATCAATCCGGTCGGGATTTCCACCTTGTCAACCAACTCAGAAATCGATAGAATGTTTAAGTCAAAGATGGCTCACCATTGGTATTTGGCAGCAACAAGGACCTCCTCATATTTCTGAGCAGCATTGTCCCAACTGAGGTCTTGCATCATACCCCGTCTTCGAAGTCCGTCCCAACTCTCTTTGTACTCACGATATGTCAACAAGCAGTTCCCTAACGCATGTTTCAACTTACTTGCATCAGCACTGTCGAATGTCCAACCAAACCCCAACTCTTCAAATGGATTGAAAGGCTGCACTGTGTCCCTCAACCCACCGACTGCATGAACAACTGGAATTGTTCCATAGCACATAGCATACAGTTGGTTCAGTCCACAGGGTTCAAATCTTGATGGCATGAGTAAAATATCCGCCCCAGCTGTTATACGATGAGCTGTCTGTACAGAAAACCCTACCCACCCCCGGACTTTGTCATGATGTTGGTCTTCAAACTGCCTAAGCAGCTCTTCCAAGTCCCGTCTGCCAGTGCCTAACATGACTAATTGCACATCCTGGTCCATCATCCAGGGAATTGCCTCAGCAATTATATCGACACCCTTTTGATGATCCAGTCTCCCAATAAAACCGATCAGTGGGACATCTTCACGAACAGGTAGCCCGAGCTCCTTCTGCAAGGCTGCCTTGCACTGAGCCTTGCCAGACCGCAGTGTTTCGATGGAGTAGTTAGTATAACCATCTGATTTGAGGTGAACATCATGTTGCGGATTCCAGTCCTCCATATCGATTCCGTTCACTATACCTTGCAATTTCCAGTCACATTCATTTATGATCCCATGCAAACCCCAACCACCTTCCAAAGTTCTAATCTCCCAAGCATATCCATGGCTAACTGTGACCACTCTGTCTGCAGTCTTTAGTCCTGCTGCAAAGATATTGAAGTGCTCACCTCCGACAGGGTCATATAACTTGAAAAGGTCCTTGTAGTGATCTGGTACACCGACAGAACAAAAATCCTCCATGGGCCCCCGCCCCTGAAAACAATATCTGTTAGAATCCGTACAAAGAAATTCAGATAATTAAGCTCTAAAAGCACTTATCATAATAGCAAACGCTTTCGAATTCTCATTCTCCAATCTCTTTCAGGAGATTAAGTCATGCACTTAGATGCAACAGAGCAGCAAATAAATTATATTTTTCCATAGTTGTCCTCGATATAAATTAAATTTCAAGAGAGAATTGCAGACAAGGCATGTACAGTTATCATGATCTGTGGAATGCTCTATGCATTCACTTTTATTTAAGTATGCAATGCAAAATAACAAATGATTTTGTATAAAATTCTATTGGCGCACAAGAACCAACAAAGAATTGAGGAAAAAATGTGAATACACTATGATATAAGTTCTTAATTTCTATTAAGAACAAAGCAAAAATATAAATGACCTGATCCCTTTTTCCTACAAAATGATCAAATCAAGTGAATTAGCATAGGACAAACCTGGTAAGCAATATTATGGATAACGAGAATGGATCTAGTGAAGGACATCAAACCATTGTCTCGATAATTAGCCTTCAAGTAGACTGGCAACAAGGCAGTATGCCAATCATTAGCAATGAAAACCAGATTTCCATCTCCATAGCAGACACCTCCACATGGAACATACCAAGGAACCTAAAAAAACCAACTTCTTCACCATATGACACTATAATCTAATCAATCAATTATATTCAACAAAAAATGAGGCTATGCCAGAAAATAAGAAAATGGACTTGAGAAAACCTTTAAGTTCCCCAAGAATAATATAAGTGTGTTCTAGCATAGGAAGTAAAGATGTAGCATAATCAGGTGCAAAGCAGACCAATATACTTTGGCAGTTGTTTCTAGAAGCTGTGTTGGAAACATGCTGATGAATCATAGTGAACTCCATGTTACATTCACCACGATTTATCTAAGTAGATTTCCTTTTTCCATGATTTATCTTAGTGAGAATAATTTAGAGGCTATTTGAAACCTCACACAATCAACAATGCCCCTTTTGTAACTAGTCATTTTATTTAAACTCCGCAATGAGTGTGACTGTGTAACTTACTTTTCAACTCAAACATCAGCAATAATCCATCGGTTTTCCCTATCATGTCTATCCTACCAGATTACAGTATTTCTGCATAATTCAAGGTATTTTTAAAATATGTACCTCAACAGCTGCCTTGCAAAACAATACCATGCGCTTCAAAATATCCTGTACAATGAGACCAAAATCATGCAACGTTCAAAATGCTGAATATGGTGAGAGAAGAAAAGCCATCAAGTTTATTGCATCTCTTAATTGGTAAGGTTACTTCTGTTCTAATACAAAATAGAGATTGCAAAAGACACTGTTTCAAACTAATCATAGCAAATATTACACGCTTCTAGCACTGCCAACATCCGATCACACTAATGGAAGATCTTAAAGAAGTTATATAGACTTCTAAGGAAAAAATTTATAGTACTTATAATCACCCTTAGATTAACATTGATATTAACTTGATAGCAAAATTTCCATCTTTTCCTTCTCTCAGGTTTATAATACATTTGGCACATTTTGAACATAGAATATTATTCTGAAATTAAACAAAATTAAGACGTGTAATTACAACTTATTTGAATTACTAACCAATAATTAACAAACCACAAGAAAGCATATCCTACCTGTCGTTTTCCTCCATAAATGTTATACTGCATATGGCGAAACATAGGAGTATCCATGAATATGAAATCCACACCATCAATATAGGCGTGGAAATATGATACTTCCATATCCTACAAATAACATATCATCAAAGAATAGCCTGTTTTGTTTAACAATCAAATGCTATGTTATTTACAACAGCTTGTCTCGTACCTGACCATCCACCTTATACTTCTTTCGAACTCCTATATCTCGAGGTTCAACATACTCAGCATATCGAGGTGCCACAACCTAAGTAAAAAGAAAGGAATTTACCAATGAAAGCATCTAAAGAGCCACAGGCATCTGTAGATCATGGTTGGTAAAGTCAAACTGTTCATGAACTGGCAGGGTAATGAAACCATAAGAGAATGGTCACTGGATCAACTAGACAAAAAAGAAAATAGAAAATAGAAAGGTTTAGCTAAACTAAGCCTAAGATACAAATTTGCTTAAGCTGGTGAGACCTCCCGTGGATAGAGTTTACATATGTATTGCAATGAGAAGTATTTGATTTAACATAGAAAGTAGAAAAAAAATACCATAACCCTGTGTCCCCGTCTAGCCAAAGCCTTTGGTAAAGAGCCGGCGACATCTCCAAGCCCACCTATAATAAGATTACAGCAGCCTCCAAGTTATATATCATCTATCTATCACGAAAAGAGAAGAGAGACTATCATCTCAAATTTATCTATAACTGGTATACTACCTGTTTTAGACCATGGGGCACATTCTGCAGCTACTAATATAATGTTCATGACGTTTGCACCGGCTAGTGGTGGGGGTTTTGTACTTTTAACTGCAGGATCATGTACCCCACCAACCATTTCTAGGCTTGCTTTGGTCAAATTTCCATTCTCAATAGATGTAAGTAGGACAGCATCAGAGGAACTTGAGGGAAAAGAAGGAAGCACGTCAGACTTAAAAGCTTTCGAATCAGTGGTTTTCAGCAGTTTGGTAGGACCTAAATCTGAGGAGGCCTTTTCTGAAGACAAATGTACTTCAGGTTCATCTCCAACTTCAGCTGAAGGTCGTAACTCCGATATGTCCTTCACAGTTGAAGTAACATGACTGCTTGAAAGAATGCTCCCATTATTGTCTTCAACTGTACTAATAGAGCTGCTTGAAGTGAGATCAACATCAGGAAGAGACTTATCCCTCTGCTCATGAAAAGCTTCATCTTCATCTAAGTCAGAAATATTACTTTTTATGGAATAAACCAATTTCCTTCTTTCTGCAATCTGCCATGGATAAAGAAGATAAATAGCACCATTTTGATTTCAATTCTCGCGAATGGATACAGCAGGAAAACTCGTTTATAGCTCTTGAAAGATAACATTCGACTCAGATGGCTAGAAACTAGTCCACAAGGGACTTCATCAGCATTGTGATTCCATTGGAATCCTCTCCCCTCTCTCTTGAACTATAAAGGCAGCAATGTTCTTATATACCCATTAAAAGCTACAAAGATTACTGGCTAAATTTACAAGATGATTCAATGGAGTGTCATTGCAAGTTAGGTGTAAAATCTAAAAGTTCCTATTCCAGAAAGGTTCACAATTCCTTTACCCAATTTCATTTTAATCTTTGTTTTTTGCACACTATACCACTTACAAAGTTCACATTCAAGGTAAATAAACAATCACAGCCTACAAAATAAAACAATTATACATTAAAAACCCATTTCAATCCAATGGCAACATTTACAATGAAAAACACAAAATTTAAGAAAAGTCACTTTGCAAGGCAAGTACCTTCTTGCTCTTCTTAATTGTAAACTGAAGTGAAACCTCTGGGTCATCACCAGCAATTCTCACAGGCTTAAACCTCCAAAGCTGCCCTCTATTACAAAACAAAGAAACCCCACTTGTTGAACCACTAAAAACAGCCAAATTTTCAATCTTTGTTGGACTCAAAGTTGAGGAAGTGAAAACATGTCTACTTTTTCTTTCAATGAAAAAAGTGGAAGAACCGCCAATGGAAGCCATTTCCTAGTTCTAGAAACTATGAAACAAAATAAACCATAAAGAACTGAAAAAAGGGTTTTTATTTTAACAATCAAGGAGATGATTTGGGAAATGGGAATGACCAAAAAGGCCAAAAAAAAAAAAAGTTTAATTGTTTTAGAAAAATAAAATAGCTTTTTTTATATTGAAATAGTGGGAATAGACACCAACCGAGGAAATTGGGATTTGAGAACAGAGAACAGAAGAAAAAGGGTGAATGGGCAAATCAAAGAGCGGAAAGGTCAGGTGTTACATCAGAAAATGATAAGAGAACACGAAAAAAAGAATGGGATTTCTTTTTAAAGCTTGAATTGGCTGAAAATTTGCTGAACGTAAATGAAGAGTTTTACTAAAATCTTTCTTTAAAGAACGTTACATGTTTCTTTTATTCAAAATATGTATGTTATCATCTATTTTAACTTCAATAATATAAAATTTAATATTATTAATTATTAAGTAGGTATGAAAAAGTCGTTTTTCAGAAAAAAATTTATGAAAGAATATTTTTGGCATGCATGAGTGTGAGTTCAATTTTAGAGATTCGACCAGGGAATTTATTTGGTCGTTGACCTAGCAACCGAATAAATATAATAGAACTCTACTCTCATGAGCCTACATATAATAAAAATAGATATTATAAGTGTTAAATGCACATAATTGAACTCAAAATGAGCCTACATATAATAATTAAGGTTAAAGATAATCAATCACGGAGCAAGATTACGGATCCAAGATTAAACTAGCAAAATGTAAGGCAAGTAGTCAATATTAAATGCACATAGAACTCATACATAGATTCTATGTATCGATACTTAAGTCTTGAACTTAGGCCACAACATTGTTTTGAGAATTTTGAATACGTCTTCACACACTTTTAATTGCCTACAAAATGATTCTAAATGGTTTTAATATGTTTCTAAACTTCCAAAATTGTTTTAAACTTAATTTTAGAATTTTATAAAAATGATTTAAGGTTCAAAATTTTAAGGATTTTTAAGAATTTTGTTTCATGTGCTCTCAAGTAAATCGGGACGATGAAGTGTGTTACAACCAACTTTTGTGTTATTTGTAGTAATAAATTTTACCAATTTAGTACTTGTGTTTTCGGGTAAGAGGTCCTGGTTGTTTCTCGGCTTTCAACTAGCATGATTTTCTCCGCTATTCTCAAACTTTTAGTTTGCTTAGAGAGTGGGCTCTAATTACACAAATCGAACACACAATGAAAACTTTTAGTTTTCATGTGGAGAAAATTAAATCTCTCTATAGGCTAGAAGCCTAACTTGAGTATTGCTGAAAAGTAAAATTTACTTTGAAATAAATCTCACTATAATCCAACAGAGCAACTACGCTTAAAGTGGTGTGTATTTGGCTTAGCCCACAATCCCTATAGAAAAACCACAAAAATTCTACTTGAATAAGAGGAGACAAAATAATAATATTTTAATAGAACACATTGTGCCCCACTGGGATTACACAAGGTGAGCGGTGACACCTCTACTCTCGGAACCCTAGGTGCTGCCCATCACATGTTTAATGAGCATATTGGAACCTTTTTGTGTATTATGTACAATTATACATGTTATCTGGTATTCAAACCAACTCATATAGTTTATCCAACCTAATAACAAAATTTTTATTCTAAAATATTATTTATTTAATTAATAAATTTAAATAATGTGCAATTAAATTATCTTCTCAACCCAATTCTAATTCGATTCAAGTTATGACAACTTTATCGTACCAAAATCTATTAGTAAATAAATCTAATTATCTTATTCTATAAAACTACGATGACTAATTAATTTAATTTTCACTTTGAACTTCAATTATTTAATTATAATCAATTAAATAATAATTCAAAGAAATTAAATTAATCACTAAGTCATCTCTAGTCTTATGTCAGAAAATGCATTTACTACGAATAGTGATACATGCAATCTATTTCTCTATTCGTCGCTTTCATTCATTCATCATATTGGTTCAAATGCAATTTGTAAAGGATTGTGTTAAGTTAGTGGAGGGACTGATTGGATATATATAATTAGCTCTTAAATAATTTGTAATTAAGTTCTGACTCTTTGTCTATTAATAACAATATTATTTAGTCATGAAGTCAATCCACTAAAAGTACCATGACTAAACTCTCCATTACTATATACAATTATGAAAGCAACTTAGTTTTTGTCTATCCAATGATTGTATCATAAGTGTGCTACCCACATAGGATATCCTTAATCCTTTTGGGTTAAATCCATTCACCTAATATGATCCTATTTTATCTTATGGTAACCATTACATTTTGTTTCATGAAAAAGTCAATTACTAATAAATAGTTATTAATAATTCGTCTTAAACAAACAACCCGCAGTCACGTTACTTTTCCATCAACCATCCAATGTCAATGAGATGATATCATTTACTTTTTATTAGGCTATGAATTTTGTTTTTTTTATAAGTAAAGTTACACCATAAGTCATATATCCAACATACCAACTTTTGACTCTATTATCAATTGAGCTCAGATTTTCAATATATTAAAGTATATGTGTAACACTCTGAATAATTTAAACACTTTGAATAATTTATTTCTGATTCTGTAAATACCTGACATAATTGTGTGTTTACTTTAGTGGTTAAGTGTTTTGGGTGTGTGTATGAGGTCTTGGGTTCAAGTCCCACGTTTGCAAATTTTGTTATTTTTCTAATCCTAGCCTTATCCTTCGTGGGTTGGGTTATAGTTTATCTTTAGTTAACTCATATCAAAATAAGCCTGCTTGTTCGAGTGGTAAGGAATTAGTATGCTGGAGGTTCTGTGTTCGAATCTCTGCGTGAGCGTATGCGATAATTTTTGCTTCGGGTGTCTGATAGAGGTTGGAAGGAACTAGAATTCTGAGGTGGTTGTGAGTTAATGGGTTTGTGGGGAGTGGGAGAAAAATTAAGGATAGGTTATCAGATTTTCTGAATTATAATTTTCGTTTTTTCTCTTTTCCAAAAAAGAAAACCTCTCCCCCTTTTCTGACGTTTTTATTTTTGTTTCCCACTGTCAATTTTCTCTCTTTTTCTTCTCATCGATTTCTATCTTCATCTTCCTATTAATTGCGGTGTTTTCGGTTCCTGTTTTCGTATGTTTTGGTAAGTGGTGGTAGTAAGGTTTTGCTCGAGTTAGGGAGGTTTCTGTTAATGTCGTTTTATATGATGTTGTCCTTTTCGTTAATTTGATTTTTGGGTTTTTTCCAGTGAATCGTGAAGAACAAGACTCTTCTCTCGCGGAATCGTAGTCGGAGTCGTTCGGGAAATCGGGTAAGCGTTGAACACTCAAATTTCACCATTGTAAATTTCGTTAGTTAAGTTTAACTATGGGCTTAGACTGATTTTGGAAGATTTATTGTATCAATTTTAGGTGCTGGTTGGCTCGGGAGTGATTTCGCATCGAAACCGTACCAGGTGTGTACTCTAAACACGAAAAACTGAGTTTCGGCGAAAGCCAAAAAAGCATTCTGTCGACGCCACATGTGTGTGTGCCTAGCCTTGTGGTTGGCCGTGTGCGAGGCACGGCCGTGTGTTTGATGAAGGCGTGGTCGTGCGCAGGACACGGCCGTGTGATGGTGTGAATGTGGCTGTGTGGGCTACACGGGCTAGGCCAAGTAAGGCGTGTGGGCCCACACGGGTATGCCATACGGGCGTGTGAGCCCACATGGGCATGTGGGCCCACAATTCTAGAATTTTCCCTAGGGTCGCACGAGTTATTCGGATTGGCCGTGGGCCAACCGTAGGGTCGGTAAGGGCTAACCAAACCTTAAATTATGTGATCTGATATTCTGATAGTCTACTCTGAGTAGGACGCCGATATGTATGTCTGACTGTTCTGGTTATGTATATATGTTATCTGTATACGAGCATGTTAAGCATGATATTTCTGTATCTGTAGTCTGTATCTATGATTGGGGTGAGAATCGTATATGTGGAGGAAATGATCTGTACAGCGAATCTTCGCCTATATTCTGGCAGCTTGACTGCATATTATCTGTTATGTGTCGTACCGACACTATATGGTGTGTAGGGATGGGTGAGTGTTTTTAACCCCACATGGTGTGATGGAATGGTCGGAGATGGTGTATAGAGGATGGGGGTAGGATTCTATATATCTGTTCTGCTTATCTGATTCTACTATCTGTATCTGTAATGGACTTAAGTCCGAATCTGTATCTGACTGAATATGAGATTTCTGTGTATATTGCATGTCTACCTCTGTTGAGTTACACACTGAGCTTACGAAAACTCACATCTGTTTGTCTGTTCTATTCAGGTAATCCACAGACTTAGGTGGATCGGTGCAACGGAGTTTCACGGTGACCACAAGTTCGTGAACTGTTTTGAATAATTGTTTTTATTTAATTTAATGATTATTTTCTGAGAGTTTTGTAATTATTGGACTCTCTGGACTGTTTGATTTTGTTTTGGTTTTGTAACACCCCTAACCCGTATCCGTCGTCGGGCTAGGGTTACGAGGCATTTCCAAACAAATCGCAACTTGGAACAGACAGTCATTTGAATTCAAGCACAAAGCAATATGATCTTTTCTAATTTTTTTTTTATCCATCCTCTTATTCCTTACAAATCAAACTCATATATATATATATATATATATATGGATCACATAATCAACCAAAATCACTTCATATTTTTTTCTAGTCATATCACATGTACAAATCATGCTTCAATATTTAACCATATTAATATCATCTAAATAATCACATATTCAATTTAACAATATGCAACAAGTCATATTACAAGTACTTTATACATAAAATGTCCAAACCACATGACTTAAACATTAATGGCATTTATAAACTTAAAACTTATCTCAGCACATATATATCATTATAACATATATCGAACATAAATCAAAACAAATATAACATAAGTTGATTATTAATCATATTAATTCAATATATACACATATTAAACCAACCGAACTATATTATACCATTTAATATTCAATTGTATATACAAGCATAGTAACATTTCATCATGGCCGAACATACTACTAATTAATAGCAACATGATGCGCCTTTAAATTCAATCAATATGAACCATATCACATACTTAAATACCACTCATTTAAACGACATTGCACACATTTAAAATAGCACAATTTAAAACTGGACATATTCCTTTACCAATCATAAAACCATGCGCATATGACCTTGCTAGCATAAACCAATTTGAACACAAATAACAACTAAAATCACATATTATTCACATATCAATTTATATGCATTATATTGTACCAAAAATTTCATTCATACCACAAACTAAGTTAATCTACAATCGGACAATTAATATAACATATAATACATAATATATTTATTTAGGTGTGTTATAAACCAAAATGACATGCTTATCATTTATTATCATATCCTTAACCTCATTTACATATTCACTTTACTTATCAACCAAAACAATCATATGGCATATTCATTATTTATCTATTACCAATCGTACCTATTTAGTCAATCATTCAAGCATAATATATATGCATACATTGCCAATTCAAACCTAATCAATATAACCTCTACACATTCGGACTTATAATCATCCAACTCATACACATTCAGACATATAAATATCTTCTAACCTTTATATACATAGTTCATTTTATAAGACCTAACCGAACTCACTTAAATACCAAATCCAAACATACCATACATATTATATATATATCAAAACCTTTACCGTAATATTAACTAATCATAGCAACCATATACCGCATATAAATAAGCCATGGTTGAAATGATAAAACCAAACACATTAAACACTTAAACATGAACTCATATAACCGAATCTAAACAAAATGATTAAGCCATTTTCGCATGGCTATATATATATACATGACCAAAAAATCAAACTTAAAGATTCCATCTATGCTATACATGCCATAAGCCCAGATTCAACTTAGTAAAATACCGAAAAACTGTCGATAGTGTGAGTAGTCTTGCTGACGATCCCCGAGCTCGTAACATATATCCAAATCTATAAACAGAAGTAAACAAGAATACACACAGAATAAGCTATTTAAGCTTAGTAAGTCATAAGCAATTATATATTTACTAACTATTATATATTAACACTAAGTTAGCAAAACCGAATATACATGTTCTCAAATACAAGGTTATCATTTAAATCTCCCATACACATATCGTATGGCTAATTGTACAAATACACATGAACTTATACAAATCTCACTATTAAAATCACATATACCCCATTTGGCCGAATATACACAATCACATATACATTCACATTTTTCACATTTGTAACTTTAACATCTACATAATCAATTCAATAACTGACTTACCTTATTTTCACATACACAAGAGCATTTTGTCAATTTTCTTGCTCAATAAACATCACATATGCACTTACCAATTTGGACGAATATAAAAGACACATCTATGCTCATATCTAAAATCAATTCCATAATGTCATACTATTCATTTATAGGGCCGAATACACTTACTAAAATTTACATATATTCCTCAATTGTGTCACATATAACTAGTATCAAATAACAATTTACTAATTTACCTTATCTCTCACAACCATTAGATTTACACATACCTGAACATTGAGCTCATTTGCCGTATTTAAATTCCACATCGTAAAAAAAAATATATTGAAGCATATACTTATAATAAATCACCGGCAATAAGCCTGCTAGGCATAAAGCCTGATATGATCCACCGGCACAAAGCCTGCTAGACCCACGGTCTGATATTTATTCACCGGCAATAATAAGCACGCTAGGCACGGCTTTGATTAATTTCACCACTCAAAGCTTGCTAGGCCCAAAGCCCGAATAACGATACTATAAAGTCACACCCACACATTTCATATATCGAAACTTTTATACACTTCATAATCTTTGTATGGATTTTCTAACATCATATCTCAATTGAATCAAATTCAAGTATATTAAAGTCTATTTTTACTCACATTCGGCTACTTCAAATTAATGCTACTAAATTTCCAAATTGGTATAAACTAAGTTATATACAAAATTTACAATACTTTATTGCTTAAAGACTTACCTCGGACGTCAACGGTCAGTAAAATCGACTAATCGACTACTTTCGTTTTTCCCCGGTCCAGATCTGATTTATCTTGTTCTTGATCTTGATTGAGCTTGAATAAGAGCCGAAACCTAGCTTGGTTTCTTTCTTTTTCTTTTCTTTGTTATTCGGCCATGGAATAAAAAAAAGAAATGAAACTATGGCTTTCTTATTTTATTTTTATGTCATTATATTATAATATGACATTATTATACATTAATATATATTTTTAATATAACAAATAATATATAAAACATATAATGATGGCATGTTGCCGTCCACTACATTTGAAAATGGGCTTTTTTCCCTTTAAGGACTCAATATTAAAAAGCCACTATCAACTAAGCACTTTACACTATAGTTTGTAACTTTTATATTTTACGCGATTAAGTCCTTTTATTTAATCGGACACCTAAACGACAAAGTTAAATCACAAAAATTTAACATAAACAAATTCACACATAATAAATACGGAAAATAATTTTAAAATATTTTTTGGACTCGGATTTGTGGTCCCGAAACCACTTTTACGATTAGGGTCAAAATCAGACTGTTACAGGTTTTGGATGCGTTTTAACTTTTATTGCGACGTTTGACTAAAATCACGATTTACGAAAACAAAGGTTATTCCAAAAATGCGAACTGTATTTCCAAAATATAACGGTTTTTAAGACTTCCGCTATAAATTATGTTTCAGCAAATGAATTAATTAAATAACGCTTTCAGTAATAGTTATAAAACTTGGGTTTTATCGAATAACTATACAAAGCTCTACCGAAATAACACTTTTTTCAAAACCCTTCATCGTAACATTACCATATTCGGCCATAACGTCTAGGCCGAGTTTGGGGTGTTACATTTAGTGGTATCAAAGCAGGTTGCAAAACTCAGGCTGTGAATTTTGGGTTCCAAAATTGTGTTTAAAAAAGAACTGGTTTTCAAATAATTTGGATAGTTTTGAGTAAGTATGTGGTGCACCGAGTCTCCGGCGCCGATCCTGTAAGTACTTCTGAACTTAGATAGAACTTTCTGAAAACACTGTAGTTAGTACTTTTTGAAACTGTACTGAGCTAGTTAGAGACTGAAACCTTTGAAATATTTCTAAACTTCTGATAATTTAAGCATAAGTATTTGCTAATAAATACTGGAATTGGTGCATAAAATTTTATAATGTAGACAAATTTGAAATATACGATGAGCCCTCATGGAACTCGCGGTCGTGGTATTTGTGGGCGCGGTAGGGGTCGTGGGAGGGCTCGAGCTGAGTCTTCCTCTCTGGGCAGTATGCCAAAATTAGACATGAGTGAGACACCAGTTTCACCTGCTACTGAGACTGGGTCTCAAAGCCGCTCAGCTGGGGACGACGCACTATCCGAAGCTATGTTAAGGGTCTTAGAAAGGGTCGTTGGACCCCATTCTGGATCTAGGGGCCGTGGGTTGGTAACTGAACGACTCCGGTCTAATGGAGCTGAGATGTTTAGGGGTGTCACTGGAGTTGCCCCTACTGTGGCTGAGTATTGGTTGGAAGCCACTGAAAGGATTATGAATGACATCGACTACACTCCTGAGCAGAAATTGAAAGGTGCAGTTTCTTTGCTTCGCGATAAGGCATATCAGTGGTGGTTGTTGGTTGAAGAGGGTAACCAACCGGATCGTATGAACTGGGATTATTTTAAGACTACCTTCCAGGGGAAGTATGTGGGTGCGAGCTATGTTAATGCTCGTAGGCGTGAGTTCATGAATCTCACGTAAGGTGATAAATCTGTGGCCGAGTATGAGACCGAGTTTCTGAGGTTGAGCCGCTACGCTCGAGGTATGGTAGCATCTGAGTATGAGAAATATGCCTATTTTGAAGATGGTTTGAGAGATAGTTTGAGGGTTCTGATTGCTCCGTAGAGGGAGCGTGAGTTTGATGTTTTAGTGGATAAGGCAAAGATCGTCGAAGAGGTTAAGCGCGTGGAGCGCCATAATAGAGACCGAGAGAGAGGCAAGAATAAGAGGGATTCAGAGCCCTCTAGTTCTGTTCAGAGTCCTAAGAAATGGGCCAGACCTGATGGGCCTGTTAGAGTGGGGGTTTCTGTTGCCCCTGTTGGGATTCAGCCTTGTGGTGATTGTGGTAGGCGTCATTCGGGCGAGTGTTTGAGGAGATTAGGGGCTTATCTGCGGTGTGGGTCTTTGGAGCATCGGATTAGAGAGTGTCCACATCATGCTGACCAGATGCAAGCTTCAGGATCGAGTTCTGTTCAGCCTCAGAGGGCAGTACAATAGCCATCTAGGGGTCGTGGACCGGCTAGGGGTGGCAATGGTATGGGCCGAGAACAGAGAACACCGGGCAGAGGTACTAATCAAACTGAGGCGAGGTAGCCTGCATTGGTTTATGCTTCTCGAAAACGGGAAGACAGAGAGCCCCTGATGTGATCACGAGTACGTTTTTAATTTTTGACACTCCATATACTGTTTTGATAGACATAGGTTCTACTCATTCCTATATAGCTAGTATTGTTTTCGAGAACTTGGGGATTTCTATTGAGTGTACTTCTAGTGAGACTACTGTACTGAGTTCGTTGGGACAGTCTGTTCGAGTAAATAGACTTTATAAGAATATACCGTTGGAAATACAAGGGACTGCATTTCTGACAAATCTGATGGAGCTACCGTTTGGGAAGTTTGACTTAATTCTGGGTATGGATTGGTTGGTTGAGTATCGAGTTAGTCTGGATTGTGCGACTAAGAGGGTTTTCTTGAGGATTATGCATGTTAAGGAAATAGTTATGATCGGTGAACATCGAGATTATCTGTCTAATGTGATCTTTGCTCTTGTGGCTGAGAAATTGGTTCAGAAAAAGTGTGAGGCGTATTTGGCTTACGTCAGTGTTTCAGTTTTTAGGGACTCTTCTGTCAGAGATATCAGAATCGTGAGGAAATTTTTGGATGTTTTTTCTGAGGAGTTACTGGGTTTACCTCTGAATCGGAAAGTTGAGTTCGACATTGAGCTTCTACCGGGTACAGCTCCGATGTCTATCGCTCTATATTGTATGGCACCGAATGAGCTTATAGAGTTTAAGACTCAACTTCAAGAGCTTCTGGATCGTGGTTTCATCCATCCTAGTGTGTCTCTGTGGGGGCACCGATTCTGTTTGTAAAGAAAAAGGATGGTACCATGAGGATGTATATTGACTACCGACAGTTGAATAAACTGACTGTGAAGAATAAGTATCCACTTCCAAGGATCGATGACTTGTTTGATCAGTTTCGAGAGGCTTCAATGTTCTCGAAAATAGATCTCCGATCTGGCTATCATCAGCTGAGAGTTAAGGAAGCTGATATTCATAAGACAACATTTAGGACTCGTTATGGGCACTACGAGTTCCTAGTTATGCCCTTTGGTTTGACGAATGCTCCGGCTGCATTCATGGATCTGATGAACCGAGTTTTTTAGCTGTATCTGGATCAGTTCGTCGTGGTCTTCATCGATAATATTCTGGCTTACTCTAAGATCGAGGATGAGCATGATGAGCATATTAGAGTAGTGCTTCAGATACTCCAAGAGAAACAGCTCTACGCCAAGTTGAGCAAGTGTGAGTTCTAGTTGCGAGAGGTAACTTTTTTGGGGCACGTGGTTTCTGCTGAGGGGATCCTAGTTGATCCTAGAAAGATTAAGGCTATGCTTGATTGGAAACAGCCTAAGAACATATCTGAGATCCACAATTTTCTGGGTCTTGTGGGATATTATCGGCGGTTTGTCGATGGGTTCTCTCTGATTGCAGCTCCTTTGACTAAAATTTTGCGTAAGGGTGTTCCTTTCGTCTGGTCTGATGCGCAACAATCGAGCTTTGAGAAGCTCAAGTCTGTTCTAACTCAGGCTCCTGTTCTGATACAGCCTATATTTGGTAAGAAATTTGTAGTGTATAGTGATGCATCGCACGTCAGGTTGGGATGTGTACTGATGCAAGATGGTAAGGTTGTGGCTTATGCGTCCCGTCAGCTTAAGTCACACGAGGGGAATTATCTGACGCATGATCTCAAGTTAGCTGCTGTGGTATTTGCGTTAAAGATCTGGAGGCATGATACACCGTAATAGTAACATATTTTAATCCCACATTTAAGTATGCTTTTGGATGATTTATCCCTTGAATTATGAAATTTGGTGCTCTTAATCCTTTAATTTCATGTTTTATACTCAGGAGAGCATAGGAGGATGAAAAGAATGAGAAACGGGCTTAAAACGGACCAAATGGGCCAAAGTATGAAATGCTCACGGCCTGGGGTTTCACCACACGACCGTGCCTCCCTAGCAGACCCAAACACGGCCTGAAATCGATTCACACGGGCGTGCCACACGGGCGTGTCTCTGCCGTGGAAAAGAGGAATTCTATTCGGATTAGGATACTTTCGGGCTAAGTAAGGCATCTCAAAGCCTATATGAACACCCTAGTAGGAATTTCACTCGGAATAGGATACTTGGAGGCAAAGAAACACATTCCAAAGCCTATATAAACACCCTAGGGGGCAACTTAAGCGGGAGAGTTCGACAGAAGCCCCTTGTCGAGGATTTTAGTCAGGGGGCGTCCAGCTAGGCCACAGGAGGCAGATTTGTGGGAATTTACTCGAAGAAAGCCAGTTGATTCATCTCAAGAAGCCAGAATCATACTCAAGACGGAGGATCTCTCTTCAATTCCTTCAGGGGGTTTTAGAGTTTTTCTTATGTTTTGTTTTATCTTTTCTTCTGAGATGTTTTCTTTTATTATTATGAACTAAACCCTCAGATACCTGAGGGTGATGAAACCTAAGATGAATCTTGTTATCGTTTGCTGAACTATATGATAAATATTTGATTTGTTCTTAATTATGTGTTCTTAATTCTTGTGTTGATATTTCCGGGATATTAATTCAAGTTTAATGTGCTTAGGTGGAGGAGAAAAAGTCCCTGCCTAAGAGTAGATCTAGCATAGTTAAGCGGAGTTACTCGCGCGCCTAGAGATAGGGTGACGAAAATCTGCCGGATTAGGGTCAAACCTAATATGAGAGTCCATAGATCGAGTTAATGCAATTCTAGGGGTTTTAATTAGAAAGAAATTTCAATTAATCAACCTAGGGTTAGACGTTAGTCGCCTCGAGAGAGGGATTAATATACGTTAGGGAATCTTACGGATCAAGTCAAATGAATAAAGCGTCTGGTTCAGTGTTAGACAACAAGTGAAGTCTAGGTGGATTCTTCCTCGGGTATTGTCTTAATCAATTGGTTTTTCTCACAAGTATTTTCCCTAAATTTATTCTTCTTTGTCTTAGAGTCTTTAGTTTAGTAGTTAGTTAATTTAGATTAAACAACAAATTCCCTTTATTTTAGGCTAGATAATAAAAAGAAAGTTAGTATTAGTACTTTTAGTTTCTTTGGGTTCGACAATCCGGTCTTGCCACTAAACTATACTACTGTTTGATAGGTGCGCTTACCTCAATCGTTGTCATAGTTAGTTTCTAGGCTCGATCATTCTTTATATAAATTTTTAAGACTCTGACACGCGATCAAGGCACTATCTGTATGGTGAGAGGTGTATTATATACACCGATCACAAGAGCCTCAAGTACCTCCTTACTCAGAAGGAGTTGAATCTTAGGCAGCGCCGATGGATTGAGTTGCTTACAGACTATGACTGCACGACAAAGTATCATCCTAGTAAGGCCAATGTGGTGGTCGATGCTCTCAATCGTAGAGTGATGAGTGATTTGAGAGCGATGTTCGCTCGTCTTAGTCTGTTCGATGATGGGGGTCTGTTAGCCGAGTTGCAAGTTAAGCCGACTTGGATTGGGCAGATTCGAGAAAAGCAATTAAGGGTTGAGGCTTTGGCTCTGCGGTTTCGTCAGGTTGAGAGTGGCAGTACTTCTAATTTTGGACTGGATAAGAATGGAGTTCTGTGTTTCCGAGGTCGGGTTTATATACCGAATGATTATGATCTGAGGCAGTCGATTCTGAGGGAGGCGCATAGTTAATGCGGTCATTGAGAACACCAAAATTATCCTATCCCTATAAAATAATAAAAATAATAGTATAAGGGAAGTAGGGTCAAATCCTCAGGACCGGATTTGCATAATTGCTTGTTCCTCGAAATCCTAGACAGAATCGTGCCCAATAAAACCTGCGTACCTGGAAAAAAACAAAAAAAATAGAACTAAAAGTTTTGATTTAATTGGAAGTGTGAAAATTAAAATTAAAATAGTAGAGATAAATAGAGTTGATAAAAAGTTTCTTATAGAGAGATTCCAGCCTCCGGTTGTCTCGATCCACCTTGGGTTCAATCTTCGGCTTTTAGGTGATCCTTCTCAAACAGAATAAGCCAGTTATAGTGGAAGAGGACGCCTACAACCACCAGCTCCAAGAATTTAGACTTACGATTTAGAGGAACCTGACTCTAGCCAACAATCACTTCTGTGGGACCATCTTATGCTAGATCATCGTTTCTTAATGGTGAATGCCACGCCATTTTGTCTCTTGGCTTATTCAACCTCTAACGCAGTAAGCTAACGAACCGACTGTGCAACCTTCCCAAAATATACAAAGCGATTGTTCCTTGCACACGTTGAAAAGATCACCTTTTAAAGGACATGGACGGAAGCGTCAGCCCCGTAATGCAGAGAAACGATGAATACTCGTCGAGAAGGCTAAGCGTAGATTCTAAGCCTCATGAACCCTTTTTGGAGAACTTTGACAACCTTCGGCTAGATAAATTTAGTGGCTCATGCTTTTTGGGGAAAAAGAAATAAACATAATGAAAATATAATTTTTATTGGGAAAAAAATATGGAAAGAACAAAAGGCTAAACTTTTTGGGAGAGGGAGTGTTTACAGAAAAAAGATGAGTGAAATTTGTGTCACTCCATTCCCTATTTATAGTACTAGGAAACCTAGTTTATTCCTAATTAAATTCTAAAAGATAAATACAAATAAATAAAGATAATTAAATATAAATAAGGATAAATTAAGATAAAAGCTAAAATTAAATCTAAATAATAATCCTTAATAATTATCCTAATATAATTGGAATTAAAATAGAGTCTTGTGCTATAAAATCTCTTCTTTTGCATTTTTGCTCCTGAAATCTTCCACACTTTGCATTTTCGGTACCACTTCTCTTCTACTTCCCATGCTGGCCCAATTTAACTTTAAATTCACACTTTTTGCCCTTAAATTTCCTTTTGTCCTTAATTTAGTCCCTGTAAGATAAAAAACCATAAATAGCTCAAATTAGTAGGATCATACTCAAAATAATCATATAATTAATACATAAAAATATGTCATTCTGGAGTATTATCAAATTCCCCCTACTTAGCCCATGCTTGCCCTCAAGTATGGTTCCTAACCACTGTGAAAATTAGAACTTTTGCCATGATTGAAGTACCACTCCAAAGTTTTATAAAAAGTATGCATAATGCATATGAAAAATAAAGAGAACCTTTAGCTTGCTTTAACTAAAACTGAAAAAGTATTCCAATTAATACACACAAAAATTAAAATCGACTTGGATTATTTCATGAAAATTAGGTAATTTACTAAACTTACCAAGACACCTTATTTGTTTCTACCTTTAGCCCCCAAATGCAATTTTATTATTAATACATCACTTTTTTTTCTTTTTCTTTTTTCTCTTATTATTATTATTATTATTATTATTATTATTATTATTATTGCTTAAGAATACATTGAACCTTTTGACACGAAGAGAGATGATAGCCAAGCACCCCACCCCGGTTACGCAGCCCAACATACTCCTAATTTATTATATTTTTCTTAAGAACATATCGAACATTTTCACGCGAAGAGAGATGACAGCCAAGCACCCCACCTCGGTTACTCAACCTAACATATTCCTAAAAAAATAATTTATTTAATTCCGGTTAGCGGAGTTACCTAACACGTCACACAACCTTTTGACGCGAAATAGGATGACAACCCAAGCACCCTACCCCGATTACTCAGTTAGTCACGTTTAAAGCTATACTCATAACCACGGAAGCATCACAATTTATTATAATGAGACAGAATTTTAATTTCGAGGACTAGGGAAAACAATTAAGTGTCAAAAATAAGTTTCAACAACTACCTAACAGTCATGAACAGAATTTCAGCATGCAATTTTCATTAAGTGTTCTCTTTACATTTACACTTAATCGATTTTACTATAACCAAGGTAGGGTTAACTCTATGAATCACAATTATTCAGCCTAATAAAAATAAAACAGTGGAGATGAAATCAAACGGGCAAAATCATAACTAACTCAGTAGACAAGAAGCTTGCATGTAGGTCAAACAGTGGGCAAGTCGTGGTCAAATTCTTGGGCATGAAAAGAGACAGAATATTCTTAAAAATATATATATGGGCAGCAACGAGCACAAAGCAGCAGCAACAACAGCATATAAAAGGACAGAAAAAAATGAGGAATGCCTCCCCCTACTTAAAACACATTGTCCTCGATGTGGAATATAATAAAGAAATAAATAGGCGGAAGAAGACAAGGTCAGAAGAACTTCCCATGTAGTTACTGTCGTTCGCGCAAAGCGGCAATAAGATCAGCCATTTGCTAGTCGAGGGTCCCAAGTTTTCATGCAAATTTTTTTTTTGTTTCTCCTTTTCCTCCCTATTTTCGCTTCGGTTTACCTAGACAGAAGAAGAGAAATTTATCAACATCCAAATAGAATAAAGTAAGGTGTGTGGGCCCACACGGGCGTATGGGTTCTGGGCCAGGCCGTGTGGGCCACACAAGCAAGGCCAATCTGGGCGTATGGGCCCACATGGGCATGTGGGCCCATAATTCTGGAATTTTCCCTAGGGTCGCACGGGTCGTTCCGATCGGCCATGGGCCAACCGTAGGGTCGGTAAGGGCTAACAAAACCTTAAATTATGTGATCTGATATTCTGATAGTCTACTCTGAGTAGGACACCGATATGTATGTCTGACTGTTCTGGTTATGTATATATGTTATCTGAATACGAGCATGTTAAGCATGATATTTCTGTATCTGTAGTCTGTATCTATGATTGGGTGGGAATCTTATATGTGGAGGAAGTGATCTATATGGCGACTCTTCGCCTATATTCTGGCAGCTTGACTGCATATTATTTGTTATGTGTCGTATCGACACTATATGGTGTGTAGGGATGGGTGAGTGTTTTTAACCCCACATGGTGTAATGGGATGGTCGGAGATGGTGTATAGAGGATGGGGGTAGGATTCTGTATATCTGTTCTGCTTATCTGATTCTGCTATCTGTATCTGTAATGGACTTAAGTCCGAATCTGTATCTGACTGAATATGAGATTTCTGTGTATATTGCATGTCTACCTCTGTTGAGTTACACACTAAGCTTACGAAAACTCACATCTGTTTGTCTGTTCTGTTCAGGTAATCCACAGACTTAGGCGGATCGGTGCGACGGAGTCTCACGGTGGCCACAAGTTCGTGAACTGTTTTAAATAATGGTTTTTATTTAATTTAAGGATTATTTTCTGAGAGTTTTGTAATTATTGGACTCTCTGGACTGTTTGATTTTGTTTTGGTTTTGGATGCATTTTAACTTTTATAGCGACGTTTGACTAAAATCACGGTTTTACGAAAACAAAGGTTTTTCTAAAAATGCGAACTGGATTTCCAAAATATAACGGTTTCTAAGACTTTCTCTGTAAATTATGTTTTGGCAAATGAATTAATTAAATAACGCTTTTAGTAATAGTTATAAGACTTGGGTTTTATCAAATAACTATACAAAGCTCTATCGAAATAACACTGTTTTCAAAACCCTCCATCGTAACATTACCATATTCGACCATAACGTCTAGGTCAGGTTTGGGGTGTTACAATATGAGTTAAATATGCATAGTTAGTTAAATCACACTATGAACGTCACAATTGAATAAACCCATAAACGAATCTAGGACAAGTTCAACTTGGGTCCTATTATATGTATTGTCAGTCCAAACAATCACACTTATGTCTCTATCTTCTAGGAGTCATCCATTTTGGCACCCAAGACAATGTATCTCCCCAGTTGGGCTTGATTGATAACATATTAGTCTCTTGAATCAATTTTCTCAATTTTGATTCTTCAGGCTACTGTTGATTTAGATTACCTATTAATATAAGTTGTATTCTTGCATCATGATTAAATCGCATGATGTAACTGAAAATTAGTTAAATGTTAGATAATCAATGAACTAATATTTTCTTGTACATTTTGATTTGTGTGCAAAAACCATAGAGGACAAATACAAAAGATAATAATATGAATGATGAAATTTTATTAGACCAATCTATTCGAAAAATTAACAAAATATATGACAAAGTAACTATACTAAGGGCACTAGATCCTGATAGTTTTTTGCCCTCAAAACCCCATTTATGTATTAGACATATCCAAATAACCCGATAATGATTCAAAATGATTTTAAAAATGTATTCAAAGCTTTGTAAATGTTTAAAATTGATTAAAAGGGTTTATAACGAGTGGAAAAATGATGTTTTAAAGAAAGAAATTGTGTAAAATGATTGAAGTGTCAATATGACATCACTTATCCATGTCAATCGTGGGGCTAGATAAGGGATGTTACATCATCGATGGCAAATTTCAATATCATTCCGAAGTTGGTTGCCTCCTTGTTGAAAAGATGGAGGCAAAAAATGTTTACATTTCATTTTCCAATCGAGGATGTGACTATTACGTTAGAAGATGTTGCTTTAATAATTGACCTTCCAATGTGTAAATAGATTTTTTTTCCACATCGGCATCATATCATGTGTACGACCAGGTGGAGTGTTCTGGTCAATTCTGTCTACCACGTCATCAACCGTTAATAATCAAACCGGTCAATATTGGTTTCTGTTAACGGAAGGAGCCAAATGATTTTTTTTAGAGGATCAGGGGCTCCATTAGGTGCAGTTTTTAATAATGACTCAACCCTACTGAGTACATGATAAAGCATGTCTATTGCTAGTATTGAATTGAATACATGTTAAGCATGTTTACTGCTAGTGTTGAATTGAATACATATTAAGCATGAGTACTGCTAGTGTTGAATTGTTCTGTTACAAAGTATGTCATACTGCATTGCATAGGGTGTGACGATATGTACAATGGAAGAATGGTAGTTTAATAATTTGCAAATAGTGGTGGCTTGTCCACAAACCCAGTGGCATTTTTTATCTGCAAATATATGGTTCATCCATGAACTAAGTGGCAGTTTATCTACAAATGTTTTTATCTAAAAATACTATTGGTTTTGTAACACCCCTAACCCTAAATCGTCGCCGAAACAAGATTACGGAGTATTACCGGACATATCAGACAATTTACAAATAATTCACAAATAAAATAACATACATAGTATAATTTAATCATTAAATCCCTATAATGGACCCTCGAGGCCCAAAACACGTATTAGAAATGGAACGGAACTTGTTCAAGTACTTTGAATTTTTTTTTCATAAATATATATATAATGAATTTCTTTTTAATATATATATATATATATATTATTTTAAACTCAATATAACCCATTTATAAATATCTAACCTTCCCTGCAATTTCAAACCGCAACCAACTTACCATTAATATGGAAACCAACACATTTTCACATTCAAACATACTTAAACCATGCCTAAAACATTGACTTATCAAATTGATCAACAACATTCATGATACTATATAAAAGTTAGCTAATAAACTTCATTTGTCTCATTTCAACTTTAGTACCAAACATGCCATTTTATAACTTAACATTTCATTTATCATTCAAACATTAAAGACCAATTCTTTACAACCAAAACTCACAAGACTCTAAATAGGACCTAGGTACATGCCACATTTACCAAAGAGAAAATTACATCACCAAGTTTGTGCTGAAGTCGGGATTGATCTGGATGCTGAACCGGGACCTTTGACTTCTACTAACCTGCGCACGGAAACAACCGTACGCTGAGTATGTCTATACTCAGTGGTATTACCATAATTCAAATTATATAACATTAATAAATTATAACATCAACTTGTAATATAGAAAATCATAAGAACAAATTTTACAATCAATTTAATATCTCGTTTATAATAGTCTATCAACAGATATCATATATCAACAATTTGCATTTTTGATCAATTCATGAACCTTAAGTTCATGCTTTTAAATCTCATATCTCATTCTCACTTCACATTTCGATTCATAATTTCACTATCTCATTCCTTCCATCAACTCATTCAAATCAAGATTTATTCATTTTCTTTTTCATTTAATTACCCCTATTAACAAGACTCGGACTTTGACGGATACACGGATTCCAGCCAAACACACCAGAATAATCCAACCAAACTCACCAGAATAAATAATCCTCCCAAACACACCAGAATAAATATTCCTCCCAAACACACCAGAAAGGCATTAAATGCCTCTTCGGATAATCCAAAGAAATATAGTAACATCAGTATCTCCTCGGCCAAACCGAAAAGTCCCCTGAACTCTTCCAAACCCTATGGCATGCCAACTATATTCGACTCAGCCCGACTAATTAATAGGGTATTCAAATCATTTCTCAATTCAATCTCATTTTAATTCAAAACACACCTTTCAATTTAATCACAATTCAATTTAATACATTTTTTTCCACTTTCCAATCAATAAACGATTTAAATACTCAAACATATTCATACTTCATCTCAATTTCATTCATGTCAATTGTAATACTTACCTTATAATTTACTTAACATACATAAAAATTTAAATATAACATTAACTAAATAGTAGTTTGAATTATAGTAATACAAACCCGAAATTCGCAATTACTCTTTGATGATCTTCTCTTTTCCTTTCTTCGTGGATGCCTCGGGTGCGATATTAGCTACGAAAAATTAAGATAATTTCATAATCATTAATACACTACTAATTTATATCTAATTAATTGAAATTCTATTTTTCTATTTTAATTTCAATTTAGTCTTAACTAAATTCACTTACTTTTCTATCTCAATTCATACTTTATTTCTTTTCAAATTTCAACCAAACTTAGACATAACTATCTAAAATTCATCATAAAACCCTAATTTTGAAATTCTTGCAATTTAGTCCCTACTATGTAAAACTAATAACTTCTTTTACAATTTAATCCTTTAATCAATTCTAACTAAAAATTCATTCAATTAAACCCCTAATTCAACAATTTGTTCAACATGAATCATGTTCAATAACGTAAGAACTTCCAAAATTTCAACTTAAATTCAACAAAACTTTATTCTAAAGCTTTTAAAACATCAAAATTAAAAGAAAAGGGCTTAATTGGCTTACCTATTAAAGCTTCAAACCTTAAAACCCTAGTTTTTCCTTTTATTTTTCTTTCTTTTCTTTTTCTCCTTTCCCTGCTCTGTTTCGAATGCTTTCTGTTTCTTTTATGTTTTGTTTTTTTTTTCTTTTATTACATGCTTTATTTATTAATATAATATAATATAATATAATATAATATAACATAACATAATATAATATAAACATTTAATAAATATCTATTTAATAATTAATTATAGTATTACAAGTGTATGTATTTTTATTAATACACTTGTATTAAATCACCACCATACATTTATCATGAATTTAATTTAATTATCATATAAATATCTTATAATATAATTATTTTAAATTAATTTAATATAATTTATTACTAATATATATTTTATAATTAAAATACTTCATATGCAGCCTCAACTTATGCTGAATGGCATATTTTCCATTTTGGTCCTTTTTACTTTCTATTAATTTATAATTCAACTTTTACCCCTTATTCAATTTAGTCCTTTTTCCTAATTACCCTTATAAGTTGAATTCACTTAATTAAAACCTAATTAAACATACCACTAGACTCATATATATTTCTAATAATTATTTACGAACCCATTTTGTTAAGACGGAGGCCCGATAATGTACTTTTCCGATGCCCGTGAATTTTGGGTCATTACAAGTTTACCCAAAATTTTTACAAACAAAGTGGCAGTTTATCTACGGATCAATGATGGTTTATCCACAACCCGGTGTATAAGGTTGGATGAGTTCTGGGGGAACTCATAGTGTGGTGTGTAGCGGAATTGGGTAAGACCTTTTTTGATAAACTGAAATTGCATTGCCATTATTAAGCATGTGCATATAAAACTGTGAATTCTAAAATATTATAGTGATGTGTTAATATGAAAAACTGATACTATGAATTCTGAATTGCTATGCAAATGTGATTATTCTAAGATTTGTTATTTTGTATGCTATGCTTATTGTTTCACACTGATTTTCTTGTGAATGAACGCACATTGAGCTTCTTAAGCTCACCCCCTTTAATTTTCATCTTTACCAATAACCCACCAAGTTAGGACGCGGACACAATATCCGGAAGGCTTGGCTCGGATTGTGTTTTTTTTTTCACTAAAAATACTTTAGATTCATTATTCACAATTTCTGTTATTCAGAGGCTGTATTGTTTTATTTAATTTGAACTGTGGCATGGGACATAGGTTTTAGGGTTTATTTGGCATGCATGAATTTTACTTTGATTTTAGCATTATTGAAAATTGAAACTTGTTTTAAATTTGCATGAAATCTGGTTTTCATTAATAACTATGTTCAATATCACTTTTCCGATGCATTATTGAGTGAATATATTTGAAAATAATGTACATAAAACTAGAAATCAACGTTTGCTAAGGAAACCCTAAAATCCATCGTTTTGGAAATAAAATTGTAACTTTTAGTAAAAAGAAGATAGCACGCTAAGTTTTTCTTCAAAAACAAATAAAAGTTTTAAAATGAATGTTTCATAACATCGATAATCTTAGTCGGTGATTTCGGTGGCCAATGTAATCTCCCGAATTCAGCCTTAATGCTAGGTCAAGTTGAAGAGGTTACAAATATACAAATTTGAAACTATATAAGAAAGTAAATACAAACGATATTTGCACTAAATTAATGGTCATATTTAATAATAATGATTAAAAATAATTATTTAAATTTAAATTTATTTTCAAAACAAATCCACAAAATGTTTTTCATCTGCACCAATCAAATCATAAACAAATAAAAACGGATTTAAGATTACTTGCTTCATATAGTGTAAACAACTTACAACAATTTTTTTTTAAAAATAATATCGTAATATTATATTATCTCATCATCAATTGAAATAATATTCTCTCTCTGGTACCATTGTTGTTCGAATATGTTTTGCTATTGCCTCTTCGAAGAACCATGGTTTTAATGCTCCATTCTTTTTTATATAATTCTAACTTATTATTGTTAACAATATCCTTTTCTTGCTTTTTTTACGAGTAATTTTTCTTAGATGTTGAATGTTATTTAGAAAGTTAAAGTTAAATTTTAATTGGTATATAACACTAATACTAATTAAGTGATAAGTAACATGGTTAGAGTTCTATTTAATTAATAACGCTATTTTACATTAATAAAATTAACACTACTTTTTTTTAAAAAAACAATGAAGTCATTTTTTTTATAATAATGTCAAAATTAAATCACAATTATTTTTAATTATTTACAATTATAATTATCACAAATTTTTCTTAGAGTTCTATTAATTAATAATTCTATTTTAAAATTAGCAAAACTTTGTTTATATAAAAAAATTTAAAATTAATAATTGTAAATTATATTATATTATTTTTTAAATATATAATTATCACAATTTTTTTATAAAATTATAATTATTTTTAAATGTATAATTATCATAAATTTTATTTTAAGTAAATTTTTTTAACTAATAATTCTAAATTAAATATTATAATTATTTTTAAATGTCAATTTAGTAATATGATGAAAGAAAAGGACATTCTCTTCGGTTCAAAAGTTTTTTACTAATTCGTGCTTTTATATATATTATAAATTATAGATTCTTATAATTTTTTATAATGTTTTTAATTTTGTAATTTAGTAATATAAAATATATTTGTAATAAAATATAAACAAAAAAAATAATGGTTAAATGGTCAATAAGCCCAAACATCCAAATCCATAAAATGGGCTTTTTGTAATGAACATGCCTAAATCACTTGCCAACCAAAAATTAAACAAGTCCAATCAACAAATAATTTTATAGATAAAAGTATAATGAAGATTTTTGTATTAGAAGTTAGATTATATTTTATCTATTCAACTTAAAAAAGCCATTAGTCTCTAAGTGTTAAATTAAAGAGAAAAGTGGTCATTTATATTAAAAAAAACTATTCGTTTGTACTGTTAAAATTTATCGTGGCTGATGGAATAATCAGACAGTGACATGCGGTGTACCATGTGTACCTTATGCTGATGTAAAAGGACTAGTTTTTAATAATAGAAATGGATAAATTTTTTTTACTAATTCTTTGATCTAACGTAAAAGCACTAATAATTTATTTATTTATTAAGTAAAGGATCAAAATACAATCTGACTCCTAATATAGAAAATTTCCATGACACTTTTACCGTGAAAATGAACTTAAAAGGTAGAATGCATTTATTTGGACCCGAACTATTTTATTTTATCTACACATACCCCATGACAAAGTTGGAAGACATTATAGGCAAGTATTTCATGCAAGAACATGTCACCATGCTAAACATCCAATATAAAATCAACAGATATTAAACAAAAAGAATTAACTTTATTATAAAATCTCTCAAATATGAGAACGTAAATATCTTGTTGAACTTAAAATAATTGTGGGACAAGTAGCAATCACCAGCAAAAAATGAAGAAAAATACAAGGTAAGGTCTTAAAGCAAAAGTTTTCCATTCCTAGAAAAAAGGATAACTAATTGATAACCTAAATGGCCTTTATGTGTGTATATGTATGTATATATGTAAAATATGAAAGTATGCATAGATTGGGATATTTTCCAAAATGGACATCTACCCGACTGAATTCTACGTATACCCGAAGGATTGTTCCCTCTATACTCAATGCCTAACTTCATAAATGAAAAAATATCTGCTAACTCACCCTCGCATGCTCAATATCTAACCTTTTGTTAGTATCAAGCACTAACTACATTTCCCTTTATGAACACTGAAGTGTTTGGAAATATATATTTACCATTCTTGACCTACTTCAACTATGGTAAATAATGGTTTGGCTGATAGAATAACCAATTAGTTGCACGTGGATGGAATTTTTAACTATAGAAATGGATGAAATTTTTAACGGAATGACTAGTTTCCTATTTGATCTAACGTACATGGATTAATTTGCCTATTTTTAGTAGAAGGGACAAAATGCAATCCAACTCCTAACACAAGGGCAAATTAGTTCTTGTATGTTAGATTAAAGAGCAAACTAGACATTCTGATAAAAAAATCATCCATTTCTACCGATAAAAACTGGTCACAATACATCAGAACGAGGTACATGTGGCATGTTACGTATAACTGTCTTATTATTCTGTCAGTCATACCAGTTTTTAATAGTAGAAATAGATGAAATTTTTAACAAAAAGACCAGTAATCTGACGTGCATGGACTAATTTATCCAAAATACAATCTAGGACTTCCATGATACTTTGTCTTGTATTAATATATATCTTGTAGGATATTGTTGTTGTATGCAAATGAAGTCATGGAATGTTAAGATTCAAATTTCATAATTAAAAGAGGAATTGTATAAGCTTATTGAATTAAGCTATAAAACAATGTTGCTTACAGTTTTTATTATAATTTCTCACCACAACAGAGAATACAATTTGTAAGGAATTTTCATTACAATTTTTTGTTTTCAAACATAGTGGGGTTTATACAAGAAAAGCATTGAGTATTTCAGTTTTAAGTTAGAAAATTTTAACTCAAACAACCTTTTAGTTCAAACCCAAGTTAGATTAAACTTTTTAATTACCTTTTAAGTACATCACTAACACATACTTTCCCATCATGAACAACCAGCAGATTAGACCACATTAGGAAATATTCCATTAGTGATTAGATATGTGGGCCTTTCAACTTAATTACAAAGTAATCTAATTATCATACAAGATTAGACTTCCACATCTATGAAATAATATTCCATGGATTTTATTTTCCCTCATCTTCACAAGATAATGTTGCTGAATTGTTTGGTGTAAAAACCCCATCAATATATCTATACAGAAATTAGATAAATAAAACAAGAAAATTTGGAATTTAAATCACTTAATTTGTTAAGATTAAAAGCAAATTTACAGCTGAAAAACAAGTTAATTTCAATCCTATCAATTTGTTACCATAGGTTAATTAATCATTTAGTTATTAATTTTGGTAAAAGGGGTTCTCGTATTAGGAGTCAGATTGTATTTTACCCTTCTACTTAAAAATAGATAAATTAGTCCCCGTACATTAGATCAAAGAGCAAACCAGTCATTCTGTTAAAAATTCCATCCATTTTTGTTGTTAAAAAATCGGTCCCTATACGACAGAATGGGGTGCACATGACATGTCACATGTTACTGTCTAGTTATTCCAACAACCTCGCCAATTTTTAACCGTATAAATGGATAAAAATTTTAACAAGAAAGACCAATTTTCTCTTTATTTTAATGTATAGAGACTGGTTTGTCTTTTTTGAGTAGAGAGAAGAAAATGCAATCCGACTCTTAATATAGGGATTTATATGATACTTTTACCATTAATTTCTAATAAGAATCATGAATTTCCAAAATAAAAACTAAAATCACTTTAAAAGTAGTGAATTTTTCATAAGCAGATAATGAAAACTCTTATTGTAGTTAGCCAAAATCATTATCAAGTATTGAGCTAATTTATGACCCAATAAAATATAATCTAAAATTTCCAAGGAAAGGTCAACCATTGATAATCAATCATGGAAGAAAACACCCATTAATTTCTTCATAAAAACAAACATAAATACAAATACTTTTGATCTCTTAATATAATAGAAAAACAAGCTATGAAAGAAACCCATTCTTTCAAGAAACATATATATATATATATATATATATATATAAAAGCAGAATGCAAATATATAGGTAGATTACATGATTAAAGCCTTCCATTTATACAAACATGAGAAGTGATTTTATTTAATAAAGCTACATATATATTATGCTCCATTGGAAGGAGGAGGTGATGAACAGTCACAAGCTACCTCAGTTTCAACTTCCCTTCTATGGAAATTCCTATGGCAGCCGCAAGCGGCACAAGTAAGGGCTGCAGTTGTTCCTTCTTCACCGCTGGCCATGAATTCCCGGCACCCATCAACAGCATAACCTCCGACCCCGGCGGCGTGATTCTTTTGGCACTCTGCATATCTCACACTTCTACTTGTCAACGATGAATTGGTGCTGTTGCTTCTTGGTGGCTCCTCCCTTCTCAGTACCACTTGTCGCTTCCTCATTTTCGTCGATCGATTCCCAAATCGTACTGAAACCCAATAATCAAATTTCGATCAATGATCAAACACAAAAAGAAAAACGCATAAAAAGGTCATAAAAAGGGAAGTAAAAAAAATGAGAGAAATTTCAGAATACTATACTAAGAGAAGGAGAACCTTTTAGTCTCATGTATTGGCCATAGCCCTAACCCTAAATTACATATTTATAGCATAGCTTCTTACTTGAGAATGGGTATTTCTGATTTGTTCTTATTTAATTTCTCAATAGTAAACCCTAGACTGGTCGTTGTGAAATGATCCTCTAAACTGCCTTAACAACACATTAGAGTTTAGTGTTATATATATATATATATATATTAAAGCTATTGCCATTAAGCTAAGGCAAACCCTAAAATGATGATAAGAACTTTTTTATTTTATTCAAAACAGTGATTGGTTTTAAAGGGAAAATGAATAGCTAAGCTTTAGCTTTTTATTTTTATTTTATCTTTTCTTAACTTAATTTATACGGTCTCACTAGGAATGGCGAAATCCACGTGATGGATTTTAAACCGATCCACTTTTAATGAAGTGGTCATGGTAATTGCTTGTCCTAGCTCATCCTGTTTCATTATACGAAAATATCATTTTATTCTTATATATAGACTATTAAATGGATAAAAATATAATAATATATTATAACAAATCTATGTGTTTTAGGTTGAAATATTTAATTGACTTTCAAAAGATTGAAAATATTAAAGATAAGTAGTAAAAATTAAATTGAAGCAAAGTGAGGTAGGACTGGGATGGATGCATTCAACATTCATGAGAATGACAGTGATTTTCAAAATTATATATCCATAATAAAACGGGGTGAGTGATGAAATAAAGCATGCCAACAATGGAACCATAGTGAATTTAACAACATCTCCCTACCTCGTTCCATTGCCATGATCCCAAGTGTGGCCCAGATGTCAAAAGGCTTTGCTTTAGTGCTTTGATACAATGCCAACATCAAATTGTCTTTAGTTTGACCTAAAAACGTGACTTATCTTCTCAAATCTTGCTTTGTAACCTTTGCCAAACCTGTACGGGAAAAAAACCCAACTTCTTGCTTGCTTAATTTGCATGTAAACAGATTTTGAACATATATACACGAAAACACTAAATGACCCTTTGTTTTTTTCCATTAAATTGAAAATATCAAAGAGTTTTACATTTCAAATCTGTTTGAAGTTCAAAGTAATGCTACTTTAAGTTAATGCATGGAGGCTTCCGAAGTACTAAATATTGAATTTTCATATGAATGTAGTATCATGATTCTTAGTATTTGTTTTTTGATATAATGTCTAAAACTACTTGTAGCCTCTTTCCAACCTTTAAATAAGAGGATCATGTGCTTCATCGCACTCGAATCCACATCCTTTTATACTGGCAACAATGCTGATGCCAACTGTGTTAAGATTCAATCTGCTTTTAATTAATTTTTTAAAGTACTAATCTCAAATATACATTTATAGTACAAGGTCCGTACATGGAATTGAAATATATTTAGGTTTGTGCAGCTATCAAATCATATGGATAAAATAAGTGATGCCCAAAGGTTTCTTTCGTTAGACTAAAATTTGAAGGTGGAAGCACATGGTTTTTACGCTAACATTTTCATGTGTCTTTAATGTTATTTACCAAACTTCATATCTTTTTTTGTACTGTGAAGAGGCTTTTCAAGATATTTTCCTTATCTTTAGGAAACTTTTAATGTTATTTACCAAACTTAATATCATGTATAGTTCGCCGAGGTTTGAAGATATTTTTCTTTCTTTGAGGTTATTGGGATAATTTTCTACTAGGAAAATGGTGAGACAAAGTGTTTGCTTTGCTCCATCTATGTAATTCTTCATGTAAAGAAAAGGGCAAAGCTCTTTAGATACTTTTATATAAATTGATGTTATCAAACTTTTTTGTGATTTAATTTATTAGTTACTAATTTAATGAGAATGACTAAATATTGAATGTTAATGCATTTATTTTATAGTAGCAAGTCGAGTAGTTATTTGATATATAGTTTATGAAGTTTTTAGGTTCCACGAGCGAGTTAAAGATTGACAAGTGTCTCTTTTATTTATATATATATATTTTAAAATATACCTTATAAGACACTTGTCACATCCTTAACTCGCTTGTGGAGTCTAAAAAACTCGATAGGTCGTGTATTATAGAGTTTTCCTTATTGAAAGGGTAATTATTTGATACATAGCCTTGTGGAGTTTCCACAAGCATGTTAAAGATGTAACAAGTGTTCCTTTTATTTATATATTAATTTTTTATTTACTTTTTTAGTATGACCTATAGAACACATGTCACACTCTTAATCCACTTGTGGTGTAGAGTCCAAAAAACTCCATAGGTTGTGTATGGGATTGTTTTCCTTATTGAAAAGGTAATTATTCTATACATGATCAAAAAAAACTTTTAGACTCCACAAATAAAATTGGCAAAATAACACGTGTCATATTTTTATATAATTAAAATGTTTTAACTATATCCTACATTCACATGCAACTATTTTAACCCTATTAATGAAATATAAAAATTTATATGCGAAATAACTTTCCATAACTTTAATCATAATAAAAGTACAATTTAGCATATATACAAAGTGTAATTTCAACTAATTTAGTATGTGTGTTCTTTGGTTCTTAGTTACAAACTATATAGTGAGAATAATTTGTTTATAATAATTATGCACTAAAATAAGTTTTTCACATAAACAAGATAAGTGCTCTCAATCTCGTACACAAAACTGTCAATAACAAGCCTTCTCTTAAGTAAACATATAATGGCTTGTAAAATTATAATTAATGTGAATCTTTATCTCCTTGAATTTAACTATGTAAAGTCTTTAATGTGAAATAGAATTAGCAGAGATAGTCTCAATGTAATCTTCTCTGTAAAATAAATCTCTTCAATTAAGGAAACTCGATCACTTTAGAAGTCTTAAAAATATCATTGACTTGATTTTCTCCATGTTTTGACTTGAGGAAAGTGCTACTAAAAACCTTCAATTATGTGTTAAAAGATTCCAAGTATTTTGGATAAAAGAGGCTAAGAAAATATGGCAAGTTACATTCCCTTTAAAATGCAAGCTAAATTACAACTGAATTAGTTGCATCTGGACAATGTAATTAACACTAACAATTTGCCATTTCGACATTTTATTTATAAAACAATACAACTCATCCAAGTAAGCTAAAATGATCTTCAACATAACACTCCCCCTTAATCTAATAAATAAATTATGTAAAAGAACTACGAAATCAATTCTTAATGCAAATGAATAAAGCAGTAACAAAAAAAAAAAAAAAAACCCATAGTAACATAGCAAAAGTCAAAATAACTTAAATACATGCCAATAAAATCTAACAAAAAAAAAGTAAAAGTATCATATTATCAAAAAAAAAAAAAATTCATACTTCATATTCCCCTTAACTTCATTACTCAACTCATTCTCTCCCTTTTCCCTCAAAAAATGCAAAAGCATCGTAGGTCTCAAGAAAATAAATCAGTTTTGTACTAGAGATCACATGAATCTCTTTTTTGTTTAAAAGCTTCATTTGAAACTTCAAATGTTATAGTTATTTGTTAATATATGACAGATCTAATGGGATTTTGTGCTCTAGTGTAGTTATTTCATCATTCATGCTTGTAAGTTTTCAAACAGATTGGTTAATAAAATACGATAGTTAAATTATTATCTTTCATATGTTACCATTACTGGTTTTTGCACGGAAAGTAAAATGAACAAAACAAAAATTGACTTACTGATTACCTAAGGCTTAACTAATATTAAGTTGCATCATAGGGTCAAATTATGATGCGAGTAGACAACTTATATTAGTAGATAATCTAAATTGTTCGTAGTCTAAAGAATCAAAATGAGCAACTGAGTCAAGGGACTATTATGTTGTCTATCAAGTCCAATTGGGGAGATACCTTGCATTAGGTATCAGAGCGGATGATTCCCATAAAGATAGAGACGTAAGTGTTATTGTCAGAATTGACAATACATCAGACATGGCCCAAGTTGAATTAATCCTAAATCCGTTTATGGATAAATTCACTTGTGAAGTTCATAGTATGGCTTACCTCAATCCTAAGTGACTGGTTATGTGTATGTAATTCATATACTTTGTATATTAAAAGCCTGAGCTTAGTCGATGTTAGAGCCAAAAGTTGGTATGTTGGGTATATGTCTAATGTATGACATGACTTCATTTACAATACTAGAATTCATAACTCAATTAAAGATTAAATAATATATTCTCATTGGCATGGCATGAATTATGAAAACTGAACGTTGTCACGGGTCATTTGTCAGGGATGAATAATTATTATTACTATTTGTTAGTAATACATTTTTTCATTGTGGAAGATGCGGTGGTGACCATTAGATAAAATAAGATCATATTGGGTGAATAGATTTTATAAAAAGAGATTAAGAATATCCTATGAGGACAACACACTTATGACAATGTTATTGGATAAAGCATAAAATTAATTTACTTTCGCAATAGTATATAATGGGGAGATTAGTCATGGTTTTAGTAGATTGACTCCATGACTATATAATGTTATAAGATGAAGAGTTAGAACTTAATTATAAATTATTTAATCCCTAATCATATATATTCAATCGATCCCTCCGTTAGCTCAACACAACCCTGTATGGATTGCAATTAGAACCGATACAATGAATAAATGAAAAGGATAAATAGATTACATGCATTACTATCCACAATAAATGCATTTTCTCGAATGAAACAAGAGATGACTTAGAAATTAATTTAATTTCTTTGAATTATTATTCAATTCATTATAATTAAATAATTGAATTCAAAATGAAAATTAAATTAATTAGTCACATTGCCTTTCATATGCAAATTAAATTTTAACTGAAGTTGCATTTTGATAGTGTAATTCTCAGTGTGATATTCTTTAGAAACAATTATCTTCAATTAAAGAAACTTGATGACATTTGAAAGTCTTCAAAAATCCTTTTTTGACTTGATTTTTTCCATGTTTTGACTTTAATAAAGTGTTCTTAAAATCCTCGAAGGTATACTTAAAGAGTCTAGGTTTATTGATCAAATAATGCTAATCAAATATGTCAAGTCACATTGCCTTTCATATGCAAATTAAATTTTAACTGAAGTTGCATTTGGATAGTGTAACTGATACTAACAATTTTATTTGATCCCATTCAATAATTGCGAAAAAAATGAGATTATAATTTCTAAGTTAGATGAGCCAAAGACCAAAATATTTTATTTAGGTGTGATGTTTGTCAATGTGATACAAGATTAATACAACATCTATGTTAGAGTTGTGTGACCCAAACTCTAAGAGATTACTTGCAAATCAAGTAAAATATATTTTCTTTCTAGAAGCTTTAATATTTATTAGTATAATATAATTAGGATTTATTAGCATAATATATTTGACATTGATTAGAATTAGACTTTTTCAACCTATAAATAGATGTAGTCAAAACTCCTCTTGTATCATTCGAATTCGACATTAGTGAATTTTCTTTTCTTCTGCCCATGGTTTTTTACCCGAAAGGGTTTCCACGTAAAATATGTGTGTTCTATTTTTCTTTCTTTTTCTTTGCGATCTTTCTACATTACCGTTATCGACATTCAATTTTTAACAAATTGATATCAAAGCTTTTTGGGTTGCTTGTTTTCGATCACAGTAATGGCGACAATGAAGTATGACATTCTGTTGTTAGATCGCAACACTAGATTCTTGTTGTGGCACATAGAGATGCAAGCAGTTATTGCGCTAATGGATTTGGAGGATGCCCTATTAAGGTTAGATAAGATGTCTTTGACATTGACGAAGGAAGAGAAGAAATGTACTGCCGAATGAAATTCTACAGGACGTGACAAAGGAGAAAATCACCGCTGCATTATGGGAAAAGTTGCAGCAACTATGCATGTCAAAAACCATAACTAGCAAGTTGCATATGAAACAACGCCTTTATGCTCATCGTTTGGAGGAATATGCGTCTATGCATGAACAGTTAACTGTGTTTAAAGAAATTCTCTCGAACCTAGTGGCCATGGGGGTTCAGTACGATAAAGAATATTTAAGTTTAATTCTACTTTGTTCGTTGCCCCCGTCTTATTCAACCTTTATAGATACAATTTTGTATAGTCGCGAATCTCTCAGAGTTGATGAAGTCTATGCTTCCTTAACATCGTATAACAAGATGAAACGTCTTGTGTCTGAATTTGACTCTCAGGGAGAATGTCTCATTGTTCGTGGAAGACAAGAACGAAATACTGATGATAATCGTGGGAGAACACACGAATGAAATCCTCATTGTAAATCTAAGGGTAGATCGAGATCTTCAAACAGAGGTAAAACTTGTAAATTCTATAAGAAGAAAGGGCACATTAAGTCTAAATTCTATAAGTTGTAGAATAAGATCAAAAGGGAGGCGACAAATCAAAAGGGAAAACAACGAGAATAATTCAGTGAAGCTGAAGTTGTAGAAGAATACAGTGGTGGTGAACTCCTAGTTACTTCTACCAACAACCCTAAAGTGAGCGAGGGGTGGGTCCTTGATTTTGGTTGTACCTTCCATATGAGTCCCAATGGGGATTGGTTTACAACTTATGAAACAATGTCTGAAAGCGTTGTTTTGATGGGAAATAATGCTTTATGTAAAATCGCAAGTATTGGTACGATTAAAATTAAGACATTCGATGGATTCGTTAGAACACTTAGTGGCATACGACATATACTAGAATTGAAGATGAATCTAATTTCGTTGAGTACTCTTGATTCAAAGGGGCACAAGTACATAGCTGAAAGTGGGGTTCTGAAGATTAGCAAGGTAGAGAAAGACTATCAAGTTATATGTTTTGCAATGTTCAACTATTACTGGTGATGTAGTTGTTGCTTCCTCTTTCTTGTCAAATAATGATGTTACTAGACTTTGGCATATACGTCTAGGGCATATAAGTGAGAACGACATGGCAGAGTTGAGAAAAAGAGGACTTCTTGATGGACAAGGCATTAGCAAGCTGAATTTCTATGAGCACTGCGTTTTTGGGAAGCAAAAGAGAGTTAGATTCACCAGAGGAATCCATAACATGAAGGGAACGCTAAATTATATACATTCTGATCTTTGGGGACCATCTAGAGTGCATTTGAGAGGTGGCGCTAATTATATGCTGACGATAATTGATGATTTTTCTAGAAAGGTTTGGGCATTTTTCCTGAAGCAAAAAAGTGATGTGTTTTCCACATTTAAGGCTTGGAAAACTATGATTGAGATGTAGATAAGAAAACGGATAAAACACCTCCACACAGATAATGACTTGAAATTTTATTCTGATGAGTTTAATGAATTGTGAAAATCAGAAGGGATCGTGAGACACTTGACAGTTCATCATACTCCACAGCAAAACGATGTTGCAGAAAGAATGAATAGAACAATTATGGAAAAGGTTTGATGTATGTTGTCTAATGCTTGTTTATCGAAGTCGCTTTGGGCTGAAGCGACCTCTACTGCATGTTTTTTTATTAATCGGTCTCCGTCCATTGCCATTGAAAAAAAGACTCCACAAGAGCTATGATCTGGTAATCCTGCTGATTATTCTGATTTGAAGATTTTTGGGTGTCCTGCGTATGCTTATGTTGATAATGGGAAATTAGAACCTAGATCCATTAAATGTGTTTTTCTTTGTTATAAGATTGGTGTTAAAGGATATAAGTTATGGTGTCCTGAGAATAGAAAAGTTGTGATTAGCAAATATGTTCTTTTTTATGAAATTATTATGCTGCCAAACTTATCTCTTAAAGACTCTTCCAATAAAGACCAGCAAAGCCCAAGCACACATGTGAAGCAAGTGGAGCTACAGATTAATCCAGAATCTACAACAATGTCTACTCCTCATGTTAGTACAGAAACTCAGAGTAGAGTTGCTTCTTCACCACAATATTCTATTACCAGGAATAGACATAGAAGAGAAACTAAACCACCAAAGAGGTATGCCGAGGTTGATCTAGTTACTTATACTTTAAACGTGGATGAAGATATAGATACAAATCAAGAAACATTTACTTATTCAAATTAAACCTCCAAAGAGGTACGCCGAAGCTAATCTAGTTACTTATGCTTTAAACGTGGATAAAGATATAGATGCAAATCAAGAAACATCTGCTTATTCTGAGGCAGTTAGCTATGAAGATTTAGAAAAATGGATGTTTGGCATACAAGAAGAGATGGAATCGCTCCATAAGAACAGAACATGGTCCTAAGGGTAAAAAGGTTGTTCGTTGTAAATGAGTGTTTAAGAAGACAGAAGGGACCCCAGGAATTGAAAAAACCCAGATATAAAGCAAGGCTGGTTGCAAAAGGTTACAATTAAATTCTAGGTGTAGACTTCACTTATGTGTTTTCTCCAGTTGTGAAGCATAGTTCGATTCGAGCCTTGCTTGGTTTTGTGGCCATGTATGATTTGGAGCTTGAGAAATTAGATGTAAAAAACAACGTTCTTACATGGAGAACTTGAGAAAGATATTTACATTCAACAATCAAAAGGTTTTATAGTCTCAGAAAAGGAGGACTATGTTTGCTTATTGAAAAAGTCCTTTTATGGCTTGAAACAGTTACCAAGGCAGTGGTACAAGAGGTTTGATTCTTTTATGACTACTCATGATTTCAAAAGAAGCAGCTTTGACAGTTGTGTTTATTTTAAGAAAAATAGTAATGGTTCTTTTGTGTATCTACTCCTATATGTTGATGACATGTTGATAGAAGCCAAAGATGAAGGAGAGATAAAAAAGGTCAAAGCCCAGTTTAGTAAAGAATTTGAGATGAAAGATTTGGGGGTAGCAAAGAAGATACTTGGTATGGAGATTCTCAGATATAGAAAAACATGTAAGTTGTACCTAAGTCGAAAAGGGTATATTGAGAAAGTTCTTCACACGTTCAATATGCAGAATGTCAAGCCTATTAGTACTCCATTAGCAGCCCACTTTAGACTTTTGTTAGCTTTGTCTCCACAATCAGATTATGAGATTGACTACATGTCACGTGTTCCATATTCTAGTGCAGTGGGATCTCTCATGTATGCTATAGTTTGCTCACGTCCAGATTTATCATATATAGTTAGTGCATTTAGTAGATACATGGTGAATCCCGGTAAAGAACACTGGAAAACAGTTTAGTAGATTTTCAGATAATTACGAGGTACTACTGATGTTTGCTTACAGTTTAAAAGAACTAGAGAATAAGTAATTGGGTATGTTGATTTTGATTTTTCTGGAGACCTTGATAAAAGAAGATCTCTCACCGGGTATGTCTTTATCATTGGAGGTTGCGCAATCAGTTGGAAAGCCACTTTGCAAACTATAGTTGCTTTATCTACTAATAAAGCTGAGTACATAGCGATTATTGAGGCTTGTAAAGAAGTTGTTTCGTTAAAGGGACTCTCTGGTGAACTCAGTAAAGACCTTCAGATCAATACAGTGTTTTGTGATAGTCAGAGTGCCATCTTCCTTACGAATGATCAAATGTTTCATGAGAGAACAAAGCACATTGACGTTCGATATCATTTTCTATGTGATATTATTACTCGTGGTGATATTGTTGTGAGCAAAGTTAGTACTCATGATAATCCTGCAGATATGATGACTAAGTCACTTCCTATAACTAAGTTCGAGCATTGCTTAGACTTGGTTGATGTTTGTTGTTGAAGAATACCCTTAAGGGGTTTCGTGGAATAGGTGGAGAACTTGTTCGTTGAAAATTCGTGTCAAGGTGGAGATTGTTAGAGTTGTGTGACCCAAATTCTAAGAGATTACTTGCAAGTCAAGCAAAATATATTTTCTTTCTAGAAGATTTAGTAATTATTAGTATAATATATTTAGTATTTATTAGCATAATATATTTGACATTGATTAGAATTAGGTTTTTTCAACCTATAAATAGATGTAGTCGAAACTCCTTTTTTATCATTCGAATTCGACATTAGTGAATTTCCTTCTCCTTTGCCCGTGATTTTTTTTTTCCGAAATGGTTTTCACGTAAAATTTGTGTGTTCTATTTTTCTTTCTTTTTCTTTCTTTTTCTTTGCGATCTTTCTACATTGCCATTATCAATGTTCAATTTTTAACTATCTAAAAAATCCAATGAAATTCATTGCTATTTTATTTGGTTTCTTCTAATATGATTTCAATTAATTTTATTCCAATAGGTAGCAGACTAAGTTCCCAATGTTTCATGACAATAAATCGACATTTGGTTAGGTAATGCCGGTATGAGATGTTGATGGGAGATGGCAACGCCTTGCCAAGATTAGCCATTTTTTAAATTTTTAGCGGTTCACTATTTTATACTATGTTAAAAATTAATATTATGCGTCCAATACATTTATATTTAATTTAAATTATTGAAAAAATCATTGAAAGTGGATTGAGTATTAGCTCGATTGACATATATATTGTTGCCAATATAAAAGGATGTGGGTTTGAGTGCGCTGAAGCGCATTATGTCATTGTGTAAAAAAGAACAGATATAATCAAAATCTATAATAAGATTGTTCAAAAAAATCATTGAAAGTTTATATTTCCACATCCATGTTGGAACATGGGTCGAATATAATGCTATATATTAAAAGCTAATTTTTTTAGTTGTATATATCAATTAAAATATATTTAAAATTTTAAATTTTTTAATAATTGTATGAATTGTATAAGAAAAAAAATATAAATTAATTATTCAAAAAAATTGTTAAAACTAAAAAGTGAAACAATAATTAAAAGAAATAAATTTTAAAATTATATATGAATTTTGGTTTAATGAGAAATTTTGTACATAAACTTTTATTTTGTGCAATTTCTTGTGTGAAACCTTGATTTGATTCAATTCTCACAAATTATTAACACAATTTTTTTTGAACAATCTCATTATAGGTTTTGGTTATATCTGCTCTTTTTGACACAATGCTCTTTTTGAACCCACGTCCTCCTGTATTGGCAACAATGCCCATGCCAATTAAGCAAAAACTCAACCGGCATGTAACACAATTATTAATATAACATCATTTTATGTTTATATATTGCATACAAAAATAATTACATTTATCTAATATATAAATAAATTAATGTATTTATCTGTTTAAATGTATATGATTGAATCAAAATGAAAGTTTCATGTATACATTTGAACCACAATAAAAGTTTCATTTGTATAATTGCACAAAATCAAAGTTAATGTATCAAATTGCACATTGAATCAAAGTTCATGTATAATTTTGAGATTTGTCCCTAATTAAAATGCAAAACTATAAATTCAATACTTTTAAGAATTATAAAACATTAGCCGATTGAGTTTAGTTCATTTTTGACATCGACATTATTGCCAGTCCAAAAGGACGCGACTTTAAATACACTGAAACGCATTAACAAATTATATTTGGTAATTAATTTAATAAACATAATTAAATTCAAATTCAAATATTTTTAATAGTTTTTCATAGTTTTTTTAAAATTAATCTAAATTTTTTGTAATATAGAAATACAAAATTATTATAAATTATCTTATTGTAAAACTTTTAACATTGATTATAAACTATGAAATTTAAAAAAAAATATTATTTTAAAACTTTTAAAGTAATTTAAATCTATTTATAAATTTTCTATTATGAAACTTTTTAAACTTTTTATCATTATTTATGTAATAGGCCAATTTTATCCGGCCCGAATAAAAATAAACTAAACAAAAAATAAAATATAATAATAGAATCTAGTCCAATATGGCCCAGTATGGCCCAAATGAAGAAACCCTAGCCCATAACATAAACAAATTTTCAGAAACCCTAGGGTCTCTATCCAGCCTCCAGCGCCGCTACCTCCATGCCACGTCAGCGCCTAGATAGTCGATGCACAAATTTTTACTCGATGCATAAAAAAGGAAATTTTTAAAATTAAGGCAAATGTTTCGTATTTGGGGATTCGAGAAGTCGTGCATTAACTTACGAGGTTCGACCTTCTCTTTGAACCTAGATAGTCGAACATCCATTTCAAAATTAAATCACGTGAGATTTAAATAATAATTAAATAAAGAGCAAGCTTATTTTCGAGGATTCGAGATGGCGTGTCCTAACTTACGGGATATGGCCTTTTCGTTACCTCGAGACAAGAGGACCTTTTACACACGTTTCTATTTATTCAAGGGGTTTTACTAAAAAATATGTTAATGTAAAGAGGGATCGTATTTTAAACTCTTTTCGAATTTTCCACTTTTGACATTAAGACACCAATTAATCAACTAGGTACCAATTTTGGGCGTTACAAGGGTGCTAATCATTCCTCGTGCGTAACCGACTCCCGAACCAATTTCTTGGATTTTGTAGACCGAAAATTATTGTTTTATTAAATCATACTTTTTATTAAAACAATCAAATTACGAGGTGACCCGATCACACCTCATAAAAAAGATTGGTAGCGACTCCCATTTTCATTTTAAAATAAAAAGTCGATTAAAAAAATAGTTTCGACAATTTATATTGCAAAATATGTTGGTAAATATATTTTTAAAATTAAGTTTTAAAAATAGCACAATTCTTAAAATTATTTTAAAATTTAAAATTTATGTATTCAGTTAAATTTTAGGGTGAGTATTTGGTACACTAGCAATGTATTTTTTTTATTTCACAAATAATTTTAAAAAATTGACATGTGTCTCTTTTTTTAAAATATTTTACTATATACACTTGTCAACCCCTCGATCTTGTTTGTGGAGTTTAAAAATTCCACTAACGGTGTACCAAATAATTTCCCTAAATTTTAATTAGTATGTTTAAAATCGGACGAGAGACCAAATTTAAGGATGTGGATAAAAACCATATTAAGGACGAAATTGCATAAACCCATAACTGCATCCAAGGGCTGAATTGAACAAATAAAAAAAATGTTGTAAGACTCAAATGTACAAGCTATAACATGGTGTGAGGAATTAAATAAAATAAATTGAAACCTAAAGTTATTAATTAAATTTTAAAAAATAAAACTTCGATGGATTTAAAATAAAATTATCTTCTCTTTACATCTTTCACTGCTCATATAGATACGTCTTTTTTATAGGGATTTCTAAACCCCTTCATTTCACGTATTTCACGTCTCATTCCATCTTCAAAATTTTATCCATGTTTCAATTGTTATTGTTTAGTTTAAGAACTCGAACCGAAATAAAATGATTTTATAGGTTTAACAAATTTTTAGTTAAAAATGTAAATAAATTAATCTTTATACGTTAGACCAAAGAGTAAATAAGTCTTTTCTATTAAAAATTTCATCCACTTCGATTGTTAAAAACTGACATGGCTGAGGAAATAACTCGATAGATGCATACCACGTGTACCTCATTCTGACGTACATGAACCAATTTTTAATAGTAAAAATAGATTACATTTTTAACAAAATGACAAATTTGCTCTTTGGTCTAATTTATGGGGACTAATTTGTCCATTTTTAAGTAGAAGGGGCAAAATGCAATCCGACTCATAGTATAAGGACAACCATGGTACTTTTACCGAAGTAAGACATATGATTGTTAAGGATTGAACTCGACCTCTTATATCACATAACACAATAATCTACCATTAAACTAAGAAACTGTTAGCTACACAAATATATATATATATACACACACAAAATGAAGAAGAAGAAGAGATTACATCAATAGGGTTTAAACCTTGATCATAGGAGTGCCAAATAAGGGCCCTAATGGTTGCTTCCTTATCTTGTTTGCAAATATATATATCGGGGGAAAAGGAAAAAGAATGATAAAAGTTTGAACCCACCTGATCTAGATGCTATACAAAAACTTTAATCACTATTCTAAACAAATCTTAATAAAACCGAAAAAAAAAATTACTGCTAAATAATGAAATTATGTGATGAGTCCTAATCATATGATTATTTTGGACTATATCTTACTTACATTTGCTTAATTTCTAGAATATTTTTATATATTTTAAATTCATTTTAGTGATTTGACTTTTTTATGTTTGTATTGTAAATATTGTGTGTTTTTAGTGTTTTTCATGTATTTAGTTTGAATAAAATATTCCATGTAAAATAATTTGCAAGTAAAACACGTTTGGGAAAAAGATATTAATACATGGAACCATGAGATTAAATGTACTAAACCTAAAGTTGATCTAAGATGATGAGTGAAAGTTCAATGTTCAAAGATTCAAAATTTGTAATTTGGACACATTTAGAACTTCCAGTCGGAACACTTCTTAGTGTTTCGATCATGTCTCGAGCTTCAGGACTCCATTTTGAGTGTACTTTATATCATCAGAAAGGGAATTTATAGATCTATTCAAATATTGGAACATCAACACCAAAATGCATCAAAAAGAAATCCAAAAGTAAAGATAAAGTTACAAGTTTCACATTGATTGACACTTTTGGCGCATTTTCGTGTTTGGATCATATCTCCTAACATACTTGGAGTTTGGAGTTGAAATTTCTACAGTGAATATACAAGATGCATACCATCAACCAGCTTTCTTGGACTTTTCCCATTGGGAGACGTTAACTTGGACAAAAGAAGTTATCAATTAACATGTGAAAAATGACTCAAAAGATGACAAAAAAAGTGAACCTAGAAATTTATTACTAGCTGGTCCTTTGCATTGTCATTTTTCTCTTCACAAACCTCTATAAATAGCCTTTGGTTTCAGAATAGGAGGCATCTGGAAGTGAAAAAAAAAAAGATAATTTTCTTGTTAGTATTTATTTGTTTCTTTATCCTTGTAAAATCCTTGTAAAATCTCAAGTTTCTTATATCTAATATGTCTTTTTCATATAAGTTTGAGTTGTTTAATTTTATTATGCTATTCTAAATTTTCAATACTGAGGTGAAAGGCAAGCTCTTGGAAAATATTAAGGTAAATTTCATATTCATCATTTGAGCTAAAATTAATTATCAATCACTTGTTATAATCATACTTGTAAAGTAAGATATTTTATTTATTATAGACAATATATGACACAATGAATGTTTGGATAAATTAACCTTGATTTGTTGTAGACATATAAAAATGACATAATAAATATTTGAAATCTTTTTTATAAGTCTTGAAGTTATAAAGTGGTTATAATACCATATTTTATATTTTTGGACTGAACTTAAGCAGTTGAACTATCATATTGCACCATCATTTGCTTATGGATTCATTTTTTATAAAGGATGAGAAGGATGAACGAGAAAACGGATCGTAAAGTTTGTTAAAGTCGCGGATTTGACTTAGGGCTCTAGACGTTCGGAAAGAAACTTGAATTTTGACACAACCTGAAATGAAATTGAATCCAAGTCAGATAAAAAAATTAAAATAAATAACTAAAATAAAATAATAAATCAAAGATTAAGGAAGTGAATAAAGAAGATAAATGGAAAGATAGAACGTGGCGTGTAGAAGTCCTAAGAAGCCTTGGAAACACGAAGAATCCACAACCCCCTTCAAGCGGCTCTAATTTCCCCTCCAAGATAGAAATCTTGGCAAGAAAAAGTTTGAAGATGATCCCCACAATCTAAAAATATTGTTAATACTCTTCTAAAAGAAACTCAAGAGAAATTCTTGAAAAGAAAAACCCAGAGAGAATTTATTAACTCAAAAGAAAAATAGAATAATAATGAATTGAATGTATTGTGTACAATGCAAAGGCCTATATATAGGCTAGCTAAATAAATCTAAATAAAACTCCTAAATATACTAGAACTCTAATTTAATCTAAACAAGAAGTATTTTTAAACTAAACTTTCTTGTTAACATAAAACTCCTAAATAACTTAAAATACTTAATAATTATAAAAAAATCGGAAAAAATAATAAAATAATAAGAGCTGATAAATAAAATATTGAGCTCATATATAATAAAAATTAAGCCTAAAACTCGAACCCAATATGAAACGTCTAGGCTTGTGAGATCAACTGGGGTTCTTGAAGTGAAATGCCTAAGCTTGTTAGCATTTTCCACATGGGCTTGTCATCATAGATTGAGAATTTAGGCTCACAAACATAATTAGTCTCTTCTAATTCATCATTACTCCAGAATTCGTCGTCTTGAAACTTCAACTCTTTTTCTTGAATTTTTTTCGTGATAAAGTCTTGAACAACTAAGTTGAGTTTTGACTTTATCTGTTTGGATTTGGATCTCGTAATTGGGCCTTGAGGGACACTAAGCTCATCTCTATTATGGCCTTTGAATTGGGTTGAGTTGCTTGTATCATTCCCCCCTTCCACAAAAGGATTCGTCCTCAAATCTGCAATATCAAAAGGAGAAAGGTCAGCAACATTAAAAGTGGCACTAACATTATATTCACCGGGAAGGTCGATTTGATATGCATTATCATTAATGCACTTGAGTACTTGAAAAGGTCCATCACCATGTGGGTCCAATTTTGTTTTGCGTTTAGTTGGAAATCAAACTTTTCTCATGTGGACCCAAACCAAGTCACTGGGCTCAAAGATAATTTGCTTGTGCCACTTGTTAACTTTGTTGGCAGTTGCTTCTTTTGTTTTGGCGATTCGTTGTCTTACTTTCTCATGCATGGATTTCACCAATTCAACTTTCTTCTTACCATCTAAACTAGAAATGTTTTCTATAGGCAATGGTACAAGATCAAGTACGGTTAGTGGATTAAAACCATAAACAAGTTCAAATAGGGAATAGGCAGTTGTAGAGTGAATAGATTGGTTATATGCAAACTCAACAAATGGCAAACATTCTTCCTAATTTTTAAGGTTCTTACCCACAACAGCTTGTAGTAAAGCACCTAAGACTCGACTGACTCCCTCAATTTGTCCATCATTTTGGGGGTGACATGTAGTAGAATATAATAATTTAGTACCAAGCTTACCCCACAATACTTTCCAACAGTGGCTTAGGAACTTTACGTCTCTGTCAGATACAATGGTGCGAGGTATCCCATGACGGCACACCACCTCTCAAAAGAATAAGTCAGCCACATGTGTAGCGTCATCCGTTTTGTGACAAGGAATGGAGTGAGCCATCTTTGAAAACATATCAACAACAACAAAGATACTATATCGACCCTTTTTGGTTCGTGGCAAACCAAGAATGAAATCCATTGATAAGTCTACCCATGGCGAAGAAGGAATCGGCAAAGGAGTATAAAGTCCATGAAGGATTACCTTAGATTTTGCTTGTTTACAAGTAATACAATTAGAACATACCTTTTTAATGTCCTTTTTCATGTGCGGCCAATAAAAATGTTCATGTAGAATATCTAGTGTATTGGCGACACAGAAGTGTCCTATTAGACCTCCACTATGTGCCTCACTAATTAATAGCTCTCTCATGGAACATTGTGGAACTCATAACCTCTTTAGACGAAAAAGAAACCTATCTACAAGATAAAACTTGTTAAAGGCACCATTCCTACAATTAGAAAATACATTTGCAAAATCAATATCATTTAAGTATAAATCTTTTATATGTTCAAACCCTAAGACTTTAGCATTTAATGTAGTTATCAAAGAATATCTACGAGATAAGGCATCAGCAACTACATTTTCTCTACCTGTTTTATATTTAATTGTATATGGAAATGTCTCTGTCGAAACCATTTTTTTATTTTGAAAAAACGGGGATCGACTTTAAAAACAAAGACGGAGTCACCACCAATCTTTTTTCGAGGTGTGATCGGGTCACCTTGAAATTGATCATTTTAATAAAAAACATTTTGATTTATTAAAACAATTATTTTGGTCTCTGACGAAATTCGAGAAAACGGGTTCGGAGTCGGTTACGTCATTTAGGAAGGATTAGCACCCTCATAACGCCCAAAATTGGTACCGGATTGATTAGTTATTGTCCTAATGTCGAAAATTTGAAAAGATTTGAAAACATGATTTCTTTAAAAACTTGAACAATTTGAGTTGGAACTTGAGATTCTTTTGTTCCGAAAGAATACAAACATCACATCCAGCACGTTAGGACATGATATTTTAAACCCTCGTAACCAAAATCATCTCATGATTTACAAAATTCATTAAAAGGATATTTAATTATTTAGTCAAACGGAAAATCGAAACCCAAAGACGTTAGGGCACTATTTCCCAATTTCTAAACACAAAACATTGCCTTATTTAAGAAAAACTTTTGGATAAAATGTGGTAATTAAAGGAGATAGATATTTTTAAACAAAGATTTGAAAAAAGTAACATCAAGTTATTACAATAAAGTGCAAATTACTAAAGTTACAGGTCATATTAACAATTAGCACTAACATAAACAATTAAGTAAAAGAATGACAAGCAATAATAATAATGTTAAGGTAAACAAAGATAATGGATTCAAAAAAAATTTTAAAAAAATGAACAATCAAAATAAAAAATATAGAGTAGATAATAGCAATTTTAAAAGAATCTATGAAAAAATTAAGGAAAAAAAATTTATTCACAAGATTAAATTCATGTATATAAAAATAATAATATATATGATAAAACAATTAAACGTAAAAAGGGAAAAAAAAGAAAAACAAGTTTAAAATAATTAAAATAAATGAATAAATAATTATTAAGCAATTAAATGGATAAATAAAAAAATTTAAAAAAAACGCATAAGTCAACCTAACTCCCGCAATATGAGGATTCAACGGAATTCCTCTACCAAAATCTAACTCGAACGGAAGCAACTCAAAAAGAAACGAAAATGAGCGAAGAACAAAATAAGAACAAGCCACAAAAAATAAGAACGCAAAAGAGAGAGAAATTTGAGTGAATGCTCTCAAGAATTTTTATTACTCCAAACTCAAGTCCCTTTACAATGAAGGGAGAGGCCTCTATTTATAGTTGAGCCTCCCCAAATCCAATGGTACAGATCAATTACATCAACGGCTAAGATTAAAAGGTATCTACAAATTAAATCTCTAAGATTACAAAATCATATCTTCTAAGATTGCATACCATATCTCCTAGGATTGCATACCATATCTTCTAGGATTGCATATCATATCTAAGATTTGCATATCATATCTAAGATTGCATATCATATCTTCTAGGATTGCATATCATATCTAAGATTTGCATATCATATCTAAGATTGCATATCCTTGAAGATTGTGTTTCCATATACGTCAAGCTTGTAGATGGACCTTCAATCTTTTCAAGTAATGGGCCCTTCCGATCGGGACAAATGATATATTTTGGACTGGACTTGGAATTTGTTTTATTATTTTGGGTTTATTATTTTTTTGTATGGGCCCGGGTTAAATTGGCCTATTACAGCTGCCCCTCTTTGCTCATTGTTGTGTAAATAGAATGGAGCAAAGACTATAAAAGGACCAATTTTGCCCGGTCTTGCTGAGCCTTAACTTCTTGATCCTCATCTTCTTCAAGTAGTCTCTAACCCAACTGCAACTTCAAGGAGATTGAATCTATAGCTTTAATCTTATTCTACTGCAACTTTAGGGAGATAAGACCTGCTCTTGTAGATTTAATCCATCCTACTATAACTTCAGGAAAGTGAGACTAGTATCTTTGATCTTGCTTCACTACAATATTCAGGAAGACAAGATCTGCTATTTTTGGTCTGCTCCGCTGCAAACTCAGGGAGGCAAGCTAAAATCTTCGATCTGCTTCTTGCAACTTCAGGAAGATAAGATCTGCTTTGTCTTGATCTGCTCATTGTGAATTTCAGGAGGCGGCTAATATCTTCGATCTGCTTCCTACAACTTTAGGAAGACAAGATCTGCTGTCTTCGATCCGCTTCCCGCAACTTCGTGGAATGCCGGATCGCTATCTTCAATGCTCCCACTCGCAAACTCGGGAGACAAGATCGATGTCTTCGATCCGCTTCTTGCAACTTCGTGAATGCCGGATCTCCTATCTTCGATCTACTCGCATTGCAACTTCAGGGAGACAAGATCGAAAGTGTCTTCGATCCGCTTCTCAGAACTTCAAGAAGATGAGATCTGTTGTCTTGATCCGCTCCATTGCCGATACATGGAGATAAGACTTGTAATTTTCAAAGATGTTCCACTCACCGCTTAGGGGTAAGGCTGGTGGTTTGAATCTGTTCCCCTGCTACCTCGGGAAGATAAGATTCGCCATCTTCGATTTGCCCTACTGCTATCTCTAGGAGACAAGATCTACAATTTTTAGTCTGTTCCCTTGCTACATCAGGAAGATAAGACTATAATCTTCAGCCTGCTCCCTTGCTACATCAGGAAGATGAGGCTAGTGGCTAAAATCTGCTCCATTGCTACATCGGAAGATAAGATTCGCCATCTTCGATCCGCCTCTGCTCGCTATCTCGAGGAGACAAGATCTGTAATTTTTAGTCTGCTCCCTTGCTACATCAGGAAGATAAGACTATAATCTTCAGCCTGCTCCCTTGCTACATCAGGAAGATAAGGCTAGTGGCTAAAATCTGCTCCCTTGCTACATCAGGAAGATAAGATTCGCTAAATTCGATCTGCTCCGCTACCGCTTAGGGAGATAAGATCTATAATTTTTAGTCTGCTTCCTTGCTACCTCAGGAAGATAAGACTACAAACTTTAACCTGCTCTCTTGCTGCCTCAGGGAGATAAGGTTGGTGGCTTGAATCTGCTCTATTGCCGATACATGGAGATAAGATTCGCCAAATTTGATCTGCTCCACTGCCGCTTAGGGAGATAAGATCTATGAATTCACCGATGTTGCTACACCATCCTCTGGGGACATGTCCTGTAGACTCGAATGTATTATGGACGACATTTGCATGAATGTAGAATGCCATGAGAATAATCCCTTTTTTTAAATGTAAAATGATTAGGATGCAATGATCAGAATGAATCTAAGGCTCCTAACTAAATGATATTAGGGATGACATTTGCATGAATGCAGAATGTTATGAGAATGATCTCATTCTTTTTCACTCTTTTTTTTTTACTTAATGATTAGGATACAATGATCGGAATGAATCAAATGCTCCTAATTGGAAGTGTGAGAATGATCCCTTTTTAATGTTTAGGTTGTCATTTCTCATAGTTCATCAAGGTTCTATCACTGATGTATTACCATGTTTTCTCATTCAGCTGGTATCTTTGACAGAAAACCCAAAGAAACAATCATATTCTGCTCAGCAAGCTTGCCCCGCTGTAATTTTAGAGTCCCTTCCAATGTACCTTTTGGGACATAATGTTTGTACCTCCCACTGAAACTTTGGTTTCTTCCATCCATCCTGCTGCAACTCCGAGGTATGGGATTAATTTTATATGTCACACCACTCGCTGGGTGTAATGACCAGATGTATATGTCTGATATTTGCATGAATGCAAAGTATCATTTTCTTTTCCCAAGAATGATCTCCTTGTACACTTGGGGTGACATTGCTCGTCATTTGTCAAGATGGTATCATCGACGAAATGTCTTATCCAATAAAATCCGAAGAGATAATCATCTTTCAATATTTCCAACCCTTGGACTTGGTGAGTTCTAAACAATAGTCCTATTTCAGATTCTCATATTATTTAGAAGCTTCTAGAGTAATATGCGAAACTCCTTTTATGGAAGTATTATTAGTCCACTAATCGTTATTTCAATGCAAAATCCTTGAAAAATATCATAACAATGGACAAGAAGGAAATTAGGAGCATAGCTCGGAACAAATAAGTTAAGCAAAGATAACAAATGCAGTCTAGAAGGAAATTTATTGGTAGTATATTTTGAAACGAATAAAATAATTAAAGATAACAAATTCAGAATGGGTAAGATGGGAAACTAGGTGCCCCAGATATCGCAGCCTGAGCTTCTCTGTTCAAACTTCTTGAGGACCATTTTAAGCTCAATATGTGTTTAGGGGATCCTGAGTACTTCGTCGATGCCTCAAGACGTAACATACTTCCTCATTGTTAATTCAAACGTAGCAAGATTACTGTATGCCCCACTTTTGATCAAATTTGAGCCGCCCTTTTCGGGTTTTCGGCTCAAAACCCTTTTGGTCTCAAAGCGCCTTTTGCGGATTTTTGCCTTGGCCTCTTTTCTTTTTTCTTTTCTTTCTTTCTTTTTTTTTTAAAAAAATGTCTCAAGGCGCCCTTTGCGGGTTTTCACCTTGGCCTCTCCTTTTAGATGGAATTTGAATTCACCAGCCTGAGCATGTCATTGCCATACATCTTGGTCAAGGTTAATGATCTTCCAGAATAAGCCTTCTTCACCACATAAGGTTTTTCCAAATTTTGGCATTTATTTTCCTCTGAAGTCCTTTTGTATGAGAAGAATCATTCTTAATGCCAAGTCCCCATTATGAAATTCTCTTGGGCAAACCTTTTGTCATAAGCTTGTACCATCCGACCGTGATGGATAACTTTTAACCTTTTCTTCGATTAGGTTCAATTGGCAAAGCTGTTTCTATTCCAATGAGAAATGTGTTGCCCCAGCGAAGGTTCTAGCCAACATTCGATAAGACAAAGGGTAAATGGTAACTTCTTTATGTCAATATTCACAAGTCTCAGTCATCTTTCCCATGATCCTTGTTTTGTTGTTTTTTTTCCCTTTTGTTTTTTGCTGCCTTTACTGCATTGTGATATGGTGTCTGATCTTTGAACAAACTTCCAAACTTTTGACATTGTCCTTTTTAGCACTCTTTGTCGACACCTGATCTTTTTTTTTTTGAGAATTTGATGACTATCGACTTTGTAACATTGGCATATGAAGCTACTTCCACCCTCTTAGTGAAGTAGACGATGACCACGACAATGAGTCGATATCGACCAGAAGCTTTTGACGAGATCGGCTCCACAATATCCATTCCCCACATATAAAAATCATGAAGAAATAGTGAGGCACATGAGTCTTGTCTTCCTCCATTTGGCATTTACGACATAATCAAGCAATCTCCCTTTTATGGTGGACCAATAGTACCCGAACCTTATGATTAGCCTGGCTATTGTAAAACCATTATCATGTTCTTTAAACACCTTTATGGACTTCTTTTAAGATTTTCCCAGGTGTGTCTTGATATGGTCGTACAAAATCATCTTTGAATTCTTGAAAATCACTCAATGATGTCTCGCCTTATTTCTGTGGTGAGCTGGGCTTCGATCTTCACCCCTTTCTTAAGCTCGTAATGTCCACTGACCCTATGTAAGGTAGGATCTGTTTTTCATCATGTTCTACCATTCTTAATAAATCAGAAGATATGTTACAATCTCTGTCATCTTCAAAGTTCTGAGATCCCCTAGACCAATATTTCATTCAAAAAGGGAATCAGTATCAACGTCGCTCATGCCGTTGATATCTGGGTACCTAGGTGCGAAGGCAAAAAATCCAAAGAATAAATGATTCTAAGGATAATTATTTGTATGGTATGGTCATGAATAAAGAATGAAAGAATATTCTAACAAAACAAAAGAATGTACAATATGAAATGTAAAGAATGAAAAAAAAATATTTGCTTAAAAAGATGCATTTTATTGAAATAAAAATTCTGGACATAAGCCTATTTCACAAAAAGATTCTTATTGTCTCTAGGCTTAAGGCAACAAGCATGTTTTGAATATTACTCTAGATTAGTCTTAAAAATACAAGGATTCCTTCCACAGTTCCATTGTTTAAAATCTTTCCAAGTATGCAAGGGCTTGGAAACTTCATTCCTCGGTTCCCTCTTCACTTTTGATTTCTTTAAGGAGTCGCAACTTTCTTGTCTCCTCTATCAATTATTGCATTCATTGCCTCGTCAAAGTGATCAAGTTTTGATGAATCGTCAAACTTCATAATTCCCATTTTAATGAACCTTTTGACCAACTTTTTAAACATAGTACAGTTTTCAATTGAGTGCCCTGTTATACCCGCATGGTAGTCACATTGAGCGTTTGAATCATACCATATGGGATATGGGGGCTATAACGGTTTCAAATAAAATGGGGACACCACGTGTGCGTCAAATAAACTTTGATATAGTTCCTTATACGTCATTGGGATTGGCGTAAATTGGAGCTTTTCAGAGTTTTGCCTTGTGCCCGATACCTGTCTTATCGACCCTTATTGCCCAGTATTAATTACTTTTGGCTGGCTAACAGTAACTGCCTTCGAGTACCCTTTGTTGTATGTACTCATATTATTCACATCATTCTCCTTTTTCCTTAGAGCAGACCTTTTAGTGGTTTCCCCTGCTTCAATCTTGCCACCCCTTATGGCATTTTCGATCATATCTCCTGCCATCACTATATCCGCGAAGCTCTTGGTGGTACTTCCTATCATGTGAGTGATGAATGGAGCTTTTAAGGTTTTGATAAAAAGCATGGTAGTTTCCTTCTCTAGGAGAGGTGGTTGAACTTGCATGGCAACTTCCCTCCATCTTTACGAATACTGCCTGAAGCTTTCATTTGACTTCTTCTCCATGTTTTGCAAGGTGATTCTGTCAGGCGTCATGTCTGTGACATGATTGTATTGCTTCATGAAGGCTTGGGCCAGATCTCTCCAGGAGCTAATCCTAGCACGACTGAGTTGATTGTACCACCTGGACACCGCCCCCACCAAACTGTCTTGGAAACAATGAACCAAGAGTTGATCATTATTAATGTAGCTAGTCATCCGTCTACAGAACATAGTGATATGGGCTTCAGGGCAGCTGGTCCCACTGTACTTCTCAAATTCTGGTATTTTGAACTTATGAGGAAGCATCAAATCTGGAACCAAGATCAAGTCTTTAGCATCAATTCCGTGGTGATTATCAGCATCTTCTAAAGCCTTGAACTTTTCTTCTAGCCATCTACAACGATCTTCTAACTGCCTTGAAGATTCAGTTCTTATCCCCTCCCTTTCTGCTATATCTAGGTCAGGGATAACAGGATTAGCAGGGTTATCTCCTGGGTTGGATCCTGTGCCAACTTGGAAATTCATGGGCACTCCAGTGTCAGTTTTCCCTTGTTGAGGCGTAATCGTGACAGATGGCCTTTGGGGATACTCCTCAGGTTGTACATGCGGTGGGGTGAAACCCCGAGGAATTTCCTCATTATCTTCAATATTAACTATGAGACCCTTTCCTTTGTCCATTGCCCCGTTCAACATTTGAGCCATTTGAGCCATCATACTTCTTTGGGCTTCCATCATTTGGTCTCTCATCTCTTGTTGGAGTTTTGCTAATTGCTCTTGCATCTGGTCTTGCATGTCTCTTTGAAACTGTTCAAGTCTTTGATCCATTTTCTTTGTCTTGGCACGTGTACCATAACAGTGTTTAGTTTCCAGATTTTTCCTTTCCTCTTTCTCTCTCTGTTATAATTTCAACTAATTAGGCTCTCTCTATGGACTTAAATGCACATGATGTGATGTAATGCAAATGCATGGAATGAATGCAAAAGAAAGAGAGGCGTTGATTCTGAATTCAATTCCATTAGAAAAACTTTTCTAGAAAGCAAATTTCTTTACATAAAACGAATTACATATGCGGCCTTGCCCTCATATTCCAAGCAAAAACATCAATCCCCTTCTTTGCAAAGGTCAAATCTTGCAAACTTCTAATAGATGCCTCCACTAGCTCCTTTTTGCTTGATCTGGGTCGCGACTCACTGCTCACTTATTTCCATAATACTCGTTAGCCTCTTCAAGAAAGCCGAGACGTGGTGATTCTCGAATAGTCTTTGTCAGCTTGAATCCTTGGGTAATAAAATCTTGTATTCCTTCACGGACTATCAGTCTTTTCTCGTTGTGTTTACTTGGACCATATTCGGACGACCGTATTATAATCCACTTTATCAAGAAATTCATTTTCTTATGACAAACTCTTCTATTTAGCAATCGAATTTGAATCAACACCTCTTTTTCTATGATGTGAATGCAATGCAATCAAAACAAAATAAAACACGTTAGCACAAGAGAAATAAATAACAAAATAGGGCACCTATCTGGGTGACCATTATGGTTTTGCATAGCTTTACCTAGGGTAAGCCCTTAGGTTTTCTACATGTGGTTTAGCTCTAAAGTTGAGGTACCCGAACCAGCAGGTTCCTCGATCCTCACCCATTATAGGCTCATACGGACCGAGTTCGGTTCAGGGGAATACATTTCCCTATGGCCATGAGAAAGTGAAAACTTCACGAAGACATAGGTACAGATGTATCCCGGAAGCAATCCACTAGCCCATGCGGAGGTGAAAACCTCACGAAGGCATAGCTTCTCGCTCCCACTTAAGGGTGCGACCATAACGGTCACGCAATGCAATGCAGATATATTTTATAAAAATAGAACCACATGCAATAAAAAGGATCACAATTTTTCAAATCGGATTTTCGAATTTAGACAAAAGGACAGGAAATAATCAATTTTACGGCTTGACTCTCTTATTGGTCCCCGGTGGAGTCGCCAAGCTGTCGAAACCATTTTTTTATTTTGAAAAAACGGGGATCGACTTTAAAAACAAAGATGGAGTCGCCACCAATCTTTTTTCGAGGTGTGATCGAGTCACCTTGAAATTGATCATTTTAATAAAAAACATTTTGATTTATTAAAACAATTATTTTGGTCTACGAAATTCGAGAAAACGGGTTCGGGAGTCGGTTACGTACAAGGAAGGATTAGCACCCTCGTAACGCCCAAAATTGGTACCGGATTGATTAGTTATTGTCCTAATGTCGAAAATTCAAAAAGGTTTGAAAACATGATTTCTTTAAAAACTTGAACAATTTGAGTTGGAACTTGAGATTCTTTTGTTCCGAAAGAATACAAATATCACATCCAGCACGTTAGGACATGATGTTTTAAACTCTCGTAACCAAAATCATCTCATGACTTACTAAATTCATTAAAAGGATATTTAATTATTTAGTTAAACGGAAAATCGAAACCCAGCACGTTAGGGCACTATTTCCCGAATTTCTAAACACAAAACATTGCCTTATTTAAGAAAAACTTTTGGATAAAATGTGGTAATTAAAGGAGATAGATATTTTTAAACAAAGATTTCAAAAAAAGTAACATCAAGTTATTACAAAAAAGTGCAATTTATTAAAGTTACAGGTCATATTAACAATTAGCACTAACATAAACAATTAAGTAAAAGAATGACAAGCAATAATAATAATGTTAAGGTAAACAAAGATAATGGATTCAAAATTTTTTTTAAAAAAAATGAACAATTAAAATAAAAAATATAGAGTAGATAATAGCAATTTTAAAAGAATCTATGAAAAAAATTAAGGAAAAAAAATTTATTCACAAGATTAAATTCATGTATATAAAAATAATAATATATATGATAAAACAATTTAACGTAAATAGGGAAAAAAAGAAAAACAAGTTTAAAATAATTAAAATAAATGAATAAATAATGATTCAGCAATTAAATGGATAAATAAAAAAAATAAAAAAACGCATAAGTCAACCTAACTCCCGCAATATGAGGATTCAACGGAATTCCTCCACCAAAATCTAACTCGAACAGAAGCAACTAAAAAAAAACGAAGATGAACGAAGAACAAAATAAGAACAAGCCACAAAAAATAAGAACGCAAAAGAGAGTGAAATTTGAGTGAATGCTCTCAAGAATTTTTATTACTCCAAACTTAAGTCCCTTTACAATGAAGGGAGAGGCCTCTATTTATAGTTGAGCCTCTCCAAATCTAACGGTACAGATCAATTACATCAACGGCTAAGATTAAAAGGTATCTACAAATTAAATCTCTAAGATTACAAAATCATATCTTCTAAGATTGCAAGCCATATCTTCTAGGATTGCATACCATATCTTCTAGGATTGCATATCATATATAAGATTTGCATATTATATCTAAGATTGCATATCATATATTCTAGGATTGCATATCATATCTAAGATTTGCATATCATATCTAAGATTGCATATCCTTGAAGATTGTGTTTCCATATACGTCAAGCTTGTAGATGGACCTTGTAGGAGCCCAATTTTGCCCGTGAGTAAAAAAAACCAAAACAAAATAAATAAATGTCCAATAAATGTTTTTCAGTCCATTTACAGCCCAAACGCTACCCTTGGCCAAAGATGATACCCAATACCCAATTACACCCAGACCCAATTAATGACCCATTAATCTAGACCCAACTAGACCCACTATCGAGATGGCCCAAAAGGCCCAATGCCTAACAGCCTTCAGTAGCCTAGGGTTTCTGAGAAACCCTAGGCGTCGCAAGCAAGAGCCTTCACGCCGCAATCTTGCACCGTCGATCTCGCCGCAGCACCAGCCTCCCCTTGTCAAGCCGTGACCCATGCGTGAATCACGCTCTATCACCGCCGTGTCTCGCGCCATTCACCTGCAAACAAGGGAAGAAGATCGACAGTGGCCGCAAAAATAGGAGTTTTTTTATTTTCGATTCTGTTCTTGGGTATAAAAACCCTAAGCAATTTGTAAAAGAGGACAGATACACACGAAAAAATACACAGAATCAATACAAAATATAGAAATAAAAAGCAGAGGTGATTTCAAACGGTTTTTTTTATTTTTTTCTTTCGAATCTTTTTCTTTATTTTTTTTAGCTTTCTTTTCTTTTTATATAACAGGGTTACAATATATATATATATATATATATATATTTTAAAAAGAAAACTTTTAACTTTTGGGGATTCCGGCCACCGTGCACGGTGGCCGACGATGGTGGCGGACGGCGGTCGGAGCCTCGTCGGAGCCTGCCAAAAATCGCCTGGCAGGGAAACTGAGAGCTCTCTCAGATTTTTTTTTTAAACAACACAATGAAATATTTTTTTTTCACTAAATTGTGCTATTTATACAGGGTTTAAAACGGCGTCGTTTTGGACTTAAGCTTCATTGCCAAAACGACGTCGTTTCGTTAAAAAACCCGAAAATCGACCCGACCCTTATTCTGGGATCCGCGTGTTTTCAGAAAGTGGGGAATTTACCCCTTTTGTCCTTCCATGATTTCATCGTTTTCAAATCAGTCCAATTCAAACTTTTATTCTTTATTAAATTTGCCCTAAATTTTTTTTTGTTCCAATTTAGTCCCTCGGTCTGTTTTAAAGGTAAAATCGGAACGGCGCCGTTTTGAAAAATAGGTATAATTGCCATATTAGTCCCTAGGATTTAACGCGCGTTCTAATTTAATCCTTTTATATCTGTTTTAATTATTATTTAACCCTTGTTTTTCTTTGTTTTGTTTTATTTTTATCCTCTTATTTTATTCTATTATTTTACATTATATTTAATTATCATTATATATTATTTGGTTTAATAATCTATATATTATTTTTATATATTATTTATTATATTATATTCTCAAGTATTACATTATGTATTAGTTTTAAAATTTTATTTTGTATAAAATCTATTATAATGTATAACCTATTTTATTTATATTATTTATTACATATATAATTTTTATAATTAATATATTATGTATATATGTTTTCTAATTATTATATATTATTTACTAATTATTTTTATTATGTATAATCCTTATATATTATTGTTAGTTATTTTATATTATTTTATTATATATTATGATTTTATTAATTATTTTTATATTTGTTTATTATTGCTTTAGCATGTTTTTTTTATTTATCTATTCATGTTATATTATTCATTAATTATTTATATAATTTGTAGTTAGGTTGAATTGATATGTATATTATAATGTATCACACAAACCATTTTTTTTTTATTTTTACCTTTCTAATTAAAATATTTATTTCAAATGGTTTTTAAAATACGGTGATATGTGATATTTGAAGGATTTCGAGAGGAATTTTGCCCTAACTTATTGGGTTTGATTTTTCTCGTGAAACTTTAAGTATTACCTATCCCTTTTTTTCCTTAAAAAATGAGATTTACCAATTTCAAATAAAAAAACTTATTCTTGAGAATTCGGATCGTTGTGCCTTAACTTATTGGGTTCGACGTTTTGTGTCTCAATGTAGGAAATTTCTAAAATAAAGACGTGCTTAGTTTCAAAGTCATGAGATGCTATATCCTAACTTACTGGGTATGGTGTTTTATTTCTTTGAGATAGATAAGTCTGGGTTTTTTCTTCAAATAAAAGGTTCATTTTTTTTAAAAAAAAATTTAAAGTTTCAACATTAGGACATGATTTTATCGATTAGGTGTCAATTTTTGGGCGTTATGAGGGTGCTAATCCTTCCTCATACGTAACCGACTCCCTAACCCATTTCAGTAGCCTTCATAAGTGGGAGCAAGAAGCTACTCCTTCGTGAGGTTTTCACCTCCGTGCAGGATAGTGAATCGTTTTCGGGATACATCTGTACTTATGTCTTCGTGAGATTTTCATCTCTGTGCAGCCATAGGGAAATGTATTCCCCTGAACTGAACTCGGTCCATATGAACCTATAATGGGTGAGGATCGAGGAATCTGCTGGTTCGGGTACCTCAACTTTAGAACTAAACCGCATATAGTGAACCCTAAGAGCCCACCTTAGGTAAAACTATGTCAAATCCTAGTGGTCATCCAGATAGGTGTTCTATGTTATTTATTTTTTTTCCTTGTGCTAATATTTTTATTTTGTTTTGATTGCATTGCATTCACATCATAGAAAAGAGGTGTTGATTTCAAATTCGATTGCTAAATAGAAAAGTTGGTCATAAGAAAATGGATTTTTTGATAAAGTGGATTATAATACGGTCGTCCGAATATAGTCCAAGTGAATACAACGAGAGAAGACTGATAGTCTGTGAAGGAATACAAGACCTTATCGCTCAAGGATTCAAGTTGACGAAGACTGTTCGAGAATTACCACATCTCAGCTTTCTTGAAGAGGCTAACAAGTGAACAGGAGTCGCGGTCCAAATCAAGCAAAAGGAGCTAGAGGAGGTATCTATTAGAAGTTTGCAAAATTTGACATTTGCGAAGAAGGGGATTGATGTTCTCACTTGGACTATGAAGACAAGGTCGTGTATGCGATCCGTTTTGTGTAAAGAAATTTATTTTCTAGTAAATTTTTTCTAATGTAATTGAATTCAGAGTCAACGCCTCTCTTTCTTTGCATTCATGCATTTGCATTACATTGCATCATTTGCATTAGACTTTTACAAAATAACCCTAATTAGGTAAAATGTTTCAGTTAACCTGGAAAACATGGAACAAAGATTGGAAAGAATAGAACAAATGTAAATACAGATGCAGGGGCAATTAACCAAGATTCAACAAGACATACGGGAATTCCAAAAGAATGTGATTGACCAGCTTAAGTCATCTGCTAGTTGAAGGACTTAAAAAGGGAATGGCTCGTGATCAACGATGTGGATGATGAGGAAGACATTGTTTATTCCCCGATAGGTGTCCCGACTCAACCAGATGTGCATTCGCATGGAATACCCGTTATTATTGAACCCCGATGTCAAGTTGATACTTCGGCCTTCTTGAAGTTCCCAATGGGTTTAGATTTTGACCCGAATGATGATCAAGCTAAACCGGTTGTTCTGGTAGAAACAAGGGAAAAAGGATAATGAACCTCAAAGGCCCTGAGGAAGAAGTAAAAGAGAGTAAATAATACTGGTAGGTATAACAAGAGCCATTCGGAGCCAATTACAATGAACCAGCCAAGGACGGTAACTACCAACGATCAGGTCTCTCCAAGGCAAAACTTTGAAAAACTTCAATTTATGCCAATCCTGATGACGTATAAGGAGTTATATCAAAGTTTATTTGACGCGCATATTGTGTCTCCATTTTATCTAAAACCGTTACAACCCCCATATCCTAAATGGTATGACTCAAACGCTAAATGTGATTACCATGCGGGAATATCGGGGCATTCCATAGAAAACTGCACTGCCTTCAAAAAGGTAGTTGAAAGGTTCATTAAAATGGGAGTTGTGAAGTTCGACGATCCATCAAAACCTGATAACTTTAATGAGGTAGTGAATCTGGTAATTGAAGGAGGAGACAAGAAAGTTGCTACTCCTTGAAGAAATCAAAGAGGGAATCAGAGAATGAAGTTTCCAAAGCCTTGTGTACTTGGGAATGTTTTGAATAATGAGACTGTGGAAGAAATCCCTGTACTTTTAGGGCTAATCTAGAGTAATGTTCAAAACATGCTTGTTGTCTTGAGCCTAAAGGCAACAAAAACTCTTTTGTGAAATAGGCTTATGTTCAAAATTGTATTTCAATAAAATACATCTATTTGAGCACATATTATTTTATTCTTTCTACTGTACATTTTTTTTTGTTTTTTAGAATATTCTTTCATTCTTTATTCATGACCATACCAATAATCATCCTTGGAGTCATTTATTCTTTGGATTTGTTCGCCTTCGTACCTAGGTATCCAGATATCAACGTCATGAGCGACGTTGTTACTGACTCCCTTTTTGAACGAGATATGGGTCTAGGGGATCTCAAGACTTTGAAGATGACAGAGATTGTGACATATTTTCTGACTTGTTAAGAATGGTTTAACAAGATGAAAAATAGACCTTACTCAACAAAGGGTCAACGAATATTATGAGCCTAGAAAATGGGTGAAGATCTAAGCCTAGCTCACCACAAAAATAAGGCAAGACATCATTGAGTTGTTTTCAAGAATTCAAAGATGTTTTGCACAATTATATCAAGACATGCCTAGGCTACTAAGACACAGGCTAAACATGAGGATCAGGCACTGCTAATCTACATAGAAAGGGATGGTATTAGTTATGCCGTATTAAAGGAGACAAGATTCATGTACCTTCTCCAGTTCTTCACTAATTTTCCATATGTGGGGCATGGATGTGATGGGGCCAATCTCGTCAAAAGCTTTTAACCAATATCGATTCATTGTCGTAGTCGTCGTTTACTTCACTAAGAGGGTGGAAGTAGCTTCATATGCCAATGTTACAAGGTCGAAGTCATCAAATTCAAAAAAAAAGAGAGAGAGAGAATAAAGGAAAGGATCGGATGCCGACAAAGAATGACATAAAAGATCATGTTCAATAATGCATAACCAGTACAAAGTCAAAGTTTACAGATTTGTCTAAAGATCAGAGCGATATATCAAAGATCACAGCAAAAAGTTGTCAAAAGAAAAAATACAAAAAGAAAAACAACAAAAAAAAAACTATGAAAGATGACTAAGACTTATAAAAATTGGCATAAGAAGTTATCACTACCCTCTATCTTATTGAACGTCGGCCAGAACCTTCACTGGGGCAACATATTACCCATTATGGAATTGAAGCCTTTTTTTCGATTGAACTTAATTGAAGAAAGGGTTAAAAGTTATTTGTCACGGCCAGATGATATGAGCTTAGAGAAGTTCATCTTAGGGAATTCCATGAAGGAACCTGATGTTGAAAATGATTCTTTTTCTACAAAAGGATTTCAGAGAAAAGTAGATGCCAAACTGGGAAGGACCTTATGTTGTAAGGAAGGCTTGTTCTAGAAGAGCGTTGACATTGATCGAAACGGATGGAGAAGACTTGCCCAATCCAGTGAATCCAAGTTCAGTCAAGAAATATTTTACCTAAAAGAGGAAAGATCAAGGTGAAAACCCGTAAAGGGCGCCTCAAAAAAAAGGAGAGGCCAAGGCGAAAACCCGCAAAGGGCGCTTTGAGACCAAAGGGGATTTGAGTTGAAAACCCGAAAAGGGCGGCTTAAATTTTGACTAAAAAACGGGGCATACAGTAGTCTTGCTACGTCCGAATTAGCAATGAGGAAGTATATTACGTCTTGGGGCATCGACAAAGTACTCCGGATCCCCTAAACACATATTGAGCTTAAAATGGTCCTCAAGAAGTTGGAACAAAGAAGCTCAGGCTACGATATCTGGGGCATCTAGCTTCATTCTTACCCATTTTTGAAATTCGTTATCTTTTATTGCTTTATTCTTTTTTGAGATACACCCAAATCAATTTTCTTTTATTGTCTGGGTTATATTTGATTAAATTATTTCTCGAAGCTATGCTCCTGACTAATTTCTTTCTCGTCCATTTTTGTGACCTTTTTCAAGCATTTTATATTGAAATAACAATTTATGGACTAATAACACTTTAATAAAAGGAGTTTCGCATATTACTCTAGAAGCTTCTAAATAATATGAGAAATCTGAAGCATGACTATTGTTCAGAACTCACCAAGCCTAAGGGGATTGGAAACATTGAAAAATGATTATCTTTTCAAATTCTCATTGGATAAGACAATTTCGTTGGTAACACCATATCGGCAAATGACGAATAAGGTCAATCCAAGTATAAAAGGGGATTATCATCGGAATACTCTGCATACATACATCTGGTCATTATACTCAGGGGATGATATAATAGACCAAGTTGATTGAAAATTCCATACCTCTAAGTGATAACTGGATGGATGAAAAAACCAAATGTTATTCCCCAGAAGTTGCAGTAGGATGTAAATTTTTATGTCCTAAGATTTAAGGAAAGGGACTCTGGAATTACAGCGGGGCAAGCTTGCTGAGCAGAATGATTGTTTCTTTGGGTTTTTTTTTTGTCCAAGAGACGAGCTGAACGAGAAAACATGGTAGTGCATCAGTGATAGATTCTTGATGAACTATGAGCAATGACAACCCATAGGGATCATTCTCTCATTTCCAATTAGGAGTATTTGATTTATGCCAATCATTGCGTTCTAATCGTTTTACAAAAAAAAAAAATCATTTTCATGACGTCTTGTATTCATGCAAATGTCATCCCTAATATCATTTAGTTAGGAGCATTAGATTCATTCCGATCATCCGTCTTAATCATCATTCTCATGACATTATGCATTCATGCAAAAGTCATACATAATACATTCAAATATACAGGACAGGTCCCTCAGAGGACGGTGTAGCAAAATCAAAAATTTCAGATTTTGTTCCCTAATGGAGCAGACTGAAGAATGAAGTCTTCCTGAAGATAGTAAGGAAGCAAATTGAAAATCAAATTTTGTTCCTTAGTAGAGCAGACTCAAGAATGAAGTCTTCCTCGAAGATAGTAAGGAAGCAAACCATGAAATTTCGATTTTGTTCCTTAGTAGAGCAAATCAAGAATGAAATTTGATTTTGTTCCCTAGAAATGGTAGTGGAGCAAATCAAGAATGAAGTCTTCAAGATAGATAGTAAGGAAGCAAATTGAAAATTTGATTTTGTTTCTTAGTAGAGCAGATCAAGAATGAAGTCTTCTCGAAGATAGTAAGGAAGCAAACCATGAAATTTCAGATTTTGTTACTTAGTGGAGCAAACTGAAGAATGAAATTTCAAATTTTGTTCCCTAGAAATAGTAGTGGAGCAAATTGAAGAATGAAGTCTTCCTGAAGATAGTATGGAAGCAAATTGAAAATTTCAGATTTTGTTCCTTAGTAGAGCAGACTGAAGAATGAAGTCTTCCTGAAGATAATAAGGAAGCAAACCAAAAAGTTCAGATTTTATTCCCTAGAGATGATAGTGGAGTAGGCTGAAGAATGAAGTCTTCCTGAAGATAGTAAGGAAGCAAACCAAAAATTTTAGATTTTGTTCCCTAATGGAGCAAACTGAAGAATTGAAAATTTCAGATTTTGTTCCCTAGTGGAGCAAACTGAAGAATAGAAAATTTGATTTTTTTGTTCCTAGTGGAGCAAATCAAGAATTGAAAATTTCAGATTTTGTTCCTAGTAGAGCAAATCAAGAATAGAAAATTTCAGATTTTGTTCCTTAGTGGAGCAAACTGAAGAATTGAAAATTTCAGATTTTGTTCCCTAGTGGAGCAAACTAAAGAATAGAAAATTTCAGATTTTGTTCCTTAGTGGAGCAAATCAAGAAGAATTGAGAATTTGATTTTGTTCCTAGTAGAGCAAATCAAGAATTGAAAATTTGATTTTGTTCCTAGTGGATCAAATCAAGAATGAAGTCTTCTGAAGATAGTAAGGAAGCAAATTGAAAATTTCAGATTTTGTTCCTAGTGGAGCGAATCAAGAATTGAAAATTTCAGATTTTGTTCCCTAGTGGAGCGAACTGAAGAATTGAAAATTTCAGATTTTGTTCCCTAGTGGAGCAAACTGAAGAATAGAAAATTTCAAATTTTGTTCCCTAGTGGAGCAAACTGAAGAATTGGAAATTTCAGATTTTGTTCCCTAGTAGAGCAAACTGAAGAATTGAAAATTTCAGATTTTTTTCCCTAGTGGATCAAACTGAAGAATGAAGTCTTCCTGAAGATAGTAAGGAAGCAAATTGAAAATTTCAGATTTTGTTCCCTAGTGGAGCAAACCGAAGAATGAAGTCTTCCTGAAGAAAGTAGGGAAGCAAATTGAAAATTTCAGATTTTATTCCCTAGAGATTGTAGTGGAGCAGACTGAAGATTGAAGTCTTCCTGAAGATAGCAAGGAAGCAGATTTAAGATACTAGTCTGGCAATCCCTGAGTTTGTAGGGAGCAGATCGAAAATATCAGATCTTGTCTCCCTGAGTTTGCAGTGGAGCAGATCAAAAGATAGTGGGTACTGCCTTCATAAAGTTGCAGTGAAACAGATTGAAGCTATCAAATTTACTGAAATCAAGATGAAGTTCCAGTACCCCTAAAGATGCAGTGGAGCTGGAAGCCATTAAAAAAGGACAAGGACCAAGAAGTCGAGGCTTGGCCAAGACCGGGCAAAATTGGCCCTTTTATAGTCTTTGTTCTATTCTCGTTACACGACAATGAGCAAAGAGGGGCAGCTGTAGGATCCCAATTTTGCCCGGGCTTAAAAAAAACCAAAACAAAATAAATAAATGTCCAATAAATGTTTTTCAGTCCATTTACAGCCCAAACGCTACCCTTGGCCCAAGATGATACCCAATACCCAATTACACCCTGACCCAATTAATGACCCATTAATCCAGACCCAACTAGACCCACTATCGAGATGGCCCAAAAGGCCCAATGCCTAACAGCCTTCAGTAGCCTAGGGTTTCTGAGAAACCCTAGGCGCCGCAAGCAAGAGCCTTCGCTCAGAAACCCTAGGCACCGCAAGCAAGAGCCTTCGCACCGCAATCTTGCACCATCGATCTCGCCGAAGCACCAGCCTCCCCTCGTCAAGCCGTGACCCATGCGTGAATCACGCTCTATCACCGCCGTGTCTCACACCATTCACCTGCAAACAAGGGAAGAAGATCGACAGTGGCTGCAAAAATAGGAGTTTTTTTTATTTTCGATTCTGTTCTTGGGTATAAAAACCCTAAGCAATTTGTAAAAGAGGACAGATACACACGAAAAAATACACAGAATCAATACAAAATACAAAAATAAAAAGCAGAGGTGATTTCAAACGGGTTTTTTTTTTATTTTTTTCTTTCGAATCTTTTCTTTATTTTTTTTAGCTTTCTTTTCTTTTTATAGAACAGGGTTACAATATATATATATTTTTAAAAAAAAAAGAAAAAAGAAAACTTTTACCTTTTGGGGATTTCGGCCACCGTGCATGGTGGCCAGCGATGGTGGCGGACGGCGGTCGGGGACTCGTCGGAGCCTGCCGAAAATCGCCTGGCAGGGAAACTGAGAGCTCTCTCAGATTTTTTTTTTTAAACAACACAATGAAATGTTTTTTTTTCACTAAATTGGACTATTTATACAGGGTTTAAAACGGCGCCGTTTTGGACTTAAGCTTCATTGCCAAAACGAAGTCGTTTCGTTAAAAAACCCAAAAATCGACCCGACCCTTACTCTGGGATCCGCGTGTTTTCAGAACGTGGGGAATTTACCCCTTTTGTCCTTCCATGATTTCATCGTTTTATTAATTATTTTTATATTTGTTTATTATTGCTTTAGCATGTTTTTATTTATTTATCTATTCATGTTATATTATTCATTAATTATTTATATAATTTGTAGTTAGGTTGAATTGATATGTATATTATAATGTATCACACAAACCATTTTTTTTTTTTACCTTTCGAATTAAAATATTTATTTCAAATGGTTTTCAAAATACGGTGATATGTGATATTTGAAGGATTTCGAGAGGAATTTTGCCCTAACTTATTGGGTTTGATTTTTCTCGTGAAACTTTATGTATTACCTATCCCTTTTTTCCTTAAAAAATGAGATTTACCAATTTCAAATAAAAAAACCTATTCTTGAGAATTCGGATCGTTGTGCCTTAACTTATTGGGTTCGACGTTTTGTGTCTCAATGTAGGAATTTTCTAAAATAAAGACGTGCTTAGTTTCAAAGTCATGAGATGCTATATCCTAACTTACTGGGTATGGTGTTTTATTTCTTTGAGATAGATAAGTCTGGGTTTTTTCTTCAAATAAGAGGTTCGTTTTTTTTTTAATTTTTTAAAGTTTCAACATCAGGACATGATTTTATCGATTAGGTACCAATTTTTGGGCGTTATGAGGGTGCTAATCCTTCCTCATACGTAACCGACTCCCGAACCCGTTTTCTCGTTTTTCGTAAACTAAAACCAAATGTTTTAAAATGAAACGTTTTTCAAGGTGATCCAATCACACCTAAGTAAAAAGGGATTGGTGGCGACTCCATTTTCGTTTTAAAGTCGATCCCCGTTTTTAAAACCCAAATTTTAAAATAGTTTCGACAAACCTTCAATCTTTTCATGTAATGGGCCATTCCGATCGGGCCAAATGATATATTTTGGACTGGACTTGGACTTTGTTTTATTATTTTGGGTTTATTATTTTTTTGTATAGGCCCGGGCTAAATTGGCCTATTACAGTCTCTATGAATTCTACCCATCGAGTGTGTCTCTTGCTTAACTTACCTTGTCCCTTTAACAATTTTAGGGATTCATGATCTGTATGGATAATAAACTCATTTGGTAGCAAGTAATGTTTCCAAACTTGTAAAGCTCGAACTAATGCCAGCAACTCCTTATCGTAAGTTGAGTAGTTTAATTGCGCCCCTGTCAGTTTTTCACTAAAATATGAGATTGGCCCTTTTTCTTGCATCAACACGGCACCAATTCCAATACCTGAAGCATCACATTCAAGTTCAAAAGTATTAGAAAAAACAGGTAATTTAAGAACCGGAGCAGAACATAACTTATCCTTTAAAGTTTGAAAAGCCTTTTCCTGAGCTTCTCCTCACTTAAAACCCACAGATTTTTTTAATAATCTCAGTTAATGGAGCGGCAATAGTGGAGAAATCCTTCACAAAACATATATAAAAACTTGTTAAACCATGGAAAGATCTCACCTCGATAATTGATTTAGGAGTGGGCTACTCCCTAATTGCCTTTACTTTGTCCTCATCGACATGAATACCTTGAGCACTTGCTATAAAACCTAAAAAGATTAGTTTTTCACAACAAAAAGTTCATTTATCAAGGTTGGCAAATAATTTTTTAGTTCGTAAAATATCCAAAACAGATTTAACATGAAAAACATGATCATCTAAAGAAGTTGAGTAAATCAGAATATCATCAAAATATACTACCACAAATTTACCCAAATAAGGTCTCAAAACATGGTTCATCAAGCGCATGAAAGTACTAGGCGCATTAGTCAAACCGAAAGGCATGACTAACCATTCATATAAACCAAACTTAGTTTTAAATGTTGTTTTCCATTCATCCCCCTCTTTCATTTGAATTTGATGGTAGCCACTTTTTAAATCATTTTTTTTAAAGACAAGCACCATAAAGTTCATCAAACATATCATCAAGCCTTTGGAATAGGATGTCTATACTTAATAGTAATTTGGTTACTTGGTCGACAATCGACGCACATTCTATACGTACCATCTTTCTTTGGCACCAAAATTATCGGCACTGCACAAGGACTTAAACTTTCACGAATGTGACTCCTCACCAAAAGTTCATCTACTTGCTTTTGTAACTCCTTTGTCTCCTCGGGATTGCTTCGATAAGCTGGTCGATTTGGAATTTTTGACCTAGGTACTAAGTCAATTTGATGCTCAATACCCCTCTAAGATGGCAATCATTTAGGTGCTTATTCAAAAATATCTTCATATTCCTGTAAAAGAGACACAAAAACACTAGGCAAAAATTTGTGAAGGTTAGTCAAAGATAAACAATTTTGCCTAAATCGGACAATGATGCAAGGCTGTTTAGTGAGTAAGGCTCATCGCACATCTTTTCCACTCGCATAAAAATTGTGAACCACTCTTTTTTTCTCACAAGAGGATGCACTCACCATTGGGTCATCATTAATTTGGATATTTTCATTAGACCTCTTTTCTCTCAGCCTTTTTTGAATTTTGTGTCTTACTTCCCATAACCTCCTTACAAAACTTCATCATGTTGATTTGATCATTGTGAATATTTTTCGGATTCAAAAGGGTAAAAGTGTACTTCTTCCCCTAGAAAATAAAAGAATATCGATTTAATTTACCATGATGAATAACATCATGATCGTACTGCCATGGTCTACCAAGTAACAAGTGGGCGGCATGCATGAGAACGACATCACACCAAACATCATCAATGTAAGTCACAAGTTTAAAAGTGATCAAGCATTGTTTTACCACACGGACCTCTGAACCTTCGTTAAGCCATTGAAGATGGTATGGTGTAGGGTGTTTACTACATGGCAAAGCAAGAAAATCCACAAGGTAGCTACTCACAACGTTAGCACAACTTCCACTATCAATGATAAATGAGCAAAGTTTACCGTTAATCAAACACCTCGAATGGAATATATTACTCCGTTGAAGATCATGATCATCCTTCAATTAGATGTTGAGGGTGCGCCTCACAACTAGACAACATAGATGAGTTAGTGGTTCCACCAGCTCTTTTTCACCATAAAATTTACCTCCATCATCGACATCATCAATTAATCCGGGCATATCTGGATCTGTTTTATCGGAATCAGAGGTATAATCACCATCTTTTTTTATCAACAAAAGTCTCGTGTTGGCACAATCACGGCTATAGTGCCCACTCCCGTTGCACTTAAAACATTCAATTTCACGACCTCGTTGTTGTTTTGGTGAAGTAGTAGAAGTGAGCTACTTAGAAGATGAAGAATAAGGTTTTGTAGGAGCCCCACTTTTCCATACAAAAGGTTTAGTCTCATCATGTTTTGGCAGTAATTTATTAGTAGCAGAAGGAAATTTTGAATTCTTGAAAGTAGAATTAGAACTCATACCTCTATAATATTTTGAAACACTAAATGGACGAGATTGATGTTGTTGAAACTGTCGCTCAATCTCAATTGCCTTGGGTACCATATCCTCAAGATCAATGTAGGTTTGAAGATCAAGAACATTGGCTATCGAAACGTTCAAACCATCTACAAACCGCACCATGGTAGTCTCCTCATCTTCTTGAACATTTGTTCTATGCATAAACATCTCCATCTCCTAAAAGTACTCATTAATAGATCGATTACCTTGAACAAGGCTTTAAAGTCTCCGTTTAATATCCCTAAAATAGTGAGGTGGGATAAAACATTTTCGCATGATTTGTGTCAACTGTTCCTATGAATCAACATCTCGTTCATGATTCCTTTGGCGGTTCAACACAAGTTGAGTCCACCAACTCAATGCATAATCTGAAAATGCCAATATAGCTAATGGAACTTTCTCCTCCTCCAGACACTTATAACAACGGAACATGATCTCCATTTTATCCTCCCAATCACAATATGCATCTGGATCATACTTTCCTTGGAATGATGGAATGTTGAACTTTGGTTTAGCTACAGAAGGACGGCCTCGATTAGAAATACCCAAAGTTTCATCAATGTGACTATATTCGCGTCTACCAGTATTAGAACAAATCATTATCCCTATCATCATCACTATCACAAGCACAAGATCGTCGATTCGAAGAAGTCTCCAAACGAGCAACAACTTGAGTTAGCAGTTGAATTTGATTGGAAAGTTGATTAATGTTCTCTTGTAGTTACGTTCGACACTTAGTCAAATTGGCCTCAAATGTATCACGTACCACGTTCAGTTGTTGATATTGAAATTTTACCATCCCCACAATATTCTCCAATGTAACATCTTGTTCTTTGTCATCAGATGGTAAATCATCATGGTTTCTACAGGCACGAGTGTCACAAGTCATAGTGAAAGCCTGGAAAAGCACAACACTTCAAAAGAAAAAATTAAGCAAACCTCACCTATATGCATTAAAAAAAATTCTCAATGAGGTAAGAATTAATTTTGTGAGTCTTTTAAAATGTGTCTATATCAATCAATTAGAATGTATTAAAATCAAACTATCAAAGCAAACCTAATAGCACTATGAGTCCAAAATTGGCTCAGACATCAAAGAATTCTGTTGCACAGAGGAAGGAATATGCAACGTGCTTTAGCCTACTAACACAAGAAATAAGAAAGTGTTAGAATGAGTATAGGAACAAATAAAAAGTAAAAACAAATGAAAATTTAAAAGCTAAGAGTCAATGAAAATTGTTGAAACCCGAAAACTCGAAAAAATGCGAACCAACTTGACAAACTTCATTTGAGGTGTTCCTAATTTCCAAAAATCATGAAATTTAAATGGGAGCCTCTGCAAATAATGTAGATCTGATCTGGAAAGTTTTGGCACAAAATTCAACCCACAGAATATTTTTTTATTTTTTTATTTTTTCATATTTTATTTTTTTGTACTTTTTTTGATCAATTTTTTTTGTAGGAAATATTTTTTATACTCTAAAATAGTACCAATAAATAGTATGTAAAATTTTAGATCGTTTGAAAATCGTTTTCCCACTAATAAATATTTTTTTTTTGAAAACTATAAGGGTAAAACAAAATTGTTTTGAGGTTGTTTTCTAGAAATCAGTTTATAAAAACAAAAAGAACACCTAAAACACCCAAATCTGATACCAAATGATAAAGGATGAGAAGGATGAACGCGAAAACGGATTGTAAAGTTTGTCAAAGTTGCGGATTTGACTTAGGGCTGTAGACGTCGGAAAGAAACTTGGATTTTGACACAACCTGAAACAAAATTGAATCCAAGTCAGATAAAACAATTAAAATAATTAACTAAAATAATAACAAATCAAATACTAAGGAAGCAAATAAAGAAGATAAATGGAAAGATAGAACGTGGCGTGTAAAAGTCCTAAGAAGCCTTAGAAACACGAAGAATCCACAACCCTCTTCAAGCTGCTCTAATTTCCCCTCCAAGATAGAAATATTGGCAAGAAAAAGTTTCAAGATGATCCCCACAATCTAAAAAGATTGTTAAAACTCTTCTAAAAGAAACTTAAGAGAATTTCTTGAAAAGAAAAACCCAGAGAGAATTTATTAACTCAAAAGAGAAATAAAATAATAATGAATTGAATGTATTGTGTACAATGCAAAGGCCTATATATAGGCTAGCTAAATAATTCTAAATAAAACTCCTAAGTATACTAGAACTCTAATTTAATCTAAATAAGAAGTAGTTTTAAACTAAACTATTCTTGTTAACATAAAACTCCTAAATAACTTAAAATACTTAATAATTATAAAAAATTTAGAATAAAATAATAATAAAATAATAAGAGCTGATAAATAAAATATTGGGCTTTATATAATAAAAATTAAGCCTAAAACTCGAACCCAATATGAAACGTCTAGGCTTGTGAGATCAATTAGGGTTCTTGAAGTGAAATGCCTAAGCTTGTTAGCATTTTCCACATGGGTTTGTTCATATATTGAGAGTTTAGGCCCACGAACATAATTAGTCTCTTCTAATTCATTATTACTCCAGAATTCATTGTCTTGAAACTTCAACTCTTCTTCTCGAATTTTTTTTTTTTTGTGATAAAGTCTTGAACAACTAAGTTGAGTTTTGACTTTACCTGTTTGGATTTGGATCTCGTAATTGGGCCTTGAGGGAAACTAAGCTCATCTCTATTATGGCCTTTGAATTAGGCTGAGTTGCTCGTACCAATTTGTCAAACTCTTGGACTTATTGGGCAATCATTTTGGACACTCCTTTGACGAATATACTTTTGCTCATGGATTCATATGCTTAATTATTGTATGTACATTGCAAGATTATTCGATCGAGACCTCCCTTTTTGTGTGGATTCTAATTGAGTAATAACATTGAGTACTAAAATGTAAATCTTAATATGACACCAAGAATTGATCCTCTAACCTCAGCATATTTTCTTACAGGTATTTGTTTTTATTATTTTTAGTTAATTTCTTGCGTTGACTTTTATTTTTATTTCTAAGTGACTGATAATTAATTTTAGCTCAAATGATGAGTATGGAATTTACCTTAATATTTTCCAAGAGTTTCACCCACGAAATTAAACAACTCAAACTTATGTGAAAAAGACATTAGATATAAGAAACTTGAGTTTTATAAGGATAAAGAAACAAACAAATACTAACAAGAAAATGATCTCTTTTTTTTCCACTTCCAAATGCCTCCTATTCTGAAACCAAAGGCTATGTATAAAGGTTTGTGAAGAGGAAAATAACAATGCAAAGGACTTGCTAGTAATAAATTTCTAGGCCCACTTCTTTGTCATCTTTTGAGTCGTTTTTCACATGTTAATTAATGACTTCTTTTGTCCAAGTTAATGTCTCCCAATGGGAAAAGTCAAAGAAAGTTTATTGATGGTCTGCATATTGTATATTCATTGTAGAAATTTCAACTCCAAACTCCAAGTATGTTAGGAGATATGATCCAATCACGAAAATGCATCAAAACTGTCCATCAATGTGAAACTTGTAACTTTATCTTTATTTTTGGATTTCTTCCTGATACATTTTGGTGCTGATGTTCCAATATTTGAATAAATCTTTAAATTCCCTTTCCGACGATATAAAGTATACACAAAACGAAATCTTAAAGGTCGAGACATGATCGAAACACTAAGAAATGTTCCGACTAGAAATTTCAAATATGTCCAAATTATAAAATTTTAATTTTTAAGCGTTGAACTTTCACTGATGATCTTACATCAACTTTAGGCTTAGTACATTTAATCTCATGGTTCTATGTATTGACATTATGTGCCATGATGAAACTATTTGTGATATTAATTGTCTTGTGAACACAAAATGAAATCAAATAGCAAATCTTCGAGAGTATAGTGAAAACACTTTTCATAATGCCATTTTATGATCAAAATGTATTTAATTGATTGACTGATAAAGACTTCTCTTTTAGGAAAAGTCGACTCATAAAGATAAACTTAGTGTTTTCTAAGGAAATTGAGAATCTATGATATCTTCACTTTGAATTATTTAATAATAAAATTGATCTAATTAGACATATATAACCTGTTTTGGCTGAGAAAAATGTTAGATGATTACTCAAAATTGAGATGTAATGTTTCACAAGTAGTGTGTATTGTTAATATTTGGTATATTGATAATATATATTTTTTAATTTTATAAGTAGAATTTAAAAATTATCACGTATTTCATTTTTTTATATTTATTTTTAAATATTTTATTATATCTTATAGGATATTTTTAAATATTTTTAGTAAAAAGTTAAAGATATTATTTTTTACAAAAAAATTCACTCATCCTTGTAATTTTAAATTTAAATTTGTTATAATTATTGTTTAACTATTTTAAAAACATGAATATTAAATAAATTTAAGGAAGAGAATCTAGTATATATACACATATACACACACTCACACACTTGTTAAGGATTGACAGGGACTTAAGTAAATGATTGTGTTTTAAGCAGATGTTGAAAAGATGAGACCTTTTTTTGTCACTCACCAACCCAACCCAACCCAACTAGTGATGTCCACTGTAAAAAAGGGCTGTTCATTATTGCTTTTTAGGTCATGACATCTTAGGTTTCTAAATCACATAATTTCCTCCTTTTTCAATTTTTATTTTTGATATTAGTTTTTATTAAAATAACCCAATAATGGAGATTTAAAATGGAAATCCTGATATGAAAATAGAAAGTTGGTGTTGGTTGTTGCAACTTGACAAAAAGGACTTTATTCCCCTTTCCAAACTATATTACTTCTATTGCATTGCCTACCTGTCCTTGATGCAAAAGAAAAAAAAAAAAACCTTTAAAAACAGTGCAAATAGAACACTTTTGGACCACAAAATAACCAATCACAGTAAATAAATTTTGTATAGAACCGGTAAGATAAAATATACCCTTTGCAAAATTAGAGAAAAAAAAAAAACAAGAACTATGCGATAAATTGTTAGCTTGGATGGTAAATTAAAAATAAATTCAATGGTAACAATTGTTACAAGATTTGATGAAAGAGATTGAAAGTGGTTCACACGAACGTGTTGATAGTCATTAGTGGAAGTTTTAGGAGAGCCAAAGTTTGGAGATATTTGAGTGGAGTATCTTTGAAAAAAGGAGGAGCTTATATAGACGAAGGGTTTGGCATGGGTTCCGTCTAAATAGATACCTTACAATGGTAGAGTTAGTGCTCTACTTGAACATAATTGAGTATGGTCTAGTGTCACGGGACTAGACCTTTAGTCTCACAATCTGTGCGGCCTTAGGTGATTCTTTCGATTTAAACACGCTTAAGTCAGCCTAACTCTCACAAAGTGAAGATTCTCGCAGAATTCCTCCAAGACACCAATTTATATAGCAGAAGCATCACAAGCCAAAAGAGTGCTCAAAAGAATAGAATCGCCACAGAAAAACAATGCACAAGAGATATTTGAGTAAATGCTCTCAATTGTATTCACACGCAAAGAATATAGGATACAATGGATGATTTAAAACTAAGGGGGAGGCAATCTAGTTATAGTTGAGCTCCCCCAAATCCAATGGTCTAGCTAAATTTACATCGACAAATAAGATGAAGCCTATCCCTATAATTAAGGGATTTACAAGATTATACAATCAAATCTAATCTAATCTTATCAGATATTATTCTCCTCAATATTCTAAGACTAGTTTCCTTATTTACCAAGGTAGCCTATATTTTCATATTTTCTTCATTGGGCCACCTAGGCTTCAAATAGACAGACTTCTTCAATAGTTCTTTGAATTGGATTATTCTCGTGGATCAAATGATCCCCATCTAACCAATAGACCTCCATAGGATTCATTTTGTGCGATGATCACGGGCTTTGCACATTGGCCCATGACACTAACTCTATCATTGTAGAGTTAGTGATAAAGTAATGGGGGATTTTATTAGATGTAATGGGAGTAACTCTTGAATAAGTATTAATCACGTGAGTGTCTTAATTGTATAAGCTTTTTGTGGACAAATCTTTCTTACGATTTTTTACTATTGAGGTTGATAAGCAGTTTTCAACCCCAAAACTTGAATTTCAAACAAAAAAAATTTGGTAAACAAGCAACTTCAAACCAAACCTGGATGTAATTTGGTAAATTTGGTAAAAAATTGATGGGGTTGGACCTAATGAAGTGTCCTGGAGGAAATAATTGTGTATAGTAGTAATGTATCAAAGTTTTATTGTTAATATTTCATATTATAAATATGTCTTTTTTCCCAAGTTGAGCAAACACACTTTTGGTATGTCTTATCCGATTTGGATTTGAGACAGGTCTAATATATTCACAATCAAAGCTTGCAAGGTGGAATCTTTTATTATTGTGAATCATTGGATTTGATATTTCTTGTACCAAATCTAAAGCCAGATAGTGCCTTATAAGATTGATAGTTTAGGCTAAAGATATTTTTTGATTTTATTCAAGATAAATCGAAAAAATATTTTAGGCATCATTAACTCCGCATTGACTTCTTGAGCATGACCACCCATCCTACTTCAAATGGAACCATCCACTCGAGCTTAAGGCTGAATGTTATCCTAATGTGAACACACTTCCAATGCAATAAGAAGTCTATTTAGGCTTAACTACCCCATACTGATAGAGTCATATGATATGTGCCAATGATTATCCATTACGCATGCAACACCCTATACCCGACCCGAATTACTGGATCCGGATGTCGACTGTTACAAAACTTAAACATTTAACAAAATATTTACTACAGGTGTAATGCCATTCTAAAACGTGCTTCTTATACCTTTATTTACTATTCTTAGAACAAAATATTAATGAAAGAAAATGTCTAATAATTATATCATATTTTCAAAAACGGCATATGACGTTACAACTTAAAACTTTGTTAAAAATAAACTTTTCATGGTGTAGAGTACTAAGCGCCATATTCCTAAGGTTTCCCTTGTATACATAATATCGCAACTCAAACTGTCACTCTAGTGCATTCCTTCCTGATTTGGTCCCTCCTGGCATACCAACTCTTTACTCAGAACCTGCATCACAACAGACACTAATAAGTTCAACGAACTTAGTGAATTTCAATCCAAGTTACCTTTGATTGTTTACTGTTGATTTCCACAACTTAAAGATTTTGAATTTCTTTTCAGTCTTTGACAGATACTTTTCTAATATAGGTACTTACATATACGCCAACTTCCATACTTGACCACTACATACACAATTCATTCATTAGGCAGATTATAGATTATAACAGTCAATACGAATCTCATTTCCTTTTCAAAAGCGAATGCATTCCACAGAAGGATATTCATACAAAATCTACTTTTGACGGTTTCTCACATAGACAGATGTTGAACACTTCACTCAGGATGGTGCACTCTCCAATATTATTCTTGGAGGATACTTATACTAATTGATCTTTTAAGGTGAACTTCGTACAGATCCTACTTTTGACGGATTCTCATACCGAATTTGGCAATTCTCAGGATATCAGTCAGATCATATCTTAAATCATATCAGACCACAACTCATTCTAGTGGATGAAACATTCCCAATTATCCAGGGAATCCCAGACAACCATGCTACATATCACAAGGACGACAAGGTTTGGCAGACAAATTAGACTACAGATAACCTCTATACATAGCGTATAAATTTTCAGATTTGACAGATACCATAAAATCTAGATAACTTCTATACATAATGTGGATTTTCTCAGACTTGACGAACACTTACATCGCCCCTAATTTCAAGTACACTAAATTCCATTTTTTGACGGATACTATAGCAAGGTCGTAGAACAGGACACCGTAAAACAAACTCCTTCAAAACTACTTTAAATGAATATCCAGACCTCACCTTGATGGTGGCTAACAATTACTAGCCACTTAGACGTCACAGAATATGCCACAAAGGCATCACAGAATACGCCACAAAGGTATCACAGAATACTAGCCACTAAGGCCTTTCAGGGAACTTATCGATTTATTGTCCTGGCGGACATTATCTCAATTGATGCCATGGGCCTCACCACATGGTCTTACACATTTCTTAATGTTGTGATCTGCCAGTCCTGCTTACAACCCACTAGAGGCTACACCATGAACATCAAGGGTCGTCTTTTCTTTTGCATGTTTGGTGTGTTTGCTTGAGGACAAGCAAAGAGTTAAGTGTGGGGGAGTTGATCTACCACTAATTGATGTGGCAAATTAGGCTTTCCCAGCATACTTAAGGAGCTTTTTCTCGAGCAAAATAGCGTATTTTGCATAGTTTTTCGTTATTTTTAGGTTTTAAGTTAATGAGTGAAAATATCTCATTTTTGTTCATTTTATGACCCAATTTGGCCAATAGTGCCATTGGGGAGTCCTAACGTGCGATTAAGTGGTGTAGAGACATGTTGGAGGTTGGAAACGAGCACGAATGGCACCCAAAGTATGCTTTAGGGTGAATTTTGTAATTTTGCAATTTTATTTTTCTAGGACGGAATCATGGAAACTTTGGCTGGCCAAAGCCATTTAAATTTTATGCTTCTATTTATGAGATAAGCATGATGATATTTATATAACTACGAATGTAAGTTCATGCATATATATTATATGCATGTCATATATATTAGGGTAGAATGTCACGTGTACTTGTCATGCATATATAAATCATTCATGATTGAAACTTGACATTAAAAATCTTGCATGTTTTTAAAATATTGAGTGGTAAAAGGTCCTTACATGAGACCTACGGCCTCCATCAATGGTCTCTTGTGATGGCGTGACAATTTAGCTACCCCATGGTAGGACTATCATGTGGACCTCATTGAGGAGATTTCCTGAAAATAAGTAGAACTCTCTTCTATTCGTATGATAGTTTGATCGGTCTCTGTGGTAGGTATTATCATACGATATAGCAAGTAGTTTTGTCTTCAAAGAGGACAACTAGTAACAGCATGCTACTCGATGAGATTGTTCCACGATGACTAAATTGTGGTGCATGATGTGATAGGTGTTGAGTTTATGGTTATACACTCAAGATCTTCCAGTTAAGTAACTCCCCGCGAAGTTCTACTTAAGTTAGAATGATGGTCAAGCGTTACAAGATTATTAGTATGTGTGAATGCTTAAGGAATTAGGTTCATGTACTAATTTATAAAATGAAAAATTATAAAAATATAGATTATTAAAATAATAAAATTACATTTTTACAATCCTTAAAATATACAACTTATTTCCACTCCTAAAACATTTTTTTGGCTTCCCCCTACCTTCCTAGACTTTCCAAAGCTGAAAGTAAAAGAAACACCCTCACCATTTTCCTAAATACCATTATGAGATTTGCATGCAACAACACATAGCACATATACACAAAAATGAAATGAAAAATACATTGTATATTAGACTTTGACATTTGGACATTGACTTTGCTTTGGACCAAATAAAATTGGACTTTGACATTTGGACATTGACTTGGAATACACCATGATAATGGGCCTAAAAACTAAAGAAATATTCAATAGAATCCAATTTAGCCAATCTTTTAACAAATTTCTAATATTTCTTTTGTTTTTTGACTTTTTAGATTCAAGACCCATGTATGATATCTAAATATCCCCCACCATAAGCCAAATTTTCTTAATATTAATGTTGAATTAAACAAAATATGTTTAATTTAGACTTGAAAATTAACTCAAATCCAAAATTAAACTAATTTAATTTAAAACGAATATTGGACATTTAGTTCCATTTCACACGAGTTTTAATCAAAATTTTCAAAACAAGATTTGATTGAATCCTTAAAATTTAGAAAGATATTCGATTTAGCCCTTATTTTAAAAATCAAAATTTTAATTTAATTTCAAAATCATATCCAAAATTGATTCAATTAACTCCACTGACATTGTAGAGGATACAAATTTATTTATTTTTTGATATACCGACTTAATTGAACCTTTTTAAATACAAATTATAATCAACAGATGATAAATTGTCTCTCATCTTGCACTTGAATTTCAAGCCTAATACCAATTATTACATACTCAACACTAATTTATTTTCTTTTTTAAGTAAGCATCAAGGTATTGGCATATTATCATAGATATGTTGCAACTTAACTTATTTGTTCGATTTTTTTCACTTCCGTATCTTACATCTTTTTAAAGATTTTAATAGCAATTTACGAGATTATGATTGATGAAATTATTCAATCAAATAAGAGAAATCTAGTGTGATTTGCTTACCATATCTGAAAATAAATTAACTTTGAAGAAATCTAAGTATAGAAAATCACTTTTTATTTCATGTCTTCTCAAAGCACTTAATTAGAAGAAATTTAAGGGGCATTGATCGATCATATTAATGTCACGGGGCTAGATTTTCAGTTTTGTAATCCGTACGGTTTTAGACGATTTCTTTGCTCCAAATACATCTAAGTCAGCCTAACTCTCGCAAAGTAAGGATTCTCGTAGAATTCCTCAAATGCACCAAATTATAGCGGAAGCAATCTCACAACGAAAAAAAAATGCACAAAAGAGCATAATAGCCACAGAAAGACAATGCACAAGAAGTGTTTGAGTAAATGTTCTCAATTTAGTATTCACTACTAAAGAATGAAATAAAATGGGATGATTTACAATTGAATGAGAGGCTCTCTATTTATAGTTGAGCTCCCCAAAACCAACGGTATATATCGAGTTACATCAATGGACAATATCGAAGCATATCTACAATTAAGGGATTTACATAATCTCCTAGATTACAAAATCAAATCTTATCAGATTACAAATCTTCTAAGATTAATTTCCCTATTTACCAAGGTAGCCTAATTTTTCATATTTGTCTCACTCGGCCACCAAGACTTCAAGTAGATGGGCTTCGTCACTTGTTCTTCGAATCAGGCCAATTCTCGTGGGTCAAGTGAGCCCCATTTAATCGATAAACCTTCATGGGACGCATTTTATGTAATGGTCACGGACTTTGAATTGCGACCTTTGACACTAGCTTGAGATTCACAAGTTTAGCATTGTTTATATATTGAGCACTTGTTTTACTGGTTTATGCATGAGTTAGAGAGAGCATTATTCTGTTCATTAGATAATCTTGTTTAAGTGCAAATTGTATTATAAACAAACTATTTAGTTTAGTTCGTGATTAAGCTTTTAAAAAGATACTTAGTGGAAGAATGAATTTAATTAAGTATGAGTGAGACTGCAACATAATAAGTGAGTCGGACTTAAATCACATATTATGCTTGATTCATAGTATTTATATTTTTAATTACAACTCAGACATGCAAGCAACTCAATACTAATAAATCAAATTGTTTTACCAATTATAACCCCATCCCATAATTCTTTCCAACACCAGAAATTTCATCAATCAAACTAAATTCAATATCCATAAAAATTGGTCAAGTAAACTCTAGATTGTTATCCTATATAAGCCAAAGACTTCATTAAGATTGAAAGCATAAATCCAATTGAACCCCACCCCACCCCTACCCCCACACACACAACACACACAAAAAAAGGGATTCTATAATGACAACCTATCATGGTTAAAAGCCATGATATATATAATAGTTTTTGTCGAGATTAATGTTTTAAATATCATATATAATCACATCCTATCATAGTCATTCTTTTCAACATCGTATAATTACATCATGACTTTGGTCATTATTGGGGCCCAATTTTCATGGTTAAAAACCATGAATAAATGTTTCACTTTTACATGAATTGCTAAGGAGAACAAGAAAAACGTGTAAAACTACAAAAACACACATTAAAGTATAGAGATAATAACCAATAATACTATAGAAAGGTATAAATGGAGAGTGAATGCATAGCAGTGGTTCATTGCACTTGCAAATTGCCAAGAACATGGCCTTGAAGGACTAAAAAGAGAGTTCATTCGACAACGAGATTGCCAACAGTTTCAAATCTTGAAAGGAGGCAGCTAAGTGGAAAAAGAGATACCTTTGGTTATCGAATCTTAAAATGGATTTTGTTTAGAGATAGAAGAAAAGTAAACGATAGATGCCACCCAAAAATAATATTAAGACTAAAACTATAAAAATAGTCACTTTTATTTAATTCAAATTATATTTTAATCACTTATATTTGAAATGTTACGTTTTATTTATTTATGTTATCGTTTTGTTACGGAGTGGTCACTCTGTCATTAAGCTCCGTTACTTCCCTAACGGCAATCCTACGTGAAAATGAGTTTTAAATGCCAACTTGAATGTCTAACTGGGACAATAATAGGTTTTTAATTAAATAAATTTGATTAATTAAAAATTTTAAATCAATTACACCTTGAACTGGAAAAGAAAAACCGATTGTCTTCTTTTTCTTTTAGTTTTCTTTTCCATTTTGATTGAAAAAACTATTCTCATCCCAGTTTGACATCCAAGTTGGCATTTAAAACCTATTTGGACTGCCACGTAGGATTGCCATTAGGGAGATAACGGAGCTTAACGGCAGAGTGACTACTTCGTAACAAAATGATAACGTAAGTGACTAAAATGTAATTTAAGATATATAAAAGTGACTATTTTTGTAGTTTACCCAAAAATTATTCAGTGAAATTAACTTTTTTTCCTATTTATCTTTTATGATATATTTATATTATTAATAAAGTCACTAATTAAGTTGGTGTCACGAGTCAACCAGTACTAACTCAATTAGGAAAATTATGCAAATGTCATTTTGAACCCACACCAATTAGATTAATAAATCTTTCAATTTACCACTCAAACAAAGCATCATTTTGATGTGTTTTATATATTTTTATTTTAATATGAACAATTTATTATCTCCATCGGTTGTATGCATTAATAACTTATTTTATTAAGTTTATATTATAACTTAACTCGACACTGATCGTGCCTCTCTGTATTATCTTAAAAAATTATTAAAATTATTAATTTTATTGAAAATTAGTAAAAATTATTTTCGCCCCAATTTAAAATTTTAACCCTTTTTTTTTTGTTATTTTGACTTAAATATAAATTTTCTGATTTTTTATTAGCAATTCTCAATTAGGAAAACCTAAGATACCTTTTTTAATGGAGTTGGAAATATATATTCATAATTAAATTTGGGTGTGTTTATAGTAATTACACTCTTTTATAATTATAATTCCTTAAACTTATTTGGCTGATAGAATATAACTACATTTTAATTTCATAGGCATGTTTAGTAATACAAATTATAAATACATAACTATATAATTTTAAATTCCAAAAAGAATATTTATTATTATAAAAAAAATTATTAATAATTCTTGAGAAAAATTCTCTAAACAAATAAAAATATTAAAATCAATTGTTAAATATAAAATTAGTACTCGAACTTGTCCACTTCTCCTAGATTGTACTTATGGTTTATTTTTCAGATTGGTACCCGAACTTTTTTTCTGTCCACTATATTGGTACCTGAGACTAACATCGTTAATTTTTTACTGACGTGATAGCGTTAGCCTATCGCGTGCTGCCACATGGCGTCCTATTATACTTCCTTTTCCTTTTTATTTTCTTTTTTATTTTCCCCCCTCTTCCCTTTTTTCGTTTTGTTTCTTTTCTTTCTTTTTTTTTCTTTTTCTGCATCTGCTTCTACATTTCTTCATTTTCTTCTTTCTTTCTTCTGTAAAAAACTCATTTCATTGCTTCATTTCCCCTTAATCCCAATCCTACAAAAACCCCCAACAAAACAACAAGCAAAGAATACAAGACCCTAAACCCTATTGAAGCTGTTCAAAGACCCAAGCCCTCCTTCATTTGCAGCAACTAAGTCTTGAGATTCGAAGCCAAAATTGAGATTAACTCGAGTGCGAGCTTAGTCGATTTGTCAGACCCATTTCTTCTTTTACTTCTTCTTGCGCAAATAATTGATTTTTGGATCTGGGTTTTAGGTGAAAGCAAAGGAGAAACGGTGAAAATGGGAAGAGAAATGGTGGATTTGAGAAATGGGTTTAAGAAAATATTGGTGCTATAGTGAAGGATTTGGGATAATATTGGTGCTATATGTTAGTCTAAGAAAGTATTCAACAAAATGATCACTAATAAAAATAATAAGAAAAATAAACATTTTATGTAATTTTATATATCTAATTACTTTAGCATTTTACATTTGTTAGAAAATTATCTCTCTTAACATTAAATATATACTCCTTATCATCATTAGTTGGTCATTGATCTAATATAAATAATTAATAATAAACATTCTATAGTTTATTTTAAATTAGTATAAATAATTAATAAAAAATATTATATAATTTAGTTAAATGTTTATCAGTTCGAAATGTATGAAAAGTTATCTCTAGCCAATAAAATTTTCAGATTATTTAGTGCGAATGGTAAAATAATATATAATTATATTTTTTTAAAAATATGTCATAAATTAAAATATTCTGTTATTATTGTATAAAATAATTTCTTAAACTTATATCATGTTTGATGTGTTTGAAAAGTCATAAAGATAATTAGATTTTCGTGTAATCATTTATAACCAGTTTATCATATGTGATGGACGTGTTAGATTGTATGTATCAAGTTTAATATTTTATATTTATTTGTTAAAAATTTATTAAAAAAATTGTAACATTTCAGTAATACTGATTGTGAAAGTAAAAACACAATAATATAAATGTTTAATTTTTAAAATTATGAAAATTAGTATTATGATTAATATAAATTAAGAATAGAAAATAATATTTAAAATAAACTTAAGTTAATTATTGATATTCATCAAGAAACAATAACAGTGAAAAATAAAATAATTCAAAAGGAAGAATTGAAAAACTACTTTGTGGGTAAAATTTTCATTTTTATTATAAAACCTAGAGAATATATATATATATATATATACATAATTACCCTCATAATTGTACTTTTATATTTGTCTACTTGTGGTTAAATTTAAACTTATGCCCTTTAATGGTGAAAATGAAAAAAAATGTAGTTAATCTACTTTCCTCTTTTATTCAATTTAGTCCAATTGTGATCCCCATCATACTACTTCATGTTCCACGTCACTTTCATACCAAATACACATTAATTCAATTTTTTTTGTTTGGTTCAATTTACACTTTAATCCTCACACTTTACAAAATTTACAATTTTATCCTTTTTCACCACTTTTTCAAATTCACAATTTCTACATTGATTTCCTTCTCAAATATCAAATTAATTCCATACAATTACTCGTTAACTGACTCATTTTTAAATTTCTCAATACTTCACTGTACCTGTTCTCGAAACAATATCAATCCTTGTATCGAAAATCTCATGGCGTTGTTTTGTATTTTTATTCAGAGGGATCATTTTGCATTATTTTTTTAAATTTATAGGGATCTAAGGAGTATTTACATCATTTTTAGTTCAGATTATTCGAATTATAAAATTTTACTTGACTCGAACTCGAATACTTAATTTAAAAAAAAAATCAAATTTTTTTTAAGTTGAATTAAGTTTTCCCACATTGTGGGTGTAGCCTCCTCCCACTTCGCCTCCTAAAATAGAATTTCTCTTCTCGGGGCTCCTCATCATTGGCGATTCGGTCAGCAATTTTTGATAAAAAAAGACAAATTATTTTGCAAATTTTGGTGAAGAACAAATGGATTTTCTTTTCCCTTCTTTTCACCATTTCTTTAACTTTCGTTTTTTTATTTTATTTTAGCATAATTATGTGGTAAAAAATATGATATAGCAACATAAAATGTCAAGGTATAATTCCATGTTAACACATGTAAAATAAATAAAAAGATCCAAAACCCAAAATTATTTTTTTTTTTTTGTTCCATAATACAACAACTATTCAATCCAATCAAATTAATGGTCCATTTGGATGGGCGTTTATTTTTGTGCGGTGCATTTAATTTTTTTGTCTCACGCTATAGTATCATTATAGTATCTAATTTTATTGTCGTCGCAATTTTTATACTAACCGTAGATAAATATATCATTCATTCAGAAGGACCCTAAAATCCATCGACAAATTTAATATTGGATAATAATATTATGGCCACTTGATTTTCTCCATTTTATAAAGCTGGTAGCTCCAATTGCAGGATATATATCCACATGGTGGACTTAAATGCGGCATTGCATGAGCCGGACTTTGTAGTTCATGCATGAGGAGATCACATGACTCTGTCTTGAACATTTGCTTTGTCTGCCATTATCCATTCTACTTACTCAAATCTGTTAATAATAAATTATTAAATTATTAAAAATTATAAAACCGAATAATTTTTCAATTTTACACTAATCGTTGTTAACAATACAAAACCTATAAAAAATTATATAAAAAAATTAGTTCATCATTTCATCATTATCAATCAAGTACATATATAGAGTGATATCATGATAATAAAAAAAACATATTCATCATTTTTGTAGTTTTTATATATCGTTGTTGACAATTAATTTTGTCACAATTCAAGTACGACATATTTAGAGTTATTGTAAGCAATTATCACGATAAATAAATCAACCTCAGATGGTCCAAAGCGATGGACGGGCAAAATTAGCAAAAAAAACCGATCATCCACCAAATTGAAGAAGACGGTGAGAAAACTATCCCTAAAACCACTTGCAAAAACAAGACTATATGCATAAGCAAAACTAAAAAATGTGTTACAAGAGCAAACAAAAACTTTTAAAAGTAAAAGACTTACTAAGCAATGGAAAAAAACAAAAAAAAAACAAAAAACATGTAAAACTCAAGACAATACGAGTCCAAACCGACTCGTAAAATCATTTATTATTCTAAAATTAAGAAGTCGGCGAAGAGCCACCCACTTTCTAAAAGAAACTGTCGGTGGCTAATGGAGTTTCAGCAACGACAAACACTGTCATTTGTCCATCCAAACTTTTGAAGTCAGCAAAAATACCAAAAAAAGAATTACAAACTAAAAGTAGAGAAGACACATAGAATGAGTGAGGAGAAAAAAAAAAAGTTGAAGGGAGGGATTAAAAAATACTACATAGATCAATGGAATTAAATTCTGATTTGTACCGTCCATTTAAATGGTAAACATATGATATAGAATCTGAATGTTTTCAGGCCACAGCCCCACGAACAGCTCAACATTTGGGGCAATGGTTTTTATTTATTTTTATGAGGACTTGTGGCTTTGCAGTGTTTGTTATTTATTTATGCAGGTGCATGGTGAGGATTATCATTGAAAACAAGTCATCCATCCTGTCAAAACAGGCAAGTAAATCAAAAGACTTTTTGTTTCAATTTTTGTTCCAATTCTATTACATATGATAAACCTTATTGATGAGGGGCTTGGATTTCTTTTTGGAGAAATTTTGAAGTGTCGTTCGTCGAACAATTGATTAGACTTTCAAACAGCAGAGGCATTGTGTCTAAAATATTTATGTTCAATTTTGACCTTAAATTTTGTCTCTTGATTCCAAAAATAGCCCAATGGGTTCACGGGATTTGAAGAGTGTCCTAAAAAAATGTTTAGCATTTAGCTTGGTGTGATTTGAACTTACACCCTTTATAGCATTACTGGGTAAAAATACTACTACTGACTTTGGTGGGTTTGAACCTATACCCTTATATGGTATTAGTGGGTAATAACACTACCGCTTGACTAAATATTTCTTTAGTGGTGAGGTACTCCCCAAACTTATTTATCTCTCCTTGGAGTCCAGAGACAAAATTCATAACAAAAACTAAACATAGACATTCCGAATATAATACTTCTACTATTTGAGAATCAGATCGACTACTTCGATGAACAAAACTTTAAAAAAAAATTCTCAAAAATAACCAGTGAAAATCATATTTTTCTAAAATCCTAAATTTATTATCTGGTTTGAATAATCTCAAAATCTTAAATGTTTTAGACGTGGCATCATAAATAAAGCTAAAGAGTATATGGTTTTTCCTTTAATATTTACTACTGTAAATTCAATTTGGTGTCATCCTATGCCATTTCTCGAATCTGCTATGTGCCACTTAAACTCTGAACCGCTCAAGAACATAAATTTGTTACCATTTTAGTGCATACATGATTACAACTCAACCAATCTCTACATTTTGTTTAAATATGTTTATGCAAGCCACACCGACTTTGAACACCTGTTGTGTATTTGCCAACCTAATTTAAGATTTGTTGCATTTCAATGCTCAATGCTAATTATGTTTCTATACATCTTGTGAAAAGATTTTCCAGGTTTTTAATGGGTTTACTACATGAGTTTGTGTTCAATGTTTAATTTAGCATTTGAGTTTTTTTATTCTAATTTAGTGTTTAAGCTTGACTTCAATATTCAATTTGATACCTAGACTAAATAACATCATGTGGCCCAATGAATATTTAGCACACGTGCTCCAGTATAAAAAAAAAACATAAGGTCTTAATGTCAATAATAGCATCACGTACCAAATTAATCATTAAAGCCAAACTTAGGTGTTTAATTGAGACCAAAAAAAAATTCAACTAACAAATTGAAAAAATTCAAGTACCAATTTGAATATTAAAGCCAAACTCATGTACCAAATTGGGACAAGAAAACTCAAGTACTAAATTAAAAATTGAAGCCAAATAATTTTAATTAATATATATAATCAAATTTGTGTATTACATGAAATAATAAATTAATTATTATATAAAGTAACTTTACAAAGCATAATTTACCTAAGGATCAAGTTGGGTTGGACCACAATTTGAAATTTTTTGAATGTATTGTTCAAACCCAAAGCTGATATTTCACTTTACTATTAAAAATAAAATATTTAGAAATTATTTAATAATGGTATTTATATATTTTTCTAGTTAAACTTAATAAAATAATATTTTATTATCAACTAGTGATATAAGTCAAGAAAAAACTTAAATGAAATCAACTTTAATTCATTTCTAACTTCAAGTACAATATATTAAGAAGTTATTAATGTTAACAATAAATATTAAATGTGATAGTAAATATATTACACTCTTTATAAAAAAACTCGAATTCAAATTTTAAAAACTATTTTATTTAAAAAATACAACTATAAATTCCGAAAAAATTAATCTATTAACCATAAAATGAAAGATATAATATGCAACAATAATGTTAAATTTACACATTGAATTTGTTCACTCTAGGAAACCTCAACCTAGAAAAAATTATAATCCAAGATGAAAAGTACCCCAAAGAACTTTCCCCTCTACCTTTCAGAAAAAATGAACATTTTGGTCTAATGTAATGTCACAAAGTTGGTAATCTTTGCCTTCATCAAAAAGCCATTTCTCAAGCAGTGAAAGTTGGCTTTGAGCATTGAGGTGTGGCTTACTTTCATATTGTGAAAGGCTTGCCTCAGGTGACATAGATGGTGAGATATCAGAAAGTGAAGAATCTAAAGATTCAAACCCTAAATGTGATTGAAATGCCTCTGCCATTTCCTTGCTGTTCTTGTCTTCCTTCATTGGATCAGTCCCTTCTTCACTATAATCTGTAGAATCAGCCATTTTCCATGGATTATTTCTCATCCACCCTTTCAACAACTTAGCTATGTTTTCAGTGCTTGAAGCATATCCACTTGGTTTTGGATAAGATGTGTGGTCACTAAAGGGTTTCATTTCAACTAAGTCACTTGATTTCTCAGGTGATAATGCATCAGATAAATCCTTTTTAGCCATATGGATATCAGTCTGCAACTTTCTCTCCCACTGACCTCTACAAATCTGGTATGACGATGATGATGCTGAAAACCCATATCTGGAAGAACCTTCATTGCCTTGTAGCTTCTTCAGCTTCTTCTTCAAATGAGTGTTCCAATAATTTTTAATGTCATTGTCTGTTCTTTCAGGGAGGTAAGATGCTATTGCAGCCCATCTGTAACAATAATAAATGCCCCCCATTCATTATAAAACCAACTTATTCATTACATTCAACACTAAACAGATGACAAGTTAATATTCACTGTTGATACTTGATATATATATTTACGGTAATTGATTACTAACCTGTTGCCTAAGAGTGCTTGAAGGTGGATTATCATTTTCTCTTCATTTTCTGTGAAGTTACCCCTTTTAATCCCAGGCCTTAAGTAATTAGTCCACCTAAGCCTGCAACTCTTACTACATCTAAGCAAACCTGAATATATATATATATATATAACAAAGATTAGTAATTGCATGATTGTATTCACCTACGATCAAATACCAAACAAAACAAAACAAGATCCTGTTCTAGAACCTGTTTTGGTGGGAACAGCCCTCCAATTCCCAGGACCATGTTGTTGAATATAAGACACCAAGATGAGATCTTCTTCGGGAGTCCATGGCCCTTTCTTGACACCAACTTTGTCACAACAAGGTTGTCTTCCCATTATCAAAACTGCAGTTGATTTCTTGTGTTTTTAGGGTTTAGTTTATGTTGGTGGGAGCTTTAAGACGAGTCTAAGAGTAAGACAAAGGATTTGATGTTGCAGCATTACATATATAGAAATCAAAGTGTAAGACAGTGAGGATGCTGACTTAAAAAGAGGAAAAAAAGGGTGGTATCCAAGTTCCAACTCCCTCCCTAAAGAGTCAAAAAGATGACAGCAAGTGCATTAACTCAAGGAGAGAGGGGGAGGGATCGATTTAAATAGACAGCTCAATAATAACATTATTGAACCTTGTTTTATGATTTCCATTTTTCTTTTATTTTGTTATTGATATTTGTAAAAGTATTATGATTTTATTTATATTAAGAGTAGGATTATATTTTATTTTTCATTAAAAAAATGACAAATTAGTTTCTCTACGAAGCAAGCTGAAGCAAATTGGTTCTTTTGTTAAAAATTTCATCTATTTCTACTATTAAAAATTAATATTTATACATCAGAATAAGGTACACGTGAGAGACCATATGTAACTGTTTGATTATTTTATCAACTATATCAGTTTTTAACAATAGAATTGAATTAAATTTTTAATAGAAATAACTAACTTACTCTTTGATATAACTTATAATAACTAATTTATTCATTTTTTTTTATTAAATAAAGTAAAATACAATTGATTCTTAATAGGCTTCTATGATAATTTTAAATATTATAATGGTGTCTATGATAATTTTACCTAATTTTGATTATAAGTGGTTGTGATTGTATTCATGACTAATTATTCCAAGTGATGATACAAGTAGCAATGACAATAAGTAGAATAAATGCTGATATATTAAAAAAGTTTTTAAATTATTTCAATTTTATTTAAACAAAATTTTAAATTATTTTTGTAGTTATATAAGTTTTTAATTTTTATTCATAAAACTTCTTGATTTTAATGTTAAAAGTAAAAATATTTTAAATTTCTTGACATTTTATCTAATTTCTTGTTGATGGAATAAAAATTATTCCAAGTGATGATAAAAGGATGAGATGACAATAAGTAGAATAAATGTTGATATACTAAAAAAGCTTTTAAATTGTTACCGTTATTAAATTATTTTTGTAGTTAAATAAGTTTATAATTTATTGTTTTTATCTAAAAATTTATTAATTTTAATATTAAAGTAAAAATATTTTGAATTTTTGACACTTTATCTAATTTTTATTGATGCAATAGAAATTATATATACTTTAACATTAACATATAATTTAAAAGAGTAATCAAAATTTTAATTTAAAAAAAAAAAGAATAATCAAAATTTTCAAATGAGTAATTAAATGTGCTATGTGTATAAGCATTTTTAAGAAATTTTAAAATGTTATTTTATTCTACTTTAAAAAATATTTTTTTATTTAATAAACTATTCTCATTAGACTCGTAGTAACCAATTTGATCAATTTCTTTTTAGATAACCAAATTAACAAAAGAAAATTTAAAAGGATGAAAATAAGAATGAGCCTATTTATAAGTACTAACGGTTAATTTACCCTAAAAGTTAAAAATTCAAACATTATTGTAAATATTTGTTGAAGTCAACTCAAGCATGCAAAGGCACAAAGCCTGTGCCTCATCTGCCTCACAAAACCGCGTGGCATTCAATGTGATTTGTGCTCTAGAGGAAGCCTATAACCACTCTCTCTCTCTCTCTCTGCCATTTATATTTACTGTAATAAATAACAGAAAAAGTAAAGAAAAATGAACGAAAAGATGCACAAAATAATTACTGATGAACAATACTGTAGTAAAGTCAAAGTCTGTATCGAATTTTATTAACGACTTTCTATCATTATTTCTTAATATTTGTTTGAAGTTTCGACAGTTCAACTTTTAGTTGCTATATGAGTTTAAATAGTTTTTTTAAAAATTATAGCAACAAGTTTTCGCAAGTAGATTTCTTCCTCAAGTATTTGAATCATGTTCAAATTATAAAATTAACGTTGTTGCGAGGGTTTTACTTGAATATCACCCTAACTCAAATAAAATTATGTTCATAGCATAAAACGGATGAAGATACTTATAATTTGTATCAGGATAAAATATTTTATGATAATTTTGACTTGTTGTATAAGTTTTTTGGAACTTTATCTAGCTGAATTTAAAGGACAAATTTGATCAACTTATGGAATAGTTTTTTTTTTTATTTCATAATTTAGTATTATCCAGCTTCTTATTTAATTGAATATCAAAGAAGATAAAAGGGTTAATCTTCATGTGACCTTGTTAGTTCAAATGTAGTAAACATGGACATTATAAGGCAGTATTGGATATGATGCACTAAGTGTGGTATTTTCGTCTATGAGTACTTGTAATTTTTTCAAACAGATTGGTTTAATAAAACTATTAATAAATTATATTAATACCCTTTGTATATTGTCCTCCTGTGATTTTTGCACGCATAGCAAAATTAGAAGTAAATATTAACTCATTTGTTATCTATATTAATAAATTATATTAATACCCTTTGTATATTGTCCTCCTGTGATTTTTGCACGCATAGCAAAATTAGAAGTAAATATTAACTCATTTGTTATCTAATGTTTAACTAATATTAAACGGTATTACGTGATCAGATCATAATACGGAAAAAAAAAAACTTCTATTAGTAGATGAACCTAAACATGTCCTTAGTCTAATAAAAAATGAGCAAACCGATTAAAAGACTAATTTGTCGTCTATCAAGTCCAATTGGGGAAATGCCCTATCTTGGGCTTCGAAGAGAATGACTCCCAAAAGATAAAGACATAGATGTGACTGACTGGACTAACAGAGCGTTAGACAGGACCTAAGTAAAATAGATCCTGAATCCATTTATGGATTTAATAACTTGTGATGTTCATAATGTGTCATACCTTAATATTGAGTCGATGATGGACTATGTATGTATGACTCATATAATTTGATGTAAGTAAAAGCCTGAGTTCAAATAGATAAGGAGCCGAAAGTTGGTACGTTGGGTATATGACTTGTCACACCCTCGTTGTGATGTAAGTAAAAAGGTCGCACACCTAGGGTTCGTACATAGGGCTCGTACACCTAGGGTTCACACAAATATTAAACTTGCATACTTATAGGCTCGTATACAATATAAGGTTTGCCACTACTAGGGGTTTCACATACCATAAGGGGTTCACATACTATAGAATGTTCACATGCAATAGAGGGTTCACAGGTAACAAGTGGTTCGCATATTATAAACTAAGGGTTCACATGAACATGTTAGGGGCTCGCCTAGCATTTACTTAAGGGTTCGCATACAATATTTTTTTAAGGTTCGCATATATATATTTTTTCCTTCTAGGGTTCACCTAACATTTAATTTGGTTTGCGTAGTAAATCACATAGGGGTTCCCTAGTGTATTTACAAAATAGGGGCTCACATGCTAATTCCCTACGTATTTTAACCCTAATTTCTCAATGATTCAACATATTTAATCATACACAATGATTTTAAATTAGATCCCACACCTAATTTTTGAAAACACAAAAACCTTAATCGAATAAGGAGATTGGTGATCTTCTCGGGAAGAGAGGGACGATTTTGAAAAATTTGAATCCTCAGTTGAAAGTTGGATGAGAGAAAGAAGAACTATGGGAGTTTTTCTCTTGAAAAATTCTATTTAAAAATTCTAGGGTTTGAAAAGATGAGCTATTTATAAAATTTTCTTTCCCTAATTAGAATAGAATTAGGAATTATTTTAAAATTAGGGTTTGTTTTAAATTAAGGACTTGAATTTTAAAAAAAAAAAGTTTTTGGTCTGGGCTAATTTAAAATTTTGACACTTTTATGAGGTAAAAATGAGAAAATAAAATATTTTAATTGAATGCACACAGGAGGTTTCAAACTTGAGACTTATGGGTAGGCTGGCTTCACCACTAAAACAACAAACTCATTCTTAATAATTTTTAACAAAAAACAATTTTTAAGACATACTAAATTCTCTTACCCTTTGCTTAAAAAAATAAAATCTAAATTTCATCCCTTTTTCTTCTAGCCCTATTTTTGGGATGTAACACTGTAGGTTACTCTAAAATAACATCATTCCTATTTTGGTCATTTTAAATTTTTTTGTCAATTTAATCACTTTAACTAAGATAATTATTGACGTGGCATCTTTTTACTTTTGACTAAAGTTGGAGACATCTTTATAATTAGTCCAAAGCACCTTTTTTTTAGTGTTATGATGGCAGGTGAGCTCACTGGAAAGGGTGGGATCATGGTCATGGTTCATCATTGCCGTCGTTAGATTCCCTTGATGATTCAAATGTTGATGATGCCACTATTAAAATCTTCATATTACAAATAAACCAAAAAAAAATGAGGCCACCATAGAAGATTTTTAAAATCGGATTAGTAATCGAACTAATCAGATTATTTTTTTTCAATCTATTTGATCCAGTCGAATGGTTCTATCCAATTCTGAAAAAAAGTAATTATATTCAATTTTTAATTTTTTAATTATATATATATATTTTTTAAAATTCATTAATATTATGAAACAAAAAATCTAGTTTGGTAATGTATGTTCCACATATTGTTAGCCCTACAAGCTAGTTGTCCCCAAACGTGATAGGTTATGTTTGGGGATAGGTTATGGAACAAATGGACCCAATGGCCCCAACCTATATAAAATTTGTTGACAATACAAGACACTAATGCCAAATCCAAGCAAGATAGTGCTGGACATTATAAAAAAAAATTAATTAATCTAGAGTAGTATGTACATCATAATATTCAAATTCATAAATAAGAGATAATTACAATAGATATTTTTAAAGTATTTTAAATTAGTCTTTAAATTTCAAAATACTTTTAATAATATTTTTAAATTATCAAGTTATAATCAATCATATCTTTTCATTATTAAAATCGTTATTTAGTCATTAAATGACATAACAAATCTTATTTGACATATACCTAACATAATTTAAAATGGAAATTAAAAAAAATATATTGTCGCAGAACTTTTAAAAGTAAAAACTAAAAATAAAATAAAACAGAAAAAAGAGATCCAGTATTTATTTTTCTTTAAAATAAAGTAAAACAGAAAATCTCAAAACCAGATTTTTAAGACATACATTTTTACAAAAGATTTAACGGTTAAATTAACAATTTTAGAAACGAAAGAACCTTATTGATATAACATTTATAATTTAAAAGTGTAATTAAAATATTTTAAAATTTGATGATGAATTTAAAATTAAGAAATTTAATTTAAAAATATATGCGGAATTACATGTGTAACCTTATCTAAAGAGTTCCATGTGCACATTATTCAGTTGCATGTGTTCCTATTAATGTGGCTACCTACCATAATTGGGACTTTACTATTGCTTAATATTGAATCCACCATTGACTCATTTCTTTCCAATTTCCCCAATTGAATAAATGAATCCATTAATTACCAAAAGGTGTTGGGCCTCACCTGCTGTATGTGGTCTATCTCTCTATTTCTATTATATAAATTTTATTTTTTGCATTTTTACGTTGGAGACAGCATTATTCGGTTATAATCGATTTAATCGACAATTCAATTACATTAATTTTGAGTTCGGTTTAGGTGATCGGTTATTAATTATTAAAATTATTATTTTGTATTTATTATTTTTAATTTATAATAATATAATTTAAACTGCTCAAACTTAAATTTAAAGCCAAATTACTCAACCCAACCCATAAATACCGGTCCAAACATTTTTATTTTTTACTTACTCTAAACCCAACCAACTTAAGTTCATTAACCCAAACAATTAAAAAAAATAGATATTAGTCAAACAAAAACGATGGGTACAACTTTCACCTTTCAAAATAAAATTTTAAGCTTTGTTGTATTAAAAAAAACTAAATATTGTACAATAGACAAAAATGAAATTTAAAAAAAATTAAATTGATTAATTCGATTAATCCCTAAACCAACCGACATTAAATTGATTAACGACATTTTAATCGTTGAATTCAATTATTTTATATTCAATTAAATTTAAAAAAACTAATTGAATCAATCGAAATAATTGAATACTAACCTCAGTTTTTGTGTATATCTCCTCTTTATATGGTACAATATTATGTTATATTTATTAAAAGAAAAACTTAATCTTAAAAATATATTTATAAAAAAAATTATTCAATTATGAAAAGTGGTAAAGTACTATAACTAAACTTCATCTTCAATTTTTAAAATTTTGTTTTATAGTTATTTTATTTAAACATTTCATACAAAAATAATTAATGAAAAAAATGATTATTTAAAAATATTAAATAATTTTATTAACAGAATTGATATCGATTTAACTTGTGATATTAATTCAGTTAATTACATTCTATATAGTTTAGATATTTATATCGTATTTAAATTATTACAATATTTTTTTAAACTTTGTGTTTGCGGAGACTTCATTAAAAGAAATTAAAATGAAGTTCTACATATCAATTTATAAGTCAGACTAAGGGCTTGTTTTCATAACCTATTTAGTGGTCGAACCGATTAGACCATCGATTTTTCATTAGATTGATTTACTATTTAACAATATAAAATAATTATTATCATTAAAAAAACACTTTAAAAGAGAAAAAAGAAAACCTTCAAATAAAAGTTGAACCAGACTTTGAGTTTATAAATCACAATGAAGCCCATGAATTTTAGGCCCATTAAAAAAAAGTAAAAATCCTTTCATACATCTCAGTTTGATCTCATTATCTTCAGTGCAGAGACATAGTGTCACAAAAGCTTCAAGTGATTTAGGGAAAAAAGATGTTTTCTTGTATGGTTTATGTTAAAATATTTGGTTAAAAAAAAAAAAAAACAGTTCAACGATTCGCAGTTTAACTGCGATTCACGCAAGTTTGCAGGTTAATTGCTTTTTCTTTTTACTTTGAATTGATATATCAACCGATTATTGATTTGATCGGTCGATCCGATCTGATTTCAACTATCATGGTGAAACCTGTTGATCTTGGCAGGAAAGGGACCTCTTAAGACCCCTCACCCATCCCAATGTACGATATGAACGAGAGGTGTCGTTCTTTTGTGGAAATACTTCTCCATGTCATGTTCTTATACTTTAAAGTCAATTTGATTACTTTTTTAAAGGTTTGGAAATGGTTTGGTAAACATGTTAGGTCAAAGTACAATTGAGGAACCAATCAACATTTTCTTATTTCAACCCATTAAAGAATCTAACTTTGAAAAACGTCTAAATAATAATGTGTAATTAAAATAAAATCATCTTGAGGGTTTAGAAATTTGTTTAAAATAATTTAGAAGTGTTTTATAAACTGTTGGAGGTGTTTGGGATCAAAATCGAGCCTCAACGAGTTCAAAACATTTAAAATAGTGCAATGGGTACCTCTCAGAATCATGTATCAATACCTAAAATACTAAGGGCCAGTTCTTCATTGCTTTTCAAAAGCACTTCTGGCTCCAAAAGCACTTTTGAAAGAAAAGTTGTGCAGTAATGTTCGCTTTTATTTGGAATTTTTGACTTTTCAGAAGTGCTTTTGAAAAATACTTCTAAAAATGAGAAGCTAAAATTTTTAGCTTTTCCTCTCCTAAAATTACTTTTAGTGCTTAATTACTTTTTCACCATTTTTTTTTTCGTGGTGCTTAATTACAAATGTGTTAAAATCATTAATTAAAAATAAAAAAACCATTTTTTAAAATATTAATTACAAATATTTAATGGTTATATTTAAATATTTAAAATGTAGTTTATATATTCTAATTAAATTTTATTAGTAATTAATATTTATTACTTAAAAATATTTAAAATTTATATTTCATATATTAAAATATTTAATTTTTTTATATTCTTACTAAAATATAATAATATTAACTAATTTAAATTTTATTTAAATGTATATTTGTTACTTGATAATTACATGTCTAAAATGAACATTTTATTTCTCAAAAGCACTTTTTGACAGCAATGCTAAACACTCAAATTTTAAAGCAAACTTTTCAAAAACACTTCTCAAAAGCACTTTTCCACAACACTTCTCAAAAGTACTTTTCAAAAGCATTGCTAAACTAGCCCTAAGTGTCGATACCCAATCCCAAGGTACTGATACGTAGAGCTATGTACAAGCACCTAGGCACTTTTACTCTAGATTTTTGTATTTTGTTTGCACCAATGCCGATACCTAAATAAGGGGACCGAACCCTAAACCTTTGGAACCAAAAATTAATTCAAAAATATTTAAAAACATGCCTAAATACTTCCAAAACATATCAATATATCCTAAGAAATTATAAAACAAAACTTGCATCCATTTAAACTCAAAATCAATGTGAAAACCTACTCAAACTCAAATATTTTTTATTTCAATCAAATTGCAGTATAAAATATAACAAAAATTTTAAATAATTAAAAGTATCATGTCAAAAAAAAAAATCATCATAAAACAAATATAACAATACATCAAATTTTATCTAAAATGAATTATTAATTTGTAAATAATTATATAAATTTATATTACTTTACACATCAAAAAGTAATTAGACCACGATGCAAACACCGATTTAAAAAAAAAAATTGAATCACCATGATAAATTATGCAAAAATATATTATGGATTAAGACCTGATATGAGCAGATAAATTATTCTCGAAATTAAATCACAATAATAAACTATGAAAAACAAGATATAATATGAAAAATTAGAGAAACATGACTCACATACACCAACTTGTCAAATTTTACATAAATCAAAATATAAATTTATATGTATAATGTATAAAAATTTGTTATATAAATCTATAATATTTTAAAAAACATGAGAAACAAATATTAAAAAGATATTTTTAATAATTTTATACCGCATCAACATTTTTATCTTGAATTTCAGTATTTTCAGGAATTTTGTATATTTAATATGTCTTTATTGCATGGCGATCATGCTGCTTATAAATACTATACAAATTATTAATTTTTCTTTGCTTTTATTATTTTAATCATTTTTTTCAAATAAAATTTCAGTTTAATTAAAAATAAAAATATTTTCTAACAGCAAAAAAAAAAAAGGGAATGTTTCTACTTTAAAATTATAATTATTATATTTACTCTAAAGATTTATCTATTAGCATATTAATTGTGATATTTTAACAATATATTTACTTATTAATATATAAATCGCAATAAAATAAGAATTATCATAATTTCATAGAAATTGAGATTAAAAAATATTAAAAGAATTAAACTTCTCCATAAAACAAAACAATAATATTTGTTATTAATATTATATTCCATCAGCCAAACGCCAAAATTTTACAATGCAGATAAATTAACCAAACAAGATAATGTAATATATTCAATGTTTCACTTTATACATTTACATTCTCATAATTCTATTAGTGAAAGTAGTTTTACATTTTTTGAATTGAATGTACTCTAAAACCAATCAAAGGTAGCCTTTTTTTTATCGAAGACAAAATTATGAATAGAAAAAAAGTTTGAGTACTAAATTAAGACAAAAAATTCATAAATATTAAAATGGAGGGAAGTAATAAGTTAAGGGTCAAATATGTATTTAATGGTGTTACAAAACGGTATCAAAATAAAAGACGGAAAACAAATTCGAATATCAAGTTGAGACGAAAAAAGACCGTAAGTACTGATATGAGAGAAAGTGAAAAGTTTAAGTGTCAAATATGAATTTAAACCTTTTTCTTATCAACCCATTATTTGGGTTCTTTCATTTTATTTTCTCGGTCAACGTGAGCATTTATCTAGGATTTTTTTTTTTTTTTTAATTATGTCCAATGGATTGCGGCAAATCAAGTGAAATAATTTTGAGTTAATTGAGTTGATAAGTCTTATTTTAATATTTTAATTTGATTTGAATATTTTTCGAATCGAGTCAAGTGATATGGAATTCAAATTGAATCAAGTCAAGTTGAATAAATTTGTTCGAGTCAAAGTAAGAAAATCAAACTCGTCAAATTGAAATCTGGTTGAAATTATGACTAAATTCCAAGTTAATAAGAGAGAAAAAAAAGATGATTTAGTATGATAAACTTGATTTGATAATTTACTTATTCAAGATCTCAAATTTATCATTTTAATTTTTTAAAATTTAACATCATATATATTTATATATATTATATTACAAAGTTCTTAAGTTTTGACTGTTCACGCTATAAAAATTTGACATGTGACAAGAAAAAGAAGAAAACATTTGCAGAGGAGGAATTTAAAACATAAAGCCCTCGTCATTTTTATATAATTTTTAATGGTATTTTGCAAATTATATTTTATAACAAATCTTTCCATATTTTATATTTTTGCTATTTTTTTTTTTAAAAAATTATAATAAATCCAGCAACATATTTAAAAATATATAATATATTCAATATTTCATAATAAATCCTCCAACATGTTTTTTATATTTAATATTTTTTAAAGCTATGTCTTTTCTTTTCCTAACAATTTTTAACAAAATTAAAATTACTTTTTAAAAAAATTAAAAAGTATGCCTAATTATGTATTGCATATGGATATAAGAAACGAATATTTAAATAATAACAAAAATTCAGATAAGATAGTCCACAATTGGATGCATTGATATCAGTTTGTCAATTTATAATCCCAACAACGACCTTCTCAATCTTTGATTCAAGACAAGCAGAAAGAGATGCCAAAATTTCTGAGAAAAAAGAAGAAGCATACTTACAAGTCAGTATCAGTTTCACCAATAAGTATGGATATGAAGTCCCAAAAGTTTAACACTATATGAGTTTTGTACAAAATATCAACGCTGCTAAAAAAAAAAAAAACCATGCGTTAGGGGCATTGATGGGGTTCTTAGGAAGACTTACTTTGGAATACAAGACGGATCGAAAGGAGGAAATTCCTCGGTTTTGAGGGGCTTTCCATGTAATGACTGAGGGTATCTATCCAATGTAGGTAAGATGAATGTTTGTACTTTTGCATCGCATACGACGCATCGATGATCGCAATCACCAGCTGCTCGTGCAGCTTCTGTTTTACATTCGCCGCACCACAACAAGTGTTGACATGGAAAGTTTGCCCATAACAACTTTGATTGGTTGCACCAAAAGCATTTTCCTTGCTTAACACTTGCCTTGTAATTCTGCACAGATCAAAACCGAGATGCTATTAATTGTAGTGCAATGTAAAGTGTTTGTTAGTTAGTTCAACACTTACGTGATAGAAGTCGAATTGGCGAAGAAAGAATATGGATGAATTGTTCCGTTTTCTTAGAAGGGCTTCAAGAACCAAATGCCTCCCTGTATGACCAAGTTTCCGCTCATTGAACCCCCGACACTGAGTTCCTCCTTTGTCTGACTTCAAGAATTGCAGAAAATTGGAGTTTTTACATGGATCAACCTGGCTGCTGCTGATGCTAATATCTTCACAAGAATTCGAGAGAAGATCCGGAGGATGCTTGAGATTCCTAGGATCAGTATCAGTATTTTCATGAGGTGGTGCGGTACAAGACGGTGGGCAGCAGTGCATGTTGAGAGGCTGAAGTGATTTCCAATCAGGCCTAGGAGGGGAAGGAATGAGCACCATGTGATTGGGAGATCCACATCCTCCTACTGGCATGACCTTCATGCAACAAAGATCAGGAAAAGATCTCATAAAATCACTGAGCTTAGTGTAGCCAAGAGAAACATGGTCCAGTTCTAAGCCGAATGCAGCCCTGAAATCCGCCTTTAACGATGACAGAGGGTATTCGCCTTCCTTCGGTTTTTTTGATACCTCTTGTAAGAAACCGGGAAGCCACTTCTTAAAAGTTCTCAGCCATACTGGAATATTCTGGTTGGAAGCAATGGGGCTAGTGAGAACTTGAGATTCAGAATACGTCTTCGGTTGGCCATGGAGTAATTTATTCACCCATGAGATTTTATTAGCTTTAGTCTCTTCCAAGGCCTTCCTTCTTGGCATCTCGTCTGCAGTCTTTTCAATGGATGACTCGACTGGTGGTTGATGTTGGTCATTCGGATCCTTTGGATGTTGCTGAGTCAATAGCTTCAAGGACTCATCCCATCTCCCAACTGCACTTTTGATTTCAACTTGCTTGCCCATCATAGTTACGTAATGTGCTTGAACAGCCTTCGAAACAGACTTTTCGTGCTTAAAAGTAACAAAGCCGAAGCCACGAGACTGTAACTCATCACCTGTTTTAATACTAACAACATGGGCATCTTCCACAGACCCAAATTCATCTTGGAAAAACTTGCTCAATGACTCTGCTCAACCAAAAAGAAAAGAAAAGCCATGACTTATCCTTCCCAATCTAGTATTACATTACCAAAAATGCATACAAGTCTAAATGTAACTAAAGAATTTTGACAAAATTCTAACCCGAATCCAACAGAGGATGGAGGCCGCCTACAAAAATTTTCCGTTTCAGTTTCTCTGCAGCAGGAGAATTAACGAGATGCATTCCATGTTTTGCCTGTCGAAGCTCCTCTTTACCATGAGCATAAAAGCACTTAGACCCTCTCACACATCCTCCAGATTCAAAGTACTTACAGATCTCTGTTTTTACATTTGTGTTGGTTCTACAAAACACAGGCAGTAGAGCATTAAGAAACAAAACAAAACACCAACATATTCAAACAACACAAAGGAAGAGAATAGGACAGTATGTTCAATGTCACGGATGAAAACTTGTAGGATTTTTCATGGTCTAAAGATATTGAAAAGTTTGGTCACCTTTCAGTATAGCTTCCTTCATCTGCCATTGTAAGAAGAGTTTCACATGTATCAAAAATAACTTCATCCCCTTGGAAACGAGGAGTATATTTCTGCTCAACCGGGGAATTACGATGCACTGCACATTAGAATATCACGAGATTGGATGAAGTAGGAATAATTAATATTTATGTCTTTAATTTTATGACTATAAATAAAACTTACTAAGAGTAATATAAGTTTTGTTTAGTATGAAACGCATGTCCTGTGACTTTGCCAGGTCAATCGGCCTCTCTCTACTGACAAACACAAAGGCAAGTGATGTTAGCTTTTGAAGTTAAAGATGAAACTTTAAAAGAAAGGGGTATTATTTGTTTCGAACCGTAAGTTGAGGACTTCATTGCTTGCTCCCCAACGCTGAAGAAGCTCAGCACATTCAATATGATCATTCTTCACAGCAAAAAACAATGGGGTTTCTTTCATTATAGTTCTGTAGTGGATTCCATCTGGATCTTCTAATAGAAGTACCTATAAGAACAATTGAAAGGATGATATCAAAGGTAATGAACATCCTTTTAAAGCTTGTTACCAGCATGCATTGAAAAAATTGTAAAGCAATTATACCTGGAGTGCCTGTGTATTCCCATTGGCAGCAGCAATGTGAAATGAAGTTAATTCTAGTTTGTCCTTTTGGTTTACTCGGGCACCGTGCTTCAAAAGGAGCCATAAGATTCTGGCAACAAGAAATCAAGAAGGAATCAAATCATCAATCATAAGAAAAGGGAAAAAAGAAACATGTATGGAGACAAAGAAAGAGAGAGACTTAAGTTGCTGTGAAGATGAACCCCAGGACATTCTAAGTGACCAATGCAGAGCTGAGTTTCCTTCGGAATCAGCATCATTTACGTTCATGTTGGTCTTTAGAAGCAGCTCAATAACAGCTTCATCTCGGGCCTATCATAACAAGAATGACGAAGAAAATAATACATTTAAAATGACACGAAATGATTACAACCAAAAATTTATTCCCTTTCAAGAATCTTTTCAGACTGTTAATTCGAAAAAAAATCAGATTTCGTTAGAAAGAAGAAATCAAAGAAAGCGAACGAAATACTGAAGCATACAGTCTTTTTAAAGCCCCGAAACGGTCCATGTTGCGTGTCCCCGGTTTTTACCAAATTACCCATAGTTTCCTTATTCAAATGATTCGAAAATATGATTGGTCAACTTTTTTAGTCATCTTATCATTTAAATATGATATTTTAAAACTAAATTTAACTTAATTCTGACTCTATTTTTCCTTAACTCGTAGATATAATTAACAAATAAGTATCCGCATGTTGTTAATCCCACGTAGCTTAAACACCAAAATTACCTTGATAGCAAGGATTAAGGATGAAATCATCTTCTTGTCTCCACCACTGTTATGAGAATCGGCTCCAAACAGCTGAAGCAACTCAATCTCGCAAAGCAAAAGCTTTCGTTTCATATCGGGTTCGACTTTGGTTGGGGACAAACAGTTCTTTTTAGCTGTTCTCGACGGCGACTTATCACGGCGGCCTGACGATAATGCTTCCCGGATCACGCACTGGTAAACGGTGTCTTTTTCCTTTGAACCCGAATAAGCGTCGCATAGTACTACGACGGAGTCATTAACTTTCTCCGCCGCTACGATGAGAAGCGCTGCTAAAGCTACTATTTTGCCTCCAATGGCAGCTGAATACGCCACCTCGCCTATTGCTTTTGTTCTTTCACTCAAAAGTTTCACCGCAGTCAAATCCTGTCAAACAAAATATTCAGTTTTTTTCTTTTTCTTCTTTTTTTTTGTTTGAATAATTTTCTCGAGAACCAAACAATTTTTAAGGAAACCTTTTCACTAAGAAGAACCACCAAGTCCTCAACAGAGTAATCATCCGGATTCCATATCACATCCATCCTGAAATAATACGGAAAGAGCCAAAAAAAAGAAAATTCATTATTCTTGTCAATTAAAAAAAACCAATAATATTTATAAAAATAAAAAATAAAACGAACCGAGAATAGAAAAAGCAACATTTCCAAAAAAGGGCCATTACTTCGCTGTCTTCCTCAAAACACCACAGCTTTTTGCCTCTTTATAAACAGAAAACGACATTTTTTTACCTGCTACTAAACAAAGCCATCTCCAGAGCAAGCAGACTTCGTCCATCTTTACTCTTCACCTCTGTAGGGGCACGTTTCTTTAGCAGCAACTCTAAACAACGCACAGAGTGAGCCTCCGCCGCCGCCTGCAACGCCGTCATTTCCGTCGTCGTGTCCACTTCGTTCACCAACGGGAGAAAATCGGTTTCCATTTCGCCGTTGAACAGTGACGTGGCGCATTCGATAGAGTCGAAGTAACAACAGATAAGGAGAAGCTTCAATACCACGCTTCTTCGGTTCAAGGGGTCATCATCTAAGTCGTCGACGAGTTGACGCGAGTGAGTTAAGAAGCGAGTTCTGTCGTCTTGTATGACCGAGTTGATAAGGACGGTTTCTAAGCTGTTGAGTAGCGCTGCTTGTATTGGCGTTATATTTTGAAAATTGTCTCCATTTGATAAACCGTCGACTCTTCGATTTTCTTTTTCCTGCGATTATTATTAAAAAAAGGATAAAAATAATAAATAATAAATAATAAAGCAGAAAATTGAAGGAAAAATAAAATAAATTTTTTAACAAAGACGTTTTCTAGCTAAACAAACAACAAAATAGCTTCAACTTTCAAAAAAAATTTGCAGAGAAAGAAGTGAAATATTCGTAAAAATTCAAGAAAAACGGCGAAAAAGCTATAATCCTTTTTTTTCCAAATGAAATTTCTTTTCGACATTGTTCTTAATAGAAGAAAAAGAAAACGCTAATGAAAACGAAGAAACGAAGCTTGTTTTTACGATTAATTTAAGCTTAAGAGAAGGCTTGCGCACCGAATCCATCACCAAAGAAAGAAGCCTTAAATTTTGAGCTCCAGAATAAGTTTTAACAGCAATGCTTCCATTATCAACACTAAATCGAAGCTCATTTTCATGGAAAGAAAAAAAAAACAAACAAGGCAGAAAGAAATTAAGATTAAAAAAAGCTTTTTGTTTTTTCTTGTTTGATAGAACAGAGAAAAAAAAATGAAACCGTTTGTTAGAAGGGGACGGAGGCTAATATTTATACGGACGGATTTGGGATTGGATTAATTATATGTATTTAAATATGTTTTTTGAAGTCCACTTTTGGTTACATAAGTTTGGTAAAACTTTGTGGTAAAAAGTGGTGATATGAATTTCTTTCTAGTGATTTGTTGGTGTATTTTAAGACTATATATTTAGAGTGGGTTTAGATGGGTAATGCGTTTATTTGTGATCAGTGTAAAAATAGTGGTGATAATGAGATTAAATACTATAGTGTGAGACAAAAAAATAAGTAAAACGCATTCCAAATATTATATCTAAAATTATGAAATAATTTGTTTTTATAATGTTACTTTTAAATAAATTACATGATGTATGAAGTGATATTCGTGTTCCATAAGAATACAATTTTTTTGGAAAACTAAACAATCATATAAGATTATTAATTGATATATTTGTGCTAAACTAAACTTATCCAAAGATTGAGTTATTTATTCAAGTCCAATGATTGTTTGTACGAAAATATTAGACTTGAAAATAGATTTAAACAAAAAGAAAATTACCCTCGTTTAAAAGGGTAAACTATAATAACAACTGAGATAGTGAACACCCTTAACCACCATGCTATCAAACCATCACATAAGGTTCTAATTATTCATTTTCAATAAACAACAAATTTGTAGGGGTATTACTGTAAAAGTTTACAGCAAAATATTACAACATCATTTTTTAGACAAAAGGTAAAAATAATTAATTTAAATAACATTTAAATAATTTAATATTATTATTTATAAAATATAATTTAATCTAAATTTTTAAATACATTTTAAATATTTAATATAAATAAAAGAATTTTAATAATTTCTCTTCAAAACCTGGAAGCCAAAAAGTTAAAAAGTATTTAAGTTCATTTTTTTTTTTTTGTGTTTGGGTGGAAAAATATTTTTTGATAGTATTTTTAATTTCAAAAGTTAAGTGTTTGGCACAAACTGAATTAGTTAATTAGATTAATTGTATCAAAAATCGATCGGTACAATAATTTAAAGTAAAGAAAAGAACCAATACAGACTAATAGAAAAGAGATAAAATCAATTGAATCAACGGTTAAATTAGATTTTATATTTTTTAATAATTTATTTAATTAAAACTGAATCTACGATGAATTACCTGTTTACCCAATTCTAGAAATATTAATTTTGTGGCTTTCTATTTTGAACTGAACCGACTTAATTAAAAAATACATATTTTTATTCAAAATTAATCTTGTCCAACCTCATTGTTCTTCTCATACTCAATCTAGTTATCAATTACTTTTAGTACAGTTATTTTGGTTTTTTATTTGTTTTGAAATAGCAATGGTTTTGAATGCTTTTTATTGTTACAATGATACAACAATGAGATATAGAAGATAGAATAATTTATTGGAAACTAGTTCTCCTAATCGATACGGAGAGTCGAAGGTTACAATAAGTGAAAGTGGAGTAAACTTTGAAGAGTAGATGTTAGGAGTACCTGAACGGAGTTTAGGCTAGTCCATGTGAGGAGTTGGTCCTCTCTTCATCATTGCGGAATGCGTGGGACAGATGTCTTCGATGAGATGAAGATGTCTGTGATGGAACATGTCCTATCATTTATTTTGATTCAGGAGTACAAAACAGTTGAACCCACATAAGATTTGGTGACCAAAGAGGTCACATTTCTAACAAAAGGCTAGGGGCCTAGAATAGCAGATGATTCTGGCTTGTTTGATGGTTAGAACAGAAGGTGAAGCTCGAGGGTGACCTTTCGATTGGTAGTTGGTAGAGTTGTTATTTGGACAACCTTTCGGTTTGCCACATGTCCTTATTAAGGTGGAGGGGTATAACACTTTCCTATCATTTTTTTTCATTTATATTAGGTTAAGATATGTTATAAATTTTTGTACCCTCTTAAAATTTAGTCCCTATATTTTTATTTCTAAGAATTTGATTCTACGTTTTAGATTTCAATATTTAAGTCTATCTATGAGCATTATTAAAATTAATTTGTTAAATTCATATTCATTAAAACATTATTTTTTTTAATCACGTAGCTGCCAAAATAATTTTTTTTTATTTAAAAAATACCACATTAATAAATTTAACATTGTTAAAAATTAAACCTGAATTATAAAATTTAAATTTCTGAAATAAAAGTAAAATAAATAGATTTCGAATTTGGGAAGAGTAATATAGACTTATTACACATTTTAAAATGTAAAACGGAATTCACCAAATTACTTCCTCTTCATTTGAATTTGGAGTTGTGTGGGAATAAAAAGAAAGAGGAGGGTATTAAGGGAAATAAAGATAGTACAAATACCGTGTCCCTGTCCGACGCTGAAGGAAAGTGCAAAAGAGAGCATCGGAATACTGACATGTGTGTTAGCGGTAGAAAGTGTTCAAAACGTCATTTTCATTTTTCTTTCTATATCCTATTTGGGGTTAAAATAATTAATTTTCGATTTATTTAGTTAGGCAATTTTTTCAAAGATAATTAGAAAATTTATTAAAAATTAAAAAACACGGATAAATATAACAACAAATTAAATATGTAAGTTAGCTTCAATTCGATACTAATTTAAATTAATTTGATCATCAATTGAATCATTAGATCTATAGTCTTCGATTCAACTAACCAATCCAATTCAATTCTAACAATTATACTATTTGGTTGAATTGAAACTCAATAGAACTGTTAATTGACTGAATCAAGTCAAGTTCGAGCTAGATTGATATATGATATCAATATCATACATAGTTGCTCAAGTCCAACCTCAACTAAAATATAGGTCTAAAATTTTGTCAAGACCGATAGAGACTTATTCGAGGAAGTTTATATAAATCACCTCCTAGCTTTGAACAAGTTGGTGTGTCGGTTACATAAGTCTCTCAAGCAACCCCTTTGTGCTCGGTTCGATAACCTTTGAAGTTATTTATTTTCTAAACTTGGGTTTATATCTTCTTCATTGTTTATTAATACCGGGTTAGTTTTAAACTTTCATAAGCTCGATGTAAACTCAAAATTTATTGAATTACATGTTAAATTTGATTATTTATGATATGTTGAAAATTAATTGAGATTTTGAACTACAAATTGTATGTAAATGTTTCGTATTTGTTTATAGCACATTATTACTCAGGTTCGACGACTGAACCAGGTAAGGGGTGTTACAATGTTAATAAGGCTATTCAAATTATGCAAACTCTATTGAAAAGTCATTAAGTTCATTCTTCGTTATCGTAAAGGTAGTATAGTATGCATTATGGGTTGTTTTTCAAGACTGGTCAAGTTTTGCCGCTAATAGATACTCTGATTCTAACTGGGGAAGTAGCAAGGATGATCGATGATCCACTGTTGGATACTATTTGTTCTTAGACTCTAATCTTATATCTTGGAGCTCTAAGAAACAAACTGCAGCCAAGGCCGAGTACCGAAGCCTTGCTAATGCATTGCGTGAAGTCATGTAGGTTGAATCACTATTGCCACATAGACCAATCATGTGGTGTGATGATATTAGTGTTGCAGTTCTTGTAGCAAATCCGACGCAACATGATCGAATAACACATGTAGAGTTAGATCTCCATTTTGTATGAGAAAAGGCCGTTAGTGAAATTATTAAAGTAAATACGTGTGTGGATCAAATTGCAAATATTTTCACTAAACCGATTCCAAAATATCAATTATCAAATAAAGTAAGCATATGAGAGTTAGCATATTTCATAATATTGCAAATGACCTATATGTTGTCATCTCAAAAAGTAAATAAAAACAAACATTCAAACCCATATTTACTAAATATCACTCTAGGAATAATCATATAAACCAAAATTTGTAGTTGTGAGGTGTGAGGTGTGAGGTGTGAGCAGAGCCATATCATCATTTACGTACAATCATAGTATGATCCTCTGCAATTCCATATCCGTCCTGTACAATTCTGAATACCCAATGCCAAGACAAAATTCATTGTCTGGATCCATGCAAAATCATTTTGTGGGACATTTCTTTTGTACCTTTTCGTTTCAAAAAAGCACATACGGATGTTGTCATTTTGGAAGATTTTGATTTTCTGAAATCATGGAATTGGATTCTTAGAAATAGGAGTATTTTGCCGTAACTAAGTATCACTCCTATTCTATTCTCGTCCAGACTACATTTGGAGCGATGAATACTCTTACTATCAAATTAATACACGGGGTTCAATCAAAAATTTACTTGAATTGTCATGTTTGGTACGATTTTGATTCAATGTTTATTGAATATGATTGGTTTTGATTTAGATTTAAATTATAATTAAAAATATGTATAATAATAAATTTAATTCTTTAACGTTTATATATTTTATCAATTTGATTCTTATTTTTTTAGTTAAATTTGGCCATTAACTTTTTAAAAATAGCCAAATACAACCATCAACCTTTCAAAAAGAGTTGAATTATTATTTTTTTTTAATGAAGACATGTCAGCTCGCATGAATTTTAAATTTTTTAATTTTTTTTAATTTTTTTATAAATTTTAATTTATTTATTGATGTGACATATAAGAGAAATAGTGTCATGTCATCAAGAAGTACATTTGCACTGTCATGCTATTTACCACACCAATACGGTTAAAAAATTAATGTTTTAGTCAATATTTTCGTTAAAAAAAAAAGCGATTTGACTCTCTAATGAGTATTGGGGCTACAATTGCTTCTTCTGTAAAGATAGATTAGACTTTAGCCTATAGGTTGTTGGATCAATTATTGAATAAACTATTGACTCAACAAAACTCTATAAAGTAGAACTGTTTTTGAAGTTCATTAATGAATGTTGTTTGTTTCTCTCTCCTTATTACACTATTTTCATTTATATTCACTATCTTGTTGTGTTTGAACAACAGTTTGAATAAGAAGCAAATTGACGTTTTTTATTTTTAATATATTTATAGAGAAAATATTCGATATACTGTTAGTGGAGTTTTTAGACTTCACAAGTAATATTATGGGTAGACAAGTATCCTATAAGAGTATAGTAAAATACTAAAAAAATAAATATTTAAAAAATAAAACACATGGTAATTTTTTAAGGCTCCTTGTAAAAAAAATATATATATATACTATCAGTGTACCAAATATTAACCCATATTTATAATTTGATTTTATTAAAAAAATTAATGCATAATTAAAAACTATAAAAATAAATAGAAAAAAAAATGATAGATTATCGCTTGTTGCAATATGATGTTTGTGTTGTTTACCTTATTATATTATATATATTATTTATATTAATTTAAAGGGTGACAATTATAAGATATCCCTCGCATTTCAAAATCGAAAATGTATTTTTTAAAAGATTAACATTTTAAAATTGCTAGAATTAAATAATTATTTTTAAATAATACATAAATGATTAAAATGTGCATTAAAAATTAATATATTAATCACATTATTACATTCTTAAGATATGTATTTTTATAATTTTTTAAGGGAAATTCATTAATTTATTCTATGAATAAGTTCATACAATTCGGAAAAAAACAACAACACACCCGTCGTAGACAGTGAATGATAAGCTTCACCAACACATGATAAGTGATAAAAATAACATGTTTTAGCCTCGTTCTTAATGCATTTTGGGGTGATTATTCGATGTTAAATTGTGAATTTTATGCTCCTAATCAATTAAATTCATGTTTCTATACTTAAGAGAGCATTTGGGAGCAAAATGAGTGAAAAACGAGGGGAAATCGAAAAATCGAAGCAAGTTTCAGGAGCCACAAGGGCTGGACACACGGTAGTGTAAGCCACACGGCCATTTGTCAGATCGTGTGGAAATCGCAAATTGCACTCCAAACACGCGGAAAAATGCAATCTTTAAGTTTTTCGGACATTCTAAGATCTATATATGACAAAGATAAGAAGAGGGGAGAGAGTCACCATAGAATACTCAAGAAAACAACTCGAAAAACACCAGTAAAGCCGACTTTGAAGCAGATTTCCATCAAGATTGAAGATCTTCTTTTGATTTCTTTTAAGCTTATTATGAGTTTCTTTATTTCTTATGGTTATACTGTCTTTGGGATGTTTTTATTTGCTATCATGAACTAATTTTCCAAATACCTAAGGAGATGAACCCTAGGATGGATTCTGTTATTTGATTTCTATTTTTTACGCAATAAAGACTTAGATCTTGTTCTCAATTATGTGAACTTAATTTTTGGTTTGATATTTCTAGACTACTGATCCATGTTTGATGTGCTTAAACAAGAGAAGGAATAGACCCTGTTTAAAAGTAGATCTAGCGTAATTGAGTGGAGTTGCATGCAATCCTAGAAATAAGACGACATAAATCTACCAGATTAGAGTCAAATCTATAGATCGAGTTAATGCAATAATATGGATTTTAATTAGAAAGAAATTTCAATTAATCAACCAAGAGTCAGTTACTCTTAGCCTTAAAGAGAGAGATTAGTATAATTTAGGGATTTCTACGGATCAAGATACTAAGTGAAGAAATTGCGTAATTTAAATTGATAAGGACAGATGAAGTCTAAATGGATTCTTTCTTGGGTATCGTTTTGCTTCTTGATTGTTAATCGTTTATTTTTCTAATTTGTTATTTGTCATGTTCTTTAGTTGATTAATTTAGTTAATTTTAGTTTTAACCAATCACTCTAATTTGTCGGTTAAATAATAGAAAGACGGTAATTACTAGTACTTTTAGTCATCGTGGGAACGATATCTTTGCTCATCGTAGTTATACTATCAATTGATAGGTGTACTTGCCTTAGTCAAATTTTTAGTTGGTTTACGACTACATCAACACAACAAGGACTTTAGCCTCAGCATCCATAGACTCCGTTGCAACTCAAATATAACATATTTTGAGTGATTGCAATCACTTAATATGATAAGGAAATCAATCCCGGATGCTCGAAAGCGACATGCAAAAATTGGCAAAAGATTTGAACGAACATCCACCAAACTAGAGAGAACGACAACAAAATCATCCCTAAAATCACTTGTAAAAGCAAGACTACATGCATAAGCAAAACTAAAAAAACGCGCTATAAGAATAGCCAAAAACTTCTAAAAATGAAGACTTATTAAACAATAAAAAAAAACAACAAAAAAATAAAACTTAAAACAACATAGGTCCAAACCGACTCATAAAATCATTTATTATTCTAAAATACTCTCAAAATATAAATAGAAGTCGATACTTTCATAATTTTATATATTCATTCCATAGTTTCTTTGATAATTTTGGATACTCAACTATACTTTTTATAAATTATAGGGTTCAAAATCATTATATCTACATTATCACAATTTTTAAAAAAAATTACAAAATTCTAATAATATTATTACAATTTTTTATTACCAAATATTTATTTTCATAATAATTTTAAATATTAATTACAAAATTCTACTATATAAGCAGTGGCGGAGCCAAGGACTGGTAGGGCTCGACTTCTCTAAAATGAAAAACTTTCTATTTAGGTCTTTTATAATTTATAAAATGTTAAATTAGTAATGGTAAAATTACACTTTGACCTCCCAAAAATAATAAAAATTTGATCTAATCCTTTAAAAATCATAAAGATATAAACTATTAAAATGGTGAATTTACATTTTTACAATCGTAAAAATTTACAATTTAATTCCGACTCCTAATAAAAAAAATTCTAACTCCACCGCTAATTATAAACCGACACTAATAGGATCTTTTCTATACAATATAAAAGAAATTCTTCCAACACTCGGCTTGAAATAAAACCCTAATAAACTAGAAATTTCCAAAAAGACCAATAGAAGTTCGTTCCGAAAATAATATTAGGGTTTACATCCAGCAGTTTTCTGAAGAATTTGTTTCAAGTCATGGAAGGCCTCCTACTTTGGTTTTATTGAGTTTTTAGTACTTTTAAATTTTGTTTTGATTTATTCAGGGGTGAAGCCAGGACAATTTTTTAGGGGGGGCCGGATGAAATTTTAATTTTTTATAGTTTATATCTTTCTAATTTGTAAAGAATTAAATCAAATTTTTATAATTTTAGGGGGGGCCAAAGTGCAATTTTACCTTTACTAATTTGAAATTTTAAAAAAATTTCAAGGGCCTAAATAATAATTTTACCTTTTAGGGGGGCCGGGGCCCATGCCAGCCCTCCTAGCTTCGCCCCTGGATTTATTTAAGGTTGTGTTTGCCGCAAAATTAAATTAACCTCGGATCATGATTCCAAGTTATCATGCTAATAATTGATACCCTTAATTATTTCAATTGAAATATCGATATCAAATTTGTTCTTATAAATATCTATTCCTACGCATCATGTTAAGATAGTTTTGAAGTCTCAAAAGGTTTGAAAAAAAATAGAAATATTAAAGCCCTTTGAAATATAGGTTAAGCTTAGTTTCCAATATTCAAGGCTGGAGTCTAATTTTACAGTGAGCAAAACTCTATTCGATTCAAAAAAATTAAAAAAAAATTGAATTCCAAGTTAATCGAATTGAATTATTTAAGTTATTCGATTTTTTCAAGTCAACTCGAATATGTAGTTCAATTTTTTGAGTTTGAGTTAAAGTTGAATTTTTATAATTCGAATAACAAAAATGACAGATTGTTGTAAATACTCCTCTCGTCCATATCAATTTCAAAAATGAGCAAATTGATTTTTTTTCAACAAAAAATACAAAAATAATTTTTAAAAATTCAAAATATTTATAAAAATTTCAAATTTTCATTTTTTTTAAAATTATAAAAATTAAAAATTCTAAAAAAAATTCTAAAATAATATTTTTGAGGACCTAAACAAATAAATTATAAATTCAAGATTATCATACTAAAGTATCTTATTTTTTTTTTCAAATATATATGATTCCATATTTATGTGTTCTACCATAGAATTAGATATAACGTAACAAGATTTGATTTTTAACATTTTAATTTAACTCGAACAATTTCACTTAATTCAACTCAACTCGAATCGAAAAAAATTCAAATTGAGTTAGAATAATAAAATAGGACTTGTTAACTCGACTAACTCGAATTTTTTTCACTCGATCCAATCGAACGCTCGCCAACTTATTTTCAATATTGCAATATATTATTTTATTTTACTTTTTATAAATTATATCACATAATAAAATCTATAATAATATATAATACTAGAATGTAAACCTTAAAAATTATGTTATTTATGTTTAAAATTATAATAAAAGAAAGGTTAAAATATGTTATAAGTCCATGTACTCTTTGTAAATTTAAAATTAGTCTCTCTAATTTTTAGATTTTAAAATTCAGGTCCAACTGTTAACACTGTTAAAATTATTTTATTAAATTCAGATTCATTACGTCATTTTTTATTTACATTTCTAACAAGATAATATTTTTTAAAATTTCAAAATGTTACACCAACAAATTTAACAAAAAAAAGTGTTAACAAAATAGACATGTAATTTGAAATCTGAACAATAGAAGGACTAAATTCCAAGAAATGAAAATGCAATAATTAAATTCTAAATTTGTGAAGAGTATAAAACCTTGTGGCTTATATTAACCTAAAAAATACATATAGAAATTATTGAATGTTAAATTAAAAATAACATAATTTTTCAAGAAAAATATAAAAAAATTGAATTAGTTATTTACAAGTAAAATTAAACAAAATTAGGAGCTCATAGATAAGCAAGCATAGTAAATATCATACTTGACTTTTTTTTTAAGTAAATTATACTTAAGCTCATTAAACTATTAGTAAGTTTATATTTTGATTATTAAATTTTAAAAAGTTACAAAATGGTCACTGAATTATTCAAAAGTTTTTTATAAGTCACTAAATCGTTAGAAAGTATTTAATTAAGCCAATAGGTTATTAAGTTTTATTTTAAAAAAGTTTAACTAGTGAGTTACAAGAAACGATTCAAAGATCGATATGGTGAATCAATATCCATTGACAAGTAGAAGAGCATACATTAAATCAGCTAAGTTGACTTAATGGTTAGTGTCAGAGATTGAAGAAGAAAGTTGTTTAGATTTTGGTTCGTAAAATTGTGATGTTCAAAGTTGTTTCATGAAAAAAAACTTAACTGTAGAAGAGAAGAGTAATGTGAGCTTTCGATTGCTGCAAATAGTGCAAACAAAGATGGTCATATAATAACGGTTTTAACAATACAATGACTTAAATGACAATTTTCGAATAATTCAATGACTATTTTATAACTTTTTAAAATTGAGTGATTAAAACGTAAATCTACTAATAGTTTACAAATGTAGTTTTTTTATTTTTCAGCTTAAATTTTTTTTTGGGGGGGGGGGGGGACTATCAAATGAAAAGCCATTAGGGTTTAGGCTTTTCCCTGTATATAAATTTCAACTCTCCACTTCATTTCTCTTTCCGTACTTCGGCATCTTCCCCTTTCCCTCCAACTTTAATCTACAACAACTTTAACGACGCCATGGTTCACGTCAGTTTCTACCGCAACTGTAAGTTAACCCATTCTGTATTCTAGTGTTTTGTTTTGCCTAATTTGTATTTTCATCTAAGTTTGTATTGTATTTTACTATGATGGTTTTTGTTCTTCTGATTTTAGCTATTTTTTGGGTTCTCACAAATGGGTAATTGGGCATCTCTATGCGTCTCCTATAATACCTTTTATGATATTTTTTAAATTTAATTTTGTTTAGGATCTTAGAAATTACATTTAATTTCGAATTTTTCTGTATTTGTAGTTTGTATTTGCCATTGTGATCTATTTGTTACCTGTTGATTTACTCAAATTTGAACATTATTTGGTAAACAAAGACAAGATTATTGTTGTTTAATTGCTTCAGGCTCATTGATGTTAGTGGAATCTCAGTTTTGTTGGTGAAATTTATGTGTGGTTGTAGATGGGAAGACCTTTAAGAAGCCAAGGCGTCCATATGAGAAAGAACGATTAGATGCTGAGTTGAGGCTTGTAGGAGAGTATGGGCTCCGATGTAAGAGGGAGTTGTGGAGGGTCCAGTATGCTTTGAGCCGAATCCGTAATGCTGCTAGGGACCTTCTCACCCTTGATGAGAAGAACCCTCGTCGTATTTTTGAAGGTGAAGCTCTTCTTCGTAGGATGAACAGGTATGGACTTTTGGATGAGAGCCAGAACAAGCTTGATTATGTCTTGGCTTTGACTGTCGAGAACTTCCTTGAACGCCGCTTGCAAACACTTGTGTTCAAGACTGGTATGGCCAAGTCTATTCACCATGCCCGCGTCTTGATTAGGCAAAGGCATATCAGGTAAAAGGTTCACTTCTTTTATATATGTCAAGCCTACTTGAGTATACATATTGATGTTCCGAATGTTTGTATCCCAATGTATGCTCTTTCATTGGTAGGGTCGGGAGGCAGGTTGTCAACATCCCATCCTTCATGGTAAGGGTTGACTCGCAAAAACATATCGATTTCTCTCTCACGAGTCCGTTTGGAGGTGGCCGACCTGGAAGAGTGAAGAGAAAGAACCAAAGAGCAGCTGCCAAGAAGGCTGCTGGCGGAGATGGCGATGAGGAGGAAGATGAGTAAAACCTTAGAGGGCTACTACCACCCTTAGTAACCCTTAAATAGTTTTGGAGCTTGCCATTTCCTTCTCCCATTATTAGATATGGTACGTGTCTTGCTTCTAGACCTTTATCTTTAGTGTATCTTGGTATATGTTTTACATTTAATATTATTTTCTTTTTTCTTGGATTGGAAGTTAATGAAAGGTTATTTTGTTCATTTAAACTAGTTAGATAGTTCATATGTTGCATGAACTGGGATGTAATATTGGATACTGAGTATGTGTCCAATATGGGGTATGTTTAAATTTTTGAGTATTTTCATGTATTCCAAAAAGTTTTTGGAGGATCATACTTTGGTTTGATGTGGTCAGTGTATCAATTAAGGATTGATGGCATCATATGTTCCTAACAAACTTTGTAAGATTTTGTTGTCATAATAATGTCTAATCATTAATGATTTTGTTTTTTTTTTTCTCAACATAATGATTTTTGTTGTGCTGGACCTTAAGGATTTATACTTGAACTCAAGCTGTCCCATAGCAAGGCAATCGATCTTGACTACTCTTTTCCCAATTCCAATCCCTTGCTAGATACTTGCCAGTTGGAGCTTGAGCTATCGGTTGAGTATCTTTTATTTTTTTTACACAGGCAAAAGCAACAGATCAAAGAAATACTAGTGCCAATCTGCAGCCGACGAATAATTCAACTTGAAATTAAATCACTTTTTAGAGTTTGGCAACTATTATCATTTTGTCCAAGTTAAGCATTAGATTTGGCAATTATTTCTATATTGGCATCTAAATTTCTTTTCTCCAGTTAAGCTTAGAATTTGGCAATTATTCTCACATTGAGGCTTTAACTTTTTTTATCCAAGCTGGTCCTTGAAATTTCTTGAAAACCCTAAACTTCAATAATTGTCAAGTTTTACCCCCAATATAGAAATAATTGTCAAGTTCAGAAACTAATTTAGACAAAAAAAAAAGTTCAAGTTCTAATGTGGAACAATTGCTTAGTTTAGGTCCTTATGTTGGACAGTTGCTAAGTCAGGGTATAACTTGACCAAGGTCCTAATGTTGGAGCAATTGTCAAGTTAGGGTCTAATTAGGATAAAACAGTTTAGGCTCTGATGTAAAAATAATTGATCAGACTTCAAATAGTGATTTATTACATTAAGAAAACTTGATAGAGCTTTTTGAGTATCTAGTTCTGAGTTAGCTTGAATTTAGTTCCATTTTACACTTTCATCTGCATCAAATCTCCTTCATTATCAATTAAGTAATTAGAGTAGTGGCAAAAGACTTGCATTGATTCAAGCCTGTTGATATTTAATCTTGAAGTTAAACCTTAAACATCTTTCACTCAACCCTAGATTAAAAAAAGAATATTCTTTTCATTAAGTATATATTAGCATGGTTTTTATCTATCTTTCGCGTTGGGTTAATTATTTTGGACTAAATGGTTAAATTTTAAAGGTTTCAATATGCTTCCAAGTTTTTGTTCTCTATGTATATTTGGAATTTAATCTTTAATTTTTTTTAATTTTAAGAATTTAATCTCTATTTTTTTTAATTTAAAAATTCAGATACCTTATCAAATTTATTGGTGTGATATCTTAAAATTTTTAAAAAAATTCCTATTCGATCATAAAAAATGACATTGTAATGGATTTAAATTTAAAAAAAATAACAATGTTAATAATTCTTTAAATTTAGGTCTACATTTTAATTAGAATAAAATACTTAAACTAATTAATAACATTATAAATATAGAAGTGTTAAATTCAAATTCAAGTATAAAAATCAAATCTCAAATTTTAATGTGGTATAGAGATTAAAATTGAAATTTAACTATTTTTATATAATTAAAAAGTTGAGAGATTAAAATTAAAAATTAACTATTATAGTTAAAAATGCAAAAAAGCAAAGCAAGGAAGGAATAGTGGCATAGATATTTGGGTAAAATACCCAAATATACTAAAAATATATAAAATTTACGGAATTGAGTCGGTTTCTGAAAAATTTACGGAAAAGGGTCATTTCCTCACAAAACGCGTCCACGTCAGTGCGTTTTGTGGGGAAATGGCAGGAAAGCGCACCCCTGGGGACGCGCTTTTCTCTTTCCAAAAATATTGGACTTTTATTTTTAAAATTAAATTTTAAAAAAAAATTAAACAAAATCTATTTTATAAAAGATATTAAAATTAAATTACAAAAACATATAAGCAACTATTATTTTATTAAATATATTAAAACTAAATTACAAAAAAATAAAAAATAAAGAAAACTTCTTATTTATTAAATATATTAAAACTAAAGTACAAAAAAATAAAAAATAAAGAAAACTTCTTATTTATTAAATATATTAAAACTAAATTACAAAAATAAAAAATAAAAACTTCTTATTTATTAAATATATTAAAACTAAATTACAATAAAATAAAAATAAAAACAACTTCTTATTTTATTACATATATGAAAATTAAATTACAATAAAAAAATTAAACAATTTCTATTTTATTAAAGATATTAAAATTAAATTACAATAAAAAAATTAAACAACTATTATTTTATTAAATATATTAAAACTAAATTAAAAAATAAAAATAACTTTTTATTTTATTAAAAATTCAAATTAAATTACATACAAAAAAATAAATAACTTCTATTTTAGTTAAGATATTAAAATTAAATTACAAACACAAATAAAAAATAACTTTTTTTATTAAAAAAATAAAAAAAATTATTACAATTTAAAAAATAAAAAAGCCCATCCGAATCAATGTTGATGCTTGGTCGGAATCGAGTGCCACACGGGGTGGTGCTGATTCTGTACCGGATTCCTCCTTCTTCTAGCTTCCGCGGGGTCGTGGAACCTCGGGCGGGGATTCCGCTTTCCTCGGCGGTGGAGTCCGGTTGTGGGTGTTGTGAGGATGACCCACCTTGATAAAATAACGACCCCGGAGTTGTTTGCATAAACCACGGCGGGGGTGTCTGAATCTCGTATGGCGAAGAAGACTGGTAAAAGAAGTGCTCCCCGACGGCGCCTCCTATGATCCTCACGCGCGACAGCGGCCTCAAGATCGGCCGCCTGGGCGGAGTAGTCGAAACGGACTCGATCCCGCCATGCATTCCAACTGGGGTGGGACTAGGAAAAGAAACATATATGGGTTATGATATATATAAGGGCTAGGGTGCGCACCGGCATAAATGGTAAAGGCGTGATGTCGGTGTCGTCGGGTTTGAACTGATGGGCCGGTGATCGTGTGGGCTCTGTTGATGGGCCCGATGGATCGTGTGTCGCCGCCGTTGATGGCCCCGCTCATCACCCATTCTCCTTGGATTTAAAGGGCCCCGACGTTCCCTTTGTTGGCGGTTGCCATCGCCTCTCTTCTTCCGACAACAAATCGACTTACCATGGATCCTAAACCATGGCATGTATTCCGCACGCACGCTAACTCGAGAACGACGATCGGTTCCCTGGATAGGTAAATAGTCATACCGGTTCTCCCACATCTCGATATATCTTGACCAAAATCTTGACCAATCCATGTGCAATCGCCAGTAAGTCCACTTTGTGCTCATCATCGAGCACCTCGTGTACACGGAATCGCTGTTTGGAATCCAAATTGTCGCAGAACCCGATCGATCGGTGCATCTCCACGGTCGCATAGTTGATCAATGGGACCTTCATGTGCCAACTTGCTTGGATTTTGCAAGAACTCCTCCTAATTATCGCCCGAATTGCCTGGATCCTCGTCATGCGGTGTCCATTGAAACTATATTAACATTACCAAAATATTAGTTATATATATAATACTAAACACTAAATACGAAATACTAAATTATAAATACGAAATTGAAACTTACTTGTGATTCCGACCGTTGGTCCAATAAAAGCCGTATATCTTCAAGCAAGGTAGGTATTCGGCATAACTCGCTTGAATGGTTCCACCTAATTAAATAAATTTTTAGCATACAATTATACTATAAATCTACGTAATAATTGTAAAATATAACATTAAATTTACCTCGTTATCGATGGGGAATGAATATGGGTGGTCGAGTCGAGGAAGTAAAAATGGAAATCGAAACCGTACCCATGATCGCGCGAGTGAGTGATAGGCAACCTCCGATTTTTCGCTTTACTCTGCTGCGTCGTCTCGCATCTCCGATACAACCTCGATAGCACGGCACTCCCCAACTCAATTCACCACCATCTAAAATCAACAAGTTTCAGCACCATCTCAAGTGTCTGAGGTTTGTAGACAGTCCGGCATCGATAACCTCCAATTATCTCTCGAATGTATGCCCGAGCATACCGTATTCTTTCTATTTCGGTCGAACCCTCATTCGGCTCCGGAATGTGTCTCGTAACGAGGCCATCTCGATCCGACCTCCACAGAATGTTATCCGGAATGGCACCCGAAGCTCGTAGCATCGGCCATCCAATCGGTAGAAGTTGCGGACCGGTGACTACCGACCCGTCCACCGCAATCCCAATCGCAGAATCGCACATCTTCCAGAGTGATGATACACTCTCCGCATGGAAGATGGAAAGTGTGCGTCTCGGGTCTCCACCTCTCTATCAACGCACTGATAAAAGTCGGCTCCAACTTGAACCCCCGGCCTATCGTGGCCACGTGCCAAAAACTCGCTTCCCGCAGGTAATTCTCGATCAACGGCGATGGGGGACCAAGCATATTGCGAATATAACATTGCAACACCCGATCTACAGACTGTTTAAAAAATTATAAAATAAAAATTAATTAAAATTGCATAAACCTAAAAAATATTAAATAATATTGAAAAATTAAAATTAAAACTTACCATTTGCATTTGATCGACGGAGATGTGCTTGTTGTCTAGACGAAGTAATTCCCCGGTCATTTGTAATACGATCGAAAATTTTAAAAGTTTCAAAAAAATATATTAAAAAAATTAAAAAAGGCCTTTTTTGTAAATATTAAAGGACTATTTCGAAATTTCAGAGGAAGTTTGAAGGACTTAAAGAGAATTTTGAGAGGAATTTGAGAGAAGAATGAGTAAGGATTAAAGTGTGAAAAAAATAAAAGGGTTGGGGGGTTTTATAGGTTTTTTTTTTGACCGTTGGGCCCCCAACGGTCAAAAAATTTTGACCGTTTTTTTTTACTGTTGAAGGGCTAAAGCGCGTCTCCAGGGGCGCGTTTTCCTGCCATTTTCCCACAAAACGCGCAGACGTGGACGCGTTTTGTGGGGAAATGGCCCTTTTCCGTAAATTTTCCAGAAACCGGCCCAATTCCGTAAATTTTATATTTTTTTTGGTATATTTGGGTATTTTACCCTAGATATCTACCGGGGAGGTTCACTTATGCCTTCAGTTTTATACTATTTCGTGATTTTTTATAGGATTAATACTTCAGTTATATTTCATGCTTTATTCATATAAATTATAGGTGTTAAGTTTATCGTAAATCAAAACTTTTTAACTATTCATTTTATGTAACCTTAAAATATATATTAATATAGACAATATTGTAGGTCGTTATGAAAGAAATATCAAATCAATTTAAAAAATTACTTACATGACAAGTACAACACATATTGATAAATTCAACGATTGAGTGTTAAAATATTAATCATATAAAAAAAAAAGTAATTGAATGGTTACACCAATGTAAGTGGATTATTCGTCATATATCTATACTATTACTTAAATTCTTGATTGACTTGTTGTCACAAGTCAACCGAATATCGACTTGGTTGAGAAATTATAACATTACCCTTACATATTTGAAATAAATTTATATTCTTGTAATAATGCTTTTATTTTTTAATATTTTTAATAAAATCAATATAAAATTTACCAACTTTGAACTCATGCTACTATTATTTATAAAAGCCAATATATATACCTTATTTATTTTTCTATTTGTTAACTGAATAATGTAATATCACTTCACTTGTAACAAAAAGAAAAGTTGTACCACTGTCACGATACATCAATTAAAAGTATTATGTAAATTTGATATTTTTCTTAATTTCGTATGTAATTTTTTTTTAAATTTGGTATCTAAACTTTTTTTTTAAAGTTGATATTTAATCTTTTTTTTCAAATTTGATACCCAAACTTGACACTTCTTTTTAAGTTGATACTTAATTTTTTTGGGTCCAATTTGGTACCCCAATTTAACTCATTTTCCTAGTTTGGTACATAATTTTTTTTTTGTTCGATTTGGTACTTAAACTTGCCAAACGTTTTACAAATTACTCCAATATACTAACAATGTTATTTTTTATGAGGTAGCAAAAATAATCAATATGTGATCGAAATGTGACAGATGATATGATATATATTTTTTGTATTTTATATGTTCAATTTCTTTTTAGTTTTAATTTATTAATTTATTAATTGAAAATAATGAATATCTTTTAATTTTGGTTTTTGAAACTTTTTTTTCTTATTTAATATTAATTGGTTAAGTATAGCTCGATACCTGTTTTTTTAACATAAATTTCTTCTAATACTGACAATATTTTTGTAGCATAAAAAAAATTAACACTATTAGTGTTTTGCATAATTTATATAACATTTAAAAAATTCAGGTATCAATTTAAGAAAAAAAGTTAAATTCAAGTATCGAATTGGATAAAATATTAAATACCAAATAAAAAAATATCAAATTAAAAAAATTATTTTGTTATTCTATTTGTTAATTGAACCACGTAATATGACTCCACTAGTAACAAACGGAAAAGTTGTACCACTTTCACAATACATCAATTAAGAATCACCCCAATCTCTCCTAATCCTCTGTTCCTTAATTCAATGCCACGTGTACCCCACCCAATAATTCCATACTCTATTGCTCAAATCATGCATGCTAAGTAAGATTTGACATTTGACTGATCTCCCATTCATTTTGTTCCACCTCTTATTATTAATCACATCATATAATAATTTAATTTAATTTAAATTAAATTAAAAATCAAATATAAATATAATATTTATTTTTTTATCGAATCTTATTTTATTATTTTTATTATATATATATGATAGCATAAATACACGTATTATATATATAATAAAATCAAATTACATCAACATGATTTAGTTTTGTAATTAAATTATTCGTGAAACATTATAACAAGTTAAACAAATTCATAAAAATAATGAACTGCATTTCAATTAATACGTGCAATTGGCCCGTGCATCACACGGGTATGCAAACTAGTTTAATTTATATTCTATAATCGTGAACAAAGTAAATGACATAATTATTTATTTGGCCTTTAATTGCGTAAAAAGTTTATTTTAGCCCTTACACTTACGTTGTGCTAGAGTTTGTGTGACTTGAATCCTGTCACTTGTTGAAGAAATAAATACAGTGATAAATAAGGTGATCAGTATAGAACTACACTTCTTTTATTTAACATTGATTAGAATAGAGTTTTTCAACATTTAAATAGGTGTAGTCGAAACTCCTCTTGTATCATTCAGTTTTCAACATTAGTGAATTTCTCATCCTCTGCCTGTGGTTTTTCCCAAAAGAGTTTTCACATAAAATCTGTATATTTTATTTTTCATTTTCTTATTGCTTTGTGATCTTTCTATTGCCATTATCGACGTCTATTATAACACGTTATTCGTTAAATCATCACAAAATGGATGGAAAAATTAATTTATGTTAACTTTGTTGGTGTAGCATACACGTGGATGTCACGTGAGCAATTAAATATATTTTTTAGAATTTAATATTTTTTAATTTTTAAATATTTTTGTATGTTTTTTAATTAAATAATAATAATTAATTGTTGACATAGTATACACGTGATAGCTCACGTGAATGTCACGTCAATTTTTTCATTTATTTTAAGGTGATTTGACAAACAATATAAATTTAAAGGTTAAAATTAATCAGAATTAAATAGAATTTTTTTTATTTTTTATTTTTGTAAAATTGAAACAACAAATAAGTTATTGTGTGAAAATAAATGTTATGCTATTAATCACTTATTACGGGCATTATCCTCACAGAGAACTACTTGGCTAATAAAACGGCAACGCATTTGTACTAGTCTCTCTCACCGCATGTCTTTTCAGTCAACGACGTGATAGTCGCCTTTTCTCTCCTTTGTATTGCCACGTGCAATCCCGGCACAAATTGTTAAAGCCTAAACCCACCCCTACTATCTTCATCTTTCTTTTCCTTCCTATATATTCCCCCGCCATTACTAGAAAACTTCAACTTAACAAAGAAAAAGAAAACACAAAAGAATCAGAGTTAAGGGGAGGAGGATACCGTCTTCATGGAGGCGAAGAAGGAGGTTCCGGTTCCAGTTATGGAGTTGGAGAGTGAAGAGTCATCGACGGAGGAGGCGGAGGTGGAGTCGCCGAGATCGGTGGTGGTGGAGATGAAGAAGAAAGTGGAGAGAGTTCATAGTCAGGTTTTGAGGATAAGAGAAGAGGAATCACATCTTGGCGAAGATCTCGTCGGCCGTGACAAAGAGAATGAGAATGACGTCGTTGTCGTCGTTCGTGGAGGTTTCCATGAAAAAAGACGACGTGGTGTCAACGTGGTTCTTGCCTGCTCGCCTCTCAGCGGCAAGAACAATGTTAAAACGCCCTGCGGTAAAGCTACTTAAATCTATTACCTCCATGGCTCCATCAATCAATCAAGGTTCAGTTTCTTTTTCGAATTATATTTCAACTTTTTCTTTCTTCTTGACCTGTTTGGATGTTGAGAAAACTAATTTTTATTTATTAATTAATTAATTTTAAATTATGGCAGGGAGTTTTTTTGAGAAGGATTAGCTAAGGGTATCAAGGGGGAAGAGTCGCGGTTTTAACCTTAGATTGAGAAGTCTTTTAATCTTTAAATCATGATGTACAAAACAGTTTCAAATGTATAATGGAACCGTATCAACAGCTGAGCTCACGAAAATAGTTAGTAAGTAATTTCTTTTCTTTTTTCTTTCGTAAATAATTTCAAATTTTCTCGTTCTTATCATAATAAAATAACCTAATCATGGAATTCAAAATTTTAAATAAGCTTTATAAGGTTTAACTTTAATCATCCAAAATCATTGATGAACTCTTTTTCTTTCTCTTACTGTTACTTCAAAAAAGTAATTGCTTATCTTGTTTTTCTATCTTCTTTTGGATTTATTTTTCTGTATTTCTCAATGTTTGTAGCTTTTCTACCTTCATAAATTGATATTTTATTACAATTTTTTAGGCTTAAGGTAAAAAATTCATTAAATTTTATTGAGAACTTTCAACTATTTGAATATTTATTGATAAAAGAAAAATAAATTAAGTCTATATGTCAACAAAACTATATCATTAACATGACGATGTCAGAATTGGTTTTTTTATTGAAATTAAATTTTAATTTTTACGATAATAAAAATATAATTTTAAATAGTTTATATTTTTATAACTTTTAAATAATTAAATCAAAATTTTATCATTTTTAGGGAGCTAAAGTATAATTTTATAATTATTAATTTAAAATTTAAAAAGTCTAAATCAAAAAAATTTCATTAGGGAGGCCAAGGCCCCTACCAACCCCCTGACTACGCCCTTGATCGTTAACTGGTTTGAATGCTAACAATCGTTGATGTGGGTGACAAAAATAATAAGAAGCTGTCATATGACATGTGATGTTGACATATATTTTAAAAATTAAAATATTAAACTTGTATGGAGCTGATGGTTGATGTTCTTGTTAGACATTTGTTTAGCACGAATTCAAATTGTGTTATCCTCACCCTGAATATAATATTAAAAATATTATCTAAATTTGGACATATATTTATCCAAGGTTATCTTTGTTGTAAAATAATTTTATATATTTTTATGGTTTTTAAAAATAGATTTAACATAAATTTTCATTTTAAAAAATTTAAATTTGTTTTCATGATTTATTTGATGAGAATGAAATTTCCTATTTTATAATTTTCTCACATGACATATCGATTTTTGTGTTTCTAAAATTGGGGTAAATTATAAATTTTCGCCTCCAAATCTTTAGTGTGTTTTTTGAACTTGGGTAAATTATAATTTTCATGTTTTTGGTTGGTAGAGCATATAATTTTCTTGAATTACTGCAAAAAGAAAATGTTTTTTTTTTTCTTTTATGCATTATATCATCTAAAACACAGGGAAGGGAAGGTGTTTAAATATGTTAGTATTTGGCATTGTATATGTCAACAACTTGATTTTAGTAAGTTGATATTAACCAACCAAAAACAATAAAATTATCCTTTACCCAAGTTCAAAAAACACAAAAATCGTCTTGTCATGTTAGAAATTATAAATTAGCAAATTTCTAAAAAAAAAAATCATCAAAATAAATTCCAATTTTTAAAAAATCTTTGAGAATTTATTTCGAAAATATTATTTTTGAAATTATAATAAATATCTAAAATTATTTAAAAAATTACATCCAAAATAAATATTGAAAAAACAAATGTTAAAATTTAAATGAACTTGATCTCGCATTATTACTAATTTTTATAAATTTTATATTTTTTTAAATATATGTTAATGTGTCACGACTATATATTTATTCATATCACATATAGACTTGTCACATGAAGAGTGGGATGGTTTAAGTAAAAATATAGGCCAAAAAAATGAGTTTGGACAAAAATAATGCCCATTTAGAAAACGGATTGGGCCTCGGGTAACACTTTCTTGGCTCGAGCCCGGCTCGACCCAAATATGAAAAAAAAAACTTACTATTTTTTATTATTATTTTCTTGTTGTTTTTTTTTTCACTATTTTGCTACTATTTCACAATTATATTACTACTATTTTGTTGTTATTATTTGGATATTGTATAACTCTTGTTTTATTGTTAATTTTGTTACTATTTTTCACATTTGCTTGTTAAGTTATATTTATCTTAGTGTTATTTAAGTATACATATTTTTTTAATTTACTTTTAATTTGTTGGGAAACATTTATTTTAATGTTTTTAGTATTTTTGATGTATTATTTTTTAAAATAATATAAAAAAATTAAGATGGGCAGGTTGGGCCGGGCTTGTGCAAAAATTTTAGCCCATTTTAAGGTCAAGACGGGCCTAACAAATAGACCTAAATTTTTTAGCTCATATATTCCTCTAATTGCATATCATATGTTAATTTGTTATTGTTTATCAGCATTCAGTAATAATCAAACTGATTAACAACGGTTTCCATTAGTAGAGGAGTGAAAACTCAATTAGATGGAAACTTTTGATAAGAGTTTAATTTTTTTTATACTTTTTACTGTGGTTTTTTTTTAAAAAAAAAAAAAGAAATTCGTAAGCTTTTATGTAAGGTTTAATTCAACAGAAAGCATTTAAATTATTGAGTTTATTTGAATTAAATATTTAAACTATTATTTAGTTGATTTGGTTTTGATTCGGATACTAAAGTTGATGCTTCTCGTTAGTGTCCAATTAAACAAATTTCATGATGTCATTATAAAAATCTTATTTTAATACTGATATTAGTATTAAATAATAATAAAATTAGGTCCCCCACCCCGTCCATCGTCCCTCTCCCCCTTTGCTAATATTTCTCTAAAATTTTAGGGATATTGTTTTTGATTTTCAACATATACACGGCACTTGCTGCTCTGACTGGTAGAGCAGTAGCAGGTTAGGAATAATAAACTTCTGCCAAATTTTATTGATTACTCTCACAATTCATATCAATGTATCAGATGTATGAAGTTTCCAAATATGAAAACTTATATATAGTACATGTGATTGTGGTTTAGTTAACTTCCATGGCAATCCAGATCCACTGTTTGATTCATCTTACCACATCATAACGAAACATGGGTCAAACACTCAAAATTCAATACCCTTCAACCATATTTCTATGATTAGGAAATTATGCAGCAGCCAACAAGCTCCTGAGCTTTTCAAATCTTACTAGATTTCTAACCAAATATCCTCGTGGAAAATGATTGAGTAGTGATTAAGTAGTTAGTTAAAACTCAGATTCAGAGGGAGAGGGACGGGGCTGGGGGGAGGCGGGGACAGGGTGCGGAGGGGATGGCTAATTTTATTTAATTATTTAATTAATATTATTATAAAATTTTATTTAATTATATTTTAATGAGATTATAACATAATGAAATTTGATTGACTGACATGTTTTCTTTAACGACGCTAATCATCAATGATAACTTTAGTAAAAGAATCAAAATTTAGATATTCTAATCCACAAAAAATAATTTAAATACTTAACTCAAATAAATTCAATATTTTAAGTTGAATTAATCCATGATGTAATAATAATAATAATAAATTACATTTATAAAAAGAAATTTAACAATAGACTGCTTGCAAATAAATATTATTTAGGTATGGGTAAAAATTTAATACTTAATTTTTTATATCAAATTAATCACTAGATTTTGTAGGTGTAAGAAAAATAATAATATATTTATAGAAAAGAAATAATGGAATCACAAGTGGAGTGATAAAGTCCTTGCAAATAAGTATTATTTTGGCATAGTTTCAATACTTAAATATTACATTTTTAATTATTTTATTTAATCATTTAATATAAAGATAGTAAAAGGTGAAAATATTTTTATATTAATATTCAATCTTTTATTAAAAATGAGCTTTTAAGTAATTTTATTAATTAAGTTGATGTCAAGTTGACTTTTAACACCAACTTAGTCAACCATATTATATAAATTTTAAATTATGTATGTATGTACGTATAAAGAGGTAGAAAATATTTTACGAATCGTGTTATACATCGGTAACCACCAACTCAAGCCCTATTAGGGATATGGGTCTCCAACCCATGACCTGAATATGTCCCACCAGAAGATTGAATGCAAAGTGAGCTACGAGAGGATAGAAAGACGAGTTCGCGAACTCAGCTCATAACGCAATGCCATAAATCCAGCTCACAATGACTCCAGGAGCTCGCAGAAAATGCTGCATGCTACACAGGCAACAAGTACGGAGCCCGCTCAGAATGTCAGTACTAGGAATAGAAAGGATCGCGTGCTCTGTAAACACGTGCCTAGCAAACCTGGAGTTCGCAGAGAATGCCAGTACTAAGGACAGAGAATGTCAATACAAAATAGTGGGGCCTTATCATGAGTTGTAATAGCATCTGTAACAACATGTATAAATATTTAAACACTCCTATAAGTAATATACGAGAAAATATTACTCAACAAATCGTATTCAAACTTATTGACAACTGAAGATTTAAATACAATAATTGATTAATTTATTTATTTTTCACTCGAATAAATTCTTAACTTTTTTTTAACTCATACTCCAATAATTTCCTAACATTTTTAATTTATATCTAAATAAACTCTCGACATAAATAAACATTTCACTAGCTTTAGGTACAAACAAAAGAATAATGATTAATGACTTGTTTGATAATTTATTAAAAAAATAAATTAACTGAGAATTAATATTTTTATTGATTTAATTATTTAAGGACGTTTAATATTTCATAATAAAAACACGATAGAATTTTTTTATAAAATTAATTTAATTTTATATTATCGTTGAAATATTTTATGTTTAAAAGTTGATTTTATTTAGAATAATATGAATTTTTTTAAAATAAGAAAAAAATATGAAATAAAAGTTTTGGTAAATTGCATTTGTACTCATTCAAGTATTAACGTGCTTCTGTTTTGGTCGTTCATTGTTATAATAACATTAACATTAAAAAAAATTATTTCAATTACTAATATTATCAACGTTCGATATTTTGATGACTACTTTATTAAATCATTAACAGAAAGCTGATGTGACCTTTTTTACTGGTATAATAACAAATTTAGCTCTACAATGTTTACAGATTTGATCAATATAATACTAATTCTAGAATATTCAACAAATTTAACCCTCAACTTTATATATTCTATTAATTTAATTATAATTAAAAAAATTAAAATAAAAATAAAAAAGTTTAAATAATGTTTAATAGAGGCATGGGACAAAAACATCATTTCAGCGCAATTAAGTAATTTAGTAATCCAAATAATTGAATAGAATTAAAAAAAGACTATAAATTCAAAAAATTGTATAAAACTATATAAAATTAAAAACTATAAAAATTCGAAAAGATATAAAAATGTGAAGAAAAATATCATTTTTAAATTTTATAAATTTCATATTATTTTTAATTTAGAAATTGTCTAACTTTTATCGTATATAAAAAGTATTTAAAATAAAAAAATAAATAGATTTTTTTAGAATTTACAAAAAAATTATAATTTTCCATACTATATTTTTAATATAAAAATGATTAAAATTAAAATTAAAATTATAAAAATATTATTTTTAGAATTAAAAAATAATTTTCCATTTTCATAGTATTTTTTAGTTTTTAGATTTCAAATTTTAGGTTCAATTGTTATCACTTTTTTTTTGTTAAATTTGTTGACGTGACATTTAAAAAAAACAGTACTTACTCAACAGTTATGTAACAAAAAAATGGTAAAGAAACTTAAATTTAACAAAATAATTTTAACAGTGTTAACAGTTATATATTAATTTTAAAATGGCTTAATTCACAATTTAGCTCCTGAAGTATATTCATTGTAACAACCCAATAGTCACGGGTGTCGGAAAATGTATTTCCGAGACTCCGTTTTCGTAAATTAGATGTTAATTAGGTTTTGATTAGGTAAATTTACGTGAATTAATAATAATTAAGTATAAAGACTAAATTGTATAAAGGGTGAAAGTTAAATTATATATTAAAGAAAAACTAAAAGGACTAAAGAAGAATTGTGCCAATGGTCATAATTGAGGCGGCATAAGTATATATTATAAAATTTTAAAGTTAAAATATATATATTATAACATTATAATATTAAAACTTAAATGATAAGTAAGTATATATATTATATATTATATTATAATATTTAAATAAAATAAAAAGAAATAGAAAATGAAAGAAAGAAACAGAGAAGCAAAAACGAAAAAGAAAAAGAAAAAGAGAAAGAAAGAAAGGAGAGAGCAAGGCTTAAGGTTTTCAATTGTTGAAAGCTTAATTGGTTACTTAATTTAATCTTTTTTCTTGTAATTTTTATGTTTTTAGAATCTCGGTATTAAATACTATCGACCCATGTCAAATTTTTAGAAATTATTGAGTTTTTAGATGTTGTTAATGTTGAGTAATTTTAGTATTATGGATTAAATTGATATATTTTTAAATTAAAAATGAAAAAAAATTAAATTGTAGAACAAATAGTAAATTTGTGTAATAGGGACTAATTTGTGAAAAAAAAATTGAAATTTAGGAATTTATTTGAAAATAAGGAGTTGAATTTAGTATAAAGTGGAATTTGCATGAAAATAAAAAAATTAAATGTGAAGAATAAAAGTTAGTCTAGGTTTAGGGACTAAATTGGAAATTAGACAATATTTGAGTAAAAATTGAAATATTCAATATGAAATTGAATTGTGTTGTATTGATGATTTTTAAATTGTTTTAATTCCGTAGCTAACGTCGTACCGGAACTCTCGACTAAAAACGGAAAAAATAAAGTCGACGAGGAATAGCTCAGAATTTCTGGTTTGTATTTCTATAATCTGAACTTAGTTATTAATTATTGTATTTTGATTAAATGTTTATAATAAGTGATTGAGGTGAGTATTTGGCATTTTGATATTAAGTTGGTTAAATGAATGATTTTGTAACACCCCCAATCCGTAGCCATCGCTGGAACCGGGTTACAAAGCATTACCAGAGTTTACAAATCAAACAGACAGAAATTTCAAACCCTTATTTTCTAAAACCACTTGAACTTAATAAATCACTTATATACATAAATTATTAAATCAAAAACCTTTTTAAAAATAACATTTGACTCGTAAATATTAAATAATAATATTTACGAACTTACTCGTCGGATTTGGTGGCCCCGAAACTACTGTTTTTGACACCATTGAAAAATGGGTTGTTACAGATTTTTTAGTTGCTTATTGTCCAAGCTTGCAGGGAATGATAAACTTGTTGTTCAATGTTCATTTTGAGTCCACACGGCCAGACACACAGGCGTGTAACTGGACCGTGTGAGACACACGGGCGTGCGAGGCCAATTCAAATGGGCACACGGTTTGGCACACGGGCGTGTGGCTTGGCCGTGTGACCCAAGTCAGAGAATTACACGGGTATAGACACGTCGTGTGTCCCTATTTCGAATACCTGCACGGCCTGGGACACGGGCGTGTCTCCTGACCATGTGAACCCTGCAGCTTTGAAAATTTTTAATTTTTCGCGAAAAATTCTCTGAGTTTCCAAATTAGTCTCGATTTATTTCTAACATGTATTTTGAGTATTTTATTTTATTAAATGTACATACACATTAAAAATATAAAAAAAATGAAATAAATTTAGAAAAATTCATAAATATATAATATAGAAAAAACATATAAATTATAAAAAAATTATAATTTTTTTTTACAAAAAAACATATAAATTAATAATTTTATTACAAAAATGTAAAAGAATTATAAAAAAAATTGTAAATTTTTTTAAAAAAAGTTTAAAAATAAATTGGTATACTTTAGTTATCAATTATGACAAAAAAAAGTTTAAATACTAAAGTAGGAAAATTGATATATTTTAGGGGCTAAATCATAGATTAAACCTTTTGAAATCTAAAAAATAAAAAGACTAAATTTTTAAAAGTAAAAGTAAAGAAACTAAATTTTAAATTTACAAAAAGTAAAGAAAGTTACAACATATTTTAATAAAGAAAACTTTGAGTGAGTATTATATTTATTAAGCTTTGTATCGGATTTAATTGGGATAATATAGCAAAAGAAAAGAAAAAGTAGCAAAATCCTTTGTATTTAATCCTCTTTTCCTTTTTAGGTATTATAATATTACTTTATTAAGGGTGTATTTGAATGAGCGATGTATTTACTTATAATTAGTGTAAAAATAATTGTGACTGTAAGATTAACCACTATAATAATACTATAATGTGAAATAAAAAATAAACTAAATGTACCACACCGCATCCGATTACTCATATGAATTACTGTGGAAATTGAAAAGTGCTCACAAACATAGATTTCTAAAATTGAAAAACAAAATACGCGGGAAAATGTGAGGAATCCTTTCAAAATCAACGACGAAAGCGCGGGAGATCATTAACACACACAAAAAAAAAAAAAAAACACGCGGGGGAACTTCAAAAACATAAACCCATTCAGTTCCGCCAACTGCAAATCTCAAAGGCCGCCTTTTTCTAACCCGACAAATCTCAGCCGTCCACGTGTAAACATATCCACCCAAGTCAATCAGATGCGAAAGATCTCTCTGTCGTTTAGAGCTTCCTCTATAAACCTCTTAACCAGTCCCATCCCCGAAAACCCCTCGCTTTCCTTTTTTTTTTTTTTTTTCATTCTCAGAAGAGAGCATTTTGGGGTTTAGTTTTAGAGTTCTCAAAGAATGAGCTTTTCGACTAAGCAGAATAGTAGCAGAGCAATGAATCCTTGGGTTCTTCATCTCCAAAAACTGGGTCTCGAGCTTAAGTGTCCTCTCTGGTTCGTGTTATGTTATTTTCGCCGTTTTTTTTTTTTTGCGTTTCGGATTTTGGATTTATTATCATTTTAAATGCTGGTTTTTTTTTTCGCAGTTTGAACTTGTTTAAGCGGCCATTGTTGCTCCCATGTGATCATTTGTTCTGCGAGTTACTGTCTTTTCCTTCTCCATCTCCATTTCGAGTTTTGATTATTCATTGCTTGGTTTTAATTTTTTTTCTTTCCGAAAATATTGCAGTTCGTGCGTAGCAAGAACTGAGTTTGGTTCAGAGTGCCCTATTTGCAAAGTTCAATGCGCAAATCGAGGTACATTTCATTTATTTACTTTGATTTTTCATTTCCGAAAAAAAGGCGGCGGAGCTAAAGAAGGTTAATATTTAGGTTTATCTTATTTCTGGACTTATTGAGTTGACGGATTTAGTTTGAGTCCATTTGTGGTTTAAATTTTTTGGATTAATATCGGTTTTCATGTTTTGGATTATTTTTGGTTTAGTTAATTTGAGTTTAGTTTTTAGTCTATTAATTTTAAAACCAAATCAAATTAAAATTTAAGTAGATAATATTTAATTTTATTAGTAGGTATTAGGATGAACGTCTCTCTGCTTTTCCATGATTATTTGGAAATTGTTTTTTGTTTTGTATTATGAGTTTCATTTTATGGATGAAAAATGGCTGTGTTGGCTGCAGATCTAAGGCCTTTGACCTTCATGGAGAATATAGTAGGAATCTATAGAAGTTTGGATTCTGCATTTTCTGCCAACCTTTCTCATTCCATTGAAGATGGGGTTGGCAAAAATGAAAAATTTGATAAGTGCAGCATGCAAAGGCGTGCTACAGATGTAGGATACGAGACTCCTAACAAAGATGGAGTTGATTTGTTACGATCAGTTTCCCATAAACAAATAGGGGCATCTCAAGAGTCTAGGAATAGGCAGATCATCATGAGCCAAGCTGATCAAGCATCCCTCAGCCCGCCTTCCTATGGTGATACAAAGGTCTCTGACAATGATAGCGAGCATGTAAGAATTCACCTTTCCTACATTATGTTATAGCTGGATGTATAAATTCTTTAACTTTGTTTATACCATTTGTGTTTGTAGCTGTATAACACTTCCCTTGGTCTTTAGACTGCTTATGTTTATACTATTTCTTGTGGAGCATTTTGAATTTTGTTGCATCTGTTTGTTTATAACATTACTTGCTCACAGTCTCTCAATGATTTCTCAGAGTCCTGCAAACTTTCCAGCCAAGGGAGCGGGGAAGAGAAATTTTGATGATATGATAAGTCTGAAGCAGAATGATTCTGTTTTAGGGATTGATGGTCATTTATGTGATTCCAAGAGACAAAAGAGGTTGAACTATGGGACATTAGATGGGGGTGCAAAAACCATGGATCATTGTCAATCAGATCTGCAAGCTCAAAACATTGTGACTTCTGATTGTCAATTAAGATCTCAAAATGGAGCACCTCTTGCTGGTACTGGTTTGCTTGTGACATCAGAGAGCATGAATGGAAATAGGGCTATTTGTGAATTTTGCCAGTCCTCTAAAATCTCTGAGGTAAGGTCCTGCTGAGCATTACTTGATTCTCCCTTTTATTAAAATTTATCTTTAAGATAATATTTTGAAATTTTTTGGCTTTCCTCATATAAGGAAGTTACTAGAGCTTGTATTCCTATAAATTTCTCAGGCCACTGGAATGATGTTACATTATATCAATGGAAAACCAGTAACAGGAGATGCATCATTTGGCTCAAATGTTATACATGTTCACAGCTCGTGTATTGAATGGTATTTTATTGGAAACTTTGAATTATATAATGTTTAAGCGAAAGGGAAATTATGGGTTTTTGTTGGGGAAGATGGTAGTTTAAGTGTAACTTGTTTATATATTATGGTTATGTTTTATTTTGACACGGTTAGCCTTTTCTTTTTGTTGTAGCTTTCTTGCTGCTAGAAATACACTTATATTGTCTTCAAATGCAGGGCACCTCAAGTGTATTTTGTTGGTGACAATGTTAAGAACCTTAAACCAGAACTGGCAAGGGGTGCAAAGCTGAAGTGCAGCAGATGTGGACTAAAGGGTGCTGCACTTGGCTGTTATGTGAAGTCTTGCCGCAGAAGCTATCATTTCCCTTGTGCAAAAGAGATTCCAAAATGTCGATGGGACTATGTAATTCTGCTGTACCATATTTTATATGAGATATGCTTTGATTCTTTGATGTTTTGCTTTTCCTTTTGTATGCTTTGCAATTTCAATTTTTTGCTTACAAATTTTTTCCTCTCTTATAGGAGGACTTTCTTGTGCTTTGTCCTGCCCATTCTTCAGTTAAGTTTCCAAGTGAGAAGTCTAGAAAGGCCCATTCTGCAGCCAAGTTCCCAAATGAGAAGCCTGGAAACTGTCTATCTGCTGATGATAGAGTGCCAACTGAAAGGTAATTAATCAATTAAAATATCTTAGACGTCTTACGCAGGTGTATAACTCCTTTGCATGCTTTTTGAGGGACTTAACTATTTTATTTTTCATTTACTTTCTCTTAAGAAGAAAGAAAAGGCAAAAAAAAGCCAAATTATTTGAAGTTGTAATTTCTCTAGTTTTTGTTTCCAATTATGGAATCTTAAACTGGTTATTGAATTGTCTGGAGAGTAAACTGATTGTGGTTCTGCATGCAGTGGCCAGCTGAAATCCAACACTTTTTGGGGCCAGCCAGAGAATAAAAAAGATTGGGTTTTCTGTGGATCTGCTTTGTCTCCTGAGGAGAAGGTTAGATTAGATGAAACCCATTTTTCTGTTGAGTAGTTATCTTTTTTAATAATTATATCTTTGACTTGCGTATGTGTTTTATTGTGCTGAAAGGTAAACTCGTATACTGATGATATTTTTGCAAGTATTGAAATTTCTCGTTAATTGATTCTTTTTGGTGTTAAAAGTTTCATGATTGATGAAATGGATACGCAAAATCTAATTTGGAAATTCTTTCATTGATAGAATACCCTAAATGGGCTTTTCTTTTCACAGCAATTGACTCTCATGTGGTATTTATTTAGTTATTTATTGTTTTATTTTATTGCAGTTTCTTCTGGTCAAGTTTGCAAAAATGATTGGTGTAACTGTATCCAAGTTTTGGAGGCCGGATGTCACTCATGTGATTGCCTCTACAGATGAGAATGGTGCATGCACTAGGACACTTAAAGTTCTCATGGCCATTTCAAACGGGAAGTGGGTTCTTAAATTAAATTGTGAGTTCGTTGTTCTTTTTCCACTCTATCCATGGGCCTCAATTTTCTTTTCCTTTGTTCCATTTGTGCTTGGTTAAAGTTCAATCACTACCCAAAAATTGATATGCAAGCTTGACTTTACAGGGATAAAGGAATGTGTGAAAGCAATGTATCCTTTGAATGAAGAACCTTATGAAGTTAGTCTTGACAACCATGGGTGTTGTGATGGTCCTAAAACTGGCAGACTCAGGGTATTGGATAATGTGAGTCTTACTCTTATGAGCTCAAGTGTGCTAGTTTTTCAAGTTGTTAATGTTACTTTTGCAAATAAGTAACTTCTTTCTCTTGCAGGCACCAAAACTCTTTGATGGCTTTAGCTTTTATTTTGTGGGTGACTTTGTGTCTGGTTACAAGGAAGATCTTCAAAATCTAGTTGTCACCGCAGGGGGTATTGTTTTGAGAAGAATGGAGGAACTAGTGGCACACAAAAATGGTGAACAGACAGCTCAAACAAAGATGGTTGTTGTGTATAACCTGGATGCACCTCAAGGATCTGAGTTAGGAGAAGAAGTAACAATTATTTGGCAGAGGGTTAGTGAAGCACAGGATATAGCCACAAAATTAGGTGGACAAGTCATTGGTCACACATGGCTTTTAGAATCAATTGCAGCATGTAAGTTGCAGCCTTTTGTCAACTAACTAAATAATGATGATTGATTTTTTTTAGCTAAAGAATGACCAGTAACTTAATAGGCTAGTCCTGTTTTAGAAGGTAGAACATGCTCTTTCTCTGTATATCTGTATTGTAATAGTCGTATGAGCTCTTTTGAGCTTGGCAGCAACTAATTGAACTTGGATGGGGCATTTTCATCATTACATGAGCAAAGTTATTTTTGACTTGTACAATACCATTATAACAGCCATGAACTGGAATTACATGTGATATTAGTAACTTGTAGCAGCCCTTAAGGCTTCGACTTTACTTGAAGCTTTGTTCTGTGAAGCATCCGTGGCTTCCTGCAACCCTGTGTTGGATTCTTTCACATCTGCATTATAAACAAAAAGTTTGGCCACAGCCAAGAAGAAGAGGAAGTTTAAGAAGCCTAGTGCAGCCAAGAAGGCAAAATAATAGTCCAGGTGAGAGGTGTTGAGGTTGTCCAATATCCACCCTCTATGACCATGCCTCTTAGTCATATCAGAAACTGTCGTCAAAATAAAACTACCAAGGAAATGCCCGATCCCAATGCTGCTAGTGAAATATGAGGTTCCGAGGCTTTTCATCCCCTCTGGTGCTTGGTCATAGAAGAATTCTAGCTTTGCAACTTCCACAAATGCATCAGCCACCCCTACCAAGGCAAACTGGGGTAGAAGTATGAAAATACTGAGAGGAATAGAATCATATGCACCCAGTTTCTGATGCTCTCGAGCGACGCTGAGTCTTTTCCTTTCAGCAAAGCAAGCAATTATCATAACGATGATCTGCAAGATAATGCCGATTCCCATTCTTTTAAGCAATGTGATGCCTCTGGGATTTTTGGTGTAACGCCTCACTATTGGAACAAAGTACCGGTCATATAGAACAATGCTGATCAACATGAAGATTGTAACAAATGCAGTGAGACAAGCCGGGGGGATTTGGAAATGAGGACCCATGCTACGATCGAGGGTGGTTCCTTGTTTGATAAACAATGTTCCCATCTGAGCTACTAGAGTGCTTGGAATGAATGTTGCTACCAAAATGGGGACCATTTTTACCATCTGCTTAGTTTCTTCGACTTGAGTCACCGGACACAGCTTCCATGCCGAGTTTGGCCCAGTCTTTACAGCAGCTTTGTCAAGGAATCTACAGAGAAAATACAGTTATAATCAGTCAAACCTTAATGAAGTTCTTAATAAGCTGCTAAAAACAGAGAGAACCAACCTTAAAGAAGGGGTGTAATCAATTCTGAATTGCTTAGACTTCGAGTACTCTTCCAAGCTAAGCTCATGAAGCTCTTTTGGGTCGGTCGGGACCGGCATGTTCCACTTCCTAACAGCAGCCACAAGCACTTGGAAAATCCTAGTAAAAGGACTGCCCAAAGGCAATTTGTGTCTATAGAATGGAGTTCCCACTAAGAACACCAAGACAGAGATCAAGAGACCAATTGTTGGAATGCCATAACCCAAACTCCACCCCACATTGTCTTGTATGTAGATCAAGAAAGTGTTGGAAAAGAGGGTGCCAAAGAAAATGCTAAACATCCACCAGTTAAAGAAAGACAGCTTTTGAACCCTTTCCTTAGGCTCGAAGTCATCGAACTGGTCGGCACCCATGGTGGAAATATTAGGCTTGGTTCCACCGGTTCCTACTGCGATTATGTATAGTGCACAGTAGAATATGCCTTTTTGGAAACCCGAGGCTCTTTTGTTGCAGATTATTGCTTTGTAGCCATGACCACATGATGGAGGCCTCAAGGCAGGCACAGAAACTACTAGGGTTAAGAGGCACATTCCCTGTTTATTTTCCCATACATGTTTAAACAAAATTATTATCATTATCCCATCTAAAATGAAAATGAAAATTCATCAGTGCAAGCATGGCATTGGATGTGTGTATACGCACATGTCTCACTGTTTGGGTTTGAAACTTATGGATTACTTGGAAAAGAGGTAACTGAAATGACATCCAAAGAATCATCTATGGGGATGGGATGGGACATGGAGGAAGACATGTCAAGTCAACTGCATTAAACTGATAATCAAACAGTGTCTGGTTTCACAATTAAAATTTAAAACCATGTCTCACTATCATTAAATAGTTCTTCCCCACAACCCATGATATCAGGAATTCATGTCGCCAATCATGCATGGATCGAGCTTAGCCATTGGCCAACAACACTCCACTACGAAATTATATATCGGATATATATATATTTATCTAAGTACAAAAATATGTATAAAAGAACACTTGGCAATTTCTCTTTTTATGTTGATTAAATTATCTTTGCACATTCTTTAACAATAATTTAGCAATTTCATAATAGGAACAAAACTATCTTATCTTGAATTAACATGAATGATAAAATTTCATCACTTTATAAAAAATCTAGATTTAAAAATAAAAATAAAAAATCATAATAATGAAAGTAAAATGGATGGACAACCAACACCAATCACTAAGGTCAGTCTTTTACTTTTTCACTTACAAATAAATTGATACAGATTTTTAAGGAAATTAGGAATTTTGTGTTGGGAGACTGATATAAAATTATAAAATTTTGAGGGCTAAAATCAAAGAATTTATGTTAAAAAAGTTTAAATTGAATTATTATTTGTGAGTGCTAAAATTGTAATTTTCCTTTAGTCAAAGAGCTACAAAAGGATTTAATTAATGTTTGAGAGTGATTAAGGTATTGTTTGATAAATAAAAAAATTACGTATAAAAACGATTTGTTATGTTAATAAAAATTAACGATAATAAATTTTAATTTTTATAAAGTTAAACTTATTAATATAATATTTTATATTATTTTAGATAGTTTCAGATAAAAATTAAATATAATAATTTAAATATTTTATTTCTTTTAATATAATAAAAGATTAATCATGAAATGCGCTTTATTTTCGTGAACAGGGATTAAACCCTCAACTTTATAAGTAAAGAATGAGACAAACAACCATTTGTCAATTGCACCCTAAATTACAATTTTTCATGTGGCAAAGGACCTACCCACCTAGGCTTTGTTAATTCTAAACTTTCAATTAAAACTATGAATTACTCTAAAAAAAGTTAAAACCATGAATTTGAAAATGAAAAAAAAAAATTTTTAGAATCAAAACCGTGATCGAACCGATTATATTACTGATACTTGATTTTATCGGTTCAAATCAAATAAATTATTGAAAATTCATAAAAAAAAGTATTTTAAAAATATTCGGTTCAACTGATTTTGTCAGTTCAATTGATCTGTACTAATTCATGAATCAACCGATTCGACCGACCGATCCGATTATGAAAATATTGGTCATAAAGACATTAAACACAGAAAAAACTTACATTTCAATGCTATCAGTTGATATGAAAAAACCAATTATACTTAAATTTATGTTATAAAACAAATGAGCAAGATAAATGAATTTTAATTTGGTTCAATTATACGAATTTGGATTCAATTATATATTCATTTAAAAAATAAATATATCAATTTATTTTTATATTAGATAAAAATAATTATATCTGTATGGAATATATAAACATAAAATGATTCTATATCAATACTTATATCAATTATTTGTAAGATTTGAATCAAATCAATATTTATTTTAAATTTATTTAGTAAACACATACATATAATTATATGTTAAAAGAAAAATATTCAATTTTCTTTTGGTGTTATAAATATAAATATATGAAATTTATTTTGAGAGACGAAGATGAACTAAATTTTATATTTTAGTATACAAATAGATACATATAAATATTCATTGTTAGTGAGTGTTTAAAAGAGATATATAGGAGTCGACTGAATCTTTGCTCGATTGGCATGGGTATTGTTGTTAATATAGGAGGACGTGGATTCAAGTGTGCTGAAACGCATTATCCTCTTATTTATGTGTTAGGGAAGTTTTACGAGTAGTTATAAAAATTACTATGAATTTCAACAGTAATTCTAAGTATTATGTTAAAAAGAAGTTACCGAGAGATAAATGGCAGAGGCAATAAGGAAAGTCCAGTAACGACCCAAATGAGCATCCGCAATATAAGCCCCTAAAACTGGTGTAATCCACACTGTCCCAACCCAGTTATTAACATTGTTCGAAGATTTAACTGTTCCTTCATGCAGCTCCCTCGTCAAATACACCACTAGGTTTGATGCTATTCCATAATATGCCATCCTCTCAAACACTTCATATCCTGCAAATACATACATAGCTTTCTGGGTTTCTCTCAAACACTGTATATGTATATAGCATTGGTTTTTATAATACTTACCAACAATGAACGAACAAGCTTTCCATCTTCCAGTTATAGATCTCAACACAGGCCTGCCTTTAAGATCCACACTTCCATCTTCAGTATAGTCATCATCTCTTCCATTTGCTGATCCTTTTTCTTCTGCTAATACCTTTGCCATTACCAAAAGATATTATTAGGTGCTGTCCTTTGTGACAACCCTTCACTTTATATAAAGGTTCTTTTGAGGGGACAGTTAATTAGCTGAGGGGAGATGGTTCAACAACCTCAAACTTGCTATGTGTAATTGCCAACCTAACAACGTTATCAGTAGTAATGAATTTCAAAACTATTATTTTTCACCAATCTCCAACTTGGTTGAGAGCACTGTGGTAGTGACACTGACATGGCCGAATGGATCTTAGATTAGACACCAAAAATAACCTAAGATTATGATATTTATATTTATTCTCTCTTAATCACTTCTTTTCACCCAGTCTTCATTTTTGGTAAAATTTATGACATGTCCTTTTTCTTTATTTAATTTTTTTAATGATGTTTTAATCGGCCGGAATCAGTTCGGAGAATGATATTAAATCGATTGGACCGAAAATCGATATAAACCGGTTAAATTTACAGTTGAACTAATTTTTTAAATTTTTAATGATTTTTTAATTAAATCAATCTAACTCTACTATAATTTAAATGTGACTTTTCAATGGTGAAACCAATTTTTTCAATGTGAATTTTGTCAAAATAATTTTATGTGGTTTATTTTTAAAAAATATTACATCGTATATATCATTTTTATTAGAGTTGGATAAATTATTATACATTTTTTTTTTCTTTTTCATGTTCAAAATAATAAATGTAATGTCATCATATGTTTAAAAGGAATTAAGTTATGTCAAAATATTTTCCAGAGTTATCAGAAAAGGTTGATTTAGAACTGAAAAAGTTGATAGAATTGTAATTCTATCACATGCACGTATATGCATGTAGAAATCATGTATTTAGAATACATGTGTGCGTTTAAAAATAACATCCAATAAATAAATAAACATATTATTTGAAAATTAATAATAATAACAAAATATATGCAAAATATCTTAAATTTGAGTAAAACAAATTAGTTTAAAAAAAAATGAAAATGGCACCGTAATCATATAATTCATTTAAAATGTGTAAAGTTATTTTCTAAATTTCCTCATTTAAGTTATTGTCACTTTTGTCTCGTGACACCAAATTCAATTAAAAAGTTAATAATAATAAAAGATACATATTTTGGAAATTATATAAAATTAACATTAAACCCTTCAAGAATGCAACTTTATATAAAATTTGATCCTTCATTTTCATTTATTTATTATATTCAACATGGTTCATTGAGAAACAATGAAGAGGCACTTGGATAAAAAAACTACTGTGTAAATATCAATTTTGCATGGATTTTTCCATTTGATTTCATCCCCTTGTCCTTGAACAACCTTCTAAAATTCCAATCTAAGCTTATAATTTAATAAAAAAAGTTTCTCCGTAAAGATTTTTTAAACACAATGTTTAGAATTACCCATAATTTCTTCTCATAGGAGGATAATGTGTTTCAGCGCACTCGAATCCATATCCTCTTGTATTGACAATAATATTCATTCTAATAAAGTTAAGACTCAATCGATAATATAAAAATTATTGGGAGACACAAAGGGTGGCAACTAGGATATGAACAAACAAAAATAGAAGGGCAATGAATGAGTCAGTGACAAAGACAAATGCTTTAGGGTTAAGACAAAAGTATTATGAATGGAATCAAAAGAAAGGAATGAGAATTTCCAAATTGAGAGGAAAAATTCCACCCTCGAATTTTAGTTTGATGATACCAGTTAGGGGACATTCATGTAAAACCACACATGTTCTTGTCTTTGTTTGGACATATATCAATTATGGTATATGCTTTTTTCGCCTGCCCTAAACTGATAGGCTTAATATACAATTTGTCAAATTGATTTTAATGTTTAAATTAGTATTAAGATTAAATGTTATCATATGGTCTAATTAGAGGTACTCGTAGGCTAGATTAGGTTTGAGTTGGGCCAATGCAAGGTATTTAGACTATCTTTTAATGCTCGAGATCGATTTAGACAAAAAAATGGACTTACTTTTTGCCCAATCCTAGCCCACCTAAATTTAATTTTTTTAGATTGTTTTTTATTTAAAATTAATTTTTTTTTAAAATATAGTACACTAAATGCATTAAAAATGGGCTAAAATAAAAATTTTCTAACACATTAAAAAGTATTTATATTAAAAAATACTACCATAAATATAATAAATGTTTTATTATATTAAAAAATACCAATAAATATAATAAATATTTTATTATATTTTGGGTTGGGTAAATTTTTTTAGGTATTGAGCAATAAGTTTAATTGTTATTGGATTAGTAATTTAATATAAATATATATATATAATAATTATTTAACATATATAATTAATATAATATTATTTTATAACATAATATTCGGGCCGAGCTAGGCTCAGGCCAAAAACTCTTGCCCAAGGCCTAAGCCTATTTTTCGGGCCTCGTATTTTGTTTAAACTCTCCTTTTTTTGAGTAGGCCTTTGGGCCTGGATGAGTAACCTGACCCATGAACATGTTTAGGTCTAATAAATATTTGACATGTGTGTTCTAGTAAAGAACATAAGTACTTGATAGAGACAAAAAAAATTAAAATACCAAATTAAATATTGAAACCAAGATCAGATATTAACCCATAATGGTCAATGGTGGGGCTTTGGCTCATTTAAGGAAATGTTGTATTTTAACTTTTAGAGGGTTGTGGCTTAACTAGTTACATGTACCTTAGCTTATGACCCTTTATATATATATTTGGTCATCCACGAGTTTAGCATTGAACTATGAAAAGGGGTTTTCATTTTCATCACATATTTTATTAAAATAATCATAATTTTAGAATAAGAAAGAAGTGTTGTGAATATTAAATTTTGAATTTAATATCATTATCCAAAATGTTAATGTTACAACTAGAATATGAACTTTCACTTAATGTGCAATTCAATATTTATACAAATAAAATATCCGATTAAATTGATACATAAATTAAAGATAAAGTTAGCTTAAATTTAAGCTAACAACGCTCATTCAAATAATCACTATTTGAGGCCTGAACTTGGCAACTTTTTCTACATTGGGGCCTGAACTTTTTATGATCTAAACTAGGTCCTGAACTTGGTAATTGTTCTCATATTAATGCTTGAACTTTAGGGTTTTTAAGGACTAACTTGGATAAAAAAAGCTGAAGTCCCAATGTGGAAACATTTGCCAAGGTTCAAGGCTTAACTTGGACCAAAAAAAGTTCAGGCATCAATGTGGAAACTGTAATGGGCCATTTTTGCCCGGGCCCGAAACCAAATAAATAAAACTAAAATAAAAATAAAAAAATTAGATAGTCCAAGTCCATTTATTTTTACAAGCCCAAAAACAAAGAGGCCCAAAAACTACAAAGCCCGACAGGCCCAAAACACTTAAAAATTTTCAGGAAGCCAGAAACCCTAGGGTTTCTTGCGCCGCTGCTCTCCGGCCACGTCAACGCGCCCTGTCCCGAGACTCCTCGTCTCGAGGTCTGTCCCCCTTTCACCAAAAAGGCCCTTATCCCCTCCGTTGACCGAGCGCCGGACCTGCAAAAGGATTAAAGAAAGACAGAAACAAGAACAGTAGCCTAGATAGCACGAAACAGTAAAATAAACAGTAGAACAACAATGTATAATCGACTATAAAAGCCATCAACAACTTGTAATGAATTTTTTTTTACACAGAAGATAAATAAAAAAAACAGAAAAGTAAAAAACAGAATAAAAAATTTGCAAAGGTAGTCTTTTTATTGTTTTTCATTATTTATTATTATTATTATTTGCTTTTTATTTGCTCTCATTTCCAAAAAATAAATACGAATAAAAGAGGGGGTCGAAGTTACCTAACCCTTTGTATTCTGCCGCCGCATGCGGTCGAGGTTCGTCGGTTCCAATGAAAAACGACGTCTCGTACACTAGGAGAGTCGAAGAAAAAAATGGCCATTTTTTGCTATTTCGGCCACCGTGTATGGCGGCGCCGTTGCTAGTGACCGACGACCGCCACGGTGGCCAATGGCCGGACTTGAAGAGGGGCTTGGAGAGGGGGAGAAAGTTTAAGAAAGTTTTTTTGGTTTTTTTTTTGAAAAGGCTGGAATAGAATTATTTTTTTTTTTTAAAATTGACTTTTATAGGCCCCTTAAACAGCGTCGTTTAGGGCTGGCCACAATAGCCCTAAAACGACGTCGTTTCACCCCAAGATCCGCACGCTGACCCAACCCACTAGCAGGATCCGCGTGTTTTCTGAAATAAATAGGCTAATTACTGTTTTGATCCTTTCGTATTTTCATCATTATTCGATTTCGCCCTATTGCTTGATTTTTATTTTAATTTCCCCCTCTTTTTTTTTTTTTCGTAATTTAGTCCCTTGATTTGTCAAGGAAACGGTGCGTCTAATTGGATTTGGGATATTTTCCCAGTTAACCCCCATTCCTTTTGCGCGTTTCATTTTAATCCTTAATTCTGTTTTAATCATTTCATTATTTACATTTTAACCCCTTTTGTTATTTATTTTGTTCAATTTTTCCTTTTAATTTTATTTAAGTTTCAATTAAGCCCTTTTCATTTTAGTTCATTTATTTATTCATCTATTTATTTACTTGTTTATATTTTCATTATTCCTTTTTTTTACTCATTTGTTTGTTCATTTACTCATCTATATATATTATTCATTTATTTTTTATTTTAATTCTTGTATTCATTTATTTATTGTTCTTTTATTTCATTTCTTTTTATTTTTTTCTTTCATCGATTATTTATTTTATTTATACTTTCATTATTATTGCTATTTTATTATCTATTATTATCATTTATTCATCTATTTATTACCCCTTTTTTATACTTTCAAAAATTAGATTGTTTATGTTTTTTATTTTTACATATATTGTTCCTATTCTTCTTCTTCTTCTTCTTATTATTATTATTATTATCATTTACCTTTCTTCGGTTATTTCTATTATTATTAGAATAATAATTATAATATACTCATTGCAATCGTCATTACAAATTAGTATTTTATCACCGTCATAATTACATTATTGCCATTCACTAGCGTGACATTTTTATTTTTCGTATATCATCAATCCATTCTTATTCGTTGCCATTTCATTTCGTTGTAATCACGTCTCGAGCCGTGCTTAGATATTGTCGTATTATACCTCAAATAAGATAAATACACATTTTTTTATATTACATTTGTTATTATCCAAAAAAAAAAAAGAAGGAAATTTTAAAAATAGGCAATGTTTCGTATTTGGGAGATTCGAAGAGTCGTACCCTAAATTACGGGGTTTCGATTTTCTTGTTGAACCTAAATCACCGAATATCCTTTTAAAATTAAAATACATGAGATTTAAATAAAAAATAAAAGGCAAACTTATTCTCAAGAATACGAGGTGTCGTGTCCTAACTTACGGGATGTGACATTTTGTTACTTCGAGATAAGGAGGCGTTTTATACATTTTGATTTATTCGAGTAATTTTAATTAAAAAATAAAACAATATTATAAGGAGGGATCGTATTTTAAATTCTTTTCGAGTTTTCAATTTTCGACACCAAGACATTAGGTAATCAATTAGGTACCAACTTTGGGCGTAACGAGGGTGCTAACCCTTCCTTGTGTGTAACCGACTCCCGAACCCGTTTTCTAAACTTTGTAGACCAAAAAAAGGAATCGTTGTTTTAATAAATCAAACATTTTATTACGAGGTGATCCGATCACACCTCATAAAAAGGATTAGTGGCGACTCCCATTTTTCATTTTTTTAAATAAAAGTTGACCTTTCAAAAAAATGATTTTGACAGAAACAATTGTCAAATTGAAAGCTTAACTTGAATAAAAAAAGTCGAGGCCTCAATGTGAGAAAAATTGTCAAATTTAAATTCCAAAATGTGTTTAACCTAAATTTTTAAATCGACAAACAATAAATTTATGCATTTAAATTTACCATAATATAATTTTAAAATGTATTTAAAATTTATGTTTTATATATCACAATATTAACAATAAATTACCATAATTTTTATATTTGTACTATAATTTAAACTGAATATTTGTTAATACTAAAATAATGTTTACATGGCATTGTGGTAATATCACAAATACCATAAATGAAAGATATTTTGTATTTGAATCAATTATTCCATTACTTCTGAAGTTTTATTAATTTATAAGAATTGTGTTTATGTGTGATTTTAATATCTAAAACATGATTTATATCCTCAAATTATTTTTTACAAAAAAATATATTAATTGCTTAAAATTATTTAAAATTAAAATTTCATATATTATGATAATAGCGAATTTAAATATCATTTAAGCTAGCTTTATCTTTAATTTACAATATTATATCTCAAATAGATATTTTATTTATTTTTCACAATAATTTTAATAAACATAAAAACTTAAATCACACTTCTCAAAAACACCTTTTTGTTGTAAATTAAATGGATGTCATAACCCCCCTTTAAGCATATTAAAGTAATGAGATAAAACTCTTTACTTAATTAATAATCAGGAGATTATTAAATAGAGTAATTAAGAAGCTTTAATTCATTAAATGTAATACCTTTATTAATTGAATGTAAAGGAGCTTATAAATAGCACCTTGTAAGTGAAAATAAAACAATGAAATTCTCTCATATTTTCCATCCTCTTTTATTTATTGTTTTATTAATTTTTCTATAACACGTTATCAGCACGAGTTTCTACGAGTTCATAGTGAAGTTCACGTTATTTCGACTTTATATAATTTGCCCGTATAGCTCCCGTTAAACTATATACGGTATACATATTTTTATAATTCTTTTATTTTATTTTCTAGATAAAATATTTGCTTTGGGTAACATTTGCACATTTATTTTTACAACTAAAATCTAATAATGATAATTATATATACATGTTTTTTTTTATTAAAAGAAATTTCAATTAATTTAATTTGTGTTAAGTTATTATTATGACTATTCCTCTTTATGCCAATATTTGACATACATATTATTATTTAGCAAATTTGGTATATATAATTGAATTATTTCACGATTGAGAATACTTATTATTTTACTAATATTTTTTTTTTATTTTGATTCAAGTGATTATAATGTCCAATCTTGCCAAACTTGAATTTGCGGCTTTAGACATCTCAGGCAAGAATTATTTGTCATGAGTGTTAGATGCTGAAATTCACCTAGATGCTAAAGGTCTAGGAAATACTATATTAGCAGATAAAGAAGCATCTAATCAAGACAAGGCGAAAGCAATGATTTTCATCCGTCATCATCTGCATGAAGGATTAAAAGTGGAATATCTCACTGTGAAAGACCCTCTTGAGTTGTGGAAAAATTTGAAAGAACGATTTGACCATCAGAAAACTGTGATACTCCCTAAAGCTCGTTATGATTGGATGCACTTACGGTTACAAGATTTTAAGACTGTAAGTGAATACAATTCAGAACTTTTCAAAATTAGTTCTCAACTAAAATTATGTGGAGAAAACATAACTGATGAGGACTTGTTAGAGAAAACATTTTCAACCTTTCACGCTACTAATGTGCTCCTGCAGCAGCAATACCATGAAAAAGGTTTTAAAAAGTATTTTGAATTGATTTTATGCCTTTTGGTGGCTGAACAAAATAATGAGCTATTGATGAAAAATCATGGAATTCGTCTCACTGGTTCTGCACTATTCCCTGAAGTGAATGTAGCAGTACACAATAATTATGAAAATAGAAAATATAGAAGTCGCGGCCGTGGCCGTGGACGTAGTGGGGGACGTGGTCGAGGACGTATTAGTAATCATTATCATGGTGGTCATAACAATGATACTTCTAACCACCAGAAAAAGAATAACAATGAAAGACAAGAAAGAAGTGGTCAAAATAATCCTTCAAAGATTGTTGAGAATATATGCTACCGATGTGGTATGAAGGGGCATTGGTCACGTACCTGTCGTACGTCTGAGCATTTAGTGAAACTTTATCAAGCATCCATTAAAAGGAAGGGAAGGCATATGGAGACGAATTTTATATCCCAAAATGATGAAATGGAGGCAAAAGATGAAGATATTCACTATAATAATAAAACTAACCATGCCTACGAGGATGATAAATTTAATGACCTTAATAATATAACTCACCTAGATGTGGCAGATTTCTTTGAGAATCATTAGAAAAATTGATGTTATTTTGACATTTTTGTGTTGTTTTAAGTATATTTTATTTTATTGCATAAAGAATAATTTATATATTTAATATATAATTGCAATGTTTCTCATATTATATTTTGTTTGTTTTTATGAAGAATATGAATATTCAACAAAATTTCGATGGACCCAAAATCAATGAAGATATGTGTCTTGCAGATAGTGCTACAACATATACGATACTCAAAGATAAAAAATATTTTTCTCATTTGACAATGAGTAATGCCCATGTTAATACAATATCGGGTAGTTCAAAACTTATTGAAGGCTCTGGAAGAGCTATTATATTATTACCTAAAGGTATAAAATTTATCATTGATGATGCTTTATATTCCACCAAGTCTCAAAGAAATTTATTGAGTTTTAAAGATATTCGTCTTAATGAATATCATATTGAGACTATGAATGAGAAAAATGTTGAATATATATATTACAAATGTTGAATATGGAAAGAAATATATTTTGGAAAGGTTACCTGCTTTTTCATCAGGTTTATATTATACACATATTAGTGCAATTGAGTCGCATGTTACTACAAACCAGAAGTTTGTAGAACCACATACTTTTACTATTTGGCACGACCGATTAGGCCATCCCGGATCTATTATGATGCGAAGAATCATCGAGAATTCAATTGGACACCCATTAAAGAAACAAAAGATTCTTGAATTCAAGGATTTATCTTGTGTCGCTTGTTCTCAAGGAAAATTGATTATTAGACCATCACCAGCTAAAGTTGGGATTGAATCTCCAGCATTTTTGGAACGTATTCAAGGTGATATATGTGGGCCCATTCATCCACTATGTGGACCATTCAGATATTTTATGGTATTAATAGATGCATCTAGTAGGTGGTCACATGTGTGCTTATTATCGACTCGTAACCTGGCGTTTGCGAGACTACTTACTCAAATAATTCGATTAAGAGCACAATTTCCAGATTATGCAATCAAAACTATTCGTCTTGATAATGCTGGTGAGTTTACATCCCAAGCTTTTAATGGTTATTGTATGTCAATTGGGATAAAAGTTGAACATCCTGTAGCTCATGTTCATACACAAAATGGTTTAGCTGAATCATTTATCAAACGCCTCCAACTAATAGCTCGACCATTGCTTATGAGAACAAATCTCCCTGTTACAGCTTGGGGATATGCTATTTTGCATGCAGCAGCACTTGTGCGCTTAAGGCCAACAAGTTATAATAAGTACTCCCCATTACAATTGGCTTTTGGTCAGAGCCAAATATTTCCCATCTTAGAATTTTTGGATGTGCAAAGATATGTTCCAATTGCTCCACCACAACGCACAAAGATGGGTCCTCAAAGGAGGTTGGGAATATATGTTAGTTATGAATCTCCTTCTATAATTAAATATGTTGAACCATTAACAGGAGATTTATTTACTGCACGATTTATTGATTGCCATTTTGATGAAACAACATTCCCAACATTAGGGGGAGAGAAAATACAAGTGGTAAAAGAAATTACATGGAATGGATCATCATTATCTCAATTAGATCCTCGTACAAGTCAATGTGAACAAGAAGTTCAAAGGATTATACATTTGTAAAACATTGCCAATCAACTGCCAGATTCATTTACTGACCTAAAGAGAATTACAAAATCTCACATACCAGCTGAAAATGCTCCAATACGAATTGATATCCCAATAAAGCTAATTGTTAGTGCAAAAGAAAGTAATCCACCCCTGAAGCGTGGAAGACCAATCGGTTCCAAAGATAAAAATCCTCGTAAAAAGAAAGGATCAATTATTTAAGATAGTAATATTGTGGAGGCAAGTGCCCTGAGAAGAGGCCAAAGATATAACTAATCAAAAACCCCGTAAGAGGTTCTGTGCACGAAAATAGTGATAACGAAGAAATCTCAATAAGTTATGTTACTTGGGAAAAAGATGGAACCGAAAAATATAGTTGCCGACAACAATTTTGCTTATAATGTTGCTATTGAAATAGCAAAAGAAAATGAGGATCCCGAGCCTAAATCTATTGAGGAATGTAGAAATAGAAAAGATTGGCCAAAATGGAAAGACGCAATTCAAGCGAAATTAAATTCACTTTCTAAACGCGAGGTTTTTGGACCTATAGTCCAAACACCTAAATATGTAAATCCGGTAGGATATAAATGGATATTTGTGCGAAACGAAATGAGAAAAATGAAGTCGTAACATATAAATCACGACTTGTAGCACAAGGATTTTCGCAAAGACCCGGCATTGATTATGAAGAGACATATTCTCCTGTGGTGGATGCAATCACGTTTAGATACCTTATTAGTCCGGCGATGTGAAAATCTTGACATGCGCCTAATGGATGTTGTTACTGACCTATTTGTATGGTACACTTGATAGTGAAATTTATATGAAAATCTCGTAAGGATTTAAAATCCTTGAAGGATATAGTGTTTCCGAAAATTGCTCAATCAGATTAAAGAAAAGTTTATATGGATTAAAACAATGCGGGCGTATGTGGTACAATCGTCTTAGTGAATATTTGTTAAAAGAAGGTTATAAAACGATCCAATCGCCCATGTGTTTTTATAAAAGGTCTCGAATCAAACTTTGTGATAATTGCTATTTATGTTGATGATCTAAATATTATTGGAACTCTGAAGAGCTTCAAAATTCATAAATTATTTAAAGAAAGAATTTGAGATGAAAGATCTCGGAAAAACAAAATTTTGTCTCGGTTTGCAGATCGAGCATTTAAAAGATGGAATTCATGTCCATCAGTCAACTTATACGAAAAAGATCTTAAATAAATTTTTTATGGATAAAGCACATCCATTGAGTACCTCGATGGTTGTACGATCGTTAGATGTGAATAAAGATCAATTTCGTCCTTGTGAGAATGATGAAGAGTTTCTTGGTCCTAAAGTACCATATCTAAGTGCCATAGGAGCATTGATGTATCTTGCAAATAACACAAGACCTGATATAGCTTTTGCTGTAAACTTGTTAGCAAGATTTAGTTCCTCTCCAACACGTAGACATTGGAATGTAATTAAACATGTATTTAGATATCTTAGAGGGACCATTGATATGGGGTTATTTTATTCAAATGATTCAAAATCCCTATTAGTTGGTTATGCTGATGCTGGATATTTATCGGATCCACATAAAGGTCGATCTCAAACGGGATATTTATTTACATGTGGAGGTACTGCCATATCATGGCGTTCGACAAAGCAAACATTAGTCGCTGCTTTCCTCTTCAAATCATGCTTTGAAATAATTTCAATGCATGAGGCAAGCCGAGAGTGTGTTTGGCTAAGGTTATTAACCCAACATATCCAGAAGATATGTAATTTGCCTTTACAGGAAAATATGCCAACTATCTTATACGAAGATAATGCAACATGTATAGCTCAATTAAAGGGTTGTTATATCAAAGGTGACAGAACGAAACATATTTCACCAAAATTATTCTTTACTCATGATCTTGAGAAGAAAGGTGACATAGAAGTTCAACAAATTTGTTCTAGTGATAATTTAGTAGATCTTTTTACCAAGGCATTGCCAACTTCAACATTTGAAAGACTACAAAACAAGATTGGAATGCGTCGACTCAAAGATATAATGTGATGTCGCCATTAGGGGGAGTCTAAAACATGTTGCACTCTTTTCCTTTAACCAAGGTTTTGTCCCACTGGGTTTTCCTGGTAAAGGTTTGTAACAGACCGAATTTGACCCTAATCAGAATGGTGGTTTCGGGACCACGAATCCGAGTCCGAATAAAAATTTTATTATTATTATCTGTGTTAATTATAGGTGAATTAGTATGTGTGAAAATTTCATAAGATAATTTGTTTATTTGTGTGATTAATTTAAGAAAAAGGATTAAGTTGTTAAAAAGGTAAAAGTAGCCTTTTAAATTGGAAGGGTTTAATTGACTAATTGCTTGCATGTATGGGTTTGCATGTCAAATTACCCATAGTTTAAGTAAGTGGACGGTATAATGACTATTTATTATATTTTATGTAATTGATTAGTAAGTGGGATTTTAGTAATATTATTTTATATGAGTAAATAAAGAAAAACAAAAAAAAAAAAAAAAGATGAAGGAGTGTTCATCTTTTATTCTTTTGTTCTTCATCACCGAAAATTGACAAAGAAAAGAGGGAAACCCGAGCTTCTAACTTTCGGTCATTGCATGTTTTTAAAGGTTAGAGATTTAACATGATTTTTGTGATTTCTTTGTATGTTTGAGTTGGTTACCTTGAATATTAACAAACCCATGTGGAAAATTTCAGTTTAAAAGTATGTTTTAGATTCGGTTCTTGATGAATGTTGGTGATTTGTTGTGTTTGATGGAAGAATAGAAATATATGTCTTAGATTATCATGTTTAAATTATGAAAAATATATATGATATGAAGTGTGATAGCTTAAATTGTGAAAATAAATAGTTGAGAGATTAAAATGCAAAATAAATGGCTCGTTCTCCATATTTGAATTCGGTTTTAGTTTTGCTTGTGTATTAAGCTAATTTTTGGTATTATGTCGTGTGCTAATTATAATTATTAAATTAAATTGTGGCTGGTAAATGAATTCGAATGTGGCATGCATAAAGTTGGTGAAGAATATTTTTATAATGCTTAAGATACTACTGTATGATTTGGCCAAATGATGCATAATAGGTGTTAATTTTTACGAGATTATTATACAGTATGAGGAGCTATATTTTGAGTTTGACTAATTGTGATCAATGTCTTGTAGTTTAAATATGTATATATATATATGTTAAAGGTTGGTATGAAATTTCGGTTAAACTTGTTTGAGATATGATTACATGTCTTAAAATTCGGTTGCCATGCATTTGCTATTATGATAGGTCAAGACAGTTAGTAAATGAAAGAAATGGACTTGTATAGTCCCTATACATATTCGGCCCTTAAGTAGTGTTGAGAAATTTTGTGTATTTTGTGTTTTATGCAAATAGGACTAAATTGTGAAAATGTGAAATAGTAGGGGTAAAATGGTAAATTGCCTAATTATATGCTTAGGGACTAAATTGAGATGAAATGTACTTGAATGAGCTAAATTTTAATGTGTTTAGATCAAGAACAAAGAAAAACGAATTTGGATCGGGGGAAGACAAAGGTTCTCGAATAGCCGGTCTACGCGATCTATCGACAGTCGAGGTAAGTTCTTAAGTTAAAGTTCATTAAGTTGATAATTAAAAATGTATGAAATCAAATTATGTGATTAATTTGGGTAAATAGCATGTGATAGCCGAATGTGTATGTTTAATTTTGGAATGAATATGTTTTTAAATACAATGTGAATTAGTATATTTGACATGACAGGTGAATTGATTTTGTGAATACGATTTGATAGTAATGTATGTGTTAAGAAATGTAAGTTGATGAATTGAGTTGTAACATTTCGGGCTTTAAGCCTAGCAGGCCTTGTGCCGGTGTTGTATATCAGGCTTTGTGCCTAGCAGGCCTTATGTCGGTGTTATATATCAGGCTTTGTGCCTAGCAGGCCTTGTGCCGGTGTTATATATCAGGCTTTGTGCCTAGCGAGCCTTGTCTTGGGTGTTGTATATCGAGCTCTGTGCCTCAGCGTGCTTTGTCTTGATGTTACATTTCGGCTCTGTGCCTAGCAGGCTTTATGCCGGTGTTACATTTCGGGCTTTCATGCCTAGCAGGCTTGATACCGGTGACGCGTTTTTAAATGGAGAAACCTTAAATTACTCAAGGTGCAACGCAGTTAATGTATCGAGTAAACGCTCGGGTAAACGTAAGTCCCTTTTTCATTTACCGAGCGCAAGGTAAGTTATGTTTAATATTAATTGAATTTGAATAATATGGTAGAAATGGTATTATGTGAAATTGAGCTTATGATCAAAGAGTATGAGTAGTATGTGATTGAAATTGAGATTGAATACAATACTTTGGTAGATTCGATTATGAATAGAAATGTCTAATGTAATATGATTTTGATTGGGATAACATAGACAATGTGAATGGTGGATTTATATGATTCGAAACAATGTGATTAATGTAATACATATACCTTGTATTTTGATAAAATATAAGTTTAAGGTAAAGAAGTGAAACAATTAGGTTAATGAACTATGGTATTCGGCCTTATATGAATTTGTGTATTGAAATGTTTATTTTTCATTGTTATTGGTAACTATTATAGATGTATAAGTGTTTGGGCGTTGTATTACCATTAACTTAAAACTTACTAAGCTATTGAGCTTACTCAGTATATGTTTGTCTTTCTGCTTTATAGATCGTTGATTCAAATTACGGACTCGGAGGATCATCAAGAAAGTCGACCACACTATCACTCTCATTGGTATAAATGTTTACTTTTCGAATCAAAGGCATGTATAGGATGAATTATGACTTGAATGAATGATGTTCGGTTTTGTAAATGTATATATATGTATATATGGCCTTGTGAATAAGGCTATTACTTTTGGTTAAGTATCGTTTGTATGTTTGATATAATGGTTTGTTTTAATCTTTGATATAAGATGTGTGCATATGATGCTTGGAAATTAAATGTGGTTATGTAGTAATAATCATTTATATGTATTATATATATGTATGAGTATGCATATTAGGTCATGTGAATTTTTCTACTTAGATTATTATGTGCTTGGTTATAATTTAAAAATGATCATGAAAATGTTTATAATTATGTTTTGGGTTTATTCCATAAATGACTGTGCTAAACTGTGTCTAGTTCGGTAACGCCTCATAACCGTAGTTCAGCGATGGATACGGGTTAAGGGGTGTTATATTTTATTGGTATCAGAGCTACGGTTTAATCGATTCTAGGACTACCGTAGTGTGTATGAGTCTAGCTATACATGCCTTTGAATTGTATATATGATAGTGTGGTGACTTCTGACAATTTCAATTGTATTTTATATAGTAAATGGATCCCGATCCCGATAGAGCCGTAGTGATGATGTGAAGAGTGTTGCGCCTGGTCTCGCAAGTAGATCGATGCCATTAGACTCTCGACCGGTTGGGTAGCCATGAGGGGAGGCTAAACAAGCCTTCTATCGGATGATGAACGAATGGTTTACCCGGTTTATTCGGACTAATCCGGCCAGACAACAACCTCCACCCCAAATAATCCAACTCCGGTACCTTCAAAGACTTCGATGATAGATCCGATGAGATCTAGCAGCCTCCCGTTGATAAAATCGTAAAATATGGGGCCGAGGAATTCAAGGCCAATGAAGATGATGACGCAGAGCGAGCCGAGATGTGGCTTGATAACACTATTCGGGTACTTGATGAGCTATCCTGTACACCAGATGAATGCCTAAAGTGTGCTATATCTCTACTTCGTGACATCGCTTATCACCGGTGGAACACACTGGTATCTGTGGTTCCAAAGAAAAAGTAACTTGGGACTTCTTCCAAATTGAGTTCCGTAAGAAATATATCGATCGAGATTCATCGATCGAAACGTAAAGAATTTCTCGGAATTAAAACAGGTTGCATGACTGTGATGTAATATGAGCGGAAGTTTGTCGATTGAGCCGTTACGCTCGAGTGTATATCTACCGGCCATTATGTGTAAAAGATTTGAAGACGGCCTGAATGAAGACATAAAGTTACTTGTTGGCATTCTTGAACTCAAAGAGTTTGTGACATTAGTCGAGCGAGCTTGTAAAGTCGAAGAGCTCGGAAAGGAGAAAAGAAAAGCTGAAGTAGAAGCTAGAGACACTCGGAAAAGATCATCGAGTAAAACTTTCCATTCCGTGCACAAGAAGTTCGTAGATGACCCCACGACATAAAGCCACTTCAGACTTGCCTAGACGTGATCGACCTCCGGTGAGTTCCCGAGCCACTTCGGTAGCTAAGCGTTGGTAATGTTCCACGTAACCGGTCGAGTGTAAACATTGTGGGAAATGGCATCCTCGGGAGTTGTAGAGTTCGTGATCGGTCCCGCTTTAAATGTGGATCGTCGGATCATTTTATTCGAGTGTTCGATGTTAGCCGAGCAAAATGCGACTCGAAACACTAGACCGAGCGGTGTGCCCGGCGACGGGTAGGCCACTCGGACATTCGAAAACGTAGGTGGCGATCGAGAGAGGGGACGAAGGACACCGCAATACGATCGAGGCTAGAGCTCCAAATAGAGCTTATGCTACACGAGCCGAGAGGATGCTTCCTCCCCGATATCATTACCAGTACTTTCACCCTTTATGATACTACTGTGATTGCATTGATTGATCCCGGTTCGACTCATTCATATGTGTGTGAAACTCTAGTATTCGATGAAGACTCGCCGATTGAGTCTCACGAGTTTGTGATTCGTGTGTCCAACCCTTTGGGTAGATGTGTACTTGTTAATAAAGTGTGTAAAGGTTGCCCGTTGATGATTCGAGATTCTTGTTTCCCACCGATTTAATGTTGTTGCCCTTCGATGAGTTCGATATAATTTTGGGAATGGATTGGTTAACTTCGCACGATGCAATGGTAAATTGCAAAAGAAAGCTTATTGATTTGAGATGTCGAGCGGTGAGATCATCGAAATTGAATCCAGTGATTTAAGTGGGTTTCCTCTGATTATATCCTCGATGTTAGCCCTAAGTATGTGAGAAAAGGGTGCGAAGCTTATTTGGCCTATGTAATCGGATAATAAAGTGTCTGCAAAGCGATTGAATCATGCACTTGGTTGTGTGTGAATACCCGGATGTGTTTCCTGAAGAGCTACCGGGTTTACCACCAGTACGAGAGATTGAGTTCGGCATTGAATTAGTATCGGGAACGACTCCGATTTCGATAGCCCCGTATCGGATGGCACCTACTGAGTTAAAAGAGTTGAAAGCACAGTGGCAAGAGTTAACAGATAGGGGCTTTGCACGACCGAGTTTCTCTCCTTGGGTGCACCATTCTTTTGTGAAAAAGAAAGATGGAACGATGCGAATGTGCATTGATTATCGGCAACTGAATAAGGTAACTATAAAGAATAAGTACCCGCTACCTCGAATTGATGATTTGTTTGATCAGTTGAAAGGGGCTTCGGTATTTTCGAAAATAGATTTGAGATCGGGTTATTATCGATTCTGCGAGTCGAGATACGAGATGTGCCAAAGATCGCATTCCGGACGAGGTACGGATATTTTGAGTTTCGGTTATGCCTTTTGGACTCACTAATGCACTGCTTTGTTTTTATGGACTTAATGAATCGAGTTTTGAGCGCTTTTGGATCGGTTTGTAGTAGTGTTTATTGATGATATCTTGATCTACTCTAAAGATGAAACCGAACACGCTTGAACACTTGAGATTAGTATTACAGACTTTACGGGATCAGCAGCTGTATGCAAAGTTCGATAAGTGTGAGTTACGGATGAAGGAAGTCGACTTTTTGGGTCATGTTGTTTGACAACCAGTATTTCGGGTTGATCCAAACAAAATATCGGCTATACTTGATTGGAAACCACCAAGAATGTCTCTAAAATTCGGAGCTTTTTGGGACTTGCGGGATACTACAGACGATTCGTCAAAGGCTTTTCCATGATAGCTACACCTTTGACAAGGCTACTACAGAAAGATGTCAAGTTTAAGTGGTCGAAAAAGTGTCAGGAAAGTTTCGAGCAGCTGAAAGCCCTTTTGACCGAAGCTCCAGTGTTAGCTCAGCCTGAATCGGGTAAAGAATTTGTTGTTTTTAGTGATGCTTCTTTGAATGGGTTGGGTTACGTTTTGATGTAGGAAGGCAAAGTTATAGCCTACGCTTCGAGACAGTTGAAGCCGCACGAAAGAAATTATCCGACTCACGATATGGAATTAGCAGCCATTGTTTTCGCATTGAAAATTTGGCGTCATTACTTATTCGGTGAGAAATGTCACGTTTATTCGGATCATAAAAGTATAAAGTATTTGATGACTCAGAAAGATCTGAACTTGAGACAACGCAGATGGTTAGAACTGTTGAAAGACTATGAGTTGGTGATTGACTACCATCCGGGAAAAGCTAATGTCGTTGCAGATGCGTTAAGTCGGAAATCATTATTTGCTCTTCGTGCGATGAACGCACAGATGGTTATGTCTAGTGATGGTTCGATCATAACTGAGTTACAAGCAAGACCGATGTTTATTCAAAGAAATTTGTGATGCACGAAAAGTTGTCAAAGATTTGATTGCTAGACGAATTCGATGTAAAAAGGTGCGGAATCGAGTTTCAAATTGATGCAAATGACTGTTTGAACTTTAAAAGCCGAATGTGTGTTCCAAAGAACTCGATTTGATTCAGATGATTCTGAGTGAGGCTCATAGTGGTCGATTATCGATACATCCGGGTAGCACGAAAATGTATAATGATTTGAAATAGTTTTATTGGTGGCCTGGCATGAAACGGGATATATCTCGAATTTGTGTCAAAGTGCTTAATTTGTCGCCAAGTAAAAGCCGAGCATCAAGTGCCTTACAGGTTGCTTCACCATCATGATACTGAATGGAAATGGGATAGAATCACTATGGATTTTGTATCCGGGTTGCCTATGACACCGAGCAAGAAAGATGCGCTTTGGGTTATAGTAGATAGATGACCAAATCAGCTCATTTTGTACCGGTTTCGTCTGCATTATTCACTCGATAAACTTGCTGAGTTGTATATATCTCAAATTGTGAGATTACATGGTGTACCGAGTTCTATTATCTCAGACAGAGACCCGAGATTCACATTGCGATTGTGGAAAAAGTTGCAGGATGCTTTAGGTACTAAACTCCATTTTAGCACCGCCTTTCAACCGCAGACAGACGGTCATTCTGACGAACTATTCAAACACTTGAGGACATGTTGAGATGTTGCGTTCTCGAGTTTGAAGGTACGTGGGAAAGGTACTTACCTTTGATTGAATTTGCTTATAATAACCGTTTTCAATCAAGTATCAAAATGGCACCCTATAAAGCTCTATATGGCCGCAAGTGTCGTACGCCTTTGTACTGGACCGAGCTCAGTGAGAATAAGATACTAGGGGTCGATTTGATTAAAGAGACTGAACAGAAAGTGGCTATAATCAAAGATAGTTTGAAAGCTGCATCAGATCGTCAAAAGTCTTACGCTGATTTAAAACGTAAAGATATAGAATTTCAAGTAGGAGATCGGGTATTCTTGAAAGTATCTCCGTGGAAGAAAGTACTTCGTTTTGGTCGGAAAGGCAAACTGAGTCCGAAATTTATCGGACCGTATGAAATCATCGAACGTATTGGGCCTGTTGCCTATAGATTGAAGTTACCTTCTGAGTTAGAAAAGATACACGATGTATTTCACGTTTCGATGCTTCGTAGATACAGATCAGATCTATCACATGTGATAACCCCGTCTGAGATTGAAATCCGACCTGATATGACGTATGATGAAGAACCGATCCGTATCTTAGCTCGGGAAATAAAAGAGTTAAGAAACAAAAGGATTCCATTAGTGAAAGTACTATGGAATCGGCACGGAGTTGAAGAGGCTACATGGGAGCCTGAGGACTCAATGAGGCAACAATATCCGATGTTGTTTAACGCTAAGGTTTTCGGGGACGAAAATCCCTAATGGGGGGAGAGTTGTAATAGACCGAATTTGACCCTAATCGGAATGGTGGTTTCGGGACCACGAATCCGAGTCCGAATAAAAATTTTATTATTATTATCTGTGTTAATTATAGGTGAATTAGTATGTGTGAAAATTTCATAAGATAATTTGTTTATTTGTGTGATTAATTTAAGAAAAAGGATTAAGTTGTTAAAAAGGTAAAAGTAGCCTTTTAAATTGGAAGGGTTTAATTGACTAATTGCTTGCATGTATGGGTTTGCATGTCAAATTACTCGTAGTTTAAGTAAGTGGACGGTATGATGACTATTTATTATATTTTATGTAATTGATTAGTAAGTGGGATTTTAGTAATATTATTTTATATGAGTAAATAAAGAAAAACAAAAAAAAAAAAGAAGAAGAAGATGAATGAGTGTTCATCTTTTATTCTTTTGTTCTTCATCACCGAAAATTGACAAAGAAAAGAGGGAAACCCAAGCTTCTAACTTTCGGTCATTGCATGTTCTTAAAGGTTAGAGATTTAACATGATTTTTGTGATTTCTTTGTATGTTTGAGTTGGTTACCTTGAATATTAACAAACCCATGTGGAAAATTTCAGTTTAAAAGTATGTTTTAGATTCGGTTCTTGATGAATGTTGGTTATTTGTTGTGTTTGATGGAAGAATAGAAATATATGTCTTAGATTATCATGTTTAAATTATGAAAAATATATATGATATGAAGTGTGATAGCTTAAATTGTGAAAATAAATAGTTGAGAGATTAAAATGCAAAATAAATGGCTCGTTCTCCATATTTGAATTCGGTTTTAGTTTTGCTTGTGTATTAAGCTGATTTTTGGTATTATGTCGTGTGCTAATTATAATTATTGAATTAAATTGTGGCTGGTAAATGAATTCGAATGTGGCATGCATAAAGTTGGTGAAGAATATTTTTATAATGCTTAAGATACTACTGTATGATTTGGCCAAATGATGCATAATAGGTGTTAATTTTTACGAGATTATTATATAGTATGAGGAGCTATATTTTGAGTTTGACTAATTGTGATCAATGTCTTGTAGTTTAAAAATATATATATATATATGTTAAAGGTTGGTATGAAATTTCGGTTAAACTTATTTGAGATATGATTACATGTCTTAAAATTTGGTTGCCATGCATTTGCTATTATGATAGGTCAAGACAGTTAGTAAATGAAAGAAATGGACTTGTATAGTCCCTATACATATTCGGCCCTTAAGTAGTGTTGAGAAATTTTGTGTATTTTGTGTTTTATGCAAATAGGACTAAATTGTGAAAATGTGAAATAGTAGGGGTAAAATGGTAAATTTCCTAATTATATGCTTAGGGACTAAATTGAGATGAAATGTACTTGAATGAGCTAAATTTTAATGTGTTTAGATCAAGAACAAAAAAAAAACGGATTTGGATCGGGGGAAGACAAAGGTTCTCGAATAGCCGGTCTACGCGATCCATCGACAGTCGAGGTAAGTTCTTAAGTTAAAGTTCATTAAGTTGATAATTAAAAATGTATGAAATCAAATTATGTGATTAATTTGGGTAAATAGCATGTGATAGCCGAATGTGTATGTTTAATTTTGGAATGAATATGTTTTTAAATACAATGTGAATTAGTATATTTGACATGACAGTGAATTGATTTTGTGAATACGATTTGATAGTAATGTATGTGTTAAGAAATGTAAGTTGATGAATTGAGTTGTAACATTTCGGGCTTTAAGCCTAGCGGTGCCTTGTGCCTTGGTGTTGTATATCGAGCTTTGTGCCTAGCGAGCCTTGTGCCGGTGTTATATATCGAGCTTTGTGCCTACCGTGCCCTTGTGCTTGGTGTTGTATATCGTGCTCTGTGCCTAGCGGTGCTTTGTGCCGATGTTACATTTCGGGCTCTGTGCTCAGCGTGCTTTGTGCCGGTGTTACATTTCGGGCTTTGATGCCTAGCGTGCTTGATGCCGGTGACGCGCTTTTAAAATGGAGAAACCTTAAATTACTCAAGGTGAAACGCAGTTAATGTATCGAGTAAACGCTCGGGTAAACGAAAGTCCCTTTTTCATTTACCGAGAGCAAGGTAAGTTATGTTTAATATTAATTGAATTTGAATAATATGGTAGAAATGGTATTATGTAAAATTGAGCTTATGATCAAAGAGTATGAGTAGTATGTGATTGAAATTTAGATTGAATACAATACTTTGGTAGATTCGATTATGAATAGAAATGTCTAATGTAATATGATTTTGATTGGGATAACATAGACAATGTGAATGGTGGATTTATATGATTCGAAACAATGTGATTAATGTAATACATATACCTTGTATTTTGATAAAATATAAGTTTAAGGTAAAGAAGTGAAACAATTAGGTTAATGAACTATGGTATTCGGCCTTATATGAATTTGTGTATTGAAATGTTTATTTTTCATTGTTATTGGTAACTATTATAGATGTATAAGTGTTTGGACGTTGTATTACCATTAACTTAAAACTTACTAAGCTAGTGAGCTTACTCAGTATATGTTTGTCTTTCTGCTTTATAGATCGTTGATTCAAATACGGACTCGAGAGGATCATCAAGAAATTCGACCACACTATCACTCTCTTTGGTATAAATGTTTACTTTTCGAATCAAAGGCATGTATAGGCTGAATTATGACTTGAATGAATGATGTTCGGTTTTGTAAATGTATATATATGTATATATGGCCTTGCGAATAAGGCTATTACTTTTAGTTAAGTATCGTTTGTATGTTTGATATAATGGTTTGTTTTAATCTTTGATATAAGATGTGTGCATATGATGCTTGGAAATTAAATGTGGTTATGTAGTAATAATCATTTATATGTATTATATATATATGTATGAGTATGCATATTAGGTCATGTGAATTTTTCTACTTAGATTATTATGTGCTTGGTTATAATTTAAAAATGATCATGAAAATGTTTATAATTATGTTTTGGGTTTATTCCATAAATGATCGTGCTAAATCAGTGTCTAGTTCTATGAACGCCTCATAACCGTAGTTCAAATGATGGATACGGGTTAAGGGGTGTTACATTTTATTGGTATCGAGCTACGGTTTAGTCGATTCTAGGACTACACGTAGTGTGTATGAGTCTAGCTATACATGCCTTTGAATTGTATATATGATAGTGTGGTGACTTCGACAATTTCAATTGTATTTTATATAGTAAATGGATCCCGATCCCGATAGAGTAGCTGTAGCGATGATGTGGAGAGTGTTGCGCCCGGTCTCGCAAGTAGATCGCTGCCATTAGACTCTCGACCAGCTTCGGTAGCCATGAGGGGAGGCTAAACAAGCCTTCTATCGATGATGAACGAATGGTTTACCCAGGTTTATTCGCACTAATCCATTTGTACAACAACCTCCACCCCGAATAATCCAACTCCGGTACCTTCAAAGACTTCGATGATAGATCTCGATGAGATCTAGCAGCCTCCGTTGATAAAATCGTAAAAATATGGGGCCGAAATTCAAGACCAATGATGATGATGACGCAGAGCGAGCCGAGATGTGGCTTGATAACACTATTCGGGTACTTGATGAGCTATCCTGTACACCGATGAATGCCTAAAGTGTGTTATATCTCTACTTCGTGACATCGCTTATCATCCGGTGGAACACACTCGTATCTCGTGGTTCCGAAAGAAAAAGTAACTTGAGACTTCTTCCAAATTGAGTTCCGTAAGAAATATATCGATCGAGAGATTCATCGATCGAAACGAAAACAATTTCGGAATTAAAACAGGTCGCATGATCGTGATGAATATGAGCGGAAGTTTGTCGATTGAGCCGTTACGCTGGGGAGTGTATATCTACCGGCCATTATGTGTAAAAGATTTGAAGACGGCCTGAATGAAGACATAAAGTTACTTGTTGGCATTCTTGAAATCAAAGAGTTTGTGACATTAGTCGAAATGAGCTTGTAAAGCCAAGAGCTCGGAAAGGAGAAAAGAAAAGTCAAAGTAGAAGCTAGAGACACTTTCGAAAAGATCATCGAGTAAAACTTTCCATTCCGTGCACAAGAAGTTCGAGATGACCCCAATCGACATAAAGCCACTTCAGACTTGCCTAGACGTGATCGACCTCCGGTGAGTTCCCGAGCCACTTTAGCTAAGCGTTGGTAATGTTCCACGTAACCGGGCGAGTGTAAACATTGTGGGAAATGACATCCCGGGAGTTGTAGAGTTCGTGATCGGTCCCGCTTTAAATGTGGATCGTCGATCATTTTATTCGAGAGTGTCCGATGTTAGCCGAGCAAAATGCGACTCGTAACACTAGACCGAAAGCGGTGTGCCGGCCAACGGGTAGGCCACTCGGACATTCAGAAACGTAGGTGGCGATCGAGAGAGGACGAAGGACACCGCAATATGATCGGATGCTAGAGCTCCAGCTAGAGCTTATGCTACACGAGCCGAGAGGATGCTTCCTCCCCGATGTCATTACTCGGTACTTTCACCCTTTATGATACTACTCGTGATTGCATTGATTGATCCCGGTTCGACTCATTCATATGTGTGTGAAACTCTAGTATTCAGATGAAGACTCGCCATTGAGTCTCCACCGAGTTTGTGATTCGTGTGTCCAACCCTTTGGGTAGATGTGTACTTGTTAATAAAGTGTGTAAAGGTTGCCCGTTGATGATTCGGGATTCTTGTTTCCCAAATTGATTTAATGTTGTTGCCCTTCGATGAGTTCGATATAATTTTGGGAATGGATTGGTTAACTTCGCACGATGCAGTGGTAAATTGCAAAAGAAAGCTTATTGATTTGAGATGTCGAGCGGTGAGATCATCGAATTGAATCCGATGATTTAAGTGGGTTTCCTACGATAATATCCTCGATGTTAGCCCTAAGTATGTGAGAAAAGGTGCGAAGCTTATTTGGCCTATGTAATTGGATAATAAAGTGTCCAAAAAGCGATTGAATCTGCACTGCCAGTGTGAATACCCGGATGTGTTTCTGAAGAGCTACCAGTTTACCACCAATGACGAGAGAGATTGAGTTCGGCATTGAATTAGTACCGAACGACTCCGATTTCGATAGCCCCGTGATCGGATGGCACCTCATCGAGTTAAAAGTGTTTGAAAGCACATTTGCAAGAGTTAACAGATAGGGGCTTTGCACGACCGAAGTTTCTCTCCTTGGGTGCACCATTTCTTTTTGTGAAAAATAAAGATGGAACGATGCGAATGTGCATTGATTATCGGCAATCGACTAAGGTAACTATAAAGAATAAGTACCCGCTACTTCTGGATTGATGATTTGTTTGATCGGTTGAAAGGGGCTTGGTATTTTCGAAAATAGATTTGAGATCGGGTTATTATCGGGCCATAGTCGAGATACAGATGTGCCAAAGATCGCATTCCTGGACGAGGTATGCGGACATTTTGAGTTTCTGGTTATGCCTTTTGGACTCACTAGTGCACCTGCTATTTTTATGGACTTAATGAATCGAGTTTTCAGACAGTTTTTGGATCGGTTTGTAGTAGTGTTTTTATGGACTCACTAATTTATAAGAATTGTGTTTATGTGTGATTTTAATATCTAAAACATGATTTATATCCTCAAATTATTTTTTATAAAAAAATATATTAATTGTTTAAAATTATTTAAAATTAAAAATTCATATATTATGATAATAGCGAATTTAAATATCATTTAAGCTAGCTTTATCTTTAACTTACAATATTATATCTTAAATATACATTTTATTTATTTTTCACAATAATTTTAATAAACATAAAAACTTAAATCACACTTCTCAAAAACACCTTTTTGTTGTAAATTAAATGGATGTCATAACCCCCTTTAAGCATATTAAAGTAATGAGATAAAACTCTTTACTTAATTAATAATTAGGAGATTATTAAATAGAGTAATTAAGAAACTTTAATTCATTAAATGTAATACCTTTATTAATTGAATGTAAAGGAACTTATAAATAGCACCTTGTAAATGAAAATAAAACAATGAAATTCTCTCGTATTTTCCATCCTCTTTTATTTATTGTTTTATTAATTTTTCTATAACACTTTTCACGATTTTTTTTAAGTAATGCTAAATTATGGTGAGTTTGGGAAAAAAGTGTATATAAACTTTTTTTTAATTAAAGTGTTAGAAATTTTGGTATTGATACAACTTAGTGTGAGTTTAGATGGGTAGTGTGTTTAGCTTATTTTTTGTCTCACGTTATAGTATCGTTATAATATTTAATCTCACCGCCACCACTGTTTTTACACTAACCGCAAGTAAACGCATCGTCCATCAAAACCCACCCTTAAAAAGTTTTGATACATCACATTTTTTTTCTCGAGCATAGAGAAGAATTTCTCGATTTAATTTGAGTATACCACTTTTCTAAATGTTTAGATACAAATTTTTAAATATAAAATAAAAAGAAAAAAACTTCGAGTTAATTCAGATTTTCGCACTTGAAAATTGTAAAAAATAAAATCAGATGGATATAAAACAAAATTTTATATTGGTGTAAAATAAATTTTTTAAATAAATACTGAAAAATATAATGTTGATAATGCAAAGTGGATAATCCCACATTGATCGAGTAATGACTTCTAATAGGGTTTTAGATGTAGTATTTCCTCTTATTTCGAGTCAATCGGATTTTGTTGGAAGATAAAGCCTTTAGCATTTTGAAAGTCAACAATATGTTTGAATCATTTGTCTATTTCCATGATTTCTCTAATATTATAGCCCCATTTCTTCATTAATATCATACTGAAAATTTCCCTCTATTAGAAAAAGAAAGGGTAAATTATTAAAATAGTCACTTTTATTTATTTCGGGTTACATTTTAGTTATTTATGTTTGAAATGGTACGTTTTAGTCATTTACGTTATCGTGTTATAACATTTTAGTTATTGAGCCATTAATTGTCGTTAACGGTGTAATGGTAAGCTGATGTGGCATGTTAAATCATCATTTCAAACAAAAAATTTAGATTAAATTAAACAATTGATCCCTATATTTTTTCGTTTTCAGCAATTTAATTTTTTTCTTTTATATTCTTTTAACTTTATCTTTTTTTTTTTCCTTTTTTTTCATTCTATTATGTTTCTCCATCTATTTTCCTCCCTTCTCCATTTCTTTTAACCTAGTTTTTTTTTTTATGTTTATGGAAAAAGAAAAGACGAAAGATGGAACCAAAATAAAGTTTGCTTCACATATTCTTACCCCACAATTACAAACCCTCATCGTCCATCACTGCTTTAACAAACCAATTTAGAACTCTCAATGACCTAGTCCACAAGTTCGCCTCACTCGAAGACCTCGCCAACCGTGACTTATGTCAATCTACCCTCAACAAAGTTTCCCGAGCTCATTCCTTCTGTAACACCCCTAACCCGAAACTGTCGCCGGAATAGGGTTAAGAGGCATTACCGAACAATCGAAAAATTTCACATACATTTCACAACACTAAGTCAATCATCAATTAAACATATTCAAATATAAACATATAGTCCCTTATTACAGTCTACGGGACCTTAAACACGTGTTAAAAAGAGGTCGGGACTAAACCGAACACATACGAAAATTCTTGAAAATTTGAACATTTTTCAAAACTGCAGAGGTCACACGCCCGTGCAGTCAGGCCGTGTGCTTCACACGGCTACCGAACACGCCTATGTGTCCAGGCCGTGCCAAAACAGAGCATACATATTGACTTGTCCACATGACCACCAGACACGCCTGTGTGCCATGGCCGTGTGAAATTAAGCTAGCTACTGACTTGATCACACGGCCACCAGGCACGCCTGTGTACCACGGCCGTGTAACCTGCCCAGGCACACTTCGAAGAGGCCCTTGAGCCACACGGCAGAGACACACGCCCGTGTCCCTTGGCCGTGTATGCAAAATAGGCCATTTGCAAGGCCAAAATGCCATCCATACTTGGGTCATACCTACAAGCACATACAAACCTATTTTTACACACAATTTGACAATTAAATACATGTCAAATGATCAACTTATCATCCCATCCAATCTCATTTCTAATCATGTCAACTTATATACCAAATTGCACAACTAAAACACATGCATAACCAAGCATGATTCATCCACAATATCACTAGATCACAATGGTATCAATCCATCACTAAGCTTACCATTCATAAGACATTTTCATTGCCATCAAGCCATACCAAATCATACCTCATATACCATAATCATTCATGCATATTACCAACATTTATCTAGCCACATCACATGGCTATTTACACCTCTCAAACATGTTTCAAAACAACTAGCCTATACATGCCATATTCAAATATACACATCTTCAGAAGTACCAAAATAGATTGCCAATAGTGTGATAGAGATGCTGACGATCCCTGGATCCGAGCTAGCTTTACTGACACTGTAAAACAGAGAAACAAATCACACAGTAAGCTTTCAAAGCTTAGTAAGTTCGAAATACAATACATACAACTCAATATTATCTCATCAACATATAATTAAACCATCACTTAGATAAATGCACAATTAAGCACATCATCAATTTCAACTATATGCTCAAATATCTATTCATTCAACTTTTAAAATCATCATCAACCACATAGGTTCAAACGTACCTTGATCAACACATAGTTACTCACCATTCATGCTACTCAATAGCTCGATATTACATCTCGTTCAATCTTTGCTATTCTTTTGATTTATTCGCACACTTAGTGCTAGTTTTATGATCGAAAAATAATCTTCATCGCACACTTAGTGTCAATATGTTAAACAGAACTTATATCGATAACGCACACACAGTGCCAAATCAATACGCCGAAGCTTCTATCTCTTCGCACACACAGTGTTAACCATCTCTCTCTCGTTTCTAATATTTTGCACACTTAGTGCCATCTATTTCAAATCCGCACATAGCATTTCTAATCTCATAATTATGTATATATTCATTCAATTCACATCACATATATATAATTTAACAACTAGTATTATATCCGAACTTACCTCGGACGTCGAAATATCGAAATAGTCGATTAATCGAGCACTTTGTCTTTGCCTCGATCTCGATCCGAACCTCTCCTTTCTTGGTCTATACACATTCAAATTCAGTCCATTCAATCACCAATTCATTCAATTTAGTCCACACACACATTTTTTTAAGGAATTTTGCAAAATAGCCCTCACATTTTCACATTTCGACAATTTAGTCCCTAATTCACAAAATCACAAAATTTCACTTCACCCATGCCTAGCCGAATTCTTTATATGTTCATACAAGTCCACACATTTCATTTATTTCACATTTAAGTCCCTCAATTTACACTTTTCTCAATATAGCCCAATTTACTCAAATTCATCAAAAATTTAAAGACAAAATATGTTAATCTAACACATATGTTTCATAATCCATCACCAAACTTCACAAAGCTCATGAATCCATCCATGGCACATTTCAAATTCATCATCAATTCACAAAATTTAAGCATGGGTTTTGAAGTAGACGAAGCAACGATTACGAAAACGTAGAAATTATCAAAAACCGAAGCAAAACATACCTTGAATTAAGCTAAGTAAGTGTCGAATATCATGAAAGCTTAAACCCTTTCTTTTTCTTTCTAAGTTTGGTGGAACATGAAGAAGATGATAGCCATTTCTTGCTTTGTTTTGTTATAATAAACATAATTATTAAATTACAAAACTAACCTTTAACATAAAATGCATTTATCATATGATATAAGGTCATTCTTGACCATTGCCACCCACTTTCTTTATTAATGGGCTATTTGCAACATAAATCCTCCAAATTATAAAGACAACAACAATTAAGCACTTAACAATCAGCACAAAGTATTTTACACTTTATGCGATTAAGTCCTTTTCGCAAATTAAACACACAATCAATAAAATCTTCACACAGAAATTTCACACAGGCTAATTCACATACTGTAGGCACCAAAAATAATATTAAAATATTTTTACGACCTCAGATTTGTGGTCTCGAAACCACTGTTCCGACTAGGTCTAAACCGGGCTGTTACACCTTCAGCCTCCTAACCAATCCCTACGACCACCTTATCTATTTACCTACAACATTCTCGCCCTCTCGAAACTATGTTGTTTCACGGATTCTTCAAATGATATCTACACTCTTAGTGACTAAAATGACCACAATACGAAACTTACCCTCAATTTGACACATACCAATTTGGTTCCATGCTCCCTTTCTCTCTTCGGTTCATCCATGCTCAGCTTCCAATCAAGCTTGCTTGGTAATATCCAAGAAGGTTTAGATCAATTCTATCATTTGCTTAATTTTATTCATCAGAAAATAAAATAAAAGGAAATGAATAATCTACACGATTCTGTAAAAATCAAGAAATAAAAAAAATTGTTTTAAATATAAATAATTCAATTTATGTTTAGCTTTGATTAAGGATATGATTTTTTATATTGATTAGTTAGATCCGATTTTATTTTCAAAATTAAGTTATTCAAATCGAGATTTGATTAAGAATGATTGCTATTCGGTTTCGAGTGAAATTCAATTTAGGAATAATGTAAAAGAAACAAGGAATTGGTTTATTTGGTGGGTAAAGATTATATTTACTAGTTTTAGCAAATGGACAACATAAAAAAACTACGTTAAAAGAAACAAAGAAGAGCAGAAGAGAATGAAAAAAGAAGTCAAAAGAACATAAAAAAATTAAATTGTTCAAAACGAAAAATATAGGGACCAATTATATAATTTAACCTAAAATTTTCATTTGAAATGATAATTTAACGTGCCACATCAGCTTACAATTACACCGTTAACGGTAATTAGCGGCTCAGTTACTAAAATGTTACAACACGATAACGTAAGTGACTAGAACGTAACATTTCAAACATAAGTGACTAAATTGCAACATGAGGTAAACAAAAGTGACTATTTTGGAATTTACCCAAAAAGAAAAGTGGAATTTCTGAAAAAGAAAGTGGAATCGGAGAGTTGACTCAAGTCTGAGTTTTGCGTTCACCATACGCGGATTAGAGAAATGTGGTGGGCTGGGAATTGGGATCGTTTCTTTATATCTCTACCTCCGCCGTGTCATAATGCTACGGTGACACTTAGAACTTACAACGACCAAAAAGGAAAAAAAAATAGAACAGAAAATGGCGGTGGCGGGTCTTTACAGAAGAGTTCTTCCCTCTCCTCCTGCCATCGAGTTTTCTTCTCCCGAAGGCAAGGTAGCTGGAAACCAATGAACATAAACCCTGATTTATCTCTTTCTCATTCTCTAATCTTTTCAAATCTTTTTAATTTTCTTTTTACAGCAATTGTTCACGGAAGCTTTAGCGGGAGGAACGGCGGAAGGGTTTTTCAAACTAATATCATACTACCAAACGCAATCGGAGCCTGCGTATTGCGGACTCGCCACTCTCGCCATGGTCTTAAACGCCCTCGCTATCGATCCTGGTAGAACCTGGAAAGGTACTTTTCTTCCCCCTTTTTTCATAATTTACTTAAATTTCGAACTATCCAACTGAATTAATTAATATTTTTTTTTTAAATTAGGACCTTGGAGATGGTTCGATGATTCAATGTTAGATTGTTGCGAGCCACTGGAGAAAATCAAAAGTCAAGGCATCACTTTTGGGAAAGTTGCTTGTTTGGCTGTTTGCAATGGTGCTCAAGTTGAACCTTTCAGGACCGATCAATCTAGCATTGAATATTTCCGGGAACGCGTGGTCTCTTGTACTTCATCAGACGATTGCCATTTGATTGTCTCCTACAATAGAGCAGTTTTCAAGCAGGTAATCATTTCATTGACCCGAATTTCAACATGTATATACATCTACTGATTGACCCTTTATTTTTTTCTTGAAAATTTTTCTATTTTTGTGCTTGCCAATTTGAAAATGTGATTGGTTGCAGACAGGAACGGGCCATTTTTCGCCGATAGGGGGTTACCATGCTGGAAAGGGCATGGTTCTGATTTTGGATGTTGCTAGATTCAAATATCCTCCTCATTGGGTTCCTCTTTCGCTTCTTTGGGATGCCATGAATACTATTGATAAAGCAACTGGGCATTGTAGGGGGTAATCTGATTTCTCCTCTTCATATAGTTAGGCTCTTATTAATGGTTGTTACTTTAATTGTTTTTTTTGTTTTCTCTGCAAGTATGCTCAGCTTCAATTCACATCTCGTTTGTAGCTTCTAACTTGATTTTAAAATCTACCTTTTATTGGTTGATTGTATTATAGTAAATTATACAACCTGCCAGCTTGTTATTAGTGGCAACTACCTGGTTGTGTCCTAATGGCAATTCATGCTTGCTTTTCTCAGGTTCATGGTTATGTCTAAGCTTCAGAAAGCAACATCTGTTCTTTACACTATGGTACTTGGATTTATCTTTGGCAGATCAGTCCCGTGTAACACTTTCTTTATGTCTTGATATAAATCGTTTTACTAGTTTCCTTTTTCCTTCTCAAGTGTCAATTTACTATATAATGACTGTTGAATGAGTATAGTAACAAATCGCAAAATCTGATTCATTACTGAAACTTAAAAGTGGCATTGGAATTTTGATTATGCTCTTTATTTTTCATGCAATTTGAACCTGGGAGATGCAGGGGAATTTAAAATCTTCAAACTGAATATGGGAATATTGAAATTAAGATTTACTTATTGTATTATGATAAAGTATTTCATTATTGATGTTGATAGTGTAGCTCCTTTCCATCTATAGGTGTTTCTCAAATCTGGATTTATTTTTTCTATATGTTCTTTATGTTTGCCAGAGCTTTATTGTTCAAAGAGGTGATAATTGGTACTACTATTGTGTATCAAATGCAGAGCTGTAAACATGAGAACTGGAATGTAGTCGCTAAGTACTTAACGGAAGACCTTCCCCTTTTGCTCACTTCCAAGAATCTAAAAGATGTTAATGATGTATTATGTGTGGTATTTAGATCAGCACCTTCTAGTTTGAGGGATTTCATCAAGTGGATTGCAGAGGTTCGGAGACAGGATGATGGCAGTACCGTTTTAAGTGAAGAGGAGAAAGGAAGGGTTGCACTCAAGGTATGATGGGCATATTTGTTTATCTTTCAGTCAACTACCATTTATCTTTGTCGTTAATTCCTCCTTTCAAAGAGTGAATTTCAATTTGCAGCTTCATTTGTTCAAATATTTCTTTTTCTGATTTCTTTCCATGACTTGGAAGAGAAAGTAATAGAAAGAATAATTTGAAATTTCAGGAAGAAGTATTGAAACAAATACGAGAGACTGAACTATTCAAAAATGTGACAGGATATTTGGGATTTGAGCGTTCATTGTGCGAAAGTGAGGCACCTTTGGGTTACACAGATAGCTTGGCTGACATTGCAGCAAATGTTTGTTGTCAAGGAGCTGGACTTCTAACTGGGAAAATTAGGTCGTTAAACGGCTGCTGTAAAGATATAAAACTGCTAAAATCTGTGTGTAAGGAGCCTGTCACAGTGGTTTCTGGTACTGTAACTACTGATGGCACTGAACAAATGGTCGATATGCTGATTCCGTCATCTGAAACAAAGCCCAGTTGTTTATGTGATTTTGACCAAAATAGTTGTTCTGGTATACCTCCATCAATAGGGGATGGTCTGACAGTACTACTTTTTGCACTGCCTCAAGATACCTGGTTGGGCCTTAAAGAGGAGAAGCTACAGGCAGAGATGAAAGGCCTTACATCTGCAGACTGTCTCCCACCTTTGCTCCAAGAGGAGGTAATGTCTGGTTTCTTATATTTTTTTTTTCTTTGTTTTTTGTATCAAATTCTTCGTATTTCCTTTTAGGAATTGACTTTATGAGTTTTTCTTAAACACCAGTTTCCATTCTCTTCTGGATATCATCCCCATTTTAGACAATTACTGTAGCCACTTAAAGCTTCTCACATATCCTAACAAATAGTCCATAGGCTTTTGGCTAAGAATTCAATAATCTTTCATGGTCTTGCCTGTTTGATACTTGTTATTCAGTTATAATATATATTTTTTCATTAGAAGTAAAAAGTTTATCTCAGGATGTCTGCTTGACAGGTTCTGCATTTGCAACGGCAGCTCTATTTCCTCAAGGCTGATCTCAATATCTCACCCTCATCTTCTTGATTTTTTCTTCTTAGAGAATCTTGTTGAAGAACAGCACTGGACAAACTTCTGTATTGGATTCATTATGAAAGTCATTTGTATCATTTACTACTAATATTTTTACATCAACCACATTTTCTTGTGAACTTTCAACATGCAAAATAGAATTTCTATTATTATTATTATTGAATATATTTTTTATTCATGTGTTGAAGTGTTCCTTGTTAATTGTTATTCTATATCCAAAATGTCGGTCCTATCAATTCTCCTGCATTCTGCATCCTAGTTAAATTCATCTGATAAATGCTGCAGACAACTGGTTTTTTCATCTTTGAACCACTCTGTTTAGGAGGAACAAAAAAAATAATGTAACGGATTGAACCATGTTCGATTGATCTTGTTTTACGCTAAGCGCTTATATTAAAGTATACAGGGCCACTACCCTTATTATCCACTTTTGTCTATTAAACAAGGTTTTTCACAAGTTATAGGTGGTTTCAACATTTAGGCTTTCGGAAAATATTTTCAGTTTTTTCTAATGTTTGTTTCATGTAAAATAGGATAGTCAATGTAAAAGATTTTTTAGTCAATGTAAAATTACCTCTTTATTTTCGTAAAATGTCTTATCAAATATTTTTCTAAGACATTTTTCAAACTACTAAGGTTATGTTCACTGTAACATCCCCATACCTGACCTGAACATCGGGTCAAAACACTAAGATGTTACATTCTCTACTACATTCTTCACTAATCAAATATTTTTTATTATTATAAATTTTCATAACTTTTCAATTTAATTTTTTTTGTCATAAAAGTTTAATATCCAGTAATTAATCATATTAAATTAATTTTCTTTCTTGTTACACTTTAATCACATAATTGATCTCAATATCTTGTTACACTTCTATTATTTCATCAACATATTTTCTCAAGTTTAACAATTTAGTCCTTCTCATCATAAAATTTTCATATTTTTTCGCAATTTCACTTTTACAGTACTTTATGTATATTTCATCATCTCATAACACATTCATTAAGCTTTTATCATAATTTCCTTATTCACATATTAAATTGTTTCACACTTTAATTTTTGTACATTTTTCAATTTAGTCATGTGATATATCCGAACAACAGAAAATATTTTACATACATTCTTCCAAACACTAGAAAATATTAATTTTTCAGAAAAATAAATCATTTTCGGAAATCATTTTTCAAAAGTTATTTTCATTAAAACAAACAAAACCTTATACCTTAAAACCAATACTAATACGGAGTCGATATGTTATTTATAACTTTTATTTAAGATCATGATACAACCACAGTCACGTGAGCTGCTACCAACCATAGGTGTAATCAAGGGACAGGCGTTGTTATCGGCATGACAATAACAATGGTCAAAATACCTCGAAACTAATAGACTCGAAGGATTAATCGTGTTGGTGGCAACTACTTTGGTTCCCATCTGAGTTTGTCATAATCATACTCCATGATAACTGTAAATTGAAGATTACCATCAAGGAAGTTTTTTTTTTTTTTGTAACTGATAAACATGCAGGAGCCAGTTGAATGAACTGATGAATATGCAGCTAAGCACTGGCCATGAACAAAGAACAATGCGAGCACCCCATTGGGGACCATGAACTAATGAATAAGCACTGACTAAACTTAAGTGCATAAAGGAATGTGAGTCAAAGCCTCAAAGGGTGTCCATTTATATAACTGCCTTCACCCTTGGGGACTTTTTTTAAGTATTGGCGGGAATGTAATGGTAAACAGAAATAATTCTTTGTCCCTCTATAAAAACCCCTCTTTTTCTCCCTTCTCTGTCTCTTTCTGGTTATCTCCATTGAAGAAAGATTTAAGACTTTGTTCTTGTTTCCAAGCTATATATTTTCTCATTTTCTCAACAATCTACTTTTTGACTCTCTTTTTCTTACTTCTCTGTAATCTCTAATAATCCATCTTTTCTTTCTGTTTCTCTTGTTTTCTTTATCACATTCTTCATTAAAGAAAGTCAAAGAGTGGATTTGGTTTTGAAGCATCACTCACATGATAAAAGCTTGAAGGGACCTTTTTTTTTTCCCTAAAGTTCTCACTTGTCATCAATCATTGAAAACCCTTTTTTTTTTTCTTTTCAATTTCTTGAAAAAGATTCTGTATGTTACATAGTTTTCCAAGAAATAGGAATTTCTTTCAGGTTAAGTCTTTGCTTTTTTTCTTGTAGTCCCAATCAGTATATTTTCATCCTTGGACGGCTAATATTTTTCAGGTTGTTTTCCTCTCTTTCTTTCTTTAATTTTCTTTCCATTGGGTTTGGCATGTAAATGAGAAACTTGGTAACTATAAGTTTGAAAGTTTTACTTTTAATGTTGATGCATTATGTCCTACAGGTTTGGGGACCAAGGTGTTGAAGATCTAAAATGGATGGTGATAAACCGGTATTAAAGTTTCCCACTTCCAATTACCTTTACTTGTCTAATCAAGTTACAAGTGATTCATAATTTATGTTGAAAAATGACCTTTTGTAGAAGAAATAAAAGAGTTTCGTATTGCATGATCAAACATATGTCTAATGGATTGACATTAACGACGGATCGAAGTGGACTTGTATGATACCGAAACAAATCAGTTTAGGAACTTCAAATTACTATGTTGAATCCTGATAATCAGCTCCTTACTACAGGACAATGCCTTGCCTGATGAGAAACTTGATTCTACCCAGCCTGATGAAACACCTGGTTCTCCTGTAAGAGATTTGCAGTAACTCATGATGTTGAATATGAATTGTCACCAGTACTTTTGTTGATAGAATTTTACCTAATTGAACTTGTATGGAATGTAATGAAGCTTGTGTCCTTGTGTTGCAGCCTTCTCATCCCTTGTCAGGGTACTTCTGCAATGATGCTCTTCAGTTAATCTTGAATATTGCTGCTGAAAATGACCCATGGTTCAAAGAACATGGCCTACACTCCGAGAGGATACTGCCGAAATTTGTCTTAATGCCAAATGCTACTACAATGAGCGTCGATCTCTCCATTGACAGTGCAATTCTTCCGCTTCCTCCAAGAGACTTAGTTTCCATGATGACAGATGTGGTAGGTTCATATTCAGCCCTTTGACTACTATAGAAGCTAATGTATGTATGTATGTATACTGAAAATATTCCAAACATTACTGCAGAGGACATGGGCTTCAAGGTTTTCCCACATTGTTTACAGTGGAAAGGGTGAGAAACCGAGTGGAACTCCTCTTGAAATACTGGATATACAAAGGGTAAGCTTCTGATATTATCCTCACTTGAGATGATATAAAAAAAAGCCTTCAAAGTTCAAAGGGTATAATTGAATGGCAGGTGACTGCAGAGTTTTTGAAGCCAATATCTGTTGTACCTTTTAGTACAATAGAAAAATTAACCTTCCTTAGATTCGTAAAAGAGATTAGACACGATATGTGGGCAGTAGTCGATTTAGACTTTGACGAGTGCAGCGAAAGGCTATCGAGGATGACCATTGGAACGTCTGTTGCTAGTAAACCCAAGGTTGAAAATGCATGCAGGAGAAAACCATCAGGGGTGATCATTGCAAAGTATGATGATAGTAAATCCAAGGTCATATGGATCGAAACTATGGAATTTCCGATCGACTCCGATTGGCCTTTCAAAGCATATTGCTGGATCAATGTTCTGAAAAATGATTACAGGAGGATGTCCTCAGATTTCTTAAGTTTTGAACTTGGAACAGAAAATGAAGGTTGTGTTTTCTGCTATTCTAGCTATGATTTAACTTCTTTAAGGTAAAATGGAACTATTTTTTACTTGCTTCTTGTGTAAAACAGGATCAAGAGGTGAATTACTGGGAGTTTTTAAGGAAATGGCCAAAAACATAAGAATCAAGTATGTGGATAGCATAGTTGCATCTGCGGACAGGGACGGATGGAGTGGTCATCGTCAAGAAAACAAAGAAATCTGGTTGAAACATAAGTTGAACTCTCAAGGACCATATGCAGGATCATGCATTTTTGTTGCAGTTGTCAAATTTAATGTCGAAAGTAAAACGTCTCAGCCAGTTTTCAGTTACCTCAGGGAAAAGAACATGTACATAGATGTATGTACCTTCTGCATACATACATGATATTTTTTGCCTAAGTGATATTGAGGCCTCATGTAGGACTTTTTTTTTTCTAATGCAGTGGTGCCACACCCGAATCACACAATGGACCGATGAAGTAATTAGAGTTGCTTCCCCAGATGGTGACACTTACTGCATTACTCTAAATAAGGATGTGGGTATTTTATTTTATTTTTTTTTCTAGTTTTTTATTACAAAGAGTTGCAGAGAGAAGATATATGAAGCTAATGTAGCTTCTGCTTCTGATTTAGCCATTCGAAGGGTATGTGTTGCAAGAAGCTTCAACTGATGGATTTTGCTCCTTTGTTATATCATCTCCGATCAAAGAATCCGATTTTGATCAGAATCTAAGCAAAAAAAAATGGTCTGATCTGGTCTTGTATCCTTCTGGATTTACAATAGTGCCAGATATGAACTTGTGCATTAGCATTTCCTTGCAATTAATGGACAGCACTCAACAAGATGCTATTAAGGCTATGCAACAGTTTCATCTTGACCTCATCGCCGAAATAGAGCAGGTATATATATATGTATATATAGTACACTATGCTAGCTGTTTGATCAAACAACTGAATGGAAAATTAACTTATTGTAGAAATATATCTCCTAACCGCAGGAAATTTTCCCTCCCAAGCAATCTGGTTTACAGATTCCATTAAGTGATTATTTTAAGCAAGCAAAACCTGATTGTGCTGTAAGCATTGATCCAAATTTCAAACTATTTTCCTCTTTCCATTATTTTCTTTATGATTTACTATGTTTTTCAAGTTTTCAGTACTTTCTGAAAACGGGAAGATGCAAGTTTGGTTCCAAGTGTGCTTTCAATCATCCAAGCCATGTTTTGGCTACAACTTCAGTATGTTTTCTTAATTTTTGCATATTCTGTGGTTTGTTTTTTTTTTCCCCAGCTTTTTTAAGTAACAGTTTGATGCCATTTTCGCAGGGTGTTGCTTCAGAAAATGATGAGGCGTCATCCATCCAAGAAGAGAGGACTGAGGAATGTTCTTGCTCTGCAACCTGCAAAGGTAAGCAACCAAGAAGAGAGGACCATAGCCAAAATTAAGCTAATCCAAGGAGCCATTGATAAACTGAAGATGCAATAAATACAAAAGGGACAAGAAAGAACCCTTATTGCAGTTGTTTTTTGTCTTTCAAGATGTTAGAAATTGAATAAAATTGTAGGTTTCTTTTAATACTTTTAGTCTTGCATCATATATATAGTTTAAGCATGATTTGAATCCTTGTGGATGAATTTTCCCTTCTTATTTTAAGCCTAGCTATGAAAGGCTGATTGAAAACAAATGACCTATGGAATATCATCATGAAGCTTTATCTTTTTATTGTGGATTAAAGCTGAGATAACAAGCCTAGTATATATAGCTTATAGCATAACAAACTTTCTCTGCTATAACAATGAAGTTTTGAATAGGTATCAAGTTGTACAATGTATGTAATGAGTGGTCAATTTGTTCCTAATTGGCATCTTACTTGCCGCTGGTGATCAACGACGTCCTTGCCTGCAATACCAACAAAACCTTGGAGATTTGGGGACTCAAAACAATGAATGGTGATAATAATGAGGAGTTGGCATGATCAGCACTCCACTCCACATTGTTTGAGGACTGGACCTGTTTGCTTGGGCAAGAAAGGATCGATCCGAACCCAGACCAGTGAGAAAATTGATGCAAGAAGTATAGACCACAACACAACAATGGTTGGAGTCCTGTTTTGCCTTCCCATCAAACCTTTGAGGAAAGGATAGAGGTGAACAATGACCCAGAAGGCGAAGAATAGCTTGCCAAATAAGGGACCCCATGAACCGTAACCATTATTAATTGCATCAGAAACCCCGGCAACAACTCCCACCATGTTCAATATTATTAGAGTTGTTGGTGGGATTAGGAGGGTGGTCCATTTGAAGAGGTAAAGCTCTCCAAACTCGGCATCTTCAGCGGCTTTTGCTGTTACAGTGAAGTTGGTGTCAACTCCAGCAAGGACTTTGAGCAGGCCTTGGAAGACAGCAAAAAGATGTGCCGAGACACCACCGATCACCCAGAACTGTTCATTGCGCCACCAGTCTTGGATGCTAACTCCGCTCCATCGAAGTTCGAGAACACTGGTTGCTATGATGGAAAGGAAAAGTGCCAGGAACCATACACTTGTAAGGTTGCTTAGCTGCCAAGGAAACAAAAATATGTTTAATTTTCCAGGGCCTAATAAATCAATCACTTTCAGAATGTTTTAATAAAGCAATCCGCAATGTTACTTACAGTTGGGATGATGAATTTTCCTGTCAGGAGACAAACAGCTGGAATTGTACAATAGGCGAGTAAAGGAATGGACGTGAAAGGGTAAACAATGGTGTTTATATAGGCAAGCCTTTCCAGCCATTTCAGTTTTCCAGCATAGCCATACCAAAGTGGGCAGTGACGACTGAGGAAGATTTCCACCGAACCAAGAGCCCATCTTAAAACTTGGTGCAAACGATCTGATAGATTGATTGGCGCCGACCCTTTGAATGCCGGTCTTTTCGGTACACAGTAAACAGATTTCCATCCTCTACAGTGCATCTTAAAACCAGTTAAAATGTCTTCCGTGACAGACCCGTAAATCCATCCAATCTGTAAAGAAAACAATTCAGTAATCTCCTCAAAGTTGCTACAATGACTCAATATAGTATTAATGTAATAGTGGTCACCTCTTTGCCCCATTCTGTTTTCTCTTCATAGCCACAGCTGATTACATGAATGGCCTCCTTAATGAGTGAATTGGTATTGGTGCCTTCAGGAAGGCCACCATTTTCCATCAGAGTTGAAGTGATGAGAACTGGTGATTGCCCGAATCGTTTCTCGAAATTCTTCTGTGACATGAGTGATGATTTCTCTAGTTCATCATATCCTTCAAGACCTTCTTCGATTTCTTCAAGATTGAAGATTGGTGCGGACCCTTTTCTCACATAGTTCTTTCCCATCATTTTCTTCTTCTTGGAGCGTAGGAGACCTCCGAGGAAACTCTTTTTCTCTCCTGTCTTCTTCGACTTTTTTCTTGACCCTCCACAGCAACAGCAACACCATGAAGGCCAGCAGTCGCATGTCATCTTCGGTTGCTTCTCGGAGACAGGTGGATCATAGCCATACAATGCCTGCCTGTTGAACACACACCCTGTGCCTACATATACAGGGCCTTGAAGTCCGTCTAAGCCTAACATGTTAATCTATAACCAAAAACAACATTGTAGTTATTAGGTACTAATTTTACAAAGAAGCAAACAAAGTAAATATTTTGTACAATAACTTACATTGAAGAAGACAACGTTCCGATTAGCATATCTATCATGACGATCAATGCCGTCGAACCTCTGAGGGAATTGAACATAGCAAAGCTTCTTTCCAAACTGGGGATCCATTAAAAAGCACATTGCTTCCCTTATAGCCTTGCTGTTGTTAATATAGTGATCACAATCCAGATTCAATATGAAGGGTGCATTAGTAAGCACAGCAGAGACTCGAACCTGGCAATGACATTCATGATCAAACAATAGGCAAGATCAGCAGCAAACCATTAAATTGCATCCTCTTCCTATGGAAACAAATAAGAAATCAGACAAACAGTTCTCACCAGAGCATTCATGGCACCGGCTTTCTTGTGGTGCTGATAACCAGGCCGTTTCTCACGAGATACGTAAACAAGCCGAGGTAGCTCCTTGCCATCCACATCAAGTGCACCAGCACTACCTAGATAGACCTGTAAAGCAAGAAGCTTTTAAGTTCCATCATGATATGGGCTTTAATTTCACGGATAGAATGATATTTGATGATCTTATATCAAGGCACCTGAATCATCCCGGGATGATCACGAGTGTTATTTCCAGGCCACGGGGTGCCATCTTGCATCACCCATCCTTCTTCTGGTTTCTTCCGAGCTTTTGCCACTAGTGCATTGATCCTTACTTTAAACTCTTCATATTCCCTCTACAAGTACACCATAAGCAAAGTATATATTAAAACCTTGTTTAACTTACATGTTTTAACAAGATGAGGACATTGGTAGCACCAAAAATGTGAACAAATTTGGCAACTCACTTTCATGGCTCTACGTTCTTTGACAAAGCTAGGATGAACCTTTTCTTTCAAGTAATCTATCTTCTCGGAGAAATAAAAGTCGGGCGCCCTTGGCTCGACGTTATGCTTCTTGCAAAATGGTACCCACCTCCTGGCAAACTCGGCAGTTTCCGATAGTGTGTCGAAAAGAAGCATGGAAGCACCATCATCGGATACATAACAGCTCACTTTTTCAACAGGATAATCAACAGACAAGATTGATAGAACCGTGTTTGCTGTTATGATGGGCGGTTCCTTAAGAGGATCGACAGTACTCACGAAGACATCGACTGAACCTAGTTGACTAGGCTCTCCCTCACGCTCAAACCTCAAGGAGAGGCGATCCAGGTAAGTTTCACGAGTAATGGGGAACCATTTGGGGAACTGGTCGAGTATCCAGGAGAAAGCAAACCATACTTCACATATAACAGAGATAAGCCATAAGGGAAAAGCATCGTAGGCCGGTGTTAGAATACGAAACCGGAGGAAAAAGATAAGGACGAAGAGCCGTAGGACAATGACTATCCGGTAAGGGTTGATCAGGCTCGAGGAAATCGGAACTTTTCGCCAGAGGGGTTGTCGAGCTTCCGCCATGCTACAAATTCAAAGAAATGTAAAACAAGTGTTGAAACTTAAAAATGGAGGAGAGACGGATCATGTCAGAGGAACATACAGGTAATCTTCTTCTTCTTGTTCAGCTTGATCATGTCCTGCATCACCATAGTTGCCCACCAAACCTCTTTTTTCTTGCCTAACTTTCCATTTCTCAACTCTCTCTTTCCATTCTGCACTGCCATAAATCTCTTTGTCCCCTTCAAAATCCTTACCAGCAGCTGTACCGCATTGACAAACCCTCCCGTAAGTATAAAGCTAAATCAGAGTTTTAAAAGGAATGCAAAAGTTGCACTTACTGCTTCCTGCAACTGAGAAAGCTTGACCATTAGGATGCCATTGCTGATTATTATAGTCCCCGTTTTCCTGCAAAATTGACAATCAACTTTAGTAATCTGATAAATATTTAATGATTATTATTTATTTATATATATACTATTATATATAATGAACTCACATGCTGATCCAAGTCATCCTTGCGGTTCTTAGTCTGAAATTCATCATCAAAATCATCTTGGTCATAGTTGTCTTCATCATCACCTGCAACTCTCGCACTACCTGTCAGATAAGCAAAAGACCAAAGCTAATGAAACATGTTAGTTCTGTCTGTAACACTTCATTTCTCTAGCTAGAAACTCAGAGATTAAAAAAAATGAACCTTTTTGACGCTTGTAGCGAGTATTGCACTGAGGGCAGCACTGGGTTCCTTCACTCCTTTCATACTCATAACATGGCCGGCAAACCGGGAAGGCACATACGTGGCAAGCTACAAACAACTCCCCGTCTTCATTGCGACCAATCTTATCCCCACAAACTTTGCATACCTTTCCCGAAGACTGCCGTGTCGGAGGCCGGTTCTGCTATCCCATAACATCATCAGGCTCATAGTAAGAAGTAATTAAATTAAAGAAAAGAAGAAGAAAGTACCTCGTCAACTGCAAGTGATCCAAAGCCAGCCATGGCAAGCCAAAAACAAACAAAGATGAGATGAATAGGATAATAACTGAGAGACAAAGATGTGATGAGGGCTTGAGGGGATGTGGTATTATAAGGTAATTAATAAAGTGAAATGTGAGGGAGAGACTACCAAACTGTGAGTTGAGAAGTCGTAGGTTTGAGTCTAAGAGACGTTAAAGGGAGGAATGAAAATAAGGAAAGCATTGCTTGGTAGCTGGAACTCTGCCAAACGCCTGCCATTTTGCTTGTGCATAGCTAATGGCTTAAGCTATAAGCTAGCTTCGATTCAAAGGCAGGGGCGACTCTACTTCCTAACAAATGGAACTTAGTTGATAAAGCTGCATATGTTATGATATTTATGCATTTGGTGCATGTGTTACGTACCCCACACCATGCCCATTAACCAACCATTGGTTTCACATTAAATATAAAAGTATACATGCTTCTGGAACTACATCACACATTATATAGGAAAAATTAGTGAAAAATGTTGCCTTTTATTTAAAAAAAATAGCAATTTAGGCTTCTTTTTTTTTAACATTATTTAAGAAAATATGTTGAAAAAACTTACCAGTCCTTTAAAAAGCGTTTTTCTGAAACTAAACATACTTTTTTTTTAACAACTTAGCTCTTAGGTTGGTTGGTTAAATGTTTGTGTGAAGTTTAAATCTTTTTCCATGTTTATTTAACTATTTTTTAATGAATGTTTAAGATATTTTTAATTAATAAGCATATTATTTTTAAGTTTTAATTACCAAACATATTTTTAAGTTTTTTATTTTAGTTTTTAATTAATAACTTCTTTATTTATATAGATAAATAATAAATATGTAATTATATAATAATTTTTTTGATATATATCATTATGTTAAATAAATTTTATTTTTTTAAAATATCAACTAATTTTGATATATATTTTTTATGTCAAATATATATATATATATTTATGTATGGTAAATTTGAATAGTTTTGAAATTTAAGATGGATAATATAATGTCAAAGTTTAATAATGATATTAAATTAATTTAAATATTTACAAATCATGTGTACTTAGTTGATTTGTAAGTAGACCTGTTCAATGATTGACCCGAAGGTCTGTTTGAAAAGTGAGAGTTTTTTTGGTAAAAATATAGGCTCGAAAAATGAGTTTGAACAAAAAAAATAAGGCCATTTAAAAAATGAGACAAATCTTGGGTAAGGTTTTTTTGGCTTAGGTCTGGCCCGACCCAACTCGAATTTGCAAAAAAAAGAAGAAGTTGTTTTCTTGTTGGTTTCTCACTATTTTGCAGTTGTTTTTCTTGTTGTTTTCTCATTGGTTTGTTAAGTTGCACTTATCTTAGTGTTATTTGAATATAAATATTTTTTTAAAATTTATTTTTAATTTGTTGGGAAATATTTATTTTAATATTTTTAGTGTATTATATATATATATTTTAAAATTTATATAAAAAATAATATAAAAAATTAATATGGGCGGATGGATTTAATATCCATTAAATATCAAAATTATCTCTTTTGAAATGGAAATATTATTCGAATCAAATAAATGTTATATCATTAGGTGAACCTTTAAAAAAAGATATCTTACTACACAATTTAAAAAGGTTAACATATTTTTTTTTAAAAAAAGTAACATGAAATAATTTATATAATTTTTAAAATTTTAAAACACTTCATATAAAATATTTAACATATAATAACAATACATACAAATATAATAATAATAAATTAAATTAAATTAAATTTATTATATATAAGATTCATTCGTACATTTTTATTGATGAATTAAAATAATTAATTATAAAAAATAAAATGCAGAGATTTGTTAGACATGTAAATATAGAAGAATGATGCATGTTCAACTTTAAACGCCTCCACAATTTCCCTCTATTACCAAATCCTACCATACACTTTGAAACTCCCAACTTTAAAAGGAAACTTTAATTACTTGCCTAGTTGTTTATCTTTTCATACAACAACCTCAGAGGTTGGTTAGTGGGATAATTTAATTTAAGTTTTTTAATTATTTATTGGTCTATCCTACTAATGAATGCATCAATGGAACAATTGTAGTAAGTTCAAACCCATCATAACTTATTCTTCGATTCTCGAACACTTCACTCGACTCGAAAACACAGGTTTCAGCAGTTTCTCTCCAACATGGCCTTGACATTACGGTGTCAGTACCTGAATTTTAATTGATTTGTGCGGGAAGCTTACGGTTCACCTTTTGCAGGTGACTCTTTGGTGGAATCCGAAGGAGTGGGCGGATTCTCCGGATAAGTATGTGACATCTTCAGCTTGTCTAAACCTGACTTTTCCTTCTCGAACGTCATTTGGAGGTGCCGCCCTTGTTCTTCCATTTGCAACTCTAAATTTCTTTGTATCTTCAGAGAAGGGAAATATACCATGCATCTGAATGAGAACACACCAGAAACATGATTTCTGCTTGTCTTTAAGGGAAGATTTTTCTAAATTCAATTTTCTTAAGCATGAATAATGCTACTCTTATACCTCCAAATCATTTCTAACACAAATTCTTACGTCAAGCTGTACATGCAGCCGCTTCTGGACTTCCATCTGTAACATCAAAACTCTTATACCTCCAAATCATTTCTAACACAAATTCTTACGTCAAGCTGTTCATGCAGCCGCTTCTGGACTTCCATCTGTAACTTCAAAGCTTCAGTGATCCCCGTACCCCTGATCCAGTTCAAAGTGAAAAATTCATTTAATACGGCGAATTAAACTAAACAACTCAACACAGTGAGGCAGACCTTGAATATTAAGTACACTGCTCCTTACAGGTTCCATTAGGAAATTGTCTATAATCAAATCCTTGCACAATGCAACAACAAAATAGGACAAAAAACTGTATAATTTACAGCTCCATCTCCCAATAAAAAAGAATTACAAAGGATTTCATGGTTTGCAACATTTAAAGATGAAGTATTTCCAATTAGTAGCTTTCCTGCAAATTTTAGAAGACCCTTACGTTTTCAAATCCAGAGATGATATTTCTTCCATAGGAGTCGATTTTTTCTCCATGGATCCTGCAAACAAGAGCATAGTTTCAGCCAGATATTGAGTGACAACCCCAATCTCACAAGAGAACTTGCATCATAAATCAGTATATGGGAGAATAGGATTATTGAGTGCACGATAGACATGCATCATAAATTTTCACTGGACAGCTAAAGATTCTGAAACCCATTGAACCAAATGAAAAGAAACAATGATCACTTCATTGATAAGGACATGAAGTAACACAGATAGGATAATAGAAGAAAGTTGAAAAAGAGCATGACATATACCTTCTGATGACTCTGGTCTGTATCTGGCAGTCCTATATTTCTGCAGTTAAGAGAGTGGCATCTCCAGTTAAAGGGAATAACTAACCAGTGCCTTTGAGCACACATACATAAGCAAATTCTTTAATAATAAAAAGAGAGGTGTATGTACCTGCAGGATGGAAAGTTGGAAGGAAAATGGATTTAAAGATTGCTAGGTAAAATAGAAAATAGGAGGTAGCTTTTCTTTCTTATCATGCAAATTACCATGCGTCCAAAAGTGGACGGAAAAAAGAGAGAAAAATTAATAATATCAAATTACCCCTTATTTTCAAAATATTAAAATATTGTTTTTATTAAAGATAAATAGTCAAGCCTTCAACTTTCATTATCTTCAAAAGGCACATTAGAGTAGCTCCTGCAAGTTGAAAACAGGTTGAAACAATAGCCTAACAGTTTTTGGCAAGCAATTTCATGAGAGCCAAAAGGTCCACACCACCTAGTTGGTTGACAGCCTAAACAAAGGCTTCATGAAGCGTCCACCGCATTCGTGGCTTTGCTGGGGCATTATTTGCTGATGAAGAGTATACAACACTGCGACTAGCTACAGATGGAGACGGAAGGTGCTGAGTGTACTTAGGGTTTCTGTTCATGGTTTTGCCACATGACATGCCATGTCAAGCAACATGAAGGGAATATGAAACAATACCAATAAGTTTTAAGTTAATCTGGTTCCATATCCATAACGTTGTCAACAAGAAGCTCATTCCAATTGGTGGCCAATGCACAAGGCCTTTGAGGTCATGACTACCACTAGAACTAGTGCTTGCTACTTGACTGCTCCAGATAGGGTTGCTTATAGGAAAATAAAGGAAACCCGAACATATACACCAAGAACCACTATTTTCATTGTTGAAGTGACTTGATATTGTGGATTGAGGCAGCGTTTGATTAGATGATTGTGGTAAAGGGCAAAGCTGCAGCATTAGTTGGTGACTGAGAAATGAAAGGAGCATTTCTTGAATGCTTTTCATGAGGTGATGCAGATGAGTAATGAAGATCAGTCGAAAATACTGAGGATGATGAGACCACCTCCATAATTGTCCCTAAATTAAAAATAAGGGAGTCAATTAATATTAGCTTAACGAAAGCCTGCTTGAAAAGCTAAGGTCATAACTTTTTGGCATTAAAAAGAAAAGTATCTATATCAACATCCACATTCACATTCACATTCACAGGAAAGTTTTGCTTGTAATTTCTCTTTCTATTTATCATCCACATTCAGGCTCTCAACACCAACATGAAAATTATATATATCTATAGCTATATCTATATCAGAAGTATAGAAAAACAATTAAAATTGGTTTCTGCAAGAAAAGTATCTCTTGTTTTTTTCCATCTATGCTTTCCCCAGGTTCAGATGCAGCTAGCCCTGCCTTGTGTCAAATGTATGATCTCAATTCCATTCATTTTTTCCCCCACAACTGCAAAACCAAAAAAAGCTGTGAGAAGAGACCTCCAATTAAGTAATTTCTGTAACAATATTCTCATATTTTCAACACTTACCCTTTTCATTCAACTCTCTGATGATATTGTTCAAATCACTTAGAAAATCTTTTCTAACAAACTCAACATCAACAGGATTTCCTAAAGGATCATAATATAGCTGCACGAGAAAGGTTACAAGAGAAGCATCGCAATGGAGGCCCCCAGGACCATCAGGCATTATAGCAAACCCAGAAGGAGTTATGTTAGCCATTCTAGATTTACTGTCCTCATAAATGCTTTTATTCCCACAAACGATATGAGCATTCACCGTATCTTCCGTCAATGTTTTGGATAGGATAAAGGAGCAATATTCATCCATTGAAGCTTCTTGTAAGCCGTATACAATTCCCTGCCGCATACAAACAGAAAATGGAAACAAAAGTATGTAAGCAAAGACTTAAACAAAAAGGAAAATTTGGGTTTTAATTTGTGAGCAGACTTGGACCTCTTTTGTAACCCTTTTGTGCAGAGAGATGATATTGCTTTTATCATCAGTGCCAAATGTGAACAATAGCTCAGGCTCCTCATGGACCTCATTTGTCTCACTACCTCCAAACACACGAAACTGCTATAAATATATTATATTTCATCAGTGAAAAATAATTGAATAACTGAGTTATATATGTATATAGATATTTCATACCTCCAACTGGAGATCCTTTTTCATTAAAAATTGAAAAACTGAGAGCGGTTTAGCTTGAACCCGGAAACTGTTTACGCCGACAAAAGATATATATTCAGTAAGTTTTTTGTTATGCAGAATCCTTATTGGATCTTCACCACTAGTTATTACAGTAAGTGCAGCTTCATCAGGATGCTGAGAAACACATTCCATGAAGAAACGCTTCATGGCTCGGGTTAAAGCCAAGAGAAAAGAACCAGCTGCACCACAACATTAAACAAATGATGGAATTAAACAGTTTAATGTCCAAGAAAAAAACTGAAAAGAGAACAAGACTTTTTATTACCCCCGGGATGCACATCGATTTTGAGATCGGAAAATAAGCTCTTCTCACGCTTTAGATTCCATAACAGTGTGGTTACCCAACGGTGTGCACCATATGCCAAGTTTGAACCGATTATTGTGGAGTACAAGTTTTCTCTGGTTTCATCCACTTCCACATTCTCAATCCATATAATCTGTTTAAGGTAAAAAGCATTTCCATTACAATGATTGAAGCAACAGTAAGGTAAAAAAGCAAGTTACAAAAGAGTAAAACCTCACAATCTTCAGGTCCATGTTCCCTGATTATGACCCCTGATGGTCTTCTTTCACTATTACGCTTTGCAAAAGGATCGGAATAACGGCTCGAGACATCAACAATTATGTAAATTCCATCCATTATCTCTTTCCCATATCGCAAAAACTCGAAATATCTTGTTGGTACCAATGTTGTTGGCAGTTGAAGCTCTGCATACATCTATGGAACAAACATATATTTGGTTGATGGCCTAACAAGTGACACTAACTAGATGGCAAGTAAACTCCATGTAAGATCAGTTTACCTGTACTGCAGCCTTGATGGATACATCCGCATAGCTTAAATACTGAAGACTACCAACTACATTAGACCCCTCAACATGTTTGACAAGGGGAAACAGTAACTTAGACCACAGATTGCTCTGTGAAACATATATAGAACAATAACATAAGAAGGGGCTACTAGAACAAAAGAAAAAGGAGTCTAAGAAACAACCAAAATACTCACCGAAAGCGTCATCATTTCGGCCATCTCGGATGCCAAGACATCCGGAATGACTGCGGTTGCGACAGAGACTTCCATCTTCCGTCCGGGCAAAGGAGGGGTTCGGAACTCGTTTACGAGATCATCCAGATTACCTAATCTGGGCTTCGCTCGTACCCAAGTTCCCGCTTCCTTTGCCAAACTCATGACCTCCAGGTAAGCTGCCTTACAATAATTGTTTGCCAATTGCAATCTTTGGTAATTACTGAGTTGTCGTTTATATGTTTTGAACGCAACCGAAAGGTCTCTACGGGGAATTGTTTGATCTGCAGAAAGCATTTGTTGTCCTCCAAACGTTTTCAACTCAGCTGAAGAAGTTCCCTTGTATTTGCATTCAGTAATGCCTTTACCTTTGTCTTTGCCTTTCTTCTCTGCAAAACCTTCATCTACAAAGTCTCTATCATCATCATCTGCATATAAGCGAATACACGAAGGTCCAGGAAACTGCACCACGACTCCAAAGAAGACAAGTATGTTAAAAGTTCCATAAATTATCACAATTAAATGCTAAAGTTCTCCTTTTTATCGGTTTACTAAAAATGAAAACTGGGGGAAATTTATACTATACCGGTTTAACGTTCATTGTTAGATCTTCGACACCTTGGTTTCCAAGCCTGGACGACCTAATGTATCAAAATTGAAAATTTATGTAATACATGCAAAACATTACCAAGAAATGCAAACGAAAACGAAAATTAAAAAAAAAATGAAGATGGATTAACAAAGGGCAGGTTTAATGAAAATCTTTCAAAGATTATCAACAACTTAAAAAAAAAAAAACTTAAATTTGTTTGTTCTCTGATATTGATGATTCAAAATCAAATACCTTGGAAAATACTAAAATAATTTTTAAAAAAAGAAAAGCAGAGAAAATACCTTGCAAAAGAAGAACAAACTCTAATCTTTATTCAGTGAAGCGAAAGAGAGAGGGAGAGGGTTTATATAGAGAGAGAGACAAAGAATCGTTTCTGTTTTCAGTTACATTCCCGCTTAAACTTTAAAAGTTCCGAAGGGTTTAAGGCAGTTATATAAATGGACACGTGTATTTCTCCAATTTGCCAATCATACATTATTAATTAATTAATAAATAATTTTTATGACCACACAAAACAGTATTTTGTTTGGGTATTCTGTCCCCTCTTTTCATGTAATTGTTCAATTTGATGCTATTTTCATTTTCAGTTCAAAGATTGGCAGATCCCTTCCAAAAATTATTAATTAATATGTTGACCTGATAGTTAAGGTGTTCATCGTCTCAGGTATAGTTTAGGTTCGAGTCATACTAGTCGTGTTGCTGTTAAGACTTTGCCATCCTATTATAATTCACCAAAAAATTTAATAATTTAATTTACTATTAATTAAAAATTTATTCGAATTTCAACTTTTTGATAATTATTCACCGCCATTAATATATAAAATAGTAATCATTTAAAATTTTAAATTATTAATGAGATATTTGTTATAAATAATATAGATTATTTTGATTATTTCTAATGGGAGATAAGTCCTCCTATTTTTATCTAAGATAAATAATTTATTTATCTTAATATTTATCGATATATATTCGTTTATTTTTTATCTTTAAATTTGTAAAATTTTATCATTATCTTTTACTCTTATCATATACTATAAATATAAATAAAATTCAATTAAATGAAAAATGAATAACAACAAAAATTACACCTTATTTTTTCGAATAATCTTATTTTTTATTATAGATTTTGATCATTTTTTTTTACATAATGTCTAAAACTATTCATAGCCGCTTGAACTCGTATCCTTTTGCATTGACAACAATACTCGTGTCAATCGAACTAAAACTCGACCGACAAAAAAACTATTTTTTTGTTGCTTTCTTTACTTCTCATATTATCCTTTCAAAAACAATTAATTCTTCTATTAATTAATTTAAAAAATAATAATAATGCAACTTTTAATTTACTTAATCATAACCTAAATAAGTTTTATGTGAAACCATTTTTTATATTTTTAAATTTCATTAATCAACACAAAAAATGTTGGTCAAATACACTAACTACTTAAACTCTATAAAGAATAAAATCTGACCATGTTCCCTGGGTTTAATATTTGTATTTAATTTTGATAAAAAAATTTAATTGGATGTGAATTTAACATGTTTAATTGATTTTTTTAAAGACTTTTTGGACTTATATAAGCTTAAAAAATCCTTAAGAGATTCACTTCTTGACACTTAAATAGTGTTTGTAAAGCCACTTAGTAATTAAATTTGAGTGTGATTATTTGTAATTACGACACTTAGTATTTCTATTTATAGCACAATCACGATTTTAGGTGAAAACATATTAGGTAAAAAAAAATTGAGTGTAATTGCTTGTAAATACATTTAGTATTTCAATTTATAACACAATCATGATTTTAAGCGAAAAGCAAACTACATAACAAAATAAAAAAAAATAAAACAAAGATATTTTGATTGAAATTGTAAAATTGAGTGTTTTGGAAACCATGTTAGTATTAGGTTCAAGGCACATTAATTATTGATTTTTATAAATTTTATACGTGATAGGACAACATTTAGTAGTTGACAATTTTTCTCAATTTTATCCCTAAACTTTGGTAATTTATATCTTCAAAATAATATTTCTTAATTTATGGAATGAAAGTGCTTTTGGTAATTTCTCAATTGAGTGGGATTTGGTTGATGGATGATACTAAATCAATCAACTATCTAATATTTAGTATAAGTATAGATATAAATAGAAAAGATACCATAGATAGATAAGAAATAGTGGTAACATTTTAAAAATAATTAATAAAAATTAAATTGTGGCACACTCACAACGTGGGTAAACAATTTTATGTAACAAAATTATAAAAAGAAGTTTATAGGAAAACCAAACCTGGTTTTAGTTGAAATAATAAAGTTGAAGGAATAAATATTATGAGATATTGGGTCCAAATACTATTGTGCTGTATTTTTCTGAAGGTTAAATTCTACTATTAGTCCCTTTACTTTATGAAAGTTATAGATTTAGTCATTATACTTTAATTTGATCAATTTTAGTCTACTTTTTGAATTGGTCAAGTTTAATCCATGTCCTTTTCAAAATTTTAATATTAGTCCCAAATCAAACAATAGCAGTTAAATCCATTTAGTTAAATTCAATTACTACTTGTGTACTATGCGCACAGTCATAGATTTAGTCCATAATCTCCAATTGGATCATTTTAAGTCCCCTTACTTTTCAAATTTTTAAATTTCAGTGTTGACACAAAACAATAGTCATTAATCCATTAGCGACATTTTTAGTGAGTAATATGTGAAAATAACAAACTAACATAGAATTACACATATGATAATATGTTTGTCACACCATATTTGAGAAATAACATAACTTAATGAATTTAACAATTATCATGTAGAGAGGACTGAAAATTTTAAAACTAAAAAGTAAGAATGCTTAGGCTAGCTTTATTGGTTTTTTTAGAATTAGGACAAAATTGATAGAATGTATAAATATTGAGGGCTAAATTTGTTATTAGACCAATAAAAAATCTAATTTCAAAAACTTTAGTGACTAAATTGAAAAAAAAATTATAGTTGGGCGAACAAAACAAAAAACACTTATATCGTTGAGTGACCATTCAAATCCAAAACTTGTATCATTTGATCATGCTATGTGAATCGCTAGAAACATGTGAAGCGTATAGTTAGGGATTGAAGCATGCTACCAAAGATCTTTTTTCTAAAGAGATTTGATGATTTTGTCTATGTCAACAAACAATTTGAAATGTCTCGACTTTTTTAGAATATGTTCGAGTCATATAACAATGATTCGAAGAATTTTTTTTATACTATTTCAGAAACCTAAAAACTCAATAATATGAAAATGTAAAGTACGAGATTCCCAATTTTTTTTAAAAATAAGGGAACATTTAATCGCATAGCGACTAATTTTTTTTTAAAAATAGTTTACTGATTAAAATGAAAATTTTTATAAGGCTTAAGGGTGTAAAAAACTTTCAAAATTTTTCAAAAAAAGCAATTAAGCCCCCCCCCCTTTTTGCACTCAATTGAGTATTTGAACTTTCAAAATGCATCAAAAAAGCCTTCAAACTTAAAAAAAAAAAAAAGCAATTAAGCCCCCATTTTTTTACTCAATTGGGTACTTGAACGGTCAAAATACATTAAAAATGTCATTTGATCATTAACTTTAACAGTTGACCGTTAAAGTTAACCGCCCCTAACTTTTTTCAGTTAAAGCCATTACGTGTCACAACCTAAAAATTATTATTATTATTATTTTGAATAATCTGACTGGATTTATTAACATAACTAAAATACATAAAGCAGGATTTGGGCTGTGGTCCAAAAAACATAAAACAGAAATCAAAAGAAACACAGACTACTAGAAAACATGCCTAAAAACTAATCAACCTAGCCCAACTCATCCGGATTTAACTAAATCTAAAACAGTAACTCAATCGTATCCTATTCCAGTCAAATCTAACAGTTGGATGCCACTATCTATATCCTTTCAAATCCACCGACCCAACCATTAATGATAGCAGGTTTTCAAAAAACGAAATGAATGCTTATCTGCTACCTTTTGTTTTCAACCTTTCATTTCTCCCTTCACTCAGGCCAGATGCTTTGGCCGAAAAACCTCCAGCGCTTGACGAACGGAATCTGGAATTCCTCCCATCAGGTAAAAACTTTCTCTTCTCTTTAGGGCCTCCTTTGCGATAACATGAGCATAGATATTCTCTGTTTTAGGGACAAAATGAAACTCAATATCCTGGAATCTATCTTTTTGGCTTTGTATGTCTCTGATAATTGCTCCAATGACCGATTTATCTGTATTAGTGCTTCGACATTTCTTAATAATTGTTTTCGAATCACCCACTATCTCCACTTTATTTAATCCCATAAAGATCCCTAATTTAACTGCCTGTAACCCTGCATATGCTTCTGCCGTGAACGGGGTTGCTATCTCAGAGTGAATGACTGCCTTCGATGCTAGGATCTCCCCCTCCTCATTTCGGACGAGTAAGCCCGTAGCTGATCTGGATGATTGTCGGTCAAAAGCTGCGTCGAACTGAACTATGACCCTTCCCCTTCTGGATACTTGTGAGTATTTCCAGCAAATTGAAGAGTAATTTTTTCTCTTTTGTTGCGTCCAACTCTACAATATAGTTTCGAATCTTTCTTGCTATTTCTATCCCTGTCATAAATCTTCTTTCATATAATAAAGAGTTTCTGCTGAACCAGATTAACCAAAGTCCACAGCAAAAGAGCCGGATCTGTTCATTAGTCCCTTTGTCGAAGACCTAGGTAAACCATTCCCACATATTCAGATTATTATGGTTCAAAACCCATGTTAGATTTAACTGGTTCCAAACCTAAACTGTTGCAGGGCGCTGTTGAAAAATATGGCGGCAGTCTTCTTCTTCTTGGCGACATCTAGGACATTGAGCTTCCGTCACAACCCTCTTGAGCTTGAGATTGACAAGGGACGAGATAAAATTCCATGAGATTCTCCATGCTGTAATTTGAATTTTTGAGGGGATGTTTAGTTTCCATAGTTTCCTATAGAAATTTTTTATTTTGGCATGTAAATTAAAAGTATTAGGATCTGGGCTAGGCTCATGTAATAGTTTATAGGCACTCCTAACGGAGAACTCCCCTGTCAACTCCCCACAATCTAAAAATTATTAAATTTTAATAAAAAATATTAAAAATTAGGATTTTTTTATAAAAATCATAAAAAATTATAAAATATATAGAAATATAGAAAAAAATTTATAAAATTTTATAAAGTCATAAGAAAATTTATAATAAAAAAATATAAAATTCGTAAAAAAGTTATAAAAATTATTATACCAAAAGAAATATTTTATATTTTTTTTATAATTTTTATTGATTTTTATTTTTTATCATTTTTTGCCATATGTCATGCTGTGTTGCGGCACATGATGTCTTTAAGTGAAAAAATGGGAGTCGTTAATTTTAACACTCAACGGTTAAAGTTAATGGTTATAGGGTCTTTTTGATGCATTTTATAATTTTTTATTATTTTTATAAATTTTACAATTTTTTACTTTTTTACGATTTTTATAATTTTTTTTCTAACTTATATATTTTTATTAAAATTTAATAACTTTTTATAACTTTTATTTTTTATAATTATTTCACTACATGTCAGACTGTGGTTGTAACATGGGGTGGCTTTATCTGGAAAAAAAATTAAGAGCAACTAACTCTAACTGTCAATTATTAAAGTTAATGGTCAAAGTGTATTTTGACCGTTCAAATAGCTAATTGAATGTAAGAAAAAGTGTTTTTTGAAAAAGTTTTAAGCTATTTTTGATACATTTTGACAATTCAAGTACTTAGTGTAAAAAAAGCAGAAATTTGATTGTTTTTTTTTTGGGCAATTGACCCATAAATACCAAAAAATAAAAAAATTTACGGAAAAGGGCCGGAATTGGGAAAAATTACGGAAAAGGGCGAATCCCCAAAAACGCGCCACGTAAGCGCGCGTTTGGGGGAAGGAAAGCGGCGCCTGCTGGAAGCGTTTTTGTCCACGCCATCCAAAAACGCTCCCACGTGGACGCGCCTTGCTGACGTGGACAAAAACGCTTCAGCAGGCGCGCGTTTTTGGTCCCAACGGTCAAATTTTTTGACCGCTGGCTCCCAACAGTCGAGAAAAAAAAACTATAAACCCCCTCCACCCTTTATTCTTCACATTTCAATCCTTTCTCAATATTCTCTCAATTTTCTCTCAATTTTCTCTCAATTTTCTCTCAAGGTCCTTGAAATTAACGCTCAAATTTCAAAATAGTCCTTTACTATTTACTGAAAAAGCCCTTAAATTTTTTTAAGATATTTTTATCGGAAAATTTTAAAGCCGATTACAATGGCGGGAATTACTTCGCCTAGGCGAGAAGCACATTGCCGTCGAGCAAATAAAAATGGTAAGTTTTAATTTTAATTTTGAAATATTATTTAATTTTTATCCAATTATGTAATTTTAATTAATTTTGAATTTTATGATTTTTAAACAATCACATAGATCGGGTGTTGGAATGTTATATTCGCAACATGCATGATCCCCATCGCCGTTGATCGAGAATTACTGCGTGAAGCGGGTTTTTGGCATGTGGCCACGATAGTAGAGGTTCAAGTTGGAGCCGCCTTTGATCGGTAGCGTTGATTGAGAGGTGGAGACCGAGACGCACACTTTCCATTTGCCATGCGGAGAGTGTACCATCACCTTAGAAGATGTGCGATTCTGATTGGGATTACCGGTGGGCCGGGCGGTAGTCACCGGTCCGTAACATCTCTCGATTGGATGGCCGTATGCTACGAGCTTCGGTGCCATTCCGATAGAATTCGAGGAGCTCGGATCGATATGGCGTGGTTACGAGACACATTCCCGTGGCCGAACGAGGATTCGATCAAGTAGAAAGAATACGGTATGCTCGAGCATACATTCTTCAAATAATTGGAGGCTATCGATGCCGGACCTCTCTAGAAACCTCGTCCACCGAGATGGCTCCGAAACTTGTTGACTTCGAGCGTAGGTGAATTGAGTTGGGGTCCCGCGTACTATCGAGGTTATACCGAGAGATGTGCGGGCGACACGCTGCCGAGTAAACAAAAAATCGGAGGTTGCCTATCACTACTGCAGGTCATGGGCATGGTTTCGATTTCCATTTTTACGTCCTCGACTCGACCAACCATATTCATTCCCACCGATAACGAGGTAAATTTAATATTATATTTTACAATTATGTCGTATATTTATAGTATAATTGTATGCTAAAAGTTTATTTAATTAGGTGGAACCATCCGCGAATCATGTTGGAATACCAAAATCGCTTGAGGATATACGGCTCCTGTTGGACCAAAGGTCGGAATCAGAAGTAAGTTTCGAAATTTGTTATTATAATTTAGTATTTCGTATGTAGTGTCTAATATGAGGTATATGTCTAAAATTTTCGTAATGTGAATATAGTTTGAATGGACACCGTACGACGACCAGTAAATTCGTGCGATGAATTCGGAGGAGTTCCTCCAAAATCCGAACGGTTGGCACGTAAAGGTCCCATTGATCACCTACTCGACCGTGGAGATGCACCAGGCAGATCGGGTTATGCGGCAATTTGGATTTCGGCAACGGATTCCCGTACCACCGGAGGTGCTCGATGATGAGCACAAAGTAGACTTACGGCAAACACATACGAATTGGGCAAGATTTTGGTCGAAACATATCGAGGCGTGGGAGAACCGATATGACTATATACCGACCGAGAACCGATAGTCGTTCGGAGTTAGCATGCGTCTTGGAGTACATGCCATGGTTTAGGATCCATGGCAAGCCATATCTATTGTCGGAAGAAGAGAGGCGACGACAACTTCGAGAGCGAAGGAACGCCGAGGCCCTTTACACCCAAGGAGAAGGGGTGATGAGGCGGGCAATCATCACCGCCGACACGATCCACCGGGCCAAAAGAAGCGCCTACGATCCACCGGGCCATCAGTTCAACCGACAACACCGGCCCATCACAAAGATCTACCGTTCATGCCAAAGTGCGTACCCTTCCCTTATATGTATCCTCCTAACCCATATATGTTTCGATTTCCTATTCCTAGCCCAGTTGGAGTGCATGGCGGGTTCGAGCCGTTCTCGACTACTTCACTGCCATCCGATGGTGAGGCCGACGTCGCATGTGGGTTCGAGAGGAGGCGGCATCGGAAGCACTTCTTTCTGCCAGGCTCGCCGTTCGGGATGCAGTCACCCCCGCCGTGGTTTATGCAAACACCTCCGGCGTCAATATTTTATCAGAGTGGGTCACCATCGCAACATCCGAACCAGACCCACTGCCGGAGGAATCTGATTCCCCGCCCGAGGTTCCACAACCCCGCGGAAGCCGGAAGAAGGAGGAATCCAGTAGCGTAGAATCGACGCCCGCCCTCGTGTAGCAATGGTTCCCACCGGCATCATCACTAGAATTTTTTAATTAAGTTTTTTTTTGTAATTAATGTTTAATATATTTAGTAAAATTTGAGTTTAACTTGTTGCCTTGTCATTTAATTTTTATATTTGTTTTACTTATTTTAATAAAATTTGAGTTCAAATTGTTGCCTTGTAATTTAATTTTTTTAATTTGTTTTACTTATTTTAATAAAATTTGACAAAATAGAATTGTTTTTTTTTTTGTAATTAATGTTTAATAAATTTAATAAAATTTGAGTTTAACTTGTTGCCTTGTCATTTAATTTTTATATTTGTTTTACTTATTTTAATAAAATTTGAGTTCAAATTGTTGCCTTGTAATTTAATTTTTTAATTTGTTTTACTTATTTTAATAAAATTTGACAAAATAGAATTGATTTTTTTTTGTAATTAATTTTTAATATATTTAATAAAATAAAAGTTATTGTACAAAAGTTAACCGTTTTCCTCCGAAAAAATAGATATTACATAGCTTCCATGAGACAAAACACCTAAGAACACGGTCAACTATTCCGACTTGGACACGAGCGAGATGTATGCCCCGGGTTCCTACACCATCCGCACAACCGACTTTGGTTGCTTGTTTCTCGGATATCCATATTGTTGCGTATTCTAGACGAGCGAGGTCGACCTTTTGGTTTGCGCCTCAATTGTCTATCCGGTAATAGCTTATACGGTGCAAGCGATACCAAGGGCCACTTACGTTCATCTGGGACTGGTGGGAATACGTGTCTCCACACGTTGTAGATGTTTTGTAATTTATACACTTCGTCGACATATCTCATTGGATCAAGACGGAGATTCTGACAAGCCGCAAGTACATGGGCGCATGGGTAACGAAGTGCATCAAATTTCCCACAGTCGCAGGTCCTATTTGTCAAGTGTACACGATAATGGCCGCCAACAATACCTTGGTTCGGTCTGTCAAACTCCGTGACACGAAACCATAGGTTGTCGCGATCGTGACACACTGTGTGCATGGTGTTCGCCCGTGCCTTCCCACGGTTGATTTCTTGCAAGACCTTCGGGCTCCATACATGGCCTCCTTCCATCTGCCCTCTATAAATCGCCGCTCTCTTCGGAAATAGTGCCGCTAACCGAAAATATGTCTCTCGCACGACTGATGTAATGGGCAGATGACGGGTTCCTTTCAGAACAGAGTTTATGCATTCGGCAAGGTTTGTGGTCATATGCCCATATCGTAGGCCGCCGTCATATGCTTGTGTCCACTGTTCCAAAGGAATGTTCCAAAGGTACCGTCAATTTGTACCAATGGCTTACAGTATTTAAAGGCATCTCGGCATTGCTTAAATGTCCGAAATGCACGCTTGAACACTGCGCATCCACGGAGCGCACGATCGTTGTAGTACGCAGTTTCCGCTTTCAAGTCCTGTCATCTTTTGCTCGGGACATATCTATCCAAAGACTGACACCACCGCCACACTTCATTATATGAAGTGTCCCACCCACCGTGTAACTTTTCTAACGCCTTCGCGCTTGCTATCCAAGCCTTTACGTAGAGGGCGTGTACCCCAATTGGCTACGAATCACGCCAATTAAGGTCGTGCACGTAGTATTTGGATCGGCCTTCAACATCGGGATTATCATGTCACCAACATCTCTCAATCCATCCTCGGATGATCTTGTGTTACACCACAACGAAATCGTTAAACAATGCAATATTACATATTATTATCAAGTTATTCAAATCACCAACACATAGTGATACTCTTTGTCACCGGCAAAGACATGTATGTCGACCTTTGTACTTTTAATCTCCCACAACCTGTCTTTTTTTTTCTTCAACGACGCCATGATTTTCCATTGACATGTGCCATCTTGCACTGCACACTTCGCCTCGAACTTATCGAGCTTCGATTTAACCACCGTGTAGTTAACCCGTTCTTAATCTTTGTCTTGTTTCAATGCAACAAGAAAATTATTCTTGTTCGCAAACCGGTTACCAACTTCTAATTAAATCGGAATCAAACGATGTATCTGTATTTGCCACGCGTCCGGTGTGTTAGTTCAGAAACTCCAATGCATCATCATGAGATAGATCGACATTATGCATGTGGGCTTTGGAGGCGATGCATACTGAATAGCGGATCTTCTTCTTCTTCGCCCGAACCGCCCTCAACGCCTTTCAGTACAATTGGAGCGGGCTCCGGTTGAAAAATAATCCAACTTCGCGCGCCGTCTTCGCCACGCCTCGAGGTGGATCCACATCGGATTCATCGTCCGACCCTCCATAACTTTGCAACAAACGAGGGCCCCTCGCCGGTGGATGTCGTCGGGAGTTCATCATCCCTCCTTAAACATCTTTCGTACAGATTCCAATCGTATGTGGATTGCCAACCACTAGAACTTGCCGACGTCCCCCAGTACGTATTTCTATCATCGGACGTCGACTGACGGATATGCATGTCCCATCCACCAACCGAGTGTCGTGCAGGGGTTATGTTTTCCATACTACGACCGCACACGGGCACTTCTGTGTTTGGCCTCCCACTTACAGAGTGTCGGCTTGGGGTCGTGTATTCCCCTCGAACGGCAGTACATGTCGAGGTCGCAGCAAGATCACTTAGAGATGAAAATTCTACATATACCTCCATATAGGGTGATCCACTGGCAATATGAGTCTCCACCATTGCCTCAAAGCCCCGAGCACCTTTGATGTCGAACGACTCATATCTCACCGGATCAACCGAAGCGCAAAACCTATACTTAATACACTGAACTTTCATTGGCGTTGTTCCAAATATTTTACGCCTAATTCTTTTGCGAAGTTCAACCAAATCGATGTTCCGATTAAAACTCGATCGTATTTGTGTTCTCCGATAAGAAAACAACGCCATTTTCTTGTCACGAACTTCACCGTCGTAGTAAATAACGGCGATTAATACGTTCACTCATTTTCAATTTTTTCCTTTGCCTCAATTTCCCTTTCTCGCCAACCGAGAATGAATTTTCACCGATTTATAGCCTAATTTTGCCGGAGGCTATCAGAGCAAAGCGCGTCCACGTGGGAGCGCGTTTTCATTACGCATCTTGACGATGCGCCTGCTTTGAAGCGTTTTTGGCTACTGTTTATTCGAAACGTCCTCAAAATTATTTCTCCGTAGACTCATCAGAGCAAAACGCGCGTCCACGGCGGCGCGTTTTCCGAAACGCATCTTTATTTTTGGCCGGTGTTTGTTCGTAAACGCCCCTCAAAATTATTTCTCCGTGACTCATCAGTAGCAAAAAGCCGTCCGCGGCGCGCGTTTTCGAACGCATGTTGTTTTTGGCCGGTGTTTGTTGAAACGTCTCCTCAAAATTATTTTGCCGAGACTATTGGGCCAAAAACTTCAACACGGGTAGTAAGGACCAAAAACGCGCCTACTGCCGAGGCGTTTTTGTCCACGCCGCCAAGCGCGTCCACGTGGGAGCGTTTTTGGATGGCGTGGACAAAACGCCTGCAGAAGGCGCGTTTTGGTCCCCTTCCCCAAAAACGCGCTTACGTGGGCCGCGTTTTTGGGGATTCGACCCTTTTTCCGTAATTTTTCCCAATTCCTACCCTTTTCCGTAAATTTTTTTATTTTTTGGTATTTATGGGTCAATTACCCTTTTTTTTTCTTAAATTTAAGAAATTTTTGGAGGCCTTTTTATAATTAGGTCCCTAAAATAAGTAAATGTTTAGGGAATAATTATTGGAAGAAGAAAAAGTTATAAAAATCGTTTTAATATAAAGACTGATAAAGCTACACTGATAATCTTAAGTCTTAAAACGATTCAATTCCACCCCACCAAAGCGAAAACCCTAGAAAAACCCACAGCAAGCTAAAGTCATCAGAGATAATGGCGGTAGGGCTCAGGCACTTCACGGCAAGAGCTGGAAACGGCGTCGGAGAGCCGATTCTCGATACAGATAACGGTGGGGAGCTTGTTCACGTCCAACCTTCCGTTTCCGTTGCAGTCGGTAACCGTGCCCCGGAATCCCCGGGCACTCTCTACATAACCACCAGGTACCTTCTTACTCTAATTATTGCATGTAATCATCATCATTTCAATGGCATTTAAACTGACCATTCATCAATTTTTTTATTTTTTTTGTTTTTGGTTTGGGCGGTTCCAGGCAAGTGATTTGGCTGAGTGAATTGGACAGAGAAAAGGGCTACGCCGTTGATTTCCTGTCTCTGTCGCTGCACGCCGTTTCAAGGGACCCCGAGGCTTACCCTTCTCCCTGTATTTACACTCAGGTTTTCTTATGCTTTTCTTTTTTCGAATTTTTTTTTTGGTCTTTGATTTTCTGATGATGTTTGTTATTAATCATGCTCATGGATAAAACAACATGATCTTGTTTCTATGTGGCTGGTTGATAGCTTGGGTACTAGTTTAAATTTGGTTGATTAGTGCAAAGAAAGGAAAATATAACTTATTATGGATTGTTGATACGTACAATTAGGCTGATGAACCAGGCAATGCAGTGGCTCCAAATCTTAAATCTTGGTAGTTATCTTAGTTTTAAACTGACATGATGTTTAGAGGTATTGAGTTCAATGTGGGATTAGCTGCCAGCCTAATTTTGTAACAAATATCTAATTATCTCATTTAGCTTTTTTAAATTTTTGGGTGGAAACAAAGTTAAACAATACAGAAAACTCTAAACTGTATTTAGGAATACTAACTTTTATCATAAATAAAGTTTCAATTTTATACTTTAGAATGCATTGTCATTACTTCTGTGTATTTTCAATGGGGATATTCAGTGTAGCTTGTAGTAAAGAAGCCCTCTCTTTCTCTTTCTTTTTCCTCCATTATAAAAGCTTTTATGCCCTGAACTTTTTTTGGTTTGATATTAGCATGCTTCTTTTGTCCCTTTATATGTTGTCTGATTAAGGTCTTTTTGTCTGAAGATTGAAACTGAAGCTGATGAAGTTGAAGATGAGTCTGAGGACTCGGATTCTGAATGTAGCGAGGTTTTAGATTTGTCCAAGATCAGAGAGATGAGGTTTATTCCTTCAGATGCTAACCAATGTGTGTATGATTCAGTATTTCCTTCTACTAGTTCTTAGATTGTTGTTTCTGTCTGTAGTGATAATTAATACTGACTTGTGTATATGTTCTGTAAAAGTGGATACTCTTTTTCAAGTATTCTGTGAGTGCGCTGAACTAAATCCGGAGCCTATTGAAGGTGAGTTCCAGTTATAAATCAGGAAATGTACTTTCTGTTGTATGGACATTTTTTTCTTTCAGTGACTGAATGGCGATTTACTGTTTTTGTTTATACCTTATTTAGAAGGAGAAGAAGAGGGACATAATTGGATTTTTAGTGCTGATCAGTTGGAAGATGAAGCTGGAGGTATGGAATAGACAACACGAATACCTTCTTGATTTCCTCTCTCAATGATTTCCTTATATGCTTGCATGCTCTTTACATCTCTAATCACATATTGTATCTCCAGCTGGTGATGATGTGGAATGGCATTTCTCCCAGAATCCAACAAACACAATCGGTCATTCAAATGGTCACCATGACCTAGCTAGCAGTGTTCTTGAGGTATGCTAGTTACTGTTCATTCTGCATGGTGCTGGAACATTTGTGAAATTCATTCCTATTTGGCTGTAAATTAATATTGCCAACACTATCAAATCCTAATGATTCAAACTTGATCAAATAAAACTTTTGGAACTGCAAATTTTGTTTTATGTATATATCTGTTTTTTTTGTTATATACATTTTCTACTTCCGTTTTTGCTTTGCTTCTTGGGATTGTCTCATTTCTGCAACAAACTTGCAGCTTCAAATCAATGATCAACGCTTTGAGGATGCCGAAGAGATGGAACAAGATACAGATACTGGTCATCACCATCAATCACAGCAGTAAGTTCCCATATCATTTTTGCCTGTTAATCCGTAAGGCAAAGAGTGAACTGAATGCATGTGTTAATTTTTAACTGATTTTGCGCCCATAGCCTAAGTTTTGTTGTATGTTATGAATGTTATCTTTTCTAAGAAACTAGTCATTTGATTTGAATGTGCTGCTTTAGGCATTAATATGCTATCCTATTTTCCCATGAAAATGAACTTACCGTATGGGAAACAAGTAAATTTCTGTTGAGCCTTAAACTGGTCAATGTTAATGTGATTGTGGAATCTTAAACTGGTCAACGTTCTGAGAAGGAAAAAAAAGTGAATTTCCTTGATGTTATCATCCATGACATTTTTTATCAACTGGTCAACTAAATTTCAGCATGTTTCCAGAAAAAAGAACTTTTGAATGACCTCTAATTGGGATGTAATTGTTAATGATTTGATATATTTGTTGTAATTGCTCGGTTTTTTACGGAATGAAAATTCTGTTGGGCCATAGTCATCAATCATCATCGATGACTTAACTCTTTCTCAGCTTACAGGACTAAATATTTGGGATCCGGAATGGACCGGTGTACTAGTCCACACTATTGGATTGGGTTTTGAGTGAATTGCATGGAACCGTCATTGAACCGGGAATTCGAACCGGCTAAACTTATCAAAAAATTGGTAGAACCAAATTCATTGAAATTTTGGGTAATTGATAAAATTATTTTTAATCCAATTGTCAAACAAAAGTTAATTGAAATTTATTATAAAATCCAAATTAAAATTATTGGATACATGAAAATATTAATTTTTAATTATTATATTTATTTATGGATGATTATTCCGTACATTGAAAAGTTTAAAATATTTAAAATATTTATTAGATAATATTTTTAGAGACATAGGTGTACTTATTCAAAATAAAATATTTTAATATTAATATAATCTTTAAATTAATTAATGATATCAACTAAAATGGAATTTATATATTTTCAAAAGTTTATTATATATATAGAAGTATGAGTTCAGAATAATTTTTAAATCGGTTAAAATACTTTTTATTATTATTTATATTATTAAAACAATAATTTATTAGTATTATCATGTGATAATAATAAAAGTAATATTAATTGAATATTATTTAATGTGATTGTATATTAATTTGATCATATCTCTAAAAAGTTATACTTAAAAAATAATATTATATATTATATCTATAAAACCATTTGATATAATTGGATAAATTAAAAGTAATAAAAATCTAATTTTTAATTAAATAAATATAATTTTATTTTAAATATAATAATAATTATAATGTTGAAATAGTTTTTGTAGTTAATAAAAATTAAGTGTATGAGATTAACATTATATATATACCTAAAAGATAATATTAATACATTCGTAATCTAATTTAAAATATACAAGTTTATTTGTTTATTTTTAATTTATATGTCAAAATTTAAAAGAAAATAAATATATTTTATAATTAAATGGCATGACGACTTATTTGGATCTTTAATTTTACAAAAATGTCATTTTAATTTATTTAAATTTTTGTCTGTTTTAACTTTTGAACTTGCGTTATTTGTCAAGTCACCTCAAAATGGATAAAAAAATTAACGTTTTTAGATCGTTAAAATATTAATTATATAAAAAGATAAAAAATATAAAATTAATTTAGTTTTAAATGTAAGTGAATACCTAAAAGGAAAAAGTATTTATTAAATCGTGCTTCAATCTTTTCCTTTTTATATTAGGGAATGGTTTCTATTGCCTACATTTTTGTATAAAAAAAATAAAGGTATCATGACTTATTTGGCCTTTCAACTTAAAAGAAACGTTATTTTAATTCATTTAATTTTTCACATTTTTTATTTCATAAATTTGTATAATTTATCAAATCACCTAAAAACAAAAAAAAAAAATAATATTTGTTAACCTTTTTTTATGTAGCATACATAAAAAAAATTTATTAAAATTATTTAAAAACATAAAAAATATGTAAAGTTTTATTATTTTTAATTTGTAAAATTAATTAATTGCTGACATGAGATTGTCACGTTAGCAAAGTTAATACATATTAACTTTTTTTATCTACTTTGAGATGATTTGATAAATAATATAAGTTTAAGAAGTTAAAAGAGATGGAAAATTAAATAGAGATCAAAATAATTTTTTTTTAAGTGGGAAGGTTTAAGAAGTAATTATAAAAAAAAATAAAATTGATGATAATTAAATAATGATGGCGGACAGATGTAATGATAAAGTAAATGGTGAGAGCAATTTGAGATTCAAGGTGGCCACAATTCAATGATGAAAGATTCCAAAAATGGAAAGGTCCAAATTCATAACATGGTCCAAAATTGCTTACATTATTGTAAGGTTGCAGAGCATGGTTAGGTGTCCCGCAGCAGCAGGCGAAGCCGGGGGCTGACAGGTCCCCGGCCCTTAAACTGAAAATTTTTTATTTAGGTTGTTATAATTTTTTAAAAATTTTAAATTAATAAAAATAAAATTATACTTTGACCCCTTTAAAATTATAAAAATTCAATTTATTTTTTTACAAATTATAAAGATATAAATTATAAAAAATTAAAATTTCATCCGATCTTTCATAAAAAATTATTCTGACCTTGCACAGCAGCAATGTTCCAATCAGGAACTGTTTTCTTCCACGTGTATGGTAATGAATCCGAGTAAAGACCTTCAAAACTCCACGTGTCTAACGTTGTTAAAACGTGTTCATTACATGGACATCTGGGGTTTGGTCTCTAAGGGGATTCTAATACCGACCAGCAATGAATTTTCAATGCTGGAATTAGCTGTGCTATATGCCAACGTCGTTTCCTTTTTGTTTTTTAGTTTTATTTTGGGATAATATAAATTTTGACCCTTTAATTTTTTTAAATTCATTTTAACTCTTAAACTTGAAAATAGTTATTTATTTAGTTTAGCGTAAAAAAAATAGGGATAATATAACTTTTGACCTATGAGCTTGGTAAATAGGTCCACATTGGTCCCTAAATTTGATAACTAAGTTCACTTCTATACTTGTATTTTTTTTATTCACTTTGACACTTAAACTTGACAATTAAGTTCATTTTGATTCTGAACTTGGAAAATCTAAAAGTTTAATGACGTGACACTGTGATGTTGAAAAATAAAAATAAAAATGTTTAAATGATAATATGGTACAATTTCAGAGTGTCACGTTCAATATTTTAATAACTGAACCGATAGTTAAACAAGTTAAACCAGCAATTTTTGATTCAATCAGTTCGACTGTCAGACTAGCAATAATTAAATAGATAATTAAAAAATCATAAAAATCTAAAATAAGTTAAAAAAATATATAAAATCAGTTTTTATTATTATAGATTTTATGATTTTTTAATTATTTATTTAATTATTGTTGGTTCGATGGTCGAATTGATTAAACTGGTTGAATCGTGAACTGGTGGTCTAACCTATTAAACTATCAATTTGGTTATTAAAATACTGAATATGATATTCTGAGATTGTACCACATTAAATATAAAACCGATATTACCTTTTTTATATTTTTATGAATTTTAATTATTTATTTAATTATTGTTGATTTGACGGTCGAATTGGTTGAATCAAGAACTAGTGGTCTAACTTGTTCAACCATCAGTTTGGTTATTAAAACATTGAACATGACACTCTGAAATTGTATCACATCATCATTTAATTTTTTTTTATTTTTCAAGTGATAATGTGACACAATTTTATATGTGTCATATCACCAAACTTTTAGAATTTTTTAATTCAGGGATCAAGATGGATCTAATTGTCAAGTTAAAGTGCCAAAATGAATAAAAAAATAGTATAGATACCAAAGTAAAGCTAATTGTCAAGTTTAGAAGCCAATGTGGATTTACTTGCCAAGTTCAAGGGCTAAAAGTTACATTATCTCCATTTTTTTTATGGTCATTAATCGAATGAGCTTAAGGTCAAAGTGGATAAAAAGAAAAATTCAAAGTTCAATAGGATCTACTTGCCAAATTCAGGGACTAAAAGTTATATTATCCCTTTATTTTAACAGCTTCAATGACTTCAAAAACAAAAAGAGAACAACTTGATGTTCTCAGTTTTTCTCCTTTGTAATGATCAAATTGAAAGCTAACCTCCACCACACAAATGATTTTGAACTTTCTTGGGAAAATTAATTTTAACCTTCCTATAAAAAATCTAATTATACTTTCGATCCCTATATTCTTTGCATATTTCAAATTTAATTTCCTTACTTTTAATTTCAATAATTTAATAATGGAAGTTTATTTGATAATACCAGGGAATCCTATTCAATTAGATTATGTGACCTTTTTTTTTTTTTTTATTCTTCATGCGTTTTGTAATTTATATTTGAGATTCGTTATTACCTCTCTCAATAATAATATCATATGATCAATTTAAAGCTACGAGAAAATCATGTAAATAAAACAGACAATATCGACTTTTACTCTGTTATTTGGAAAAGTGCGTAAGAACCTTAAATTTTCAAATTCATAATTGAGAATCTGATAACTTAGACACAAATATTTTTATTTGCTTATTTGATTTTTCACGTGTGTGATATTAACTATTTTAATTTTAAAATTTCCAAATAATCTAATTTAATAAATTCTTTTGACGGTGTTATCAATTTGGATTTTAATTATTAAATCAAAAGAGTAGAAGAACTAAATTCCTAAAATTAAAAGTAGAATGATCAAATTTCAAATATTTGAAGCATAGAGGGAGTGAAAGCAGAATTAGACCTCTATCAAATTCTAATTAACCAAACAGGAAGCTGCATGTTCATTTCCTATTTTTGCTCCCTCTTTCTTATAAAAGGAACCAATAATTTGTTAATATTTTTGCATTTATTTTCCTGAAATTATTTAGAGGCTGTTGTCTTTATTCAAACTCAAAAAGGGTATGCCTAATTCATGCATTTTGGCTTGTTTTTTAGACAAGATATTTTAGTTTTTCACCCACTCTATTTAATTTGTTCACAGAATTTAACATCCCAAAGCAGCAAACAACCACCACAGAAGCACCATCACCAAAGAAAAAAAGAAAGAAAGAATGCTTTTGAGAAGTTCTTCAACACCAGTTCTTGGATCTCTGGTATCTTCCATAGCTGCTGATAGTCCTAGCAACAACAATCATTACTATGAAACCGGCAGTCCTTTTAGGCATTACCCATCGAGCTCTTTTCATGGTCACACCCACCATAACAGGCTCTCGTTTCATCCTTCTCCAGGCTCCGTCCACCTCTCTACTGTAGTTTCTTGTGGCTCATCCCCGGTATCTCCTTCTGTTGTCGATCAGTTTTCTGATTTTGAGCTTAAAGGGTTTCGTCGGGCTCAATCTGAAGGGAACTTGGAAGGGCTCGCCCATGCTGCTTGCGATGGCAATGATGAATTCTACGAGCAGAACCAACCTAAGAAGTTTTCTGCAAGGCACAACAACAAGTGCTTGATGTTGCAAACCATCCCTTCCTTTTCGTTTTATAAATCGGGCGCGAGGTGTGAGGAAGAAGATGAAGAAGAAGAAGAGAGTGATTTCGAGGAAGAGGAAGAGGTGTTGAACGAAAATGAAGAAAGGGTAATGGCTGTCAGTGGTAGCCATGGATTCAACGCTATCAGCATGGAGAATATATTGTTGAAAGAGCAGGTTAAAGAATATGTTGGTGTGGGTCAAGAAATGTTTCTTCCGAGAGGGCTTGGGATTGGGGCAACCACGGATGGCGGTATCAGTGGCGGAAGTGGTGGCGGTTGGGGTGGTGGCGGTGGCGGTGGCGGTGGTGAGTTTAACTCGGGAGGCAAAAACGGAGATGGTGGCGATAACCATGAAGTTGAGGAGTATTACAAGAGGATGGTGGAGGAAAATCCTGGGAACCCTTTGTTTTTGGGGAACTATGCTCAGTTTTTGTATCAGGTGAGTGTTTTCATTACTAGTTTACAGTCAATTAACCTTTTCATCTTCTTTCTTTTATAATCACTGAGCATTTTCAACAGTCAAAGAGGGACCTTCAAGGAGCAGAAGAATATTACGGTCGAGCCATTTTAGTAGATCCCAAAGACGGTGAAACACTGTCACAATATGCAAAGTTAGTGTGGGAGCTACATCGTGATGAAGAAAGAGCTTCAAGCTACTTTGAACGAGCAGTTCAAGTCTCTCCTCAAGATAGGTAATCATAATGCGCTTTTCCTTCATTCTTGTTTCTTAATTTGTATGCTTGAAAGCTTTCATTTATGGGACTTTTTTTTTTACAGCCATGTGCATGCAGCCTATGCTAGTTTCCTATGGGAATCTGAGGAAGATGGAGATGAATGTGCAGCGCCTAGCGAAATTGATACAATTCCCACACAATTTCATCAAGGAACCTTGGCAAGTGCTTAAGCAACTCGCTTCAATGCACAATAAGGGAACATTTCCAGTCAAATTGTACATCTACAAGAAATATTTGTGTCTTTTGTTAGTTATATTTATGTTCAACCTCTATATATGAATAAAATTATAAAAGTACAAATCTTCAAATATTGTCTACTTTTTAAATCATGGATATTTAGATCGACTTTTCTCATACCACGCAGCCTGTAATGCAAGTGCATTATCTTAGTGATACCACGCAGCCTGTAATGCAAGTGCATTATCTTAGTGATAGAGTGAGTGGAGAATACTCATGGTAACATGCTCCAAATAAATCAACAACTTTCTAATCTAACAAGTTTGAGAAAGATACTATAACTAGTCGAGAGGAGCCGCGGAGCTAAGCTTGTGATGAAGAAGATCCCATGAAACTTTGGTGGCACAGTGAAAGTAGAGTTAGTAGAGGTTAACTTGAAGCCTTGTTCGTTCGTGACTTATTTTTCTTTCGAGTTTGGATTAAAGTTTTAGCTCCGTGATGGAACTATTGCAGAGATAACAATAGGAGCTCAGTAAGAAAGCTCTTTGCGTATGATAGCAAGAATATCACATTTGAGATTTTTCTTGCGTCTTGATTGATTTTTTTTTTTCTTGAATTGTGCTGATTCTAGGATATTTTCTTCTGATATTTGTTGTTTCGACCTTGATTTCTTTTTGTTTTCTTGATTGAACTATTGGTTGTGATTCTATGAGGACTATTGTTTGTGGGATTGTTTGATTGAGGATGGGTTTGGAAAATGAAGATGAGAACATTGAAGGAAGAATGCTTAATTAAAGGAAGCTTTTTACCCCTTCTACAAGTTAGACATTGGATTATTTTCCTACTTATATTAACAATGGTGTGGTTACATTGGGAGCCACCAAAAGAAGTGTCTAACGTTGGTGCTCAGATATGGGAAAATTCTCCTGTGGTTCAATTTCCTGACAAGTACCCTAATTTTGGAGCTTTGCAAAAATTGGTATCCATGTTATAGGTGGGAAATTGGATTTGTCAATATTACGCCGGCGGGGTGAAAATGTCTATATTGCTCAATTTTCATCTTTGGAGGCTAGGGATTAGGTTCTAGAGAATAGTCCTTGGCATATCCAAAGTAAGCCAGTTGTGGTTAGGAAATGGGAGCTAGGACTAAAAAGTTTGGAATTCAGTATGGGTAAGCTTCCTTTTGGGTGCATTTATGTCATATTCCATTGGAGCTTTATACTATAATTAATCAATTGTAGGGGTGAGTAAAATCTGATTCGATTCGAAAAACTCGATAAAAAAATTCAAATTTTGAATTAAATAGTTCGAGTTATTTGAGTTAATCAAGTTATTCGGATCAACTCGAATAAAAAAATAAGTTTTTTTGTTTAACTCGAATATGAATTACACAATTCGAAAGTTATCTGAAAATCCGAATAAGAAAAGGCAAAACTACATTGTTTTGATAAATGTTTACTTTTTCTAAAGTTAAAAGTCAAAACTATTAAGTTAAAAGGAAAAATTACATTGTTTTGATAAATATTTACTCATTAAGTTAAAAGGTAAAACAATTATATCGTTTATGTAGTTAAATAATCTTGTACTTCGTCTACTAGTTAAATAATCGGTCCATGTAAACGCAACATTGAGTATAAATAATATGATTCGTTAACTCGACTCGACTTAACTCGAAATTTTTTCACTCGATTCGATTCGATTCGAAAAAATTCAAATTGAGTTCGGTTGCTAAAATATGATTCGTCAACTCGACTAACTCGAATTTTTTTGACTCGATTCGACTTGAATCGACTCGATCGAATACTCACCCCTAATCAACTATTCTACTTGATTGAGTTCTGATTCAATTGAATTAATCGAAGATTTCTTTCTTGTAAAATATTTTTCTTAAATGTGAGTTTTTGTTTGTGCTTTGCATTTGGATTTTTAGCGGTATAAATGAAATGCAACTTAACAATTTGCAGCATGGATCTCAAGATTATGAGAGAGAGACCTCTTGAAGTAGGAAAAAGGAAAGAAATCCTTTATATAATATGTGTTCTTAAGTTGTGGTCAAGTTGATATCTAAACTTTTTCTTCCTTCTAGAGATTCAAGGTTTTCGTATAACATATATTAAAGGTTAGAATTTAATATACGTATTTTTATAACTTTAGAAATTTACAATGAAGACTGCCATTGGCCATCATAGGTATTAAATTTTAGGCTATAAATAATGAATCATATACCAATAAATATAGGATGCTCGTATTTTTTTTCTAAAAATATTGAAACTTTTTTTATATTTAGCGTAGGGGTGGAATTACTAAAGGTTGAACTTAAACTCTATACCATAATATAAATACTCTTGGCACTAAGTTAAGAGGTTGTTGGCAATATTGAAACTTAGAAATTAAGCCTTTTGCCCTAGATAAGTGTTTGTAGGCGTATTAGAAATGATTTATATATATTGCTTCAGATACTTAAATCATGGGAGATAGACTGTAGAGGCCCCCATGAGCATTTTCATGGGCTTAGACTGTAATGGGCCATGTTAGACCGAAAGTGGCCGTGTGGGCCCAATGGGCTCGTGGGCCCCACACAGATGAAATTCACAATTTGTGGCAAATACTGGATTGGGCTATGTAGGTCTCATAGCCGTGGCGAAATCTGGGCTGATCGGGCCGCACGAGCATCTGGGCCCACTTGGGCCGAGTAATGGGCCTTAGGCCCATTTACACTGTTATGACCATTTAGGTTACCGGAGTCGCTCGAGGTAACTGCAGACCTTCTGAGAGGTCGATATCTGCACTGAGACCCCTATAGGGCAAAATGATCGAAATACCCCCATAGGGTAAAATGACGAAATACCCCCATAGTGGTAAAATGACGAAAATACCCCATAGGATAAAATGATTAGAATATACCCCATAGGGTAAAATGACTATTATACCCTTAGGAGATGAAATGATCATTATGGCCTTATGTTATGTATGGTGAGTTGCTCTTTGATATGTAAGACTATGATTGAGCATGACATTTTGCATACACGTATGATATTATGTCACGACATATTGCATGGGGATGGGTGTTATATATTTGGAGGAAGTGTATCAGTCTTGATAAGGTCGCAGGTCGCCCAAGACATTTGTGGACCTACTTGTGGCTATATGCCATTTATTTTCTTGGCGACTTTGCTACAATCTCATTTTAGTCATGCAGGTGCTAATCTTGGTGTGTCTGGCCGGGTGGGTCGATTTTATCCCACACATGGTGTGTTTGGCGGACTGAGTGGTGTGTAGAAATTTGGATTGGGTAAGATTTATTGCATATCTGCATCGATTAATGATATTGTCTTTATTCTTGCACGATTAATGATATTACATCTTGTTCATTGCATGACCGATATCATTCTCTTATATAGGCCAAGGCCCCACCGATACTAATCTTTGAAATTGGGCAAAGGCCCTATTGATTCTTGGCATTGTCTTTGGGCTCAAGCCCAATCTTTTCTTCATTATAGAAAAGGGCTTAGGCCCACACCGAATCGGGCTCATATTGTAACAGGCTCGAGCCCAAACGCATTTATCTACTGTTTAATTGACTGTTTACTTGTTAGGGGATTACACACTAAGTTTTCGTAAACTCACCCCTCTGTTTAACTGTACAGGTAATCCCTAGTCGTAGGCGAGACGGTGCTACGAGGGACTCGATGATGGCCACACAACCGCATTAGCTTTCATTTTTAGCTTTTGATTTATAAGTAACTAAATTTGGGTATTTTTATGTAAAAAGGCCTATTTAAAGTTATAAACTTTAAATTGGGGTTTTTTATTTATTTAGTTTGATATAAACTGCTAGTTGTAGAAAAAGACGGGTTTTCAAAAGGTAACTATTTTCAAAGACACCACGTTTTCGCAACATTTCCTAAAAACCTCCGCAATAAATGAGATTTGAAAATTAGTAACGTTTTAAAAGTGATTAGCTTTTAATGATGCATGCTTTGGAAATGAACAACCCGTTTTGGAATCACCGTTTAATAACAAAATGATTAATTGATTTTTAGGATTTCAACGACAACAAGTTTTACGCTAAACACTTCAATGTGACACCGCCAAATTCGGCCATAACGTCTAGGTCGGGTAACATCCTGAATTTTTGGGCCTATGCATTTAATGGGTAAATATGTGTAATGAGTTAATTTGAGCATTAGGGGTCCAAATTGGGCTCAAGATTGGGCTGAAGCCTTAATTAAATTTTTGTTTGGGCACTATAGGGTTTAAAAGGTGGTATCTGATTTTAAAATATCAAAATGGGCTTGTGGCCCAGTGCTCAGTGGCGCCACTTAGGGAGCAAGGAGGTGACGCCACACAAGGGAGTAAGGGGCCCAAATTTAAGTTACATAGAGCCCAACTCTTTTAATTTAAGTTAGCTAAATTTCGGCATTAGGGTTAGGTAGAGTGGACGGCAACAAGGCTCAAAAATAGGAGGATTTATGTGAATGGGATAATGTAGATAATATAGTTGATAATATGGAAGGAAAAAAAAGGAGAAAAGATAAGAGCTATCTACAAGGCTAGGAGTTGGCCGAAATTTCATCACCCAGAGAAGTGAAGAAATCGGTTTCTTTATGGAAAAGGGGGTGCCAAATTTTCCCTTTTTATTTGATTAATTTTTAGTTATCAGGAAGGGCACTTTCGGTTTTTCATAGGTGAGTACCAAAATTTCTATAAATAGGGAGGGTTCTCTTCTTTATTTTTCGGTATTTAGGGTTTCCACATTTTCTTTCTCTTCTTTCTCCTAAAAGCCGAAAACTCCATTATTCTCTTCTCTTCTTTCTTCTAAAAAGCCGAAAGCCGAAAACTCCATTATTCTTTTCTCTTCTTTCTTCTAAAAGCCGAATCTCTATAGATTTATTCGAATCATCTTCTCTTCTGATCTTCTCAAAAAACCAGAATCTCTAAGGGGTAGTCGAATTCTCTGCGTTAAGGAAACCTGATCATCTAAATTTAAAAGCCGAAAATCGCTAGTCTCCAATTTCGGGATTTTAAGGCAAAGGAGAGAATCCTAAGTTTAAGAAATGAGTATGTGTCGGCTGATGCGAGATTAGCCACCGGGTTGTGGACCGGCGTCTGAACAACACCTTAGGCAAGTAGCGCTTGTATCGACTTACGATAGTGTCGACATAGAGAGTGTCGTTCTAACGATGTCAGTGTGTAGATCTCTAACACACTAATAATCATACTAAATATATGTTATGGGCTAAAAAGCGGGAAAAGTTTGTATAGTAATCTGTACTAAATATATGTTATGGGCTAAAAAATTTGGAAAAAGGTGTATATAGTAATCTGTACTAAATATATGCTATGGGCTAAAAGTTTGGAAAAAGTCAGTATAGACAGTCGGATTACCCAAAAAGGGTAGGCAAGGGATGCAGTGCGTAATCATAGAAACTTCTCTATGTGTATCGATGTATGTGATGGGCTGTGAACTTTTAGGTAGTATATTGTTTTGATTCTGCATGTATGTATGCATGGGATGGGGTTGATATGATGAAGGGAAAGAAGGTCGCATAGCAATCGGTGGCTTTGCCACATAGGTCACATAGTGATCGGTCTTTATAATGACGACTCGGTGTCGAAATACTACGATGTATTATTAAGGTCACATGGCGATCGGTGGCTTTGACACATAGGTCACCACGATGATCGGTCTTTAAGAAAGCGCACCACAATATCGATATGGTGTGTAGCGGTTGGAGGGTTGATTGTAAAAATCCCAAGGTGTGATGGTTGAGTACGGGTTGGTGTGTAGAGGATGGATTTCTAGGTGGGATGGGCCATGATGCATATATAGTTACCACTTTGTATACGGGCCAAGGCCATAATGTGTTTGTGGGCCAAGCCTTTGATGTGTTTTCGGGATTTACACACTTTGAGTCTTGGTGACTCACCCTATTATTTTTCCTAACTGCGGATGAGCGATGTAGATCGTGGACATGGGAGCAAAGGCGGACTCGAGGGGCCATCAAGTTTTTATTCCTATAGATTATTTCGGTTTTTCCTTAAGTTTTTAATTTTGGAAACATTTATGTAATAAGGCCCCATAGTTTATACTCACTACTTAGTTTTTAATATTTGCAACTTATGGAACTTTGTCAAAGGTTTTATTATTCAAAATAATAATAATACAAGGTTTTTTTCAAAAGTCACTTGTTTATTCGAATTTTGCCTAATAACTTATGATTCACTAAAACCAACTTAGCAAAAGTTTTCAACGTACAACCCGTAGCATACGGATCTGGTCGAAACTTATGGGCGGATTTGGGGTGTTACATTTTAGTATCGAGCCCAGTTTAAAACTCGAGAACATGAAATGGGTCTAATCTTGTTTTAAAGTTGATAAGAATTTAGAAAAGTTTGGGTTGAGAAATGGCCTCGAGTCTCTGGCACTCGATCCATGCAGTAAGTATTACGAACTTTTGGATGTGACATGTATGTTGGGCTTGATGGGCTTGATGGGCGTAGGCTAGTATATTAGACATTGACGGACTTTAGGCTTAGTTTAAACAACTCTCTAAATTCCTAAGATTTAATCCAACCAAACAAACACATGAACAAGTCGCCGAGATAGGGTGTGGCAACAGCATACGCATGTCTAGGATTGGATTCGGGGAGAGCTTGGTATTTAAGCGATCCTAGTGACTCACCTCCTCTTGTTGGAATCCTACAGTGCGTAGTATTTGTTCACCTTAGTCATGAGGACTTGTTGTGGGCCAAAATTTATAACTAAAACCCAAAAGGGACCAAATACTCTATTTTGTAAAACTACTAAATTACCCCTGATTTATAAATAACCAAAATATCCTTGATTTGTAAAATTACCGAAATACCCTCGGATTGCAAAATTACCGAAATACCCTTATTTCGCAAAATCACCAAGAAACCCTATTTTGGAAAATTACGAAAATACCCTGTAGGATGAATTACGAAAATACCCATGAGTAGTGAAATGACGAAAATACTCTATGTGTTGAAGGTGGGTTCGTGGATGTTGTCTGTATGTTGATTGTTGAGTGTATGTAGTTTCCTAGAACTAGGAGACAAACTTGAGACTGAAACTTGTGGATGTAATTTGAATTCGAAAGAACTACTCTTAAACTCTGCTTCATAAGATCGTTGCGTGGTTAATCGATGGAAGAAACCTATTAATTCATAAAATTTCTAATCGGATAAATGTCAATCGGAAGAATGAGTACAAGGGGGACGAGGACGCTCCAGATCACGAATCTGCATGTGCGTACTCTATCATATTATCCTAAGTGTTTCTTTTGGCTTTAGAATTAGAGTTCGCAATGAAAGCATAGTGGTGAGACTTGGGTAGTATGATTAATAGTTAGTTGGAAATTTCGAGGACGAAATTTCTTTAAGAGGTAGAAAACTGTAACATCCCGAATTTTTGGGCCTATGCATTTAATGGGTGAATATGTGTAATGAGTTAATTTGAGCATTAGGGGTCCAAATTGGGCTCGAGGATTGGTGAAGCCTTAGTTAAATTTTGTTTGGGCACTATAGGGTTTAAAAGGTGGTATCTGAGTTTAAAATATCAAAATGGGCTTGTGGCCCGGTGGTCGATGGCGCCACTTAGGGAGCAAGGAGGTGACGCCACACAAGGGAGTAAGGGGCCCAAATTTAAGTTACATGGAGCCCAACTCTTTTAATTTAAGTTAGCTAAATTTTGGCATTAGGGTTAGGTAGAGTGGACGGCAACAAGGCTCAAAAATAGGAGGATTTATGTGAATGGGATAATGTAGATAATATAGTTGATAATATGGAAGGAAAAAAAAAAGAGAAAAGATAAGAGCTATCTACAAGGCTAGGAGTTGGCCGAAATTCCATCACCTAGAGAAGTGAAGAAATCGGTTTCTTTATGGAAAAGGGGGTGCCAAATTTTCCCTTTTTATTTGATCAATTTTTAGTTATCAGGAAGGGCACTTTCGGTTTTTCATAGGTGAGTGCCGAAATTCCTATAAATAGGGAGGGTTCTCTTCTTTATTTTTTAGCATTTAGGGTTTCCACCTTTTCTTTCTCTTCTTTCTCCTAAAAGCCGAAAACTCCATTATTCTCTTCTCTTCTTTCTTCTAAAAAGCCGAAAGCTGAAAACTCCATTATTCTTTTCTCTTCTTTCTTCTAAAAGCCGAATCTCTATAGATTTCTTCGAATCATCTTCTCTTCTGATCTTCTCAAAAAGCCGGAATCTTTAAGGGGTAGTCAAATTCTCTGCGTTAAGAAACTCATCATCTAGATTTAAAAGCCGGAAATCGCTAGTCTCCAATTTCGGGATTTTAAGGCAAAGGAGAGAATCCTAAGTTTAAGAAACAGTGTGTGTCGATGAGTACGAGATTGGCCACCGGGTTGTGGGCCAACCACGAACAACACCTTAGGCAAGTAGTAGTTGTATCGACTTACGATAGTGTCAACATAGAGTGTCGTTCTAACGATGTCGTGTGTGTAGATCTCTAACACACTAGTAATCTGTACTAAATATATGTTATGGGCTAAAAAGCCAAAAAAATTTGTATAATGTCTGTACTAAATATATGTTATGGGCTAAAAGCCTAAAAAGGTTGTATAGTAATCAGTACTAAATATATGCTATGGGCTAAAAAGTCGGAAAAAGTTGTATAGACAGTCGGATTACCCGAAAAAGGGTAGGCAAGGGATGCAGTGCGTAATCATAGAAACTTCTTTATGTGTATCGATGTATGTGATAGGCGTGAACTTTTAGGTAGTATATTGTTTTGATTCTGCATGTATGTATGCATGGGATGGGATTGATATGATGAAGGGGAAGAAGGTCGCATAGCGATCGGTGGCTTTGCCACATAGGTCACATAGTGATCGGTCTTTATGATGACGGCTCAATTGTCGAAATACTATGATGTATTATTAAGGTCGCATGGCGATCGGTGGCTTTGCCACATAGGTCACACACGATGATCGGTCTTTAAGGCAGGCGACAACCGCTGTCGATATGGTGTGTAGCGGTTGGAGGGTTGATTGTAGAAATCCCAAGGTGTGATGGTTGAGTACGGGTTGGTGTGTAGAGGATGGATTTCTAGGTGGGATGGGCCATGATGCATATATAGTTACCCTTGTATACGGGCCAAGGCCATAATGTGTTTGTGGGCCAAGCCTTTGATGTGTTTTCGGATTTACACACTGAGTCTTGGTGACTCACCCTATTATTTTTCCCTAACTTTGTAGATGAGCAGTAGATCGTGGACATGGGAGCAAAGGCGGACTCGAGGGGCCATCAAGTTTTTATTTATTAAATTTCCATTTTATTTTAACTTTAAATTTTGGAATTATTTGATGTAATAAGGCCTCCATCGCTTAGGTTATCAGTTGATACTTGTCAATGTTTATGTTTTTTTCATTCATGATCAAGGACTTATGATTAAAAGAAATAAAAATGAGATTTTCACACATTATTTAAAATAACACTTGTTTTGGAAAAAAATAAAATTTCAAAGATCTTCTACCAGTGCCACCTATTTAAAGATTATCTACAAAAACGACTAAGTTTTTCAGAATCATTCCAAGTAAAGTTTTTAACCTTAAAACCGTAGCATACCAGATCTAGTCGTAACGTTTGGGCCGGGTTTGGGGTGTTACAGGTCGGTTTGGGGTGTTACATGAAATTTCACTCCTATTTATAGGAGGTCTCATGTCTCTTCATAACGATATAATTAGTTAAATGGATAGTCATATCTTTAACCATAAGCATAATTATTCAATAGATATCTACTTGAATAATTATGACCCTTTATTATTAATTAAGTGACATAACTTTTGGTAACTTATAACTTTTCATTTGCAATTATTGGAACACTATATATTTTTAAAATGTTCCAATAATCTCCACCCATTTTCAAAATATTCTAGATTTTGATAATCTTGAAAATCATTTGCATAAATGAAGGTGTCTTACGATTGAACATTCACTTAGTGAAAACATATTAATGTTAATTGAAATTACATGGTAGACTATGCTTTGAACTAGCTATTCCATTTGATTAACCGAACACATCTCACGCAATGATTTCAACACCAGTCAATGCACAGTATCCAGGGACACTATTATGACCATGAGTCTATAACCTCTTTTCATGAGTGCTGTCAAAGCTAAACCCTTGAGCTCCTAGAAGCAGCCACACTTCCACTCACATAGGTAGATCCCATAAAGAGTCTTCCCGTAATTATAACACTCTAACATATTTATGTTATGAGTTTATTAAGAGTACAGTACTCATCCTTCCCCTTATCATATTACATGTACCTAACACTTTTTACTTTGGGATGATATAATATATGTTTTTTATAGTGCTAGCAGTCATACACTGATGATGTACTTTGTCTCATTGAACTGAGACTTGACGTTATACCAAGTGTTGAGTTGAGTTTACATCATGGGTGACTCAAATATTATAGGCTTGTACCTTATCCCTCAATTTCCAAAATTTCAACATAGCTATGTTAATTATCCATACCATATGATGAAAATTTATATTTATTTGTGTCTTGAAATTTCACAAGATCAACATCCTCACCATGTTCAATTACCCATTCTTTCACAAAAAAAATGCTATCAAGGATATCATTTCTACTATTATCAAATTACAATGATCACTTTGTCTTTTCTTATCATGACAATTTCATATTTTGCTACTTTATTTATTTCTTAATATCCAAGAAATTAATTTCACAATCACCAAATATATGAAACCATACATCATGTCTTTTTCACCAAGTAAGTTGTTGTAAAGAGGCCTCAAATATCTTGGTGAAACTAGATAACTTATTTGTTATTTGTTATAGTTTCTTTTCAAAGCTAGTACTTGATTTTAAATTTTTTTTATTCATAGTCAAATAAAATTATTTTTCTCAACACACCTCATATATATATATATATCAGGGTGTAACATATATAGTCATATTAAATGACCATCAATTGTCTAATCGGCTATAAAATTACACATTTATTCACCCTTCACCATGGAAATTATCAATTATTTTCTGACTATAATCAAAATCATGTCCATCACCTAAATAGGTCAAATAGCATTCATATTGTTATTTCATACTCACGTGATTTTTGATTCATGACTTCCAAAGTAAATTTCAAAATTTACATCTCAAAAATTTATAGAATCATGAAATTATAGATCATATTCAAGCCATGTATAAAAAAATCATATGCACCCTCATAATTATGTACAAAATGATATCAATTTCAAATATATGATTATCACGTTATATATTCTCATTAGAAGATTTCATACTAGAATAGGGGCCTTATTATATAAGCTAATGCTTTCCACTATTCTACATTGACTAGAGAAATTAACCATACATATGCATATGACTTATTTTATTTATAGTCAAAATCACTTCTAGTCCAAACTTTGTAACATAGAATAAAAAATGTGCAATCATATATAAAACCCATTTAGCTTATAGTTGTTTAACAAAAACAACAACCAAAATTATTTATATTATATGATCATCTATAAACTTTCATTTTTAGCAATGAAAATGATGTCTCATCAATATTATCCAAATGTTTTTACTAATATCATGATTTAAATAAATAAATAATTTCATATATCAAATTAAATATATATCATAAAAAAGAACACTTTTGTACTAAAAAATTCACTCACAAATTTGAATAGAATGAATTAAATTTCAATTCTTCAATTTTTTTTTTTCTATTTATAAAACATTAATAGATGCCTAAGTGACTCTTTAAAAAGATATCACTTTTTAAGTTGCAGTTTTAGCTTTCAAGAAACCATTTATCCAACCTTTTACAAGTATTCGTTGGACCTAGTGACGCAACTTTTCGATTTGGGAAGGCTTACCCGAATGGTCATAATGTTTCTGTTTGATAGAAGCTTGTTCAACTAAATTTTGAACAATTTCATCACCATTCAAAATGAAAGTAACTTTTCGGTCCATTTTATTTATTTCTTTCTTGCATGATATATAATATATATTATATACTTTTATACCAATTAGAATCATGCATCTTAAAAATTCATGCATTCAATGAACTAACATTTGATTATTTTTTTTTGTGCCAAGTAATTGATGCACGAGACACCCACATCTTTTGCATAATGTAATTCAATAAACACATAATAATTGAAATCTAAATCATGCAATATGAGTAAAACAATAAATTTGACATACATTTTCTTGTGGTAAATATTCTTTTAAATCAAAATTTGACAAGATCTTTGGCCTTGATGCAACCACATTTGCCGATATCCATCCTCATAGTACCATCCTTGTAATGGCATGTGATGTGCGGTGAACAGACAAACCTTCTTTAATTTCTCATAAATTGTGAAAATAGAACTTTAAAATTGTTGGTGCGTAGGGATAGAATAAACCTATGAGAAATTAAAGAAGGCTTCAAGGTGTGTATTAATGCCACTTTCTTTAAGGTTCCATTCACCCCCACTTATATTATGGTAGGCAAAAGAGTTACTGACAAATAAACCTTGAGAATATAATGAAGTCCAATGATTGTCAACGTTTTGCACTGACAGAAACAGTCCATTGAGCATTGATTGGAGCATGACAAGAATATTAATTTCTATAAAGAATTTCTGTAATAATTTTTTATAGAACTGTAACATACGCGTTATGCCTCGGAGCTAGGTACAATGAAGTATCGAGTTAGGATTTAGTTGGAAATTCTTGGAATAGAATAAATAGAAATTTTAAGTATTAAATTAGAAAGTATTTAGACCCGATAGGAAATTAGAAAATACTACTTAGATAGGAAATTTTTTAAATAGAAGTATTGACTTAGTTGAAAGAGTATAGAAATTGTTGTGGCCAAAGTAGGAAAAATAAAAAGATACATAATGGTGGTACAAAGGAAGGGAGGATTAAGAAGAAATTTTACCAAAAGTTAAGTATGAGTCATCTGATAAGATGGTAATTAGCCAAGTAGATATTTTTAGACATAATGATTAGGGCTAAAGTGTAAAGATGAATGACCAAAGGACTTATTAGCAATTTGACATTTTTAATTAAAAATGATGAGATCTTTTATGGAATGGTGTAGAAAGTGGGAGAAAAGATGAAAAGTTATCATCTTTTCACCAAGCCCACCGTCACCTTTATTTCTACCTTTACCCATATTTTCTTTTTATTCCTTTTGTGTCCTTCCTTCATTGTTCAACAAACCAAGCGTAAAACCTTCATTTTTATTTGGTATTTCTTTAGTAAAAAATATAAAGAAGGCTAATGAGCACCTTAGTTTCATGAGAGAACCTACACAGATGTGTTAAAGGAGAGAAAAAAAAGCAAGAGTTAGGGTTTTGGTTTTCAAGGAGTTAAGGTAAGAGATGATGAAATTATCATGCGATACATGTTTATTTGTATTAAATAACATAGGAAAGTCACTTGATTATGGTTTCTTTTATTATAAATGTTATATGTTTGTTATGAAATTGAACAATAAAGAAAAGAAATGGGAGGATCTAATTGAAGGTAAAGGAAAAGAGAAGACCAAGGAGTGAGAAGAGGAGGAAATATATCATCTCAATTTTTTTGTAAGTACTGCGAGAAATGGCAATATATTTTCTTTAAATATTCTTATTGTAGTATGTTAGTTACCTAGGGTAGTTAAGTAAATATTATTATGTTAAATAAAAGGACTAAATTTTGAAATTTTGAAATATGTTAAGAAAAGTATATGTGAAGAACATAAAATGATATATACTTGGTTGAATGATAAATATTTATGTTGAGAAAAATAAAGTGTATGGAAAGAACATTATACTTGTGATTTATGAAATTGGGACTAATTAAGAAAGATGGAAAAGTGTAAAATCTTTTCCGAAATACTTATGTAAAGTATATAAATGTATGAAATTAAGCTTTTTATGTCCAAGTAGACAAAATTAGAACTATTAGGATATTAGTGGCATACCATTAAGGATCCTCAGCGCGCTCTCTGTTTCCTAGCACGTTAATGCTCTCTATTTAGCACGCTTGTGCTCTCTGTATTAGCACATCAGTGTTCTCCATTTACTTGTGCATTTAGTTGCACCCCTGTACTTGATCCGTATATCTTGAATTGTTCTAAATAGTTTACTGTGGGAAAATGTGTGAAATGCACGTAATACGAGTATTTAAAGTATCAAGGCAAGTATTAAATTATTCAAGGTAAGTAAATTTGTTGAAATAAATGTCTATTTATAACGGTATTCATGTGTGGTAGTATGATATAGATTAGTAACATATTAAATATATGCTATGATCATATTATTCTTGTAGTGCTTACTAAGCTTTCACCGGCTTAATGTGTGTATTTCAACGCGTAGGTACAACTAGACTTGTCGAGCTTAAGTTGGGGTCATGAGTTCTCATCTCATCACATAACCGTGGGTAACAAGTGTAGGTATTATGTTTTGGGTCAAAAATGGAATATACATAAGTAGACCAAATGTGTTCCAAATGTTAGAGTGATCGGTGTGTCACAGTCTTAAAATTTATAATGAGAATGATCGAGCCTAAAAACTAACTATGACAACGATTGAGGTAAGTGTACCTATCGAACAGTAGTATAGCTTAGTGGCAAGACCGGATTGTCGAACCCAAAGGAACCGAAAGTACTAATACTAACTTTCTTTTTATTATTTAGCCTTAAAATGGAAGTGAATCGGTTTAATCTAGAAAATTAACTAACTACTAAGCTAAAGACGATGAGACAAAAAGAATGAAATTAGGGAAATACTTGTGGGAAAAACCAATTGATTAAAACAATACCCAAGGAAGAATCCACCTAGACTTCACTTGTTATCTAACTCTGAACCAGATGATTTATTCATTTGACTTGATCCGTAAGATTCCCTAATGTATATTAAACCCTCTCTCGAAGAGAATAACGTCTAACCCTAGGTTGATTAATTGAAATCTCTTTCTAATTAAAACCCCTAGAATTGCATTAACTCGATCTATGGAATCCCAATTAGGTTTCACCCTAATCTGGCAAAATCTTGTCACCCTATCTCTAGGCGTGCGATCAACTCCGCTTAATTATGCTAGATCTACTCTTAGGCGGGGACTTTTGCTCCTCCACCTAAACACATCAAACTTGAATTAATATCCCGAAAATATCAACACAAGAATTAAGAACATAATTAAGAACAAATCAAATATTTATCATATAGTTCAGCAAACGATAACAAGATTCATCTTAGGTTTCATCCCCCTCAGGTATTTGAGGGTTTAGTTCATAATGATAATAGAATACATCTCAAAAGAAAAGATAAAACAAAACATAAGAAAAACTCTAAAACCCCCTGAAGGAGTTGAAGAAAGATCCTCCGTCTTGAGTATAACTCTGGCTTCTTGAGATGAATCAGCTGGCTTTCTTCCACAATTTTGATCTTTCTGGCTCGGCTCCTTGGCCTAGCTGGACGCCCCGACAGAGGGCTTCTGCTGAACTCCCCTTTTAAGTTGCCCCCTAGGGTGTTTATATAGGCTTTAAGATGCCTTACTTGGTCTCCAAGTATCCTAATCTGAGTTAAATTCCTATTTAGGTGTTTAAATATGCTTTGGAATGTGTTTCTTTGCCACCAAGTATCCAAATCCGAGAAAAACTCCTCTTGGCAGTGGCAGGGGCACGACCATGGCACACGCCCGTGTGAATCGTGGCCAGGCCGTGTTCAGGTCTGATTAGGGAGGAACGACCGTGTTGCTTGGGCCCAGGCCATGTTCAGGTCTGATTAGGGAGGCACGGCCGTGTTGCTTGGGCCCAGGCCGTGTCGATTTCGTGATTTGGCCCATTTGGTTCGTTTTAAGCCTGTTTCTCGTTCTTTTCATCCTCCGGTGCTTTATTGAGTATAAAACATGAAAACAAAGGATTAAGAGCACCAAATTACACAATTCAAGGCTTAAATCACCCCAAAAGCATGATAAATGTGGGTTTAAAATATGTTACTATTTCGGTTTATCAAATACCCCCACACTTAAGCTTTTGCTTGTCCTCAAGCAAAATTCTCAACTCATGATTAAAACGAACTTTCTTGATTCATAATATTCATCAATAATGTTTCATCATAATTAAAAGATAATTCTTACATGGGTAATTCAACTCTAAGAGTCCTAAAGATTCAAACAATCCAAGTCATACATTTTGTAGCATGAAAACATAGGTGTTTCCCCTCATCTAAATAATTACCTCTGATTTAAAATTGACAAGGATTGACATCCTCACTAAAGATTCACTCAAATCACTCGAGGTGTTTAAGGTTCAAAAATTAAGCACTCATAAGTCGAACATGAAAAGTTAATCCCATAGGCTTGCATGAGAATCACATCTCCACCACTATAATATGAGATAATACACAAATCAAAAGGTCTTTAACAGGGTTGTAACGGGGCTTGGGTTAAGGTGTGGATATAGGCTGAATTAGAAGGTTAGAATTGAGATTGACCTGACAAATTACCTAACCAGAAACAATGAACTGATAATAAACAATTACATCAATTAAAAACTTGTAATAATAATACCACTACTAGTACGAGCTTCTTTTTCAACAATTGGAATTTAGATGTATAAGCTCACTTGATCACAGAACTAATAATGAATATACTTTTTTTTTTTTAAGAACAAGTCAAGTAATAAGAAGATAGAATTTAACAACTGATAAAGAAAATAGTTAAGTAGTCGATCAAATCAAATCTCGATATAGGGGTAGTCAAGAAGAATGGTGATAACGAATATAAAGGGTTTTGGGTTAATATTAGTGGATGAGTCAATAAAAAGGGTTGTTAGGATTAAACGGGGTTCACTAGGGGTTAATTTTGAAGGTAGGCTTTTAGTGGAGTAAGTGGGTTAAATCCTAAGTACCTTCATCATCTTTTTATATCAAATCAAAGGTGTGGTCTCGGCATGTATAACCGATGCAAGTTCTAGAATAACAAATCAATGTTGACACACTCATAATCAATAAGGTGAGCAAGAAAAAGAATATATGCTCTATAAGGCTCAAAATCTCACAAAAATTATGGGTATTTTGATGTCATCCTCGTAAATTTCAAACTTTAAAGTAATATTCTGATCGCTGTGAATCAGAGCTTTAAAATTTATAAAAAGAACGATCGAACCTGGAAACTAACTCTAACAATGATTAAAGGCAAGTTTACCTATCGAACAATAGTATAGCTTAGGCAAGACCGGATTATCGAACCCAAAGGAACTAAAAGTACTAATACTAACTTTCTTTTTATTATTTAACCTAAAATAAGTGAAGTTGCTTTTAATCTAAAATTAACGAACTACTAAGCTAAGGACACAAAGACGAAAAAAGACTAAAATTGGGGAGATAACTTTTAAAAAAACTCAGTTGATTTAGATGATACCCTCAGGAAGAATCCACCTAGACTTCACTTGTTATCTATCACTGAACCATATGATTTTATTACTTAGCTTGATCCGTAAGACTCCCTAACGTATATTAAACCCTCTCTCGAGGCGAATAACATCTAACCCTAGGTTAATTAGTGAAACTCTCATTCTCTTATAATAACCCCCTAGAATAGCAGTAAATCGATCTATGGACTCCCATATTAGGTTTCACCCTAATCCAGCAAAATCTCGTCACCCTATCTCTAGGCGTGCGATCAACTCCGCTTAATTATGCTAGATCTACTCTTAGGCAGGGTCTATTCCTCCTCCACCTAAGCACATTAAATTTGGATAAAGCTTACATAATTAAGAACAAACTAAGTATTTATCATATAATTTAGAAAATAATAACAAGATTCATCATAGGTTTCATCCCCTTAAGGTATCTGAAGGATTTAGTTCATAACTAAATAAGAAAACATCTCAAGAGAAAAGATAAAACAAAACATAAGAAATCCCTAAAACTCCCTGAAGGAATTGAAGGAGAGATCCGCCGTCTTGAGTAGAATCCCGGCTTCTTGAGATGGATCAACTGGCTACCTTCGAGTGATTCCCACAATTCTGACCTTTTCGGCTTGACTCATTGGCCTAGCTAACTGCCCCCTTTTCAGCTGACCTTTAGGGGGTTTATATAAATTGATTGAATGAAATTAAAAAAAATTTAATCATTCGAATACATTTTGTTTAAAGAAAAACTCTGTAGGTTTCGTCATCCCCTACTCTTATCTTGCATATACTTATCTTCTACCTCCAACTCCAATGTCCACAGCTATTACCATGTCTATTCAGCTACTAACCGTAACTATTATCTTCTTCCTCACCCTCCCATTTTTGTTGTTGATTATCAACAAAAACTCCAAATCCAAGAAACCATCAGCATCCAATGCTTTACCCAAGCGTTACCTAATAATCGGTTCCTATTTCGCCGTCAAATCCAATCTAAGCAACCGCGTCCAATGGATTACAAAAATCCTCCACAACTGCCCCACTGCAACTTACACTCTCCACCACGTCTTGGGTTATCGCCAGATTGTAGGGCCCAAAATTTGCCCGGGCCATATTAAAATACAATAGAAAATATAGTCGTTTGTCCTTTTTTCTCTACTCTTCCTTGCTGTTGTTTCTCTGTTATTGGTTTGCAGGTACGAGAGGTGGACGTGGCGTACGGAGGCGCGTGAGGTTTGCGAGAATACGTGCGGTTGCGTGCGTGGTACACGTGTGAGGCAGTCCAAACGCCTGGTCGGGGCTATGGGGCGCGCGTGGAATCTGCTAGTATGGACCTGAAGCGGCGCGCATGAGAAGCCGACGGAGCGCGTGTGGGGAGCTGACGGGGCGCGCGTGGGGAGCTGCGACGCAAACTGAAGTGCCGGAAAACCCCAGAAGCTTCTAGATTATTTCTGTATTCGGGTCCCTAGGGACCAGATTGGGCCTTTTTGTATTTAGGCTAATTTTATGTCTGGGTTATAAGTTTGGGTTTGAGTCTAAAATTTGGGCCACTGTAATTAGGTAGAGACAGGTTTATTGGGCCCGTTATTTTAGTTTAATGGACTATTATTTTGTAATGGACTTTTATAACAATAGTCTGTTTTTTTGGTTTTTTAATATGGCCCGGGCAAATTTTGGGCCCTACAGCTGCCCCTCTTTGCTCATTGTCGTGTAATGGGAATAGAGCAAAGACCTTAAAGAGGGCCAAATTTGCCCGGTCTTACCGAGCTCAGACTTCTCTCGGTGTTTCATCCCATCCCACTGCCTCTTCAGGGGCCTGAGAACTGGCGTTTCGATCTCAATCTTCTCTGTTGAAACTTCAAAGAAATACTGACTGATCCTCATTGTAAACTCAGGGAGGAGGGATTTGTAGTCTCAACCTACTCCACTGGAACTTTGAGGTGATAAATTTAGATAGAAGAGATTTGTAACTTCAATCTTCTTACTGAAACTTCTCGGAAATAAAGTTGTTTCCTCGTTGTAAACTCTGGGAGGCGGGATTCGTAACTTCAACCTACTCCTCCGGAACTTCGAGGTGATAAGCATTCAGATAGAAGAGATTTGTACCTTCAATCTTCTTACTGAAACTTCTCAGAAATAAAGTTGGATCCTCGTTGTAAACTCAGGGAGACGGGGTTTGTAACCTCAACCTACTCCACTGGAACTTCAATGTGATAAGAATTCAGATAGAAGAGATTTGTAACTTCAATTTTCTTACTGAAACTTCTCGGGAAGAAAGTTGGATCCTCATTGTAAACTCAGGGAGACGGTATTTGTAATTTCAACCTACTCCGCTGGAACTTCGAGGTGATAAGAATTGTATGGTTTTGATATGCTCCTGCAACTTCAGGATTGTCAGATCTGCAATCTGCTCCTACAACTTCAGGATTACCAGATTTGCTGTCTTCGACCCGCTTCGTTCCGAAAGGCAGGATCTTCGAGTTCACTGATATTGCAACGACGTCCTCTAGGGGACCTGTCCTGTGAAATCAATTTTGTGTTTCTGCTTTATGCAAAATAGTTAAGATGCGATGATCGGAATGAATCTAATGCTCCTAGCTAAATGTAGTACGGATGACATATGCATGAATGCAGAATGTCGTGAAGATGATCTTTTTAGGGTACAGTGACCGGATTGGATCAAATGCCTCTGAGTAGATGTGTTTGGCATGAATGTAGAATTTGGTGAGAATGATCATTTTCAAAAGTTTTAAAGGGCACCCTCGCTCGCATCGTGTTGTCCTTATTCAGCCGGTAATTTGACCCCGAAACTCGAAGGAATCGCTACTATAATCCACTAACTTGCCCTTATTACACCGCAATGTCTGCTCCTCCTATCCCGAAGGTGCCAGGTTTGTATGACCCCTTGCCGTGGTAAAGGAAATCGTCATTTATAAATACCATCTTTTCTGATATTATCAACCCCTTAAACCTGATGAGTTTTACACAACAGTCCTGTTTTTGGGTTCTTGTTTAATTAGAAACCTCTAGAGTAATGCGCAGAACTTCTTTTACAAAAGCATTACTAGTTCAATCATCATTATTTCAATGCAGCATACTTGCATGGGAGTAATATGAGAATAAAATTGGTGTGAAGCGAAGCTTATGATTAACAAGAGAAACTAATCAAAAGGTAGATTCTGAAAAGAATAAAGTATTAAAAGATAACACATTTAATGTGAATAAGGAAGACTATTATGCGACCTCTAGATATCGCCGCTTGAGCTTCTCTGCCCCAATGTCTCGAAGACTATTTTGAGTGTGACATGTGCTTAGAAGATCTTGAGCATTTCGTCGAAGCACCAAGACGCAACATACATTTTCCTTGTAAATTCAAGTATGACAGGATCACCGCATGCCCCATTATAATCTGATCACAATTTGAGCCGCCCTTTTCGGGTTTTCGACTCAAAAACCCCTTTGGTCTCAAGGCGCCCTTTGCGGGTTTTCACCTTGACCTCTCCATTTATTATTATTTTTTTTTTGGGAAGGTCTCAAAGCGCCCTTTGCGGGTTTTCACCTTGGCTTCTTTTTCTTCTTCAAGCACAGTACTTCTTGACGGAATCTGAATTTACGAGATTGGGTAAGCTTTTCCCATCCATCTCGGCTAGGATCAATGCTCCTCCAGAGAAAGCCTTTTTTACTACATAAGGCCCTTCCCAATTTGGCATCCACTTCCCTCTGAAATCCTTTTGCACGGGGAGGATCCGTTTCAAAACTAAGTCTCCCTCATAGAATTCTCTTGGGCGAACCTTTTTGTCATAAGCCCGCATCATCCTCCTTTGGTATATCTGACCATGGCGGATGGCCTTTAGCCTTTTTCCCTCAATCAAGTTCAGTTGATCATATCGAGATTGGATCCATTCGGCTTCATCTAACTTTAGTTCTGTCGAGACTCAAAGGGAAGGAATTTCAACCTCAATGGGTAGTACTGCCTCCATTCCGTAAACTAGTGAGAAAGGAGTTGCCCGATGAGAGGTTCGCGATGTTGATGTTCGGTACGCATAGAGAGCGAATGATAACTTCTCGTGCCAATCCTTATAGGTTTCAACCATTTTCCCCACAATCTTCTTAATGTTCTTATTGGCTGCTTCTACTGCGCCATTCATTTTCGGGCGATACGGTGACGAGTTATGGTGTCTGATCTTGAATTGACTACAAACCTCCGCTATCGTACTGTTATTCAAGTTGAGTGCATTGTCAGATATGATCTTGTCAGGCATCCCATATCGGCATATAATTTCCTTTTTTAGGAACCTGCTGACTGCTGATTTGGTAACATTGGCGTATGAAGCAGCCTCTACCCATTTGGTAAAGTAGTCGATAACCACAAAGATGAACTGATGCCCGTTTGAAGCTTTCGGAGAGATCGGCCCAATGACGTCCATGCCCCACATGGAGAAAGGCCATGGGGAAGTCATAACATGCAAAGGTGAAGGAGGCACGTGAATTTTGTCCCCGTATATCTGGCATTTGTGACATGTTTTAGCATACTTGATGCAGTCTCCTTCCATGGTAGACCAATAGCATCCGAATCTCATGATTTGCCTAGCCATTGTGAAACCGTTAGCGTGCGTTCCGTAAACACCCTCGTGGACTTCCTTCAAAATCTTCTTAGCTTCAGCCGCGTCGACACATCTCAACAGTACCTGATCTTTTCTTCTTTTGTATAGGACTTCCCCGTCTAAGACATAATCACACGCTAGCCTTCTCAATGTCCTCTTTTCATTCTCAGTTGCTTGTTCAGGATATTCGTGACTTCTTACGTATCGCAATATATCTTGGTACCAGGGGTGATCATCCCTTCCTTCCACCTCCATGTTGCAACAATAAGTCAGGGCTTAAGTAAATGCTCATCCGGATGGGCTTCATATTTTCCTGGTTATTTATTCTGATCATGGAGGCTAATGTGGCTAGCGCGTCAGCCATCTGGTTTTCGTCACGCGGGAGGTAAAAGAATGTGATATCATCAAACTTCTCAATTAACTCCAAGATTAATTTTCGGTAACTGATCAATCTGGGATCCCTCGTTTCCCATTCTCCTTTGAGTTGATAGATCACCAATGCGGAGTCTCCATATACTTCTAGTACCTTGACTTTGCGATCTATGGCTGCTTGAATTCCCATGATACAAGCTTCGTATTCTGCCATATTATTTGTGCAATCAAAATCCAACTTGCAATTGAACGGGTAATGTTCTCCACTTGGGGATATTAGGATTGCCCCAATTCCATTACCAATAGCATTCGATGCTCCATCGAAATTCAACTTCCAGGGACAGTCTTCTAGGGTATCTTCCTCGGTAGTTGCTACAAACATCAGATCCTCATTGGGAAAATCGAAGTTCAAGGGTTCATAATCGTCTAGCGCTCTGCTGGCTAGAAAGTCTGCTATTGCACTTCCCTTTACCGCCTTCTGGCTCACATAGACTATATCAAACTCAGAGAGCAGGATCTGCCATCGAGCCATTCTTCCATTCAAGGCGGTGGACCCCATCATATATTTGAGAGGGTCTAGTTTCGAGATTAACCAGGTCGTATGGTATAACATGTACTGTCTCAACCTTCGAGTTGTCCAGATCAAGGCACAACATAATTTTTCAATTGGCGAATATCTCATCTCACACTCAGTAAATTTCTTACTGAGGTAATATATTGCCTTTTCTCTTCTCCCGGAGTCGTCATGCTGACCCAGCACACACCCCATAGAATGATCAAACACTGCTAAATACAGGATTAGTGGCTTATCTAGGCAAGGCGGTGATAAGACTGGAGGATTTGACAAGTACTGTTTGACCCTATCGAACGCTTTTTGGCATTGATCGTCCCACACACCTGGATTGTGTTTCTTCAAAAGACGAAATATGGGATCACACTTTTCGGTTAACTATGAAATAAACCGAGCAATGTAATTTAATCTCCCAAGGAAACCTCGAACTTCTTTTTGAGTGCGTGGTGGAGACAATTCCTATATAGCCCTGACCTTATCTGAGTCGATCTCAATTCCCCTTTCGCTGACTAGGAAACCCAGTAATTTACCCGATCTAGCTCCAAAAGTGCATTTTGCGGGGTTGAGCTTTAACTGGAACTTCCTTAGTCTCAAGAATAGCTTTCTCAAAACTTTAATATGTTCTTCTTCCGTCCTAGATTTTGCAATCATGTCGTCTACATAAACCTCAATTTCTTTATGCATCATATCATGAAATAAAGTCACCATAGCTCTTTGATATGTAGCCCCCGCGTTTTTCAACCCAAACGGTATTACTTTATAACAGAACGTACCCCACAATGTTATGAAGGTAGTCTTTCCCATATCCTCAGGATGCATTTTTATCTGATTGTACCCGGAGAAACCATCCATGAAAGAAAACGATGAAAAGCTTCACCGTATTATCTACTAGAGTATCGATATGAGGCAGAGGAAAATTATCCTTTGGACTAGCCTTATTTAGGTCTCTATAATCCACACACATTCGTACCTTCCCATCTTTTTTAGGGACAGGCACAATGTTGGCTACCCATTTCGAATATTTGGTCTCTTGCAAGAATCCGGCATCAAACTGTTTCTTAACTTCCTCCTTTATTTTTAACACAATATCTGGTCTCATCCTTCGAAGCTTCTGCTGAACGGGTTTGCAATCTTCTTTTATAGGTAGGTGATGTACTATAATGTCGGTGTTTAAACCAGGCATATCCTTATATGACCATGCGAAGACATCTTTGAATTCTTGTAGCAAATTTCGACAAGATCCCGTCTTGTTTCCCGGTTATCGCGCGTTCCAATTTTTACTACCTTCCCTTCCTCCAATGTCACGATCTCTCTTTTTTCTCATGAGGTAGAATTTGTTTCTCCTTCTGTTCTACCATTCTTAACAAGTCAGGGGATAAATCACTGTCTATATCATCTTCAAAATCCTGTGATTCTTCTAAACACATGTCCTGCTCAAAAGGATATCCCGAGTTCGTGGCGGCGTTGCTCACGTCATTGATATCTGAAGACCTGTTGTAGTTCACGAGAATATAGAAAGAATGAATGAATTTATGAATGGTCTTGGTTATGAAGGAATGATTTGAAGGAATCACAAAATGAAGAAAGGAATAAAAGAATGTTTGCTCCAAATGATAGCAAAAATGTACTTCATTAATATAATAATGTTTGAACACGAGCCTATTTTACAAAAGAAATCTTATCACTTCTAGGCTTAAAGTAATAAGTGCGTTCTGAACATTACTCTGAATAAGTTTTAAATACTACAGGAATCTCCTCTGCAGTCCAGTTGTCTAAAACGCTTCCTGGTTCGTAGGGTCGAATATCCGATAAGGTCCCTTCTTCCACTGTCTCCTCAGATATGGCATTAATGCAAACATTACCCAACATTGCTACGATGTCTTTTCCTTTTGGTGCACTGGGCTCAGCATGAATTACCCCACCCGACACAAAAGTTTTAGATATGTGCGGAATTATCATGGGTTCCCACTTGGTTTCTTCGCCATTCAAACGAGCACGCCTTCTTTCTTGTCTCTTTTCCAGTTCTTTTCTTTTTTGTTTTGCATCTAGCCTAAATCCTAAGCCAAAGCGATCTTGTTTTTCTTTCAATGTCGGGGTCATAACTCTCCCCTGAAGATATTTTCCAAGACCTCTTCCCGGTAAAGCTCATTTCTCTACGGTCATTTCCAGTCCTATTCTTGTAGTCTTGGAGATTCTTGGTATCAAGATTCTATTTCCTTCCGTGGTGAAAGTTACATTCACGACTCGAGAGACCGGAAGGAACATTCGATTGTCTCGTCGTTTATCTCCAAGTGTGGCATCTCACTAGTCACAGCTGCGATAATGTCCTCCTCAGCCTTTATCGTTATTAGCCGACCATCTGCTATCAACTTTACTTTCTGATGTAATGATGAGGGCACTGCCCCTGACGAATGTATCCACGGCCTCCCTAACAAGCAGTTATAGGAGGGCTTGATGTCTATTACCAGAAAATTCACTTCGTAAGTAATCGGGCCAATCACTAAAGGTATCTCGATTCTTCCCAACACTTTCCTTTGCGTGCCATCGAATGCCTTTACTATGCTCTGGCACTCCTTCATGTGCGGTAGCCGTCTATCGATGTCTGTTTAGAGTGGACAAGGCGATGCGTTCAACGCCGACCCGTTGTCTATCAGGACCCCTGGTAGCGTGTACCCTTTGCATCTAGTGGTGATATGCAAAGCCTTGGTGGATCCCCTACCACCTGGTGGTATCTCGTTGTCACTAAAATGGATGAAGTTGTCTGCACTTATGTTACCCACCAACCGGTCCAATTTATCAACCGAAATATCATTGGCGACATAGGTCTCATTTAAGACTTTCATTAATGCGTTCCTGTGTACCTCCGAATTCTGTAGCAAAGCCAATACAGATATGCGCACTGGTTGCTTATGCAGCTGCTCTACCACGCAATATTCACTGTGTTTCAAGAACTTTAGGAACTCCTTAGCTTCTTCCTCTCTCACTGGTTCCTTGATGGGTGATTCGGGCTCAACTGATTTTTCTCTTTCTGGCTCTTCCATCGGGGCTTTTCCTTTTACCAAATCATAGCGTCTCCCGCTGCAAGTATGAAAGCCTGCATCCAACTCTTCTTTTGAAGCACTATCCCATTTCTCCTTCCCTGGGATCGTCACACTATATTCATAGTTCCAGGGAACCCTCCTGCTATCCCCATAAGCAAAGACTGCAAGTCTTTGTATTATCACTTTTGTCTTTTGCTGTATTTTTCTCCGCTATACTTGGGTTCTGCAGTGCATGTATGTATTATTACTGTGTTGCTGCGCATTCCAGCTCCATTATTCTTAGGTGCTGAAATAACGATCAAAGGGAATTTAACTTTTGAGTTTCTTGTTGTCGACTTTGAGGTGCATATGCTCTTCTCTTCTACTCCTTCTTTACAAAACTCCATTTCTTTATTGTTCTCAAATTTTGTACCATAATCTTGAACTCCTCACAGTTCTAAATCTCGTGCCCCAATTCCTGATGGTACTCACAATAATTTCTCAACTTTCCCTGACTCTTTTTTGCAACGATTAGCCCCTGTTTGACCATTTCTTTCCAGACCAATCTTAAGGGAATCTTAACCTCCGCAACGCTTGTTTTGACCCTTCTTTCTGAACCTTCGCTAACTGCATTGACCCTATTATGATCAGGTAATGGATTTTCTGCTTTTGGCAAGTTTGCCAACTCTATAACCCCCATATTGACAAGCTTTTCCACCAATTTCTTGAAGGCTAAGCAATTCTCTATTGAATGCCCCGTGATTCCCGCATGATATTTGCATTCTGCATTCGGGCCGTACCACTTGGGGTATGGGGGCTGCATTGGTGTTAGGTAGCGAGGAGACACGATGTGCGCGTCAAATAAGTTTTTATACATTGCCTTATATGTTATCGGGATCGGTGTAAATTGAAGCTTCTCATTGTTCTGTCTTGCGGTGCCAGATTCTTTTCTGGACGAACCCTGATACCCAGTAGCCACTACCGTAGGCTGGTTAACGGTGACTGACTTTGAATACCCCATACTCGCATTATTCACCTCACTTTCTTTCCTTCTCATAGTTGTTCTTTTGTTATTTTCCCCCGCCTCAATCTTCTACTTTTTATAGCGTTCTCTATCATCTCCCCGATCATTATAATGTCCGAGAAACTCTTGGTTGCGCTCCCTAGCATATGAGTAAGGAACAGGGCCTTCAACGTATTGATAAAGAGCATTGTAGTCTCTTTTTCCAAAAGTGGCAGCTGGACCTGAACGGCGACCTCCCTCCACCGCTGTGCGTACTGTCGGAAACTCTCATTTGATTTTTTTTCCATGTTTTGCAGAACAATTCTGTCAGGGGTCATATCAGCTACATGACTGTATTGTCTCATAAATACCTGTGCCAGATCTCTCCAAGAACCGATTTCAGTACGGCTCGGCTGATTATACCATCTGGCTGCTGCTCCAACCAAGCTATCCTGGAAGCAATGTATCAACAACTGGTCATTGTTAATATACCCGGTCATTTTCCTAAGAAAACATGGTTATATGAGCTTGAGGCAAGTGATTCCTTGTATTTTTCAAACTCTGGCATCTTGAATTTGTGGGGGAGTATTAGATTTGGTACCAGGCTTAGATCTTTAGCGTCGACCCCGTGTTGCCTATCAGCGTCCTCCATAGCCCGAAATTTGTCTTCTAACCACTTACAACGCTCTTCTAGCTGTTTTGGCAATTCAGACTTTGCCTTTTCTTCATTCGCTGCCTCATCAAGGTCGGGAATAGTAGCATTGATTGGATGGTCAACCAGATTGGATCCTAATCCAGCTTGAAAATTTGGCGGTACCGAGACACCCTCTTGAAATTGTTGAGGTTTAATTACAATGGATGTCCTCCGGAAATGCTCTTCATGGGGTGTTGGGGTAAAACCCGGGGGATATGGTCGTTCCTCACTATCTTCCACAGTATTGGCCATGGGGGCTTTCCCTTTGTCTGCCAATAACTGAGTCAATTGGGACATCATGGTTCTCTGTGATTCCATCATCTGTTCCATCATATCACGCTGTATCTTGGCAAGCTGCTCTTGCATTTGAAGTTGCAGTTTTTCTTGCATCTCCTTTTGGAGTTGTTCGAGTTTCTCTATCCTCTGATCCATGTCTTTTGTTTTCTTTCTCGTGCCGTAGGGATGCGTCTCTGGCAAAGTTTTGTTGGTTTCCAGGTTGCTGAAATAATTTTTACTATAATTAGGACCTTTTAATGATTTTTAATACATGTGAATGGAATGAATGACAAATGCGAATGCATGAAATACGAAAGAAGTCGATTCTGATCCAATTCCATTTAGGAAACTTTATTTGAAAACAAAGCTCTTTACATAAAGTGGATTACAAATACGGTCTCGCTCTAACACCTAAGGTTTGAATTTTTGTAAGCAGAGAGGCTAATTCACGTCCTCGATCTGACCGAGTCTCAAACTGCATACTCAAAATATCAGCTTGTACGGCTAAAGTCTGTAAATATTAGGCTATCTCTCGTATCTGGGTTATGGCTTCCCCCATGAGGTAATCTCTATCTCTGACTTGATTCTGGGAACGGTGAAACTCCTCTTCTCTTTGTTCTTCATTTGCCTCTAGATACTGGATATGGTTTTGGCAATTTAGCAAGGCCATTTCTAATTCTTCGATCTTCTTCTTCATTTCTTCTATTTGGCTCAAGCTTTCTCTTAATTCTTTCATCGAGTTACGGTTTCGTTGATGCTGGAGGGATTTCTCAAGCTCCGCGATTCTAGCCTTTAACTTGTTTTGTTCACCTTGGCTCTCTAAGAGGTTCTTTTCGTTTTGTGCTTGAGCCTCTCTGAACTTTTCCTCCCACTGGTTAGCTTTAACCCTTTCGCCTTGAATTTCCTGACGCCACTGATCTGGAGTTTTTCCTAAGCCGGTTTTTCTCATTGATAGCCGCATCTTCTTATAATCAGTCTTTAGGCTGTTGAGATCTTCTTCAACTCGTTCTTTTCCTTTTCTGAATCTCTCTACCTCTACCTTTTGAACATCAGCATCTAGCCCTAAATGCATCTTTTCTTCCTCTAATTGCTCTATTTTCTTTTCCATTTCTCAATTCCTCTTTTCAAAATCTTACTTTATTATCTCCAATTCAGACGGGACAACTCGTAGGCATTCTTCTATAGATCGGGCACCCTCCAAACTTAGTCCGGGTATATTATCGTTAATCCTCTTGCTGAACCAGCTATTATACTCCAGCGTCATCATAGGACCTACCGATAATCTCTTCATACGTCGAGTCTGGTTCCAAGCAATAGAAATTTCCTTGATTTTCTTCTTGTAATCATCTCCTTTAAACGGGAACTCGCATTGCGCTAGGCCATGAGTTACCGGTACAAACTGCCTTGACCCATATTGCCTTAGTACCAGTAAGGGAGCATAAGCCGTGGCTCCCCAAACCCCGAGCAAAGGAACCCAATTGAAACTCCCGCATCGGAACTAAATGTCACTGGACCCCAACCAAGGAGCTCTCCACTGAATATCCTCTTCTCGCAGACCTTGTAGCAGTGTAGTCCAATTTTCTTCTGACATGTCATTTCTTCTTGGCGTAGTAGCTATTTCTTTTAATGGAGAATAATTATCACTGAAAACACGGCAAGAGATCTTATCCACCTTCCAGAAATGGCTATGGAACCAAACTAATAACAATTGCGCACATCCTATGAACTCCGCCTCTCGAATCTTCTACAAGCGTTTAATTACCTAAAAGTCTCGGCCAAGATCGCGGGAACTGGCGTGATCCCCTTACTGAGTCTGTCGAACATATCCGTGACTGCTTCATCTACATGTCCTAGAGCCCTAGGAAATAGCACCAATCCGTAGATGCTCAATGCAAAGACATCGATCTTCCTTTTTGCATCGGGATGAGCTAAAATCAAATCCCTCAAGTTTTTCCATGGAATGCACTTATATTCACCCTTTTGCTTTATCCTGGCTGTTATCCATTCTTCACTCATTCCCGTAACATTCATTAGCTTCTTCCAGAAGGCTGGTACGTAAGCAGCTTTCGAATAAATTCTATCCCTTTGGGCTGTTGGACAACGCAATAAGGCGGTGTATTCTTCCACAGTCGGTACCAAGCCTACCCTCCCGAAGGTAAAACAACTATATGCGGCGTTCCAATACTGAGTGATGGCTCAAAACAACTGTTCATCTACTTTGATATCCAATAAGTACGGGAAATCCCTATAACTATGAAAGAATATCCTCTTAGCCTCATCGTCCCATTGATCCCATATTACTTTTAATTCTTGGAGATTATTCTGCGTAACACTAATGCGAGTGTAGTCCACTAACTCCGACTCATGTCCTGTAGTCAAACTATCCCCTTGTTCCAGCTGCGTTGTTTCTGACCAAATTCTAACAATCGCGTTGTCTTCCACCTTATCAAGAAAGTCGTTTTCCATGTCGAGCTCCCTAACTTAGCAACCGAACCTGAATCGACACCTCTCTCTAATATGAAAATGCATGCAAAGTAACAAAACAAATAGTTAGTACTATATAAATGAAGTTCAAAGCATATAAAGCATTCAAGTTCCTATTGGGTGACCACTAGGATTCATCACAGCTCCATCTTGGGTGAGTTCCTAGGGTCTTTTACATGTGGTTTGAGTCTAAAGTTGAGGGTACCTGAACCAGCAGATTCATCAATCCTCACCCATTATAGGATCATATGGACAGAGTTCAGTTCAGGGGGGCACATTTCCCTATGGCTGCACGAAGATGAAAATCTCACGAAGACATAGGTACGGATGTGTCCCGGAAGCGATTCACTATCATACATGGAGGTGAAAACCTCACGAAGGAGTAGCTTCTCACTCCCACTTAAGGATGTGACCCAGTGGTCATGCAATATGATGCAAAAGTATTCTATAAGAATCAAACTACAGCAATCAAATGAGATGAAGCAAGCAAATGCAATATAAGGATCGTAATTTTTTGAATCAAATTTTCAATTTTCGACGAAAAGACAGAAAATAATCAATTTTACGGCTTGACTCTCTTATTTGTCCCCAGTGGAGTCGCCAAGCTGTCGAAACCATTTTTTAAAACGGGTTTTAGAAAAACAGGAATCGACTTTAAAACATATGGAGTCGCCACCGATCTTTTATTCAAGGTGTGATCGGATCACCTTGAGATGGATTATTTTAATAAAACATTTCTTTATTAAAACAATAATTTTGGTCTACGAAATTTAAGAAAACAGGTCCGGGAGTCGGTTACGCACGAGGAAGGATTAACACCCTCGCAGCGCCCAAAATTGGTACCGAATTGATTGATTAATGTCTTAATGTCAAAAATTTGGAAAGATTCTAGATTTCGATCCATCTACTTAAGATATATATTTGGACAGAATCATATTGGATGCCAAAGCTCCCTATTTCAAAGAAATAAAATGCCGTACTCGATGAAGTTAGGGCACAACATCTTATATTCTCGAAATTGGATTTATCCTTCGATATTCAATACTTGTACGTTTAAAATTAAGAAGGATATTCCATTATTAGAGTCAAATGAAAAATCGAAACCCAGTAAGTTAGGGCACTATTTCTCAAAATTCCCGAATACGGAATATTGCCTTTGTTCTTTTGAAATTCTTATCTCGAGATGACAAAATATCACACCCAGTAAGTTAGGGCGCAATATCTCAAAAATCCCGAGAATAAGTTTTTTCTATATTTGAAATATTATGCACTTTAAGAGAGAAAGGATACTCGGTTGCTAAGTTTTAACGAGGAAAATCAGAACTCAGTAAGTTAGAGCACGATTTTCTCGAAACCTCTGAACACGAGCATTGCCTTATGATTTTAAAACCGAAATGACATTTAAACACCTCATCTTTCGTAAGGTACAATAGAATAACAATAATATACAAGGCAAAATATTAATCCATACATCCAATGCTACACTAGTACATCACGACAACCAACTAATAATTAAGAGATGCAAATCATATAATAACAATAATTACACAATATACAATTCCTCTATTAATTATTGAAGAAAATGGAGCAAAATAATACGCGCAAAATATTACTATAACGAATCACCAATAATTAACGGTTACAAATTAAGCAATATAATCCATGCAATAGCAAACAAATATACACTTAATTAAAACATATATATAAAAAATAATGAAAGTAACGTGGAAAAATAAATAATATCTATAGCCATTTAAAATATAATATTTAATATTAATTTAAAAAGGGATAATTTAAAAATAATAATAACCGAATAATTACATAAAATAATTAAAAGGACCTTATCGAATCGAGCAAAATTAGAGAGCTAAAAGTAATAAATAAATAAAAATCGAATAAGAATTAAAAGGCAATGCATATAAACTAAAAGGGACCGAAAGCGCAATTACCTCGAGAGCCCTTAAACGCCTTGCGCTTTAAAAGGTATTAAAATTAAACAATAGTGCAAAGTTTACGGGCAAAATTAAAATAAACAAAAGTTTAATTAAAGCAGACCCCCAAATGTGGAAGGACTAAGGGCACAATAAAACCCTAAACATTAAAACACGCGGATCTTAGCCGCATCCGGGTCGGGTCGTAGAGCTTGGACTAGGACGGTGTCGTTTAAAGGGCTACCTTTATAAGCCCAAAACGGCACCTTTTCATTAATAGGTTTAAAAAATAATTAAATCACTTAGGGTTTCATTTGGCTAGTTTTGAAAACCGAAACCCTCAGCCCCCCTCACTTTCACTCCCAGACGCAGAGGAGAAAAGGGAGATTTGACCATCTCACGCCACGATAATCGGCGATCAACGGCCGATTCGAAACCACTGAACGGTTCCCCTTTCGAACCAGGCCCGGATCTAGATTCGACAGACCCGTTTGTTTCGATCTCGACGAAAAAGAGTCCGTCGATTCATCCTTCGCAGGTATGCTTCCCGCTCTTTACTCTTGTATATGGCGAAAAAAATGAAAAGGAACGAAAATGTAGAAAACCCGTTCGAAAAGAAATAGTCGAGAGAATAAAAGAACCACCTTTTTTTTCTTTTTGGGTCTCTGTTAATAATCTTTTCTATTTTGCTATCTTCTCTGTGCCAAAAAAATCCGTCCTTTTACAATATTTTCTCCGACTTTTTATAGTTGACTGCCAAAAAAATAAAAAGAATAAAAAATACAATAGAAAATACAGCCGTTTGTCCTTTTTTCTTTGCTCTTCCTTGCTGTTGTTTCTCTGCTATTGGTTTGCAAGTACGAGAGGTGGACGTGGCGTACGGAGGCGCGTGAGGTTTGTGAGAATACGTGCGGTTGCGCGCGTGGTACACGTGTGAGGCAGTCCAAACGCCTGGTCGGGGCTATGGGGCGCGCGTGGAATCTGCTAGTAGGGACCTGAAGCGGCGCGCGTGAGAAGCCGACGGGGCGCGCGTGGGGAGCTGACGGGGCTCGCGTGGGGAGCTGCGACGCGAACTGAAGTGCCAGAAAACCCTAGAAGCTTCTAGATTATTTCTGTATTCGGGTCCCTAGGGACCAGATTGGACCTTTTTGTATTTAGGCTAATTTTATGTCTGGGTTATAAGTTTGGGTTTGAGTCTAAAATTTGGGCCACTGTAATTGGGTAGAGACAGGTTTATTGGGCCCGTTATTTCAATTTAATGGACTATTATTTTGTAATGGACTTTTATAACAATAGTCTGTTTTTTTTTTTATTTTTTAATATGGCCCGGGCAAATTTTGGGCCCTACACAGATCTTTACTGCAAACCCTGAAAATGTCCGCCATATTCTCAAGACCCGCTCCTCCAACTACCCCAAAGGCTCTTTCTTCACTAGCGTTTTCTTTGATTTTCTCGGCAACGGTATCTTCAACGTCGATGGGGAGTCGTGGAAGTTCGAGAGACAAGTTTCCAGTCACGAGTTCAACACCAAATCTCTTCGTAAATTTGTGGAAACCGTCGTTGATACTGAGCTTCACGACCGTTTGATCCCGATGCTCTCTGGCGCTGCTTCCGACAAGACCGTGCTTGACTTGCAAGATGTTCTTCAGAGGTTTGCTTTTGACAACGTTTGTAAGATTGCTTTCGGTCATGACCCTGCCTGCTTGTTACCTACATTACCGCAAACAGAGTTTGCAGATGCGTTTGAGGTTGCTACACAGTTAAGTAGCGAGAGGTTTCGAGCTCCAATTTCAATATTTTGGAAAATCAAGCGATTCTTCAATGTCGGATCGGAAAAGTGCCTCAAGATTGCAATCTCTCGAGTTCGTGAATTTGCGAAGAAGATCGTAAGAGAAAAGAAACAAGAATTAGCCGATAAATCGTCTTTAGAGTCGGTTGATCTCTTATCAAGATTCTTGAACTCGGGTCATTCAGACGAGGATTTCGCTACGGATATAGTTATCAGCTTCATACTTGCCGGTCGTGACACAACATCGGCGGCATTGACATGGTTTTTCTGGTTAATATATAAACACCCTGAAGTCGAGAATGAAATACTAAAAGAAATCAAAGAGAAATCGGATATGCCAGTGTATGAGGAAGTTAAAGACATGGTTTACATTCATGCTTCGCTTTGCGAGTCCATGAGACTGTATCCTCCAGTCCCTACGGATGGCAAACTGGCAATGGAGGACGATGTTTTGCCAGACGGGACGGTGGTGAAGAAAGGGACGCTGGTGACGTATGCTCCTTATGCGATGGGGAGGATGGAGAAGATATGGGGATCGGATTGGTCAATGTTCAAGCCGGAGAGATGGTTGGAAAGAGATGAGGCAGGGAAATGGAGGTTTGTTGGGAGAGATCCTTATACATATCCGGTGTTCCAGGCCGGACCCAGGATTTGTTTGGGGAAAGAGATGGCGTTCTTGCAAATGAAAAGGGTGGTGGCTGGTATTTTAAGGCGGTTCAAGGTGGTTCCGGCGACCGAGGATGATGGGTTTCAACCGGTGTTTCTTGCTTATTTGACTGCTAAGATGAAAGGTGGCTTCCCCATCAAGGTTGAAAGGTCTTTACGATTTATGGATTAAAAGAGAGTTATGAATAAAAGAAAGTGATTAAGAAATTTACTATTATTATTATTGTTGTTGTTGAATAGGTTTGTGATGATGTTATGTAAATATTATTATGTTTTGTAGTGAACCATGCAAATATATATAATTGAACTTATTTTCAAAGCTTTGAAATTATACATGTTACGGATAGCGGTGAGTAAAATCCGATTCGATTCGAAAAACTCGATAAAAAAATTAAATTTTGAATTAAATAGTTCGAGTTATTTGAGTTAATCAAGTTATTCGGATCAACTCGAGTAAAAAATTAAGTTTTTTGGTTTAACTCGAATATGAATTACATAATTTGAGTTATCTGAAAATTTGAATAAGAAAAGGAAAAACTACGTCGTTTTGATAAATGTTTACTTTTTCTAAAGTTAAAAGTCAAAACTATTAAGTTAAAAGGCAAAATTTTGTTGTTTTGATAAATATTTACTCATTAATTTAAAAGGTAAAACAATTATACTGTTTATGTAGTTAAATAATCTTGTACTTCGTCTACTAGTTAAATAATTGGTCCATGTAAACGCAACATTGAGTATAAATAATATGATTCGTTAACTCGACTCGACTTAACTTGAAATTTTTCACTCGATTCGATTCGATTCGAAAAAAATTCAAATTGAGTTCGGTTGATAAAATATGATTCGTCAACTCGATTAACTCAAATTTTTTTGACTCGATTCGATCGAATACTCACCCCTAGTTACGGATACTCAACAGAGGAGCGGGGAGGTAAAGATATGGATAGGATCGGATCATTCATATGAAAGGTAAATCTTTGTTTCTTAAACTTAAGTTGAAAATAGTTTTTGAAACATGAATTTTAGAAAATGAATTGATTTTCAAGAAAAGTTTATAACACTCCATATCTAACCCGATCGTCAAGTTCAAACTACACGTTATCACATTCGTTACCGGAGTAATTACGATCTAATTAAAATCAAATTATCTCATTAAATGATTAATTCAATCAATCAATACATGTATACAATACCATATACAACTATTTTCGAGTCTTAAACGAGCTTATGAAAGCTCTAATACTAACCCAAGGTCAAATAGGACAAAATTATAAGAATTTCAAAACGTCGGGCTGACGTCGCGACATCAGAAGGTTCCTCATCACGACGCAACATATTGAATAGGTATCGTCGTAGCGACCCAAGCCCAGCGTTGCGCTGTGGCATGGCAACATGATCTCGTTGTGATATGACAAACTGTTTCTGCAAAATGTTAAATAAACATCAACCTGCAATTTAGCAAACAAACATTATTCACATTCAACTTATAATTTCAAGCAACATATGCAATTTTCAAGTATCCATTCATGAACTACAACACTTTATTCAACAATATTCCAATGTCATATCACTTATAAGTTAACTATCTAGTATAATTCATTCAAAATCCTAAGCATATATACCTATTCACCAAAGCCATTGACATTTGCAATATTTAATACCATTCAAACCATATATGGAATTCATATCCACATTTCATTTAATTGGCTAATTTCATACATCAAAGTTCTATTTCATAAGCATATATAGACATAGTATTATACCAAAATTGACTCGACCTAGGTACATGTCATACTTAGAACAAAATGAAATTATACAAACTTTGCTGAGTCAGGGATCGTCTTCTGAATGTTGGATCTACTACTCGTACTTTTGAGGATCAACTACACCTGCGCATAGAAAAAACAGATCGTACGCTAAGTAGAAACACTCAGTGGTATTTCCATGATTCAAGTCAATTTAAAAAATTAAACAAATGCATACATTCATTTCAAATTAAATTCATGACATAATCTATTGTCATTTCATGCCAAAACACTTTCATCTTTATATAAACATATATTGGTTCTATGGAGAGACATCATAGAAATGATCTACTGGCTCTACGAAGCGACACCATGGAAATGGTCTACTGACTCCTCGGATTCGAAAGTAATGGCTAGCCATGGTATGATTCAGTTGAGGATAGATTTTTCCATTTTGGCAAAATGAAGTTCGCCAGGACAGTAATTATGGAAGCCTGATAGGGCATACTCACGGGGCCCGCAATACGAACCATATGATGAAAAGCTCTTCATAACAGTTATGATGTATCAGGGAATGTCAGCAAACGTGCGGACAAGAGGCCCCGCCAAGATGCAAAGGCAAGAGGAACATGTGAAGGCATATTGTACCCGAATAAATGTGGAGAAAAGGGGTTTTCTTTCAAAGTATTTACAAATATGTATTCGCTATTGAGAGTTCGCCAGAGGTAACGAATAAGCCAACTTTGGTTATAAGAAAACGAAACTGTTCTCCAAATGTTAGTTCTAAGTATTTATTGGCAAAGAGGTTGCCAGAAAAGGGAAATCCGCCAAGGACTATCTTCAGTGGAATGTTTGCCAAGGACTATCTTAAGTGGAATATCCATCAGGGACTATCTATTCTACAAAGTCCGCCAAGGACTAACAAATAAAAAGGATGTATGTTAGAACTATCTTGTTTTGGGAAATCTGCTAAGAGCTATCTTAAAAATGGGAAGTTCGCCTTATCCAATCTAATGAGGAGATAGTCCGTTGGGGACTATTTGTTGCTGGGAATATCTATTCAGACGGTCTGAATTGGGAAAGTCCAATAGGACTATCTTACAAATACAATTCCGCAAGGGAAGAATGGTGCTTAACTACCAGCTAAATCTTATATTCAAAGGCAACCTACGAGGATGTTAGTAAATGGGTATTCCTGTAAAAAAAAAGAAAAAGGTATAGGCACAAGCTAAGTTATAAGGAAGGGAAAGTCTATATAGTGCAATAGGTTGATGTCGGATTCGAAGCGAAATCAGGATGAGGTTCTGCCTTTTTAACAAAACGCCTGCAAGTCTGCCAAAATAGTCAGAATTTTGGGTATCTGCTTGTATGGCTATCTTTTGAAGAGTCAAAGCAGCAATGTAGAATAAAAGTATAGGATGAAGCTTGACCAGTTAAGTCAATCAGGGGTTGTCTGAAAGAGTATGTTTGCTTCTGAATCTACCACCACTATATCCTTCCACGATTCGTTCAAGAAGATCATATAGACATCGACCACGCCAGTTAAATTGCAGAAGCTTATAGGAAATTCAGGGAGTTCACTTACGCGCATCAAATATTTATACTTGTGATAACATGAGTTATTCATTAATAATTAATGTAAGAAATATCACTAAGTTCATTTGAACTTATGAGAGGTTTCCTTTGATTGCAGGATCAAAGGCTAATAGGGATATTATGAGAAGGGACAAGCCAGGCCTCGTGGAATCCATGTAGATTTCTTCGATGTCGTATCATGCATATAAAGGGGGGCCCTTAGAGGCTACGCCTCAGGGATTGGATTAAGTGTAATTAGCAACATTCAAGCTCAGGATGCATAATATAAATATGCATATACATAATTTTGGTGAACAAAATGATTGTAAAAATCGAAATCAGCTTATTCTTCTACTCGTATAATAAGAAGTTATTTGGATGTTTATTCATAAAACATGATTGATTAGTTAAGAGATTGGAAAAAAGTTGCGTGATAAATATGGATTAAGTTTAGCGTTGTATAAGTTAGTAAATAAGTCAAGTCAATTATATTGTTAAGTAATTCGATTTAAGTGTGACATTTGGTACCCGAACCCGACGATCGGGTTGGGTATAGGGTGTTATATAAGTGCATCATCAGATAAATCGAAGTAAATATACTGACACGTAAGTGCATCATCAGATATACCGAAGTATAAACCTGTACAGTTAATAGAGTAACCAATTTCCAATTTCATCACATAGTTAGTTCACATCCCATCATTCTCAATTCAACATCAATTCATCAATTCATCATATAATATAATATAATTCAACTTAATTTCATACCAATTTCCTATATCATTAAGTCGAACAACTTTCTATTTTTAAATTCATAGAATTCTTGTGAGCTGGAAACAGGCATAGGACTTAAATGTAATTTTTCCAAAAGGAATCCATAACGAGGAGAAGATGGAGTGATGGCGGTTGGAGACCCAAGGAATGTCTTTTGGTGAAAACTATGTATTTTTTTTTCATTTATTTTCTAGAATTAAAACATTGGAAATCTTAGCTGACAATTTTATTTTAATTACACATATCTTTATATATTTGTTTTATAATTTTTTATAATTTTTATATTATGTTATATAATAATTTTGATATATATGTATGAGATTATCCACAGTTTATCGATTAAAAAATAAGAAGTCAGTATGTCAAACCGGGCCGGCGGTCCAACCGGTGGCTAAACCGGACCAGTCGGGTTGTCTTTGACTCGGACCGAACTAGCAACATCCGAATCGGCTCGGGGTGCCGTAAGGATGTCGCACCTGCATAACAGGACACGGCGGTGCCGATGGCTACGACGACAGCATCCCGGTAGCCGGCAGCAGTTGGTCGTCGGTAGTTGAGCAGTTGAAGAGTTACACTCATACCAGAATTCTACCGGAGAATTTGATTTCATATTAATTATTCTAAAAATAATATTATTTTAATAGTTTAATATTAAATTTAATTCAATACTTATCTTAATAGTATTTTATTAATTTAATATTAAAGTAACTATCTTAATATTAAATTTAAGTTAATGTTTATCTATAAGATAAACATTCTATTATTTTATTAAGATTTAATATTAAATTTAATCTAATATTTATCAAGAAAATTTCTAGAGATATTTTTATGATTTACAACTTGACCCAAAAGTTTAGAGAAATTGCAAAATACCCCATTGGTAATTTTTGTGAAAAAAATTTTGATTCGAAGCAGGCCCACACTCGGCAGACGTGAGCTTGAGGATAGCAGAGAAGACTACTCGGTCGAAGCGCTCATTTTAATAGGCCAATTTAGCCCGGGCCCATACAAAAAAATAATAAACCCAAAATAATAAAACAAAGTCCAAGTCCAGTCCAAAATATATCATTTGGCCCGATCGGAATGGCCCATTACTTGAAAAGATTGAAAGTCCATCTACAAGCTTGACGTATATGGGAACACAATCTTCAATGATATGCAATCTTAGATATGATATGCAAATCTTAGATATGATATGCAATCCTAGAAGATATGGTATGTAATCTTAGAAGATATGATATGCAATCTTAGATATGATATGCAAATCTTAGATATGATATGCAATCTTAGAAGATATGATTTTGTAATCTTAGAGATTTAATTTGTAGATACCTTTTAATCTTAGCCGTTGATGTAATTGATCTGTACCGTTGGATTTGGGGAGGCTCAACTATAAATAGAGGCCTCTCTCTTCATTGTAAAGGACACTTGAGTTTTGGGGGAAGCAATAAGAATTCTTGAGAGCATTCACTCAAATTTCTCTCCTTCTTGCGTTCTTATTTTCTATGGTTTGTTCTTATTTTATTCTTCATTCATCTTCGTTTTTCAAGCTTTTTTATTTATCCATTTAATTGTTTAATTATTAGTTATTCTTTTATTTTATTCGTTTATTTATTATTTCTGTATAGAGATTTATTTTATTTTCACACTTTTGCAAATTTGTATTTTATTTATTTATTCCAAATTTTTACGTGGTATTTATTTCAAACTGTTTTATTTTATTATTTTAGATATTTCTTATTTCAAATAGTTTTATTTTGATTAAGTTTTTTTTTATATTATTACTTTAAATTATCTTATATATCATTCATTTTTCTTATTGTTTTATGTAACGATTATTTTAAAGTGGTTTTATTTTATATCATTTTAAACTGTTTTATATTATCTATTTTAAGTTTTCGTATATTGTTTATTTTAAACTTATACGTATCTTTTTAGGATTTGTCACATATCATTTTCTTTAAGTCATTTTATATATTATTTATTTAGATTGATATATATATATATTGTTTTATATATTACTATTTCATATATATTTTTATTTTTTTTTGGATTTATTTCAAACTTTTACATATATTATCTACTTTAAAATTTTTATACATGAATTTATTTTTAAGTTGCTTTTTATTGTCGATTTCAAAATCCTTTTCTTTCACATTATTTGTTTTAACATTGTCCATTATTATTTGAAAGCTTGGTACATTTTGTTTTTTATTTGTTTTTTTAGATTTGTTATTTTTTTAAAAAAATTCATTAATCTTTATTTATTAATGTGGCCAAATATACCTTCATATTTCAAAATCCATGATTTTTCAAATTAAAAAAATAAGACAATATTCGATATTTGGGAGTAATGAGAAAATCGTGCCCTAACTTACTGGGTTTCGATTTTTCTCATTAAATCCAAATGATTGAGTACCCTTTTTGAAATTAAAACATATTAATTTTTAAATAAAAAACCTATTCTCGGGAATTTAAGATGTTGTGTCCTAACTCACTAGATGCGACGTTTTGTCATCTCGAGGCAAGGATTTCTAAAAAGCAAAGGATATTCGGTGTTTGGAAAATTCGAAAGATCGTGCTCTAACTTACTGAGTTTTGATTTTTCTTTTAAAACCCAAATAATTGAATGTCCATTTAAAATTAAAGGACATAAGTTTTAAAAATTAAGAAGATCGTGTTTTAAAATATATTCAATTTTTTGACATTAGGACATTAATTAATCAATTAGGTACCAATTTTTGGGCGTTACGAGGGTGCTAATCCTTCCTCGTGCGTAACCGACTCTCGAGCCCGTTTTCTCAAATTTTGTAGAACAAAATTATTATTTTAATAAATCAAAATGTTTTATTAAAATGATTAATCTCAAGGTGACCCGATCACACCTCAAAAAAAGATTGGTGGCGACTCCATTTTCGTTTTTAAAGTCGACCCCCGTTTTTAAAATCAACTTTAAAAATGGTTTCGACACTCATCCTAAACGAATCGAAAATGTACAATTTTGATTATGTGTTTATTACTTTAGATATCACAACCAAGATCTTGTTTTGGAAAAAAAATTTAAAACTCTGGTTTTTTCCCTAAATTTATTTTCCGTTGCATTTTCCAAACCCATTTTTTCCAACAATTTTGTCTCCCATTTAGGAACCAACCGGTTCTAACTTAACTAAACCAAAATTGGAACCCAATTATTTTTTATTCAACCACCAAAATTCCTAAGTTTTCCAGTAGATCCCGACAACTTACCATTTTATTCAATTAACTCCCAACTCTCCCTTTACTTTGGGACTTTAATGTGAACCGGGTGGGACAATATCCTTAATCTCTTGGGGATAAATCTGTTCTCCCAATATAATCCTATTTTATCTCATGGTAACCATTACATCTTCCTTCATGAAAAGTCAATCACTATTAAATAGTAATCAAGTCTGTCATCACAAAGACGAACAACCCATGATCACGCTTACTTTTCATCAACCATGTAATGCCAATGAGAGGATGTCATTTACCCATGTCTCAGGCTATGAATTCCATTGTTGTGAATGATGCTACATATTGCAGAAGTCGTATACTCAATGCACCAACTTTTAGTTCCTTATCTATTTAAACTCAGGCTTTTACTTACATCAAAGTATACAAGTCACGTATACATAGTCCATCATCCACTCAAGATTTAGGTATGTCACACTATGAACGTCACAAGTGAATAAATTCATAAACGGATTCAGGATATATTCGTCCAGTATGATGTTCTATTAGCCCAATCAATCACATATATGTCTTTATCTTCTAGAATTCATCCGCTCCGATGCCCAAGACAAAGCATCTCCCCAATTGGACTTGATAGACAGAATATTAGTATTTCAATCAATTTGTTTCAATTAAACTAAGGACGTGTTTAGGTTTGTCTACTAATACAAGTTATCTTTTCATATTACGATATAACCACGTAATATCGTTTAGTATTAGTTTAAACATTAGACAACCAATGAGCCAACATTTGCTTCTATTTTGTTTTGCATGCAAAAAACACATGAGGACATTATACAAAGTATATTAATGTAATCCATGAATTATTTTATTAACCAATGTATTCGAAAAAGTTATAAGTGTACATAGATAAAAATATTACACTTAGGGCACCAGATCCAACATCTTTGCATGCAATTTAGGGATCTCAATGTCATAATACCATGAGGATTACAGCTCAAATTGGGACTGCTTGGGTAATTGTTTTAGTGGATTCTGGCAGTGCTCACACTTTCATATATGCTAAATTGGTTGGTAAGTTATCCCTCCTAGTATGGCAGTAGGGCCAATTGAAGGTTACCATTGTTGATGAAGGCAGTCTCTCTGGCTGTGGTACTTGTAGAGAGATCATGTAGGAAGCACAAATGTTTAACCAACTTCATGATACTGTTATTGAAGGTTTGTGACATTGTATGGGAATCCAATAGTTGGTCTCTTTGGGATTCATAATTTGGAACTTTACTTCATTGACCATGCAATTACTCTATCAAGGGAATTTCTGCACTCTTTAAGGGATCATGCCTGGAGCCATTCACCTTTTGACTACCACACAATATTCCAAGTGTTCTTCTATTGTGGGCAGGAGATGGGGCTATGTGCTATGGACATGGCTTCAACTGCTCAAGCTACATTATCAACAACTACAAACACCACCAATCTAGAAATACAACTGCTTCTGGATGAATATGTAGACATATTTCAAGTCCCGAGTAGCTTGCCTCCTCCTCGCTTACAAGATAACAGGATCCCTTTGAAGGACGAAGGCTCGATGGTGAAGCTTCAACCTTATAGGTACCCTACAATTCAAAAAAATTAGATGGAAAATTTGATTCAAGAAATGTTGCAAGCGGCACAATCAAGTACAACAACAATTATTTTGCTTCTCCTATTGTCATGGTCAAGAAGAAGGATACAAGCTGGTGGCTTTGTGTTGACTATAGGCAACTCAACTAGCTCACTATTAAAGATCAATTTCCCATTCCAATTATAGAGGGGTTGTTGGATAAGCTTAGAAAGATTGTCTTCTTCTCCAAATGGGACTTAAGATCTGGATACCATCAAATTCGGATGTGGGAACCTGACATCCATAAGACAGCATTTTAAACACACAAGGGCCACTATGAGTTCATGGTTATGCCCTTTGTCTCACAAACACCCCATCCAATTTTCAAGCTTTAATAAATGTTGTGTTTAAACCACTCTTGAGGAAATCAATCCTTATGTTCTTTGATGATATCTTGGTTTACTCAGTGACTTAGTCTGAGCACCTACTACATCTCAAAGAGGTCTTCCAATTGTTTAGAGCACATCAACTTTATGCTAAAGAAAGCAAGTGCAACTTTGTCACTTTAGAAATTGAGTATCTTGGCCATATTATTTCAAAAAGGACAGTGGCCATGGATAGCTCCAAGGTTGAGTGTGTGGCCAAGTGGCCTGTCCCTATGTCAGTAAAAGAATTAGGAGGTTTTTTTGGCCTCTCAAGGTACTATCATAGATTTATCAAACATTATGGTACCTTGGCAAAACCTCTAACTGATTTACTTTAAAAAATGCATGGGAATGGAATGTAAAGGTTGATGAAGCTTGTAACAATCCTTACCCAACCTGATCATCGGGTCTAAGCTACAAGATGTCACATTCGTTGCCAGGTTGGAAAAAGTTCAGTTCGAAAATGATTTTCTTGCATAGTGGAAAAATAAAATTTTGAAATTTGAGCCGATTTGTGATTTTTATAGCAATAAAATTTTTCCCAAAATTGCACCTGTGTTTTGGGTTAGACGGAACCATGTCGTTCCTGACTTTCAACCGCATGGCCTTCTTCGCTATTCTCATACCATGAATTGCTTTGAGTGTGGGCTTGAACACTTTCGAATCAAACACAAAAGCAGAAAATATTTTATTTACTTTTAATGGGAAAGTATAACTTCCTCTCTTATAGAAACCGGTATAATTTTTATTCCCGGAAAATAGAATTTATACTTAGAAATAAATTCTCACTATTTTCGAGTAGAATAACAATATCTCAAAGTTGTGTAAAACCTATTATGTATTTAGCTCTATTGGTGTCGTCTATTTATAGGGACAAGAAGTAAAACCCTTGTTGAATTAGTATAAGTCTATTTCAATAGAAAAACAACTTCCTAGTTGAACTAAGAGAGAGAGGGGCAGTAAACCTGGTTAAATATACTAGGGTTTGTCCTCCCATGTATTAACATGAGGGGCTTTTGAGCCTCTCCCGTATTGAGTTCAATTACATGTGCATCCTGGACTTTAAACCCAGCACTTTATAATTCAATCCAACCTAATACATGTTTTTTTTCTATTTTCCAAAATAAACATCATAATAAATTAATTTCCCAATTAAATAAACATCATAATGCAAAAGTCGCGTGAGGAAAATATACAAAGAGTATTAATGTAATTCATGAATAATTTTATTAAACCAATTTGTTTGAAAAAAATACAAGTGTACAAAGACAAAAATGCTATACTTAGGGCACCATATCCAACATGTCGGAGAAACTACAATTAATTAGAACATAAGTTCTATTGTTTCGACACATTGTATCCAACATATAATCTTATACAGGATTTATACGAGCTTACGAAAATTCTTTTGATAACTCGAGACCATTTGAGGACCAAAATACAAAGCTTCAAAATATTTTTTAGCTAGAGTTGTGACTTCAGGGGTGCGATGTCACAACCTTCAAAACAGTAGGTTGATATCACAACTTGAGGATTAAAATGTAAATATTCTAAACTTCACCAAGTTGGCGTCACGACATCAGGGTACAACGTTGCGACATGGAAGGTTGGTGTCACAATATCCATAGGGAGACGTCGTGACCTTGATAACAGTCTACTACTGGATCATATCATTTTTCAACTAGTGTCGCAACATCCATGTGGTGGTGTCGCGACTCTGTAGGCAGAATACAATAATTTCAATCTCGTTTGGATTCAACCTATAATTTTACATTTAAACATTCATATGCTCTTTCCAAAAAAAAAAAACATAACATCATTTCATGCCAATCTATACCAAATATAGCATGCAAACATTGAAATCAAGCATTCAATATGGCACCAGCCACATGATCAACATCTAGGCATATCTTAGCCATTTTAAACCTTAATATAGCAAGTTACTTCACCTTGCAAGCTTTAACATATAAGGCTTATGCAAGCTTCAAGTCATGAATCAAATTACATCAATCATAATCAAAACTAAGCATCAACTAGTGCACATATCAAACCTAACATACAACTAAACCTTAGCCACAAATACAACCTTGGCATTCACAAATAAAGATGATCGTTACAAAATCAAGACCCTATATACATGCCACAATATCAGGACTCAAAATGAACATAATTCTACCGTATTGATGATAGTGTGTGATCCGTATTGATCTAGCTTGGTGAGTTCCGCAAGTCGGGAAATCTACATGTAGGAAAAACAACGATAATGAACATTGAATGCTTAGTAAGTTCATATGGAAATAACAACACTTACCTTGTTCATAGGTGAGCATGTTACTACCAAAAGGATTTAGCATACATTTAGCTAAAGCTTAACACATTATATCACAACAAGGTGTACATCAAGCATAGGTATACAAATATGTTAAGCATTATAACATGTCCAAAACATCACCACTCATTCCAATTCATACTATATCATCACACTTTCAAATACTATCATTAATTCACAAAATCATACCATTATATATCATAATAGCTTACCAAGTTTGGTTCATTTCATTTTTCTGATTTCAATATTCAATTTCAGTGTTTCGCCCAATGGAACCTAGTAAAATGGACTCGGATACATGAATGAACTACACTACAACAAGATAGCTCATATGAGCTTAAACTACACCACACCAATGTAACAACCTGTTTTTCAATAGTGCCGGAAACAACAGTTTCGGAACTCCATTTTTGATGTTCGAGTTTATAAATATTAATATTTAATATTTACAATGTTATTATTATAGTTTATTAAATTTTGGTCTCTTAATTTTATCAACTTAATAGTTAACTAAAGCACAAAGACTAAATCATAAAAGTTGATTGTTATAGATTTTTAAATGACCGAAGGACTAGATGAGCAATTAAACCATTTTAATGGCTCCAAACAGTGGTGGTGGATGTTATAACCCATTAATTTTAGTTAATTACGATTATAGTTTAATTAATTAAGGTTTAATTAAATTAATCTTCTTTATTTAAGGTTAAAAAGAAGTATATAAAGGCTTGTTAGTGCATTTTTGTCATATTTTTCCTTCTTCCTTCACCAAAAAAGCGTATAGAAAACCTAAGAAGCCATTTTTAATATTCAAAATAATCGACCTTTAAATTGTAAGTTTAATTAAGTAATTTTCTTGTAATTTTTATATTTTTGAGGTCATGGAAGCTTGATTTAGCTAGCCCATGTACCAATTTGTAAAATTGTTAAAGTTTTTGAAAGTTTCCATTGATGATTTCTGATGAAATTGATGTTAAATTGTAAATTTTTAAGCTTAGATGTGAAAAGGGACTAATTTGTAAATTGTAAATTGTTAGTTTTGTCCAAAAGGACCAAAGTGCATAAATTGAATGTTTGGTGAGAAATTTCTATAATTATAGACAATAGGGGGTACTAAAAGGATGTAATTGAGATCAGTTTCGAAATCGAAGCTCAAATTTAAAAGATATTGCAATTTTGATTTTAAGGACTAAATTGAATAAAATGCAAGACTTTAAGGTCATTCAAAAAGTGAAATTGAACTAATCCATGCATATGATAGAATATTATAAATTGTTTGGAATTGATAAATTGAATTGAATTATCGTATAGATCGAGAATTGAACCAAACCAAGGATAATCGGGGAAAAGGTAAAATTATTGATTAGTCCTTGCAAATTTAACTTGTTCGCTAATTTGACCAGGTAAGTTCATATGGTGTGATCGTGTTTAAATTTTTATGTATTTGAACTATAAATATGTGTATATTTGGTTATAAATTGAATTGTTTACGAATTGGTACAAAAGGTGAGATATGGACTAAATTGTAAAGAAATGTATATATGTGATGAAAATGCCCGGATGAACTTAGTAAAGGTCTTGTGCACACTGATATGGATTGATTACCGAGATCCAGTATTTGTTGTGAACTCGAAGATACATGTGACACAGGTTTAGCCTAGATTGTTAACCTGATGTCGTTTTAAAGGTTTAGCCCGGATGGGTAACCTGACATATATATTTTTAGCTTGGCCAAGCAATTTGATGTGTCGTTAAAGCTTTAGCTTGGGCTAGTAACCTGAAACGAATATATTTAGATCAAATAAGCAATTGATGTCATTTAATACTTGTGTATTTGAGTTTGTTTATTAAGTTTCATCGGGCAAAATAGACTATATGAAATGAAAAATTAAAATGATAGGAAATGAATTTGGTATTCAAATGTTGAATTAGTGAATGTTGTGAACATAAATTCTATAGTATGTGTATATATAGATATGATTAAATCACTCCCAATTGAAATAAGAGTTAAACTTGTTACCTATAGTGACATGAGTGGCATGATAGATAAATGTTTATACTTGGTTTGATGTTATTGTATAACTCACCTTATTGATTTTTTTAACATGTTATGTTTAGCCAAATATGCTGACATTTTGGTAACTTATCGTATTTTATTTTTTATCAAGGTAAGTTTTTTATTTATTACCTATGAACTTACTAAGCATTCAAAATGTTTACCCTGTTGTTTTTCCTTTCCCTGTAGATTGCCAACTTGCAAAATGTGTCTACCGAATCGTCGAGAAGCTCACACTATTTTGTTATTTATTCGATAGCTTTTCAATCATTTTAGAATCTGGTTTTGTGGCATGTACATAGATGTTTGTATATGTTAATTTGAAATGATAAGTTTTAGCTTGCAACCTTTATAATGCTTGATTTTGGTAAGGATAAAGCCTACATGAAATGGAATGTTTTTGGTAATGTGATTAAGTTATGTATGGCACTTAAATGAGCATAGTTGAACATAAATTGCAAAGATGAGAAGTTGATTATTGAATGGTTAGTTGGTTAGATTAATGTTTATAGTTGAACAATTTAAAATGGTATTTTACCTAAAACAATGACTTAGTGGACTATTTTTAGTATCGTGATACCACACCTTGGATATCACGATATCGGTCCTAAATTATTTTGTAAACTTTGCAATTTGGTTATTAGGTTGGGAAGTTTGGCTACTGTCTTCGGGATCATGATACCAAGCCCTGGATATTGCGATACCCTCTTCTCACATTTTGAAATCTTTCAATCTAGTCCTAATTCGACCCCGGGATGATATTGAGCTTTTGTAAGCTCGATTAAGACCCAAAAATGATTGTTTAACATATTTTGAACTTGATTAACACTTGTTCACATGTATTAATACTTGTATGTTGTTTGATTGATCGCAGATGCTTCGGCAATGAATGTAGCATCTTGTAGCTCAAACCCGATGATTGGGTCGAGCGAGAGGTGTTACAACCAAGGCACCGAAGTGCAAGCCCATAGGCATCAAATGTTTAATCATATTCAAATACATCACTCCACCACACCAAGGTCTCTGTAGAGACAATTGATACTTGATAATCCACAACAGATGTTGGATCCCAAAATAACATGTCATTATCTCTATATAATCAACAATCCCTTACACAAGCGCGTATATAACCCTATTGGCATGCCAATTGTATCCTAACATTTACTAAGTTCACATGGGAATCTATCATTCATATTTACGTATTCATGCCCTGTACTATCGCATATCAATCACTTATCACATTTCATTTCAATCCAATCCCATTTACTAACCTTGTATGCTGATTTCCAACAAAATCTTAACTTATATTCAAACATAATATAATGAAATAAATACAAGCATACATATAACACAAGGAAAGATAGTAAGTTCAATATGAACTTACCTTTTCAAAACACAAAACGGGTAAACTCTTTAGGGACTATTCCATAATTTTTGCTTTTCCTCTACTAGCTCCACTTTGGTTCCATTATTGTTCTATACAAATATTTTTATATACAAAATCAATACCATACATTATCACACAATTTCATGAGATGCATGATCCTAAATAGTCTTTTTTTTATTTCACACATATTTTGTATTTTATTCAATTTAGTCCCTAAACTCGGGATAAGCATATATTTTAAATTCCTAGTTTTAGATTAAGATCCGATTTCACATACTTTCATTAGGGACCTTATACTTCCTATTTCTAGCATAATCTCATGACAGGTTTTACATTTATTCAATTCGATCCCTAATGTTACAAAGCTAACAAACAAGTATAACTAACCTTACACTTTAGTCCTTTTCATAAACTAAGCTCAATATCTATCAATTCCAAGCCTAATTCATCAATTTATCAATAATGGCAATGTCGAAACCATTTTTAAAGTTTTTATAAAAACGGGGTCGACTTAAAAAACGAAAATGGAGTCGCCACCAATCCCTTTTTTGCTTAGGTGTGATCGGATCACCTTATAAAACATTTTATTTCAAAACATTGATTTTGGCCTACGAAATTCAAGAAAACGGGTTCAGGAGTCGGTTACGTACAAGGAAGGATTAGCACCCTCGTAACGCCCAAAATTGGTACCAGATTGATTAGTCATTGCCCTAATGTCGAAAATTCGAAAAGATTTGAAAACATGATTTCTTTAAAAATTTGAACAATTTGTGTGGGAATTGGAGATTTCTTTGTTCCAAAAGCATACAAACATCACATCCAGCACGTTAGGACGTGATGTTTTAAACTCTCGTAACCAAAATTATCTCATGATTTACAAATTTCATCAAAGGGATATTTAATTATTTGGACGAACGAAAAACCGAAACCCAGCACGTTAGGGCAAAATTTCTCGAACTTCCAAACACGAAACATTGCCTTATTTTCTGAAATCCTTATCTCGAGATAACATAACGTCATATCCAGTGAATTAGGACACGACAATTTTGAATTCTCGAGAATAAGTTTTATTTAACTCTTAAAAGGAAAGTAATAGGTTCTTTGGACTCGAAGAGGAAAATCGAAACCCAGTAAGTTAGGGTACGATTTCTTTCGAACCTTAGAACACGGAGTGTTTGCTTATTTTGAAAATATAATGTGATCGTAAAAAAATAGAAAACAAAATGTAAACAATTTACAATGCTAGTTTGTATAACAGCATGATAATGATAAAGTATAATAACAATAATAGAAGTAGGAATAAAATACAATAAAGTAAAAGCAAGATAAATAAATGAAATAAAAATAAAGAGAATTGTAAAAAAGAAGGCTATATACAGGAATGAAAACCATAGAATGATAATAATAGTAACAAAAAATTGCGATAATAATAACTAAAAATTAGTAATAATAATAATAATAAATGAAAATAATAATAAAAGTAATAGTAAAAATAAAAATTGTATTAGTAATAATTAGAATAATAGTAAGGATATTAAAAAGTAATAATAATATAAAAATAATAATAGTAGTAAAATAAAAATATTAGTTATAAAAATGACAATATATGTTAATAATAGTAAAAATATATAATAAAAAATAGTAGAAATAATGAAAATAGCAATAATAATGGTAATACTAAAAATAATAATAATAATAATACTAGTAACGGTAGATATAATAATAGTAATAAATATAGCTATAATAATAATATATAAAAATAATGGTCATAAATATAATAATAATAGTAGTAGTACGTATAGTAATAATAATAGGAAAATAATGACAATAGGGTATAATAATAGTAATATATATATATACAAATAATGGTAATAAAAATATAATGACAATAATAAAGTTAATTATAAATAAATTTTAAAAATAGTAGTAGTAAAATTAAAATAATAACTTTAATAGTAAAATAATAATAATACTAAATTAGTGATAATAATAGTAATAATAATAATATTAATAGTAAATGAAAATAATAACAAAAATAATAAATATTAAAATAATGAATATGGTAATAATGAAATAATAATAATATCCATATAGAAATAATAAATAAATAAAAATGGCAAAAAAATGGCAAAATAGTAAAAATAATAAAAGAAAATAAAGAAGGGACCGAATTAAACTTAAAATTAAACTTTGGGGCGAATTTTAAAAGAAATAAGAAAAATGAGGGACCTATTCGAACGCGCGGATAACATGGAAGGGGTAAAAGGGAAAATATTCCCTCCTTTCAAAACGACACCGTTTATTTAAAAGATTAAATTGAAATAAAATCAAAATTGCGTGGTAAAATTATAAGCAAAAACAAAGAAAGGATTTAATTGAAAATAGTCAAAAAGGCGGAAGGGCTAAAAGCGCAAATAACCCTTCCGCTTTAAAACACGCGGATCCTTCGGGTCAGATCGGGTCGGATTTTGGGTAATAACCAAACGGCGCCGTTTTGATGCTTATTACCTTAAGCCAAAACGACGTTGTTTTGGTATTACTATATAAGTTAAAAAAAAATAAAAAATCATTTCTCCCTCATTCTTCAAAAAAAAAATCAGAGAGAGCCTCTCTCTTTTCTCTCTTCTTTGGAGATTTAGCGATGCTCAGGGACTCACACCGTCACGCCGTCGTAGTAAAATTTCCTTTTTTTAATATTTTAATATATATTATAGTTTTAAAAAACAAAAAAAACAAGAAATAACAGTATTCGAAAATATATATAAAAAAATAAAAAAACGAAAAGAAATAATCTGAAATAACCTCTGCTATTGAGTTTCTCTGTTTTATTATTGTATATGTATCTTGCTTGTGTATTTTTTTTACAAGTTTTTGGGTTTATATAAACCCGAAAATAAATTCAAAAAAAAAAGGAAACATATGTATTTTGCCATATTTGCTTGCTGTTTTTCCTTGTTTGTGCAGGAGAGGCGAGGATTTCAGCGGTGGTGCAGGATTCGTGCGCGTTGATGGCGGCGATGAAGGCTACTAGTATGGAGGCTTGCGGCGCGACTAACCTAGGGTTGTTTTGGTTTTGGGCCTTTTGGGCCCGTGCTTAATTGGGTTAAGATTGAGTGTAAGTGGATTTTGGGTAAGATGTTTTAGGTATTGGGTTGATGATAATGGTTTTGGGCTTCAATGGGTTTGTAAATGGACTTTAAAAAAATATGGACTTTATTTATTATTTTTTTATTTATTTTGGCTTTTGTTTGAATAGAATGGGCCCGGGCTAAATTGGGTTTCTACAGGCAACTTGCTAAAATTTTAACAATTGATCAAATTGATACATGGGCTAGCTAATTCAAGCTCCCATGATCACAAATCTATAAAAATTATAAGAAAAATGCTTAATTTTTTTATCTAATTAATGGTCAAATGGTATAAGGGTTTGAAAACTTTCTCTTTTATTTTTCTTCTTTCTTTGGATGGCATGAATGAAATGAAGAAGATGACATTGTCATCTCCACTAACTTAAACTTATATACCTTGATTAAGACTTAATTAATCTAACTTGATTAACTTAATCATAGTTTAATTAGCTTAGTCTAATTATTAATCTCACTTAGTGGAAATGCCATTATCATCCACTATCTCTTAGTCCAAAATGGTTTAATAACTATTTTGGCCTTTTGGTTAATTTCTATTTATATCCTCAAGCCTTTTCTTAATTAAAACTCTATAGCGATTGGACTTTTACAATTTAATCCCTAAGTTTTAATTAAATATTTTAATGACGAATTCACTTGATCATTCTTTATTATATTCTCATATTAACTCTATAAATATTTCTATTTTATATTTACGAACTCACTTTACGGGAATGCAATTCTGAAATTACATTTTTTGATACCATTGAAAATCGGACCATTATAAAGCTTTTCAGCAGTTAAAGTAAGCTTTATGTAATGCCCATGTCCCTGCCTTCCTGATTTCCAATTGGAGTTTTTTTATTGACGCTGGTGCTTGTGGTTATGGAGTGGGGGTTGTGCTGCAACAGAAGGGACAGTCTATTGCCTTTTCAACAAGACTCTTGGGGTAAGACATCAAGTTCTTTCTATTTATGAAAAGGAGATGTTAGTCATGCTCCTTTCTGTCAAAAAGTGGCACCCTTATTTAGTTGGTAGACACTTTAAGATTCGCACTGACCATCAAAATCTTCGATTCTTGTCTGACTAACTAACTATACGCCTTTCCAACAATGATGGGTGGCCAAAATGAAACAAGTCAGGAATACTCCTGTGCCATCTACGTTACCAGTATGAGGTACTGATGGGGCTATGCTCAAAGAGCCTGAACCACCATCATCGCTTTTAATTTCTGGAAGTTTTTTTTTTTTTTTGTTTCTTTTTTTGCTTGTTGATTTTCTTACATTTTCTTTTTGTTCCAAAATTGAGAAGCTTTTATTGTGGTTTTCCTTTCTAGTATTGTTTGTTGCAACTGTTTGGGGTGTAGGTCATGGTTGGGTTTAGGCAAAGCAATCTTAGGGGATTAATGGTTGGGTTGAGGCTCAAGTTTGGTTATGGTGTCGATGGGAGGGGACGAAGGTAAAAGATAAGATCTTGGTGATTCAATTGTGATGGTAAATGTCGAGGATGAAATGTGAAAGGTGTTGATGGTGTTTTGGTTACATTTATATTTTCCAATTTATGTAAAAAATTGTGTTTGTAAAAAACCCAGAAAGTAACCTAAATTTGGAATATTAACTAAACTTTCAAGAACTATTGAAGAAAAGAAAAAAAAAATAGATTTAAAAGTAATTAATGGTTCAATGAATCCCAATATCCAAATTAATAGTGATATACCGATAAAAAACGGTGATGATGAATAAATGTTGGTGGAAAAAAATAAAGGAAAGAAAAAAAAAAGAATTTTGGAAACAAAAATAAATTGGACTTATTGCTTAGAGGTCCTTGGGTTGTTGGTCACAATATGTCATGTGGCTCTTTTTTATTGGTCATCGTCTCACAACAGTAAAATTTTTCACACTGTTACTGTCAGGTACCATATTTATAAACGAAATTAAAGTACAGGTATCAAAATGAATAAATTAAATGTGTAAATACCACATTGATAATTTTATTAAAATACAAAGATAAAACTTGCCATTATCCCTTATTTTTTCCTTCATAATTTTTGGGCCCTAGGGGTCTAATCTATTAGTGGTTCCCACCTTCCTTTATTATTTGCTTGATGTATAAAAAAATGTCCTCATAAAATAATCATCGATTGAGCTTTTAATTGAATATAAACAATTAATTGAGTCTTTAATCTAATATAAACAATCAATTAAATCATTAAAAAATCAATTTTCATGTAAGCCTTTATGCTTTTTAATTTTGCCACATGGCACGCTAGGGTTATGTGATGCGAGTATCAAGGGTCAATTGCAGGTCCATGGATGTGATGAGCTTACACTATCCCAAGAACCAATAACAAGGTCAAAGGCCAAGCAAATCAAACCAAGATTCAATCAAAGATAATATATGATGATGAATCTTTTCGAGGAAAGAGGGAATGATGCATGCACGGAATGGGTGAAATTTATTAAAGTCAGTTCAACCAAACTGTTAATTTTCAAGCTGAAAAGATTAGTCAACTTGCATTTATGGGCTTAGATGTCTACATAGCATTTGAAAAGCTATCTCTTATCTTCGAAATACATTTTGTATTACTCGATTTCGAGTTCGGGAACTCAAGTTATGACCGTTTTAGTGAATATTGCGCGAGCAAAATTTATAGATGGATTATGACGAAAATTATAAGTTTTGGGCTTTTTATTCGAGTTTAAATCATATTGGATCGATTTTTAAGCTTAATTTTTATTATATATGGGTCCAATATTGTATTAATATTTTATTATTATTTATTTATTTCGAATTTTGAATATTGTTTAAGTATTTAAAGTTATTTAAGAGTTTTTTTTTTCTTAATCAAACAAGTTTAGTTTAAAACTACTTCTTGTTTAGATTAATTAGATTTTCAATATATTTTAGAGTATTATTTGGATATACTTAGCTAATCTATATAAAGGTCATTAACACACAATTGTTAATTAAAGCCATTAATTGAGTTTATTGGAACTTATATATCAAAATGTTCAATTGGACACTTATCCTTCTATCCATCAATTTACTCATTCTATCTTTCATTTTGTTTTTTTCTATTTATTCTTTGTTGTTAAATTCCTTAGTTTAGTTGTTTTTGCTTTTGTTGTTTTTTTAAGGTGTTCTCTTTTTAGGTTACATCCACATCTTTATGCCACGTGATAAATTTGATAATTTTCCTTAAAATTGTTTAAAAAAATATAAAATTTAAAAATTAGATGACTTAATTTTTTGTAATTTATAATTTTAATTATTTTTTTTACGTTTAAACATTTTAAGAAAAATTATCAAATTCATCACATGACGCATCAAGACACAACCCTCACGTGTCATGAGGCGAAATTAACAGATGCCAGGGCTTGCACTAAAACTGGTTTTCCGAAAATTTATTTTATCGTTTATATTCAATTAAGGAAATATTCTCTACTGAAGATTCAATTTATTATTGACTTATTTTACACGGAAGCTTTTGATACATTAAGCCTTATTATTCAGTTTTCTTGCATTTTTGCAGTTTCTTACAGAAAAATAAATGGAGCTTTGGAACAAAAACATGAAGACAACAGAGTTGGTTACTGTATTGAAGCAGTTTTGCCTCTTGGTCTGTCGGATTAGAGAAACTCAACTACACATCACATAAATCACTAGCATCTGTAGTTCTGTACAAGTTTCCACAAAAATATCTAAATTATGAAGAAAAACAAAAAAAGACACCACCATTAAAGCAAATTACTTCACTGAACATCTACCCTTAGTAGTCCCTCCCTGACACCGCCTCCACGGCCAAAATCCGGAATATGCCCACCTCAACAAACTGCTAAAATAAGTGTACAGTACATCTGAACTACAAGACAATGTATCAGAGAGCATAGGAAATGGATAATCCTGTTACCGACATGACATCTCAATAGTAAGAACCATAGTAATTCTGAGGAACAGTTGCAGCAGGTTGCTGAACTGGGGTTAGTGTCGTGGCGGCAGTTGGCTGAGGAAAGCTCTACAGAGAATAATAGCTAAGCGTTAGTTCTCCAAAGAAGAACAACAACTCAAACTTGAATGTTGATTATGAAGAAAATAAGGAAATTTATACCAACATTCCAAGAAAATTTGCTTCAAATCTTAGGTGCATGCTGCAGTGCATATTACTACCCTCAACTAATTAAGTACGTCCAATGACAGACTTTATTATTACAAACGTCCACAGAATATGGCACTGCAAGTGCCATGAATCTTTCAAAAGCTTGTAATTATTATCAAGAGGAGCCACATTTAAAATCCTTCAATCAAAAATGAGTAGAGGCAAGTGGGATGATATCAATATTTGATATTTCATTTAGGCTTTGCTTGGTAGAGTAGAAAGAAAATTACAAAGATGAGAAATTGAGGAGTACAAAAATAGAAAGAAAACCTATTTTTCCTTTCCATTCATTGCTTCACAAAATGAAAAATGAGAAGAAAGAAATGAAACTTTGGAAAAATGCATGATTTTTAATTCTCTCATTTTCTCTTCTTTTATCATTCCAATTTGGAACGATTTGTTTTTATGCATTAAGATGAAAAATAGTCATCTCTCTTGTTTTCTTTCCTACCAAGCGAACTCAAGATTTATTTTCTTTTCACTTGCCCACTCACTCCTTCCATCCTTCTGTTTTTCCACTCAACCAAACACACCCTTAATGAAATTGGTCTTGGTGCATCAATGTGATAGTTGTCTCATTAGTTTTTGAAATTGCAGTTTGCCAAATAACCATAAAATAAATCAGAAGCAATTAGCCAACTTTATACCTGAACAGGGTATGTAGCGGGATAAGCACCGTAACCGGCACTTTGTGGAACTGATGTGGGTACTTGTTGAGTAGCATAATTGCTACCATAACTACTACAAGCACCATACGCTCCCTACAAGTAGAATAAAAATTATGGAACTGTCAAAAAAACATGACAAGGACTGCACGAAGCATAATGTTACATGCTAGCATTTCAGCTAGTTTTCCCTTCAAAATATGCACCAAATCCAACATGGAATAGAATAAAATAAGAATACTAACATAAAAAAAGCCATAGAACTGATATGCACATCCATGAGATCAAAACATTCCCATAGGCTAAAATAAGTCATGAAAATAAGACAAGCATGTCCCTATATACAATTAAAAGTATCAAAAAGTTCAACCAACCTGTTGGCCGTAGCCAGGGGTCCACGGTTGTGCCTGTGCCGGTGACTGTGTAGTGGGTGGCCAAGTTTGAGGTTGCGCACCATAACCAGCTTGCCACTGGTTTTGTGCATTTGGATATATACCAAGTAAAGACTGGCCAGGTGAAGGGGCACCTGAGTAGGATTTTGCCAGCTTTGTCTTATCTGAAGATGAAAAATCTTCAGCTTGACGTTTTCTTAATTCAGAAATGGGCCTACGGGGTAGAAAGAGCTTAGCATGCCGATCTTCAGCCCTTTTAATAGACTGTACATCTCCAAAAAGACCCAAGAACTGCAAAATTATTTTCTACAATGAGCTACAAGTAAAAGTTTTCATACAATATTTAAGCATAGAGACCCGTATTTTTGAAGTAAAACACCAAACTAAACAATCAGAACGCTGAATGCCAAACTTCAAACAGCATTTACAATCTTAAAATAAAGTCCTCAAAACAAACTCAAAAGATTTCAAACTGCAGATAAATTTTGATAGAAACATCTTCAAGCAAACTCAAGACAGTCTTAGAAAAAAAGGAGGTCGAACTTATGGTTATAAGCAATTTCTGTTTTCCATGCAAACTCAAACCTCCACTCATGTCCAATATGTCTGGGCCAAATACAAGCAACTCTTTTTACACAAATTATTACCTCCAAAAATATGCTAGATAGATCTTCCTTGTCTGCAGTACTGCCATCCAAACTCGGGGCCAAAAACTTGTCAACCAATGATTCTAAATAATCAATCTGTCTTAGAGGTGGCAAAATTGTTTCAAAATGTATTAAGGCCTATATATAAAACAAAAATAAAATCAGAAATCCCATTACAGAAGAGACTGTTCAAAAGATGTAATGGAACAGTGTGTCTACATGCGCGTATGCGAGTGTCTGAAAGAGAGAGAGAGAACCTCAAGGAATGGTTTAGATAGTTGGACATGGTCAAGTGCCCTAGTCAGAATTTCCCTAGCCTTCTCTGCATTTCCAGAAACCTACAAAGAAAATCAAGGGAACAAGAAAATAAAGGGCCATCAGCGATTGAATTTAGCAATGACAATAAACACTTGGAACTAATGGTAATCAGACAAAATGATGAACAAACAACAAAAACCTTGTTTCAATTCTGTCATAAAAATTCCCAATAACCATAACCATGGACCTAAGAACAGAGAAAAACTTCCTTAACTACAGTAGGGTGTACCAGGGGTGTGCTTTATTTTATTCTTTAAAGAACTTAAGACACAAGTTCAGCCTCTGACAAGGAATCTAGGACAAAGTAAGAAAAATAGTCAGAGATAGGTATTTAGAGAAGCCATACGAAACAAGAGAAAACACAAATGCCTACATGGCAAAGGATACAGAGAAATGCTGGGATATGGCATAATGCTTATTTAAGCTGTCATTAATGGTATTTGAAACTAGAAAATAACTAGTATAATATTAACGAAGTACATATTTGGACATAGGTGGAGACAAAAAATCATGGATAATATTAATATTGACCCCTGAAATAAAAGAAAATTCCCATTTTCATTCACATGAATCACACATTAAAAGAACAAAACAAATTAGGCCCACCTACCAAGAATGAAAATCTAGAGTACTGTGCATACAACATTGGTAACGTTTGAGAATGCTCTTTTCCTTTTTCAATAGCAATGGCTTGCTCATATAAAGAGAAGGCATCATCAAGCTTCCCCTGCAAAATCAAGATAAACAACTCATTTGAAACAGGTAACCAGATTTACCACAACTGAGACCAGATAGGCAGGCTAGCATGATCTCACCAGACGGCTTTCCATATTTGCATGCTTAATAATTGCCTCAAGAAGACCAGGTGAAATTTCACTGTGAACAAGTTGATATGCAGCTCGAGCACCAGGTACGTCCCCATGCTGTTCCTTGAATCGAGCATCAAAAAGATGGATCTCTGGTTGCCTCTGTCAAATATTGGTAACAAAGAAAAAACTAGTAGATTCAAACACTGTAAAATATTGCAACAACATTAAGTCTACACAAGAACACCCACCAACTATACTTCTTTAGCATATCAATGCTAAAAGTTTAAACAATTATAATAGAGTGAAGACCATACCGGCTATGCATAATAAGAAAACTAACTCACAAGCCAAAGAGTTTCCTTAAACTGAGAAAAGAAAACAAACATCAAAGGAAAGACAAAGTGTTGATTCTTTAATCAACCCAGTCAGGGCATGGAAATAGGAGGTGAATGAATATGTGCGAAGGCAATTTTCTAGCAAACAGCTTTCTCATGACAACTGGTTACATAATTTCCTTAAGTGGAGCATCTTTAATCAAGTTATGCAATGATTTTCTATCCGTTAATAACAAGAAAATTTTTCCCACCCACAGCTAGTGGAATTTTTAGACTCCATAAGCATTGTTTGCAGGGTGGCACATACCTCTTAGGGTCCAATAAAGAAAATAATAATAATTAAAAAACATAAGTGGAACATGTGACAACCTCTTAACCCACTTGTGAAGTTAAAAAGTTTCCACTTCCAGGTGCATCAAAGAAGGACTCTAATAACAATATGTTAAAAGTTACAGCTGAAATGGACTGAAAACCATACTGCTCCCTCTATCCCACTAGTCGCCTAAGTTTTTTAGGTCAAATTTTGTCGGCTTTGAATTCATTTATTTGGAAGTTGTTAGTGCTTAAAATATACAAAAACAAACCCAAAAAGGCTTTAAAAGATTTGATTCTGAACATTTTATTTTTCAAAATTTTTAATTTAAAATATTTAAATGACAACAGATGTCAAAGTTGAGAGGGTTTAACACTGGCATCAAAACCAAAAACAGATCATGTGAAAGGGAGATAAAATTCATCCCAAAAGTATTTTTCATCCTTCCCAAATTGTCACTTCATACCTTGACAAAGACTCGCGTAGCACGCGCAAGTGCATTATCAGCAAGATCCATTCTTCCGCTGGCTTCCATACATAAAACATATCGTATCCAGTATTCAGGATAATTGGCACAGGCTATTAGGCACCTTTCATATAATTTGACCACCTAATTCACAAATGAAATGCAAAAAGTGAGAAGACATTCCAGTGCAACATTACACACAGGATGATATAAAGCACAATGAGAAATTCATAAAAGTACTCCAGAATTGGAATAGAGAGGCCCCACAAATAAGATGGGACCCCCCTAGATGAAAGATAAATGATTAGGAAGACAAGAACAGACCTGCAGGCATAACATTGGAACTTTAAAAAGTATAAAATGAATTCACTATTCAACATATTACAAACCTAAGATGTCCACTGACAAATAAGGGTTTGATGTACTTAGCCTCAAAGAAACCAAATCAAGGTCCATGCTTTAGTCTCAGTAAGTTCTCGTTTAAAAAAGTTGCTTCACCCAACGGTTTAGCCAACAAAAGCAAATGATGCAGCAGATGTTACTTAACTGTAAGTCAATATATAACAAACAGGACAACTAGACACTAAAAACCATAGCTAAAACCAAAAAAACCTCAAATACCTTATTGACGTCACCCTCTCTTTCTATGAAGTCCAGGTAGTTATGCCAATTTTCAAGCTCAGAAACATTAAGGGGACGCACATGAAAGTAAGGCCTCCTGATAGCTGTTTCAAAACCAAGAATCTTAGAGTCGAACTCTTTAGCCTTCTTATACAGCTCTTCTCTAATGGCAACATACTTCTCCAACTCAACTGCTTCTGTTGAGCCATCACTTACAGGCTTAGGAGTTTGTTCTGCAGCATCAGGACGAACCTCTCCTTCAAGTACTTCCCCATCAGCCTCTGAAGCTATACCTGATACATATGCAGCAGCTTCCTCGGCAGTTCTTAATTCCGACAAAGGTCTACTTCCAGCTAGCTCTTTAAAACTGTAATACCATTAGCATCAGCGTATAATCAAGTTAGAAGAATAATAACCAAAAGAGCACAATGCATTATGTACATCATTCTCCACAGAATCACTTTTTTATATGTAATGTGCAATGCGTTGCATTTTGAATCATCCGATGAGAGGTAGAAAGAACAAAATCCTCCCTCCTTTCCCGAGATTCAAATCTGAGTTGAAGTTACAATTTCAAGTTCTAACCTTCGCAGTTTATCCTTCAGGACTACCTATACATTCTTTGGAATATCACAGAACAACTTAAGAAAATTCAAAATTCATTTAGTAAATAGAGAATATTTCTCCGTAGTCTCCATCCAATTCTGGAAGAAAAAGGAATTTATCTTCATATGTAAAGGCAAAAATGCTTTAATAGATCAAAATACAAAATTCAACAGTAATTTATAAAAAGCAAAGAGTTAAATGATCATACTTCTAAATGAAACCAAAAAGCATGAATTAATGTTACTTTTAGCTATTTCCTTATTTGTCCTGCATAGTCAAGTTCAAGAAGCAAAGATAGCATCATGTTTGGCCAATCTCCCTAGGAAATATCAGACAACTGTGGTGACCTTATGTACATAAACAATTAGATATGAAGAGGCAAAAAAAAGCTTACCTGTTGAAATACCTATCTAGTTGATGATTGGGGTTCTCTAATATTCGTGTATATATAACAGCAAGGCGACTCCATTCCTGATGCATGTATTCGAATTCAATGTACTTATCCCAAAGAGGGAAGGAAAGATAATCAGTTCCAACATACGCTAATCCTCGTTCAAAAAGCCTGAAACGCAAAGCAAAAGAATCATTATTACAAATAATAAGAAAAAAATTCCAGGCAATGCAAACATTCCACAAACAGAAGACAGTGGGAACAATGTTGAAGCAGAAGGAAGAATTCACTCTAGACACATCCAAAACGCTGCATTTACCTTACTGACAGAAATCAAACTATATCTGAAATGGAGCAGTGATAGAGGCGATCTAGCCCTTATCTGGATGAGATCTTCCCAGCAGCATTTTGCATATTGATGCACCTCAAAGTGTCAAGGTTAAAATAATAATTCATTGATAACTACAGGACTATGATGCAGGCTTCAAAGAGGAGGGGGTGAGTACAGGCTCGGGAACTTAGTCAATATCCTAAAACAGTTTCAACTGCTACACATACAGTAGCCTCAAAATCAAGAATGGGGATAAAAAAGCATTCTAAAGTTCATTCCCATCAAACCTTTCCGCCATAAATGCGTGGAATTGCTGTTGCAGGCATACCGAAATAATGTTAGAAAGCAACAAAAATCACCAGATCCTCACAACTAAGAAAAACAAACAATCATGATCACCTAATGCAGACCAGGAACAACAGTGGGTAGACTAACACTTATTACCTGCGGATAGTTTCCGAATCTCCATATGTTTCTATAGCAAAAGAACAATATAGCACCCAGATGTCCACAGAATAAGTCACTCCTTGAACTGCTCTTTCATAAACCTCCACAACTTTGTCCATGGAGCCTATGCGTGCTTCGTGATCCGCATACTTTTTCCAGTAACCATAACACAAAGGAAACTCAGCCAAGAAAGCATCATAAACTTTTCGAATCTTCAGTATATTGTCCTGCATACGAGTAGATGAAAACATCAATTGGCAGACAAGATACCAAACTTATATAAACAAAGAGAGTGGAGAATTTATGAACTAGGAACTTAAATAAGCACAGAAACCACCAACTTTGGGGATTATTAGAAGCAAAAAGGAAGAAGGGTAGAAAATAAACAAATAACTGTATGATATGCTGAACTCTTGGCCCCCATCCACTAAAGAAAGTTTTTAACATTATTGCATACGACTTTCATGACTTTTCTCAAAGGTAATAAGTTGGCTATCCAGTCCCCTACCCCCCCAAAGTTATTCATTAGGTATGGTCCAGAACATATTCAAACCCACATACCTCTGCAACCTTCTCTGTCTCCTCAATCAATGCAGTCCAAGCATTAAAATCCAAAGAATTGGCTCTCACGATACTCCACAAACGATCCTCTTCACCAGACATGGCTGGCACTATAAGATGAAAATAAAAAAACACAAATGAGTTTCACATTCTCTAAATTCAAATGCTGAAAATACAAATAATGAAAAGGAGATGCATAACATTGAATAAAGCAAAAGGATACTTATAGTCAATATTAAAAGTAGATGTCCAAAGAACTACCACATGCATATGTTGATTGGGAAAACAGCTTCATGGCTGATTGCCAGCATATAAAGTCTGTTTTGGTGCTCAACTATTAGAGCTTTTAGTCATTCTGGAATATCTCAGGAGGTTGGTTTCAGATACCAAAAAAAATCCTATATAAAAATCATTTGAGAGGCCCACTCTTTCTTTTTTCCTTCTTTAGAGATGATATGAACATAGATTAAGAAGATAAGAAAGTTTTATTCAGTTTAGAATTATCCAGGTGGCTAAAGTTTATTCCTAACAAGTTTTCTTTGAAATTATCATTTAGCAAGAGAGTTCACATTAAATTATTCAGCAGGTTTGCAAATCATATCCCATAAAACAACCATCAACACAAATAGAAATCAAGAAGAGGTGCCTCATGCATGATAGACACTTGTAAAAACATTCCAGAGAAAAACATACCAGAACCCACAAACTCTGGTGCATTAGAAGCTCTGCCAACATTATCTAAAACATTCCCATTCTCAACCGTTGTAGTATTTCGAGCTTCATTTACAATATTGCCATTTAATGAAATACTATAACCAGCAGTTTTAGTTGCATCTACTGCTGTGTTTCCAGCATTGATAGCATTCCCATCGGTTGATCCACCAGTTGGCTTACTTTCATTCGTTAAGCTGATTTGACCCTCTTGACCAGCTGAATTCAGGTAACCACCAGAAGCAGCATAAGTTCCATCTACTGGTGCACCAGAAGCATTTGGATCTCCAGTAGCCTCAGGGGGACAAGCACCAGAACCAGTAGAATTATAGACTGCTGATGTATAATCCATACTTGCTGATGAGTCAGTAACTACTGCTTCACTATCTCCCATCCCAGCGTGGGAACTTCAACCTTAAACTAAGAGTATACAAACTGAAATGAAAACCAAACGAATAATTTACTTGTATTGTTTCATTTTACAAGAAAACAATATCCTACCAAAATTCAATAACATTGTTCTACATTAAAATTATAATAGATGGACACAAAAAATGACAATTTCACATAGACCCTCTTTTTCATTCCCGAGATTCCTAATTTTTTTGTTTTCTTTATATAGGTTAAAATCGAAAAGCGGGAAAAAGAACTTAATCCGACATTAAATGATTATGGCAAAACCAAAACCCTAAATTGGATCAAATGAACCAGAGAACACAAAGGAAACAGCTGGAGACGTACCTGGAGCAGAGATGAGGACGTCGGAGAGTTGTGGAATTGATAAGGTTTTTAGAGAGTTGTTAAGAGCAGCTGAAACCTTTCGCGGGTCGCCGGTGGCGGTTTTTACTCTTTGAGAGTGCAGATAAATCTGGGCCGTAAATTTTTTGAATGATGTTTTAATCTGAGCTGTTGGTCTTTTTGGGCTTTGAAGTCCATTGGGTTCATAGTTGCCAGATCCTGAGAAATGGGAATTTAGGAAAGTATGCGACTATTACGTAAATATACAATTTCATTTCGCTTCCCGAAAAAAGAAATTATACAACTTAATTCTATTCTCTCTAAAAAAAATCTCTGACTCCGCTCTTGAGCTTGAGTTTGGTATCAAACGAGTTTAATTGAGCCCTAATTTAATCTTGAATATAAAAAATGACAAATAAACTTAATCGGGATTGAACTTAAAAATTAATATTCGTTCGAGCTTAAACTGAGTATTAAACCACGAATCTTGAGTCAAGCTTGACCCCGCCACTACTCGAGTTATATTTTTTTTCTCTAAACACTTTTTTATAATGAAATTCAATAATTTGAGCAACTTTTTAAATATAATTACTAGTACAAGTTTAAATTTTTATTTGAAAAATATAAAATAATCCATTGAAATAATAATCATAATAAAACATCACAAAACATTATTATATTTATAACTTGAACCTAAATGAAAATATTTTTAAATGGGATTCACAAGTTTGGGTACTGATATTTGTCACTAAACTTTAGCATCGAGATTTAAGCTAAAATAAATTTAAAAATACTTTTTTTCTTAATAAAAATAAATAGAAAATATTACAAGGTTAGTGTCAAAATCTCCTATTATTTGAAGAGGGAATATTTAAAATTTTGTAAAAGTTGTTTTTAATGTTACGTGGATACACATTATTACATAATTAAATTTTGTATTTATGAAAATATATGAATTAAATGATGTTTTAATTTAAGTTAAATTGATGTTTTTAATAAATAGGACGAATTATATTCGAGGTCATTTAATTATTAGTAGTTTACGTTTTAGTTACTTAATTTCAAAAAATTATAAAATAGTTACTAAATTATTCAAAAGTTTTTATTTAAGTCACTGAGATGTTAAAATCGTTGTTGTATGGCTTTCTATTTTTGCACCGCCTGCATCAATCTCTCTTCTACAATTCAGTTTTTTTTTTTCATAAAACAGCTTTAAACATCACGAATCTGCAAACCAAAATCCAAATAGCTTTTTTCTTCGATCTCCGACACAGATCGTCAGATTGATTTGGATCTAAGGTGTTATTCTACTCATCGATGGTACTAGTTCACTGTACCAGTCGTCGAATCGCCGCTTAGAGCTCGCTAGCCAAGACTTAAGAAAATACCTTAACAGCCTAGTGACTTAAATAAAAACTTTCAAATAATTCAGTGATTTAAATGAAAACTTTTGAATAGTTAGTGATCATTTTATAACTTTTTAAAGTTAAGTGATCAAAACGTAAATTTATTAATAGTTTTGTGATCTTGGGTGTAGTTGACCCTAAAAATTATGATTACTTAAATGTTCAAACAATAATATTTTATAGGGTAAACTACACAGATGGTCATCCAACTTTCAAAAATTTTCATTTTAAGCACCAAAAAAAAATTTACAATTTAGACACTCACGTTATATAGTTTGATCATTTTGATTACTTTCATTAAAATTGTAAATAGAAATCTGAGGTGAATATTTTTTAAAAAATAAATTATTATTATTTTAGAAATCCACCTAATACTTTAATTTGTACGTGAGCTTTTGTTTTTAAACCAAAAAATATAGATGTCGTAACCATTTTTTTTGTAAAACGGAGGTCGACTTTGGTTTTGAAAACGAAAATAAAAATGGGAGTTGCCACCAATCCTTTTTGATGAGGTGTGATCGGATCACCTCGTAAAACAGTTGTTTTTAATAAACAGTTTGATTTATTAAAACAACGATTTTGGTCTACGAAATTTAGAAAACGGGTTCGGGAGTCGGTTACGCACGAGGAAGGATTAGCACCCTTGATACGCCCGAAATTGGCACCTAATTGATTATTTGATGTCTTTATGTCGAAAATTTGAAAAGATTTTAAAATACGATCCTCTTTATTTAAAAGAAAATTTGAATAAATTAAAACGGATGCTAAGATCCTCTTATTTCGAAAAAGTAAAATGTCACGCCCAGTAAGTTAGGGTAAGACATTTTGAGTTCCCGAAACTGAGCTTGTCTTTCGACTTTTAAAACTCGTATTTAAGCTTGAGGATGATATTCGGTTATTTGTCAAATGAGAAACCGGAACCCAGTAAGTTAGGGCACGATTTTCTCGAAATTCCAAATACAGAATATTGCCTTTATTTAGAAAATCTTATCTCGAGTTAATAAAACGTCACATCTAATATGTTAGGACACATCTCAAATTATCGAGAATAAGTTTTTATTTCAAAACTCGTATTTGTTTTAAAAAAGGATATTCGATTATTTAGATTAAACGAGAAAAATCGAAACCCAGTACATTGAGGCACAACCTCTCGAATTTCTAAATACGGAATATTGCCTTTATAAAAGAAATCAATTTTGTATCGGGTAAAAATTAATATAACACAAGTTTGTAAAAAATAAAAAGAAATAAATCATGATATTAACAAGCATAACGGAATGATAATAAACGAGGAGTACGAACGACAAAAATAAAAGAAATAAAACAAATAAGCTATGTAACTTAAAAGGAAAATAATAAGTAAAAGTAATAAATAAGATAAAAATGAAAATAAATAAGAATAATAAGAATAAAAAAAAAACTTAATAGTAAACCGATAAATAAATAAGTAATATATAAAATAGTAAATAATAATAATAATAATAATAATAATAGTAATAAAAGTAAAATGTGTTAATAAGGATAATAATAAAAAGCAAATAATAATAATAATAATAATAATAATAATAATAATAATAATATGGTTACAAAAACAAGAACAGAAATGATAATAATAATAAATATAATAAGGATAATAATAAGCAAAATAATAGTAAAAACAAAAAATATAAAATAAGTAAATAAATAAACAAACAATAGTGATAGTGATAATAAAATAATGATAATGATACCAGAAATAAAAAGGAAAAAAATGATAGTAATAAATATAATAATAATGTTACTAGTAATACAAATAATGTAATAATAATAAAAATATTATTAAAAGGTAATAATAATTGCAAAAATAATAAGAAAGGGACTAAATTAGAAAATAAATAAAACTTAGGATCTGAATTAAAAAGAATAAAACGAATTAGGGCCCGATTGGGCGCGCGAAAAAATAAGGGGGACCATTCGGGCAATTATCCCTGGCCTCTATGCGCTGTGTTTTGCGCAGAACTAAATTAGAACAGGAGAAAATCTATTGGGGCAATTTTGAAAATAAAAAAAATTGAATTAAAAAAGTGAAAAATGCGGAAGGGCCTCAAGCGCAAATAACCCATTTTAAAAAAAAAACACGCGGATCCTGAGGCGGCTCGGGTCAAGGCGAAACGACGTCGTTTTGGGCGTTTAATGCCAGCCCCAAAACGACATCGTTTTGGGAGGCTATTTAACGCCCAAAATTTAAAAAAAAAATCATTTCATCTGTTTTCTTTAATAAAAAAACAACTAACCCTCTTTCTTTTTTTCTCTGCAGGGTCTGATCTCCGGCGAGGTTTTTTGGCAGTTCGTCGTCGCGCCTTCGCCGTCGTCGTCGCCGTCGCCGGATGTGTGGTACTATGCGTGCGAGCCGAACCAAAGGTAAATTTTTTTAATTTTTTTTCCTTTTTTTTTAAAATAATATATGTATATGTATATGTATATGTCGAAAAGAAAAAGGAAGAGAGAAAAAAAAACTCCGAATGTAAGAAAAAGAGAAAAAAAATCACCTCTCTCGGCTTTGGTTTTAGTTTTTAGAGTTTAATCTCTGCTTTATTGTGTTTGTATCTGAAATTTCTTTATTTTTGTATTGATTTCTCTCAGTCCGAATCTTACAATGGTTTTTTGGCTTTGGCTTTTATAGCCATTTTACAAGTTTTTTTTTTATTATTGTTGTCTTTTCTCTTCTTCTCTTGCAGGTGCAACTTAAGGAGTGGCAATGGCAGAGGCGGTGTGGAAGCGAGGCTTGCAGGGCGGTGGCAGAGCAAGTGAGGGTTAGGCTGCGGCGCCACTTGGATTAGGGGGCTAGGGTTTTGTTTTTTTTCTGAAAAATTAGTGTTGAGTTAGTTTAGGTTTGGGCTTAATCAGGTTGGGCTTGAATTGTATTTGTAATTGGGTTTTGGTTTGGGTCTGGTTTGGGTTTGGTAATTTTGGGTTGTCTGTTTATGTTTTTAGTGGGCCCGAGTCTGTTTAGGGTTTTATGACGAGCCCGGGCAAATTGAACCTTCTACAGTTGCCCCTCTTTGCTCGTTGTCGTGTAACGGGAATAGAGCAAAGACTTTTAAGAAAGACCAATTCTGTCCGGTCTTGCCGAGTCCTGACTTCTTTTGGTGCTCCTTTCTGTCAAGTAGCCTCATTCCGGTCCACTGCATCTTGCTACTTTGATCCACTCCATCGCCACTTCGGAGGGACAGGACTTGCCGCTTCAATCTGCTTCATCCACTGGGATTTCAGGGAGACAAGGATTGGTAATTGATCATGTTCCTACTGTAATTTCCAGGGAAACAATATTTGTAATCTTTAGCCTATTCCACTGCTGGTCAGGGATATAGGACGATGGCTTAAATCATGTTCCACTGCTGTTTAGAGAGACAAGATCTACAATCTTCAACCTATTCCACTGCTGGTCAGGGATATAGGACTGTGGCTTAAATCATGTTCCACTATTGTTTAGGGAGACAAGATCTACAATCTTCAACCTATTCCGCTGCTGGTCAGGGAGATAGGACTGTGGCTTAAATCATGTTCCACTACTGTTTAGGGAGACAAGATTTGCTTTCGATTTTGTCCCACTACTGTTTAGGGTGACAAGATCTACAATCTTCGACCTATTCCACTGCTGGTCAGGGAGATAGGGCTGGTAGCTTCAGGATAAGAATTCAAGGAGAAGAGATTCGTAACCTCAATCTTCTCTTCTGAAACTTCAAAGAAATAAGGATTTATCCTCATTGTAAACTCAAGGAGGCGGGATTTGTAATCTCAACCCACTCCACTGGAACTTCAAGGGAATAAGAATTCAGGGAGAAGAGATTCGTAGTTTCAATCTTCTCTACTGAAACTTCAAAGAAATAAGGATTTATCCTCATTGTAAACTCAAGGAGGCGGGATTTGTAATCTCAACCTACTCCACTGGAACTTCGAGGAAATAAGAATTCAAGGAGAAGAGATTCATAGTTTCAATCTTCTCTACTGAAACTTCAAAGAAATAAGGGTTTATCCTCATTGTAAACTCAGGGAGGCGGGATTTGTAATCTCAACCTACTCCACTGGAACTTCGAGGAAATAAGAATTGTGGTCTTCGATCTGTTTCACTACTGCTTAGTGAGATAAGACCTGCCATCCTTAACTGATCTACTCCACTCTTCACTTAGGAGACAAGATCTGCAATCTTGACCTACTCCACTCTTTGCTTTCGGGGATGTCGATCGGTATCTTCGATCTGCTTCGCTGTAAATTCAGGAAGACAAGATCTGCTATCTTCGATCTGCTCCACTGCAAACTTAGGGATGCCAGATCTGCTATCTTCAATCTGCTCCACTGCAAACTCAGGGAGACAAGATCTGATGTCTTCGATCTGCTCCTGCAACTTCAAGAATGCCAGATCTGCTATCTTCAATCTACTCCACTGCAAACTTAGGGAGACAAGATCTGATGTCTTCGACCTGCTTCTGCAACTTCAGGAATGCCAGATCTGCTATCTTCACTCTGCTCCACTGCAAACTCAGGGAGACAAGATCTGATGTCTTCGATATTGCTACACGTTCTCTGGGGAACATGTCCTGTAGAATTAGTTTTATGTGCTTATGCTTATGCAAATGATGAGGATTCTATGATCGGAATGACTCAAATGCTCCTAACTACATGTGTTATGAATGATATGAATGCATGAATGTCATGAAAATGATTCCTTTTTAAGGTGTCATTGTTATTCATCAAGGCTTTATCCCTGACGTATTATGTTGCCTTCTTGCTCAGCTGGTATTTTGATAGCAAAACCCGTAGAAACGATCATACTTTACTCAACCGGTTTGCCTCACCATAACTTCAAAGTTCACCATGGTACCCTTGGGACCTGGGGCTTGTACCATCTTCAAACCATTTTACCGTGATTTAGGGGATGAAACTTTTCCAATCCATCCCACCTCCATTCAAGGGTATAGGATTTGTATTCTCTTCAATCAATCCCACCACCATTCAAGGGTAGAGAACTTGTTTCATCTTCAATCCATACCACTGCAACTCAGGGGTAGAAGACTTGTATCATTTTTAATCTATCCCATCATAACTCAGGGGTAGAGGACTGTAACTTGTTCAATCAACTGATTACTCATTGGGAAATCCGCTCAGATGTGTATTCATGATATTCGTATAGATGCAGAATATCATTCTTCTTGAGAATGATTCCCCTCTCACGCTTGAGTTGATATTGCTCTCTTTCGTCAAGATTGTATTACTGATGAAATGTCTTGTCTTTTTGTTCAACCAATAAAAAGTCCAAAGAGATAATCGTCTTTCTCCAATATTTCCAAACCTTAGACTTCATGAGTTCTAAACAACAGTCCTATTTCAAGTTCTTGTATTATTTAGAAGCTTCCAAAATAATATGCGAAACTCCTTTTATGAAAGTATTATTAGTCCACTAATCATTATTTCAATGCAAAATGCTTGAAAAAGATCATAACAAGAAAGAAATTAATTAGGAGCATAGCTCGAAACGAATAAGTTAAGCAAAGATAGCAATCGCGATTAAGAAGAAAATTTATTGTGGACATATTTTGAAAAGAATAATATAATCACAAATAAAAAAATTTAAAATGGGTAAAATAGAAACTAGGTGCCCCAGATATCGCAGCCTGAGCTTCTCTGTTCAAACTTCTTGAGTACCATTTTAAGCTCGCTATGCGTTTAGGGGATCCGGAGTACTTTGTCGATGCCCTAAGATGTAGCATACTTCTTCATTGTTAATTCAGGCGTAGCAAGACTGCTATATGCCCCACTTTTGATCAAAATTTGTGCTGCCCTTTTCAGGTTTTCAACTCAAATCCCCTTTGGTCTCAAAGCGCCCTTTGCGAGTTTTCACCTTGGCCTCTCCCTTTTTTTTTTGAAAAATTTTTATTGAATCTGAATTCACCGGATTGGGTAGGTCCTTGCTATCCATCTCGGTCAATATCCATGCTTCCCTAGAACATGCCTTCTTTGCTGCATAAGGTCATTCCCAGTTTGGCATCCACTTTCTTCTGAAGTCCTTTTTGCATGGGAAAAATCTTCTTCAAAGCCCTATCATGAAATTTTATAGGGCGAACATTTTTGTTGTAAGCTCGCATCATCTGACCGTGACAGATAGCTTTTAACATTTTCTCTTCAAATTCAACTGATCATATTGGATCCATTCTGCCTCATCCAATTTCAGCTCTTGACAAGACTCGAAGAAAATGAATATCGACTTCAATGGGTAAAATCACTTCCATTTCATGAACCAATGGGAAAGGTGCTGCCTCGATAAAGGTCATGGCCGACGTTTAATAAGCGTAAAGGGTAAACGTAACTTCTATATGCCAATCTTTACAAATCTCGATCATTTTCCAATGATTATTGTTTTGTTTTTTTTTATACTTTTTTTGCTGCCTTTACTGCACTGATATAGCGTCTAATTTTTGAACAGACTATAAATCTTGGACATTGTGCAATTATGTGTGATCCTTTCTGGCATTCTTTGTTGGCACCTAGTTTTTGGTTTTTTTTTTTTTGACATTGAGTGTGGGGTTTGATGACTGTCGACATTATAAGATTGGTATAAGAAGCGACTTTCACCATTTTGGTAAAGTAACCAACGACCATGAATATGAATCGATGTTGGCTAAAAGCTTTTGAGGAGATTGGCTTGATAACGTCCATGCCCCACATTTAGGGAATCTATGAGAAAATAGAGGAGACGCATAAGTCTTGTATTCATCCATCTGGAATTTACGGCATAACTGATGCAATTCCCCTTTCTCGGTAAACCAGTAGCTTGAACCTCTTGATTAGCCTGGCCATTGTAAAACCATTAGCATGGGTTCTTTAAACCTCAATCTTGACAGCATACCCATGTTTCAGTAGCTTGGCGTGCCTTGATATGATCGTGCGAAAACATCTTGAATTCTTGAAAATAGCTCAATGATGTCTCACCTTATTTCTGTGGTGAGTTAGGCTTCGATCTTTACCCCTTTTCCTAAGCTCGCAAAGTACACTGACTTTTTGCAAAGTAGAGTCTATTTTCACTCATTCTACCATCCTTAAAAAATCAAAAGATAGGCTACAATTTTCGTCATCTTCAAAGTCCTTAGATCCCCTAGACCCATATCTCATTCAAAAAGGGAGTCAGTAACAACGTCGCTCATGTCGTTGATATTTGGGTACCTAGGTACGAAGGCAGAAAATCCAAAGAATAAATGATTCTAAGGATGATTATTTGTATGATATGGTCATGAATAAAGAATGAAAAAAAATGTACAGTATGAAATGTAAAGAATGAAAATATTTACTTAGAAATATGCATTTTATTGAAATAAAAATTCTGGACACAAGCCTACTTCACAAAAGAAATCTTATTGCTTCTAGGCTTAAAGAAACAAGTGTGTTTTGCACATTACTCTAGATTAGCTTTAAGAATACATGTTTCTTCCACAGTCCCATTGTTCAAAACACTCTCAAGTACATAAAGGCAGGTGCTCGGAAAACTTTTATTCATCGGTTCCCTCTTCGGATATGCCATTGGTGTTCTGATTTTTCAATTTCTAGGCTTCTGATGACTTCCTCAAGGAAACGCAACTCTTCTGCCCCCACTTTCAATTACCACATTTTACTGCTTCGTCATCGAACTTCACAATACCCATGTTGATGAAATTTTCCACCAATTTCTTGAAAGTAAGGCAATTTTCTATCGAATGCCCTGTGATCCCCGCGTGGTACTCACACTGAGCGTTTGGGTCATACCATTTTGGGTATGGAGGTTGCATTGGTTTCGGATAGTGGGGGGACACAACGTGCACTTCAAATAAACTTTAATACAACTCCTTATACGTCATTGGGATCGGCGTAAATTAGAGTTTTTCAGTGTTTTTCCTTGTGCCAGATTCTTTTCTTGATGAACCTTGATACCAAGTAGTCACTGTTTTTGGCTGATTAACGGTAATCGACTTTGAGTACCCCATGCTTGTATTATTCACTTTATTTTCTTTCTTCCTTGTGGCCATTCTCTTATCACTTTCTCCTGCCTCTATCCTTCCACTTTTTATGGCATTCTCAATCATTTCTCCAGTCATTACAATGTTCGAGAAGCTCTTTGTAGTGCTCCCAAGCATATGAGTAATAAACGGGGCCTTTAGTGTATTAATAAAGAGCATGGTCGTCTCTTTCTCTAAGAGTGGTGGTTGGACTTGCGTCGCCACCTCCCTCTATCGCTGGGCATACTACCTGAAGCTCTCGTTTGTCTTCTTCTCCATGTTCTGAAGTGTAATCCTGTCGGGCGCTATGTCTGTCACGTGGCTGTATTATTTTATGAAAGCTTGAGCCAAGTCTTTCCATGCACCAATTTGGGAACGGGTTAACTGATTGTACCATTTGGCTGCTGCTCCCACAAGGCTATCTTGGAAGCAATGGATCAACAGTTGGTCATTATTAATGTACCCCGTCATTCTTCTACAAAACATAGTAATATGAGCTTCGGGGCAACTTGTCCCATTATATTTCTCGAATTCAGACATTTTGAACTTGTATAGAAGCACCAAGTCTGGGACCAAGCTTAAATCTTTGGCATCAACTCTATAACAGCTATCAACACTTTCTATCGCCTTAAACTTTTCCTCTAACCATTTATATCTATCTTCTAGCTGCTTTGGTAATTCTACTTTTGTCTTCTCTCTTTCAGCTATTTCATCCAAATCAGGGACATTAGTATTGATTGGATTATCTCCTGAACCTGAGCCAGTTTGGAGATTCATTGAAGCACTAGCATGGAATTGTTGGGGCCTGATCGTGACAGATAGTCTTTGTAAAGTTACTTCAGGTTGTGTTTGCACATGTGGTGGAGTAAAACCAGGGGGATATTGAGGATACTCAGTATTCTCCTCAGCATTAACCATGGGGCTTTTTCCTTTATCCATAAGCCCCTTCAACAGCTGCGTCATCTGAGTCATTTGAGACATCATATCTCTCTGAGATTCCATCATTTTGTCCGTCATGTCCTGCTGGATCTTAACCACCTGCTCTTGCATTTGTGCTTGCATCTGTTCTTGCATCTCTTTCTGTATTTGTTCCAACCTTTCTAGTATTTTATCCATTGCTTTAGTCTTTTTTCTTGTGTCGTAAGGATGCGTATTTGGTAAAGTTTTTTTCGGTTTCCAGGTTACTAAAATAATTTTTAATTAAGTAGAGTCTTTTTTACAAATTTTAATGCAAATGCATGAAATGCAATGCAAATGCGTGGAATGAATGCGAAAAGAAAGAGAAGCGTTGATTCTGAATTCAATTCCATTAGAAGAACTTTTCTAGAAAATAAATATCTTTACATAAAGCGGATTACACACGCGGCATTGCCCTTAGAATCCAAATGAAGACACCGATCTTTTATTCATGTCCGGATGTTATGGCCGAATCTTGCTAACTTTCCAAAAGATATCTCTATTATTTCTTTTTGCTTGATCCGGGTCGCTACCAATTGCTCAATTATCCCCACAATGCTCATTAGTTCCTTTAAGAAAGTCGAGACATGACGGCTCTTGCGCAGTCTTTATCAATTTGAATCCTTCGGGCAAGGTTCTGCATTCCTCCGCGAACTATCAACCTTCTTCCGTTGTGTGTATTTAGACCATGTCCAGACAACCGTATTATAATCCAATTTATCAAGAAATTCATTTTCCTATGACAAACTCCTCTGTTTAGCAATCGAATATTAATCAACACCTCCTTTCTATGATGATACAATGCAATGCAATCAAAACAATTAGAAAACACGTTAGTGCAAGAGAAATAAACAAACACTGAACACCTATCTGGGTGACCACTAGGGTTTGGCATGGCTCTATCTAGGGTAGGCTCCTAGGTCTCTCTATATGTGGTTTGGTTCTAAGGTAAGGGTACCCGAACCGGCAGATTCCTCGATCCTCACCCATTATAGGCTCATACGGACCGAGTTCGGTTCAGGGGAATACATTTCCCTATGGCCATGCGGAGATGAAAATCTCACGAAGCACATAGATACGGATGTATCCCGGAAGCAATCCACTAGCCCATGCGGAGGTGAAAACCTCACGAAGGCGTAGTTTCTTACTCCCACTTAAAAGGTGTGACCCGACGGTCATGCAATATGATGCAAAAGTATTCTACAAGACTCGAACCACAGCAATCAAATGAGGTGACACAAGCGAATGCAATAAAAGGATTGTAAGTTTTCAAATCTGATTTTCAATTTTTCGATAAGAAGACAGAAAATAATCAATTTTACGACTTGACTTTCTGCCCTTGTCCCCAGTGGAGTCGCCAAGCTGTCGTAACCATTTTTTTTGTAAAACGGAGGTCGACTTTGGTTTTGAAAACGAAAATGAAAATGAGAGTCGCCACCAATCCTTTTTGATGAGGTGTGATCGGGTCACCTCATAAAATAGTTGTTTTTAATAAACAGTTTGATTTATCAAAACAACGATTTTGGTCTACGAAATTTAGAAAACGGGTTCGGGAGTCGGTTACACACGAGGAAGGGTTAGCACCCTCGATACGCCCAAAATTGGCACCTAATTGATTATTTGATGTCTTTATGTCTAAAATTTGAAAAAATTTTAAAATACGATCCTCTTTATTTAAAAGAAAATTTGAATAAATTAAAACGGATGCTAAGATCCTCTTATTTCGAAAAAGTAAAATGTCACGCCCAGTAAGTTAGGGTACGACATTTTGAGTTCCCGAAACTGAGCTTGTCTTTCGACTTTTAAAACTCGTATTTAAGCTTGAGGAGGATATTCAGTTATTTGTCAAATGAGAAACCGAAACCCAGTAAGTTAGGGCACGATTTTCTCGAAATTCCAAATACAGAATATTGCCTTTATTTAGAAAATCTTATCTCGAGTTAACGAAACGTCACATCCAATACGTTAGGACACAACATCTCGAATTCTCGAGAATAAGTTTTTATTTCAAAACTTGTATTTGTTTTAAAAAAGGATATTCGATTAGCACAACCTCTCGAATTTCTAAATACGGAATATTGCCTTTATAAAAGAAATCAATTTTGTATCGGGTAAAAATTAATATAACACAAGTTTGTAAAAAATAAAAAGAAATAAATCATAATATTAACAAGCATAACGGAATGATAATAAACGAGTAGTACGAACGACAAAAATAAAAGAAATAAAACAAATAAGCTATGTAACTTAAAAGGAAAATAATAAGTAAAAGTAATAAAAGAGATCAAAATGAAAATAAATAAGAATAATAAGAATAAAAAAAAGAAACTTAATAGTAAACCGATAAATAAATAAGTAATATATAAAATAGTAAATAATAATAATAATAATAATAATAATAATAATAGTAATAGTAATAAAAGTAAAATGTGTTAATAAGGACAATAATAATAAAAAGCAAATAATAATAATAATATGTTAATAATAATATAATAATAATAATAATAATAATAATAATAATAATAATAATATGGTTAAAAACAAGAATAGAAATGATAATAATAATAAATATAATAAGGATAATAATAAGCAAAATAATAGTAAAAACAAAAAATATAAAATAAGTAAATAAATAAATAAACAATAGTGATAGTGATAATAAAATAATGATAATGATACCAGAAATAAAAAGGAAAAAAAATGATAGTAATAAATATAATAATAATGTTACTAGTAATACAAATAATGTAATAATAATAATAATATTAAAAGGTAATAATAATTGCAAAAATAATAAGAAAGGGACTAAATTAGAAAATAAATAAAACTTAGGATCTGAATTAAAAAGAATAAAATGAATTAGGGCTCGATTGGGCGCGCGAAAAAATAAGGGGGACCATTCGGGCAATTATCCCAGCCTCTCTATGCTACTGCGCTTTGCGCAGACTAAATTAGAACAGGAGAAAATCTATTGGGGCAATTTTGAAAAAAAAAACTGAATTAAAAAAGTGAAAAATGCGGAAGGGCCTCAAGCGCAAATAACCCATTTCAAAAAAAAAAAACACGCAGATCCTGAGGCGGGTCGGGTCCGTGCGCAGGTCAAGGCGAAACGACGTCGTTTTGGATGTTTAAGGCCAGCCCCAAAACGACGTCGTTTTGGGAGGCTATTTAAGGCCCAAATTTTTTTTTTTAAAAAAAAATCATTTCATCTGTTTTCTTTAAAAAAAACTAACCCTCTTTCTTTTTTTCTCTGCAGGGTCTGATCTCCGGCGAGATTTTCCAGCAATTTGCCGTCGCGCCTCCGCCGCCGTCGGTCGCCGGCGACCGCCGTGCATGGCGGCCGGAGCCCCGAAAGGTAAAATTTTTTATTTTTTTCCCTTTTTTAAAAAATAATATATGTATATGTATATGTCGAAAAGAAAAAGGAAGAGAGAAAAAAAACTTCGAATGTAAGAAAAAGAGAAAAAAAAAATCACCTCTCTCGGCTTTGGTTTTAGTTTTTAGAGTTTAATCTCTGCTTTATTGTGTTTGTATCTAAAATTTCTTTTTTTTTGTATTGTTTTCTCTCCGTCCGAATCTTACAATGGTTTTTTGGCTTTGGCTTTTATAGTCATTTTACAAGTTTTTTTATTTATTTTTGTTGTCTTTTCTCTTCTTCTCTTGCAGGTGCAACTTGAGGAGTGGCAATGGCAGAGGGCAGGTGGAAGCAGGCTTCGGCAGGGGCGGTGGCAGAGCAAGTGGGGGTTAGGTTGCGGCGCCACTTGGATTAGGGGGGCTAGGGTTTTGTTTTTTTCTGAAAAATTAGTGTTGGGTTAGTTTAGGTTTGGGTTTGGACTTAATCGGGTTGGGCTTGAATTGTATTTGTAATTGGATTTTGGTTTGGGTCTGGTTTGGGTTTGGTAATTTTGGGTTGTCTGTTTATTTTTTTAGTGGGCTCGGGTCTGTTTGGGATTTTATGACGAGTCCGGGCAAATTGGGCCTTCTACAATAGAAATGGTGTAGCTTTTATATCTCTGTTTTAGTCGTACCCTCAACCAAAGGTTTGAACCAAGTTAGGCTCTGGGGTTGTTTGAGAGGATAACCGTCCATGACTCAGGGTTGGAAAGGGTTTAAAAAAACTATTTTTTCAGTTTTTAATGTGAGAAAAAAAATTTAAAACTAAAATAATTTAATTAAATGTCTAAAACTTTCATTTTTTTACCATAAATGTTTCATCTCCTAGTATTTATTTGTAGCCTAACTCAATGGCTTCTACTAGACAATCCAATTTGCGAATACGCTGCCTTAAGGGCCCTGAGCAAAGTCTCTTGTCAGAGGTGCAGTTTTGATAAACTTCTTCAACGTAGCCAAAGGCTGCTTCTCTTTCATCAGTTAAACCCAAATATAATTATCATCACACATTCCAAAATGGTACAAATTTAATAAATTTCAAATTAAACTAAATTAAAATTTGCGGAAATTACTTGGGAAATTCCCATGGCCTTGCGCCAAATGATTTCTTCGAGAATGTTACGAGGAGTGTTGCCGTCGTTCTGCAAACCAAACTCGAAAGGACCCACGTAGTGCAACGGGGAAGGGGGGAACCGGCGGAGGCCGTTGCTGTATTCTCATGCAATGTATCAAGATCAATTTTGGGCACAATTTAAGAATGATAAGTTCGGGCTCAACTCGACTAGTTCATATTTAATTTTTTTAGATTAAGTCTTATTTAAAAATAATTTTTTTAAAAATATAATACACTAAATGTACTAAAAATATTAAAATAAAAATTTTCTAACACATTAAAAATATATTAAAAAATATTTATATTAAAAACACTACTATAAATATAATATATATTTTATTCTATTAAAAGCACAAATAAATATAATAAATATTTATTGCATTAAATATAATTTTTAAAATTTTTTATTTTGGGTTGGGTTATTTAGTTAAGTAATTTTTTTTTGAGTAATGAGTTTAATTGTTATTGGGTTAATAATTTAATATAAATATAAATATATAATTATTACTTAACATATATGATTAATATAATAATATTTTATAACATAATATATTCGAACCAAGCCAGGCCGAGTTCGGGCCAAAAAATATTGTCCAAGACCCAGCCCATATAAAAAACGAGCCTTAAATTTTACCTAAGCCCATTTTTCTAGCCTTATATTTTGTCTGAACTCTCTCATTTTTTAGGCGAGCCTTCAGGCCTAAATGGATGGTCCAGCTCATGAGCAAGTCTAATCATACATGTAATTTACTTATTTTATACCAACATTTTTTTAATTATAAAAATAGTTTACCTAAAATGATTTTTTTTATAAAAATACTCTATAGTCAAGCTTAAATAATAGGGCTAAATTAGCCAAATATGCCATTTTTTAATTGGCCAAATAGACCCTTTTTTAAAAAATTTAGTAAAATAGGTCGATTTTGGAGAGACTGTGTGAAAGCGCATCCTTAGTCTCTGATTTTTTAAGTGTTTTTTTAAGTTTAAGATTAGGGGTTTTTTGTTTAGAAATTAGGGTTTTGAGATTGAAATCGTGAAAGTTTATAAGTAGATTTGACAGGATAAGGATGCGATAATTCGTCTTAAAACACATACATTTCATATGTCATGCCAGGATAGGATCATTACCTTAGAAAATGCCAACCAAGGTTTCTATGGTTCTATTTCTAGAAAAAAAATGAAAAAAAAAAATTACACAGTTTTTCACCACAAGGCATTCATTGGGTCTTCAACCATTATCGCTACATCTTTTCCTTGTCATGGACTCCTTTTGGAAAAATTACATTTAAATCCAATATCCGTTTCCGGCTTATAAGAATTCTATGAATTAAAAAAAAAAATCCTACATGGAGATGATAGTTCACGGTTTATATCCTAAGAACCACAACCTTGGCAAAAAAATAACAATTATATACAAATATATAATATCACATCCATTCTCATTGTAACACCCCTAACCCGTATCCGTCGCCGGACTAGGATTACGAGGCATTACCGAAGAAGACACAACTCAAAACAGACATATAATATTTTTTTTTAAATTTATATATGTATTGAATCATCTGAACAGAGTAAGTTGCATATCTTGCCAATACAAATTTCATACCTCAATAACAAAGCCAAAATCATTTACATTACAACTAAACACCTATCTCAAATTTATAATATAATCAATCATTCATAATTAACATCATTAATCTAACCATTTATTAAAGTCTTAATAAATAAACATCACTTTAAAACACATATATATATATGGTATTCGAACATTGTAACATTAAAACCAAATGGTATCAACCATATCATGTATATCATTCGGCCATACTTAATATTTCCCATACAACTAATTCGAATATATTCATCATCACTTTAATTTACAAATTTAAGTCCATAACATATCATAAACAAATCTATAAATAAACATACCAATATATTATTAAAACACATCCGAATATATATGCAAATATATTTATAATCTTTTAGTTAAATTTCTAAGCCAAATGCATAAACATATACTTACATGGTTCTTCTATTCGAATAGCTGACCCATATAAAACCAATTTAATCATTAATATGTCCATCATTTCACAAACCACAAATACATAGAATTTTCACAAATTCATAAACAAATCATAAAACCAAATTCATATGTATTACATGCATTCATCCCTTATAATATCACAACCTTGCCGAATACATATATATATATATTAACCTTATCAATTTATGAATAAAACATAACAATTACATATATTCATTATATTTAGCTTATTAACTTAAACTATTTATAATGTAAATTAAATCATTACAATATATCAATATAAAGCCACAACCGAAATATATTTGTCTCTAATTAATCATCATTCAATTCACTACTAAAATACATAACTAATCACCTCAATACATCCTTGAATGATGAACTATCATTCAAATACATATACAATATTACCTTTCAACTCTTATTCAAATGTACTCATCAACTAATTATAAACCATTACTAACATAGATAAAACATAATCAAATCATTTTAGCAATGGTAGCATAACAAACATAATTCATACTATTATATATATATATCATAGTTAAATTCATTTATACCACATCCAAAATCACTAACTAACTTCAATGCACAAAAGAAAACACATATCACAATTACCATTTATCATAGCACATAACATTATAACCAAAATGAACTTAAACCATAATCAAACATAACCAAGTTCAAGCAGAGAAGTTAAGCCATCTTCGCATGGCTAATAATTACATGCATAGGTACTTAATTCATATTCAACCCTTTTCTATGCTATACATGCCATATATTCATAATTAACATAGCCAAAATACCAAAGAAAGCTGTCGATCATCGTGATAGTCCTGCTGGCGATCCAGAGCTCATGAACGTATCCAAAATCTATAAAATGAAATAGACAGAGAAACACAAGGTAAGCTATTTAAGCTTAGTAAGTCAATAGCAAGGTAAAGTCAATTAACTTAGCAAAATCATATATACAAAATTATATCAAGTATTGATTTATACACAATCACAAGTAACTAATCAAATCTCAATATCGAGTCACATAATATTCCCTTTTGACCGAATACACATAGTTAAAGCTTATACACAATTCACATGTTTACATATTAACTTCATACAATGTAATAAACATATAACTTACCTTTCATTTGTTAACACAAAGTATATATACGCACTGAGTTCTTTTTTAATTCACATATCACATTGGCCTTCACTTACACATGCCCGTTGAACCATTCGGAATTCAAAAGGATACGCGATAGTCGGAAGCTCGTGACAATGCCAACGTCCCGCACGTGGTCTTACATGTAATCACATATCGATGCCACCGTCCCGCATGCGGTCTTACACGTAAACACAAGTCGATGCCAACGTCCCAGACGTGGTCTTACACGATAACACATATCGAATATCCTATGTCATGACATATGTATCCTATCTATTCCTAAGGTTCGTATGGGGCTTACGGACGTTGAAACTCGTTCGAATCAAGCTCGAAAGATAGCCAATTATTCAAGTACACATTCGGCCATAGCAAATAATAGTTCAAATAATTCAAGTAATTACTTAAAAAAATTATATTCATAAATATAACAACATTTAAATGCTTATTGACTTACCTCGAACGTCGACGACTATGAAATCGACTATTCAACCACTTTTGTCTTTCCCCGATCCAAATCCGATTTCTTTAATTCTTGATCTAAACATATTCAAATTAAGCTTATTTAAACACCATTCTATTCAATTTAGCCTAAAAACACATAAATAGGAAAATTACAATTTTACCCCTAATATTTCACACTTTTTACAATTTAGTCATTTTTGCACAAAACACAAAATACACAAAATTTGACTACACCATACAAGGGCCGAATCTTCCTAGTCCTCATACAAGTCCATACATTTCATTTATTTCACATTTTAGCCCCTCAAAAATTTATTTTTGCAATTTAGTTCAAATTACTCAAATTCATCAAAAATTCAAAGACAAAACTTGTTAATCTAACACATATATTTCACATTTCATCATCAAACATCAAAAACCACAAGGTACCATCAATGGCAAAACACAAAATCATCATCACAATAAAAAATTAAGACATGGGTTTTGTTCATCTCTAAGCAACGATCTTAAAAACGTAAAAATTATCATAAACCGAACAAAAACGAACCTTTAATCAAGCTTCAAAGTTGCCGAAATGTTGAAGAATTTTTGAGTTTCTTCCTTCTAGCATTCGGTCACTTAAAGAAAAGATGATAATGGCTTTTGTTTTTGTTTTATTCTTAACATATATTTAATTATTACTAAATTACATTTTTAACCTTTATTAACTATTATCATAAAACATAAATTTTGGTTTTATTAGTCATTATTCCATCCACTATCCTTAAAATGGGCTATTTGCCCTTTTAAGGACCTCATATTAAAAAGCCACTATCAAATAAGCACTTTACACTTTAATTTATAACTTTTATATTTTACGCGATTAAGTCCTTTTATTTAATCGGGTACCTAAACGACAAAATTAAGTCACGAAAATTTAACACCAACAAATTCACACATAATAAACACGAAAAATAAATTTTAAAATATTTTTCAGACTCGAATTTGTGGTCCCGAAACCACTTTTCTGATTAGGGTCAAAATCGGGTTGTTACACTTATATATAACTTAAAACATGTATAAGTATCTGAATCTATTTGTTTGACTTGAAAATTAATTCATCTTGGGTCCAGTCCAATATATTATTCTTCCAATGAGTACATCTATGTCTCTACATGTGGAGGCAATTGCTCCGATAGTTAAGACTAGTCATTTTCCCAATTGAAATTGTAAACGAAATAATAATCCTTCTAAGTATTTGAATCAAATGCTTACTTTGATTCTTTTACGGGATTACGGGCTCGTTTAAATTATATACTGATGTAAGTTGTCTTTCTCATAATGTAAACGTTCTTACAATGCCACTTATCATCAGTTTCAACTTGGACAATCAATGAGCTAATATTTGCTTGTTATAATTTCGCTAAGCATGCAAAACATGAAAGATAGAAACACAAAAGACATAATAGTGAAACGTGAAATTAATTTTATTTATTTATTCATCGTTCAAATACATAGAAAACAATTACTTGTTTACTACAATATGAGCACATTTCCCAACACCACCGATAGTAGATATGGCTTGCCGGCGACCTTAAACCAATGCATGTACTTCAAATAGGTCGTTGTGTCTGATGTGAAAAAAGGTTCGCAAATGGGTAAGAAATCCATCCTTTGATCCCAAATATTGATATAGTCCTTGTGGAAATCTCATCAATTTTCGTCGATTTTCCCCCGCAAATCAAGCTTTTGTAGTGCTTCGATGTATTGTAGTGGCGGCGGAATTTTTTGTCTCCACTGGAATTGTCGTATCACTTGATCTGATTCGTGCATCTCCACCATCGCATAAACTATCAATGGCACATTCGTATCCCACTTACTCTGAATGGCCAAAAATTTGGGTAGGACACATTCTATGATATCCAGATCGACGTATGACATCCATTCAAACTGTAGTGCACAATTATATATTTTATCATCTATAAAATTTTAAATTCCTAATTATTGTATAATTATTATAGGTTTGAAAAAAAATCAGTAACTAATATTGGCTTCCAAACGTTGATCTAACAATAGCAAGATATCTTCGAGTTGCTTTAGTAGTCCCACATAATTCGGCTCACGGTTCCACCTACTTAAATAATATGTTAATTCAAACATATGACAAATAAACAACATTTACTATGGTAACTATATAATATTATCAAATGAATTTTATCTTGTCACCAATGGGAATGTATAAAAGTCATGCACCCGTGGATGTAAAAAAGGTAGCCGCCACCATGCCTATGACTGTAGCAGAAGCAGACAACCACTGATTGACATCTTATCCGGTTCTGTAGCCCGACACAACTCCTATACGTGGCCAACACAGATGATTCTTAACTTAGTTGTATGCATTCTTTGAAGTCGACTAAGTGTAGTAGTCACCTTATGTGTACCAAATTCTGAGATTTATCGAGCATTAAAATGCCCTCGATTAACCTCAGGATGAATGCTCGAGCAAATTGTTCTTTGATAACATCAGTCGCGTCCGGAGAAAGGTCTTTGAAATTATCTTCGAACCATTTCATATATATTCGGCCACCTTAAAACTTCCTCGACACCTTCCCTAAAAATGCCTCGCAAAAGTCTTCTTTATTGGGAACGACCACTAACCCCGTAATGAATGGCCCATCCACCAACAAACCAAGTTGCAAAGTTACGTCATCGGGTGTGATTGTACACCCACCGAATGGAAGATGGAATATGTGTATCTCGGGTCTCCATCTTTCTACCAACACACTGATAAGTGTAGGATCCAATTTGTAGCCCCCGTGCATCTGAGACGCATGTAAAAATCTCATATCTTGCAAATAACCACGAAATTCAGTATATGAGCTTTTTGACAAATTGTGTATGAGCCCTTCCAAAACACAATCATCCACCTATATATATCAACAAAATAAAATAATTTTAAAAATTTTAAAAATTAAAACACTTTAAAATTAACTTAATTGAAAATAACGAAATTAAATTTTTTTCCTTACCATTATCATTGAGCAACAGAAATGTGTTTGTTGTCGAAACGAATTAGTAAACTTGTCATTTGTGAAAATTTAATCGAAATAAATAATATACAAAATAATAAAATAAAACTATAATATTTTTAACCAAATGTATTAGAAAATTTCAAATAAAACTTAAAAAAATTGAGAGATTTGAGAGAATTGAGAGTCTAGAGAAAATAAAGAAAATTGAATTTAAGTGAAAAGAATAAAAAATGACATATATTTATACCCCTTGAAAAAAATTATTGTTGCCTCATTGAAATTTTGACTGTTGGAAAATGACTGTTCGAGAAAAACACATCCATTATTTTCCTAAATTCTGAAAAAAATAACATATTTGACCAATAAAAGAAAAAAGTATATTTGGCTAATTTAGCGAAATAATAGTGATGAGAAAAAACCTATTTTGACCTCCGTATCTAATCCCTCGACCTATAAAACTGGCGCATAAGTCTTAACAGTCAATTTCTCCAAGTTCACTGCTCAGTCTTCACGTCAAAACAGAAAACCCTCCAACAAAAACACTCTCGTTCCCTCCTATGGCGGCCCAACCCAGACGAGGCGGAATTTCCCTACCCGAGAGATCATCCGCCTCCAAACCCCATTCCAACATTCTCGCCAGGATCACTTCTTCCCCCATTGTTTCCCGTGGTAAGCAGGCGGCCTCTGACGCTGCTTTCGTCTCCAAGAAACTCCTCCGTAGCACCGGCAAAGCCGCTTGGATCGCCGGAACTACCTTCTTGATCTTATTTGTCCCTTTGATCATTGAGATGGACCGCGAGCAGCAGTTCAATGAACTCGAGCTCCAGCAAGCTAGTCTCCTCGGTGCCCCACCCACTGCACCTGCACGCTCTTGAGTAACCGGGTCAGTGTCATATCAGGGCAGAGGAGCTTGTTGTTTATCAAATTTTATGGCTGTCCTGGTTTAGTGAAACTTCTAGATTCAGTCTTAGGATTTTTTTCCTTTTAATTTGAGTTTAAGTTTTTTTATTTGTCGGAGTGTTGTTACTGGACTTTGTTTTATCGATAGAGTTTATTCGTATGAATTTTTAAGTGAAACTGAACATTGTTGTGATAAAGTACAATTGGGTGAAACTAAATGGTCGTGGAATGATATTTTTTTTAATGTTTCATTGCAAATAATGATCTCGGGATTCATTGGGATACCATTGATGAAGTGTTCTAGTTTGTATTTTTTTTTTTGTAAATGAAATTTCATAGTTTTAAGGAGTAAGGACTATGTTTTATGGTTGTATATGTACCAAACATATAAGAAAATGCATTTACCTCATCGCTTTGCATTGAATCTGTGTTTATGGATTATGTTGTAACCATAGATAGATATGTGAAGAATTCATGCTTTTGTTTGGGATCGCCCCTCCCCCACTACCAAGCAAGTCATGGGGATGGGGTGAACGCCCTTGCCAATGGGCCAAACATTGGGGTTTGTTTACCATTAGCATTGGTGATGAATAGTTTGGAATCAGGAGGTGTAGAAAGGTTAAGTACTAGAAGACTTGAGTTGTTTTTTACTAGGACGACCTTCATGACATTGCAAAGCATATTGGATGATATAAGTTCTCGAGGGACTGTAGTTGTTAGATTCATAGTTTGAACAATTATTCTAGGAGGGTTTGAGGCTGTTTCTTTTGCAATTGCTATGGTGGTTGAATCTGTTAGATCAAAAAGCTTGGCATCTGATATCAGAGGCAAGTATGAGAATTGAGAAGAATGTGGTCTGGATCAATCTTAGGTCTCTGACGCCTTTTTTCTTAATAACTTTTTGCTCAAAAGTTGGGTTGTAGGAAAGAGAGTACTGTAAGATTTTCTGATAAGACTCTTTCACTACAACTGCACTGCTTGATCTTTGCTCTATAGAGATCAGGATTAGGACACAAATTACATGTTCTCCAGAAGATAAGAGTAATATTCTTCTCTTTAATAAAGCTAAAATCCCTCCGCCAAGGATGAGGCATTGCAGTAGTGCTTCATATTGTTAGATTTCCTTTAGCATCAACCTGAATGAAGTGAAAATATTTGGTACATGGCTTTTCATCATTCTTTTGGTGGTTTCAGTTGCAGCCATGTGAAAATGCAATTTTGCAGATTAAATGCTTAGAGTTAGAGGTGTAAATGATTTGAGAGTACTTTGTCCAGGTGAGGGATGTTTAGGAGAAGATTTATTTATATAGGACAGACCAAATTATATATTAATATTAAAAGTTCACAACAGTTATATTACGATCCTTACACTAGCCATGGTGCTATACCATGTTAATTATCCAATAAGGGGGCAAACAAAAGTAGTAGTCTAGAGAAAGAAACTCAGAAGCTCTTGTATTCTGTTCATTGCCGAAGGATATATTAGTCAGCTTCCCTGCAACAAGAAGAGAGGCACACCGCATTCTAATGAAGCAATAGGTAGCCATAGGAGCAGCAGCATCTGCAAACTAAGTTGAATGGTCCGAGTATTGTGAAATGTAAAAGGGTAAAGAAACAAGCAAAGAATCAGTTAGACACCGACGGTTAGGAACTAGAATTTTCTTTGTATACATAGCCAAGACTTAGAGAATTTGGTAATGTGATCTCAGCTTAGGTCATTCGACAAACTTCATCATAAATATCCCGGTCGGTGGAGAATTAGAGAAGTCGGGCCCTAGAGCAGATTTGTGGATATGATTTTCTCTGCTTTTTAAGGTCGGCGTTGGATATCTTGTTGAACTTTACGGCATTGATGAGCCCTGAGGTAGGACAAAACAACTTTGACCCTGATGCACTAGGTGTAGGTGACAGCGTTAAATGATTAGTGAAATTGGTGGTGGCCCTTTGAGACAAGAGAATCAGAAAACCAACCGTGCCCAGCCCCTGATAAATTTTTGGGACAAAGACTAACAGTCTTTAGTACATAACAATAATGATAGAACAGGTAGTTGGGACTTGGATGCTAAATAGTTATTGCCTTAACAGTGACGCATTATGTTTTTTATGATTGATTCTCACCCACATAATTTACTCGATTAGGTGGCTAAAACCAGTCAAAGAATAAAGCTTCCGTACCATTGTATTTGCAAAGTACTTTGCAAAATTAACAAGGTTGTAAAATTATATTACTCATTGCTCATGTTATATTTACATATGTACATAAATACACATACGTGGAGTGACAAAAGACTGATTCAATCTTTGAATAGCCCTATCCCTTATATTTGTAAGTTAAAAAGGTTAGTATTTATCTGTGGGGAAGCTTCATATTTTCCCATGAAATTCTCACACTCCCAGCTTTGTTTCTCTCAATACCCTGCGCATAATCATGTGAGAAACTATATAGTTTCCAACAAAAGAAAGGCGTGAGAGATGAGTGAATGTTTTAGACATTGTAACATAACCTTAAGATTTACTTCTTCGTTTCTTAAACACTGATTTGAGAAACATGAGACAAACGATAATGAACCCCAAAGCTGCCACTCCTCCTACTGCGATTGCCACTGTCCTCTGAGCATGTTGCCTTGTCCCTGTCCCTGCCCCTGTCGCTACACCAATCAAAAAGCCCCAGCTCACCATATTCCATTTTATTCAAAGACAAAAATGGGGCCAGGCTAATAACATAAATTAAGGACAAGTGAGAACTAGTCCACTAGAGGCTTTAGTTAAAATAAAGTATTGAGTTCGAATTTTCAACACTCTATCCCTCCTTTATATATATATATATGAGTTATTATTATAATAATCTAGATTAAATGTAGGATGAAAAATACTTTGGAAATTTCGAAATTCTATATTCAAGTTTAAATTATATGTTTGTCATTGTAAATAGTTAACAAGCAGTGAAACTAAAGAAACACAAAAACCTAAGGAAATGAAATGGAAATCCACCTGTCTTCTTCACACAAAGAGACCAATATCTTTTTCTCTGGCTACAATCCTTAATTACTTTTTAAGTCACCTACGTTATCTTTAAAGAAAAAAACAAAGCTGAGAGGTCCAGGTGGAGACTTGGCCCTAGAATTCAAGATTGAAAATAATCTTCAATCTTTCAACGACAGGTGAGAATACAAAATATATTAAAAAAGGACATATTAATGTGAAAGATAAATTATTTTTCCTTTTTTCCTTTTGTCTACAGCTTTACCTGAAGGTGAGGATATGGTTGGAACTCCATTGGAATAGTAGCTATAACTAATATAGCACTTGTGCAAGTAAACCTGTCCTGAAACTGAGTCACCACAATCATCTTTAGCAGTCTCGAAAGCAGTTTTCACACAATCCCCACAATCACTTGCAGCCAAATCACCTTCACACTGCCCCAAAACATAAACAGACTGATAATTTCCGGTGTAAAACAAGCTGCTCCCACCACCACCATCGCCACTTTTTACACCATTTTCCGCCATGTTGAAAGCGGCGTCTCTCCTGCTCTCAAACTCAGTCCCTCCTGCCCGAGATGACCCACAAACCTTGTACAAAAACTCAGTCCCTGGAACCTGTTTGAACCCAACAACCTCGTACCTCAGGTAACATCCACTCAGCTGAACCCTGGCAGCAACAGCTGAACCACAAAGTTTATCACTCATTTCTGGGATCTTGCTCACGCAGGTGTAACACTGGCTTGGTGTGAGGTCTCCCCTGCATTGGTAAAGGCCCATGATTTTATATGGATCCTCACCAGAGCTTGTGGTGGAGAATGTTTTCTGTGATGACTGTGAAACCAAAGTTGACATAAGGTTTTTGAGGTTCTGTAAGTAAACCCCTGATGGGTCTTGAAATTTCTGGTTTGCACAGCCCTTAAAGACCAAGTTGGTATCATCTGCAGCTATTGTAAAGAAAGTAAAAGACCCACCACCAAAGATTGTGACTGAAAACAATGAAACAAAGAGCAAAGAGAGGGACTTTCTGGGTAAACCCATTTCAGAGAACTGGATTGTTTTATTTTGACAAACATAAAAAAAGTATGGTTTGAACAGGGGTTTCTATAGGGCTTTCTAGATGTAAGGAAAGAGACTATATATATATGATGTTATCAGCAAAGTTTCCGTCTGAGTTAATTCAGGTCCAAATTTAATTATAGTTGATTATGATTATTGTTGAGGGATATTTATCCGATTGAGAGAAGTCTCCGAAATATTTTATGACGGGTGATCAATATAGCCTTCAATAGTAGATAGAGTCCCGGGCTTAGAATGGTCTGAGTTTTATCTCTCGACTCCCCGAAGAACTCTCAGGGATCATGGTATAGAAGCATCTTAATTGATGGAGAGAGTACGTACTTAAAGGACATGTAAATAATTAATTAATAAAGTTGTGCGCGATGTGAATCGAACTACCAACCAATGCGCTCCTACTCCGTGAACCCTCGTGGCTCTTTGCGGAGTTAGGAGACAAAACTCGGACCATCTCAAGTCCAAAGACAATACATATAATTATTGGGGGCTGTATAAATCACTTGACGAACGATACTTCAAAGATTTTTCTCAGGGCATAGATACCCCTCAACAATTATCAAATACGGAAAGACTAGCTTTATGTTTTGGTTGCTTTCCTGATTGTAATTTTGTTTCTTCATATTCAAGTTGTCAGCTTTAATTAAAGTTTGGAAGAACATTAATAAATGGTTAAATTATGTTATTAGACCCTATATTTTGTATAAGTCGTGGATTTAGTACATATATTTTAATTTGGTATTTTTAGTCTCTATAATTTTAGAATCAGAAAATTTTAATCTTAACCAAATGATAGCTATTAAATTCATTAAGTTAAGTTCTATTATTTTTAAAATTTGATGTGTCAAACATACTATCACATATGTAATTATATTTCTGTTTATTATTTGATGGGTCAAAAATTTTGAAATTCAAAAAATATAGCCACTAAAAATGATTCAATTGGTGAACATGAATTAAATTTATAATTTTACGCATAATACATAGATGTGTCCATGGGCTAGGTCGGACCCAACAAAAATTTTAGACAAGCCCTGACCTGAAAAATAAGCCTAAAATTTTGTCCAAATCTGGCTTGGATAAAAATACTAAAACCCGAGCATGGCGCGCCCATATTAATTTTTATATATTTTTTTAAAAAATATAATACATAAAAAATACTAAAAGCATTAAAATAAATGTTTCTCAACAAATTAAAAATAAATTAATATATATATATATATATATGTATACTTAAATAACACTAAGATAAATGTAACTCAACAAGCAAATGTAAAAAATAGTAACAAAATTAACAATAAAACAAGAGTTATACAATATCTAAATAATAACAACAAAATAGTAGTAACATAATTGTGAAATGGTAGCAAAATAGTGAAAAAAAAAAACAAGAAGAAAATAATAAAAAAAAGTAAAAAAATAGCTTCTTTTTTTTTTGTTTTCATATTCGGGTCGGACTCGGGCCAAGAAAGCCTTACCCGAGGCCTAGCCCGTTTTTCTAAACGAGTCTTATTTTTTTCTCAAGCCCATTTTTCGGGCCTATATTTTTACCTTAACCCTCCCACTTTTCGAGCGGGCCTTCCGGCTGGGTAAACAGGTCTAATAATACATGACTAATGACATAATTTAACCAAATAAATTTAATTGTTACCATTGAGTAAGCACTAAAATTTCAATTTTTTTAAAAATATAAAAACTAAAATATCGTTAATCTAAAGAAGTAATTAAACCTCTCGTTAATGAAAACCATTTTTATTTATGTTGGCTATTAAAACAACGATTTGACAAAACGAGAAATGTGAAATGACTACCCTTAGCATCCACAAATTTAATCTTTTATTTTCAAATAAAATTTTATAAAATATTAAAATTTATTAAAGTTATTACAAATGATTAACAAAATATTAAAAATTATAACAAATATTATAAATTTTAAAAATATTATAAAATTTAAAATTTAATGAAAGAGTAAAATCAAATAAGTCCTTAATAAGTTAAATATTTATTTCTTTCCATATTAGAAAAAAAATATTATTCCCACATAAACTCTTTAAAATTAAGAGAATTTTATTATCATAAAAACTCTTTAAAAATCACTAATAAATATTAAAAATCCTATCACTCGTGCATAAATAAAGTTTTACCTAAGTGATAAATTAAAGGTTTTATTAATGCAAAAAGAGTTGGGTTATATACGAAGTGCATTAGGAAAGTATAACACCCCATACCTGACCCAATCACTAGGTCTGAGTTACGGGTTGCTACATTCGTTGTCGGAGCAACTACGATCAATTACAATTCAATCTAATAGTTAATACATATTATTAAGTCCAAAATTTTTTTACGACATGTTATACAATCATATACAAACCTTATACAAGTTTACGAAAGCTCTTTAGATAACTCGAGGTCGAATAAGGACCAAATTCCAAATTGTAAAATTTTCAAACAATTGGGTTGAAGTCATGACTTCGAGGGTTCCAGGCCACAATGCAACTAACTGACCATTCCTCATTGCGACGTTGAGGATCTGACGTCATGACTTCTCTCATTGATTCCAAAAGGTCCATATGGTACCAATTCAGGACACCTAAAACAAATGTATAAATGTCTCATTTCAGCCAGTTTAAATGTTATACCTATTCCATACATGCTAAATAAATCATATTCTTAGTTCAAGTTGACATTAATTATCCAAACTTCCAAAATGACCATTTACAATACAAAATTAGCTCAGAATCTAGGTACATGCCATTATCAAAACTAAATGAACTATACAAACATTGCTGAGTCAAGTGTCGCGGTTTGGATGCTGGATCACTTCTTGAGTCTTCGAGATCTGCTAATACTTGCGCCCAAAATAAACAAACCGTACGCTGAGCGATAAAACTCAGTGGTAATTTCATGATTCAAGTCAATATAACAATACCATTAATCAAATGAACACAATCAATTCAAGTTCAACATGTAGCCAATTCACATTCCATTCATGCCAAGAGTTTCCATAAACATATGATATATGCATATAACAATTTTGTATACCAATTCATTTGACGCTTGCATTTAAACTTATCATATCATGCCATTCAACAATATGGTACATATAGCTTTATTTCATAGCATACCAATTTCTCATTTTTTTTAATTCATCTCATTCTCAAATCTATTGATTCATTCTATTTCTATATTGATCCTTTAGGCTCGTATAAACCAGTTCGCATAGTCTTACACATGTTATCATTTTCCGCGTTCCATATATATACAAAGTATAACAAATTCATTCACATTTCATTTCAATTATCATATAACCAATTCATGTTTTATAAGCATAGTGGTGAGACTTGGGTAGTATGATTAATAGTTAGTTGGAAATTTCGAGGATGAAATTTCTTTAAGGGGGTAGAACTGTAACATCCTGAATTAATGGGCCTTTGCATTTGATGTGTGTTACGCTTAATGTGTTAATTAAAAGGTTTAAGGGGTCAGATTGGGCTCAAGGTTGGGCCGAGGCCTTAGTTAAAATTTTCTGTTTGGGCACTCTAGTGGAAAGCCAGTTGGGATGGGGCTTAAAAGATGTTATCTGTGTTTTAAGACACAAATGGGCTCGTGGCCCAGTGGCAAAGTGGCGCCACTTAGAGAGCAGGGAGGTGGCGTCAACTGAGGAGGCTCAGGTTCGAGTCGCATGAAGCCCAATTATTTTAATTAAAGTTAGTTAATTTTTGGCATTTAAATGAGCAGAGTTGGAGTCGGCTAGGATGCTTTAAAATAGGATTTATTTGTTTGGATAATGAGGATAATATGGCTGATAATGTGGCAGATAAAGGAAGGAAGAGGTGGTATTATCTAGGCTTCTTCTGAAGGTGTGAATGGATTAAGATAGAGGAGAAAAGATAGGAATTATCTGCTGAGTGCAGAGTTGGCCGAATTTCCATCTCTTGTAGGGGTGCCGAAATTTCCCCTACTATTGGATTAGTTGTTAGTTATCAGGAAGGGCACTTTCGGTTTTTGATAGGTAAGTGTCGAAATTCTCTATAAATAGGGGGGTATCTCTTCAATTCCGGCATTTGAAATCCATTCTTTTAAAGCTTTTCTCTCATTCTTTGCCAAAGCCGAAATCCCTAAATCCCATTCTCTCATCTTCACTTTTATGCAAAAGCCGAAACTCTTGATTTTAATTCTCTTCTCCATTCTCTTTTGCCGATCTCTTCACTAAAAGTCGAATCTATAAAGATTTCTTCTTATCATCTTCTCTTCTTGATCTTCTCAAAAGCCGAAATCTTCTAGGAGTTGCCGAAATCTCTGTAAAGGTAGGTGCTGATTTCTTCTGATCTATTCTATTTCTCTTTCGGTTTTTAGAAGATAAAGCCAAAAGGCTAATGGATTGTTGGTTTCTTATGTTTATGTGTTGGGCGATATTCGGGAATTGAAGTAGATCACTCAGAACTAAAAGCCGGAATTGCTAGTCTCTGAATCTCATATCTCTCTCTTTTCGGGATTTCAAGGTAATGGGTTCTCTTTAGATTCTCGCTAGATTCGCTATCGTAATTGTGATCTTAACCATATGTTGTGATGGTAGCAACTGATAAGGGTTTCTGATGGAATCAAATGTCGATCAGGCGAAGAGGGGGATTGGATCTGTAAAACCAATCCCTAAGTTTAAGAAACGAGCAAAGTCGTGATTCGGGATTGGTCACCGGGTTGTGGGCCAAGCTTCAACAACACCTTAGGCGATATAGCGATTGTCTCGCTACGGACAGCGTCGACATAGAAAGTATCATTTTATCGGTAAACAGGTGTGTAGATCTCTAACACACTAATTAATCTGTACTAAATATATGTTATGGGCTAAAAGCCGAAAAAGGTCAGTATAATGTAATCAGTACTAAATATATGTTATGGGCTAAAAGCGGAAAAAGGTGTATAGACAGTCGGATTACCCAAAAAGGTAGGCAAGGGATGCAGTGCGTAATCATAGAAACTTCTCTATGTGTATCGATGTATGTGATAGGTATCGTGAACTTTTAGGTAGTATATTGTTTTGATTTCGCATGTATGTATGCATGGGATGGGATTGATATGATGAAGGGGAAGAAGGTCGCATAGCGATCGGTGGCTTTGCCACATAGGTCACATAGTGATCGGTCTTTATGATGACGTAACTCAATTGTCGAAATGCTACGATGTATTATTAAGGTCGCATGGCGATCGGTGGCTTTGCCACATAGGTCACACAGTGATCGGTCTTTAAGATAGGCAGCACAGCTGTCGATATGGTGTGTAGCGGTTGGAGGGTTGATTGTAGAAATCCCCAAGGTGTGATGGTTGGTACGGGTTGGTGTGTAGAGGATGGATTTCTAGGCTGGGATGGGCCATGATGCATATATAGTTACCCTTGTATACTGGCCAAGGCCATAATGTGTTTGTGGGCCAAGCCTTTGATGTGTTTTCGGGATTTACACACTGAGTCTTGGTGACTCACCCTATTATTTTTCCCTAACTTTGCAGATGAGTAGTAGATCGTGGACATGGGAGCAAAGGCGGACTCGAGGGGCCATCAAGTTTTTATTCCTATAGATTATTTCAGTTTTTCCTTAAGTTTTTTATTTTGGAAACATTTATGTAATAAGGCCCCATAGTTTATACTCACTACTTAGTTTTTAATATTTGCAACTTATGGAACTTTGTCAAAGGTTTTATTATTCAAAATAATAATAATACAAGGTTTTCTTTTCAAAGGTCACTTGTTTATTCGAATTTTGCCTAATAACTTATGATTTACTAAAACCAACTTAGCAAAAGTTTTCAACGTACAACCCGTAGCATACCAGATCTAGTCGAAACTTATGGGCCGGGTTTGGGGTGTTACAGGGACTGTATAAATCACTTGACGAACGACAATTCAAAGACTTTTCCCACGGGATAAATACCCCTCAACAATTATCAAATACGGAAAGACTAGCTTTATGTTTTGGTTGCTTTCCTGATTGTAATTTTGTTTCTTCATATTCAAGTTGTCAGCTTTAATTAAAGTTTGGAAGAACATTAATAAATGGTTAAATTATGTTATTAGACCCTATATTTTGTATAAGTCGTGGATTTAGTACATATATTTTAATTTGGTATTTTTAGTCTCTATAATTTTAGAATCAGAAAATTTTAATCTTAACCAAATGATAGCTATTAAATTCGTTAAGTTAAGTTCTATTATTTTTAAAATTTGATGTGTCAAACATATTATCACATGTGTAATTATATTTCTGTTTATTATTTGATGGGTCAAAAATTTTGAAATTCAAAAAATATAGCCACTAAAAATGATTCAATTGGTGAATATGAATTAAATTTATAATTTTACGCATAATACATAGAGGTGTCCATGGGCTGGGTCGGACCCAACAAAAATTTTAGACAAGCCCTGACCCTAAAAATAAGCCTAAAATTTTGTCCAAATCCGGCCTGGATAAAAATACTAAAACCCGAGCCTGGCTCGCCCATATTAATTTTTATATAATTTTTTTAAAAAATATAATACATAAAAAATACTAAAAACATTAAAATAAATGATTCCCAACAAATTAAAAATAAATTAATATTTATATATGTATACTTAAATAACACTAAGATAAATACAACTTAACAATCAAATGTAAAAAATAGCAACAAAATTAACAATAAAACAAGAGCTATACAATATCTAAATAATAACAACAAAATAGTAGTAACATAATTGTGAAATGGTAGCAAAATAGTGAAAAAAAAAAACAAGAAGAAAATAATAAAAAAAAAAGTAAAAAAATAGCATGTTTTTTTTTTGTTTTCATATTCGGGTCGGACTCGGGCCAAGAAAGCCTTACCCGAGGCCTAGCCCGTTTTTCTAAACGAGTCTTATTTTTTTCTCAAACCCATTTTTCGGGCCTATATTTTTACCTAAACCCTCCCGCTTTTCGAGCGGGCCTTCGGGCCGGGTAAACAAGTCTAATAATACATGACTAATGACATAATTTAACCAAATAAATTTAATTGTTACCGTTGAGTTAGCACTAAAATTTCAAATTTTAAAAAATATAAAAACTAAAATATCGTTAATCTAAAGAAGTAATTAAACCTCTCGTTAGTGAAAACCATTTTTAATTATGTTGGCTATTAAAATCAACGATTTGACAAAACGAGAAATGTGAAATGACTACCCTTAGCATCCACAAATTTAATCTTTTATTTTCAAATAAAATTTTATAAAATTTTATTAAAGTTATTAAAAATGATAACAAATTATTAAAATATTAAAAATTATAACAAATATTATAAATTTAAAAAATATTATAAATTTTAAAATTTAATGAAAGAGTAAAATCAAATAAGTCCTTAATAAGTTAAATATTTATTTCTTTCCATATTAGAAAAAAAATATTATTCCCACATAAACTCTTTAAAACAAAGAGAATTTTATTATCATAAAAACTCTTTAAAAATCACTAATAAATACTAAAAATCCTATCACTCGTGCATAAATAAAGTTTTACCTAAGTGATAAATTAAATGTTTTATTAATGCAAAAAGAGTTGGGTTATATAAGAAGTGCATTGGGAAAGTGTAACACTCCATACCTAACCCGATCACTAGGTCCGAGTTACGGGATGCTACATTCGTTGTCGGAGCAACTACGATTAATTACAATTCAATCTAATAGTTAATACATATTATTAAGTCCAAAAATTTTTTACGACATGTTATACAATCATATACAAACCTTATACAAGTTTACGAAAGCTCTTTAGATAACTCGAGGTCGAATAAGGACCAAATTCCAAATTGTAAAATTTTCAAACAATTGGGTTGAAGTCATGACTTCGAGGGTTCCAGGCCACAATGCAATTAACTGACCATTCCTTATTGCGACGTTGAGGATCTGACGTCATGACTTCTCTCATTGATTCCAAAAGGTCCATATGGTACCAATTCAGGACACCTAAAACAAATGTATAAATGTCTCATTTCAGCCAGTTTAAATGTTATACCTATTCCATACATGCTAAATAAATCATATTTTTAATTCAAGTTGACATTAATTATCCAAACTTCCAAAATGACCATTTACAATACAAAATTAGCTCAAAATCTAGGTACATGCCATTATCAAAACTAAATGAACTATACAAACATTGCTGAGTCAAGTGTCGCGGTTTGGATGCTGGATCACTTCTTGAGTCTTCGAGATCTGCTAATACTTGCGCACAGAATAAACAAACCGTACGCTGAGCGATAAAACTCAGTGGTAATTTCATGATTCAAGTCAATATAACAATACCATTAATCAAATGAACACAATCAATTCAAGTTCAACATGTAGCCAATTCACATTCCATTCATGCCAAGAGTTTCCATAAACATATGATATATGCATATAACAATTTTGTATACCAATTCATTTGACGCTTGCATTTAAACTTATCATATCATGCCATTCAACAATATGGTACATATAGCTTTATTTCATAGCATACCAATTTCTCATTTTTTTTTAATTCATCGCATTCTCAAATCTATTAATTCATTCTATTTCTATATTGATCCTTTAGGCTCGTATAAACCAGTTCGCATAGTCTTTCACATGTTATCATTTTCCGCGTTCCATATATATACAAAGTATAACAAATTCATTCACATTTCATTTCAATTATCATATAACCAATTCATGTTTTATAAACCCTATTAACACGATACGGACTTAGGATGGATACACGAATATATTACTTTGTCATCTCGGGTTGCCCGACAATTATGACTACTAAAACATGTACATACTGCCATCCCGGGTTGCCCAACAACGATGACTTTCACAATCTATTTATTCTATCATCTTAGGTTGCTCGACAATGATGACTATTAGAATATGTACATTTTACCACTTTGGGTTGTCTGGCAACGAAGGTTTCTAATCATTATACCTAACCCTATGGCATGCCAACTATATCCGATTCTGCCCGAACAACTAGTGGGGTAATCAATGTTTCAATTACATATTATAAACCAATTCACATATCATGATGTAACACCCCATAGCTTGTCACACCTCGTTACTCGACCCGATCGCCGGGTCCGAGCCTCAAAGTGCCACATTCGTTGCTAGAGCAACTATTATCAAATTACATTTGATTTAAAACCATTAAGCATTAAATATAAGTAACACATATGTATAACACGATACATGATTGTTTTTTGGTCTAATATAAGCTTACGAAAGTTCTTTTCCGAGGTTGAAATAAAACCAAATTGTAAAGATTTCAAAACTCTGGGTTGACGTCGCAACGTTGGGGGTTCATCATCACAACGCAACTCTCTGACTTAGGCTCGTCGTGACCTCGATTACATGCCATCACAACGTGAATCCTGAGCTATTCCTCGTCGTGAAATTGGGGTTACGTTGTCGTGACGTGACATATTGTTTCCACAAAAATCAACATGGTACAAGTTTGGGTGACCTGAAATCATACATAACCATTTCCATACAGCCAATTTAACAACATACCAAATGCAACCAAGTTAAGATATGCATATATGGTACTTCAAAATAACATCAAACTACCAAATTCTAGCTTTTTCCATATGCAATATAAAACAAACCAAAAACATAGGTGCATGCCACATTCAATCCAAGGAGTACATTACACAATTTGCTGAGTTGGAGAATCAATTCTTTGATGCTGGAACGACTTCTCGAATTCCCAAGATTCACCTATACATGCACACGAAGAAAAAAAACCATACGTTGAGCAATAAGGCTCAATGGTACAATTACAATTCAAAGTATATGTGTAACATAGCATTAACATTTTACTTAAGGCTAAAACATACAAAATTTGCACATAACATCAAGCTAATATATGTGCTAACTATCAACTTTTCCATCATCAATCAAAACATATAATCATGCTTATAGCAAATACCAAATAACTTATCCAATTTATACATCATAATTGACCAATTCCAATTTACTTATCAATATCCAACTATTCATCACATACTAATTCAAAATTTAGTCATGGGTTAAACATTCATTTAGGATTCTTTACAATATATCATTAACAATATACTAATCATGAACTATAATATACAATCCATTACTTTGCCATCACCTTATTTAGCTAATTTCTGGAGTATATCGACTCATTTAAGTTCGTTTCGGCCCATAGGGCTCGATTTCATTTTATTTTCAAAATCATCAACATATTTCCTTTAATCTCAATTCACATATATACATATTTAGTTCAATAGCATCATATATTACCATATTCACATCATTTATCAATCTTACAATTTACACCTCCTATTAACCTAACTTGGACTCAAACAAATACTCGAATCGTCCAACCAACACACCCTACTGACACCAAAGTGCATCATCGGATAAACCAAAGTAGGGTAACTGGCACGTAACGTGCATACTGGCATACAAAACGCATCTTGGCGCACAAAGCGTATACTGGCACACAAAGTGCATCCTAGCGCACGGAGCGTGTATCAAGCACACGAGGTGCATCTTGGCACGTAAAGTGCATCCTAGCGCATAAGCACATAGTCTCGTATACAACTCAATCCTATGGCATGCCAACTATATTCGACAAGGCCCGAACAACTAATAGGGTACCAATATTCAATTCATTTACAATTTAGTACAATTACCATTTATCAATTATATTCACAATCACAATCCAATCAATTAACATATCACATAAGCTTCATGTCATTCGATACATTTTCATCCAATCTCATAGCACATATCATATTCCGAGTAATTCATAATATTTTACAACTTATTCAATTTAGTTTCTCATTTCAGCAATTCACAATCAAGCTCAATTTAATAACTTTCATTATCACTAGTACTGACATTGATATTTCTAAATGCAGTTAATATGAAGATGCAATCAATTAATACAAGCCTAAATCATAAATGTACAAACTGTGGTCTCGTGTCACTCACCGACAACTCTCACTTTTCCTTTCCCTTTCGAAGGTTCCGCGTCGACGTTAGCTACAAATAATCACAAAACATATCATAAAATAAATTTCCAACCAATTCATAACCAATTTCAATTTACACATATTTTACAATTTATTCAATTTAGTCCCTAAAATCAGGATAACCATTACTTTCAATCTAGAGCTTCAAATTAAAATTTGGTTTCACTTATATTCATTATGGTCCCTCTACTTATTCCTCCTGAAATTTCATAATAGTTTTAGATTTTATTCAATTTGGTCCCTAATGTACTAAACTAACAATTTAACTTTACAATTTAATCATTTTCTTAAACTAAGCTTAATTTCTAACAATTTCACACCAATTTCATTCAATTCTCAACAATGGCAACTTCAAAAGCTTTAAGATTTTTATAATTAGTACATGGGCTACCTAAATCAAGCTCCCATGATTCAATTTCCATAAGAATCAAAGAAAAATGGCTAGAGACTTACTTGAATTAAAGACCAAAAGCTTAAAACCTTAGCAATGGCATTTTCCTCTTTCTTTTCTCTTATGGTCGGTTTGAGGAGGTGATGTTTTATCTCTCCGTCCACCAAACTTTTATACTAAGATTATAGTTTAATTAACCTTAATTAATCATATTTTTATCTTAATTAATCATACTTTTCTTAATTAATTATCTAACATCATTACCATCCACTATAACATGTTTAATAATGATTTATTAACTATTTTGGGCCTTTGAATAATTACAATTTAATTCCCAAGTCATTTTCTAATTAAAAATCTATAGCAACTGGACTTTACAATTTTGTCCCTAGGCCTTAATTAATCACAATTTCGGCTAAATTACTCATCCAAATTTTAGTTCATCTATACACCAACTTCGTAAATATCCCTATTTAATATTATGGACTCGGTTTACGAACACGAGGTCTCAAAACCCATGTTTTGATACCATTGGAAATTGGATCGTTACATACTCGACCCGATCGTCAGGTTCGAGCTACAGAATGCTACATTCGTTGCCGGGGCAACTACGATTGATTAAAAAAAATTCATCAATTAATATTAAATTACAAGTATTACAAACTTAAAACACGATATATAATCATTTTTGGGTTATATATGAGCTTATGAAAGCTCAATACCATCCTAGGGTCAAACTAGGATTAAATTGAAAAGTTTTCAAAATATTTCAGATGGGCGCCGTGACTTCCAGAGCTTGGTGTCATGACATTGAAGACAGTAGCCAAGCTTCCCAACCTAAGGAGCAAATTGCAAAGTTTTCAAAATAAAACAAGGCTGACATCTCGACCTCAAATAGAGGACGTCGCGACGTGGTGGTTAGCAACAAACCCTTGTGTCCCTATTTTCCATTAACATTCATCTAGCATATGACATTAAGGTTTTGCTACAAGGCCCAACTCATCCAATCAACACAATAGACATGCATAATATACCATTTTCAAGCCATAAATGTCAATTCCATACATGACCAAAACCATTATAGTTGTATCCACAACTTCGATACGTTTAGGTGACCATTTCAAAAGTTAGACTAAGAATTCCTAAGTACATGTCATTGATATAATGAAATAGGCTATACAAACTTAGGTTTAGTTGATTTTTGTCGTTTGGATGCTGACTTCACTTTTTCGGGGCTTCGAGAATACTTGTACCTATGTACAAAATAAACAAACCGCACGCTGAACGATAGGGCTCAATGGTACTTTCATGATCCAAGATATTATAGCATAAACATAGGTAATGCATTTCAAGACAAATAGATGTATATATGCACTCAATATCTAAGCAAGTCATGGTCCAAAATGTCTACCATTCTCATCATCTTACAATGCATGAAAACATATTTATGATCATGTTAGAACAACTTATTCAACATTTCCATATCCTTGACCAACTCCATTTACTTGTCAATTATCAATCCATGAATATATATACCAATTCAATGCCATTCATAAATCAAACACATACAACTATTTACCTTTATTAGTATGCTAACTAATGTCATGTTAAAGTAACATCATTTACATTATTAACTACCTTTCAATATATTTTCTGGAGTCGATTGACTCATTCACAATCGTTTTGGCCCCAAGGCTCTTTTTCAACTGATTTACACAATAGATTACTTGTTTTATCTATCACAATTCACATATGTACACAAATCATCTCATACCATCATGTCATTTCATTTATAAATATCTACTGATGTGACTTGGACTTGGACTCGGACTCGGATGGATACACGGATCATCCAATCAACATACTAAACTAGCATTGAAGTGCATCACCGGATAAACCGAAGTAGGGTAAACTGGCATGTAAAGTGCATATTGGTACACAAAGCGCATCTTGGCGCACAAAGTGCATACTAGCATACGTAGTGCATCTTGGCACACGAAGTGTATCCTGGTGCATGTAGTGCATATTCGACACATGAAGTGCATCCTGGAGAGCACATAATCCCGTATACAAACCAATCCTATGACATGCCAACTATATCCGACACAACCCAAACAGCTAATAGGATACCAATATTTAATTTCACTTTACAATTTAATCCATATTATATCTCATATAATTTTCATAACCACAATCCCATTTCATCATCAAATACATATATTTCATATTATATAACACATTTCATTTCAATTCATATACCACATATCACAATTCAAATATTTCATGTCATTTTCCATTTTATTCATTTTAGTCATCTATATCGATGTTCTATATCAAACCAAATCAAAACCATTCACAACATCACCATGTACTTACCTTGACATATAATCATCTAATTACCAAGTATAGACAAGTAATTAATCTATCTTAAATTATAAAAGTACAAATTGTGGTCTCACGTCACTCATCAACAACTCTCGCATTTCCTTTCCCTCTCGAAGATTCCGCGTCGGCGTTAGCTACGAATAGTCACAAAGCATACCACACAATCAATTACTAGCCAATTCATAGCCAAATATCAATTTATGCATATTTTAAAATTTATTCAATTTAGTCCCTAAAACTAAGACAAGCATAACTTTCAATCTAGAGCTTTGGCTTAAAATTCGATTTCACATATATTCATTAAGGACCCTCTACTTTTTATTTCTACCGAAATTTCATAAAAAAATTTACATTTTATTCAATTTGGTCCCTAATGTACGAAATTAACAATTCAGCTTTACAATTTAATCTTTTTCTTAATCTAAGCTTAGTTTCTAACAATTTCATTCTTAATTCATTCAATTCTCAACAATGTCAACTTACTAAAATTTCACCAATTAATTAAATTGATCCATGGGTTAGCTTAAGCAAGCTTCCATGATAAAAAATCTATAAAAATCAAAGAAAAATTGTTAGGGACTTACTTGCAAAGATGGTTGAATGTTAAAACTAGGTTTTCCAAGCTTTCTTGAATGGTGGGCGGTATGAAAGGTTGAAGAAGATGATACTAATCATCTTTTTCCACTAACTTTTCCTATGTATAATATGATTAATTTTAATTAGACTTATTTAATTAACTTAATTATGCTTAACTAAGCTTTACTCTTTAATTAATTTAAAATAATGACATTTAACATCACATCCCACCATCACCCATTTAGAATAGGTTTATTTGTCATCTTAGTCCTTTGGATAATTGTTAATAAAGTCCCCAAGCCTTCTCCTAATAAAAAATCTATAGCAATTAAACTTTTACAATTTAGTCCCCGTGCCTTAATTAACCATATTTTAAACTAAATTGCTTATCCAAATTTCAATTCAACAACATACTAACTTTGTAAATATCTCTATTTAATATTTACAAACTCGGCTTAAGGAAACTAGATCCCAAAACCTCATTTTTCGACACCATTAGAAATCGGGTCGTTACACATGGTCTCATACCATTTTCATCATCAATTCATATCACATATCATTTAGCAATTCATATCATGCTCGTTTCTACGATGCTTAGAACAATTCAGTTCTTAGCATTTAATACCGACAAACATAATTCGATTCATGAAACAAGTAATGATCTTACCTCAATAGTTAGTATGCAACAATCATGTCTGCATATATATATATTGAACTCAAATCATAAAAGTACAAACCGCATTCTCGTCACTTGTCTACGACTCTCGTTTTTCCTTTCTCTCGCGACGGCCCGACATCGTCTTTAGCTACATTCAATAATTCAATTATAGAAACAATGTAACACCTCTAACCCTAAACCGTCGTCGGAACAGAGTTACGGAGCATTATCGAACATATCGGACAATTTACGAATAATTCATAAATTAACATACATAGTATAATTTAATCATTAAATCCCTGTAATGGACCTTCGAGGCCCAAAACACGTATTAAAAGTGGAACGGGACTAGTTCGAGTACTCCGAATTTTTTTTTGAACTCAATATAACCTCTTTATAAACATCTAGCCTTCCTTGCAAATTTTCAAACCTCAACCAATTTGCAACCAATATAACAAACCATACATTTCCACACTCAAACATACCTAACTATGCCTACAACATTAATTTAACAATTTATCTACTTGATCACTCATAAATAACTTTTTAATTGAACTAATAATTTCATTCATTTCCCATTTTAGTTTCATGCCACATTTTACCGAATATGCCATACTAATTCATTTCATACTTATAACCCATATTAGACATCATTTTACAATCAAAGTTTCAAAACTTAAGTACATAATTTATACAATACCTAAGTACATGCCACTTTTACCAAAAGAGGGATTACGTCACCAAATTGTCTCTGAAGTCGGGATTGATCTGGATGCTGAACCGGGACCTTTGACTTCTACTGACCTGCCCACGGAAACAACCGTACGCTGAGTATGCCTATACTCAGTGGTATTACCATAATTCAAACTATAATAACAAATAATAATGTATAAACATATAAATATCAAACATATAATAATTTATATATATATATATTAATTCATACTTTAACTTTCAATTTTTCAATTAATCAAATTGATATCACATATCATCAAACTGCATTCAATCATCTCATGAACCTTTGGTTCATGTCTTTCGTTTTCAGTCTCTATTCAATTCACAATTTCAACTTTCTCATTTCTTCAATAAATCAATTGATCAATTTCATTCGTTTTATCATTTCATTTGCTTACCCCTATTAACAAGACTCGGACTTTGACGAATACACTGATTCCAACCAAACACACCAGAATAATCCAACCAAACACACCAGAATAAATAATCCTCCCAAACACACTAAAAAGGCATTAAATGCCTCTTCGGATAATCCGAAGAAATAAAGTAACATCAGTATCTCCTCGGCCAAGCCGAAAAGTCTCCTGAACTCTTCCAAATCCTATGGCATGCCAACTATATCCGACTCAGCCCGACTAGTTAATAAGGTATTCAAATCATTTCTCAATTCAATCTCATTTCAATTCAAAACACACCTTTCAATTTAATCACAATTCAATTGAATACATTTTCCACTTTCTAATCAATAAACAATTTAAATACTCAAACATATTCATACTTCATCTCAATTTCATTCATGTCAATAGTAATACTTACCTTATAATTTACTTACCGCACATAAGAATTTAAATATAACATTAACTAAATAGTAGTTTGAATTATAGTAATACAAACCCGAAATTCGCGATTACTCCTCGATGATCTTCTCTTTTCCTTTCTTCGTGGATGCCTCAGGTGCGATATTAGCTACGAAAAAAATAAGATAATTTCATAATCATTAATACACTACTAATTTATATCTAATTAATTGAATTTCTATTCAATTTTCTACTTTAATTTCAATTTAGTCTTAACTAAATTCACTTACTTTTCTATCTCAATTCATACTTTATTTCTACTCAAATTTCAACCAAACTTGGACATAACTATCTAAATTTCATCATAAAACCCTAATTTCGAAATTCTTGCAATTTAGTCCCTACTATGTAAAACTAATAGCTTCTTTTACAATTTAATCCTTTAATCAATTCTAACTAAAAATTCATTCAATTAAACCCCTAATTTAACAAATTGTTCAACATGAATCATGTTCAAAAACCTAAGAACTTCCAAAACTTCAACTTAATTTCAACAAAACTTTGTTCTAAAGCTTCTAAAACATCAAAATTAAATAAAAAAGGACTTAATTGACTTACCAAATTAAACTCCAAACTTTAAAACCTTAGTTTTTCCTTTTCTTTTTCTTTTCTTCTTTCCTTTCTCCCTATTTCGAAAGCTTCTGTTTCTTTTCTCCTTTTGTTTCTTTTGTTATTTTACTTTATTTCACATATATATATATATATATATATTAGTTAATAATAATAATAATAATAATACATTATAATAATATAATATAATAATAATATTTAATTCATAAATATATTTTACTTAAATTATAAGAAAATATTTTATTTTATTACAAGTGTATTTATATATATTTTACACATGTACCATTAATCATTATACAATTGTCTTCATTTTAATTTATTTTAATAATAATAACAATAATCATAATTTAATAAATATCTAATATAAAACCATAATAATAAATAATGATAATAATAATTTAATATAAAAATCTTTGATTTTTATGCATTTGCCGCCTCATTCTTTGTTAATGGCTTAATTGCCATTTTAGTCCCTTTTATTTTCTTTCAATCTATAATTAGACTTTTACCCTTTTTTCACTTTAGTTCTTTTTGCTAATTACTCTTAATTAAGCTAAATTCACTTAATAAAAACCTAATTAGACATACCACTAGACTCTTAAATATTTCTAATAATTATTTATGAACTCGGTTTACTAAGACGGAGGCCCGATAATGCAATTTTCCGATGCCCGTGAATTTTGGGTCATTACAAACAACATCAGTTTACATCCGATTAATATTCAAATAAATAGTCAGGCATGTTTTTCATTTTATTCAATTTAGTCCCTATATTCGGGATACTCTTATTTTTCAATATCTAACACCAGATCAAGATCCGATTTCACATTCTTTCATTGGGGGACCTTACTCATCCTATCTATAACATAGTTTCATGATAATTTTCAATTTATTCAATTTAGTCTCTAATGTTACAAAGTTATCTATTAAGCTTAATTAGCTTTACAATTTAGTCCTTTTCATGATCTAAGCTTATTAGCTATCAAATTTAAGCCTAATTCATCAATTTCTTTAAATGGTAACTTGCTGAAAATTTAACAGTTGAACAAATTGATACATGGGCTAGTTAAATCAAGCTCCCATGATCATAAATCTATAAAAATTAAAGTAAAATAACTTAAAGACTTGAATTTATGGCAGAACGTTGAAGAAATGCTTAAGTTTTCTTTATTTGTTTCTTTAATGGCAAATGGTGGAGGAAGAAGACGAGTGAATTCCCTCTTTCCATCCACTTAAAATTATATATATAGTTAGATTAAATAGTTAATTAAACTTAATTAATTATGATTACTTATTTACATTTCTTTAATTATAATTTTACTAAATAAATGACCATTATCATCATTTTCCACTAACTTTAAAAGAACATGATAAGTGCTAATAGTAACATGTTTTAATCCCATTCCTAATGTGATTTTAGGTAATTATTCGATGTTAATGATGAATTTTATGCTCCTAATCCTTTAAATTCGTGCGTTTATACTTAGGAGAGCATTTAAAAGCAAAAGGAGCGAAAAACGAGTAAAAATCAAATAATCGGAGCAAGCTACACGAGCCACACAGGCTAACCCCTTCCACACGGTCGTGTGAGCCACACAGCTATGTGGAAGGCCATGTCAATTTCGCGAATTGGCACTCTGAACTGCGGGAAAACATGATTTTTAAGTTTTTTGGGCATTCTAAGAGGTATATATAACAAACATATGAAGATAAGAGGGAGTCGTCGTAGAATACTCAAGAAAACAACTTGAAAAACACCATTGAAGTCGATTCTGAAGCAGATTTCCGTCAAGATTGAAGATTCCTAGTTGATTTCTTATGAGATTATCACGAGTTTCTTTATTTCTTTCGGTTATACTATATCTTGGATTTTTTATTTTCAAGCATGAACTAATTTTCTAAATACCTAAAGAGATGAACTCTATGATGAATTATGTCTTTTGATTTTTATTTTACGCAATAAAGACTTAGATCTTGTTCTCAATTATGTGTGTTTAATTTCTCGGTTTAATATTTTTAAACTATTGATCCATATTTGATGTGCTTAAATCAAAGGAGGAATAGACCCTGTTCAAGAGTAAATCTTGCATAGTTGAGTGGAGTTGCATGTAATCCTAGAAATAGGACGACATAAATCTACCGGATTATAATCAAATCTAATAGGGAATCTATAAATCGAGTTAATACGATAATAGGAGTTTTAATTAGAAAGAAATTTCAATTAATCAACCTAGAGTCAGTTGTTCTTACTCTCGAAAGAGATATTAGCATAACTTAGGGAATTCTACGGATCAAGATACTAAGTAAAGAAATTGTGTAATTTAAATTGATAGTGACAACTGAAATCTAGGTGGATTCTTTCCTGGGTATTGTTTTGCTTCTTAGTTGTTAATCGTTTATTTTCTTGATTTGTTTTTTGCCGTGTTCGTTAGTTAATTAATTTAGTTAATTTTAGTTTTAAATCAATCTCTCGAATTTATCAGTTAAATAATAAAAAGACGGTAATTAGTAGTACTTTTAGTCTTCGTGAGAACGATATCTTTACTCACCGTAGCTATACTATTAATTGATAGGTGTACTTGCCATAGTCAAATTTTAGTTAGTTTCGTGGTTATCAAAACAATGATTTAATAACCATTTTGGTCTTTGAATAATTTCTATCTAGGTCTTTAAGCATTTTTTAAATTAAAATTAATAGCAATTGAATTTTTACAATTTAGTCCCTAAGCTTTAATTAACTATTTTCTCAATTAAATTACTTAACTGAACTTCAATATATTTTCATACTAACTTCCTTAATCTTCATATTTTATCCCTACGAACTTAGTTTATGGAAATGATGTTTTGAAACCGCGTTTTCGGACACCACTAAAAACCTAGTCGTTATTGAAAGTCGGGACTAAAACAGCTTGATTATGCTAAGGTGTATATTAAATTGATTTTATTTTATTAAAATAATAATAATTTTTAAAAAAATTGAGATTCAAATTATCATATTTTTCTTTTATAAAAATATTTAAAATAATATAAAATATTATATTAATAAAATTAAAACTAAGAAATGAATAATTTTTTAAAGATCAACATTTATATTCAATAATTATATTTATTAATTTAACAAAAAAAAATTAATATAAATTCACTCATCAAATTTAATATTGAAAATTCAATAATTAATTTTCAATTTTCAATTTATCAAACCCACCTTAAATCTCCCTATAGTTAAATATATCTATCATTTTACTCAGCTCCTTAGCCTGGTAACCAAATTAACTAAGATTGAGTTAATTTCAAAACCAGGTATCCGGCAGCCATCTGGACTCGCCAATCTAGAGTTGCTAATCAATCGCTAATGAACGACCATTATTACTGGCTAATCAACCATGGTTCATGTATGGTTCTTACTGCAACGGTTTTGGTGAAGGCAAAGGATGATGACCAATGCTGCTGTATTTTGTGTAACGTTTAAACCATTGTGTTGTGCCCTCCTCCTGTTGCTGTATGATTATTGTATGCATATTTTCTTTTGAAATCTTACTTTTTGAATACCAATATACATAACTGGTTATATTTTACTGTAATCGACACTCTTTTTTCTATGGCAATTGGGTGCATAAGAAGATGGATTTTACAAGAAATTTATCTGTAGATCTGCACTATTACAAATACTTTGACAAGGAGAAATAAAAATTTGAGTTACAACGGAGTTATCATCATGCATGGCTCGCCCCCGAAAAATGGGACTTTATTTGCAGGTGAAAGCCAGCTTGATATCCCTGTTGATATTCTGAACAAAATGAACCAGTGACTGATTACAAGGCTTAACAAATACAATGCTAGATACAAGATAGAATACAGTTTTTGGAAAGGGAAATGTTATTCTGTTCCTAGAAGAGGCCATTTACAGGCGATGTGCTAAACACCGGCATCTCTTTGGTCGATGCATTTCCGCTGTTGCTGCTACTGCTTTTCCTCCGAGGCTTTGCCTCACCAAGCATCGTAATCACATCTCGCATCGATGGTCTGTCCTTTGGGTGCTTGGCAGTGCAGAGAAGTGCTATCCTAACAACTAAGAGCATCTCTTCTTGAATATGCTTACAGTTCCCTAAATTAGGATCTAATTCCTCTTCTAAAGCTCTGTTGTCTCCAACCTTTCTCCTAATCCATTCAACAATGTTAATGGATTCTCCGAACTCCGGATCTAAAGGCCGTTTCCCGGTTAAAAGTTCCAGTAAAACCACCCCGAAGCTGTAAATGTCAATCTTTTCATCGACCTTCAAAGTGTAACCGTACTCTGTGGCAAGGTTATTAAGCAATACATTAGGATTAGTATATAAAAATGGTATCAAATCCATGGAAGTGAGATGTTAAAACTGCTGACTTACCGGGAGCTATGTAGCCATAGGACCCTGCAACCATCGAGACCGTTTCATTCTTCCTAACCATCATCCTTGCCAAACCAAAATCTGCAATTCTTGCCTCGAGATTTGCGTCGAGCAGTATGTTGTTCGACTTGATGTCTCGATGTATTACAGGTGGATGACAATCATGATGAAGATAAGCAAGGCCTTGTGCAACACCTAGTGCTATGTTATACCTTGAAACCCAATCTACCAGCAACCTACCGGTTTGCTTGCCGTACAAGGCATCTGCTAAGCTACCATTTTGCATAAACTCGTACACTATCATCATGCTAGTATCATTATGAAGGAATCCTAATAACCGAACTATGTTTCGATGCCTAAGTTTCCCTAAGAGATTCACCTCTCCAACAAAATCCCCACTGTTTCCGTTTTCGATGTCAGTTCCTGATCTCCACAGCTTTTTAACTGCTACGACTGCATTTGACTGCGGCATCTCAGCCTTGTATACGACCCCGGTGGCTCCCATCCCAACCACATTTGTTTCTTTGATACAGGCTAAGATGTCAGCAGCTGTGAAACCAAGTCTTTGGAATGCCATTAATCTCCATGGCCATTCTCCCTTTCCTGCTTCAAACCTTTCTTCAAAGCAACTACCATGTGAGCACCACTTTTTATAGAGCGATCGCCCACCGATGAGTAAGATTCCAGCTGCTAGAACCAATGAAATCCCAGTGAGCCATCCAGCAACAATATGCTTTGCTCGCAAACTTCTTTGCCTTGATGAAGTTTGTGAATGTAAGTTACATGGAGGGAGAGCACCACCACAGAGACCAGCATTGCCGACAAGATCATCCGGATTGATTGTTCTTAGCACACCATTTGCAGGAACTGGACCCTCTAGTTTGTTATACGAAACATTGAACATTTCTAAAGCTGGAGAGGTTCCAAAATTACCAGGTATCCCACCTGTTAGAGAGTTGTTAGACAAATCGACAACAGCCAAAGTAGGCATCATAGCAATCGATTCCGGAATATCTCCGGTCAATCGGTTATTCCTTAGATTCAAAGTGACTAATTTCTCACATGAAGCAATGCTAGCTGGAATACTTCCTGTGAAATGGTTTGTTGACAGATCAAGCACAGAAAGTGAAGGCCAATCCTGAAACTGATCTGGGATTTCACCAACCAAGTTATTGTTCGAGGCAATGAACGTTTGCAGGCTCGAGATTGAAAGAATGGTAGAAGGGAGAGAAGATTCAAGATCATTATTAGAAAGATCAATAAAAGAAAGTGATGTAGAAGAAGCTATATCATCCGGGATTGTCCCGGTGAGGCTGTTATTTGCCAATTCTAACCTCTGAAGCCTCCCAAGTTTACCAAGTCCAACTGGAATTGTCCCGGATAGAAGATTATTCTGCACTCGAACACGAACAAGTGATGGACAATTTGATAAGCTGACTGGCAATGCCCCTGAGAAAGCATTGTTGAATAGAATGAGCTTGGTGAGATTGCCTCCATCACACAAGGTTTCCGGGATTTCACCAGAGAATGAATTGGACGATATGTCCAACCACTGCAACGGTGAATTCTTGCCAAGATCGATCGGCAGTGAGCCTGACAAGGAATTGTTCCACAACTCAAGTACCTGCAATTGTGTCAAACCTCCAATTCCGGTAGGAACTGAGCCTGATAACCGGTTGCACATTAAGTTCAAGAGCTGCAAGTTCTTAAGATCGGATATCTCAGCAGGAATTTCTCCAGATAACTCATTATCAGACAAATCCAGCAGCTGCAACGAAGTGATGTTGCCAATTGATGGGTGAATCTTACCTTCAAAACTGTTCTTATACAAGAAAACTGTTTCGAGTAGCTTGAGTCTCCCTAGTTCAGCTGGAATCTCTCCACTAAGATTACCAACTGCCAAATCAAGGTACTTTAGACTAGAAAGGTTCCCAAACTCAACTGGTATTCCCCCTTCAAATTCATTGTACCCCATAATTATAGTCTCCAGTGATGAAAGCTGCCCCAATTCTCCTGGTATCTGGCCAGTGAGATTATTCCCTGAAAGGCCAAGAAACTTTAACTTGTGCAAGCTCTTGAAAGACTTTGGAACTGAACCCTGGAAGAAATTGCCTCTCAGGTCTAGCGTCTCCAATGAAGTTACATTGCCAAGTTCCTCAGGGAGAACTCCTGTGAAACTGTTGCTTGAACCATTCAGGAAAGCTAGCCCTGCAGCTCTTGCAAAACCCACAGGGAAGCTGCCGGTGAATGAATTAGAGCTCACGTCGATGCTGTTAAGTGATGTGAGATTGGATATGGTTTCCGGTAAAGCCGACGACAGTTGATTGCAACACAAGTTGAGAGAAGTAAGGCGTTTCAGCTGTTGGATATCGTCAGAAACTCGTCCGCTGAGATTCATAAACGAGAGATCAAGCTTTTCAACTGCCCCATCAGAGTTGCACCATACACCAGTCCAATTACAGTGAGCTGAATGCTTCAATGCCACATTGTCCGGCAATTTCCAATCTCGAAGGCTATTCAATGGATCGATAAGACCGGCTTTTATCGATAACAAAGCCGATACTTCATCATTCAGGTTGGTTTTTTCAGCAAGACCGAAAGAACAAGAACCAATACAGTAGCAGAAGAACAACAATGATAAACGGATTCCCATTTTCATATTGATCTTCTTAAGTAGCATCTCAGTAGCAGAAGAACAACAATGATGAATGGATTCCCATTTTCATATTCAAGAACTAGAAACAGGGAAAAGATGAGCAAAGTGGCATGGTTACATTAGTGTTTTTGGAAGAAAAGAAGAGTGGTTGATGCATAAGTATTGGTATATAAATATTAAAGAAATGGGTGATTAGTTTAATTATTGGAGAGCTCGTGAGATCTTGGGTTCTGCAACAGCTGTTATACAGGGAAGCTTTTGGACTTTAATGGAAGTTTCTCCGACATTAAACATGGTGAATAGATAAAAGAGAATAAACCTAAACATATAAGTAATACAAACTTACATATATGAAATCACATTTAGTCAACCTAAGCTATTAACAAACGGTGTAAATATTTCTTTAGTCCCTATCAATTTTAAAAATGAATAAATTGATCTTTTTCTCAATAAAAAATAAAAAATAAAAATAAAATTTAAAATATTTATAAAAAATTTAAAATTTATATTTTTTATAATTATAATTCTTTTTAAAATAAACTTCAAAGTTAAAAATTTAAATTTTTTCTAAAATTATAATTTAGGGAGCTAAATAAGTTTATTATACGTGTTCTAACATAGAATTAATTATACTATAACAAGATTTTAATTTCACATGTTTAATTTTTTAATTTAACTCGAACAATTTCATTTGATTCAACTCGACTCGATTCGAGAAAACTTCACATCGAGTTAAGATGATATAATAGGACTATTCAACATAATTAACTCAAAAAATTTTAATTCGATTCAATCGAACGCTCACCCATATTTGAAATTCATATTAAAAAGTTTTTAAAAGAAAAAGGGGCAGATGGTTCAAATCATTTCCAGGTGAAGGTGAAGAAAAGGGTAAGGTTAACTTCAAAGCATGACAAGAATTTAGGAATTATTGATGTACATGTGACCTTCTCAACATCAAAGCTAAAGTAATACTGGCAACTTCTACTTCCATTATTTTTAATAGAACAAACAGTGATTAAATACAAATTAAAGAAAGAAAAAACCTAATTTATTATTGTAAAGACACAAAAACCTGGTCCCATCATGTCCTAAGAAATTAATAATCTATGTGAGGGTGGCTTTACTTATTTGTTATGATTGAATTGGAAGGAATCTTTCCATGTTATAGGCCAACTAAATAGAGAGAGAGACAAATTTTATAAATGATATAAATCTTAAAATTATGCATCAATTTTGAGATTTAGTGTGTAATTTTGTATATATAAACTTTATAATTTGGTATAATTATATACGTGAAATTCTAATTGTGGTTCAAATGTATACTTAAAACTTTAATTTTAATTTAATCATACACATTTAAAGAAATAAATGCTTCAATTTATTTTTATATTGGATAAGTATAATTTTTTATTCGATATATAAATAAAATGATGTTATATCAATAATTGTGTTAATAATTTACAATAATCGGATCAAATTAAAATATCATATATAAAATTGCACAAAATCAAAGTTCGTGTATATAATTGCACATTAAACCACAATTCATGTATAATTTTGGTATTTAGAAATAATGAAGTTTTTTTTTTTTTTTTGTTGGAATTTCTATTATTTTCTCAATTTGATTAACCTTTCTTCTCTTATAAATATCATTCTTTAAACACACCTCCAAGACCCAATGTTATTATAGATAATGGTAATGAAAAAAATTACCTCCATAGTAAAAATGAAAAATAATAAAACACTTAATTGAATTAAACCTTTTTTTTTCTATAAAAATAATATTAAAAAATTAATTAATTATAAAAATAGAATAAATAATAAATTAATTACGAAAATATGGTGTTTGTTACAGTAATTTTTTGTGCTGCCTAGCATATATATTGGCAGCACCGATGAACTTTAAAAATAAAAGTCAAACAAAAAAACTTGAAAAAGTGAAAAATATTTTTTAATTGGTGCCTCCAATGTGTCAAGCGACATCCCATTGATTAAAAAAAGTAAGGTTTTAAGGATTAAATGTAGGGAAAATGCATTAAGGAATTAAATATAGTAAAAAATAATTATTGTCTAGTAGAACCACAAATTAGCTTTATTTTTTTCACTTTTTCAACATTATCTTTTTTTTAATCATTTTTTTTCACCGGCGTCACCAATGGGTTAGGCGGCACAAAAAAATATTTTTTCCTCACTTCTTCAATTTTTTTTTTGTTTAAATTCATCGATGTCGCCATTGTGTTAGGCAGTACTTAATGAAGCTAAGGGGGCTGATAGGGGCCCGATCTCCCTAAAATGGAAAATTTTCCATTTAAGTTTTTATAATTTATAAAATTTTAAATTAGTAATTGTAAAATTGCACACTGGCTTCCTAAAAATGATAAAATTTTGATTTAATCCTTTAAAAATTATAAAGATATAAACTATTAAAATAGTAAAATTACATTTTACGATCGTAATACGATTTAATTCTAGCCCTAAAAAAAATTCTGACTCCATCACTAACAATGCCCAAAATTATTATAACAAACATATTATTTTCGTAATTAATTTGTTACTACTCCAATTTTATATAAAAGCCGAATTAAACATATAAATATAAAATATTCATTAATATTTAGAGAAATTAATAGAGAGAAAGATGCATGTGGACAGATTTGTCTTATCCTTTTTAGAAAGAAAGAAGTACCGAGTTGCAATATTAAAGAAAAAGAATGTTCGGTCATCAGTTATGTTGTACAGAAAACAAAACTAGGAAGTTAAAGCCATGATGCACCATCATCAATCATGCTCCACCACCCCACCGCCATTTTTTTCTTCACATAAAATAAACTAATCTTCCACATGCTAACATGTGGGCTGATTTTATTTTATTTTATTTTATTTATTTCATAAAAGGTGAAAACGGTGCATTTCCTATTGAAGATTACTAAAGAGGACGTGGATGACATGTGAACCAAATAATTATATTTCCACGTAATTAACATGATATAACATATATACTACTTTAATATGAATAATAGGTTAAATCTATACCTGCTCATTGTCGGGTCAGAATGGGTTCGGGCTAGATCCATGCAAGATATCTAGATTAATTTTTTAAGTTTGAGTTCGACCCATCTCGAAAAATAAATTTATTTATTTTTTGTTCAAGTCTGACTCAATTTCAAACAGATAAACCCGACCCGATCCATCCATATTTAATTTTTTTAGATTAGTTTTTATTTAAAAATAATTATTATCAAGTTAATTATTTAACTATGAACAACAAACCATATTATTCTTTAAACTATGAACAAATACAATTAACGCTCACTAAAGCAGCACATGAGAAAGCAAGAGACTTAAAATAACAGGAACAAATACAAACAGAAAGACGCTACTAAAATCTACTGTAGCACCACCGCCTGTTCTTCTTCTACTAAATGATCTGGGTTTTGAACATCCTCCTCCGCCAAACTTAAGATCTCCCAAGTAGATATGCACCCCTGGATTCTTCATTTTTATGTTACTCCCCACCAACACAGAATTGTTACAACCTTGAACGTTGCTGTTGGTGTAAATGTTGATGCAGCAACAGCCTTCGTGCTCGCCGGACGTGCCGTGACGGATGATCATCGTAGCTCCGGCATTGGTTCCTTCTATGTTAATGGTATTGAAAGAGCCTAAGCCAATTTCTGGGGTACCATCGGTTCCCGACATTGTTGGGGCTTTTTTTGGGTTGGTTTGTTTTGGAATTGTTGTGTCAAAAAGTATATCACAGTTGATTTCAATGTGTTTTGCTTCTTTGCTTGCGCATATGAGTCTGTGTTTGGTTCTTGGTTGTCCGCGACAACAAGAAAAGTTCAAAATGTTCTATTAGAATGACTTCAACTACACTCTTTTCTTGTCTCTTCTCATCTTAGAGGAAAAACCTAATAAACCCTACCGTCAGAGTGGCTAAATGGAAAATTTCACCTTCAGTCCTTTTATAATATTAAAAATTTTAAATTAGTATATGGTAAAATTGTACTTTGACTCCTTTAAAAATGAGAAAAATTAATTTAATCCTTATTTTTTTAACCCTACCGTGACCTTATTTTTTTCATGCAAAATTATTTAAAGTATGATATTTGAAAATACATTTTAAAAATTTAATTGCACTAATTATATCAATTATGTGTCTCTATTATCTCAAATCTCAATGTAGGTATTATGGAACCAAAAAATATATATCAATTTAGGTATTAAATGCAAACTAAAATTTGAGATGAAGTATTTTTAAAACATATTAGTTAAATTATAAATGTGTATCTTTGCAAGGGCAAATTTAAGAAGTAGGGCTTCAATTGTACTTATTTGTCATTTTTAATATTTTATAATTCAATTTAAGGTTTTTTAATACAAAATTCATGCTTTCACCCTCTAATTATTTTATTTTATTTTATTTCAGCATTATGGCTTCATTCTTGTATATGGGGAACTTGGATATTACATTTTTTTTAAATACAATGTCACTAAAATTAAGGGATTATTTTTTTAACATGAGATCGTTTATGCGATAGGTACAACTAGTGGCGAACTCAGGGGTTGGCAAGCGTCCCAACCCCTTTAAAATGAAAAATTTTAAAATTTTTTAATGGTAAAATTATTCTTTGACCTCTTCAAAAATGATAAAATTTTAATTTAACTCTTTAGAAATTATAAAGATATATGCTATTAAAATGGTAAAATTACATTTTTATTGTCGTAAAAATATACAATTTAATTTCGGTCCCCCTCAAAAAAATTTTGATTTCGCCCCTAGATACAACGTGTTTGCAATTTGATAAATATATTTTAAACATTATTTATGTTAGGTCTAAGTTAGTATTTAACACCCAAGGTAATAGGTAGGTTGATTGAAAGACTTGATAGTTTTAGGATTTAATTATAACACTTTAAAATTTAGGTGGGATGTTTAGTGAATTAACCCAAATAAACCGATCGATTCAAAGGCTCAAAGTCTCCACTATCCGGGCTAAAAGTTGGCAGCCTTAAATTATAAGGGGCCGAAAATGAAAAAGCACAAAATCCAATAATGAATCGAAAAAGTGGCCCCAGCCCAGGCTGAACCACAATGCAAGACCAAGAAAGTACCGTCCGCTTGTTTTCCATTTTCAAGCCGCTAAACCCCTTGGCTTGATTTGGGTGGCTCAAGTACCATGGCTAATTGGCTATACCATTACCAGGAGCCTACTACAGTCTACAGCTATAATCCTCTGTAAATCAAAAATAAAGTTACGTTTTCGAATTCGAGCGAACAGCGAGGGGAAAGAACGAAATGGAAGACGAAGCCGAAATTTACGACGGAATCAGAGCTCAGTTCCCTCTTGCTTTTGGTAAGCAGCAAAAATCCCAAACCTCTCTTGAAGCCATTCACAACGCCACTCGCCGTTCCACCGCCGGAGCCGCTGCCTCCACCGCTAGTAATAGTAATAATAAAACCAATGAAGCCCTTCCGTCTCTTTCTTCCTCTTCCAAAGCTTGGCTCGATTCCCTTCGCAATTCTAAGTCTCCCAACCCTAACCCTAATGACTCCGTGATTGGCCCGCCTCGTCCGCCACCTGGTCCAGTTCCTGATGAGGATGACGAAGACGTCATGGTAGGACCTCCTCCGCCTCCTCCAGGTTCCGGTGAGGATGACGATAACGATGTCATGATTGGGCCGCCACGCCCGCCAGTTGGGCCGAGTTCTGACTCGGAGGAGGATGAGGAGGAGGAGAACCGTTATCGAATTCCATTAAGCAATGAGATTGTTCTCAAAGGGCATACTAAGGTAATTCATTTAATCGTAATTTCTTCAAGGTAAAATTCCTTTTTTCTATCTCTTATTACTAAAGTAATTAATCCTAATTATGTTTAATGCTTTCAGATTGTTTCAGCTCTTGCAATTGATCACTCTGGCTCTAGGGTTCTTTCGGGTAGTTTTGACTATACGGTTCGAATGTTTGATTTTCAAGGAATGAATTCTCGTTTACAATCATTTAGACAGCTTGAACCATTTGAAGGCCACCAAGTTCGTAATCTAAGCTGGAGTCCCACATCAGACCGGTTCTTATGTGTCACTGGCTCTGCTCAAGCTAAGGTTACTTCTTACATAAGTAATTAGTGTGTTTTTGTGGGATGTTCTAGTATTGATTGAATAGTTGCTCATGATTGTATTCTGATTTTCAATTTAGATATATGATCGAGATGGACTTACTTTAGGCGAGTTTGTAAAAGGGGATATGTATATTCGCGATCTGAAGAATACTAAGGGACATATATCGGGGCTGACTTGTGGAGAGTGGCATCCAAAAACCAAGGAGACAATTTTGACATCATCTGAAGATGGATCACTTCGTATATGGGATGTGAATGACTTCAAAAGTCAAAAACAGGTGTGTGTGTGTGTGTGTGTGTGTGTGTGTGTGTGTGTGTGTTTACATTGCTGATTTTATTAGAAGCGAATTAGGTAAGAAAATGGTTCACTTGTTTATTATCCAGGTTATCAAACCAAAACTTGCAAGACCAGGAAGAATTCCTGTTACAACATGTGCATGGGATCGTGAAGGGAAATGTATTGCTGGTGGAATTGGTGATGGTTCTATACAGGTACTTGTTTCTGATAGCTAAACACTTCTTTTACGTTGATTGATTGCAAAATGGCTTGGTGTTGTGTTGCTGCTTCTGCTTCTGCTTTCTCAGTAATCAGATGAATTGATTGCTTGAACTATTTTGCAGATATGGACCCTTAAGCCTGGATGGGGAAGCAGACCAGATATATACATTGAAAAAAGTCATTCTGATGATATCACTGGGCTTAAGTTTTCTAGTGATGGGAGAACTTTGTTGTCCAGAAGCTTTGATGGTTCACTCAAGGTAATTTTCACAGAGTTTCAGACGGTGATGAAATCCCCTCTTCCCCAAACCCCAAAACCAAAAAAATACATTCTAGAATCTTGATATTTGTTATGAATTGTGAATTAATGTCAGGTTTGGGATTTACGCCAAATTAAAGCCCCTCTCAAGGTGTTTGATGATCTCCCTAATAACTATGCCCAAACAAATATTGCATTTAGTCCCGATGAGCAACTCTTTCTAACTGGAACATCCGTTGAGAAGGAAAGTACCGTTGGAGGTTTGCTGTGTTTTTATGATTGTTCAAAACTTGAACTTGTTCAAAGAGTTGGGATATCTCCTTCTTGCAGTGTGGTGCAGTGTGCTTGGCACCCAAGATTAAATCAGGTATGTCATAGTGTTGTCTCTCTCTGCATTATCCTAAGCGCAGATTCATATGCATGCGTGGTAAGAAAGCACTAACTTATAACAATAAAATAATACACTAATTTATTTGTTTCTGTTCTAGATATTTGCTACATCAGGAGACAAAAGCCAAGGAGGGACTCATGTCCTATATGATCCAACACTTAGTGAGAGAGGAGCTCTTGTTTGTGTTGCACGTGCACCTAGGAAGAAATCTGTTGATGATTTTGAGGCACCGCTTGTGATTCACAATCCTCATGCACTACCATTATTTAGAGACCAACCAAGCCGTAAGCGTCAACGGGAGAAGATACTGAAGGATCCTGTCAAGTCACATAAACCTGAACTTCCAATAACAGGACCAGGACATGGTGGTAGGGTTGGTTCAACCAAGGGAAGTTTGTTGACCCAGTACCTTCTTAAGGTAATGGTGTTTTTCCTTTCTAAGAACTTGCCTGTCTTGGGTTCGTTAAAATTTTAATGTTGTATAACTAAAGCTGATGGAAGAGACTTACCTGTTGCCTGTCATTGCAGCAAGGGGGGATGATCAAAGAAACATGGATGGAAGAAGATCCTAGAGAAGCTATACTTAAGTACGCTGATGTTGCAGCAAAAGACCCAAAGTTCATTGCTCCTGCATATGCTGAAACCCAGCCAGAACCTGTTTTTGCAAAGTCAGATTCTGAGGATGAAGAGAAATGATCTGATTGTGGTGGCATTTCATTCTCTACTTTTTAGTTTTTTTTCCTTTTCTAAATGATGATTATCCAATGCTTGATAGTTATACATAGGTTACTTTCTTACTGTTAAGGTTCTGACTCTTGACCCTTTTTTTGGCAGCTGATATGTATGATCTCTATGTTACCCAAGTTAATATGGCTCCTACGGAACTCATTGAATTGAACTGGCTATCTGGAAGGTGCAATTATTGATTTTTTTGCTGACATTCTTGTCTTGTTCGACTGGTCTGTAATTTATTATTTGCATGTCATCCTCAAAAAATGATTGATTCATTTGTCCTACCAATTGTAGGATTCATGTCAAAATTAGTTTGTACTTTTATCATAATATACAATAATATCAATAGGTATATCGTATTACATGCTAAATAGAAATATGCACAATCAAGCTAAATATTTGTCCGATGTGAATCATAGAAATTGATTGCATAAGCAATTAATTCTTGATTAAATGTTTTCTTTTGTATATCTTGGAGTGGTCAACTGCTCATGGATGAAGCTTAGCTGGGTTATACCTATCTTCTTCTAATGGGGATTGTTTGATTCATTCTTTTTTGTTAAACCTTACTTCAAGCTGCCATAAATAGATAGTTCCCTTACAATCACTCAAATATTTACCCATTGCTTGTTTTACCCTTTAATCATAGATATTCAGATAATTCTCTTTTTCATATGCCGGTTCAAAACTGGAATGATTAATACCCGGAATGATCAATACCGATTAGTTATTGGGCTCTTCACTGAATATTTTACTTATTTTATGCAGGATGGATCCTTGAACTTACTGCCCATGGTGAATCATTGTAAAAGATTAGGCTACTACAGCCCTGTTAGACTTTCATGGTGAGAATAGTATCTTTAATGAAATCTACTTTTAGCTGTAAGGGATAGTGTTAAATTTTATTAATGATGGTTGGTTTGTCCTTCGTGGTCAAAGAGGGTAGGTTAGTTTGCGAAGCTTTGATGTGTAAGCTGATAGAAGAACAGATGATCCAGTAACATTTATAGCTAAATACAATGACCAAGAATATGAGTTGCTCTATAGACTCTGCGATTAAACTATTGACATTTACAAGGATTCACGAGTAATAACAAATCTCTGATCTTCTAAGCATCACATCCCATAAAATATTAGGGATGATAACAGTTGTTTGCAACCTTCTCCATGGCATTTCCCCATTATTATTATTATCATTATATGTTACAAAATTCATTTTTTTCCCAATCGTTTGCTGCAAGTGAGTTCACATTTTATGGCTCTTTCTCTGCAGCAGCCATTGTCATTTGACATGGCTTAGTGTCAGTACCAATATAGTTTCAGATACTATCACTTTCAGGCTATATAAAGTGCATTTCTTTTTTTTTCTTTTTTCTTTTTAATAGCTGATGGAGCTTTTTGCATCTAGGAAATTTCACCTGATGCCAACATACCTGTTAGTGGGGGGGTTTAAGTTAGTTCTCATTCTCATATCTTGACAAACGAGAATCTGATAGAACGGTGAATAGTTGTGTGTCTACAAATAGCTGCAAACAACAAAACAGGAATATGTTAAGTAGTTGAAGCTGTTCAGTTACCAAGTCTAAGCAATCATTCTGAACATTTGAGATTTAATTTAAATCATTCACACACTTCAGCATTAGTATGGAGAGTTGTATGCTTTGCAAGTATCATTAAAACCAAAACTGCATAAAATACCTTAATAAATGGCCGGTCCTTAATCGGAAAAGAATCGATAAAGCTATCTTTAAGTAACAAGGAAACCTGTTAGTTAATCAAAGACAAAAAAGGAAGCTGAGAAACATGTAGCATTTCTGCAGTAATCGTTAGGAAACAAACTGGAAGAACCAACAGCATAATATTAGAAGCATAGGAGGTGCCCAACCCTGTCCTGGTCTGATTGTACACTAGTAATTGTATGAGACCTCAGATTTGCACAGAGTGACTCTAGGTAGTCCCTCATGATCGCCAAAAATTGGATTGCGGCTTCAGCCTGAGTGCGTAAAAAGGTATAAATATTTGGTCGGAAGTTAGTTGCTGTTGGAAAATGAATGTAAATAGTACAGAAAAAAAAAGATGGTTGTGTAAGCTAAAGGAACAGAAAACAAGTTGGATGGTTAAATCGACTGTTAAAACAGAATTCATGTTGGCATGCAAGTAGAAACAGCATATTATGGTTGTGGTGATGAGTATACACCTGCACTTCATTGCACCTATATGTAGGATGCTTCTTAGCAATTGAACCTTCAAAGGCAAGTGTGGAATGTATCGGCCCTAGTTCTGATACAAGCTCTTTCCGTTGAGGAAGTTGCGGCACGTAACATGTTTTCACCTGAAGAACAATTGAAACAACCAACGACAATACTTGGGAGTACGGGCAAAACACTTCCAGCAATACTAACCAATAAAGTGCAAAACTATGTTCAAAAACCACAAAAATACCTGTTTCTTGGGCAAATTAACTTGAACAAGATTGGATGTTGATTTCATTTTCAAATCAGCTGGTTTATCTTGTACGCCAACCTACAAAATGAAAGAAATGTGATATCATGCGTCTGTGTTTTTAAGTTCATTCATGCGTAATATAAATTAAAAGCTTTGACCTGCTTGACAAATACCAAAAAGGGTACTATTCTTTTTTTCAACACCCAAAAATAAAACACTAAAACTCACAAGAAATGGAACAGGTGCATCAAGAAAATCAAGCATCCTCATAGGCAGTACCTGAGTGCAAGAGAATTTCACAAAAATGAGACATAGTGGATCACATGAATTAGTCTTAATTGAAACAAAGCTACATCCACAAAGATATCTGTCAACTTTCAAAGAAAGGGCAGCAGGGATATGGAGGTTATGGAAGATTACTGGAAGCAATAAGCTCTGCCACTGAAACGGCCGAATGATAGGAATAAGGGATAACACCACGGCCGATAGAACACCCTGCATAGATGATAGATGAAAATTACTGTCGCCACCCTAATACTACGTTTTATAGCTGACATAGGATTAAAAAATACAATCTCTTCTAACTGATTTAACTTACCAGGTTCGGGCAAACGACTACGACCTGTTTTTCCAGTAACACTCCTGCAATCACTGCCAAAATCTGAAAGAACAATCATAAGGTTCATTTTCATTTGCAATTCAAATGTTGATGGTTATAGAAACAGCTAAAGAAAAGGTATGCATCAAAGAACATTACACCATCGAGAGAGAGAACTCGGCAAATCGTTGCAGTTGTCCATACTGAAAGTGCAAGAGCTTCCTCAGCTGCTGCGAACTTCGCATTGATCTTTCACCAAGTTGAGTGACATCTAAGTAAATATATAAGTTATGAAGGAAATACCTGACTGAAAATACTGTTAACAAAGAAATACCTCAGAAGGTTCCATTGAATAAAAAAAGCTTTCATCCATGGCAAGGGCTGATATCGGAGGTCTCACATACTCGATAGCCTGTAAATGCTCAAGAGGCTGAAAAACTATTTCACTTCCTCGTTGTGGAAGAGCTAAAGCATGATAACTGCAAACTATCTGTAGCAGATCATTTTTGTTTTCCTATCAAAGAGATCAGATACACAAAGATCAAATGGAAATTCAATAACCAAAATCTATGCTACTCCGATTCTTCATTTTTTGAAGTACATGAGTTCTGTACCCGTATATGCTCTGATACCAACACCTGAGTCACCCGACTAACATAGGCCTCAATGATATGCAAAAATCAGAAACAAGAGAAAAACTAACCTTAGCCCATTCCATTATCAAGTCATCTCCATATTCTTTTTCATTATTCCAGAAAAGGTCATCCTCCTCTTCATCATCCTCTGATGTCAGGCTTCTAGCTGGACTGCCAAAGATAACAATATATTACTGAAAATTGTGATCGGAAAAAACTGGAAAAGAACCACAAGAAACTAAGAGAGGAAATCTAAATGGAAACTTCTTTTGTTGAGGAATATTGTAATGTAAACGTAAACAAAGCAGTTTAGTTAATCATAATTCACCACCTGAATAGTGATTGAGAAGAAGTACGACTCCGCAAGCTGAAAACTGATCCAATATCTGGAGAAATTTGTCCATTTTCATGGGTGCCATTTATTCTTTCCAAAGCACTGCAACGAATTTCTGAGGCTTCGGATGCATTATCATCAATATATAGCACACCCTTCCTAACATCCTTCTCTATTTCCCTAACATGACCCCAATCCGAAGCATCACTCGCAGCTACACTTCCAGATGACAATGGTGAACTTATCTTTAATGAAGCAGATGAAACCTCATCATTGGCAGCAGTGTCACTACTAAGAACTACAGTGCTGTTAACAGGTAATGCAGAAGCCATCCACACGTTAACATACTCGCTGTTGGGAGTGCTGGTGACTGTGTTATCATTTATTTGATCATCTTGTTTCGAGGAAGACGGTGCAAGATCATCAAGAGATGGATTCATTTCACTAACAACTTCGGTTACTCGATTCAGGCGCTCCTGTGCAATGATACTGCATGCAAGTAAGATCTTGAGAATTCAGTTATCAGCAAAGATTATAGCTATATATCGTTCAAATTTCGGTGATAAACAATTCTCACAGGTGATGGGGGAAAAGGGATTAAACTTTAACCTGTTCAACATCTCATAATGCAACTCAAAGAAAGGCACTCTAGTTAGCAAACAATAGCATCGAGGTGCAGAAACCATAAACTGTCTGCTTGATCCTGCAATTGAAGAAAGGCGTGATGAACCACCTAAATTACCAGGCTGTCTTTGTACAAGTTCTGGTACATGCAAGCAAACGCCATAAACCGTAGCATTGCCTGCCACCTAACCAAGGGAGCATAAAATGTTTCACAACCTAATATAAGGTCCTCTTCCTCTAACAAACAAGTGAAAAAAACTGAGATACAGAACAGGCAACTTCTTATGTTGTTGTGAGAGTCAGCAGTACTGACATGAGAAAACATATGAAATGTACCTTGAGTGAAAAAATAAATGCGAAATCATCTCTGCTTAAATGCTCCTGTGGAGAATATAGAATAGTGAAAATGTTACTTTTTGGACTTAGGCCAATGAAAGATGAAGCAAGTAAACTTATAAAACAGAGATGCATTACAAGAATCCTTTAACAGTTCAAACACGGGACAATTAGAGATGCATTAATTTGGCATACCTGTCCATAAAGAACCTCATTTAGCTCGCTAAATGACGGAGTTCTTTCCAGCAATCGTGCCTAATTCATTGAAGAATAAATGTTCGGATTAGGTCCATATATATTAATACCCAGAAAAGGAAAAAAAAATCCAGTACAATGAACAAAGATACAAGAAGCCATCAAAATCCTATTTCGGGCTGAAGACTACAACTTAAAATCTAAACTATAGATACAATATATATGAAAAAGGGAAAGATGCTTCTTGTAATATGTGTACAAAAGTTAAATGCAATCACTTTAAATGATTTATGCAGTGCTCAAAAGGCCTATGGAACATATCCTGCAAATTCTTCCACATTCCTGGTAAATGTCATTAGCTACTCCTATATGTAAGGCTAACAGATGATAATTTTCAATTAGATCATCACAAGCAATTTGCTCACTTGTTCACCAAGTTACAAATTACAATGTCATAGAAAGGCTAAACTTCAGTGAATCATAACCATTTTCTCCCCTCAAACAGGTTAAATATCAGAATGATAAAGTGAACTTTCAAATGCTGTGTGTGAACCAACAGAAGGAATTTCAGACAAATTAACCCAATGACTGTTCTCATTCAATATGGTTCACACCACGTTAAAGAATTGATATTGCAGTAGACAAGAGTATCACAGTAAAATAGTGAGATCAAACCTTAACACCTCCAGGAAAACAAAAGGTGGCTAAGTCCTTCAAACGCATAGCTAACCTCTTCCCAGGAGGGTATCTAAAAAGTATCTAATAATCAGGGAAAACAAAATGAGTGACAGAATAATGATGTCAGCATATATGAAAAGAAAATATACACAAAGTAAATTCTTGCTTCTATAATGGCATAGCCTTAATTTGCAAGGAGAAACTAATCTCCATAAGGTCATGCAATTATTGTCAAAAATATAGAAGAGTTTCGTTGTATTTAATTATGTACTAAACCTGCGGTTCAAATATTGGAAGTGGAGGTCCATGATTCTGCAGCATTTTAACATCTATCATCCCAGATCTTTTCATATCTGTTTCCCACTTCTTCCTCTTAGCAAAGGCTTCCTCCACAGTCCCAAGATCAGTATCTGGATGAACCCCAGCAATAATGAAGTGCTCAAAGATAGAAGTCGGCGGCTCATATCTAAACTTATCCTGCAACAACATTCTCCAATTAGATTCCAAACTTCTAATACAAATATGTATCAGTATCCCATCAAAGTAACTTACACAAGCCATTTTATCTCAACATCTAAATTCTTTCAAGCAATAGCAGATTTTTGTCAGAATCACTAACTTAAGGTATGCCCTTGACTTCCTACATTAAGGTATACTAGATTATTATAGAATGGTATTTCAAGCAAGGGAAAGAGCAAAATGTTTATCCAGTTCCATGGCTATTCAACCTAAAATCAATTAACAATAAGAGCCATGTATTATGACTTCCTATATATCATCAATGTTTGATGTATAAACCAAATGAAAATCAAGGTAGGATAAGTTACAAAGTGCAACAAAATGTATCTAAAAGGGAGGAAACAAGTTCAGTGTAAGTACTGAAGCTCTTCAAGAACAAGTTATATTCAATCAAACAAATTTAAAGCTGCATAAAATGCAAACACTAACTGGTTGTAGAAAACCAAGGAAAAACTAAATGAAAAGAAAAGAAAGAAGAGGGAAGGGCTCGGTTCAAATACCATAGTTTTGGAGTGGAGTTGATACCACTGGCGTTTCTGGTTTGCCAGAACCTCAGGATTGAAGCTTGAACGGAACCTGTCGTCCCTCGAATTGCCACCCCATCGCAAAGCTTTCTGCATAGATGTTTTCAATCTCTGGAAACTATTGTTACGGCGATGTGCTGCATTTAGAACATCGCTCTGAGTGCGCCTATGCCCCAACGGCGGCAACCGTGAATAATTCGAACTCCCTGAGGGCTCAGGATTTTGTGCTACTCCAATATCCCCTTTGACATCCTCCTCCTCCTCCACCTCAAAAAGATGGTTTAATTCCCAAGAGGGTGATGGTGGATGATCTTCATTTCCTTCAGCTTCTTCCTTGGTTTCCATCTCTAAACACTCTCTTATCTCATCTTACATTTGCTCTTTTCACCTTATACATACAAATCTCTCCTCCATTAGTTTGTCATCCATGTCTAACATGAAACAAGTTCATTCCTTATTCCTCTAAAATTATACCAAGATATGAAATGGAATTCCCCTTTTATTGCCTCTTGATCCTCAAAATCTGTAACCTTTCCAATATATATTCTTCTAAAATCCAATACAAAAATTGCCTCTTTTTACATAAATTTACAATTCCAATGCCAATTCCTGGGCTGTATGATTCAAACACTATAACACCCTGTTTACAAAGAAGAAAAAAGAAACTGAAATTGGTAAAAATTATTGCAAAACTTTGACAACCAAACATGAAAAATGCCAAACCAATAACTTATAAATAAATTCCCAACAGCTTTATATTCTTCAAAAAAAAATAAAAAAAAATCAACACACAACTTTATTGTAAACGAAAATTGATATTATAACATGGGGTGAAAAACAGCAAATTTAATTGGAAGAGCAACATGAGAGATTCTTCCTTTCCTGTGTTTTTCTTTTTCTTTTTTCCCTTTTGGATCTGTTTAGCAAAGTTTTTGTTCCTTCAAGCAAGAGAGAGAAAAAGAAAAATTCTAAAAATAGAATATGTTATAAATACAAAGAGAAGGAGAGGTTACACATAAGAAAAGGAGATTATGCCATCTCTAGGCTTTTCTTTTCTTGAAAATTAACAAAAAAAAAAATAAAATTAAATGAAAAAATATACAGCTAAATTGTAAACATGACAATATATATAGTGGGAAGTAAATATCCAAATCAAATGCTAGCTTACTTCATTTTTTGCTGAGAGCTTTTTCCCCTTTTGGCTGGTTGGGTTCAAGCTTTGTGTCATCATCCTATTGCTATGGCTATTTCATTGAAATGCTTAACTATATAATAATATTCAGGTCTAAAACAAATAATCATCATTGTACCATGATTATATACTCTCTCTTCAACTAAAAAAAAAAAACAGAAACCCTTTTTTTCCAGAGAAAAATGTAATTCAATCCAAGTCATAATGAAGGAAAATGGAAGAGTTATAAAGGTACTGAAATCATGGAAATGGCATGGGTTTTTGGAAGTTCTTTTATATATTAATTGTCTAAAAACAAAAGAGAAATAATACATCAACTTACATAAAACGAGAAAGTAGAATGGAGATTGATTCAACGTGTGGCGTTCATGCAATGGGAAAAAGGGTGACTACCTAAGTTTTTACCCTTTTAAATGCACTCATGATCAGTGGCCTCGCTGGGCTTCAGGGTTATCGTTTTAGTTAAAATACTTTATAAGTACCTGTACTTTTCATGCTTTAATTGTTAATATTATTAAATTTGTTAGTTAGACATATTAAAATAAATAAAATAAAAAGACTAAATTTCAAATTTTAAAAAGTTAAATGGATTTAAGGCATATTCTAACCTATTGTTTCGCTCCTGGTCTTTCCTTCAGATTTTCTCGGTTTAGAGATGAGAACACGACATTTTTTTTAAATAATATCTCATTAACTACTCATCATTCTTTCCCAACTCATAAATAGGAGAATGATGCTCGCACTCGAATTCATATCCTCCTGCATTGACAATAATATTTATGTCATTACATATTCTAATAATATCTGCCTTTTTGATACAATAGACAAAACTAGACATAATTCATCTTCAACACACTTGAACTCAGATATTCCTGCAATAATAATAATAATAATAATAATAATAATATTCGAGCGAGACTTAATTTACATGAAAACACGAAATTTATGGCACTAGTGATTATGCATTTATGCTATATAATGCCACACGAATCTCACTTTCTACTTTAAGAGCGTCCTTTCATGTACTATCGTCGACTTTTTCATTTTCCTTTGTTTTTTCTTCTCACGTACTATATTGTTGAATTAAATTTACCAGATAAATCCCTTTATTATAAGAACAGGATCAAATTAGTTTTTTTTTTATTAAATGAATTAATTTAATTTTATTGCATTAAAAAATCAATGATGTAAACTTTTAATAAAATTAATATTTACTGTTTAAAAATGTCATTTATTATTTAATAAAATTGTAATTTAAAAACTTTTTAAGTTCCAAAATATTTTCTTTAGAGTTAAGCTCTGAATTGAAAATTAATTTTCATACCAATTTTTAAATTGCAAATATTAAATTTTCTACAATTTAATTTTATTTGGTTCTCTTTATTGGTATAAAATTTAGACTAATTTATTTAGGGATAAATTTTAAAATTATACATGAACTTTAATTTAATGTACAATTGTATACATAAATTTTAATTTGGTGCAATTATACGCATGAAATTTTAATTTTTATTTAGTCATATAAAGTTAAATAAATAAATAAATTTATTTTTATATTGGATAAATATAATTATTTACGTATGCAATATATAAACATAAAATGATGTTGCATCAATAATTGTATTAATAAATTACAAGAATTGGACCAAATCAAAATTTAATGTATAAAATTACACAAAATTAAAATTCATGTATACAATTACATATTAAACCATAATTTATGTATAATTTTAAAATTTATCCTTTCTATTTAGGTAAAGTTAATCATCTATTATTTTCACTGTTAAAGAGTATGAAATGAGCTAAAACCGGAAGGCGCGTGGTTTGAACGCCTATTGACAAGATGTAAAAGAGCATGGAAGCTTGAAAAAGTTTGAATAAACCCTCGAAAATCGCACATTCTTATTGCCGTCTATCCTACATGAAGGTTTTCACAACAACCATTGAACGGATCAAATAATTTCATTGTCGTTTATTAAATAAATTATTAAAAATATAAAAAAAATTAGTTTGATCGATTTGGTCCAAATTTGAAAATAATTAATTTACTTGATTTCTTTCACAAGTGCAATTTCATAATTAATTTTATACCAATGATGTTTGAATCAAACTAATTGAACCAATTGATGGAACCAGTTAGATTAAGAATTAATATCAATCTGGAAATAGATCGGATCATTGAATTGTGAACCAGTACAGACTGATTGAACTGATTAAAAAACTTGTTTAACTGATTGAACTAGAAATTTTTTAATACTCTTTTAATCAGATCAGCAAGTTTATGGCCTGACCAATTTAACCACCAATTCGATTCTAAAAAAATTGATAATCATTCTTATATTTTACTTTCATGTACACATTTTTTAGTATTTTCATTGATTGTGTTGATTAGGGGTGAGCAAAACTCGATTCGACTCGAAAAAATCGAAAAAAATTCGAATTTCGAATTAAACAAATCGAGTTATTCGAGTCAACTCGAATTTTTTTTTCAAATTTTGAGTTCGAATCGAGTTGAGTTTTCGAATTCGAATAACTCGAGTAATTCGAATATCAAACTATAATATTTTACATTTTTACCCCAAACTCCCAAACCTTTTTACTTTTTCTTCAAAACTTTTACTCCTTCCCACTTTTCCCCCAAAACTTTTACTCTCCTCCCATCCAAACCCTCCCATCTACCCAAAATCCATTTCCCACCAAAATTTTACTCTCCCATTTACTTTTCTTCAAAATTTTACTTTCAAAAACCCTCAAAACTTTTTATTTTCCCCCAAAAATTTTACTCCCTCCCACTTCCCCCCAAAACTTTTACTCTCTTCCCATCCCACCTCCCATCTACCCCAAACCCATCCCCTCCCCGCCCCAAATTTTTTTTTTAATATTTTCCCTCCAAAATTTTACTCCCCCTATTTACTTTCCCTCAAATTTTTACTCCCCAAAACTTTTTATTTTCCTCCTAAACTTTTACTTCTCACCCTTTAATCCCAAATAAAAAATCAAAATTATCCAAAATAAAAAAATCCCTAAACATAAATAGTAATATTTTTATTTATATCTCCTATTTATATTATTAAACTAAATTTCACATTTTATATTATTTATATTATTGAATTGTTTAGTCATATTGAATATTTATATTAAAATTGAATTTTTAATGATGCCACAAAATATTCATGTTAAAATTTTATATTGGTATCAATTTCACATTTTATCTTTAAAATAACTTTTATTAAAAAATCACATTTTTACATTTAATATATTTTTTAATTCCAAAATATATAGTGACAAGAATCTGAAGATAATTGAAACAACTAAGCAAGCAAAGAAGCTAACCCGTATATAAAAGATTAATAAATAAATTATGAGGTGATGAAAGTTAATAAAAAAATTGATTACGGTGGACAAATTTTATTACGGTGGGTGACAGTGGTTACAAGGACCCAAATTTTTTTTTAAAATTTAACTCGAACAAATATATTCGATTCGAATTCTATCTCACTCGACTCGGTTCGAGAAAATTTCAAATCAAATTAGGATGATAAAATATGATTCGTCAACTCAATTAACTCGAAATTTTTTCATTCGATTCGATTCGATTCGATTCAATCGAACGCTCACCCCTAGTGTTGATATCACTTCACTTGGGACATCAAATTCGGTTAAAGAATTAATATTTTTATAGGATAATATTTGATGCACCGTCGGTGCATAAATCCTATATACCATCAATGAATCACATTTAGTCACCTTGTCAATAAGTAAAATAATAAAATATTTGAGGAATTATAAATAAATATTGATAAGTTTATTAAATATAGTTAAAATGAATTAAAATTTTTATTTTTTTCATCTCTTTTCCTATATATTGACATAGAAAAACTCAAAATCCTAAATGCTAGAGCTATTGATATTTATTTATTGTAGTTTACGTTTAATGTTTAATTATGTTTAAATAAAAGTATTAATATTTATTTATAAGTTCTTCGTATTTTGTTTATTTAATTTAATAAAAATGTATCATGTTATTATTTATTAAAGATAATATATATATATATATATGCACATAACCCATTAAATATTACTATATTATTTTGCATGGAAAAGAATTTATATCAAAAATATATTTATAAAATATTATTCAATAATTTAATCATTTTAGTTGTTTTATATATATTATTTTTTAAATGTTTTTTGAGTAAATTTTTTTATCAAATTATTATCGACTCATAATATCTATTTAATTAAGTACATTATATATAGATATTAATATTTTTCATGTTCGTTCTAAGATTGAATTGCCGCCTCTTAACAAACTGACTCGAAAATTTATTATATTATTATTTTTGTAAAATCCAAATTTGTCTAAACACATGCATCAAACTTTTCGTTATCAAATGATAATTTTCTACAAAAGGTCCTTATATTATGTGTTAATTTAGTCTCTTTATTATAATTTAATATTTTTAATTTCTCTACTTTTTGAAATGTAATATTTTCATTTTTAAGATCATTTTTTCCTGTTACATCAATTAAATTATTTGACACAGTTTATTTTCTAAAAATATGAGATAATGTGATATATGCATATTCATATTTTTATACCATTTTTTTTTATCTTTTTTAAATGTGCAAAAATTTATTAAAATTTTTAAAAATATTAAATTTTTAAATGTGCATATTCGAACTCCCGTCCTTATGTACTGAATCGATAAGATTTGAAAAAATGAGTTTGGAGTGAAATATACATTTTAGGGAAAAAATCAACAAGACTAAATCCAAGCAAACTCGTAATACGTTGACTTTGTATAGAATTTGACGTTATCAAATCAAAGCTTTTATTATCATTTCTTCAATCGCGCGCGATTACAGTTGAACGACCATGGGATACCTAGTCAAAGCTGACCACTGAGTCACTGAATTTATATTTCTTCAATCGCGCGCGATTACAGTTGAACGACCATGGGATACCTAGTCAAAGCTGACCACTGAGTCACTGAATTTATATTTCCACGTTTTCACTTCCCTCTTCATTGCTAGCGGTTGTGTGCGAAGCTGCTAGACATTATCTGCGAAGCTGCGTGCTCACTGAATTTCGTTATTTAAACCATGTTTGCAGCCTTTTTAGTAAGGAAGATCATAACTCAAGCTGCTTCAGTTCAGAACTTGAGCTATTACAAGCCTACAACAGTTATAAATATTCCCATGGCACCCAGAAGGACTGATCATGTGGCGTCGAAACCAGAAATGACGAAGAAGCATTTGAAAGTGAGGGAAAAAGCCAAACGACTGAAAGCCGAGATGGTCGGAAAGGTAAGGGACGACCAACTATGTTTAAAAGAGGAGCAGATAAAATCATTAACAAAGTTCGGAGAGATTGAGAGGCAATGTCATGAGCTGAAACAAGAAGTTCAAATGATCGCCAAACAATCAGCCATGACTGGAATCAAGCTGGGTGTCATGTTGGGAATCTTAAAAGCTCGTGAGGGTGGAGATTTGGTTCAAGCTGCTAATCTCACTCGCTTCCTTCGGTAATTTGTCTCTGCAATGAAAATTACTTATTATCATTTGATTAATTAAGATGCATAGGTATTTTATTTTAACTTTGATTTCTGCAGTGAAGTTGTTGCCATGGAAAAAGCAAATGCAATCTTGGCTCAAGTCAAAGATGAAGAAGATTCATAGACATCAAATGCAATGAAGAATAATTCTTGGAGTCTAATGCTACCTGCAGTGTTTTGGTGGTCAGAGGCAGGGGCGAAGCCAGAACAATTTTTTAGGAGTGGATAAAATTTTAATTTTTTCTATAAAATCGGCGAATCTACTTTTAAAAACATTAGATTTTTCTTTTCGAATTTCTCTTATCATTTGGCAAAAGTGAAACACTTTGCAATACATAGTTGCATGCAGTGTAACATTAATGCCTCGTGTTGTTCTACACTAAAAGACGACGATATTTTCTATAAAATCGGCGAATCTACTTTTAAAGACATTAGATTTTTCTTTTGGAATTTCTCTTATCACTTGGCAAAAGTGAAACACTTTGCAATACATAGTTGCATTCAGTGTATCATGTGCAGAAAGATGACGATATTTTCTATAAAATCGGTGAATCTACTTACTTTTAAAGACATAAGATTTTTCTTTTGGAATTTCTCTTATCACTTGGCAAAAGTGAAACACCTTGCAATACATAGTTGCATGCAGTGTAACATTATTACCTCGTGTTGTTCTTCACTGAAAGACGACGATATTTTCTATAAAATTGGCAAATCTACTTTTAAAGACATTAGATTTTTCTTTTAGAATTTCTCTTATCACTTGGCAAAAGTGAAACACTTTGCAATACATAGTTGCATGCAGTGTAACATTATTGCCTTGTGTTGTTCTGCACTAAAAGACGATAATATTTTCTATAAAATCGGTGAATATACTTTTAAAGACATTATATTTTTCTTTTGAAATTTCTCTTATCACTTGGCAAAAGTGAAACACTTTGCAATACATAGTTGCATGCAATGTAACATTATTGCCTCGTGTTCTTCTTCACTGAAAGATAGCAATATTTTCTATATAATTGACGAATCTTTTTTAAAGACATTAGATTTTTCTTTTGGAATTTCTCTTATCACTTGGCAAAAGTGCAACACTTTGCAATACATAGTTGCATGCAATGTAACATGTGCAGAAAGACGGCGATATTTTCTATAAAATCAGCGAATCTACCTTTAAAGACATTATATTTTTCTTTTGGAATTTCTCTTATCACTTGGCAAAAGTGAAACACCTTGCAATACTTAGTTGCATGCAATGTAACATTATTACCTCGTGTTGTTCTTTGTAATTTGTTTCCTAAGCCCCTTTCCCTTTCCCTTTTCACCAATTTCATTAAATATTATTTCCATACACCAACTAACATGATTAACTTAATGCTTAGCTAAGTCCCTATTAGCTTTAGTTCGATTATCGCTCCGATAAGATAACCGTGAGATATGAACTCAAACTAAAAACTTTACAATATGATATTTACTATCTCTCCGGTATATGGGATAGTACAAATTCGTCCCTTAAAATTGATTTGATTTCAATTCAAAAAACGCGCGTTGGCTTGGAATCGTTTGGCGTACAGTTGGGAAGTTGAGTCGGCCGTGCAATATTCGAATTCCCGCGAACAAATTGGCATATTCAATTGGAAAAAGCTAGTTGGATTCCGTCAAGAGAGATAGTGATCGGATTTAAACGACCCACGCGGTTGAGGCCGTTAATTCGAGCTGGGCTTTCTAGATCGCAAAGCTATCGAAATCTTAAATTACGACCACATGTCACGTGGTTAGAAATTTGGCAATAGTCGGTTTGCAGGTCATACCGGAACCGGCTACGAGAGGGAAAGTTGGTGGTTGAGGCGTCCTTAGTCGCTATAACCAACTTATTGATTGGAAGGGAAAAACCATTTTTCAAGAATCGGTTCAAGTTCGGAGCATACTAAGGCTGGGGCTAAGTTTAAATATGTTCAGTTCCCCGATTAAATTTTATTCACTTAATTTTATTTTGCAATCTCAAATCTGTTTTTATTTTATTATATTACATGTTTACTTATTTTATTTTCTCTATCAACTAAATCCCCCCATTTCATTTATTTTACAGCACTGCACACACAAGTCAAGGGCACGACAGTTGTCTAGACTCAAAAATCTGGTCACAAAAACAGAAAATTAGATATCACAGTCCATGTGAGATCGACCCTACTACTCTATACTACTATTTAATTAAGTTAAAGTATAGAAATTTATATTTGGTGGTTTCGATGCCCATCAAGGGGTCACCACGTAGGGTATTCAATAGGGGCCATTCGTGGGCCTCTCTTAAGATTTCACCAAGCAGTTCCTCATTCTATCACGTTCCTTTGTTGGGGATGGGGTATAACAAACTCTATAATCTTGGAAATTTTTTTAATATACTTTTCTATTTCTATTTTTTATTTTTATAGAAAATTTCAAATTATTTTTATAAATTTATAATTTGTTTTTGAAATTTTTATTTTTATAAATTTTAAATTATTTAGATATAAGGTAAAATAGTGTCATATTAATATTTAAATTTATGAAGGTTACAATCTTAAAACATATTTTAAAGTTTTTAAATATTATAAAAAGCGTACGAATCACTTTCGATATCGCGCGAATACAGTCGAAGGAGCGCGCGATACCTAAGACTCCGAGAGGATGCTGACCACTATATATACCTCTTATTGGAAATTTCGCCTATCCTTCTGTTTAGTCATTTCCATCTAAGTTCGCCGTTGTTCCTAGGATCTTACTGCATTTCAGCTATTTTAAACCATGTCCGCCCACATTTTCACTCATCAACATCATATCTCAATCGGCTTTTTACTTCAGAACTTGATCAGCTACTACAAGTCTAATATCCCATGGCACCCAGAAGGACTGATAACCTAGAAATGGAGAAGAAGCATTTGAAAGTGAGGGCCAAAGTCAAACAACTGAAAGCCGAGATGAGAAAGATAAGGGAAGATCAACGATGCATAAGAGAGGAGCATATAAAATTAACGACAAGGTTCGAAGAGATGGAGAGGCAATGTCATGAGCTGAAACAAGAAGTTCAAATGATCGCCAAACAATCAGCTATGACTCGACTCAAGATGGGTGTCATGTTGGGAATCTTGAAAGCTCGTGAGGGAGGAGATTTGGTTCGAGCTGCTACTCTCACTCGCTTCCTTGGGTAATTTGTTTATGCAATTAAAAACTTTCTTATCATCTTATAACAGTACTTACTACCATTTGATTAATTAAGATACATGCCTTGACTTGTGTATTTAATTTGCAGACAAATTGTTGCCATAGAGAAAGCAAATGCAAACTTGGCTCAAGTCAAAGATGAAGAAGATGATCCATAGACATCAAATGCAATGAAGAATATTTCTTGGAGCAGAACTTTGGTGATTTTATGGAGTCTAATGCTACCTGCAGTTTTCTGCTGCCTACGGCAGTTTCGAGGGTGCATTGGTTTTAGGTGTTAATTTGTAGTATTTTATTTTCATGTTGACTGTAAATGTGTCATCATTTTGATTAGGTAATTCATATTGTATTCTTCAAAGGAAAACGTGGTTAAAATTTTAAAAATAATATTATTAAAAGGAATTGTTAATTTCGAATATAAATTATAATAAGTTTTTATTTTGGTAGAATCCCAGAAAAGAAATATTGTTATGAGGATCATGTCAAGAGCAGGCTCGGCCTTAGGGCCGATAAGACTCCTCATGAGCAGGCTCGACCTTAGGGTCGTCTGGAGGTGTGGCCACCCAGGACCCAAGGTTGAAAGGGATCCAATTTTTTTTTTAACTTTTAAAAGTCAAAAAAAAAAAAATACCAACTTTTAAGGGGCCCCAAAATTTTTTTTAGCTTTCAGGGCCTAAAATATTTTTTACCAACTTTTAAAGGACTTAAAAAAAAATTCTCCAACTTTTAAGGAACCTAAAACCCCATTTTATTGTTTTGCCTAGGGCCCAAAAATGTTAAGAATGGGCCTGCTCATGAGTCAAATTTTCAATCGGTTTTGATGCTTCCAATACCACTAGCCAAATTAAATAGGTTTTAAACAATTTAAGCTTTAGGGTAAATTATCTCATTAGTCACTAAATTATGAGTAAGTTTTTGTTTTGGTCACTTAATTAAAAAAATCTACAATTTGATCATTTAACTATTTGAAAGTTTTCATTTAAGTAACTGAACTATTCAAAAGCTTTTATTTAAGTCAATGAATTGTTAAGTTTTCTTTAAAAGGTTTTGCCAATGATATCCAAGCGACAATTTGATGATCAATGCGATAGATCAGTATCTATCGGCAAGTAGAAGAACATACCTTAGATCCAAGTCGTCTTACGAGTAGTGTCGAAGATCGAAGAAAAAAGTTGTTTGAATTTTGATTCGAAGGTTTGTGACGTCCAAAGTTGTTTCATGCAAAAAAATTGAATTGTAGAAAAGAAAGGGAAAGACAACTTTCGATTGTTACAAGCAATGTGAATAGAGAAAGCCATATAGCATCAATTTTAACAACCCAATGACTAGAGGTATCCATGGGCCAGGCTGGGCTCGACCAAAAATCTTAGGTCTGATTGGTAGGCTCGAACTTCTCTATTTAATATAAACCAACTTCTCTCTATTTGAAAAAAGTGTACCAATTTGATAATTAATGTAGAAGAAGTATTATATTAGAATAAAGAATCCCAAATTTTGAATGAATGTTTGAAATGAATAACTCAAATTGTTAAGATAAATGTTGTTTGTTAATTCTGTTGCAATTTAGTTACTAGCAGTTAATGGGTTAGTGATGTTATTATTGTTAACAGCAAGAATATCCTTTGTTGTATAAATACCCTTGCTCAAGTATTTTCAATAGATGAAAAAGTTTGAATGAAAGCGAACTTTAACATGGAATCAGACATCTATCTCCTTACAGATTTCTGAAGTCCTGTGGAGCATTCATGGTTCATCAAAATGCACCAACAATGATTTCTGATTCAATCTTTGATAGCTTCTTCTTCTCTACCAAATATATTAATATCCATCTTGATGACTCCAATTATTTGCTATGGCATCAACAGGTACTTCTTGCAATCAAAACTTACAAGCTGTAAAATTTTCTTGATCCTCAAACTGTTGTTCCTCCATCACTGATTTCTGATGAAAATGGTGTGCTTCAAAAAAATCCTATTTTTGTGCTGTATGAACAACAGGACAGTGCACTTGCATCTTGGCTTCTTTCTTCTGTTAGCTAAAGTGTCTTACTCCAACTTATTGGCATGGATTCTAGTGCACAGATATGGAATACTTTTGCTACAATATATGATAGTAAGACCACGTCTAGGTTAATGTTCTATGGAAGTGCTCTTCATTCTCAACGCAAGGGAGATTTGTCAATGAAGGATTTCTTGATGAAAGTTAAAGGCCACTGTGATAGTCTTGCTAGTTGTGGTGAGGTCATTAGTTAGCATGAGCATGTTACTGCCATTCTCAATGGTCTCTCTCCTGAGTATGAGTCAGTTATCACTGTCATAACCGCAAGTCAACTACCTTCTAATGTTCATAACATTACTACTATGCTTCTTGATGCTAAAGCACGAATACAATCTACTGTAGCTGAGATTTCTAATTCAGCAAACATGGTTACTCATCAACAAAATGCTTTGTGGTGAACAGTGATTCAATTCCTACTTATCGTCCTGCTTTAGGTTCCTCACGTGGCCATGGACATGGTCGCATGTCTGGCTCTCACATTTAGTGCCAACTTTATGGAAAAACAGGGCATCTTGTTGATCATTGCTATCATAAGTTTGATGCTACTTACAAGAGTACTGGTTATCGACCCCCACAAGAAAATGTGTGTATGTTTGGTAATGGGTCATCAATGTCATCTTGGGTACCTTCATTTGGTTTACCAATGTCTTCTCCAGCAACGACTTCATATGAAAATTGGGTTGTCTCACCTTCTTCAACTCCGACAAATGCATGGTTCAACGCATTTTATGCATCACCGCAGCCTGGAAGTGCTTCAACAGCTACTCCTTTCTTAAGTTCTAATCCTCAAGCTTATGGAAAATACTTTTTCATCTATTAAAAATACTTGAGCAAGTGTATTTATACAACAAAGGATATTCTTGCTGTCAATAATAATAATAGCATTAACCCATTAACTGCTAGTAACTAAATTGCAACAGAATTAACAAACAACATTTATCTTAACATTCTCTTGGTTTTTTAACTTTTGTTGAACTGATCTTCATTCGACAGCACTTGCAATGCTTCTCTAAAATTAGAAAACTGTTTTGGTGTAATTGGTTTTGTAAGCACATCAGCCACCTATCTTTCTGATGGAACAAAATTGACATGTAGTATGCCAGTAATAACTTTTTCACGCACAAAATGATAATCAATTTCCACATGTTTCACCTTAGCATGATGAGTAGAGTTGGTAGTCATGGCAACTGTTGATGTGTTATCACACTACACAACTAGTGGTTGTTTAACAGTCACACCAATCTCAATTAAAAGTTGCTTTGTCCATAACAACTCAGACACACAGTTTGCTAGACTACGATACTCCGGTTCTGATGAGGATCAGGACACAACAGCTTGTTTCTTGGAGCACCATGCAATTGGATTAGAACCAAGATAAATGCAATAGCCTGTATTTGATCTTCTATCTTCAACAGTAGAGGCCCAATCAGCATCAGAGTACCCAACTAGGTCAAACTGTCCTTTTGTGAAATACAGACCATGATTCAGAGTGCCATTCAAATACCTTAACACTCTCTTTACAGCCTTCCAGTGAGTATCACAAAGTGCATTCATGTATTGACTAAGCTTGTTGACACAGAATGCAATTTCTAGTCGCATAATGCACAGATACTGTAGTTTGCCAATAATACTCTGATATTCATGAACATCAACAAGTGGACTACCATCTGTAACAATCAACTTGGGAGTGTCTGCCATAGGAGTTGGAGTAATAGTGGCTGCAGTCATTTTTGTGCTAGAAAGTAAATCTGAAATATACTTCTTCTAGAAAGAAACAAATCACCACAAGAGGTGCGATGGACCTCTATACCTAGAAAAAAATGAAGCTCACCCATGTCCTTGAGAGAGAACTTGTTGTAAAGCTACTTAATGACCTGGCTGATTTCTTTAGAAGAGCTACCTATCACAACTATATCGTCTACATATACCATTAGAAAAATTCTTGAGACATCAATTGTTCGAGAAAAACAGTGATAGATCAGCTTTAGAGGCTTAAAACCAAGTTACTCCACCAAATGTTGCCCCAATGTATGAAACCAGGCTCGAGGGGCCTGTTTTAAGCCATACAGTGCCTTGTTCAGTTTACACACAAGTTGTGTAACAGCCCATTTTTTTAGGCTTAATCGAAACAGTGGTTTTGAGACCACAATCCGAAGTTAAAATATTTATTTTAATATTTTATTATGGTTTACAGCATGATAGAATTATTGTGTGAAAATTTCATAAAGAAATTTTACCGTTTAAAGGCTTAATTCGATAAAAAAGACTAAATCGCGTAAAGTGTAAAACATGTGTTCTATTAGCTAAAGGTATTAAATAGCTATATAACTTTAAAGTTAAGGTCCTTATGTGGTAAATATACCATTTCTATGTTAGTGGATGTTAATGGTTTGGCATAAATGAAATTTTGAATTATTTTTAAGGTTAAATTGGTAAATGGTTGATAAATGTTATAATAATTATAATAAAGCCAAATTATCATCTTCATTAATTCATCCTCCACCGAAAATGCATGAATTAAATAGCCATGGATGAAGCTACATTCCTCCAAGCTTTGAAGATTAATTGGTGAGTGGTTTTTGCTATGTTTTTAATAATTTCTATATTTTTGAAATCGTTGCAGCTTAATCTAACTAGCCCGTATCTTTGATTTCTGAACTGTTAAAGTATTTGATTGATGCCATTGTTGAATTCTTGAGTGTTTAAATGTTTAATGATAGATATTGAAGGTTAAATGATAAATATACAAGTTTTGTTAAGTGATTTTTGACAAAAATGTCAATTAGGGATTTATTTGTGAAATTGTAAAATTTTATGGTTAAATGTTTGAATAAAATGAAAATATGGGCTGTTATGAAGCTATAAAAAATTTGGCTAGTATGGTTTGTCCTTAAATTTCATGAATTTGCAATTTTACGAGATAAGGACTAAATTGTGAAAATGTAAAACATTAGGGGCAAAAGTGTAATTTTACCAAAATATGTAAATTGTGTTAAATTGAGTGAATTAGTGATTAAATAAGAAAATTTTGTTATTAATTAGATTGGCAAAAGCGGAATTCGGATCTAGATCGAGGGAAAGTCAAAATATCGGATTAGTCGACTTAATTTGTCGTTACTGCGAACGAGGTAAGTTTGTATTTTAATAGACGTTACGAAATCATGTTATAAATGCATATTATTTGTGTGATTGAATTTAATGCCGAATGGTAATGTAAATATATATGTGTTTTGAATAAGTTATATATGCTATTATGATATTAAATTGTTTGAGAAGCAGAATATATGAATACGAGAAAGCATCGACAATGTGACGACATCTAAAAGCCCCGTACGAACCATAGGAATAGTTAGGATACATATGTCATGACATAGGATTTCGATATGTGTTTTCGTGTAAGACCACGTCTGGGACATTGGCATCGACTTGTGTTTACGTGTAAGACCATGTCTGGGACATTGGCATCGTATTTGATTCGTGTAAGACCTTGTCTGGGACAGTGGCATCGATATGTGATTACATGTAAGACCATGTCTGGGACGTTGGCATTGTACGAGATTTCCTACTATCTGAGTATCCTTATTGATTCCGAACGGTTCAACGGGAGTTCCGAGAAATAAGTGAATAAGTGAATGACATTCCGATTCAGGTACGTTGAAATGTATACAATATTTGATAATGAAAGGAAAGTATATATGTGCAAAGATTGTTATGTGATGTGTATGTAAATGAATTGTGAATATGTGCATATGAAACATGAACAAGTGAATACGATATGATTTATAAAGTGGCATATGTGAAATTGTTAGATACTATGTGAATGAAAGGTGAATTTGGGTATAAGTGATGATATGTGATTCATATTAAAAAGATATGTGATTAAATATGTTATTTCCCATAATGTGCTCATTTGGTTATATGAAAGTGAGACTTGAATATTATATGAGAATCAAATTGAATAAACCTGTAAAAGCTTAAGTTAGAGAGTAAGTAAATATATTATTAAATGGTGATGATTTGGTATGAAATCATGTTATAAACTTGAGATAATTTGTGTTTTGACATTTGAGATAGCATAGTATGCTTATAGCATTGTAATGAATTCATTTGTTATATTAAGTTTTTTAAGATACGAGCTTACTAAGCTTTCAAAGCTTACTTTGTGTGTTTTTCCTATGTTTATAAATTTTCGGAGATTTACTTGGGTTGGAAGTCGGCGGAGATCGCATCACACTATCTGGTTAATGATTTCGGTATTTATATCTTTATGACTTGGTTATATGGCATGTATAGGCTATGGTATTTGATAATATGATTGGAATGTAATTGGGCTATTTGAGATGGTTGATTATGAATGTGGTTGTGGAATTTAGTATATTTTGATAAACTTGATATTGGCTAAATAGCTTAGAATTGATAAGAGATTTGCTTGAAATGATCTAAGTGTATATGGCCGTTTTAATAATGGTTTAAGTTATTCATATGATCATTTGATAGATGATGAGTATTTGCTTAAGAAATACAAAAATTGAGTTGATGAATTGGTTCATTTTTTAGGTATAGATTGATGTTTGAATTGGGAAATATTGTATAAAAGAAATAGGTTATATAGATGATTATAGCTTGTGTATTTGGAAATATTTTGGCTGCCTATTAATGGTATTGAAATTGTACAAAATGATGTGGTTTAGGTATGCATAAAGAGGGTGAGAAATATGGCTTAAACCAAGCCTAATTTCGTGCCACAAGGCCTGAGCACACGAGCGTGTGTCTCAACCGTGTGACCCCTGCTGCTTTAGTAAAACAAGTCAGTGTGTTACACGGCCTAGACACACGGGCGTATCTGGTGGCCGTGTGACCAAGTCAGTATGTATGCCCTGTTTTGCTACAGCCTAGACACACGGGTATGTCGAATGCTCTGTGAGGCACACGCCTGCCCACACGGGCGTGTGACCTCTGTAACTTTGAAAAATATTTAATTTTCTGAAAAAAATTTGTATGTGCTCGGTTTAGTTCCGGCTCCTTCCCAATGCATGTTTAAGGTCTCGTAGACCTTCTAAGGGGACTCTATGTGTATATTCTATTATGAAATGTTTGTGATTGTTTGATGTTAATGAAATGTTTGTGTTATGATTCGATATGTCTGGTAACGCCTCTTAACCTTAATCCGGCAACGGATACAGGTTAGGGGTGTTACAAGTTGTTCTCCATTTGCTTCGTGCATCTCAAAACCTGTTGGCTGGTCCATATAAATTTCCTCAGTCAAGGTGCCATTAAGGAAAACATTGTTCACACCAACTTGCATAAACACCCATCCATCAGGCTCGAGAATTATAAAATCTTGTTTATTTAATTTTTTTTCAAATATGATGTTTTAAATAAATATAAATATTTATTTATTTTATTTTATTTAAATATGGTGGTTTTTTTACATAAATATAACTATTTTTTTTATATATTTGCTTATATTAATATATTTTATTTATATATAATTATTTATATTTGTTCGCTAATAACGTATTCTGTTTGAGAATAAAAATTAAAATTGAATAATCTATTTCGGGATTTATTCCCGCCGTTTAACAGATTTTATTCGATTTTGGTTTTGTTTCCAAACAAGATTTAATTAAATAATTCTGTTTCAGGATTTAATCCTTACGGTCAACAGAATTGATTTTGATTTTGTTTCAGAATTTTAATCCTGCCGTTTAACAAAATCAAAGGGGAATATAAATAGGAAATTAAATTTTCTATTTATTGTAGCCTTAATTATGGCTTTAAATTGTGAAAGCTTAAATTGTAGCTTCAAGTTGTGACATCAAAGAAAAAAGAAATTTATCAACGGTGAATTAAAAAGACAATATGAGAGTGCATGTCTAGGATTGGTTTTTTGAAAGACTTTGTATTTAAGCATGCCAAGTGCACCACCTCTTTTTCAGAGTTATCTATCTGGTGCATTATTTTATTGTGTTTTCGATTAGACCATATAAACTTTTGTTTTGGGTTTTATTAAATTCCTGTCGTCTAACAAATATTGATAATTTTTCTAATTCTGGTTTTTTTTTTTCTGAAATCTTAACAGAAAATGGAAACTCCCACCAATTCAACTAATTCGCAATCTGAAGATTTGGTTCAAACGCAATTTTCGATCCAAAACTCAGTGTTGTTGGTGGCGAATGCTGTAAGCCACAATGAGAAACCTGCAAAATTCTTGGGACAAAATTTCAAGACTTGGCAATAGAAAATGTTGTTTTATTTGACTATGTTGAACTTGGCCAAATTTTTTAAAGATGTTAAAGAGGGCAAGGTAAATGATGTTACCGCTTTCACTACTGTTAAAGCTTCAAAACATTCTGATTTCCTATGCCGAAACTACATCCTGAATGAATTGTCGGATGCACTGTACGAAGTGTATAATGTTAAGAAAACAACTAAGGAATTATGGACATCATTGGACTATAAATACAAAACCGAAGATGTTGGAGCTAAAAAGCTTTTAGTTGCTAAATTCTTGAATTTTGTAATGATTGATTCTAAATTAGTTGTGAATCAAGTGCAGGAAATTCAACTGATCATTCATGGAATTCTTGCTGAAAGGATGGTGATAAGTGAATCCTTTCAATTGGCAGCCATTATTGAGAAGTTGCCTCCTACTTGGAATGACTTCAAGAATTACCTAAAACACAAAACAAAGGAAATGTCAGTGGAAGATTTAATTGTCAGACTTCAGATTAAAGAAGACAATAGAGGTACGAAAAAAAAGGCTCAACAAAGTAGTAAATGGTGCTAGGAAGAACGTCGTAGAAGTCAAGAAGGACTTCAAGAAGGGAAAACGACCTCAGAATGGGTCTAAACTGGGACCAAAAGGTGGCGTTTCCAAGAAGCAAAAATTTTAAGGGAAATGCTTCAATTGCAACAAGATGGGGCACAAGTCATCTGGCTGTAGGATTCCAAAGAAAGCTAGAGCTAACGAGGCCAATGATGTGGAAGAAATTTCCAAGGAAGTGTCTGATATGGACTTATGTGCCTAACATACGCAAGAACCATGTTTCTGTAACACTCCTAAGTGTACATAGTTTTAGGATGGTGTTTGAATCCCAAAAGCTAATTTTGTTTAAGGAGGGAATGTTTGTGGGAAGGGGATATGTATTAAATTACATGTGGAAACTTAATGCAATCTCTATAAAAGCAAAACTATGAATAAGAATGTTGTTTCTTCTTCTATTTATATGCTTGAGCCATTTAATTTATGGCATGGTAGGCTCGGACATGTTAATTATGATACTTTACGAACATGAATTACCTTAGAGCACATTCTTTCGTTTCACATTAATTATAATCATAAATGTGAAACATGTGTTGAGGCAAAATTAACAAGGTTTTCATTTCAAACTATTGAAAGAAGCACAAAACCACTTGACCTAATACATAGCAATGGTTGTGACTTAAAATTTGTTCAAACAAGAAGAGGGAAAAAATATTTTATTACCTTCATTGATGATATCACAAAATATTGCTACATATATTTTCTTAAGAGCAAAGACGAAGTTATAGAGAAATATATTTTCTATAAGTAGGAAGTTGAAAACCAACTTAATAAAAAGATTAAGATGGTGAGAAGTGATCCTGGTTGTGAATATGTTGAACCATTTGAATACTGTACACAACATGACATTATTCATGAAGTAACACCACCATACTCTCCTCAATCAAATGGAGTAGTCGAACGAAATAAAATGAACTCTAAAGGAAATGATGAACACCTTGCTAGAAAGCTCTAGGTTATCACAGGAAATATGAGGGAAGCTTTTCTATAAACTAATTACCTTTTAAATAAGGTGCATCACAAGAAAAGAGACAAGACACCATATGAGTTATGGAAAGGTAAAAAATCATCCTACAACCACTTGAAAGTGTAGGGGTGTCTTGCTAATGTAATGTATAATAGTAAGTCGAGACATATGCGTCATCGACACAATACCGTTAAACAACTGATCTCAAACGGGGTTATCTCTATTGATTTTGTAAAATCAAAAGATAATATTGTGGATCCGCTAACTAAAAGCTTAAATCAAGATCATGTTGATAAAACATCGAAAGGAATGAGACTAAAGCCCATGAAAATAAAATGCACTATGTGAAGGAAAAGCCTATCTAACTGACTGGAGATCCCAATATCTAGATTCAAAGGGACAACCTACTTGCATAGACCTATGAGGTCACTATGGGGGTTATTATCCCAAGTCCATTACTATGATGTAAATTGTGACTAAAAATGAGATAGGTTAAGCAATGCTTTTAATGACCATTATGTGTTTCGGTGAGCTGAGCAACATAAGTCACCAATGTGAGAGTGAAGTGGGGCTGCTTCGAGGAGAATATTGGAGCATAGTTATCTCAAACTCTTGTAGAACCAAGAGATGTTCACGGCTATATGAACATACCCATGTGAACTAAAACCTTGCCAATGAGGTAGTTGTGTGAGGTATATCATCGTTTACACAAAAGGCAGAATAGTTCAAGGACATCGCGTCTACTAGTCAACTAGTAAAGTAAATATACTTTCACAATGGAAGGTTCAAGGGTGGACGCCTACCTATCCTATGCAACTATTGATCATAGATTCTATCACCACATCGAGTCAATGTTTTTCGTTAAAACTATCAATTGTCATTCATGTGGGGGATTATTGGAAATTATGTAATTTTTTTTAAAACTTTAAGGCATATTCTCGATTGGTAAAGGTGGAGAGTTGAATCATAAAATTATGGTTTTATATTCTACTCCATGAGACCTTTACAACGGTATATCTTATGCTCAAAATGGTTGAGTGATGAATGAGAAATTGATGCTCAAAGTAAGCCACTTGTGAATATTTGTTGAGGAAAAGAAAAGCTTAGATCTCATATTGGTTAAATACCAAGTGTGAGATATGTATATATTTGAGAACCCACTTGAGGTATTATTGAATGACTAAGCTTGAAACCCTGCCTCGCGCGCAAGGGGGTGCAGGTCCAAATCCGCTGGGGTTGGGGGCGCACCCGCACGACGTGGGCGACACGAAATGTCCAAATCGATCGGGTAAAAAAAGGGCATGCAAATATTTTAGCCCAATACGTATTTTATTTTTTCTTAGCAGATATTATATAAAATCTGCATTAAAAGGAAAAATATCTTGATTTGATTTTATTCCAATCAGATTGATTTTCAATTTGATTTGGTTTTATTCAAATTGATTTAAAGGCTCATTTAATGAAAAGATTTGCTTATTTGTTCATGGAAATTTCCAAAATTCCTCCATATTGAATGCCTATAAAAGCCTAAAGAAGACTGCAAAATTCTTTAGTCATAGACACAGAGAAATAACGAAATTTTTTTCACTCTAAAAAATTCTTTTCATTTTCCTTTCCAAATTTTCAAACGTTTCAGTGATAGAAGAAGGCAATGTTTGTTCGTTGATCACTGCAAAGGTACTACTGTCACAATCATTTTGTTGTTGTATTCTGAGAGATAGTCGACCAACGTTTCTCCAAGTACCATAGGAGCGGTCGAATCTGTCTTAAGGAAACTGTGAAAACAGACCTCAACATCTAGTAAAACTCGATTCCCTTTATTCGATTTTTGGTTTTCTAAAATTTTGTTTATTTAATTGTTTTCAAATCTAATGTTAAATATTTATTTAATTTGTTTTATTTAAATCTGGTGTTTTTTTACATAAATATAAATATTTTTTATATAAATATTTACTTATATTAATTTTTTTATTTATATATATAATTATTTAAATTTATATTTATATTTATATTTATTCGCTAATGTGTTTTGGTCAACAGGATGTGCTCAAATTTTTTTCAACTGTGTTGTGAATTGTTTTAGGGGGGTTTATATAGTGGGGACCAGGTATTTAATTTTTCACCCGTGCTCGAGTTGTCATGACGAGCAGAGAATCTTTGTCCAAATAAAAAAAATATAGTGCCAATTTGGCAGAGATTCCTAACCAAGTCGGCACTAATTTTTCCAACCTGTGCTAAGATTTCTGATGAAACTATTGACTCATGAGAAGTCTAATTCGTGTCAAGGGATAGGCCTAGGGGAGGCCCAATTCGGCACTATATTTTCTCATGATGCCCAAATTTGCACCACCAATTCCGATTTGGGCCTCCCCTATGCCTAACCCTGACATGAATTAATCTTCTCATGAGTCAATAGTTTCATCTGCAATTTAAGGCCCAAATCAACACCACCAATTTTGATTTGTGCCCATCAAGGCATTTTTTTACTATAGAAAATATATTATTTCAGTAATTAATTTTGCACCCATATCATTCTAGTTAATAATTATCTTATTTATATTATTTGGGTCATTTTCTTGTATTTTCGGCTCAAAGATAAAAATTAACTTTTCAAGTATACCGGGAAGTTACATTCCCACCATTATTTTGGAATCATATTCTCGTAATTGTAAGAAAGTAATTCTCAAAAGAATATTACATTCTCAATAAAGATAATCATTTTTAATAAATCAAACACTAGAGATATTCTCCCACCAATTAAATGATCAATAAAATGATTACTTTTTACCATACCAATAACACCATCTTAGAAAGAAAAAACAAGCAATTCTTATGCTTTTCTCTCATGCGTTGCTCAACTTTTTTTTTGTCGAAAGAATATTAGGGTTTTGATTTTTCAAGTTTGTGAGATTTAATCAATTTTTATTTTTTTCTCAATTATTTGATATTTGTAGATATTTAAGTTTGTTAAATATAATAAATATATAACTTGTCAATTATAATTGGTAAATATGTAATTGTTTCATTATTTTAATGTTTGCGAATAATAGTATGATTGTGTATAATCTAGATATGCCATTTATATTACGTGGATATGTAATTTAATCAGAATGAGTTTATTTGTTGCGAGAAATTATTTGATGGACCCTTCTCACCACATCATACATGGTCTCTTTTTAATTATATGACATTTCAACAATTTTTTCATGTCATTGACACATAATTTTCGTAATTATTTTATCCCGAATCCAAAACCATGAACCTTAAACCCCAAACTCAAACCCTAAATCCTAAACTTTAAACCCTGAACCTAGATCTTGAACCTCAAACATATTCAGGGTTCAGGATTCTCGATTCGAGGTTCAAGATTTCAAGTTCATGATTTAGATCTAGTGTTTGGTGTTCAAGGTTTATGGTTTCAAGTTTAGGATTCGGGTTCAAGGTTTGCTGTTCACGGTTTGGAGTTTAGGGTTCTATGTTCGGAGTTCGAAGTTTGAAGTTTATGGTTAAATGGTTCATGATAAAAAAAAATTTATCAAAATTATGTGTCAATGACATGAAAAAAATTACTGAAAAGTTATTATATAATTGAGAAGAGATAATAGATGATGTGATGGGAAAAATTCATAAAATAATTCGTGGGTTGTTGCTATCTGAAAATACAAAACATACACCTTTAGAAGTACCAACTACAATGCTACCAACACACAACCGCACACCTTAAACGAACCAAAGATGCCTAGACACCATGACACACCAGCCATTATAAAAAAATGCAGCATTGACACCATTTTAAGTTCATCAGCTTCCTCCAGTATTGGCACCAGCAATGACAACAAACCCACCCGATGAAACAAATACAACATCGCCGATTTCCAACTTCCTGCAATTGATCTCTTTAGGAGACTCCAACAAATAGGCATAACTGAGTCCGGTTCAATCAACCGGACAGGCATTCTTCCACCGTTTCGTCGAAACAAAATAAATGCTCAATGCAGTCTTCATGGCCAAGATTGTTGTGACAACATCCGATGCAGATAGAGGCCTCGAAAAGTAATAAGACATGAAAGAGTGAAAATCAATTGGTCTCTCCCAGTGCAACCCCACCATGAGATGAAAAACAACAACGATGATGACAAAAAAGGGGATCAGATCGATTTGGCATGGGACAAACTCCTCATCTGGTCCAATAGCAATCAAATTTGACTTCTGAGAATATATGTTGAGACCTAAAAGACCTCGAAGCATCTTAGGATGAATTTCATATTGATCAGCGAGTCTTTGTCCACTTGAAGGAAAGAACAATGACAACACAACAAGGGCCATAAACATTTACCCCACAACAGTGAAAATTCTTCTTCAACCATAGCCCTGCCTTTCGTTGAATTTCCATCAATTTTCCGAAGATCAAGTTTTGATCTAAATCCATATTAATAATAAAAAAAAAATATTTAAATTTAAATATGAAAAATACAGTATATTTTAAAGTTCTTAAATATTATATATATAGAGAAAGGATTGTATGAAACAGTGACGCCATGTCATCTGTATCCCTTTCCAATAGTTTTATGCCACGTCAGTATTTTCATACTAAATTTCAGGATTTTAATTTGGATTTGATTTTTTTCAGGATGAAAATCAGGATTTTAATTTGGATTTAATTTTTTTCAGGATGAAAATCTTGAAATTCAGGATGAAAATACTGATATGGCATAAAACTATTGAAAAGGAATACAGATGACATGACGTCACTGTTTCATACAATCCTTTCCCTATATATATATATATATATATATATATATATATAGCCTATTTATCCCTTTCAGGATGGCATTTCGATCCCCAGGAAGAAGTTGGTCATATCGCGCGATTATAGTAGAACGGCCGTGCGATACTACGAGGGAGTATCCCTTCCATGATGATGCACTATATACACTGTGTTGAAGTTCTTTACTAAGATGAATGAGAGAAGAACTTCATTTTTATTAACCAAGATTATCTTTACAAGAGTAGCAGCATGTATATTTAAGGAGAATAAAACCCTAGTAGTTGCAACTGACTAACGGATTAACTGATAGTTAACAGAAACTTTACGAACGTAACTAACATGCTAACATTCTCCCGGTTTTGTTCTTGTTCGAGCTTTGACGTTCGTTAAAGGCAGCACTTGTAAAGCTTGTCGAAACGATTCAAACAGCTTTCGGTGATATCGGTTTGGTTAGAACATCAAAGAACTTGTTTTGAGGATGGGACATAGTTAACTTGTAGTACCCCGTCAAGCACTTTCTCCCTAACAAAATGATGATCAATCTCAACATGTTTAACCTTTGCATGATGAGTAGGGTTCGCAGCGATCGATACGGTTGATGTATTGTCACACCGCATCACCGGTATTTGAGACGCTGGTATTCCAATTTCATGAAGCGCTTGCTTGACCCAAAGAAGTTCAAAGAACACGATTAGCGAGATCGCGATATTCAGCTTTCCGTCGATGACCTAGACACACCGCTTGCTTCTTTGAGCACCAAGCTATAGGATCATGTTGCCAAGGTATACTACATAACTCGTTGTTGAGCGATCCTCCATCGACGACGCCAACCAAGATCCGAGTAACATACAAGAGCACACTCTCCCCGTGACAAGTGTAAACCATGATCAATCGTGCCAATGAGGTAACGAAGTACTCGCTTGACGGCTTTCCGTGAGCTTCGTGGGCTGATTCATATACGACTAAGTTTGTTGACAAAGAAACGACAAATCTGGACGTGTGATGCATATATATTGCAACATCCCAATGGTCCTTCGATAAAGTTGAGCATCCGGAAGGGAGTTGCTTCAATGGACTCGATTAACTTGGGATTGATAACCATGGGAGTGGGTGTTGACGCCGCCCCTAGCATTTCGGGCTTTTTGGTAAGAACATCCATGATGTACTTCTTTTGGCTTAGAATCACCCACTAGACGTAGAAATACGACTTCTATGCCTAAGAAGAAGTTGAGAGAACCCATATCTTTGAGAGCAAACTTTCTTGAGTTGAATAACAACATCATCAACATTTGTGTTGGAATCTCCAGCTAAGACAATATCGCGACATATGCCATTAGGAGCGAATATTGTTGCTGACCTTCGAATAAAGAGAGATGAGTCGACTTTTGAAACTCGAAAACCAAGTTGATCAACTAGAAACTGCTTTGAGCGTGTGGAACCACGCCGTGGAGCTTGTCTCAACCCATAGAGAGCTTTCTTGAGTTTACATACCAGCGTTGCCCATTGTCACCGGAACTTCAAACCCGTGAGGTTGAGTCATGTAGATGTCTTCTGTCAAGGAGCCGTTGAGGAACGCATTGTTCACATCTAGTTGGCGAAGCTTCCAACCTTTCATAACAGCAAGAGCAAGGATGGTACGAATGGTGGAGGCTCTAACAACCGGGCTATAAGTTTCACGAAAATCGATACCAAAGATGTTGTGAGAAACCCTTTGCCACAAGCCTGGCCTTGCGTCGATCAAGAGTACCATCAGCTTTCTTCTTGACTTTAAACAGCCACTTACAGCCAATGGCTTTTCGACCAGCAGGTAGGGTGCACAGAGTCCATGTATTGTTATGAAGCAACGCTTGCGATTCGTTGTGCGCTTCTTTTTCCATTCTTCACTAAGCATGGCTTCATGTATATCAACGGGAGTGTCTTTTGAAGAGGCAACAATACTGCTAAGGTAAGCTTTTGGTTTGAATATTCCATTTTTGCTGCGAGTAACCATGGAATGATTGTTGTAAGTTGGTGGTAATTGTGGTGGTGACGTTTCTGGTATAGTTGGGACGGAAATGGATGCTATTGAGCGTTCATAGGAGGTATTATGGATTGTAGGAGAAGAAAGCATATGGTTTGACGTGGAGTTAGGTGAAGAAGTATTAGTGGTAGGAGGGGATTGTCTTTCAACAAAAGTGGGAGTAGGTGTATGGGAAGGGTGAACGCGTCGTGGAGGTGTTGTATTGGGTGGAGGGTTAGTGTCTTGATTTGACAATAGAATAGGTAATTTTGAGCTTGTTGGATGGGTGGTGGTGGTGGGCTGAGAAATAAAATACTGTTTGTTTTGACAGGGAAAAGTTGACTCATGGAAAGTGACATGTGATGTGATGTAGGTACGGCCACTTTTATCGTGGCATTTGTAGCCTTTATGTTGTGAAGAATAACCCAAGAAAATGCATGGGAATGACCTAAACTGAAGCTTGTGTTTGTTGTAAGGCCTTAGATTTGGAAAGCATAAGCATCCAAAGACGCGTAGCAGGCTATAGTCAGGTGGTTTGTGGAACAGTTTTTCATGAGGAGAGGTATTACCTAAAGGAGCTGAGGGGAGTCTGTTGATCAAATAGACTGCAGTGCCGAATGCATCATTCCAGTAACTCATAGGCATTGACGCCTGCGCTAGCATGGTAAGACCAACTTCAACAATTTGCCGATGTTTTCTTTCAACTAAACCATTCTGAGCAGAGTTATAAGGGCAGGAAACACGATGCAGAATGCCTTGTTGATTTAAATATCCCCGTAGCGACTGAAACTCTCCTCCCCCATCGGTTTGTAATGCAATCAATTTATACCCAAGTAGTCTTTCAGCTAGTCTATGAAACATGAGAAAAGTATTATAGACTTCAGACTTTTGTTTCAAAAAATACAGCCAAGTATATCTAGTATACGATCAAGAACGCAACATAGTAACGAAAGCCATTCGACATGATTGGAGCTGGCCCCCAGACATCTGCTGCTACTAACTGAAGAGGCTGGCTATATTCAGTCAACGAGCTAGGCATAGGGAGCTTGTGTTCTTTACCCAGGTGACATGCACTGCAAGGGATAGAATCTTTCTCATTATCACATTGTATTTTGCAAGCACGGAGGACTTTGGCAAGCACAGTGTTGCAAGGGTGACCCAAACGTGAATGCCATATAGTCAAGGGTATCTTCAGCGTTGTAGTAAAACACTTTGGGAGATCGTAGTCGACTATGCCGATTGGACGTAGGTAAATGAAGTTTGTATAATCCGTCATGTAGAGAGCCACGAAGTAGAACCTCCTTGGTTTGTAGATCTCGGACCTGGCACTGTTTAGGGAAGAACTCAAACATCACCCGATTGTCCTGAGTGAATTTGGACACAGATAGGAGATTTTTGGTTATACCAGGAACTAACAGCAATGATTTCATAAACAACGGTCTTGAACGAGTAAGTAGAGAGGATTGACCAAAGACACATAACAGTGTAGAGCAGAGCCATTACCGACAAACACTTTACCTGGCCCTTTGTATGAGGTACTGTCACCTAGAGAGGTAGCTGAGTTGGTGAGATGATGAGTTGCACCTGAGTCAGGGTACCAAGCACTATCTCCAACCGGATCAGACGCTGCCATATAATTCTGTGAGGATGGCGATGTTGGTGGAAGAGACTGGGTGTGTGGAGGAGGAGCAACAAAAGGATTGAGCCAAGGTGCTGCTGGAGATGGCGGACAGAACCAACCAGATGGAACATTGTAACCTGGAGCAGTCATTGGCATTGCTGGCCATGAAGTAGATGAAAAAGGGTTTGTAAACATACTGACATTTGCTTGTGGCGCAGGTGGAGGTCTATAACTTGCACTTTTATACGTTGCATCAAACCGAAAGTAACAACGGTCAACTAAGTGCCCTGTCTTTCCACATAGTTGACACTGAAACCGGGACCCGGAGAAGCGGCCTCGAGCACGACCTCTGCCATTTGAAGGAGGGCGGTACGTCGGAGTAACAGTATCACTTTTGACGGGTGGTGGTGGTTGGTTTGAAACCATGTTGGCAGAACTAGAAATCTCCAACCCAGCTTGTAGCTGACGAGCTTCTGTATCTAGTAATAACGCAGTGACTCCTTGAACCGAGTATGGTGACTGGCTTGCAGTAATAACCGTAATAACTGACTCATATTCAGGAGATAGGCCATTGAGAATAGCCGTGACATGCTCCCGCTCACTGATGACCTCGCCACAATTAGCAAGATTATCGCAAAAGCCCTTGATCTTCATCAAGAATTCTTTCATGGTCAAGTCGGCTTTGCGTTGAGAATGTAGCGCTCGTCGATAGAACATCAGACGAGAAGTGGTTTTGTTGCCATATAAACCAACAAGTGCAGTCCAGATCTGCACGCTCGTATCTAACCCAATAAGATGAGGAAGAATGGAAGCACTTACCGAGGACAGCAACCAAGAAGCTAGGGCACTGTCTTGCTGTTCATACCTGGAGAAAGCAGGATTTTCTTGTAACGCACCAGTTTCGGTAACTATCTGTTGTGGTGGGGGGGCCGCTTGAGGATCAAGAAAGTGTTGGAGCTTGTACATTTTGACTGTTAAAAGAACTTGTTGACGCCACAACAAGTAGTTGTCATCATCAAGAAGGAGACTTATCTTCTTCGTCGCAAGAAACCGACTATCAACAGACTCATCCGAAGAATTGGACGCCATGGCAGTTGAAGGAGGATGATCAGTAGAAAGACTAAACGACGTATCCATGAAAAAAAAAATTAACTTGAAGAAACCCAGGGATGTGAAGGCACCTCTGATACCATGTTGAAGTTCTTTACTAAGATGAATGAGAGAAGAACTTCATTTTTATTAACCAAGATTATCTTTACAAGAGTAGCAGCATGTATATTTAAGGAGAATAAAACCCTAGTAGTTGCAACTGACTAACGGATTAACTGATAGTTAACAGAAACTTTACGAACGTAACTAACATGCTAACACACTGCACTTTAATGGAATTTTCTCGCACTTTCTTCTCTGTAGTGGTTTCCTCCTAAGTTCTATCCCTCTTCGCCGATTATTCATACTGAATTTCAGCTCTTTAAAACCGTGTTGATGATGGCCATTTTCATTCATCAACATCATTTCTCAATCGGCTTTTTAGTTCAGAACTTGAGCTACTACAAGCCTACAACACTTATAAATTAATATCCCAAGGCACCCAGAAGAAGGACTGATCACCCAGAAATGGCGAAGAAGCATTTGAAAGTGAGGGCCGAAGCCAAACGACTGAAAGCCGAGATGGGAAAGGTACGGAAAGACCAATTATGCTTAAGAGAGGAGCAGACAAAACTAATAACAAGGTTTGGAGAGATTGAGAGGCAATGCAATGAACTGCAACAAGAAGCTGAAATGATAGCCAAGCAATCAGCCATGACTGGAGTCAAGCTGAGTCTGATGTTGGGAATTCTGAAAGCTCGTGAGGGTGGAGATTTGGTTCAAGCCGCTGATCTCAGTCGCTTCCTTGGGTAATTTGTTTCTGCAATTAAAAACTTTCTTATCATCGTATAGAAGTATTTATGATGATTTGATTACTTAAGATGCATGGGTTTATTTTAACTATGATTCTGCATTTAATTTGCAGTGAAATTGTTTCCGTGGAAAAAGCAAAAGCAATCTTAGCTGACGCACAAAGATGAAGAAGATACATAGAAAGCAAATGCAATGGAGATCGTTGGAGCAGAATTTTGGTGATTTCATTTATGGAATCTAATGCATGCAGCAGTACTGTTGTGTTGTGGTGCTTACCGAGGAATTTGAAGGGTGCTTTGTTTTTTACGTGTAAATTATGTCGTTCAATATTTATTTTGATGTTATATAAAATATAATAATAAATTTAATACTTTTCTTTTACACGCTTAGTCACTACTCTTTTATTTGGAGTAAAGTAGCCTTAAGCATTTCATTGCTAATTATATTTTATTTTATTTTACATCTCACATCAATAAATAATTTAAAAAAATTTAAAAAGTTCAAAAAATCATAAATAATATTATAAAAAAATTTCTTTAAAGTAAAAAATAAAAATTCATTTTTTAAAATACAATTAAGTTAAATTTTAATTTTTTATTGAGTGTTAAGAGAGATAATTGTTCTGGATGATCACTCTTTTAGAAGGAAGAAGTATATATAATTTGGACGTAATTAACTCTCTAAATTATAAAAAGAAAAAATATTTGTATTTTTGAATATTTTTATTTATTTCATAATATTTTTAAATTTTTAAAAACTCTTTTTTCTTTTTTTTATAGAAAATTTGAAATTATTTTATAATCTTTTAAATTGTATTTGAATTTTTTATCTTTTTCTCAATTTTAAAGAGCCTTATTCATAATTTTTGGAATTATAACTTTTATTTATGATTTTTTTAATTTTTTATAAATTTTAAATTATTTTATAATATAAAAAATAAAATACTGCCAATGTTGAGAGTCAATTTGTTCTAAATAAAAGAGTAGAAGTCAAATTAAAATAAATGTACAAAGGTTAAGGGTCAAATTTCATATTATACCTTATACCTTATATATATATATATATATATAACACCAAAATAAGCATTTAACGGCAATGGACTATTGTGCTCCTTTATTTAACATATAATGATTAATTTACTCCTTTTTCAATAGAAAGACCAAAATACAGTTTGAGATATAATACAAGGACTTCTATTACTTCACATGGTATACTCAAGTTTAATATATTATATATTTTAGATAAATTTTAATTAATTCTTGTTCGTATTGTATAAACTTATTCAAGGTTTAGGATTCTCGGTTTGATGTTTAAGGTTTAGGGTTTTGAATTTAGGATTTGAGTTTAGGGTTTGGTGTTCATGATTTAGGGTTTATGGTTTTAGGTTTAAAGTTTGAGGTTCAAGGTTCGAGATTCAGAATTTGAGACTCGATGTTCGAGATTTAAGGTTTTATGGTTGAGGGTAAAAAAGACTGTCACGATTATGTGTCAATGACATAAAAAAATTACTGAAATGTCATTATATAACTAGGAAAGGATCATGGATGATGTGATGAGAAGAGTACATAAAATAATTTGTCATTTGTTACTATCCGAAAGGATAAGAAGAGATACAAAACATACACCTTTAGAAGTACCAACTACAATGCTACCAACACACAACGGCACACCTTAAACGAACCAAAGATGCCTAGACACCATGACACACCAGCCATTATAAAAAATTGCAGCATTGACACCATTTTAAGTTCATCAACTTCCTCCATCATTGACACCAGCAATGACAACAAACCCACCCGAATGAACAATACAGCATTGCCGATCTCCAACTTCCTGCAATTGATCTCTTTAGGAGACTCCAACAAATAGGCATAACTGAGTCCGGTTCAATCAACCAGACTGGCATTCTTCCACCGTTTCGTCGGAACAAAATGCTCAATGCAGTCTTCATGGCCAAGATTGTTGTGATAACATCCGATGCAGATAGGCCTCGAAAAGCAATAAGACATGAATGAGTGAAAATCAATTGGTCTCTCCCAGTGCAACCCCACCATGAGATGAAAAACAACGACGATGATGACGAAAAAGGGGATCAGATCGATTTGGCATAGGACAAACTCCTCATCTGTTCCAATAGAAATCAAATTTGACTTCTGAGAATATGTGTTGAGACCAAAAAGACCTCGAAGCATCTTAGGATGAATTTCATATTGATCAGTGAGTCTTTGTCCACTTGAAGGAAAGAACAACGACAACACAACAAGGGGCATAAACATTTACCACACAACAGTGAAAATTCTTCTTCAACCATAGCCCTGCTTTTCGTTGAATTTCCATCAATTTTCCCAATATCAAGTTTTGATCTAAATCCATACTAATAATAAATAATATTTATATATAAGCCTATGTATCCCTTTCAGGATGGCATTTCTATCCCCAGGAAGAAGTTGGTCATATCGCGCGATTATAGTAGAACGACCGTGCGATACTACGATGGAGTCTCCCTTCCATGATGATGCACTATATGTACTGCACTTTAATGGAATTTTCTCGCACTTTCTTCTCTGTAGTGGTTTCCTCCTAAGTTCTATCCCTCTTCGCCGATTCTTCATACTGAATTTCATTTCTTTAAAACCATGTCGATGATGGCCATTTTCAGTCATCAACATCATTTCTTAATCGGCTTTTTAGTTCAGAACTTGAGCTACTACAAGCCTACAACACTTATAAATTAATATCCCAAGGCACCCAGAAGAAGGACTGATCACCCAGAAATGGCGAAGAAGCATTTGAAAGTGAGGGTCGAAGCCAAACGACTGAAAGCCGAGATGGGAAAGGTACGGGAAGACCATATTATGCTTAAGAGAGGAGCAGACAAAACTAATAACAAGGTTTGGAGAGATTGAGAGGCAATGCAATGAACTGCAACAGGAAGCTGAACTGATAGCCAAGCAATCAGCCATGACTGGAATCAAGCTGAGCCTGATGTTGGGAATTTTGAAAGCTCGTGAGGGTGGAGATTTGGTTCAAGCCGCTGATCTCACTCGCTTCCTTGGGTAATTTGTTTCTGCAATTAAAAACCTTCTTATCATCTTATAAAAGTAGTTATGATGATTTGATTACTTAAGATGCATGGGTTTATTTTAACTATGATTTCTGCATTTAATTTGCAGTGAAATTGTTTCCGTGGAAAAAGCAAAAGCAATCTTAGCTGACGCACAAAGATGAAGAAGATACATAGAAAGCAAATGCATCGGAGATCGCTGGAGCAGAATTTTGGTGATTTTATTTATGGAATCTAATGCATGCAGCAGTACTGTTGTGGTGCTTATCGAGAAGTTTGAAGGGTGCTTTGTTTTTTACGTGTAAATTATGTCGTTGAATATCTATTTTGATGTTATATAAAATATAATAATAAGTTTAATCTTTTTTTACACATTTATTCAATTTAGTATTTACTCTTTTAAATAGCCTTCAACATTTCAATGCTAATTAAATTTTATTTTATTTTACATTTCACCTCAACAAATAATTTAAATTTAAAAAAAATTAAAGGTTCAAAATATCATAAATAAAAAATATAATTCCAAAAATTATTAAAAAAATTTCTTTAAAGTAAAAAAATATTTTTAAAAAAAAATACAATTAAGTTTAATTTATTCTTTTATTGAGTGTTAAAAGAGATAATTGTTCTGGAAGATCACTCTTTTAGAAGGAAAAAAAAGTATGTATAATTTGGATGTAATTAACTCTCTAAATTATAAAAAGAAAAAATATTTGCATTTTTGAAGTATTTTTTTTATTTTTTCATAATCTTTTAAAATTTTTAAAAATTATTTTTTATTTTTATAGAAAATTTGAAATTATTTTATAATCTTTTAAATTGTATTTGAAATTTTTATCTTTTTTCTCAATTTTGAAGAGCCTTTTTCATAATTTTTGGAATTATAACTTTTATTTATAAACTTTTTAAAAATAATTTATAAATTATAAATTATTTGATATATAAGATAAAATAATATCAAGTCAAAGGTCAATTTGCTCTAAATAAAAGAGTAGAAGTCAAATTAAAATAAATGTATAAAGTTCAAGGGTCAAATTTCATATTATACCTTATATTTATATAACACCAATATAAGCATTTAACGGCACAATTTTAAAGAAAGGACTACTGTGCTATACAGGGACTTGTATTACTTCACATTCAGTTCTAGTTATTTTTTAGGGTTTCTTTTATTTGTTTGCTCAGCGTTCATATATAAGTTTTAGACCCTGTTTTGATGTAAATTCATACTGATAATAAAAAATTATTTGAATATAAATATAAAAGTATATTTTTAAATAGGTGTCGATCGAGTCTTAACTCGATTGATATGAATATTATTGTTAATGCAAGAAGACGTAACGTTGTAATAAATCTTAATTTAATAAAATTTTTAAATTTGAAAAATAGTAGGATGAAATTTCTTGAAACAAAATTACAAAAGAGTAGAAAGCATATTTTAAAGTTTTTAAATATTATAAAAAGCGTACGTATCACTTTCAGGAAGAAGTTGCAGATATCGCGTGATTACTGTCGAAGGAGCGCGCGATACCTAAAGGCACAGTCTCTACTCCAAGAGGACGCTGACTACTATATATACCTCTGATTGGAAATTTCTCTCATCCTTCTGATCAGTCATTTCCATCTAAGTTCTCAGTTGTTCCTAGGAGCTTACCGAATTTCAGCTATTTTAAACCATGTCTGGGCACAATTTCAGTCATCAACATCATATCTCAATCGGCTTTTTACTTCAGAACTTGATCAGCTACTACAAGCCTACAACACTTATAAACATCCCATGGCACCCAGCAGGACTGATAACCCAGAAGTGGCGAAGAAGCATTTGAAAGTGAGGACCGAAGCCAAACGACTGAAAACCGAGATGGGAAAGGTAAGGGAAGATCAACTATGCTTAATAGAGGAGCAGTCAAAATTAATGACAAGGTTCGGAGAGATTGAGAGGCAATGCAATGAGCTGAAACAAGAAGCTCAAATGATGGCCAAGCAATCAGCCTTGACTCGACTCAAGCTGGAACTCATGTTGGGAATCTTGAAAGCTCGTGAGGGAGGAGATTTGGTTCAAGCTGCCAACCTTACTCGTTTCCTTCGGTAATTTGATTCTGCAATTCAAACTTTATTATCATCTTATAAAAATACTTCTTATCATTTTATTAATTAAGATGCATGCCTTGACTTGTGTATTTAATTTGCAGAGAAATTGTTGCCATGGAGAAAGCAAATGCAATCTTGGCTCAAGTCAAAGATGAAGAAGATGAACCATAGACAACACCCCAAATCACAAGGGAGCCAAAAATAAAATTGAATGTCCACACTGCATGTATAAATCACAGTTTTATTGCTATGTCTTAGTGGCTAGCTAATATAAATAATTATAATAAAACTTTGTGTATTATTACGTGGTTGACACTTTCAATAATATTTTAGACACGTACGTGGTTTATAAATTAAGTATTGTTCCATTAATTGTGTTTGTTTTTTTATACAATGTTTAGAACTATTCATAATCATTTTCTAACCTTTAAATAAGATGATAATACACTCCAACACACTCGAACTCACGTTTTCTTATACTGACAATAATATCGATACCAATTAAGCTATATCAGATTGTGTTACGAAAACTTGAGAAAAGAACCGTTCAAAGAAAGCAAAATGAGGGAGATGAAAATTCATATTACATTAAAGCTTGAGAGAGCTTCCTTGTTGGTAACCAAGTTGTCTTAACCTGCTGAGATTAATCTAGGTTAAAATAGTTATTAGTCCCTATATTTATTCAGAATTTAAAATTTAATCTATGTACTTTAAAAAATTAAAATTTCAATCCTCTATTTTTTTCAATTTAAAAATTTTAATTCAATCATTATTATTATTTGTAATTTCTGTTAAAATTAGCTAACTAAATATATTTGTAACTAAATATATTTCTTCTGCTGTTTTGGGGGGAGAAATTAGGGAAGTTAGGGATTTCTTCTGATGGAGAGAGGGCTCGTTTTGTTAAAACGACAGAAACAAAATGGCGAAACAAAAACGGTGGCGTTTTATTAAAGAAAATTGCCCTTTGCTACGTTTTTAAAAAGCGCCACTAAAATCCCCTAAAAAACGACGTCGTTTTAATGTATTTTTGCGGCATTTTTTAAAACAAACGCCACTAATAGTACTCATCTGCGGCGTTTATATGTGTAGCGCCGCTAAAGGCCAAGTAAACGGCGTCGTATTTTTAGTGGCGTTTTTGAGCCAAAAACGCCGCTAATAATTTTTTTATTTTTATTATTAATTATATTCCTTTAAATTAATTTTGTTTTGATTCTAACAATATGTTTAAAATAATTATTAATTATATTCCTTTAAATTAATTTATTTTATTTTAATTAAATTTGTTTTGATCCTAAATACTAAAATCCTAAAATATACACCTTAACTCATATATATATATATATATATCACTGCAGAAGTATAATCTAATTGCTTCCATAAACCCTCTCAATAATATGATTTTTATCTATTTTATCAAAATCCCTAATACCTAAATCTCTAAACACTAAACCCTAAAACATAATCCTCAAACCCTAAACTATAAAGATTAAACCCTAACCTAAAGCTTAAACCCTAAACCCTAAAATATAATAAAACCAAATTTAACCCCTAACCTAAAGCTTAAACCCTAAACCCTAAAATAATATCCCCAAACCCTAAACTGTAAAGATTAATCCATAAACTATATACCCTAAATTAAACCACATAAACCCTAAATTATCATGAGAATTAATTTAATATTTTAAAATGATTGTCGATTAACCTAATGAAAATAGAATTGTTGCTCAACATTTAGCGGCGTTTAGGTTAGTGTTTAATGGTTAATGGTTTAGTGTTTGTAGTTTAAGGGTTTATGGTCGAGTGTTTAGAGCTATAATTTAGGGTTTAGAAACTAGATCTATGGTTTATAGTTTAGGGATTAGACGATTTAAGATTTAAGGTTTAGGGTCTAATAAGGATAAACAGATACACAATCGATTTTGTTAGGGGTGAAATTTATTTGTAAGTAAAAATTGCAATCCCACCATTTTTTAGCATATATTTTTATAATTTTTTAATGATTAAATCAAATTTGATATTCTGTCTTCATTCGCTAAATCCTAAACCCTAAACCCGTGAACCTTAAACCATACACCCACAAACCCATAAACTCATAAACTCTAGCCACAACCCTAATCCTAAGACTAATCGTAAACCATAAACTGATAAAGTACACTAAATCTTGAAACGCTGAACTCGAAACCCAAGTCAGCCCGTACAAACCACTAAACCCTTAATTATTTTGATAAATTTTGAATAATATATATTTTTTCAATATTTCAGGAAATTTAAATAGTATTTTCAATTTACTAAATAATTTTGTTTCTCAACCACAAAACGTCGTTGTATTGATTAACATATTTGTGCCTTTATGTTCAAAAGACCTTTAGCGGCGTTTTTACAAAAGCGCCGCTAATGCTCAGACCTTTAGCGGCGTTTTTCCTAAAAGCGCCGCTAATGCTCCGACCTTTAGCGGCGTTTTTACAAAAGCGCCGCTAATGCTCAGACCTTTAGCGGCGTTTTTCCAAACGCGCCGCTAATGCTCAGACCTTTAGCGGCGTTTTTCCAAAAGCGCCGCTAATGCTCAGACCTTTAGCGGCGTTTTTCCAAAAGCGCCGCTAATGCTCAGACCTTTAGCGGCGTTTTTCCAAAAGCGCCGCTAATGCTCAGACCTTTAGCGGCGTTTTCATGAAAGCGCCGCTAATGCTCAGACCTTTAGTGGCGTTTTTGAAACACCCCACACCCGGCCCACGAGCTTGAACCGGATCTGGTATGTTCCTTAAATAAATCGGTTTTCAATGTTCTAAATGACTTAAAGAAAATTTGTGTAATTTTAAAAAAATTGTTTTGGGTTGGGCTTAATTTGAAGCCTATTTAATAAATTCTGGAAATCCAACTTAAATAAGGTGACAAAATAATTTTTGGGTTTATTATTTTAAAAGAAATAAATTTACTTATCTTTAATCAAACATAATTTGTATCATATTTAAATAAAAATAAACAGGAATAAAGAAAATCCAACTGGGCCTTATGGCCTTATTACATCATTCAAACCCAAAATAAAGTACTAAAATTTCATAAAGTCCAAATTCCAAATAATTTCTTCAAGCGATGCATGGCCACCTTTAGCTCCTGCAGGACCCTGGTCCATTACCGCTCATCACCGAAAAATAATTCCCCAACGGGTGAGTCAACAGACTCAATGTGTACATAGTACTAATTTCCAACAAATCGAGGCATACAAGTCATATCAATATCATGTTCATACAAAATAAAGGATGATGCAACCCAAATCCAAACCTATTTGTCCATCCGCTACACACCACCCGTACCAACCTATACACCGCGGGGACTACTAAGTCGACCCTCCATCCGCTACACACCATCGAAGCGATCATTTGCGATCGACGTGCTCATCGCCCACTTATGTTGTGTCATTAGACATCAGATTCACTGGATGTAACCAAGTTACCACTTTTCACTTTATGTGACCGTAGTCACCACTTTACGTTGGTGAGACCGTAGTCATCACCTTCACTTTCTTCCTCCACAAATATCCCGAATGCCCCAATTATTTCATAACATATTTCACATACTTAATTTTCATTCATGTTACTAATCACATGTTCAAAATATATCACATTCACAATCCTATCAAAAGTAGGAAACGTGCACTGGTACTCCTTACCACATTTGTGGTGCTTAGCCACATTCACATCTTTATTACATATTTATATATTTAATGATTGCCATGCAATTTATTGAAAGTTAGTAAGAGTACACACCTTTTTCGCTTAATAGTTTCCGTGAATTCCCGTAGAGCGATCTACCGATCTAGATCTTTCACTCCTATATTCGGCCATTAATTAAAACATATAAATAAACCTATTTGGTCTTAAAACCAAATCCTACTAGAAGTAGAATTACTTACCTAGTTGCCGAATTGATTTAATCAAGTCCCAACAGCTGCTAGAATTCCTCTTCCTTGAAATCGGCTAATACTAGGTATGTAACCATGTCGGTTTTCGGTTTTGAAATAATGGAAAACACTTAAACAAATTATGCCTTGGCCGAATATCCCTTACCTTATGATGGGATTCCAAATCAAGAGGATTCCTTTATAAGCTGTTGAAATCCTATAACTTCGTGTTAGATTAGATCTAACTTTGAAAACGTGAATCATAATCTTTAACCACATATTTATATTTATAATCCTTACCTTAGATCCTTAGATTTCCCGAAAGATCCCTTTTGATGTTGTGGATGATTGCCCTCTTTCTTAGAATCCACAAAGATTCAAATTAACAAATGAGAACAGAGAAAGAAAATAGAAGAAAAAGAGAGGGATTTTTGCTTAATGAAAATTCGCAGAGAGGGGTTTTGCCTAGGAGAATTTCTACAGAGAGAGGAAGAGGAGCAAATGTTGATGAGTAGCCCTCCTGTCCTCCTTTTATAGCCAAAGTTATCAGCCTAGAGTCCTTTACTTGGCCACCACTCCTCTTTTGATAATATTATCTCTTTTATTTAAAAGATAAAAGCCTTTAATCCATCAATTCTCCTCAATTATCTCATTAGAAAATAATCCTTTATTTATCTCTTATTATTCACATATTTATGTGAATAAAACTCCTTTATTTATCTCTTATTATTCACATATTTATGTGAATAAAACTCCTTTATTTATCTCTTATTATTCACATATTTATGTGAATAAAACTCCTTTATTTCTCTCTTATATCCAAGTTTCCCGAAATGTTCAAGTTTCCATTTTTGGATCATTTCCAAAAATGTTTAGGTTTCAAAAATGTCTAAGTTTCCAAAATGTCCATTTCCATTTCCATTTTCATTCATTTCTAGGTTTCCAAAAGTATCAAAAATTTATTCATAATACTTAAGACTTGTCATTTCATACAATTGATCTGAAAAATGCATAGGCCCTTCCTAGGATGTTACGCTTCTACCCCTTTAAATAAAATTTCGTCCTCGAAATTTCCTAACTAAACAGCTTGAGGGTATTGTTTGTCGCATTGTCTCTTCTCGCTCCCCCGAAGCTTCTTCCGATCCATGATTGCGCCATAACACCTTGACTAAAGGCACCGACTTCTTCGTAGTGCTTTCACGTCACATTCCAAGATCTGAATCGGCTCCTCCTCGTAGGATAGATCCGGCCTTAACTCCACTTCTTCAACAGGTACCACATGAGACGGATCCGATCGATAGCGGCGTAGCATGGACACATGAAATACGTCGTGCATTTGATGCAACTCGGTGGCAACTCCAATTGGTATGCCACCGCCCAACTCTCAAGCCGCTTCAAGATTTGATAGGGCCCTATAAACCTTGGGCTTAGCTTCCCTTGCGACCGAACCGCATAACCTTCTTCCAAGGTGAGACCTTTAGAAACACTTGGTCTCCTACTTCAAACTCAATTTCTTTCCTCTTAAGGTCTCAAGCGTCGACTTCTCGCTCATCGTAAGCTTCTTTCAACCGTGCCCGAATTAATTCCACCTTCTCCTCGGTTTCCGCCACTAACTCTGGACCCAAAACGCGGCGTTCTCCTAACTCGGTCCAACAAGTTGGTGTTCTACATTTCCTTCCATACAATGCTTCGTATGGTGCCATCCGAATGCTTGCCTAATAGCTGTTGTTGTAGGCGAACTCAGCCAGAGGCAAGTAATCTTCCCAACTTCCTCGAAATCCATCACACGACCTCTTAGCATATCTTCCAACACTTGTATAACCCGCTCGGATCGCCTGTCGATTGTGGATAGAAAGCCGTAGTGAAGTCTAGCTTAGTGCCTAATGCTTGATGAAGTGCTTTCCAAAATCGAGACGTAAACCTTGGGTCTCTATCGGAGATGATCGACATCGGTACCCGTGTAGCCTCACGATCTCCGCCACATATAACTTGGCTAACTTTTGAAGGGAATAGTCGATCCTCACAGGGATAAAATGTGCGGACTTGGTCAAACGGTCCACTATCACCCATACCGAGTCCTTCTTAGTGGGCGTAAGGGGAAGCCCACTAACTAAGTCCATGGTAATTCTTTCCCACTTCCATTGGGGAATCTCAATTGGTTGAAGCAATCTGATGGGACTTGGTGTTCACTTTACTTGCCGACATGTCAAACATTTCCCCACAAATTCGGTCACCTCTTCGTTTGTCCGACCACCAAAATTGTTCCCTTAGATCTCTATACACCTTGATGCCTCGGGATGCATAGCATAAGGACTACCATGCGCTTCCCGAAGAATCCTTTGTCTCAACTCCTTATCCTCAAGATACAAACCTTTTCCTTGTAGCACAAGTACTCCTTCATCATTGACGCCATAATCCTTTAATCCTCCTTGCCGTACTTGTCAGAACTTAGTACTTAAGTCCTTATCCGCCAACCGTCCCTCTTTCACCTCCTTCACCAGGTTGGCTTGACTTGTAACTCGCCAACAAAGCTTCCGTCATCATACAAACTTAAGTGAGCGAACAAAGCCCTTAAATCCGACACAACCTTCCTACTTAGGGCGTCGGCTACCACATTCGCCTTGCCGGATGGTATTCTATCGAATAGTCATAATCTTTCAATAACTCCACCCACCTTCGTTGCCTCAAGTTCAACTCCTTCGAGTCAACAAATACTTAAGGCTTTTGTGGTCCGTGTAAATTACTCGACCTTTCTCCATAAAGGTAGTGCCTCCAAACTTTGAGGCGAAAACCACCGCCGCGAGTTCCAAGTCATGAGTTGGGTAGTTCACCTCATGCGGCCTTAATCGTCGAGATGCATAAGCGACTACCTTTCCTTCTTGCATTAGCACACAACCTAACCACGTAATGCGAAGCATCACAATATACTACGAAGTCCTTACACGCTCATTTGAATTAACACCGAGCTTCACAAGACCTTTTAAGCTTTTCAAAGCTCTCCTATTGCTTATCCGTCCACACAAACGGTACTTCCTTCCTTAGTAACTTTGTCAAAGGTGCGGCTATCGACGAGAATCCTTCCACGAACCTTCAGTAATAGCCGCCAAGCCTAAGAAACTTCGATTTCACCACCGACCTAGGTGATTTCCAATCCAACACTGCTTCGATCTTCCTAGGATCCACTCTTATTCCTTCATGCGGATACCACATGTCCTAGGAACGCCACTTCCTTGAGCCAAAATTCACACTTGCTGAATTTGGCATAAAGCTTCTTTTCCTTAACACTTCTAACACAACTCGGAGATGCTCATCGTGCTCCTCCTCCGTCTTGGAATACACCAAAATGTCGCCGATGAACACCACGACGAATCTATCCAAGTAGGGTTGGAAAACCCTATTCATCATATCCATGAACGCGCCGGTGCGTTCGTCAACCCAAACGGCATCACCACAAATTCAAAATGACCGTACCTTGTCCTAAAAGCGGTCTTATGAATATCGACCTCCTTCACTTTCGATTGATGATACCCCACCTTAAGTCGATCTTTGAGAACACAAATGCCCTTTTCGGTTTGGTCGAACAAGTCATCTATCCTTGGCAAAGGATACTTGTTCTTGATGGTCGGTTGTTCAATCGACGATAATCTATGCACATCCGCATAGTTCCATCCTTCTTCTTCACAAGAGAACCGGTGCTCCCCACGGAGACACACACCGGTCGAATGAACCCACGATCCAACAACTCTTGGATTTGAGCCTTGAGCTCCACTAACTCCTTTGGTGCCATTCGGTGAGGAGCGATTGACACACAGAGCTGCTCCTGGTAGCAAATCTATTCCAAATTCCACTTCTCTATCTGGGGTATTCTCGGCAACTCCTCCTAAATACATCCTCAAAATCCCTTACTTCGCTCTAACTCCCTTAACACCTTCCTCTTCTCCTCTTAACGCACTCTCACGAAGGCTAAGAATGCCTTACATCCTTTCTTAACCATTTTCTCGGCCTTCAAAGGTCGCAAAAACTACGTTAGACAAGTAGTTCCTCCTTTCTCCGATCATCACTACTACCTCATCTTCCGGGTTCTTAGTTCCATACGCTTAGCCGCACACAATCCAACACGGCTCGATGCTCTACTAGCCAATCCATTCCAAGTATAAGCTCAAACTCTCCAAGGGTAATTCCATTAAGTCACCCAAAGTTCGCTCCCCGAATCTCTGAGGGTACATTCCGAAAGATCCTATCTATCCTCACCGCTTGGCCTAAAGGGCTTACTACGATTATCTCCGCCTATCGAGAAAGTTCGAGTCTAGGCCTAGTGTTTCAACCACACTACATGCAACATAGGAATGAGTTGAGCCCACATCAATAAGAGCAAAATAGGGTTTGTCATGAATAAAGAACGTCACGGTTATAACATCCGCGCGTCTCCCTCTTCCCTCCGGCGAACCCCGTAAACCAAACCCGGTGCCTTGCTTGGCGTTAGTCGCACCTCGGCCACGAGCTCCACGGCCTCTGCCACTACCTCTGTTGGCCAACCCACGACCTCTTTGAGGTCTGCTGTCCGCCTCTACCACCTGGTTAGCATTCCGAGTGGCTGGTTGGCTCTCATCTAATAGCTTGGGGCAATCCTTAATCATATGGTCCTTGGACCCACACTTGAGACATCGTCCCGCCTTTTCCAACGCTCTCCCCGTGCTTCCTTCCACAATGTTCACAAGGGCAAAATTGCCGGCCGTACCACTGTTGACTTTGTGGCTGTCAACTCTAGGCCTCTTGTGGCCTTTTCGGATGGCCCAAAACCTCTTTTGGGCTTATTTCTCATCCACGACTGCTTGGTGGCGTCCTTAATTCCTCACCACTTTAGCCTTTTCCACCAAGGCGGAAATTCCCGCTCCGATGCGGTGCTATCAAAAGTCTCAAATCGTCCCTAAGTCCGTCCTCAAAACGAACACAGCGTTCATGCTCGATCGCCACTACTCCTCGGGCATATCGGCTCAACCTCAAGAATTCCGCTTCATATTCGTGATGGACTTACTTCCTTGTACCAACCCCGAAAAGCCTTCCTTTGCTCATCTATATACCGGTTCCCACATACTTTCTTCCGAAATGCTTCCTTAGCATATTCCCGTGTCGATCTTCCGCCGTGGCACTGCTCCGAACGGTTAACCACCATTGATACGCTTCATCGCGTAAAAGGTGCCGTCATCCCTTTCAACTTCTCCTCGGGGTCAAGTCGAGCTCATCCATGATGCGCTCGGTTGCTTCCAACCAAGACTCACCGTATCTTTGGGTGCCACTCCCGATACTCCTCTAAACATTTCACTCCATTAGCACGGAGCCGCTCGTACGCGCTTGACTTATGATTTCTGAATTGTTTCTGCACCACCACCAATTCCAAAACTCGCAAAGACGACTGCGACACGGCATCTTCCTCATGCGAGCCTGCTTTGCTCAACATTGACAAACAGGGGTGATGGTGGTGGTGGTATCTCATTGTCGAGAACCTTGTCCCGATCTAACGGTCATCCTTCCTCTACCTCTTCCACGACGACCACGTCCTCTTGAGCTCATTATCGATTTAGATCCGATTAAGGAATTTTATGTATTAGTATTCTTGTTTCACTTATTACCCGCGATGATATCTTATGAAGAAGAGTTTAAGAGTGGTTCTTTCAGATTCATACATGCATACAGATCTTGCATTCATTCATTCATCCATCAGCAAATATGAACTTTCGTTCATTCAAAGAAACGTTGTAATTCTTGTTGTTGTTTTCGTTATTTTGCTTTTCCACTACCCAGGGGCATTTTCGTAATTTTATCCTACAGGGGTATTTTCGTAAATTTTCAAAAATAAAAAGTTCCCTGGTGATTTTGACGAAAGTATTTTGGTACTTCTAAAGTTCCGGGGAAATTTTGGAAGAATTTTGAAATCCAGGGGTATTTCGGTAATTTTTGATCTCAAGGGTATTTTGATAATTTTTCCAAAAATCGGTAAATTTGTAAAATTTATTAAGTTAGGATATTTTCCAAGATTGTAAAACATTGAGGGTTCCTTTGAGAGTTACACTTTTCAAAGCAATGATATTGTAAAAATTTTGGAAATCGTGTCGTTTTGTAATTTTGTAAGTTAGAGTAATTTTGTAATTTTCCAAAATCAAGATAGTTTGATATTTTACAAATTAGGGTTTTTGAACATTTGATAAAGTAATGAAATTTTGTTAAAACTATGGTGGTTTGGTCATTTTATAAACCAAGGGTATTTTTTTTTTTTTATTATAGAAAAATCGGCTAAGTCCCTTTCGGGTTTATTCTTTGTGTTTAGCCTATGACCGAGCCCTCTTGGTCGTGGTGAACCAAAGCTACGCACTGTGCAGATTCGAATGAAGAGGAGGTGAGTCACGCGGATCGCTTAAATACCAAGCTCTCACCGACCTTTCTAGACATGCGCATGCAGGGTTGCCACACCACCGAGCCTTCCGAGTTAGGGCGAACCGGCTACGCACTGGTAGGATACCCGCGAAGAGGAGGTGAGTCACTAGGACCGCTTAAATACCAGGCTCTTCCGGATCCAATCCTAGACATGCGTCTGAGGGGTTGCCACACCCCTAGCTTAATAACTTAGTCATAGGTTTGTTAAGTTCATTAAGTCTTATGAGTTTCAAGTGTTTGAGTAGTCTAATCCTAGGGTTCAAGTTCCTATCACACTATTCTACGTTCCATGCCTTTGCTACCCTTTTACAATTCATAATTCACATAATCACACGATGGTTAAAGGTACTTACCTGTGGATCATGGGTCGGAGACTTAGGTGCCATGCCATAAAACTCGCTTATTTCAAAGAAATTCATTTGGGCTCGAATTGAAAACGTTTTGGGCACGAGACCACAGCCGAGAGTTTTAAAAGCGGGCTCGATACCAATCGAACACCCCACACCCGCCCACGAGCTTGAACCGGATCTGGTATGTTCCTTAAATAAATCGGTTTTCAATGTTCTAAATGACTTAAAGAAAATTTGTGTAATTTTAAAAAAATTGTTTTGGGTTGGGCTTAATTTGAAGCCTATTTAATAAATTCTGGAAATCCAACTTAAATAAGGTGACAAAATAATTTTTGGGTTTATTATTTTAAAAGAAATAAATTTACTTATCTTTAATCAAACATAATTTGTATCATATTTAAATAAAAATAAACAGAATAAAGAAAATCCAACTGGGCCTTATGGCCTTATTACATCATTCAAACCCAAAATAAAGTACTAAAATTTCATAAAGTCCAAATTCTAAATAATTTCTTCAAGCGATGCATGGCCACCTTTAGCTCCTGCCGACCCGGTCCATTACTGCTCATCACCTGAAAAATAATTCCCCAACGGGGTGAGTCAACAGACTCAATGTGTACATAGTACTAATTTCCAACAAATCAGGCATACAAGTCATATCAATATCATGTTCATACAAAATAAAGGATGATGCAACCCAAATCCAAACCTATTTGTCCATCCGCTACACACCACCCGTACCAACCTATACACCGCGGGGACTACTAAGTCGACCCTCCATCCGCTACACACCATCGAAGGCAGTCGCTGCAGTCGACGTGCTCATCGCCCACTTATGTTGTGTCATTAGACACTGTATTCACTGGATGTAACCGGTTACCACTTTTCACTTTATGTGACCGTAGTCACCACTTTACGTTGGTGAGACCGTAGTCATCACCTTCACTTTCTTCCTCCACAAATATCCCGAATGCCCCAATTATTTCATAACATATTTCACATACTTAATTTTCATTCATGTTACTAATCACATGTTCAAAATATATCACATTCACAATCCTATCAAAAGTAGGAAACGTGCACTGGTACTCCTTACCACATTTGTGGTGCTTAGCCACATTCACATCTTCATTACATATTTATATATTTAATGATTGCCATGCAATTTATTGAAAGTTAGTAAGAGTACACACCTTTTTCGCTTAATAGTTTCCGTGAATTCCCGTAGAGCGATCTACCGATCTAGATCTTTCACTCCTATATTCGGCCATTAATTAAAACATATAAATAAACCTATTTGGTCTTAAAACCAAATCCTACTAGAAGTAGAATTACTTACCTAGTTGCCGAATTGATTTAATCAAGTCCCAACAGCTTGCTAGAATTCCTCTTCCTTGAAATCGGCTAATACTAGGTATGTAACCATGTCGATTTTAGGTTTTGAAATAATGGAAAACACTTAAACAAATTATGCCTTGGCCGAATATCCCTTACCTTATGATGGGATTCCAAATCAAGAGGATTCCTTTATAAGCTGTTGAAATCCTATAACTTCGTGTTAGATTAGATCTAACTTTGAAAACGTGAATCATAATCTTTAACCACATATTTATATTTATAATCCTTACCTTAGATCCTTAGATTTCCCGAAAGATCCCCTTTTGATGTTGTGGATGATTGCCCTCTTTCTTAGAATCCACAAAGATTCAAATTTTGATGAAGAACGGAGAAGAAAATAGAAGAAAAAGAGAGGGATTTTTGCTTAATGAAAATTCGACAGAGAGGGGTTTTGCCTAGGGAGAATTTCGGCAGAGAGGAAGAGGGAGCAAATGTTGATGAGTAGCCCTCCTGTCCTCCTTTTATAGCCAAAGTTATCAGCCTAGGAGTCCTTTACTTGGCCACCACTCCTCTTTTTGATAATATTATCTCTTTTATTTAAAAGATAAAAGCCTTTAATCCATCAATTCTCCTCAATTATCTCATTAGAAAATAATCCTTTATTTATCTCTTATTATTCACATATTTATGTGAATAAAACTCCTTTATTTATCTCTTATTATTCACATATTTATGTGAATAAAACTCCTTTATTTATCTCTTATTATTCACATATTTATGTGAATAAAACTCCTTTATTTCTCTCTTATATCCAAGTTTCCCGAAATGTTCAAGTTTCCATTTTTGGATCATTTCCAAAAATGTTTAGGTTTCCAAAAATGTCTAAGTTTCCAAAAATGTCCATTTCCATTTCCATTTTCATTCATTTCTAGGTTTCCAAAAGTATCAAAAATTTATTCATAATACTTAAGACTTGTCATTTCATACAATTGATCTGAAAAATGCATAGGCCCTTCCTAGGATGTTACAGTTTTAGGTAAAAACGCCGCTATATATCATTTTTAGCGGCGTTTTGTGGATAAACGCCGCTATTGCTCATTTTTTGGCGGCCGCTAATTTAGAATATTTGCGGCGTTTTTATTTAAAACGCCACTAAAAACGCCGCTAAAAGTCTGTTTTGGTGTAGTGTAATAAATTTTAATAGAAAATACTAACAATATTAATTATCAGATTGAAATTTCTAACTTACAAAAATAAAACGATTTAAATTTTAACTTTTTTTTTAAACAACGTGTCCATTGGAGGGTGTAGTAGGTGCCTAGACAATGAAAGAAAGATAACAGCGTGTTGAAGCCGCAGGTTTTGGCAGTGTCGAATCTAGGGGGCTGGCAGGGGCCCCAGCCCCCCTAAAATATAAAATTGTTATTTAGGCCCTTGAGATTTTTTAAATATTTTAAATTAGTAAAGGTAAAATTGCACTTTGACCCCTCTTAAAATTATAAAAATTCAATTTAATCCTTTAAAAATTATAAAGATATAGGGTATAAAAAATTAAAATTTCATCCAGCCCCCCCTAAAAAATTGTTCTGGCTTCGCCCCTGAGTTTTGGCGTTATACCCACAACACTGTCTACCACTTTATTTACGTATTTCAAGCTTGTACCTGCGGGACCGCAGATCGTGTTATTTATTAGTTGGATGTAGCCGTTGAGTTGACGTTAGATTTTAAAATAGTTGATGTGTTCCTATATATTTAATTTTTTGTAATTATTATTTATTTGATTGAATGCATTAAAAGAGAAATTGTGTATGACCCCGTAAGTATACACTAAATTAATTATCTTCAAGTATAGAAATTATCAGAATACTTTTAAATTTTTTATAAAAAAGTTAAATGACTGAAACGATTTTTATAAAAAAAAAATTAAATTGATTGAATACTGATTATTTGAACTCATTTAGCTTTACCAATTTTTACAATCTATAAATGTTGAATATTTGTTATGTAAATGCATATATTTTTAAACTCTCCACCCCTCCAACCCGATTCAAACCCATATTTTAGCATATACTAGTGTCGCCGTATAAATTTGCACCACCAATTATAACCTATTAAAAATGATTTATTTAATCTCTATTATGGCCTCATGATGGACGGATGATTGTGAAAGAAAAAAGTGGTGGTGCCAACTTATAAGGCACCGCCTATGGTAACTATTGCAAACTTGTTATTTTAATAAACAATCTCATGTGTATACCATTTGAGATAATAATTTTATTTTTTGTATTATTGAGATAAAAAAAAAAGCCACATTTAATCCTTGAATTTAATATGTTTTTCAATTTAATCTTTGTATTTTTTTTATCTTTTGGTCAACCCGGCCTAACTTGAACTTAAACCCAATGATTTTTTAAGATATTTTTATTTAAATTTAATTACAATATATATATTGATATAAAAATAAATTTATATTAATATTAATATTATACAATTTCATATTTTGTTATTTTATATTTATATATAAATATTTTTATTATTTTATATTTCTAAAAAGTAATAATATTAATATATTATTAAACAATATTTTTATTTTATTGTTTTAATATTAATATAAAATTAAATACTATAATATTTTTTATTTTTATATAAATATTTTAAAATAGTAATATTCATTCTATTTAAATATTTTATTTTATTTTTAACAAAATTATAAACATAAACACATAAAGATGTTAAGAGAAGGACAGTACATTAACAATAACACATAAGAAAAGTAATATATATCATAATCTTCAACAACTAAACATTTATCTTTTATCCATCATTTTGAAACTACATAGCATTCCTCTTTTACATCAATGTAACATTAAGTTTATTTTACCATTAAAATTCACTTTAATAATTTAAAATTTTTCTTCAAACATAAAACTAGAATATAAAATTTATTGGGTAATTATATTATGTTTGACTATTTGATTGACAGAATTAAAGATTATTTAAAAAAAACATTTTACTAAATTATTCTTATTAAAGTTGAAATGATTTTAAATATTACCTATCTTTTTTAAATTTCATATATCTCTTGAAATGCAATTAAAATTTTATTTGTTTCAAATAATTAATTATACATTTGATTTTTTTTTTTAAATATGATAAATATACTTGTTCTTAATTCAAGTGTAAAAATAAACCTATTAAGATGTAAAGTCTTGATGACGTTTTGTATAATTTATGTCTATCCTTTTTGGGGAAAAAAAAGGTATTCTTTAATTTAATTAAGCTCCTTAATTTCATCTAGTTTAGAAATACTTAATTGCCACAAATGATAGAAAAATAAGGTAAAAAATAATAAGTTGGAGAATAAATTGCAATGGACCAAAATTATAAAACCAAAGGGTAAAATTATCATAAAATCAACATTACCTTAGGAATTTTATGATTACCTAAAATGATGCAATGAGATTACTCTAATTGTACCAAATTTTAAGACTATTGAAAATGTAAAATTATCAGCAAGGTCCCCTAGACAGTCAAGATTCGCAGGAAATTAGAATTCCAAAGTGCTATTCTTTCTAGTTGAGAGGAATCGGACCAAGCAAAACCAACAACAGAAATTTCGACCACGAACAAGAGTGCGTTGATCTGAGACTGATCTCATTCACTCTCTCCACCAAAAGGACACAATCAGTCCATATTTCCCGAAAACAGCAACTGGAATTTGATGGAAATGGAAATTATGCAATTCTTTCAAAGGAGAAAAAAGGAATGGACACCAGAAATTCTTGCACGAGGGAACAACCAAAATATGTCCAATAATCATTATCTCCATAATTCAGATGATTTGGAGCTTAATTATTTTATTCATTCATTCATGCATGCACACACCTCCATCGCGGGTTCTCTTTTAACATCATAAACCAAACATTTTTCACAAGGTTAAACTACTAGGCTTCTTAGAAAAAGTTTGTTCCAACAGACTCTACTTTATACTCATAAGTTGGCAGTGGAAGTACAAACCCGGTTATAGAAGATAGGCACGTAGTTCTTCACAGATCACCCCTTTAGTTCACCCATATTAGCCTCATTCATTCATCTTAAGCACGCATCGGAGGCAACCCCCTTCATGCATCAGATCAAATGCCTTGTTAATATCTCCAAGGGTCAAATTGTGGGTGATGTACTCATCTATTTTGATTTCCTGCAATGATAAGGAGAGTATAATAATATCCTGCTCATTCTACAGGCTTAAATATAGATTCGCCTACAAACTACGTTTACCTTCTTCATGTATTTGTCCACAAGCCAAGGCACTTGTGAACGACTCTTGAAACCACCAAAAGCTGTCCCTTTCCAAACACGGCCAGTCACCAATTGGAAAGGTCGTGTAGATATCTCCTGACCTGATGCGGCAACACCTATGATAACTGATGTTCCCCAGCCCTGAAAATTTCTCGGGCACTTTAGCAGTGGTCTTCCGTTTATGCAGTCATTAGTGCTCATCAAATTCAGGCACCACATACCTTGTGACAGCATTCCAAAGCAGCCCTCATGACAGAGACATTTCCGATACACTCGAAACTGTAATCAACACCACCATCTGTGAGATCAACAAGGACCTGCTGAATTGGTTTATCATAGTCCTTTGGATTCACAAACTCTGTAACTCCAAAATTCTTTGCTGCAAGTTGCATTTCACCAAAAAGAAAGAAAGAAAGAAATCAGAATATAGAAATGGAAATAATGAATGGTTTAGATTTATTATAAAAATTTAAAAAAAAAAAAAAAAACAATATCCACCCATTTTCTTACAATTTATTTCATTATTCACATTACACATTGTTTATTGAATATTTCATATTAATATTTACCATATTCTTCTTTGTAAGCATTATCATTTGTAAATTACTTGCCTACATCAAACTTTTTGCTATCAATATCAACGCCAATTATTCTTGAAGCACCAGCTGACTTTGCACCCTCTGCAACCTGCAACATTGCATTCCAGGATCACAAAAACAACTTAATATCAAACAAACAAGCACCACAAAGAGAATAACGATGAGAATAACAAATATTTTTAAAAGGCAGCTCAAAATATGCATAGGACTTCATAATAAACAGTATAAACAAATTTCTACGCAAGATGCATATTTGACACTTACAGCAAGACCAACAGTCCCAAGGCCAAAAATAGCAACAATGGCCCCTGGTTCAACTTTGGCTGTGTTCCAAACTGCTCCAAGTCCTATCCAACACCAAAGTATGTAGGAAATGAAAGTTTTGTACAAAGGCATCACAAAACCAATAATATATATACAGTCAAATAAAAAAAAATCCAATTGCTATATGATTGTATATGCAATTACAGATTCATAAAATGAAGAGAAAGCTAAACAAGTACTTACCAGTTGGAACACCACAACCAAGAAGGCATACTTTGTCCAAAGGAGCCTGTGGATCAATCTTTGCAACACTAACATCATGTACAACCGTGTACTGGCTAAATGTTGAGGTGCCCATGAAGTGGTAGATAGGTTTCCCATTAATTGAGAAGCGGCTCTTGCGATCATTCATCATGACTCCAGCTCCAGTGGCTGTCCTAACTTTGCCGCATAGGTTAGTCTTACCTGATTTGCAGAACTTGCATTCTCTGCACTCTGCCTGGTAACAAGGGATGACATGGTCACCTGGTTGAACTTCAGTTACACCTTCACCAACACTTTCTACAATTCTGCACTCAAAAATTCAAACATTTCTCACTCTTTACCGACCAAGAGGCTCATAAACTGTAAGAACTAAAAGGAAAAAACATACCCAGCAGCTTCATGTCCAAGAATGCACGGGAATAGACCCTCAGGATCCTTAAAAAGGTAAATCAAGCATGACATCATAATTAAACAACTGATTAGAAAAATATCAAAGAAGAAAAGAAAAACTAGAACCAGATCAAACTAGGTGTTAGCACTGTCACTGCAAGAGGATACACAAAGAACATCAAATTATATTCTTATCAATAGTATCTCACTCCAATTTGAAGTTAACATCAAAAGAGTAATGAAATCAAAAACATTATACACATCTTTCCTATTTTAAATCAATAATACAAAATCAGCAAAATACTCCCATTTAGCATGGAATTTCCACTTTTTATTCGTTCCTAGCAATCAAGTTTACATGGCATTTTTTGAACCAAAAAAAAAAAAAAAAAAGATCATTATCCTATTGAAAAAGTAGTGTTCCTTAGGATGGAAAAGCAAATAAAGCTAAAATAATCCCTTTTTTTTCATTCATCTTAAACAGCTCCTTGTTCAAGATAAGCAATTGGCACTGATATATTTTGCAAACCAAAAAAGGAAACATGTAGATATAGAAAATGGAAATGAAAAGAAAACGGAAAAACCTTTCCGCTCCAAGTGTAGGCATCAGTGTGGCAGAGAGCAGTGAAGAGAATCTTGATCCGAACCTCACCGGCTTGTGGCGGAGCCACCTGGACATCCTCAATGACCAGTGGCTTGTTCGGTTCATAAGCCACCGCCGCTTCACAATCGCAACCACATTAGAATTAATAAGGTTTTAAAACAACTGGCAAACACATCAATAAATAAATAAAGAGAAATACCTTTGCAAGTTATGACTTGCCCTTGAGTCGCCATTGATGAAAATGAAGAGGATTTTAGAAGAAAATAGAAATCTCAAATCAGAAGGATCAATATATCAATTTATTTGAGGTTGAGAGAAGGAGTGGACAAAACTATCTTAATTTTTCTGTTTTTCCGGATATGCGATAAATCAAATCGATTTGTACTGGAATTGCTGATGTTTGTTTCACAGTGGAATCTTATCCCTCACCAGGTTTTGGTATCCTAAGTCCAAGTTCTTGTCATTAACAAAAAGAATAAAAAATCAATTAAAATTTTTCATTAATTAATTCATGGTCACAAAAATATTAAAAATTATAAAAATAATGTCATAAAATTATTAAAAATATTGAATATTAAAAAAATTATTTAAACTTATAAAATATTATTAAAAATTCATAAAATTTTATAAAAATTATAATAAATTCTAATAAAAATAGAAGTGTATTAAAATATTTAAAACTTTCTATAAACTTATAAAATTATAAAAATAAATTCATAAAAACTTATAAATATTATAATAAATTATAATAATTAGGTTTAATGTACTATTTGCCCTCAAAGTTGCACGCAATTATAACTTTGGTAATTAAAAGAATTTTTTTATCAATTTAATACCTGAAGTTTCCAAACGCCAGGCATGTTACCCCCGTTGTTATTGTCGTTACAAAAAAAGATGACGTGGCATGCCGGAAGTTCACCACATCACCCAATTTTATGTTTTTTTTCTAAAATAAATGTAAATTTTAAAAAAAAAATTGAAAATTTTAGAAAATAACAAAAAAGGAAAATTTTCATAAAAAATTAAAATAAAAAGATTATAAAAATCTTCCAGAATTTAAAAATATACTTTTCTTTTTTTAAAAACATAAAATGCAAAAAAATAACGAAAATTTAATAAGAAAAAGAAAAAAATCATTAAAATATAGAAAAAAAAACACAAAATAATATAGATATATATAGTACTTTTTATTAACCTTGGTTTTTTTTTTTTTGAAACTTTTTCTTTTTAATTTTTTAAATTTATTTTTCCACAAAAACAATTATTCAATGCTTGTGACTTGTTTTTTTTTTTTTAAAATTGGGATTTTACTAAGCATTCAAGGTAAGTTAAGTAAATTTCATACGGACTTATTAAGCATTCAATATACTTATTCCGCTGCCTCTCTTTTTCCTTGTAGATTGTCATCTTGCGAAACATGTCAAGCGGATAAACAAGACGCTCACACTATCTTGTTATCGATTCGATAGTCTTTTAATCGTTTAAGGCTCGATTTTATGGCATGTATATATGTGTTATGTAATTTGTTAACCTTAAATGTTGACATAGTTTAAAATTTATTTTATGCATGACTTTGCATAATGGTAATGCTTCTTGAATGTTGACATAGTTTAAAATCACGACAATACTCCTCCTCTTGGTGGTCCGTCGAGGTATCAAAGGGAAGAGGATGGGTACGTCTACTACTCTATTGTTGAAGTAGTGGGTAAGAGGGTATGTAATAACCCGTTTTCAGTGGTGTTGGAAACAATGATTTCGGGACCACAATTTCAACAAGTGAGTTAATATTTTATTATTTATTTATTATTTATAGGGTTATTTCAAGGTCATATTAAAATTTGGTTAGAAAATTTTAACGTTTAAATAATTAATTAAGTAAAAAGGATTAAATCGTAAAAGCTGCAAAAGTTAATTACTATTAGTTAAAGGTTTTAAATGGCTATAGAAATGTGAATTGATGGACTTAAGTAGTAATTATACCATATAGATAGATAGTGGACGGTTATGGACATTGTTTAGTAAATTATTAAGGTTATTTTAAGGGTAATTTGGTAAATAAGTAATTAAACTAAAATCTAATAAGGAAAATTGATATCATATTCTTCAATTTTCATTCCCAAAACTGAAACACCATTTTTAAAGGGTATCAAGCTTTCGACCAACACTGCTTCTCTTGCATGGTATGTATTTCAAGTCCGTTTTCAATGATTTTTATGTTTTTGAGATTGTTGTAGCTTAATCTAGCTAACTTAGGGATTAATTTGTAAAACTGTTAAGCATTTTAAAATGTGTCATTTTTTAGTTTGTGAAGCTTTTGAATTTTAATGATAGTTTTATAAGTCTGATAGCTAAATAGGACTATTTTTTAAATTAATTTTTAATGATTTTAATGTTTAAGGACTAAATTGTTAAAGTAGTAAAATTTCATGAAACTATTGTGAAATTGTGAAATATATGGGTTGTACAAGGACTATAAGAAATTCAGCTAGCTTGGTTTAAGCTTAAATGTGTTCAATTCGAAAGTTTTGGGTTTAGGGACTAAATTGCATAAAGTGTGAAGTTTAGGGGTAATTTTATAAATTGATAATAGAAGGGCTTATATATATGTTTGATTATTTAAGTTGTTTGAAACGATTAATTGAATGAAAATTATTATTTAGATCAAGAAACAAATCAATCAGACACAAACCGTGAAAAAGCAAAGTTAGCAGAATAGTCGTCGGCATCACATTTATAATCATTTTTGAGTAGGTAAGTTTGTATGTTCGTTAAATTGATTAATTTTTGTTGTTGAGATTTAATATCTATTATGCATGCAGTGATTGAGTTGATTTGCTAGATATATGTTATGTGATGAATTAGATTAATTCATAAAACTAGCGAAATCGAAGCTTATGATTGAAAATGGGAAATTACACGGATAAGTATTTGTAATGAGATGATGTGTAAATAATTATATGATTTGGATATGAAACATGGCTCGTTTGAACATCGTGAATACTTAGGATACAAATGGCATGTCATTAGGGTTAGTTATTGTTTCGAGTGCTGGTCGTGGATGTTCGACTGATGACTAAAGTCCTGCATTTGTTGCGGATTCCCACAGCTCGTGTGAGTAGCATTATGTAGCCTAACATTTCGACCCATAACTCATCTGAGCAAGCCCATTTCACAACTTGTGTGAGCATTTACAGGTACAGCTTGTGTGAGCATCATGCCCGCGTATCCGACGATATTTCATTTGGTTTAATGGGTGATAAATGTATAAATGATTAGATACATTAGATGTTATATGATTTTGGCATGTGATATGGAGGATTTTGGTATGAACACTTTGAAATGAAAAGAGTTATGCTATTTGATTATATGATGAATGAATTATGTACTTTATATGTTTACTTATAAAGGTTTCATATAATGATAGGATTATATGTTTTTATTGATGAACCCACTAACCTTTTAGAGATTTGTGGTGTATAGGAAATAAATGTGCTTATGGTTTAGTTAATGAATCTATGCATAAATGGTTTGAGTAATTTCTTGTTCGGTAAGTTTAAGAATGGTTTGAGTAATTTCTTGTTCGGTAAGTTTAAGTTTAAATTATAGGAGCTTACTAAGCATTAGTTGCTTATGTTAGTTATTTTATTTCCTTGTAGATCATCGGAAATCTCAGACAGTTGGAAGTTCAACTTAGAGCACACACTATCCATTCATCGACTTGGTAGAAGTTTTAATCATTTTGGGTTTGGTTTTAAATGGCACGTACTAGGAGTTTTATGTTCTTTTGCTTATGATGATGTTGCTTACATCTTTAGTTATGTAAGGTTAATGGTTGTGAACTTTTGGGCCCTTTTGGTATATATATATTGTCCATGTGTATATGTGGTAATGTTGAACTAATTTTGGTAGGTTTGGTTGTGAATGGAATTGATGAATTGATATGGTTGAAAGGTTTGTAAGCTTTGAATTTGTGTTGGACGAATGTGTATTAGTTTAAGGTTTGATATGTAGTGTCGTTGGAGGCATATTGGTTAGACACTTAGGTTGTATGATTTAGTATGTTTTAGACATGTTTAAATGTGTTTTGAATGCGTGAAAATAGTTGGAAATGGTTTGGTTTGGTACTTAAGAAATGGTTGATAAATAGGCTTGTTTTAGAAGTTATTTTAGGTGCATACGGCCTAGGACATAGGCTGTCACACAGCAGTGTGCCACACACAATCGCTCCACACAACCATGTGACCTATTTGATTTTTGGTGCAGGATTGCCCACACGGTCTTGTGACATGATCGTGTGACCCTAAGTTACACGGACTCACGGTTTGGCCATACGACCATGTCTTTGAGCCACACGGTCTGGGCTCTGTCACACAGCCGTGTGACCCTTGTTTCTCAGTTTTTTCCATATTTTTCTGTTTGTTTCAGATTAGTCCCTACTTGTTTTCAAATTGATTTTAAGGCTATGTAAGCTCGATTTAAATCCTATATTCGTATATATGCTATAGATAATGATTGGTTATGAATATTTGATATTTAAATTTATTTTCGTATTGTTTTAGATTGTTATTGAATTCGTTAACTTTCATAATACTTCGTAACCCTAATTCAACGATTAAGACGAGTTAGAGGTGTTACAGGGTGGTAAGCCTTTATCGCATTGCTCTGATCTCAACCTTCAAGTTCGCTCGATGCTGGTCAAGAGCGATATTTTGGCCTTTTTACTCTCAATAAATATAGCATTCAAAGGGTAGAGATACAGCTTTTTGTGGGTTTCATCGATAAGGCCAATTATTATAACACTAAAGTTATATACAAGGTGCTTGATGGTACAACAAAGGTGGTTCTGTAACACCCCTAACCCCTCTCTGTCGTTGGATTAGGGTTACGGCCATTACTAACACGTCATACAATTAATCAATCATAATTACACATATATATACTAGCCATTAACAATATAATATACAGGGGCAGGTCACAAACAATTAGATCATATCAAATCATACTAGAATATTATACAATCGAATAATGATTCATGCTATGCAATGCTAAACTTGGTCTTCCGCTGTCTACACTCTTATCACTATTTATACATTGCTAAACTTAGCCATCCACTGTCTACTCTCTTATCACTATTTATCCCTTCTTGAATGTCAGAATTCAGATGCATACAAGACTATTCCAATTATTAGCATCAGAGTATTGAGCCATACTCCATCTATGGTTATCTTTTTAATTTATCTTCGATGATGTTAGTGGAATGCACTTAATTTAGGTTTGCTAATCCACCCCAATACAGAGTAAATATTTGTAACACTCCTAACCCGAATCCGTAACCAAAACAAGGTTACGAAGTATTACAGAAGTTTACGGGTCAAGTAACAGACATTTCATAAACGTTTAGCGTTCATATCAGATTTCAATCAAATTTAATCATATAGTCCCTTACATGAGCCCTCAAGGCCCAAATCATGCATTAGAATCATGTTGGGACTAAACCGGGTACTTAGAAAATTTTTCGTAAAATTTTAAATTTTTTCCTAAGTGCAGGGGTCACACGCCCGTGTGGTCAGACCGTGTGCTTCACACGGCCAGGGACACGCCCCGTGTCTCAGGTCGTGTAACTCTCTGACTTGGGTCAAACGGTCAGGTCACACACCTGTGTGCTAGACCGTGTGTAGGTGCAGGGGTCACAAGGCCAAGTTACACACCCGTGTGCCAGGCCGTGTGATCAATTCTAAGCATTCTGTTTTGATATTTTAAAGATGAAGGGGACACACGGCCAAATCACGCGCCCATGTGCTAGGTCATGTGCCACACACGGCTAAGACACACGCCCGAGTCTCTACCTGTATAGACAGAAATAGGCTATTTTCCAAGCCATATTTCTCACCCAATTTGTCTTCCTCTTACACTAATACTTTAACATATTCACAAGCCATTTTTAAAACAATTAATTCAAGACAAAACCGAATCTCATGCATGACATAACATTATATACAACCAATGTGCTCTTAAGCACCTCAAATAACACTTTACCATCATGTAATCAAACATACAAAACTTACTTAACTTATCAAATTCACCTATATGCGTATTTTACCAAATATGCTAGAATTAATCATCAATATGCCAACATGATTTCTATCATTCAACCATTTAAGCACACATCAAACATGCTATAGGCCCATTAATACATATCAAAACATGTTCATCACAAGCCATTTGAATGGCTAGTTTTAACCCTAATATTTACATGCCAATAGTGGCTAATTAACCTATACATGTCATTATAACCATAATTAATTTACCATATGTACCAAGATGGGCCCGATGGATAGTGTGAGTGATCTCCACCAATGCTTCCAATCCAACGAGCTTCTGAATTACTATAGAACAAGGGAAAATAAAATAGAGTAAGCATGAAATGCTTAGTAAGTTCGTATAACATGGTAAATAACTTACCACATATTTATGTTCAGAATAAACTTGCAAGGCATTATCAATCAATTTTATCATAAGCCCTAAACACATATCCTCATCATGTTAGCCAAGTAATCATATATGATAGTCCTTAATCATGAGTGAACAAAGTCATCAAGCATGATCCACATTCATGTAATAACCAATTCATGCATCATTATATCAAGTAATGTTATGTCCATGTACTTCATGTACCTACGGGTAATAATTCGTTTCTAAGCCATACTATCTCATATAAACATTAAGAAACATGTATAGGCTCAATAATAACCAAATTCCCATATACATATATTTTCCACATCATGAATTCAAATAACATATACAATTCATATCCCTGTATTTCAAGTACATTTTCATAATAATTCATCTCTAGTTCAGATTATTTCATGTCGAAACTTTACCCATTAAATCATTTGAAATATCAATGTCACACGGGAAATACACTCAAGGTGTACTAATCTATATTCATGGATGAACATATTTATTAAATAGATTCCATGTTCATATATAATCAACTTGTATTTCCATAAATCATGTATCATCATTTCATATATTTCAAGCAGACACTTGTAATATTCATTTCTTGTTCATATTTTCTCATGTCAGAATTTTACTCGTTGAATTTATTTGAAATATCAATGGATACGCAGGTAATACACTCGAAGTGTACAAATCAGAAATCCGTCAATTCATAATCAGACATACTCATTAGAGTACATAATCAGGAAACACTCTCTCAAGCCATATATCAGGAATGCTCATATGAGCCATGTAACAGGAAGCTTATCCGGGCTAAATCAGGAAACTCATAAGAGTTTAAAACGGGAAGTTCACAAAGAACTTTTAATCAGGAAGCTCACGAAGAGCCTATCAGGAATGCTCACAAAGAGCCATGTAACGGGAGCTCCGGATAGCCATATATCAGGGAGTTCAGGTGAGCCATATCAGGACGCTCATAAAGAGATGCGTTTGTGTCCGCAACATATGCAGGATCACAACTGATCAATAAATAGGACGCTCACAAAGAGCTACGGTAGTTGCAACACATGCAAGATTACTACTGATCAGGATGCTCGCAGAACTATATAATAGGAAACTCGAGAGTGCTAATAACAAAATGCTTGTCCGAGCTATAGTATGTCTGCAACATATGCAAGACTACAACCATTACAGGAAATCCAGTAATCCATCGAATTTCATTTATTCAAACGGGACTTAATATTTTTCGGGCATTATCATTTATCGAGCTTTGTCGGATATGTATTCAATTTCATATATATATAATATTTATACAATTCACATGCATAATATTCAATTCAAGTATACAATTATACATAATTTAGTTACACGAACTTACCTTGACAATTGTTCGTGTACGTAAAATTTACTAATCCAACATTTTTCTCTTTTCCTCGTTCTAACTCCGAATTTGTCTATCCAGATCTATACAAGTAAATTTAACATAAATTTAATATAATTCATACTCAATTCAGTCCAATTTACATTTTAGGCAAAATTATTGTTGTGCCCCAAAACTTTTAATTAATGACGATTTCGTCCCTAGGCTCGAAAATTCCTACAATTTAATCCTTATTCCAAGCCTAGCCAAATTTTACAAGTAACATTTACAGCCCATGTATTTCACAAAATTTAGAATTTTTCCATAAATTTTACAACTTTACAATTTAGTCCCTAATTCACATTTTCATCAAAATTCACTTTACAAAAGTTGTTTATCTGTCAACAACCGTTCATTTTCTACCATAAATTTCAAAATTTCAACATATTCATCCATGGAAAAATTTCTATACTTTGATAACTTTTCAAATTAATCCCCAAAATAGCTAGATTAGGTTATCCTGATCTCAATAATATAAAAATTACTAAAAACGGGACTTGAATACTTACCTAATTTGGCCAAATAAGTTTTCACTTTCTTCCATTCTCCATGGCTAGGGTTTCCATATTTATTTGGGAAAGATGATGATAAAAATGATGATATTTTCTTTATTTTATTATTTATCATCTTTATTTTTAATCTTTCCAATTTTGTCATTTTCTTTATTTTATTTTCCATGGATGATTCATCATCCTTAACAACTAAGTATTTTTTAATGGTCTATTTGCCATATAAGGACCTCAAATTTTGAATTCCATAGCTATTTAATCCATTTAGCTATTAGAACTCAACTTTTGCACTTTGTGCAATTTGTTCCTTTATCAAATTAAACATGTAATCAATATTTTTATATGACATTATTATCATACTGTAGATCATAAAATAATATTAAAATAAATTTTCTTTTCAGAATCAGATTTGTGGTCCTGAAACTACTGTTCTGATTTTACCGAAACGGGCTGTTACAATATTACTCTTACAACCCCTATTTCGAGTCTACGGGACCTTAAAAATAGTTTAAAAATAGGTAGGGATTAATTTGAAACAATTCTGAAAGTTTAGGAAATAATTACAAAAATTTTGATTTCAAGGGTCACACACTCGTGTGTCCAGGTCGTGTGCCTCACACAACTGAGACACATGCCCGTGTGGCTAGGCCATGTGCACCCAAAAGTACCTTAAAACTCAAGTTTACCATTTCCTACTTACTTGGGCACTAAGTAACTCAATTAATAATCGTTGAACCTATTCAAAACACGATTAGACATGCCCAAAATTCACCAAATTCATCACCTAATATGCCTAACCAATGTACCCTCATTGGTGCCACATTTTATATGTTCAAATACATCAAGAACACATCAAACATTCAAGACTTTCATTCATACCACATTTATCATATTTGAAGTAACTTTCAACTTCTAAAGTTGCCAAATATGAAGCTAAGCACATACTAAGCATTATGCTAAGCTACCAAACTTTAAACTATCACATACCAAAATATAAACTAGGCTAACATACCAACATAGCCTCAACCACAACCATATACACATTTAACCATCATTTCACTAGCAACTAAGTTAACCACACCTTATAAACAATATCAACCAAAGACTTCCTAGGTACATGCCATTACAAAATAAAATATCACCACACTTTAGCTTGGGATTTGTGATTTGATGTTGAGTCGGCATGTAATACCCCAAAATTTTCTACAGTAAGAAAGTAAGATAGTATCTTGATATAGTAAAATAAATAAATAAAGTGACAAAAAGGGGAAATTTTGAGTTATGTCAACATTGGGAAGTATATAATGACATATTAATTCAAGAAAGGATTAAATCGCAAAAGTGAGAAAAGTTTTATTGCCCAAGAGTAAATACTAAAAAATTGAGGGGTTTAAAGTGTAAATATGAAAAAGTTGAAGGACCAATAGTGAAAATATTTTATGGGTGGAATGATCTAGAAACTAAAGAAAATGGATGAATTAGGACCAAATTGAATAGGTGAAGAATTATGAGGGACTAAATCTCAATTTTACCAAATTAAGTGATTACTCAAGGATGGAATTTTAAAAGATCATAAAGGGCAAAATGGTCAATTAGTAAGAGAGAGAATTCTAGAATGTAATGATTATGTTGATGATATTTTAAATTAATTAATTAGATAAATATTATGTAATTAATATTAATAAGATATTTATTATTATTTTTATTATTTATTTAGTATATAAGGAATGAAATATGAAGAATTCTCTTCATCTTTCCATGCATGAACCCACGTTAGAAGAAGAGTGAAAGAAAGAAAGTTTTGCTTTCTTTACAATTTAGTCCTTCTACAAAAAAAATTCATCATTTTCACCTAGAAATCAAAAGAATTTCCATAGCTACCAAGAGAGTAAAATAATAAGAAGACAATGGAGAGCTAGAATATCAAGTTAGATTCAAGAAATGGAAGCTTGAGGAGAGAGAAAATCAAGTTAAAGATTGAAATCAATAGGACAAGCTAATGTGGTGTCGGAGACCTCGGCTAATAAAGGGAAAGATAAAGTTAACGAGAGGTAGCTCGAAAATTACGGTTTGTATTTCTATAATACGAATTTTAATTATTATTTGTTATGTTTTGGTTTATATTTTATGGTAAGTAATTAAGGTAAGTATTAGCAAATGTTATTGAATTGAATTTGTATGGATATATGTGATTGGTGTGGAAATTGAATATTGGATATATGTTATATTTGAAAAATATATTGATTGGGAATGTGATGAAATTTATATGAATATGTGATTATTATGAAATTTGAATATTTGTTATTGAAAAGTGGATTGAATTGTATTGAATTGAGAATATATGTGATTAATTGAAATGTGTATTGATTGGAAACTGGAAAGTGAATTGAATACCCTATTAACTGTATTAGGCTGGGTCGGATATAGTTGGCATGCCATAGGATTATAAGTGTTCAGGGATACTTCGACCTTGAGTCGATGAGACACTGGGTGTCATACTGTTACTTTGGATAGATTCGATGAGGTACTGGGTACCAACTTACTTCGGCTTGGCCGTTGAGACATTGGGTGTCAACTATTGCTTCAAATTATCCGATGAGGCACTAGGTGCCGTACTAGTGTGTTTAGTTGGATCCGTGTATCCATCTGAGTCTGAGTCATGTTAATAGGGGTAAATAAATGAATTGGCAAATTGAATGATATTGAATGATTGTGAATATGAAATGGAATGAAATATTGAATTGAGATATGAAAATGAAAAGTATGAAACAATGGTTGCATGAAATAAATATTGATGCAATGAATGAAATGGATATTGATATAATGAAATGATATGTAAGTCAAAGTGAAGAATATGAGAAATGAAACTGATAGAGTGAATTGAAAATAAAATGTGATTTGTGTTCATATTGTGAAAAGCTATCTGGGATAGCAAATGATCAAGATTGAATAAGTTATAAATAAATGTATGGGAAATTGTGATTTATGTGATAATTGAGTATTGTATGACTAATGTCATTATACGAATAAATATGGTTTGATATGTGAATGACCATTTATATAGTAATTGTGTGAATTAGGATATTGTTTAATAAATGAAAAATGATAGTTATGATACTAGACATAAATATGTCCTTATAATTTTCTGTGCGCAGATTAGGTACAATGATTTTAAAGAGTTGTCATTGAGATTGTGGGCATCTATCTCATCACATCTCCAAGTGCCAAGAGGGTACGTTTCAAAATTTTGGAATAAAATGGCATGTGTCGTAACCATTTTTTTGAAAAACGAGAATCGACTTGGTTTTGAAAACGAAAATAAAACTGGAGTCGCCACCGATCTTTATTAGGTGTGATCGAATCACCTTTGTTTTAATAAAACATTGTGGTTTACTAAAAATGCATTTTTGGTATATGAAATTCGAGAAAACGGGTTCGGGAGTCGGTTACGTGCGAGGAAGGATTAGCACCCTCGTCAAGCCCAAAATTGGTACCAAATCGATTAATTAGTGGCTTAATGTCGAAAGTTGAAAACTGAGAATGAATTAAAAATACGATCATTTTTATTAATGTTGATTTTAAAACACCTGAATGAGTTGGAATAATCATAAAAGACCATCTCATCTCGAGGCAACAAAATGCCACATCCAGTAAGTTAGGACACGATACCCTGAATCCTTGAGAATAAGCTCGCCTTTTATTTAAAAAGCACGTGTATTTTAATCTTAAAGAATATTCGGTTATTTAGATTAAAAGAGGAAGAACGAAACCCAGTAAGTTAGGGCACAGTCTCTCGAATTTCTAAATACGGAATATTATCATTTTTAGAAATTCTTATCTCGAGGTAACGAGATGTCACACCCAATAAGTTAGGGCACAACATTTTGTACTCTCGAGAATAAGCTTTTTATTTTAAACTTGTATTTTGTTTTAAAAGGATATTCCGTTATTTTGGCTAAACGAGGAAAATCGAAACCCAGTAAGTTAGGGCACGATTTTCTCGAATTTCCAAAATGCGAAATATTACCTTATTTTGAAAAATTTTATTTTAAAACGATAGCGGATACAACATTCAAAAGACATGTGTGATTTGTTTGGATTTTAAAAAAACGACGATCTAGGTTGAAATAATATGTTAGGGTTTAATTCACGATGTGATGACATAAGAATATAGTAATGAGCATGGGACAAGAATGCATGGACACAATATAATACGAGTGAATGACAATAATACAAAAGATATGAAATAAACGAATTAAAAAACACAATGGCAATAATCAAGCAATATACGTTATCTAAATACTAGCATTAATAATCAAGGAACAATGAAATAAATAATATATAAAAATGATACACAAAACAAATTTAAAATAAGTAACAAAACAATTTTAAATAAATGATACGTAACAAAAAGTTTGAAGTAAATAACATAAAGAGCATTTTAAAATATTATAATAAAGGTCTAAAAATAAATAATATATAAAACCATTTTTGAAAAGAAATGTATATATAAACATATAAGATTTAAAAGTCAATATATAATAGTTTAGCATGAATAGTATAAAAGAAATTAAATAAATAATATGTAAAACATTTTGAAACAAATAATATACAAAAAGATCATTTAAAATAAATAAATATAAAAGAGTGATTTTTTTTTAAATGAATAAATTAAATGGATTAAGGACGAGATTGAAAATAGAACGAAAATTCGGGGGTCTAAATCGTAAATAACTAAAAGGGGTACTGGGGGACCACGATAGAATGCGCTGAAAGAAAGAGGGACTGATCGGGAAAATATTCCCCACCCTTATGCGCATCTATAGGGTAAGGACCCAATTGAAGACCCCAAAAAAATTAAAGGGTAAAACTGTAAAGAGGAAAAAATAACAACAAAGGGCCGATTGAATGACACTGCAATGGATAGGGATCCATTGCGTAAATATCCCTTTAAGGGAAAATGCGCAGTTACCCCCCTAAAGCCAAACGTCGCCGTTTCATTTTATGCATAAAGACCCAAATTTTTTTTAAAACCATATTTTAAACCCATTTTAAAAAAAAGAAAAAAAGAAAGCAGCAGCCATTCAAAAACCGTCCCCTGTCATCTTCCTTCTCTCCGGCGAAAGGGGGTTTTCTGACCGATCATCGTACCATCATCGTACCCGGTGGTCGACAACGCCCGGAGATGGGCTTTCAGCCCCGCTTGAAGGCGCGCTTAAAGGTTCACGCCTTTAGCCCGACAAGTGCCGGAACCACAAGCCTCTCCACCTTCCTTAGCCGATTTTGACACTGAAGAAAGGGGGTTCCGACGATGGGGGGCACCGATCCAGGTATATTTCTCTCTTTTCTTTTTGTTATTTTCGTTTTTTACAAAGAAAAAAAAGATTAAAAAAAATAAAAATAAAAATCAAAGAAGAGGCAGTATTGAACAACCGAAAAAAAGAGACTAAAATCCACCTTTTATTTCAGTTTTTGAGTTCTTAGTGTTCGTGAAGCGTTCGTAAAAAAATTACAAAGAGTAGATCCTGGCTTTTAAAGCCGATTTACAAATCTCTTCAACTCTAATTCTTTGTTTGTTTGCCATTTATTTCTCTGTCTTTAGCATGCTTTCTTTCTCTGCTACTGTGCCTGTTTCAGGTGTCAGACGACGTGATGATGGCGCGCGTGGAGGAGCTGAAGGGTTGGCTGCTGAAGGGAGTTGGGGAGGTGGTGGCTGCTGCTATTTTTTCTTTGAAATGGGCTGGTATAGATTGGGTTAGGGTTTAGTAAATTTGGGTTGTAGTTTGGGTTAGCAGATTGGGCTGAGTTGGGTTTAATTTGGGCTTCAGGTCTTGTTGGGCCCCGGGCCAAATTGGGCCTGTACAGCATGTACTTAGGAAAATCAAGTGTGTTTCAAGTAGTAAAGACTAAAATATAAATTATTTAAATTTATTTTTAATGTTCAAATATAATAGTGATTAGCCAAAATCACTTTAGCACCAAATGTAATATTCCTATATCAGGTTCTTGGGTCGAACCGGTATAGGGGTGTTACACGGCAATAATTCGAATAGTACCTAGCCTGCGCACGGAAAACAAAATCGCACGCTGAGTAAAATTCAGTGGTATTTTTATAATTCAAATAATATAAACTTTGATATAAGTATTTAAAATGCAAAATGCAACAAGTAAGCTATGTTCATGTGTTTCAATTCAATAATATAATTTTTGCCCATTCCTTATTCACCTCTACTAAGATTTTCACATGTTCAAATATATAAGTATATATCAATGACATTTCATTTAACATTTGAATACATCATCTCATGCAATGGCATGAATCATACATTTCATTTAACATTTGAATACATCATCTCATGCAATGGCATGAATCATATCTTTGATCAATATTTGAAATTCAAGTTTCACATCTCAATTCATCATTTCATATCTCATTTCTCATCTCATAATCATTTCTCATATTTGCCATTTCAATATTTTCTCATCTCATATTCACTTCTCATATTTGCCATTTCAATATCAATCACATAAATTATTATTTTACTTTCCCCTATTAACACGACACGGACTCGGACGGGTACACAGATCCAACCAACACACCAATTTGGCACCCAATGCCTCATCGGATAAATTCGAAATAATAACTACGCCTAGCGATATATAAATTGACACCCATTGTCTTATCGGTTAAACTGAATCAAATTGGCACCCAGTGCCTCATCGACTCAAGGTCGAAGTAATCCCTAAACTCTTCCTATCCTATGGCATGCCATTTATATCCGACTCAGCCCGATACAATTAATAGGGATTCATTTCACTTTTCAATACAACCAATGTCTCAATTTCATGAATGTATATCATCACATATAAGCATATATTCAATTTGATAATAATCACATTTTTCTCAATACACATATGTTCATAATATACAAAATCAATCCATTTCATTTCAATTATGAATTTAATTCAATCCCAAAGTACCAAAGTACTCACCTCAAATGCTTACCATATGCAAACAATTATATATGTAATAATCTGCTATTTAATTCGGATTATAGAAACACAAACCGTGAATTCCGAGCTATTCGACGTCGATTTTATCCTTCCCCTTTTTACTTGAGGATTCCGGTACGACGTTAGCTACGGAAATAAACAATTAAATCACATTAATATTACACATTTCAATTTCACAATAAATTTCAATTTTCACACTATATTTTACTTAATCTTCAATTTATTCCCCAAACCGAGACTAATTTTAATCTCCATATTTAATCTCAAATTTTTATACGACTTTCACTATAAGTTAAATTTAGCTCCCATTTTTCACTTCTACCCCTTAATTTCAAAATTTTTACAATTTAGTCCCTATTACTCAAAATCAATAATTAATTCCACAATTTAGTCCTTTTTCACTACTAACTTAAAAATCTATCTATTTAATCTCTAATACTTAAATTATTCAACAATGGCAACATCTAAAATCTTAAACAATACTAAAAATTACAACATAGGTCGGGTAGCTCTAAATATCGAGATTCCAAAAATATAAAATTTATAATAAAAGAACTGAATTGCACTAATCAATTTTGGGTTTGAAAATTTTAAACCTAGTCAGAATGCCCCTCTCTTTTCTTCAATTGTTTTCGGCTTGCATGTGAAAGAGAATGAATCCACTATCAATAATGTTTCTTTTTATTATGTTTTAAATTTTATTATTATAACTTATATATATTAAGTTAACATAATATTTATTATATATATACACATATCATAAATGTTCTTGACAGTCCACTTTAATCGAAACAAAAGTATAATTGATTCTTTAGTCCCTTTAATTTATTTCAATCTATAATTTAACTTTTAACCCTTACGCGATTTAGTCCATGTACCTTAATAACTCTTAACTTCACGAAATTTACTATTCCAAAAATTAATTAGCTACTAAGCTAACCTCGTAAATATTTAATAAAAATATTTATCGGTCTAGTTTACGAAGACGGAGTCCTAAAAATACGTTTTCTGATACCTCTGACTATCGGATCGTTAAAAGTTTGAGGGAGTTGAGGTTGAGTCTTAACAACGTGAGACTATATGGGTGGTCCCCTTTTTAACATGGGTGATGAGAGGGTATTTATAAAGGGAGCATAATTGGGCATGGGTCCTAGTCATTGAGTTCCTTACTCAATAGGTGCAATCATAGAGTGGTAGATGTCAATCAATATATTGTTAGAGCCGACTTGAAGAGACTAGATGAGGCTTTCGTCAGGGCTTAGATGTGATGAACTAAAGGATGTCATCAAGAACTTTTCCATGTAACTTCCGAGGACTATGTTTAGGCTAAACATATTGTTTTTCCTAGCAAGGTTATGAGGTTGAGTTTTGCCATAAATGTAGCTAAGCTTCACCGAGATCCTGTAGACACTGGTTGTATAGGCGAAGGTATAACAAATGCAATATTTGTAACTACAATGGCATATATTTTTATTAAATTCTACTATTAGTCCCTATACTATATATAAGTTACAAATTTGGTCATTGTACTCCAATTTGGTCAATATTTTAGTCCCTAAATTTTTTGAATTTTGTAATTTGATCCCGGCACAAACAATAGCAATTAAATTTGTTAGGTCAAATTCTTATATTAGTCTTGTACTATGCATAAATTGTAGATTTAGTCCATATTCTCTAATTTAATCATTTTTATTCCTTACGCTTTCCAAGTTTTGAAAATTTTGTCAAGACTCAAATGGTAGCCATTAAATTCATTTAATTAAAATGAGGTGATCTTTTTACAAGTATTCTATAAAAATAACAAACCGAAATAATATTACACATACGATAATATATTTACTATATAAAACTTTGAAAATAATACATTTTAAATTAATGGATTTAACGAGTAACTAAAATTTCATGCATAATTTAAGTACTGAGAACAAAATTTAACTATATTTTTCAAAAGAGAAAGTACATCTTCATTGATAGAATAATCTTTGCATGTGGTATTGCACGTGCGAAATTGGCACTGTCCAAGGAAGAGGATAACGATTGGAACAAGTCAGAGATGGATCCAACGGAAAAAAAAAACATAAAGAAAAGTGTGACTGATTAATATTTTATTTTATTTAAAATAAAAATAATACGTTCAATAAATAAAATTTTAAAATAACATCCTGCTTTTCTTTTGAATTTTTTTTTTATAATTTTTAATCGTATCTATTTTTTTTGATACAATAATTAAAACTGCCTATAATCTCTTCCTAATTTATAAATAAAAGTATAATGCGCTTCAGTACACTCGAACTCATGTCATCCTGAATTAACAATAATATTTATACCATTTGAGTTTTTTATATTTGGGATATATTTTTTAAAAATTCAAAAAAATTATAATTAATAAATTATGTAACAAATATAATTATAAAAAAAATATATTTAAAAATTAAATAAGATTTCGATTTAATCAAAAAAAATTGAGAACATTAAAAAGCATGATATCTTAAGTTTAAATCTATCGTATATTTTTAAATTTTATATTAAAATATATAAATAAATCAAAACATTCTTATAATAATATTAAATTATTTGTGTTTTTAAATTTTATATTAAAATATAGATAAACAAAAACACTCACATAATAATTCTTATTATTTAAAAAGATAAAATTTTAATAAAGTATATCCAATAAAAAATAAGGAGCATGCAGTGCTGACAGAGCCATGTCGGTATCTTGAAGACCATGATACCCTTTGGTCAAACAGTGGTTTTTCTGCACTCAAATTGTCTGATGCCAGGTGTCACATTGTCATTTACCACGGTCAACCCTTTGACCAGGGCAATAATCCTCCGCCATTGCTTTTACTTTTCCATCCTAACCTAAAAATATAATTATTACAACAGCCAATTAAATTCCACCACGTCACACAATATTCTATTTCATAGTTAAACCCACGTATCTATGAAAATGAAAACATTGTGGTTATAGTTATAGTACCCAGAAAGCAATTTAAACATGCATTCAATGTTTTGAAAGTTGATCAGATGACTTCCTCATTTTTATTAGAAATTTATAATATAGTAAAAAAATTAAGTTTTTGTTCGATTAATTATATTATTGACAGTATAAAAAGATGTGGGTTCGAGCATGTTGAAGTGTATTATTTTCCTATTTAAGGGTTGGAAAAGAATTATGAGTAATTTTCTAAAAAAAAATTATATTAAATATTTAAGAGCTTAGAATTTTCTATTTGCACCAAAAAAAAATATACACATGGTTAGTATCATTATTTTCCTTAATAGGTTGTTGTTTAATTTCAAATATAATTTTTTTTATTAAATTTGAAGTTGAGTTAAATTTGATTCTTTATAGAGTTAAGTTTTTTAAATTTTATTTTCTCTATTTATAATATTCAAATTTGAAAATTTATTTTAAAAATATATAAAAATCTCTAATATTGATACCAGTACCATGGAGTCGAATTGTATTTTGTCTATTCTACTCAAAAAATGAGTAAATTAATCTCTATACATTAGATCAAAGAGCAAATTAGTCATTTTGTTAAAAATTTCATCTATTTCTACCAGTAAAAGTTGGTCATCGTATGTCAACATAAAGTACACATGACATGTCATATGTCACTATTTAGTTATTCTATCAGATACGTCAACTTTTAATGATACCAATAGATGAAAATTTTAATAGAAATGACCAGTTTACTTTTTAATCTAACGTATAAGGATTAATTTATCCATTTTTAATAAAAGGAACAAATATTCAAATAGAAAAGATTAAAAAAGTGGGATTATAGATTTGCAAAACAAAGAAGAAGGTGAGATGGTCATAATTTCATGTAGTTTTGGCGGTGGGAAATGAAACCCTTTGCTTTGAACATTTCCTATTTTGAACATCCTTGAAAAGAAATAGAAGTGGAAGCATTGTGAGATAAGGGGCAAAGGGAGGTAAAGATGGTCGGTTTAACTTAATATTATTTTCCTCATGAAAATGACATAATAGCCAAAAACCAATGGCAAATAAAGTCAAAATGTTAATTATGAGGCAGGCATACCTATAACCATCTTCTGCTTCTCTGCACTGCCTACCCTTTAACCAAAACCCTCTGTTTTGCCCTATATATATATGCCCTTTTCACTGCCCCTGTCAAACCTCAAATCCATAATTTCATCCATGGCTGATAATAACCTAAGGATTGTTGTGGAGAAAAACCCTTCAGAATCTAAGCTTTCAGAGCTTAACATCAAGTGTTGGCCCAAGTAAGCTCTTTTCTCTCTCTTTTGTTTGTTTATGTCGTGTGATTGAAAAGGCTAAAAAAGGGTGTTTGCGTTTTTGGAAATAGATGGGGTTGCTCACCTGGGAAATACCAGTTGAAGTTTGATGCAGAGGAAACATGTTATTTGCTGAAAGGGAAAGTGAGGGTATACCCAAAAGGTTCGACAGAGTTTGTAGAGTTTGGTGCAGGGGATCTTGTTACTATCCCTAAAGGTCTTAGTTGCACTTGGGATGTCTCTGTTGCTGTTGATAAACACTATAAATTCGAGTCTTCTTCACCACCTCCTTCTTCTTCCCGTCAGTAATATAATCCTTCTGCTGCTATATCTTCCCTCATTCTTTCAAATTCTTTTTTGTTAATTACTAGTGCAAATTAATTTCGTCTCTTTTTCTAATTTAAGCTTGTATTTATATTATTAAAAATTGATGTATCTGACGGAATAATTAGATAGTGACATATTACGTATTATGGGGTTAAATTTTTTAAACATTTTAATATATTTAGAATTACTTACAATCTCTTTTAATTCATGAATAAGAAAATAATATATTTTAGCGTACTTAAAATTATATTTTTTTAAATTAACAATAATACTCATATTAATTAAGTCAAGACTCAAAACAACAAATGTCCACGTTAAAGAGGAAGAGTTAGAAATTGGTAATAAAAGATATTTTTGAGAAAGGAAGGGAAGCACCTAGTCAATTTATGTCTCATTCAAATCTTCTTTTTGAGTCTTTAAATGTTTCCTTTGACTGGTCAATCTTTGATATTTTTGTTTATCGCATAATGAATACTTTGATGAAAATGAAAAGATGTTATTAAAATTAATTAATTTATTAATCAAGTAATAAAAATGTGTATAATTATTTTAAAAGGAAAAGTATACGAAGAAATTAGAAAGTAGAGGTATTTATAGGTTGGGTTTGGTTTGGGTTGGGATTCATTTAAAATTTTAGGCTCGTTTGTTAGGCTCGGATTTAATTCGGCTTGAAAAATAGATTTAAAATTTTATCTAAGTTTGGCCCGAATAAAAATGTTAAAATTTAGACTTGGCTCAACCTATTTGTATTAAATTTTTTATATTATTTTTAAATATATATATAATACATCAAAAATATTAAAAACATTAAAATAAATTTTCTTAACAAATTGAAAATAAATTTTTAAAGAATATGTATACTTAAATAACATTAAGATATATGCAACTTAACAAGCAAATTTCTCTAAAATAGTAATAAAATTAACAATAAAACAAGAGTTATATAATATCCAAATAATAACAACAAAATAATAGCAATATAATTGTGAAATAGTAGCAAAATAGTGAAAAAAAAACAAGAAAATAGCAACAAAATAATAAAAAAAAAGCAAAAGGAAAAAGAGAAAACAATTGCAATTTTTTTTTATTTTGCATATTCGGGTCGGGCTCGGGCCAAAAAAGTCTTACCTGAGGCCCGACTCATTTTCTAAATGGGTATTATTTTTTTGTCCAAGCTTATTTTTCGAATTTATATTTTTACCCAAACCCTCTCATTTTTCGGGCAACCTGACCCATGGACAGGTTTAGTAAAAAGTAGTTACTTTTATTATTTTAAAATTTCAATTCGAAAATATAAAAATAATTATTTATTAAAAGTTTTAAGATAAATTACACTGAAAGTCATTCTAAAATACAGATTATCCTATTTTGGTCACTTTATTTTTTTTAATTTAATTAATCACTCCAGATAAAATAGTTGTTCAAATTAGTCACTCTCGTTAAAATATTTCGTTTCTTTCTAACGGATTACTGATGTGACACATTAGCAGATTAAATGATGACACATGGCACATTTTGTTTACTTTTGACTAATGATTAAGGACTTCTCTATAATTAATCCAAAACATATAAATTAAAATATGAACTGAATTTTTTAACTCTTGAATGATCATCATCTTCATCATATTTCTAACAACGAAGATCATCATTCGATAAAAATCAAGGGGATTAAATTTCATACTCAAGGAGATTAAGACCATTTCATTTTAACCATGACTCATATTTTTATTTTCCTTTTTTTTTTTATTAAGGAAATTTAAATTAAAAAAATCTAATAATTGATTATTATCATTTTGGGACCTGAATTTCACAACTTTTTTTATATTGGAGTTTAATTTTTTTTTAATCAAAATTAGACTTTGAACTTGACATTTTTTTTCATATTGTGGCATGAATTTTTTTAATCTAAATTAGACTCTAAACTTGACAATCATTCACACATTGGGTCTTGAAATTTTTTTTTAAATTAATCATTCAAAATCCTAAAATTTAGACCCAATATAAAATTAATTACCAAATTCAATACTAACTCCCGGAAAAAAAATAAACCTCAATATAAAAAAATTTGTTAATTCATGGCTTAAATGATATAATCTAAGTTTATAACATTTCCTTTTGCTTACATGGCTTTTAGGTCAAAGTTTGAAACCATTTTCAAGCAACGAGTGAAATCCAACTCAAGTCTGAGAGACTCTGACAAGGTAGGACTCAAGTTATTTTACTTATCTGACCCCAAAAAAAATATTTATATAAATGACCTTAGTTCAAAAACAATCATCTAAATGTCCTAAAATGAGTAGTAGACTTGGGTTGCGGATACTAGATGGCTGACACCCACATTATATCTTGTGTCAGGGAGTAAAAAAAAACATTTTTTTTGGGTTTTGGACGTCAGATGACTAACACCCATGTATTTTTTTTCAAACCGTATCATACTGGTATATTTAAAAAAAAAATTGGGGTGTTGTGACACTAATGGCCGACGCCCCCTTTATCTGAATAAAAAAAAATTTGAGGTACTGGGACACTAATTGCCGATACCCCTTTATCTAATTAAAAAAAGCTGGGTGCTAGGACACTGATGGCTGGAATCACTTTTCCAGAATTAAAAAAATTTGGGGGTATTGAGACACTGATGGCCAACACCCTTTATCAGATAAAAAATTTTTGGGGTTGTGGCCAGTGCATGGCTAGCACCCCTTTTGTATTTCGAAAAAAATTATTATTTTTGGTTGTCGGACTTCCATTACCTGACACTGTTTTTTTTTGTCTTCCATTTGAGTTTTTTGTTTGCTTTATCAGTTGAAACTCAAAATTAAGCATATCAGTGTTTTGTTTATTAAGGAGGAAGTAGATATGTTCATTTCGATAGAGAAATGATAAATACAGCTGAAGAAGATTGTGTCTTTCAAAGTCGCTAAAAAATCAGAATGAGATTCAACAAGTGTGTTTTGCTGGCGGATTTGAAACAGAAGATCAATATAAAAATAGCTACCAGTTGTGGGAAGCAAATGTTAAGATTGTTTTTACAAATTTTCGATTTCAACAAATCCGCTCAAGTTCTTGGAAATTAAGCTTGAAGATGATGGTGATCTAGGGACAATGATAACAATTTATTGCCCCACTAAGATAGAGAATCCTAGCACGGTTGAGTTGTTCGCAAAGATAATGGATCCGAAACCCGTTCAAGTTGTAATTCCAGTAAGTCAGTGTCATGGATTTGATTTTGATCTTAATGTCTGATGGGAAGATCAGTTGGGTTATGAAGGGTCACTACAAACTCCCGAAAATCCAAACTACGGTGGATGTTTGTATAACATTTCAATCATGTATCCTCGTCTAGAGGTTCATCCAGAGGTGTTGGACACCGTAATGTTAGATTTGTAAAATAAATCTAAAATAAAACTGAATAAACCAGGATCTATCATGTCAAATCATCAAGAATAAATGAAGAATAAAACTAAATGCAAAAGCGTACCTGAATCCATGAATTCCTTGCAGTTTTACCGGATTTTGGGGATTTGATCTTCCAAATTAGCACACAAGAAATTTAGAGAATATATGCTCTCTCTTTCCTAATGATGGGATATTAGAAAAGATATATTGTGTATAATTTGGGGACCATAACCCTAATATTTATAATCTTAGCATATTAGTTCTAATCAAATTCTAATTAGCCCATCATTAATTAGAATTTGATTAGAAGAGTATCTACACATATTTGACCCATACTTTATTTAATAATTAAAAGCCCAATAAAATTCTAACCAAATTAGATCACTTTTAATTTGGGCTAACCTATCATGATCGTAAATAATAACATGTAATTATCCTTATTATATATGTGATGTCCAAATTTTCCAACAATCTCCCACTTGGACCACATATATATACTAATTACTTTATAATTACATGTCATTATATAACCTTATGAGCTCAAAATTTTACTATCATATCCAAAAGGTATTTCGAACAATCTCGTCCATTAATTATGTTAACATAGAACCAATGCGACTTTCGTTACATATATCATAACTAAATCCATCCATGATCACGTATATTAACACGACCAAATGACATAGATCAAGTATGGATGTGTAGCATGGAAATTACATGCAATATGATCTAAATATGTCTATTTCCAACTGGTCCTCTTTAAACTTAAGTGGGGTCAGTTTCAAAACAATAAACAGAGTGAATAAACTGAATACTTTATTTCTGATCAGAAAGTAACCAAATACATAAATGTCTGAAAACAAATAAAATATAAACTCCCACTAAATCATGATATCCTCAAACAATGTAACACCCATGTGAGCAGTGTGCTTATGAAAGACCTTGGGTGGTAGACCTTTTGTGAGCGGATCCGCTATCATGGAGTTTGTCCCAATGTGCTCTATAGATATTTGACCATTTTGCACTCTTTCTTTTACAACTAGGAACTTTATGTCAATATGCTTTGACTTAGATGAACTCCTGTTGTTATTGGAATACATCACTGCTGACTTATTGTCACAAAATAATTTGAGTGGTCTTTCTACATTCTCCAAAATGCGCAACCCTATGACAAAGTTCCGCAACCATATTTCATGGTTTGATGCCTCATAGCATGTTACAAACTCTGCTGCCATAGTGGATGAAGCTACAAGTGTCTGTTTGACACTTTTCCAAGATATAGCTCCTCCAGCTAACAGGTAAATATAACCTGATGTAGATTTCCTACTATCTTGGCATCCAACAAAATCAGAATCAGAATACCCAATGACCTCCAAAAGATCTGATCTCTTATAAGTAAGCATTTAATTTTTTGTTCTCTGAAGATATCTCATAACCCTTTTGGCTGCTATCCAATGGTCTATACTAGGGTTGCTTAAATATCTGCCTAACATCCCAACAATGTACGTAATGTCTGGACGCGTACAAACTTAAGCATACATTAAACTCCCAACAGCTAATGCATAGGGAATCTTTTGCATTTCCTGAATTTCAAGGTTACTTTTAGGGTATTGAGTAAGACTAAATTTGTCTCCTTTAGCGACAGGGGTGTCACCTGGTCTACACTCTGCATGCCAAACCTTTTGAGTACTTTATCGATATAGCTCTTTTGTGATAATTCAAGAATACCTCGAGATCGATCTCGATGTATCTGAATTCCTAAAACAAAAGAGGCGTCCCCAAGATCTTTCATCTCAAAATGCTTAGATAAAAACCTTTTGGTTTTGTGCAATAAGCCTATATCATTAGCGGCAAGCAAAATGTCATCAACATATAGAACCAGAAATATGTACTTACTCCCATTGAATTTGTGATACACACAATCATCAACAATATTTATCTCAAAACCAAACGAGACAATTATTTGATGAAACTTATGGTACCATTGACGGGAAGCTTATTTCAGTCCATAGATGGATTTTGTCAATTTGCAAACCATATTCTTTGAGTCTTCTGACTCAAAATTTTCTGGTTGTACCATATAAATTGTTTCTTCAATGTCGCCATTAAGAAACGCAGTTTTAACATCCACCTGATGTAACTTAAGATCAAAATGAGCAACAAGCGCCATGATTATCCTAAATGAGTCTTTCGATGAAATTGGAGAGAAAGTCTCTGCAAGATCAATACCTTCTTTCTGAGTATATCCTTTAGCTACAAAACGCGCTTTATACCTCTCCACATTACCATTTGCATCCCTCTTGGTTTTAAATATCCATTTACAACCAATTGGTTTTGCACCTTTAGGTAATGAGACAAGTTCCCAAACTTTATTGTCTTGCATAGATTTATACTCATCTTTCATGGCATCAATCCACTTTTGAGAATTAGAACTTTTCATGGCCTGATAAAAGTTGATTGGATCATTTTCCATCATTCCATTATCATCCTCATGTTTTTGGAGAAATACAATATAATCATCTGGAATAGCATTTCTCCTTTCTCTTGTGGACCTCCTTAATGGCACTTTTTCTTGAGGTTGTTGAGTTTGTTCTTCTGGAACAATTACCTCATTTTGAATGGGAAGTTGTTCAACATTGTCTTGTAGAGGTTCTGGATTCACTTCTTGATCAATGATAGGTATAAGAACCTGAACATCGTCAAAAGTGATAGTAGAAACTGAGTTAGAATCCAATTCCTTCTAAAAAACAATGTCTCTAACTTTATTTCTCCTTCCGAACTCAACATCCTCAAAAAATGTTGCAGTTCTCGTCTCAAAAATATTCCTTATTATGGGATCATAAAATTTATAGCCCCTAGATCACTCAGAATAGCCAATAAAGTAGCTGCTTACTGTTTTAGAGTCCAATTTCTTTTCATGCAGCCTATAAGGCCTTGCCTCAGCTGGACATCCCCAAATGTGAAAGTGCTTTACACTAGGCTTTTGACCTGTCCGAAGCTCATAAGGTGTTTTTGCAACTATTTTATTGGGTACTCTGTTCAGAATGTAAGCTGCTGTCTTTAATGCTTCTCCCCAGAGGGACTCAAGTAAGGTAGAATGAGCAATCATGCTCCTTACCATATCCTTAAGAGTTCTGTTTCATCTTTCAGCTACACCATTCATACTAGGTGATCCTGGCATGGTGTACTGTGGGACAATATCGCATTCCTCTAGGAATTTCGCAAATGGTCTTGGACATTGTTCACCTGAGCCATCATATCTACCGTAGTACTCACTATCACGATCAGATATGATGTTTTTAATCATTTTGTTGAGTTGATTCTCAACTTCAGCTTTATAAGCTTTGAACACGTCCAAAGATTGAGATTTCTCATAAATAAGATATAGGTACCCATACCGTGAGTAATCGTCTATGAATGTTATGAAATATTGTCGACCATTCCATGATGCCGTAGGGAATGGCCCACAAATATCTGTATGAATTAATTCTAAGACGTCTGAAGATCTGTTGGCACCCAATCTCTTAGTTTTCGTCTGTTTTCCCTTAATGCATTTGACACATACATCAAAGTATGTGAAGTCAAGGGACTCTAAAATACCATTAGACACAAGGCGTTCAATTCTAACTTTTAAGATATGACCTAAGAGCCTATGCCATAATGATGCTGAATTTTCCTTATTTAATTTGCGTTTAATACCACGTGATTCCACATGCAAGGTTTCATTATAGGATGCATCTGTTTCTAGAAAATAAAGATTGTCATAAGTATTTAAATAACCATTTCCAATAACATTTGAATTTAAAGACAAATTAAATTGATTATTTCCGAATGAACAATAATATCCAAATTTGTCCAACGAAGAAACAGAAACTAAATTCCGTCTAAATGACGGTACAATAAAAGTGTCTTTTAAATCCAAATAAAAACCAGTTCCTAATAACAACCTAAAATGCCCAATTGCTTCCACTTCTACAGATTTTCCATCGCCCACAAAGATGTGTCTTTCACCATCACTTGGCTTTCGGTAACTCTGGCAACTCTGCATAGAAACACTTATGTGAGTAGTAGCACCAAAATCTATCCACCAAGTGTTTCTAGAAACTGAAGCTAAATTAATCTCAGAACAGACCAAATTAAGAACTATACCTTTCTTTGCACGCCAAGCATGATATTTGGTACAATCTTTCTTTACGTGTCCAAAATTTTACAAAAGAAACAACTCTCTGTAGCTTGTTGTTTCTTTTGAGCTGGACCCTTAGCAGCTTCATTATGATATTTTCTTTTCTTGCCCTTGTCTTTAGGGGCATTGGCCAAATGAGCACTTTCAGACTTATCACGCTTTAACCTTTCTTCCTCTTGCACACAATGAGAAATGAGCTCATTTAGGGTCCATTTCTACTTTTGACAGTTATAACTAATTTTAAATTGATTAAACTGTGCAGGAAGCGATACCAAAACCATAAGAACAAGCAATTCCTTAGAAAGCTCGATCTTAAGTGCCTTAAGTCTTGAAGCAGTATGGAACATCTCCATAATGTACTCCCTTACGTTTCCTTGACCCTTATACTTCATAGACATCAAAGAAGTCAGAAGTGATGTCATCTCAACCTTATCGTTATTAGCAAAACGTTTCTCAATTTCATCAAGAAAACTCTTGGCCTGAGTAATCTCTTCAGATTCTGTGCCCCTAAAGGCTTCTGGAATGCTGTGTTTCATGATCATAAGACTCATGCGATTTGAACGATCCCACCTCTCAAAATCCCTCTTAACATCAGGGGTGCTTTCCGCAGTGAGAGGTGCAGGTTGTTCTTCCCTTAGTGCAAGGTCTATGTCCATACAGCTTGCTTAAGTGCCTTTTCCATTCCTTAAAATTAGTCCCATTAAGCATATAGAACAAAAACAAGCTTAAATCAATATTCATAAATAAACAATAAATTCATGATAATGGCTAATCCCATCTCAAGATACCAAACACAATATTAATATCAAGTCTTTGGACAGTAATATTAACAGTAAGTGGTACTCTTGTTGTAGCAATCAAACAGTGACAATAAATTATGTCAAACAATGAATTAATCTTTGGACTAACTTATTGCTCACATAAAATACCTTATAATTGTCACCCATTTATCACCACAGATGTCGTTGAAATTCTGCCAAATATTTACTTACCTTTGGGTCAATTAATAAACGCATGAATCACAAAAACATATAATCATCTTAATATTTCAAGTAAACTAATCTACACAAAAAGAGGTCACTTTGGCGGCATTTAGTTTCAACTAATTTATTTAAAATATTAGACATCCTTAATTAAAAGCCAAAATCCGAATTTATTTGTTTCAAAATGTTTACCTTAATTTCATCTTTCAATCAAATTGAAAAATTATTATATATATATATATAAATTTCCAAAACAACATGCATTAAACCAATCAAAGCATGCATATATTATATATTTATATATATAAACAAAACATATATATGAATCAATTTCTATATATATATTTATATATATACTTTTAAATGTCATATAGGATTAAAATAATAATAATCACATGCCTTGCAAATACACAGGAACTTAAGAATATCGAAGCACAAACCATGAAAAAAATTTAAAAAAAAAAAAAACCCATGACTGATATACATATACATATATTCATATAGCATAATATATATAGCAAAAGCACCAACTTAACAATCACAGATCATGCAATCGCCAACTTGACCTTCATGCAATATTTATTTATTTATTATAAAGCTAAATGCAATATAGGATTGTTAACAGAAACTGAACCGCCAGGGGCGAAGTCAGAATAATTTTTTAGGGGGGTCGGATGAAATTTTAATTTTTTATAGTCTATATCTTTATAATTTGTAAATGATTAAATCGAATTTTTATAATTTTAGGGGGGCCAAAGTATAATTTTACCTTTATTAATTTAAAATTTTTAAAAAATTATAAGGGCCTAAATAGTAATTTTCCAGTTTAGGGGGGCTGGCACCCGCACACCTCTGGCCCCTGTGAATCGCAATATTTTCAAATTAAAGCTTAAAAACGTAGGTATCAAATAATATTACACAAATATTTTAAACTTTATAATTGAATCCATTAATTCGAAAATCACCCAAATTAAAAAATAAAACTCTAAAATTTTAGTATGCCTTAATCAATTCTCAATGATTCGATATGACAAGGCTCGAATGCCACTTGTTAGATTTGTAAAATAAATATAAAATAAAACTGAATAAACCAGGATCTATCATGTCAAATCATCAAGAAAAAATGAAGAATAAAACTAAATACGGAAGCGTACCTGAATCCATGAATTCCTTGCAGTTTTATCAGATTTTGGGAATTTGATCTTCCAAATTAGCACACAAGAAATTTAGAGAATATATGCTCTCTCTTTCCTAATGATGGGATATTAGAAAAGATATCTTGTGTATAATTTGGGGACCATAACCCTAATATTTATAACCTTAGCATATTAGTTCTAATCAAATTCTAATTAGCCCATCATTAATTAGAATTTGATTAGAAGAGTATCTACACATATTTGACCCATACTTTATTTAATAATTAAAAGCCCAATAAAATTCTGACCAAATTAGATCACTTTTAATTTGAGCTAACCTATCATGATAGTAAATAATAACATGTAATTATTCTTATTATATATGTGATGTCCAAAATTTTCAACACGTAACAGATGATGATGAATGGTCCGATAATGAAGATCAGTCCCACCATGATAATGAAGATTTTAGTGAGCCCGATTTAGATGAGATCCCTAAAGACATAGACGATGAAGACGTGGTGGAGGGTGAAGATGTGCACCCCATTCGGCCGATAACACGTAATCCAGTATAGTTATCCATAATAATCCAGGGGCCTTCATGTCTGACGTAGATCTCGATGTCGAGCATGCATCCGAGTTCCCCTCATATTTAGATATAGTGCGTGCTCACCTACCATTGAGGATATTTTTGGCTCAACACCTTTGGTATCGCAATGCCCCATCACCCCCAATGATGGGGCACACAATTTTGCCACTTTCTTCAGTACATCGGTAGGAACACCGGAGGTCGGCCCGAGCAATTATCAATCTCCACATTAAAGTGCACCCCCTTGCCGATGGAGGCAGCCAGACTGTTACATGCTGGGGTTTGGGACGATGCCTAGGTCCACACAGTTTTGATTCTTTATAATTATTTACTTTGTAACTATTTTTGCAAAATGAAAAATGAATTTTTAACATTATAATTTGTTTGCATAGATGAGTAAAAAATATTAAGTACAAAAAATATAAAATTCGAACAAATAATAATATGGAACAAAATTGTTTTACAGATACAAAAAAAAAATGAACATTTTAGACTACTATATACAAAAATATAAAATTCGACCAACAAATAATACAGACCAAAATTGATTTACAAATACAAAAGAATACAAATATTTTAGATTGTTGATATACGAATATCGTAGACAACTGACATACGAAAAAAATTCCAACAAATAATACGAACCAAAATTGAATTATAGATACAAAAATAATAAGAAAATTTTCAATACTAATTTCTCCACAATTAGTCATCTTCTGCTTGAATCAAGTCTACGTTGCATTTAATAATATTGACCATGTTCGCCCGCCATTTTTTGTAAACCGTAATGGGTATCTCCGCCCTTTAATGGCATAACTTTTACGATTCATGTGACAATATATAATTCAACTCCGTTAACACATGACAATATATAATTCAACTCCGAAAACCCGTATCTCCAATTGATGGTACACTCCCCAAATAATTAGGGGATCCACTACTTCACATTAGATCCACTATATCACATGAAGTAATTACAGTTACTCGTCATCGAATAAGCAAACAATTAACCTTTCATAAATTTTCTCAGGCAATAAATTGTTTGCTTGTCTAATGACGAGTAACTATAATAGCCTTTTCTTCAGCAAGATATTTCCTAGAATTTTTTTTCTTTATCAGATAAAGGGGTGTCGACCATACACATCAAGCAATTACAGTTATTCCTCATCAGATAAGAAAACAATTTAAGACAGGTTAACAACCTGCAAAGATGGGCGCAAAGTTTCTAATATTTTCTCAGGCAATAAATTGTTTGCTTATTCGATGATGAGTAACTATAATAGCTTTTTCTTCAATAGGATACTCTCAACAATTCTTTTCCCTCTAATTACAATACCACAACTCAAAAGCATCCATATATATATATAGACCACAACGTAAATAATCAGATAATGGGGTGTTGGCCATCTATATCTCAGTACCTTAAAAAAAAAATTTTATTCAAATAAATGGGTGTTGATCATCAGTGTCACAGTACCCTAATTTTTTTTAAATATTAGTATAACATGTATACCAATATAATATATTCAAAAAAATACATAAGTGCCAATCATCTATATCCGCAATTCAATTTTACTGTTTATTTTAGATGATTTAGATCATTATTTTTGAACCAAATTTTTTTTTTTTTGGGTGAGATAGGTCAAGTAGCCCAGTACTCACGAGTCACGACAGTATCTCTCTATAGTCTATCCATTTTCAGCTGGCACCTAGCGCCACTGCACATTGTAGTTCACGCCATTAAAATAAACAAAAAGACATCATGTGCTGTCTACCAGGTTTCCTCCTCTCTCTCTCTCCTCCCCTTCATTTTCTTCCATTATATGTTATTTTCATCAATCCTTGCATGCTTTATTCATAGACTATCTCTCTTGGAAAAGAAAATTTTCAGGGCCTAAATGTCATCCGACTCGCTTCCACCTCTTCCCCAAAACCGTATCGTTGTATGTCTTTTTTTTCCTTTTGTTAAGCATTAGCCTTTAGAATACAAATTGACTATGTGTTTTTGAACTTTGTACAACACAATCAACAGCTAGGCTGTGGGCAAGTCGCAGTTGATTTCTTGGCCACTGTGGCTTCTTTTCCTAACCCAGATGACAAAATCAGAAGCACTAGCTTGAAGGTTCTTCTTCTTTCTTTTCCTTTTACTTTTTTTTTTCCATTTTGAAGTTCTGTTTCTTTGTATGCATTGACTACCATTAGTTGACAAATTATGGCATTTGTTTTATTAGGTTCAAGGAGGTGGGAATGCTGGAAATGCCTCAACCTGTGCTGCTCGTTTGGGATTAAACCCACGTTTAATTTCCAAGGTCTTACATATCTTTGCACTTTCTCTCTTTCTTTCTCAATTTACTTCCTTCTGTAAAACTCTACTATTGACTGAGATCACATATTTGTGGCATCATATAATTCATTAGGTTTCCAATGATTCTCATGGCAAGGGTATATTGGAGGAGCTTGAAGCTGATGGAGTCGACACTTCATTCTTTATTGTAAGCCTTTTATGAGATGATTTATGGTTCTTAGTTTTGGGAGAGACCTTTAGCCTGCTATTATCTTGATTGGTTTTAAAGCTTATTTGCTTTGAGGATTTGTTTCACACATTTATTTGGCTCTGTTTGATTCTAGAATAAGATTTCCTATAAATGTATATTGTTCATTCAAGTATGCTATCTTAACTTTCCTAAGGCAAGGATATAACCTAGGAACTCAGACCTGTGAAGAGATGTGTTTATCATTTTTAGTTTGGGAAGTACATGTACATCGCATCACCTATGGAACTGTTTCTTGGTGAGCAAAGCGGATCTTTGCTATTTCCTTGGTTCATATGAACAAGTTTTTGGTCCCTTGAATATTAAAGTGTGAAATCTTTATTATCAGATAATGCCATACAGTAGCCTTTGCCACCTTTTATTGTATCATACATCTTTTACTGCTCTTACATGTTGCATTACAACCTAAACACTCTCCTTCTCTAACTTAATTTTGTTGCTTTCAGGTTTCTGAGGAGGGTAATTCATCATTTACTTATGTTATCGTTGACAGCCAAGCGTAAGCACTTAGATTTAGATTGCTGTGACATTCTGTATATTCCAATGTCCTACCTTTATTGGTTTATTCCAAGTGTTGGATTATATGTTATCCTTTCAGTAAGCAGTGTGTTTTCCTGAAAATCCCCTCTTTGCAATCCATCCATATTAGGCTTACAGCACTGAAAATTGTATTCGGCAGAGTGGCTAGATGGCTAAATTTTGTTCTGATCAAATCCTGCACTCCTTTCTTTGCAATAATGTTTAAATTAAAATTGTACTTTCAATTTATTTACATTTTCTTTGGGTGTGGAGGGAAGCTGTGATCTTATACTCGTAACAAGAATAGCAAAAAAGAAGAGAGAAAATTGTTGCTTAGGTTACCAAAATGAACATAAAATCAGGATGTTTGCTGACTGGTTTAATTCAGTTAAAGTACATATTATGATAAAATTATTCCTCATCATGGTTTGAAGTGAATACTCATGTATCAAAAAATAAATTCAGGAAAACCCGCACATGTATCCACACCCCTGGTTATCCACCCCTGATATCGGAGGAACTTTCTCAGTCAAGTTTATTATCTGCATTGGATGGAGTAAATATGGTCTACTTTGATGGAAGACATCATGAAACTGCTTTAGTTGTTGCAAAAGAGGTAAACTTTTATTTTCTTATTCTGCTTATGCTTGTAGTATCGAGGTAGGTGAAGCCATGAGATTTTGCATGGTGGGCAGTTTGATTTGATTTAAACTAATGTATCCTCGTTGTTCTAAAGTTTGAACTCATTTATGGTGATTATCTTGGTTCCTTTCTTGAAAAACTACTAGAAGCGAAGAGTTTGTTTTGCAACTGTTAGGCTGCCCACAGGCTTGTGAGCAACTGGTATTTTGATTGAAAACTTAAAACAGGACCAAGTTCATTGGAACTTTGTTATTTTATGTTCTGTGATTAGCTTTAGCTTCAATCTATGGCATATTATGATGTTGGCAATTTGACATTGTAATTGCTAAAACATTATACTCTTCCTCTACATTCCTCATTAAGATTAATATCAATAAATAGCAAGTCAATAGCATTTCTTTTTGGCTATTTTCAGTACAGGCTGCTCGCAAGAATATACCTATATTAGTTGAGGCTGAAAGGGAAAGGGAAGGTTTAGATGATCTTCTGGATTTTGCTACTTATGCTATATGCTCAGCAAAGTTTCCAAAAGTAAGTTGATCTTGCATCGCTATATGCTTCTTTTACATAGAACATTCTATCTCTTGACCATCAACTCTCTCACATTTTCTTTTGGCATTGTAACTTTTGGCCATTGACTCTGCTGTTTCTGCTTACAAATTACAATACTCATGCCTTTTTTTTCTTTTTGCTTACTTTGGTCTAGTGTCTGTTCGGATAAATGTTTGTCAAAAATAAATAAAATAAGCTCTTACTGAACCTCCACAGGGTCCTCCTTTTATATCTTTTATGACTGACATCATCTGCTGCTATCTTCATGAAATCTTTTTTTCATGATCACTTAAATTTATTTTAGTTTTGAATTTAGTTGGTCATTCTAATTATATGGTTTTGGCCTGCTTCTTTTAGGGGTTGCTTGCTTGAGTGGAAAAGTGGAAGGATGGAAAGAGGGAGTGGAAAAGTGAAAATAAAATAAATTTTTAGTGTGCTTGGTAGAAAAGAGAAGTGAGAGGAAAGAAAATTAGGGAGGTGGCCATTTTCCATCCTAATTCATAAAACCAATTAATCTTAATTGGAATGATACGAGGAGAGAAAATGAGAGAGAGATGCAAGTTAGTTCAAAGTTATGCATTTTTCAAAAGCTCCATTCTATTTCTTTTCATTTTCAACTCTACCAAGCAATGAATGGAAAGAAAATCACTTTTTTCTTTTAATTTTTTCATCTTTCCTACCAAGCACAGCAATGGAAACAGAATATATTTTCTTTCTATTTTTCTACTCCAAGTTTTCAACTTTCCGATTTTCTTTCCCCCTACCAAGTAAAACCTTAATGCTTTGTTGAACATTGTGGATGGAAATTTATTAAGTTATTTAAATTTTTTGGCATGTGTTATGAACTTCCAATGATACAGGCATGGACAGAAGCTCCGTCGGTTCCAAGTGCACTTATTTCCATGCTTTTGAGGTTGCCAAAACTAAAATTTGTGATTGTGACATTGGGGGAAGAGGGATGCATAATGCTAGAAAGAAGTGTAAACGGTGAGTATAGTTGCAGGAATTGTGCTGTTGCATAATATCACTTTAACCAGATTTATACTGTGCTTTATTTATTTGAATTGGCAGTTTTTTACAGGTTTTTTCTACCATGATTGTAGGTGGTTCTGATGCTGAAGAAATGGATGTTCAGTGTTTATTGGAATCATTAAAGCTGATAAAAGATGACAGCAAGACCATCCCAACATGCATTTCATCGGTAATATAAAATGCAGAGGACTTTATGACTTATGTGTAGGCCTTAGGACTAAAGTTTAGTCTGTGGACGGGTCTCTCGTAAACTGCTGTCCAGTGCGGATAGAATTGTTGACCGACATGAGATTCACTGCTTCAAATCTTTTAGATTTGAGTTCTTAATTAAGGGAAGGAGAAGCCTATACTTATGGTTAAGCTGCCTTCAATAGCATGTTGCTATTTAGCAGGGGTTGGCTTCTATGGCAGTTGATACTCTGTAGATTTCATCACTTATAAGTTGCTATTAATACAACTAATTTTGGACAATCATCTCAGATAAAAATAGTCATGTCTTTTATGTGTTTGACTAGGCTAATTGATTAGGGGATGTTAAGGTTATCTCTTTGGACAGCAAGTTGTAAGAGTTGTTCCGAGCTACTTCTGGCTTTTAAAATTCTATTCTTCTCCTATCACCTGCAATATCCGCCAACTTTTCTTTCTTTGACACGTAGATGATGCAATTTGGTTGTTCATCTTCTAGATAAAAATTCCTAGAGATGGTGTGAGCATTTTTCTTTTAATTTGAAAATTTTGTGTTTGGGGTCTTTATAGGTGGAAACCAAGTTGAGTGCAAATGGGATAGGGACAATAACTGGCCGGTTATTTGTGGGAACAGCTGAGAAGATCCCACCATCAGAACTTGTTGACACAACTGGCGCAGGAGATGCATTTATTGGAGCAGTATTATATGGTACGTTTCAGCCTACTATGTACTTTTATCTTCTAAATTAGGTATGAGAGACTTTCCTATTATTCTTTAGGTGCTCGTATTTGTGTCAGTATCAAGGATCCATTATTCCCAAAAGACCCTGACTAGCAATAAACCTAGAAGAGATGTGAAATGGTATCTAAGGTAGCGTTTGGTGCTTTCCTATGGTAGTGATTTTTTAGAATATGATTGCTGGGAATACGATGGCATTGTACTGCTCTGGCTTACTACTTTCTGTTTGATTCGGCCATTATGAAGGCGGTGATTGAGTATTCATTTTTCTTGTTTTTAGCTCTGTGTGCAGGCATGCCACCAGAGAAGATGTTGCCCTTTGCAGCTCAAGTGGTAAACGAATTTACTACTCTTTGTTAATGGTTTTATAATGATTGCTATGAGAAGCTTGTTTAGCCAAATGTGATGCTCCATTTCAGGCTGCAACTGGCTGTCGGGCTTTAGGCGCCCGCACCGGACTCCCTCTCCGTACAGATCCACGTCTAGCGAGCTTCCTATAGAAAGTTCCCTACAAGGCAAGGCACCCCCATGTTGTAGGCGAAGTTTGTTATCTCATACGTTGACAGTGATAAAAATGATATCTAGACTAATATTAATTTGCCTGTTTTAGCCGACACAAAAACAAATATAAATAAATAAATTAGAAATTTAGTGATGAACCTTTTATATTTGAAATTTATTTAATTTTATATACAAATATTATGTTGGAGATTAACCCGTATAAACGACGAACGAGAAAAGTAGAGAAGATCGAATACAAATATTTTACGTAGAAAATTCCTCCGAAGACGATAAAAACTATGGGCAAAAGAGGTTTCTAGCTTTTCACTAAATAAGTAAATAAACGAGATTATAATATGGAGAAAATAAATCTAAATGTACTAAATCTAAACCTCGAAAACAAAACCTCAACTCTTATAGAGTTTTTTCAAAAGGGGTACAAAATTTTCTTCATAGTTATCACGAAAATTTTTACCAAAATTCATCTGCCACTACAACTTGTTGCCCCCCAAATGAAAAGCACTGTAGTACTACATATTTAATTGTCTTTTAATTGGTGTCTCAATCATATTAAAATATCTTTAAAGTAATCAGAGTTTAACTGGAAAACTCGCAACGTCTTGTCACGACGTCATCCGTTGTCTCAACATCACGAAATTTCTCGTCATGACATCACCATCTGTTTGACTAAAAATACGAAGCACATCCTATATATTATATATATTAAATATTTTTAAAATAAGGATAAATTTGTATTTTTAAAATAAAGATAAATTTGAAAATTATATACTCCAATATCGATATACACCAATTTACATCTATCGATAGGTTACTACAAATCCAACTATCAGGATCAAGGGAGGAAAATGAAGGACAAGACATGTTTGAAAGTATAGGTTTGGCAGTCCATGTGAAATACTCATGGAATACATTATGTTTTTTATACCATATTGGACCTTTTAGGCTTTCAGCTGGTCCACAAAGTCATTTTCCCTTGGACCATGGTTTTAATGGGTTTACCAATTGAGGCATATAATTTTCTACTTGTAGGGCTCAAACTCAAATCAAAGGACCCCAGCTGGACCACCCTTTAATTAATTACATTCCCACCAAGATTTTCACGGTTCAACCCAAGTTTCCATTAGACCTGATCGTGGTCGGGGTTGGACTGACGTAAAATTTTAAACTCACTTTTTAAGTTTGGATTTTGCCAGAAAAAAATTTTAAAATTTTGTTTAAATTCAGTCCAAATAAAAAATGTTACATTCGAGTTCGATCTGGTCGGCCGGTATTAAATTTTTTATATTATTTTTATATATAAAAATAAATTTTTAAAAAATAATATATCAAATACACTAAAAACATTAAAATAAATATTTTCCAACAAGTTAAAAATACATTAAAAAAATCTTATACTTAAATAACACTAAGATAACTACAACTTAGCAAGCAAATGCCTCTAAAATAGCGACAAAATTAATAATAAAATAAGAGTTATACAATATCCAAATAATAACAACAAAATAGTAGTAATATAATAGCAAAATGGTAGCAAAACAAAAATAGAAAAAAAAATTAGGCAAGTTTGAGTCGGGACAAAAAAAATTACTCGAGGTCTGGACTGTTTAGAAAACATGCCTTATTTTTATCTAAACCCATTTTTCGAGTCTATATTTTTGTCCAAATTTTCCCGCTTTTCAAGCGAGCTTTCAGACCTAGGAAAATAGCCCGACCTATGACTTATGTATAGTATATAAAGTAAAAGTGATCGGATAAAAATATAGGAATTAAGCCTATAACTTAGGTATAGTATATGGACTAATAAAACTATAAAAGAATTTGACATTCATCAAGAAATGTTAAGTGTAATGGTAAATTATAAAAAATAGATTGTATGAAACTATAATTTCACGTCATCCTCATCCCTTTCCAATAGAAGAATAACAAATCAGATTTTTTCTCCTAATTTTTAGCTTTTTCCTCATGAAAAAATTCAAATCCAACTAAAAAAAGCTATAAAAATTAGGAGTAAAAATTTGATTTGTCATTCTCTTATTGGGAAGGGATAAAGATGACGTGGAATCACAGTTTGATACAATTTTTTCTCGTAAATAATATTACACTTCTAGAAAAAATCATAATTTAAACTTCAGATATAACATTATCGAGAGAAATATTTATGAATCTCGAAAAATTAATTTTGGAACCCACCCATCGTTAGAGGTTGGTCCATGGATTTTATACGCTCAAGCAACTCTTATCTGTTGCAGTTGGTGAATATTGATTAGACTCAAACCCATCCCATCCAACACTCATCATACACTCATTTGTATGTATATATATTATAGGGTAAATTCTTAATTGATCACTCAGCTTTTTGGGTGTTTTCATTTTGATCACTCAAATAAAAATCACCACTGTTACAATAAATTATCATTTTGGTTACTGATGAGGCATTCCACTTCATGTCCACATAAGCCCTTCTTCCTGGTAATAAGATTCGTTGTCCACCTTGTGGGAGAACAGAGGGACGAAATTGAAGCCAGAAAACAAAACTGTATTCCTCTTGTTGGTTCATTCGTTAACTGGGTGTGGTTCATTTGTTGATTCTTCACTTTAAAGAATCTCACTGTCCTTCCATCTCCCCCTGCAAATCAGTGCCCTATAAAACTCATCACTGGACACTCTATATATACTCATCGCCACCACAAGACTTAAGTATGCATCTATTTTCTTCCTCATTTCCTACTCTATCATCCCATTTGCTAAAAATGCACCGTGGTTCGGTACTTCTAAGCCTCATCACAGTTGTTACACTGCTGATAGCAGCTCCGGTTCCGGCCATTGGGTATCGTCCATGGTTTCACTTAAAACCCAACAGGTCCAATTTAAGATTCGGTGGCTCCAAGAAATACGAGAGTTCATCGGAGTTAGTCCACTTGAGATACCACATGGGTCCAGTGCTCACCGGCAGCATTACCGTTCACACAATTTGGTGCGGCCGGTGGCAGAAATCCCAAAAGAAGATCATCCGCGAGTTCTTCGGCTTGATTGCCGCCGTCAATGCCAAGCATCCTTCGGTTGCTAGTGGTGGCAGACAATGAACCTTACGAAAAAAACCTATTTATCAGCAAGGAGGGCTTACGTGGACACGAAGTGTAATGCAACTTCAGACGTAGTTAGTGAAAATGCTGTTGAGTGATGAAAACGATAAATTATTAAAATGTAGTAATTGAACTGTAATTTTTTTTATTTGTGTGACCAAAATGAAAATATTTAAAAATTGAGTGACCAAATTAGATAATTTACACTATATTAAATAGTGTATAATGAATGGGTCCATTGTTAGGATCAAAAGTTGATATATACATCCATCACTTTCTTCTTTGATTTCTCTTAAAAAAGAGAAATCTCCAGAAGAGAGCTGGGTTTACAAAATATGGACATAGGGTAAAGTCAGAATTTTCTTTTTAGAAGGTGTCAGAATTGAGTAAATTTTAAAAGGATTAAACATAATTTTCTTCATTTTTGAGGGATCAAAATTGAAATTTACCATAAATTAATTTTTAATTTATCATTTTATAGTGTACTTAAATAGTAATTTCCAGGGGAGGCCAGATTCCCCCTGCTTGGAATTATGAAATATTGAGGACTGGATATGTGTATGGATGGATGCATGCATGCATGCATGTATGAGTGCAACTCAAATTATTTATTCCAATTTCAACTCAGTTGTAGCAAATTATTGACTTTCAAATCTATTTATATTTGACCAAACCATTATTTTAAAAATAAAAATATCACGAAGGCGGTTATATTAGGAATTAGCTGGCATTTTGCTCCCTTTAATTTAAAAAATAGATAAATTTATTTTTATACGTTAAATTAAAGAGTAAACTGGTCATTCTATTAAAATTTCATCAATTATTACTGTAAATGTTAACTGGTTGACATATCAACCAAAGAGTGACATTTGGCGTGCCACATGTACCTCGTATTGATTTGGAGAGACTAATTCACTCAACCACCTACCAATAGAAATAGATAAAAATGTTAACAGAAAGATTGATTCATTCTTTGATCTAACACATAAGAATCAATTTACAATTTTTTTTAAATAAAAGAGACAAAATATAATCCGACTCTTAATCTAAAAATTTCGGTAATATTCTAAAGAAAATTGTGTCATGGATAGTGATGATGATAATGATTTAGAATTTTGGACCACCATTTTTCATATGGTTGGAACAACTTGATCTGTAAATAAAGTAATCCTAAAGTCGGGCGACTGCATGCATGCGAGAACTCATATCATCATTAAGAGCTGGAGAATGCTTTAGTTTTTGCCCATTTACTTTAACTCATATCATCATTGGACTTTATTTTTATTATTACATGATTTTATATCTTATACCTTTTTTATAAGATTAAATAAAATACATATTATAAAATTAAAAATATCTAATTAAAATACATTTAAAATAGTTTATAAAGTCTAATAAGAAATTCAAAAAAATTTAATTAAAAAATATAAAAATAATTCTAATAATATAAAGGTGTTTTGGTAATTTTCTTGAAACAAGCAATGCGAGTTCAAAACGAGGTAGTGCGAGGTGAGCACTCTTCCTAGAACCCTGTTTTCATAGAGAGAATTTTTATTTTTATTTTTATCTATTTGTTAATTTAATATTCAAAATCATATATACATAAATTAAGTATTTGTTATATTTATCGATTGAACCTTAATTCAGTTAACACTACTGTTACTATAATAATTACGAGGATGTAAATTTTAGTGTGTTTAAACACGTTTTTTTCCTCCATTATAAGTAGAAGTTCCATAAAAAAATGTTTGTTGTATTTAAATTTTTTGATATTAATCATGATAAGAATATAATAGATAGGGGCGGAGCCAAGGGGCCCCTTAAAATGAAAGTTTTCACCTTTAGTCCTGTTATAATTTTAAAAATTTTAAATTAGTATATGATAAAATTATATTTTTGCACCCTAAGAATGAGAAAAAATTGATTTAATCTTTTAAATTTTATAAAGATATAGACTATTAAACCTGTAAAATTTTACTTTTACTATCATAAAATATACAATTTTATTCCGACACCTCATAAAATTTCTTGACTCCGCCCCTATAATAAACTATATATAAGCTAAATAAAGAAGGGTGAAAAGGGAAATAGGGAAAGGAATGATTATAATTAGATAGTCACCATCACAACATCTAAACTATATCCAAAACTTTGAGAAATATTTTTAAAATCTATAAATAATAAATAAAAATAAGAGTGAGTTAGTAGTCATCTTGGGTGTCACATGGCGCTCACCATCTTCAATTTCCCTTTTTAGATAATCCCATTGCCATTCGATGTTGATGAAGTTACGGAGTTAGAAAAAATTTTTTGGAGATCGAAATTAAATTATATTAAAATATAAATGTGTGGGTTATTTAAGCTAGTTATCAAGTTAATAAAGTTTTAAAAATTATGTGTTTGAATGTTGAAATTATTTAGTGTTAATTTGAATTAGTAAATTTAAGTAAATGTATATAAAAAAATGCGTTGATTGAAAATTTTTTGACTAAATTTGTTGGTTGATATATTTTTTTAAATTTTTAAAAGTTTTCATTTTTTTTTTAATTTTTATATATCTTTAAAAAGTTTAGTATTTCTTAGAATTTTTTCAGCTTTTGTAAAGAACATTTTAGAATTTTTTTATAAAAAAAAAATCTTATCAAACTTAAATTTCAATAATTTTTAGAATCTTTCAAAAATGTTTAGGATTTTTTTAGCATTTTAAAATATTTAAAAAAATTAGAATTTTTTTCATAAATTTTAAATATTCTTATTGAACTTGAATTTTTATAATTTTTTATTTTATAATATTCTGTTTAAATGTTAAAAAAATCATTGTAAAATAATTAAGAAAAAAATTAAGTCTTTAATAGAAAATCATACTCATTTACCATGTCATCAAATTTTTTCTCGCCAACTACTACGTCATCACTTAACGGACCGTCAAGAGCTTCGATGAAAAACACAATTTTAAGGATTTAATTAACATGTTTGATAGTATAAATTGTAGTTGCAAAGTGTAATTACATAGTTACATAAATTATATTTTTAAAAAAATAATAGTTACTATAAAAAATTATCAATACGATAAAAAATTCTAAGCAAGTAACAAAAATTAATATTAAATCATCATATATAATATGTTAGTCCAAGAAAGTAATTGATAATACGACTAATAAAAATAACATGAAAAATAAATATTATATCTAATTGCTCTAGTATTTCATATTTGTTGGGCTATTAGCTCTTTAACATTTAACATATACTTCTTATCATAATCTGTTGGTCTTTAACCAAGTTCTTCACCGTCTGAATCTGAATATATATCATTAAGATTATCAATATTTCCTTATTTCATATACTCTTCAAAGTACGGGTCATTCCAATTCCACCTATGACTGAAGTTATAAAGTATGCAACATGTTAAGATGATCCAACCTTGTTTTTTATGTTATATTGATGTGATGTTATTAGCACGAGAATTTTTTTTTTTAAAACAACAAATTTCCTCTCAATCATATTCTGAAGTTTTGAATTACTCAAATTAAAAAGCTCGTGAGTCATCTCTGATGCTTTTATCTAACTCAATTCTCTCAAACAGTATCGTATCCTTTGATATGGTATAAGAAAACATACTATGATTGTATAACTAGTACATAATATTTGGGTTCACGATGCAAACAATATGTAGCTTTGATTATAAAAACTTATATAAACTTAATTTGAAAAAATAATTATGTTAGATATTATAACTTTTTTTATAACATGTAAATTAGATAAAAATAATATAAAATTTATAATATATAATCTTTATATAAAAAATATTTTACAAAGTGTTTAATAACTTAATAACATTTCTTATAAGTAAGGTAAGTTTTTACCTTATTTTTTTATGAATAAATTATGGAAAAAATTTATAGCATTTTTTTTATAAATAAGTATATATATTTTTTACATAAATAAGTATGTCCTTTTATTTGCTATAATTTTTTTTATAAATAAGCATATTATAACATTTTTATAATACGTAATAATTTTTTGTGATATACTTTTTTATCATAATTTTAGAAATTTTTAGAATTTAAATAATATAATTATTGGTTATAAATTTATAAAACACACAAATTATTTTTATAATATATATTTTTAGTATTTATAATATAACTTTAGATTTTTTTACTGTAATCATCCCAAATACTCATATGTGTTTATACTTATAATATAATTTTTATAACTTAAACTTGTATAAAAAATAATTTTTTAAAGTTAAATCATGTATAATTTTTTGGAAAGTTATAGGGTAATTGGATTTGAGTGTAATTACCTACGTAATTACTCCAATTCTCACCTTCCCCATTATAATTGGAAGGGATAATTAGGATACTCCAATTTATTCAAACTTTCAAATATTTTAATTAGATAAAAAATTTAAATAGGTTATTTAAATGTGAATCCTTATAATTTGTGTAGTATCAAAATTTATATAAATATAAAATATTTTAAATATAATAATGACACAAAAATATAAAAAATAATACAAATAAATTAATGTATCAAAGTAATCATTAATGTAAATTCAAATACTTGTAAATAATTAGTTGGGCTTGCAGTCACTTTCTAATAAAATCCTCAATGGCTTAGCCAAAATAAAATCCTAAAAGAAAAAAAAATCTCAGACTAAAGAATTGACTTATCTTATTCTCATATCCAAAAGTGGCGGAGCCCAAAATTTTGTTTAGGAGTCGGAATTAAATTATATATTTTTACGATAGTAAAAACGTAATTTTATGATTTTAATAGTATATATCTTTATAATTTTAAAAGGTTAAATCAAATTTTTATAATTTTTTGGGGGCTAAAGTGTAATTTTATTATTACTAATTTAAATTTTTATAAATTATAAAGTGTCTAAATTAAAATTTTATCATTTTATGGGGGCCATGGCCCTTAGGTCTCTTAGTGACTCCACCACTGTAACACATGCAAAAAGATATTCTAACCAATAATTATATGAATTTGTATTTGATATATTGATTACGTATGAATTTATATATTGAGAGTAAAATTTATATTTGATATATTAATAAGGTATAAATATATTGTTAATACATCATAGTTTAAAAAATCTAATAATTATATATTATTTTCAATAATTTTTAAATTTATTAATTAAATTATTGATATATTAATATTATTTATTAATAATATGTAAATTTATACCCTATCTATGAAATAACAAACCCATAGTTTAGAGAGAGATTTAGTGAGTGGAACATATATATATATATATATATATATATATATAGAAGATATTCTAAATCTTTCTAAATCTTCCTTCAAATAGAAAAAGAAATAAATTGTTGATAAGATTTTCATGTGGGCTCTTCTGTAATTCATGATTTTGTTAAATGCATTAATTGTATATGTGATATTTTATATTTTATTTATATAAATTATGTATGTTAAATTTGATTTAAATTAATATTTTTATTTTTTATTTTTTAAGAAATTTGAAGTATTCAATAAATATTAATGTATACATTTTTTTAAAATTGATATAATAGTGATATCAGATTAGTTTAAAATTTTGTATGTATGACAAGTACAATTATATCAATAAATTCAATAATCGGATTATTCAAATATTACTCCTACAAATATATATATATATATATATATATAAAGAAGTATAAACTACTTTAATTTTATAATGGTATAAGTAGACCTCTCTCTCTTATATCTGTTGTATATATGAAAATGTATATATGAAACTTTGATTTTGATTCAAACGTACTCATTTAAAAAAATAAAAACATCAATTTATTTTTATATTGGATAAAATATAAATCATTTGGATATGCAATATATAGATGTAAAATGATGGTATATCAATAACGATATTAGTTGTTTGTGAAAATTGAATCAAATCAATATTTTATGTATAAAATTATACAATGGACCAAAGTTCATGTACAATTTTGATCTTCATCTCTAAAATTTATTAATGCAAATTATTTTCCAAAAGATCACATTCAATAAGTTTAATTTAAATTTCAATATTTATATTTTTTCCTCATCTCGAATTATAATTTTTTTAAAAGAAGTGTTTACTAATTGTTGAAAGATTTCCGACTCTTTTGGAAAGTCTTCGAAGTGACATATTTTGAAAATGGTGGACCCTCAACACGTCCAATATTATCCTTGGTTGAGGTTTTTGTTGGATCTAGTGCCTTAAGTGTAGTATTTTCATCAATATACACTTGTAATTTTTTTAACAAATTGATTGATAAAACAAATTCTTTGATTACATTAATATACTTTATATAATTGTCTTCACATGGTTTTTGCACCAAAGTAAAATGGAAGCAAATGTTGCTCATTGGTTGTCTAAATGTTTAACTAATACTAAGTGGTATTATGTGTACAGAAAGATAGTGAAACACCCCACACCCGGCCCACGAGCTTGAACCGGATCTGGTATGTTCCTTAAATAAATCGGTTTTCAATGTTCTAAATGACTTAGAGAAAATTTGTGTAATTTTAAAAAAATTGTTTTAGGTTGGGCTTAATTTGAAACCTATTTAATAAATTCTGAAATCCAACTTAAATAAGGTGACAAAATAATTTTTGGGTTTATTATTTTAAAAGAAATAAATTTACTTATCTTTAATCAAACATAAATTGTATCATATTCAAATAAAAAAATAAATGAAAATAAAGAAAATCCAACTGGGCCTTATGGCCTTATTACATCATTCAAACCCAAAATAAAGTACTAAAATTTCATAAAGTCCAAATTCCAAATAATTTCTTCAAGCGATGCATGGCCACCTTTAGCTCCCCGCCGTCCCGGTCCATTACCGCTCATCACCTGAAAAATAATTCCCCAACGGGTGAGTCAACAGACTCAATGTGTACATAGTACTAATTTCCAACAAATCGGGCATACAAGTCATATCAATATCATGTTCATACAAAATAAAGGATGATGCAACCCAAATCCAAACCTATTTGTCCATCCGCTACACACCACCCGTACCAACCTGTACACCGCGGGGACTACTAAGTCGACCCTCCATCCACTACACACCATCGAAGGTAGTCGCTGCAGTCGACGTGCTCATCGCCCACTTATGTTGTGTCATTAGACACTGTATTCACTGGATGTAACCCAAGTTACCACTTTTCACTTTATGTGACCGTAGTCACCACTTTACGTTGGTGAGACCGTAGTCATCACCTTCACTTTCTTCCTCCACAAATATCCCGAATGCCCCAATTATTTCATAACATATTTCACATACTTAATTTTCATTCATGTTACTAATCACATGTTCAAAATATATCACATTCACAATCCTATCAAAAGTAGGAAACGTGCACTGGTACTCCTTACCACATTTGTGGTGCTTAGCCACATTCACATACTTTGTTACATATTTATATATTTAATGATTGCCATGCAATTTATTGAAAGTTAGTAAGAGTACACACCTTTTTCGCTTAATAGTTTCAGTGAATTCCCGTAGAGCGATATACCGATCTAGATCTTTCACTCCTATATTCGGCCATTAATTAAAACATATAAATAAACCTATTTGGTCTTAAAACCAAATCCTACTAGAAGTAGAATTACTTACCTAGTTGCCGAATTGATTTAATCAAGTCCCAACAGTTGCTAGAATTCCTCTTCCTTGAAATCGGCTAATACTAGGTATGTAACCATGTCGATTTTCGGTTTTTGAAATAATGGAAAACACTTAAACAAATTATGCCTTGGCCGAATATCCCTTACCTTATGATGGGATTCCAAATCAAGAAGGATTCCTTTATAAGCTGTTGAAATCCTATAACTTCGTGTTAGATTAGATCTAACTTTGAAAACGTGAATCATAATCTTTAACCACATATTTATATTTATAATCCTTACCTTAGATCCTTAGATTTCCCGAAAGATCCCCTTTTGATGTTGTGGATGATTGCCCTCTTTCTTAGAATCCACAAAGATTCAAATTTTAACAAAGAGAACGGAGAAGAAAATAGAAGAAAAAGAGAGGGATTTTTGCTTAATGAAAATTCGGCGAGAGAGGGTTTTGCCTAGGGAGAATTTCGTGCAGAGAGAGGAAGAGGAGCAAGTGTTGATGAGTAGCCCTCCTGTCCTCCTTTTATAGCCAAAGTTATCAACCTAGGAGTCCTTTACTTGGCCACCACTCCTCTTTTGATAATATTATCTCTTTTATTTAAAAGATAAAAGCCTTTAATCCATCAATTATCTCCTCAATTATCTCATTAGAAAATAATCCTTTATTTATCTCTTATTATTCACATATTTATGTGAATAAAACTCCTTTATTTATCTCTTATTATTCACATATTTATGTGAATAAAACTCCTTTATTTCTCTCTTATTATTCACATATTTATGTGAATAAAACTCCTTTATTTATCTCTTATTATTCACATATTTATGTGAATAAAACTCCTTTATTTCTCTCATATATCCAAGTTTCCCGAAATGTTCAAGTTTCCATTTCCAAAAATGTTTAGGTTTCCAAAAATGTCTAAGTTTCCAAAAATGTCCATTTCCATTTCCATTTTCATTTTCATCTCCATTTTCATTTCCATTTTCATTTTCATTTCCATTTTCATTCATTTCTAGGTTTCCAAAAGTATCAAAAATTTGTTCATAATACTTAAGACTTGTCATTTCATACAATTGATCTGAAAAATGCATAGGCCCTTCCTAGGATGTTACAGTTCTACCCCCCTTAAATAAAATTTCGTCCTCGAAATTTCCTAACTAAATAGTTGAGGGTATTGCTGTCGCATTGTCTCTTCCGGCTCCCACGGCTTCTTCCGATCCATGATTGCGCCATAACACCTTGACTAAAGGCACCGACTTCTTTCGTAGTGCTTTCACGTGACGTTCCAAGATCTGAATCGGCTCCTCCTCGTAGGATAGATCTGGCCTTAACTCCACTTCTTCAACAGGTACCACATGAGACGGATCCGATCGATAGCGACGTAGCATGGACACATGAAATACGTCGTGCATTTGATGCAACTCTGGTGGCAACTCCAATTGGTATGCCACCGCCCAACTCGCTTCAAGATTTGATAGGGCCCTATAAACCTTGGGCTTAGCTTCCCTTTGCGACCAAACCGCATAACCTTCTTCCAAGGTGAGACCTTTAAAACACTTGGTCTCCTACTTCAAACTCAATTTCTTTCCTCTTAAGGTCTGCGTCGACTTACGTCTATCGAAGCTTCTTTCAACCGTGCCCGAATTAATTCCACCTTCTCCTCGCTTTCCGCCACTAACTCTGGACCCAAAACGCGGCGTTCTCTAACTCGGGTCCAACAAGTTGGTGTTCTACATTTCCTTCCATACAATGCTTCGTATGGTGCCATCCGAATGCTTGCACGATAGGCTGTTGTTGTAGGCGAACTCAGCTAGAGGCAAGTAATTTTCCCAACTTCCTCGGAAATCCATCACACGACCTCTTAGCATATCTTCCAACACTTGTATAACCCGTTCGCATCGCCTGTGCGATTGTGGATGAAAAGCCGTAGTGAAGTCTAGCTTAGTGCCTAATGCTTGATGAAGTGCTTTCCAAAATCGAGACGTAAACCTTGGGTCTCTATCGAGATGATCGACATCGGTACCCGTGTAGCCTCACGATCTCCGCCACATATAACTTGGCTAACTTTTGAAGGGAATAGTCGATCCTCACAGGGATAAAATGTGCGGACTTGGTCAAACGGTCCACTATCACCCATACCGAGTCCTTCTTAGTGGGCGTAAGGGGAAGCCCACTAACTAAGTCCATGGTAATTCTTTCCCACTTCCATTGGGGAATCTCAATTGGTTGAAGCAATCTCGATGGGACTTGGTGTTCAAACCTTTACTTGCGACATGTCAAACATTTCCCCACAAATTCGGTCACCTCTCGTTTGTGTCGACCACCAAAATTGTTCCCTTAGATCTCTATCTGACTTGATGCCACCGGGATGCATAGCATAAGGACTACCATGCGCTTCCCGAAGAATCCTTTGTCTCAACTCCTTATCCCCGGCATACAAACCTTTTCCTTGTAGCACAAGTACTCCTTCATCATTGACGCCATAATCCTTTAATCCTCCTTGCCGTACTTGCTGCAGTAACTTAGTACTTAAGTCCTTATCCGCCAACCGTGTCCCTCTTTCACCTCCTTCACCAAGGTTGGCTTGACTTGTAACTCGCCAACAAAGCTTAGTCTTCATACAAACTTAAGTGAGCGAACAAAGCCCTTAAATCCGACACAACCTTCCTACTTAGGGCGTCGGCTACCACATTCGCCTTGCCGGATGGTATTCTATCGAATAGTCATAATCTTTTAATAACTCCACCCACCTTCGTTGCCTCAAGTTCAACTCCTTCCGAGTCAACAAATACTTAAGGCTTTTGTGGTCCGTGTAAATTCTGACCTTTCTCCATAAAGGTAGTGCCTCCAAACTTTGAGGCGAAAACCACCGCCGCGAAGTTCCAAGTCATGAGTTGGGTAGTTCACCTCATGCGGCCTTAATCTGTCGAGATGCATAAGCGACTACCTTTCCTTCTTGCATTAGCACACACCCTAACCACGTGTGCGAAGCATCACAATATACTACGAAGTCCTTACCGCCTCATTTGAATTAACACCGAGCTTCACGGCAAGACCTTTTTAAGCTTTTCAAAGCTCTCCTGTTTTATCCGTCCACACAAACGGTACTTCCTTCCTTAGTAACTTTGTCAAAGGTGCGGCTATTGACGAGAATCCTTCCACAGAACCTTCAGTAATAGCACGCCAAGCCTAAGAAACTTCGATTTCAACCCGACCTAGGTGATTTCCAATCCAACAACGCTTGATCTTCCTAGGATCCACTCTTATTCCTTCTGCGGATACCACATGTCCTAGGAGCGCCACTTCCTTGAGCCAAAATTCGCACTTGCTGAATTTGGCATAAAGCTTCTTTTCCTTAACACTTCTAACACAACTCGGAGATGCTCATCGTGCTCCTCCTCCGTCTTGGAATACACCAAAATGTCGCCGATGAACACCACGGCGAATCTATCCAAGTAGGGTTGGAAAACCCTATTCATCATATCCATGAACGCGCGGCGGTGCGTTCGTCAACCCAAACGGCATCACCACAAATTCAAAATGACCGTACCTTGTCCTAAAAGCGGTCTTATGAATATCGACCTCCTTCACTTTCGATTGATGATACCCCGACCTTAAGTCGATCTTTGAGAACACAAATGCCCTTTTCGGTTGGTCGAACAAGTCATCTATCCTTGGCAAAGGATACTTGTTCTTGATGGTCGGTTTGTTCAATCGACGATAATCTATGCACATCCGCATAGTTCCATCCTTCTTCTTCACAAAGAGAACCGGTGCTCTCCCACGGAGACACACTGGGTCGAATGAACCCACGATCCAACAACTCTTGGATTTGAGCCTTGAGCTCCACTAACTCCTTTGGTGCCATTCGGTGGGAGCGATTGACACGGGAGTCATTCTGGTAGCAAATCTATTCCAAATTCCACTTCTCTATCCGGGGGTATTCCGGGCAACTCCTCCTAAATACATCCTCAAAATCCCTCATCGCTTCTAACTCCCTTAACACCTTCCTCTTCTCCTCTTAACGCACTCACGAAGGCTAAGAATGCCTTACATCCTTTCTTAACCATTTTCTCGGCCTTGATCACGAAACTCTACGTTAGACAAGTAGTTCCTCCTTTCTCCGATCATCACTACTACCTCATCTTCCGGGTTCTTAGTTCCATACGTTTAGCCGCACAATCCAACACGGCTCGATGCTCTACTAGCCAATCCATTCCAAGTATAAGCTCAAACTCTCCGAAGGGTAATTCCATTAAGTCGGCCAAAAAGTTCGCTCCCCGAATCTCTAGGGGTACATTCCGAAAGATCCTATCTATCCTCACCGCTTTGGCTTAAAGGGCTTACTACGATTATCGCCTATCGAGAAAGTTCAAAGTCTAGGCCTAGTGTTTCAACCACACTACATGCAACATAGGAATGAGTTGAGCCCACATCAATAAGAGCAAAATAGGGTTTGTCATGAATAAAGAACGTCACTGGTTATAACATCCGCGCGTCTCTCTCTTCCCTCCAAATGAACCGCGTAAACCAAACCCGTTGCCTTGCTTGGCGTTAGCACGCACCTCGCCCCGAGCTCCACGGCCTCTGCCACTACCTCTGTTGGCCGACCCACGACCTCTTTTTGAGGTCAGCGTCGCCCTCTACCCGGCTGGTTAGCATTACGAGTCTTGGTTGGCTCTCATCTAATAGCTTGGGGCAATCCTTAATCATATGGTCCTTGGACCCACACTTGAGACATCGTCCCGCCTTTTCCAACACTCTCCCGTGCTTCCTTCCACAATGTTCACAAGGCGAAATTGCCGGCCGTACCGGCTGTTGACTTTGTGGCTGTCAACTCTAGGCCTCTTGTGGCCTTTTCCGGATGGCTCAAAACCTCTTTTGGGCTTATTTACATCCACGGCTGCTTGGTGGCGTCCTTAATTCCTCGACCACTTTAGCCTTTTCCACCAAGGCGAGAGAATTCCGCTCACGATGCGGTGCTATCAAAAGTCTCAAATCGTCCCTAAGTCCGTCCTCAAAAAAACGAACACGAGCGTTCATGCTCGATCGCCACTACTCCTCGGGCATATCGGCTCAACCTCAAGAATTCCGCTTCATATTCGGGTGTGACAGACTTACTTCCTTGTACCAACCCCGAGAAAAGCCTTCCTTTGCTCATCTATATACTGTTCCCACATACTTCTTCCTCGAAATGCTTCCTTAGCATATTCCCGTGTCGAATCTTCCGCCGTGGCACCGTCGAATCGGTTAACCACCATTGATACGCTTCATCGCGTAACTGTGCACGTCATCCCTTTCAACTTCTCCTCGGGGTCAAGTCGAGCTCATCCATGATGCGCTCGGTTGCTTCCAACCAAGACTCACGGTATCTTGGGTGCCACTCCCGATACTCCTCTAAACATTTCAGCTCCATTAGCACGGAGCCGCTCGAGCCTGGACTTACGATTTCTGAATTGTTTCTGCACCACCACCAATTCCAAAACTCGCGGCCACGACTGCGACACGGCATCTTCCTCATGCGAGCTCGCTTTGCTCAACATTGACAAATTGGGGGTGATGGTGGTGGTGGTATCTCATTGTCGAGAACCTTGTCCCGATCTAACGAGTCATCCTTCCTCTACCTCTTCCACGACGACCACATCCTCTTGAGCTCATTATCGATTTAGATCCGATTAAGGAATTTTATGTATTAGTATTCTTGTTTCACTTATTACCCGCGATGATATCTTATGAAGAAGAGTTTAAGAGTGGTTCTTTCATATTCATACATGCATACAGTCTTGCATTCATTCATTCATCCATCAACAAATATGAACTTTCGTTCATTCAAAGAAACGTTGTAATTCTTGTTGTTGTTTTTCGTTATTTTGCTTTTCCACTACCCGGGGGCATTTTCGTAATTTTATCCTACAGGGTATTTTAGTAAATTTTCAAAAATAAAAGTTCCTGGTGATTTTGACGAAAGTATTTTGGTACTTCTAAAGTTCCGGGAAATTTTGGAAGAATTTTGAAATCCAGGGTATTTCGGTAATTTTTGATCTCGGGGTATTTTGATAATTTTTCCAAAAATCAGGGTAAATTTGTAAAATTTATTAAGTTAGGGATATTTTCCAAGATTGTGAAACATTGAGGGTTCCTTTGAGAGTTACACTTTTCAAAGCAATGATATTGTAAAAATTTTGGAAATCAGGGTCGTTTTGGTAATTTTGTAAGTTAGGAGCAATTTTGTAATTTTCCAAAATCAAGATAGTTTGATATTTTACAAATTAGGGTTTTTTGAACATTTGATAAAGTAATGAAATTTTGTTAAAACTATGGGTGGTTTGGTCATTTTATAAACCAAGGGTATTTTTTTTTTTTTTTATAAAAGAAAAACGGCTAAGTCCCTTTCGGGTTTTATTCTTTGTGTTTAGCCTATGACCGAGCCCTCTTGGTCAGGGTGAACCAAAGCTACGCACCAGGCAGGATTCGAATGAAGAGGAGGTGAGTCACGCGGACTGCTTAAATACCAAGCTCTCACCGACCTTTCTGAACATGCGCGCGAGCAGGTTGCCACACCACCGAGCCTTACGAGTTAGGGCGAACCGAAGCTACGCACTGCAGGGATACTGCGCGAAGAGGAGGTGAGTCACTAGGACTACTTAAATACCAGCTCTTCCGGATCCAATCCTAGACATGCGTGCTGGGGTTGCCACACCTAGCTTAATAACTTAGTCATAGGTTTGTTAAGTTCATTAAGTCTTATGAGTTTCAAGTGTTTGAGTAGTCTAATCCTAGGGTTCAAGTTCCTATCACACTATTCTACGTTCCATGCCTTTTCTACCCTTTTACAATTCATAATTCACATAATCACACACGGATGGTTAAAGGTACTTACAGTGGATCATGGTCGGAGACTTAGGTGCCATGCCATAAAACTCGCTTATTTCAAAGAAATTCATTTGGGCTCGAATTGAAAACGTTTTGGGCACGAGCCCACAGCCGAGAGTTTTAAAACTGGGCTCGATACCAATCGAACACCCCACACCCGCCCACGAGCTTGAACCGGATCTCGTATGTTCCTTAAATAAATCGGTTTTCAATGTTCTAAATGACTTAGAGAAAATTTGTGTAATTTTAAAAAAATTGTTTTGGGTTGGGCTTAATTTGAAACCTATTTAATAAATTCTGAAATCCAACTTAAATAAGGTGACAAAATAATTTTTGGGTTTATTATTTTAAAAGAAATAAATTTACTTATCTTTAATCAAACATAAATTGTATCATATTCAAATAAAAAAATAAATGAAATAAAGAAAATCCAACTGGGCCTTATGGCCTTATTACATCATTCAAACCCAAAATAAAGTACTAAAATTTCATAAAGTCCAAATTCCAAATAATTTCTTCAAGCGATGCATGGCCACCTTTAGCTCCTGCCGTCCCGGTCCATTCTTGCTCATCACACGAAAAATAATTCCCCAACGAGTGAGTCAACAGACTCAATGTGTACATAGTACTAATTTCCAACAAATCGAGCATACAAGTCATATCAATATCATGTTCATACAAAATAAAGGATGATGCAACCCAAATCCAAACCTATTTGTCCATCCGCTACACACCACCCGTACCAACTTTGTACACACCGGGGACTACTAAGTCGACCCTCCATCCGCTACACACCATCGAAGGCGTTCATTTGCGGTCGACGTGCTCATCGCCCACTTATGTTGTGTCATTAGACACTTTGTATTCACTAGATGTAACCCAAGTTACCACTTTTCACTTTATGTGACCGTAGTCACCACTTTACGTTGGTGAGACCGTAGTCATCACCTTCACTTTCTTCCTCCACAAATATCCCGAATGCCCCAATTATTTCATAACATATTTCACATACTTAATTTTCATTCATGTTACTAATCACATGTTCAAAATATATCACATTCACAATCCTATCAAAAGTAGGAAACGTGCACTGGTACTCCTTACCACATTTGTGGTGCTTAGCCACATTCACATACTGTTACATATTTATATATTTAATGATTGCCATGCAATTTATTGAAAGTTAGTAAGAGTACACACCTTTTTTTCGCTTAATAGTTTCCGTGAATTCCGTGAGAGCGATATACCGATCTAGATCTTTCACTCCTATATTCGGCCATTAATTAAAACATATAAATAAACCTATTTGGTCTTAAAACCAAATCCTACTAGAAGTAGAATTACTTACCTAGTTGCCGAATTGATTTAATCAAGTCCCAACAGTTGCTAGAATTCCTCTTCCTTGAAATCGGCTAATACTAGGTATGTAACCATGTCGGTTTTAGGTTTTTGAAATAATGGAAAACACTTAAACAAATTATGCCTTGGCGAATATCCCTTACCTTATGATGGGATTCCAAATCAAGAGGATTCCTTTATAAGCTGTTGAAATCCTATAACTTCGTGTTAGATTAGATCTAACTTTGAAAACGTGAATCATAATCTTTAACCACATATTTATATTTATAATCCTTACCTTAGATCCTTAGATTTCCGAAAGATCCCTTTTGATGTTGTGGATGATTGCCTCTTTCTTAGAATCCACAAAGATTCAGACTTAACGATGAGAACGGAGAAGAAAATAGAAGAAAAAGAGAGGATTTTGCTTAATGAAAATTCGCGAGAGAGGGTTTTTGCCTAGGAGAATTTCTAGAGAGAGGAAGAGGGAGCAAGTGTTGATGAGTAGCCCTCCTGTCCTCCTTTTATAGCCAAAGTTATCAACCTAGGAGTCCTTTACTTGGCCACCACTCCTCTTTTGATAATATTATCTCTTTTATTTAAAAGATAAAAGCCTTTAATCCATCAATTATCTCCTCAATTATCTCATTAGAAAATAATCCTTTATTTATCTCTTATTATTCACATATTTATGTGAATAAAACTCCTTTATTTATCTCTTATTATTCACATATTTATGTGAATAAAACTCCTTTATTTCTCTCTTATTATTCACATATTTATGTGAATAAAACTCCTTTATTTATCTCTTATTATTCACATATTTATGTGAATAAAACTCCTTTATTTCTCTCATATATCCAAGTTTCCCGAAATGTTCAAGTTTCCATTTCCAAAAATGTTTAGGTTTCCAAAAATGTCTAAGTTTCCAAAAATGTCCATTTCCATTTCCATTTTCATTTTCATCTCCATTTTCATTTCCATTTTCATTTTCATTTCCATTTTCATTCATTTCTAGGTTTCCAAAAGTATCAAAAATTTGTTCATAATACTTAAGACTTGTCATTTCATACAATTGATCTGAAAAATGCATAGGCCCTTCCTAGGATGTTACAGATAGCTTGTATTAGTAGATGAACCTAAACATGTCCTTAGTCTAATTGGAAATGAGCAAATTGATTGAAAGACTAATATGTCGTCTATCAAGCCCGATTGGGGAAATGCTTTGTCTTGGGCATCGAAGTGGATGACTCCCAAAAGATAGAGACATAGATGTGACTAATTGGACTAACAGTACATTGGATAGGACCCAGGCAAAATAGACCTTGAATCTATTTATGGGGCTTATTCACTTGTGACATTCATAGTGTGACATACCTAAATCCTGAGTGGATGGCAAACTATGTATACGTGACTTTTACACTTTGATGTAAGTAAATTATGCTGACTTTTACACTTTGATGTAAGTAAAAACCTGACTTCAAATAGATAAGGAACTGAAATCTGGTACGTTGGGTGTATGACTTCTGTAGTATGTAGCATTATTCACAACAATGGAATTCATAGCCCAAAACATAGGTAAATGATATTGTCGAAACCATTTTTAAATTTTGTTTAGAAAATGATGGGGATCGACTTTTAAAAGCGAAAATGGGAGTCGCCACCAATCCCTTTTTACTTAGGTGTGATTGGATCACCTTGTAAAACGTTTTATTTAAAACATTTAATTTTGGTATACGAAAAACCAAAAAATAGGTTCGGGAGTCGGTTACGTATGAGGAAGGGTTAGCACCCTCATAACGCCCAAAAATTGGTACCTAATCGATAAAATCATGTCCAAATGTTTGAAACTTAAAAGTATTTAAAAATATGATTTCTAAAAAAAACTTCGAACAATTTGATTTAAAATTTGAGAACTCTTCGATCCGAAAGAATATAAACATCACATCCAGCACGATTGGACATGATGTTTTAAAACCATCGTAACTAAGATCATCTCAAATTTTATAAAACTTCGAGCAATTTTGATTTAGAATTTGAGAGTTCTTCAATCCGAAAGAATATAAACATCACATCCAGCACGATTGGACATGATATTTTTAAACCCTCGTAACCAAGATCATCTCATAATTTATAAAACTTGTTAAAAGGATATTTAGTTATTTAGCCAAACGGAAAATCGACACCCAGCACGATTGGGTATTATTTCCCGAATTTCTAAATACCAAAACATTGCCTTATTAAAAAAAAACCTTTAGATAAAATATTAATTTTGAAAAAAACGTAATTTTTATTTTAAACAATAACCATGTGACAATATTGCATTTATACTATCGAACATAAATATTAAAAGCAATTAAGACATAGTAACACTTCATATTTATAACAATGTAGAAAAATGACTAATAAAAATAATTACATAATGGCAGACATAAATAAATAAATAAGGGAGTATGGGCAGATAAAATATATACATAATAATATTAAAAATGGTTATAAATAAATAATATACATAAAATATATAAATAAAAAGTACATATAAAATATATTACGTAATATAAATGGGTTTTATATGAAAATAAAATTATAAAAATAAATATATGATATAGTATAATATTTTATAATATAAAAAAATTCAAAACATATAATATAGTAATTAATAAAAAATAATGTAGTGTAAATAATAATGAATGATAATCATTTAATATATAAGGATATTACATAAAAAATACATATAATTTTATACTATTAATGTATTAATATATATATATAAATAATAAAGAAAATAATATAGATTTTTTCATATAATAAAATAATTTAATACAATATTAAAATAAAATAAAATAAAATAAACAGATTTTAAAAATAAAAAAATTATAACCATAGAAAACAGGGGGTTAAATAGCAATTAAAACATATTAAAAGGAGTGAATTAAAAACGCGCATTAAATCACAGGGGCTATTATGGCAATTTTGCCAAACTTCAAAACGACGCCGTAATAAATTTGGCCTTTAATGCAGCCTGAGGGACCAAATTGGAACAAAATATAATTTAAGGGCTAATTTAATAAAACAAAAAATTCGAATTGTACTGAATTAAAAACTTTAAAAAAGGCGGAAGGACCTAATCCGCAAATAGACCATTGACAAAAAAAACACGCGGATCCTCTATGCGGGTCGGGTCAATGCGCGGGTCCTCTTTCGAAACGACGTCGTTTTACATTTATTGAATTAAACGAAAACGGCGTCGTTTCCACATTAGTATATATATAAAAATATGGTAAAAAAATCATTTTAAATTAGATTTAAAAAAAAAAAAAGAAACCCTAAAAAAAACGCTCTGCCCTCATCGCCTCTTGGGACCTCGGGCCTTCATCGCGACGCTGCTTCTACGCGCTGGTCGGGACGGCGGATCGGAGAAACCCCAAACCCTTCTGTTTTGAATCCGAAAAAAAAAGGTAACTTTCTTGCCCCTTTTTTAGTATTCTTACATAAAAAACGTAGATAAAAAAATAAAATAGTGTAAAAATCACCTTCTTGCTAAAATTTCTGTATTTTTATTTCTGAATATAATTTTTTGTATCGTTTCTATCTGTACCTTTACAAGTTTATCAAATGGCTTTTTATAGCCTCAAAAACAAAAATATAAAAGGCATGCAAATATTTCTAGTTGCGCTTGCCATATTTTGTTCTCGTTCTTTCCCTTTTTTTAGGTTAAAGGCGCGGATTTGGCGACGAGGAGCTGTCCGCGCGTTGATGGCGGCGTGGTTCGCGACTTGACGAGAGCTGGTGGCTGCAGCACGACGATTGGGTTCCAGCCTGGGCTCGAGGAGCGGAGCGACTGTTGGGATATTTGCTTGCGGCGCCTAGGGTTTCAGAAACCCTAGGCCATCTGATTCCCGTTTAAGACTTGGGCCTTTTGGGCCACGATGGTTTTGGATCTGGGTAGTTATTGGGCCACGGGCATTGGGTTAAGGTTTGTTGGGTTAATTGGGTAATTATTTGGGCTTGATGGTATCTGTTTGGGCTTGTAAACAAACTGGACTGTTTATTAAACAAACACTGGTTTTTTATTTATTTATTCTTTTTGGTTTATTTCAAGGCCCGGTCAAAATTGGGCTCTTACAGCTGCCCCTCTTTGCTCATTGTCGTGTAACGAGAATAGAGCAAAGACTATAAAAGGACCAATTTTGCCCGGTCTTGGTCAAGCCTCGACTTCTTGGTCCTTGTCCTCTTTAAATGGCTTCCAGCTCCACTACATCTTTAGGGGTACTGGAACTTCATCTTGATTTCAGTAAATTTGATAGCTTCAATCTGTTTCACTTCAACTTCATGAAGGCAGTATCCACTATCTTTTGATCTGGTCCACTGCAAACTCAGGGAGACAAGATCTGATATTTTCGATCTGCTCCCTACAAACTCAAGGATTGCCAAACTGGTGTCTTCGATCTGCTTCCTTGCTATCTTCAGGAAGACTTCAATCTTCAGTCTGCTCCATTACCATCTCTAGGGAACAAAATCTGAAATTTTTGTTTGCTTCCTTACTATCTTCAGGAAGACTTCATTCTTCAATTTGATCCACTAGGGAACAAAATTTGAAATTTTCAATTCTTCAGTTTGATCCACTAGGGAACAAAATCTGAAATTTTCAATTCTTCAGTTTGCTCCACTACCATTTCTAGGGAACAAAATCAAAATTTTCAATTTGCTTCCTTACTTTCTTGAGAAGACTTCATTCTTGATTTGATCCACTAGGGAACAAAATCAAAATTTTCAATTCTTGATTTGCTCCACTACCATTTCTAGGAACAAAATCTGAAATTTTCAGTTTGCTTCCTTACTATCTTGAGAAGACTTCATTCTTGATTTGATCCACTAGGGAACAAAATCAAAATTTTCAATTCTTCAGTTTGCTCCACTAGAGAACAAAATTTGAAATTTTCAATTCTTCAGTTTGCTCCACTAGGGAACAAAATCTGAAATTTTCTATTCTTCAGTTTGCTCCACTAGGGAACAAAATCTGAAATTTCCAATTCTTCAGTTTGCTCCACTAGGGAACAAAATCTGAAATTTTCTATTCTTCAGTTTGCTCCACTAGGGAACAAAATCTGAAATTTTCAATTTTTCATTCGCTCCACTAGGAACAAAATCAAAAATTTTCAATTCTTGATTCGCTCCACTAGGAACAAAATCTGAAATTTTCAATTCTTGATTTGCTCCACTAGGAACAACAATTCTTGATTTGCTCCACTAGGAACAAAATCAAAAATTTTCAATTTGCTTCCTTACTATCTTGAGAAGACTTCATTCTTGATTTGATCCACTAGGGAACAAAATCTGAAATTTTCAATTCTTGATTCGCTCCACTAGGAACAAAATCAAAATTTTCTATTCTTGATTTGCTCCACTAGGAACAAAATCTGAAATTTTCAATTCTTGATTTGCTCCACTAGGAACAAAATCTGAAATTTTCAATTTGCTTCCTTACTATCTTGGAAGACTTCATTCTTGATTTGATCCACTAGGGAACAAAATCTGAAATTTTCAATTTTGCTACACCGTCCTCTGAGGGACATGTCCTGTATACTCAAATGTTTTATGGATGAATGCAGAATGTCATAAGAATGATGATTAGGACACATGATCGGAATGAATCTAATGCTCCTAACTAAATGATATTAGGGATGACATTTGCATGAATGCAGGATGTCATGAAAATGATTTTTTTCTTGAAAAACGATTAGGACACAATGATCGGCATAAATCAAATGCTCCTAATTGGAAATGAGAGAATGATCCCTATGGGTTGTCATTGCTCATAGTTCATCAAGGTTCTATCACTGATACGCTACCATGCTTTCTCGTTCAGCTAGTATCTTGGACAAAAACCCAAAGAAACAATCATCCCGCTTTCGGCAAGCTTGCCCCCATTGTAATTCGAGTCCCTTTCCTTAAACCTTAGGACATAAAAATTTATATCTCCCACTTTGAAATTGCGGGGAATAACATTTGGTTCCTTGCATCTTTCTACATTACCACTCAGTGTGAGAACTTGTATCACTTTCAATCAATTTGATTTGTTAAACTATTCCACGAGTGTAATAATCGGTTGTATAAATGCAGGGTATCCCGATAATAATCCCCTTTACACTTGGATTGACCTTGTTCGTTATTTGCCGATGTGGTATCACCAACGAAATTGTCTTATCCAATAAAAATCTGAAGAGATAATCATTCTTCAATGTTTCCAGCCCTTAGGCTTGGTGAGTTCTTGAACAATAGTCATGCTTCAGATTCCTCATATTATTTAGAAGCTTCTAGAGTAATATGCGAAACTCCTTTTATGAAAGTGTTATTAGTCCATAAATTGTTATTTCAATATAAAATGCTTGAAAAAGGTCACAAAAATGGAAGAGAAAGAAATTAGTCAGGAGCATAGCTCTGAGAAATAATTTAATCAAAGATAACCCATGCAATAAAAGAAAATTAATTTGGGCGTATCTCAAAAAATAATAAAGCAATCAAAGATAAGAATTTCAAAAATGGGTAAGAATGAAGCTAGATGCCCTAGATATCGCAGCCTAAGCTTCTTTGTTCCAACTTCTTGAGGACCATTTTAAGCTCAATATGTGTTTAGGGGATCCGGAGTACTTTGTCGATGCCTCAAGACGTGATATACTTCCTCATTGCTAGTTCGGACGTAGCAAGACTACTGTATGCCCCGTTTTTTAGTTAAAATTTGAGTCGCCCTTTTCGGGTTTTCAACTCAAATCCCCTTTGGTCTCAAAGTGCCCTTTGCAGGTTTTCGCCTTGGCCTCTCATTTTTCTTTTTTTTTTGAGGCGCCCTTTACGGGTTTTCACCTTGATCTTTCCTCTTTTAGGTAAAATATTTCTTGACTGAACTTGAATTCACCAGATTGGGCAAGTCTTCGCCATCCGTTTCGGTCAATGTCAATGCTCTTCTAGAACAGGCCTTCTTTACAACATAAGGTCCTTCCCAGTTTGACATCTGCTTTTCTCTTAAATCCTTTTGCAGAAGAAAAATTATTTTCAACATCAGGTTCCTTCATGGAATTCCCTAAGATGGACTTCTTTACATAAGCTCACATCATCTGGCCGTGGCAAATAACTTTTAACCTTTTCTTCAATTAGGTTCAATTGGCAAAACTATTTCTATTTCGATGAGAAATGTGTTGCCCCAGCAAAGGACCTGGCCGATGTTCAGAAGGTAACGGTAGCTTCTTATGCCAATCCTTACAAGTTTAAGTCACCATTCATATTTTTTTTGTATTTTTTCTTTTTTTCTTTTTTTTGCAACTTTTGCTATACCGTGATACGTTGCCTGATCCTTAGACAAACTGTAGACTTTGACTTTGTACAGTGATCCTTTATTCTTTGTTCTTTTTTCCTTTTTTTTGATGAGTTTGATGACTTTGACTTTGTAACATTGGCATATGAAGCTACTTCCATTCTCTTAGTGAAGTAAACGATGACTATGCCGATGAGTCGATATTGGCTAAAAGCTTTTGATGAGATTGGCCCCATCACATCCATGCCCCACATATAGAAAAGTCTGTGAAGAAAATATAAGAGTCACATGAATCCTGTCTTCTTCAATTTAGTATTTGCGGTATGACTGATGCAATCTCCTTCCATGGTAGATCAACAGTGCCCCATCATCTTGTTTAGCCCCCGTCTTATTAGTCCAGGCATGTCCTGATATGATCGTGCGAAAACATCTTTGAATTTTCGAAGATGACTCAATAATGACTCGCATTATTCCTGTGATGAGCTAGGCTACAATCTTTCTTCCTTTCCTAGGCTCGCAATATCCATTGACCCTTTGTTGAGTAAGGTCTATTTTTCATCTTATTAAACCATTCTTAACAAGTCAGAAGATATGTCACAATCTCTGTCATCTTCAAAGTCCTGAGATCCCCTAGACCCATATCTCATTCAAAAAGGGAGTCACTAACAACGTCGCTCATATCGTTGATATCTGGGTACCTAGGTTCAAAGGCAAGAAATCCAAAAAATAAATGATTCTAAGGATGATTATTGGTATGGTCATGAAAGAATATTCTAAAAACAAAAGAATGTACAGTATGAAATGTAAAGAATAATATGTATAAAAAAGATGCATTTTATTGAAATAAATTTTCGGACACAAGACTATTTCACAAAAGGGTTCTTATTGCCTCTAGGCTTAAGGCAACAAGCATGTTTTGAATATTACTCTAAATCAGCTTTAAAAATATAGAGATCTTTTCCACGGTCCCATTATTCAAAACACTCCCAAGTACACAAGGATTTGGAAACATTGTCCTCTGATTCCCTCTTCATTTTTTATTTCTCCAAGGGATTGCAACTTTTTTGTCTCCTTCTTCAATTATCACATTTACTGCCTCATCAAAGTGATCAGGTTTTGATGAATCGTTGATCTTCACGATTCCCATTTTAATGAACTTTTCAACCAGCTTTTTAAACGTAGTGCAGTTTTCAATTGAATGACCCTTTATTCCCGCGTGGTACTCGCATTGAGCATTCTCGTTATACCATTTTGAGAATGGAGGTTGCAACGGTTTTGAATAAAATGGGGACACCACGTGTGCATCAAACAAACTTTGATATAGCTCCTTATACGTCATTAAGATTGGCGTAAATTAGAGCTTCTCAGAATTTTACCTTGTGCCCGACTCTTGTTGCCCAGCAATGATCACCTTTGGCTGGTTAACAGTATTTGCTTTTGAGTACCCTTTGTTGTGTGTACTCATATTATTCACCTTGTCATCCTTTTTCCTAGGAGCAGACCTTTTAATCGTTTCCCCTGCTTCAATCTTGCCACCCCTTATGGCATTTTCAATCATCGCTTTAATCTTGCCACCCCTTATGGCATTTTCAATCATCTCCCCTGCCATCACTATATCTGCAAAGCTCTTGATGGTATTTCCTATCATATGAGTAATGAATGGAGCCTTCAAGGTATTAATGAAGAGCATTGTAGTCTCCTTTTCTAGGAGTGGTGGCTGAACTTGCATGGCGATCTCTCTCCATCTTTGCGCATACTGCCTGAAGCTTTCATTTGATTTCTTCTCCATGTTTTGCAAAGTGATTCTGTCAGGCGTCATGTCCCTGACATGGTTGTATTGCTTCATGAAGGCCTGAGCTAAGTTGATTATACCACCTAGACGCTGCCCCCACCAAACTGTCTTGGAAACAATGAATCAAGAGTTGATCATTGTTAACATAGCCGGTCATGCGTCTGCAAAACATGGTAATGTGGGTTTCAGGGCAGCTAGTCCCGTTGTACTTCTCAAATTCTGGCATCTTGAATTTATGAGGAATCACTAAATCTGGAACCAAACTTAAGTCTTTTGCGTCAATACCATGGTGATGATCAGCATTTTCCAAAGCTTGGAACTTTTCTTCCAACCATCTACAACGATCCTCCAACTTCCTTGAAGATTCCATTCTTATCCCTTCCCTTTCTTCTATGTCCAAATCAGGGATAACAGGGTTAGCGGGGTTGTCTCCTGGGTTAGATCCTGAGCCCACCTGGAAATTCATAGGTGGTCTAGTATCCGCTTGCCCCTGTTGAGGCCTAATTGTGACAGACGGCCTTTGAGGATACTCCTCCGGTTGTACATGCGGTGGTGTGAAACCCCGAGGAAAGTCTTCATTGTCTTCAGTGTTAACTATGGGACCTTTTGCTTTGTCCATTATCCCACTCATCATCTGGGCCATTTGGGCCATCATGTTCTTTTGGGCTTCCAACATCTGGTCCCTCATCTCTTGTTGAAGCTTTGCCATATGCTCTTGCATCTGGTCTTGCATGTCTCTTTGAAATTGTTCTATCCTTTGGTCCATTTTCTTGGATTTAGCACGTGTACCGTAGGGATGTTCAGCTTCCAGATTTCCCTTCTCTCTCTCTCTGTTATATTTTCAACTAATTAGACTCTCTCTATGGACTTAAATGCATATGATGTGATGTAATGCAAATGCATGAATGTAAAGAAAGAGAGGCATTGACTCTGAATTCAGTTACATTAGAAAAACTTTACTAGAAAATAAATTTCTTTACACAAAACGGATCGCATACACGACCTTGTCTTCATAGTCCAAGTGAGAACATCAATCCCTTTCTTCGCAAAAGTCAAATCTTTCAAACTTCTAATAGATGTCTCCTCTAGCTCCTTTTGCTTGATTTGGACTGTGACTCCTGTTCACTTGTTAGCCTCTTCAAGAAAGCCGAGATGTGGTAATTCTCGAATAGTCTTCGTCAACTTGAATCCTTAAGTGATAAGGTCTTGTATTCCTTCACGGACTATCAGTCTTCTCTCGTTGTATTCACTTGGACTATATTCGGACGTCCGTATTATAATCCACTTTATCAAAAAATCCATTTTTTTATGACCAAACTTTCTTATTTAGCAATCGAATTTGAAATCAACACCTCTTTTCTATGATGTGAATGCAATGAAATCAAAACAAAATAAAAAACATTAGCAAAAGAAAAAGAAAAAAAAAACATAGAACACCTATCTGGATGATCACTAGGGTTTGACATAGTTCTACCTGAGGTGGGTTCTTAGGGTTCACTATATGCGGTTTAGTTCTAAAGTTAAGGTACCCGAACCAGCAGATTCCTCGATCCTCACCCATTATAGGCTCATATGGATCGAGTTCAGTTCAGGGGAATACATTTCCCTATGGCTATCTGAGGTGAAAACCTCACGAAGACATAGGTACAGATGTATCCCTAGGCGATCCACTAGCCCTCATGGGTGAGAACCTCACGAAAGCATAGTTTCTCACTCCCACTTAAGGGTGCGACCACGATGGTCATGCAGTGCAATGCAGAGAGATATATTTAGAACCACATGCAATAAAAGGATCATGTTTTTTTTTTTAAAAAAAAAACCAGAATTTTAAATTCAGACAAAAGAACATGAAATTATCAATTTTACGGCTTGACTCTCTTAGTCCCCAGTGGAGTCGCCAAGCTGTCGAAACCATTTTTAAATTTTGTTTAGAAAATATGGGGATCGACTTTTAAAAGCGAAAATGGGAGTCGCCACCAATCCCTTTTTACTTAGGTGTGATTGGATCACCTTGTAAAACGTTTTATTTAAAACATTTAATTTTGGTCTCACGAAAAACCGTAAAATAGGTTCGAGAGTCGGTTACGTGATGAGGAAGGGTTAGCACCCTCATAACGCCCAAAAATTGGTACCTAATCGATAAAATCATGTCCAAATGTTTGAAACTTAAAAGTATTTAAAAATATGATTTCTAAAAAAAACTTCGAACAATTTGATTTAAAATTTGAGAATTCTTCGATCCGAAAGAATATAAACATCACATCCAGCACGATTGGACATGATGTTTTAAAACCATCGTAACTAAGATCATCTCAAATTTTATAAAACTTCGAGCAATTTTGATTTAGAATTTGAGAGTTCTTCAATCCGAATATAAACATCACATCCAGCACGATTGGACACGATATTTTTAAACCCTCGTAACCAAGATCATCTCATAATTTATAAAACTTGTTAAAAGGATATTTAGTTATTTAGCCAAACGGAAAATCGACACCCAGCACGATTGGGCATTATTTCTCGAATTTCTAAATACCAAAACATTGCCTTATTAAAAAAACATTTAGATAAAATATTAATTTTGCAAAAACGTAATTTTTATTTTAAACAATAACCATGTGATAATATTGCATTTATACTATCGAACATAAATATTAAAAGCAATTAAGACATACTAACACTTCATATTTATAACAATGTAGAAAAATGACTAATAAAAATAATTACATCATGGCAGACATAAATAAATAAATAAGGGAGTATGGGCAGATAAAATATATACATAATAATATTAAAAATGGTTATAAATAAATAATATACATAAAATATATAAATAAAAAGTACATATAAAATATATTACGTAATATAAATGGGTTTTATATGAAAATAAAATTTTAAAAATAAATATATGTATAGTATAATATTTTATAATAAAAAAATTTAAAACATATAATATAGTAATTAATAAAAAATAATGTGGTGTAAATAATAATGAATGATAATCATTTAATATATAAGGATATTACATAAAAAAATACATATAATTTTATACTATTAATGTATTAATATATATATATATAAATAATAAAGAAAATAATATAGATTTTTTCATATAATAAAATAATTTAATAAAATATTAAAAAATAAAATAAAATAAAAAGATTTAAAAAAGAAAAAAATTATAACCATAGAAAACAGGGGGTTAAATAGCAATTAAAACATATTAAAAGGAGTGAATTAAAAACGCGCATTAAACCACGGGGGCTATTATGGCAATTTTGCCAAACTTCAAAACGACGCCGTAATAAATTTGGCCTTTAATGCAGCCTGAGGGACCAAATTGGAACAAAATATAATTTAAGGGCTAATTTAATAAAACTAAAATTTTGAATTGTACTGAATTAAAAACTTTAAAAAAGGCGGAAGGACCTAATCCGTAAATAGACCATTGACCAAAAAAACACGCGGATCCTCTATGCGGGTCGGGTCAATGCGCGGGTCCTCTTTCGAAACGACGTCGTTTTACATTTATTGAATTAAACGAAAACGGCGTCATTTCCATATTAGTGTATATATATAAATATGGTAAAAAAATCATTTTAAATTAGATTTAAAAAAAAAACAGAAACCCTAAAAAAACGCTCTGCCCTCATCAGTCTTCCGACCTCGGGCCTTCATCGCACGCGCTCTACGCGCCGTCGGGGGCTGGCGATGGAGAGCCCCAAACCCATACATTTTGAATCAAAAAAAAAAGCGGTGTAACTTTCTTGCCCCTTTTTTAGTATTCGTACATAAAAAACGTAGATAAAAAAAATAGTGTAAAAATCACCTTCTTGCTAAAATTTCTGTATTTTTATTTCTGAATATATTTTTTTGTATCGTATCTATCTGTACCTTTACAAGTTTATCAAATGGCTTTTTATAGCCTCAAAAACAAAAATATAAAAGGCATGCAAATATTTCTGGTTGCTCTTACCATATTTTGTTCTCGTTCTTTCCCTTTTTTTAGGTTAAAGGCGCGGATTTGGCAACGAGGAGCTGTCCGCGAGTTGATGGCGGCGTGGTTCGCGACTTGACGAGAGCTGGTGGCTGCGACGCGACGATTGGGTTCCAGCCTGGGCACAAGGAGCGGCGCGACTGTTGGGATATTTGCTTGCGGCGCCTAGGGTTTCAGAAACCCTAGGCCATCTGATTCCCGTTTAAGACTTGGGCCTTTTGGGCCACAATTGTTTTGGGTCTGGGTAGTTATTGGGCCACGGGTATTGGGTTAAGGTCTGTTGGGTTAATTGGGTAATTATTTGGGATTGATGGTATCTGTTTGGGCTTGTAAACAAACTGGACTGTTTATTAAACAAACACTGGTTATTTATTTATTTATTCTTTTTGGTTTATTTCAAGGCCCGGTCAAAATTGGGCTCTTACAGATATCCTCTCATTGGCATTACAAGGTTGATGAAAAGTAAATGTAGCCACGAGTCGTCCGTCTTTGTGATGGAAACTTGATCACTAATTGATAGTGATTGACTTTTCATGAAGGAAGATGTAATGATTACCATGAGATAAAATAGAATCATATTGGGAGAACAAATATTATCCCAAAGAGATCAAGGATATCCTATGAATGTAACACACTAATGACAAGGTCATTGGACGAGCACTAAGTAGTTGCTTTCGTAATAGTATGTCGTTGGGTAGAGCTCAATCACGATACTATAGTGAAATGACTTCGTGAGTAAATGAGTTTATAATTAATAGGCGAAAAGCCGAAACTTAATTATAAATCATTTGAGCCTTAACTTCATATGTCAAATCAGTCCCTCCGCTAGCTCATTGAAACCAGAAATAAATTGCGTATTTGAATGGAAATGAGCGAAATAGATAGAAAAATAGAAATGAGAAACATTCAGGAATGATTATGATTTTCTCTAAAATGGAGAAATTGAATCATTTGAAAATGAATGCAGGTTTTCAAAAATGAAATTAGAAACTTGCAATTCTATATATGATTACTTAAAAAATATGGAAGAATGAGTTTATGTTTTTGGACTGTTTTGAAGCCCAAAAATGAAAATAAATCATTCGGTCACAGTGAACATGTTGAGTTGTGTCTTGAATGAAATTTCTTGAAATTTTACTAGAGGTAAAATTGTCAAAATTTTACTGGATAAAATTGGGGTTAGAAAATTATTTAATATGTGCCAATATTAAAATTTATTTTGGAAATAGAAAAATTGAATCGTGTAAGATCATATTACAGAGTACTGGGTCAAAAAGGCCCAAAAAGTACTCATAATTGGACCCGATGTGAGAGAGGCCCAAAACTCCTCATGTAAAGAGGTGGGACGGCAAAACCCTAGCACCATTAACTAAGGTTGCTGCCCCCTATATCCTAGATAGGCTAGGATATTGTTTTTCTAGTGGAAATAAACTTTTACAACTTTATAAGGGTTCTACTTTCTCCTCCTATAAATAGATGACACCGGTAGAGCTATTTACACAACTTTTGAGAGATTGTTATTCTGCTGAAAAATAAAGAGAATTTATTCTTAACTTATAAACATATTTTTCAAAATAACAATTTTACCGATTTCTATTAAAGAAGAGAGAATTTCTGTTTTCACCCCAAGAGGAAAACTTTTTCTAGTTCTGTGTTTTGATTCAATTGGTTCAAGCCCACACTCGAAGCAGTTCATGGTACGAGAATAACGCAGAAGATCGTTTGGTTGAAATCTTGAAAACATGAAGGATCCGCTTATCCAAAAACACAGGTATGAATTCAGTTAAGGTTTATTGCTATAAATATCACAAACTGGGTCGATTTTCAAAATTTTAATTTTTTGCTGTGTAAGAAAACCGTTTTCAAATCGAGTTTTTTTTCCAATAAATTTTATCTCTCGACTTTGTAAAGAGTTCAAGTGCCTAAAACTACCCAAAAAGGTGACGGGTTGAATAGAGTGGGAGCGCCTTGTTGGGACAGACGATACCTACCAAGGAAATTTGAGCATTTGAGTTTCGTAAGGTTTGAGCTCATGCCTTACAACACACATGACACTTATGGACAACTATGCTACCACTTAATTAGGTCACTTTATAACTTCTCATTAATTGGAGGGCAATTGTAATTAATATTTTGCCAGAGTGGCTTTTGTCACCATCACCTCGCCCAACTACGACCTCGTCAACTATGACTTCAGTTGGGGGCTACACTTTCCCAGCTATAGACCTCATCGATACATATATGCTTGGCACGTGACACTTCTAATTACCTCGTCAGTGAAAGATGTTGGATTCTTCTGTGCATGGATCACACGTAGGGTACTCTTGCCTAGGAATGGCAATAGGGTAGTGTCTACATTTTTTGAATTATTAGAATTTGAATATGCATATCTGCTTGAAAATCAAAAGTTATTTATTATCTACAAATTATCCGAGTATTACTATCTAAATTTGGCCTAAGTTAAGTACTATTATCCGTCAAATATCTTAATCTGGAAAAAAAGAGTAATTTTAAAATTTTCAATCATTTTCCAGATATCCAAATCCATGAAATTTCAAAATTGAATCCACCAATTTTTTTTATTATATATAATCAAAACTATACACATTTCATGACTAGTTGATTCAGATATCTAAATTCCAATCTACATCTGTTATTCGAATAAGTAATGCAGATTCGACTAATGTATACTTGAAATATCTATCCGCATTCACTTTAAATTTGCAACAGATAGTAATTTCGAATTTTGAATTCGAATATTATCCGAATTCAAAATCCAAATTGTCATCCTAATCTCATCTAATTCATGTCAATTCCATCACTACCTATCTAGAGGTCTATCATTCCCTTAGTGGCCAACCACGATAAAACTAGCATCAAACACTTGTCAAGGTCTAATGATCAAAGATGATTAACCTCACCTATAAATACTCATCCTTAACCTCAAGAATAAACACCCCATGTAACGACCCAAAGTTTACGGGTACTGGAAAAGTGTATTTTCGGGTATCTGTTTTCGTAAAACGGATTCGCAAATATTTACTAGAAATATTTACGAAGTTAGTTGTGAGGTTAATTAGGTTTTGGCTAGGTGAATTAGCTTGAATTAAGGTTAATTAGGTATAAGGACTAGATTGAACATAGTGTAAAAATTTAATTATAGACTAGAGGAAATTTAAGGGACTAAATTAGCAATTAAAACATAAGTTCCAAGTGTGTGGTAATAGTGAAATACATGTGGAAAAAATAAAATACATAAATTAGTAATAATTACTTATTTACTTATTATATAAGTAAACATTATTTTATTATTATATTATTATATTACATTATTAAAATAAAACATAAAAAAAATAAAACATAAAAAAAAAAGAAACAAAGAACAAAGAAACAAAATTGAAACGAAAACAGGGGAAAGAAAGGAGAAAAAGAAAGAAAGAAAAGAAAAAGGGAAATTAGGGTTTTAAAGGTTTTAAGTTCAAGTGGTAAGTCAATTTAATCCCTTTTCTTATGATTTTGATATTTTTAGAATCCTAAAACAAAATATTACTTGATTTATGTTGAAATTTTGGAAGTTATTTGATTTTTAGATGTTGTTCATGTTGAAATAATTGAAGAATTATGGGTTAAATTGATAGAATTTCAAGTTAGAATTGAGAAAAGGATTGAATTGTAAAACCAATCATAAGTTTTAAGTAATAGGGGCTAAATTGAAAGAATTTCGAAATTAGGATTTTATGGTAAAATTAGAGAGTTGAAATTGGTTTTAAGTAATAGTTGAATAAAAAAATAGAGAATAAAATTATGAAGAAAATAAAGTTAGAATTGAATAAGGATTGAATTGGAATTTAGGCAAAAGATGTGTATTAATTGAAAAATGTAGTATGAAATTGTAGTTTATTGATAAATTTCAATTGTTTTGATTTCTATAGCTAACATTGAGCCGGAGACATCGGCTAAGAAAGGGAAAGAGAAAGTCAACGAGGATTAGCTTAAAAAATTACGGTTTGTATTTTTATAATCAGAATTTAATTATTAATTGTTGAATTTTGATTTAAATGTTTATGGTAAGATATTAAGGCAAGTAATAGTATTTTTTATGTTGAATTTAATGTATGTGAATTTGTGATTGATACGATATTTGATTATTAGATAATTGTAGTATTGAAATTGAATTGAGTTGAATTGAATTGTATTGAATTGGAATTTATGAGTTATTTGAGTTGTGTAATGAATGGAAAGTTGAAAAGTGAATTGAATACCCTATTAACAATGTCGGGCTAAGTCGGATATAGTTGGCATGTCATAGGATTGGAAGTGTTCAGGGATACTTCGACTTCGAGTCGATGAGGCACTATGTGTCATATTATTATTGCTTCGGATAAATCCGATGAGGTACTGAGTGCCGTACTGGTGTGTTTGGGTTGGATCCGCATATCCGTCTGAGTCCGAGTCGTGTTAATAGGGATATATGAATGAATTGACCAAATGATTGACATTGAATGATATTGAATAAGAAATGGATATTGATATTGAAATTGAATAGAGAATTTTATTGTGGCATGCTACTGAATAACAATTGTGAGATTGAAATAGGAAATATAATTTTTGAATGTGATATGGATGATGAGTTTATGAAATTGATTATTGGTTGAATGATTTTTATTATGTATGATATGTACTTAAACATTATAAATTTTTGCTTAATAAGTATTCGGATTATAGAAATACCACTGAGTTATACTCAGCGTACGGTTTGTTTCCGTGCACAGGTCAGGTAAAGTCTGATCATTGAACCAGCATTCAAAGCCGATCCCGAACTCAAGCACGTGGTGAAGTATTTTCTCTTTTGAGAATGGCATGTACCTAGGTTGTCTTTTGATGTCATTTTGAGATGTGAATATTAATGGTTTATAAAATGATATTGGTTGATCAATATATATAAATATATGTCTTATAATATGGTCATTTACATGGTTTAATTTGAATTAATTTGAATGGTATTTAAATAAATTGTTTAGATAATTTATGTTAGATATCTATAAACATACATGAGTTAGATTGTTATATTGATAGTTTTGAGTTTTGACATGTTTTAGATGTATTTAATTGTATTTTGGATTGGTTGAATAATTGGTATTTGAGTTGCTTGTTGTTTAAGAATTGCAGGGTTGGTAAACTTGTTGTATAAGGCTCATTTTGAGTCCACACGGCTTGGAACACGGGAGTGTGACCAGACCGTGTGAGACACACGGCTTACACATGGGTGTGTGGTTAGGCTGTGTGTCCCCTGCAACTTAAAATTTTAGAAACAAAATGCCCAGGTATTGCCACACGGGCAGAGATATGGGCGTGTGTCTCAGCCGTGTGAGGTACACGGCCTAGCACATGGGCATGTGCCCGGCCGTGTGAAAACTGCATCTAAAATTCGAAAAATAAATTGACCACACGGCCTAGCACACGGGTGTGTGGCTTGGCCGTGTGAGGTAAGTCAGAGAGTTAAACGGGATAGGACACGGCCTGAAGCACGGGCGTGTGAGCCCTGTACATAGGAAAAATTTTGAAATTTTGCGAAAAAAATTCTCTGAATTTCCGATTAAGTCCCGATTCGTTTTAAATACTTATATTGGGCCTCGAGAGCCCATAAAAGGGACAATATGATTAATTTATGATATGTTTGCTATTTAACTTGTTTATTGTTCATAATTGATCTGAATAGTCCGATAATGTCTAGTAACCCTGTTCTGACGACGTATAAGGGTTAGTGGGTGTTACACCCCACCCTTCTCTTATTTTGAAATGGTTGTTTGTGCCTCACCATCGTATGAACAACCATCCACCACCTATACTACAAATTTTTAAATTTCTGTTTTTTAAGTAAATCATTAAATATTAATCCTAACTAAATGAAAAGATAATTATGAAAGTGGCATTTCTTCCAATTTTTTCGAGCCGCCTCATAAAGCTTAATCATGATCATGGTTAAACCTAACCATTTCACTAACCCGGTGTGTGAAAAACTAAAAGAGAGAATCCAAGCATATATATATTAAATAAATATAATGTATTAAATATTATGAAAGTGGGCATTCCCGGATTGAAACTCTCAACTTTGTGCTTAGCGAAGTTGGCAAATGGCAATGGCAACTGAGGTTCCAGCTGCAATATAGAAGTGTGTAAGCTGGTGGTGCTGAGCAGCCAGTTCAGTTCACTTATATAATTTTATATGCCAACCGATTTCGCCTTTCTTGAACTTTTCATTACGCGTGACTAAAACTATAATCATACATTTTATCAAATTTAGCTTTTTTGGGTTAATAATTTACATTTTAAATCATTCATTGGTTGGCATTATATATATTATGGAGTATGAGAAAACATATTCTACTCCCAAAGGCTCTAACTTTCATTCAATTCCCATAGCAAAAGTACACCGCCGACTGTGTAGAAATAAAAGAAAAAGTAATCTAAAGTGATCCGATTCAAAATATCGTTCATCATCGCGTAGTTGCCAGAAACATTACCTACCATTATTGGAGATTCAACTAGCGACTCCATCCATCCCTAATAGTAGAAACGTTGGGTGGTGGAGCAATGCAATCCAAGGCTGTTTCATTTGGTGTTATGGGCATATCTCTATCAAATCAGATACCATATCGTGCATGGGATATGAGTGACTATCCACTATTTAGGTTTATAGTTTTTAGTAATCACATCAAATCTTAATTAACTTCGAAATCGAGTGAAAAAAGATTTTTAAACAAAGGTAAAGCTCTTTAGTAGTATTGTTTTTTTTCATCTACAAGATTCGAATTCAAAATTTTACGTAAAAAATATCGACCACCTGATCATACAAAGTTCGATATACCTCTTTCCTCTTTCATTTTCCAAATTGTTTGTTGCGTTTGGAGGGTAGTCTTTAGTTTTTATTTGATTTTTTTTTTTAATGAAATAAAGCTAAGCTGGAAATGAAATGATTTTAGTATATGGTTAAACTTAGAAACGCCAAATCTACCCATAGCTCTCAATCTTTTCATGAAAAGGAGAGACCTACATGGAATTCAAGGTCGATCTCAAATGCCTATGCACATGCTTCCCTACCTTTTCTTTTTTCTTTCAATCATAGATTAATTTTTAATACAAATGCGATTCAACAACACAAAAAATACAATATATATAATTAGACGAAATATCAAGGTGGGTGTTTTTCTTTTTCCTTCAATGTGATTACAAAATTGTACTTTGACAGGCCTATTCAAGAAAGTACAGCTATAAAAAGAACCCTAAACCCTAAAAAAAGGGAAGGGGGAAGCATTCAACGAAACCGAGTAATCACCATCAAAACCACAAGCGTAAAAAAGCTTTAATATGTCTTAATTAGGGAGAAGATGCAAATGCGCGTCAAACTACCGAAAGCTATGATAGCTTAGCTTTATTGGCCTCCATCCACGTACCACGAATGAAACTTTTACTAGTTAAGATTTTTATTTTATTTTGTTTTTTTATTTTTAATATCATAATAGAAAATTGGGTTCATGCCTTGAACCACAAAAGATTATCCTAGTACTTCACAATCTTGACCATGCATAAAGAATATTCTCCTCTTCCCTTCACACACTGCCTAGGGTGGGTTTAGATGGGCGATTGAGTGCGGTGCGGTGCGTTTAGTTTACTTTTTGTCTCACGCTACAGTATCGCTACAGTATCTAATCTCACCGCCACCGCTGTTTTTACACTAACCGCAGGTAAACGCACCGCCCATCCAAACCCACCCCTAGTCTTTTTCTCTTTGTTCAATGCCTTTGTGATCTATAAAAAATAAAAACATTAACTATCATCATAATTATGCATTATATTTTTTTGGTATAATCACATGTGTCTTCATCTATTTTATAGTTTGAGTATAGTTTTATTCAGGTTGGAGCGATATTCAAGTAAAACCCTTCAAGTGTCTAAGAGAAGAAATCCACTTTCATTTTTTTCAACTATTTGTTGATAATTATATAACGGGAGAGCAAGTAGGGGCTAGGGACTTTGGCCCCTTGAATGTTGCAAATGTTACTAATTTAATTCAATCCCTTTTAATCTCTTTGTTAAGTAGAAAGATTTCATTTTTGACCTCTTTCAAAAGTAAAAATTTCAATACAATTTTTTAAATTTTATCTCGATCCCTTATCATGTCGTTCTTGTCAACGAACTACAAGATTTTACATGTTAAAAATATACTAATTAGATTTATTTATAATAAATTTCAAAAATAATTTCTAAATTTATTAATGATATGTCTTAATATAATTCTCTGTCAGTGTATAAATTTGTAAAATACAAAAACCCTTTAATAGTTTGATACTTGCAATTCATGGTAATGTATTTGATTACCACACTTAATTGTCAAAACTTACTTGGAGTAGTGGCTAGAGCTAGAGTTTCTGTACTAGGAGTGAAATTGTATTTTACCCCATCTATTCAAAAAATGGGTAAATTAGTCCCTGTACATAAGATCAAAAAGAGAACGAGTTCTTCTATTAAAAACTTCATCAATTTCTACTGTTAAAACTAGCCCATGTACGTTAACATGAGGTGTATGTAGTACGCCACGTATAATTGTCTGGTTATTTCGCCAATTACACTAATTTTTAACAACAGAAATATATGATTTTTTTAATAAAAAGGATCAATTTGCTCTTTGATCTAACATACAGGGACTAAATTGTTCATTTTTTTTAATAAAAGAAATAAAATGTAATCTGACTCTTAATACAATAGTCTCCACGATGCTTTTATCTTTCAAATTCAATTCCGATCATCCTTTTTCCCCTTCTTCCAATATTATAATATTATAGTGATCACACTTATCCAACGTAAAGTAATAAAAAAACATAAAATAACATTGTAATATGGAAACTCCAGCTTTGTGTTGAAGTCGAAGTAAAACCAAAATGCACAAAGGGACAGGCAGGAAAAGGGGTTCAAAAGATGGCGCAAAGGGTTCAGTGGAAGACGGTTGGCAGAATGGGCGTATAATATTTGTGGGTCGAAACAGCCTTGAAGTCGCAATCCCAAGGCCATGGAGGGTTGCTGTTAACTTGTGGGGGCGTTTTTTCCAGATTGTGACACTCAGGGCCCTCCCCGCAACTTGGCTCTTCCACTCCACGTGGGAACATCGTCTCCATCCTACTCACCACCCTTCTCTTTGCCACTTTGGCTTCTATTTAGTATTACTATTCCCCCCTTTGATTTTTCCTTATTCCCCAAATATATATAATTTTAATTCCATCTTCGTTTAGTGGGTCCATAGAATCGGATGAGGATGTTGGGTCATTTTCTTTGCCTCCTAATTCTCCCTCTAATCTCTTTGATTTAACTCTTGTGGTAATAATTATCAATATTTTGTACAAATTTGCAAAAAGGTGATGAAAACAGTTGTGGTAATTATTATAGATTTATGATTGTGCATGCATTTCTTCTTTTTTGTTCTTTTTCTTGTTTGATGTATATAATTCAATGGAAATTTTGGGTTTCTACTATTGAGTTTGGTGGAATATATATATATATATATACACAAATATTACAATAATTGATATTTGCAATAATAATATGGAATCTCAAGGTTGCTATGAAATCTACAAGCACATCTCATGTTTGGACTATAAAAAATCATTGAAACCAATGGTAACCAAGTATTTCCTCCTACTAATACTTTCCATAATAATTTCTAGAAAGAAAAAACATAGTATCTAATTATTGTTATTATTAAAATCAAAACTATTCACATTTATATGAAAAAATAATAAAGGTAAAAGTGCTTTGAAGGATCTTTATTGAAGGTCATTCTGTTAAAAATTTTATCTATTTTTATTATTAAAAAATGGTCTTTATATGTTAGAATGAGGCACAACCATTTGGATGACGCTTTTACTATATAAGGATTAATTTACTTATTTTTTGCTATCAAGTCAGTTCCCACCACCATGTTGTTTATTTATTTTTTTGCCTCAATGACGCTTTTACTAATAAACAAAAAGTTTATCGAATCTTATTAGATTGAGTGGTAAGAAATTCCATGCCTCTTAAGTATTATGAATGAAAAAAATAATACTAAGAGAACTTTGCCCTGTTTATGATCCAATTTGATTCGACTTCAGTTTTAATCCAGAACCAAAACCAAAATATAAAATCTAATGGAAAGAATAAAAAGAAAATTTCCAAAAAAAAATAAAAAGGGTCAATCCTTCAACCATTTTTTAGCTAGTATAATATATGAGATTCTATTGAATAGTTCATAAAATAACAAAAGTTAGCCATTGGCTTATGATTTGGAATTTGACCCCTTTCAATTTGCATTATTATTATTATTATTATTATTATTATTATGAAATATAATCACATGGACCTTTCACACCATTTTATCCCTATTTAAGGACTCGTCCAAAGCCCTACTCCCACCAAACCAATATTCATCATCTTCCTTTCTTTATTCCGACTCTATTTCAGGTTCATTGAAATTAAAAGAAAAAACTACACCAAGCAAAGAATTTTCAGGGTTTTTCGACAATGGATCAGAGCCTGTTTCGCCTTGTTGATCAGGAACAAGATTCGTTTCAACGTAAATGGACTTTGGTCAATGGTCCGGTCATAATTGGTGCTGGACCTTCGGGGCTAGCCACTGCTGCTTGTCTAAGAGAACAAGGGGTGCCCTTTGTTGTTCTTGAACGAGCTGAATGTATAGCTTCTTTGTGGCAAAAACGCACTTACGACAGGCTGAAGCTTCATCTTCCCAAGCAATTCTGTCAACTCCCTAAACTACCATTCCCTGAGGATTTCCCTGAGTACCCAACAAGGAAACAGTTCATTGAATACCTTGAATCATATGCTAAGCATTTTGATATCAACCCAAAGTTCAATGAGTGTGTGCAGTCAGCTAGATATGATGAGACCAGTGGTTTCTGGAGGGTCAAGACCATTGTCACAAGTGGTTCAAACAAGACCGAGTTTGAGTACATTTGCCGCTGGCTTGTGGTGGCCACCGGTGAAAATGCCGAGCGTGTGGTGCCTGATATCCAAGGATTGGCTGAGTTTGGTGCTGAGGTTATTCATGCTTGTGAGTACAAGTCGGGTGAAAAATTCCAGGGTCAAAAGGTGCTCGTTGTCGGCTGTGGCAACTCTGGCATGGAAGTTTCACTTGATCTTTGCAACTACAATGCTTCACCATCAATGGTGGTTCGTAGCTCGGTAAGTCATTTAAACATGCCTTACTAGCTTTTCTTTGAAGAGAAATATGAGCATGGAGAATAAATTTGTAATGGGATTTTTGTTCTGTTTTAACAGGTCCATGTCTTGCCAAGAGAAGTCTATGGGAAATCCACATTTGAATTAGCTGTTTTGATGATGAAATGGTTACCCCTTTGGCTTGTTGACAAGTTGATGTTGATTTTGGCTTGGTTGGTGCTTGGAAACGTTGAGAAATATGGGCTTAAAAGGCCATCAATGGGTCCATTAGAACTCAAGAACACTAACGGGAAAACCCCTGTATTGGACATTGGTGCATTGAAGAAAATCAAATCAGGTGACATCAATGTTGTTCCTGCTATCAAACGTTTCTCATATAGACAAGTCGAGCTCGTTAACGGCGAAAAACTCGACATTGACTCGGTCGTTTTGGCAACCGGATACCGTAGCAATGTTCCTTCTTGGCTTCAGGTAAGAAAAATGTTACTTTACTAAAAAAACCAACATGATTTTTGTCCTATTGAGAAAAATTGTTAGTAATATTGATTTTGGTTACATGATGAACAGGAAGGTGAATTCTTTGGTGAGAATGGTTACCCAAAGGCACCTTTCCCACACGGTTGGAAAGGCAATGGTGGATTATATGCAGTTGGGTTCACAAGGAGAGGGCTCTCCGGTGCTTCCTCAGATGCCATGAGGATTGCACAAGATATTGGCAAGCTTTGGAAAGATGAAACTAAGCAACACAAAAAGATAACCATTGCTTGTCATAGACAATGCATTTCACAGTTCTAAAGTCTCAGTCCTCAGTGCAACAAAAAATACTGTAAAAAATTGAAAATACTGTAAAATACCCCCCAAAAAAAGTAGCACAGGCTGACAGAGCCCTCTCCAAAAGCCCAAGTTTTGATTTTTTTTTGGGCATTTTGTAAACTGAGGATGATGAGGCTTTTCTTTTTTCTTTTTTTAGGGACTAAGTTAAATGATACACTTGCCTTATTCTCTATTCCATCGTTGCTGTCTTTTTGTCTTTGATTGGTTTCAATATTCTTATTCATTCACGGGTACTGATTTATACCAAAACAAAAAGAGCTGCAATCCACAAATTCATGACTTAAATAGAAATCAAACAAACTCTAAAATCTTTCTCTATTACAGTCGATAGCAACAACTAATCCTCTCGCAGTGAATGTACTTAAACGTTGATCTTAGATGATTAGATAGGGTAGGTTACATGATGATGAGTGACCATGGAACTCAAGTCAGTTCCCACCACCATGTTGTTTATTTTTCTTTTTATGTAAGGATGGCCAACCTTTTAAAAATATGATTATAATTATTATCTTTATTTGATTGACCAACTTTTAAACTCAATAATCTAAGGCTTCAAACACTGAGTCACTGATGCCTTTGCACATGGATTGAGGGCCTCAATGCTCTCATTTGCCAAATTTACAGTTAGATTTTTTCTGTAAAGCATATTCCATTACTTAGAAGTGAGAAATAATACCTCAGTTTATGTGTCCTATGAGCTGTTCTAATTTTCCAATTACAACATTACCACAATTTCATGGAATTTGAACCCTTTACCTACAAATATTTTATATATTCTCCTAAATTTATTACAATTTTAGGGTTTCACTCTTTTTTATTTTCTCAATAACTAATACTTTTACATATGTCTTCGGAGGAAGCCCTTTGTATCGGTGCCACATAAAAGGGTAAATTATTAAAATAGTCATTTTTGTTTCTTTTAGGTTACATTTTAGTCACTTACATTATCGTGTTGTAACATTTTAGTCACTGAACGTTAATTGCCGTTAATAGTGTAATGGTAACCTAACGTGACACGTTAAATCATCATTTCAAACGAAAATTTTAGGCTAAATTTTAGCTCCAAACAAAAAAAATTTGGGGACCAATTGTATAATTTAACCTAAATTTTTTGTTTGAATTGATGACTTAATGTGCCATGTCAGCTTATCGTTACACCATTAACGTCAATTAATGGCTCAGTGACTAAAATGTTATAACATGTTAACGTAAGTGATGAAAATGTAATATTTCAAACATAAGTGACTAAAATGTAACCTGAGGTAAACAAAAGTGACTATTTTGGTAGTTTGCTCTTTATAAAATTTTAAATTAGTAATGGTAAAATTGTACTTTGACCCCAAAAAATGAAAAAAAAAATTATTTAACCCTTTAAAAGTTATAAAGATATAGGCTATTAAAATGATAAAATTATACTTTTACTATCGTAAAAATATACAATTTAGTTCCGACCCAAAAATTTCAAGCTCTGATACTATCGATATCTGACACGGACATACTGCTAACATGGTGGCGAAATATGTATAAGTAGTCAAAGAAAACCTTCTTTTAGGCATGTATTAATTCCATTTATGTTTTATGTCTGAGCAAAAGTGAAAAAAATTGTATTAATTCCATTCTAATATACAAAACAGCCCATTTCCTTTTCTTTCTGTGAAGTGTATGGCTAACCATAGAGCAATCCCTTATTTGGGAAGTCCAACACATAAGCATTGCTTCTTTCACTCAAAGTCGTCTGGAAACTAAAGTCCAAACTTCAATTTGCTCCAACACGCTAAATATTGTACTCTCAAAGAGAGAATATAAGCCTAACTTGAAGATATCATGATTGAAAAAGATGAATATGAATCTCGAACATAAATCTTAAAACGAATATAAAAATATAGAAAACAAAATCTTTCAACACCACTAATAATCAGAGCAGTAAAGCTTGTAAGAACCCATCTACTTTTATTCTTTTTTGAATAATCTCATATCATATCTAATCTTTTTAAGACAACCCATAACCCCTCCACAACCCATAAATAGAAGGATAATGTGTTTCAGTGCAGTCAAACCAACATCTCTTATTCTGACAACAATGCCCATGCCAATAGAGCTAAGGCTCAACTGGCTACCCCATCTACTTAAAAATATGTAAATTAATCTCTATACATTAGATCAAATAGCAAACTAATTCTTCTGTTAAAAATTTTAACTATTTCTACTGATAAAAACCGGTTACTTTATGTCAGCAATATAAGGTACATGTGGCATGCTACGTGTAATTATTTAGTTATTCCGTTAGTATTTCAGTTTTTAACAGTAAAAATGAATAAAATTTTTAACAGAAAAAATCAATCTACCTTTTAATCTAATTTAAAAAATAATAATTTACCCATTATTTAAGTAAAGAAAGCAAACTCTATAGTACTTTACCTATATAATTCAAGTCTTAGCGTTCTTCCTTTTGCATTTCTTTTTTAATTAAGAATTCAAGCTACTGAAAGGAGCAACTCGAGAGAGCAATAAAACCCACAATGTGTGTGTATAAATATTCAAAACCAAGTATAAGCCATGGGGCCTTTCTCTTCATATTCCCCAAACAGAACATAGAAACAGCCTGCATTGGTCTTACAACAGGCCACAGGGAGCTTTGAATTCAATGACCCATCTGTTCCCTTCATTACAAATGCACTTCACAGCAACAACTGATCAGTTTCTTTGTGCTCTTACAACATGTCTTTTACACAGTTTATCTACATGTTTCCATACTCCCTATAACTTGGACATGACACTGATAACCATAGCAATGCATGTTTCTGAGCCCCTGGTCATCACTGCTAAACAATACTGAGAACAAGCACATGGGATGGCTACCTTTTCTTTCCCTGCTAAAATCTTTTTTACAAAGGGACCCATCATTTTTCATCTTGTACAAAACCATGATCCTTCAGTCAGAAACTTGTTTTCTTCACATGGTTTGTGTCGACTCCGGCGGGGTGGACCGGAACCAAGCAATGGCCATTGCTTAGGGTTTTGTAGAATCTACAAACAATGATTCAATCCCTTTACAGCTTGACCTATTTTCTGAATAATTCAACATATCTAGCCTCAAAAGAGAGTTGACAAAATACAAACAATCGGATGATCACATGTAAAACTCATCACACTTCTTATAGGTTAATATCTAGCTAAGAGGATTGCTTAGAACAACTGTTATACTTTTTTAGAAATGTAACATTTTATTAGGAATTACTTTCCCATTCCATTAATAATTAGTGAAAAGTAAAACATAACCGATGTATATTCTTTTTGTTCTTTTATCTCTACGGGTTTAGCTCATTGTGTCAAATTAAGTAAATATATATATTTCTTTTATTATAAATATATTTGTTAAAATGTATGTTTTCATTAAATAAAATTTTAGTATTAAGATAATTTTAAGCTACATACATAAATACACTTCAATTAATACGCAAGTTGTTTTTCAAATGTATTCATTTACTAAATTTAGTCAAAATGCAAAAAATAAAAAAAATAAAAATCATTGATATAGAATCTAAGGGGCAATTACTTAGAAGTACATTTTGTACAGCAGCTCTTCCTATCTGATAGAAAAGGATCTCATGATCCTGAACTGATCTTACCTGGGATCGCAAATCTCAAGTTTGTCTATGAAGGGCAGATCTAATTGTATTAGTGTCTGTAATTGATTTCTTCTGTGTAATACTAATCGATAGGGCCTCATTAGTAAGTGCTACAAGATCTCCTGCATTGGAACCCACGATTATGGACTCAAATCCATTAGTATGGAACATTTTCTTTTCCAAGTGAAATTCCCTACTATATGAAAGAGTGAAAAAGTGCTTTTGTTGTTGTGGAATAAGAAGCCTTCGTATCTTAATACATGTATTTAATTCATTCGGGACTATTAGAGTGGGATCCGCTTTTTGGGGAATATGAGTCAAAGCAATAATAAAAATATTTCTAGTGAAACATCTTTCACAATCCTTGGAGAGATAGTTCACTAATAAACTGAGGGATAAGTAATTCGCCTCATTCACATCCAGATCATGAATGTTTGGGATCCATATTATGCAAAGAGGCATTGCTTTTGCTAGTTTAAATTGATGGTGATATAAAATCGGTCTATTTTCGACATCATATCCATAGTTAATACATTCATCATAGTTATCAAAAAACCAAAAAAACCATACATTATAAACATAAACCCTACACCCAAAAAACCTAAACCTACCATAATACTAAACACTAGATCTTAAAGAATAAGTATAAAGCACTAAACCATAAAAAAATTAAAACCCTAAATTTTAAACATAAACCCTTGAACATTAAACCAAAAACACCAAACCCTAAATCTAAGCATCGAACCCTAACATAAACATAAACCCAAAACACTAAACACTAAAAATACAAACCTTAAATACCAAAAACTAATATATTAAATGCTCTACCAAAACCCTAAACCTAAGCCCCAAACATTATGTCCTAATATTAATCCTAAGCCCTAAACTCAAAATTCATAATTCAAAATATAAACCCTAAATCTAAAAACCCAAACTATAAACTCATAAACCATAAATCCTAAATCCCAACATCCTCAGCCTTAAAATCATAAACTCTAAACCCAAAATTGTAAATCTTAAATCTAAACACTAGACACAAATACAAAACCGTAAATTCTAAATTTAAAGCCTAAATACAAAAACATAAACTATAAATTCAACCAAAGCACTAAACCCTAAAATTACAAACTCATACCTCCTAAGTAATACACCATACCACTAATCCTAAACCTAAAACCTTAAATATTAACCCAACAAATAACCATAAAACCCTAAACCTAAAATCTATATGATCATAAATCTTTAAAACCTAAAATCATAAGCCTTAAGCCTTAAAAACCAAAATCTTAAATTCTTCACAATGTTAACCCTTAAAATTGCATCTTAATCCTAATTTTAACCATAAATCTTAACACAACACTAAACCCTAAAATCTTAGGATTTTAAAATATAAACCCTAAAATCACAAACCTTAAATACCAAAAACCAAAATTTTAGATCCTTCGCCCAATAAAAGAACTTGAAGCTAAAAACCTTAAAACCTAACACTAATCTTTAACCATGATCCAATATTAAACCTTGTATCTTTAAAATCTTAAAACCCTAAATTTTAAATTACGATACCTATCATAAATTTAAACATAAATCTTAAACCTTAAATTTTAACTCTAAATTCTAGGCTCTAAAATCTTAAGCCTCAAATCATAAATCTTAGATCTCACTTTATTATTATTGGTCAAATGAGTAAAGTATTAGTAAGGAGAATTAATTTAGTGATAATATATAAAAAATTATTAGTTTGCACTCTTAAAAATATAAAAATGCTAATAAATGTTTCAACAATTAACTTCTTAAAATCATTTTAATATTTATTTAAAATCTTGAATTTACAATCCCCAAATAAAAATAAAGAATGTATGTGATATATTATCGGTAAGGAATTGACAAGTGTTCTATGGAGGTATAGTAAAACATTTAAAAAAATAGGCATAATGACTTTTTTTATCCTCTAACTTTACAAAAAAAAAATCATTTTAGCTCTCTATTTAATTTTTCATCACTTTTAGCCCTTAAACTTGTATTTTTTTGTCAAATCACTCCAAAATAGATGAAAATTTTAACATTTGTTAACTTTGCTAATGTGGCATACACGTGGTTTTCCACGTAGATGACACATAAACATTTAAATAATTTTTAAATAATTTTAAAATTATTTAAAAATATTTTTTTATAATTTTTAGTTTTTAAAAATAGTTTAATAATTTTTTTTGAAATTTTAAATTTTAAAAAATTAATTATATGGTGGAGTGTCATAATGTGACAATCCATGTATGCAACATCAACAAAGTTAAAAATATTAACTTTTTCCACTCATTTTAGATAATTAACAAAAAAAATGCGAATTTAAAGGTTAAAAAATAAAAATTAAATAAAAGGCTAAAATATTTTTTTTAAAAAATTTGAAGACCAAAAAATTTATTATACCAAATAAATATTAAAAAATATTATTTTCAAAATTACTTGTAAAATAAAAAAAAATAATTTCGATATACCAAATATTAACCCATAAAAATTTACCTTACAAAAAAAGAAAAGTAAAGAAGGCTACTTAAGTTAAGGCTCAAGTCTCATTTATATTTAAACCGAAAAAAGAAGTAAAGGTTTGTTTTGGGAGAAAGAGCAAGCAAAGCCGAAAGCCCAGCCCACAAAACCTGAAAACAAAAATAACGAAAGGACAGAGTAAAATTCCAAAAATAGCTGCTGAAACACACGACACGAGATCAATCTCAACAAACCAAATAACCAGAAAGGAAAAAAAAAAATACCATGGCAATTACTTCTCATCTGCCAAACCTCAGCTATGTTCCTCAAGACCGTCCCTCTTTCTCACACCTTCCTTGCAACGAATTTCTTCGTATTCAAAGCAACAGAGCTTCAACATCGACCAGCTTCAGTTTGAGCATCAATGTCTCCAGGAAGCAATGTAAACCCATGTTGGTGCGAAGCATGGGTTCTTCATTTGGGTCAAGGCTTGAGGAGAGTGTTAAGAAGACCGTGGCTAGTAACCCAGTTGTTGTATACTCTAAGTCTTGGTGCTCGTGAGTTCAAATCTCGATTATTCTCCTAAGTTTCATCTGTTCTTTTTTTTTTTTTTTGAAATATTTAATAAATTTGTTGATTTCTTGTGTGAATCGGGTTGTTTTTTAGAGAGATTTGAGTTGGGTTTTTTTTTTTTTTTAATGTTTTCCTTGTTTGCAGGTATTCTTCAGAGGTGAAATCATTGTTCAAGAAACTTGGTGTGGAGCCTTTGGTTATTGAATTGGATGAAATGGGTTAGTCTCTTCTTCAAAATTTTTGCTCTTGTTATGCTTATGCTATAAAGAGTGTGTGTGTGTGTGTGTGTGTTCCCCCTTAGTTTACTCAATATTACCAAATGTTGTAGAGAGACTATAATGACCCTTGATTTAGACTCTCTCCACATCACTGCATATACCGAGTTTTGGTTGTCACCACTCACCACGCCTACCCTTGCATCAATTACATCAAAGGAAATATATTTCCTTTTTGGCAAGGTGCACCTCCTTTGGTTCATATCGAGGGAGGGCATTCGGATGATAAAACTTTGAGGGTTGTATCCAAAGAAGACAGTTTTTTTTACCTAAGCATACGCTAGGTGACTTGCGGTGATGTGAGGAGACATCTGAACCCCGGTCATTAAAGACACTATTTTGGTTCACTTTGACCTTGTTTTTAATTTTTTGTAACTTCATTGGATTGATCGATGATGATAAAGAGTGCTTTTTGATTTCTTGCTGCATTTGAAATTTCCATACAGTTTAGAAATGCATTTGTCTTAATAAATGTGATTCATTGAGGATGGCTGGACGTTTCATTTGAAGAGTCCTTGTGAGTGTGCCCTCTTGCTTCTACCTGTTTGGCCTCGGCCAAGTTGATTGATAACCTGAGACTGAGATGTTGAATGCTATGAGGATGAATAATGTGAATCTATAAAATATCAACTTTGAAAGTTTGGTCTATTTTCTGCTTAAATTAAGAAACAAATAATGAAGAACGTTGAGGTCTTCCAGAGGCTAAGTTCACCATATAGGTGAAGTTATAATGAAAATTGAGTGTCTTGTAGTTCTTCGTTGTGCTTCTAAAACCCATTGAAATTATGGAAGTCTCAGATTCGTAACCTCTTTGAAATCATAACAGTAAGTAAAAATTGATCACTTATCACCATGTGATACTTTCTCTTGGAAAAAGTGGTTGGAAAGCTGGAAATTGAGTTTATATAACATTTATCTTATTCAAAAGAATGGGATTTCTGGGTTGTAATTCATGCTTCCATTCTCCAAATTCAACAGAATTTGTGAATGAAGTTTAATATCTCAAATTGAACCGCGCAGTCAATTACTTTACATCGTAATATTGGTCTTGCTTATTAAAGAGTTCTATCTTTTTTCAGGTGCCCAAGGGCCTCAAGTGCAGAAGTTGCTGGAGCGGCTTACTGGGCAACACACTGTCCCAAATGTTTTTATTGGTAAAGTTTCTTGAATTAGCAATTACCTAACAGATATAGAACTCCCTTGACTGTAAAACAGTATGCATGGCTTATTGCTTTTATATGTATAAAGCCCTTACCGGTCCATTTATTATCTTTAATGTTTACTATCTATGAAAGGATGAAGTAGAAGGCTGTCTTGTCAGGTTGTTCTTTACCAACAAAACAGAAGCCGGTCATAGTTTAATAAGAAAACCAGTTTGAGCATCATGACTTTGCACTTGGCTTATCTGTTAATGGCTTCTTTTTTTTCTGGTTCAAGTTCTGGTTAAAAGAATCACTTACGAAAAAACAGCCTTTTTTTTTTTTTGTTATGATTCTAAAAGAAGTTGCATTGACAGGAAAAATTATCGTGCTCATTGCCTGCTTTGTGATACTTTTGAACTCCAACCTTAGGAACTTTGTTTAAACTAACCTGTGAAATAACAGTTAGCAATTTTCTTTGGTTATATAAGTATAACTGATGCTCTATTCCTGTATCTGCTTTGCACAGGGGGTAAACACATCGGTGGCTGTACAGGTATTCATGCTTTTTCTTCTCTTGAATGATACATTCTTTAAAATGAGGCCCTGCTGCATCTTTTAATAGCCTGGAATATGTCTAACTGCTAAAATGAATTGACATAAATAGATTCCAAAATAAGACGTTAAACTCTAGACATTTCCTAATAATGTCATACACCATTTTATGGTACTTGGAATTTTGTGATTCTTTCATTCCTCCCTAGGGGTGAGCAAAATCCGATTCGATTCGAAAAACTCGATAAAAATTTCATATTTTGAATTAAATAGTTCGAGTTATTTGAGTTAATCAAGTTATTCGGATCAACTCGAATAAAAAATTAAGTTTTTCGGTTTAACTCGAATATGAATTACACAATTCGAGTTATCCGAAAATCCGAATAAGAAAAGACAAAACTACGTCGTTTTGATAAATGTTTACTTTTTAAAAGTTAAAATTGAAAATAATTAAGTTAAAAGGCAAAACTACGGTCGTTTTGATAAATGTTTACCCATTAAGTTAAGAGGCAAAATCATTATATTGTTCATGTAGTTAAATAATCTTGTACTTCGTCTACTAGTTAAATAATCGGTCCATCTAATCGCAGCATTAAATATAAATAATAGGATTCGTTAACTCGACTCGATTTGACTCGAAATTTTTTGACTCGATTCGATTCGAATCGAATAAAATTCAAATTGAGTTCGGTTGCTAAAATAGGATTTGTTAACTAGACTAACTCGAAAATTTTTGACTCGATTCGACTCGACTCGATCGAATACTCACCCCTATTCCTGCCATCCAGTGGGGAAAAAGAATCTTTCAAGTTTTCTAACCTTTGTCTTTGGTTTTAGTCGAAAGTAAATTCTCTAATCATTGTCTCTTAAAATTGGATGTACAACATGTTGTCTCTTAAATTTGGATGTACAACATGATTCTTGAAGTGATCTTAGAGGTTTTTTTTTTTTTTTTCATTTCTTTTTCTGTTCGAGTAACTTGGGTTTCTTTGGAGTAAGAGACACTTTGTTGTAGAATTCAAGTGAATAGATCTTCAGTTATTGATGCTTCATGTTCTGCTGCAGATACTGTCAAACTATATCGTAAAGGAGAACTGGAACCTTTGCTGTCAGAAGCTACTGCTAAAAGTAAGGAAAACTAGCTCATTGGATATGATCCCGTGGCAAACTTCAGATCCTATTACAAGGCTCGCCATTTTCCTTCTCTTTAAGCAGATATGTTCCATTCTATTATATTTATTTTCTTCAGAACCCCATAAGTTAATTGTTTAAAATCTCCTTATTCAAACTAGATGCTAAAAGTATGAAACCGTTGCATGTTATCCCATGTGAACCATGTTTGATAATATGACCAAATTCTTAACCGGTAGGATTTAGTGATTCATGAGTTCCTGGAAAAGAAGAAATGAATCGAAAATAATGTTGTAGACTGCAGTTTACAAGTACTTGGTAGCATTGTTAAGGTACTGTTTTAATTGTAAATGGTTACTTTTAGAATTTATTGTGCTAAAAGATTACATTAATTAGTTTTTTCCTCTTTTCTTAAGAAAAGAATTGATGAGTTCTTCTCTTCTGATGACAGATAAAAGTGTTTTAGGTTAGGATTTTCCGAACGTAGAGAGATAATACATGATCATTGCCTTGTAGGATAGAAACCGGGGAAGGTTTAAAGGTCGAGGATGCCGTGACTTTATGTGCCTGTATTTCTTGTAGAATGGGTTTTAAATGTTCTGTTTGGATGTTACCATGGAAAACTTGGTGCTAGTGGGCTTGTTTTCCATTGTTGTCATCGTCTATATTTGCCTCAAATGCCTCAATGTTACACATTGTCCACCAAAATTAGGCATGGAAATAGTATCAAATGAAATTTCTCACACATCCTTATTGACATCCCCAGTTCCTGCAAGCACACTTGAAGAAACAGTTCATAAAGCAAATGTGAATAAATGAATTGAGCGTTCGATATATAGTTCATAATAAAATTTATTTATGTTTGGTTGTTTGTTTCTTTGTTATTTATGAAAACTGTTCGTGATATGTTCAATTATATGTTTACACAAGTTCGAGCCTTGAACGCGACATTGTTGGAAGGGTCAATCATGAACTTTGAAAAAATTAATCTCTATGGATCATAAAATAGACATGAAAAATATTTCGGTTTCTCAAAAAAAAAATATTAACTAATAATTTCATACAAAAAAGAAATTCTTATTAAACATGAACGGAGCACAAATAAATTAACTAAACGAACATAAATAAAAATTTGATCGTTGAAGCCGAATTCATTTATAGCCTTAATATCAATCATCCCAATATTATTTTTGTCACAATAATAACCAAAATTGCATAAAAAGAGTTTATTAGCTTGAACAAGCAAAAGAAAGAAAGAAAAAAAAAAGTGGCTTATATATAGCCATACAAATAGAATATAATACTAGGAGTTTAAGCATTTTCTGTGTGCGGTGAATATGCAAGAAACCTTTGTCTTTTCTCTGTGTAATTTTGCAGCAATCGATCATGATCAGGAAGGTTGTTTTTTATCACAGGATGGGCCCTGAAATTCTGAATCCATGCATGCAATCGAGGGAAGGTCTCTGCGTCCAATATTTTGACATCAACTATTTCTTCAATGACTCCAAAATAGGCCATCCACCCCATGGCCAAATCTAACATCCCTATTTCTTCACCACCAAAATATTTCTTCTCCCCAAGCACTTGTTCTTCATACAACTTTAGCAACTCCTTTGCTTCCTTTACTGCCTTCTTGTGTTCCTCCCCAACCCCAGTGAAGAATGTTATGAATGGAGCTACCTGCAATTTTTCATTTGAAATTCACATTATCAACTGTACAAGCATGAATAATGACATAAACCCGGATTTTAATTCAGTTGATTTATGCAGTTAAATTAATTTACCTTATCCTTGTTGTCGAGGAAGTTGATCCAGAACCGTACCATGGCCCTTTCATAAGGATCCTTAGGAAGCAAAGGATGCTGCTGAGGCCATGTCTCCTCTATGTATTCGAGAATAACAGCCGATTCTGCAATTGCTTTCCCATTATGAACAAGAACTGGGATCTTCTTATGAACTGGATTATATTTCAATAGCATCTCACTCTTGTTTAATAAATCTTCATCTATGTATTCGTACTCCACACTCTTCAGTCCCAGAGCCCATTGTACCCTCAATCCATATGGACTCGACCAAGACCCTAAAACCTTCACTTCTCCCATTTTCAATTGATTTTTTACTCTTGTATGTTTTAGCTTCCCTGCCATGGCAATGGTCGCATATGTATAGACTTTTGGTCCAAGTTTTTGGCTTGAAATTTTCTTAGTTGACCAAAGACTTTTCTAATATATGACATTTCCCTACGTAACAAAGACTTGTCAATGCTGCAACTTCGGTGTAGCTTCCATGAAAATGGGCTATAACTCAGAATTTAGCACTGTTAATATTCTAAATAGGTCCATCCTGGTTCTGGTCCTGGTCGAAATAAAGGGTCCAAAATATTTTGGTTAGGATCTAAAAAACAAGGCCCAAAAAGACAATTGGGCAACTCAGAGGCAACAACTGGTAAGCGTGGCAGTTTATTGATCACATCTCTCCAAGGAACGCCAGTGTTTAACCGTAAGAAATGAATGTAACGAACTAAACCAACAGAACTCCCCCCAAGTTCCAGGTTGCTGTCTGGCCATGGCTTCCATGGCACAATTTTGTTACATTATTGGCCCCTCAAGCCTTAGACAAAAGTACAGTAGTTTCAGATTTTGCTTCCAAAACCCCGTTTATAGAAAGAATGCACTGTCTAATATAAGTACAAGATTTCATGCAAAGCCATCATCAGTCTCAGTCTCCTCTTCCATCGTTTGTTCAGCTGCTAATAAGCCTTCTTCCTCCTCACAAGTTAGGTACTCTTCTTCTCAGTTCTCTCTCATTAATTGTATTTCTTTTTAATTTCTTCTGATTTTGTACTCATATTTATGGGTTTTGGAGATTCTTTTTCGAAATCCATTGAGAGAATTTTGATGCAAATTTTTGTTCTTCAATTGAATCTGAGAATATTAGACTTTTGGAGCTTAAGGTGTTACTGAAAATGGGGTGTTAGGGAGGGAGAGGAGGATATGGAACAAGGGAATGTTGAGGATTGTTTTCTAATAAGGGGTAGGGATAGGGGTTGTCTAAGGATCTAACTCGAGACTAGTGTAAATTGAAGTCTTGAGCACGAGTCTTTTGTCACATGTTGATGATTATTAAGATGAGGTTGATTTTAGCTTTTGCATTGATGTCTGATAAGACCTGATGATAGCTTGGTTTTACACATTTCTTCCTAAAATGAGTTGGTGAGTCCAATGGATTTAGATGCACCATGATGGAGTTTCAGTGGCTAATTTCTGACTTGATTTCTTGTTATTGAATGCTTTTGGTTTTGTTTTACAAGTGAGGTTTGTTAATAACTGTATGTGTTCTCAGTTCTGCAGCCAAGATAAGGAGTGAAGTTCTATCTCCCTTTCGGTCTGTGCGTATGTTCTTTTACCTCGCATTCATTGCGAGTGGTTCCTTGGGAGGATTAATAGCCACCACGCAGTTAATTGCTTCTCTAACCAATCCTGCAAGATCATCCAAAGTTCCCGATATTTTAACAGGTCTTGGCATAGACATTGGAGCAGTATCTATCTTTGCATTTCTGTATTTCAGGGAGAACACTGCTAAGAATGCACAACTAGCCAGACTCTCGAGAGAAGAAAGCCTTTCCAATCTTAAGCTCCGAGTGAATCAAAATAAGATCATTTCGGTTAGCAGTTTGAGAGGAATTGCTCGTCTTGTAATATGTTCTGGCCCTGCATCGTTTATCCTAGAGTCATTTAAACTTAGTGAGCCATTCACTGAGAGCCTCCTCGAAAGAGGAGTGCTGGTGGTTCCTTTCGCTACAGATGGAAACTCACCTAGACTCGACTTTGATGAGAGTGAAGACATGAAAGAGATCACTGAGAAAAGAAAGAGGCTTTGGCAACTGGCCCCGGTTTATGTTTCTGAGTGGACCGAGTAAGATTCCGAGCAAAGCAATGATCATTTTATTTGGCAGTTTTCATGTTCTCTGTCTTATCTGATATATCTTTGTTTGAACTTTAAATACAGGTGGTTGGATGAACAAAAGAAACTGGCTGGCATTTCCCCTGAATCTCCTGTGTAAGGATTCCTCCACCTTACCATCTTCTTCTCATTCGTAAATCCTGGAATATAAAGAGACATGCCTTCTTAGACCTTACAAATGAATACTTCTTCACTTATGACTTACTTTTAGGTGTTTATCAATCATTTCACTTGCACCTCTAGACAATCTTGGAAACGAGCAAACTATAAACTTGAACTGATAACTACAGAACAAATGCTTAGAAAATCGTCAATTGAAATCCCCATGTTAGTGAAATTTACTTATGTGGTGTTCATTATATAGTTATTTATCTCTGCGCTTGGATGGTCGTGTGCGTGGAAGTGGTGTTGGTTACCCTCCTTGGAATGCTCTTGTTGCTCAGTTGCCACCGGTAAAGGGACTATGGTCAGGTCTTCTTGATGGAATGGATGGAAGAGTTCTTTGAAGGAAGGTTAGTTTACCTTTCTATATGTTTATAGGTTTTCACATTAAGTTGCAGTATGTACTAATTTATTCTTTATTTTATTTATATATATATATATATATATGTTTCATATTATAATCAAATGCTGTAAAGAGTATTCGGGTTTATTTTCTTGTTTAGAAATGAAGTTTTCATCTACAAGGAATGAGATGGTGAAACAATGCCAGGGTAAGGGAATATAAGAAGGGGATATTATGGATTCTTGTTCCTAAAACAATGAAATATTGTGCAGTATAATCTGAATGTTATAATTTTTGCCTCCTTTAATTACTGAGTTTAGTTGTAACAACGCCTATCATCACCAGGACCGGTTTTCTTCTTGTAAAACTATGCAAAAACAGAAGGAAACAAGAGGTTATGTATTTCTGAATGTTACATTTTTCCTATGTCCAACAACAAAATGACAAAACAGGAATTTGCTTCAAGCTGAATAAATACACATATATATGGTCTCATCTTATGTTGTTGCTCATGTTCTATTGCAGTTCTTACAGGGTTCTGCCCTATCTGTATCCCAAAAACAACATTATTTATCTACAAATACGTATTGTTTTTAATCTTGTCATATATGATACCTTGATTCAGTTATCATTCTTTCGGAAGCAATCAGAATGAGAAACCAAGAGGAACTAATACTGCATGCAGTAGCTTGTTGGTAGCTATGGTAACATCATGTTATGCCGTGAATGAACCTTTTTGCTAAATGATTCATGTATATGGAAGTAGAAGGTCTTTTGTCTCGAAATCTTAATTGGTCTCGAAAAACAGTTATGCCCTTCGGAGGAAGCTCAGCTGTTAAGATGATAAAAACGAGTCTGACAGGGGGCTTTAATCAATTTTATGCATAAAACGTCGACCCGAACAGGAATTATATTTTTCAAACATTGTTTAGCATCAAAGGTACACTCAAAATGAGTCTGGAAGGTGCTATATTCTTTTACACTTGTAGCACAATTAGATCCAGACACTGTTTTGAACTGCAACAAAAAACAGTATAACACCAAAAGAACCTTTCAGGGTTTTATCAGATGATCACCAATTTTGTCACTGATGTGTTGAAACATAACATAGGAAAATAAGGCATTAATAAATGTGAGAAATAAAGAGAAAGATGATAGTATTGTACACGTTTTTTTTGGTAGAAACAAGCTCAAAGCCAGATAGAGGGGGGAAGACGATATATATATTAGCCATAGGATCATTGAAACCCAAAATTATTACAAAATGAAACAGTGACTCATTTAACTTCTTCAATCTCATCCAATGCGTAGTTGTTGGTAGATACATTGGCGTAATTAACTTTGTTGAATCGAACCACAACTGGGTACCGAGTCTTGGGATCCTGCATCAAATGGAAACTAACTTAGATCCATAGTTCATACATGCATGCATGCATGCACATGGAGCTGGAAGAAGAAAGAGAGAAAGAGTGACCTGGTCAACTGTAACAACTGATCCATAGCTGTTGTACCAGTAGGACTCCCTCCTAAGAATCTTCACCTATCATATCGAACATCATTTCATCAAACTTTTTGTTCATAGTAACAATTTTGATTCCCTGTTTAATGATCAAAGCTTAACAGAGTGATTTATGTTTACTTATTTTCCCTACATCATCTCTGCAGATATATTCTACATGTGAGGGAGCTAACCTTGGTGCCTCTTTTTGGTCCTATTGGTGGTGGCTTAGGCTTAGGGGCTTCACCCCCTTCAGGTGGTGCAGTGGTGGCTGCTGGGGTTGGAGAGGGTGGTGGTGGTGAAGCCTCATCAGCTGCCCTCACAACAAGCCTTGAAGTGTTGTTGGTCTTGGATGGGAAAAACACCATGTTGTTGTTGTTGTTGGTCTTAGAAGTCCCTGCAGAAACATTGGGTGTTAGCAAGAAACCTGAAGCAGCCGATGCCATGTTGCAGCAGCTAGCCATGTCTCCACGCTCTGATCTTTTCTGTGTCTGTAACAAAGGGATAGTGTGGCAGAAAAATTGTGGAAGGGAAATTTGGATTTTCCCAGGATTATCTCATCTTGAGAAAGTGGACTAAATCGTTTCCTCCACTAGGGAGCTGCCACCTATGCACCATATCTCTTTTGCTTGTACATTGTCTTCAGAAGTCATCCTCACGATCTGATAAATATTTGATGAACAAAAAAAAAAATGATAAACAAATAAACATTTGATATAAAATTATGCAAATCTTCATTGTTCTGGATGATATATTTGAATATTTAGTCTTTTTTTCTAATTTTTTAATTTATATTTAATTTTTGGATTTTTTGGCACTCCATTTTTTTTTAAATCACTAGATGAAATAATTAATTTTGTTAACTTAACTGTCAACAAATGAAACAATACTAATTTTTCTTTCTATTTTGAGCTAGTTTGACAAAAAATACAAATTTAAAAGTTAAAAATATGAAAAATTAAATAAAAAACTAAAATGATTTTTTTTTTAAGTTGAAGAGCTAAATAAATTATTATACTTTTTATTTTTTATTTCTCGAATTTCAAAAGTTAAATATTGAAATTAATAGCCATTGGTATGTGGGTTTAATTTTGAATTATGTGGATGCATAACTGAAAATAAGGTGACCTGACATTTTAGGATTGTCATGTTATATAATATATTTTACACCATTAAAAAAATATTAAAAAAACTAAAAGTAAAAAAAGAAATTTAAAGGTTTAAATTATACAAAAAATAATTTATGTAAAAGAAATTAAATTAATTTAAAACACGATTGTAATTTAAGTTTTAATATTCAAAGTCCGAATCAATTTAATTTATAATATATATGATGTGATTTATATGACATGAAAAATAAAAATAAATACCTTAATGTACTAAGTTGTGTGTGTCTTGATTTAATAAAATATTATATATATGTCCATTTTATCAATAAAGGCATGTTTTTTACTTTATTTATGGAAATGGGCCACCTTTTTCATTATTTATCGGAATGGGCCGAAAATTACAAAACGCGTCCACGTAGGAGCATTTTAGGGGGAAATTTCAGCAAATCGCGTCCCTGAGGGAGCGATTTTGCCATGTCAGCACAAAACGCGCAGACGTGGACGCGCTTTACTGACGTGGAAAAAACGTTCCCTCAGGGACGCGTTTTAGCTCGTGTTTCTCTAGGGTTAGGGCTATTTGCATGTTTAGTGCCTAGGGTTTGTGAGTTTAGGGTTTTAGGGTTGTAGTGTTAGTATTTTGTTAAAATAATTTAGGGTTTAAAAATTTTTAAAAATAAATTAGGGTTTAGAGTTTAAATTTTTTTATTCAATTAGGTTTTAGGGGTTTTAAATAAATTAATTAAATTAGGGTTTAGAGTTTTTAAGAAAATTAATTAAATTAGGGTTTAGTTTTTTTTTAAATAATTTTGTGTTTAGGTTAAGGGTTTAGAAAAAATTATATTGACAAGGACTTTGTTTGTTTTTTTTCTACAGTAGTTTCAGAAAAATTAATTTTGAGAAGACAGTTCTGAAAATATAATGTCAAAAATGCTTCAAGTAGGATGCATTGTTAGCAAAATTACTGAAAAAAGATCCCACGTGGACGCTCTTTTTTTATAGTGTTCCTGAAAAATAATTTTGAGAAGACAGTTCTGAAAAAATAGTTTAAAAAACGCTTCAAGCAGGATGCACTGTCAGCAAAATTACTAAAAAAAAGCTCCCATATAGACGCTCTTTTTCTACAGTTGTTACTGAAAAAATAATTTTGAGAAGACGGTTCTGAAAAAATAGTGTCAAAAACCCTTCAAGCAGGATACATTGTCAGCAAAATTATTAAGAAAAAGCTCCCACGTGGACGCTCTTTTTCTACAGTAGTTCTTATTTGGCCTTAGGCTATAAATGAGCTAAATTTCATTCTCATGTTGCATAAGTTACAGCGAGAAAAATTAGAGAGGCTAAGCAGAATAGAAATTGAAGATGAGTGAATGTACTAGTGCTGTTATTTACTATGATGGTGAGGTCCGTAACACTAAAAACGGTGTTGTTTTTTTATAGAAGAACACAACGTGACTGGTTTTTAACCAGAACATAGATTTGACAGAACTTCGTAAAAGACTTAGGTGCAAAATCTTCAAAACGACGCTAATGAGAGTTTCGTTTATTAAGTATCGATTTTGTGCTTCGGTTGATCCTGTGACATATGACTCATTTTATATCAAAGGTGGTTGTAGCTTGGAGGCGATGGTGCAGACTCATCTCGCTAGTGGATCACCCTATCTTGAGTTATATGTACAATTTTCATCGCCAAATGAAGCATTTGCGACTTCAACATCTACTGCTTTTCGATAGGAATACACGACCCTTACCCGACACTCCGTTAGTGGGAGGCAGAACACGGAATCGCCCATGTTTGGTGGCAGTATGGAATATACAACTCCTGCACGACACTCGGTTAGTGGATGGGACATGCACCTCGGTGGGTCGATGTTCGATGCTGGAAATACGTACTAGAGAGTGACATCAACTTCTAGTGGTTGGCAATCCACATCTGATTGGGGACATTACGAAATGTCCACAAGAAGGGATAATGTACTCCCTACGACGTTCACCGGCTAGGGGGCCTCGTACGTTGCAAATGATGGTGGGTTGGATGATGAGTTCGATATGGATCCACCTCGAGAGCCTGGCCCTGATGGTATAGAAGTTGCATTATTTTCTGAACCAAAGCCTGTTCCAATCGAACCTGAAGACGGTGAAGGGGGTTCAGATGAAAAAGAAGAAGATTCGTGATTCAAGGCATACTCGCCTCCAGCCCACATGCATAATGTCGATATACCGACAGATGATACATTGGAGTTTCCATATCTACCACACAGAAGGTGTGACTGTACAAGTTCGTTATTGGATTCGGGTGAATTGGAAGTTGGTAAGGAGTTTTCCAGTAAGGATAGTTTTCTTGGTGCATTGAAACAACATAGCATCATAAACGGGGTTAACTACCACGTGGTTAAATCCAAATCTGAGAAGTTTGAGACCAAGTGTGCAGTGCAAGACAATACATGTTCATGAAAAATCATGGCTTCGGTTAGGAAAAAGACAGGCTTGTGGGAGATAAAAAAGTACAAATGTCCACATACATGTGTTGCAGGTACAATATCACTAGGTGTTTAGGGTTTTTGAATAATACCATTATTACTTAATGTTGTATTATTTAACCTACTTCGTTGACAGGTGTTTCACAATATCATCCCAAGATAGATTCAGATATGATAGCTAACTTAATATTACCGATGGCGGATCCCAGGACTTCTGTGTCAGTCTTAATTGCTAATATTCGTAGCCAATTGAGGTACACACCCTCTTACCGTAAGGCTTGGATAGCTAAGCAGAAGGCGTTGGGAAATATGCATAGTGGGTGGGACGTTTCATATAATGAGGTGTGGCAATGGTGTCAGGTGTTGGAGAGGTACGTCCCAAGATGCATAACAGACCTTAAAACGGGCCCTGCGTACTACAACGATCGATTGCTCCGTGGATGCCAAGTGTTCAAGCGTCTATTCTGGAGCTTTAAGCAATGTCGGGACGCATTTGTGTACTGCAAGCCATTGGTACAAATTGACGATACCTTTATTTATGGTAGATATACCCATCGTCTATTACTAGCTGTTGTACAATATGGCGGTGGGAGAATCCTTCCAATTGCATTTGCAATAACACCGGGGGAGTCAAGTGATGACTAGGATTTCTTTCTTTCTAGGTTAAGGAGGCATGTCTGCCCCCAACTTGATATCTACGTTATATCGGATTGGGGCACTGGAATACTAGCCGCAATTGAGCGATAGGGAAGCCTATGGGATCGCAGACACCATCGGTATTGTCTAAGGCACGTTGCGTCCAACTACTATAGGCAATATCGGTCTACCACTGAACGACGGCAAGTGACCAACATGAGTATTTAATATCTATTAATATTGTAACAACCTGATAGTTGCGGGAATTAGAAAATTTATTTTCGAGACTCTATTTCCGTAAATTAGACTCGTAAATATTTATTAAAAATATTTTCGAAGTTAGTTGTGTGGTTAATTAGGTTTTGGTTAGGTGAATTTGCATGAATTAAGAGTAATTAGGTATAAGGATTAAATTGCATAAAAGGTAAAAGTTGAATTATAGATTAAAGAAAAATTAAAGGGACTAAATAAGCAATTATGCCGTTGCTTATAAATGAGGCAGCATAAGATAGATATTTATAAAACTTAAAGTTAAAATATATATTATAATATTATATCTTAATTATTAAGTATATATATTGTATTATTTATTATAATAAGTAAATATAATAAATAAAAGAAACAAAAAGAAAGATAGAAGGTTAAACGAAATAGAAAGAAAAAGAAAAAAAGAGAAAGAAGGAAGGAAAAAGACACAAAGCTAGGAATTTCAATTGTTCAAAGTTCAATTGGTTAGTCAATTTAATCCTTTTTTCTTGTAATTTTTATATTTCTGGAATCCCGGTATTAAATAATACCCGATCCATGTCAAAATTTTAGAAATTATTGAGTTTTTAAGTGTTGTCTATGTTGAATAATTTTAGTATTAAGGATTAAATTGATAGATTTTTAAGTTAAAAATGAAAAAGGATAGAATTATAGAATAAATTTTGAGTAATAGGGACTAAATTGTGAAAATTCAAAATTTAGAAATTTAAGTGAAAATAGGGAGTTAAATTTAGTTTAAAGTGGAATTTGTATGAAAATATAGGATTAATTGTAAAGAAATAAAGTTAGTCTCGGTTTAGGGACTAAATTAGAAATTAGGCAATATTTGAGTAAAAAAATTGAAATATTCAATATAAAATTGAATTGTGTTGTTTTGATGATTTTTAATTGTTTTAATTCCGTAGCTAACGTCGTACCGGAACCCTCGACTAAAAAGGGAAAAGATAAAGTCGACGAGGAATAGCTCGGAATTTCTAGTTTGTATTTCTATAATCTGAATTTAGTTGTTAATTGTTATAATTCAATTTAATGTATATGGTAAGTGTTGAGGTGAGAATTATTGTGTTTTGCAATTGAAATTGATTGATTTAGTATGTGATGAATTCATTGTATTTATATTGATTGAATTGGTATATATATATATATATATCGAATATATTGATTATTTGAATTGAAATGAATATTGGTTGTTTTTGAAAAGTGAGTTGGAACCTTATTAACTGTATTGGGCTGAGTCGGATATAGATGGCATGCCATAGGATTGGAAGAGTTTAGGGATTTCTTCGACTTCGAGTTGATGAGACACTGGGTGTCAATTTACTACTTCGGATTAATTCGATGAGGCACTGGGTGCCAATTTACTTCGATTTAGCCGATGAGACACTGAGTGTCAATTTATTTCTTTAAATCATCCAATGAGCCACTGGTTGCCAAACTGGTGTGTTTTGGTTGGATCCGTGTATCCGTCCGAGTCCGAGTTTTGTTAATAGGGGTAATTAATTGAAATGGTATTATGATTGATGTTAGATGATATTGAATGTGGAATGAAATTGAAACACATGAATTGTGTATTCATGAATCAGATATGGAATGAACAATATTGTTGTTTAAATGATATGTGTATTATATTATGAAAAACTATTACATAGTAAATGATGAGAATTAAGTATGGTATGAATGATGTATTTATGAATTGAATATTAAATGATTAATGTCATTGTATGAATAAATGTGGTTTTTTTTATATTCAATTGTGCATATTATATTATTTTGTCTTTAAATATTCAGATTATAGAAATACAACTGAGTTTTTACTCAGCGTACGATTTTGTTTTCCGTGCACAGGTTATGTACTTAATTTTGATCGCCGATTCAGCATCCAACAACAGTCCCGAACTCAAACGTGGTGATGTTTATCCTTTTTGTGTCGACATGTACCTAGGGTGTCTAATTGTTAGTCATTTTGTGGATTGATTGTAAATAAGATTATAAGTTAATATTGGTTGGTTATATACATATAAATATGTGTTTATGTTTGAGGTCATATTATGGCATATTTAAGTTAATGTTTAAATAAACATGAAATAGGCAAAATGGATTGAATTTGGTATGTTTACAAATTAGATTTGAATGATATTATATTGATATGTTTTGTTGGTATAATTGTGGAACCTGTGAAGGTACATTGGTTAGATATCTAGGATGCTTGTTTTGACATGATTTGGATGTGTTCGATTGTGTTTTGAAAATGATTTTTGAGTTGCTTATTGTCCAAGCTTGCAGGGAATGGTAAACTTGTTGTTTAAGGTTCATTTTGAGTCCACACGGCCAGACACACGGGCGTGTGACTGGACCGTGTGAGACACACAGCTAGCACACGGGCGTGCGAGGCCATTTCAAAAGGGCACACGGTCTAGCACACAAGCGTGTGGCTTGGCCGTGTGACCCAAGTCAGAGAGTTACACGGGCATAGACACGGGCTGGGACACGGCTGTGTGTCCTTATTTCAAATACCCATATAGCCTAAGACACGGGCGTATCTCCTGACTGTGTGAGTCACACGGCCTGACCACACGGCCGTGTGAACCCTGCAATTTGAAATTTTTTAATATTTTGCAAAAAATTCTCTAAGTTTCCGAATTAGTCCTGATTTGTTTCTAACACGTATTTTGAGCCTTGAGGGCTCGAATAAGGGACAATATGTATGAGTTTGATTGATTTTGACTTGAATATTATATGATATGAAATGTTTGAAATTATGTTTGTTTGATCGCTAATGCTCTGAAACCCTATTCTGGCGACGGATGTGGGTTAGGGGTGTTACAAATATAATTTCGTTTGTAATATTCAATTTATTCTGAATGGAAGAGTGGTATGTAATTTTCACTATCAACTTATATTGACAGGGTACGAGATCAATAAGGACCGTTTTCATGAGATATTGGCTCTTTTGGGGTCAGTTAACGAACAAGGCGCAGACTACCTCTGTAACATACCTTGTGATCAGTGGACACAAGCATACGACGGCGGCCTACGATATGGTCATATGACCTCAAACTTGGCTGAACGCATAAATTGTGTTCTAAAAGGAACGCGTCATTTGCTGATAACCTCGGTTGTGCGAGAGGCATATTTCTATTTGGCGGCACTATTTTCAAAACGAGCAGCGAGTTATAAAGGCCAAATGCAAGGAGACCATGTACGGTGCCGGAATGTATTGTAAGAAATTAACAAAGTGAATGCGCGGGCCAACACCATGCACACAGTGTGTCACGATCGTGACAACCCATGGTTTCGTGTGACGGAGTTCGACAGATCGAATCAAGGTATTACCGACGGCCAATATCGTGTACACCTGAGAAATAAGACTTACGACTGTGGGACGTTTGACATACTTCTTTATCCATGCGCTCATGCAATTGTAGCTTGTCAGAATCTCCGTTTGGATCCCATGAGCTATGTCGACAAAGTGTACAATAGAATACATGTACAATGTGTGGAGACACGTATTCCCACCAGTCCCAGATGAACGTAAGTGGCCGTCTGTATCGCTTGCTCCATTTAAGTTGTTACCGGATAGCGAATTACGTCGTAAACTAAAAGGTCGACCTTGCTCGAGTAGAATACGTAATAATATGGATATCCAATAAAGAATGAACCAACAGAAGTTGTGCGGATAGTGTAGGAACTCAGGTCATACAATTTGAACATGTCCAAATCAAAATAGATGATAATTGCTTAAATGAAACTATGTTGCATTATTTCTATTGCCTTATTCAAAAGAACTTTTATTTTATTAAATAGGACAAAATATAAAAATAATTTACTATTAAAATATTCAAAACAACTTTTATTTTATTAAATGAAACAATATAAAAACAATTTGTACAAATATATTAAAAAAAATCAATGTATGTGCCGGTTAGAATCAGTGCCACATGGGGGTGGTCGACGGTTACGCGCTATGTAACAGTCCGGTTTATACCCTAGTCGGAACAGTGGTTTCGGGATCACAAATTCGAGTCATTAAAATATTTTAATATTATTTTCTGTGCTTTAGATATGTGGTTAAGCATGTGGTAAATTTTCGTAAGCTAATTTGTCTGTTCGTGTGTTTAATTTGAGCAAAGGATTGATTTGCATTAAATGTGAAAGTTGCTTGCGATTTGTTAAAGTACCAATGTGTTGTGACTTTGTAAAGATGAAGGCCTTATATGGCAACTAAGCCATTACTATAGGTAGTGGACGGCATTAAATGTGGTTATATATATTTACATTATATGTTTTCATGAGTTTATAACACATGTTAAATTAGTATATTATTTTATAAGTTATTATATTATATCAATAAAAAGAAAACAAGAGAAAGTGGCTTTGTTTTTATCATCATATGGCCGAATGTCTTAAAGAAAAAGAAAGAACAAAAGCTTAAGAGTTTCGGTTGGCTTTCATCTTGATTAAGGTATGATTTTGAGTCGGTTTTCGATAATTTTTACGTTTTTGCAATCGTTGCTTTGTCTACTATCAAACCCATGTTTTAATTTTGAGAATTGATGATGTTTTTGAGATGAGTATTTGATGAACTCATGTGATTTATGATGTTTTATGGTGTTAAATGTAAGATTTAAGCTAGATGAATATATTTTGTTCTTGAATTTTTGATGAATTTAGCTAATTAGGGCTAAATTGAGAAATATTATTTTTGAGGACTAAATTGCAAATTTGATGAAAAATATGGACTTATATAGTCCCTAGGTAGATTCGGTTATGCATGTGTGTGAACAAATTTTGTGAATTTGATGTTTTGAGAAAAATGGACTAAATTGATAAATTGTACAAATATGAGGGTTAATTTGCAAATAGCCCTAAATGTGTGTCCTTGGAATGAATTGAATGAATAAGTGAATAAAAGAGTTAATTCTGAATATGTTTAGATCAAGAACCGAGGAAAACGGACTTAGATCGTGGGAAAGCGAAAGTAACCGAGTAGCCGTTTTCATTTCTGTTAAACCGAATCCGAGGTAAGTCATATTGCAAATAAATATTGTTATATTGAATTGAGCTTATTTATAATATTATTGATGAAAATGAATGCTTATAAGATGCTTTGTATATGAATTCTGAGTTATGGATGATATAGTGTTAAGTCCGAGAAGTTCCGTATGAACCTAGGAATATATAGGATTAGCTATGTCATGACATAGGTATTTGTTCTGTTTTATCATGTAAGACCACGTCTAGGACGTTGGCATTGATTTGAAATTTCGTGTAAGACCTCGTCTGGGACATAGGCATCGACATGAGCGTTACGTGTAAGACCACGTCTGGGACGTTGGCATCGATATGATCTTTACGTGTAAGACCATGTCTGGGACATCGGCATCGTATTAATTTGTATAAGACCCTGTCTGGGACAGTGGCATCGATATCTGATTACATATAAGACAACGTCTGGGACGTTGGCATCGATATGAACTATACGTGTAAGACCATGTCTGGGACATCGGCATCGTATTAATTCGTATAAGACCACATGCGGGACGATGGCATCGATATCGATTTACATTTAAGACTACGTGCGGGGCGTTGGCATTGATATAAACTATACGTGTAAGACCATGTCCGGACATCGGCATCGTATTAATTCGTATAAGACCACATGCGGGACGATGGCATCGATATCGATTACATTTAAGACCACGTGCCGGGACGTTGGCATTGTATAACTATTCCGGCACTTTATGTGTTCTATTAGATTACAAACGGTTCAATGGTCAAGTTCAAGAAATGAATGAATATGTAAATTGTATATTTGTTTCGGTATGTTCGATAAGTACACTTTGTGTGTATAAGAAGGTAAGTATTTTCTTAAACTTACCTAAATGAATTATGTATTTGAATATGAGAATATAAGTGTGTTATATGGATTGAAATGCTATGAACTAATAAAGTATGTAGTGATATGCAAGTTTGAAAGATGAATGGTCTAAGTGAATGTATTAAGAAGAATTATGATGATGCAATTGAGCCATTAGTGAATTTAGATTGATTATATGTTTTGAATGTCTATATGCTAAGTTTATTTGTATATGGCTTACTAAGCTTTTGAAAGCTTACTTTGTGTGTGTGTTTTTCTCTGCTTTTATAGATCGTCAAAGCTCTCTTCAAGGCTCGGGGACCATCGAGGATTGTCATCACACTACTAAACCTATTTTGGTACATTTTGGGAATGTATAAAGCTAGATATGGCATGTATAGGCTAGTATTTGATATGAGTTTGTTATATGAACTTAACCATGTGATTTGGCTAGCTATGGGTTGAGAATTTGCTTGAATGAATGTGATATGTAAAGTATGTTTTGGTATGGTTAGCAGATGCATGAAATGGTCAAGTTTTGATTAAGCAAATGAATGAATTATACTTGTGATGAGATAAGCTTTAGTCTTGTAATTTGAATAATTATATTGGTAGGTTCTTGGTAGTAAAATGTGCAAGAATAGTGTTGATAATTGGCGTGTAGGTATGACCCATTGGGTGACATTTTGGTCTTGCAAATGGCCTATAATGTCACACAGTTGTGGCACACGAGCGTGCCTAGTGACCATGGGGCTAAGTCACTAGCTAGCCTAATAGCACACGGCCAAGACACACTGGCGTGTCTAGTAGCTGTGTGAGAAAGTCAGTATATGGCCTAAGAGTACACGGCCTTAGCACACGGGGTGCTTGGTGGCCGTGGATGTGAAGTCAGATTCGACCACGGCCAAGGCACACGGACGTGCTTGGTGGCCGTGGATGTGAAGTAAGATTCGACCACGGGAAGGACACACGAGGGTGTCCAGCAGTCGTGGGAGGCACACGGCTTGCCTACACGGGCGTGTAACCCCTGAAACTTAGAAAAGTTTTAAAATTTTGAGGATTTCTGTATGTATTTCGGTTTAGTCCCGATCCGGTTTATAAGCATGTTTTGGGTCTCGATGACTTATTTATGGGACATTATGATTGAGATGGATGAACGGTTGTATGAAATTTCTGTAGATGTTTCCGATCTGTCCGGTAATGCCTTTAACCCTAGTCCGACGACGGATACGGGTTAGGGGTGTTACACGTTAGATTCCTTATTGGTTCAGCTTCCGGTGGGGGTTGTGGTTGCTCCGGCGGGGGTTGTGGTTGCTCTGGTTGTGGGTGTTGGGAGGATGACTCACCTTAATAGAATAAAGAATGCGGAGGTGTTTGCATCACCCACGACGGAGGTGTTTGAATCCTATAAGGCGATGGGGATTGGTAATGAGATGAGCTCCCCGATGGTGCCTCGTGCGATCCCTCCTGCGACGATGGCCTATATATCGTCGATTGAGTTGGAGTCATCGGGAAAGGAGATGCATCAGGCCATGCATTCCAACCTGGCATAGGATTGGGAAAATGACACATATAAGGGTTAGGATACATATAAAGGCTAGGATACGCACCTGGCATAATCTGGAGGGGCTGTGGTGTGGGTGTCGTCACTTGAGGCGTTGGGCCCGGTGATTGTGTGGATACTGTTGATGGGCCCGTACTGTCATCCCTTCTTCTTTGATTTGAAGGGCCCCATTATTCCCTTTCGACATGAATTTGTCGACGCCTCTGCTCTTCCAACAGCATATATGGCTTGCCATAGATCCTAAACCATGGCATGTAATCCGGCGCGCATGCTAACTCTGGAACGATTATCGGTTCGCGAGTAGGTATATGATCATATCGATTTTCCCAAATTTCGATATATTCCGAGAAGAATACCGGCCAATTCGTATTTGATTACCGTAAGTCAATTTTGTGCTCATCATCGATCACCTCAGATGTCACGAGAATCGATTGTCGAAATCCAAATTGCTGCAACACTATATCCGTCTGGTGCATCTCAACAGTAGCACAATTGACCAATGGGACCTTAACATGCCAAATGTTTGGATTTTGAAAGAATTCATCCGGAATTATTGCCTGAATTGTCGAATCCTCGTACGGTGTCCATTGAAACTATATGAACATGATAAAAAAATATTAGTTATATACATAATACTAAATACTAAATATGAAATGACTATGTTATGTTTATATATTTTATTTAATACTTACATGCGCTTCTAACCGTTGGTCTAATAGAAGCCGTATATCTTCAAGAGCGGTAGGTATTCCAACATAACTCGCCAAATGATTCCACCTAATTAAATAATTTTTTAGCATAAAATTATATTTTAAATCTATGTAATAATTGTAAAATCTAATATAAATTTTACCTCGTTATGAGTGAGAATGTATATAGGTAGTTCACTCGACGACGTAAAAGTGGAAAGCTAAATCGATCCCATGATTGTAGTAGTGATAGGCAACCTTGGATTTTAGCTTTATTTGGTGGCGTCGCCCCGCACATATCCCGGTACAATGTTGCCAACATGATAGACCCCCAACTAAGTTCACCAGCTGCTCTAAAATCAACGAGTTTCAGCAGCCACCTCAGATGTACGAGGTTTCGTGACAAGTTTGCCATCAGATAACCTCCAATCATCTCAAGGATGTATGCCCGAGCATATCGTATTCTTTCCACTTCAGTCGAATCATTCTCTAGCTCCAGGAATGTGTCTCGTAACCAGCCCATCTCGATCCGACCTCCGTAAATATTATCCGGAATTGCACCCAAAAGATCGTAGCATATGGCTCCCCAATCAGTAGATTGAACAGACCCGGTGAGTACGGACCCATCCAACGGCAATCCAAATTGTAACTGCACGTCCTCCAAAGTGATGGTACACTTTTCGCATGGAAGATGGAATGTGTGCGTCTCGGGTCTCCACCTCTCTATTAACGCGCTGATGAGTTTCGGGTCCAACTTGCACCCCCGGCCTATATTGGTCACGTGCCAAAAACTCGCTTCCCTTAAGTAATTTTCTATCAACGGTGATGGAGGACTAGACATATTACGAATATGACATTATAACACCCGATCTACAGACTGTTATAAAAAATTATAAAATAAAAATTAATTAAAATTACATAAATGAAAAAATATTAAATAATATTCAAAAATTAAAAGTAACCTTTATCATTTTCATTTATTCGACGGAGATATATTTATAATTGAGACGAATTAATTCCCCGGCCATTGCTAACACGATCAAATATTTTTGAAATTATAAAAAAATACTAATTTAGAAAAAAAGTAAAGGAAATAATTAATTAAAGAGAGCTTTGAGAAATTTAGGGAGAAATTTGAGAGTTTTTTTGATAAATTTGGAAGAAATGTTGTGTGAAAAAAAATAGGAAGGGAGTTTTTATAGTTTTTTTTTTTTACCGTTAGACCCCCCAACGGTCAAAATTTTAAATGACTGTCGGAAAAAAAACACGGGCTAAAACAAGTCCCTGAGGGAACGATTTTGCCACGTCAGCAAAGCGCGTCCACGTCAGCGCGTTTTGTGCTGACATGGAAAAATCGCTCCCTCAAGGACACGGTTTGCAAAAATTTCTCCCTAAAACGCTCCTACGTGGATGCGTTTTGTAGTTTTCGGCCCATTCCAGTAAAAAATAAAAAAAAGTGGCCCATTTTCGTAAATAAAGTTAGAATGGGCCTTTATTGGTAAAATGGTATATATATAATGGTAGTAAAATATATATTAAACAAAAATAATTACATTTTAATATATATATATTCCTAAATTAGTTTGGTGTAATCATTTACGAATATAGGTTGACTTAGACAAAATTTAAAATCCATATTTTGAATCAAGTTGGGCTTAGCAATCATAAATGATATTAATACAATAGATAAGGTAGGCTCGTACTAATCCGACTTGGCTCATAAACACCTCTAAAGGAGGTAAACCCAAAAAAACTCTTTTATTCCCTCAAATTTAGGTTGTGTTTATCATTTTTTAAAGGTAAAATATTTGGTACACTCTCGAGGAAATTTTTAGACTCCATAAATAAGGTTAAGGGTTAAGAAGTGTCCCGTAAGGATATAGTAAAATATTTAAAAATAGATATTTAAAAAAAAGAAACACATGTCAATCTTTTAAGGTTGATTGTGAAATAAAAAAAAAAGTACATTACCAGCGTACCAAATACTCACCCTTTTTAGAATAGTATTTTTTAAAGTATAAACAATGTTAAACATATAGCTTTTAAATTCATAAGTGTTTTTTTTTCCTTATATGTCAAAAAAATTTAAAAATGTAAAAAAAAATTCAATTAAACCGTTAAATTAAATTTGCACCCAATTAAGTCTCCATCATAACTAAAATAATAAATTAAACCTCTCTGTTAATGATGCTTGTCATTGACCACATTAACTATTAAAATAAGTTGACAAATCAATCAAATATTGACACCTGATAAATTTTAGTTTAATCTAATATATTTTTATAAAAAAATTTAAAAATCATAAAACGTTATAAAAAATATTAAATATTAAAAATATTAAAAATGATATAAAATTATTAAAATTATAAATATTATAAAAATATAAAATCTAATAAATTATTAAATTTTTTTATAAAATTAATTAAACTTAATTAAAATATTTAAACTATTAGGTAAACAATGGAAAGTTTTCATTCCCAAAAAAATTTTAAAAAATTAATATAACGTGAAGTTAAAAAAAAAAAAAAAAGAGCAAGCCTAGGAATAGGATCTTGGACTTGGTGTATTATAGTGCGCCCCATCTCACTCGCCATTTAGGCGCCAAAACTTTCAGTTTCTTTTTCAGTTTTTTCCCTCTCAAACAACGGTCATAGTTCCTCACTAATTTCAGTTCCCCAATCTAAATCCTCATTCAAACAAAAGCTAGGGTTTTTTATTTTACCCCATCCAAGAAATCCAATAAAAAATGGGAGAATTTGGATCAAAATGAAGAGAAGATACCAGGATATTGACCCCGAAGATCCATCTCCAATTCCAATTTCATCTACTGCAGCTCCCCCCAAAGTTAGGAGCCCCGTAACCCTACCCGATTCGCTATCAAATAGAGGTTTTCTCTTGCTCCCTTCTTTTCCTTTCCAGCTATTCATTTATTAAACGTAATTGAGTTTAATTTGAACTTCGCTGGCTCTATCTTTTTAAATCCGAGCACGCCCTGTTTAATTCTCTTTCAGTTGTTTGTTTTGCCTAATTTTATGGAATTTATTTAGATTAGCTGCTCGTTTCCTTTTTTACTTCTACCTGTTTAATTCTCTTCATATGCAGCTGATGGCCCTAAAACTTCTGAGTTTGCCTTTTTCAAGAAACTGAAGAAAGATTCGGGCCAAAGATTTGATTCACATTCAATGCAGAGGATCAAAAACCAACCACACAAATGGAATTCCGGCGAATGTTGTAGAGCAGTAGGTTGGTTTAAATCAGATATTGTCCTCGCTTTAACAGAAATTGATTGATATCGCCTTCAGTTTGTTCAGTACATTTAATTCCTAGTTTCTTTCTTAACAATGCAATTATGATATTTTCTTCTTTACTGGGCAGAGCGGACCAGAACAGTTAGGAACATGTCTAAGTCCTCAGAGGGGACCAAAATTACTATAAATCGTCCGTTGCCTGCCGGAAAGGCTAGCTCTAAGGAGTTGGGATCACGGTTGTCCGTTGAAAAAGTTAACTCTAAGGACTCAAGATCACCGTTGCCCGTTGAAAAAGTTAACTCTAAGGACTCAAGATCACCGTTGCCCGTTAACAATGTGACACTTATTAACTTTGATTCATTCCCCTCACCAGTCGACAGAGAAGTGAATAACTCGGGTGTGCACTGTAAAGCAAATTATTTGGTTCTTGTTTGTATCAGTCTCTTGCTTCACTGATTGCTATCTTTATCTTTTAACCACTGCTATGTAGTTGTGCTTCAATAGGTATCATTTCGACTTGTCATTTGTACCTCTTTATGTCCGAGTTTGTATTTTCAGTTTTGTTCCTGGTACAACTGTAAAGTTGCCAACCTTTTTTGTCCATGGTCTATCCCCAGTTGAAACTCTTTAGTTAAATTTCTCATGTCCAGTCCCCAAAGAAGCCAAAGTTATGAAGTTTTTTCTTGCAAGTAACCACTGTTCTTGTGTTTGTTAGCAGAGGTCAAATTAAAGAATGCCTTTTCAGCTATTGAGCCTATATTTAGCATAGAAGATTGGTTACAGCATCATAGTGACAACAAGAAACCAGGAGGTAGATATCCTATTGTCAATATTTTTATTCTCTGTTTCGAAAGTAAAGGAGGTAAAGAGGGGAAAATGGATATAGGGAAATGCCGCATACTGGTTTCACCTTGGTCTGCCAAGCTGTATATAGAAAAAAAGGGATAAAATCATCATCTGCTATCTGAAAGAATATTAGTCATTGGCTAAATCTGAGAATATTTAAGTCATTTCATGAAATAAAATTAGATAATTTCAACTTTCAGGGTCCCATGCTGATGAAGCAGAATTATTTTCTAGAAAGAGAGAGAAACTGCTGCAGTGGGCTCATAACTCATTTCCTGAGATAGAGGAACTCGGTTCCAAGGGGTTAGACTTGTCATGATCAAAAGTTAATTTCATTTTCTCAATTCATATCATGCACTTACTAGATGTTTTCTCAGGTGCGATGTCATTTCAGTGCTCCTTAGTCGGCTTTTTCCTTGGAGCAATGAGAAGAATGTATGTTTTTGTAGTAACTTTCTGTAGATATGATACCTTCTCTTAACTTGATTACTAAAAGGAAATTTTGACTCTTGCAGGGTTACAGAAGCGCAGAGTCTGCACCGTTGGAGAGCAATACCAAAGCTGAGTTATTTGCTTGTCCCAAGTCTGATATTCCTCCCAAGAAAATTTACAGGTTGCCAGAAAGGAAGATCATGGAAATTCAAGATACACCATCATACTTGGAAAATGCTACATCATCTTATTGGTCAGACATATCAAGGGAAACCATGATCTCTGATATCGACTCTACAACCTATAACTATCACAGCGCTCTTCAAAAGAATTTAGAATTACCTACCTGCAAACTAAGAGAGAAAAATCTGACTTCCTGCATTGACAATGACTCCACTTTTGGCTTTCCATTCGTGAGACATGGATCTTTTCTACCATTTATTTCTTCCAAAGAGCCAGATGATTTGCATGACCCAAATGGATCTTTACCTGCAAGAGAGCCTTTTTTGCCACTGCTTGAATGGGATTCCTTAAATGGTACATCATCTTACTGGTCAGACAGATCGAGGGAGACTATGCTCTCTAATATCCACTCTCCACCCTATAACAACTACAGCACCCTTCAAAAGTATTTAGAGTCACCTAGCTATGAAGTAAGAGAGAAAAATCTAATCTCCCGCGTTGAAGGTGACCCCACTTTTGGCTTTCCATTTGTAAGACCTCAATCTTCTCTACCATTTAGTTCTTTTAAAGAGCCTGATTATTTGCGTGATCCAACTGGGTTGTTGCCTGGAAGAGATCCATATTTTCCGCAGCTTGAATGGGATTCTGTAAACATGAATAAACGAAGCTCATCTGCTACTTACCAGAATACAAATTGGACAATAGTTCCTGCATTACAATGTTCATGGGATCATCAGCAAAGTCTAGATATTCCATTTAATTCTTTCGAAAAGCTAGATGATTCGCATGATCCAAATGGATCTCCTGGAAGAGAACCACATTTGGCATTGTTTCAGTGGCACCCTGACGTAAATGAAAGGAGCTTATCAGCTACTTGTCCAGATACAAATTGGACCCTAATTCCTGCAGTACAAAGTTCATGGAATCATCAGCAAAGTCTAAATAACTGGCGCGAATCATTTGGTACTCTTGGGTTGTGTTCATCACCTGTACTAGGAAATTATCCCCAATACTTTTATACATTAGTGTCTCCCACTAGTACCAGCTATGAGAAACATGACTTTGGAAGATCTATTTTAGAAACAGATGAAGAAATAATTGCAGATTTGCAACATCTTCCTTTGACCTTATCACATTCCTCAAATTGCTTTAATCTGATTGCTGATAGCAATCATTTTGAAGTTGCATGTCAAGGCAGCGAGTCTAGTGGCTCTCTCCCATCTCCTGAAAATCACCTTGGCTTCATGAGCAATGCTTTGGTTGAGGAGAATAATACTACTGATTTTGGAAATCATCTTCCCTTTGCTCTTAATGTACAATGGAAATCTTACAATCAAGTGGTTTAAGAAGATAAATGATCTTCAATTTCCTGCAAAAGGAATCATATATTCAACTTTCTTTGTGAATATGAATTTGTGAGTTCCTTGGGCGGTTCACATTATAGAAGCCTTTTTAACTCTGCAATGAAGATATGGACATCCATGACTGGTGATCTTTATATTTCCAAAAATCTCGGGACAAAAATAAAGGTGCATTCCTATTTGCTTGAATAATGAAGCCTGGACTAAAGAAACATATGATATGATATTGATAATCAATTCAAATTTGATGTGGTCCTTGCTTTTTAAAGATGTTCACAGGTTTTCGAAGGCTAAACAATGGTAGCTAAACTTTTTAGCAAATTATAAATGTATTGAAGTTTTAGGTGGATGGAGTTCCTTTGGCCATCTTACTGTAGTGCATACTGACTATGAAAACTGTAGGATATTGAATGTGGTTGCATCCTTTTTAAATCTGATATTCAGTTTTGTCATAATGAAGAATTTAACTGAAGGTTTTTTTTCCAGTAACATGTGACCCAGGAATAGATGCCATTGTTAATTTTTTCTCCAACCACATGGCCATATTCATCAATTGCAGAAAATGCAGGTCACAGAGGAACTCAGTCTTGCAGCTTAATTGTGGCACTTTCTTCTGTCGAGTGCCCGGGAGCATGCAGAATGGAACTGTGAGCAAAAACTGAGAACTTGGACCTGAGATTCTGAGAGTGCTTCACCAATCCCCATGGTTATCAAATGACGGCTTGAACCTTATCCAATGAGATACATTTTGAGGTAAGGATCAATGACACACCATGTTAAGTAGAATTCTAGAAAGGAAAGATGTTATTGTTAATTCCATTAGTTAGAATGAAATCACGCAATTTGCATTGAAATTGAAAGTAGTGAATTGGGAGAGAAGGATACCCAACCCCACATCAGAAAAACATACATCCATGTCTTTTACTCCTTAGTCTTGCATGATTTAGCATAGCATATCATCTAAAAAAATTTAAAAAGTGCAAACTAAATGCCCAACAAAATCTGCAAAATTTTAGGATTTAATGGAGAAACATCATTATTTTATAGTTTCAGGACTTTTGTTTTCACAATCATAATAAATATAATGCAACCAAAAACCGTATACAATTTAAATCTTGCAAAATCTTTTTTTTTTTTAATAGGACAGGAGACAGCATTGATGATTTTTATTTTTTTTTGGTGAAAGATGAATTTTAATTCTTAGCAAATGAACTTTGTAATAGGAATTTTGTTAGGAATTCTGTTCCCCATATTTTATTCATTAAATAGACAGTAAATAAGAGAAAAAAAAATGGGAGAGAGCAACCCAAATCTTTCTAGGTACACTACCCCGTTCCCCTACCCAAATATCCATAAAAAGGTGGTCTGTCCATGCTAGGCTGCCAAGCCTGCCTGCCATTTCCCATCAATCAAAAAGCTTTAAAAGTTATGTAAAATGGGCTCCATTCTCTGGCAAAAATAATAAATTTCTCCATTTAATTACTAATACAAGTTCTTACATTTCTAATTTGCCTTATTTTGTAGGGTCGAGTACGTTTCTGTGATAAATGGGAATTAAATTTTACTGCGATTAAAGAACATCACTTAAACTATACTTACCAACTATAAACAAAATGACATTTATTTATTATGCTTTTTTCTACTGTACAATATCTTTTTCCTTGAAATTTTTGTTGTTGTTAATTATAACGGGCTTAGATTAAATGCTTATTTAAAGAGCATTCAGGTTTTCATCCTTCAACCCAATATGCATTGTTGTACATTTTTATTTTGGCTATATATTTATACTAATCTTTAAATAACGGTTGAGTTTTTCTCAAAAATCAAGTACAACTTAATTAAGAAATTATAAAAAAGTTATATTATTTTATAAAAGTATGTTTTTGTTTTTGTTTTTTATATTTTTATATATAGTAAAATTTAAAGTTGTTATACTTCTTTCATGTGTCTGTAACATCTCACAGTAGACGAACTTTAGATCATGATAGATTAATAATTTTACAAGATAACTTTCGTCAGATGTACATGGGATGCACATGAAGATTCAGACTTATTGATTATCTAATTATTCTAAGGAGTCATATCTTATGACATCAAATCATTGTCATTGTAAGAAAATAAAGTGTGATTTCATTTACACGTAGACATTTTGATCTCCCACTATATAAACTCACCATAACACCTGAGAGAGATCAAGATAAAATATCTCCTTTCTTGGTCATGATTCTCCTCTTACTTTCTAAAAACACTTTATTAGACTTACCATTGAGTGGCTCTCCGTCCCAACTAAAGGTGAACCCCCACCGTAAACAAAATAACATTTGTTTATTCTGCCCTTTTTAACTCGTGTCCTCTATTCTACAGTATCTTACATCTTTGGCTTATATATTATATTATATTATATTATATTACATATCTTACCACTTACCAGTTGTAATTAGAAATTAATCATAATATATAAATTTGAATCAATTACATCAGCATTCAGCATCTTAGCCTTACATTGCACGTGCACATTTGGATAGTTCATTGTTTAAGAGGAGGCTTTGTTGTATTAGGAGTAGAGCTGATAATATTAAATATGATGTATAATATAATATATATTTAAAATAATACAAATTATTACTACATCATAATTTATATCAATAAAATATATATTAATGGTGTGTTTGTACACCATAAAGTAATCGAATGAATTGTAACTATTAGGGCTCTAATTAAATTCTGAAATTATAATTTTCGCGTTTGGTAGATAAAATATATTTACATTATAATTTTTTATGTCGTATTTGATAGTATAAATTATAATTACAAATTTACATCATTTAAATTTATTCAAAAATATTAATTACTATAAAAATTATCAATAATACTTGAGAAATTTTTTTAAACAAATGACAAAATTAAAATCAAATCATTGTATGTAATATGTTAGTCGATAATATGATTACAAATAAAAATAACAAAAAAAATAAATATCATATACAATTTTATCTAATTGTTCTAACGTGCTATATTTGTTGAGTTATTCCTTTTCCAACATTTAACATTTACTTATCAATTTCTTCATCATCCATATCGAAATATGAATCTAAATCATTTAAACTACAATGATTTTTCAAGACAACAAATATTTTCTCAATTACATTTTGAAATTTTAAATTAAAAAGTTCACAAGTTGTCTTTAATGATTATGTCTTACTCCATTATCTTAAATGGTATTATATCTCATAATATAGTGTAAGATAACTTTTTGCATCTGAATAACCAACTTTATAGATTACCAAATAAAATCTTTAATTAATTTTGAAATCTCTCCTGAAAAATACATTCCAAAATCTAAAGTGGAAGTTAACTCTGTAATCCTTTGATTATAATAATTTTTATTACTTTATAACTTTTTTTTATAATATTTCGATTACTAGAAAAATAATATAATTTTTATAAACTTAATTTGTTATTTGGTCCAAAATTGCTTGAAATGTTTAGACTTAAATATCTTAAAATTAAAATATTTCTTTTATTATTGTATAAAAGTAACTTTTGTAATCTTGTATACAAATAATTTCTCAAACTTAAAATCATGTATGTGGGTTTGGAAAATCATAGGTGTAATTGTAATTGCACGTAATTATCCGTGTAATTACCCTAATTCTTAGTTTTTCTCTTAAGAATTGGAGAGTGTAATTGGGGTGTTCTAATTAAACTCAATTTAATGGGACTCACAAATTACAATAGTTATCTAAACATGCTATTCTTGTGTAATTATAAGAAATTACATCCAAATCCAATTACCGAATGACTTTTCAAATACTATCTAAATATAATTATGATATAATCAAATATACAAATACAATATTGGTATATAAATTATCAAAATCTAGATACAAAAACCCTAAGTTGTGACCTACTTGGTCATGTGTTCATGTAGTTTAGAAAAAACTTGAGTTCAAATCATCGTTGTATCAAAAAAATCTAGATATGAGTATGAGTCAAGATCTTTTGCTAAATTTATATAATATAGGAAACCACAAGTAAAGGTGAGTTTGATGCAGTGTGATTGAGTGTTTTTGGATTTTTTTTAAACCGTCCATTATAATTTTATTTGATTCTCAATTTTTTCATACTTAATATGAATTTTTGGTTTTCATTTTTATTTTATTAAAAGTTTTAACATGTTTTTTATTAATATTTCTAAAAAATAAAATTTAAGCAAATAACAGATAATTGATAAGTGTTACATAATATTTAAAAAAAAATATTATATAATAATTTTAAATTATTCCTATTATTTTAAATATAATATTTAAAATAATTATGAATTGATTTAATTGAATAAAATTTTAATTTATATTTCAAAAACTATCCCTACATCATCATTGCAATTAATTTGTCTTCTCAATTGCTAAGTCAGCTTTAATCACAAGGTGAATAGGCAGCTCCATTTGCCTATTGACTTAAATCACAAATTCAAATCCCAAATCAATAGTATTTTGGGCTGTAAATAGATCGAGCTTTAACGAACAAATTTCTGTTTATATTCATTTTTTTTTATTTTTAAACTTGTTTGTGTTTAGTTTGTGTTCGTTAAGAATTTTAAATTTTGGTTCATGTTCATTTATTTAAAATCATGTGTGTTCATGTTCGTTTGTTTAATGTTCACGAACATGTTCATTTAACTTAATCAAACATGTTCAGGGATATTAAATGAATATGTTCACGAACATATAATTGAACATGTTCACAAACAATGTTAATAAATAATAAACAAAGAAACAAACAATAAATAGATACATACATACACATATATTGTTTATATATAAAATAGTCAAATATAAATATTAATAATTATATTATAAATGAAAAAAAATACAAACCAAGATAATTTTATTAATATATACTAATGGAACAATAAACGAGTTTTAAGATAATTTTATTAATATATACTAATGGAATTTTTATAAGAAAATATCATTAATAAATAAACGAATCAATAAACGAGCTTGTTCGTGAACATAAATGAATCGAACACACCTCTATTCGTGTTTATTCGTTTATTAAACGAACATAAAAATTTTGTTCATACTCGTTTATTTAGCTTAATAAATGAACATAAACAAACGGTTCACAAACAATTTATTGAACGTTCTATTCATTTACACCCTAATAGCAACACAAAATTTGGATCTCCTAAATTATCTTTGTTGCATTTTCTTCTTATACATTAAAAATCTCCTTAAGGTCACAAATATTTGTTTTTTCCTTATATCTTATCACACATCAAAATATTCTATTAAAAGAAAACTAAAACTTTGTATCTAAATGTATAAATTTTAAGTAAAAGTTGAAATTTGTCATAATATTTTATTCTAATTGATATTTTATCGTTGTACTTTTTAACTAAAGATAAATGATGTTAATTTTATCTTGAATTTTTCTTTTTGAATTTTGTTTCGATTTAATTTTGTCATTAAAATTTGATTTTTTTTATTGAAATTTACTATTCAATTTTAATTTAAAATCATTTGAAGACAAAACTTAACAAAAAAAATTTTTAATACTTAAAATAATAATACAAATATAATATTAACAACTAATAAAAAACATTCATTTAAAGAAAGTAAACCTTTTTCTTTTGTTATATTTAAGTATTTCTTTCATTAAATAAAACTTTTAAGTTAATTTTTTAATTTTTAATATTTTAAAATATTAAAATAAAAATTTGAAATAATATTTTTCTCCTTAAATTTTATTTTCAAATAATCAAAATCAATTTTAAGTGGTAAAATTTAATTCAAAAATCAAAAGTAATGAAAATTTTCAATAAAATTAAAATTTATAAAAGGTGTTTAGCAAATTTATTTATTTTCTCAAAGTATAATAACAAATAGCAATAAAAATAAAATATATTGAGAATTTTCAATATTCACCAATCCAAATTTGATTAAGCTTGTTGTATTGATAAATTGTTACTGGGTTAAGTGTTATGGATTATGTTATATTGATGAATACTTGATATGTGTTATTCAGTGAAAATGAATGATATGTGGAATATGGAGGGATGTAATAATGGATGAAGGAATGAGGAGATGTCATGTTGTGCACTTTGTGCCACAAGTTATTTGGCTTTGCAGAGTTTCGGTTGGACTGTATGGGGATATATGTGCACAAGTATATGATAACCCTACAAGGGTTCTTCTCAAGTATGAGACTTTGCGGAGTCTAAGGCTTTAAGCCTCATATATGTATGCAAGTCCTATGGCCATGGGCATACTCAAGCTATGACATTCCGCTAGACTTATCCTCAAGTTTTCATGTTGATGCTATACACAGGACTTCGCCATATGAAAGTCTGCAATGACTAGTATAAAATTTGAGCCCGTAAGGACTGTTATCAAGTAAGAGTCTGTATAGACTATCTTTCAAGTAAGAGTCCGCATGGACTATCTTTCAAGCAAGAGTCCGCAGGAACTAACCGATAAGTATGAATCCTCAAGTCTAAGTTCGCCAAGGTATTATCCCGCGAATCTAAGACTGCCAAGAATGAGTTCGCATGCATAAATCCGCACATGTGAGTCCACAGGTGTGAGCCCAAAGAAGCGTATCCACTATTAAGGACCCGCAGGTAGGAACCCGCATCTATGAATCCACATGTATGAAAACGATGCATAAGCGTAAATGGGATCATCCTACAAAATATACTAATGCACAAATGATGAAAATGGAGAACCGTGTCAATGTATAAAAGGTGTCAACTTTCAAGTTGGTTAAGGTGAATGATGTCAATAGTGCACCATGATGATGCACAATCCGCCCCCGTGCAAGTGATGTCAACATAAGACCAGGTCATTGAAGTCATACCATATTATGGTAATATCAAGATAAGGTAAGATGGGATATACGAGATACTGGAGAGGGACTAAGCTATAATCTTTCGAGTCAGCATGAGCTATTCTTCTAAGTTGTAGCATGCATAAAATGGGGAAATCAGTAGGCTAAGCCTCAGTATCAGGGATTAGTGTAACTAAAATTCAATAACAGTGTAATTCATTCAACGTGGGTCGAAGGTTAAAAATAAAAATAAAAATAAATATATTTTAGTAACCATAACTGAATTATGTATTAATGCTTTCAGCATGAACTTAGTGGGAATTAACTAGTTGACTTGTTGAACGTTTGGGGGTTACATCACGACGTCATTTTAAACATTTGAAATCTTTGCAGTTGGGTCCTCACTCGATCCCAGGTCAACCTTAGAGCTTACTGATCTGTCATAATTTGATATAAAAAATTAGGCTTTCTCGATATACTTAAAGAGCTTATTCTCAAGCAAAATAGCATCTTTTGGATAGTTTTTCATAATTTTTAGATTTTAAGTTAATAAGTGAAAATGTCTCGTTTTTGCTCATTTTGTGACCCAATTTGGCCAATAGTGTCATTGTGGGGGCCTAAAGTGTGATTGAGTGGTGTAGGGACGTGTTAGAGGTTGAAAACGAGCGAGAACGACACCAAAGAAAAGGGTATCACGATATCCACACCTTGGAATTGCGATACCTCTAACAGTATGGAAGATTGGAGACACCCTTTAGTGGTAACGCGATATCCATTTTGGGTATCATGATATCCACCCTTCAAAGAAGACCCCAATGCTCAACACTGCTCGAGGTATCGCGATATCCTTTTTTGGATATCACGACACTGACATCGTTAGGGGGAAAATAGACAAAAAGGGTAGTCTTTGTCCACCCGGTCTACCAATCACCCAAGGCCCGTGTAGGGGTAATTTTGGCAACGAAAATCCATCAACATTCAGCTTAAAATAGCCAAAACTGGCTGAGAAGGAGAGAGACACACATTAGCTTAATTTTAGCCTTAGTTTTCTCTAGGTTTTTCTGCAACTTTTCTATGGTTTTATTTTCTCTCCTTCTTTCTTAGTCTTAGAGTTTATTTTTCTACATTTACTTATTGTTCTTGATGTTCTTAGTGTTAGTTAAGTTAGTTATCATTGTATCTTAGGTTTATTTACACTTTCAGTCCCTGTACCTTGGTTTTAAGACATTTCTAGCTTTAGTTTAATGTATTTCAGTTTCTTCTACTTTAAATCTGTTAAAGTTAGTTCCTTTTACGTTTATTGCTTTAGATTTTCTTTTTGAATGCTTTTATTTTCATGTTCTTTAAGTTTTCTTGCATAAAAATCTAAACTTTTATAGTTTTCCTAAGATTTGCTTTAATGGCTTCTTTGTTTTTCATTTCCATATTCATTCTCTTTATTTTCAGCATGAGTAGCTAAACCTAAAAATGGGTTGGTTGATAGAGATGTGGGGAAGCTGGTTTTTGGACAAAGGACTGAATCGTAATAAATTGGACTAAATTGAATAGAACTAAAAACTTAGGAAGTGATGGCCCTAAGGGAATATCTAGGCAAGTGAGACCGAAAGGTAATCTTGTTGCACATCCGTTCATTAGTCTCGGAAAAATTGGTGAGATCGAGAGATAAATCGCACTGATTCGTCTAAGTCGGTAAAATTGAAATCAAAAGATAAAATGAAGTCACTTAGTAATTTAAGTGATTTAAGTCCATTATTCAAGAACCGATGAACCATATCGAAATCAACCAACTACCGTTAGTCATTTATTTGGTTAATATATTACATTTGTACTATTTGCAATTTAGTCCTTATATTAGCATATTTAATTTTCTTGCAAAATTTTCTCGTTATGGTTTGTCATACTATAAAATCGTATCAGTAGCCGCTTAGAGTTTTTTGTGTACGCTATTTATCACGTCATCTCCTTTGGGTTCGATCCTTGGAATACTTCAGTGTTCTATTATAACACTACAAATATTACAACTGGCCTGCGCTTGCAGTAAAGTCGCGCTTATAAAATTATTTTATAAAGTTGTTTGTTTTATTCGTACGTGCGAACGCGGTCTCCTACGCAAAGCTCAAATATGACTCGGGAAATATTTTAAATTTTTTTAAATGATTGAATTAAATGGTTTTTGTTTAGAATTGATAGATTAAAGTCTATAATTGTTACATTTTTCGACTGTAGCATTCTGTGTAACACCCCTAACCCATATCCATTGCCGGAACAAGGTTATGGAGCATTACTGAACTTTTCAAATTAAATACGAACATTTCATAATCTTTAATACACATATCATAACTCATTCATGTAACACTCATATGGTCCCTTATATGGGCACTCAAATCCCAAAAATAGATGTTAGAAGTAAATCGGGACTCGACCGAAAACTTCGAGAATTTTTCGTAAAATGTCAAAAATTTTCTTAGAAACAGGGGACACACGCCCGTGTGGCTCACACGGTCAGGAGACACACCCGTGCCTTGGGCTGTGTGGGCATTCGATGTGTGACACAAGGCCGTGTCCCAGCCCGTGTCCTTACCCGTGTAACCCTCTGACTTGTGCCACACAGCCAACCACACGCCCGTGTATAAAAACTTGATCATTCTGTTTTGAAATTTCAAGGTGCAAGGGACACACGGCCAGATCACACACCTATGTGCCAGGCCGTGTGTCACACACGAATGAGACACACGCCCTTGTCTCTGCCCGTGTGGACAAAAATAGGCCATTTTAAGGCCACTTTTCGCACCCTTTTTAATACCAACCTGCACACAACATTTAAATACACTAATATGTCTCAACCAAGCAACCCAATACAAGCCAAAAATCATATCTTAAACATAATATATCATCACAAAACTCATTTGCATAAACTTACCAAAACAACTTCATTCATTGATTTACTAAAATCTACTACTAACTACATGCATACAAATATATATGTCATTCACAACCATATTTCAAGTTTAACTCTTTTCTGATTAAGCCCTATACATGCCATATAAACCATAAGATGTATAACAAATTCTACTGAAGCAATCTAGATAGTGTGGCTCGATGTGTTGATTCGATCCTCCGAACTTCTTGAAAATCTACAAAGAACATTCAATGACACAAGTAAGCTTAATGAAGCTTAGTAAGTTCATTGGCTTTAAAAAAATAAATCTTACCGAACATGCTAAACAATAATTCATTAAATAAGCATTTCACTAACATTTCCTGCCAATCACAATTTCAATTAATAAAATCCACTTGATTGAGCTCAATATCAATAACTACTTAAATTCTTCCACATTAATTCCATATGACACTTATCAATACTTGTCAAATTAGGGAACGACTTATGGATTTGAGTACATCGTTTTCTTTATGCCATAGTCCAACTATGGTCTTACACATGTATTGCCATGGCCCTACCATGGTCTTACATTCATAGTGTCATAACCCAGTTATGGTCTTATCATCAAGATGAGATAGCCCAGCTATGGTCTTAGACATATATATACTGCAATGGTCCAACCATAGTCTTACGTCCAAAGTGCCATAACCCAGTTATGGTCTTTTCATTAAAATGCCATAGCCCAACTATGGCCTTACATTTAAACATTGCCATGGTCCAACCATGGTCTTATCCGTCAATTCATCTTGTGTCACGGAACAATCGTACTCAATTCCTGCGTTCCACTTAATTTGAACTTTCAATTCAACTTTCATATTTTTACAATAACCATAATTCAATAACAAAAATATGAAATAATACATTATATCATTCTTAAATTAACAATTAATCATGAAAGTTCAACCATATGAACTTACTTGGGGTAGATTGTAGAAGTTGTAGAAATTCAGGACTATTCTGTTAATTTCCCTTTTTTACGTTTGTCTTCGGGTTCTTGATCTATAATATAAAATTATTCATTCATCAGCATGTAATTTAATTCTGATTCACTTCACAAATTTATGCCCTTTAATTTTCGAAATTACACATTACCCCAACTTTTACAGTTTTTACAATTTAGTCCCTTATCAATTTTCCCACCAATTGAGCTAATTTTTCTCAATTTACAATTTATATAAATATTCTAAGCTATTTCACAGCCTTTGAAAAATAGAATTTAATACCAAACCCTAAGATTTAATCTTTTTCACAATTAGGTCCTAAAATCAATTTCTATTGAAATTACTTGATAAAATCATCATATAACAAAATTAAAGCTTCAAATCCATCTTAATTCATTATAAACAGCCAGCACTCATCAATGGTAACTTTCAAAATTACCCATAAAATCAAAAACTAATGAATTATATAGTTGGACCTAATTGTAAAAGTCTTAAAAACACAAAAAATACAAGAAAAAGCAAGAATTGAACTCACTTGTAGCAAAAAATATGAAAAACCAGCTCAAGAGGACTCTCCTATGTCGTTTTGGCTGAAAATTTGATGAAGAATTGTCCAGATTTCTTTTAATTGTTGTTTTATTTATTTAATTTTGCAAAACTTCCAATTTTACCCTTATTTCACCTAATTTCCAAAAAAAATTTCTTGCTAATGCCGCCTCAGCCATCCCCTTTTGGCTAATTTTCCCTTTTAATCCTCCCTCATTTATCACTTAAGTAATTTAATCATTTTAACAAATTTTGCACATTTTTTAATTTAGTCATTTTCAGTTAATTAACTATCAAAACGTTAAAATTTTCTATCGAAACTTTAGCACTAATTCAATGACACTTCATAAATATTTATAAAAATATTTACAGCTCGGTTTATGAAATCGAGATCTCGATACCTCATTTTTGAGACTAATTAACCTAGTAATTCTTTTAAAACACAAATCACTAAATTAAAAGTCTTCCTAAAATCACATTTAACTCATAAATAATAAATAATAAAAATTTTCGAACTCACTCGTCGGATTTAGTGATCTCGAATCACTGTTTTCGACACCACTAAAAATTAGGCTGTTACAACTCTCCCCCCTTTAAGAAATTTCGTCCTCGAAATTTGTTACCTGAGAATAGATTCGGATATTGTGATCTCATCGATTCCTCTGTTTCCCAAGTAGCCTCTCTGTACCATGTCGGTGTCATAACACTTTTACTAACGGTACCCGTTTATTTCTCAATTCTTTAATCTCTTGAGCTAAAATCTTCACCAGTTCTTTTGAATACGTCATATCCGGTTGAAGCTCAATTTCAGTGTGAGGAATCACATGTGAAGAATCTGATCTATATCGTCTCAGCATCGATACATGAAACACATTATGAATTTTCTCAAGTTCCGAAGGCAAAGTTAACCGATAAGCTACAAGGCCAATTCTTTCAACTATCTCATATGGTCCGATAAATCTTGGACTCAGTTTCCCTTTTCTACCAAACCGCAATACTTTATTCCATGGTGAAACTTTAAAAAACACTCGATCACCCACATCAAATTCTATTTCCCTTCTTTTCAAGTCTGCATATGATTTCTGACGGTCAGAAGCAGCTTTCAAACTATCCCTGATAATCCAAACTTTTTCTTCAGTTTCCCGAATCAAGTCGACTCCTACTAACTTGAATTCACTTAATTTAGACCAATACAATGGAGTCTTACATTTTCTTCCATAAAGAGCTTCAAATGGTGTCATTTTTATGTTGGTCTAATAACTATTATTATAGGCAAATTCGACCAAGGGTAAATACCTTTCCCAGCTATCTCCAAACTCGAGTATACAACATCTCAACATGTCTTCTAGAATCTGAATCACACGTTCTGATTGCCCGTCAGTCTGAGGATGAAATGCTGTGCTGAAATTTAGCTTAGTACCCAGGGCTTCTTGTGGTTTACTCCAAAACCTCGATGTATACCTCAGATCTCGATCCGAAATAATGGATGTTGGAACCCCGTGTAATCTTTCGATCTTAGACATATATATTCTGCTAATTTCTCAAGTGAAAAGTCTGTTCTGACCGGGATAAAATGTGCTGACTTTGTCAATCTATCCATAATCACCCAGATCGAATCTTTCTTTCTCAGAGTCATAGGTAGTCCAGATACAAAATCCATCGTGACATGCTCTCATTTCCACTCAGGAATTATGACAGGTTGTAAAAAACCCGTTGGTACCTGATGTTCTGCTTTGACTTGCTGACAAATCAAACACTTTGCTACAAACTCACAAATTTTTCTTTTCATACCCGGCCACCAATACATCCGTTTCAAATCACAATACATTTTCGTACTACCCAGATGAATGGAGTACATGCTACTGTGAGATTCAGATAGAATATCATTTTCAAGTCTGAATTATTCGAAACACAAATTCTATTACGATACTGTAACATACCGCTATCATCAATGCTATACTCTGAACTCAACTTGTCCCGCACCATCTGTCTTTTTAACACCAATTTCGGGTCATCATCTTGCAACTCCTGAATCCGTTGAAGGAACAAAGGTTTCGTTCTCAGTTCTGCTATTACAGAACCATCTTCATTAAGAGATAAATGAGCGTTCATCGCCCGAAGTGCAAACAATGACGATTTTCGACTAAGTGCATCTGCAACCACATTAGCTTTCCCCGGGTGGTAGTCAATAATTAGATCATAATCTTTCAGTAACTCTAACTACCGTCTCTGTCTTAAATTCAGTTCTTTCTGAGTCATCAAATACTTCAAACTCTTATGATCTGTATACACATAACATCTATCACCGTATAAGTAGTGTCTTCAAATTTTCAAAGCAAATACGATTGCAGTCAATTCGAGATCATGCGTAGGATAATTCTTCTCATGTGGTTTTAATTACCGAGAAGCCTAGGCCACTACTTTTCCCGACTGCATCAATACACAACCTACTCTATTTAGAGATGCATCACTATATACAACATACAGCACACCCGATTCTGGCTGAGTCGAAACCGGAGCTTCTGTTAACATTTTTTTCAATTGATCAAAGCTTTGTTGACACTCATCAGACCAAACAAATCCAAAATTTTTCTGTAGTAGTCGAGTCATCGGCAAAGCGATCATCGAAAAGTTCTTGACAAAACGGCGGTAATATCCTGCTAAACCCAGAAAACTTCGCACTTCTGTTATATTCTTCAGAATTTTCCAATTCACCACTGCAGATACTTTGCTCGGGTCCACTCGAATCCCTTCAGCTGACACAATATGACCTAAAAATTCGATCTCATGAAGCCAGAATTCACATTTACTGAACTTTACATACAACTGTTTCTCCCTCAAAGTCTGTAACACAATTCTTAAATATTGTACATGCTCGGATTCTGTCTTAGAATAGATCAGTATATCATCAATAAGCACAACCACAAATCTATCCAAATATGATTTAAAAATCTGATTCGTTAAATCCATAAAAGCAGCAAGAGCGTTAGTCAAACCAAAAGGCATTACCAAAAACTCATAATGACCATACCGAGTTCTGAAAGCAGTATTCGGCACATCACACTCTTTAACCTTCAACTGGTAATACCCGGATCTGAGATCTATCTTCGAAAATACTACAGCACCCTTCAATTGGTCAAATAAATCGTCAATACGAGGCAAATGATATTTATTCTTAATTGTGACCTTGTTCAGCTGTCTGTAATCTATACACAATCTCAAAGAACCATCTTTCTTTTTCACAAATAAGACAGGTGCACCCCAAGGAGACATACTCGGTCTGATGAACCCTTTGTCTAGTAATTCTTGCAACTGTGTCTTTAATTCTTTTAACTCAGCTGGTGCCATTCTGTATGGTGTTACTGATATCGGAGCTGTTCCCGAAATCACATCAATCACAAACTCAACTTCACGATCTGGTGGTAAACCCGAAAATTCCTTAGGAAACACATTAGTAAACTCATTAACAACTGATAACTATTCTAACTTCAATTTAGAACCCCGAATATCAAGAATGTAGGCTAAAAATGCCTCATTACCTTTCCACATTAATCTCTGAGCTGAAAAAGCTGAAATAATTCTGACTATTTCTTTCAGATTTGCAGATTCAACAGCAATCATCTTTCATATTTGACATTTCAAATCAATTCTTTTTTTCTCTACAATTTACTATGGCATCATGCTTCGTCAACTAATCCATTCCCAATATAATATCAAATTCCCGAAAAGGTAGTAACATCAAATCAGCAGGGAATTCACAACCTTTTATTTTCAGTGCGCAATCACGATACACTAAATTTACTATTACACTTTGGCCTAATGGATTAGTGACTTGAACATCATAATCAGTAGGTTCAACGGACAATTTCTTTTCTGATGCTAATGCAGTGCAAACATAAGAATGTGTAGACCCAGGGTCAATCAATGCCTACACAGTAACATCAAAAAGATAAAATGTACCAGCAATTACATCTGGAGCTGTTGCTTCCTCTTTAGCTCGGATAGCATATGTACGTGCAGGTGCCCTAACCTCTGACCGGGCAACCGAATCTCTCATACCCGAGCGAGCAGTTCTAGTAGCACTACTCTGACTTGAATGTCTACTTTTTTGAAAAGTGGCTAATTGCTTTTCTTTTTGTTCTCCCTCCTCTTTTAGCAGTTGAGGACAGTCTCGAATAAAATGATCAGTGGCCCCGCACTTATAACAAGCTCCTATCTTGCCTCTACATTCACCAAAGTGAATTTTCCCATAATACTTGCATTTAGGCCTGGGAGCATTCTGTACACTGCCCATACTAGCTGTAGGTTTAATAGTTACCCCAAAATCCTATTGAGTCGCCTTATTCTTACTTGATCGTTCTGGCATTGAGGTGGGTCGACTGAAATCATCTCTAGACTTTTTCGCCGGAAATGATGAAAATGATTTGGAGGAACTTCTCTTCTAAGATTCTTTATTCTTTATCTCTTTGTATTTTTCTATTATATACCTTTTCCATATTTTGAGCAGGATCTGATAGAACAACAAATTCCCGTATCTCATTACGCCCAATCATCATTCTAATTTCATCATTCAGTCCTTCTTCAAACCGAATACACATTTCTTCCTCAGTTGATACAATTTCCCGGGCATATCTACTGAGGTATACAAATTCCCTTTCATACTCGGCTACCGATCGATTACCCTGTCGCAAGTCGAGAAATTCTCTTTCTTTTTTTATCCAAATATCTCTTTCCAACATATTTTTTTTAAATTCACTCTGGAAAAATTCCCAAGTGATTTTCTCTTTCGACGCTACAACCACTATAGTCATCCACCAATTATATGCTTCATCTTTCAGTAAAGAAACAACACATCTTAAATAATCATCTGGGGAACAAACCATTTCTTCAAAAACTCTTACAGTATTCTGAAGCCAATACTCAGCTTTGACTGGGTCATCTTCTGACCTACCCTGAAATTCTTCGGCTCCAAACTTTCTAAGTTTTTCTATCGGAGTACGCTTACTGGATTCAATTATCGGAAGAGGTGGAGGTGCAACCGGGGGTGCTACAGATGGTGCAGTAAGGGGAGGAGGTTGTTGAGTATGATTTCTTTCTTGCATAAACTCATTAAACCATTGGTTTATAAACCCATAAAACATATTTTTAAGTTCTCGTTCTTGCATTGGAGATCCCGTGCTCATATGTTTGTACTCTACTATTAGCTTCATCACGTTCAGCATGTTCGGATCTATCTGACATCTTTACAATCTATAAGAAAAACAAGGATTAGATCGGATCATACACATCATACTATTACCGATTTATATGGCATGTATTTCTAGACACTTTTACACATTACATTCGTCTTGAGAATCGACTAAACCGAAGCTCTGATACCAATAAATGTAACACCCCTAACCCATATCCATTGTCGAAACAGGGTTATAGAGCATTACTGAACTTTTCAGAATAAATACAAACATTTCATAATCTTTAATACACATATCATAACTCATTCGTATAACACTCTTATGGTCCCTTATATGGGCACTCGAATCCCAAAAATAGTTGTTAGAAGTAAATCGGGACTCGATCGGAAACTTCGAGAATTTTTCGTAAAATGTCAAAAAAAAATTTAGAAACAGGGGACACACGCCTATGTGGCCAGACCGTGTGGCTCACACGGCCATGAGACATGCCCGTGCCTTGGGCCGTGTGGGCATTCGATGTGTGGCACACGTTCGTGTCCCAGCCCGTGTCCTTACTCGTGTAACTCTCTGACTTGTGCCACACGGCCAACCACACGCCCGTGTGCTAGGCCGTGTGCAAAGTGCAGGGGTCACACGGCCAAGCCACACCCCCATGTAAAAACTTGAGCATTTTGTTTTGAAATTTTATGATGCGGGGGACACACGGCCAGAACACGGGCAGAGACACGGGCTTCTATCTCAGCCGTGTTGACGAAAATAGGCCATTTTAAGGCCACTTTTCTCACCCTTTTTAATACCAACCTACATACAACATTTAAATACACTAATATGTCTCAACCAAACAACCCAATACAAGCCAAAAATCATATTTAAACATAATATATCATCACAAAACTCATTTGCATAAACTTACCAAAACAACTTCATTCATTGATTTACTAAAATCTACTACTAACTACATGCATACAAATATATATATCATTCACAACTATATTTCAAGTTTAACTCTTTTCTGATTAAGCCCTATACATGCCATATAAACCATAAGATGTATAACAAAGTTTACCAAAGCAATCTGGATAGTGTGGCTCGATGTGTTGATTCGATCCTCCGAACTTCTTGAGAATCTAAAAAGAACATTCAATGACACAAGTAAGCTTAATGAAGCTTAGTAATTTCATTGGCTTTAAAAAAATAAATCTTACCGAACATGCTAAACAATAATTCATTAAATAAGCATTTCACTAACATTTCCTGCCAATCACAATTTCAATTAATAAAATCCACTTGATTGAGCTAAATATCAACAACTACTTAAATTATTCCACATTAATTCCATATGATACTTACCAATACTTGTCAAATTAGAGAACGACTTACGGATTTAAGCACATCGTTTTCTTTATGCCATAGTCCAACTATTGTCTTACACATGTATTGCCATGGCCCTGCCATGGTCTTACACATGTATTGCCATGGCCCTGCCATGGTCTTACATTCATAGTGCCATAACCCAGTTATGGTCTTATCATCAGGATGCCATAGCCCAGCTATGGTCTTACACATATATATACTGCCATGGTCCAACCGTGGTTTTACGTCCAAAGTGCCATAACCCAGCTATGGTCTTTTCATTAAAATGCCATAGCCCAACTATGGTCTTACATTTAAACATTGCCATGGTCCAACCATGGTCTTATCTGTCAATTCATCTTGTGTCACGGAACGATCGTACTCAATTCCAGCGTTCCACTTAATTTGAACTTTTAATTCAATTTTCATATTTTTACAATAACCATAATTCAATAACAAAAATATGAAATAATACATTATATCATTCTTAAATTAACAATTAACCATGAAATTTCAACCATATGAACTTACCTGGGGTAGATTGTAGAAGTTGTAGAAATTCAGGGACTATTCTGTTAATTTTCCTTTTTCACGTTTGTCTTCGGGTTCTTGATCTATAATATAAAATTATTCATTCATCAGCATCTAATTTAATTCTGATTCACTTCACAAATTTATGCCCTTCAATTTTTGAAATTACACATTTACCCCAACTTTTACAATTTTTACAAGTTAGTCCCTTATCAATTTTCCCACCAATTGAGCTAAATTTTCTCAATTGAAAAATTATCTAAATATTCTAAGCTATTTCACAGCCTTTGGCAAACATAATTTAATACCAAACCCTAATATTTAATATTTTTCACAATTAGGTCCTAAAATCAATTTCTATTGAAATTACTTGATAAAATCATCATATAACAAAATTAAAGCTTCAAATCCATGTTAATTCATCATAAACATCCAGCACTCATCAATGGTAACTTTCAAATTTACCCATAAAATAAAAAAACTAATGAATTAAATAGTTGGACCTAATTGTAAAAGTCTTAAAAACACAAAAATTACAAGAAAAAGCAAGAATTGAACTCACTTGTAGCAAAAAAATATGAAAAACCAGCTTAAGAGGACACTCCTATGGCGTTTTGGCAGAAAATTTGATGAAGAATTGTCTAGATTTCTTTTAATTGTTGTTTTATTTTTTAATTTTTCAAAACTTTCAATTTTACCCCTATTTCACCTAATTTCTAGATTTTTTTTTCTTGCTAATGCGGCCTCAGCCATCCCCTTTTGGATAATTTTCCCTTTTAACCCTCCCTCATTTATCACTTAAGCAATTTAATCATTTTAGCAAATTTTGCACTTTTTTCAATTTAGTCCTTTTTAATTAATTAACTATCAAAACGTTAAAATTTTCTAACGAAACTTTAACACTAATTATAAAAATATTTACATCTCGGTTTATGAAATCGAGATCTCGATACCTCATTTTCGAGACTAATTAACCTAATAATTCTTTTAAAACACAAATCACTAATTCAAAAGTCTTCCTAAAATCACATTTAACTTATAAATAATAAATAATAAAAAATTTTGAACTCACTCGTCGGATTTAGTGATCTCGAATCACTGTTTCCGACACCATTGAATACTGGGCTGTTACTTTTTGTATCTCTGACCCGACAATCGGGTCGGGCAAGAGGTGTTACACCAATGTTTCAAACACACGCACGCATGCGCGCGTGCACACACACACACACACACACACACACACACACACACACACACATATTCATGATCACATATCATATTTTCATATACTACTGTTTATATCATGCTCAATTTAATTTAATTCAATCCATATCATCACATATTTCACAAATTACCAATCTTGCAATACACACCAAATTCATGAGACAAGTAGGGATATTACCTTAATGAAGCTAGTTTGTAACAAGTCATATGACCATAGGTATATGTATTTAATTCAAATCATGGTAGTATAAATCGTATTAGCTACTCGTTTACGGGTCTCGCCTTTCCTTTCTCTCGAGACGGTCCAACGTCATCTTTAGCTACATTTGATAATTAAATTATAAAAATGATATTAGTTTTCACCCAATCACATTAAAAACACAATCAAACATATTTTGCATTTTATTCATTGTAGTCTCTATATCTGAAATACTCATATTTTTCAATATCTAGCATCATATCAAAATCTAATTTTATATCCTTTCATTAGGAACCATATATTTTTAATCTATAGCATAATTCCTTAATAGTTTTTAATTTATTCAATTTAGTCCCTAATATCATAAAATTATCTATAAAACTCAACCTAATTTCTAACTTAGTCCTTAACATAATCCAAGCTTACTTGCTAAACATCTATCAATTGAAGAAATCAATACATGGGTCACCTAAATCAAGCTCTCATTGTAACACCCCATACCCGATCTAATCGTCGGGTCTGAGCTACAGGATGTCACATTCGTTGTCGAAGTAACTACGATCAACCACAATTCAAATTAACTATACATTCATGCTATTAGTTATAATATTCATTCATAATATGATTTACATTCATTTTCAAGTCTTTTACGAGCTTACGAAAGCTCTAAATGTGACTCAATGTCGAATAAGGACCGAATTGTAAAGGTTGCAAAATATCGAGTTGATGTCATGACTTCAGGGGTTCCTCGGCATAGTGCAACTCACTGACTTGGTCTCATTGCAATGTTAAGGGGTCGGTGTCACGACGTGATTGCCTATTTCCTAAGGTTCATTTGGTACCTATTTAAACCATTCAAACACCTAACCAGTTCTCCCATTCAACCATTTAACCAAAAATGTCACATTCATCTACTCAATTTTAACCATAAAACATCATTTAACATATACATAAAGTTAATATATCATTCAATACATTGAAATCTATGACAATTTCTACCATTTTGAAACATTTGAACATTAGGTACCAAGCCATTCCATTATCACCTACTCATATAAGTATGCATATAGCAAATAACATATCAATCCATTCAACATTGCAACATATTTAACCAATTCAATTTATTGGTCAATTACCTATCTTTAAGCCATTTATCATTCAATATCATTCATGGATCAAACACTTATACCTTGACATATGAGATCATTCAATTCCATATTCACTCAACATTAATAAATTGTTCAATATATCATTCAAATCTCTTTTTGAAGTCTATTGACTCATTCAGATTCAAGTCAGCCTCTAGGGCTCGTTTCCAACCATTTGTATAGTCTCTCTTGTTCACTCGCTTTATCACGAATCAAATCACATATATTCACATATATAGTTTCATATCAATACATTCCATATACTATTATCAATTCACAAATTCATACCAATTTCACATAGTTCATTTCAGTACCATATTCTATTATCAATTTTTCATTACATTTTCAAGTTTCCAATTCCAATTATAATGTTACGCCTGATGGAACCCTAGTAAAATGGACTCGGATACACGGGTAAACTACACAACATAAGGTTGCTTGTCCAAGCTGAAATTACACCAGGTTGCTCGTCCAAGCTTAAACTACAACACATCACATCAGGTTGCTCGTCCAAGCTTAAACTACAACACATCACATCACGTTGCTCGTTTAAGCTTAACTTGTAAAAAAATTCCTGTACAATCACATATCCCATACAAGCGCGCATATAACTCTATTGGCATGCTAATCGTATCATAACCTTTTACTGAGTTCACATTGGCATCAATTATATATATATGCATTATCATACATGTAATCATTCTTATTCACATATTCATACCCTGTAATCATTTACATTCATCTGTCATACCTTGTGTTCTGTCACATTTGCATTTTTGGACCCTATACACTATTCTGTTGCATAACAATCATTTATCTCATTTCATTTCATTTCAATCCAATTCATATATATATAAGTTCACATTCAATTTCAGAGTCACATTTCAATCCATCATCAATACACAATTAATTTATACTATATAACATGTTTCAATCCATTCAAATATTACAAACCAGGTTCCATAAAATCATACTTACTTTTATTTTATTCAGTTTAGTCCATTATCATAATATTCAATAACAATAATCACAAATCAATTCATACGTCAATTATATACTCACATTGGTATTCAATCATGCAATTAACATGTATATGCAATCAATTAAATCTATCCTGAATCATAAAAGTATGGGAATAAATCCGGTTCGAAAACGGTTTTCTTGCATAGTGGAAAATAAAAATTTTGAAAATAGACTCGGTTTGTGATATTTATAGCAATAAACCTTAAACCAAATTCGCATCTGTGTTTTCGGATAGACGGATCCTTGTCATTCCTGGCTTTCAACCAAACGATTTTCTCTACTATTCTCGTACCACGAACTGCTTCAAGTATGGGCTCGAACGATTTGAATCAAACATATAAATAGTTTTCTTTATTTAAGTGTGAAAACGAAAATCTCTTCTCAAATAGAAACCGACAGTATTTGTTATTCCCAAAAATAGATTTAATAGTTGAGAATAAATTCTTTCTATTTTTGGGCAGAGTAACAATATCTTAAATTTGTGTTAATAGCCCTATCAGTGCAATCTATTTATAGGGAGAGAAGGTAGAAACCTTGTTGAATTGTAGAAGCTAGGGTATAGGTAGCGGTGTAACACCCCTAACCCGTCTGCATCGTCGAATTAGGGTTACGGAGTATTACGACATTTAACAAATAAAATAACAAACATAAACCATTAAAATATTCAAAATAAATCATCAATCATAGCATATATACAAATACATGTTTTATATTAAGTTTACGAAATCTAAAAATCAATCTGAAAACAATTAGAGACTAATTTAAAATAAAACAGAAAAAATGTAGAAAATTTTCAAAACAAGGGTCATACGGTTGTGTGACAGAGCCCAGGCCATGTGGCCAAACTGTGCACAATTCAAAAATAGGGTCACACGGCCGTGTCGCCAAATCGTATGCCCAATTGTGTGGAATTTGAAATAGGGTCACACGACCGTATCGCAGATCGTATGCCAAACCATGTGTGATTCGAAATAGGGTCATACAGCCGTATAACAACTTGAGACCGTGTGGGACAAACCTGCACCAAAACATAGTAGATGCACACAGTCGTGTGGTAGACCGTGTCCCAGGTTGTGTGTAGCTAAAGTAACTTCAAAATCAAGCCATTTCACCTACCATTGCTCGGCTACCAAGTCATACCATTTCCACCTATAAATACGCATCTCAAAACACACCAAATCATGTCAAAACATGCCATATACCGTTCAACCTAAGTGTCTAACCAATATGCCCACAAAGGCACCTCAATCAACAATGCAAACCTAATCAAATGATCCCACTCAAACATACCATTATGCCTTCAATGGTACCCAAATAACCAAACCAAACATGTACAAGAACAACCAACACATTCAAGTAAAGCATAGGTGTAAACATGATTTTTATCAATTCCATACTAAGACATATTCTAGGCATATTATGCATCCAACCAAATCCAAACATCCATCAAACCCAATGCCTAACATATAATCATTCCATTTATGAAATCACTTTGCAAATAACCAAAACCACCAACAAACTATCAACAAAATGACCATTACCAAAATGCATATATATTTACATAACCTATAAGGCCATCAAGATTTAAAATGCTATCAAACTACAAAAATCAATATTCCAAACACAAGACTCCCTAGGTACATGCCAAAACCAAAATAAGAGCATCACCAACACTTGAGTTCGGGATTGTCGCTGGATGCTGAACCGACGTAGGAACCGAATAGTACCTAACTTGCACATGAAAATAAAACGTAAGCTGAGTATAACTCAATGGCATTTCTATAATCCGAAAATTACTACAAAATATAATACTTTTAAATGTTTAATTCAAATATGCAAATTGATATAGTCATTTTTATACCAAATACATTTTACTATTGCTAAATACATGGCAAATTCAATTCACATATCATACATAAATCAACTCCATTTCTTATTCACATATCTAATCATTTTTTTGATTTCCATTTCACATTTCATCTCATTTACTATTTCAATAGCATTGTCATTTCAATACCATTTTCTATTTCAAATCATTAATTCTAGTTCACCATTTACTTCCCCTATTAACACGACTTAGATTAGGACAGATACACAAATCCAACCAACACACGAATTTGGCACCTAGTGCCTCATCGGATAAATCCGAAACAAGTAGTTGCGCCTAGCGCTATAAATAAATTTGACATCCAGTGTCTTATCGGTTAAACCGAAGTAAATTGACACCCAGTGTCTCATCAACTCGTAGTCGAAGTATCACTAAACTCTTCCTATCTTATGGCATGCCATTTATATCCGAATCAGCCCAAACAATTAAAAGGGTTTTCACTTCATATTTCAATACCAACCAATGTTTCAAATTCACATTTATTCAACTTAATAACAGCTATAGTTATGTAACACCCCTAACCTGTAACCATCGCCAGTTTAGGGTTAAGAGGCATTACCGGACTAATCGAAAACTTTTACAAACATTACACATCAATACGTACATCACTGTCATATCGTAGCAAAATACAAGTAAATAGTCCCTTAATGAGGTCTACGAGACCTTAAACATGCATTAGAAATGGGTCGGGACTAAACCGGAACCATACAAAATTTTTCAGAAAATCAAATATTTTTTCAAAGTTACAGAGGTCACACGCCCGTGTGGACAGGCCGTGTGCCTCACACGGCCTCGCATTACGCCATGTGTCCGAGCCGTGTCAAAACAGGGCATACATATTGACTTGTCCACACGGCTGCGAGACACGCCCGCAGTGCCTCACCCGTGGTCGACATCGACTTGCACCACACGGCGATCCACACGCCGTGTGTCCAAATTTCATGGTTGAGCCTGACTTGTTTTGAAATACAACCACGAAGGACACGGTCGAGCCACACGCCTGTGTGCTCAACCGTGTGGGCAATTATAGGCCATTTACAAGGCCAAATTTCCACCCACACAATAGGTTATACCTACAAGCATTATACCAATTCAAATCATATCAAAATGACCATCTTTTCTAACCATTCAAGAACATATCAAACATACCAACTTATGCAACACTTATTTCAATCTCATCACAAGCATTTGTAAGTATAAACCATTCAAAAACTTATCAATTCAATGTAACAACCTTTCATCAATAATATGCCAACTTTGCAACATAATACTTATCATAAATTTGACCATTTCACCAATTCAACCATTAGCTACCAAACTTACCAAACTATACATCATTTAGCATGAATTACTCATTCATATCATAATCATTATCTAGCCATATCACATGGCTATTTATATACAACTCAAAACATAAACCAAACTAACTAGCCTATACATGCCATATTTAACTATGTACACATTCAAAAGGTACCAAAATAGAGTTTGATAGTGTGGTGATGATCCTCGACGATCCCCGAGCCTTCCGTAGCTTTAACGATCTATAAAACGAAGCAAACACACACAAAGTAAGCTTTCAAAAGCTTAGTAAGCCATATACAAATAAACTTAACATAGGAACATTCATAATTATATCAAATACAAGATCATTAACATCTCAATGGCATATTCATAATTCTTCCTTGGCTCATTTGTTTAGCCATTACTTACCAACAATCATATCTCCAACTATCTCTTTTATTCAAATCACATTCATGCATATATCACATTTTGTTTTAACAAGTCTATGCACATATCTCACTTGTGCACATACACATATACTTACCTTTTATACTCAATAGTAGCATATACTTCAAACGTACCTGAAACGGTCATACATTTCACATAGTCTTTCATTTATCGGAATTGCCCGTTGAACCATTCGGAATCAAATAGGATACTCGGATAACTCGGAATACTCGTACAATGCCAACATCCCAGACGTGGTCTTACATGTAACCAAATGTCGATGCCATCTTTGTCCCGCATGTATCTTACACGAATCAAATACGATGCCAATGTCCCAGACATGGTCTTACACGTAAATCTCAAATCAATGCCAACGTCCCAAACGTGGTCTTACATGATATCACATATCAGAATCCCTATGCCATGACATATAAATTGTAACACCCCCTACTCGTATTCTTCGCCGGAATAGGGTATAAGGCATTACCAAAGTTTACCGAATTATTTTTTTTTATGAACTCAATATAGTCCCTTTATAAATATCCAATCTTCCCTGCAATTTTAAAACCGAGACCAATCCAATCCAATTCAATCAATTTGATACCAAATCATACTTCTATTATAATTATACTATTTAGCATATTCATCACTCTTTACTTTAATACATATTCATTAAACAAGTTTTGGTATTTATATAATCATCAAACCATGTACATGCCATATAAATCAAAAAGGAAATTTTCAAAAGCTACCGGAGATAATCTGGATAGTGTGATCCTCAGTGTTGATCCGATCCTCCGTATATTTTTACGTCAATCTACATGAGACATTGAATACACTCAAGTAAGTTTATAGAAACTTAATAAGTTCATAGGCATAAAATATAAATCTCACCAAACATTCATACACTTATGCATTATACACAATTACTAAGTTCACCTGTCAACCACAATAATTGGTGAGTCCCCTTGTATAAACTCACTACCACTTATCCATTTACTTTAACTCCTTTGGGCCCATTTGTCACTTACCATCCTTAATCAAATTAGGGAACGGTTACGGAAAAATTGAGTACTTCACTTCCACTTTGCCATAGTATAACTATGGTCTTACGTATGATCACTTATCACTTTCCGAAGCCATAGCCCTGCCACGGTCTTACACGGATCACATTTATCACTTGTCACTTATCACTGATCAGATAAGTGTAGCTAAAGCTACCACTTATCACTTGTCACTGATCAGATAAGTGTAACTAAAGTTACCACTTATCACTTGTTACTTGTCACTGATCAGAAGTACTCAAATCCGACATTCCGCTCAATTTGATCATTTATTCGATTTTCGCATTGTTATTTTATTCTCAATTCATCAACAAATATCTCTCATCATACATGATATAATTCATGAAAATTAACATTTAATCATTAAATTTTAGCCATATGAACTTACCTGGGTCGATTTGCAGAATTTGTGAAAGTTCAGGGACTAATCAGCTACTTTTTCTTTTCCTCGACTTGCTTCGGGTTCTCGATCTATCATTGTAAAATCATTCACTTATCAGTATTGACTTCACCTTTACTATATTTCACATCCTTAATGTTTATAACCCGCATATAAGTAACATAATCTATAATTTCACTATTTACTTATATGGATATTCAAGCTATCCATCCATGTCATAGTCTCTAAATTATTTTTATCTTGAGCTACAGAACTCCAAATTAAGGTCCGATAATTTTCCCTGAAACTAGACTCATATATCTTCTTACCATAAAATTTTCAGAATTTTTGGTTTAGCCAATAAGTACAGATTTATTCTTTAAAGTCACCCCTATTCTCAACATCCGATAGCTTCAGACCCTTTCTTCACTAAAAATTAATTATCTCCTTGTACGGGATTTGGATGATGTTCCCGTTTGTTTCTCTTGAAAATCTCATTCAGGTTTTTAAACATATAAATTTAAGCCCCTAATTATTTTCCTCCAATTTTTTTATGATTTTCTAAAGTCAGAACAGGGGAACCCGAAATCATTCTGACCTTGTCTCACAAAACCTATTATATCTCATGATTTACAATTACATTACTTACACCGTTTCTTCTATAAGAAATTAGACTTAATAAGCTTTAATTAAATATTTTATTCGTCCTCTAATTCAATTTATACAATTTTTGGTGATTTTTCAAAGTTAGACTACTGCTGTTGTCCAAAATTGTTTTAGTGCAAAGTGTTGATTTCCATTTTGCCCCAAATTTCACAGTTCATACAATTCAATCCTTGCTCAATTAACCCCTCAATTAAGCTAATTTTTATCAATTAATACTTTACCTAGACATTAAAAGTTATTTCACAACTATTGAAATTCAGAATTTCCACATAAAACCCTAACTTCAAACTATTTTAAAATTAGGTCCCAAACATTCACTTTCTATTCAATTCTTTCAATAAAACCGGCATATAAACAATTTAAAGCTCTAATTTCATGCTAAATCATCATATACTTCCAGCACATATTCATAGCAACTTCCAATTTCATTCATAAAATCTAAAACTAATGAATTCAACAAGTGGACCTAGTTGTAAAAGTCACAAAAACACAAAAATTTCAAGAAATAATCAAGAATTGAACTTACTTGCAGTAAAAATATGAAAAAACAGCTTAAGGAAACCCTTCTATGGTGTTTTTGCTGATGAGAATGAAGAAAAATAAAGAGAAATCTAGATAATTTCACTTTAATCCTAGCTTTATTAAGTAAATTTTGCAATATTTCAATTTTGCCCTTAATTCTCCTTATTTTCTTGCTGATTTCATGCCCTTGCCGTCCAGCCCAAATAGACCTTGGGTCTATTTTCCTTTTAAGCCCTCTTTCTTTTATCATTTAAGCTATTTAATCATTTCTCATAATTTTGCATTTGTTACAATTTAGTCCTTTTTTTTCAATTAACTATCGGAACCTTAAATTTTCTTCACGAAAATTTAATCCTAACTTATTAACACTCCATAAATATTTATAAAAATATTTTAATATTTATAAAAATCTCCGAGGTCTCGATACCTCGTTTTTGATTCTAATTATTTTAATATTTATTTCTAGTACACTATTTACTATTTCAAAAAAAAATCCTAACTTCACATTTAACTTATACTCACTAAATTAATAATATTTTGTACTCACTTGTTGGATTTAGTGACCTCGAATCACCGTTCCGGCACCACTGAAAATTCAGGCCATTACATAAATCCTATCTATTCCTAGGGTTCGTACGAGACTTTTCGGACCTTGATACTTTGTAGATACTTTCTCGGGTTTCATATGTATTTCATCCAAATCCATTCATCACATTTCAATATTAAATGAACATGAATAAATCATCTCAAATACATTTATTTGTACATAGACTTACCTCGTATTAGGAATAAACGAACGAATTCGACTACTCGATCACTTTCGACTTTCCTCGATCTAAATCCGTTTTCTTTGGTTCTTGATCTATACATATTCAAATTTAACCCATTTATTCACCAAATCATTCAATTCAATCCAAAAACACACATTTAGGGCAATTTACAAATTAGCCCTCATGTTTTCACATTTTGACATTTAAGTCCCTATTTCACAAAATCACAAAATACACAAAATTTCATATTACCCATGCTTGGCCGAATATTCACATGCTTCATACAAGTCCATATATTTCATTTATTTCACATTTTAGTCCCTCAAAATATTATTTTCACAATTTAGTCCAAATTACTCGAATTCACTAAAAATCCAAAGATAAAACATGTTAATCTAACACATATATTTCATCAACTAACATCACAAAGCTCAAGCATTCATCAATGGCACTTTTCAAAATCATCATCAAATTCCAAAATTAAGGCATGGGTTTTGTAGTACTCGAAGCAACGATTCAAAAAACGTAGAAATTATCAAAAACCGAAACCAAAACATACCTCAATCAAGATGAACAAGGGCCGAATACCTAGCTATCTCTTTTTCTTTTCTTTTCTTTCAAATTCGGCAAATACAAAGATGATAATGGCTTGTTTTATGTTTGTTTTATTATAATATAACTTATTAATCAATTTACTTAATTAACCTTTAATAAAAACAAATAATAATACATAATGGATGGTCATTAATGTCCATTAACCATATCAATGGTTTATTTACATAATAAGGACTTCATAGATAATAAGCCATATCAAATTATCACTTAATCAATTAGAAGGCCACTTTTACGTTTTACGCGATTTAGTCATTTTATCAAATTAAGCACACAAACAGATAAATTATCTCACGAAACTTTCACACATGCTTAATCACATACTGTAAGCGCAGAAAATAATATTAAAATATTTTTAGACTCGGATTTGTGGTCCCGAAACCACTATTTTGACTAGGGTCTAAACCAGACTGTTACAAGTTATCCCAACACAGATATTCAATTCATACATTTATAAAAATACATATATTTATCAAATATGCACAATTGAGTCCCCATAATCATCAATTGATTCAAATCAACCCAATTGAACAAGAAATCTCATCTCAAATGCTTACCATGAACAAACAAATCAATAGATAACAATTTGTAAATTAGTTCATATTATAGAAACACAAACCGTAAACTCTGAGCTATTCGTCGATGACATTGTCTTTTCCCTTCTTTTTCGAGGAATCCAGGTTGGCGTTAACGATTGAAGCTTGGAAATTCAAGAACCCTAGGCCGTGAGTTCTTCTTCTTCACTCTCAAATTCGTCCAAAATGAATAAAAAGAATAAATGTTTTTAGTTTCCATTAACTTATGCTTTATTTAATTATTATTTAAATTTCCATTTTATAATTTATTTTATTAAACTTTTAAACATAATAAGTTATGTTACCGTCCGCTACCCTTTATATTTGGTTTAATCACCTTTTAAGTCCTCTTTATTAAGTTCTAATTAAAATTCCTTAACAATTCAAACTTTTATCACTTTCGCGATTTAGCCCCTGTACGCGAATTAAGCACCAATTCAACGAAATTACCTAACCAAAATTCAATTCACTTCTAATATCACTCCGTAAATATTTTATTAAATATTTATGAGTCTGATTTACGAAAACGGGGTCCCGAAACCATACTTTTTGACACCACTGATTTTCGGATCGTTACAAGCGGGAACCCTTGTTAATATTACTAGGGTTTGTCGTCCACCCCTTTAACATAAGCGGCTTTTGGGCCTTTCCCATATCGGGTTCAATTAAAATCATGTTGACTTTATCGTAAAATAATCTATGAGAAAATATATTTAATATTTCTACATTCAATGGTTCACTATGACCAAATGATTTATTTCCATTTTCGAACTTCATTTAATTCGAAAACATAAATTCATTTTCAGGTCATTTTTCATTTTCATTTTGGAGAAAACACATTCATTTTCAAATGATTTCATTTCTCCATTTCCACCATTTTTATTCATTTATGTTCATTTGATTCAATTCGCAACTCATTTATGGTTTCAACGAACTAGCGGAGGGACCGATTGGACATATGCAATTAGGGCTCAAATGATTTATAATTTAGTTCCAGCTTTTCGCCTATTAATTATAAACTTATTTAGTCACGAAGTCATTCCACTATAATATCGTGACTGAGCTCTCCCTAATGACATACCATTACGAAAGCAACTCGATCAGTACTCGTCCAATGACCTTATCATAAATATGTTACCCTCATAGGATATCCTTAATCTCTTTGGGATAATATCTGCTCTCCCAATATGATCATATTTTATCTCATGGTAACCATTACATCTTTCTTCATGAAAAGTCAATTACTATCAAATAGTAATTAAGTCATTCACCACAAAAACGAAAAACCCATGGCCATGTTTACTTTTCATCAACCATGTAATGCTAATAAAAGGATATCATTTACCCATGTCTCGGGTTATGAATTCCAATGTTGTGAATGACGCTACATACTGCAGAAGTCATATACCCAACGCACCAACTTTCGATTCCTTATATATCTGAACTCAGGTTTTTACTTACATCAAAGTAAAAGGATATCATGTAATCATGTCTCGAGCTATAAATTCCACTATTGTGAATGACGCTACATACTACAGAAGTCGTATACCCAACGCATCAACTTTCAGTTGCTTATCTATTTGAACTCAGGCTTTTACTTACATCAAAGTATACGAGTCACGCATACATAGTTCATCATCCACTCAGGATTTAGGTATGCCACATTATGAACGTCACAAGTGAATAAATCCACAAACGGATCTAGGATCTATTCATCTTGGGTCATGTCCAATGTACTGTTAGTCTAGTCAGTCATATCTATGTCTCTATCTTCTGGGAGCCATCCGCTTCGATGCCAAAGACAAAGCATCTCCCCAATTGGACTTGATAGACGGCATATTAGTCTTTCAATCGGTTTGCTCATTTCTGATATAGACTAAGGATATGTTTAGGTTCGTCTACTAATATAAGTTGTCTTTTCGTATTACGATTCGACCACGTAATACCATTTAATATTAGTTTAAACATTAGACAACCAATGAGCAACATTTGCTTTGCAAACAAAAACCACATGAGGACAATTATACAAAGTATATTAATGTAATCAATGAATTTGTTTTTATTAATCAATCTGTTCGAAAAAAAGTACAAGTGTACATAGACGAAAATACTACACTTAAGGCACCATATCCAACAAAAAGTACGAACCGAAATTTTGTGTCACTCGTTGACATTAGCTACGTAAGATAATGCAGTAAATTAAAAGATATTAATTTTCATCGATTCACATTCACACATAAAGTCAAACATATTTTGTAGTTTATTCAATTTAGTCCCTAAACCTGAGACAAGCATAATTTTCCATATAAAGTTTCGGATTAAAATTCGATTTCATATTTACTCATTAAGGAATCTATACTTTCTCTTCCTAACAAAATTTCATAATAGGTTTTCATTTTATTCAATTTCGTCCCTAATGTAACAAAGTTAACCATTAAGCTTATTAAGTTTTACAATTTAGTCGTTTTCATAACCTAAGCTTAATTTCTATTAATTTCAAGCCTAATTCATCAATTTATCAACAATGATAACTTGCTAGAAATTCAAATTTTTAACAAATTGATATATGGGCTTGCTAAATCAAGCTCTCTTAATCATAAATCTATAAAAAATTCAAGAAAATGGCTTAGTTACCTTAATTAATTTTTGGTCGAAAGGAAAAGTTGAAAGCTTTGGATTTCTTCTTCAATGGCTACAATAAGCTTTAGGAAGATGATGACAATATGTCATCTTCCACTAATTTTTACTATATAACTTAGATTAAATGTTAATTGGCTTAATTAATTATATTTTTACTTTAATTAATCTTAGTTTAATAATAATTTAATCTTTAATGGGAATCATAATCAAAATCCACTATCTCATATTGTAAATTGGTTTATTTACTATTTTGGTCCTTTGCATTATTATTATCTAGGTAATTAAAATTCTATAGTGATTGGACTTTTACAATTTAGTCCATTGGCCTTAATTAACCATTTTTTCATCTAAATTACTTAACCGAATTTTAATATATTTTTATACTAATTCCATAAGTATTCCTATTTAATATTTACGAACTCGATTTACGAAAATGTTATTTCAAAACCGCATTTTTCGGCACTACTGAATTTCGGGTCGTTACACTCATGATCAAGAATCGATAAATTCTTTTAAAGAAATGAATTGGTTACCTTGGTGAATTGATGGCTGAAAGTTTGCTAATATGTAACACCCCATACCCGACCCAATCGTCGGGTCCGAGCTACAGAATGCCACATTCGTTGTCGGAGAAACTACAATCACATTTACAAATCAATTTAACAAAATATACATGTTATTAAGTTCAATACACAATCAAAATATGTTATATAATCATATCCAAGATATAAATGAGCTTAGGAAAGCTCTAAGGCTAGTTGAAGACTAAAATGTAACATTCTCAAAATTACCAGATTGGTGTCGCGACGTCAAGGTTATCATGTTGCAACCTTGACAAAACAATAAGTATCATCACGACATCAAAGGTCTGAGGTCGCGACGCCATTCTCTGTTGGTTTCATCGCCACGACGTTGGAGGTCTTTCATCGTGGCGTCACTTACTGTTTCCACAAAATCATATAAGCATCAACCCAATTGTCAACCAAATTAACACCTATAATCATCAAACATACCAATTGACATTTCAACACAATAAAACACATATGACCGTTTGTACAATTCAACCGTTATAAACCTTATACTATATACGCAACAACTTTAACATTTCACATGTTTAAATTCATATTAACATCTACTAATTTAAGGTTCCAAATGACTATTTACATTATAAAACCGACTCAAACCTTAGGTACATGTCATATATCGAAAAACATAAAGAACTATACAAACATTACTGAGTTAAAAGTTGCAATTTGGATGTTGTTTACTTTGGAACTTCAAGATCTAGGAGAACCTATGCACAAAATAAACAAACTGTATATTGAGTGATAAAGCCCAATGGTACTTTCATGATTCAAGTTATATAAATGAAAGCATTAACATAATAAGAATACAATCAATGTATGATCAAATTTCAACCATTTCAAATCATCTATTCTTTACTTTTATACCAAATTCATACGCTATCTCAATTGACAAATCAATATAAACATATCATGCCATACTTTCTAATATCATGAATACATTCATTTTCATTTCAACTCATACCATTTACTTGTATCATTATCTCATTTCATTTCTGAATCTATTGATTTGTCTCGTTTCCATATAGACCTTTAGGGCTTGTATAAACCGGTTTGCATGATCTTTCACATATTGTCATTTTTCATATTTTGTATATATACAAAGTATACCAATTTCAATCACATTTCATATCAATGATCGTTTAGCTAGTTTACACCCTTATTAACCAAACATAGACTCAAGACAGATACATGGATTTATTACTCTGTCACTTGGGTTGCCCGACAATAATAACTATTAGAACTAGTACATTATACCACCTCGGGTTGCCCGACAACGATGGTTTATAATCATTATACCTATGACCCTAGGGCATGCCAACTATATTCGACTTTGTCCGAATAGTTAATAGGGTAACCAATGTCCAAATACATATCATTTACATTTTTACATATCATAATTCCATATTGCTTTCATCATCATTTCATATAACTAATCATTTAGCAAGTTCATATAATGCTCATTTTTACTATGCACATATCAATCCAATTCTCGACATTCAGTACCATCAAACACAATTCAATTCGTGAAACAAAAAATGTTTTTACCTCAATAGCTAGCATGCAAATACCATGCATACATGCATACACATATTCAATTTGTAACACTTAGGCAACCAAAACATCCACAACCAATATATTAACATCACATCCACATGCTAACATCTAACATGTTTCAACATCATAATTTACCAACACAAATCATGCAAGTTTCCATATTCATGAATGGTATCAACATTTAATGATACTTCTACCAACATAAGCCATCATTCATGGCCATATACAAAATGAAATCATTAACCATTATAAGCCAATACATTTGGCCACATCATAATGACACATATAACAAAATGACCAAGTCCCTATACATGCCATACATTCAAAATGCCAAGATTATCAAATACCCAAAATAAGAGTTTGATAGTGTGATCCGAATCTCCGACGATCTCCGATTTCGAGTTAGCTTGGCGACACTATAAAAACATGGAAAATAAATGGAGTAAGCTATATAGCTTAGTAAGCTCGTATGCAAGAAATAAGCAACCTTACCATGCATATAACATTCAATTATTATAACATAATTAAATGTAAATTTACCATGGTCTCATGATCATAATCTATTCCATCATAAAAACTTACCTCATATTCATCATTTTACACATTTATTAAGCATGAGCTTTATGTACATACCTGAGTCATCTCTAAATGAACTTACACATATTCTCATCTTTGACATACCCGTGAACCACTTGGAATAACAATGTCGGATAATCGGGAAAATTTGCACACTAAGTGCCACATATGTAGCCAAAGCTACCTAAGTCTCATATCACATAATCGCTCCTCTCGAGCTATCGACGGGCTTATTCACACAAGCTGTCAGTCAAGACGTAGCTACCCGGTGCTGCTCACACAAGCTGTCAAGTATCCGCAACATATGCCGGTATACTCAGCCACCGGTAGGACGTACGAGACCAGCACCCGGATCACATAATCACATAACACATAATGACCCTAGTGACATGTCACTTGTATCCTAACCTATTCCTAAGGTTTAAACGGGATTTCTTGCTTGTCAATTCGTCTTCGGACTCGTTCGTAGGATTATACTTATTCACAAAATCAAACACACAATTCATGCAATATTAAAGCATTTAAATGCAATTATTCTAAAGCTTATTTTTAACATACGAACTTACCTCGGTACAAAATGGATATTTGTTCGATTTAGTCCACAATCTTATTCTTTCCCCGGTCTAGGTCAGAACCTCGTCTTTCTTGATCTATAATATCAAATTTAGCTTATTCAATTATCACATTATTCAATTTAATCCCAAAAACACCTTATGGCAAAAATTACATTTTTACCCCTCACGTTTCAACTTTTTACATTTTAGTCCCTATACTCGTAAAATGATTTTCATTCAATTTTCATCACACCCAAGCCTAGCCGAACCTATTTCTTGCTCATAACAGCCCACATTTTTCATTTATTCACATTTTTACACTAATTTTACATCTTTTACAAATAGGTCCTTATTTAACATTTTCATCAAAAATCACTTAGTAAATGTTGTTTATCTAACACCAAACATTCATTTTCTACCATTAGACATCAAAATACACAAATAGCAAACATGGGTAAAATTTTAGACTTTGATTTCTTTCAAACTAGTCCTTGTAATAGCTAAATCAAATTACAACATTCACAAAAACGTAAAAATCATTAAAAACGGGACAAGGACGGACATACAATCGAGCTTGGAAGCTTGGCCGAAAACCTTAGCTATGGTGACTCTTCAAATTCGGCACAAGGGGACTAAATTTGAGAAGATGACATCTTTTTATTAGTTTTATTTGTCTTTATTTACCATTTTACCAAAATGCCCTTAATGCCAAACTTTGAAATTTCACCTAAACATGTCCATTTTTGTCCAACTTAAAGTATAATGGTCTAATTACTATTTAAGGACCTCCAATTTAAAATCTCTAGCTTCTAGAACACACAGTTTGCATATTTTGCAATTTAGTCCTTTTAACTAAATTGAGTGCCCAAACATCAAAATTTTTGAACGAAATTTTCACGAAATCATTCCATAAAACTGTAGACCATAATAATATAATTAAATAAATTTTACTTCGTCGGATTTGTGGTCCCAAAACCACTGTTCCGACTAGGCTCAAAATCAGGCTGTTACAACTCTCTCCCCTTTTAGGGATTTTTGTCCCCGAAAATCTTATTGGAAAAGAGGTTTGGGTACTATTTTCTCATAGCTTTCTCGGGTTCCCATGCAGCCTCCTCGACCCCATGTCTTTTCCATAACACTTTCACTAGGGCTATGCTTTTATTTCTCAACTGTTTAACTTCCCAAGCCAAAATCTTGATCGATTCTTCACCATAAATCATATCAGGTCGAATCTCGACCTCTATCGGTGAAATTATGTGCGAAGGATCTGATCGATAACGATGCAAAATAGACACATGAAACACATTGTGGATTTTTTCTAACTCTGCTGGTAAAGCCAACTGATATGCCATCGGCCCTATTCTCTCAATAACCTTATACGGACCAATAAAATGTGGACTCAGTTTACCCTTGCGACCAAATCTAAGGATTTTCTTCCACGGAGACACTTTCAGAAATACCTTATCACCGACTTGAAATTTAATCTCCTTTCGTTTCAGATCCGCGTACGATTTATGTCTATCCGAAGCTTCTTTCAAACAATCACGAATTACTTTTACTTTTTCTTCGGTTTCTCTAACCAAATCAATTCCGTGGATCTGTCTCTCATTGAGCTCAGTCCAGTACAACAGAGTTCGACACTTGCGGCCATACAATGCCTCATACGGTGCCATCTTTATACTCGACTGAAAACTGTTGTTATAAGGAAATTCGACTAAAGGTAGATATTTTTCCCAATTACCTTCGAACTCTAAAACACAACAGCAAAGCATATCTTCGAGAACCTGAATCATTCTCTCAGATTGGCCGTCGATTTGTGGATGAAATGCGGTACTAAAGTTCAACTTTGTACCTAAATTTTCTTGCAACTTCTTCCAGAATCGTGAAGTAAACCTCAGATCTCTATCCGAAATAATAGAAATAGGCACTCCGTGCAATTTCACAATTTCAGCAATGTACAATTCAACTAGCTTATCAAGTGAGAAATCGGTACATACCGGAATAAAATGAGCCGATTTCGTCAATCTATCAACCACAACCCATACGACATCTTTCTTTTTCGGAGTCAAAGGCAAACCCGTTACGAAATCTATCGTAATTCTGTCTCATTTCCACTCGGGTACCATTACTGGCTGAAGTAAACCCGAAGGTACTTGGTGTTCGGCTTTTACTTATTGATAAATCAAACATATCGAAACTAATTCTGATATATCTTGTTTCATACCTGACCACCAATACAATTTCTTCAAATCATTATACATTTTTGTACTGCCCGGATGAACAGATAAACAACCATTATGTGCCTCATGAAGAATTTTATAAATAATCTCATCATTTTTCGGTACACATACTCTATCTCGAAACATTAAGCAATCATCAAAATCGATCCGAAAGTATGAATCACTAGTCGATTCGAACTGAACTCTTTTAGCTTGAAGTTCTTTGTCATTTTCCTGAGCTTCGCAAATTTGCTGAAGAAATATCAGTCTAGCTCTCAACTCAGCTAGAACCGAACCATCATCAGATAAAGTCAACCTCGTATTCATAGCTCTCAAGGCAAACAAGGACTTTCTGCTCAAAGCATATGCGACTACATTCGTCTTTCCGGGGTGGTAGTCAATTACTAACTCATAATCTTTTAGTAGCTCGAGCCATCTCCGTTGCCGCAAATTCAAATCTTTCTAAGTCATCAAATACTTTAAACTTTTATGATTGGTAAAGATACGACACTTCTCACTGTACAAATGATGTCTCCAAATCTTCAAAGCAAACACTATGGCAGCCAATTCTAGATCGTCCGTCGGATAATTCTTCTCATGCGGTTTTAACTGTCTCGAGGCATAGGCTATCACCTTGCCCTCTTGCATCAACATACATCCTAATCCATTTAGTGACGCGTCGCTATATATCACAAACTCTTTTCCCGGCTCAGGTTGCACTAAAACTGGCGCCTCAATCAATAAGGCTTTCAACTGTTCAAAACTCTTATGGCATTTCTGAGACCATTCAAACTTAACATCTTTTTGCAACAACTTAGTCATAGGAGTAGCAATCATCGAAAAACCCTTAACAAAACATCGGTAGTAACCGGCTAAGCCCAAAAAGCTTCTCACCTCAGATACATTTCTCGATGATTTCCAATCAACAATTGCCGAAATCTTTCTCGGATCAACCCGAATACCATCTCCTGAAAAAATGTGCCCCAAAAATCCGACTTCTCGAAGCCAAAACTCACTCTTATGGAATTTAGCAAATAATTTATTTTCTCTCAAAGTCTGCAATACAGTTCTTAAGTGCTTGGCATGCTCAGTCTCATCTCGAGAATAAATCAGAATATCATCAATAAATACCACCACAAACTTATCCAAATACGGTCAGAAGATGCGATTCATCAAATCCATAAAAATAGCAGGAGCATTAGTTAATCCAAAAGGCATAACAAGAAATTCATAATGCCCATACCTCGTTCTGAACGCGATTTTTGGCACATCCGAGTCTTTAACTCTCAGTTGATAATAGCCAGACCTCAAATCTATCTTCGAAAATACTGTTTCCCCTTTCAACTGATCGAACAAATCATCAATCCTCAGTAAAGGATACTTGTTCTTTATCGTAACCTTGTTAAGCTGACGATAGTCGATACAAAGTCTCATGGATCCATCTTTCTTCTTGACGAATAACACGGTGCACCCCATGGTGAAAAACTCAGTCTCGCAAAACCCTTATCTGTTAATTCTTGTAACTGAGACTTCAATTCCTTTAAATCAGTCGAAGCCATTCTATACGGAGCTATCAATATTGGTGCAGCCCTCGGTACCAAATCAATAGCAAACTCCACCTCTCTGACCGGTGGTAATCTTGGCAACTCTTCTGGGAACACATCCGGATATTCACAAACTACCGGTACCGATTCAATCTTTATTTTAGTCACTTTCGTATTCAGTACATACGTAAGAAATGGTTCACAACCCTTTCTTACATACCTCTGAGTCGACATCGACGAAATCACAATAGGCAATTCACCCGACTCATTTGATTCAACCCGAAGAATTTCATTGTTTTGACATTTCAATTCAATAACTTTTCATCTACAATTCACTACTACATCATGTAGAGTCAACCAATCCATTCCAAGTATCACATCAAACTCAACAAATGGCAAAAGCATTAAGTCAGCCGGAAAACAGTGACTCCAAATCATCAAAGTGCAACCATTGCAAACTTTATCGACTAAAACATATTTGCCTAAAGGGTTCGACACCTTAATCACAAACTCAGTAGACTCAACAAGTAAATTCTTACTAGATACCAAATTCATGCAAATATAAGAATGAGTCGATCCAGGATCAATTAATGCAACTACATTAGTATCATAAAGAGAAAATGTACCAGTGATCACATCAGGGGAGGGCGCATCCTCGCGAGCACGAATGGCATAAGCTCTCACAGGTGCTTTCGCTTTCGATCTCACAGTTGAATCCTTGCATACACCTCTGCTACTGATTCCATTTCCTGTATTTTTCACTGGTCTCCCTCTAGCAGCAGTGTTACTCGATCTTGCATTCTGAAAGTTATCTTTTTCAACCATTTCCGGACAATCTCGAATAAAGTGATCTTGGGAGCCACATTTAAAACAAGCCCGGTTGTTCATCCTACATTCACCGGGATGTCGCCTACCATAGTGTTGGCATTCAGGCTTCTTAGACCTAGCATTACCAACGCTCGCTATAGACGTAGTCTGGGCCTTAGAACCCGAATATTGCTTCCCACGATATCTGTTGGGATACCCAGCTGAAGCATTCGAACGAGTATGCATATCCCTCGATTTCTTTTACGAAGACTGAAATAACTTATTCATCAGCCTCTTTCTCGAGTCCCTAGCCTCAAACTCAGCTTTTCTCTTTTCTTTGCTCAACTCTTCAGCCTTACAGGCTCGTTCAACTAGCACAACAAATTCTTTCAACTCTAAAATCCCAACTAACAGTCTGATGTCCTCATTCAGCCCATCTTCAAATATCTTACACATGATAGCCTCTGTTGAAACACATTCTCGAGCATACTTACTGAGTCTAACAAACTCTTGCTCGTATTCAGTCACAGTCATTCGGCCTTGTTTCAACTCTAAGAGCTCTTTGCATTTCTGATCAATAAATCGTTCGCTGATATATTTCTTTCTGAACTCCTCTTGGAAAAAATCTCAAGTAACTCTTTCCCTTGGTACTACTGATACTAAAGTGTTCCACCAATGATATGCCGAATCCCTCAGAAGTGATATAGCACATTTCAAGCACTCCTCTGGTGTACAAGAAAGCTCATCAAATACCCGGATAGAGTTCTCAAGCTAGAATTCTGCCCTCTCGGGATCATCATCGACATTTGCTCTAAATTCTTCAGCCCCTTGCTTTCGAATCTTATCGACTGGAGGCTTATTCAGTCTTAGCAATTCCATACCTTGGGGAGCTACGGGAATCGGTTGAGGGTTAGGTGGGGGTGGAGGGTGTTGGGCAGCCGAATTTGTCCGAACAAACTCGGCAAGCAACTCATTCAACCTTTGGAAGAAGGCTTCCCTAGCCTCTCCTCCTTGACCAATTTTCACAGGTTTACTTTGGGATGGCGCGATCTCTTGGGCGGGTGCCGGCGTATTACTTTCAACTTCATCAGCCATTTTTCGGTCGGGATCCATTTACTATACGAAAACACAGTTTAAATTGTCAGGAGTCGTCACACTATCAAAATTTATATATGGCATGTATAGCTAGACTCTTACACACGCTACGTTAGTCCGAGAACTGACTAAACCGTAGCTCTGATACTGCTAAATGTAACACCTCTTACCCATATTCAACACCGGAACAGGGTACGAGGCATTACCAAACTTACAATACAAGCATTTATACAATTCCGGGTCATAAATTTTTGTCCAAATTAAACCCATTCATAATCGATCGTAAAGTTACTAATACGAGCCTATGAGGCCCAAAACATGCATTGGAAGTGGTTCAGGACTAAACCGAGAACTCAAAATTTTTTTACAAAACTTGGAAAATTTTTGCTAACTGTAGGGCTCACACGCCCATGTGGTCCAAGGGACACACCCGTGTGACCTTAGGACACGCTCGTGCTTCAGACCGTGTTCAATTTAGGGTGCTCTCTGACTTGTGTCACACGGCCGTGCCACACGCCCATGTGCTAGACTGTGTGATTAATTAATTTAATTCGAATTAAGTGCAGGTTTCACACGGCCAAGACACACGCCCGTGTCCTAGGCCGTGTAGTACACACGGCTGAGACATACGCCTGTGTCTCTGCCCATGTGCTATATTCTAGACATTCTGTTTCTCAAAATTTAGGTGCAGGGGATACACGGCCGGAACACATGCCTGTGGGGCAGACCGTGTGTAACAGCCCAATTTTGGGGCTAGTCAGAACAGTGATCTTGGGATCACTAATCCGAGGTTTAAGGAAATTATTTTGATGTTATTTTATGCGTTATAGCATTAAAATATGACTATGTGAAAATTTTGGTACTTTAATTTTAATGATTGCATGCTTAATTTTGAAAAAGGACTAAATTGCGTAAAGTGCGAAAGTTCTAATTTTCAAGGTAGAAGTACCTAATGACTATAGAATGTAAATTAGAGAACTTTAAAGTGCAAATAGGCCATTTTGGAGTGTGATGGCTGGCCATATGGTATGGGGAGACAAGAGCATTTAATGTTTAGTCAAAATTAGGTGAGAAAAGATGAATAAAAATATGGTAAAAGAAAAACTATCATCTTTCACTATTCACTCATCTCTTTCCACCGAAAATTGAAGAAGAAATAGAGCTCTTGGGGGTTCAAACTTTCAGCTACTCAATTCATATTCAAGTAAGTGATTTAGGTGGTTTTAATTGATGATTTTTATGTTTTTGGAGTCCCCAAAGCTTAAGCTAGCTAATGAGGGGACTAATTTGAGATATGGTTGAAAGTCTAGGGACTTGCCATGAGAGTAGTTGAGTTGTTAGCTGAGTTTTATAGAAGAAAATAAATGTTAGGGAGATGAGAAATGAAACACCCCAAACCCGGCCCACAAGCCTCGACCGGATCTGATATGTTCCTTCGGAAAACTTAACTAAATCTCGTTTCATGATTTGATAAAATATGTCGACTTATTAAAACAAGTTTGAAAATTTAGCGAGTTGGAAACCAAGTTGTAGTTCAGTTTGTATTTCTTTAAAAAAACGTTTCCTTTATTTCTAACAAATTGAAAACAATGCCTGATTTTAGAGCTTATTAAGTTGAAAACCGTAGTGGACTAAGTGTTAAAACATGTGAAGTTGTTTAAGAAAAATGTTTAGTTATTTATTTGCCGATTTTCGAATGGGAATAAAACTTAAATCATAAAACTTAAACAATTAAATGGTGGCCTTATTACAAATTTAAAATACCAAATAAATCCCGAAAGAGAAGTATGCTAGAGTAAACGAAAAATTCAACCGTTCAAAAACTCGAAAACGCTGAGCATGGCCACCCCGTAGTCCTCGCTGACCCGGTCCATAATACTATGCATCACCTACAAAAAGTTATCCCACGAAGGGTGAGTCAACAGACTCAATGTGTAATAGCTACACAAAAAACCCAACCGATCATAGCCTTAATCTTAACCATTTCGGCAAAGCCCATTCTTTAGTCACATTCGGCCATAAGCCCATAACATAGCATATCGAATCATAACATATTGAATCACATTATGTCTAAAATGAAATGCAATCCCGAGCCCACCTAGATATCCGTCCTCTACACACCACCCATACCTACCAGTCACACACCGGGATTACTAAATCGACCCTCCATCCGCTACACACACTGGGCGCCGCTGCAGACAACTACACATCGCCCTTATAATGTGGCATAGCCACTGAGATAATGTGACAGAGTCACCGGATTCATAATATGTGACATAAGTCACCTGATAACGTGGTAAAACCACCTAACACTTCCCTTTTATCATTATCACCCATGTGCCCATGCATCATACAAAATATACAGATATCATGCAATATATCTTACCCCAAAGCCAATAACGAAATTACATATATTCTCATATCCATGTTTATAAACATTATTAACGGAGTGTTAAGGGGTAGCGTACCTGAATGCACTGTACCATTGAATGGTACCCTTAGCCTTGTTCATTCATATTTCTCATTAACACATGCTTAACATTAATACTAATAATCTATCGGGAGATTAGTGTGGGGTTACACACCTGATAACAGTGAGAATGACACTCTCGATACCGACACTCTCGCTATCAGGGATAACAGCGATCTGCTTATCCCTTTCCGATGCTGGCCCACAGCCCGGTGGCCAATCCCGAACTGCAGAGACTGATCGCTTCTTAAACTTAGGGATAGGGGCTACCCCTTTTTCTCCTTGACTGGTACCCGCATCCATCGAACAACACTTAATCAGAATATTTGGTTAATCACTAATGTTATAGTCTAAACTTATTGAATCTAGAACTCATTGAATACCCTTACCGATGTGAATTTGAATCCCGAAGATATCTGCTTAACTTTCCAAGTTTGCCAAAATTCCTACACAACCCAAGTCAGAATCGGCTTCAACCCATAAAGCTTATGAAAGTGGCCTTGGCCGAATACTAACCCCTTACCTTGAGTAGTCGAACCCAAGAGAATCCTTAATGCTCCTTTACGCTAGCTACATACAAAAGAAACACGAGATTATGGCCCTATGAACATTCGGCCATCCCTAAAAATCAAGGCCAACCACTTGGTTTCGGCACACCAAATGAAAAAGAGGCAAAACCGATTGCTAATGAAGAAATTACTTACCACCAACCCACGTTTGATTTGAGAATGACAGAACAAGAATGGTTTTGGGAAAAATGATAGTATAAGAGAACAAAGAAAGAAGAAGAAGACTATCACTTTCGGCTAACAACAAGAGGTATTTTTGGCTTTTGAATATGGTGAAATGAATAGAAGAGAAAGATGGGTGTAGAGGGTTGCGGCTATGGTGTTTCTGGCTTTAAGGTTTCAAGAAGAGAAGAGAGAGAGAGGACTACAAGGTTCGACTATGGCTCTCAAATGGAGATGGAATATTCGGCCACCAAAAAGAATGGGTATAAAGTTGAGGTTGAACGAAAGAAAAAGAAGAATAGAAGAGGTTTAGAAGAATTCGGCAATCACTCAAAATGCACAAAAGTGCCCAAATGGTTACTTCTATTTTCGGCTCTTGCTCCAAAGAAAAGAAAGGAAAAAGAGAGAATTCTTGTGACTCACAATTTTCTAAGCAAAGAGAATTAAGGAAGAACAAAAAGATGAACACTCACACTACTCAAAAATTCTACGCGCTTCCCCCATACATGACCGAAACTATGCTCCCTCCAAAGTCCCACATTCGGCCAACTCTTCAACCTCACTCCCCATCCCTTGTTTTCCTCCTATTTTTCCTCTTCACCACTCATTCAAACTTGTTTGAATGAGTCAAACTCCTCAAAGAGCTCTCCACCTCCTATCCGAATTCCTTGACCAAGTCCACCCTCATCCTTCCCGCAGTTCAAATGCCAGTCCAACTTTCCCTCATCCTTGACGCAAAAAGCAACTTAAAATGCCACTTCGGCTCGAACCTCCTCTCCCTTGACACTCCATGTGACGCCACCCTCTCCCCTTGCACCTGGGCGCTACATTGCCACTTTACTGCTTCCCTTTTTGTGTCATAATCCACACCTAATTTCTCTTAAGGCCTAGCTCCCTTAGCTCTCCTTTAAGACTTAAAAATCCAATATTTTTCTAAGGCATCTACCTACTCCCTAGGGTTCCCGAAGCCCCCAAAACACATACAGACCACACACAACATGCTACTACATACATTCAAGTTAAAACGCATAACCCCTAAATCCCGAATATTACAAGAAACAACTTTTGTGAAAGATGTTAGCATGAAAACACCTAAATAGGACTAGAATGCAAAGATTTAAATTGTGTCATAAATGCAAGAAATAGTTGGAATGGTGAGTAGTTGTAAGAGAAATAAATGTTCACCTAGGCTTGTTTATTGAGAAAATGTGATAAAAATATGATTTACGAGCCTAGGGGCAAAATCGTAATTTTTCCATAATACAAGGGCAAAATGGTCATTTTTGCCTAAGTGTAGATTTTGGTGCATTATGATCATAGAATGATCTAAATGAATGGATTTTATTGTTATAGATCAAGAAAAGCGCGGAATTAACCTTGACCGGGGAAAAGGCAAGGTTACGGATTAAGCTGTTAGTTGACACGTTTTGCACCGAGGTAAGTTTATGTGTAAACTATACATTTTATATACATACATTGTCGTTGTTGATTGGTGCATGGCATAATTGAGAACATGTTTGATACAAGCGGATTGAATGCGGTAGTTATGGTATAATTATTGTATGAATGACGAAATAGTCATATAAACGTGTAATAAACACTTGATGGTGGGCTATGTGCGATACCACCTAGTTATTTAATTATGATGGGCTATGTGCGATACCACCGTCTATTTATTAATTGGTGGGCTATGTGCGATACCACCTAGTTATTTAATTATGATGGGCTATGTGCGATACCACCGTCTATTTATTAATTGGTGGGCTATGTGCGATACCACCTAGTTATTTAATTATGATGGGCTATGTGCGATACCATCGTCTATTTATCAATTGGTGGGCTATGTGCGATACCACAGTAACTAACCTTTTTGGTGGGCTATGTGCGATACCACCTAGTTATTTAATTATGATGGGTTATGTGCGATACCATCGTCTATTTATCAATTGGTGGGCTATGTGCGATACCACCGTAACTAACCTTTTTGGTGGGCTATGTGCGATACCACCCTAATAAAGACTGATGGTGGGCTAAGTGCGAAACCACCGAGTAATTCGATTATGAGTAATTAACTAAGAACACGTTTGGTTCGCTGTAATGGAATAGAGCTGTAATTGAATGGAGGTGTAATGGAATAGAGGTGTAATGGAATAGAGCTGTAATAAGTAATTCAACTATTTGGTTGAATGGAATGGAATAGAGCTGTAATAGAATTCTTGTGTTTGGTTGGATGGAATGATGTTGTAATAGCATAAGGAAAAGAACTAAAATGACCAGAATACCCTTAACAAAATTTTTTTAGGTAGATGATTATTGTTATTGTTATTAAATTTTAATAAGGTTATTATTGAAAATAATTTAATAAAAATAATAAATAATTTAATCATATTTTAACATAATTATTATTAAATATAATTTAATAAAAATATAATTTAATAACATGCTTAATATAATTATTATTATATGAATTAAAAAATCTTAATATATAATACTATAAAAGTATATATAATTTATTTTATTATTTTTAAACTGCAATACATATATGTGCTAAAATATCATTACTGAAACAAATAATTTAATTACTCTACAAAAAAAATTAGAAGTAATTAATTAACTTGAGAATTATATTTCACATCCAAGCATAATATTTATATATTAACAAAAAGTTACATGATTTCATTAGTTTATATGTCATAATCCATATGTTTTAAAATTTTACAACATAAAAAAATTACAACATTATAATGACATTCTATCATGTCATTATACCATCCAAATATTATAAATACAAAAAGATACCAAAATATAATATATATACTTTTACTTAATATCTTTTACTTAATAATAATATATAATTTAATAATATACTTATATAATAAGTAAATATACAAGTATTTTACAAAAGTATGTATATTAGTATCACACATGTCACCATATGCACCATACATTTGTCTTAATTTAATTTATTCATCACATAATATCAATTTAATAATAATAAATACATTAAATATTTACTTAAATAATAAGTAAATGCATACATGTATTACAAATGTATGTACAATATTTATTACACATGTATTTTATTTTTACCATACACTTGTCTTTCTTTTATTTATTTAATAATAATTAATATAATTAATTTAAAACCTTAAACATAAAAAAAATCCAATAATTAAGATTTTATCTAAGTTTGCCGCCACATCTATAGAAATTGACTAAATTGTCATTTTGGTCCTTTTTATTTTCTTTTAATCTACAACTAAACTTTCACACTTTATTCAATTTAATCCTTTTCTCCTAATTATCCTTAATTTAAGCTAATTCACTTTACCGAACTTTAATTAACCAGTCACTTAACTTCGTAAATATTTTTAATAGATATTTACATATCCATTTTTCAGCAACGAAGACCCGAAAATACACTTTTTCGATGACCGTAAAATTCGGTCTGCAGAATTAGCTGTAATTGGCTCTGCCTTTTTAAATAACACATCTTGTAAGCGTATGACAGCATTTAAAACATCGCGAAATGATCTGCTAACGGTTTCCTCGAGACTAATAAATGTGATGTTCGAAATATCTATGAAAATATAACAAATAAAAGCAATGTTACTTCGACTCTTCATTTTTTTATTGAAATATATGGTTTTTTTTTTTATGCATATTGGGACAAGTATACAAGTACATGACCCTCCTAGAATCCTCCAAATACATGAAAAACTCTTTAAAAAATTAAACATACCCATAGCAGACACTCAAACAGAAGCCTGAGTTTTAAAACTTTATAAATTACTAATAGAAAATTGGGAATTCTCTGCTCTTAGCATGAAACTTTCTTGTTAAACAATACACCCACGAATAACCGAGTTTACAACTAAAATGTTTTCACCAATTGCCAACATTTGTAATTTCATACTACGATTTTCACAGTATTGGAACATCAACACAAAGCCATCACATTTGAATAGATAAAATCCAATACACCAAAACACTAATAAAACTTCCATCGTGTTGAATAGATTTCAAAACAAAAATATGAACAGTTGCTGTCGCACATGGAAGAAATTTACATACAAATTCATTAAAAAACCATAAAGAACATTATCGAATGCTCCTAAACCTCTCAAGAAATGGCTTCAGTAAAAACATGTGAATTTCATGGGGTCATCCATGGCTATAAGCAAGGGACCAAGAAGACATACTGCTCCAACTACAACAATAATGACAAAGCAGTATACCGTTGAATGCAGTGATCTTTAAGCTTATATGATCAACCAAAAATCAAACATCATCCCGCAGTCTTCAATCATAAAATAAGTAAAATAAGCTACTGATACAAAATGGACCTCAATGAGGCAGCTAAATATTCATTTCTGTGAGCTGAAAATCAAAGTGAATAGGTTTTTATGTTTCTGTAGCTCTGATCTAATATGAATTGGCTACCTCTAACCTACCCATACAAAATGGAACTCAATGAGGCAGCTAAATGTTAATTTCTATGAGCTGAAATCGAAGTAAATAGGTCTTATGTTTCTATAATCCAAACGAATATGAATCTGTTACTTCTAACCTATCGATACAGAATAGGCATGCTCTTTCTCTCAAAATAAGTCACTACTTAGAAGATGAACAAGATTGTCACTAACAATAATACCACAAAAGAATAAATACTTCCAAATGCATTGTTTGACATTATGCACTCACCAGAAACTATGACATCTGTCATGGTCACAGATTTACGACCGGCATGGTGTGCAAATAGTTCAAGATCCTTTGCCAACTGACCTGCAACTCAAACAGCCCAAACATTTCATTAAATCAAGCAATCATTTTCATAAAAATATCAAACAACACAGAGGGTTCTATAAGCAAATGCAAATTTCTCACCTTCTGCAATTGATAATGGTTACTGATTGTAGTTATAATACCACAGGTATACTGAGAACATAAATATACAATCACATTCAATAAAACTTGAAATTATATGATAATTATACCAAATGCCTTAGTGCTCAAGCACCAACGAACGCCAAGTCTCAGCGTTGTCCGATGGTACCCAATTTCATAGGCCATCAGGTGCAAATGGTGCTCGAACACCAAGTTACTAAGGCATTCAGAATTTTGCAGAAATAACTCCTAAATTGTTAATAACTAGTTTATAAATGTTCTTAATATAATAGCAATAAAGATCCTCTATGGTTGCCTACACTGTAAATTAACACAAAATTTTAATAATTGCTTCTTTCAGCTTCACCGTTAAACCCAATAAAATAATGAATTGGAATATTAAGATGTTTCATATTCAAAGAAGGAAGTAGAAACAACATAAAAGAAAACCGATTCATGAAAATAGAGAATTTAAATAGTAACGAAAAGTGAGGTATTTTACCGATGTATTTGAAGGCCAAATCGGAAATACAAGCTACTATCGGTGGAGAAATTTCTATACCGCTTCTCTTCGCTGCGACAATTAGTTGAAGATTTGAATTCAATTTAGTCAATTATGAAAATTCTTTAACTAGAAAAAAATGCTAAGAAGCCAAAAATAAGAATAGAAATTGGGTGGAAAAAATGGACCTTCGGATTCGGCGATGGAAATAGCGGAGATTTAAAGCGATCTCTCAAGAGATCGGAAACTGAATTGTCTTCTTCCTCTTCTTCTTTCTCAAATCGCTCCTATTATCTTCGTCGACTTCCAAATTAGGGGTGACTGAAATTTCAGACAAGAAAAAGAGTGTTTGATTTACTTGGATCCTACCAAATTAGGGGAAAACAAAGTAAATAAACAAGGTCTTGTAATCAATCAATTTGATAAAATTTGTTTATTAATCAATCAAAGAAAAGGAAAATGAATCCAAAGAAAGACTTTGAAAATTAAAATAAAAGAGTTAAGAAAAGAGAAATCACCGCTTGAAACACTTGCTCAAAACAGTGAATCGAGAGAGGGTGGAGCAGGTAGAGCCTTGTGGGGTGGCTTTGCCGCGCAGCTTCTGCTTGCTCTTGCTTTTGGAGCTCTGGTTTGGGAGGGTAAAATTGGAAAGGAATAGCCAAACGGTGGTCCAGGAAGGGAATAGAAATCCCCCAGAAATCAGTGAATTTTTCGCATACACACGTAATGGAATAAGCCCGTAATAGGCATTCCATTGAACCAAACGGAGGATTAAGGTGGGCCCATGGAATAGGGGTGTAATGGCATAGCCATTACACCCAACCAAACATAGTGTAAGAGTTTGTGATGTGCTGTATTATGTGACATGGTGGTGCTAAGTGCAGGGAAGCATGCTAATGAATGTATACATTAAGCTAGTGATAAGGTTGGAATATAGAAATGGAAGAAATGAGTAAGCTTAATTATGAATGTGGATCGTTCCTTGTTTAGTATGTAATGCTATAACTTTATATTGTTTACATGTAAACTTACTAAGCTTAATGCTTACTTTCCCTTTCTTTTCCCTTGTTTTATAGAGTTTAAGAGCTTTGGCGAGTAGTGTGTACTGATAATCGGAAGGTCGCCCACACTATCAACTCATCTCTCAGATATCTAGACTTAGTGATTTTGTGTATGGCATGTATAGGGGCTAGACTAGTTAGATTATTTTGTTATTTTGGCCAAGATGTGTTGGCCTCTTTTAAGAAAACTATTTTGTATATTGTCATGGTTGATGTCTCACTTTGTTATTTATGAAAATATGAAATTACTCATGGAAGTTCCTATTGCAACTTATGAGTGTTTATTGATATATGAATTGAATATTTAGATGTGTCTTTGGGTCATGAATTACGTTGAATGGAATTTGGAGTATGTATGTATGCAATGTAGGGTGGAAAAGGGCTTGGTAGATAGCCTTCTAATCGTTCACATGGGTAGACACACAGGCGTGTGTCTAGACCGTGTGGGAGGCACGGCTAGCACACGGGCGTGTGTCTAGACCATGTGGGAGGCACGGCTAGCACACGGGCGTGTTCTCAGGCCGTGCGAAGTCTGCACCTTGCAATTGGAATTTAATTTGCCACACGGCTGAAGTACACAGCCGTGTGTATAGGCCGTGTGGATATGTCAGAATGTCAAGGTTTGGCACACGGGCCAGGGCCACGGGCGTGCCAAGGTCATGTGAAGTTAGTCAGTGTCGACCACGGGCGTCGAACACGGGCGTGTGAGATGATACACGGGCGTGTCATCTCCCCCACGGGCGTGTGGCCCCTATTTAGGCAAAATTTTCTTAAGTGCGTAGAAGTTTCCGAATTATCTCTGTAACCATTTGGAAGCATATCCAGGGCCTCGTAGGTCCATTATGAGAGTGATAGACACATGAATGGAAAAGTTTTAATTTGAAACGAATCTAATAGCCCAAAGTTGTATGATTGTGTGAGTTAAGTACGATAATGCCTCGTACCCAGTTCCGGTACAGAATACGGGTAAGGAGTGTTACACCGTGTGTCACACATGGTCTAGACACATGCCCCCGTGTGGACAAAAATAAGGCTATTTACCAAGCCATTTGCCACCCTCATTTACACCTACACTTACACCAATTCAATGGCACAATTCGTAGCATACTTAGGCAACCAAAACATCCACAACCAATGTATTAACATTACATCCACATGCTAACATCTAACATGTTTCAACATCATAATTTACCAACACAAATCATGCAAGTTTCCATATTCATGAATGGTATCAACATATAATGATACTTCTACCAACATAAGCCATCATTCATGGCCATATACAAAATGAAATCATTAACCATTATAAGCGAATACATTTGGCTACATCATAATGACACATATAACAAAATGACCAAGTCCCTATACATGCCATACATTCAAAATGCCAAGATCATCAAATACCCAAAATAAGAGTTTGATAGTGTGATCCGAATCTCTGACAATCTCCGATTTCGAGTTAGCTTGGCGACACTATAAAAACATGGAAAATAAACGGAGTAAGCTATATAGCTTAGTAAGCTCGTATGTAAGAAATAAGCAACCTTACCATGCATATAACATTCAATTATTATAACATAATTAAATGTAAATTTACCATGGTCTCATGATCATAATCTATTCCATCATAAAAACTTACCTCATATTCATCATTTCACACATTTATTAAGCATGAGCTTTATGTACATACCTGAGCCATCTCGAAATGAACTTACACATATTCTCATCTTTGACATACCCGTGAACCACTTGGAATAACAATGTCGGATACTCGGGAAAATTTGCACACTAAGTGCCACATATGTAGCCAAAGCTACCTAAGTCTCATACCACATAATCGCTCGCTCTCGAGCTATCGACGGGCCTGCTCACACAAGCTGTCAGTCAAGATGTAGCTACACGGTACTACTCACACAAGCTGTCAAGTATCCACAACATATGCCGGTATACTCAGCCACCGGTAGGACGTACAGGACCAGCACCCGGACCACATAATCACATAACACATAATGACCCTAGTGACATGTCACTTGTATCCTAACCTATTCCTAAGGTTCAAGCGATATTTCTTGCTTGTCAATTCATCTTCGGACTCGTTCGTAGGATTATATTCATTCACAAAATCGAACACACAATTCATGCAATATTAAAACATTTAAATACAATTATTCTAAAGCTTATTTTTAACATACGAACTTACCTCGGTACAAAATGGATATTTGTTCGATTTAATCCACAATCTTGTTCTTTCCCCGGTCTAGGTCAGAACCTCGTCTTTCTTGATCTATAATATCAAATTTAGCTTATTAAATTATCACATTATTCAATTTAATCCCAAAAACACCTTATGGCAAAAATTACATTTTTACCCCTCATGTTTCAACTTTTTACATTTTAGTCCCTATGCTCGTAAAGTGATTTTCATTCAATTTTCATCACACCCAAGCCTAGCCGAAGCTATTTCTTGCTCATAACAGCCCACATTTTTCATTTATTCACACTTTAACACTAATTTTACATCTTTTACAAGTAGGTCCTTATTTAACATTTTCATCAAAAATCACTTAGTAAATGTTGTTTATCTAACACCAAACATTCATTTTCTACCATTAGACATCAAAATACACAAATATCTAACATGGGTAAAATTTTAGACTTTTATTTTCTTTCAAATTAGTCCTTGTAATAGCTAAATCAAGTTACAACATTCACAAAAACGTAAAAATCATTAAAAACGGGATAAGGACGGACTTACAATCGAGCTTGAAAGCTTGGCCTAAAACCCTAGCTATGGTGACTCTTCAAATTCGGCACAAGGGGACTAAATTGGAGAAGATGACATCTTTTTATTAGTTATATTTGTCTTTATTTACCATTTTACCAAAATGCCCTTAATGCCAAACTTTGAAATTTCACCTAACCATGTCCATTTTTGTCCAACTTAAAGTATAATGGTCTAATTACCATTTAAGTACCTCCAATGTAAAATTTCATAGAAATTAGACACCTCTAGCTTCTAGAACACACATTTTGCACCTTTTTCAATTTAGTCCTTTTAACTAAATTGAGTGCCCAAACATCAAAACTTTCGAACGAAATTTTCAAGAAATCATTCCATAAAATTGTAGACCATAAAAATATAATAAAAATAAATTTTACTGCGTCGAATTTATGGTCCCGAAACCACTATTTCGACTAGGCTCAAAATCAGGCTGTTACAGAATTCGAATCATAAAAGTACAAATCACAGTTTTTGTCATTCTTCTACGATTCTTGTCTTTCTCTTCTCTCGAGATGACCCAACATTGCCTTTAGCTACTTCGATAATTCAATTATAAACCAATATCAATTCACACGAAAACACAATAGCAACATATTTTGCATTTTATTCATTTTAGTCCCTATATATGGGATACTCACATATTTTTAAAAATCTAACATTAGATAAAAATTTGATTTCACATTCTTTCATTAGGGACCTTATACTTTCTATCTATAGCATAATTTCATGATAGATTTATATTTATTCAATTTAGTCTCTAATTTCACAAAGTTATCTACCAAGCTTAACTTAATTTCTAACTTAGTCTCTAACATAATTTAAGCTTACTAACTACCAATTTCTTCAAATCAAGCTCAAAATAATCAATTTCATTTTAATGGAAACTTGTTAAATACTTAATAATTGAAGAAATTGATACATGAGTTAGCTAAATCGAGCTTCTATGATCATGAATCTATAGTGAATTGAATGACCGAAATGACTAAGAAAACTTGGTTTTCTTTCTCTTTTTTTTTCTTTTAAAATGGATGGATGGACAAGAAAGATTAATAGTTCATCCTTCATCCCACAATCTTAGTATTTATACTAGGATTAGGAGTTTAATTAACTTAACCAACCATGATTAATTCATTAATTAAGACATTTATATACATTTTTAATTATAAATTATAAATAAGTGCAACTCATCATCATTTCCCACTATCAATATGAAGAACAATAATTTAATAACCATTTAGGTCCTTTGGATAATTGCTCTCTAGGTCTTCAAGTATTTTCCAAATTAAAACTCAATAGCAATTGGAATTTTACAATTTAATCCTTGAGCTTTAATTAATGTTTTTTGGGTCAAATTACTTAACAGATCTTTAATATATCTTCACATTATCTACTAAAACCCTCGTGGATCTTTAATTAACCTATTTTTTTTAGTTCTGAAACCACATTTTCCGGTTAAAAAAGAAACTTGAAACTTTCTTTCTCTTTAATAGCTATGGACGATTTTAGTAGCAAGATGATAAGTGTTTTACTTCATCTCTCACTTACTAGTTTATATACTTAAAATTAAGGCTTAATTAAACTTACTTAATTAACCAACATTTGATGATAATCCTTAATTAACATGTTTAATGAGAATGGATGGAAATTATTGTGTCATCCAGTGTCTCATAAAAAATTAATGGTTAAATAACCATTAGACATTTGGTTAATTTTTAATTACGCCTTCAAATATTTTCTAAATTAAAATTTTATAGCTATAGGATTTTTATAATTTAATCCCTAAACTTTAATTAACGATTTTCTCGATTTAATTTCTTAACAATCCTTTAATATATTTTTATACTAACTCCATAAATCTTACTATTATAGTCTCATATACTCAATTTACAAAATTGAATTTCAAAATCACATTTTTCAATATCGTTAAATGTTAGTGCATGCTGCTCCTGATTGTGCCTTAAAAAATGAATCTATTGCATGCGGAACTTTGTGTCAAAACCTATCCATTACATGCTCATTAAGCATATCTTCCACTTCGTAATCATCAAATGAGCAACTATGTCTCGACTGCCCAATTATTTGGTATCTTATTCACATTTTCCATATTCTTTCATACTCGAATTCTCAAATTGCCTCACCCCATCGTCCTGTTGGATGAAACAACCAGCAATCAATGTACGCCAAGTGTTAAAATATTTTGATTTTACATAAAAATCTATAAATATTTACTTCTTTTTCTTGGTATTTAAAGGTTTAGGTGAGTAATTATTTCCCAATTCAAAGCTTTGTTGAAAATTTTGAATTAAATTTATATATTTTGCAAAAATGAAAACAAATAGTTGTTAAAAAAAAATTGGTCCTGGGTTTTTTACATCAATAATATAAAATAAATAAATAAATATCAAAATAAGATAACGACACTAATATTCACGAATCTAGGCGAACTCTACAGTAAACAACTGGTGCCGCCTGACCAATTAGAGTCACCCCTTTCCTCTTAAAAAAATTATTTTTTAGGTGTAGCTTGATCAATCGACGGTACTCATATTTTAAACCCAAAATATATATTTTTTTACACGTACAAGCTTAAAAACGAAAAGAAATTATTTTTTTATTGATGTCGTCGACCTATCAAACGACTCCCTATTATTTTTAATAAAATATAATTTTTTAAGCTGAAAAAGAATAGAGGGTAAATGGATTTTTCATACAGAATAATAAAATTGGAAATCCCCAACTTTCGTTTCCATTTTTATGAATATTAGTGACGTTATCCTATTCTGGTATTTATTTATTTTATATTATTAAAATAAAAAACCCTAAATATTTACTACCTTTTTAGAGCTGTCCAATGATCTCTCAATCCTATAATTTTATCCCAAAAACAAAATAACCATATTGTACGATTGGACTCCCTTTTTAACATTTTGTGGATTTCCTTTTCCAAAAAGTTAAAATTTTACCACTAAATTTTAATTTTAATATTTTATTAATTAGTCATAATTATATTTTTGTTTCTTAACTAAATTAATAATTTATTATATATATTTTTAATAATTTCATTATAGATTCTGATCATATCTGCATTTTTTTATAGAGTGTCTAGAACTACCCAAAACTTATTTTCAACCTATTAAATAGGAGGATAATGTACTTCAATACACTCGAACCCATGTCTTCCTACATTGATAACAATATTTATATTGATCTAACTAAAACTCAATCGACTAATAATTTATTATATTAATTTAGGATGCATTATATAGAAACCTCAAAAAGTCAAAACTAATGCAAAGACATATAGGTGGGAGATTACCTAATTTGACTATTCCAAAAGTTTAGAAGACTTTGGATATAAAATATTTGACTAAAAAAAAGTTTGGGGCAAAAATTTAATCCAACATAGACTATACATTGTTGAAAATAAATTCTCATGAAAAAAAAAAATTGGAGTTAAATTCAGGGGCGAAGCCAGGACAATTTTTTAGGGGCGGATGAAATTTTAATTTTTTTATAGTTTATATCTTTCTAATTTATAAAGGATTAAATCAAATTTTTATAATTTTAGGGGGGTCAAAGTGCAATTTTACCTTTACTAATTTAAAATTTAAAAAAAAATTAAGGGCCTAAATAATAATTTTACCTTTTAAGAGGGGTCGGGGCCCATGCCAGCCCCCTGGCTTCGCCCCCTGGTTAAATTGAAGATGCAAAATTTAAAGAATTTAATGGATTTCGAATTAATTTGTTTTTGGATGAAACATAATTTTTTGTTTGAAAAGTGAATGTGGGGTGGGATGGGATAGGATAGGATGGGAATTTCTTTTTTGGATAGTGAGTGTGAAACAATTATGGTAATTATTTGTCCTGCATCGAGCCGCTTTGTTATATCAAATTATCATTTTATCTTTGTATATATAAATTATTAAAAGAACAAAAATATAATAATGTAATACAGAAAAAAATCATATATTTTATGTTTAAATAATTTTTGAAGAGTTATCTTTAAATATTTAGTTGACTTTAAAAAAGATTGAAAAAAAATTAAAGATAGATAGAAAAAATAAAAGATAAATAACAAAAATTAAATTGAAGCGGTGTGGAGCGAGGATGGATGCATCCAACATCTATGGAGGTGATAACGGTTTTCAAGATTATATATCCATAGTAGAGCGGACAGGTGGTGAAGCAAAAGCATGTCCATTGCGGAGTAGTAATGAATTTAGTAATACCCGCTCCCGCCTGCTCCATTGTCATCCTAGTTAAACTTCACTCGATTTTTTTTCAAGTTTATATTATATTATATTATATTTATTTATATGTTATTTAATTTATACTATATGAAACATAAATATTAAAACATATGTTACATTATTTATGTTTGAAATTTTAATAAAATTGAAAATATATAAAATTATTAAATAATAAATAAAAATAAAACATTTTCTAAAAAAATAAAAAGAAAATATGGATAAATTGGGAAGGTATGAACAAACTTTGAGCTTACATTTTAAATCGAGTTTCAACAATTATGTGAAACATTAATATCTTACATAATTAAATCTGACTTGTAAATAGGTTAAATTATTTAAGAGCTCCCTATAATTGGATTAAATTAGTCTTTTTATTATTAAATGGATCAATTTAATCTCTAAATTATTAAAAAAATCAAATAAGTCTAAATTATAATAAAGTTAACATTTATTGTATAAAAAATAGGCTTAAGGGTGAAACAAGCCCTCAAATTTTTTAAAAAAAGTAATTACGCCCTTACTTTTTTTTTTGCACTCATTTAGGTATTTGAATTTTCAAAATGCATCAAAAAGGCCCTCAAACCTTTTCAAAAAAAAAAAAACAATTAAGCCTCTACTTTTTTTTTGTACTCAATTGGGTACTTGAACTTTCAAAATGCATCAAAAAGATCCTCAAACTTTTCAAAAAAAAAAAGCAATTAAAACCCTGCTTTTATTAAAAATTAAAATAAATTATAAAAAATTAAAATAAATAAAAACTATAAATATTATCAAATTTTAATAAAAAATTCAAATATTAAAAATTAGAAAAAAATTATAAAAATCGTAAAAAAATATAAAAATTGTAAATTTTTATAATAATCATAAAAAAATATAAATTTTATAAAGTCATAAGAAAATTATACAAAATGTAAAGAAATATAAATTTTGTCAAATTTTTTTTTATAAAAATTATCGTAAGGAAAGAAGCATTTTATAGGTTTTCTATAAGTTTTATTTTTTTTATCATTTTTCGTCACATGTCACGCTGTATTACGACATGTGATGACTTTAATTGAAAAAAACTAGGGGTCGTTAATTTTTTATGATTTTTATAAAAGTTTACAATTTTTTTTTCTTTTTACGATTTTTATAAAAAATTCTAATTTTTAATAAATTTTAAATTTTTTTATTTTTATTAAAACTTAATTAATTTTTTAAAAATTAATTTTTTATATTTTTTAAATTTTTAATAAGAGCAGGGGCTTGATTGCTTTTTGAAAAATTTTGATGATCTTTTTGATGTATTTTGAAAGTTTAAGTACCCAATTGAGTAAAAATGCGGGGGCTTAATTGCTTTTTTTGAAGAAATTTGAGAGTCTTTTTGATACATTTTAAAAATTTAAATGCTCAATTGAGTAAAAAAAAGACAACTTAATTGCGTTTTTTTAAAAAAAAATTGAAGATTTTTTACGCCATTGAGCCTAAAAAATATGTTGAAATTTATTTGTAAATACATCAACGCTTGTCTTAGGCAGTAAAACATAATAAAAAAAAGTGAAAATTAGGGACTAAATGAAAATTAAAAAAGAGATAGAGGACGTAAATGGAAAATCATGAAGAAAAATCATTTACTCATGATTATTAACTTTTTGGGAAATAAAAGGAGCAATATTTAACTCATTAACCCCCCACGCTCCCACGCTCTCACTTACTCACTTACTCAACTCACCTCCCAGTTTTCGCTTTCTCTCTCTCTCTCTCAGCTGCTGCTTCTTACTTTCTTCTTCTTCTTTCTCTCTCTCTTCCGTAATTGAAACCCATAAATGAATCAGAATTAAATAAGCTGTTTAGAATCCGACTTTCAGAGTCGGTGGAGAGAGAAAAACAAAGGCGCTTTTTTCTTTTTTTTTACATTTCCATAACCAGAGAAAAGGTAAACCTCTAAAAAGCCATACACTCGACACGCATTTTACTGAAACGTCGCCGCCGGTTGCCGCCGCGATTATCAGATTCCGGTGGATCTACGGCTACATTTCACGTGATGTTAGATTCTGATCACCAGGTCTCTTTCTCTCTCTAATCTAGTCTCTGCTTCTTACCCGTACGGGAAACGACAGCGTTTGCTTGGCATTGTCAGTTTCTAGGGAGAGCTAAGGAGTACTTTTCAGTATCAGTGTTTCTGGCGTTCTTCTTCTTCTTCTTCGATCTCTCCTTTTTTTTTCTCAGAAGATTTTATTATTTTCACGGAATTGTAACTGCAAAATGAAAATCGAAATCTCTGTTTCTAGATTTGTTTTTCCTTTGTACTCTGCAACAGTTTCGGATTTTTTTGGAAGCTATTTATTTTATTTCATTTGAAATTAACTTCTTTCCTTTTGATTCAACATATTTTTGAATCTCAAAGTTCGTTCTCTTTACTTGATTTAGAATAATATTATTCTCTTCATTTGATAATTTTTTTCTCATTTTCCAATGAATGCAGTTGATTCCTTACTTTGATCACTGTCAAATTAGGGAAAAATTTTGACTCTTAAAAATAGAGAATACTTTACAGTTTTTTGTTCAGAGGCTATAGCGACGTGTGAATCTGTGATGTGATACACCATTTGAGAAAAAAGAGAATATTTCTTAATTTTTCAATCTGTAAGAATATTAGATTTGTCTTTTTATTTAACTTTATATTCTTCGCATCCCTTCAAAATCAGCTTCCTTTTTTTCTTCATTCCTTTGTTTCTCAAGCCTCCTTGGCTTTTCTTTTCTCATTTGGTGCATGTTTGAATTCTAGGAGTACTGTATTTTCAGTTGGTTGGTAGTTGGGACTTTGGATTACAATGTTCCTGCAATGTCAATTAATTTTGAGTCAAAATTGTTATTATTTTTACTGTTTGGATTTTAAATTTTTCTTTGAAGTTTATTCTGTTAAATGCACTCTCATTTAACTGATTTGCAACTTGAAATTGACATTTTCCTTTTTCTCTTAGCCGATTTTAATTTTCTCATTGTAACTTTAGGAGATAAACCTTGGTAATGAATTTGGTATTATGTGTTTGTGTGGTTAACAGGTATTGAAATGAATGGGGTTCAGCAAAGGAAAGGTCAGAATATTGAGAAATTTCCTGGAATGACTGTGCTCTCATATAACCGATTTGTAACTTGAATTTGACATTTTTCCTTTGCTCTTAGTTAATTTTAATTTTCTTTTTGTATGTTGAGAGAAACCTTGGAAATGAATTTGGTACTTTTGATTTGTGTGGTTAACAGGTATTGAAATGAATGGAATTCAGCACAAGAAAGGTCAGAATATTGAAAAGTTTCCAGGATGCCTGGGCAGGATGGTAAACCTGTTTGATTTGAACTCGGGTGTTCCTGGAAACCGCCTGCTTACTGATAAACCGCATCGTGATGGTGATTTCCTTTTCATGAAGAAGCTAGTATATTTTGTTTGTTTGTTTTGCTTTTGAAGTTTTAACATTTGTTCTTTGGTCATGGGATTATAACTTGGCATGATCATCATTTGTCTCAGTATTCGTTTTTTCCCTTCCCTTCCCTTCCCTTCAATTCAACGTTTAGCGTTCTTTTGTCCCATATTAATTGAAGCAATTTCAGAACTTAAGTACTGATAATTGCCTTTTCTTTGCCTTTCTATGTTTCTGGTGTTAGCTCACTGGAAGATTTGCACCGCTTATGGTATTTTGGGTTGTTCATATTTATCTTGCTCTTTTAACATGATGCCGGCTGATGGGCAGGTTCCTCACTCTCTAGGAGTCAATCTGATGTCGTGGGGATGCCAAGCCCGACCTATGGAGATCAAATTGAGGATAAAGTGGTAAATATTGGATTTTTTAGACTCTGCAATAGTAACTGTTATAAACAAGTTGGAAAGAGATTCTGTGCACAACCTGCCTCTCTATCTTCCACTTGAGTTAAAATATTAAATAACTTGTATCCTGACCTGTTTTATATCTTTTGGTGTGTGCAGATTGTATCTGAGTTGAGGACTTTTTCAAACAAGAAAGGTAATGTAACACCCATGAAAATGCTCCTAGCCCAGGAAATGTCAAAAGATGTGGAGTCTAAGTGTAACCCACCCAATGTGGTTGCTAAGCTGATGGGCCTTGATGCGCTACCTAGGCAGCTGCATAATTCATCTGCACAAAGATGCCATTTTAAAGGCTCTTCTCGACATTCTTCGTGTCACTCTGAGATACCAGTGGAAAGCTGGGAGCAGGATCAAAGCTTTCCAGATGAGCAAATGCAATGCGAAGTAAGTCCCTGTGAAGTGCCGAACAAATACAAAGACGTGTATGAAATCTGGCAACAATCCCCAAGAACTACTTATTCAAGAGACAGCTCTCCACAAAAAGGGAGGTATAGTGATAATGCAAATGAGAATAAAATGGCTTTAGTTCGTCAGAAGTTTATGGAAGCAAAACATCTAGTGACAGATGAAAAGCTTCGCCAGTCCAAGGAATTTCAAGATGCACTGGAAGTCTTAAGTTCCAATAGAGAGTTATTCCTCAAGTTTCTGGAAGAGCCAAATTCCACGTTCTCTCAGCATCTCAACAATTTCCGGTGTTCATCTCTACCGCCTCAGACAAAACGTATAACTGTTCTTAGACCTTCTAAGATGGTTGACAATGAAAAATTTGTCGGAACAGGGCAGAAGGGTGATAACCAGACAAAGAAACCGGTTCAGATAGGTCAATTAACTGGATATGGTAGAAATAACACTGCATGTTCTCCTTTCCCCAGTCCAAAAGTTGAGGAATATCCTTCCCAACCAACTAGAATAGTGGTACTGAAGCCCAGCCCTGGGAAGAATCAGGACATTATTAGGACTCCAGCATCTCCATCTCCCCCTTTGCCTAGGATATTACATGGAGGGGATTTCTATGAGGAACCTGAAGAAGATGATGCACGAGAATCAAAAGAAGTGGCGAAGGAAATCACTAGGCATATGCGTGAAAATCTTATGGGTCACAGGAGGGATGAAACATTACTTTCTTCTGTGTTTTCCAATGGTTACACCGGTGATGATAGTTCATGCAATAGATCTGAAAATGAGTATCCTGTGGAAAACCTCAGCGATTCAGAAGTCATGTCACCAACTTCTAGACATTCATGGGATTACATCAATAGGTTTGCTAGCCCTTATTCTTCCTCACCCTTCAGTCGCGTATCATGTTCTCCTGAGTCCTCGGTTTGTAGGGAAGCAAAGAAGCGGCTCTCAGAGAGATGGGCCATGATGACTTCAAATGGTAGTTCTCAAGAACAAAGACATGGCAGGAGAAGCTCAAGCACATTGGGTGAGATGCTTGCTCTTTCAGATACAAAGAAATTGGTGAGATCTGAAGAAGAGGGAAGTAGTAAGGAACAAGAACGTAGGGGATCAACTTCCTGTGTAGCTAGTAATTTGTATGAAGAAGAATGTACAAGTGATTCTCCCAAAAATATTATGAGGTCAAAATCTGTGCCTGGGTCTTCCACGATGTATGGTGTCAGGCTTAACAATGAAATTTCAGATCCTGAAGCTAGCAAAGAACAAGTTCCCAAGGAACTTATGAAGACAAAGAGCATGAAATCATCTTTAAAGGGGAAGGTTTCAAGTTTATTTTTCTCAAAGAATAAGAAAACGAATAAAGAAAAATATAGTGGATCTCAATCTACAGATGAATCTCCATCTGTGACTCCTGGAACACCAGGGTCACTCATAATTCACCCTCGGAAGATTAGCAATGATGCATCTCAGTGTGTTAATGACAGTTACATCCAAGAGTGTTTGTCTCCTGTTGTAGGTGGATCAGCAAGTAAAACTCCTTTACCAGATCTGATTGGCATAGGACAGAAACAAGGCATGATCACTACGGAGGTAGTACAAACTTCCTTAGTTTCTTTCAACCCACTCTAGTTTTTCTGCATTGAAATATGTTGCCTCCCATTTATTTAATCTAGAAAACAGGGCAGCACGTAAACTTCAAATGTCCATTCCTCATTGTATGAAAGCTGTGAATGCTGAATGTGAATGGTGATAATTCTAGGAATATGGTTAGAATAGATGTTACTGATTTAATGGAAGGGTAACCTCGTGTTTTGTGAATAAATAATTCCTCTAATGGGGGTGGGGGTTAGAATGCATATTGCCAATTCAAAGAATCTAGGGTTGTAATGTAATTTTAAGCAATTTAAGTTTTGGATTAATCTGTTTGAACAAAAAAAGTTATCATTTACGGTTTTAAGAGTGTCATTATTTCTGTCATTAATTGATCTTGTTAATGACAAATGTCAGTCATGTTCTTAGGCAACCTAAGAGGTCAGAAGCACCCAACTTGTTATCAGATGTTTTATCTTCTAAATTTGTGGCATGACTTAAATATCATTTTTGAATACTTGTTTACTTTTGCAGGGAGGTCTGTCTGTAGCAAAACCTTCAATGCCTGTCCATATAAGTGAGAATCAGGAACAGCCAAGCCCCATCTCGGTTTTAGAACCTCCATTTGAGGAGGATGAGAACATGATTTCAGAGTCCTCTGGTGGTACCAAACCGGTGCACCGAGGTAAACTTCACTTGTTAATTTGGGATATTTGTAATTTGTCTAATCCTTATTTTCTCTTATCCTCAGTCCTCATCCATTGTCCCTTTCATTAATACAGGAGTGGGGGTGCCACCTAGGTCTAACTTGATTGACAAGTCACCACCTATAGAATCAATTGCTCGCACCCTCTCATGGGATGATTCTTGTTCAGAGACAGCCACATTATTATATCCATCAAAGCTCTCTTCAGTTTCCCCAGGCGCCAAGGAAGAAGAACAAGATTGGTTTTTATTTGTCCAATTATTAATATCAGCTGCTGGTCTCAATGGTGAGGTGCAGTTAGATTCATTTTTTGCCAGGTGGCATTCGGCTGAAAGCCCATTGGACCCATGCTTGAGAGACAAATATGCCAACTTGAATGACAAGGAGCCTCTGCATGAAGCTAAGAGACGACAATGGAGATCAAACAGGAAGCTCATATTTGACTGTGTCAATGCAGCATTACTAGAAATCTCGGGTTATGGGTCAGACAGGTGCATGAAAGCTATGTCATTTGGCAGGGCCCAGATGATAGGCAAGGAGGGTGCATCACCCATGCTGGTTGACCATGTGCGGGCCCAAATGAAGGAATGGTTTTCCGGTGAGGTGAAATGTTTGGGGTGTGATGATGGGGACAGTGACAGCCTGGTGGTGGAAAGGGTGGTGCAGAAAGAAGTAGTGGGTAAAGGGTGGATTGATCAAATGAAATGGGAAGCAGATAATTTGGGAAGAGAGATAGAATGGAGGTTGCTAGAAGAACTTGTAGAAGAGGCGGTGACCGATTTAACTGGTAAGTTGTTTTGAGGTGTTTTTAGTTTTGTCTGTTTGTCGTCTTTCCCCACCCACTATTGACTATATAACTATCCCCTATTATTTGTGAATTTGTGCATTTGATTTTGAAGAAGGATGATCCTAGCCAGCTTATTTTGTTGAATGCTGCAGCATGAATGTTTATTGTATATTAATCTGATAAAATTGTCTAAACTAGCCGACAGTGTCTCCATCCTCAAGATCCTATCCCTTGCTCTCTCTTTGTGGTTATAAATTATCATTCAGGCCCCTCACCTCACCCTCTACTTGCCTCATCAGCTATTGTTAATATTCTCAGATCCATAATTTTGAGATTGATGTATTTATTTATTATGATATGATATGATATGAAAGTGGGATAGCCAGCCTGTTTGTATGTACGTGCAAAAGGACATACAGCTTGAGGTGGAATGCTGACCCACACTCAACTAACCAAGCTCCGGCTCAGACTGGTTGTCAGTACCCTACGGAAAGGGTTTACTTTTGATTGCGAGATTGAAAGCTTATTCATTTATTGTCTTCTCTCAACTCACTCAATCACCCCTCCCTCCCTCTAATTTACTAGTAGGCAGCCGGTAAAACTATTTTTAGAATTTTTAATTTAAAAAATAGATAAATTAATCTAAATCACATTTATTTCTTTCTTTAAGCGGGATGATATGATTCATGGAGCAAGTAGTCAAATATGACTTTCTCATGTACCTTAGCAAATATTTAAATAATAATAAATATCCTAAAGTAATTAATTTTGTGCTCAAGGGAGTAAATAATTTTTTAAATAATTACTTTTTGATTTAAGGGTGTAAAAAGTCTTCAATTTTTTTAAAAAAAAAAGCAATTAAGCTTTTGCTTTTGTTTTACACTCAATTGGGTATTTAAACTTTTAAAATATATTAAAAAAAACCTTAAAAACTTTTTAAAAAAAGCAATTAAGTCTCTTTTTTTTTGCACTCAATTGAGTACTTGAATTGTCAAAATGCATAAAAAATGCCCTCAAATTTTTTCAAAAAAAGCAATTAAGCCCTTGTCTTTTTTTTTTTTTACATTCAATTGGATACTTGAATTACCAAAATGCATTAAAAAGGCCAGGGCCGGATCTAGGGGCTCCGGCCCTCCTAAAATGGAAAATTTTTCCATTTAGGCTCTTTATAATTTATATATATTTTTTTATTTTTTATCATTTTTTGCTACATTTTATGCCGTGATTGTGATACATAGTGGCTTTAACTGAAAAAATTAGGGGCAGTTAATTTTAATGATCAACCGTTAAAGTTAACGATCAAAGGGCCATTTTCAGTAGTGGATCTAGAAATATGACTTAAAGGGGCAGGGGCGAAGTCAGAAATTTTTTTTTTGGGGGATTATATTATATATTTTTATGATAGTAAAAATAAAATTTCGTTATTTTAATAGCCTATATATATTTTTAAAAATTTAGAGGATTGAATCAAATTTTTATCATTTGGGGGTTAAAGTGCAATTTTACCATTACTAATTCAAAATTTTATAAATTATAAAGTGCCTAAATGGAAAATTTTCCATTTTAGGGGCGTTGGGGCCCCTGCCAGCCCCCTAGATCCTTCCTAGGCCTTTTTGATGTATTTTGGATGTTCAAGTACTCAATTTATGTAAAAAAGAACAGGGATTTATTTTTAAAAAAATAAATAAATTTGAAGGCTTTTTTGATGCATTTTGGCAGTTCAAGTACTCAATTGAGTGCAAAAAAAAAAAAGCAGCTGCTTAATTGCTTTTTTTGAAAAAGTTTTAGAGCTTTTTTTATGCAATTTAAAAGTTTAAGTACCCAATTGAGTGCAGAAAAAAAAAAGAAAAAGAAACAAGGGCTTAATTGCTTTTCTTAAAAAAGTTCGAGGGCTTTTTACACCCTTAAGCCTTAATTTTGTTGGATGTGATTTTTTTAAATAAGTAAAAAAAATATAAAAAAATTATTAAAATTATTTAAAACTTAATCTTAATTTAAAATAAATAATCAAAATTAAATAACCCTTACAAAACTATAAATCCAAAATAATAGAATTTATATAATTTTTTTTTGTTTTTTAATCAGCGTTATTTATATTACACACTGATCATATTCCTCTTAAATGTTTATTTGTCCAAATTTATAACATATTTTCTTAATTTGATCCACTTAACAGTAGGTAAGATGCAAAATAAACATTTACTTAAAACAAAAGCTTTCACTTTCGTTTAATTTTACATTATTTTTCTAGTTATTCGTCATTTCAATTCTTTTTAAATATTTATAGTAATTCATTATAATAACTATCAAATATTTAAATAAATTGTAGCTCAATGATGATAATTAGTTTGCAATTTAAATACTTATTGTAATTTTAAATAATTTTTATTAATTTTAATAATTTCTTATAATTCTTGAATAATTTTTTTATATTTTTAATCTTCTTATAATTATTTGAAAAATTGTTTCCATAATAAATTTGGACAAATAGTTGTTCAGATTAAAAAATCAATTATAATGTATGCGTACGTCACGTGTCGTTACCTACTTATTCTATCAATCACATCATCACTTAATGGTAGATAGAATTTTTAACCAAAGAATTAATTTACTTTTTGATCTAGCATATAAAAATTAATTTATTCATTTTCTATATAAAAGAATAAAATACAATTTAACTCTTAATACAGAAATCTCGATAATACTTCTATCTGGATAGATAAATATTTTCTTGCATGATTAAAGTCCAAATAAAAAAAATACTTATGGGAAAAAAAATACTTGTCCATTATTTATGTAGATAAGGTCCAATTGGTGAGCTGTATGCCCTGAATTTGATAGGGATATTTCACTGCTCCAACTGAGAGTGGGAGCTATGTACCAATCCAAGGACACAACAAGGGGGGGAGGGATTTTAAACCCAAGTTCATCAATTAACCTAATTGGGATTGTGAGGTTTATCAATTAATGAAATATTGTCAAAACTCCATTTATTGAATTACACAGTATGAAAGAAAAGTGTTGTATTGAATCCTATATGTTGGCCTGATGATTAGGGTGTTCATCGTCTCAGGTGTGGTCTGGGTTCGAGTTGCGCTAGTCGCGTTGCTGTTAACACTTTACCCTTCTCTTGTAACTCACTAAAAAATAAAGAAAAGTATTCATCCAAATCCAACTTTTGAATATGCCCAACCTATAAAACAAATTGGGATAAAGAACATTAATGTCTCCCAATATTCTTTGAAAGCTCAATGAAAATGAACCTTTTGTCCGCTTTCCAATCCAATGCAAATATAAATTTAAAATAAAACCTTGTAACAAAAGCAAAGCATTTTTGTGAACTTCCATCAATCAATGCATAAGGTTTCTAATAATTTAAGATGGTATTGCACAAAACAAAATCAGAGACTTGGTTTTTTAAATCCCGCCATTAAAAAATAGTTTAAATCATTTTTGGGTTGAATTTGATAATTTTTCTTATATTGGGGATTAATTTTTTTTTTTAAAAAAATAGGCCTTAAATTTCGCAATTATTCCTACATTAGGACCAAAACTTTTTTTTGTTCAAGTTGGCCCTAATCATCTTGAAGTTTGAACTTTTTTTTCAAGTTAATCCTTGAAAATCCTAGAATATTTAGGCGCAATATGGGAACAATTGTCAAATTCAGACCCTAATATGGGAACAGTTACCTAGTTTAAGCCTCAACTTAGGAATATTGTCAAGTTCATGGCCTAACTTGAAAAAAAAAAGAATTCAGAACCTAATATGAGAAATTTTACCAAATTTAGATTCAAATAGTTATTTAATCCTAAAATGTATATAATAAATTGTACAATATTTTAAAGAGAAACACTTTAACCTTAAGTAATCCTAAAATATAGTCACAAGTTCAAGCTAATTGAGGAATTGGGTAGTTGGTCTATTTTGTGCCACCCAACCCAGATGATGACAGCAACAACTACTAGATGTTAGATAAAGCATTTATTAATACAGTGTTGACTTCATACATATTGGGTGCTCCCCTTCCCAGTAAAATGATGAAATTATTTGTACTGAGAATGAAAGAAATCAAAGGAATGAGAGAATAAATTAAGGGTATTTAAATTTCGGTTAAAATTAAATTAATCAGTTGAACTGATTTAATTCGGTTAATCGATCTAGTTCGGTCAGAGGTCAGTTAAAGGTTTTTTAAAATTTCGGTTAACAGTTAATTCAGTTCGAAATCGGGTAATTAACCGAACTTAATAAATAGTATTATATATTATATGTATTAAGTTATTACTAATTTGGTTAATTCGGTCAAATGAATATTATCAATTTATATATATATTTATACTTGTTTTAACAAAAAAAAAAACAAAAAAAAAACATATAAATTTCGGTTAATTTGGTTAACCAACCGAATTAACCGGAATATTTTGGTACGGTTAACGATTAAAGGCTAAAGGATTAAAAAATTCGATTAATTCAATTAATCGATCGGTTAACTGTTTAAACACCCTTAGAATAAATTGAAATCTCTTAAAGGTCTTATTTTATTGAGAAAAGCTAATTTCTTGTACAATTAGGTTAGTTAAGAGTATTTATAGCCATTCAGTACAACCCAATAATTCAACAATTTGATCCTTAAGTACTTTGGTTTATACGTAATTAACCAAAAGTATACGTTTTATAGTTTAGACCTGATTATTGGTGAGGTCAATAAAAAAATTTTAGGCTCAATCTTGACTTGAAAAATAAACTTAAAATTTTACTCAAGTTCAGTCCAGGTTTAAAATGTTAAAACTCGAGTCCGACTCGACCCGTCTGTATTAATTTTTTTAATATAAAAAAATTTAAAAAATATAATACATCAAATACACTAAAAACATTAAAACAAATGTTTCCCAACAATTGAAAATACATTAAAAAAAAGTCTTTATACTTAAATAACACTAAGATGTTGCAACTTAACAAGCAAATACCTCTAAAATAGTACCAAAATTAACAATAAAACAAAAGTTATACAATATTCAAACAATAACAACAAAATAGTAGCAATATAATAGCAAAATTACAACAAAATAGCAGAAACAAAAAAAAAAGTTTAGGTTGATTCGGGCTGGGCTCAGACAAAAAATCCTACCCGAAATTTGGGCCGTTTAGAATGTGGACATTATTTTTTACCCAAGTCCATTTTTCATGCCCATATTTTTACCCGAATTCTTCTACTTTTCGGGCGGGTGACCTGACTCATGATCAGGTCTAGTATAATTATGATTTTCTAAAATGAAGTTGTTGGCTTGTATATTTTTCATAACCACGTTTCCTCATTAATTTTACGGTTTGAGTCTAGGAGTAATATTTAGGTAAAACTCTCTCAACAATATTGACTTCAAAATTTAAACTTGATCTAAATACTTAAAAAGAAAAAAAAATCTGCTTTCACTTCTTTTGACTGCTTGATGTGTATATATATATGTATATGTATGTTTTAATTGTAAAAAGTAGCTTTCTTTTGTATGTGCTAAACTCTAATTTTTTGGAATTTTGTTTTTCATTTGCTTTTTTTTTGGTTTGATGTTTAATATAGTATTGAATTCCAATTTTATTAAAGGTGAGCAAAATTCGATTCGATTAAAAGAAATTGAAAAAAATTTAAATTTTGAGTTAATCGAATCGAGTTATTCGAGTCAACTTGAATAAGTAATTCGAGTTTCGAGTTCGAGTCAAGTTGAATTTTACAATTCAAATAATTTGAATAGCAGACTGGTATAAATACTCTTTTGGTCCCTGTCAATTTTGAAAATGAGCAAATTGGGTTCTTTCTCAACAAAAATTTAAAATAATTCAAAATAATTTTAAATCAAAATAATTTTTAAAATTCAAAATATTTATAAAAATTCCAAATTTTTTTTAATTTTCTAAAGAATATATAAATAAAATTAAAAATTTTCTAATTAATAATTTTTGGGACCTAAATAAGTTAATTAATGATTCAAGTTTATAGTACTAAAGTATCTTCTTTTTTTTTTTTTTTTTGCTTTTGAAAGGTTTTCAAATATATATGGTTTCAAATTTATGTGCTCTAACATGTAATTAGTTATACTGTAACAATATTTTAATTTAACATGTTTAATTTTTTAATTTAACTCGAACAATTTCACTCGATTTGATTATACTCGAATTTCATTTCACTCGACTTGATTCGAAAAAATTTCAAATCAAATTAGGATGATAAAATAAAACTCATCAATTCGATTAACTCAAAAAAATTTTACTCGATTCGATCCAACACTAACACCTAATTTTTACTTTGTTATTTGTATATATTACCCCCTCCCTGTTACCTCCTTTCAAGTTTATCTTGTGATAGCCTATTTCAAATTCGCTGATTCTCTAATTTTTTTCCTTTCTAATTTTTAATTTACCTCATGTTCAGGAGTTTAACTTGGCTCGGCTCGACTCGACTTGATTCCGAGATTGGTCAAACTCTAACAAGACTACCATGTTCCAACTTCCCAAGACAGCAAGATTAAATAGTTAAGGAATATGTTGGGCTTTGTACCGGCCTTAAAAATTCGGATGGCTATTGGGCTAAGTTCATTTGGACAACTTCAGATAAAAGGTGTGCACCTGTCTAAAATATATTTTACATTTTCATATGTAAATACGTTATGGAATTTAGTTTTTATATTTTTATTTTAAAATTTTATTTTTTGGATTTAAAAATTTAATTCTAATTTTTATTATCATTAAAATTATTTTATTAAATTCATTGTTATAATATTTTCAATTAAAAAAATATATTCATTTGATAGTCATGTAACAATAAAAATAATATTGAAAAAATTAATGTAGTCTTTTTTTCTTAAAAGAGCTCGTCCAAACTCGTCATGATAATTTTTTTTTTGTTAAAATAGTATTCTTAAGTAAAACTGAGGTCAACATTACTTAACAATATTAATTATTTAGATTAACTAATGACATTATAAAAATAAAAAAGATTAAATTATGTCAAAAATTAAAGTAAATAAAGCAAGGAATAGGGGCCAAAATTAAAATTTAACCATTGTCTTACAATATATATATAAAAAAAAAGGCAAAACCAGAAAGTCACATGTCAGTTTTCAAGACCTAGAAGACATTCAAATTATATTTGACCATATAACATTTTAATTAAAAAGCTAACAATATTAACTATTTGGACTAATTAATAACATTATGAAAATATAAAGACCAATTTGTGTTAATAATTAAAGTGTAAAGAATACATCCCAAATCTAGGCATAATAGAGAGACCAAAATTGAAATTTAACTATTTTTCTATATATAGAGAGACTATTGTCACGGGAGGCGGATCAAAGCTCGTGCCGAATGCGCAAAGAGCGTCCTACGAAGGTCAATTGATTAAATAGGGTTCATTTGACCCACTTAAACTTGCTCGATTCGTGGAACATGTGGTCAAACCCATCTACTTAAAGCATTAGTGACCTAGTAAAACACTTGAGAGAAATTAGGGTTACCTTGGTAAATATAAACGCATTTTCCCTCATTTGTAATCACTCAATTGTAATCCTTTAAAGTAATAGAGATACTTTGAGAGCATTTACTGAAATACCTCGTGTACATTGCTTTCTTGTGACATTTTCTGTTCTGTCGTTTCTCTTTCGTTTTGAGTTGCTTCCGCTTTATTTTCTGTGTCTTGGAAAATTTTTACTTAGAATTCTTATTTTGCAAGAGTTAGACTGACTTAGGCGGATTTAAACCTAAGAATTCACCTTAAGTCCGCAAGGATTGCGAGACGAAAGTTCTAGCCTCGTGAAATTAGTGTGCTCACAGGTTAATATCCTTTCATTCATATATATAAATAGGTTAAAGTGTAGAAATTAAATCTTAAATTTGAGCATAGTATAAGAACCAAAATTAAAATTTGACCATTGACATGTAATATATAAAAAATAAAAAACTATGCGAAGTTGCCTACACTTCAAAACATTCTAATTACTTCTCCAAACCATCGATGTTATATCAATCAAGTCCTTTCATTATTAAAATCATTAATTTAACTGTTAAATGACACGTTGTCGCATAACTTTTAAAAGTAAAAATAAAAAAAATAAAGTAAAACTGAAAAAAAAAAAGTGAACAATAAATCTTCTGTAAAAGTTTCAAAAATCTTAAAACTTTTAAAACGTCTATTTTCACAATATTTGTTTTTTCTTAACTTTTTATTTTAGATTATGTCACATGCCATAAGATTTAACTTGTCATTTAATAGTTAAATTTATGATTTTAGTAACGAAGGATATAATTGATATAACCTCGATAATTTAAAAATGTAATTAAAATGATTTGAAATTCAGATAGCAATTGAAATTAGAATCATAGCTTAGAGATGTTTGGTACGATTAACTCAAAACTATATAGAAATTTATGTCACTCGCATAAATAAATAAGTTGAATACATTGAATTGGTACGCTTCAATTCTTAATGGGTTAATATATGTTTGGTATATGAGTTTGACTTTAATAAAAAAAAATGGTACTCTATTTTTTTTTTTCAAATTAGTAGCTACATTTGGCTTCCGCTACATAAAATGGTACCTAAGACAAACAATTTTAACTTATCACGTTGGTAAATGAATATTTGACATGTTACAAATTCAATATTTGACACGTGACAATGATGATGTCATAATGATGTTATCATAAAAAATAAATAAAAAATAAAATTATAAAATTTTATAAATAAAAATAAAATATATATTAATAATTCAAAAAATATAAAAATTAAATATATTTTTATAATGTTTCATAAAAATCAAATTTTTTTTTATAATTTTCAAATGATGATATCATGATAATATCATCATCACTACATGCAGGGTGCATGGCCAGAAAATTTGGATTGTAAGATTAAATTTTTAAAAATAAAATATTTATAAAAGTCATATGAACTAATGTGCAATAGGTTTTTTAAAGTTAACTAATGTACAATATTAGTCATTGATAAAACAATGTATAATATGGTTAGATGTAAGACTATTACATAGTCTTTATACCAAGAAGTTGGAAATTTTTTATCCATTCTTGCAATTTTTGGGAGAAAAGTTCTGATTGCGAGGTTGACAAAGTACTTTTTGCAAATATACCCTTCTTATTGTCGAAACCATTTTTTGTTTGGAAAACGGGCCGACTTTGAAAAGAAAATGGAGTCGCCACCAATCTTTTTTTTTTGAAGTGCGATTGGGCCACTTTTGAAAACATTTTGGTTTACGAATTTTAGGAAAACGGGTCTGGGAGTTGGTTACGCACGAGGAAGGATTAGCACCCTCGCAACGCCCAAAATTGGTACCTTATTGATTGATTAATGTTCTAATATTGAAAATTGAAAAAGATTTTTAAAATATGAGTCCTTAAAAAATGTTTGGATAACTCGAATTGGATATTGAAACTCTCTTGTTCCGAAAAGATGAAATACCACATCCAGCACGATAGGACACAATGTTTCAAACCCTCGATACCAAGATTATTTCATGATCTCCAAAATTCATGTATTGCAATTTGAAAAGGGTATTTCACTATTTGGCCAAACTAAAAACCGAAACCCAGCACGATTGGGCACGATTCCTTGAATTTCCAATCATGAAATATTGCCTTTATTTAAGAAAACCCGGTCAAAAATCTCTGAAGGATATTTGGTCATTTGGACGAATAGAAAATCGAAACCCAGCACGATTGGGCACGATCTCTCGAACTTCCAAACACGAAACATTGCCTTGTTTTAAAAAAAAACACGATCAAAATCTTTAAAGGATATTTAGTGATCTAGACGAACGAAAAATCGAAGCCCAGCACGATTGGGCACGATTTCTCGAACTTCCAAACACGAAATATTACATTTTTTTAAAAAAAACCTTTTTATGAGTTTTAAAAAATGTGGTAAAAGAAAAAATACGATGAACGACAGTGTTAATAATGAAGAAAATGATAAATAATAATAATAAATACAATCATAAGAATAATAAAATGTATAATAAAATAGTGATAGTAATAAAATAATAGTGGTAGGAAAAAAATTAGTAATAAAATAGTATAATAATAAATATAAGAAATAATAATGGTAGTAATATCAAAATAAATGACTGTAATAGTAGAATAATAATATTAATGGTGATAAAATAAAAATAACGGTAATAGATAGAGTAATAACAGAATATACAATAGTAAAAAAACAAAGCCAAAGCAAACTAAAGTATTAATGATAACACAACCACTATAATACTAACAGCAAATGCAATAATATTAATAAAATAATGAAAGTGATTGGAAAAGTAAGAATAATATTAATGATGAAATGACAGCACTAGCACATTGATAGCGGCGGCCGGAGAAAACCCGGTAAGATCCTTTCAATCTTAAAAAAAAATCTTTGTTTTATTTTTGAAAACAAGTGATAAATCTGTGAAAATGGAAAGGGTTTTTATGCCCTCTTTTGCTGTTTTCGTATGCTATGTTGAAGTAAAAGGGGAAAACAAAAAGCGAAACTCGAAAATCAAAAGGCCAAAACACCGTAATCACCTTGTTTTTCACTGACTTTCGATTCCAATCTATGCGTAAAATCTCTCTTTCAGTTTACTTGTGCTTTGTATCTTGTGGAAATTGCGTATACTGCCGTTTTTCTATTAAAAAAAAAAAACCCCTTTTTTACAATTTTTATTTGGCCTTTTATAGCCTTTTGTTTACAACTGCTCTTGGCACGTTTGCAGGTGCGTGGTAGGTCGGGTCTCTGACGTGGCGCCGTGGCTCGGTGGTGGGCATGCGCACGACGCGGAGAGGAGCCGTGCGGCGTGGGGCATGGCCTTGCTGGCGAGACGTGCGGCGCAAGGGCTCTCCTCTGATTTCTATTTTCTTTTTTTAGGTTTTTAGGCTAAACATTTGGGCTAGGGTTTGTTGTAAAATTTTTGGGGTTTTGTTTATTGGGCTCTGGGTTAAAATGGTATTGGGCCCGGGTAAGAAATTGGGTTCTACACTTATATTATCTTTTGTCATTTGGATTATAATTTGTAATCTTAGCTCTAAAACCTAGATTGGCTAGAAGGCTTCAAAGGCTAAACTCTGACTCTTTTGAACTTTTTTATTATTATATTAGTTTGTATTTCTTCTACTTCACTAGTAGATTTTTTTAAAAATATTTCTACATTCACATTAAATAATTTAGAACAAAGAAAAAAGTGTCAATTTTCAAACACAAGATTCACACAATCATATTAGCAATAAAAATTTCTAAATAAAAACATTAAATTTTTAATCAATATTCAAGAAATTAAATCGTATAAATACAATCAGTCCTAATTTCTTCAAGGATTTGTATTAATTAACCTCTAAAAATTATTATCCAATCAAGATGTTAAAAATGTCATACAAAATCATTATCCCGAAATCATTCAATCAATAAAAAACTAAATCTTACATAAAAATCTTATTCTACCACAAAAAAAAGTCACATCATTAATTTTTCAGATATAAATAAATAAAGCTTAAAAAAAAGAGAGAGTTATTACCAATTAGGGAAACCCCTTGAAAATATTGAAAGATTGATCAATTTTTTTATAAAAGGTTTAAGGATGTAAAAAGCCCTCAAACTTTTTTTAAAAAAGCAGTTAAATCTCTCTCTTTTTTTTTTTTGCACTCAATTAAGCACTTAAACTTTTAAAATGCATCAAAAATGCACTCAAACTTCTTTAAAAAAAAAAGCAATTAAACTCCTTTTTTTTTCACTCAATTGGGTACTTGAACTTTCAAAATGCATCAAAAAGACCCTCAAAATTTTTCAAAAAAGCAATTAAGCCCATGCTCTTATTAAAAATTTAAAAATTATAAAAATAATAAATAATAAATTTTAGAAAATTATTAAATTTTAATAAAATATTAAAAATTTAAAATTTATTAACAATTAGAATTTTTTTTATAAAAATTGTAAAAAAAATAAAAAATTGTAAAATTTTATAAAAATCATAAAAAATTTAATGACACCTAGTTTTATTAATTAAAGTTATCACGTGTCGCAACACGGCGTGACATGCGGTGAAAATGAAAAAAAAATAAAAAATTAATAGAAGTTATAGAAAAATTATAAAATGCTTCTTTTGGTACGATAATTTTTATATTTTTTACGAAATTTATAGTTCTTTACATTTTGTATAATTTTCTTACGAATTTATAAAATTTTATAAATTTTTTTACGATTTTTATAAAATTTTGCAATTTTTTATATATTTTTTACGATTTTTAAATTTTTAATATTTGAATTTTTTAATTAAAATTTAATAATATTTTATAGCTTTTATTGATTTTAATTTTTTATAAATTTTTTTCTAATTTTTAAGAAAAGCAGGGGCTTAATTGCTTTTTTTTTTTGAAAAAGTTTGAGGGTCTTTTTGATGCATTTTGAAAGTTCAAATACCCAAATGAGTGCAAAAAAAAAAGTAGGGGCTTAATTACTTTTTTTTTAAAAGGTTTGAGGGCTTTTTTGATACATTTTAAAAGTTCAAATACCCAAATGAGTGCAAAAAAAAAAAAGGGGACTTAATTGCTTTTTTTGAAAAATTTGAGAGCTTTTTACACCATTAAACCTTTATAAAAATACAAAAGAGAGTATTAAAGAAATATAAGTATAATTTTTTTTTCCTTTTCTTTTGCGGAGTAAATTAATCTCACAATTATTCACGTAATTTCACCCATACGTTAAATATTCGTTGGATCACATAAAATTTATAACTAAAATTTATAAAAAAAAAATCCAAATACGTGAATAATTTTAAAAATTATATTTAATACAATAAAATATTTATTATATTTATTTGTGTTTTTTAATATAATAAAATATTTATTATATTTATGGAAGTGCTTTTTAATATAAATACTTTTTAATGTGTTAGATAACTTTTATTTTAACATTTTTTTAGTACATTATATTTTTAAAAAAATAATAAAAACTAATCTAAAAAATTAAATATGTACGGGTCGGGCTTAATTTTACATTTTTAAATTGGGCCGGACTTGAGTAAAAAAAATATTTTTCAAACTGAACTAAGCTTGAACTTAAAATTTAATATAGATACATTGTATGGACCCAGTCCGATCTATGAACACCTTTAACCTCTAGGTAGAATACCTCAATTAATCAAATTTCTAAGTAAGCTGAGTTTTAAGCAAATATAATTAATTCATGTTATATTAACACATTAACACTTGATTTATATATATAACTAGGTTTTTTTTCTTTATCGAGTTGTATTAAAAATAGTAAAATTAGCTCACAAGAAAGGATCACCAAAATAGCTTACTACTGATTACAATTTATCTTTATTAGGTAATTGGATTATCTTACGAATTGATGGAACTGTAAGTCAGATGTAGGTTTCAATCATTATTTGGGAGACTGTTCAGTCTTTGAAGTTGAGCTTTGGGGTGTCATGGATGGTTTAATTCTTCTTGAAAGACGAGGGTTCAACAAGGTCTTGATTAATACTAATAGTTGAGAGGTGATTAATGTTCTCTAGGACAAACAATTGGCAGATTCTTCCTCAACTTTGTTGAGAAGGATTAATCGGATATTAAGGACTATTAACCAATGGAGTGTTAGACACATTCCAAGAGAGACGAATCAAGTGGCCGTTTACAAGACATTTGCAATATAAGTATTTGAAGATGCACATGAGCAGCTGGAAGCAGGATTACGTGCGGATAGAATTAATGGACTTTTAGCTTATGATGACTTAATGTATGCGAGGACCGTGAATTTTTTGGTTAAAAGGCTAAGTAATAATGCCTGACGATAAGATGAGGTAAGGCAAACATATGGATGAGGCCATTTATATCACATTTAAAAGAGAATGGTCCTTACCTGCTAAAAATTTTAATGGTGTGTATTTCATCAGAAAATATGAATCCAACGACACCGATGGTCCACTGCCTTTATGTTATTTCTCCATAAACACAAAATCACGTACCCTTTTTGGATTTAACAAATATGAAGTCACATTAGTTGTTGAATAAGGCAAGATTTTCAATGGTACTAACATGGAGCATTAATGCCCAAAATGTTCTTTGTCATGTTTTCCTTCGGGAATCTAAAGCTTAGTTATTTTTAAGAGATGATATCTCATGGATTTGAAGCTATAATTCTAATGTATCATCATCATTTTAGAGGGGTTTAGCTGGAGTATGCTTCTACTCTTTGATATGTGTGATGTGTCTTTTATTGAATTTTCGGTATATGATAATTATGTTAGATACCGATTAAATTTGAATTTGAATTAAATCAGATTTATAAATCAGGTAACTCGAGACTTTGTTTAAAGTAAAGAATCAATATAGAGTGAAAAATAGAATTTGACGTTTATTTAAGCATATTATAGGTAAAAGTATCATGGATGCCATTGTATTAAGAGTCGGATTGCATTTTGCCTCCCTTTACTCAAAAATTAGGCAAATTAGTCTCTGTACATTAGATCAAAGAGCAAATTGGTTATTCTGTTAAAAATTTCATTCATTTTTACTGTTAAAAAATAGTCCTTATATGCCAGCATTAGATACACATGGCACGTCACGTGACCAATTTTTAACTGTAGAAATGAATGAAATTTTCAAAAAAAAATAAAATCAATTTACTCTTTAATTTAATGTACATGGACACATTTACCTATTTTTTGAATAAAGAAGATAAAATACAATCTAATTCTTAACACAGAACCTCCATAATACTATTATACTAACATTCAAGCATATGAATTGGCAATCTGACAACAACACTATCCACTGGAAGAACCAGTTTCAAAGTACGATTTTTCTTTCTCCATAGAAACAAGTGAGGAAAAAATCATTAAGGAAGCATAAAATGAGTTTTTCATCGATTATATCTCCATTGATAAAAGCAGTTAGTATTACGGTATGATATCCAACGATTCGAGAATTCAAATCCTAACATTTGTAATTTTATTTTTTTGATATTCTCAAATTAGAAAACTCCCTTTGTACTAAAAACGAAAAGACTTAAGGTGGGTTTGGATGAATGGTTGGGTACGATAAGATATGGTGCGGTACATTTAATTTACTTTTTATCTTACGTTATAGTATCACTACAGTATCTAATCTCATCGTCATCGTTGTATTTACTCTAACTACAACTAAATGTACTGTCTATCCAAACCCATAACGACGTTGAATTGAATGCTGAGAAATAATATGATCATCTTAAAGATAGTTGACCTCATCATTTACTGTACCGTGAGGCTCTTAAATAAAACACCAAAATTAATTGACAACACTAAAGGTAGGGTCAGCTCCTTATGATATTTTAATACTTCATAGCAATAGTTGAGATTTTTTAACTTAATTAGCCTAAGCACTAATACACTAAACATGGTTGAAAACAGCTAATTAAAGTAGTATAGTAATTGTAACTACGAGTGTTAGATGAGATGTCAACGGTCTTTTTTATCTTAATTAGTGGTTGAAGGTTCGATTATCATTTTTAGTATAAAGCAGTTTTAAAATTCGAGACCAACATTTATCTCTTAATGGGCCTACGCTAATATTGAATTGAATGCTATATATCCAAATGTTCTCAAGTAGGAAACATTAACCATTTAATTCAACAAAACTAATGATCCCATTAGCATACTGTCTGTTATTAATTGAATAAAACAATAAATTCACAAAATTATTTATTTAGAATTATATATTTATGTAATTATATTAACCCAAAACTATATATATAGATTTAAACAGGTGAGTAAGAGGGCACTTGTTTTTATATGAACTGATATATAGTGCAAAATTGTGTAAATAAATTGTATTAACATGTCTTTTTCGTTCAAAGTATAGGAGTAAAGTTAAAATTTATGTTACAATGAACGTCGATAATAACGGTAGAATGATCGTAAAGCAATAAGAAAAAAAAATAAGAACACAAATTTTACGTGAAGATCCTTTCGAGAAAAAAATCACGGACAGTGGAGGAGAAATTCATTAATGTTAAAAAATAAATGATACCATAGGAGTTCCGATATATCTATTGAAGGAATTCGAGTCACAATCTCTAATATTTTAGTGATTAAATTGAATTTAAACGTATTTTATATTTATTAATTTTATAATGAGTTACTTACGTAAATGTAGGAAATTGTGAAAAACTTTTAGTATCCATTTTTATAATTAGTACTAATTTCTCCTAATTGCAACTCAACGAATAGGTTGAAAAACCCTTTAGCACTATGGTAGACTTCACTATATGCACCGATCCTAAGTACCAAACAACTGCCAACAACACTTCTCACCATACGTACTTTTTCAATTTCCAACCCCATTGGCCCCATGCAAACGAAAAGAAAGGAAGTCTTTGGCCATTAAAAGCAAGAAAAAGGTGCCAAACCCATACCTTAAAACCCTGTATAAAAACCATGCATCATCGCCCGAATTATTCAAACTCATAAACCCTTGTGTAAAAAGAAGAAGAAGAGACGTTCAAGAACGACCCACATTGTCTCTCCAATTATGTCAAGTCCTTGGTTTTTCGTTACCCTTTTAACTCTAATTGCTATAGTCTCACCTACTCCATTAGCCGAGGCTCGTGCTTTCTTTGTCTTTGGTGACTCGCTCGTTGATAATGGCAACAATAACTACTTAGCCACCACTGCCCGTGCCGACTCTCCACCGTACGGCATCGATTACCCGACACATAGACCCACAGGCCGCTTCTCCAATGGCTTAAACCTCCCTGACATTATCAGTAAGCATCTTAGCTTTCAATTGTGAAAGTCACATGAATTTGCTTTGCATTGACACTTAAAAATTGTGTGCTCAGGTGAGCAAATTGGATCGGAGCCAACATTGCCATACTTGAGCCCTGACCTCAGGGGCCGAAAACTACTCATCGGTGCCAACTTTGCTTCTGCTGGGATCGGAATTTTAAATGACACCGGGGTTCAGTTTGTAAGACAACTAAATAAACTAATGCAACCGAAAATCGAATTTTTAAGAAACTATGTTAAAAATAATTATTTCTCCTATTTTTTTTTTTTTCTTTCAGGTTAATATAATAAGGATGTTCAGGCAAATTGAGTACCTTCAAGAGTACCAGAGAAGAGTTACTAAGATAGTTGGACAACAACAGGCACGGCGGCTAGTAAACCAAGCACTGGTTCTTATAACACTCGGCGGCAATGACTTCGTTAACAACTATTTCTTGGTGCCTTTCTCAGCAAGATCACGCCAATTTTCTCTCCCGGATTTCTGCCGTTATCTCATTTCTGAATACCGCAAAATCCTTCTAGTAAATTTCTTTTCATCATTGTTACTTGTCAACAAAAATGTTGAATTTGGCTTTGACGTTTGAACAATTTATTTTGAACTCGATACAATTACACAGAGGTTGCACGAATTAGGCGGTCGACGAGTCTTGGTGACCACCACCGGACCATTAGGCTGCGTCCCAGCGGAGTTAGCGATGAGGAGCAGGAACGGGGAATGTGTGCCGGAAGTCCAACGAGCAGCAGCCATATTCAACCCACTCTTGGTCCAGTTAATCCAACAACTCAACTCTCAGCTTGGCTCCACCGTCTTCATTTCCGCTAATGCTTTTTCAATGAACATGGACTTCATCACTAACCCTCAAAGATTTGGTTTGATTTTCTGCAAACTCTAAATCTCCCCAAGGACTCAATAAATGGGCCTAACGAAGTGCATTGATGTACAGGTTTTGTGACATCAAAGGTAGCATGTTGTGGGCAAGGACCCTACAATGGACTTGGATTATGCACCAGATTGTCGAACCTGTGCCCCAATCGCGACGTCTACGCCTTCTGGGACAATTTTCACCCGAGTGAGAGAGCCAATCGATTGATAGTTCAGCAGTTCATGATAGGATCCACTCAGTACATGAATCCAATGAACCTAAGCACCATTATCGCCATGGATTCAAGGACCTGATAATTGAAATTATATTAGTATATCATCTATCTATCTATCTATCTATATATATATATAGTAGTACCTTCTATATATATTATATTAGGATATCATCTATGTAGTACCTTCCATATATCTTTCTTCTATGGAGAAGTCGTGTATTTGTGTCTATTTTACATCTTAATGTGTATTTAAGATAAGCTCTAGCTTATATAAATAATTATTTCGTATTATATAAATTTTGAAACATTCGTATTTCCTTCCATGTCGCTTTTAATAATATTAAGTCTAATTCTACTTGAAATTTAATAATACTATAAAAGTGATTACAAACAATTCTAATTCCTTAGACAAATTGCACTGGGCATCTTCAAACTATGACATTCGTTTTAAATTGAGCTTTCTCAAAATTCCAAAATATTCTAATTACATCCACAAATTATCGATGTTATATCAATGATGTCCTTATATAACTAAATTTAAAATGAAAAATAAATAGAAAAAAAATATTGTTGCATAATTTTTGTAAAAGCTTCGAAAACCTCAAAACTAATATTTTTAAAACATTCATTTTTACAACATTCATTTTTTCTTAAATTTTTCATTTTAAATTATTTCATGGCGTGTTATTTAACAGTTAAATTAACAATTTTAGTAATAAAAGTACATATTTGACATAACCTTAATAGTTTAGAGATGTAATTAAAATTATTTAAAATTTAAGGACTAATTTAAAATAAGGATCATAATTTGAGAATCATTAGTACAATTAACTTAAAGTGTAATTATATCTTAATTTGTAGTACAAACCCCATCTATACAATTACATAATTAAAAAGGAATTATAAAAAAAAATTTAAAGACACCATGGCTAATTTACTTGCCTAATTCCCATAATTCTCAACCCTTTTCATAAGAATTAGAACAAATAATCACACTTATATTCAATATAGTGGAATCTATTAATTACAATAATTATTTAAATATATTACATATATAAATTTTCGGACAAATTTTGCTATTAGATCATGTACTTTGCGTAAGTTGTGGATTTAGCATATGTACTTTAATTTGGTTATTTTCAGCCCCTATACTTTTAGAATTCGAGAATTTTAGTCCTAACCAAATGATAACTATTAAATTCATTAAGTTAAGTTTTGTTATTTTTAAATTTTGATGTGTCAAAAATCAATTATTAGATTTTACGACTGTCGTTTGCATTAAGACTAAAATTTTAAAATTAAAAAGATATAGTCACTAAGAACAATCCAGTTGGTGAACGTGGACTACATCTATAACTTTACCCATAATACATGACTAAAAACATAATTCAGCCAAATAAATTTAACTGTTATCATTAGGTTAAGACTAAAATTTCAAAATTCAAAAAATCTAAAATCTAAAATTAATCAAATTAAAATAAAATATTAAATTCACAAATTATATAAAATATAAAATCTAATAATAAAATTTAACTTAAATTTATAAATAATTACATTCAAATTCAATTACCACCCATATAGGTTAAAAGGGTTTGTGGAACATTAAGCCCATAAAGGCCTTAGGCCCATATAGATTTTACGGAATCCACGCGGCTTGCAGAAAGCTTACCGTCGAATATTAATAATTTTTTAAAACGAAAAAAGAGAAAGTGATGGAGACGTTCCATCTTTGAGCGTTGGATGGATTCCCCATTTTACTAACTGACGTCTCAACCAGGATAGGAATTTTACTTTAACGAGGTTGATATTTTTTCTTCCTTTAATTAATGCTATTTAGGGTAGGTTTGAATGGGCGGTGCGTTTATTTGCGGTTAGTGTAAAAATAGTAGTGGTGGTGAGATTAGATACTGTAGCGATACTGTAGCGTGAGATAAAAAGTAAACTAAGCGCACTGCACCGCACTCAATCGCCCATCCAAACCCACCCTTAATCTTCTCCTTTTTCATTTCATTTTTTTATTTATTCTTCGTATTCATGTTCAGGATTCATGACTGTTTCTCCTAATAATATTATCTTTAAGTTTGAACCTATATCCTCTCTCTGAGAATATAATATATTTTACTATTGCATCCAACCACTTGTTAATTTATTTCTTTGTATATACCTTATTTGAGATTTGAAATATAAGTATAAGAAAAAAGTCAGTTCAATTTAATTGGATAATACAGACTAGACTTAATCATGGTTTGGGTTACTCATTAAATTCCGAAGGCCCACCCAAAAAAATGAGAGGATTAGAATAAAAATATGAACTTTGAGCTTGGACAAAAAAGAAGACTTGAGTAAGATCTTTTTGACTTGGGTCAGGCTCGACTCATCCCGATTTTGCCTAAATTTCTTTTATTGCTGTTTGCTGCCATTTTGCTATTATATTACTATTTTTGTTGTTGTTATTATTTGGATATTGTATAACTCTTGTTTTATTATTAATTTTCCTACTATTTTAGTGACATTTGCTTGCTAAGTTGCAACTATCTTAGTATTTTATTATTAATTTTGCTACTATATTTTTAAATATTTTTTAAATTTATTTTTATATAAAAATAATATAAAAAAATTTAATGCGGGTCGGGCCAAGCTTGAGTTTAGTATTTTTTTTATCTAGACTATGCTTGGATAAAATTTTAGACTTGTTTTTCAGGTCAGACCGAGACTAAATCTAAAATTTTGCATTAATTTAATCCACGATCAGGTTTAGTACAGACACCTCTCAAGATTTATAATTAATTTAATTTTGGAAAATATAAAAATATAATAAAAACAAGAAAACAAAGTGGTTTTATTTTATTTTGTCTTTCCAGCAAATTGGACAGGACAGACTTGAAAGAAGCAGACCAGTAGTCATTTTCAGCCTTATTATAGAGTTAAACCCACATTAACGACACTGAATTGATTAGTTCGTAAAGTGTTAGGGTTGGATTGGAAACATGATGAGATGAAAGTGGAAGCAGACCAAAACAGAAATCATTTTCTTAAGTTTTGTCCAAAAGAGGGTCGTTGGGTTGGCTTTGTCATGAAGTTAGGCTTTTTCTGGTTCATAATATACTACTTTTTTTGCCAATCAAATCATGCTTCAAACCTCATTAACTATAATAATATATCCCTCCAAATACTTCAACTTTTCATTAGGTTCTGTTCTTTTACTATTAAACCTAACAAAACAAATCTTTCGGGATTATTGGATATATTTCGTCAAGTCAATTTTAGGGTTTATTTTTTTATGCTTAAAAAAAATATTTTTGGCTCTAAAAGTACTTTTAAAAAAAAATTGTGCAGAACAAACTACTTTTAGTAGGAATTTTTAACTTTTCAGAAGTAATTCTGAAAAGGAGAAGCTAAAATTTTTAGCTTTTCTTCTCCCAAAAGCACTTTTAGTGCTTAATTACTTTTTCACCCTTCCAATAACATAATATTTTCCCTTTTTTTTTCTTGGTGCTTAATTACAAATGTGTTAAAATCATTAATTAAAAATAAAAAATATTTTTTAAAATACTAATTACAAATAGTTAATGGTTATATTTAAATATTTAAAATGTAGTTTATATATTCTAATTAAATTTTATAAGTAATTAATATTTATTACTTAAAAATATTTAAAATTTATATTTCATATATTAAAATATTAACAAGTTATAGTAATTTTTTTTATATTCTTACTAAAATATAATAATATTAACTAATTTAAATTTTATTTAAATGCATATTTGTTACTTGATAATAACATGTCTAAAATGGACATTTTATCTCTCAAAAGTACTTTTTGACAGAAATGCTAAACACTCAAATTTTAAACCAAACTTTTCAAAAGCACTTCTCAAAAGTACTTTTACACAGCACTTTTCAAAATCACTTTTCAAAAGCATTGTCAAACTAGCCCTTAGTCTCGGAAGTTCTTGAGTGAACTTAATATGAGCTTTCCGTGAACTTTCATAAAAGATAATTTTTAACCGGTTATTCTCGTAAACTTCTAACAACTCTCAAAATTATCAACTATTGACTCAATTTACTAATGAAAAACACCAAATACTCAATGTACTATTGGAAACGTAAAAATTGTAAAGATTTATAATGTCAAATAAATAATTTTACAATTTTTATGATTTTTTAGCATATCTATTTATAGAACAAAATTTTATATGGATAACAAAATCTATAATATATACTAATAAATCTATTTATATAACATCTCTTATGGGTCCCATACACAAATCAAGGTTGATTTGGTAAAAGCCTTTCCTTTTCCTTTTCTTTTTTCTGTTTGGAGCCTACAACAGAAGCTCCCTTCAAGTCTTGCCAAGGAATAATCCCATGTTAAGTCAACATATTTCGTCCCATAAGATTACTGCTATTTGTCACTTACATATCTAGCAATCCTCCATTAAGAAATGTTTTTTAAACTAGATCGGTGTTCGAATTAGTTGGTTCAATCAGTCCGATTAAAAAGTTATTAAAATACAAAAAAATAAAACAAAATTGGTTCAATTGCCATTTCAATCTGTTTTTTTAGCTAGTTCAACTATTTGTGTCAGTTCCTGATCTAATCAGTTCAAAGCCACTCTCTATATCTGTACCTCGGTCGATTCCCAGTCCAACTGGTCCAACAAGTCAATTCGGTTCAAACAACACTGCCATTAAATTACATTGTCGTCATCGATCTAACAAAAGAGACTTACGCTGATAGATATTTAGTAACAGTCCGTAAATTAGAAAAGGACATGTAGCCTGTAAGAACCTCCCTTAAATACCTCTTTGAAACACAACCAAGGGGCCAACTAATCACACTCTCCACTCTCATCCCTTTTTCAACCCCTTGACCTCCAAGAAACCTTCTTATAGTCATAGTTATTAGAATTTGACCAAACTTGCCTATTGAACTAGTTGGACAGGAAATCGATTGATATACGATTCGGACAAAGGGATTGAATTAGTTAGACTGCGAATTACTTTGAACTAGTGGAATTGAGATAGAAATTCAGTTGAATCGAATTTTATAATTTATAATTTTTTTGTTTTTTGTTTTTCCTTAATTTTTTGTGATTTTTTAATAATTTATTTAATTAAAATTAGATTGACGGTCGGATTTGGAACCCTTAGCTAACTTGTTTAATAACCGGTTTAGTTCGAAAATTCATGCTTTCAACTCTTGGTCCACTTAGTGAATCGTCTCTCACATCTCTATGCTCTTTAGCCATCAACAAGTATTATCCATTTCAATAATAATTGTTTATTAGATAAATTTAAGAACTGCCTTAGAAAAGAAATCTTGACAAGGAAAACTTGTGTTTGGTTTTAGAAAAAAGATGTCATTTTTGTTTTTTTCTTTTAAAAAATGGAAAACATTGAAGAAAACGTTTGGTTGAAATTTTTAAAAATGTTTTTTTTTTTTAAATGAACATGAAAACATGTGAAAAGCATAAAAAATAAAAAGTTTTAAAATTATTTTTGTAAAATTGAAAAAGTTAAAAACAAGGGTTTATAACTTTAATTGAATTGACCCTTATTTAAATACATGTAAGCGCAAAAATATTTTTTTCAAAAAAATTTTAAATCTCAAATCTCTTGAACTAATTTGAATCCATTTAATTAATGTTGTTAAAACCAAACCGATGATCAAATCAATCAGACCACCAATTTTCGGTTTAACTAGTTGAACTATTGGTTCTATAATAAATAATATTTATTGATAAAAGTCATTTTAAAAACGAAGAACTCTAAAGTAATGTTTGCACTTTTCAATTTGTGAACTTAAAAAGTAGTCGGACTTAGTGATTTTTGGTCACCAGATGAATTTATTTTAAAAAAATTAAAACAATCTTTTACTTCTATTCAGTCTTCCTCATCGCTTGCACCAAAAACCGCCATTTTTTTTTTCTTTTTACATCTATATGTATTATTTTGTTGTTCTATTGTTGATTGTAAAGCTCCAGCCCTATTAAACCATCTTCTCTTGCTATTTTTTTTTTAGAATTATTAAAATGAAAACTCAAGTTGAACAATAAGGTCATATGAAAGCAAATTCATCATTTTTTTTCTTTTATTTACTCAAGAAAGTGTTAGTTCCAAAATCAATATTTGAAAGCATAACAAGAGTAGTGCTAGTGACCAGTGCCAGCTGCTTCAGACCTTGAGTATGAATAAGGTAGAAAAACAATGAACACTCAATATGTTTATGCAGTTCAATTTCCCTATATCTGCGAGGCCTTGCCCAGAGAGATAATTCACTATCTTAGCAACATATGCAACAAGTTAAAACCTCTAACACTCACCAGATTAAACTCCTCACTTTTGCACCTAAGATCTAAACAACTCTCTTCTAAGTTTTCCCCTTGAAAACTTAGGACATTGACCAAGTAACTCACTTGATTTTCACTCAATGTACTCAAAAGAAACGTTCCTCAATGAACAAGAATAAGTGTTGTCAGTTCAATACATTACCTATACAAGTCTCCACAATTTATAAGGAACCAAGACTTGCTAACATACTATATCAATTACAATCAATTTTCCCATAAAACAAGCAAGATAATAAGTATAAATAATATCTTCAATTAGCTCAAGATAAGTGTTGAATCTCTCGGATATACTTCCAACTTTCACCCAATTCAATCCAATCCAATCCACCAAATTTGGAACGTTGATTGCTTCGATCCAAATCCAAACCAATATCCAAGATACGAAGTTTGGATATCAAGGATAGGTTGGTTGTCATATAAAGTATCAACTAGAATCAAAGCCCAAGGATTTTTGTTGCCAAAATTTGCCAACTTAAACATGGCAAGTTTTTTTAGCAAGTAGTGTCGAACACTAGTTGATCTAATATTTGGAACTGCTTAAAAAATTGCCTCAACAATCTCCCCATTTGGAAAATTTTTGAACAAAACCATAATAAGAGAACATACTCAACAAAAGATACAAGTGCTCCCCTTAAGTAGCTCCCCCTTAATCCATCATATTCAACTAGTAACATAATCAAACAAATTTATCATTAATGCATAAGTAATGAGGATCACATTAATAATCATAGTACTAGAAATTATATAATAATAAGCAAATAAGAAAAGGGTTCACAAAATAACAACCAAAGTAAATGTAATGATAGGTTAAAGTCTCCAAAATTAGAACCATTCCCCAAAAAAACTAAAAAGAAAGAAAATTTTAAAAGCAGCTACAAGAGCAATGCCAAGCACTAGTGACAACTCTAGATACGCACTACTACTCTTTATTTTTGTTCGAGAATTTTTCCAATACTTCACTGAAATTTCTTTCCCAGAAGATTATTGCTCAACGCTTTGACACGATGATCATTGGCTTAAAGTTGTTGAATGGCTCAACATTAAGATGTTGTATAATTCATTGTTCAAAGGCTAAGAGTTGGGCAGGAGGACCAGTCGCAGTGCTAACTGGAATAAGCATTGCCTCAACAGGTGGAGCATCACCAGTAGGGACTAATTCAAGATTGGTAGTGGAGTGTTTCCCTTCAAATCACTTGTATGAGAACTTTAACTCTGCAGGTTTCCTTTCATATTTTTTAATAGCAAGCACAAGTTTAGAATTTTGCTTATATAGGATCTAAAAAATAAGTGAAAGAAAAGGAAGGCATAGCCTACGGTAAACACGATCGAAATGTTTGATGATTTCTTGAAAGATGAGCTCTCTCAAGTCAAATTAAATAACATCATAGATCTTCCTTAGCGAAGTGGCAATATTCTTGCTGATTGTATTTCTAACTATTAGGAATCTAGTTCCTTGATGCAATGGCAAATAGACCAGTATAAGTGGGCTCCAAGGTGAAAGCTTGAAGCTTTGTTGCTTGTGGTCAGGTAAGGTGTACTCCATTAGTGATTGTTTTGGCCATGGTGTCATAATACTCGTCTAGCTCAACATCAGTGGAGCAAGGATAAAACTTGAGATCCCTAATTTGTGCAGGACCAAAACTATACCATCCTCCATGAACATATGCCTTGTGGAAGAGCTTGCTAGAAGGATCATTGATAGACTTGATGAGGTTGGCATAGAAATCATAAACAACCTTCTTAACATATGGCTTAACAAATACAATAAATTGAAGAAGAGTATTTTTTTTTCTAAGATAACATCTATGCCTCAATCACCAAAGCTTCTTTCATCTATATTTTACTATTTTATAAGATTCTTCTTTGAAAATAGCAAATACCTGTTGGTATAGGCAGTAGAGAAAGGTTTGCTCCTTCTTATTTAGTAGAGCTTCTTCATTGAATAGATGGTCATTAGAGGCTTTCTTGGTCAATTGCTTCTTAGCCACTAGAGATAACAAAACATTAGGCTTTTTGGTGCATGTCATTCCTCTAAGATAAATCTTCTTGAGAGGCACATTATGATTCGACTCTAAATCAGATGAAGAGTTTGAGACCAGACTTGATCGCCTTCTCGTAAGGGATGATGGGAAGAGAAGTGTTTTGTCATTATCAAGAATAACCTTTCCTTTTGCTTGTTGGTGCTGCTCTTTATCTCTTTACGAGCATAGAACGATTCCTTCTATGAACAGTTCTAGAAGGGGCAATGATTGGTCCAGTGGTCACTCCTATTACTACTACTTCATCATCCTCAGCTTCATCAAATCTAGCTGGCTCATTAACAAGGTTCTCAACAATAGGATTCTCAATAACAAGATCAGTAATATTCGTAATAAATTCACCAACAAGAGAAGAAGGTCTTGTTTCTATCTCATGAACAAACTTGTCAAGATTTTTTATAGGAGCAACATCAGGGTTACCCTGTTGAATAGTTGTTTTGATCAAAGTTTCAATATACTCCTCAGGCGTTGGTTCATGCTTTAGGGATAGGTGGATCAACTAGGAGATCTTCAATTTCAGCCACCGCCTTCTCAACACTCGACAAGGGCTCAACATTAAAATTAGGGTTCACGGACCCTAGTTGACTTTCCTTAGGAACATCTACATTGGTTGCCTCTTCAATATTTTGGGACCGATCTGTTAGAAAAATCCGGTTAAGAAAATGATTTTTAGTTATAGCAGAAGTTTAAAATTTTTGAAAATTGAGCTGGTTTGATATATTTATAGCAATAAACCTTTTCCCGAAAAGTACTTGTGCTTTGTGCGAGACAAATTTGAATTCTTCCCAGCTTTCAATCGAACGACCTTCTCTGCTATTCTTGTACCCTGAATTACACCGAGTATGGGCTTAAGCAACATAAACCAAACACAATATAAGAAACAATTTTATTACTTTCATTAGGAAATTAATTCTCTCGATAGAAACTGGTAGAAATTGTAATTCCTAGAAAATAAAATTTATTCTAAGAAAATAAATTCCCACTACTTTCTGGTAGAATAAAAATATATAAAACTTGTGTGTAAATAGCTTTACTAGTGCCATCTTTTTATAGGGAGAGATAGGAGAATTCTAGTTGAATAATAATAACACAAATAATATTTATTTAATAGAAAACACTCCCTTAGTCTAACAAGGAGAGTGATGGGTGGGACACATAAGTAAATATTACTAGGGTTGTCGCCCCTCACTTATCATATGAGGGGGATTCGACCTCTCATGTATTGAGTCCAATTATATGTGTTTCCTGCACTTTCGACTCAACATTGTATAATTTAATACAACCCAATATTTGTTTTCTATTTTCCAAAATAAATATTATTATTTAATTAATTTAATTAAATAAATTAACTAAATTAATTTCCTAATTAAATAATTTTCTCAACCCAATTCTAATTTCGATTAAGTCATGACGACTTTACCGTAAAAGAATCTATGAAAAATATATTTAATTTTCATATTCAACATATTCATAATGGCTAATTAATTTAATTCCATTTTGGAACTTCAATTATTTAATTATAATTAATTAAATAATAATTCAAAAACCTTAAATTAATTTTCAAGTCATTTTTATACTTAGTGAGAAAACGCATTCATTTGTAAATGCGACCCATTTTTCTAACTTCATTATTTCCATTCATTTTTGTTTATTTGATTCTACATGAAATTCATTTCTGGTTTAATGATCTGGTGATGTGACTGATTGGACATATATAATTAGGGCTCAAATAATTTAATATTAAGTTCCAGCTTTTTTTGCCTATTAATTATAAACTTATTTAGTCACAAAATCATTCAACTATAGTATCACGACTAAGCTCTCCCTAATCACATATAATTACGAAAGCTACTTTATAAGTGCTCGTCCAATGATCTTGTCATAAGTATGTTACCCTTATAGGATATCCTTAATCTCTTTGGGATAAATATGTTATCCTAATATGATCATATTTTATCTCATGATAATCATTACATCTTCCTTCATGAAAAGTCAATTACTATCAAATAGTAATCAAGTCATTTATAAGAAAGAAAAATAATATGTGCTCACATTTGCTTTTCATCTATCATATAATGCCAATGAGAGAATATCATTTACCCTTTAGTTGGGCTATGAATTTCACTATTGTGAATGATGCTAAATATTGTAGAAGTCATATAACCAACGCACCAGATTTCGGTTTCTTCTCTATTTGGAATCAGACTTTTACTTACATCAAAGTTTACGAGTCACATAAACATAGTCCATCATCCACTCAAGATTAAGGTATGCCACACTATGAATGTCACAAGTGAGTAAATCCATAAATAGATCTAGGATCTATTCTGCTTGGGTCATTTTTGATGTATTGTCAGTCTAGTTAGTCACATCTATGTTTTTATCTTCTAGGATCATCTGCTCCGATGCTCAACAGAAAACATCTCCCTAATCAGACTTGATAGATGTCATATTAGTCTTTGAATAGGTTTGATCATTTCTGATTAGACTAAGGACATGTTTAGCTTTATCTACTAATACAAGTTTTCTTTCCGTATTACAATTTGATCAAATAAACGTTAGATATACAATGAACCAACATTTGCTTCCATTTTGCTTTGCGTGCAAAAACATCAAGAACAATATACAAAGGGTGTTAATGTAATTAATGAATATTTTTATTAAACCAATTTGTTAAAAAAAATACAAGTATACAAAACGAATATACTATACTTAGGCACTAGATCCAACACGATCTTTTTTTATTTTTTGAAGTAAATTATTTTTTTGAAATGTTCAACTTTATTTTTAAAATCAAATTTAACTTACTCATTGATCCTCCTTGATTGACTCCTGATTTACCATGATTTTCTCAAATTCTTTCCTAGATTTTCTCTTTCATTTACCTTGATTCTCTCTGTTTACCAATGCATTCTAGCCTATAAACACCACACCTTCTAGCTTTCTTTGATGCACCAAAAACCTCTCTTCCTCTCATCCTCCCTCATTGAATATTTTCTTATTGTTCCTATTTATTGTTCTTACTTCTATTCTTATATAAAAAAGCTTGTTGAATCTTAGAGGATATGTTGTAGGGTGAATTATCCTTAAGGGTAGTATCCAACATGCCTTAAGCTTAAAAGTTTGGATCTACAATTTCTTGATTCATTCAAAAAATTCCAATAGAAGGTGAAGTTTTTAAAATGTAAGTTGAAGAAGATGATTATCAAATTTATGCAAAAATGGTTTAAGGTTTCAAATGGTTTATTATTAGAGAAAATTTGTTACTTTGTGTTTCAATGGTTTTTTTTTTTTGTTTCTCGGAAGGAAAAACAACTACTTTACATCATGAGCCTCTATTATGCATTGTACCACTAGCATCAACAATAATTAGATCAACCATACTAATAGGAGTCATATTAAAAAAATGACTCCTTAAAGGCATCTTGAACGCTAAGTGTGCCAAAGAGTTTACAACTTGATTCTCTTTCCTAAAAATGTGCTAAATTTTAACCTCACACGACTTAGCCAACAGTCGACATAGCTTCATTGTGATGGTTCACTGATCCTTCTATTTTTATAACAATAAGTTAAATGCTTTCAATGTAACATCCCGGTTTAGGGCCTAATCGGAATAGTGGTTCGAGACCACAAATCCGAGGGTCATGAATGAGTTTTTGAGGTTTATATTATGTATGCATGCTAGTGCGAAAGTTTCATGAAACAATTTTGTAAAATTGTGGTTGAATTGTCCAAAAGGACTAAATTGAAAAAGTTGCAAAATGTGTGTTTCTAGAAGCTATTTGTGTGAAATAGATTTAGATTATTAATTAGAGGTCCTTAAATAGAAATTTACCCAAATTCTAATTTTTGGACAAAAATGGGCATGGATGAGTCAAAATTTGAAGTTTATCAAAAATGAAATTTTGGTCATTTATCAAATAAGTGATTAAATAGGTGAAAAGATGATAAAAATTCACTCATCTTCTCCCCCAAGCTTCCGAAAATTAGAGAAGCCATTGTTAGGGCTCTTTCAATTTTTCAAGCTTGCTAGTAAGTGCTCTTAAGCTCGATTTTTGATATTCTTCGTATTTTTGAAGTCCTAGTAGCATGAGTAAGCTATTTTTAGCTATTTGGTGAGCTATTATGGATGTTCAAAAATGTACATATGTATGACATGCATGTATTTTGATGTTTTGTGGAAGAATATGAAAGCTTGATGTAGTAGAAACATCTTTTGCTAAGTGATTTTCCATGAAAATGCATGTAGGGACTTAGTCGTGAAAATCTTAAGTTTGGTCATACATGGGTGATTTAGTGAGAATTGTTGAATGCTTTAGTTGAGTAAGTGGTTCGGCTAAGCATGAAAGGCTAGAAAGTTGAATAAAATCACTTTACGAGCCTTTAGGGCTAAAGTGTAAATATGAGAAAGTTTAGGGGCAAAATAGTAATTTTGCTAAAGTATGAGATGTGGGTCAATTTAGTCAATGTGTGTATTGAATAAACTGATTTATTCATTATAGATCAAGAAAGACAAAGCCCGGATCGAAACCGAGGCAAAAGCAAGGTGGTGGACTAAATTGCACATTTCAATACTTTTGAGTATCGAGGTAAGTCTATGCATAAACAATGCATTCATACTTACAATTTGTTAATGCTAGCTAGGGTGTAGCATGAATGAGAATGAATGAGAATGATTGGGAACCTATGTGGTTCAAGTAGAATGAATGTAATATAGATGTGAATGGATGAATAATTGGGTAAATAGACTTGTGCATGTGTTGTGATAATGCTAGATGGTGGGCTAAGTGCGATACCATCCAAATGCATATTGACGATGAGCTGGCTATGTGCGATGCTATCGTTAGGTATATCATTTAGTGGCTATGTGCGAGATCACTATGATTACCTTTGTGGTAGGCTAAGTGCGATACCACCTTATAAATTGATTGTGGTGTGCTAAGTGCGAAACCACCGAGATATTGGTCATGTGGATTAATTGTGTATATTAGCCGGGGTGTAATAGCATGTGTGGATAAGATATGTGGATTAGCTGTGTGGATTAGCTATGTGAGTTAGCTATGTGGATGTATTATTGAGCAATAATGATGTGTTGTGTATTGTGTAAATATGATATTGAATGTAGGGGTGCATTTCGATAGTTATGAGCATGTGACTCATGATGTGTTGGTAATATGGTAAGGGATAGAAAGAGTAAGCATAGTTGTATATTATATGTTGGTATAATGCTAATTGTGGTTGGGCTTATACTATGATGCTTAATTGTTTATGTGTAAACTTACTAAGCTCAAAGCTTACTCCCTTTCTTTTCCCTTGTCTTATAGATTAAAAGTGGTGAATCGAGATACGAGGATCATTGGAAGATAGCCCACATATCAGCACACTTTGGTACATGAAACTTAATGTTTTGTATATGGCATGTATAGGGGCTAGGCAAGTTAGTCAATTTTGTTGTAAATGGATAAGATGTGTTAGCCTTTTTATGGGAAGTGTATTTTGTATAATGCCATAGTTGTTGGCTATTACATTATATGAAAAGATATAGTTTTCTATGTGAGATTGTATTCAATTTGAGTTGATTATGATTGTGTTGGATGAGTACTTGTTGTGTATGCTAGAAGGGTGAAAAGAACTTGGCACTTAGCTTTGTCCTTGACCATGTGGTTAGACACACGGGCGTGTGTCTACACCATATGTGACACACACAATCGACCACGGCGTGTCTTTGTGGCCGTCATCGTCCCTGCATGTTGATATTTTAAAACAGAATAGACCACGGACTAGTCACACGGGCGTGTGCCTAGGGCGTGTGGGATTAATCAGTGTTGGCCACGGGCTAGCCACACGGGCGTGTGTCTAGACTCTAGGTCATGCGAGGGAAGTCAGTGTTCACCACGGTTGGGGAGCACGGGCGTGCCATGGCCGTGGGGCAATTGGCAAAATGCTTGAGTTTTTAGCACGGCTAGGGAACATGGGCGTGTGAGTCCATACACGGGCGTGTTACATGGGGCACGGGCGTGTGAGCCCTGTATAAAAGAAGAAAATTTTTAAAGATCGTAAAAGTTCCGGATTAGTCTCGAGAGCCCTCGTGTGTATGAGTGAGGCCTCGTAAGTCGAGAATGAGGTTATAGAGAGTAATGACGTTGAGCCTACGTGGCGATTAAGTGGGTTGAGTTCGGTAACGCCTAGGGCCCGGTTCCCGACGTAGAACCCGGGTAAGGGGTGTTACATTCAAGCTATCCATTTCTGAATACATGTTTCTCGAATCATACTTCCAAGTCAATGATAAACCTTCAAAGGCACCCATAGTTTTGCATCAATAACAATGCATGAACCCATGTTCTTCATGAAACCCCCAACCAATGCCTAGCATGATCCTTAACACTCCACTTGCTTTAGCCCTATTATTAAAATTTGCCAAGCTCCATCAATATTGATATCAGACAAACCAAAAGGTGGTAGATACAAACCAATCAATTGGTCTTATGTCACATGACTATCTAACCTAGTGTTTTCCTACTCCTTGCTAACATAATCTTACTTGTAATGATCAGATTTTCAGTGGTATCGAAAAATGCGATTTTGGAATCTCATTTCCATAAACCGATTTCGTAAATATTAACTATGAATATTTGCAAAGATAATATAAAAATATATTGAAGATTGGTCAAGTAATTTTGTTGAATTAATAGTTAATTAAAGCTTAGAGACTAAATTGTATTTCAATCGCTATAGAGTTTTAATCAACCTTGAGGACTTAAATTGCAATTAGCCAAATATCCAAAATGGTAGTTAAAATATTTTTATATAAGAGATAGTGGATGATGATGATGAAATCCATTAAGAATGGTTAGTGGATGATTTAAGCTAATTAAGCCATGTTATGTTAATTAATTTAGTTTAATTAAACCTTAATCCAATTATATATACTAAATTAGTGAAGAAAAATGTAATTTCCATCTTTCATCTTCATCTCATTGCTGTCCCTTGAAGAAGAAAACCTAAAGAAAGCGTTATACCATTTGACCACAATTTAGTAAGTAAATTCAAGCCTTTTCTTGTAATTTTTTTTATAGATTTAAGATCATGAGAGCTTGATTTAGTTAGCCCATGTACCAATTTTTGAAATTGTTAAAGTTTTAGAAAGTTTCCATTGTTGATTTCGTGAAGAATTAGGATTGAAATTGATAGATTGTAAGTTTAGAATATGAAAAGGACTGAATTGTAAAGTTAATTTAACTTGTTTGTTAACTTTGTTACATTAGGGACCAAATTAAATAAATGTAAAACTTGTCATGAAATTATGTTAGAAATAGAAAGTATAAGGTCCCTAATGAGAATGTATGAAATTGGAATTTAAATCTGAAGCTAGAAATTGAAAGTTATGTCTATTCCGAGTTCAGGGACTAAATTGAATAAAATGTAAAATATGAGGAAAATAAAAAAAATAGATTTATATAGGATCATGAATATCATGGCATAGTATGAAAATGTTTGGTGTTGATTGGTTATATAAAATAGTTGTATAGATCAACATTGTGATCAAAGTGGAGCTAATAGGGGAAAAGCTAAAATGGCGGATTAGTCCCTGAAGAATCCACTCGTTTGGTGTTTTGAATAGGTAAGTTCACATGGAAATTACTAAATCATATTGTGTGGTGTGTATATTTGTATTTAATTTGATATATAAATATATGTATATGTTTGAGTATATAGTGATATACTAGTAGTTAGCACATATGGTTAGAAAGGATTGAATTGAAATATGTGGATAATTACAAGGTATAAATGTAAGAAAATAATTTATTACAAGTATGATACTGAAATATATGGAATTGATGTCCATACGAGCTTAGTAAAAGCTCAGGATACAGTTGGCATGCCAATAGGGACACATGCCCGCTTGTATAGATTATAACGAGATTTAGCATTTATTGTAAATTCTTGGGTAATGTAACGAGATCTAGCATATTTTGTAGATTCTCCTGTAATATAATGAGGTCTAGCCTTGTTTTATATTCTCGGGTAATATAACGAGGTCTAGCCTTGTTGCAAATTCTCAGGTAATATAATAAGATCTAGCCTTGTTGTAGATTTTCGAATTATTTGTAACATAAGTTTAGCCCGAATGGGTAACCTGATGTAATTTCAGCTCGAATGAGCAACTTAGTCACCATGCATCTGAGTCTATTTTACTAGAGTTCCATCGAGCGATATTCATTTTAATTGAAATGGGAAAGCTTGAAAATGTATTGAAAATGAAATGGTATATGCTTATAACTTGATATGTGACATGTGATTACTTTAGTGTTAAGTGATATTTTTCATGATATGTAAGCATGTCTAACCTATTTGGATGTTAATGTTGGCATGTGACTGCTTACGACATTATGTGCCAAGGATAACCAATTTGTACGCCAAAATGATTGGTAGTTATTTTACTTTAAGTGATCAAGGTAAGCATAGTAATTCCATTTGAACTTAATACGCATTCTAAATGCTTACTCTAGTTGTTTCCTTCCCTTAGAGATCGTCACCTTGTGGAACTTACCAAGTTGGATCAGCGTGAAGCACACACTATCAACAAGACGGTATAATTATGTCCATTTTGAGTCTAATATTGTGGCATGTATATGGTCATTTTGAGTTGATAATTATGTGGTAATGGTTAAGCTTGCATATTTAGCATGACATATAACCTAATTGATGTTTGGTTTGCTCAAGTTTGACGCTAATAATTAATATGAATGATGATTTATAACTTGCTTGAGTTTGGTATGTTAAAAGTTACAAATTGAAATAAATGGACAAGATGAATTGATGCATAGTTTGGTAACGGTGTAGTTGAGTGTTAGGCATGAAATATAGATAGTTTATGCTTTGTGTTGATTCATGTCAAGATTATGTGAGTTAATGATACTTAAATTACATCGGTATATATGCCATAAGCTTAAATTGGTATAAATTGGTGAGGATGATGATATTTTGATTGTGGTTATGTGGAAATGGTATTGGTAATGCATGACAATGATGTTGGTTGAATTGAGTTCGTAAATTGATCTATCATAGATGTGGGAATGGTCAAATTGAGGCCTTATAGCCTACCATTGTAGTCTTATGTTAGCTTGGAAATGTATGGAAATGAGAACTTAGTAGACTATTGTGAATGTCGCGACTTTACACCCTAAATGTCGCGACACCAGGCTACCTAGTCATGACGTCCCTTGTTTGGTGTCACAACGTCGACTCTATAATGTTTAAAAGTTTTAAAAATTGGTCCTTAGGTGGAAATTTAGCTACTGCCTTCAAGGTCGCGATATCGCCCATTAGATGTCGCAACGCCATCCTTTGAAGTCGCGACATCCATCTAGTACAATTTGGAAAACTTTGCAATGGGATCCTTGAATAAGGAAACTTGTATACTGTCTAGGAAGTGGTGGCATTGAACCATAGATGTCACGATATCAACTTTAAAACCTTTAAAAATGTTACATTTTAGTCCTCCAATGGTTCCGGGTTATCGATAGAGCTTTCATAAGCTTGTATAAACCCCGATTTGAGTAATGATATTATGTAATGATTCAATAATCATTTATTTAAAATATACTGTTGTATTTTTGGAAAAATTATGTTTATTTAATTGATATTGCTCAGGCATCGAATGTAGTATCATGTAGCTCGGATCATGCGATCGGATCAGACAAGGGGTATTAAATTACTAGTCACTCGATTATACCAACCAAAGAACCCTTCAGAATCAACAAATTCCTCATCAAATATTTTCTGGTTCCTTCTTCGTCATAGTCCCCAATAAATAAAACCAAATTTAATGTCCCGATTTATGGTCTCTATGAGAAAATAATAAGGATTTATAAGGTTGACATAAGCCATGCCAATAAATAAAGGAATAAAAACACATTCAATTTATTAGGTTGAATCAAGCAACTCCAAATACAGACTTCATAATCACAGCTACGAAGAACATGACTAGTATCCTCCTTTATATTGGGGACAAAATGTGCAACTAACATTATTCACAAGTAGACCTTTCTAAGGGTCGAGTAGCCCGCCCGACCCAGTAGGCTTGACTTGACTTGGGCTAAGCTTAGACAATGATTTTTTTCACTTGGGTTCGGGTCGAATTCAATTTTAAGAATAAGAAAGTATTTATAAATTAAAATTTAATTAAAAAATATATAAAATAGCAAATAAAAACTATTTTTAATATTTTATTAGTTTTTGAAAAGTAAAATGAACTTTTTGGGCGGCCTGACCCGAAACGGGTCGGGGCTTCAAAAATATTTTCAAACCAGACCTCAACTTGACCTGGCCCAGCCTGTGGACAACTCTACTCATAAGATGCCTTCAAACTCTTTTAGCGTTTTTCATGAGCTTCTCATTAAAAACTAACCACAAAAATACATGAATCCTTTATGGCCCATTATACTTCAAGATGACATTCCATCTATAGTCCCTATCAACATGATCCAGATTAATAGACAAATAAGCTGATCTTACACTAAAATTCCTTTGAGGCGACCACTTCCATTTAAGAAGGTAAACTATATCATCCTCTAAAGATGGGGCTATAACTACAATAATATCCATAACCTTAGGAGGAACTATGTATTGATATTAGGTCCGATCCCATTCTCCATTAGAATCTACCATGGAAGAGACTTGTTTGCCACCAAATGAAATATCATCTTTCTTAGAGGCGAGCTATTAACCTCCATTCTTTTAATACTAAAACCCCTTTCATCTGTTGGCCGAAAAATATTTGCCCAGCTCACTAAATTTATACCCCTATGATCTTTTGAGTTACCCCAAATAAAATTTTGTATTAATTTTTCAATCTTCAAATATACGCCTTTAGGGATAACAGCAATTTGCATCGTGTACGTAGGTATAGAAGCTAGAACAAATTTTGCAAGGGTAATTCTTCCAACCAATGCAAGAAAATTGTATCTGATGAACCAAACAATTATAAGTTTCCTTCATTACCTACTTATGGAGAAAGGGAATACCAAGATATCTTCCTAGATTATCAACATTCAAGAAGCCCAACCCATTGCTAAAAAGAGAGTGTATACGAGGGGAAACAATCTTCGAGAAGAAAACCTGTGTCATTTTTCTATTAACTTTATGACCCAAACTATGAAAAAGGAATCCAACATCCGGTTAATAAGATCTATCTAATCCTAACTAGCTTCTACAAATAACACCAAATCATCTACAAATAAAATATATAGTTGGGTCATTCTTACTCAAATGAATACTGGGAAAGGGGATCCCCTTGTCTCACACCTCTAGATGGATTAGAACCTTCAGTTTGTACCCCATTCCAGTTCAGGCCCATAAACGAAGTACTAACACAATGTATAATTATATGGCGTGAGAAAAAAAAGGCATACCAACATCTTGTTGGAAAATTTTGGTTTAAAATTTGATTTTGTTGCACAGCGGGAAATTAAAAATTTTCTAAAATTGAGTAGTTGTGTTATTTATAATAATAAACCCTAACCAAATTAATATTTGTGCTTTGAGTTTAGTGGTCTAAACATTTCTCGGCTTTCAACCAAAATGATATTATGCATTATTCTTAAATTCCGATCTGCTTAGAGTGTGGGCTCTAATTTCACAAACTGATTATAGAGAATGAAGACTTCATTAATATTTAGTGGAATATTATTTTTCTCAAAGGATAAAAACCAAAAGACAAACTCTCTCAAAATATAGTATTTTTTGGAAAAACAAATCAGACTAGATTTGAAAGAGTATCGAAACTAAAGAGGTGTCTGTTTGACCTAGCCAATGATCTCTATATATAGAGAAAAGTACAAGAGTCTCAATTGAACAAGGGGTAATTATTTTAATAGAAAAATAACATATATTCCCTATTAGGAATACATGGGGTGGAGGCAACTCCCTGTGAACATTAAATACTATGGTTGCCACCCCTTACTATGTAGATGGGCCTTCAGGTTTGTCTTTCATATTAAGTATTAGTTATATATGTTATCTGGTCTTTAAACCAACTCATATAATTTTATCGACCTAACAACTATTTTTATATTCCATAAAATATTATTTATATACCATTAATTTAATTTCCAAATAATCTCTTGCATATGGCGAGAAAATGTATTAACCACAAATAGTGATACATGTAACCTATTTCTCTAATTATTTGTTTTCATTCATCCATCACATCAATTCAATTGCAAACCATTCAGAGTCGTACCGAGCTAGCGAAGTGATCGATTGGACATATATAATTAGGGCTAAAATAAGTTGTAATTAAGTTTTGACTCTTCATCTATTAATTACAACAATATTTAGTCATGAAGTAATTCCACTAAAGTACCATGACTGAACTCTCCCTTATTATATAACATCATGAAAAAAGACTTATGAAGTGCTTGTCTAATACCTTGTCATATATGTATTACCCTCATAGGATACCTTTAATCTCTTTGGGATAAATTCGTTTACCCAATATGATCCTATTTTATTTCATGATATCCATTACAGTTTTTTCATTAAAAAACTAATTACTAAAATTAAACCAGTCGTCTTTAGACAAATGACCCATGGTTACGTTACTTTTTCATTTATCATGTAATGCAGACGGAAAGATATCATTTACCTTTATTGGGTTATATGAATTCTACTATTGTAAGTGAAGTTATATCGTGCAAAATTCATATACCCAACGTACTAACTTTCGCCTCTATTACTAATTGAACCCTGGCTTTTAATACGTCAAAGTATATGATTCATGCACACATAGTCTTCTATAAACGGATAGCCACACTATGAATGCCACAACAAATAAATCCATAAACGAATCTAGGATTTATTCTATTTGGATCCTGTTTAGTGTATTTTTAGTCCAAATTGTCACATCTATATCTCTATCTTCTAGGAGTTATCCACTCCAATACCCAAGATAAGGTATATCCTGTTCGAACTTGATAGACGACATAATAACCTTTTAATCGACTTACTCAATTTCGATTAGATTATGGAACATTTAGATTATCTACTAATATAGGTCTTCCTGCAATATGATCCAACCACATAATCCAACTTAATATTAGTTAAACATTAGATAATTAATGAGCTAATATTTGCTTACACTTGACTTTGCATGCAAAAACCATTTGAGGACATTATACAAAAGATATTAATGAGAATGATGGAATTTTAATAATCCAGTCTATTTGAAAATTACAAGTACATTTGACAATATCACTACACTAAGGGCATTAAATCCTAATGCATCAATAAAGTTCCAATCCAATCTATCATATGCTTTTTTTTAAATAAATCTTAATTGTCATCCATCCTCTTTTGACAATTTTTTTCATGATAGAATGAATGATCTCTTGCACCACTATGATATTGTCGGTTGTATAATGCCTCAGTACAAAACTTATTTAATTATGATGTATCCAACTAAGCAAAATGGCTTAACAAAGTTCACAATAATCTTTGTTACGATTTTGTTTAAAATTGTGCAAAGACTTATCGGTCTAAACTATTTAATCATATATGGGCTCTCAGGCTTCAGAATGAGAATAAGAATAGTCTTATTTACCCCATATGGAAAACAACCCTCAAAGATGGCTTGCTGTACAAATTCACTATAGAACCACCAACACAATCCCAATTCTTTTGATAAAATAAGGCTAAAATACCATCGACACCAGGAGCTTCAAACGGTTGCATTTCCATAATGACTCTGTGCACTTCGTCTTTTACAACAAGAGCCTCTAAGGTAACTAGGATCGAGGCATCAAAGTTGGTAAAAAAATCCCCACATTGTATCTTGGAAACTTAAATTCATCCTTACTAAATAAATTCTAAAAGAAAGACTGGGCATGGCATTGCAATAAGGACTGGTCATCACACTCTTCATTATTCTCCAACCAAAGTCTAAGAATGTAGTTGGCTCGTCTCCTCTTTATGGTTCCAAGATGAAAGAACCCCGTCTTTCTGTCCCCATCCACAACCCACTTACTTTTCAATCACTAGTATCAAAAACTTTCCACTTGGGCTAAAATAGTGTTCAACTCATCTTTCAATTACTTCTCAAGATCCTTTAAAAAGTTAGAGTCAAAATGATCAAACACCTTTTTGATAGTTGTGATTCGTGCCAATAGTCTTGATTTCCTTCTACCAATATGGCTAAAGACTTATTGGTTCCAATCCTTTACTACTTCGATAAACTTATTAATATTCTCAACCAAACTAACATTAGACTTCCAAACACCCTTTAGGAGAACCCCGAAATCCGGGTGAGACTGCCAAGCTGCCAAGAAAAGGAATGGACGAGACTTGTTGAAATGGGCATTCGCTATCACCTGATAAAGAAGAGATCGATGGTATAATCCAATCTGTGGCAAATGAGACACTACAGTATTTGGAAAAGAAGTAAGTAAGACAATTATTGTTGTAGAGAAACCTATCTAACCTCTGATACAAATCCCCTCGACCCCAAGATATATAGGACCTTGGTAACTAATATCAGAGAAACTACCATTGAAAATGAAATCGTTGAATAATCGACTAACTTCATTACCATTACTCACCCTTTCATGTTGATCCTTTGTCGAACAAATACAATTCAAATCCCCACCAAGAAACCAAAGATCATTACTGCTCGGTAAAAGATTAAGGAGGTGCCCCCAAAGATGGCTCATTTTGGAAGCATTAGGACTAGCATAGATAGTTATATCATAACTCGTCATTACAATCAAATTGGTACTGATAGAAAGATGCACAAACTGAGTGTCCATTTCCAAAATGTTAACTCGCATATCATCATTCTATAAGAGCCAAATCCCACCCGAAAACCCACTTGCTTCCGCTCTAAAGGAAAGAGAAACCCAATTTCAAAATAAAAATGGTCTGCCTTCGCATCACTAATTTTGGTTTCAAAGAGAGTAACCGAATTCAATCTATAATGACATATAAATTCTTAAAAATTCAAAGAATTTAAAGCTAGCCACCCATTGACAATTCCAAAAATAGAGATTAATCATGAGAAATTAAATAGAATAAACAGATAATAACTTATCTCAAGTCAAGGCTATATTCGCTTCCTCAGATGTCTCATTGACCTCTTTTACTTCACTTGAACTACGTTGATCATTCTCCTTTACTTTTAACTATTAGGATAGGAATGCTAACCAACCTACAAGAATAGGTTGTAATAGGAGGTTAATCTCTGCCTTTTTACGAACATTTAATCCCTTCTTCGTCACCTCTTGCATGGAAATAGCTCTTCTCCTTTGAAAGATTTGACTTGTATGACATTTTGAAATCCATGCCATTTGGAAACATGTGAGTTTTATCCCTCATAATCACATCAGTCCTTCCTTCAACAATTGAGCCTACCTTGTGCTTATCTTTTGGAATGCTAGATTTTTTTTTTACTATAATGGACTTCTAAATAGTTTGCTTAGTCGATCCAATATAAACATTCTGTCCACTTGTTACAAAAGGCTCATGAACTAGTTCTCTTTTAACAAATTGGGCCTTATGTTCTCTTTCCTAAAATGCACTATACCCACATTCTTTTCCTTTCCAACAGTGTTTGACGTAGTTGCATAAGAATATGTCTTTGTAGGCTTACTTTTATTTCCCAAGGAATCTTCCTTATTTTGCACCACAAGACCAAATCAAGAAGATTGATTTCTGGTTTCCACATTTCTTGACTTTCCTTGCATACCCTCCTCGCCTTATTTGTTCATTTTCCTTATTCGATTAGGAACTTGTATCCAAGGACCATATGACAGTGGAGCAATAGTGTTTTCATGTTGCCTTGTTGCATTTTGTTTACCACCACTTATGGGTTAATGGGCATCGAAAGGTTCTTTTGGCAACCTTCCATTAAATGACCATAGCAACCACACTTATAACATATGACTAAGAGACTTTCATATTCCACCACTTGTATCTTCCATCGATAAAAATACAATAAGTGAGAGGTTTCGGTAATTCCACCACTACAACTATGTGAGGAAACACCCTCTTTTTCAAAACATGGTGTTGTAGTCAACTTTCACCACTACTCCTAGAACATTAGTAATAACACAAAGCAAACAATTAGTATAATACCTAGAAGAAAATCCCAGTAATCGGACCCAAACTAGGACTTTAGAAGGATATTGATCTTTAGTACAGAAACTCTTACTCCAAGGTTGAACTGTGAAATAATGTCCATAAATCACCCATGGACCACCCATAAGAACCTTATCAAAATCATCCTTATTGTGGAATTTAACTAAAAGATAGCCATTATCAAGACCGATCAACTAAAAATCTCATTTTGGGATCCACAAAGATTGAATTCTCCCTTGCAAAGCATGAAACCCAATACTTTTCCCCAATAGATGTACCACCGCATTAGAAGTCATGCTACTATTAATAATGTTATAGACCTGATCAGGAAAGCTAATCACCAGTTAGAGACACTTTAACATATGTTTCCTCGAGCGAGGTTTCCTCCTAAACCAAATAAACAAATCCATTATCTCTGCCTTTCGTACTTTCCAACAACTTATCACGAAAAGAAGCCTTCCACATTCCCTGCTCCCTATCAACCTACATAACCGAAACATCATCACTCCCAGCTACTTCCTGAACATCAACACCCTCTTTATTATGAACCTTCTCAGTGACCCTTTCAAGTTCCTTCTCTAATGCGGAACCAGGCCACTCATTGCTAGCAATCAAGAGAGAAGTCCTCCATCCAAATTTTTTAATGAAAAACTCAGATTTCCAAATTTTTCATAACAAACCCCTATTTTTTAATATCTTAAATGCCACAAATTATTATCGACATATTGGATTATTTATATGGATTCAAATTGTACGTGTCAAGATTTGATTATCTTGCAATGTATTAATAATATTAAATCCAAGTATTATAATAATACATAAACATATACTTTTAAATACTAAAATAAACATTTTAAAAATAGAAATACACCATTCAATATCCATCATTTATGACATTATCCCTTTCCAAAATATGCCAATTTGAAGTATATGAAGTGGCATATGTTATTGCATTGACAGAAAATAGTTGTTGAATAATACTTAAATCTCTAATCTAGTGGCTTTGCATTGAATATTAAGGAAATGCAATTTAAGTTTCATGCAACATTACTTAGTCTTCACAACAATCAAACTTAGATAAAGATTTGTTTTATTAATAATTAATATCACAATGGATAATACCTAATCTAAACCAGAATCATGCATGACCTTTTAGGGTAAAACCATAAGAGTAAAATCAAATTACTTAATGTAGTGAAATATAATAATTTTTTATTATATTTTTACAAGTAATTAATACTAGAAAGAAATTTCTTCAAAACTCACAAATACATTTTTTTTCTTTAGTTTGATGTTTTAGAAAAAAAATATGTGAAAAAAAGACATAACCCATTTTCTTTAGGGTTTTGTATTATATAAGAGAGGAAATATATACAAATTTTAAGAATAAAAATTTTGATTAAATATTGAAATAGATTCAATAAATTGTAAGATTAAGTTTTTTTAATAATTAAGGTAAAATTTTTTAAAATTTATAATAAATATCGGTGGAGAGGTAACAATTTTGTAATTTAATATTATTGAACGCATATTTGATTCTTTAATATGTATTTTTTTAATTGTTTGATTTAAAGATAATATAAAAAGAGAAGCATCTATCTTGTCTGCTACCCTAGCACGTCTCTGTCTGCTCTTTTAGCAAGCTTTTAGGTTTTGTTTTCAAGGTTGATTTGTCTTGTTCACCCGTCACTTTTTGAAAAATTTTCATAAGATTCGAAATAGTCTTCTTTGTCAACGCTATTTTCTTCTAGTATCTATAGAATCCGAATTCGCAGATCTTACTCTGGATGAAGAAGAAGAAGCAGTCCTGCAAATACAAACAGATCCAAATTCGGTAAGGGAGGAAGAAGCTTTTAATCTGGTAGGTTGTTTTCTTACAGCAAGTATTATTCATTTTCCAGCAATGAAAAGTACCATGGCAAATTTATGGCATCCAGTTAAAGGGGTGCAAGTATGTGATCTGGGGGAGAAAAGATTCTTGTTTCAATTTTTTCATGTTATGGATATAGAGAGAGTTTTAAAGGGGTCACCCTGGACATTTAATAACCATTTGCTGCTACTGCATAGATTACAAAGGGGAGAGGATCCATTAAAAATTCCTCTACTGTTTTCACTTTTCTGGGTACAAGTCCATGACGTTCCCATTGGTTATTTTTCTGAAAGTTTGGCGATGCAATTGGGTAATTTCATCGGAAGGTTTCTGGAGTATGATGGCTCAGTTTTAGGAAAGGGGAACAGAAATTTTCTACGAGTACGAGTCCAAATGGATATTCGACGCCCTCTCAAAAGGAAAAAATAAGTTATGTTCAATAATACATGCTCCTACGTCAGCTTTAAATATGAAAGACTGACTCTTTTTTGCTTTTTTTGTGGCTGTCTAGGTCATAGTGATTCCTTTTGTGAATCAAAAATGGAGTTAGGGGTAGAAATTAGGGAGATGGTGTGGGATTTGACGTTGCGTGCGCAATCAAGAAGAGCCCAGGTGATGAATAGTGTTTGGCTAAGAGAGGAAGGAGATGCTGTGGGTGTAGCCAATGCCAACGATATTTCGAAAGGGCATGGAAGATGGGATGGAGTCAGAAAATTTGGGAATATTGATCCTATCTTAGGTTTCAATTTAGAAGGTAAAAGTGCTTGCCCAAGAATGGAGACAGAAAACATGATAAGGAGACAAAATCAAATGGCGATGGATCATGATTTGGAGGATGAGGTGGTTTTGGGGGAAGAAGGAAAGAAAAGAGCTAGATGAGACATTGAAGATAGTAATAATTTGGAAGGTAGAAGCAGGAGAATGTTAGTAGAAAATCACCAAATATCGGCGGCTGCCAAGAGGCAAGCCGACCGGTCGCAATGAAAATCCTAAGTTGGAACGTCCGAGGTCTGGGAAATCCTCGGGCAGTTTGAAGACTTCGGCATTCGCTGAAGTTACACAACCCCCAAGTAGTCTTCTTTATGGAGAAAAAAATTAACAAGTTCAAGATGGAGAAAGTTAGACAAAGATGTGATTATCAGTTTGGTATTGATGTTGATTCAATGGGCTCGAGAGGTGGACTTAGCTTAGCATGGCGAGGGGATGTTAACATAATATTACGAAGCTTTTCTAATCATCATATCGATGTAGCCATTGAAGAAGATGGAGGAAAGAAATGGAGATTAACAGGTTTTATGGATCTCCGTACATAAATGATAGAGAGGAAGCATGGAATCTGTTGAGAAGACTACGTAATCAGAGCGAGTATCCATGGCTGGTTTGTGGTGATTTTAATGAAATATTATATGACTTTGAGAAGAAAGGAGGATTACCGAGTGAAGAGAGAAAAATGGAAGAATTTCGACAAGTGTTAGAAGATTGTCATTTGGTGGATTTGGGTTACACAGGAAACTGGTTTACTTGGGAGAGAGGTAATCTACCGGAAACAAACATCCAAGAAAGGCTTGATAGATGAGTTGCTACAGAGGAGTGGAGTTCATTATTCCCAGATTCCATAATTCAACATCTTCCGCATTCTTTTTCGGATCACTGCCCACTTCTTATAAATACAGAATATAAAGCTAAAAGGCAACTGGAAAAAAGTTTCAAATTCGAAGCTTGGTGGGTCTTAGAAGACACTTTTTTTGAGGAAGTTAGATCTAGCTGGGAAGTTTCTACAGGAGATCTTCTGAACAAGCTGGACATTCTAAAGGGAGATTTGACGAGATGGGCAAACCAGATTCGACGAAACATGAAAATAAAAAAGGAGGTTCTAACTGCAAAATTGGCAACGCTACTTGAATTAGACCGAAATAATGAAAATCTGGCAGAAATTATTGATACAAAGATCCATCTAAATCTGGAGATTGATAAGGATGAAAGCTCCTGGGAACAGAGGGCTAGAATAAATTGGCTGAAACTTGGAGATAGGAACACATCATTTTTTCACAAGCAAGTGACACAAAGAAAGAAGCTGAATTTAATTCATAAACTGCAATTTGAGGATGGAAGGGAGACAAAGGAGAGTAAGGAAATGGAGGAGATTGCTCAGTCATATTTTATGAAGCTATTTTCTGTTGAAAGACAATTTAATAATGATAGAATACTATCAGGAATTGAAGCATGCGTCTTAGAAGAAGATAATTATAAATTGAAGGCCAGATTCACAAAAGAGGAGATATGGGAAGCTTTATCAGAAATGGGACCTACAAAAGCCCCATGAGAGGATGGATTACCAGCCATATTTTACCAAAAATGTTGGCCGATCATTGGGGAGGATGTCTCAAATTACTGCCTTCAACAATTGAACAACGGTATGGACTTACGCTCGATTAATAAGACAAACATTATGCTGATACCGAAAATTCAGAATCCTTCTAATATTTCTCAATTCAGGCCTATTAGTTTATGCAATGTGATTTACAAATTAATAGCTAAAGTTATAGCTAATCGGCTTCGGGTAGTGATCCATAAACGCATAGATCCAGCACAAAGTGCCTTTGTTCCAGGGAGGTTGATTACTGATAATGTGTTACTTGCTTATGAAATTTTGCACACTTTAAAAAATAAGAAAACAGGGAGAAAATGGCTTATGGCCGTGAAGTTAGATATGAGTAAGGCATATGATAGGGTTGATTGGAATTTTGTGGAGAGAGTAATGAAAAAGATGGGATTTGATATATGATGGGTTGATATGGTATTAAAATGTGTATCTTCAGTTTCATATTTTGTGGTATTTAATGGGAATGCAAGTGAAAGTTTTCTTCCATTTAGAGGTCTTAGACAAGGGGATCCTTTAAACCCGTTTTTATTTTTGTTTTGTGGGGAAGGACTCTCGAGTTTGATGAGGTTGGCAAAAGCAGGAAACATTCTTAAAGGAGTTAAAGCTAGTCGAAGTGGGCCAGCTATTTCTCACTTACTGTTTGCAGACAACTGTATTTTATTTGCAGAAGCTACAGAAAGAGGAGCTAATTCTTTGAAACAGATCTTGCTGGAGTATGAGATGAATTCAGGCCAATGTGTCAATTATGATAAATCGACTGTTTTCTTTAGCACCAACACACAAGAAAGGAAAAGGATGGCAGTTTCACAAGTACTTGCAGTTAGGAGATCAAATGACCTAGAAAGGTACCTAGGGCTCCCTAGTATGGTGAGAATGAGGAAGTGTTCGTCTTTTCAAAACTTGAAAGATAGATTTAAACAAAGAATAGACAATTGGAGTATTCGTTATTTATCACAAGGGGGAAAAGAAGTCTTCATTAAAGCTGTTCTTCAAGCTATTCCAACTTTTACGATGGCATGTTTTTTACTTCCTAAGACTCTTTGTATGGATTTGGAGGGAATAATAGCTAAGTTCTGGTGGCAAAAAAGTCGAAATCGAAAAGGTATCCATTGGTGCGCTTGGAAAGATTTATGTCTTTTAAAGGAAGATGGTGGCCTTGGTTTTCGAAATCTTGCGACATTTAATGTGGCGTTATTAGCAAAACAAGGATGGCGTCTTATTAATTCTCCAAATTCATTATTAGCGCGAGTGTTAAAAGCAAAGTATTACCCTAACTCGAATTTTTATGAAGCTCGGTTAGGAAATTTACCTTCACTTACCTGGAGAAGTGTCTCGGCTGCGAGAGGGCTTCTTGAAAAGGGAATATGCTGGAGAGTTGGGAAGGGGGATAAAATTTCCGTTTGGGATGATTTGTGGATTTCAGGAAACGAGGCAGATAGAATTCTGAATCAAAATAACAATGGAAACATTAAGTTAGTGTCGGATTTAATCGATACCACTAGTAGAAGCTGGAAAACAGAGATGATAAGAAATACCTTTGCAGGTGATATAGCGGAGAAAATTTTGCAGGTCCCACTTGCGGAGTTTGTTCATGAAGATTTACAAGTATGGCGCGGGGAATTGTCAGGGGAGTTCTCCGTTAGGAGTGCCTATAAACTATTACAAGAATCTAGCCAGGATCCTAATAATATTAAAATACATACTGAGACAAAGAACTTCTACAGGAAACTATGGAAACTTGATATCCCAAAAAAATTCCAGATTACAACATGGAGAATATCATGGAATCTTTTCCCGTCCTTGATAAACCTCAAGCTCAAGAGGGTCGTCACAGATGTCCAATGTCCTAGATGTCGCCAAGCAGAGGAAGATGGATGTCACATTTTTCAATAGTGTCCTGCAACAATAGAGGTTTGGAATCAGCTACAGTTGAACTGGGTGTTAAATCACGACAATCTAAGCATGTGGGAATGGCTAACCTGGATTTTTGAGAAAGGGAGCAACGAACAGGTTCGGTTATTCTGCTGTGGACTTTGGTTCATCTGGTTCAGCAGAAATTCTCTATTATATGAAAAGAGACCTCTATCAGGTACAGAAATAGCAAGGAAGATTAATAACTATGTTAATGAACTGGACGCAATAAGAGGAGGAAGCAGTATACCTTGGCTTGATGGTAGAACTCATCAAATACACAGTAGGGGAAGAGCAATAGTTCAGTTTGACGCGACTTTTGACAGTCACTTACTCAAATCGGCTACTGGTCTAATTGTCCGAGACGCGAGAAGGGGAGATCTTAGCTTGAAGCGCTCATCCACTCCAACATCGCAACCCCATTCACGGCGGAGGTATATGCAGGGTTACAGGTAATAAAGTTAGGGGTCTTGATGGGTTTAAACAGAGTGATGATTATGGGTGACTCTAAAACAATTATCAAGAAATGTCAAAGCAAAAAGATAGACAAATCGGTCATCGTAGCAATTATCAGAGACATTCACAGCTTTTCAATTAGATATCAAGAGATCGAGTTTACTTTTATTCCTAAAACGGAGAATCGCTATGCTCATACTATTGCGAAAGAGGCATTAAGGAGAGCTGAGGGTTATTACCTGGTGGGGGGACTTCAAGATCGCATTCGTCAAGCTGTGGAACTTACTCGGCGCAACATTTAGAAAGATGAAAGAAAGAACCGAAAGGGCAAGAGAAGAAATGGAAATGTGAAATGTGAGGGAATGGGTGATGAAGAAGTCGGTAGCAGAAATTAATTAACGTATTGGGAAACTGCTATCATAATTGCTGGGTCGGCGGATTTGAAAGGGTGCAGAGTTGAGGGATCCAGCTATCCTGATTTGACTGGAGTTTAAAATTTAATTTAGTTTCTGCTTTAGTCTGGTTAGTCCTGGACGAAATGGGTTTTTCTTTGTTAGGTTCATTGAGCTTGTTTTCCGATTTTTGTTTATCTTTTGTTTTTTTCTCTTTTATGTTTGGGCTACAGTCCAATGATGGTTGTTTCTTTAATTCTATTAAAATAATAAATCCAGTCAGATTTTATTAAAAAAATGATAATATAAAAAGAAAAAAATCATCATAATAATATTAATTACAATTTAAAAGAAGAAATATTTTTGTAATTTCATAATTGAGTTGGTGACCCGGTTAAGTGTGACACCAACTCAATGAAATACTTAGATATAATATATAGATATAATGTAGATAAATAACTGAGTTGGTGATCCGACTAAGAATGACACCAACTCAGTAAAATGCTTAATTATAGTATAGATAAAAATATACATATTTTAAAATTATTTAATAATGAATATAGCTGGAGTGGTAACAAATTTGTAATTTAATATAAATATCCTTAAATGAGTAATTTTTAATTATTTTATTTAAGAATGATATAAAAGTATGAAAAGACAAATGTGTCGTACTAATGAAATCTTTGATATTTTTTTAATTTCATATAAATATAGTATAGATAGATAGATTATATAGCTAAAGAAATATTTGAATGAATTTTTGAAATGAAATAAAAGATATAATATGAAAGGTAAAATAATATAAATATGAGTAAATATTTGATAATTTTTAGGGTAAATTATACAGATGATCATTTAATTATTAAAAGTTTTTATTTTAAGCATTCAAATAAAAAAAAATTGTAATTTAAGCACTCATGTTATGCCGCTCCCGTTAAAATGAAAAACGAAAATCTGATTTGAAATTTTCAATTAATAATAAAATTATTTTAAAATTTCCATGTTAGCTTTTGTTTTTATTTCTTTGTTTCCCGTTATGGAAAATGATTGTATGAAATCGAGACGTCACGTCATTTGTATCACTTTTCTAATAATTTAATATCTTATCAACTTCGATTTGTATTATTTTGCTTCTTTTTTTTCTTTTTTATCTTCTCTCTTGCTTGGTCAAGAAACTTCTTCGCTTCACATGGGAAAACTACTGGCGCAGTAGTTTAACCATACCAAACAGAAAAACAACTAACAAGAAGATCGAAGGAAGAGAGCAAATCATTTAACCATATTGATTTTGTTGACGGAAGAGTCGGCGAAATCAATGGCTAAATGATTTGCTCTCTTCCTTCGATCTTCTTCTTCGCTTTTTCAGATTGGTTTGGTTAAACTACTACGCCAGTAGTTTCCCTCTGTGAATTGAACAAGTTTTTTGACCCAACAAAAGTTAAAACACCTTTGGTTTAGGGTAGCGGAAACGAATTTTTAAAATAATTTTATTTTATTAAGAAAATATTCCATGTGAGATTTTGGTGGGAGAGGCTAAAATCATGAATGGAAATCTATATTTAAGTGATTAAAATGAAAATTTCTGATAGTTGAGTCACCATATGTGAAATTTATGAAAAAAATTATTTAGAAAAAAATATGATTTGCCCTCAAACTAAAAAAAAGAAGCAATTAAGCTCTTAAATAAAAATTTTAAAATATCAAACTTTAATAAAAATTATTTAAAATTTACTAAAAATTTTAAAAAATATAAAAATCGTACAAAAATATAAAAACTATAAAAATTTATAAATATTATAAAATGAATAAAAAAAACTCTTTAACTATTAACTTTAACCGTTGACCGTTAAAATTAAAGATTCTTAGTTTTTTTTTTCTAGTTAAAGCCATCACGTATTGCAACACAACGTGACATGTGGCGAAAAATAATAAAAAATAAAAATCAATAAAAATTATAGAAAAATTATAAAATGCTTCTTTTGATATGATAATTTTTATAACTCTTTTACAAATTTTATATTTATTTACAATTTTTTATATTTTTTACAACTTTATAAAAATATATATTTCAATATTTCAATATATTTTATAATTTTTTATGATTTTTATAAAATTTTACATTTTTTTTCTAATTTTTAATAAAAATTAAACATTTTTATTAAAATTTAATAATTTTTATTGATTTTAACTGAAAAATTAAAAGCGGTTAGTTTTAACTGTCAACCTTTAAAATTAATGGTTAAAGAAATTTTTTAATATATTTTAACAGTTTAAATACCAATTAAGTGTAAAAAGATAAAGACTTAATTATTTTTTTTTGAAAAAGTTTAAGTCTTTTTAATGTATTTTAAAAAATTTTGATTAAATAAAAAAAAGTAATTGCTTTTATTGAAAAATTTTGATTACTTTTTAAGCCAAAAAAATATTTAAATAACCCAAAATCAATATACCCAATCATACGGCGGCCAGCGCAGTCACAGAACCAAAGACAAAAAAAAAAAAAAAAAAAAAAAAAAAAACAGTGGTAATTCTCGTAAATAAACTAAAAATGGATGGTAATATCCTCAACAAGTTTAACCAGAAAGCTTCATCATCTTCTCCGTAGATCTCAGTCCACTTCACTAATTTCCTTTTTTCTGCCATTTTTCTCCCTCTAGTCCTTTTCCTCCGAAAAAAGGGAAAAAGCGACACTTCTCCGCTAAATCTAAATTTGCTATAAAACCCAATTATAGTTTCTTTCGATTTAAACTAAACACATTTCACATTTTCTTTTTTTCTTTTTTCCTTTTGCATTTCGAATTGTTGGAATTGGTTAAGCAATTGTTCAGATCTGAGTACTGTCCCGTCGGATCGGTATCCCGATGGAGGAGGCACTGGAGTTAGCACGTGCCAAAGACACCAAGGAGCGGATGGCGGCGGTGGAGCGGCTCTACCAACTCCTTGAAGGCTCTAGAAAGAGTCTCACTTCTTCGGAAGTCACTTCGCTCGTTGACTGCTGCTTGGATCTCCTCAAGGACAACAATTTTAGAGTCTCTCAGGGAGCTCTCCAGGCTCTTGCTTCCGCCGCCGTTCTTTCCGGTGATCACTTGAAGTTGCACTTCAACGCTCTCGTTCCTGCGGTTGTTGAACGGTTAGGTGACGCCAAACAACCTGTTAGAGACGCTGCCAGGCGCCTACTGCTTACTCTCATGGAGGTAATCTTTTTAAAACTCGGAGTAAATATTAGTATGGGTGTCTTGCTGAGTTTGGGACGCTTTAATGTTTTAGGCTAAGTGGTGAAGAAATGGTGTGATTTTTAATAACATATTTGTTTCAGGTTTCTTCCCCAACGATTATTGTTGAAAGAGCTGGCTCTTATGCCTGGACGCATAGAAGTTGGAGAGTTCGGGAGGAATTTGCCCGGACAGTCACATCATCAATCAGTCTTTTTGCATCTACTGAACTTCCACTTCAACGGGCGATTCTCCCTCCTGTATGCTTATAAACATTTCCAAAGTGAACTTTTATGTCTCGTCAATGTGACAGAGATTAGCTGACATATAAATTTCTTTATCAGATTTTGCAGATGTTGAATGACACAAATCCTGGTGTTCGTGAAGCTGCTATATTATGCATCGAGGTCTGTCAAACGTTTCTTTCTAGTGTTATCTTAGAAGTTAGAAGAGCTTAGCAACTTGTTGACCTTATATGTAGGAAGAATTTGATAGTCTTTTCATGTCTCTGATATGTTTTCTTCTTTTCTTGTTGTGGTGTTACCCGTGGTTTCTAAGAACTTTCACTATGCTTGAACGTGCAGCTGATAGCTTGATACATGGGTTTACATCCAAGGCAGCTTTTCTGCTGCTCAGTTATAGAAAAACATGCTCAGCTCCTCATAATAAGCTTTTTAATGCCTTTAGAGGACAGAAAATTCATGGAGCAAATCAATAGGCACGAAAACAGGGATCTGAACTTTGTTTGATTGCCCATGGTAGTTATATTTAACAATTAAACAAAGAGAAACCATCTTAATTAGATTGCTTGTTACTCAAGTTTTAGATCTTTTTTGGAACTATTTTCCAAATTCCTACTCATTAATATTTAAAATTCTCCATATAGGGTGTTTGGACATGTGTTGCCGGCTTCTTGGATTAATATTAATGTGACTTATTATGCTTCTTCTTGATGAATGTAGGTCTTAATAGTTTTGAGCTATTCAGTAATTGTTCATTGGGTTAAATTTTTTATCCTCTTTAGTATTTCTTCTTTGGATGGTAATGAGTATTACAGTAACTGAGAACAGTAGGTCCACTTCTGCCATTATGCTTGTGAAATGTTCTTAGAGATGGTCATACATCAAAGATTCTTATATCTAGTGGAAAATTCTGATCAAATGTTTCCTTTTTCAGGAAATGTATACGCAAGCCGGAACTCAATTTCGAGATGAACTTCATCGTCATCAGCTTCCCGGATCTATGGTCAGTATTTAATTTTAGAATAACAAATCATCCTCTAGCTTCTTATTTGTTTTTTCTGACTTCGTATTGATAGTTCAATTCCTCCCCACCCCACCCATCCCTTTTGATGTTGATGGCATTTCCTTCTATAAGAAAGGTATTGGTGTTATTTGTATTTGTAATTTTTACGATATAGGATACAATTTGCAGATGAGAGATATTAATGCCAGACTAGAGAAAATTGAGCCACAAGTTCGACATTCAGATGGAACTTTGGGTGGTTTTGCTACTGGAGAGATAAAGCCTGCAGTACGTAATCCCAAGAAAAGCAGTCCAAGAGCCAAGAGTTCTTCGAGGGAGACATCACTTTTTGGAGGTTTGGCTCTGTATCTAACAATTATTATTATTATTAACTAGGAGTTTCAAATGGTTTTCATGAAATGCTGACCTTTGCATAAACTAACCTACTTCCAATATAGGCTATATATTTTCATATTTCTCATATATATGGCGCTTGCTCTTAGATCATGTTTCAACAAGTTAAATGTTACTGAAGTGATTTTCATATTTCTCATATTTATGGTGCTTGCTCTTAGATCATGTTTCAACAAGTTAAATGTTACTGAAGTGATTTCTTTTGTTTTTTATAGGTGAATGTGATATCACTGAAAAGCCAATAGATCCAATTCAAGTTTATTCAGATAAGGAGCTGGTAAGGGAATTTGAGAAAATTGCCTCTACTCTTGTGCCAGAAAAAGATTGGTCCATACGCATTGCTGCCATGCAGAGACTTGAAGGGCTTGTTTCTGGAGGTTTTTATCCTTTCTCTCGTCAAACCTCCCACCAATCTTTATCCAGCATGTGGCTACTGTTAAAGAATTATAAAGTTGCTATTTTTAGCCAAACAGTTATGAAATGATTCTGCCTGAAAATTCTTAATCTTAAAGAACTGGCCCATGTAGGCTGAGTTAGATATAATTTTTTAGGTATACAAGGGGATGCTAAAATTCAGATATATGAATTCCTGGGTTATCCTATTTGTTTTAGCTATTCCCCTTAGTTTTGACTTCTGTAAGGTTGTCATGTTATTTGCCCTATTTGCTATCAACATTCCATATTTATATGGCTTATTCTTCCTCTATAGTTTATGACTAATGTGAATATACAGGTGCTGCTGATTATCCATGTTTTCGGGGACTCTTGAAGCAGCTTGTTGGCCCACTAAGTACACAGTTATCAGATAGGAGGTCAAGCATTGTGAAGCAGGTCTGTAACATTTTTCTTGTGTTTCCTGGTGCTGACTTTTTTTTCTTTTTGCACTTTGTTTTAGATACTTTAGGAGATTTATTCTTTGTGTTTATAGTTTGTTTATATGGCTCTGAACCAATAGTGCTTATTCTAGCACCGAGAGATTTTTTCTTCTTTTTATTTATTTATTTTATCTGTCAAATATATTTTCTTGAAGTTCCTTTTCTAAATACTTCCTTTTTTAATTAGCACTGGAACTTTTTAGAATGGTTTAATGAATTTCAGAGTTATTCAATCAAGGAGTTTTCTCATTCTTTTTTTTCTTGAGTTTGCCGGTATTACTATTTGTTTAAAACATATCCATGTATAGAAAATGATCAACTGATAGGGAACATGTCATGGACCCATCATCATACCTGCTTGTCCCTATTGACTATTGAAATCTCCAAGAAGGGTGTTTCCAGCAAGTCTAGTAGGAGAGGATAGTTTAAGCTAAAAACTTCAACTTGAGTACAGATCACAATTATGGTTTGCTGTTGAGAAGACTATAATATTGCATTTTGTTGATAGAATTCTTATATGCATCCAGCTTCATAGTTACATTTCTGGAACTTCGACTATGAAGCCTGTGTTTTTCTTCTTCCTATATGGCAGTTTTCATATTCTCTTACTAGACATAGCTAAGCTGGTGAGATTCTAAGTTTGTGCATAGTGCTTTAGCTTCTTGTTTCTTAACACACTGGATGAATTTTTTATACAATGATCACTAGGAATCTTGAGACAGTCTATATAATAATGGTGGTTGAGTTCAAGACAATTGTTTACTTTCATCTCCCATAAGTGCTTTTCTTTGTACTTTAGCTGTTTTTGAGTTTGTTTCCTTTTTTCCAGGCTTGCCATTTGTTATCCTTCTTATCAAAGGAGCTCTTGGGAGATTTTGAGGCATGTGCTGAGATGTTCATCCCAGTAAGTTCAGCTTTCATTTGTGGCATAGCAACATTTATATTCTCATATGCACTTGTTAATTTCATATTATGATAATCAGGTACTTTTCAAGTTGGTTGTGATTACTGTGCTTGTAATTGCAGAGTCCGCAGATAACTGCATAAAAACGGTAATTTTTTTCTTATATCTCCCCTTCCATTTTCCCGTTTAGCTTTAATTCTTTTTATCTTTTTATCTTTCTTTCTTATGATATCTTTTCCTATGTTGCAGATGTTGCGTAACTGCAAAGTTGTCCGTGTGCTTCCCCGCATAGCTGATTGTGCAAAGAATGACCGTAGTGCTGTACTCCGTGCCAGGTCTTTCCTGGTTTTGCTATTTTATGAAGTCTTTTATTTGTTATTTCTATATTCAACTTTTATATTCTTATTGCAGGTGTTGTGAATATGCATTATTGATACTTGAACATTGGCCTGATGCACCAGAAATACAGAGATCGGCTGATTTATATGAGGATCTGATTAGGTGCTGTGTTGCTGATGCAATGAGTGAGGTATCTATATTTGGACTTGCTTCTATTGTTTGATAGCTATAGATGGTTGTTGTAAATGGTTATTCAGTCAGCCCTTTGTTCAAAGGTGTAAGTTGATCATGATGATTGGCTTCTTTCTTGGAAACATGACTGCTTCATGGCTGATTCTTCAGTCTTCACTTGGTATCTTTTAATGGACTCATGTTTTTGCATAATAGGGTGATCTGGAAAGATGACCTTATGTGGGAAAGCTAATTCTTAAACCTCGATGTTATGTACTTTTTTCTTATACCCGTTTGAGCCCTTCTAAAGTTTGATGATAGATGATTAGTTAATTGTGAACTTTACAGGTACGATCAACTGCTAGAATGTGCTACAGAATGTTCTCCAAAACTTGGCCAGATCGTTCTCGTCGCTTGTTCACCTCTTTTGATCCTGCTATTCAAAGGGTAAATACAGCTTCTATATTTGATGGATATTTTTTGGAATAATTCTGTTTTCTAGATTGTGGTTTCATTTCTTGCTTTTTACTCAGATAATTAACGAAGAAGATGGAGGGATGCATAGGCGGCATGCTTCTCCTTCTGTCCGTGACAGAAATGTTAAAATGCCAATTAGCTCTCAATCTTCTGCCAGTGCACATCTACCTGGATATCAAACATCTGCTATAGTTGCCATGGATAGAACTTCAACTTTATCCTTGGGCACACCTCTCACATCTGGGTTGAATCTATCCCAATCAAAGTCCCTTGGTAAAGGTGCTGACCGTACTTTGGAGAGTGTGTTGCATGCAAGCAAACAGAAAGTCAGTGCCATTGAAAGTATGCTTAGAGGTCTGGACATATCCCAAAAACAGAGGTCAACAAGTTTGGATCTAGGTATTGAATGAATTTTCTACGCTTCACTTAATTTAAACCTGGAAGTTTTGTATGAGGTCATTAAACAATGCTGTGATAATTGCCTAAAATGATTAGAAAAATTGGTTCAATTGTGAGCAGCTAAATTTCTCTTTTATTGCCCACTAGTGCAGGAGTTGACCCTCCATCATCTCGTGATCCACCATTCCCTGCCGTTGTTCCAGCTTCTAATAGCCTCACAAGCTCTTTAGGACTAGAATCGACTACCTCTACTGTTGGTAAGGGTAGCAACCGCAATGGTGGTCTGATAATGTCTGACATAATTTCTCAAATTCAAGCTTCCAAAGATTCAGGCAAGTTATCATATAGGACTAGTGCGACAACCGAGTCTTTGCCAGCTTTCATATCATACTCTGCCAAGAGGGCATCTGAAAGACAAGAACGAGGTTCCCTTGAAGAGAACATTGACATTAGGGAGGCCAGGCGGTCTGTAAATCCACATGTTGACAGGCAATATTTGGACACACCTTATAGAGATGTAAACTCTCGGGATTTACAGAACAATCATGTTCCAAACTTCCAGAGGCCACTATTGAGAAAGCATGTAGCTGGGCGGATGTCTGCTGGAAGGAGAAAGAGTTTTGATGATAGCCAGTTGTCACTTGGAGAGATGTCAAGTTATGTTGAAGGTCCAGCTTCTCTTAGTGATGCCCTAAGCGAGGGGCTCAGTCCTAGTTCTGATTGGTCTGCCAGGGTTGCTGCTTTTACTTATCTCCGGTCATTGTTGCAGCAAGGCCCAAAAGGTATTCAGGAAGTGGTTCAAAACTTCGAGAAGGTAATGAAACTGTTTTTCCAGCACTTGGATGATCCCCACCATAAAGTTGCACAGGCTGCCCTTTCAACCCTTGCTGATATTATTCCATCATGCCGAAAGCCCTTTGAGAGTTACATGGAAAGGATCTTACCCCATGTTTTCTCACGGTTAATTGATCCAAAGGAGTTGGTTAGGCAGCCTTGCTCAATGACGTTGGAAATTGTCAGCAAAACCTATAGCATAGATTCCCTGTTACCTGCTTTGCTTCGTTCACTTGATGAACAGCGATCACCAAAGGCAAAATTGGCTGTTATCGAGTTCGCTATTACTTCCTTCAACAAGCATGCTATGAATTCTGAAGGTTCTAGTAATATTGGCATCTTGAAGTTATGGCTTGCTAAACTGACACCATTGGTCCATGATAAAAATACTAAGCTTAAGGATGTAGCTATCACTTGCATTATATCTGTGTACTCGAATTTTGATCCAACTGCTGTTCTGAATTTTATTCTCAGTTTATCAGTTGAAGAGCAAAATTTCCTTAGACGGGCACTCAAACGGTACACTCCTCGTATTGAGGTGGATCTGATTAACTATTTGCAGAACAAGAAAGAGAGACAGCGTAAATCATCCTATGATCCATCTGATGTTGTTGGAACTTCATCTGAAGAAGGATATATTGGTGTGTCCAAGAAGAGTCTTTTACTTGGAAGATATTCTGCTGGTTCCACTGATGTTGATGGTGGTAGGAAGTGTGGTTCCACCCAGGAATCAACCCTGATCACTGGAAATATTGGCCTGGCAATATCTGATGAAACTCAGGACAACTTATTTCAGAACTTGGAAACTAGTTCAAACACAAATGTTTTTCCTTCCAAAACCAAAGAGTCATCTTATATGGTTAATTCTATTTGCCAGACTTTGGGGTCTCAAACTGGCCAGATAGAGAACTTAGAAAGTAGTGTCAACTTGGAAGGTCTATCTACTCCACATCTGGAAATTAATGGCCCGAGTAGATTTGACACTTTGGAGACCACTGAAGGAGCTACACATAATGGAACATCATCAGAGTTGGATCTTAATCATCTTAAACCTGCAGCTATAAAGGTTAGGTCTATGCCAGACACGGGGCCTAGCATTCCTCAAATTCTTCATGTGGTGAGTTTGATTTGTCCTGGTTTTATATGGAGATGATAATTGTTTAATCAACTGAGTTTGCCTGGAGAAAATGGATTTTGGGCTTCTCATAGTGCTTATTGTGTTACAAGAACTTCACACTTCATAAATGCTTTCTTTTGTATTTTAGATCTGCAATGGGAACGATGAGAGCCCTACTGCCAGTAAGCACAATGCACTTCAGCAATTAAATGAAATTTCTGTGGCTAATGATCTCTCTGTTTGGACCAAGGTATATATCTTTCCTTATAATTCTTGTACAAGTTTGATTTTATTTTGATTTCCTTCTCTTTGAAGTTTCCTAACCCTGCCACACTTTTAAAAAAGAGTATTGGCCTCTGCACTCTATGTCAAATATGCTCTGCTATATATCTTGCAAATCAACTTGTAACATTTAGTTTTATGCAGTATGCCAATCAGATTTTGACAGCTGTACTTGAGGTTTTAGATGATTCTGATTCCTCAAGCAGAGAGCTTGCCCTGTCATTGATAATTGAAATGCTTAAAAACCAGGTTTGCTTATATTTTTTAGTATACAATTATTTCGAGACATTGTTTAGATTTTCCTTCTCTTTTTCCCCCTAAATATGAGTGTGCTTGTTTCCTCCCTTTTTGGCTTGTCATACTTTCAGAAAGGTGTTATGGGAGATTCTGTTGAAATAGTGATCGAGAAGCTGCTTCATGTAATGAAGGATATTGTTCCCAAAGTAATTTATGATTTACTTTCCATAAACTTGTCCTTTGAGAATATTCTTGCTCCTCCACATCTAATTTGTCTGCTCCATGCTTAGGTTTCAAATGAAGCTGAGCACTGCTTGAACACTGTGTTGTCCGAGTATGATCCATTCAGATGTTTAAGTGTATGTGGTTCTCTCTCGAATGTCTGACTTGTTTCGCGTACAGCAAATGAAGAGAAAGAGTGTTTTGGCACTTTTTCTTCTTGGTTTAGGTTATTACAAGTACTGATGTTGTCAAATGATGGGGGTTGCAGGTTATTGTACCTTTATTAGTTACTGAAGATGAGAAAACTTTAGTTATTTGCATCAACTGTTTAACAAAGGTATTTATTCTGAATCTTAATCGGAACTAAAATTGTTAGATTTAATCCATTTTGAACCTTCATCTGGATAAATATCCAGGGCTGTTCAGAATGCTTGTATAAAGTTAATTTTATTCTAGGGAATTGTCATTTCTTTCCTTTCTATTTGGGTTAGATGCTTATTTGCTGCTTTCCTTTGATTGCTCCATTGTTCCTCCTGATCTTAGGCGTTCTAACCTTTATGCTTTTTTTGTTCAGCTTGTGGGACGGCTATCACAGGAGGAACTAACGGCTCAGTTGCCCTCATTTTTGCCTGCTCTTTTTGAAGCTTTCGGAAACCAGAGTGCTGATGTCCGTAAGGTAATACTTATGTGCCTTTTTAAAATTTTCATTATACTTTTATCATCTGGTGGAAGAAATTATGCATGACCATTTATGCAACTAGCTGCTTGATCCTTTATAAGTGATATGGTTGCTGTCTGAGATATTACCTCCAGAAATCTGTAACAATGATAGAATTATCTTATAGAAGACACAATTTTTTACCATTAAAGTGTAGGATGATTTATTTGTTGATATTTGGGAATTCATAGAGCACTTTTAGGTTCGATTGATGGTGTATGGATGCTTTTATTTTATTCCTTTTCTCGTATATGTGATTTGAGCTATAAAAAACAGGTAGCTCTCTCCTATCCTGTAAATACCTTCCCTTTCCAAGATTAGAACCTTAGGCTTCCAGTTTGAAGTTCATGTTTTAACAGTTGGGGTGTCTCTTCGGAGACACAGTAGGGATAATGAAAACAAGTCAAGCAGTTCATTAACTGTTGGGTTGACTTGTCCAGTCTTGTTCTACATTGAGCTATTAGTTCAATAAGTTATTATCATTTAATTTATAAATATTACTCTTTTTTTTTTTTCTCGATTCTTAATTTTGAAAATTGTAAGTTTATCACACCCCTCAAATTTTTGTAATTTGAGTTACAGTATGGTTTGGTTTTATGAGCAGAGTCAAGTTAAGCAAATGAACTTTGTATTTCTGCATGTTCTAAAATTTTCTCAATTGTTGTTGGGTTCTGATGTCTGATATAAATGTTTCGATGGTGCAGACTGTCGTTTTTTGTTTGGTGGATATTTACATAATGCTTGGGAAATCATTTTTGCCTCACTTGGAGGGGCTTAACAGCACACAATTGCGGCTGGTTACAATTTATGCCAATCGGATATCACAGGCCAGGACCGGCACACCTATAGATGCTGGTCATGAATAGTCGGTTCATTTGGATAGCAAGGTCAGATTCGGGGAATGTTTACTTATTGTTTTTTTTTTCTTTTTTGTATATTGTGTGAATGCATTTGAAGGGGGTGATATTTTTTCTTTTTTGCTGGGTTTTTGGAGAATTGAGTGTTTTTTTGTTTAGTGAATCAAATAGGGAATTGTACTACTGTCATACCCATGTTGTAATCACCATTTTTCTTAACGTTGTTGTCTTATTGATAAAGAAATATGGTTTTGGAGAATTTTTTTTTTCTTGCATTCCATCTTTATTTATTTATTTTACCTCCAAAATCCATTTTAAGATGTCAGTGCAGTGGCTTTTGTCAAAACTATTTTGTTCATAGACTCAAATCAATATACACACCAAAATACAATACTTAAGTGTTCAATTTTAGCAAAATTTTATTTTGAAACTTAAGGTTTGGTCGACAATGCTGCAACCTCACTAAAAATACTACCCCATCAAATATAATCTCATTTAATTGTCTCTACTCCCGGAGCTGACTAACCCTTATGACAATCCCATATAACCTAAACCAAGCTACGCTTGGGCAGTCACGAAGTAGATGAATCAGGCTTTCCTACTTATTATTATTATTATTTGGGTAAATTGCGCCAACAGTCACTCAACTTTAGGATAGCTAACAAAATAGTCACCTATGTTTCATTTCAGTCACCCAACTTTTGAAAAATAACAAAACAGTCACTAATGTTATAAAAAAGTGACAAAACAGTCACTGACTAACAGTTTCCGTTAGTGTCTTAACAGAATCGCTGATGTGGCAAGTTAACTAGCTGATGTGGTCGGTTAACTTGCCACGTTGGATGAAGAAATTGAAAAAAAACCTAAAAAACCCCTTTAACAGAGAGAGAAGAAGAAGAAGAAGAAGAAGAAGAAGAAGAAGAAGAAGAAGAAGAATAGACTGTAAAAAAAAGTCTTATTTGCCTAATTTGGCGGGGTCTGATTCTTTGCCATTAAAACTCCATGTCTTTGCTCTTCTTCTTCTTCTTGGCTCTCTTCCTCTGTAACTCTGTAACCTTCCGCCATTCTAACGGAAGGATAGCCATGCATCTTTTTGTTGCGAATTAGAAGGAACCATATATTAGAATCTTTGCCGCTGTTGAGAGAGCTATCATAGCATGAGATGAGAGTAAAAGCCAATCCTATTCTGGGGATCTTGTCTAGAGCTTTCATGTCGAGTTCACCAGCAATGTTTAAGTAAGAGTTTAGTGTCACCTTTAATGTTACTAGATCATTTAGAATGCATGAACTCCAGCTGCATGGGAACTTTTTAGTTTCTGAGAACCTCTTAGTGACATATTCTTTAGTCACCCATTTGAGCCCTGAACTTTACATATCAAGAATCAAGCATGGAACTTTCCATCAATGTTATGCCAGCAAAAGGCACTTACATTATAAGCATCAGAATGGGAGCATGGATTCTTATATTTTAAACAGGGGCAATGGTGTAGTTACAGAAATGTATTCCTAACCCTTGCAGAAAGTGTAGCAACATATAGAATTATTGAAGCATTGCAACATGGGTTTAGAAACTGAATTAAGTAGCAGTCAAAACATCAAATGCAATGCTTGAAGAAAAGGCGCCCCAATGCACTTCTGTAGCCGCCTCCTGGTCACATGGGATTCGAACAGTAAACCACATCCCAATCTGGAAAAACCATAAGACCCTGCCAACAATGGCGGAAGGTTACAGAGGAAGAGAGCCAAGAAGAAGAAGAAGAAGAAGAGCAAAGACATGGAGTTTCAACGGCAAAGAATCAGACCCCGCCAAATTAGGCAAATAAGACTTTTTTTTTTTACAGTCTATTCTTCTTCTTCTGCTGCTGCTGCTTCTTCTTCTTCTTCTCCTCCTCCTCCTCCTCCTCCTCCTCCTCTGTTATAGGGGTTTTTTTAGGGTTTTTTTTCAATTTCTTCATCCAACATGGCAAGTTAGCTAGTTAACTTGCCACATCAGCAGTTCTGTTAAGACACTAACGGAAACTGTTAGTCAGTGACTGTTTTGTCACTTTTTTATAACGTTAGTGACTGTTTTGTTATTTTTCAAAAGTTGGGTGACTGAAATGAAACCTAAGTAACTATTTTGTTAGCTACCTTAAAGTTGAGTGACTGTTGATGTAATTTACCCTTATTATTTTTGTATAGTGTGAAAGCATTTGAGGGGTGATTTGTTTTTTCTAATTCATCTTTGTTATCTTTCTGTTCTTTTGCTGGATTTTTGGAGAATGAGTGTTTTTGTTTATTGAAATCAAATAGGGAATTGTACTACTATTATGCTCTTCTTGTAATCAAATAGGGTCAAATTGATAAAAGTTTTAAAGGTTGTGATTATACTTAATTTTTCAATAGAGTTAACGGAAAGATATGAACAAGTCGAAAGGTAAGACTTATTTTGAGCAAATATCGTTAGAAATTAACCTATTTTATAATCCCTCAATTAAATTCGATGAGTGAGTAATAATAAACAAAATTCGAGAACATAGGCTATAACCATTGTAAGGGCTTCATAAAGCATTTTAGTTTCTTTTACTATAACATTCTTTTAGTGTAACAAATAATATCTATGCCATGTGAAATTCGTAAGGTTGATGAGTGTATAAATATAGAGGTTGATTGTTGAATTTAAAAAAATTACGGAAACAAAAAAATTATTGTAAATATCAAAAGTTATTATCGTACTTGAACAATTTGTAAGAAACATAACAGACAATTGTCAAAATATGTTAGATATAATAAATATATACATATACTAATAAATAAATCCAATTAACTGCACATAGAAAAGAAAATCTGGTTTCCAGATTATACATCACTTCAACATATTTCAACCATAAACACTTTCGTGAGAATCTCGTACCTTTACTTCATATGGCACTCTAGCTTCTTTTACCATAACATTATTAACTTTGCCATGTGAAATTCATAACGTTGATGAATGCATTAATATATAGGTTGATTGTTGAATTTAAAAGAATTATGAAATTCACAATGAATTATAGAAACAAAAAAAATATTGTAAATATCAAAAGTTATTATTGCACTCGAACAATTGTAAGAAACGTAACAAAAAATAATCAGAACTCGTTACTTATAATATATATATATATATATATATATATATTGATAATTAAATCCAATTACTGACACAGAGAAGAGAAAATCTAGCTTCTAGATTACGCAGTGCTTCAACATATCTCAACAATAAATACTTTCCTAAGAATTTCGAGCCCTTTACATCTAATTTTTTTTGTCTCAATCTGCAAATTAGTTCACTGAATACATAAGGTCAATTCAAAATTTTCAACCCATCACTCACTATATAAACTTGAATATGTACACTCTTGTTTTCACATCAATTCAGTTTTCAAGTTGTTTGTTAACAGTAAGTGAACAAAAACATTGCCTCTTCAAGGCATAGGCATAAATATTCGTTTTTTTTTTTCTCTCCATTAGTGAATAGTTTGAGCAAAGCAGTTTTTAGTTTCTTGTAGTTTAAGTAATTAAATATGGTCTTGTTTTACATTGGGTTTTTGCTTTTGTTATTCAATAACATGTTTTAATCTCAGGAAATCGATGGCACCAACTTCAGCTTCAGGCGATCAACCATCAGACAAGGATAATTGGGACAATGGAAGACCAGCACGCAAGCAACAACTACTTACTGAAATTGTTCTGAGGAACAAATTGACAACTCTTGTGTTTGATGGTAACACAACGTGTCGGGTTTTGGAGTAGGTACTTCTTCGTTCTTATGGGGTTCAAACTCAAGGTGTCGACAACGGTAGGGATGCAGTCGCCCTTATTGCCTTTGGTGCCAAATTCAATCTCATCATCATCGAAAAGATTCTTCCTATCATGAATGGCCTTGAGGTAACCTTATAAAAAACAAGTGTTTAATGTTTTGTGTAGAACCAACATGTGTGATCATCTATTTTTATTATTATTAATGGGCAGGAAACAAGGCAGATTCATTAAATGGGGGTGGTTGTAAGATACTGGGGGTCACAGTTTGCTCGGGAGAAAGTGAAAGGCAGGCATTTCTGGCAGTTGGTGTTGATGTGTTCATTGAGAAACCTTTGGATCCTGAGCATCTGGTTCCCATCCTGAGGGAACTTGATGGGGAGTGAGTGAAGATCCATTTTGGAACACAAAAATAAGGACTTTCCTGTTGTTATAGTAGTTGGCTACCGACTTTGATAGTTCTTTGTTGATTTTTTTCGTGTTATTAGCTTTGAACAATAATAATGTATTTTAGTAGGCTATAGCTTGTTTTTCGGGTCTAGTCCAATGGTAATGGGTAATGCCATGAATAAGATTGTCGTGAATTTTTTTTGGTATGAGATCTTTCAGCATCTGGTAATCACATCGTTACGTCTTGGTACGACCCTGCAAGCAATCACAACCCAAACAACTCCTCGAAGTGGCTCTTCTCGACTAACTACTTGCCTAATAAATGGGTCCACTCATTTGCTGTCCTACAGAGTTAGGTCGAACCATTTACGATGCATGCGGGACCATTAAAGTCATCATAACGCCAACCTACCTGGCTTGGAAGCATACGGTTACTGACTCCAGACCTTTGATACACTAATATCGAATTATTGTATGGTACTTCAAAACAAGAGATGATTTGTATGTAAGGTTAGCAGCTTGAAAAGAGGGGGAACACAACCTTCTTCCCTCACCAGACTCAGATTCCATTTTCTCCCTCCTTATATCTGTAATTACCATATACACAACCCTATTCTAAACAAGGTGAATCAACCATCTTAACTACTTTCTCATCTTTATATCAACATACATTAAAGTGAAATTAAATTTAAAGTTCAATCAAAACTAACCGCTAAATGGAAGCAAAGCTCCCATATATACAAAAAAAAACAAAAATTACCGGAAAATACCACTTTCAGAAAAATTTACCGGAATGTACCACTTTCCCCAAAAACGCGCCACGCCAAGCGTTTTTGGGAAAAATAACTAAAGCGCGGCCCATAGGGCGCGCTTTTGGCCACCTCAAGCAAAACGCGTCCCACGTGGGTGCGCTTTTTGTTGAGGTGGCTAAAGCGCGCTCTCGGGCCGCTCTTAGCCGCAACGATCAAATTTTTTTGACCTTTGGGCTAACGGTAAAAAAAAAAAGAGTATAAACCCCCAACCCTTTATTTTTTCACATTTCAATCCTTTCTCAATCCTTTCTCAATTTTTCTCAATATTCTCTCAATTTTCTCTCAAAGTCTTTGAAATTTACGCCAAATTTCAAAATAATCCTTTACTATTTACTGAAAGAGCCCATTATAATTTTTTTAAAATATATATTTTTGGAAAATTTTAAAATTTTTATCGGATTATAATGGCCGGGAATTACTTCATTTAGACAACAAGCACATCTCCGTCGAGCAAATGAATATGGTAAGTTTTAATTTTTAATTTTTCAATATTATTAAATTTTTTTCAATTATGCAATTTTAATTAATTTTTAATTTTATAATTTTTTAAACAGTCTTTAGATCGGGTGTTGGAATGTTATATTCGCAACATGCCTGGTCCCCCATCGCCGTTGATCGAGAATTACCTGCGGGAAGCGGGTTTTTGGCACGTGGCCACGATAGGCCGGGGGTTCAAGTTGGAGCCGCCTTTGATCAGCGCGTTGATAGAGAGGTGGAGACCCGAGACGCACACTTTCCATCTACCATGCGGAGAGTGTACCATCACCCTAGAAGATGTGCAGTTGCAGTTGGGATTACCGGTGGACGGGTCGGTAGTCGGGTCCGCAACATCTATCGATTGGATGGCCGTATGCTACGAGCTTCGGTGCCATTCCTGATAGAATTCAAGGAGCTCGGATCGATATGGCCTCGGTTACGAGACGCATTCCCGCAGCCCAACGAGGGTTCGACCAAGAAGAAAGAATACGGTATGCTCGGGCATACATTCTTCGAATAATTTGAGGCTATCTGATGCCGGACCTCTCTAGAAACCTCGTCCACCTGAGATGGCTCCTGAAACTTGTTGATTTCAGAGCAGCTGGTGAATTGAGTTGGGGGTCTGCCGTGCTATCGAGGTTGTACCGGGAGATGTGCGGGGCGACGCGGCGAGTAAAGCAAAAATCGGAGGTTGCCTATCACTCTGTCGCAGCCATGGGCATGGTTTCCATTTCCATTTTTACGCCCCTCGACTCGACCAACCATATTCATTCCCACCGATAACGAGGTAAATTTAATATTATATTTTACAATTATTTCGTAGATTTATAGTATAATTGCATGCTAAAAGGTTATTTAATTAGGTGGTCCCATCCGTGAGTCATGTTGGAATACCTAACTCGCTTGAGGATATACTGGCTCCTATTGGAACAACGGTCGGAATCACATGTAAGTTTCAATTTCGTTATTATAATTCAAGATTTCGTATGTAGTGTCTAGTATTATGTATATAACTAATATTTTGGTAATGTTAATATAGTTTCAATGGACACCGCATGAGAGGATCCCAAAATTCGGCCAGTAATTCGGAGGAGTTCTTCCAAAATCGAACAGTTGCACGTTAAGGTCCCAATAATCACCTACGCGACCGTGGAGATGCACCAATCGGATCGGGTGTCGCGGCAATTTGGATTCGCAACCGATTCCCGTGCCACCGAGGTGCTCGATGATGAGCACCGAGTGGACTTACGCCAGCCGTACACGGATTGGCCAAGATTTTGGTCAAGTCATATCGAGACGTGGGAGAACCGGTATGACTTTTTACCTAACCAGGAACCGATCATCGTTCCTGAGTTAGCGTACTTGCCGCAAGTATTCCAGGGCCCCGATCCGATATAACGCATATGTCAGGTTGAGGGCAGACATGCCTCCTTAACCTAGATAGGAAGAAGTCTCGCCATCACCGACTCCTCGGTGTTATTGCAAACGCAATCGGAAGGATTCTCCCACAGCCGTCTTGTGCCACAGCTTAGCAATAGCCGATGCGTATATCTACCATACATGAAGGTACCGTCAATTGTACCAATGGCTTGCGGTATGTAAAAGCATCTCGGCATTGCTTAAATGTCCGTAATGATGCTTGAACACCGCGCATCCACGAGCGGATGATCGTTGTAGTACGCCGGTTCTGCTTTCAAGGTCTGTTGTCTTTGCTCAGGACATATACCTCTCCAAAGACTGACACCACCGCCACACTTCATTATATGAAGCGTCCCCACCGACCGCGCAACTTTTCCAACGCCTTCCGCTTGGCTATCCAAGCCTTTCGTAGAGGGCGTGTACCCCAATTGGCTACGAATATTGCCAATTAAGGCCGGCATCGTAGTTTTGGGATCGGCCTTTACCGTCGGGATTATTAAATCGGCCAACATGTCTCAATCCATCCTCGGATGATCTTGTGTTACACTTGTCAACGAAGTACGTTAAATAATGTAACATTACATAATATTAGTGTTATTCAAATCATTAAACATATTGTCGCATCGCACGGTAAGACATGTATGCGGACCTTTGTACTTTTCACCTCCCACAACCTCGTCCTTTGCCTTAACGACGCCATGATTTTCCATGAACATGTGCCGCCTTGAACGCACACTTCGCCTCGTACTTATCCACTGGATTTAACCACATTGTAGTTAACCTCGCTCGCGATCTTCAGTATTGTTTTAATGCGAAGAAGAAAAGTATTCTTGTCGGAAAATGGTTACCAACTTCTAATTGGTCCGAATTCAACGAAGAATTTGTACGCGATCACGCGTCCGGTGTGGTAGTTCAGAAACTCCAATGCATCATCTTGAGATAGATCGACATTATGCATGTGGGCCGGAGGTGAGTATGCCCCGAATAGCGGATCTTCTTCTTCTTCGCCTCAACCGCCTCAACGCCTTCAGTACAATTGGAACGGGCTCCGATTCGAAAATAATCCAACTTCGCACCGTCGAGCCCGGCTCCCGAGGTGGATCCACATCGGATTCATCGTCCGACTCTCCATAACTCTGCAACAAACGAGGCCCTCGCTGGTGGATGTCGTCGGGAGTACATCATCCTCTCTTAAACATCTTTCGTAAAGATCCCAATCATATGTGGATTGCCAACCACTAGAAGTTGATGACGCCCCCAAAACGTATTTCACGTCTCCGGACGTCGATCGACGGATATGCATGTCCCATCCACCGACCGAGTGTCGTCGCGGGGTTATGTTTTCCATACTACTACCGCACACGAGCACTTCGTGTTTTGCCTCCCACTTACAGAGTGTCGCTTGGGGTCGTGTATTCCCCTCGAACGATACTAGATGTTGAGGTCGCAGAAAGATCACTTGGAGATGAAAATTCTACATATACCTCGATATAGGGTGAACCATCGGCAAGATGAGTCTCCACCATTGCCTCAAGGCTTCGAGGACCTTTGATGTCGAATGAGTCATATCTCACCGGATCAACCGGCGCAAAAAATCTATACTTAATAAACACAACTTTCATTAGCGTTGTTCCGAATATTTTACGCCTAATTCTTTTGCGAAGTTCTACCAAATCAACGTTCCGATTAAAACTCAATCGCGCTGTGTTCTCCGATAAGAAAACAACACCATTTTCGTGTCACGAACTTCACCATCGTAGTAAATAACAAAGATTAATACGCTCACTCATTTTCAATTTTTTTTCTTTTGCCCGAATTTGCCTTACGCAACTTGAGAATAAAATTTGCCTGATTTATAGCCTAAGTTTGCCGGATACCACTGTAGCAAAAGAGCGTCCACGTGGGAGCGCTTTTCAGTACTCTTGCTCACAGTGCACCCTGCTGAAAGCGTTTTTGGCCACTGTTTGTTCAGAAACGTCTCCTCAAAATAATTTTGCCGGAGTCCACTATAGCAAAAGAGCGTCCACGCGCGCGTGCATTTTTGCCATCATGTTTGTTCGTAAACGCCTCCTCAAAATTATTTTGCCGGAGACTACTGGCCAAAAACTCAATTCATTTTTCACATTGCAAGTGGACGGGAAGGAACCCCAAAAATGCGGCCACGTCAGCGCGTTTTTTGGGGAAAATGGTACATTCCGGTAAATTTTTCTGAAAGTGGTATATTCCGGTAATTTTTTTTTTTGATATATATGGGAGCTTTGCCCCATGTTTTTCTTATTATTTTATTATTTTATTACAGCATCATCAAAATATTTTTACTCCATTAACAATGAATAAAACAACAATAGATATTTTTATAGGTGTTTTTAAGATAATTAAAGTAAATTAGTAAATAATTTTAAAAGTCATGGAAAATCAAATAGAATTATTATATTATTTAATATGCTATCTTTTATAATTTATTTATAAAATATAATAAGCATAATAAATAAGAAATATTTAATTAATGTTAATAGCAGAAAATTAACTAAATTTGACTATTAACTTTTTAAAGAAATAATTTGATCGTCAACCTTTTATAGTCAATTGTAGTTTTTTTCTACAAAAAAATAAAAACAAAGATTAAACATTTAATTTTCAAATACGGTAATCTCCATGGCAATTCACATGTATTTCATACTAACATGAAGTACACGCAATTTGCCATGCCAATATCGTTAAAATATTATTGTTTTAGTCAGTATTTTTGTTAAAAAAAGCAATTTGATTGTTTTTGAAAGATTAATAGCTAAATTTAGCTCAAAAAAAGAATAAAGGCCAAATTGACAAAAAATGTAAACATTAAGGGAATAATTTAGATTTAAATACGCCAAAGGTCCCTGTACTCTTTTGAAATGTAAAATTTAGTCTTTATACTTTAGTTTTGAGGCATTAAGCCCCTATACTTTTTTTATTTAAAAATTATTGTTAAAGTTAACAGTGTCAAAGGTAAAATAACTTTTTTAGCTCTCAGTATTTACAATTTTTATCAATTTGGCCATTACCCTTTAAAAGTACATAAAAATTTTAAAAATCATTTTTTAATATTTTAAATAATAACATAAAAATTTAAAATTATAATTTTTGACAAAATAAAACATTATGAAAAAAATAAAATCTCCTTAAAATTCAAAAAATAAAATATAAAATAATTTTAAAAATATAAAAAAATTCAAACATTCATTGTTATCTAAATTGGATCGGACCAGTCAGTTGAATTGGGAATCGATTGGCCCACGAACCGGTATGGACTGATTGAACCAAACTAAAAAACTGGTTGAACTGTTAGTTGAATTGATTTTGAACTAGCTTGACCAATTGGTTCCAGAATGATTGGTTCAAAGCAAATAAATTATTAAAAAATCAAAAATCAAAAATCAAAAATCTGTCCACCTACCAGTTCAACTAGTTTTATAATTTGGTTCAACCAGTTTGTACCGGTTCGTGAATTAACCAATTTTTTACTTCTCATCGAATCAATATCTCAGTTGGTTCTTGATCCAATCAGTCCAGTCCGATTTAGATAACACACCTCCAGCAGCTGCGCTCCCCCCTCTATCAGAGTTGAACTTCACCTAGCCCTCCTTCGGTGGTGTCCATACTCGATTGGTCAAGGACTGCGACCTCCGTGTTCCACTCATAGCCTCCAGCATGCGCATCTGCATCCTTGCTGCTAAAATTCCCTGTTCCAAACACCAATAAGTTTCGATGTTTCCATATACACCGACACACTATCCCATACAAAGTGACCCAATTCACGTTAACAATTGAATATTAAAGACTTTAGTCGGATTCGCTTGTAGCCAATCCTGCAATGGGAGAGAAAAAAACAAATGTCGCCTATGGAGAGGTAAGACACTGTTCCAAGTCAAAGCTACGCTTGGGCAGTCACGAAGTAGATGAATCAGGCTTTCTTACTATTGCATTTGAGGGGTGATTTGTTTTTTTTAATACATCTTTGTTTTCTTTCTGTTCTTTTGTTGGGTTTTTGGAGAATGAGTGTTTTTGTTTAGTGAAATCAAATAGGGAATTGTACTACTATTATGCTAATGTTGCAATCAAATAAGGTCAATTTGATATAAATTGTAAAAGTTAATGGACGGATTGAATATGAGCAAATTAAAAGATAGAAGTATTAATTTTAAGTAAATAAAATTAAAAAAATTAAATCTGCACAAATCGATAAGTACAAAGGAATCTCTCCTTAATTAAATTGGACAAGTGAGTAATAATAAACAAAATTTGAGGACATAGGCACATAACTATTATAAAGGCTTTATATAGCATTCTTTTAGTGTAACAAATATTAGCTATGACATGTGAAATTCATAAGGTTGATGAAAGTATAAACATAGATGTTGATTGTTGAATTTAAAATAATTATAATTAATTATCGAAACCAAATAATAATGTAAATATCGAAACTTATTATTATACTCAAACAATTATAAGAGACGTAACTGACGACAGTCAAAACGTGTTACGTATAATAAATATATACAGATGGTAATCAATAAAACCAAGAGAAAATCCAATTTCCAGATTATGCATTACTTTAACTTATCTCAACCATAAACAATTGCCCGAGAATCTCATACCTTTACTTCATATAGCTTCTTAGTTTCTTTTACCATAACAATTTTTTAATGTAGCAAATATTAACTAATCATGTGAAATTCATACTGCTAATGGATGTATAAACAGAGGTTGAAAGTTGAATTCAAAAGAATTATAATGAATTATGGAAACAAAAAAATATTGTAAATATCAAAAGTTATTATTGTATTCCAACAATTGTAAAAAACGTAACAGACGATAGCATTACTTATAATAAATATATATAAATAGTGATAAATAAATCCAATTAATGTCACAGAAAAGAGAAAATTCGATTTCTAAATTACACAATACTTCAACATATTAGAACAATAAACACTTTCCTCATAATATCATACCTTTACATCTAATTATTTTTTGTCTCAATCTACAAATTAGTTCACTGAACATGGAAGGTAAATCCAAAATTGTTAACCCTTCACTCACTATATAAACTTGAATATGTAGCCTCTGGTTTTCATATCGATTCAGTTTTTAAATTGTTTGCTAATAGTAAGTGAGCAACAACTTTGCCCGTAATGTTAATGGATGTATAAACATAAAGGTTGATTGTTGAATTTAAAAGAATTATAATGAATTGTGGAAATTAAGAAAAAATTGTAAATATCAAATATGGGTTTGATTCACACTCCATGTTCTGAGAAATATTTACCATCCGAAAAGCGGAAAAAACAGAGTCTTTGTCTAAAGAAATGCGTTGAGAAAGGGTAGATGTATAGAACCTTTCAACGAGATAGTGCTTTTTCAACTCTCTCAAAACGGAATCTATTCCAAACATATATGCCATGGTTCCTTACTTCGACAGGGTACAAATATCTAAATTTGATATTTTTAGATACTTTTTCAGACCTATTGCCGATACTAAGTAGCAGTAAAAAATTTGTATCCATTTTTCATGATATTATGCATGGATCAGATATATCATGGCGAATTCTTAAGAAAAAATTGTGTCTTCCACAATGGAATTTGATAAGTGAGATTTCGAGTAAGTGTTTACATAATTTTCTTCTCATCAGAAGAAATGATTCATCGAAATAATGAGTCACCATTGATATCGACAAATGAGATCGCCAAATGTTCAGGAGTTCTTCTATTCAATCCTTTTCCTTCTTCTTGTTGCCGGATATCTCGTTCAGACACATCTTCTATTTGTTTCCCGAGCCTATAGTGAGTTACGATGTAGTTCGAAAAGGTCAAATCTTTGATGATTCCATCATACATGATTGAGTTGCAAAAACTTCTAGATAGGTATCCTACATCTAAACTGAATTCTTTCTCGTTAAAGAATCTTTTCTAGTTGCTCTGGAACAATTAGGGATTCTCTAGAAGAAATACGGGTTCTCGCTTTTGGCGGCAACATGCTATGGGGTGGTGGTCCCGCTTATGGGGTCAAATCAATACGTTCTAAGAAGAAATATTTGAATATCAATCTCATCGATATCATCGATCTCATAAGTATCATACCAAATCCCATCAATCGAATCATTTTTTTGAGAAATACGAGACATCTAAGTCATACAAGTAAAGAGATCTATTCATTGATAAGAAAAAGAAAAAACGTGAGCGGTGATTGGATTGATGAGAAAATAGAATCTCGGTCGCGAACGTTGATTCGATTGATGATAAAGAAAGAGAATTCTTGGTTCGATTCTCCACCTTAATGATAGAAAAATGATTGATCAAATTCTATTGAGTCTAACTCATAGTGATCATTTATCAAAGAATGACTCGGTTATCAAATGATTGAACAACCGGGATCAATTTACTTACGATACTTAGTTGACATTCATAAAAAGTATCTAATGAATTATGAGTTCAATACGTCTGCTTAGCGTAAAGCGCGATATTTCTTGCTCATTATCGACAATCACTTATTCACAAACTTCGTGTGGGGCTAATAGTTTTCATTTCCGCCTCGTGGAAAACCCTTTTCGCTCCGCTTAGCCCTAACTCCTCTGGGGTATTTTAGTGATAGGTTCTATAGGAACCGGACGATCCTATTTGTTCAAATACCTAGCGACAAACTCCTATGTTCCTTTCATTACGATATTTCGAACAAGTTCCCGGATAACAAGCTTAAAGGTTTTCTTATTGATGATATCGATATTGATGATAGTGACGATATTGATGCTAGTGACGATATTGATGCTAGTGACGCTATTGATGATAGTGACGCTATTGATCGTGACCTTGATACGGAGTCGGAGCTTTTAACTATGATGAATGCATTAACTATGGATATGATGTCGAAAATAGACCGATTTTATATCACCCTTCAATTCGAACTAGCAAAAGTAATGTCTCCTTGCATAATATGGATTCCAAACATTCATGATCCGGATGTGAATGAGGTGAATTACTTATCCTCTGGCCTCTATTAGTGAACTATCTCTCCAAGGATTGTGAAAGATGTTCCACTAGAAATATTCTTGTTATTGCTTCGACTCATATTCCCAAAAAGTGGATCCCACTCTAATAGCCCCGAATAAATTAAATACATGTATTAAGATACGAAGGCTTCTTATTCCACAACAACGAAAGCACTTTTTCACACTTTCATATACTAGGGGATTTTACTTGGAAAAGAAAATGTTCTATAATAATGGATTCGGATCCATAACCGTGGGTTCCAATGCACGAGATCTTGTAGCACTTACCAATGAGGCCCTATCGATTAGTATTACATAGAAGAAATCAATTATAGACACTAATACAATTAGATCTGCTTCTTCATAGATAAACTTGGGATTTGCGATCCTGTAAGATCGGTTCAGATCATGGGATCCTTTTCTATCAGATAGGAAGGGTCATTGTACAAAATGTACTTCTAAGTAATTTCCCTTAGATCCTATATCTATCTATATGAAGAAGAAATCATGTAACGAAGGGGATTCTTATTTGTACAAATGGTACTTCGAGCTTGGAACGAGCATGAAGAAATTAACGAAACTTCTTTATCTTTTGAGTTGTTCTCACGGATCGGACGCTCAAGACCTTTGGTCTCTACCCGGACCGATGAAAAAATGGGATCACTTCTTATGGGTTCGTTGAGAATGATTCGATCTAGTTCATGGCCTATTAGAAGTAGAAGGCGCTCTGGTGGGATCCTCACGGACGAGAAAAGATTGCGGTCACTTTGATAATGATCGAGTGACATTTCTTATTCGATCCGAGCTAGGGAATCCCTTATATATGATGCAAAATGGATCTTGTTCTATCGTTGATCGAGAGAAATCTCTATGAAAAATACGAATCGAAGTTTGAAGAAGGGAAGGAGAAGGAGTACTCGACCATGAATGATAAATGAGGATTTATTCAATCACATAGTTTGGGCTCCTAGGATATGGCGCCTTGGGGCTTTCTATTTGATTGTATCGAAGGCCAAATGAATTGGGATTTCCTATTAGGCCGGGTCATTTCGGGGCAAGCGGATCATTTATGATGAAAAGGATGAGCTTCAAGAGAATGATTCGGTGTTCTTGCAGATTGGAACCATGCAAAGACTGCAGCACGAGATAGATATTCCAAAGAAACAAGGCTTTTTTGAATAAGCCAATTCATTTGGGATCCTACGGATCCACTCTTTTCCTATTCAAAGATCAGCCCTTTGTCTCTGTGTTTTCATACCGAGAATTCTTTGCAGATAAAGAGATGTCAAAGGGGCTTCTTACTTCCCAAATAGATCCTCCTACATCTATATATAAACGCTGGTTTATCAAGAATACGCAAGAAAAGCACTTCGAATTATTGATTCATCGCCAGAGATGGCTTAGAACCAATAGTTCATTATCTAATGGATTTTTCCGTTCTAATACTCCATCCGAGAGTTATCAGTATTTATCAAATCTATTCCTATCTATTGGAAGGCTATTGGATCAAATGACAAAGACATTGTTGAGAAAAAGATGGCTTTTCCCGGATGAAATGAAAATTGGATTCATGTAAGAGGAGAAAGGTTTCCCATTACTTAGCCGGAAAGATATGTGGTCATGAAATAGGGATTAAGTGGAACGAAATTGACTGGGTGGTAGAGTTGTGGAAACACCTGTTTCTTCCATATTTTGGACCTTAGCTCCATGAAACAATATGCTACTGCTGAAACATGGAAGAATTGAAATCTTAGATCAAAACACTATGTATGGATGGTATGAACTGCCTAAACAAGAATTCTTGAACAGCAAACAACCAGAGCTATTGTACTCGAACAATTGTAAGAAACGCAACAAATGATAGTTAGATCGCGTTATGTATAGTAGATATATATATATATATAGTGGTAACTAAATCCAATTAATCACAGGTAGAAAAGAAAATGGAAGAAATTATGCATGACTAGTTATGCAACTTTATATGTAGAAGACATTATACCATTAACGTGTAGGATGATTTATATGTTGATATTTGAGAATTCATAGAGCACTCTTAGGTTCCATTCACGGTGTATGTATGCTTTTAGTTTATTCCTTTTATTGTATATGTGACTTGAGCTATAAAAAATAGGTAGTTCTCTCCTATCCTGTAAATACATTCCCTTTCCAAGATTAGAACCTTAGGCTTCACGTTTGAAGTTCATGTTTTAACAGTTGGGGTGTCTCTTCGGAGACACAGTAGGGATAATGAAAACAAGTCAAGCAATTCGTTAACTGTTGGGATGACTTGAGTTGCAATATAGTTTGGTTTTATACGAGGATCTGATTAGGTGTGGTGTTGCTGATGCAATGAGTGAGGTATCTATATTTGGACTTGCTTCTATTGTTTGTTATGTATAGATGGTTGTTGTAAATGGTTATGCAGTCAGCCCTTTGTTCAAAGGTGTAAGTTGATCATGATGATTGGCTTCTTTCTTGGAAACATGACTGCTTCATGGCTGATTCTTCAGTCTTCACTTGGTATCTATTAATGGACTCATGTTTTTGCATAATAGGGTAATATGGAAAGATGACCTTATATGGGAAAGCTAATTCTAAAACCTCGATGTTATGTACTTTTTTCTTATACCTGTTTGAGCCCTTCTAAAGTTTGATGATAGATGACTAGTTAATTGTGAACTTTACAGGTACGATCAACTGCTAGAATGTGCTACAGATTATTCCCCAAAACTTGGCCAGATCGTTCTCGTCGCTTGTTCACCTCATTTGATCCTGCTATTCAAAGGGTAAATACAGCTTCTATATTTGATGGATATTTTTTGGAATAATTCTATTTACTAGATTGTGGTCTCAATCTTCTGCCAGTGCACATCTACCTGGATATCAAACATCTGCTATAGTTGCCATGGATAGAACTTCAACTTTATCATTGGGCACATATCTCGCATCTGGGTTGAATCTATCCCAATCAAAGCCCCTTGGTAAAGGTGCTGACCGTACTGTTGGAGTTAGAAGCATATAGCAGCTTGTGTATGGTCAGAATTTGCGCAGCAAGTGTCGAGACTTGTCAAGAAGAAAGAAAGAGAGATGACAGAATTCTTTGAGAGAAAAGAAAGCTATGGAAAATGGAGCTTAAGTGTGAATGAATTACAACCACATTTCATTAAAGATACATTGCCAATATATAAAATGCTTAGTCAAAGTAAATCATATCATATCTTTACCTAAACATACCTAATCCCACTTAAACTTATGGAAACTTGAAATAAAAACTTGCAAGCTTAATCTTGCTTTGATTTGATCACTTTGTCACCATCAAAATGACATGAAATATCAACCTAACATGGTTCAAAATAAACCAAACTAAGTTACAATGGCATTGGTTTACAAAAGACTAGAATGAAGCACTTAGTTCACATGAAATATTGGCAAGCAAGATAGCCATGAAGATTGAGTGGCTTTTGGACGTTGCATGGGCTGCATGGAGTTCAAAATTCAACACTCCTCCTTGGACTCCTTGCAAAGATACACCAAGTTTTCTTCTCAATTGAGTGAATCTAGTTGTTTTGAGGGCTTTGGTGAAGATGTCGATTTGATCTTCTGAATTGCAATGAACCAGTTGAATTTCGCGAGCCTGTTCCATCTCCCTCACCACATGAAGCTTTATACTAAAGTGTTTGGTTCGTCCATGAAACACAGTGGTTCTTTGCAATTGCAACAACGATTTGTTGTCACATAGCATCTCTGTTGCTCCTCTTGCTGCAGTTTAAGTCGGTGAGTAGCTTCCTAAGCCATATGGCTTGATTCACAGCAGCTGCAGTGGCTACATATTCAGCTTCTGCCGTTGATTGGGCTACAAGGTTTTGCTTCTTCGAACACCAGCAAAACATTGCTGAACCAAGAGAAAAACAATAACCTGAAGTGCTTTTTAAATCATCCTTTGATCCTGCCCAATCACTGTCTGTGTATCCAACTAGCTTTAAGTTTTCAGTTGTGCTAAACTTTAAGCCATAGGATAATGTTCCTTTGATATATCTCGTGACTCTTTTTCTGCTTGGAAATGTTGCATGTTGCAACAATGCATGAACCGTGACAACATGCTCACAGCAAACATTATATCCGGTCTTGTAGCTGTTAAATAAAGAAGGCATCCCACCAAACTTCTGTAGGTGAACTCCTCAACTGCATCATAGTTACCTTGGTTTGTCAACTTTAACTCAGTAGCCATAGGTGTGTTCATTGGTTTGCTGTTTTCCATGGAAAACTTGTTCAAAATTTTCTTGGCAAATGCTTGTTGGCTTAGGAAAATCTCTCCTTCAGCTTGGATCACTTCCATTCCAAGGAAGTAAGTCATATGCCCGAGGTCTGACATTTCGAACATCTTCTTCATTTTGTTCTTGAAATTCTTCAAGACAATATTGTCTCCTCCTGTAACCAGCAAATCATCGACATAGAGAGACACAATAAGCTGAGTTTCACTTCATTCTTCTTAACATACAAAGTGTGGGCTCACCGATGCTCCTTTGAAATCCCAAACCGATGAGATAGCTATCGATTCAGGCATACCAAGCTCGGGGAGCTTGTTTTAGACCATATAGGGCCTTCTTGAGTTTATAAACCATGTGTTCTTTGCCTGGCACTTCAAAGCCTTGAGGTTGGTCGATGTATATCTCCTCTTCAAGCAGTCCATTTAGAAATGCTGACTTGACATCGAGTTGGTGTATGGACCATTGCTTTTGTGCTGCTAAAGCAATCAACATTCTAATGGTGTCGAGCCTGGCTACTGGAGCAAAGGTTTCCATGTAGTCCAGGCCATATTTCTGACTAAATCCCTTGACAACCAGCCTTGCCTTGAGCTTATTTAAGCTCCCATCTGCATTCTGCTTAGCACGATACACCCATTTAACACCTATGACCTTCCTGTCTTGTGGCCTATCAACCAAATCCCAGGTTTGGTTCTTCTCGATCATCTTTATTTCTTCAATCATTGCAGCCTTCCAACCTTTGTGAGCTTCAGCCTCTTCGAAACTTGTTGGCTCCATGATGGCTACTTCAGCCCTTTCATAAACATCTATCAATGATCTGGTCCCTCTAACTGGAACATCATCAATGTCCATCTCTTGACCACCTTGTTCAGGTTCTGACTGCCCCACTTCAAGTTCTTCAGTAGTCTCCATTGGTTGATTGTTATCCCAGTTCCAGTAGGCATTTTCATCGAAGACAACATCCCTACTCACTTGAACTTTCTTTGTTGTTGGATCAATAACCCTATAGCCCTTTTTAATCGAGCTATATCCTACTAAAACACACGGAGCACTCTCCTTGAAAGTTTATCCCTTTTCTGCGATGGAATCTGCACATAACATAGACATCCAAAGAGTTTTAGATGAGCAAGAGAGGGTTTGAAGCCATACCAAGCTTCAAAAGGTGTCATTCGAATCGGGGCCTTTGTTGGTAGTCTATTTTGAAGATAGATCATTGTGTTGACGACTTTCGCCCACATGAACTTTGGCATTTTCTTCTCAAACAGCAGACATCTTGCCATATCCATGATGCTTCGATTTTTTCTTTCACTCACTCCATTTTGCTGTGGTGTGTACACATTGGTTAGCTGGTGTTTAATGCCTGCTTCATCACAAATCGCTTTGAATTGAGTCAAATGTATTCACCCCATTATCTCGACTGATGGTCTTCACTTTGCAACTTTGTCTCGGTTTCTACATGAGCTTTGAACTTCATGAACACTTGTGGAACTTCAGACTTGTATTTTAAAAAATAAATCCAACAGAATCTTGAATAGTCATCGATAAAGAGAATGAAGTACCTGTTCCCACTGATTGATTCTGTCTTCATGGGGCCACAGACATCTGTATGAACAAGCTGAAGCTTCTCGGTTGCTCTCCAGGCTTGGTTCGAGGGAAAGGAAGTCTAGCTTGTTTTCCAAGTGACACACTTCACAAACTTCATTATTGCATGCTGAGTTTGTGAAGTTTTCTACTGTGATCTTCATGGATCATCCTCGCCATTGCTTTAAAATTTGCATGACCAAGTCTTTTGTGCCATGTTTTAGAGTCATTGTGAGAGGCAAGATAAGCTACATTAGGGGCTTCACCAATTAATCTCAAAGGATTTATCGATCAGGTGATCACATGAAACATGATCCACATGGATCTGTTATTCGACATACTTTGTCTTTGAACACAAGAGAGTATCCCTTGTCAAGGAGTTGAGATATACTTAACAAGTTTTTGTCAATATCGTGCACGAGCAACACATTAGTGATTATCCTGTTGCCTTTTGAAGTCGATATCGAACATCACCCTTGCCCACAAAGATCGATAAAATCCGACCATTTGCCACTTTAACCTTGGTTTGTACACTCTGTCCAAGTTTTTGAAGATGGCTTCATTAGGAGACATGTGGTTTGTACATCCACCGCCCAAGAGCCAACCTTGGGAGTCTGTCTTCCGATCACTTGAGCATGACACAAAGAAAGACTTCTTCTTCTTGATCACTTCCACCTTCAGCCACTCGAGCCTCGGTCTTAGTTTGTTGTTGAGCCTGCTTCGGTCTGCCTTTTGCCTTGCACACTCTTTCAACATGTCCCTTCTTCTTACAAAGTGTTGGCATACGCATCAGTAAAACCAACATCTATCTTCGTGGATGGCCTGGCTTTTTGCAAAATCTGCAAAAGGCGATCATTGGTCCTTGCAAACATCGTGCTTAGGCCTGCTTTTCCAGGTTTTCTTGCCTTTGTAGGCAGTGTTGGATGAGGAAGTCCTGGCTTTAGCTTGGAAAGCACCTTCTTGGTGCTCCTCGTTCCTGCTTGCCCTTCTTTGCTCTTGAGCATAAAGGGCATTGATTAATCCGTCAAGGTGATGCTTGAGAGGTCCTTGGAGTCCTCGAGGAGGATATTTTTGCTTCATACCTTTCGTGTAAGGTTGAAAGCACCTTCTCCACTATCCTTGCTTCGCTAAACCGCTCACCAAGGAGCTTTATGTCATTTACAATGCCATTATCTGTCTGAGTCTTCGCTTTTACGCCTCTTCCTCTTTCATCTTCAAGTTTTCAAGTCTCTCCTCAAGTTTAGAAGTTCTTCTTTGCCTAGTCCTTTCTGTACCTTGAAACTCCTCCTTAAGCTTGTCCCATGCCTGCTTTGGAGTCTCACAGCCATAATTCTTGTAAAAATGATGTCCGAGACACAATTTTGGATGCATGACAAGGCTTTATGTTTCTTGGTCTTCTCCTCAAGATGTCTTTGTCGTATTTGAGCCACAGTTGGGTTGGCTCGAAGAGGTTCTGTTCAAGATCGGTGTTCACAACCTCCCATAAATCAAGAGCTTGAAGGTAGGTCTTCATTTTAACTTGCCATATTTGAAAACCTTCTCCATTGAAGATCGAAGGCACAAAGCAGGAGAAGCTTGATGAAGCCATTCCAAATTGATCTTAACAAAGAACAGTCCTCAAAGAATGAAGCTCTAGATACCAAATGTTGGAGTTAGAAGCATATAGCAGCTTGTGTATGGTCAGAACTTGCAGGTGCAAGTGTCGAGACTTGTCTGAAGAAGAAAGAAAGAGAGATGATGAATTTCTTTGAGAGAAAAGAAAGCTATGGAAAATGGAGCTTAAGTGTGAATGAATTACAACCACATTTCATTAAAGATACATTGCCAATATATAAAATGCTTAGTCAAAGTAAATCATATCATATCTTTACCTAAACATACCTAATCCCACTTAAACTTATGGAAACTTGAAATAAAAACTTGCAAGCTTAATCTTGCTTTGATTTGATCACTTTGTCACCATCAAAATGACATGAAATATCAACCTAACATGGTTCAAAATAAACCAAACTAAGTTACAATGGCATTGGTTTACAAAAGACTAGAATGAAGCACTTAGTTCACATGAAATATTGGCAGCAGCATAGCCATGAAGATTGAGTGGCTTTTGGACGTTGCATGGGCTGCATGGAGTTCAAAATTCAACACGTACTTTGGAGAGTGTGTTGCATGCGAGCAAATAGAAAGTCAGTGCCATTGAAAGTATGCTTAGAGGTCTGGACATATCCCAAAAACAGAAGTCAACAAGTTTGGATCTAGGTATTGAATGAATTTTCCACGTTTTTCTTAATTTATACCTGAAACGTTTGTATGAGGTCTTTAAATAATGCTGTGATAATTGCCTGAAATGGTTAGAAAAATTGATTCAATTGTGAGTAGCTAAATTTCTCTTTTATTGCCCACTAGTGCAGGAGTTGACCCTCCATCATCTCGTGGTTCACCATTCCCTGCCGTTGTTCCAGCTTCTAATAGCCTTACAAGCTCTTTAGGATTAGAATCGACTACCTCTACTGTTGGTAAGGGTAGCAACCGCAATGGTGGTCTGATAATGTCTGACATAATTTCTCAAATTCAAGCTTCCATATAGGACTAGTGCGACAACAGAGTCTTTGCTACCTTTCATATCATAGTCTGCCAAGAGGGCATCTGAAAGACAAGAACGAGGTTCCCTTGAAGAGAAAATTGACATTATGGAGGCCAGGCGGTCTGTAAATCCACATGTTGACAGGCAATATTTGGACACACCTTATAGAGATGTAAACTCTCGGGATTTACAGAACAATAATGTTCCAAACTTCCAGAGGCCACTATTGAGAAAGCATATAGCTGTGCGGATGTCTGCTGGAAGGAGAAAGAGTTTTGATGATAGTCAGTTGTCACTTGGAGAGATGTCAAGTTATGTTGAAGTTCCAGCTTCTCTCAATGATTCCCTAAGTGAGGGGCTCTGTCCTAGTTCTGATTGGTCAGCCAAGGTTGCTGCTTTTACTTATCTCCGGTCATTGTTGCTGCAAGGCCCAAAAGGTATTCAAGAATTGGTTCAAAACTTTGAGAAGGTAATGAAACTATTTTTCCAACACTTGGATGATCCCCACCATAAAGTTGCACAGGCTGCCCTTTCAACCCTTGTTGATATTATTCTATCATGCCGAAAGGCCTTTGAGAGTTACATGGAAAGGATCTTATCCCATGTTTTCTTACGGTTAATTGATCCAAAGGAGTTGGTTAGGCAGCCTTTAATATTCATATACTGATAAATAAATCCAATTAATGACATAAAGAAGAGAAAATCCGGTTCTAGATTACGCAATGCTTCAACATTTCTCAACAATAAGCACTTTTTCGAGTATCCGATACCTTTACATGTAATTAGTTTTTGTCTCAATCTGCTAATTAGTTCTGAGAAAAAATATAACGTCGGTAATGACAAATATATCGCAAAGAAAAGAGAAATAAAAATAAAAAAAACACACAGATTTTACGTGGAAACCCTTTCGGCAAAAAAACCACGGGCAGAAGAGAAGAAAATTCACTATGTCGAATTCAAATCAATTACAAGAGGAATTGACTATGTCTATTTATAGGCTTGTAAAACCATATTCTAATAGGAGTGTAGTAAGATTGAAACACCTTATTCTAATCAATATCAAATAGATGGAGTTTAATAAGGTTTTAAAAACCTTATTTAAAATAAAATAAAAGAAGTGTAGTTCTATAGGGATTCTTCTTTTATTTTATTTTACCATTGTATTTTATTTAAATAAGGATTCGGCTTACTTAATTCTAACAATCTCCACCTTGACACGAATTCTTAATAAACAAGTTCTTCATCGCGAACTCTCAACGAACAAGTTCTCCACCTCTTCCATAAAACCCCTTAAGGGTTTAACTTCAACAATGAACACCAACCAAGTCTAAGCAATGCTCAAACTTGGTTATAAGAAGTGACTTAGTCATCATATCTGTAGGATTTCCATGAGTACTAATTTTGCTCACAACAATATCACCACGAGCAATAATATCACGAACAAAATGATACCGAACATCAATGTGTTTTGTTCTCTCATGAAACATTTGATCTTTTGTAAGAAAGATGGCACTCTGACTGTTACAAAATAATGTGTTGATTTGAAGGTCTTCATTGAGCTCACTAAAGAGTCCCTTCAACCAAATAGCTTCTTTACAAGCCTCAGTAATCGCCATGTACTCAGCTTCAGTGGTAGACAAAACGACTGTAGTTTGTAAAGTAGCTTTCCAACTGATTGCACAACCTCCGATTGTAAAGACATAACTAGTGAGAGACCTTCTTCTATCAGGGTCTCCAGCAAAATCAGCATCAACATACCTAATGACTCCATCTCTAGTTCTTCCAAACTGTAAGCAAACATCAGTAGTACCTCGTAAGTATCTTAAAATCCACTGAACTGTTTTCAAATGTTCTTTACTGGGATTCACCATGTATCTGCTAACTACACTGACTGCATATGATAAATCTGGACGTGAACAAACCATAGCATACATGAGAGATCCCACTGCACTAGAGTATGGAACATGTGACATGTACTCAATCTCATCATCTGATTGTGGAGACAAAGCCGATGAAAGTCTGAAATGGGCGCTAAAGGAGTACTAACAGCTTAGCACTCTGCATATTGAACTCAAGAAAGAACTTTCTCAATGTACCCCTTCTGACTTAGGTACAATTTACTTGCTTTTCTATCTCTAAGAATCTCCATACCAAGTATCTTCTTTGCTGGTCCCAAATCTTTCATATCAAATTCTTCACTTAGTTGGGCTTTGACATTTCTTATCTCTCATTTATCTTTTGTCTTTGCTATCAACATGTCATCAACATAAAGAAGTAGATACACAAAAAGAACCATCACTATTTTTCTTAAAGTAAACACAATTTGTCAAAACTACTTCTTTTAAAATCATGAGAAGTCATAAAGGAATCAAACCTCTTGTACCATTGTCTTGGTGGATCGTTTAAACCGTAAAGGGACTTTTTCAAAAAGTAAACAAAGTCCTCTTTTTCTCGAGATCAGTAAAACCCTCTGGTTGTTGCATGTAAATATCTTCCTCAAGTTCTCCATGCAAAAATGCAGTTTTTACATCTAACTGCTCAAGCTCCAAATTATGCATGGCCACAATACCAAGCAAAGCTCGAATCGAACTATGCTTTACAACTGGGAGAACACATCATGAAGTCCACTCTCGAAATTTGATCAGAACCCTTTGCAACAAGCCTTGCTTTATATCTGGTTTCTTCAAATCTTGGAGTCCCTTCTTTCTTTTTAAACACCTATTTACAGCGAACAACCTTTTTACCTTTAGGAAGTTTCACAAGATCCTATGTTCTGTTTTTATGGAGTGATTCCATCTCCTCTTGCATAACAAACATCCATTTTTCTGAGTCTTCACAGCTAACTGCCTCAGAATAATTAGACGGCTATTGGTTTGTATCTATATCTTCGGCCACATTTAAAGCATAAGCAACTAGATCAGCCTCGGCATACTTCTTTGGAGGTTTAATTTCTCTTCTAGTTCTATTTTTAGCGATAGAGTATTGTGGTGAAGAAGCAACTCTATTCTCAATTTTTGTACTACCTTGAGGAGTCGACTCTGTATTAATCTGATGCTCTACCTACTTTTGATTTTTTTTATTGGAAGAGTCTTTAAGAGATAAGTTAGGTAGCATAGCAATTTCATCAAAAACAATATCTCTGCTAATCACAAATTTTTTATTTTCAGGACATCATAACTTATACCCTTTTACACCAGTTTTATAACCAAGAAAAACACATTTAATGGATCTTGGTTCCAATTTTCCATTATCAACATGAGCATACGCAGAGACACCCAAAGATCTTTAAATCGTAATAATTAGCGGGATTACTGACCATACCTCTTGTGGAGTCTTTTTCTCAATGGCAATGGATGGAGATCGGTTGATCAAAAAACATGCGATGAGGTCGCCATTAAAACGACTTTGGTAAGTTGGCATTTGACAACATACATCGAACTTTCTCCATGATCGTTCTATTCATTCGCTCGCAACCCGTTTTGCTATGGAGTATGACGAACTGTCAAGTGTCTCACGATCCTTCTAACTTGCACGGTTTATTAAACTCATCGTAACAAAACTCTAAGCCATTAATCCGTGCAGGGTATTTTATTTGTTTTCCTTCTGCTTTTTCAATCATAGTTTTCCAAGACTTAAATGCGAAAACACATCACTTTTCTCGCCGGAAGAATGCCCAAACTTTTCTCGGAAAAATCATCAATAAAAGTTAGCATATAATTAGCTCTACCTCTCGAAGGCACTCTTGATGGCCCCCATAGATCAGAATGAATATACTCCAACATTCCTTTCGTGTTATGGATTCCTCTCGTGAATCGAACTCTCTTTTGCTTCCCAAAATGCAAAGGCTCACGAACTTCAGCTTTGCAAATTCCTTGCCCATCAAGAAGTCCTCTTTTGCTCAGATTCGCCATGCCATTCTCACTCATATGCCCTAGGCGCATATGCCAAAGTTTAGTAATATCATCATCGACAAGGAAGAAAGCGGCAATTGCACACTACACCAAAACAGACTTTTAGCGGCGTTTTTAGTGGCGTTTTAAGTAAAAACACCGCAAATACAACAAAACGCCGCCAAAAAATGAGCAATACCGGCGTTTATCCACAAAACGCCGCTAAAAATGATATATAGCGGCGTTTTTACCTAAAACGCCACTAAAGGTCCGAGCATTAGCGGCGCGCTTTCAAAAACGCCGCTAAAGGTCCGAGCATTAGCGGCGCTTTTAGGAAAACGCCGCTAAAGGTCTGAGCATTAGCGGCGCTTTTGTAAAAACGCCGCTAAAGGTCTGAGCATTAGCGGCGCTTTTATAAAAACGCCGCTAAAGGTCTGAGCATTAGCGGCGGTTTTGTAAAAACGCCGCTAAAGGTCTGAGCAGTAGCGGCGCTTTTGGAAAAACGCCACTAAAGGTCTTAGCATTAGCGGCGGTTTTAGGAAAAACGCCGCTAAATGTCTGATCATTAGCGGCGCTTTTGTAAAAACGCCGCTAAAGGTCTTTTGAACATAAAGGCACAAATATGTTAATCAATACAACGACGTTTTGTGGTTGAGAAACAAAATTATTTAGTAAATTGAAAAAACTATTTAAATTTCCTGAAATATTGTAAAAATATATATTATTCAAAATTTATCAAAATAATTAAGGGTTTACTGGTTTGTACGGGCTGACTTGGGTTTCGAGTTCAGCGTTTCAAGATTTAGTATACTTTATCAGTTTATGGTTTACGATTAGTCTTAGGAATAGGGTTGTGGCTAGAGTTTATGAGTTTATGGGTTTGTGGGTGTATGGTTTAAGGTTCACGGGTTTAGGGTTTAGGATTTAGCGAATGAAGACAGAATATCAAATTTGATTTAATCATTAAAAAATTATAAAAATATATGCTAAAAATTGGTGGGATTGCAATTTTTACTTACAAATAAATTTCAGCCCCTAACAAAATCTGATTGTGTATCTGTTTATCCTTATTAGACCCTAAACCTTAAATCTTAAATCGTCTAATCCTAAACTATAAACCATAGATCTAGTTTCTAAACCCTAAATTATAGCTCTAAACACTCGACCATAAACCCTTAAATCGCAAACACTAAACCATTAACCATTAAACACTAACCTTAAGCGCCGCTAAATGTTGAGCAATAATTCTATTTTCATTAGGTTAATCGACACTCATTTTAAAATATTAAATTAATTCTCATGATAATTTAGGGTTTATGTGGTTTCATTTAGGGTATATAGTTTATGGATTAATCTTTACTGATTTAGGGTTTGGGGATTATGTTTTAGGGTTTAGGGTTTAAGCTTTAGGTTAGGGGTTAGGCTGGTTTTATTATATTTTAGGGTTTAGGGTTTAAGCTTTAGGTTAGGGTTTAATCTTTATAGTTTAGGGTTTGGGGATTATGTTTTAGGGTTTAGTGTTTACAGATTTAGGTATTAGGGATTTTGATAAAATAGATAAAAATCATATTATTGAGAGGGTTTATGGAAGCAATTAGATTATATTCAGTTGATATATATATATATATATGAGTTCAGGTGTATATTTTAGGATTTTAGTATTTAGGATCAAAACAAATATAATTAAAATAAAAAAAATTAATTTAAAGGAATATAATTAATAATTATTTTAAACATATTGTTAGAATCAAAACAAAAAATAATTTAAAGGGATATAATTAATAATAAAAATTAAAAAATTATTAGCGGCGTTTTGGCTCAAAACGCCACTAAAAATAGACGCCGTTTAGTTGGCCTTTAGCGGCGCTACACATAAAAACGCCGCAGATGAGTACTATTAGTGGCGTTTGTTTTAAAAACGCCGCAAAATACATTAAAACGACGCGTCGTTTTTGAGGGATTTTAGTGGCGCTTTTAAAAACGCCGCAAAAGGCAATTTTCTCGGATAAAACGCCACCGCTTTTGTTTCGCCATTTTGTTTCGCTGCTTTAACAAAACGAGCCCTCTCTCTTCTCCATCAGAAATCCCTAACTTCCCTAATTTCTCCCCCCAAAGCAAAGAAGAAATCCCCCCAAAACCCGATTACGAAGAACCCCATCTCTTCATCTCTCCATCGGCTCTTATGCAAAATCCCTAATATCTGTAATTTCTCCCCCCCCAAAACAGCAGAAGGAATCCCCTCAAAAATCCCTGTAATTTGTCCATCTCTCCGCTCTACGATACCTGTTTGGGTGACTTCTACAGTGTTGCTTGGATAGAAGACAGGTTCGTCATTTGCCCATATTTGTTTTCTCTATATCTCTTAATGTTGTATATTTAATCAGCATCTTCCATCGATTTCATAGCTCCTACCCCAATTTGATTTGTTTGATTTTTTATTTAATTACATTGGTTTCTTTTGGACTGAAATAGTTTGATTAATTACTGTGTTTTCTGGATGATTCTGTATGCAGAGGTTTAGGTCATTGTGTTTTCTGAATCGAAAGTGCCAACAACATTTATATACGGTTTAGGTCATTGTGTTTTCTGAATCGAAGGAGCCTAAGACACTACTAAGGTAGGACGGACATTTTAATTTATTATTATTAAGTCTGAATGTCTAAGCATACTTTCCTTTAGCATTTTTTGAATACGAGTATAGATTTCCTATAAAACCCATGTTTGGGAAAACCCGTAATCATGTGAATTATAACTAACAAGATTTCTCCTTGGCATTTGATCAAACAACTTACAAGCACTATCAAAGTGCCCATTTTTGTGAATACCGTAAATAAGGATGTTCCAAGAATGGTTTTTTTTCACATGAAGTTCATCAAAGGCCTTTTGGGCACTTTTTATTTCATTGAATGTTGAGAACTCGCTATAAGATGGTTGGTTATAAAGGGTGTAAGAGTTAAAGGTTTTTGATAAACTGTGAATACAAAAGTAAGCCTAGATTCAAGTTGTTGCTTTTATGGATTTTGAGATAAAAAAGGTGAAAAAGTAATCAAGTCCCGCAGATCTTCCTTCATTTTATTTTTCTTTCTTGTTTTTGGGTTGTCTTCTAACTACAATGAAATTCATGAATTTGGGCTGTTTCTATTCTTCTCGTTCTGCAAAATTTTTCGTTTCTACTTACTCCTCCAAAGTGTGTAATATTTTTTGTTTAAGTTCACCAAGTTATTATTTGATGAAATGTTTTCTTGGGAATTTTGTTTACTTGAGGTTCTTATGCTTGTTTACACTTGTTTGATCATTGAAGTTTTCTTAATGAATATACATCTTCCAATATGTGTTTTCCTAATTAGTTTTTATATTAAAATGCTATGCTATGATATATTCATAGAGCCTCTAATTAGTTCACAAATCCTACAATGGCAGTCACAAGAACATATCAAACATTAGTATCATATTTTACATGGCATTTTTGCATTAATTAAACAGATAACATTATATCAGCAAAGAGTTGCGTACAAAACAGGACTTCTTTCTTTACACAAAAAAATATTTTTTAAAGTAATGATAGCTTTTTTGTAAGAAAGTAATGAAGCTCATGGTAAGTTTTTTAGGACATGGCTATAAGATGGTTGTTATAAAGGGTCTAAGAGTTAAAGCTTTTTGGATCACTCATTTTAAATAGTATATCGATTTGTAAGTGGGTAGTATTATGATGAATGGAGGTTTTTAAAAGAATAGATATATATATATTTATAAAAATTATCATGATATTATTATTGTTAAAAGAAATGGTGATATTTGTGAACTTTGAATAGTAAATAAACCTTGTGATTTAGGTTTATACAAAACGTAATTTACTCATCCACACATGCTCCTTTCAACATTAGTGGTTCTTCTGCCACTCCTCTTAATTAAAATGAAATGTTACAAGTTGATATATAATTATTTTGCTTACAGTTTCCAATTTACATTAAAACAATGCATATTTGAAGGGAGTGGTTCGTGAGTAAATACTAAATAGCTTGCTTCATGTTTCAGAAGCGAGCAAACAGATGCATGGAGGTCGGCGAAGAGGCAACCGCAAAGATAGTCATGTAAGGACCACTTTTTCAAAAGAAATAATTTTTATATAAATATCAAAAAGTTTTGCTTCATGTTCACGTTGGGTGAGATTTTAGTTTTATTATACCCACCATTCTCTGTGAGTGAGAGCAGATCTTTAACCTAATTACTACTACCCACAACTGCCATTTCCTTTCTCATTTGGAAAGTACAAACCCGTACATTGCACTTAAACTAAAAATGGGTTTCTTCCTATTTTCTCCAGTCATCTTTTTATCTCTCTCAATTCAATTGTGAGTAACAATCTATTTCTCTCTACTATTTTGTGGTTATTGATTTAATAAGTGAAAGGTTTTCAAAATTAAGAAAACTCAGCATTTTTCTTTTCTCGGAAAATTATTTTTTAAGTTTTTTCTAAGCTTTGTTTAACACATATTTTACGTTTTGGAGATAAAAATTGTATGAATTTTGCTAATTTACATCTATGATCCTCGCCGTATATTTCCTTAATCTTACTTTTCTTTCCCAAGCACTATTATTTTTATTTTTATGAAGTAAAATTATATTATTTTGAGATTGTTTTATTTTTTTAATTTTATATAAAATTAATAAAAATTAAATACATGATAAGATTTGAACTTAAAGCAAAGATAATTCCTTTAGATTTTATCTATTCACCAACTTCGATTATTTCTTGTTAAAGTTTCATTATATATACCATTATGTAAATTTATCATTTACTTGCTAAATGATTTAAGTCACTATGACATAACCTCTAAACAAGTTTATCTTCGGGGGACAAAATTATATTATAAAAATTTAAAAGGGTCAAAGTATAATTTTATCTTTATACATGCTTGTCATTATAGAATTTGAAAGGGATTAAATAGAAAAATTATCAATTTTATACCCCATGTATTCACTTATTTGCTTACTACTTATATTATACTTTAGTCTACAATACACCAAAGCATATAAGTTATACAGTGCAAAGTAATTGAATAGACTTTTTGTTTTAATAAATTTCATATGTATTTGTAATAGGTTGTATTGAGAAAGGTACCCATTTTTAAAAGTGAGTAGAATTGAAGAGGACGTGATCCACTCTTGAATTGACTATTTCTCTTTCGGTCAAAGAATGTGAGTATTAGTTTTTAGTAAATAGCATTTTTGTAATTAATCAATAGCTTTTGTTAATTCATATGTTGTTTGTATTTCAGTTACTGCTTCCTACTGCTCCTGCAACTGTCGGATTGGATTTGCTGGTAAGATTTTACGGTTCGTTTAATATTAATTACTTATTATCAATTTTTTATATGGCTTTTTGGTTTATTACTAATTACCAATTTTTTATATTAATAATGAGCGATTTTAATATTTAATATTTCCAATGTTTTCCAAAATGGTAATAATATTTTGTTATCAGTATAATAATAATTATCATTATTTAAATATGTTTTATTATTAAAAATAGATTATTTTTTAGAAGAAGTAATTTAAAAAGTTTTTAAAATTAAAAACTTATAAATATTTTGTTATCAATATAATATAATATACATCACTATTTAAATATGTTTTAATATAGAAAATAAATTCTTTTTTAAAAGAAGTAAGTTAAAAACTTTTAAGTTTAACAACATCACAACAAATTTCAATTATAAAAACATATAATAACATTTTCCAAATTTACCTCAAACGAAAAACTAAAACCAATCAATTTTTAAAAAAACTACAATGTTTAACTTACTTGTTTAACTTACATAATTCATAACTTACATAACTTACTTGTATAGATTAAAAAAAAAAAAAGATTCAAAGTATATAGGTTTGAAACTTTGACGGGTTGCCTTATATCTCATCATTAGATATAATGGATCCTCCTAGGTGTAACAATGCCACGTATGATGAATCTTAAAGAATGCATAATTCAACTGATTCTCGATTTGAAATTTTAATTTAACTGACATAATACATAATACATAACTTACATAAAATTATTTAACTTACATAATACATAACTTACATAGCTTTCGTCAAATTGTTTAACTTACATAATTCATAACTTACATAACTTACTTGTATAGATTAAAAAAAAAGATTCAAAGTATATAGGCTGGAAACCTGACGGGTTGCCTTATATCTCACTGTTAGATATAATGGATCCTCCCTAGGTGTAACAATGCCACGTATGATGAATCTTAAAGAATACATAATTCAACTGATTCTCGATTTGAAATTTTAATTTAACTGACATAATACATAATACATAACTTACATAAAATTATTTAACTTACATAATACATAACTTACATAGCTTTCGTCAAATTGTTTAACTTACATAATTCATAACTTACATAACTTACTTGTATAGATTAAAAAAAAAAAAAAAGATTCAAAGTATATAGGCTGGAAACCTGACGGGTTGCCTTATATCTCACTGTTAGATATAATGGATCCTCCCTAGGTGTAACAATGCCACGTATGATGAATCTTAAAGAATACATAACTCAAGTAATATATGTGATCATATCAAGATTTACGTAAATTATAAATTAACAATTTAGCCGTGTAATTTATTGCCAACTTTAGACTTCAACAACTACGAAATGGATAGGAGTTGGATGAAATTGTCAAGGGTAAGCAACGACTATCGAAATGGAGTAGAAACTTTTCTGAATTTCGCATTTCAAAATGCAAGCCAAGAGAATATGATTCTTTGCCCGTGCAAGAAGTGTTGCAATATCAATTGGCATTGTCGTGAAGTTGTCTACGAACATCTAGTTGTTGATGGTTTTGTCCGGGGGTACAAAAAATGGATTTTCCATGGAGAGTGTACATCTAGTGGAGCATCTTCATCGATGAATATGGGTTATCCTCATACTGCTTACAATCAGAATGTTAGAGATGATAATATGGAAGGCATGTTGCAGGATGCTTTTAATATGCGCAGTGATGGTTTCGGGTCGTTTCCACCTGACTTGGGTGCAACCGATGCTTATAGTTTTGGTAGAAATACTTTCACCGAAGGGGGAAGAAGTGTACCTGATGAACAGCCAAACGAAGAAGCGGCGAGGTTCTACACGTTACTTGGTGAAATGAATGAAGAACTGTATGAGGGGTCAAAATTTTCCAAATTGTCTTTCTGTATTCGTCTTTTTCACTTGAAATGTTTGGGCGGATGGACCGGAAACTCGTTGACAATGCTGTTAGAGTTTTTGCAAGAAATGTTTCCGTTTGCGAAAATCCCTCAATCTTCAAAAGACATGAAGAAACTGATAAAGGATTTGGGCCTTGGCTACAACAAAATCCATAGTTGCCCAAATGATCGCATGTTGTCTTTGAAGCGACCGGATAAACCAACAATCTTTGTCATGTATGCGGTCAATCCCGTTAGATTAATAGAAATACGAGAGGATGGTAACAAGGATGAACACGATGCATGCACGCTCAAAGGAAGCAACCCAGTTAAGATTTTGCGGTATTTTCCGCTAATACCAAGGCTTCAACGGCTTTTCATGTCGTCGAAGACAAATGAATCAATGACGTGGCACCGTGATGGACGAACAGATGATGGGTTGTTAAGACATCCTGCAGATTCTTTAGCTTGGAAATCTTTTGACTCCAAATTTCCAAGCTTTGCAAGCGATCCTCGGAGTGTGAGGCTTGGGCTAGCATCCGATGGATTTAACCTTACAAACTCATGAGCACAACGTCATGATGCTTGGCACCGTGGTACTTGTTCCCTACAATTTGCCTCCATGGGTTTGCATGAAACAATCTTCTTTTATCTTGTCCATGATTATACCTGGAGAGAAAGGTCCGGGGAATGATATTGACGTCTATTTGCAGCCACTTGTTGACGAGTTAAAACAACTATGGGCTGGTGTTCAGACATACGATGCAATGAGAAAAGAGAACTTTAATTTACGTGCGGCTTTAATTTGGACTATTAACGACTTCCCGCTTATGCTAATTTATCCGGTTGGAGTACTGAGGGACGTTATGCTTGTCCGTGTTGTCTTTGCGCAGATATGTTCGCAATGGTTATATAATGGGAAGAAGTTCTCTTACATGGGGCATCGCTCGGTGGTTACTGGGAAAATCACACATTTAGATTTCAGAGTGCTCGATTCGATGGTATCAAGAGTTCGCACCAGCTCTTTTGAGCCAAGTGGATCCAAAATATTCTTAATGTTGAAAGATATGAATTTCATTTATGGCAAGATGAATCAACCGCAAACCCGCATAGAAATAGAAGATCTAGGGATGAATCGATGATGAATCGATGAAGAGGATGATCCAAATGAGGCGGACTTGTGGAAAAAAGAAGTATTTTTTCGAGTTGCCTTATTGGGAGCATCAAATTTTACGCCACAATCTTGATGTCATGCACATAGAGAAAAAATGTCTGCGAGAACATCATTGGGACTATTTTGAATGTCGATGGAAAATCGAAAGATAATCTTCGAGTCGACTTGATTTAGTCCACATGGGAATTCGGCGTGAGCTTCATCCCCGGGCACTTCCGAATATGAAATATCGGTTGCCGCCGCTATTTTTTCAATGTCGAAGACGGAGAAAGAAGTGTTCATGCGGTGTTGAAGGATATAAAGGTCCCGATGCGTATGCATCAAATATATCACGATGTGTGAGTCTTAAGGATCGAAGATTATATGGCTTAAAATCGCATGACTATCACATTTTGATGCAAGACTTACTTCCAGTTGCTATGCGGTGTTGTATGTCGAAAAGGTGACGGCTCTCGTAATTGAACTCATCAAATATAATGAAAGGCATTTGTGGTAAAGTTTTGAATGTTCAAGAACTTGAGAGACTACAAGAACGAGCCGCATTGACTTTATGCAATTTGGAGAAGATATTCCCGCTTTCCTTCTTCACTATTATGGTGCACTTGTTAATTCATCTCCGCGTGAAGCACTTCTTGGTGGACCCGCTTTCTCTCGATGGATGTATCCCATTGAAAGGTCTTACTTTATTTGCAAAATATTCCTTCATTCAGCTCAATGCCTTTAGTTGCAACTTTTGATAATGTTGTATATCGTGTTTAGGTTCCTTTCCAAATTGAAGTCATCATCTTGCCGCAATAAGCGTTATCCGGAAGGATCAATTGCCGAGGGCTACTTGGCGAGAGGAATGTATGACTTTCTGTTCGAGGTATTTGGAAGATGTTGAAACAAGAATGAACAGACCGAGTAGAAATGCTTTGGGCTCACGAGATCATAATTTGGCTGAAACTTATTTATTTCAAAGTTTCGAGAACCGATTGGCAAAGTCGAAATTACGAATTAGACGATAGATCGTGGGTCCAAGCGCATCGATCGTTCTTTTCATCATGATTCAATGGAACCATTTCGAAGTAAGTTCTACAATTTGGTAAACACTCATCAATTATGATTTGTTTGTCTTCTAACAAAGTAAAACCTGTTTTACCGTAGTGAGTACAAGCAAATATTGAGAGCTCGTTCACGATCTCAAGATTAAATCGACGAGAAATTAATAAGTTGTTCGCAGAATCATTCCATGAATGGTTAAGCCAAATGGTATGCAATTTAAGTTTTCATTAACAAGTAATAAGGTTTTCTCATAATAATTACTCGATTTACTTTCGACTCGATAGGTTTGGAGTCGCAATGAAGTAAATGACGAAGTTAAATGGCTTTCACAAGGTCCAAACAGATTAGTTAAAAGATATGGTGGCTTCCTTATCAACGGATACAGATTTCATACAAAGTATCGCGAGAGATTGAGGAGAACCCAAAATTGCGGAATTGTTGTTAATTCTTCGATTACAAGTTATGCTAGTGCTAGGGACAGTAATCCGGTCGAGGGGAATCTGGAGTATTACGGACTTATTACTGACATCATTGAGTTGGATTATTACGGCAAATGCAAAGTTGTCTTATTTCGAGGTGATTGGGCTGATGTGAATATGGCTCGCGGAATTAAAAACGATCAATATGGCTTTACAATGGTGAATTTCTCTCGATTGATTCACACCGGAGAACAACTGATGGACGAGCCGTATGTGTTTTCTTCTCAAGTTACACAAGTTTTTTACTCGAAAGATCCAATTGATGAGGGTTGGTACGTTGTACTTCGAAACACCCCTAGAGACTTCTTCGACATTGGCAGTGGAAGTAGAGATGACATAGTCGAAAGATCAGAAACATTGCCTTTTCGAACAAAACTTAAATGAAAATATCCTAGTACTAGTCACAATTTCAATGGGTTCGTCAAGATGTGGACGAAGATATTTACGAAATATGATTTAGTGAGATTTTACGATTTATTATTTATATGTAATATTATAATTTTAATGTTGGGCATGTTATATAACTTAACTATTTTAAATGTCCTATTATTGTTGTTATATGTTACTAAAATTTTGAACTAATTTATGTGTATTGCAGGAAAAATGCCTAGAAGACGATTACGAGATTTCAATATTGTTCACGATACTCCAAATCCAGAAGAAGCAAATAGTGAACAGGAAACAGTTGTTGGATCTTCTACTCTGCCGGACATAGATGATGAGCCTGGAGAATTTGAAAGTAATGTTAAGTTTATTTTACATGCATGTTGAATTTTATTATTGATTCATCTTTTAATTTTAATATAATAATATATCATTTTTCAAATGAAGGTGGTGGGACCTTGCAGAGCTCGGGGACGTACACTACTTAAAGATTTATACGACTTAGAGCCTACCGATCGTGTTAAAGTAAGGAGAAACAATCATGGCCAGCCGGTTGGATCTGAAGCTCGACTGTTAGGAAGCTATTTGGGCATTATTGCACGAAACTCCAATATGTTGCCCATTAACTACGAATCATGGCATCACATGCCTGATGCCAACAAAAATCAGGCTCTCGATAATATTAAGGTAACAAAACGTGAATGTAATTTATAATACTTTAATTTAATTTCCATTTATATTAACTATTTATACTTTTTTTCTTCAGGCTAGATTTACTTTAGAGGTCTCTGATGACTATGTCAAGAAGACATTAGGTAAAAAATGGAGAGACAATAAAAGTACGCTCAAAAATGATATTTTAAGAAAGACATAAGCCTCGACGAGAAATTAAGAAATGTTCCACCGAATGTTGAGGTACCAATGGGAAGATCAAGTTAGATTTTGGAATTCAAAAAAGGAGAGGTATTACGTGCTTCTAAAATCTTATAAATTATTTGGTTTATAGTATATACTATATATATAATTCAAATTGCATTATGTAGGACCGTGAGCGAGTTGGAATAAGCGCAGATGAAATGAAAATTCACGCACACAGCGGTTCTAGAAGTTTTGCTGTGTAGTAATTTGGCCGAGGTATTATAATTTATTAATTCTGTCAAATATTAATTACTTTATACTATTAAATTATATTTTTTCTGCTAAAAATGTAGGAAACTTCGATGGGTCAAAAAGTTGGCCGTGTTCAGCTTTTTGACATCACGCATAGAAAGAAGGATGGATCTCCGATGACATCCGGAAGTGCAGAAATTTTGGTATATTTACTTAATAAAATTTTATTTTTTATAAATATTTATAATGTTTAATTATACTAGTTTAATTCATCGTTTATAGTTTTAAATTTATAATGTTAAATTATGTTGCATTCTTTCTTATTTATATATTTCGTTTCTAATTCTTTCATTGATTTATTAGGATAAACTAAAGGAGAAAAAGGCGGAGTATGAAGCGGCTGCTTCGACTGATAGTTCTGCTAATCTTGAGGAGATTGACAACAGAATTATTACAGATGTTTTGGGTCCTGAAAGGTACGACTGATTCGATTGATAATTCTCATTAATCTTTAGTATATTTTTAATAGAATTATCACGTATGTTTTTGGTCTTGAAAGGTATGGTCGGGTTCGATCTAAAGGATCCGTTTTACCCGACCCAATATTTTGATCCGGCTCCCAGCAGATACATGCCTTCCGAGTCAATCTCGTCTTTGAAGTTCGAGAGGCTACAAGACCAGATAGCTCATATGCAAGAGAGCACGGTTGAGCAGAGGTAGCAAATTGCTGATGTTCAAAGAAAATATGAAGAACTCCAGCAACAGCTTAGAGCGGATGCGGAAGCGGCGAATGGCGAGAGGCAAAGAAGCAGCGAATGAGAGCGGCAAATGCAGGAAGCGAGGAGGCAGAGGCAAAGATCGATGCTAGCAGAGCGAGAATAGAAAGTACGAAGAGCTCGGCACCAGCTTGACATATGATGCGAGATGTTTCAACGATCGCAGAAACCGCCATCTTAGACACATTTAGTTTCGTTGTAAGAATGTTTTGACATTATTACATTTAACATTATTGTTACAATATTTTCATCATCATTCATTTAATTTATTAAATTTCAAGTATTATTTAGAATTAATGTATTTGGAGTGATTTTTATGCTAAATTTGTTGCTTTTGCGTTGGAATTATATGCTATATTTATCATTATTGGTTGGTTTTAGTGCGGGAGGGGTATTATATTGAAAAAGCTGCACTGCGTAAATCTGTACAAATTAGCGGCGTTTGTAACAAAGCGCGCTAAAAGCCATCTCTTTTAGCGGCGTTTTTGAAAAGCGCCGCTAAAGACAATGACTTTTAGCGGCGTTTTTGGGAAAGCGCCGCTAAAGACCATGACTTTTAGCGGCGTTTTTGAAAGCGCTAAAGACCATGACTTTTAGCGGCGTTTGTAGGAAAGCGCCGCTAAAGACCATGACTTTTAGCGGCGTTTGTACTTGAAGCGCCGCTAAAGACCATGACTTTTAGCGGCGTTTGTAGGGAAAGCGCCGCTAAAGACCATGACTTTTAGCGGCGTTTGTCGGGAAGCGCGCTAAAGACCATGACTTTTAGCGGCGTTTGTAGGAAAGCGCGCTAAAGACCATGACTTTAACGGCGTTTTTAGAAAGCGCCGCTAAAAGTCATGGTCTTCTAGGCGTTTTTAACTATAAACGCCGCTAAAATTTGCGGCGAAGCAATAGCGGCGTTTTTGTGGCGCTTACAAAAGCACAAAAAACTTTTAGTGGCGCTTATAAACGCCGCTAAAGGCCAAAAAAAACGCCGCTAAAAGTCTGTTTTGCTGTAGTGGCATCACTAATAATAGTAGAACCCTGCAAAACATATAACTTTGCAGTCTTTCTCTGCCCTTTCATCACAACGAGAGAACCTTTAGAAATCTTCAAAATCCCACTTTCAGCGGTGTATTTGTACCCTTTTGATTCAAGAGTACTTAACGAAATTAAATTTCTCTTCAATTCTGGAACATGTCGTACGTCACTAAGTATTCTGACAACTCCATCAAACATCTTAACTTTAATTGTTCCAACACCTGCGATTTTACACGAAGCATTATTTCCCATCAAAACAATACCTTTAGACACTGTTTCGTAATTTGTAAACCAATCCCGATTGGGACTCATGTGGAAGGTATAGCCTGAATCAAGTATCCACTCCTCGCTCACTTTAGAATTGTTGACAGAAACGACTAGAAGTTCACCATCGCCGTAGTCTTCTACAACATCGACTTTACTGAATTTTACGGTTGTTTTCCTTTGATTCGCAGCCTCCTTTTTAATCTTGTTCTGTAGTTTATAGCACTCAGATTTAATGTGCCCTTTCTTCTTGGAAGTTATAAGTTTTACCTCTGTTTGAAGACTTCGATCTACCCTTAGATTTACCGCGAGGATTCCGTTCTGTGTCCTTCCATGATCATCATCGCATTCCGATCTTGTCTCCCACGAACAATGAGACCCTCTCCCGAGAGTCGGGTTTAACCAGTAAGATGTTTTATCTTATCATACGAGGTCAAAGAATCATAAACCTCATCAATCGTGAGAGACTCACGGCTATATAAAATCGTGTCTCTCAAGGTTGAATAAGACGGGGGCAACGAACAAAGTAGAATCAACCCTAGATCTTCCTTATCATACCAACCTCTATGGCCTCCAAGTTTGAGAGAATTTCTTTAAACATCATTAAGTGTTCGTGTACGCACGCACCTTCCTCCAAACGATGAGCATAAAGACGTTGCTTCATATGCAACTTCTTGTGGTTAGAGTTTTCGACATACATATTTGTTCTAGCCTCTTCCATAATACAGAGGCGGTCTTCTCCTTCATCACATCCTGCAAAATTTCGTTAGACAAATACAGATGTAACTGTGTTAACGCCTTTCGATCCTTGCGCTTCTTCTCTTCCTCCGTCAATGTCGAAGGCATCTTATCTACCCCTAGCAGGGCATCCTCTAAATCCATCTGTGCAAGAACTGCCTGCATCTTTATCTGCCACAACGCGAATCTGGTGTTGCAATCCAACAGCGGAATTTCATACTTCAATGACGCCATTATCGTGATCGAGATGAAAAACTCGGAAGCTCTGATACCAATTTGAGAAAAAATATAACGTCGGTAATGACAAATATATCGCAAAGAAAAGAGAAATAAAAATAAAAAACACACAGATTTTACGTGGAAACCCTTTCGGCAAAAAAACCACGGGTAGAGGAGAAGAAAATTCACTATGTTGAATTCAAATCAATTACAAGAGGAATAGACTATGTCTATTTATAGGCTTGTAAAACAATATTCTAATAGGAGTGTAGTAAAATTGAAACACCTTATTCTAACCAATATCAAATAGATGGAGTTTAATAAGGTTTTAAAAACCTTATTTAAAATAAAATAAAAGAAGTGTAGTTCTATAGGGATTCTTCTTTTATTTTATTTTACCATTGTATTTTATTTAAATAAGGATTCGGGTCACTTAATTCTAACAAGTTCAATGAACATTGAAGGTAAATTCAAAATTGTTAACCCTTCACTCACTATATAAACTTAAATATGTAGCCTCTTGTTTTCACATTAATTCAATTTTCAAGTTGTTTGCTAACAGTAAGTGAGCAACAACATTGCCTCTTCAAGGCATAGGCATAGATACTCTTTGTTTTTTCTCCATTGGTGAACCGTTTGAGAAAACCAATTTTTAGTTTCTTGTAGTTTAAGTAATTAAGTTTGGTGTTGTTTTACATTGGGTTTTTGCTCTTGTTATTCAGTAACATGTTTTAATCTCAGGAAATCAATGGCACCAACTTTAGCTTCAGGCGATAAAGCATCGAACAAGGATAACTGGGACAGTGGACGACTAGCACGCAAGCAACAACTACTTACTGAAATTGCTCCGAGGAACAGGTTGATAGCTCTTGTGGTTGATGGCGTCACGACGTGTCGGGTTCTAGAGTAGGGACTTCTTTATTCTTATGGGGTTAAAACTCAAGGTGTCGACAACGGCAGGGGTGCAGTCGACCTTATTGCCTTTGGTGCCAATTCGATCTCATGATGACCGACATTATTCTTCTTGTCCTAAATGGCCTTAAGGTAACCTTACATATAAAAAAAACAAGTGTTTCATGTTTTGTGTAGAATCAACATGTGTGATCATTTTGTTTTTTTATTATTAATGAGCAGGCAACAAGGCAGATTCGTGAATGGGGTGTCACAACTTTCTCGGAAGAAAGTGGAAGGCAGGCATTTTTGTCGGCTAGTGTTGATGTGTTCATTGACAAACCATTGGATCCTGAGCATCTAGTTCCCATCTTAAGGGAACTCGATGGGCAGTGAGTGAAGATCCATTTTGGAACACAAAAATAAGGACTTTCCTCCTGTTGTAGTAGTTGGCTACCAACTTTGATATATCTTTGTCGTTGTTTTTCATGTTATTAGCTTTGAACAATAATAATACTTTTTTTTTAGTTTTTTAGTAGGCTATAATCTGTTTGTCGAGTATGATCCTATGGTAATTTACTAGTAATGCCATGAATAAGATCCAACTCAATTTTTTTTTTTTTTTTGGTTTTAAGCATGGAATGTCATCAAATGAAAGTCTAGCATTGAATTTTCTATATTAAGTTTATCCAATTCGATAAAAATTGTTACGAATTTTAAAAAATATATATTTTGGAAGATTATTTCGACACATAAAAGTAAGAGAATATTTTTATATAAGATTTTTCGGTATCCATTAATCGCATTGTTAGGTCTTGCTAGGACCCAACAAGCAATCACAGCCCAAACAACTCCTCGCGATGGCTCTCCCCAACTAACTACTTGCTAAATAAATGGGTTCACTCATTAGTTGTCTTACAGAGTCAGGTTGAACTATTTAAGATGCAGGTGGGACCACACCAACCTACCTGGCATGGAAACATTCAATTATTGGCTTCTGACTTTTGACCCACTAATATTGAATCACCTTATGACAATTTAAAATAAGAAATGATTTGTATATAAGGTTAGTAGCTTGAGAAGAAGGGGAACACAACCTTCTTCCCTCACCAGACTCAAATTCTCATTTTTCCCTCCTTATATCTCCAATCACCATATATACAACCCTATTTTAAATAGGGTGAATAAACCATCTTCACCACTTTCTCATCTTTATATCAACACATATTAAAGTCGTGAAAAAATAGAGTTATTATATTATTTAATATGCTTATAATAATTTATTTTTATAAGCATATTAAATAAGCAATACTCAATTAATGTTAGTAGAAGAAGATTAGAGATTCAGAGATATTTTTCTATTCAAAGTTAAGGAAACCTGAGCTTGTCTGTATTTGATACTGTGAGCGCCACAGAATGTCTAAAACCAATGACTTCTTTAGTTCTTTTATGGTTCCAACTTTTGGTTGCTTCTCTTTCTGGCAGTATTTTTTATGTCTTTAATTTACATTAGGTTTTGTTTGTCCTAATATACCTTTATTTCAAAATTAATTATTAAAATATCAATTATACAAAGAGATATAAAAAGGTGTAAAAATTAAAGTAGGTTTATATCGGTGTAAGCAATCTCTCCCCTAATGATAAATTTAATTTTTAAAGCCAATTTGGCAGCTATTATTAATTTTTGCTAAATTTGATTATTAACTTTTTAAAGAAATAATTTGATCGTCAATCTTTCAAAGATAGTCAATTTGTAGTTTTTCTACAAAAAATAAAGATTAAAATATTAAATTTTCAAATACGGCATCCCCCATGGCAATTTTCATGTACTTTATGACAACTTTTTTGAATTTTTATGATTTTTTTTATTTTTTCAATAAATAGTGTCATGTTAACATGAAGTACATGTAGTTTGCACTCCAATATTGTTAAAATATACATTTTTGTTAAAAAAATAATTTGATTGTTTTTGAAAGATTCATAGTTAAATTTAGCTCCAAAAAAAAGGAAGAATAAAGGCCCAATTAACAAAAATTGTAAACATTAAGGGATTAATTTAGTTTTAAATATGCCAAAGGTCCCTGTACACTTTGAAATGTAAAACTTAGTCCCTATATTTTAGTTTTGAGACATTGAGCCCCTGTACTTTTAAAAAAAAAAAAAAAGAATATTGGTTTCTCCGTCTAATTTTGCCACTAAAGTTAATAGTGTCGAATGTAAATACATATCAAACAATTTGTAAGAAACGTAACAGACGATAGTTAGAATGTGTTACATATGATAAATACATATAGATACTGACAAATAAATCCAATTAACTGCACATAGAAAAGAAAATATGGTTTCTGGATTATGCATCACTTCAACATATCTCAACCATAAACACTTTCGTGAGAATCTCGTGCCTTTACTTCATATAGCATCTAGCTTCTTTTACCATAACATTATTAACTTTGCCATATGAAATTCATAACGTTGATGAATGTATAGACATAGAAGTTGATTGTTGAATTTAAAGGAATTATGAAATTCACAATGGATTATGGAAACAAAAATATATTGTAAATATCAAAAGTTATTATTGCACTAGAACAATTGTAAGAAATGTAACAGACAATAATCAGAACTCATTACCTATATAATATATATAAATATTGATAACTAAATCCAATTAATGACACGGAGAAGAGAAAATCCAATTTCTAGATTACGCAGTGCTTCAACGTATCTCAACAATAATTACTTTCCTAAGAATTCGATCCCTTTACAGCGAATTTTTTTGTCTCAATATGCAAATTAGTTCATTGAACATGGAAGGTAAATCCAAAATTGTTCACCCTTCACTCACTATATAAACTTGAATATGCAGCCTCTTGTTTTCACATCAATTCAGTTTTCAAGTTGTTTAAGCAACAACATTACCTCTTCAAGGCATAGGCATAGATTCTCTTTTTCTCTCCATTGGTGAACAATTTGAGCAAAGTAGTTTTTAGTATTTTTGTAGTTTATGTAATTACGTTTGGTCTTGTTTTACATTGGGTTTTTGCTCTTGTTATTCAATAACATGTTTTAATCTCAGAAAATCGATGGCACCGACTTTACCTTCAGGCGATCAAGCATCGGATCAGGATAATTGGGACAATGGAAGACTAGCACGCAAGCGACAACTACTTACTGAAATTGTTTTGAGGAACAGGTTGACAGCTCTTGTGGTTGATGGTGACACGACGTGTCGGGTTTTGGAGCAACTACTTCTTCGTTCTTATGGGGTTCAAACTCAAGGTGTCGACAACGGCAGGGATGCAGTCGCCCTCATTGCCTCTGGTGTCAAATTCGATCTCATCATCATCGACATGATTCTTCCTGTCTTGAACGGCCTTGAGGTAACCTTACTTATAAAAAGCAAGTGTTTCATGTTTTGTGTTGAATCAACTTGTGTGATCATTTGGTTATTTTTATTATTAATGAGCAGGCAACAAGGCAGATACGGAACATGGGGGTGCATTGTAAGATGCTGGGGGTCACAGCTTGCTCGGGAGAAAGTGAAAGGCAGGCATTTCTGGCAGCTGGTGTTAATGTGTTCATTGAGAAACCTTTGGATCCTGAGCAGCTAGTTCCCATCCTAAGGGAACTTGATGGGCAGTGAGTGAAGATCCATTTTGGAACACAAAACTGAGGACTTTCTTGTTGTAGTTATTGTTGGCTTCCAGTTTTAATGTTTATTTCTCGTTGTTTTTCATGTTATTAGCTTTGAACAATAATGATGTTTTTAGTTTGTTGATGTTTTTTAATAGGCTTTAGGCTGTTTGTCGAGTCTGGTCCTTTGGTAATGTATTGGTAATGCCATGAATAAGATTGTCCTCTTTTATTAAAGCCTTTTATTTTACCCCAAATATCTCTTCAATTACCCCATGTTTATGTTTACTTGTATATATATACATAACTACAAATAAATCTTAATTCAACTTTGATTTTTTTATGATTTAAGCATGAAATGCCATCAAATGAAAGGTCAAGCATCGGATTTCCTATATTAGTTGATTCAACCCGATAAAAATTGTTAATAATTTAAAAAAAAAAATTCAAAAGATTATTCTCAAATATAAAAGTGAGAAAAAAAAAGATTTTCTTCTCTTTTTTGGTATGAGATCTTTCAATATCTCACAATCATATTGTTACACCTTGCTAAGACCTTTCGAGCAACAACAGCCTAAGGAATTCCTCACAATGGCTCTTCTCAACTAACTACTTGCCTAATAGATGAGTCCACTCATTAATTATATTATACAATTAGGTTGAACCATCTAAGATACAGGCAGGATCACGAGTCATCATAGCACCAACCTACCACACTTGGAAATATTTGGTTACTGATTTTTTACTTTTGACTCTCTAATATCAAATTGCCACATGGCACCTCAAAACAAAAGATGCTTTGTATATAAGGTTAGCAACTCGAGAAGTGGGGGATACAACCTTCTTCTCTCACCAAACTCAGATTCCCTCTTCTCTCTCTCTTTATATCTCCAATTACTATATACACAACTCTATCCTAAATAGGGTAAATTTACCATCTTAACTAGTTTCTCATTCTTATGTTGAACAAATTATATTTTGATGTTAAATGGAAGCCAACACTATCCCAACAAGTATACTACAAGTAATTTTTACATTATGTTTATTCTTTACATATTTAACCCTAATCTCTTAATGATTCAACATAATTGATCATACATAATGATTTTAAGTTAGACCCCACACCTGATTTGAGAACACAAAAACTCTAGTTTGGAGATGAGATTGAAGATCCACTTGAGGGAGAGGGATGATTTTTAAAACTTTGACTCCTTTTGCTTTGAAAATTGATTTGAAGAGAAAAGAGCTTGAGGGTGTTTTTCTTGAAAATTTGCTAGATAAAATTCTAGTGTTTGCATAAAATTGGTTATTTATAAAAACATATTTTATCCTAATTGAAATAGGTTTTCCTAATTTATGTAGAATTGGGACAATTTTAAAATAAGGACTAAAATGAAAAAAAATAGTTTTTGGCTGGCTATTTTAAAAATTCGGCACATCCATGGGGTAAAAACAAAAAAAAATATATAATATTTTTGCTACAAACTTACAAGGGTTTTTAACTTGGGACCTATGAGTAGGCTAAGGTCTTAACATTGAACCAACAAACTCATTTTTGTTAATTTTTAACATAAATAATTTTTAAGGCATTATAATGCTCTTACTATATTTTAAATGGGAAAAAATAATAATCTTAAACCTACCTTTTAATCCTATTTCTTCTAGGCCCATTTTTGATATGTGACATTGAGCTCCTGTACTTTTTTATTTAAAAATATTAGTTTATCCATCTAATTTTCACGATAAAGTTAACGGTGTCGAAGGTAAAATAATTTTATTAACTCTTAACATTTACAGTTTTTGTCAATTTGGTCATTACCCTTTAAAAGAACATAAAAATATTATAAATTAACTTTTTTGTATTTTAAAAAAAAAAACATAAAAACTAAAAAATATTTTTTTTTTTACAAATTAAAACATTATGAAAAGCTAAAACCTCCTTAAAATTCAAAAAATAAAATATAAAATGATTTTAAAATATAAAATAAATTCCAAAATTCATTGCTATCTAAATTGAACCATACCTGTCAATTGGATTGGGAACCGATTGGTTCATCGGTCCAACGTGAAGTAAAAAAACCGATTGACCTACGAACAGGTACGGACTAGTTGAACCAAGCTAAAAAATCTATTGAACCGACAATTGAACTAATTTCGAACTAGTCTGACCAATTAGTTCCCAGAACGACTAGTTCAAAGCAAATAAATTATTAAGAAATCAAAAAATAAAAATTATAAAAATTTGTCCAACTATCAGTTCAACTAGTTTTATAATTCAGTTCAACTAGTCTGTTGATAGGTGCTAAAAGTAACATGTTTTTAGCCTTATTTTTAATGCGTTTTTTAGTGATTATTCGATGTTAATGGTGAATTTTATTCTCCTAATCCTTTAAATTCATGTTTTTATACTTAGGAGAGCATTTGGGAGTAAAATGAGAGAAAAACGAGCAAAAACGGGAAAATTGAAGGTACAGGGGTTACACGGGCTGGACCATTCCACACGGCCTGGACACACTGTTGTGTGAGCCACACGACCATGTGGCAGGCCATGTCGGTTTCACGAATTTCACTCTGAACAGTGGAAAAGCGTATTTTTTAGGGTTTTTCGAGCATTCTAAGACCTATATATATGACAAAAATAAGAAGATAGGAGTGAGCAGTATAGAATACTCAAGAAAACAACTCGAAAAACACCATTGAACTAGATTCTGAAGCAGATTTCCATCAAGATTGAAGATTCCCTTTTAATTTATTTGGAGATTATTATGAGTTTCTTTGTTTCTTTTGGATATATTGTCTTTTGGATGTTTATATTTTCAAGCATTAACTAATTTTCTAAATACCTAGGGAGATGAACCCTATGATGGATTCTGTCTTTTGGTTTTTATTTTACGTAATAAATATTAGATCTTGTTCTTAATTATGTAGGCTTAATTCTTGGTTTGATATTTTTAGACTATTAATCCAGGTTTGATGTGCTTAAATTAGAGGAGGAATTGACTCTGTTTAAGAGTATATCTAGCGTAATTGAGTGAAGTTGCATGCAATCCTAGAAATAGGACGACATAAATCTACCGGATTAGAGTCAAATCTAGTAGGGGAATCCATAGGTCGAGTTAATGCGATAATAGGGGTTTTAATTAGAAAGAAATTTCAATTAATCAACCTAGAGTCATTTGCTCTTATTCTTGAAGAGAGGTATTAGCATAATTTAGGATTTCTACATAACAAGATACTAAGTGAAGAAATTGTATAATTTAAATTGATATTGATAGATGAAGTCTAAGTGAATTATTTTATGGGTATTGTTTCACTTCTTGGTTGTTAATAGTTTATATTCCTAAATTATTCTTTGTCGCGTTCGTAGTTAATTAATTTAGTTAATTTTATTTTTAATTAATCACTCGAATTTATTGGTTAAATAATAGAAAGACGGTAATTACTAGTACTTTTAGTCCTAGTGGGAACGATATCTTTGCTCACCGTAGCTATACTATTAATTGATAGGTGCACTTGCCTTAGTCGAATTTCTAATTAGTTTACGACTGCATCATCTGTACTAATTTGTGGGTTAACTAGTTTTTTACCTCTCATCGGACCATATCTCAATTGGTTCTTAATCTAATCTGTGCAGTTTGGTTCAGATAACATTGAATTTTAGAATTTTTTATATTTTAAAAATATTTTTAAATTTTAATGAGTTTTTATTTTTTTCATATTTTTAATTTTAAAAAAAAATTATGTTATTTTCTTAAAATAAGAAAAAATATTTTAAATTTTTTTAAAAAAAAGTACATACTTTTTAAGGGTGTGGACCAAATTGACAAAAAGTATAAATGTTGAGGGCTAAAATTTTTTTAAAATTTTAAATTTCGATTAATCCCCGAACTAGTATGGACTAATTGAACTAGACTAAAAGTTCAGTTGAACTGGCAATTAACCGATTTTTATTTTTTTTAATAATTTATTTGCTTTGAACCATTCAAACTGATCGTTCCAAGAACCAATTGTCGGTTTGAACAGTTCAAAATCTATTCAATTGTCGGTTTAACCAATTTTTTTAACTCGATTTAACCAATTCATATCGGTTCATGGGTCACTAATTTTTTACCTCTCACCGGACCAATACTCAACCTATTATTGGTCCGGCTAACCAGTCCAATCCAATTTAGATAACATTGAATTTTGAATTTTTTGTTTATATTTGTATTTTTATTTAATTTTAAAGAGATTTTTTCTTAATTTTTTTATTTTAAAATTTTATGTTTTTTATTTAAAATATGAAAAAAAAATTAATTTTGTATTTATTTTTAAAGAGTAAGGACCAAATTGAAAAAAATGTAAATATTGAAGGTTAAAAATTTATTTTACCTTTGATATTGTTAACTTTAACGGAAAAATTAAACTGAAGGACCAAGATTTTTAAATTAAAAAACTATAGGGAGATAATGTCTCAAAATTGAAGTATTAAAACTAAATTTTAATGTTTGAAAGAGTATAGAGACCTATGACATATTTAAACCATAAATTTATCATTATGCCTGTATTTTATCATCTCTACTTTTCAAATCAAGTTGGACAAGTAATATAAACAACATTTGAGGACAGAGGCACATGGCTATTGTAAAGGCTTCATATAGCATCCTAGTTTCTTTTACCATAACATTTTTTTAGTGTAGTAAATATTAGCTATGCTATGTGAAATTCATAATGTTGATGCACGTATAAAAATAGAGGTTGATTGTTGAATTTAACAAAATTATAATCAACTATGGAAACTAAAAAATAGTGTAAATATCGAAAGTTTTTATAATACTCAACAATTATAAAAAAAATGTAACAGACGATAACCAAAATGCATTACGTATAATAAATATATACAGATTCTAATAAATAAAATCAACTAATTGCATACAAAAGAAAATCTGATTTCCAAATTATGCATTACGTCAACGTATCTCAACCATAAACACTTTCTTGATAATCTCATACCTTTACTTAATATAGCGTCTTAGTTTCTTTTACCATAATAGTTTTTTAAGGGTTAAGTATTAAATTAGTACTCGAACTTGTTCACTTCTCCCAGATTGGTACTTATGATTTTTTTTTGTCCCAGATTGGTACCCGAATTTCTTTTTCATCCATTATATTGGTACCTGAGACTAACGGTGTTAATTTTTGCTGATGTGACAGCACTGGCCAATCACACGCTACCACGTGGCATCCTCTTATACCTCTTTTTCCTTTTTCTTTTTTGTTTTCCCTCCTCTTTCTTTTTTCTTTTCTTTTTTATTTTTCTTTTTTCTGGGTCTGTTTTTTTTGTAACATCTCAAAAAATGGGTTAGAAGAAATTGAGTTGTGAAACCAAGAGTAGTTATCTCTCGATTTGTGAATTAAGATTTCGAAAATTTTGACAAGTAAGTTAATTTTGTTCGGTGGTTAAGTGTTGTGTTTGAGTATGCGAGGTTCTAGGTTCGAACCTTGTTTCTTGAAATTTGCTATTTCTGATTAAACTCCTACCTTTGAACATTTTTGCTGGTTCAGTGGTTAATCGTCTATATACCTTTTGGTCTTGTGTTTGAATCTCGGTGAAAACTATGAAAATGTTTTTACTGAACAACATTGTGGGGTAGTTTCATTTTGTTAGTTAATTAAACTTTCCTCATAAACTTCCCTTGCTTGGATGTTCATTTCTATTTTTTTTCTATTGATGTTCTTTGTTTCCTTCTTCTTCATTTTGATTTCGTTTCTTCAAGTTACCTTTCTTTTAGCTATGTTACGTTAAACTGATTTCGTACAGGGTGGGACTTCTCCTTTTTGGTTCAATTCGTTTGCCGGTAAGTTTTGATTTAAGGTTTTGTGTCGAAAGTTTTTCGATGTAAATTTGATTTTGGACGCTAACCTTAGCGATTTGATTGCTGTGAAAAATATAAATATCGGTAATGACAATATATATCGCAAAGAAAAGAGAAATAAAATAAAGAACACACAGATTTTACGTGGAAACCCTTTCGGGAAAAAACCACGGGCAGAGGAGAAGAAAAATTCACTATGTCGAATTCAAACTCAATTACAAGAGGAATAGACTATGTCTATTTATAGGCTTGTAAAACCTAATTCTAATCAAAGTAAAAATATATTATGCTAATATATGCTAAATATATTATACTCATAAATACTAAATCTTCTAGAAAGAAGATATATTTTGTTTAACTTGACTTGCAAGCAATATCTTAGAATTTGGGTCACACAACTCTAACAATCTCCACCTTGACACGAATTCTCAACAAACAAGTTCTTCATCGCGAACTCTCAACGAACAAGTTCTCCACCTCTTCCATAAAACCCCTTAAGGGTTTAACTTCAACAATGAACACCATCCAAATCTAAGCAATGCTCAAACTTGGTTATAGGAAGTGACTTAGTCATCATATCTGCAGGATTTTCATGAGTACTAATTTTGCTCACAATAATATCACCACGAGCAATAATATCACGAACCAAACTATGCTTCACAATTGGGGAGAACACATCTGTGAAGTCCACTCCTGGAACTTGACTGTAACCCTTTGCAACAAGCCTTGCTTTATATTTGGGTTCTTCAACTCTTGGAGTCCCTTCTTTCTTTTTAAACACCCATTTACAGCGAACAGCCTTTTTACCTTTAGGAAGTTTCACAAGATCCCATGTTCTGCTTTTTGTGGAGTAATTCCATCTCCTCTTGCATAGCAAACATCCAATTTTCTCGAGTCTTCACAAACTTTCGCCTCGTAATAATTAGACGGCTCTTGGTTTGCATCTATATCTTCAGCCACATTTAAAGAATAAGCAACTAGATCAGCCTCAGCATACTTCTTTGGAGGCTTAATTTCTCTTTTAGTTTTGTTTTTTGCGATAAAGTATTGTGGTGAAGAAGTAACTCTATTCTCAATTTTTGTACTGGCTTGAGGAGTCGACTCTTTATTAATCTGATGCTCCACCTGCTTTTGATTTTCTTTATTGGAAGAGTCTTTAAGAGATAAGTTAGGTAGCATAGCAGTTTCATCAAAAATAACATCTCTGCTTATCACAACTTTTCTATTTTTAGGACACCATAACTTATACCCTTTTACACCAGCTTTATAACCAAGAAAAACACATTTAATGGATCTCGGTTCCAATTTTCCATTATCAACATGAGCATACGCAGGACACCCAAAGATCTTTAAATCGTAATAATTAGCGAGATTACGGACCATACCTCTTGTGGAGTCTTTTTCTCAATGGCAACGGATGGAGATCGGTTGATCAAGAAACATGCGATGAGGTCGCTTCGCCCCAAAAACGACTTTGGTAAGTTGGCATTTGACAACATACATCGAACCTTCTCCATGATCGTTCTGTTCATTCGCTCGCAACGCCGCTTTGTTTGTGGAGTATGACGAATCGTCAAGTGTCTCATGATCCCTTCGACTTGCATAGTTTATTAAACTCATTTGAACAAAACTCTAAGCCATTGTCTCACATGAGGTATTTTATTTGTTTTCCGTCTATTTTTCAATCATAGTTTTCCAAGACTTAAATGCGGAAAACACATCGCTTTCTTCGCTTCGGAAGAATGCCCAAACTTTTCTGGAAAAATCATCAATAAAAGTTAGCATATAATTAGCTCCACCTCTCGAAGGCACTCTTATGGCCCCCACAGATCAGAATGAGTATACTCTAATGTTCCCTTCGTGTTATGGATTCCTCTGGTGAATTGAACTCTCTTTTGCTTCCCAAAAATGCAGTGCTCACAGAACTTCAGTTTGCAAATTCCTTGCCCATCAAGAAGTCCTCTTTTGCTCAATTCTGCCATGCCATTCTCACTCATATGCCCTAGGCGCATATGTCAAAGTTTAGTAATATCATCATCTGACAAGGAAGAGGAAGCGGCAAATTGTATCACCAATAACAGTAGAACTCTGCAAAACATATAACTTGGCGGTCTTTCTCTGCCTTTTCATCACAACGAGGAACCTTTGGAAATCTTCAAAATCCCACTTTCAAATTGTGTATTTGTACCCTTTTGAATCAAGAGTACTTAACGAAATTAAATTTCTCTTCAATTCTGGAACATGTTGTACGTCGTTAAGTATTCTGACAACTCCATCAAACATCTTAACTTTAATTGTTCCAACACCTGCGATTTTACACGAAGCATTATTTCCCATCAAAACAACACCTTCAGACACTGTTTCGTAAGTTGTAAACCAATCCCGATTGGGACTAATGTGAAAGGTGCAGCCTAAATCAAGTATCCACTCCTCGCTCACTTTAGAATTGTTGACAGAAGCGACTAGAAGTTCACCATCGATGTAGTCTTCTACAACATTAGCTTTACTGAATTTTTTTCAGTTGTTTTTTCCTTTGATTCGTAGCCTCCTTTTAATCTTGTTCTGTAGCTTATAGCACTCAGATTTAATGTGCCCTTTCTTCTTGCAGAAGTTGCAAGTTTTACCTCTGTTTGAAGACTTCGATCTACCCTTAGATTTACCGCGAGGATTTCGTTCATGTGTCCTTCCACGATCATCATCAGCATTCCGATCTTGTCTCCCACGAATAATGAGACCCTCTCCCTGAGAGTCGAGTTTAACCACAAGATGCTTCATCTTATTATACGAGGTCAAAGAATCATAAACCTCATCAACTGTGAGAGACTCACGGCTATATAAAATTGTGTCTCTGAAGGTTGAATAAGACGGGGGCAACGAACAAAGTAGAATCAACCCTAGATCTTCCTTATCATACTGAACCTCCATTGCCTCCAAGTTTGAGAGAATTTCTTTAAACACTGTTAAGTGTTCGTGCACAGATGCACCTTCCTCCAAACGATGAGCATAAAGACGTTGCTTCATATGCAACTTGCTGGTTAGAGTTTTCGACATACATATTTGGTCTAGCCTCTTCCATAATGCAGCGGCGGTCTTCTCCTTCATCACATCCTGTAAAATTTCGTTAGACAAATGCAGATGTAACTGTGTTAATGCCTTTCGATCCTTGCGCTTCTTCTCTTCCTCCGTCAATGTCGAAGGCATCTTATCTACCCCTAGCAGGGCTTCTTCTAAATCCATCTGTGCAAGAACTGCCTGCATCTTTATCTGCCACAAAGTGAATCTGGTGTTGCGATCCAACAGTGGAATTTCATACTTCAAAGACGCCATTACCATGATCGAGATAAAAAACCCGGAAGCTCTGATACCAATTTATGAAAAATATAAATGTCGGTAATGACAATATATATCGCAAAGAAAAGAGAAATAAAATAAAGAACACACAGATTTTTACGTGGAAACCCTTTCTTTCGAAAAAACCACTGCAGAGGAGAAGAAAAATTCACTATGTCGAATTCGAACTCAATTACAAGAGGAATAGACTATGTCTATTTATAGGCTTGTAAAACCTAATTCTAATCAAAGTAAAAATATATTTTGCTAATAAATGCTAAATATATTATACTCATAAATACTAAATCTTCTAGAAATAAGATATATTTTGTTTAACTTGACTTGCAAGCAATATCTTAGAATTTGGGTCACACAACTCTAACAATTGCGAATAAGTTGTCTAATTTGTCATTGTAATGCCGTGTTAGGGACAGAAATTCATCCTTGTTGCTTCTGCATCGAATCCGTATTATGTGGGTACCAGAAACTCGAATTTCTGTGATTTGCGAACGTCGAAAAACATGGCCTTCGACGCCACACCGCCATGTGTCAGGCCATGTGGTAGGCTGTGTGTGCCACACGATTATGTGTTAAGCCGTGTGGTAGACCATGTGAGGCACTGTTTAGGGTCACACGGACTAGGGACATGAGCGTGCATCCAGGCCGTGTAACTCACTGTTATGGGTCACACGGCCATGTACCAGGCCGTGTGTTGGGTCGTGTGTGATAATAAAAGGGTCATACGGGTGTGTGTCAAGCCGTGTGGATCCACACGGGCGTGTCGGTAAAGATTCTAAAATTTTCCTTAAGGTCGTGATCATCGTTCGGATCGAGCGTAGGCCTTTTTAGGGTCCGTATGATCTGTATTCAACTATAAACCTCGGTATTTGTTGATCCTTTGGTGTATAATCTACTATCGGTATGTATGTCTATTCTGATATAAGTTAAGTAATGATGGCTTGCTAATGTATAATGTGCCTCTATTTAGATGCGATAAGGTATGTGCTTTACCCAGGTACGTTTCGTATTCTGTTAAGTTTGTTGGTACACCTCTGCGTCGCTCTGTTGATTAAGAATATATGATATCTGAATGTGTTAAATTGATTGATAGTGATTCCAATTCTTATTCATAACCATGCATGTGACTTCATGAAAAATATGATATGATCTGTTGAAGTTCAATAAGTATGTTTTATGAAACATGGACTCTCATGTCTACTGGTTCTGTTATTGAATGATTTATGACTTATATGCTCATCACTTTGATTCTGTATATGCATGTCATGACACATTTTGGGTTGATGTGAAAGGAGGAAGTTTCTGGCAGTTTAATGATCTACATTATCTGGTGGTTTATCCACAATTCAGTTCTGGTAGCTTGGTTGTAATATAGTGGCTTGACTGCATTTATCTGGTCTAGCAGTTGTGATTGCAAATTTAGGTGGCACTGTCCACAGTTATCTGTTGATGTGATTCGGTTGAACGAGTTCAAGGGAACTCTATTTTGGTGTGTAGCAGAGTTGGGTAGGATGTTTTCTAATAAATCTGCATTCTGAATTGTTTTGAAAATACTGCATCGGCATAAACATACATTTTCTATTCTACGTTGTTCCACTCTATTCTGTTCTATTTTGTCTTGTTTTGGTTGTGTTTTGTCGTACTATCATTATGAAAATCTCTGCGATATTCCGATTTGTTCTCTTTTGGTTATACAATTTGTGTCGTTCTGGTTATGTGATCTGTGTCGTTCTGGTTATATGATCACTATTAAGTTCTCTGTGTTATTTCAATTTATATGTTTTTGTTCTATTTATTTGTATTTGGGGTTGGTTTTACACTATGCTTTGTCTTAATTTTGTCTGTTCAGGTAAACCTCTGATTTAGGACCAAACAGCGTGTGGAGCTCGGATTGTTTTGCACTGATATAAAAATGTTTTGATCCTTTCGATTTGTAATATGTTTCTAAACTTGTCTTGGTTTTGATAATCTCGTCAGTAACTGATAATCTCTAATGTGAAACTACAAAATCACTTAAGTCAACTAAATGGATTTCGGTTTTCAAAATTAAACCCCAAAAAGATTTTCTGTTACCAATAAAGTAACAGTTTGAGTGTTTTTTGAATATTTACTGAAATCAATTTTCAATATGTTAGGATAACTCTTCCAGATTCAGCTTAAACTTCTAGGCCGGGTTTGGGGTGTTACATTCTTCATCTTTCTTCTTTCCTCAAAAAAACCCCGCAAAATTTTCTCTTACTTTCCCACCATCCAATTACCACCAAAATCTCATTTTAGCTATTGTGTGCTCTAATTGTATCCCATAAATTAAATTCAAACATTCCAAAATTTTCAAAAACTTCCGATGATTAACAAATACGAATAGAAAAATCGAAAGTATGCAAAAAAGCTTACTTATCCAATGCTTCAAGGTACTTCTGCTTTCTAATCTCAAAAAATATTTTCATCGAATTTCAATTATCATCAACCAGATAAGTATTTCTCAACTTCATCCCAATTTCCATTATGTACCTCATCCTCAAAATATTTTATATTAAAGAAAAACCCAGATTCCTGTTCAAGCCTATTTAAATTCAAATTAATAATCACATTTTAAATTTTATCGGTTAACAACAAAATACTAATTAAAATCAAATGCCATTTAATTTTTAAAAAAAAAAATTGTGAACCATCTCTTTAAACTTTTCCTCATCTAGAAACCGTGAGATCAAGAACACAAGCTCTCTACTAAGAGACGACGTTGTATCCACCAGATCCACCTCCAACTTCAGTTCCCAATGATGAAATAAAAATCACCAAATAAAAACACTAGATCTACAAGAATATTCCCATAATTTAAAAAAAAAAATCAGCTCAAAATACCATAAAATCCAAATAACCCCCCCCCCCCCCAAAAAAAAAATCGTTCAACCATCTTCAAATGAGGAAGAAAAACAAAGGTAAATTAGGGGTTTTTTTTTTTGGATCAAAGAGGGGGGAAAACAACTTTATACCATAAAAATAAAGCAGAATAAAAAAAAAAACACCTACATATCGTAAAGTAAGAGATTCTTAAACACAAAAACAGGAAACATTCCTTAGAAGATGATGTCGTCATTTACAGAAAATAGAAAACCAAAGAGAGAAAAGAAGAGAAATTGAGAGAAGAAAGATGAGGGAAACTAAATTTTCATTCCAAATTTTCCATACTGTTTTACTCAGCCATTTGGAAAAACATAAAACAGTAAATGTTGCCTTTTTATTTACTACTTAGAGGATGACTCGTATCATAAGCATATCGTCTGAGATCGATTTTCATACAATAGCAAAAAGAGGATTTTGGTGGTGATTGGATGGTGAGAAAGTGAGGGGAAATTTTGGGTGGTTTTTGTAGGAAAAAATAAAGAAGAAAGATGCAGTAGACCCCGAAAAAGAGAATTATGAAAAAAAAAAAAGAAAGGAAAGAGGAGGAAAAATAAAAAGAAAAAGATATAAAAAGAACGCCACGTGGCGGCATACAATTGGCCAACGCTGCCACGTCAGCAAAAAATTAACGTCGTTAGTCTCAGGTACCAATATAGTGGATGGAAAAAAGTTCGAGTACCAAACGGAGACAAAAAAAAAACCATAAGTACCAATCTGGGAGAAGTGGACAAGTTTGGATACTAATTTTATATTTAACCCATTTTTTAATGTAGCAAATATTAATTATGCTATGTGAAATTCATAATGTTAATGAACGTTGTACGGGCCCAAAATTGCCAGGGCCTAGTATCCATTAAACTAAATTAAAAAAAAAACAAAAAATAACCCAGAATAAAAGTCCAATTTTCTTAATAGTCCAAGTTTTATATATCTGGCCCAAAAATTAAATAACCCAATTACCCTAAAGCCCAAACTAGCCCAAAAACATTAACATAAGCTTCAAGCCGCCGCTCCCTCCTTCACGCGCGCGCCGCGTGCATCGGAGCCTCCACGTCACCCCACACGCGCGCCTCCTCTGTACAGTGGTTACACCTGCAAAAAAGAAGCACACAGAAAAGGACAGAGCAAAAAACGCAAGGAAAAAAACAGATTGTATTTTTATTTTTTTTTTGATTTCGGCTTTAAAAGGACCGAAGCAAACCATTGTAGCTCTCTACAATTTTTCACGAAAATACGAATACATATGAAATACAGAGAATATATTTGCAAAGGTTTTCTCCCTTTTCTTTATTTTTTCTTTCTACTGCCTATACAACTAGATAGATTTTTGTTTTTTATTTAAAATATAATATATATATATAAGAAAAAAGAAGAAGAAAAAGCTTACTTTTGAGAGTTCCGGCCACCAGTATGCGGTGGCCACATGGCGATCCACTGCAATTGTAGCTTACCCCAAGGCCGGAGAGGGAGATGTTTGAGACAGAGGGTTCAGGTTTTTTTTAAAAAAGAAGAAGGGATAAATGATTTTTTTGGTGAAATTGTTGGTTTTTATAATGTCTCCATTACGGCGTCTTTTTGGGGCAAGTTTCAAACGCCCAAAACGGTGCAGTTTTATGTTGGCCCGTGCGCGTGACCCGACCCAGAGACAGGATCCGCGCGTTTTCCTTTTGATGGGGAAATTGCGCTGCAAGTCCTTCCGCTTTTTTGCCCCTTTTTAATCCAGTTTCTTTTTATTTATGAATTGGCCCCTACAATTTTATTTCTGTTCCACTTTGATCCCTCGGTTTAGGCTTAAAACGCCGCGTTTTGGAGGATTGGGATTATTTCCCATTTGGTCCCCCATATTATTTGCGCGTTGCTATTTGGTCCTGCGCATTGTTTTTATTCCCAATTTTTACCCAGATTTTCGATTAAGTTTCAATTTAATCCTTTTAATTATTTATTTATTATAATTTAACCCCGTAATTTTGCTTTATTCCCAATTTGATCCCCATTTTTTTTAATTCGGTTATTTTTTTATTATTTTTTGTGTGTTATTCTTTATTTTATTATATGTATTTTTTTATTTGTTTACATTTTATTTTGTGTATTTTAATATTAATTATTTTAATATTCTTATTCTTATTAATATTAATATTAATATTAATATTAATATTAATATTATTATTATTATTACTCTTATTTATTTATTTTTACTATTTGTTTATTAATATGTTTTCATTATAATTTAGTATTATTATTACTATATTTTGTTACTATTACTATTATTTTATTATCTATAAACTATTGTACATAGTACTTATTTAATTATCGATTTACTATTAACTTTTATTTCGTTATTATTTTCCTTTATTCGTTTGTCTATCTATTTGCTTTTGTTTCTTATTATTTCATGTGGATTGACTATTTTGGCTTTTATTTTATTATATTTTATTATTGTCTTCATTATTATTATTTATATTATTGTCATCGTTTTTATTTAATTACGCATATCGCTATAATTATTTTCTATTTTACTACGGCCACATTACATCTTATTCAAAAGTTTTTCCAAATAAGGCAATATTTCGTGTTTGGAAATTCGAGAAATCGTGTCCTATCGTGCTGGGTTTCGGTTTTCCGTTTGACCAAATAATCAAATATCCTTTTAAAATTTTGTTCATGTTTTCTAAAAAACAAGCCAATATTTCGTGTTTGGAAATCCGAGAAATCGTACCCTACCGTGCTGGGCTTCGGTTTTTCGTTTGTCCAAATAATTGAATATCCTTATAAAAATCTCAATGCATGAACTTTGGAAATCACGGGAGGATCTTGGCATCGAGGGTTTGAAACGTCATATCCTATCGTGCTGGATGTGATATTTTATTCCTTCGGAACATGAGAATCTCAATATCCAATTCGAGTTATTTAAATTTTTTTTTAAAATCGTTTCAAACTTTTGGCATTAGGACATTAATTAATCAATTAGGTACCAATTTTGGGCGTTGCGAGGGTGCTAATCATTCCTCGTGCGTAACCAACTCCCGAACCCGTTTTTCTTGGAATTCGTAGGCCAAAATTAATTTCTTTAAACATGATAAAATGTTTTTATAGGTGATCCGATCACACCTAAACAAAAAGGATGGGAGGCAACTCCATTTTCTTTTTAAAGTCAATCTCCGTTTTTCTAAACATAAAAAATGGTTTCGACAGATGTATAAACATAAAACTTGATTGTTGAATTTAAAAGAATTATAATGAATTATGAAAACCTAAAATTATTGTAAATATTAAAAGTTATTATTATACTCGAACAATTGTAAGAAACGTAACAGACAATACTCAGAACGTGTTACGTATAATAAATATATACATATACTGATAACTAAATCCAATTAATGACAAAGAAAAGAGAAAATCTAGTTCTAGATTACGCAGTACTTTAACATATCTCAACAGTAAACACTTTCCTGAGAATCCGTTACCCTTACATCTAATTGTTTTTTTGTCTCAATCTACAAATTAGTTCAGTGAACATGGAAGGTAAATCCAAAATTGTTCACCCTTCACTCACTATATAAACTCAAATATGCAGCCTCTTACTTTCACATCAATTTAGTTTTCAAGTTGTTTAAGCAACAACATTGCCTCTTCAAAGCATAGGCATAGATACTCTCTTTTTTTCTCCATTGGTGAACAAATTGAGCAAAGTAGTTTTTAGTTTTTTTGTATTTTATGTAATTAAGTTTGGTCTTGTTTTACATTGGGTTTTTTCTCTTGTTATTCAATAACATGTTTTAATCTCAGGAAATCGATGGCACCGACTTTACCTTCGGGCAATCAAGCATCGGATAAGGATAAGTGGGACAGTGGAGGACTAGAACGCAAGCGACAACTACTTACTGAAATTGTTCTGAGGAATAGATTGATAGCTCTTGTGGTTGATGGAGACACGACGTGTTGGGTTCTGGAGCAGGAACTTCTTCGTTCTTATAGGGTTCAAACTCTAGGTGTCGACAACGGCAGGGATGCAGTCGACCTCATTGCATCCGATGCAGATTTCAATCTCATCATCATCGAAAAGATTCTTCCTGTCCTGAATGGCCTTGAGGTAACCTTACTTATAAAAAACAAGTGTTTCATGTTTTGTGTAGAATCAACATGTGTGATCATCTATTTTCTTATTATTAATGGGCAGGTAACAAGGCAGATTCGTGAAATAGGGGTGCGTTGTAAGATGTTGGCGGTCACAGCTTGCTCGGGAGAAAGTGAAAGGCAGGCATTTCTGGCAGCTGGTGTTGATGTGTTCAGTGAGAAACCTTTGGATCCTGAGCATATGGTTCCCATCCTAAGGGAACTCGATAGGCAGTGAGTGAAGACCCATTTTGGAACACAAAACTGAGGAGTTTCCTGGTGTAGTTGTTGTTGGCTTCCAGCTTTGATATTTCTTTCTCGTTGTTTTTCATGTTATTAGCTTTGAACAATAATGATGTTTATTAATAGGCTTTAAGCTGTTTGTCGAGTCTGGACCTTTGGTAATGTACTGGTAATACCATGAATAAGATTGTCCTCTTTTATTAAAGCCTTTCATTTTACCCCAAATATCTCTTCATTTACCCCATGTTTATGTTTACTTGTATATATATACATAACTACAAATAAATCTTAATTCAACTCTGATTTTTTTATGATTTAAGCATGAAACGCCATCAAATGAAAGGTCAAGCATCGAACTTCCTATATTAGTTGATTCAATCCGATAAAAATTGTTAATAATTTTAAAAAGAATTTTCAAAAGATTATTCTCGAGAAAAAAAAAGATTTTCTTCTCTTTTTTGGTATGAGATCTTTCAATATCTCATAATCACATTGTTACACCTTGCTAAGACCTTCCGAGCAACAACAGCCTAGGCAACTCCTCACAATGGCTCTTCTCAACTAACTACTTGCCTAATAGATGAGTCCACTCATTAGTTGTATTACAGAATTAGGTTGAACCATCTAAGATGCAGGTCGGAGCACGAGTCATCATAACACCAACCTACCACGCTTGGAAGTGTTTGGTTACTGATTTTTTACTTTTGACTCACTAATATCAAATTGTCACATGGCACCTCAAAACAAAAGATGCTTTGTATATAATGTTTGCAACTCAAGAAGAGGGGGATACAACCTTCTTCTCTCACCAAACTCAGATTCCCTCTTCTCTCTCTCTCTCTCTTTATATCTCCAATCACCATACACACGATTCTATCCTAAATATGGTGAATTTACCACCTTAACCACTTTCTCATTCTTATCTCAGCACAAATTAAATTTTGATATTAAATGGAAGCCGACACTATCCCCAACAAGTATATTACAAGAAATAGCACAATATAATTTCTAATTTTTTACATTATGGTTAAATCCAAAAAAAAATATATATTAGGGATTTTAAATGAATTTCTACATTATGGTTTCCTAAACATTTTTCTTTTGAATAAATGATTTCATAAACATAAATAAATATCCAATCACATAAATTCCATTTATCTTGAGTTTTTTTTTTCTTATTCTTCTCTATTATTTGATTGTGAGTATTTAAAAAAATTAATTACAATAGACATCCCCAATCTATGGTCTTTATTTTAATTTAGTCCATAAATTTTAAAATCTTTTAATTACATTTCCAACCATTCGATATTATATCAATTAGTTTCTTCCGTTACTGAAACCGTTATGTGATAACATTTTATTTTTTTAATTTAAATTTTATGAACCTATCAATATTATCGATATTTTATCGTTCATCTTATCAACCTATCGATATTATCAATCATAAATATCAACCTATCGTTCATTTTTTTATCAACCATAAATATCAACCTATCGATATTATTGATACTTTATCGATCATTTTTTAAAGTTATGTGACAACATTTTATTTTTTTAATTTAAATTTGAAATTATGTCATATAAAATTTCACATATCATTTAATTATTAAATAGGGTTTTAATAATGATTTAAAGTTTGAGACTAATTTAAAACGAGGGTAATGGTTTGAGGATATATGGTGAGATTGTCTCATACCATTTTATCAATTTCACTAATCAGAATTCAATGTACATTTGAAAATCCGAAGTACGATCAAACAAATTTGTAAAAAAAAAAAAAAGTCCAATCCTAGCTTCGTCTGCAATTCGTCTGCAACAGAACAAGAACAACTTGGTTGATTATGTTTTGTTTGGTTGGCGATTTTGACATTGTAATCTGTTTTAGACTGACTTACATGCAGCAAATTAGGTCTTTTACTTGCAGACGATTTAGGCTTTTGCTTGGTAGAGTGGAAAGATGGAAAATTGAAGGGCTACATAGAAAGATAAAAAATATAAATTTTCTTTCCATAGGTGTGTGCTTGGTAGGAAAGACCAATGGAAAGAAAAAGTATTTCATTTTTATCCATTGCTTGGTAGGGTTGAAAAATGAAAGGAAAGAAAATAAGTCATTTGAAAATTGTATAATTTTGAATTAACATGCACATCTCATTTTCTTTTCTCTCATTACTCCAATTTGTAAGGATTGATTTTTATCCATTAGGATGGAAAATGATCATCTTTTCTATTTTCTTTCCTCTCACTTTTCTTCTCTACTAAGTTGTTATGCGCCTTGGCGTAGGATCTAGTCACAGGTCTAGACGAGAAAGAATTTTTGCTTCGACCTATGGTTATTCAAAAAGGTAGATTCGTCCTTGACTGAACCCCCTCTCAAAATAATGTTTCTTTTTTATAGAATAATTGCTTACCTCTTTATTTCATATTGGCAGCCTTTTATAGACTGTTAATAACAAAGGAAAGAGTCCTAATTGACATAAAATAGAATTCCTAACTTAGAGTTTATGAAGGAAACAAAAACCTAATATAATAGATAAAATAAGTAAAACTAAAACTCTTAGTAAAACCTGATATAATAAATAAATAAAACTAAAAACTCCTATTGCAATAAAAGCGTCCATATCATTACTCCCCTTCTCAGAGTTGAGCTTGTCCTCAAGCTCAAATTCAAAATAAACTTCAGAACTTATCCAAAATCATCTATCTCATCATCATCTTGCTTGCCTTCAACATCTGGTACTTCTATCCAAAATAGCCTTTTACATTTGTGTCTCATGGAATAAGACTCGTCACAATTATAACACAGCCTTTAGCCATTCTTTCCTCCATTTCTGTCTGTGTCAATCTCTTAATAAATGGTGCAGAAGAACCTATTTTTCCGTTGTTCCCTGTTGGCCCTCTGCAATATTCTTAGTTGTTTGAATGATTGAATTGCTACCAGTGTTTTGGGAAGTTGGCCAATTCAGGATGGCTCGAGATGACAGTTTGGAAGAGGCATTTTGTTTACGTTCCAATGTTCGAGCCATAATCATTGCAACTCCAAAGTTTTCTGGTTGTTGCATCTCAATAACAATTCTAAGTTCCTCTATCAACCCGACAGTAAAGAGGTTTACTTGTTGTCGAGGTTTAAGATCAGTAGATCTAGCCAATAGTGGTTGAAATTGACGTTGATATTCCTCTACAGTTCCAGTTTGTTTCAAGTTGGCAAGTTCTCCCAAGGGTTATTACTCATAGGTGGCCCAAACCTTACATGACAATACTCTTTGAAGCGCCCCCAATCATGATTTGCCTCATCTTCTTCCATTTGGTTGAACCACAATTATGCCTGTCCTAAAAGATGGAATGAACATGTGTGATCATCTATTTTCTTATTATTAATGGGCAGGTAACAAGGCAGATTCGTGAAATGGGGGTGCGTTGTAAGATGTTGGCGGTCACAGCTTGCTCGGGAGAAAGTGAAAGACAGGCATTTCTGGCAGCTGATGTTGATGTGTTCATTGAGAAACCTTTGGATCCTAAGCATCTGGTTCCCATCCTGAGAGAACTCGATGGACAGTGAGTGAAGACCCATTTTGGGACACATAATTGAGGACTTTCCTGTTGTAGTAGTTGTTGGCTTCCAGCTTTGATATTTCTTTCTCGTTGTTTGTTATTAGCTCTGAACAATAATGATGTTTTTTAATAGGCTTTAGGTTGTTTGTCGAGTCTGGTCCTTTGGTAATGTACTGGTAATGCCATGAATAAGATTGCCCTCTTTTATTAAAGTCTTTCATTTTACCCCAAATATATCTTCATTTACCCTATGTTTATGTTTACTTGTATATATATACATAACTGCAAATAAATCTTTATTCAATTCAGATTTTTTATTTTTTTTTTTATGTTTTAAGCGTGAAATGCCATCAAATGAAAGGTCAAGCATCGAATTTCCTTTATTAGTTTATTCAATCCGATAAAAATTGTTAATAATTTTAAAAAGAATTTTCAAAAGATTAGTCTAAAATATAAAAGTGAGAAAAAAAAAGATTTTCTTCTCTTTTTTGGTATGAGATATTTCAATATCTCATAATCAAATTGTTACTCCTTGTTAGGACCCTTCGAGCAATCACAGCTTAGGCAACTCCTCGCAATGACTCTTCTCAACTAACTAATTGCCTAAGAGATAAGTTCACTCATTAATTAATTATATTATAGAATTAGGTTGAACTATCTAAGATGCAGGCAGGATCAGAAATCATTATAGCACCAACCTACCACGCTTGGAAGTATTTGATTACTCATTTTTTACTTTTGACTTACTAATATCAAATTACCACATGGCACCTCAAAACAAAAGATGCTTTGTATATAAGGTTAGCTATTCAAATTGCCACACGGCACCTCAAAACAAAATATGCTTTGTATATATATATATATATATATATCTCCGATTACCGTACACACGGCTCTATCCTAAATAGGGTGAATTTACCATCTTAACCACTTTCTCATTCTTATGTCAACACAAATTAAATTTTGATGTTAAATGGAAGCCAACACTATCCCCAACAAATATACTACAAGTAATAACACAATATAACTTTTAAATTTTTATATTATGATAAAATCTAAAAAAAAAATATTAGGGATTTTAAATGAATTTCTACATTATGATTTCCTAAACATTTTTCTTTTGAATGAATGGTTTCATAAACATAAATATTCAATCACATAAATTCCTTTATGTTGAATTTTTTTTCTTATTCTTCTCTATTATTTAAATGTGATTATTTTAAAACAAAAAAATAATAATTGCAATAGACATCTCCAATCTATGGTATTTATTTTAAATTGGTCCATAAACTTTAAAACATTTTAATTATATTCTCAACCTATCGATATTATATCCATTAGTTTCTTTCGTTACTGAAACCGTTAACTATTAAATGACACGTCAGATTTTATGTGACAATTTAAAATGAAAACAAATACGGTAAAAATCTTGATATTGAGGTTTTTAAAACTTCTACCGAAATTTTATCGTTTATTTTTTAAGTTATGTGACAATATTTTATTTTATTTTTAATTTAAATTTTAAATTATGTCATATAAAATTTGAAATATCATTTAACTGTTAAATACGGTTTTATTAATGTTTTACAGTATGATAATAATTTAAAATGAGTGTACTGGTTTGAAAATATATGGTAAAATTATCTCATACATTTTATCAATTTCACTAATCAGAATTCATTATACATTTGAAAATCCGAAGTATGATCAAATAAATTTGTAAAAAAAAAAAAAAAAAAAAAAAAAAAAAAAAAAGGGTCCAATCATAGCTTCGTCTACAATTCCCTTTCAAGTTTGAATCTTTGGAATCTTTCTCTCACATTGCCAAGCCAGCCATGTTTGCTCATTTTGATCCTTTGGGTAAAGGTAATTTCACCGGTTCTTTTCGAACCCCTTTTTTTCATCTCCTCATTAAATTTGCTCTAATTTAAAAAAATTAAAAGAAAAAATCTGATTCTAAATTACGCAGTATGTCGAAACCAGTTTTTTTGAAAGGTCGACTTTTATATTTTGAAAATGAAAATGAGAGTCGCCACCAATCCTTTTTTATGAGGTATGATCAGATCACCTTGTAATTTGATCGTTTTAATAAAATGTTTTGATTTACTAAAATAACGATTTTGGTCTACGAAATTCGAGAAAACGAGTTCGGGAGTCGGTTACGTGCGAGGAAGGATTAGCACCCTCGTAACGCCCAAAATTGGTACCTAATTGATTAATTAATCTCTTAATGTCGAAAAATTGAAAACTTGAAAGAATTTATAATACGATCTCTCTTTTTATTAATGTTAAAAAAAACACTTGAATAAACTGAAACGAGTGTCAAAGACCTTCTCGTCTCGAGATAACAAATGTCACATCCCATAAGTTAGGACGCGGCATTTTGAACCCTCGAGAATGAGCTTGCCTTTAATTTTTTTTATTTGAAATCTTATGCATTTTAATTTTTAAAGAATATTCGGCCATTTGGGTTCAACAAAAAAATCGAAACCTCGTAAGTTAGGGTACGATTTCTCGAATCTCCCAAATGTGAAATATTGCCTTATTTTGAATTTTTCATTTTTTTTTTGCGTATTTGGGTAAAAATTAATATAATATTTAAAATGATATATATGAATAAAATATTACGCTAACGAATGACAATAATATGAAATGTACTAATAAACGATTCATAGTATATATAATGGCAATAATCACATAACATACATCACTTTAATACCAAGATTAACAATCAAAGAAAAATAAATAAATAATAAAATAAATAATAATAATGATAACAATAATAAAATAGGCACCAATCAAGACAAAGCCAATTTTAAAAATAAAATAGGGACAAGTGAATAAATAAATAAATATATAAACAACTATTAAGGAAACTAATTTATGAAATATTAAAAAAGGGACCAAATAAAAGAAAAATAAAATTGAATGGTCGAATTTAGGAAAAGAAAAAAAGGAAATAGGGCCTAAATAAAACGCGCGCAAAAGAATGAGGACCAAGTGGGAAATTATTCCCAGTCCTCAAAGTGCACCGTTTCATGAAGGACCAGGATGAAAAGAAAACGAAATTATGCAGGTAAATTTAAAAAAGTATAAAGCGAATAGAACTATATTAAAAAAAATAAAACACGGAAGGATCAACCGCGCAATTATTCCATTTAAGCAGAAACACGCGGATCCTTTAGGGGGGTCGGGTTTGGCCCGAAACGACACTGTTTCAAGTGTCCGTCTCTTCAAATGGTCTGAGGACCAAACTGAAACAGAAGCAAAAATCTTGTGGCAGAAATTGAAAATAAAAAAAAGCATAGGACCACATTGAGACGCGCTGCAAAAGCGGAGGGACCTATTGCGCAAATAGACCATTAGTCAAAAACGTGCGGATCCCTTGGAGCGGGTCGGGTCGCGCGCGGGTCAGGACTAAACGGCGTCGTTTTGGCATATGGGATTAAGGCCTAAAACGACGCCGTTTTAAACGTTTATAAAAGCTAAAAAAAAATTAAAAATTTTCATTCTGCACCATTCCTTAAAAAAAAGTTTGAGAGCTCTCTTTTTGCTCTCCCACCCTCTGAGCTCCGGCCTAGGTCCGTCCGAACTCCAGTCATCGGGCCACCGCCCGTCCGCCGCCGTACACGACGGCTGGAATTCCAAAAAAAGGCCCTTTTCGGCCGATTCCTTCCTTTTTTACCCTAGGTTTCGAAACTAAAGGCGAAAGCCTTAAAAAAAAATCTAGCTACCGTCCCCTTTTCTACTTTCCGCCACTCGTATCCCTTGTAGCGAAGTCGAAACTCGGACCTTAAAGAGGTCCCATGGCTTTCGCGAACGGAGAAAGGCTCCGATGATGGCGAGATACGAAGAAAAAGGTAGATTTCAACCCCTTTTCTTTGTTTTATGTTTTATTTAAAATAAATCAAAAAAATAAAAACTAAAATACGAGAAATCACCTTCTTTTTAATTTTGAGTTTTTTAATTATTAATATTGTCCGTCTGAAAAAATTACAAAATATCAGTTGTGGTTTTTATAGCCGGATTACAAGATTCGTTTTTATTTTCTTGTTTTTCGTCTGCTACTGTTATTTGTTTTTTTCTTAGTTGTCCCTTTTTGCTTGTGTGTTTTTCTTGCTTTGCAGGTGACAGAGAAGCGTCAGACGCGTGTGGAGAGGTGGTGGCATGCGGCGGCGGTAGGCATGGGCAGGCCTAGGTGTGGCGCACCTAGGGTTTCTTTTCTGTTTTTGTTTTTATGTTGGGCTTATAATGTTTTTGGGCTAGGGTTAGTTTTGGTTTGGGCTGTTATGCTGATTGGGCCTGATATGTAAATGGATATTAGTATTTGGACTTTAGACTATTAAATTATTTTTATTTTGGTCCTTGTTTCCTTTTCTTATTTCTGATTTTGTTTGTTGGACCCGGGCAAAAATGGGCTTTTACACAATACTTTAACATATGTCAACAATAAACACTTTCTTGAGAATCTGATACATTTACAGCTAAATGTCTTTTGTCTCAATCTGCAAATTAATTCACTAAACATGGAAGGTAAATCCAAAATTGTTCACCTTTCACTCACTATATAAACTTGAATTTGCAGCCTTTTGTTTTCACATCAATTCAGTTTTCAAGTTGTTTAAGCAACAACATTGCCTCTTCAAGGCATAGGCATAGATACTTTCTTTTTTTCTCCATTGGTCAACAATTTGAGGAAAGTAGTTTTTAGTTTTTTTGTAGTTTATGTAATTAAGTTTGGTCTTGTTTTACATTGGGTTTTTGCTCTTGTTATTCAATAACATGTTTTAATCTCAGGAAATCGATGGCACCGACTTTACCTTCGGGCGATCAAGCATAGGATCAAGATAAGTGGGACAATGGAGGACTAGAACGCAAGTGACAACTACTTACTGAAACTGAAATTGTTCTGAAGAACAGGTTGACAGCTCTTGTGGTTGATGGCGACACGACGTGCCGGGTTCTAGAGCAGGAACTTCTTCGTTCTTATGGGGTTCAAACTCTAGGTGTCGACAACGGCAGGGATGCAGTCAACCTCATTGCATCCGGTGCCAAATTCAATATCATCATCATGTTGTGTAGAATCAACATGTGTGATCATCTATTTTTTATTATTATTAATGGGCAGGTAACAAGGCAGATTCGTGAAATGAGGGTGCGTTGTAAGATGCTGGCGGTCACAGCTTGCTCGGGAGAAAGTGAAAGGTAGGCATTTCTGGTAGTTGGTGTTGATGTGTTCATTGAGAAACCTTTGGATCCTGAGCACCTAGTTCCTATTCTGAGGGAACTCGATGGGCAGTGAGTGAAGACCCATTTTGGAACACAAAACTGGAAACTTTCCTGTTGTAGTTGTTGTTGGCTTCCAGCTTTAATGTTTCTTTCTCATTGTTTTTCATGTTATTAGCTTTGAACAATAATGATGTTTTTTAATAGGCTTAGGCTGTTTGTCAAGTCTATTCCTTTGGTAATATACTCGTAATGCCATGAATAAGATTGTCCTCTTTTATTAAAGCCTTTCATTTTACCCCATATATCTCTTCATTTACCCCATGTTTATGTTTACTTTTATATATATATATATACATGACTGCAAATAAATCTTGATTCAACTCAAGATTTTTTTCTGTTTTAAGCTTGAAATGCCATCAAATGAAAGGTCAACATCAAATTTTTTATATTAGTTTATTCAATTTGATAAAAATTGTTAATAATTTTAAAAAGAATTTTCAAAAGATTATCCTCAAATATAAAAGTGAGAAAAAAATTTCTTCTCTTTTTTGGTATGAGATCTTTCGGCATCTCATAATCACATTGTTACACCTTGCTAAGACCTTCCAAGCAACAACAGCCTAGGCAACTCCTCACAATGGCTCTTCTCAACTAACTACTTGCCTAATAGATGAGTCCATTCATTAATTGTATTACAGAATTTGGTTGAATCATCTAAGATGCAGGCCGGGATCACGAGTTATCATGGCACTAACCTATCACACTTGGAAGTGTTTGGTTATTGATTTTTTACTTTTGACTGACTAATATCAAATTGCCACATGGCACCTCAAAACAAAAGATGTTTTGTATATAAGGTTAGCAACTCGAGAAGTGGGGGATACAACCTTCTTCTCTTACCAAACTCAAATTCCCTCTTCTCTCTCTCTTTATATCTCCAACCACTTAAATAGGGTGAATTTACCATCTTAACCATATTCTCATTCTTATGTCAACACAAATTAAATTTTGATGTTAAATGGAAGCCAGCACTATCCCCAACAAGTATACTACAAGTAATAACACGATACAATTTTTAAATTTTGGTTAAATCCAAAAAAAAAAATATTACGAATTTTAAATGAATTTCTACATTATGATTTCCTAAACATTTTCTTTTGAATGAATGATTTCATATACATAAATATTCAATCACATAAATTCCTTTTTATCTTGATTTTTTTTCTTATTCTTCTCTATTATGTAATTGTGATTATTTTTAAAACAAAAAATTAATTGCATTAGACATCCCCAACATTTGCAAGTAAAGTGTTGGTGCGGATGTTTGTTATCTGCGTCGTTGCATGTCTTGTTGCAATAGAACAAGCAACAACTTGGTTGATTATGTTTTGTTTGATTTAGATGTAGTAAATTAGGTCTTTTACTTGCATTAAGAAAACTCGCAGAGTGGAAAGATGGAAAATTGAAAGGCTACGTAGAAAGATAAAAAATATAATTTTTCTTTCCATAGGTGTGTGCTTGGTAGGAAAGACCAATGGAAAGAAAAAGTATTTCATTTTCATTCATTGCTTGGTAGGGTTGAAAAATGAAAGGAAATAAAATAAGTCATTTGAAAATTGTATAATTTTGAGCTAACATATGCATCTCGTTTTCTCTTCTCTCGTTACTCCAATTTGTAAGGATTGATTTTTATCCATTAGGATGAAAAATGATCATTTTTCTTTTTTTATCTTTTCTCTCACTTTTCTTCTCTATTAAGCATATTCAAAATCTATTTTCTTTCAATGGCCAATAACCTTAAGGAGCTAGTTGTTAAGAGCTCTGTATCGGCATTCAAGGTCCAGGATTCAAGTCCTAGCAATAACATCCCCTCCCCCCCCAATTTGTAACTTACCGAAAAAAACAAAAGTCTCACCGAGAAGAAGAAAATGTAGTGGCGAGCAGTCTCCAAGGGCTGAGGCTAATACGGAACTCTCTTTGTTCAATGATATGGTAGGCAAGTGTATCTTGAGAAAATAGGGAGCCCAAACATGAGCTTAAAAGGACTTGAGAAAAAGGGGAAGGTGTTCAGGCTGCCTCACACCTTATAGGCTTATACCATGGGGAATATGAACCATAGAGAGGGATTTCCTTCCTCGAAACATTAGTATATTCATGTCATATCGTGTTTTAATTACTTTATTCTTTTGTCTAATATTGTTATGTCTCTGATATTTGACATACAGTCCATCTACAGCTCGGCACTGTATCCATTATATGGCAAACAAATAGAGCCAAGATTGCCCATGTAACAAATCGCATGGTTGCCCATGCTAATAGTTCCAATTATTTGATGGTTAATGCTTGATTTTTTTTAATTAAAAACCTTATAAACTAAGAGTGGGTATAGATGGGTAGTGCGTTTACTTGCGTTTAGTGTAAAAACAGCAGTGACAGTGAGATTAGATATTGTAGCGATACTGCAACATGAGACAAAAAGTAAGTTAAACGTACTGCACCGCACTCCACCGCCCATCCAAACTTACTCTAAGGCTCCAACCAATCTCTTCTTTCTCATTACAAAAATCACAAAATTAAACGAAAAAGAGAATAAATGTTTTACATAATTAACTTTAAAAAAATACTATATAAGAGTTTCTATATATATATATATATATATATATATATAATAGATGCTAGACTTGGACGATATACACGATTAAATGAAGTCTCTTATAAAGCTAGTATTACAAGTCAATTGAATATCAACGTAATTGAAAAATTACTAAAATGTTTTTTTTTAAATATATGTAGTAAATATTAATGGGAGTGTTTTTGTTTTTTCATGTTTTAAAATAAAATCATATTTTAATAAGATTTTTTTTTCCTAAAGGTTATGATAAGGTTTAAACTTGGACACATGAATAACAAACTTTTTACCTTTGCCACTACACTTAAAGCATCATTTAATTTTGGTTAAAATGTATCATAAGTCCTTATACTTTTCACAAATTTAAAATCTAGTCATTGTACTTTTATTTCTAAGAGTTTAATCTATTTAGTTTTTTAGATTTCAAAATTCAAGTTTAATTGTTAATTCTATTACTCTTTTTTTTAAATTTATTGGCGTGGCATTTTGGAATTTTTAAAAATACTCATCTAATAGCAATGTAACTAAAAAATGACGTTGAAATGAACTTAAATTTAACAAAATAATTTTAACTACGTTAATAATTAAACTTAAATTATAAATTTTAAAAAGTAGAATGATTAAATTTCTAAAAATAAAAACACAAAAACTGAATTTTAAATTTATAAAAAAATAAAAAAAAATTATTAATTTTATTTCATAATTTTTTTCACGTACCATAAGTTTAATAAATATAAAAAAAATTACCAAATTTAATCAACACACAAGTGGAGACAGTTAAATGCACCAATCAACACTACTAATGTATCAAATGCTAACCCTAAAATAATATATATAAGTACCAAATTACAAAAAAAAAAAAACATAGGTACATAAAAATTCTAAAAGTGTAGTTTTTCTAAGTGAGTCCTTCAATTAAAAAATATATATTTATAAAAAATTCATTTTTAATTATTTTATTTTATATAAAAATATGAATATAATGATATTTATTTATTGTTAAAGAAATGGAATATTATAATATAAATATTTAAAGAAGGAAATGAGAAAATAAAACTAAAAATAATAAATAAATGAAGGTCATATGATGTGCCTGAAAGTGAAGGGACAGTGCATATGAGGAAGATATCTTTATCTATTCATTCACTAATCCAACTGCCCTGATTTTCAACCACTCTCATTCATTCATTCAGACCCATTGGACTCTTTATATATATATATATATATATATATGTATATATATATATATTATTATATATATATATAATAATAATAAACAAGTGAAAATATCTGCCCTACAAAATAAATACACATACATAATCATAATTCATATTGTTATGATTTTTTTATGAATTTTATAAATTTTTACAAATTTTTAATTATTTTATGATTTTTATATTGTTCTATTTTTTAGTAAATTTTAAATATTTTTATATTTTTATTAAAATTTAATAATTTTTATTGATTTTTATTTTTTATAATTTTTTTGCCACATGTGATGTAATGGTTGTAACACGGGTAGCTTTAACTGGAAAAAATTAAGGGCAATTAGTTTTAATGGTCAACTGTTAAAGTTTACGGTCAAATAGCCTTTTTAATGCATTTTGGCAATTGAGTGCCAAAAAAAAAAAAAATAGGGCTTAATTGCTTTTTTTTGAAAATTTTTGAGGGTCTTTTTTATGCACTTTGACAATTCAAGTATCCAATTGGGTGGAAAAAAATGCAGGGACTTAATTATTAATTTTTTTGAAAAAGTTTGAGGGTTTTTTTATTTATACATTTTAAAAGTTCAAGTACTCAATTGAATGCAAAGAAAAAAGCAAGGGCTTAATTACTTCTTTTTTTTTTAAATTATGTGGTCCTTTTCTATTCCTTCTATGTCGTAGGGTTAAAACCAAAAAATATTTGTTGCGTTCCCGATGTTTCCTTATGTTTTCGATAAAACCTTCTCGTAAAAGTATTTTAACAATGTTTTCAGTGATGTTAGTAGATCCTATTTGAATCGTTCCTTTTCTATTCATATCGGCATTTTCAGTATAGAGGCTATTATGTCGAGAATAGTGTCCTTACCCATGGTAAACTAAAATTTTTGTTGCTCCCGAATTTTGATATAACCAACGTGGTCTTTTTTTTTTTTTACTTAGTAAAGGTATATACGTGAGACACAATCTACTAATTAATCTATGCCATTTAAATACTCTAAATACTCTAACTATACTTGGGTCTCGTCTTATAATACCTCGGGAGCTAATGAAACTATTTTAGTGAAATTTAACTGTCTCAATTCCAAGCGATCGCACCAAAAATTTGAGTTCCTTTTGGATTTCCTTGTTGATCAATGACAACGGCGACATTGTCATAATATCGTATTATCATCCCATTGTCGCGTTTGAGTTCTTTACGAGTATGTACAATTACGACTCGATCACTTCGATCTTTCCGGAGGTGTATTTGGTGCTTCGCTTCCTTGATAACAAAGAATAATAACGTCACCAATATGAGCATATTGGCGATTACTAGCTCCTATGACTCGAATACACATCAATTCTCGGGCCTGCTTTTTATCCTGCTACATTCAAATGGGTCCGAGGTTGAATCATTTTTAAATCTCTTTTTCAATGTAACAAAGGATGAAGAAAAAAAGAAATATTGTTTGTCCAAAAAAAGAAGGAAACTCACAATTGTTTTTTTATTCCCAAGACAAGACTTCTTTCCTTTGGTTCTATATTTCTATCATGAAATAATGAATTGAGTTTTTATAGGCATTTTTGACGCCGCTATTAAAATAGCTTTTTTGGCTATATTTTCGGCTGCTCCTCTCATTTCATAAAGTATTCTGCCCGGTTTAACGATAGCTACCCAATACTCGGGAGATCCTTTCCCCGAACCCATACGTGTTTCTGTAGGTCTTACTGTAACGGGTTTGTCTGGAAATATACATACCCATATTTTTCCACCACGGCATACATTTCGTGTCATTGCGCGGCTCCCCGCTTCTATTTGTCTAGATGTAATCCAAGCAGGTTCAAGTGCTTGAAGAGCATATCTACCGAAACAAATCCGATTACCTCGATAAGATATCCCCTTCATTCTTCCTCTATGTTGTTTACGAAATCAGGTTCTTTTGGGATTATAGTTGATGGTCGTTGTTTATGAATTCCATCTCTACTACAGAACTGGACATGAGAGTTTCTTCTCATCCAGCTCCTCGCAAAAAAAAATGAATAAAAATATTTTACACCGTTAAGCCTAATTAAATCTACTCCTTTTTGTTTGATGTACAACAATTATTTTTCTTTTTTTATATATATGAATGAGATTTTGACAAGGATATTATTTTTTTATTTCTTAATATATTGTTTTTATATATATTATTATACACAAATATAATATTATTGATCTCATAATTTTATATATATTTATTATGCACAAATATAATGTGAGTGAAAAAAATATAATATTTATATTATTAAACCCTGATTGAATAGATGTTACAAATCAATTAGGCACCAATTTAATTAGAAAATTATTAAAATGTCTTTTTATATTTAAAATAGATTATATTATTCGAATGTACTTTAATCTTTTTAATTTATAAAAATAAAAAATATATATATGACTATGGTGGGATTTGAATATTTACAACCAAAGCTTTATTCTAATTTTTTTTTATATTTTAATTTTATTATTATTTAGTTTCAAACACTTATATAAAAACTAAATGAAACTTTAGTTGAAATGGTAATATTGAGAGATAAAAATGTTGTAATGACTTAAGTTCAAGTATTATTACGTTCGATTGCGTTGAAGCGCATTATCCTCCTATTTATGGGTTGAGGAGGGGTTAGGTATTGTATAAAAAAGAACAGATATGATAAGAACCTATAATGAGATTAATGTCCAAAACAATTTCATAATTTTAAATTTTTTATTATATAAATTTGGATTTTGCTAATGAGTACTCTTAAAATTAGATTAGTATTTATTACTCCGTAAATCGAATATTTTAATTCTATAACCAAAGCTTAAAAATTATATTTTTACTATATCTTAAGTAAGACGTGTCTTTTTTTTAAAAGAGAAATTCATTAATGTAATTATGCAATTTGGGGAAAAAAAACAACAAACATCTGTCGTAGGTGATGAAAGATAAGCTCCATCAACACAATAAAAGCTTCAAATCAATAGAATACTATGACATGTTGATAGTTGGCTCCCACAACTCAAGCATGACATATCTGGAAGCAAGCACTTAATACGATGAGGAGACTAACCCCGGATGGTCCAAAGCGGCGGACAAAAATTGACAAAAAAAGCGAGTATCCACCAAACTGGAGAGGATGACAATAAAACCATCACTAAAATCATTTGCAAAAGCAAGGCTAAAAAATGTGCTACAAAAACAAACAAAAACTTCTAAAAGTGAAGATTTATTAAACAACATAAAGCAAACAAAAAAAAACATATAAAAAAGTTAAAGACAACATGGGTCCAAACCGACTCATAAAATCATTTATTATTCTAAATACTCTCATAACAGGAATAGATTAAAAAGCCGACGAAGAGGCACCCATTTTTCAATAAAGTTGTTGGTGGCTGGTGGAGTTTCAACGATGATAGGCAATATCATATGTTCATCATAACTTGTGAAGACAACAAATATATCCATAAAATAGATTTATAAACTGAAAAGAGAGAAGACACGTAGAGTGAATGAGGAGAGAAAAAAGAGAGAGAAGGTTAGAGAGAGGGAGAAAAAGGCTGATGGTAGTCAGCTCGGAGGTTAGCACCACCGTTGGATAAAACAAAAAAGAAGAAGCAAACGACTTAAGGGAAAAAAAAAAAAAGAAAATATTTTTGGGACGTGTAACTCTTAAAAGTTTGTAAAGTCTAAAAAATTCACTACAATGCATCACATAATTTTCTCAATTTAAAATATTTTGTAAAGTTAATTGATATAATATTTATTAATAACAATATCTATAATCTATACTACTACATACAAAGATGACTAGTGTTCTTTTTTACATTATCAACATAATGAATAAATTTTAACTTTGGTCCTTTATTTTTTAGATTTATAAAAATAGTTAAATTTTAATTTCAATTCCTGCACTATACTCAAACTTGAGATTTAATATATATACTTAATTTTTTTTTACATAACTTGATTCATCAACATTTATAATGTCATTAGTTAGTTTAAATATTTTATTCTACTTAAAATGCTAACACGGATTTTAAGAATTGTTAACTCTATAATTTAGCCAAAAAATAATTAACCCAATGCGAAGCATGCATCGAAAACCAAACTAATATATTCTACCAAAACAAACAAACAAACTAATATAGAGTTTAAAGAAACTTTTAAAACTGACCTATATATATCCTTTATTGTTTAATATATTATTGATTTCATAATTTTAAATATATATTTTTTATTTATAAAGATTTATCACATTTATACATAATAATTTTAATCATATTAAAATATTTGGTTAATTAAGCTCGATTTGATGAAATATTGAAAAAATTTAATTAATTAAAAATTAATATTTTCAGCAATTTTTTTTTTTAAATACGTTTGATAAGCCACATGATTAGTCCTTGAATACGACAATTTTGGAAGGGACAACTATAAACCCTAAACATGAATCATAAAATGAACATGAAAATTACTAAAAAATCATCTCCATAAATAATTTTTTTTAATAGAATATGAATAAGAATTCTAATTATGTTAAAAGTCCTTTATTTCCTTTTAAGTTTTAAAGGACCTTTATTAAAAATTTTATATAATAATGTGTAAAAAGATTAAATTTTATATTAAAAGTAAAATATACTATTATTGGGTTTAAAAATATATATTTATATAACCTAATATAGTATGGGTTAGTATTTGGTGTACTGACAATAAATATATTTTAATTTTATAAGCAGAGTTAAAAAATTTGTCATATATCTAGACCTGATTATGGGTTAGGTTGGGCCGGTGCAAAAAATTTTAAGTTTATTTTTTAGGCTCGGGCTCTACTCAGCCTATCATCACCCATGTAAATAGTGTAAGTCTTTTTGTTAGATTGACAATATGATAAGACGTGACACCATTTCAAGGCCGATAAGTGACTCCTTAGCGAAGTGTGGAGGAACCTCCTTATTAGGGTATTGACTCAAATTATTATTTAATAATTAATACATATTATTCATTTAAATCTATATCTATAAAATAAAATATGAGTTTGATTTTTTAAAATTGATAAAAATACTTTTTATTATTCAATATATTATTAAATCTAATTGTTCTATTTTCCTTCTCATATGTCAATAAAAATAATATATTTAAATTGTTAAATATAATTAAAATATATTAACTCTTTTTACCATCAAAATACTACATCAATAAATTTTTTTTAAAATTAATTAAACATAATTAAGAATTCATCTTACTTTTCCTTTTATAATTTTCTTTTATTTTCCCTTTCAATGTATTGACACAAAATTAATTAACTTTTACCATTACCTTTTTATCCCTTATATTATTTTAGATAATTATGGATTTTACCTTTTATCTCTTAATATTGAAGTATTTAAGAATATGGTGGGAATGGGGTTGTTTGGGATCAAACTCAAGCTCTCATACCTACAACATAATATTCTTGTCATTAGGTTAAGAGGTTGTTGGCAGCTGACATTATTTATTTTGCTTATTAATAAAGTGATAATATGTAAGGGTAAACTATTAAAATAGTTACTTTTGTTTACCCCATATTACATTTTAGTCATTTATATTTGAAATGTTACGTTTTAGTCACTTACGTTAATGTGTAATAACATTTTAGTTACTAAGTTGTTAATTGTCATTAACGGTGTAAGGGTAAGTTGACGTGGCATGTTAAATCATTATTTCAAATAAAAATTTTAGGTTAAATTATATAATTGGTCCCCATATTTTTTCGTTTAAAGCAATTTAATTTTTTTCTTTTATATGATTTTAGCTTTCTTTTTTTTTTCTTTTTTTTTTCATTCTCTTCTACTTCTCCATTTGTTTTCCTCCTTTTTCCATATCTTTTAACGTAGTTTTTTTATGTTTTCCATTTGTTAAAAACTAGTCCCTATACTTTTATTTTTTTGAACAATTTATTTTTTTTATTTCTTTATTTTTCTTTTCTTCTTCCCCTTTAGTTTTAACAAATAAAAAAATGGAAAAAAACTACATTAAAATAGATGGAGAAGGACGGAAACCAAAAGAAGAAGCAGAAGAGAATGAAAAAAAAAAGAAAAAAAAGAAAAGTTAAAAGAATATAAAAGAAAAAAATTTAAATTACTCAAAACGAAAAAAAAATATGGGGACCAATTGTATAATTTAATCTAAAATTTTTGTTTGAAATGATGATTTAACGTGCCACGTTAGCTTACCGTTACACTATTAACGGTAATTAACAGCTCAATGACAGAAATATTACATCACGTTAACATAAGTGACTAAAAAGTAACATTTTAAATATAAATGACTAAAATGTAATCTGAGATAAACAAAAATGACTATTTTACTAATTTACCCTAATATGTAATTAATTGATGGTGCATATAACTTATATACGATCAACATCTACTCCTTTAATGGATTTATAGAATGTAAAAAATTAATTACTGGACTCATTCCTGTAAATACCTTGAATTATAATAAATATTGGTATAATTTCAGCTTTAATAAAATTTTCAGTATTAAAATTTAATAAATAAATAAGATATTATTATAATATAAAATTTGTAATATAATAAATATATAATAATTTATAAACTATAATTTAGAATGTAAAAAATAAAAAATCCATTGTCTTTTGCTTCATATTATTCGGAGAGAGAAAGCCTTATCTTTGAGTGGCTGCAAAAGACATTTAACCCAAAAGGAGAACAAGTACAAATTCTTCCCGAAAAGAAAAAAAAAAAAGGAAAGAAATTTTTTTTCTCCTTTCTTAACACTGAGAAGAGAGGTAGTAGTAGAAGAGAGCTTTTGTTCCTTCACATGGATTTTGATTTTCAATTATATTCTCCTTTGTCGTTAGGGCTTTATGGTAGTCAATTTCATCATCTGCAGCAAAGACAGGTCCCGCTCAAACATCAACAAAAATAACACTCCTTTTATGTATTTCTTTTGGATTTTTCAAAGAAGAAGAAGAAACAGTTCTTTGATCTTAACAGCTTGAACCATTCAATTAGGCGGTGTGTTTTTTTTCTCCTTTCTTCTTTTCTGCACTTACCCTAGAAATTTTTTTGTTTCTCTTTGGTCTAATATGATTGTGTTAATTGATTTTGTTTTATGTTAAGAAAGATAGTAGAGGATGAATCACTGCGTTCCCGATTTCGAAATGGAAGACGATTATTCAATCCCTTCATCTTCTATATTAAATCGCGCTAAAAAACCTTCCATGTAAGCTGCTGACTTGTTGCTGCGTCTTCTTCTTCTTCTTCTTCTTTTTTTTTTTTTTTCTATTTCTTAGATTGAAAATGTGTTTTGATTTGAACTGATGAAATAGGCCAGAGGATGGAATCATGGAGCTGTTGTGGCAAAATGGTCAAGTTGTTATGCAGAGTCAAAACCAAAGATCTTTCAAGAAACCATCGCCGTTCAAATACCTCGACGCCGGCCAATCAGCTCTCAGAGAGATCCGATCATCATCTCACCATCAGCAGCAACAACAACAACAGCAACAGCTAACCGTTACCGATCATCTGTTCATGCAAGAAGATGAAATGGCTTCGTGGCTTCACAATCCTCTCAGCGACGCCAACTTCGACCACGATTTCTGTGCTGATCTCCTCTATCCTTCCTCCTCCACTGCTGTTGCCCCTTGCGTTACGTCCACTGCCACAACCTCCGCTCCTCCTCCGCCTCCACTCGGAAGAGTTCCTCAACTTTCGGCTTCGGCTATGGTGCCTGCTTCTAGGCCCCCGATACCGCCGGCGAGGAGGAATGAGTTGGAGTCTACTAGGATCCAGAACTTCGGTAGCTTGTCCAAGCATAAAACGGCAGCGAGGGAGGAGCAACCTGGACCGTCGAATTCAAAGAGTGTAGCGAGGGAAGTGACGGTCGTTGATTCCAGCGATACTCCGGCGGTGGCTCCCGAATCGGGAGCCTCTCAAGCCATGCCGTGCAACACCGAGGCAGCATCTGGCGAGGACAACAACAATGCCTGCGCCAACATGAGCTTTGCCGCAGTTGCCTACACGCAATCAGCTGGTGTCAGCGTGGGTGCCAGCAAAGACAATATAGCCACGTGCGAAGCCACGGTTACATCATCACCTGGCGGCTCCAGTGCCAGTGCCAGCGCCGAACTGACGGCTCAAAAAACGGGCCCAGCTGAGGACCGGAAGCGTAAAGGAAGAGAACCGGACGACGCCGAGTGTCACAGCGAGGTTAGTTCATTGGAATTAAATTTTTTTCTCTCTTGGTCTTGGCTAACGTGCGCCGGGGCGGGGTTGACATCGTTTAACGTGAGCACCCCTTTGGCACCTGGGCATATAATTTCGGGATTGTACACGTGTCAGAAACATCAAGTTAAAAGATGCCACGTGTTTTACATAATTGGGGAAGTTGACACTTGACACGAATTTTATTATTGGAGGAGGGATGAGGTCGGCAGTGTCAAGTGGGAGGGAATTTTCTTTTAGATTTTTCTTTTTTGAATTTTTCGTAAGTGGGTAACATTGAATTTGAAATTGATGTGAATTGAAAATTTAGCCGCATGTTTTTATTTATTTAAAATTTTAAATTACATATATACTACAATTTTAGTATCATTATAAATATTTTTTGTGTGTTTGTATTATGGTCCATGTTCGGGTTTGTAATTGTCTTCTCAATAATGTCTTCTATAAAATTCGAACTCATTTCTTTCCTTGAGAGTGTATTGTATTGGTATATAATTATATATACTAATCCCAAACGAGGAGGGATACACTTACATTTTATATTTGAAGTAAATTAAAATTTTCTTAACGTTTTATGTAAAAGAATTTTAACTGATTAATAAATATTAATATATATATATATAATATTTTAGATCAATATAATAGAGATATCAAGTCAGTTCAAAATTTTATATACATGACAGATAATTATATCGATGAAATCAACTATTGAATTGTTAAAATATTAATCTGAAGAATGTGTGATAGGCTTGAACACTTGTTTTCTTGTTAGTGGTTTAGCCGGTTTTTATTTTATTTTTTTGGGGTTCTCCAAGATTAAACTTGGGATAGATGTCAATTTTTTTTTTTCACTTGGTTCAGTTGATTCCTTTAAAAAAAAAAAGAAATTGAAAGATTTTTTCTTTTTTCTGAATTTTTAGATATAAAAGAATGGTGGGTGGAATTTAGAATAGGAAATTTTTTGGATGTAAGGCGTTTATTGCGGGACTGGTTTCCTCGTTCTCATCACACCCCAGTTGCTGTCGGTTAGCTTTTAAATAATCTTTGTTTTGGATTTTTTTTTTTTTTAATTTCTTAAAACATTCTCCACTGTTTAGCAGTTCTCGTTGAGCTTAATATTGGCTTCTCTAATTTCTTACGTTGAGTGCATGGGAATTCTGAAAAATATAATCAGCCTTTTTGCAATCCTAGGTACTAGGATGTATAAAACATTATTTAAGGAATAATCCGGTTAATCAGTGACTAGCACATGTTAGAAATTATTTAATAATTTTTGCTAGCAAAGTGTCATAACAGTATTATTCAATTATTATTTTATAAACTTGTTTGTCTTTAATGTATTACTTTTATTGAATTGGACAGAAAAAGGAGGAAAATTCATTATCGTGTTTTACTTAAAGAATCATATTGGTGTTTTCCTTTCATTGTATCAGTTAATATTTCCCTTGAAGAATTTTGCTAAAGATCAATGCTCTAAGATTTTCAAGAACTTATAAGGATAGTCAAGCTCAGAAGTTTTAGTCCCTTATTGTAAACATGTGAGGGTGTTTAAACCCAAAAACTCCTTTTAGAAAATAGACAGTACTCCATGTTGAGATTTAGGATGGTACCATATGTTTTAATGTGTTAAAAATGGAAAATCAATGACTTCATTCATCCCTTTTCTTTATATTAAAATTTATCATAATCCTCACTGGTAATTTAATTGTTGCCAAAGGATGCTGAGTTCGAATCCCCTGAAACAAAGAAACAATCTCGTGGATCCTCATCTACGAAAAGGTCCCGTGCTGCAGAGGTTCATAACCTCTCGGAGAGGGTCAGTATTTAATTGGTATTATAGTACATGGTCTTCTGCTTCTATATAATTGCATCCTTTTAGATGCTTGACATCTCATCCATGTGCAGAGACGCAGAGATAGGATAAATGAAAAGATGAGGGCTTTGCAAGAACTTATTCCTCGTTGCAACAAGGTTTGTCATGTGTATGGTTTTATTGAGGATATTTCCCCAATTTGGATATTTTTCTCTCTCTGATTATCAACAATTTTCATTCATATTTTTGAGTCTCAGTCAGACAAAGCTTCAATGTTGGATGAAGCAATCGAGTACCTAAAATCACTTCAGTTACAAGTTCAGGTATGTCTTTGCTTATGGTTAATGAGAGATGTATGAGATTATATAACTAGCCAAACATTTATTTTCTAACAACTGTATATAAAAAGTAGTAATTCAATGAAGTGATATAACTGGGTTATTGTCTTTCTGTTGCACCATCATTGTTTAAAGCGCTAGCCAACAATAGAAGTTATCTGTTTTACATCTGGAATACATGTTTTTGTAACATGCGACAATCATGACTTAATGTAATAGCACTGAGCCCTTAATCAACAATCTTTTACCCACCTTATTATGAATGTTTGTGTAGCTGTTAAGCACAGGGACTTTTGCCATTGTAGTGAAAAAAAGATAATAAGATTTCACCAAACACCGCCAAGGTCAAGAGGCAAGATCTCTATTTGGGGACATTGTTTTTAGTCACTAGATGTATATGAGTAGATAAATTTTGAATTTTCAAGCTTTTTATGTTCTTTCTTTTTCTTATAATTTAACACTAAGAAATGTAGTTGGGGTTGTTCTCAAAAAGAAAGTGCTTTTGCATTATTTATTGACAGTTTTAGATTTTAATGTTCTGCAGATGATGTCCATGGGTTGTGGCATGCTCCCAATGATGTTTCCTCAGCATTACATGCCAACAATGGGGATGGGAATTGGGATGGGCATGGTCATGGATATGGGATTAAGTCGGCCAATGATGCCATTTCACAATGCTATGGCTGGATCAGGTTTACCAACACCAGCTGCTTCAGCTCATTTGGATCCAAGGTTTCCCATGCCAGCATTTCATATGTCACCACAAGTTCCAGTTCCTGATCCATCAAGAATCCAACCAAACAATCAGTCAGATGCTATGTTGAACCCACTTGGCATGCAAAACCCAAACCAGCCACGGATCCCAAGTTTTGCTGATCCTTATCAGCAGTATATGGGTCTTCACCAGATGCAATTACACCCTCCACAGGTAATGTCTTATCATGTCAAACCTTTTGTATTTATGCTTATAATAAAATGCATGATAACTTCATTTTTGAAAATTTTGAAAAATACCCATATTCACAGCTTTTCTGAACTATTTCTAGTCTTGAGTTTATTAACTCTTGACAATATATTGAAAGAAGGTTGGCTTAGAAACTTACAAATCTAATTTCTAATTTTATCATGTTTATTTTCCTCAATAAAATTTTCCTCGGACACTGATCTAACACCAACTCAATCACATTTTGGAATACAATTTATTCTGGAATATGAAGTATTGATTATAAATTTCACCTTTTACAGTGTCAAGCAACGGCCCAGCCGAGTTCCAGTAAACCAAGTACCAGTAAGGGAGCTGAGAATCTTGAAAATCACCCATCAGGTTGGTCCACTATTTTCCAGTTTCACATTATAGCATGGGAAATTAGAAGAAAAATACATGCCATGACCATCTCTGATAATTTCCTATGATTAGAATCTTGCATGGCATTTACAGACTTTTAAGCATTTGGCATGAAAAGAACCTTTGCTTAACCAAACATTCTCTGCTTTCACATTGAATAACATGGTTTTTTCCAATTATATGGAACTTCACTTGTACATTGCAATCAAGTTTAAAATGATTATTCATGCCAGTACAACGAGGAACGAGACATATTTATTAGCGCTTGATTAAAAATTGTTACTTTACTGTCTGCTCGTGGATGATTTCTGATTTAACTTCTTTGGGTAATATCATGAAGGTGATATGGCATGATAGCACTAAAATATTGGCTGGCTATCCGAGTTCTGGACGAGTGTTGCTCGTGTATTCCTTTTAATCTGCAACACACAACATTAAAGATCTGTGCATTGCAGGTTGACAATTCAAGCGAGGATCATTCCCGAAAGGTTCTTACTTAAACCTTTCTACAGTTTTGTAGTGTAAGAGAACATCCTCTCTCAAGAGAAACTTCTTTTTTCCCTTTCAACTAGCTAATTTCTTATAACATGTAACACATCTAACATGTGATTATTGCGCCATCATAAAAATAGTTCAATACGTTCGAGTTTCACTCTCTTTTGCCATTGTGTCCCCCTCCATTATACATATATAGTGCAGTTTGTTTTTTTATTTGTTTGGAATCTGAAAGAGGCATTTAGGCTTGACTTGGTTAGTGAAATGATAAAAAATTGAAGTAAAAACAGAAAGATAAATATATATTTTTTCTTTCTAGTAAAAATGAAAGTTTGAAGAATGTATAGTTTATTTTTATGTATTCTCTTCCTTTTTTTAAACACTTCTTTTCCTACTAAGTATATTATATTTTCGTTCTTTTTTATTTTCTCTTTTCGTCCTTTTACTTTTTCAATAAACCAAGCATATCTTTAGAGAATAGAATAGGGGCCAAAAGTAGCCATCTTAAGCTAGGTGTGGAGGCTGTTGGAGGGATGATATTTGCTTTTACAACCCCACCTCCACCTCCACCCCCTTTCTCCCAGTCCTAATCTATTAAGAGTGGTAAACCCAAGTTGAAGAATTGAGAAAAATGGTATCCAGTTCAGGTCAAAAAAAAGGTGAAAAGAAAGTTTGTCTTCATCCATGAGCTTATTCCTGGAATTGTGGTCCAGTAAGTATATAGCTTTGAGTTTCTGAGCACTACTAAGGAATATGATGCAAAGTTTTCAAAAAAGAATATATATATATTTATATTTATATTTATATTTATTGATGTAAAATATCACATAAATCAGGTATTGTTCTTTTTAGACGGATGCCACTAAAGAGCGTCGCGCGACATAAGGTTTTATCCATTGCTATGTAGAAAGCAAAAGGGCATCTCTTGGTTACACCAGATTTATGTTATTTTTAGGTTTGCAACATGAGGGTTGTCATGGTCTGAAAAACCTTATAAAGGTGCAAAGAAAGAAAGGAAGGAGGAGTCATTGTTCCTTTTGCATTGCCCTAATTCAGAGAACCTTGGAAAGGTGTGGTTAGATATGATGAGGAATGGTCTCTTTTCAATCTTTTAAACTGCACATGTTATTGAGCGCTTTGCAGCAGTGTTGTCCAATTAAAAAGAAAGGTAAACCATACCTAAAGTCATTAAATTAGTAGTATATATTTTGGTCATTATACTTTACAAAGTTACAAAATAGCTACTGAATTATTTAAAAGTTTTAATTTAAGTTATTGGTTGCACTTTCTACATCAATTGAATTTTCGTTCTCTTCTACAATTTAGTTTTCTTTTATGAAACAATTTTGAATGTTGCGTATACGTGAACCAAAATCTAAACAGTTTTTTTCTTTGATCTTCGACAATGATCATCAAGTCGACTTAGATTTAAGATATATTGTTCTACTTGTTGATGGGTACAAATCCACCATACTGATCGTTGCTTGAGACTTGCTAGTCAGACTTTTAAAAGATAACACTTAGCAGCTTAATAATTTAAATGAAAACTTTTGAAAATAGTTTACTGATTTAAATAAAAAATAATTTTTTTTTGAATAGATCAGTTATCATTTTGTAATTTTAAAATTAAATAATCAAAATGTAAATTGACTACTAATTAAGTGACCTTGAATGCAATTTATCCAAAAAGAAGCAGAGCATGCATATTGCCCACTAACCAAGGGAATGGGGACATGATTTAATAGGGGTATATGAGGAGGCGACCATATATGTTGAAGATAATGTAAGAGTAGGTGGTGTGTCCCTCCCTCATTATTATTCCCTAACACCATTGTCAACAATAAGAAAAGAATAGTGTTTTGACAGTGATTGAAACTGAAAATGGCCTGGCTTATAGGTGCAATATGTTAGTCAGATACAGCGGATGTTGAGGTACGAAGGGGATTAGGATTCGGCACTTTGACCAACGTTTTGCTTAAGATAAGATAAGAGAGAACGACTTCTTACTGCTCAAACCCATAAAAATAAAATGAAAGCAAAATGTTTACATTCACCTCATTTTAATACATGAACAAATAGGATTGTAAATGCCCAAAAATTCAAAAGAAAAAAAGAAAAAAAGAGAGAATAATTTGTGATTATCTTCTGCTTCAACTCATTTCATATCTGGATTCATTGATGGATTAAATAAAAAATGGTAGTTGAATTGGTGACAATAATTATACATTGTTAAAACTGTTTTGAATGGGTATAAATATGTTTTTTTTTTTTATTTTTAACAAAAAAAATTTGAATTTCTTCATTATGTTTTGGTTCATTTTTATATTTAATTTTTTTAAGCTATGATTTTTCTTAATTTTTTAAAAATACTTTTTGGATTTTTTTTACCACTTTTCTAATTATTGTTGATTTATTTTTCTAATTTTAAAGAGGTTGAATCAAGAATTAGGTCTAATTTGATTAACCTTTTATCTAATTTTTACAACATTATATTGAACTAAATAAATAATTCTAAGAGGAACTTTAAGATTGATTAATTAAAAGATTAATAAAATATTTTTGTCAAATCTCTTTTAACAAATGATATGTCATTGCTTGAATAGTCATCCACTTTCTTCACTTGAGACTCCTTGTGAGAAACTTGATTAGTAATGCTTGATAAGTGGGCCTACTCATTAACTGTTATATTAAATCTCAACCACCATATTCTATTTAAAATGACATCTAATTTGACAATGCCTTTGAAAAGTGCTGTGGAAAAGTACTTTTGAGAAGTGCTTTTGAAAAACTTACTTTAAAATTTGAGTGTTTAGCATTGCTGTCAAAAAGTACTTTTGAAAAATAAAATGTCCATTTTAGACATGTTATTATCAAGTAATAAATATACATTTAAATAAAATTTAAATTAGTTAATATTATTATATTTTAATAAGAATATAAAAAAATTACTATAATTTGTTAATATTTTAATATATGAAATATAAATTTTTAAATATTTTTAAGTAATAAATATTAATTACTTATAAAATTTAATTAGAATATATAAACTACATTTTAAATATTTAAATATAACCATTAAATATTTATAATTAATATTTTAAAAAATATTTTTTTATTTTTGATTAATGATTTTAACACATTTATAATTAAGCACCACACAAAAAAAGGGAAAGTACTATGTTATTAGAGGGGTGAAAAAGTAATTAAGCACTAAAAGTGCTTTTGGGAGAGGAAAAGCTAAAAATTTTAACTTCTCATTTTTAGAAGTGCTTTTCAAAAGTACTTCTGAAAAGCCAAAAATTTCAGCCAAAAACAGCTTGTTCTACGCAACTTTTCTTCCAAAAGTGCTTTTGGAACCAGAAGTACTTTTGAAAAGCAATGAAAAACTGACCCTAACTCAACACGTAGCACCTCATAACATGAGACAATTGAAATATAAAATGCCAAAGGCCTAAGAGAGCAGAAAGGACCATTACCTTTTTTCGAAATAAATTCGATAATGGTACCAGTACCAAGAGTAAGAAAAATATTAAAATTGTGATTAATAATTATTAATAATTGATAAAATAGAACTTTTTTATTCCACTATTTATCAAGATAAAAAAAGCAACCCATCCAATAAAAAAGGAAAGGGAAACCCTTTTGATTGGATGAGACATCCTATACCGAATCTAAACTTTGGTTCTTCCCAGAATTTGTGCTGCTATATAATGCATACAAGTACAAACCATGGATCATAACAATAAAATTTCTTTTAAATTTTAATGGAAATAGGAACATTAATAAAAACAAGTAGAAACGGCCTTAAGTGTGACATATTTAATTTTTGTGGATGATAATCTAATTTTGATACAAGAAATGTTTGAGACGGAAATTTCTTTTCGCAATAGCAAATTGGGTAAAGTTTAGCATTGGAAGACCTTCAAAATAGGCAAGAAATCATGTCAATGGCTTCGTAAATCATAATGGGGCAGAAGAAATAGGGGGGCAAAAAATTAAAAATATTTGTGTACAACAATTGAAACCCAGAATTAGTGAAAAACATGGATATCTTGAAATTCTACTACATATAAAGTCCTTCTGGAACGCCTTCTTTCTTTTTGAACATCACCTTTTCCTTGGCCTTCTTAAAGTCCGCATGCGTCACCTATAATGCAACTCGATATATAGTAAAATTTCTATGAACAATTTGAATCATCGGCTACATGCTATTGATGCCACACATTAACACAAATGACTACAGAAAACAATGAGGCATAACAGATTCTCCTCTAACACCATCAACACACTAACACAGAAAAAAATCAGCTGTAGTAGGCATCATATTAGCCCAAAATATGTAGGTTATCAAGGAAAATACCCTACAATTGAAGAAAATGAAGCATTCTACTTGCAGAAAGAAAGAAATTTTCAATACTGTATCTTAAGGTTTTTTTTTTTTTTTTTTTTTTTTTTGTCTTGCAGAAGAACAAATTTTGACACAAGTTTTCAGTTTATTCATTTAAACTGTCGTTTAATTCTAAATAAAGGGCAACCGGCATCTACTTCTTAGGAATAGATGGTGAGAATACACCACTAATAAATCCTTTTCTCACTAACAACGAGAAATTAATCACCTTACGGAAAATTAAAAGCAAAAGGAGATTTGCATGCACGTATTTACGGGTATTTGCAAAGCATTGCCGATTCTAATTCCTAATAGTCTGGTTGGAAACTAGGAATTATAATACCTATAGACCCAGAATATAATCTAGTGCAATAAAACTTGTATATATTTATGTAAAGCTATCAATCTGGTTTTGATTCTATTATCTACGGGTCCAGGATGAAATCTTGTAGAATTGAAATTATATGTTACAAAATATAATTACATATATTATAAGAGAAGAGAAGCATGAACTTTCTTTATTAGGAATTTATATGAGTCTCACCTTCATGCGCCTCTCCCTTAAAGCAAGCAAGCCAGCCTCAGTACATATTGCCTTTATATCAGCTCCGGAGAACTCATCTTTTGTCATAACAAATTCTTCCAAGTTCACATCATCAGCCAAAGTCATCCTTGATGTATGTATCTGTGGTCCAAACATTTGAAAAGTGGGTTAGTACAATGAAGCAAGCTTTAAAGACACAAACTATTTATAAGAAAACGAGAAGAGAGAAACATATCTGAAATAGTGTTTCAATACATCATCAGACAATCACATACCTGGAAAATGCGCCTTCTTGTTTTGATGTCAGGTAGGGGAAATTCAATTTTCCTATCAATTCGACCAGGGCGAAGCAAAGCTGGATCAAGACTTTCAATCCTATTTGTCGCAAGAATTACTTTGACATCTCCTCTTGAATCGAAGCCGTCTAACTGGTTCAGTAACTCCAACATGGTCCTCTGAATTTCACGTTCACCACCAGAATGGGCATCGTACCTGTATGGGTATTGATGAGAAATATTTAAAATATAATGAATTCAAGGTACAACTGTTTCACTAACTTACCTCTTAGTACCAACTGCATCAATTTCATCAATGAAGACAATTGAAGGGGAAAGATCATCAGCAACTCTGAAGAGTTCCCTAACTAATTTGGGGCCATCTCCCAAGTACTTCTGAATTAATTCACTTCCGACAACACGCAAGAAGGTTGCAGATGTAGAATTAGCCACTGCCTGAAAGAATATAAATGGCATAATAAGCTTAGCTATATTTTATATAGCAGAAACAACCAGAACAACCATGTGATACTAGTGTAAACAAGGAACCATAACCCATGACCAAGACAATTAATATTAACAATTGCATATTATAAGCAAAATCACATATTTCATCCACGATATCCCTCTACTCCAATTTTGGAAGTTTATCATGCTTGACACCTTGCACTGATGTCCAGACATGACATGATTTGTCTTCCAATCAAACAATTTGAAGCAAAGGGGTCGGAAAGGACAGTTATCACATTCAAAAGCATTAATTATCATAGACATGCGCATAGAAAGAAAAATGCCTTGCTGCAGATATAGGAATACACACCTTAGCAAGCAAAGTCTTGCCTGTCCCAGGCTCTCCATACAAGATAACTCCTTTTGGAGGTTTGATACCAATGTCCTCATATAATTCAGGGTGAGTCAGAGGAAGCTCAACTGCCTCTTTAATCTCCTGTATCTGAGAATCCAAACCTCCTATATCAGCATAGGATTCCAATGGAGCCTTTTCAACCTTCATCACTGATACCATGGGATCAACTTCATCTTGCAGAAGTCCAACAACAGAAAGAACCTAGGAATATACAATAAGCAAGCATAAATTTCTTTCGAAGAACAAAGGAATGAGATGGAACATAATGAAGATGCACACAATAGATAGAAAGAATAGATGCAAAATCTTTAAATGGAAGAAGTTTCCTATTTACCCTTTCAAGATTTATACTAGCATTTTGGATTAGCAAAAGTGTGATACAAGTAGAAATATGCCCAAAGACTTGAATATCATCAACTTTAATAGCAAACTTGATAAGCAAATACCCCATCTAGGGCTTGCTTATTCAAATTTCGTATCACGCCTCGCTCGCATTTATTTGAGGTAACCTCTAGCTTGAGATCTAAAGAATGGCTCGAACTTGTTTATGAATTTAGCTTTGATTAAAAGTTCATATTTCAAAGCTCATCATGTAAGCTAAAGTAAGAAATCATGGTCAAAACACAATTATTTATTCAAATTTCACAAGAATTCTCTCACGTATGATAATTTAGCAACCCCTAGTTTGACATAACATCAGTTCTATCAGCTGCATTCTAAATGCACCAATTCTAGCACCAATTCTAAATGCAAATCCAAAAATTCATTGCTCTTTAAGTTCTTATATCATTCCATTTCAAAAATCTAAAAAAGAAACCCTAAAACTAAAGCAAAACCCAAAAAGCTTAAGAGTTCAATTACCTTATTGTGCATCAAAATAGCACATCCAGGCTCCAACTGATCCTTATCAACGAAAGATAAAATCCCCACATAATACTCCGGCCCAACCGACGATGAAACAATCGCATGGTTCTCATCGATAAGCTCCTCCAAGTTACCCACACTCATCGGCGACCCTCTCAAATCATCGACTTTAGATCGATCCTCCTCGGCTTTCTCTTCCTGAGGCTTGAGCCTTTCCTGGTTAGCCACAAACTCTTCTTCCATCAGTAAATAATCCTTGATCCGCTCCAGCTTTAGCAACCGCAGCTTACACTTCGTCAACGGCGTTACAGTCGGAAGCCGAGCCGCGGCCTCAGATCCTTTCTGTTTTCGTTGCTTGCGCCCCACCCTGGCTGGGGGCGCCGCTGGCTCAAATTTCTTATCCTTCTTATCAGAGCCATCGGGTTTCCGGTCCCCTGGGAAACCTTGCCTATTCATACCGCCCGGTGTTCCCTGGCCCATCGTTTAGGGTTCGTTTTCAGGCCTCCGACACTCGGCTCAGATTATGAGATGGCTGTGGGATCTTTTGAAAAAAAAAGGGGCAATGGATTTGGGATCAAGCAACCTTCTAATTTTTTTCCATTTATTGTATTGAAAAATGGAAAATGGGCTTTGAATTTGGATCTATAGGATTAATTCTTCAACTCTTTTGGGCCTTCTTTTGATTGGAGACCCCAAATTTGGTTGTAATTGGGCCTTTTAGTTCTCATCTTTTAATAAATTTATTATAAGGAAAGGAGGGTATGAAACTGTGATTCCGCGACATCTTTATCCCTCTCCAATAATTATATAACAAATCAAATTTTTTCTCGTAATTTTTAACATTTTTAGTTAAATTTGAATTTTCAGGAGAAAATTTTTGGAAATTAAGAGAAAAAATTTGATTTAACATTATCTCATTAGAAATGGATAAGGATGATACAGTTTCATACCACCATCCTTCCTCATTAATTATATTGTATGAAGAAAAAATCTACTACTTTTTTTGGGGGGTTTGAGGTATAAGTTAATAGAGCTTGTCGCTACACAACACAAACTCAATGTTTGAGGCATTGGAGAAATGAATTTGGAATGTTTTGCCACAGATGTCTCTGCTCTTCCCAATCACCCTTATGACTGCAACAGTACTTAGCTACTACACTTTGTGGAGCAAAGTAAGATCACAATGAGCATTCTCTAAAACTTATGGATGGTTGTCCATATTCTTTAATTACCTTTCAAAGGGATTTAACACTATATAGAAGAAGCAGTATATATCATACAGTTTGAGTGAATTTTCAACTCTACTGAGAAAAAAGGCTAGTAAAATGCAACTTCAATAACTATTAACCACCAAACATGGTTGGCGATAAAACAAAAAAGAGTACTAACAAGTCAAAATCCTAATGTTGTATAAAGTAACAAATATGATCGGAAGCTAGAGCTTTACGAGTGCGAAGCACAGCAGGTAATTCACCCGGAAAGACCAGAGCTGCAGCATGTCGCCTTTATTGAGCTGGTTGTTCTTCACAACAGGGTTCCACGTGTTAGTGAGGACATAAAGCGAACTTGACCCCATAACCCACTTGTTAAAGGTAATGTTTGTTCCCTTCATGGATGGGTCTAACAACCACACCTGCATGGGGTTTTTGTCATCTAACTCTTTAGCCTCTGCCTCGTTGAGAAAGTCATGAGTTTTGACTTGCGAGAAGGGTATGGAGAAACGACTGGCAGTAGGGTTTATGTCGGAGAAAAAGATGGTATTTTGTATGACCAGAACCAAACCCCTACCACCCATCTCTTCAACTATAAGTTGTCTGAATTTGGGAGGCAAGTTTGTTGGTGGGATTGGGCAAACGGATTTCTCTTGCTTCCTTCTTGTCTTCGGCTTCAGTTTTGGTGCTACCCAATCGCCATCGTCTTCCTCTTCTACTGCTTTGAGATCACGTTTCCTTTTCAGTCTAACGCTGTTGTTGAACTTGAACCTGAGCTTGAAACCCATATGGTCTTGTTTGCAAAGGGTTTGAGGTGGTGAGGGTGCATGGTGGCTTTTCTGCAATTTCAGTTGGTCAACATGGAGTACGTGCAGCAAGTAATCAAAAGGACCCCAATTGGGATCTATCTTTGTATCCTTAAAATCATCACGGCTGAGAAGCTCCATCATCTTATCGTTTTCACTGAAACAAATTATTTTCTGTATTTACTTGAAACTGGGAATGCTGCTTTCTTGAGATAAATGTAATGTCTGTCTATCTATCTATCTATCTAGTGTATATAAATAGGAAAAGGGTGCTTGAGATGAAAGTAATAGTTCTTGAAATATGACCGCTAAACTATAGTTTTTCGGCGGGGCATTTAAATGGAGTTGTTGTTTACTGGCAGAAAGGCGGCAAATAATGGGCAAAGGTGTAAAAAACCCAAGCCCCCACGTTTGTGCTTGCAACTATTCTGTTCTGTTTCTTGATAACTATAAATAATATCAACGTTAAAGTGGTGGTCAAAGGGGCTTTCCCGGTGGTCAATGGGCTTCTCCGGTGGGCTGATTTTTTTTTTTTAAGTCTTTGAATTTCTTTCCCCTAAAATGGCTAAATTAAGAAAAAAAAAATGAAAGTGGGATCATTTATTTAATTTATTTAATCACATGTCATAAAACAATAGTTTGAAATTTATGAGTTAGGTTTGATTTATTTGAGTTTAGGGTTTTAGGGTTTATTACTAGTGACAAAGCTTAGTATGGATTTGGGTTAAGTGTTTATCCTTAATAGGTTTTTGAATTTAATGGTGAAAATATAAGTTTTTAACAGAATGGGATCATGTAAATAGCTGAAACATGCCCTTCTTTGATTTGCATGAATGAATATAGGTATAGAATAGCTTTTGAGTTTTGAAATAGTAGAATTTCATCATTCTTGATGTGTATTAGATGTTTTTCAAATTATATATATATCCATGAAATTTGTGTAACCTTTTTTATTGGAAAGAGCAAAATTTTCAAAACAAAAACTAAATCCAACGGGATTTTGTAATTCAACCCATGATCGAGTCTAGGTATAACAAAAATATCAAAGATTAATTTATAATCATAGTGAAAATTAAGTTTGTAAGAGGCACCAGTTTTGTCCAAAATATCCCACGCTGCAATGAAACGATGTATTGTCACATTATAGATTTTACCATTATCAACACCACGAAATCCTTTGAAGAGAAATCCAGAAATGTTCAAAAATTGAATAACGTTGCAAACTTTGAGACTAATTTAACCTACGTGAATCAACGCAATTTCAACCCTTAACTAGACTCAAACCTAGTATCAAGGAAAATGTTTTTAGAACTAGATCGATGATTAAATTATCGATTTTCTAGTTAATTAGTTTGTTTGGTTCAATTGAATAGATTATTAAAAATAGATAAAATTGATTCAGCCAACCTTTATTCTAAACCAGTTCTTAGTCTTATAGGTTGGATCGACCAATTTGGTTCGGTTCTGAAAATAGTGCTTTAAGGATTCAATTTGTTGTGGCTAAGACTTAGAAAAAAATAAAGGTTAAATTTTATTATTAGTCCTTATATTTTAATTTGGTCATATTTAGTATTTGTATATTTTAAATTTTAAAATTCCAATCTTTATTAAATTAAAATTGTTAAATTAATTAAGTTTTGTGATTCCCATAATCTCATATTAACATATTAATCACTAAAAATTCAATTAATTATTTATCATTCGCGTCAAGATTGAAATTTTAAAAATTGAAAAATATAAGAAATTAAAATGATACAATTGAAGAACATGAACTAAATCTACACTTGTATGTATAGTACAAGACTAGTAATTGAATTTAACTAAATGGGTTCAACTGCCATTATTTGGGTCATGACTAAAATTTCAAAATTTGAAAAGTCAAGACTAAAAATACCAATTCTAAAAGTATAGGAACTAAATTTTATAATTTTTGTAAAGTACAGGGACTAATATCATAATTTAGCCAAAAAGTAATAATAAAAAAAACCGATAACTTCAATCCGGCTTTTGTATCACCAATCTGGGTTGGGCCCTATTCCCCATTCTCTGTGAGGTGGAGATGAAGTGTCAGGATTCTGGACGACATAGATTTTCAACTTCTCACAGTTTTGAGTATTAACATTCAAATTACAACAGGGAAATTACAGAATTCTTGATTTTTTTCAGAAAGATAAATTTCTTGCTAAACATAATTTAGTATGGCTTCCTCACCTATGGTTCATTACATGTCTTCTGTATCACCACACTCTCCAAAATGTTACCACAATAACCAAACCCTAGCTCTCCCTCACTCTAATTTCTTGTCTCCCACATCCTTTTCAAGGTTAAAGAGGAAAACCCTTTTCTCAAATATTCAATTTAACAAGCCCTTAGCACCAAGACCCTTGGTTTATGCACTTCAGTCCAACTTCTTCAAAGGTTTGCTTTTTTCTCTCTCTTCCTTTTTAATTCTTCGGAATAAGCATTGCCATGTTGATGGATGTTCAAAAATGATATTACTGAGAATTGGGTTTGTGATTTATGTTTGTTTATCTCTAATCCTATTGAGCTAATGAAATAAATCAAAATGTTAGTAACATAAATTGAAACTGTGATGTAATGTAGGTCTTGTGATTAGTATGGTCTTTGCAGATAATCATGTGATAAGCTGTAGGGTTCATGTTGATTCAAGCATACAAGGTTCATTTTCTTGTTTTCAATTTGTACTAACAACCATTTTGAACTTTATTATTAGTTATTCAGACAGTATGGAAGGTTGGGAAGGATGGAGTTGAAGCTGGAACCAATTTAGTGCCGGTAAAAGTTCAATCTTTTTGCTCCTGTGATTCTAGTGTCCGGAAAGACATTGTTGAATATACTTGTCCCTATGTTTTTGAGTTCAGGACTCTGTCCCGAGACCAATCGCAAGGATCTCTGTTTCAGTTGTCGTTCTGTTTGTGACACTTTTTGTACTCAAGTCATTCCTGTCAACAGCTTTCTTCGCGCTGGTATGTTTTATTTCTTACTTTCTTTCCATCTATAGGAATATATGATTGATGATTTTGTATTGATTTTGCCTCAGTATGTTCTTTATATGCCTTTTTTCTATGAATGATTTACCGATGCCAGTTTTAGTGTAGTCGCTTTGGTAATCATCATGAAATGCTGCTCATTTCTTCCAATTATGAATTAAGTATATATTCAGGAAAGGCTTAGGTAGCAGCATAAATTCAGTTCTAGAAGCTAAACGCATCAGTAGGAACTGCAAGCTATGGCTTGTGGAATTGCAAAATACTTATATTTTGCTTCAGTGGCACAAAGTAGGCCTATTGTTTCTTAAAATTTAGAAGTGAGGAGAGAGAACAAGCCCTTGTGGACAGCAGAAGTTTGCTACATACAACTACAAGCAAATATATGGTGTGCGTCTCATCTTTTGCACTTACATGGTTAGAGTGTCTTTATACTTAGAATTAACAGGCAACCTATGTTGCTCAGACTCTTCATTTTTCTTGAGGTACTCATGTCAAAGAGATATCAAGACATGGGTGCAAAGGTACAACCCTCATTCGAAAAATTGAGCATATCCGTGTAGGACACATAACTAACTGTTCCTGGCACTCACTCCTGCTCCCGCAATCAAATAACATAGTCTATAATCTATAAGAATGTTATCTACATGTTAATCTGAGTGTGATACATAAAGAAACCTTACTGCCTTGAAGCCTTAGTTGTTTGGTTACATCTTCAGGTCTCCCTTTTGAATACGTTTATGAAACTGTCACAAATATCAAGTGTTGTTACTTAAATCTGAATCTAATAATAGAACCACATCATCTCTGTGCTGATAGGCCAATAAAACTTGAACCAAATTTTACTTGGTGAAATGCAAAATATAAAATTTTATTTGGCAGCTTTAGACAGTTGTATTCGGCTAGCTACTGTCATACAATGGCTGATTGCCATTGACTGTTAAAAACCTGGAAAACATCCTTATGAATCACAAGAAGAAACTTGGGTAACATAAATCATAACCTTCACTTGTTGGTTTTCTTGGATACCTGCAAGTGCTGAAAGTCACCTAATTTTCATTCTAAGAGTAAAAATTTCAATGTCTATGCTTGAATCAGGTACCAAGTAGAATTTGCATTTGTGAACATCAGATAACTTAAGAGTCACTGGCTTAGTTGTTAATGGTTCGAAAAGCTATTGCATATCTAATTTGACTGTTCGTTTATTTTTCCTCCAGGAATATGGGAAACAGTTATCCTTGTTGCTCATCTGCTAGAAGATTTTAACTGCATGCCTATGTATCTACGTTATATTTCGTTTTTCCTCGTCTTTTCAGTTGTTAAAATTGCGGGTCCATCACTAAAAATAAGAGTTTTTTGATTTCTAGATTATTTATCTGAACTTTAAGGTTAAGAATAGTATGTCCATTATGTTTAAAATGAACACTGGTTGGTCATCTGCAAGAAGTCCCCTATTCACCTCCCCTCCCAGTTGCCAAGATGGTGGCAGCCTCTATAGGCAGAACCCCATTTGATCGTAATCACTAACAGTGATGAATAATAACGTGTTCTTCTGGATGAACAGGCCACAATGGGACTTGTGTATTTCGTATTTATTGCCTTGAACAAAGATCAAGGACCAAGAGGAGGCAGTGGCAGTGAATCCATGGAGGACCCTGTAGAAGAAGCAAGAAAAATAATGGAAAAGTACAAATGACAAATGCAAGATCATGATAATGGTCCATCATCCAAATTTTGTGTTACACTTATATAATTTGTAGGCATGCACTGTAAAGAAGGAAGAAACATCTTGTGTGGAATATCTATAATCCATAATCTACAACTAAATATTAAAAAAAGATACATAAAGTACTGTAGAAGTTAGGCTTTTGAATGCTGACACGTTGGCAGTTGGTTTTTTTTTTCTTCATTTGGGTGAATGAGAAAATAAGGGAGAAAAAGGCCTAATTACCCCTCAGTCCCTGTACTTTTTTAACTTCTGGATTAAGTCCCTCTACTCGCTTTTAATTTTAGGAATTTCATCCATTGAAAATTAAAGTTAAATTAATATAATTATTATTTATGTCTATAAATTTGAATATGAGTTATCAATTAAAATTTAATTTTTAAATAGTTCTATTGTATGTTTGCATTATATTCAAATTCAGTCCATTCAAGAAAATGTTTATTTTAGGTTTTTACTTTAAATAATTTATTTAAAATGATTGACCCAAATTTGATTCACACATCAATCTAATATATAGTTAATCTTAAATGATTATTAAGTAAATTTAATCTTCATAATTGAAAAATCATAATATATTAATAATATTATTACCATCAAAAGATTAGTAGATGATTACTTTATATAATAATTAATTAATTTTTAAGGAAAAATAATTAATTACTTAAATTAATAATTTTTTTAGTTTGAAATTAATATTTATTTAAATAAATTATTAAAAAATATTAATCCACCTGCGTTAGCTGGGGAACTAATGCCAGCATACATAACATACACACGTTGTCTCTTCACACAATTTCATCAGCTTGGTTCTATTCGATCGAAACTTGTCCTCTTGCGTCGAGCAAGTTTGGTTTTTAAGGTAAAAAAGTAGGGGCATTAGGTTTAAAAGTGCAATAGCAAACCCTCCTCCTTAACCATCAGCTCAAAGGCCTTGTTGATCTCAGATAAGGGGACCCCATGAGTTATGAATTTATCCATCCACCTTCTGCATGAAAACCCATAAATTATTATGGTTTGTTCATATCAGACGCAAAGCTTGAAATTAGCTTGTAAATGCTGAGAGGATGTGTTAATGGTTATGTACCTTGTTCATTTGATACATGATCATGAACATTGCTCCCTTGCTGGGCACTTCAACAAGAACAACTACACTCCACCCCTGCAGAATCCTTGAAATTATCCAAGGATAAATATGGTACATGATTTAATTAGTAAAACTTAAAAGAGTCTGTTCATTTTGATATCCACACTAAACAGGAAAAGCTAGAAGGACTAAAGGCATCAACATATGCTTTAGCTAAGTAGATTCAAGCTTCAGACAGATGAACTCATTATTACTAGAAAAACATAAATGAAGCATACAGGGCAATAGCCATTTCAGGGATCCATTTCCATTGATATATGATCATGAAAATTCATATTAGCCTTTTCTAATAAAGAAAGCTTTAGTTTCAAAGGAAATGAAATTAGTGTACCTTTACAGGGAATAACATGGCCCGCAGTACTCGACACGTTAGACCAAGCAGCCTTGTTTGTGTTGTAAGAAAATGAGGAGATTTGTAAGAGAATCGTTCACTTTCTCGAACAGTGTCGAAGCTTTCCGCATGTGATTCATATGTTTATACTTTTACGTAAGTACAGTCACAAACACATCTATCACCATGAAAACCCTGCAGTTGTTTTTTACCCTATTTATAAAAAAAAAACGTAAGCTCTCCAGTTCTTATAGTAATGGTTTTGTGTTCAGGAATAAGCCAATGCGCATATTTTAATAAAAACTGTGTTGTGAGATGTTAATAGCAGTAAAGCATTTTATCAGATCATCAATGTCAGCTAAACAAAAAAGGCAGCATTTTTTTTTCTTTGTGAAAAATGCCACCCAAGTGAACCAAACCAAGCTCCTTTCAACATTGGGTTTCTTTTATAAATATCTACACTATAATAGTAAAGATCTGACCCAAGAAAAAGAATGGCCTGAGAAGGAGCCTTATTGCTCCTCTGCTAGACCTATCCAACTCCATTTCCATTATTGTTTTTATTCATCAACTTCATCATATCATTTGCAAAACAAAGAATGAAGTCATCATATCTTTTTTATTGTAAAAGCATGTGATAGAAGAATAAAAGCAAAACAATAGTAAACTCCTCAACCAAAAAAAGGGCTCATCATCATTCTCTCTTAATTCATAAATGAAGAGATAGGTCTAGCTTTTGATCTCTATCCGTATGATCAGCACTCCCAATGCCTTGATTATTATCTTCCACCATTGTTAGCTGTTGAGTGAAGTCTCCACTGCACCTTATGCTCCTTTGCCAATTGAAGTTATAACTTTGCTGGTCTTTATGATCAATTTGATGATGGTGGTGGTGATAAACATTGTTACCCTCACCATAAAACACTGCATTGTTATCAAATCTGGCTGCACCATTCGACCCGAACCTGTGGTGAGGATTTGGGAGATAATGGAAGTTGGCAGCATGCGCTGTTATATACATCGGAGAGTGTAAAAAGCTTAAATGGTGGTGACTTGCTGCAGCTGGTGCATAAACAATTGGTAATGTCGGAGAAGATGAAAAGTTGGTGGGTGGTCCATAATCTGATGACCTTTTAGCCTTCCTTGCAGCAGTTCTTTCTCTCTTGTGAGCATTTTGATGACCTCCCAAAGCTTGAGAACTGTAAAACTTTCTTGAACAGAATAAACAAGGGAAAACCCTTATTGTCCCATCGTCTACATTGGGTTGATGAGACACTTTCTCTCCATGATCATCTTCCATACCTGTGGATCAATACAATCGTCATCAGTTTTCATGCAAATATATATATATATAAAATAAGACAAAGAAATGGTAGGAATCTATTGAAAAAAGTAAAAACCTTTGAAAAAGAGAACAAGAAATGGCAGGTGTTTTGAACAAGTACTATAATAGAAGAACTTAGCATTTGGTGGGTTATGATCAGATAGGAAAAGAAAGGGGAAAAGAAAGAGAGTTCGGATTCAGAAGCTAAGTTCTGAAGAGTTGGAAAACGTGAAGAGTGAGAACATAAATAATTAATAAATGGAGAGTTGTATGTATGGGCAATGGAACAGAGAGATAAAGAGATAAGTGGGGAAGTATTCTCCAATAGGGTTGTGGAAGCTGAACATGAAAGGGAGTCATTGGTGAGAAATGTTAAATATTAATGGGGTTGGAAAATGGGAAATGACTTGAATAGAAGTCAGAGTATCAGAGAGGTGAGCTTGGAAGATGAGGATGGTGATATTCAATGGCCAATATGGAAGGATTGGGATTGGGTGCCTTAATTAAAAAGCTATAAAGTCAGTCATGCACAGTCCCCACTTGATCTGAAAACTGAGTGGTGGCTGGCTGCTGCTACCCTTTTCTCTTTCTCTTTCTATCTGCTCTGCATGCAAATTGGCTCTATTGTGCTGCTGCTGCAGCATTCAGCATTGATCTCTCAGCTTCTTCTTTTTTTTTGACTTTAAAAAAAATGGTTATGGGGCTGACAGCAACAGCCACTAGTGCTGCGTTTTCCACCGCCAATCCCATGCAATTTGGCGTTTTTGGGTCCATGCCTTGTTGCATCTTCATGTGGAGATTGGAGAACCCAATGCTCTTCTTCAACTCGTCTTGGTCATTGTGTTTGCCCACACACCGCATTCCTCATCTGTGTTCTCTTTTTTGGCAATATTTGAACTCAACCATGAAAATATTTAGATATGCATGGAATTAGGGGGCAAAATCAAAGAATTATGTAACTTGGGGGCAAGAGAAAGCTAAGGTATATATAAGTGAAACTGAATATTTTATAAGTTGAATTGTTTACAAGTTAGGTGGTTCATTTAGTGTGTTACCTCTAGTTTGGATCGGAATTACTTCGATAAATTTTTTATTTTTCGAATTAATTTAATCTGACCCAAATTTAATTTAAATAATATAGATATGTTTTGATTTGGATTTACAGTATATTATTTAAATATTTTCATATATATTTATAGTATAATTTCTATTTCCTTGATCATATATATTATATATGCACGTATAATATTCCTCAATTTGATGCGCATATGAAAATGTAATTTTTAGAATTATTAATTAAGTTAGATAATTTAATTAATGATTTAAAATTAAATGTTAATTTAAAATATCAAAATATTGTATTATTTTGTGTTGGGGATCGACCCGATTAAACAACGAACAAGTAAAAATAACGGAAGAAATTGTGAAATTGAACACACAAATTTAATGTGGAAAAATTCCCCCAAAGAGGATAAAAAAACACAGGTAAATATAATTTTACTATAATGGCAAAAGAACGAAGAGTACAAAAGAAAAAAGATAAAAACTAAACCCCAAAACCCGAAAACAAAGAACCCTAAAAAAATAAACACAAAATTCTCCAAAAGTGTTATGATTTTTAATCTTTTAATGTGTGTATTTTTTAATGTTGTAAAAAAAGCCTATTTATAGGCTAAATTCGTAGGTCAAATAAATTATGCTAATAAATTCTAAATATATTATACTAATAAATACTCAATCTTTTAGAAAGAAAATATATTTTGTTTAAATTGACTTGCAAGCAATCTCTTATTTTATTTAACAGGAATTTGGGTCATACAACTCTAACAATCTTCACCTTGACACGAATTCTCACAACGCCATCTTTGTCAAAGCCCGCCACGGGACTATCTTGAACTATGCAGGAAATTAACTAAGTCGAATCTGTGCTTAGAAGCTGGAGGACTTCTAGCCTTTGACTTGTGCACTGCCAAATCAAAACTAACCCGGGTCTAATTTTCACGAACACAGTGCCCTAACTTTTCAAAACTTGCATCCAAAAGAGTACATCTCTTCAACGAAACGGTCATACCATTTTCCCTCCGATGACCAAGTTGCCTCGGCTCCAAACGAGTTGACTTCGACTCCGTAACGGACGAGGGACATTTGGTTTCACCGGTCACTGTAGAACCTTCTAGAATATAAAGACTGTTGGTCATTTTACCTTTTAACAAAACAAGAGCCCCACGAGACACCTTAATGCCGCTCGACTCGATGTTGATTATGCAACTTTTCGAGTTTAAAATACTCAAGGAGATGAGATTCTTTTGTAAAGCAGGTACATACTTGACATCTGAGAGTGTCCTAATCGTTCCATTGTGCATCCTAATTTTAACAGTACCAACATTGATTACCTTACTAGATGAATCGTTTCTCATGCACACAACTTCACCTTTAACCGAACTGTATGTGGAGAACCATTCTCTGTTGGGACACATGTAGAAAGAACATCTTGAATCTAGAATCCACTCGGACGTAAGCTCGAAGCTATCGCTTGTTGACACTAACAAGAAATCATCGCCGCTTTCATCGGCTAAATTAGCATCAGCTACATCTTCCTCATTACTCTCAACAGCCCTTTTATTTTGCAGTTTATAACAATCTGTTCTGATATGACCTAACTTCTTACAATAGCGTTACATTTTGTCTCACTTCTTTGATGTTACCAAAACGGAAGCTTGCTTATTTGCCTTTGTATCTGAACCAAACGCTTTATAGAGTTTGTCTTTACTCAACAAATAACTCTTCACATCCTCGAACGAGAGTTTGTCTCTGCCATAAATCAAGGTATCCTAGAAAGACTTGTATGAAGAGGGTAAAGAGTACAATAATAGCATAGATTGATCTTTACCGTCAATCTTAACCTCAACATTCTTTAAATCATTCAAAAGAGTAATAAATTGTCTAATGTGATCTCTAAGAAGCTCACATTCGTTCATGTGAAATGTAAATAGACGTTGTTTCAACACTAAACGGTTAGCTAGTGACTTAGTCGCATAAAGAGTTTCTAACTTTTTCCACAAGACGGATGAGGTTTTCTCCATCAATACCTCCTGCAATACTCTATTCGTGAGGCACAACTGGATTGCAGACAGGGCCTTTTCATCAAGCTCTTCCCATTCTGTGTGATCTAGACTCTTAGGCTTTTTCTCGGTAACGACCTTTTTCAGGCCGGACTGAACTAGAATTGCTATCATCTGAACTTGTCACAAATTGAAATTTGTGTCACCATCGAACTTCTCAATGTCAAACCTTGTTGCTGCCATCTCTGAACGGGCTGATCTATGAAAATTAAACTAGCTCTGATATCACTAGTTGGGGATCGACCCGATTAAACAATGAACAAGTAAAAATAGTGGAAGAAATTCAGAAATTGAACACACAAATTTAATGTGGAAAAACCCTTCCAAAGAGGATAAAAAACCACAGGCAAAAATAATTTTACTATAATGATAAAAGAACGAAGAATACAAAAGATAGAGATAAAAACTAAACCCCGAAACCAAAAAACAAAGAACCTTCAAAACGTAAACACAAAATTCTCCAAAAATGTTATGAGTTTTAATTTTTTAATGGGTGTATTTTTTAATGTTGTAAAAGAGCCTATTTATAGGTTAAATTCGTAGGTTAAATAAATTATGCTAATAAATGTAAAATATATTATACTAATAAATACTAAATCTTCTAGAAAGAAAATATATTTTGTTTAACTTAACTTGAAAGCAATCTCTTATTTTATTTAACAGGAATTTGGATCACACAACTCTAACACTTTGTACTAATAGAGGTTGGTATTGGCTTAAACCAACTTGGAACAAACTTAAACACGTGAAACATACAAAAATTATGATTAAAATAAAAATGAATTACTTGTTACCGGTTTAAGGCTGAAATGATATGTCATGTTAGAAAGTGTTCGAGAGAGTCTAGATTGTTAATAAGTCCTCATAGGTTGTGAAAGCTTTTATTTTTTTTTTCTATATAATACTAGTTTTTTATTTCGTGTAATGTACGAGTTAAGTTGTATGTATCGAATTTAAAATTTTATTTTTATTAGTTAAAAATTTTGTGACATTTCAGTAATACTGAGAAAGTAAAATAAAAAATATAAGTGTTTAATTTTTATAATTATGATAATTTTATTATGATAAATATAAATTAAAAACAAAAAAATTGAATGTTTAAAAAAACTTGAATTAATTATTGATATTGTCACTGTTTCAAATATTCAATCATTTATTGCAATATTAGCATAACCATAATTGTATAATAAAAAGTGTAAAATTTGTAGGTATTTCATATTTTATATAACAAAATAATAATTTTTTGTACACTTCGTGTTCGTAAAGTTGTAATTCTTATGGTAATGGTGGTCCCTTATAAATGTCGTGTAAGAAAGAAATTTTTAAAAGAAAATAGTTGTAACTAATTTTTTATCCCGTGTGATGCACGGATTAGAATGTTATTATTTAAATATCGGTTTATCACCTAAAATTGTTCATGAAATAATATTTGAAATATATAAACAATTTAAGTTAAAAATATATGCAAATAATTTTAGTATCTATTTTTAAAAAATATAATCGATAATCTTTGTTCCCTTTAACATCATCGATGTTTGATCCGAAACATAAAATTTTAAAAGATGGAATTCTAAAAATAATTTAGTATTACATGTTTTAACTTAAATCATTTTATAATTTTTTATATATTTTTAATTAAATAATTTTATATAATTTGTATAAAATTTTTTGGTCAATATGTAGGTTAATATTATAAAATTATTATTTTATTTTAAATTAAATCATAACACTATTGCAATCTATCATCGTGGTTCTCTTTGGAATTTTTTATTATATTTTGTAATTCTATTTTTTTATGTAATTTTTATAAAAGTTTTATTAGTTTAATTTGTAAAAATATTGCTGATATAATAATTTAATTGTATTAAAAATAAATAATCTGAAATGCTTTAAAAATAATAGGGGTGTAATGCATAATGAGTTAAAATTTAAAGACTGAAATTTTAAAGAAGTGTGAATTGGGAGGTCCTAGAGAGAAATTTAGATTTGTGGAACACCATATGAAAATAAATCTATTACATGGAGGGGCTTATTATGTAATTAACCCATTGTGTAGTTTATAAATTATTCATTTGTTACTAATAGCGGAATAGTGAAATAAGAAATAATAAAAATTAGATAAAATAATTCGATGTGTTTTATATTGAAAGTTTGTTAATGAAAATAATTTGAGTTATTTTTTTTAACAATCTCAATATATGCTCTGGTTATATATGTTCTTTTTAACACAATATCGAGAATTTTCTATAGTCCATCCTCAACCCATTTTGGGATGATAATGCGTTTCAACGAACTCAAACCCACGTTCTCCTGTATTTGCAACAATGCTTGTGCCAATTGAGCTAAGACTCAATCGGCAATAATCTAAGTGTGTTAAATAGTAAATATATATTTTTATATTATATTAAGTAATTCAACAATGTTTGAAATAAAAACAAGTACTAAAATTATATCATAGGTTCAATTCAAGTTTTTTGGGATAATTCATAAAGGTCCTTGGTAAATTCTTCTCTGGTCCTTATTCTTTTTAACTGGCTTTGTTTGAACTTTGATCATTTGCAGTCTAGTCCACCATCTGTTGTACTAGTTTATAATAATTATTACTAGAATCATTCACATCATGTTTTTACTTTGGAGTAGTGTAACTGTCTATCAATGATCATTAATCCAATTAAATAAATATATTAATGTGTCGATTGAGTTTTAGCTCAATTGACAATCATATTATTATCAGTGTAGGAGGACGTGAGTTCGAGTGCGCTGAAGCGCATTATTCTCTTATTTAAGGGTTGGAAAAAGACTATGGGTAGTTTTAAGCATTGTATAAAAAGAACATATATAATAAGAACTTATAATGAGATTAAAGTTTTAAAAAATTTTTGTGACTAATTTGATTGCTAAAATTCATATTTGAAATTGTATCATTTAATATCAGAGTAAAGGTAATTAAACTTTTTTTCCTATGTGTTTACCGTATATATATATTTTTTTTTGTGAATTATAAGAGGAGGATAAAGTCCTAACAGTAACATGATTAGTACAACTTGAATTCAGATCATATCTGAAACGGTGAACATCCTGACTATCAAGCCAATAATTGCAAACAGATGCATTGTAGGTTAATTTTGGTAATTAAATTAGGCAAATATGTAAACTCGAATTTGGGAATATGTATTTTACTATTTGTTGTATTAACAATTACGGAAACTAATTATGGAATATAGTTTTTTGGTTAACCATTGAAGGAAAATGACGATATAGATTTATTTATGAGTCAGAACATTCGTCCACATTTGAAAATTTGCTTGAAAAATGAGCGAATTTGAATAAAATATGAGATTTAAAAAATGAATTTTGATAAAATTTAATGTTCGTTTTTTATATGAGTTGAGCCTTGGACAAGATTTTTTTGGCTCAAGCCTGGCCCGAATATATTATGTTATAAAAAATATTATATTAATTATATATGTTAAATAATAATTATATATATTCATATCTATATTAAATCACTAACTCAATAGTAATTAAATTCATTACCCAAAACCTAAAAAAAAAAAAAAACTTATTCAACTAAATAACTCAACCAAAAATATAAAATTTTAAAAAATTATATTTAATAAAATAAAATATTTATTATATTTATTTGTGTTTTTTAATATAATAAAACTATACATAAACTATGATTTAATATGCAATTATATACATGAATTTTGATTTTATGTAATTTTGTACATGAAATTTTGATTTGATTCAATTCTTGTAAATTATTAACACAATTATTAATATAATATCATTTTATGTTTATATATTGTATACATAAATAATTATATTTATCTAATATAAAAATAAATAAATTATTTATTTCTTTTCTTTTTTGGCCGGAAAGAAACCATTCATTAAACCCCAAAACACTTAACATCATTACAAAACAACACTCACCAGCAAAACTAGAAACTCATCTAAAGCTATAGCCTACAGACACAAGAGACTCAAACATAGCTCATCTCAAATATTTAGTAAAGCTTTAAGAAGTGATGGTCTTCCTGCTCCGCATAATCAACAATGCGGAGCAGGAAGACCATCACTTCTTAAAACTTTCACCAGTGAGGATGGGGATTCACTAACCCTATCATTCAAAGCACATCCCTATCATCATGGCAAGGTGAGCACACCAGTTAGCCGCCTTATTTGCTTCTCTACCAACTTTCTTGAAATCAAAATCAACAAATTTTCCTTTCTGTTTTAGCAAATATGGTATGTATGGTTGAATTTTTCAGTATTTACAAGCACTATCCTCTTTCTTTTTGGTGAAAAAAAGATAACGCTAAATTAATTACATAGCGACATTTGAGCAAAAGAAACACTCGTAGACTTGTTTATTTCAATGAAGGTGCGAGCCATCAAGGGAGGGACATCAAGGACTTGCAAGTTGTCTTTCTCGATCAAGGCTTGCTTAGCAAAGCAATCCGCAACTTGATTTTATTCCCTTGAGACATACCGTAGAAACCACTGATTTTCCTAAGATAAAATATTATGAATTCGCGTAATCAAAACGAAATTTGAAGCAGTGGAAGAGTTTCCAAGGATGGTTTTAACAACTTCTAAACTGTCAGATTGAATGGTAACTTGATCATAGCCACTTCGTTGAAGAAGTTTGAGACCCTAAAAAATGCCCCAGAGTTTCGCATCAAAGACCGAACATTTACCAAGGAACCGGTGATATCCAACAATCCAATTTCCATCCAACAACGCTCCTAGCTACAGCAAATTCAGAATCCAGTTGCACTACCCCATCTATGCTAAAATAGACAATATTCGAATTAGTTTCAATAAATTTTCTTTTCTATTTTAGCAAATAATGTATGTAATTATTTCTTAATCATTAAAAATTTGGAAAGAAATGTTGAGTTTTAATAAAATATGTGCTTAATAAATAAAAAAGTTATAAGGATATAAATAATTCAATGTATATGACTTAAATGTGGGGAAAAATATAATTAATAATACATTCAATTAATCATTGTTGTATTCTGAAAACATGTTGATTTATTTTAAGATTATTTGAATAAAAATCTAAACAATATTAAAAGAAAAAGTTTCTAACAATATGACTGTAAAAATTAAAATAAAATCAATCTCATAAATATAAAATATATTTAATGATGAATATATTTATTTAGGGTTAGCAAAACTCAATTCGATTCGAAAAAAATAAAAAAAGTTCGAATTTCGAGTTAATCGAATTAAGTTATTCGAATTATTCGAGTTATTCGAGTCAGTAATTCGAGTTTCGAGTTCGAGTCGAGTTGAACTTTACAATTCGAGTAACTCGAATAATTTGAATAACATATTGGTGTAAATACCCTTTTGGTCCCTGTCAATTTTGAAAATGAGTAAATTGGTCTTTCTCATCAAAAATTACAATATAAATTTAAATAAATTTAAATAATTTTTTAAATTCAAAATATTTATAAAATTTCCAAAATTTATATTTTTAAAAAATTATAATTTTTTTAAAAAAATTGTAGAGTGTTATAAAATAAAGAGAGATGAAGAGAATAAAGAACAAAGAAAATATGAAAGCAATAGAGAATGTACTTTATTGATCGAAAGGGGTAATTACAATGCTTCATCAGAGTCTCTATTTATAAGGATAAGAAGTATAATAGAAGTAAAGATCTAATTCTAATAACTATTAGAATTTAAAGTACATTAAAACTTTATCTTGATCATGATGGACATCCACTTAATAAGATATTCATAACACTTCCCCTTGGATGTCTATTGATAGATAATGTGCCTCGTTAAAACTTTATTAGGAAAAACCCTGTGGGATAAAAACTTAATGAAGGAAACAGAGTACACAATCTATAATACGCATAATATGTTGCCTCATTAAAAACCTTACCAGAAAAACCCAATGAGACAAAACCTCGATTAAAGGAAAAAGAGTGCAACGCGTATTTACTCTCCCTCATGAAAACATCACATACTTTCTCATATTCTACATATTCAATCTTGAATACTAGTTTTTCAAATGACTATTTGAATGTATTGCTAAGCATTTATATCACCATTCTTTTGAAATTCATGAGTGAGGAAAAATTTTGGGGAAACATATTTTGATCTCTTCAGGAGTTTCAACAATAATCATAGCAAACTTTAATCATGATCCTTCTATAAAAATACAAATAGGTATTTTGGATCATTTTATAATCTTCTTTCAACTACTATTGACTAAGTCAAATTTACCACATATGTTCAATTATTTCAATTCATATAAATGAATAATTTCCTAAGAATTTCAATATGCTTCTAGCATCCTAAATCCTTCAATGATTTTAATATAAACTTTACTATATAGTGATTCATAAAAGGTTGTAACAATAACCATTAGACGCAAGTTAAATCTTTTATGAATTGTCAATTTAATAATATATCTAAAGGTTATTGCATCCACCACAAAAGAATATTATATCTTTTCATAATCAATGCCAGGACTTAGCGAAAAACTTCATATTTTATTCCGCTTTTGCAAAACTACTTCAATTGCACCCTCACTGGCTTTATACCTTTAGATATTTAGACTACTGGTCCAAAAATTCCACAAATTTAGTTGTACTTGAGTTGCGTCTTTGTATTTTGATCAATTTATTTCATATCTATATTTCTCAATAGATTTATTCAAGATCTTCCTTTTATTTCATTATTTCAATAATAATATTGCATGCAAAATCATTATCGACCACTTTTATTAATCGGTTCCACATTTTTCCGAATTGACATAACTTATTGAGATCTCTTATTTTTATTATTTTAAAATTCAGTTTCAAGTACTTGAATCTTTTCTAGAGTTTTACTTATTAGTTATGTCTTAGGTCTCTTCTGGAGCACCTGCCTCTATTATATGACCATACAGAAGAATTTTCATCTTTGGAACTGATCAATCTATTATTTATTCTAACTGATTGTCCTACTGAGACTTTGATTCAATCTGGAGCACCTGCCTCTATTATATGACCATACAGAAGAATTTTCATCTTTGGAACTGATCAATCTATTATTTATTCTAACTGATTGTCCTACTGAGACTTTGATTCAAATTAAAATATTAACTTAGTTATTCTCATTAATTTTGTAAATACATCTGATAGTTAACTTGTAATGAGTTATCATTGTTGAACTTCTGGTCCAAATTACTCTCCCTCTAACTCATTACAAGTTACTATTTCTCTCCCCTAATGTCGGGAAAACTATTGAATCAAAATTGTAATCACAAACCATGTCATAATTGAATCTCAAATACATTCAAAACATCTAATAATATATACTCCCAACTTTCTTTAAGGATTCACTCATCTTTGTGCACTGTGGTGGAGCAATTGAAACATATACGCACATACAAAAATTCAAAGATGATAAATATTTAGCTCTTGATCAAAAACCCATTGCAATGGGGAGTATTTATAACTTATTGGCTTGATGTGTACAACACGTAAATCAACATAATCTCATGTTGAAATAAAAAGTTTAGTTCTCATAAACAATGGTTTAGACATTAATTAGAGATGTTTAATCAATAATTTCTCTAAATCATTATGCGCAAACTTTTGCAAAAGTTTTTCAAACTCAATCAATAAAAGACTGAGATATAAACTCATCAGTATTAGCAAGATGAGTTGTCTTTATTGCATGATCTGAAATTAATTATTTAAACAAGTAATCTTGCAAACGATAGGTTGCAATTTGATAACACATATGTGACTATTTTGTAGATGCATCTACTAAAATCATATAATATCAAAATCATCCACATGGTGGATGAATGGGCCCATATTCATTTCAGAAATGCAAGACATTAAATCTCAACTTTAACTAGTAAGTTTCTAAGAACCAAAGTTTATTGAGAACAAGCAACAAATGAAAATTGTTTAAATTAAAGAATCTTCTGGTTCTTTAATGAATGTCCATATGAATTCTCAATTAATTTTCGCATCATATACGATCCAGTATGGTCTAACTGGTCACACCAAGTAGTAAACGCATTTGTATTAGTAAACTTCTGTTTACTTTAACATGTGTTTCAATTATACTAAATCGTAACAAATTGATAAATTTATTATCATTCCTTTTAATTTGTATCCACATATAAGTATTATTGTGACATTTACTACTGGAAATGTCTAAATCAATGTGAAGTCTATAATTCCACCAAGTCAATAAATATAATTTCCAAATAATTATATGCAGTATTCGCTTCAAGGAATATGCCAAAATCTTCAAATGCCCAAAAATCTATTAATAGTAAACTTTGAGAGTGGATCTTATTTTCCAGGTGTACAATAGGCATATAACCAATGACTTTTCATACATAAGTTTTCTCTCTTACAAGTTCTCATCAGCAATATTTTACCACGTAATTTTAATTGAGAAATTATTCTGAATATTGTAGAGTTATACTCACAGTTTTTTAAAAAAAAAACTTGCAACTTTAGGTGCATCAAACCATAATAAGCTTTAGATAGAATTATCATATTCTATTGCTCATGAGTAGATCTTTCACAATCAAATATTTTGCTTTCAACCCTTTAATAAGGATGATGACAAAAGAATATCATAAATATTATAAATTAGTAACCTAGTCCCCTTTATTTATTCATATGGAATATAATATTTTCCTCATTTACAATATTAATATGAGATCCATTATAAATATCTTTTAAAACCAATGGATTAACCATCACAAGATATTAATATATTAGCTCTTCTAGAGCTTTCGACTAATTTTGTACTATCAAATATTGAAATAATATTTGTTTGTTTTAGTACAAAATTAGATAAATACTTTCTATCTATAATGATAGAATTTATTACTACATTATCATATTTTTCCTCGAAGAATATTAACAGAAACAAAATATTTGGGCATATGCCACATGTGGCCAATAATCTTTCATATCACATTGATAATATAAATTATCTTTACCCTTTGAAGAGTTATCTTGAGAACTCTAATTGTTCTCTTATTTATTACTATATTCCTACTTTTAATGGTTCATAATTATATCTTTTATTTTCTTTATGTTTACATTCACTTCGGGGAATATAATAAATCTAGTAGGATAGACTTCTAAACGCCTACATTGATTCTTTATTTCATAATCACCATCACAAAACATGCGTGGATTTCAAATCAAAATCTATCTATTAATGTTGTCATGATTAGTCTCCAATTATAAGAAACATGATATAATAAATAAAATATAGTAAAATATCCATTATAAGATTGAATCTTTCAACATCCTGAAGATGAAGTTGTAAGGGTGGAAGTTTAAGGTGAAAATGAATTTGATTTGTGGGACGACTTCGAAAGATTTTGAAAAAAATAGAGAATTATCGAGCTGATAATGTGTTATAAAATAAAGAGAGATGAAGAGAATAAAGAACAAAGAAAATATGAAAGTAATAGAGAATGTACTTTATTGATCAAAAGGGGTAAGTACAATGCATCATCAGAGTCTCTATTTATAGGTGTAACGCCCTAATTTTCTTATTTCTACTTCTGTAAAATTTTTACACAACTGTGTATCTGCTTCAGTGGTTAAGTGTTCTGGGTGTATGTGAGAGGTCCCAAGTTCAAGTCTTAACTTTAGCAATTTTTGTTATTTTTGGGTTTAAGCCTTATCTCTGTTCAGTGGGCTTATATTTAATTGCATGTAATTCCATATCAGAATGAGCCTGCTGATTCGAGTGGTAAGGAAGTGGGTGTGTTGGAGGTCCTGTGTTCGAATCCCCGCACAAGCGTAGGAGTTACTTTTCTTTTTGCTCGGTTATCTGGAAGAGTTTCAGTGGAATTTGAATTTTGAGGAAGTTGAGTTTGAGATGTAGTGGGGGGTTGAGATATTGTTGCTATCAGATTTTTTTTTTGTTTTTTTTTTGGAATTTTCGGTTTTCTCTCCCTCTCAAAGAAATTTTGTCGGCAATTGTTCTTTCTCTTCTTGTTACCTTTCTTTTCCGTCCAAACTATTGTCGTTCTTTGCATTGGGTCCTGTGTCTTTCGCTCACGTGGTGTTTGGTAAGTGCTTCGAAAGCTTTGTGCAATTGTTGGATGTTTCGGTTATGCTAATGATGTGTATCTTGTTGCTTAGGAGTAGATCAAAGGGTTGGGGACTCCTCATCGGTACTCTAGTTACGCGAAATCACCGTGTTCGTTTTAAGGTAAGGGATTCAGTTGTCTATTAGATTGAGGGGAGACTTGGTTTCGATTTTAGTTTCAATTTAAGTGACTAATCCGGTGGTTTGTTGGTCAATTTTAGGTACTGGGTGGCTCGGGAGTGTTTTCGCACCAAAATCGTAACAGGTGTGTACCCAAAACACAGAAAAATAAACGTCGGCAAAAGCCGAAAAACCATATTATCGACGCCACACGGGCGTGTGGTCACCCGTGTGGTAGGCCGTGTGCGAGAACACGACCGTGTGATCGACGTAGGCGTGGCCGTGCGTAAGACACGACCGTGTGGTGGCTCGAGTATGGCCGTATGGGCCACACGGGCTAGGCCAAGTTAGACGAGTGGGCCACACAGGCGTGTGGGCCCACACGGGCATGACACATGGGCGTGTGAATTCTTGGGCCAGGCCGTGTGGGCCACACGGGCATGTGGGCCTACACGGGCATGTGGGCCCATAATTCTAAAATATTCCCTAGGGTCGCGCGGGTCGTTCCGTTCGACCGTGGACCTACCGTAGGGTCGGTAAGGGCTAACTAAACCCCTATCTCTATGCTATGAAATTCTGTTAGACTGATCTAATTAAGATACTAATGTATGCCTGATTATACTGATATATGTGTATCTGTTATTTGTATAAAGCATGTTGAACATGTTTAGTCTGATAAATCTGTATTTGATACCTGCACCTGTTTTGAGGTGGATTTTATATATATGTGGAGGAAGTGTTCTGTATGGCGATCATCGCCTATATTCTGGCAGCTTGGCTGCACTATATCTGATACGTGTCGTAACGACACAATATGGTGTGTAGGGATGGGTGGATGTTTTTAACCCCACATGGTGTGATGGGATGGTCGGAGTTGGTGTGTAGAGGATGGAGGTAGGACTTTGCATATTTGAATCTGTTATCTGATATGTACATCTGTTTCTGTAACTGTATCTGGGACGGGCATAAGCCCGATTCTGTATCTGATTGTCTGAAATGTTTCTGTATGCTTGCTTGTCTAATTCTGCTAGGTTGCAGACTGAGTTTACGTAAACTCACATCTGTTTGTGTGTTCACTCAGGTAATCCACAGACTTAGGCAGATCGGTACGGCGGAGACACAGCGGTGACCACTATATCGTAAAACAGGTAAACTTAGTTCTTTTGGTTTATTTTAAATTTTGGACTTATTTGAGAGTTGAAATTTTTGGGGACTCTCTGGACTATTTGGTTTTAACTGTTTATTTTTGGATTATTTGTCAATTTGATTGCTTTGGTAAAATTGTTTTATTAAAATGACGATTTTTATGCAAACAAATGTTTTCCTAAAAGCACGACTGCATTTTTAAATTATAACGATTAAGGCTTCCGCTGTAATAAGTTTTAGTAAAGAAACTAGCTAATTTATGGTTTTACTAAATTTCAAAGATGGATGTTTTACCGAGTCAACACGGTTTCCAAAACCCATTCCTTGCCGCATCACCATATTTGGCCATAACGTCTAGGCCGGGTTTGAGGTGTTACATTTAGTAGTATCAGAGTCAGGTTCAAAACTCGACTGTGAATTTTGGGTTCCAAAATTGTGTTTTATAGAAGAAGTGGCTTACAAATATATTTGAAGTATGTGGTGCACCGAGTCTCCGGCGCCGATCCTGTAAGTATCTCTGAAATTTTGATAAAAAACTCGAAAATATTGTAGTTAGTACTCTCTGAAACTGAACTGAATAGTTAGAGACTGAAACTTTTGGAAACAAAACTAAACTTCTGATAAATTATGCATAAAACATCTGTTAATAAATAACTGGAACTGATGCATAAAATTTTGTGATGTAGATAAAACTTGAATTTACGATGAGCGCTCGTGGAACTCGCAGGCGTGGTATTAGAGGCCGTGGTAGAGGCCGTAAGGGGGCTCGGGCTGAGTCTTCCTCTCAGGGTAGTATGCTGCATTTGGATACGAGTGAGACGCCAGTATCACCTGCTACTGGGATTGGGTCTCAGAGTCGCTCGGCTGGAGACGACGCACTGTCCCAAGCCATGCTGAGGAGATTGGAGAGGATCGCTGGACCCCATTTTAGAGCTGGGGTCGTGGGTCGATAACTGAACGACCCCGGTCTAATAGTGCTGAGTTGTTTATAGGCGTCACTAGAGTCGTCCCTAATGTGGCCGAATATTGGCTGGAGGCTACCGAGAGGATCATGAATGATCTTGACTGCACTCCTGAGCAGAAACTGAAAGATGCAGTCTCATTGCTTCGCGATGAGGCTTATTAGTGGTGGTTGACAGTTGAGGAGGGTACCCAGCCTGATCGTCTAAGTTGGGATTTCTTTAAGACTACTTTCCTGAGCAAGTATGTGGGAGCCAGTTATGTGGATGCTCGTAGGCGTGAGTTCATAAATCTCACGCAAGGCGATAGATCTATGGCCGAGTATGAGGCCGAGTTTCTGAGGCTGAGCCGTTACGCTCGAGGCATGGTGGCGACTGAGTATGAGAGGTGCATCCGATTTGAGGATGGTTTAAGGGATAATTTGAGAGTGCTGGTAGCGCCACAAAAGGAGCGAGAGTTTGCGGTTCTGGTGGAGAAGGCGAAGATCGCTGAGGGTGTTAAGCTCGTGGGGCACCAGAACAGGGATCGAGAGAGGGGTAGGAATAAAAGGGATTCGGAGCCCTCTAGTTCTGTTCAGAGCCTTAAGAAAAAGGCCAAACTTGATGGACCTATTAGAGTGGGGGCCCCTACTGCTCCTACTGGGTTACAGCTATGCAGTGATTGTGGTAGGCGCCATCCGGGTGAGTGCTGGAGGAGGATTGGGGCTTGTCTGAGTTGTGGGTCATTAGAGCACTGTATTAGGGAGTGTCCATAGAGGGTTGATTAGATGCAAGCTTCGGTACCGGGTTCTGCACAACCTCAGGGGGCAGTTTAGTAGCCACCTAGGGGTCGTGAAGCGACTAGGGATGGTAATGGTTTGGGCCGTGGACAGAGAGCACCGGGCAGAGGTGCTAGTCAGACAGAGGCGATGCAGCATGCACTTGTCTATGTTGCTCGATGTCTAGAGGACAGAGATGCTCCAGATGTTATCACCGGTACGTTCTTAATTTATGATGTACCTTATACTGCTCTGATAGACATAGATTCTACACACTCCTATGTAGCTAGCTTTGTATGTGAAAATTTGGGGGTTTCTGTTGAGAGCACTTTTAGTGAGGTTACCGTACTGAGTTCGTTGGGGCATTCTATTCGGGTTAGTAAACTCTATAGGGATGTTCCGTTAGAGGTACAAGGGATTATTTTTCTGGCAGATCTGATGGAACTTCCGTTTGGGGAGTTCGACGTAATTCTGGGCATGGATTGGTTGGTTAAGCACCGAGTTAGTTTGGATTGCGCGACTAAGAGGGTCGTTCTGAGGACTGAGGATGACAAGGAAGTGGTCGTGATCGGCGAGCATCGAAATTATATGTCCAACATGATCTCCACTCTTGTGGCTGAGAAACTGGTCCGAAAAGGGTGTGAGGCGTATCTGGCTTACGTCAATGTGTTTGCTTCTGGGGACTCTTCTATTGGAGATATCAGAACTATAAGAGATTTTTTGGATGTTTTTCTTGAGGAGTTACCGGGTTTACCTCCAAATTGAAAGGTTAAGTTTGGGATTGAGCTTCTACCGGGTACAGCTCCGGTGTCTATCGCCCCATACCATATCGCACCGAATGAGCTTACGGAGCTTAATGCTCAACTGTAAGAGCTTCTGGATCATGGTTTTATCCGTCCTAGTGTGTCTCCGTGGGGAGCACCAGTTCTGTTTGTTAAGAAGAAGGATGAGACCATGAGGATGTGCATCGATTATCGGTAATTGAACATGTAACACCCCATACCCAAGTCCCAGGCTGAGACTGGATACGAGACATTACCATACTTGAACTCACTTAAACATGTACTTACAGGCTATAAAATTTTGTTCCGAATTAAAAACTTTTCTTTCATAGGCAAAACATACATTTCATGGGCCTACGAGGCCTTAAACACATATCCAGAACTTTCGAAATTCAATCAAAAACTTTTTCCTTGAAATAGGGGTCACACGCCCATGTGGCTTGGGACATGCCCGTGTACCCCTAAGACATGCCCGTGTCTTCCACTCGTGGTCGACACTGACTAATTACACACGGCCTTGACACGCCCGTGGACCTAGACCGTGTGCTATACCTTGACATTCTGACTTATTCACACGGCTTGGGGCACACGCTCATGTTTTAACTGTGTGTCACACACGGCCTAGACACACGACCATGTAGTTAGCCCGTGGTCTAATCTGACTTAAGACTTTAACATGCAGGGGACACACGGCCTAGACACACGCCCGTGTGTCGATCCGTGTGGGCACTTAGTTAAACACCCCAAACCCGGCCCACGAGCCCAGACCGGATATGGTATGTTCCTCGAGTAAAACATTTCAAATTTATGTTTATTACTTTGGAAAATTTGGGTGGTTTTATAAAAATGCCGAGTTGTTTTGGAGTTAATATTTAATTCGAAAATCGTTTGTGTTTAGGTGTCTAAACATTTAAAATTTATTTTTAAGAAAAGTTGCTTAAACTTTAAATGGATAAAAATTGTATCATAATAAAATAAATAAAAATGCATGCATAATCAGTTTATAGCTATGGCCTTATTACATTAAAACAAAACCCGAATAAATCCAAAATACTTAGAAATAAAAAGTCCAAAAACTAAAATAAAGTCTGAGTTGAACATGGCCACCACTAAGCTCCTGCCGACCCGGTCCATTACTGAGTGTCACCTGAAAAATATCCCACAACGGGGTGAGTCAAACAGACTCAGTGTGTATAACCAACACCAATCCCAACGATTTAGGCACATCAAATCATACACATATAATGAAAATAAATAATGATGCAATCCCGAACCCAAACCTAGATAACCATCCGCTACACATCACCCGTACCAACCATCACACCGTGGGGACTGCTAAGTCGACCCTCCATCCGCTACACATCATCGAAGGCAGTCGCTGCAGACGACGTGCTCATCGCCCTTATAAATTTTGTGGCATAGCCACCAGATATTATTTCGTGACATAAGTCACCACATTCAGATTTCGTGACATGAGTCACCAAATTCAGATATTATGGTATAAACCACCAGACCACTTCCCCTTTCCATATAACCCGTATGCTCCATGTCATACAAAATATGCAATATCATGCCTTATGCCTTATTTCACATTCTTATCGATATTCACATATGTACCATATTCCAAATATTCATATCATAATAATATTCATATCATTTATTAACATAATGTTAAGGTTACGTACCTGAGTACTTTGTACCATCACATGGTACCTTTGCCCACTTTTCACATTATTATAAACACATATATTAAATTGATGCCATAAATATATTAAGAGTTAGTGTGGGGTACACACCTGGTTTACTAACGTGTTCACTGAATTCCGAAAGTCTCGATCTAATGCTCTAGACCTTTAGTTCCTATATTCGGCCACCTTAAGCATGTTAGCAACAAGCCATTCGGCCAAATAACCAAATCCCGAAGGATTAACGCAACCAACTTCTTACCTTGTTGCCGATTTGGTTATTACACAAATCCCGAAGACACCACTTGCCTTATGAAGATGTCGAAATCCCCTACTAATCAACTTGTTAGAATTGACTTTAATACAAGAGTACTTAAGGAAAAAGCCCTTGGCCGAATAATACATTGGCTTACCTTGATCACTTCAAATCCCGAAAGACCTCCTTCACGATGGCTACACAAAACACGAGAATATGACTTAATGAACATTCGGCCATCCTTAGAAATCAAGGCCAACCCTTGATTTCGGCACACTAAAAGAAAAGAACCTAAACCGATTGCTAAATGAGAGAAAATACTTACCACTATTAAAACACCCTCAGAGAATCGGCTCTTAGATCCCAAAGAGAAGGGTTTCGGCTAACCCACAAGAAGTGTTTCAGCTTCTAAAACTTGTGACAAAGAAGAGAGAATGTGGGCTAAAAGATTCGGCTATGACTCTAGGTGCAAATAGGGTATTCGACCAGAAGAAAAATAAGTATGGATTTGGAGTTTGAAAGAACGAAAAGAAGAATAGGAGAAGAGTGGAAGAATTTCGACAACACCTTAATGCACTAAATGACCGAAACTTGGAGAATATGAGCATCCTACCAACTAAATTTTGGCACCCCCTAGAGTCCTACATTCGGCCACTAGCCTTCCTTCTCTCCTATCCCTTATTTTGCTCCTATTTTTCCTCCTCCTTGCACATTCAAAATAATTTAAAATAAATCCTTATTTATCTTCTGCTTTAGCCGTAATTTTTAAAAGAATTTAATCACATCTTAAACTCATCCCTTAGTGCCCCATTGTCGTCCACCTCTCTTGCTCCTTGCTGCAAAATAAAACTCTTTTATTTGCTTCCCTTGCAGCTCGAACCTAGCCTCTTGCCCACTTTGCATATGGCGTCACTTACGAGCTTTAAGTGGCGCCTTCATGCCACTTTACCAAGGCACTTTTTGTGTCTAATTTCCCCTACTATTTCTCTTAAGGCCTCTTTTGTTCAATTCCCCTTCAATACTTAAAATTTAATATTTTCTAAGGCATTCTTCTATATTCTAAGGTTCTCAAAATTCATAAAACACAATCAGAACACCCATAGGCATGCTACTTCATATAATTTAGCATTAATGCATAAGCCATAAATCCCGGATATTACAGTTCTACCCCCTTAAAATAATTTCGTCCTCGAAATTACCTGGCTGAAATAAGTGAGGGTATTGCTGTCGCATTGTTTCTTCCGGCTCCTTCGAAGCTTCTTCCGATCCATGATTGCGCCATAACACTTTGACTAAAGGAACTGACTTCCTTCGTAGCACTTTTCACATCTCGTTCCAAAATCTGAATCGGCTCTTCCTCGTAGGACAAATCTGGTCTTAGCTCCACCTCCTCAACTGGCACTACATGAGATGGATCCGATCGGTAACGACGTAGCATAGAAACATGGAACACATCGTGCATCTGCTTCAACTCCGGAGGTAACTCTAACTGGTATGCCACTGGTCTAACCCGCTTCAATACCCGATAGGGTCCTATAAACCTTGGACTTAGCTTCCATTGGCGACCAAATCTCATCACCTTCTTCCAAGGCGATACCTTAAGAAACACTTGATCTCCCATATCAAATTCTATCTCTTTTCGCTTAAGATTTGCATACGACTTTTGCCTATCAGATGCCTCCTTTAACCATGTACGAATTACCTCGACCTTCTCCTCGGATTCTGCCACAATCTCTGGACCCAAAACTCGACGTTCTTCTAATTCTGTCCAACACGTAGGTGTGCGACACTTCTGTCCATACAGCGCTTCATACGGTGCCATTCGAATACTAGCTTGATAACTGTTGTTGTATGCAAATTCCGCTAAAGGCAAATATTCTTCCCAACTTCCACTGAAGTCTATCACACAGCCCCTCAGCATATCCTGTAACACTTGGATCACTCGCCGATCGGTGGCGTCGATTTGTGGATGAAATGCCGTACTGAAGTCTAATCTGGTGCCCAAAGCCTGATGTAGTGCTTTCCAAAATCGAGACGTAAATCTTGGATCCCTATCTGAAATAATCGACACCGGCACTCCATGCAACCTTACAATTTCCGCCACATACAACTTCGCCAATCGATCCACTATCACCCATACCGAGTCCTTCTTAGTGGGCGTAAAGGGAAGCCCACTAACGAAGTCCATGGTGATTCTCTCTCACTTCCACTACGGAATCTTTATCGACTGAAGCAACCCTGACGGAACTTGGTGTTTAGCCTTCACTTGCTGACACGTCAAGCATTTCCCTACAAATTCGGTAACTTCCCTCTTAAGACCAGGCCACCAAAACTATTCCCTTAGGTCTCTATACAACTTACTACCTCCAGGATGCATAGCATAGGGGCTACTATGCGATTCCTGAAGAATTCTCTGCCTTAACTCCTTATTCTTAGGCATACAGACCTTACCCTTGAAACACAATACTCCATCGCTGTTAACACCATAATCCTCTAACTCCCCACTCTGCACTTGTCGCAACTTAGCACTTAGATCATCGTTTGCCAACTGTCCTTCTTTCACCTCATTCAACCACGTCGGCTTAACTTGCAATTCGCGAAGAACTTCCATCGTCATACAAGCTTAGATGTGCGAACATCGCTCTCAGATCCGACACTACTTTCCAACTTAGGGCATCTGCCACTACATTCGCCTTGCCCGGGTGATACTCTATAGAATAATCGTAGTCTTTCAATAACTCCACCCACCTTCGCTGTCTCAAGTTCAGCTCCTTCTGAGTCAACAGATACTTAAGACTCTTGTGGTCCGTGTAGATCACTGACATCTCCCCATAAAGATAATGCCTCCATACCTTAAGAGCAAATACTACCACCGCTAATTCCAAATCATGTGTCGGGTAGTTAACCTCGTGTGGCTTTAATTGCCGAGACGCATAAGCGACTACTTTCCCGTCTTGCATCAATACGCATCCTAATCCTGTATGAGAAACGCCACAGTACACCACAAAATCCTTTCTTGCCTCCGGCTGTATCAAAATCGGAGCTTCAGTCAAAACCCTCTTAAGTTTCTCAAAACTTTCCTGTTGCTTATCTGTCCATACGAAGGGTACTTCCTTTCTCAACAACTTCGTCAAAGGTGCGGCTATTGATGAGAACCCTTCTACAAACCTTCTGTAGTAGCCTGCCAATCCCAAGAAACTACGAACCTCTGCCACAGACTTAGGTGGTTTCCAATCCAACACTGCCTCAATCTTCCTAGGATCCACTCTTATCCCTTCTGCAGACACTACATGCCCTAAGAATGCCCTAAGAATGCGACCTCCTTCAGCCAAAATTCACACTTGCTGAATTTGGCATAAAGCTTCTTCTCCCTTAATACTTGCAACACTATCCGGAGATGCTCGTCATGTTCTTCCTCCGACTTAGAATACACTAGGATGTCGTCGATGAACACAACGACGAACCGATCCAAGTAGGGTTGAAAAACCCGGTTCATCATATCCATGAACGCGGCTGGGGCGTTCGTCAACCCGAACGGCATTACTACGAACTCATAGTGCCCGTATCTTGTCCGGGAAGCTGTCTTATGGATATCCACCTCTTTCACCTTAAGTGATGATATCCGCATCAGTAAATCTATCTTTGAAAACACCGCGCCCCCTTAAGGTGATCGAACAAGTCATCTATCCTTGGCAGCGGTACTTGTTCTTGATGGTCGACTTTATTCAATCGACGGTAATCTATGCACATACGCATAGTCCCGTCCTTCTTCTTCACAAACAAGACCGGGTGCTCCCGGGGAGACACACCGGGTCGGATAAACCCACGATCAAGCAACTCTTGGATTTGAGCCTTGAGCTCAACCAATTCCTTTGGTGCCATTCTCACGCGGGCGATTGACACGGGAGTATTCCGGGTAGCAAGTCAATTCCAAACTCCACCTCCCTATCCGAGGGTATTCGAGTAATTCCCGGAAAGACATCCACAAATTCCTTACCGTTCTAACCCCTTCAACACTTGTTTCCTCGGTGTCCAAGGCACTTCGACCCACATCGTAAAAGCCGACATCATTTCCTTACCATCTTCTCGCCTTAAGAGCGGATACTACGATTCGACAAATAGTTTCGTCTTTTCGCCCATCACCACAACTTCCTTATCGTCGGGAGTTCTCAACGACATGCGTTTAGCGGCGCAATCCACATTCGCACGGGTGCTTCACTAACCAATCCATACCTAAGATTAGATCAAATTCCCGAATGGTAGTTCCACTAAGTCGACTTGGAACTGCGTCCCCTTGAACTTCTAAAGGCACTTCCTTAAAGAGTTTATCTACTATCACGATGCATACTAAAGGACTAAGTACAGTCATCTTCCTAGGTACAGATCTCGAGTTCACATGCAAAGTTTGAATACTTTACTAGCAACATAGGAATGAGTTGACCCTATGTCTATCAAAGCAATAAAAGGTAACCTCGAAATAAGAACGTTACTGTTATAACATCAGTGCATCGTTGTCTTCCTCCGACGAATCGCATATACGATCCCGGTTGTCTAGCCTCGATATACCAACACCTCTCGCTGCGTGTTCCACGTCCTCTTCCAAAGATCGTTTCCTCTGCCAATCGGACCACAACCCCGCTGAGGCTGCTGTCCCGCTCTTCCAGCTTGATTAGAACCCTGACCTGTTGGTCGACTCCCGTCTATCTTAATAGGACAGTCCTTAATCACGTGTTCCTTAGATCCACACTTAAAGCTTCCTCCCGTCTTCTTCCAACACTCTCCTAGGTGCATTTTTCCACACTGAGTACAAGTACGGTACTGCCCTCCTGTCACAACTTGCTGACCTCGCGGCCCATCAACTCTAGGCCTCTTCTGTGCATTCCCAGATGACCCTGACGACCCAAAACCTCTCTTTTGCCTATTCCGGTCGGTATTCTACCTCACAGAGTCTTTAATTCCTTCGACTACTTTAGCCTTCTCTACTAACACGGTAAATTCCCCCTCCTGCTGCGGAGCTATCAACAACCTTAGATCATCCCTAAGTCTGTCCTCAAACCGGACACATCGCTCATGTTCCGTAGCCACTATTCCTCGAGCATATCGGCTCAACCTTAAGAATTCAGCCTCGTACTCCGCTACGGACTTGTTCCCTTGAACCAGCCCCAGAAATGCCTTCCTCTGAGCATCAGTATAACTAGTTCCAACATACTTCTTCTGATATGCCGCCTTAACATACTCCCAAGTGAGATCCTCAGCTGTAGCACCATCCCGAACTGTGAGCCACCACTGATATGCCTCATCGCGAAGTAGCGACACCATTCCCTTCAGCTTCTCTTCAGCAGTCAAATCCAGCTCATCCATAATTAGCTCTGTCGCTTCCAACCAATACTCAGCCGTACTGGGCGCCACGCCGGATACACCACGAAACACCTCAGCTCCATTGGCTCGGAGTCGCTCGGCATGATTTCGAGAGCTCCCCCACCTCCACCTCCTCCAGCCACCATCTCAAGAACTCGCAGTGGCGTCATGATCGCATCATCCCCGTCTGATCTTGCTGCTCAACCCCAACAGCTGGTGGTGGGGGTGGTGGAACCTCATTTTCGGACCCTTGACCAGACCTAACGGGTTCCGATACGGCCATTCTGCCTCTACCACGTCCTCGCACATTACGACCACGTCCCCTAGAACTCATGTATACGATCGCGATTCAATCTGTTTTAAAAAGTTTTATGCATTAGTCTTTGTTCCACTGATTACCCACGAAGAAATTTTATGTAAAGGAGTTTAGTAGTAGTTCTTTCGATCATTACAGGGTTTTCATTTCAAGTCTTCTACCCTAATTCAGAGAAGCACATCCATTCAATAGTATCTACTACACACATTCATCACTCGAACATTTTGGTCCGATCCAATCCCAGGGGTATTTTCGTAATTTGTCCTATAGGGGTATTTTGGTAAATTTCAAACCAGGGGTATCTTGATGTTTTGCAAAATAGGGGTTTTGGTATTTTTGTAAAGTAAGAATATTTTAGAAAAAAATTGAGGGTAGTGTGGTAATTTCATAAACCAAGGGTATTTTAGTAATTTCTCAAACCAGGGGTATTTTAGTAAATTTTTGTAAATCGGGAATATTTCGAAAAAATTTTCTTTTTAAGGTCTAAAATAGTTTTTACAAATCAAAAGGGTAATTTGGTGATTTTAAAACTAAGATTAAAACAATGTAGCAGGTCCCTTTCGGGTTTTAATTATTGAGTTTAGCCTGTGAATGAGTCCTCTTGGTTAGGGTGAACCGTTACCACGCACCAGGTAGGATTCGAGCGAAGAGGAGGTGAGTCATTAGGACTGCTTAAATACCAGGTTCTTCCTGAATCCAATCCTAGACATGCGCACAATGGTTGCCACACCCTAACTCGGCGACTTAACCACAGGTTTGTTTAGTTAGGCCTTAAAGTTTTATGTAATTCCGTGTTGAAGTAAGCTAATCCTAGGGTTCAATAACTTAAGATACTAATCTACATTCCCGTTATACCCATATACAAATCATACATTAATTCACACAACGGTTAGGGGTACTTACCTGGTGGACTTCGGGCCGGAGACTTAGGTGCCATGCCAGAAAAACCTGCTTATTTCACAAAATTTTCACAAAACTTATTTGGGCTCTATTTTGCAAACGTTATGGGCTTTAAACCCCAAGTGAGAGTTTAAAAACTGGGCTCGATACCAAATCAAACACCCCAAACCCGCCCACGAGCCTGCATCGGATCTGTATGTTCCTCGAGTAAAACGTTTCAAATTTATGTTTATTACTTTGGAAAATTTGGGTGGTTTTATAAAAATGCCGAGTTGTTTTGGAGTTAATCTTTAATTCGAAAATCGTTTGTGTTTAGGTGTCTAAACATTTAAAATTTATTTTTAAGAAAAGTTGCTTAAACTTTAAATGGATAAAAATTGTATCATAATAAAATAAATAAAAATGCATGCATAATCAGTTTATAGCTATGGCCTTACATTAAAACAAAAACCCGAATAAATCCAAAATACTTAGAAATAAAAAGTCCAAAAACTAAAATAAAGTCTGAGTTGAACATGGCCACCACTAAGCTCCTGCCGACCCGGTCCGTTACTGAGTGTCACCTGAAAAATATCCCACAACGGGGTGAGTCAAACAGACTCAGTGTGTATAACCAACACCAATCCCAACGATTTAGGCACATCAAATCATACACATATAATGAATATAAATAATGATGCAATCCCGAACCCAAACCTAGATAACCATCCGCTACACATCACCCGTACCAACCATCACACCGTGGGGACTACTAAGTCGACCCTCCATCCGCTACACATCATCGAAGGCAGTCGCTGCAGACGACGTGCTAATCGCCCTTATAAATTTTGTGGTATAGCCACCAGATATTATTTCGTGACATAAGTCACCACATTCAGATTTCGTGACATGAGTCACCACATTCAGATATTGTGGTATAAACCACCAGACCACTTCCTTTTTCCATATAACCCGTATGCCCCATGTCATACAAAATATGCAATATCATGCCTTATGCCTTATTTCACATTCTTATCGATATTCACATATGTACCATATTCCAAATATTCATATCATAATAATATTCATATCATTTATTAACATAATGTTAAGGTTACGTACCTGAGTACTTTGTACCATCACATGGTACCTTTGCCCACTTTTCACATTATTATAAACACATATATTAAATTGATGCCATAAATCTATTAAGAGTTAGTGTGGGGTACACACCTGGTTTACTAACGTGTTCACTGAATTCCGAAAGTCTCGATCTAATGCTTTAGACCTCTAGTTCCTATATTCGGCCACCTTAAGCATGTTAGCAACAAGCCATTCGGCCAAATAACCAAATCCCGAAGGATTAACGCAACTAACTTCTTACCTTGTTGCCGATTTGGTTATTACACAAATCCTGAAGACACCACTTGCCTTATGAAGATGTCGAAATCCCCTACTAATCAACTTGTTAGAATCGGCTTTAATACAAGAGTACTTAAGGAAAAAGCCCTTGGCCGAATAATACATTGGCTTACCTTGATCACTTCAAATCCTGAAAGACCTCATTCACGATGGCTACACAAAACACGAGAATATGACTTAATGAGCATTCGGCCATCCTTAGAAATCAAGGCCAACCCTTGATTTCGGCACACTAAAAGAAAAGAACCTAAACTGATTGCTAAAGGAGAGAAAATACTTACCACTATTAAAACACCCTCAGAGAATCGGCTCTTAGATCCCAAAGAGAAGGGTTTCGGCTAACCCACAAGAAGTGTTTCAGCTTCTAAAACTTGCGACAAAGAAGAGAGAATGTGGGCTAAAAGATTCGGCTATGACTCTAGGTGCAAGTAGGGTATTCGACCAGAAGAAAAATAAGTATGGATTTGGAGTTTGAAAGAACGAAAAGAAGAATAGGAGAAGAGTGGAAGAATTTTGGCAACACCTTAATGCACTAAATGACCGAAACTTGGAGAATATGAGCATCCTACCAACTAAATTTCGGCACCCCCTAGAGTCCTACATTCGGCCACTAGCCTTCCTTCTCTCCTATCCCTTATTTTGCTCCTATTTTTCCTCCTCCTTGCACATTCAAAATAATTTAAAATAAATTCTTATTTATCTTCTGCTTTAGCCGAAATTTTCAAAAGAATTTAATCACATCTTAAACTCATCCCTTAGTGCCCCATTGCCGTCCACCTCTCTTGCTCATTGCTGCAAAATAAAACTCTTTTATTTGTTTCCCTTGCAGCTCGAACCTAGCCTCTTGCCCACTGTATATGGCGTCACTTACCAGAGCTTTAAGTTGCGCCTTCATGCCACTTTACCAAGGCACTTTTTGTGTCTAATTTCCCCTACTATTTCTCTTAAGGCCCCTTTTGTTCAATTCCCCTTCAATACTTAAAATTTAATATTTTCTAAGGCATTCTTCTATATTCTAAGGTTCTCAAAATTCATAAAACACAATCAGAACACCCATAGGCATGCTACTTCATATAATTTAGCATTAATGCATAAGCCATAAATCCCGGATATTACACTTAGAGGCTATTTTCCAAGCCAATTGCCACCCTGAAATCAAGATCAATGCAATACTCAATTCAACAACTCAAGCATTATATCTAACATGAACAATGATGCGTACTTCATTGATAATTAAAAACATACATACTTAGTCATTCATGACCAATCTCTTTAATCATATACAAAAAGAAAACTATGTTTGATAGCCAACACTTTGGCTCACTTTTAGACATAACTCAAAATGAACTGCTTCCTATACATGCCATACTTAATATAAACAACTTGGCTATACCAAAATAGCGATTGATAGTGTGCTCCGAGCTCCAATGACAATGATCCACGAGATTAGCTTGGCGGGACTACATGGAAAGAAGGAATTTAAAGACGTAAGCATTTAGCTTAGTAAGTTTGCATGCAATGCATATAATAACATTTATATACATACTTAACATAACTCATTCATCATAAGCAAAGACATTGGTAAATTCATATGCTTGAGCTTACTTACTCTTAATGATTCTTACTTATCTCATGATACTTACAAGTCTCATGTTCATGAGGTAAACAAGGTACCTGTATCACTTGATCACATAGATCAGCATGCTTTACCATGATAAACATAATCTCAACTTCATCATTCATAACATGAATAATACTCTTGGTTGACTTTAACTAACATAACTTGATGATAACTTTGCTTACTTATCTTTCTTGCTTTCTCATTCAATCTTTACTCTTTTGCCCGATGAATTACTATGGATGACCGAGGATACTGAATCTCATTTCACATGTATTTCGATGCCAATACTATGTCATTGATATAGTCTTACATGAGATCTCTTACTTGGTATCGATGCCATGTCTTGACATGGTCTTACACGAAGTCTTCCTTATGAGTTCCCTTGGGAACTTACCATTGCCATGTCTTGACATGGTCTTACTTGATATCTTTACTTGACAATGCCGAGCCTTGGCTTGGACTTATATGAAATTTTCCTTAGTACTCACCAATGTCATGCCTTGGCTTAGACTTACATGGGATCTCTATATCATGATAGCTTTTCAATGCCAAGACTTGTCTTGAACTTACATGACATCTTTATTTGAAGACTCACCAATGCCATGCCTTGGCTTGGGCTTATATGGGTCTTCATCTCATAATAACTCTTCAATGCCAAGACTTGTCTTGGTCTTAAATGACATCTTTACTTGTTTACCGATGCCATGCCTTGGCTTGGTCTTATACGGACTTTCTCGTTTCATGTGATAGATCGAGTATCCTAAGTAATTCAACTTCAAACGGGACTTTCTCATGCTTAATCTCATCGATTTCTTTGTTTAACATAACATTAAACTATCTCATGGAACTAAGATATTTTCAACATCATACTAAACAATTCAATGATATTAATCATAAAGCTTAGAAATCATACAAACTTACCTCAATATACAAAAAGTATGTAGCTATGCAATTTAGTCCTCGACTTTGTTCTTGCCTCGGTTTCGATCCGGGATTTATTTTTCTTGATCTATAATAATAATTTAGCTCATTTAATACACACATTGACTAAATTGACTCTTAACTCATACTTTGGAAAAATTACCATTTTGCCCCTAAACTTTCTCATAATTACACTTTTTCCCCTAGGCTCGTAAAGTGATTTTCATTCAATTTTCTAATACTTCATGCTTAGCTGGTTCATTCTCTAAACTATAGAAACAATCAATTCTCACTATTTCTATCATGTATGACAAATTTCACAACTTTTACAAACTAGTCCTTACTAGCATTTTTCATGAAATTCACTTAGGAAAAGATGTTTATCTAACATCAAACTCTCATAATCTTTCATAAAAAATCATTTTACAAGCATGTCATACATGGGTAGATTTATGAACATGAATTCTAGCTCAACTTATAGCTATAAATAGCTAATTCATAATACGAGGACTCCAAAAATACAAAGAACATTAAAAACGGGGCTAGGATGCCTTACTTGCAAGCTTCAAAAATTTGAAGAACCCTAGCTATGGAGTCTCCCAAATTTTTGGCACAATGGGGAAGAAGATGAATAAGATTTTTATCATCTTTTCCCATTTTAATAATTTATTTGATAAATGGCCAAAATGCCCTTCTCATTAAACATTCAAAATTTTCTAACTCATGTCCATTTTTGTCCAAAAATTGTAATTTGGACAATTTGCTATTTAAGGACTTCTAATTAATATTCCAAAGCTATTTCATGCAAAAAAGCTTCTAGAATCTTATATTTTGCAACTTTTGCAATTTAGTCCTATTTGATCATTCCATGTCAATTTCACAAAACTTATACATGGAACTTTAATACTATCATGCAAACATTTCTTTAAACCTTAAAACTCATTTTACTAATTCAGATTTGTGGTCTCGCACCACTATTCCGACTAGGCCCTAAATCGGGATGTTACAGAACAAGCTGGTATGTGTGCTGATGCAAGATGGTAAGGTGGTGGCTTATGCGTCTCAACAGCTTAAGGCACACGAGGGAAATTATCTGACGCATGATCTGGAGTTGGCTGCGGTAGTCTTTGCTTTAAAAATCTGGAGGCATTATTTGTATGGTGAGAGGTGTATTATCTATACCGATCACAAGAGCCTTAAGTATCTCCTTACTCAGAAGGAGTTGAACCTTAGGCAACGACGATAAATTTAGTTACTTAAAGATTATGATTACACCATAGAGTATCATCCTGGTAAAGCCAATGTGGTGGTCGATACTCTAAGCTGTAGAGCAATGTCTGATTTGAGGGTGATGTTTGCTCGCCTTAGTTTGTTTGATGATGGGAGCCTATTGGCTGAGTTGCAAGTTAAGTCGACTTGGATTGATAAGATTCAAGATAGGCAGTTGGGGGATGAGTTTCTGGGTCTGCGATTTCGCAGGTTGAGAGTGGCAGCACTTCAGGTTTTAGGCTGAATAGTGATGGGGTTCTGTAATTTCGAGAACGGATCTGTGTACCGAATGATACTGATTTAAGACAGTCCATTCTGAGGGAGGCGCATAGTAGCCATTATGCTATGCATCCAGGCGGTAATAAGATGTATCGCGATCTCCGTGAGTTGTACTGGTGGCCGGGTTTGAAGCGTGAGGTTACGAACTTTGTAGGTCGATGTCTGACGTGCCAACAGGTTAAGGCTAAGCACCAGTTGCCTTCGGGTTTGTTGTAGCTAGTTAAGATTCCCTTATAAAAATGGGAACGTGTGACGATGGACTTCATAAGTGGGTTGTCCTTGACACCCACTAAGAAGGACTCTGTTTGGGTCATCATGGATCGATTGACCAAGTCTACTCACTTCATTCCGGTTCGAATGGACTATTCTCTTCAGAAGCTAGCGAAGCTCTACATTTCGGAGATTGTGAGACTGCATGGGGTCCCTGTTTCGATCATTTCTCATAGAGATCCTCGCTTTACATCTCGGTTCTGGAAGAAATTACATAAGGCTCTGGGTTTGAGATTGGACTTCAGTACTGCGTTCCATCCTCAGACCGATAGTCAATCTAAGAGGGTGATTCAGATACTGGAGGATATGCTTAGGAGTTGCGTGATTGATTTCCATGGTAGTTGAGAGTATTATCTGCAGCTAGCTGAGTTCGCCTACAATAACAGTTTCCAAGCTAGCATTCAGATGGCACCTTACGAGGCTTTATATGGTCGTAAGTGTCGTACTCCGCTATGTTGGACTGAGTTGGGTGAGCGTCGGGTTCTGGGTCCTGAGTTGGTTTCTGAGATTGAGGAAAAGGTTAGACTGATTCGGGATCGTCTGAAAGCAACTTCTGATAGACAGAAATCTTATGCAGATCTGAAGAGGCTTGATATTGAGTACTCTGTGGGGGATTTTTTGTTTCTGAAGGTTTCTCCATGGAAGAAAGTTTTGAGATTTGGTCGTAAGGGCAAGTTGAGCCCTAGGTTCATTAGGCCATACCGAATTTTAAAGCGTGTGGGACCGGTTGCTTATCAGTTGGAGCTACCTCCAGAGTTAGATCGTATCCACGATGTCTTCCATGTTTCGATGTTGAGGCGGTGTCGGTCTGACCCTTTTAATGTTGTTTATATTGAGGAGATCGATGTTAAGCCAGATTTGACCTTTGAAGATAAGCCGGTTCAGAATCTGGATCGTGATGTTAAGGTTCTGAGGAGGAAGTCCATACCATTAGTGAAGGTTCTATGGCGGAATCATGGCACTGAGGAAGCCGTGTGGGAACCTGAGGACTCGATACATCTGCAATATCCTCATCTGTTCTGAACAGTTAATTTCGAGGTCAAAATTTCTTTTAGGGGGTAGAGTTGTAACACCCTAATTTTTTTAGGCCGTGTGGGCCATACGGGGAAGGCCAATCTGGACGTGTGGGCCCACACGAGCATGTGAGCCCATAGTTTTAAAATAATCCCTAGGGTCGCGCAGGTCGTTTCGTTCGACTATGGACCTACCGTAGGGTCGGTAAGGGCTAACTAAACCCCTATCTCTATGCTATGAAATTCTGTTAGACTGATCTGATTAGGATACTAATGTATGCCTGATTATACTGATATATGTGTATCTGTTATTTGTATAAAACATGTTGAACATGTTTAGTCTGATAAATCTGTATCTGATATCTGCATTTGTTTTGGGGTGGGTTTTATATATGTAGAGGAAGTGTTCTGTATGGCGATCATCGCCTATATTCTGGCAACTTGGCTGCACTATATCTGATACGTGCCGTAACGACACAATATGGTGTGTAGGGATGGGTGGGTGTTTTTAACCCTACATGGTGTGATGAGATGGTCGGAGTTGGTGTGTAGAGGATAGGGGTAGGACTTTGCATATCTGAATCTGTTATCTGATCTGTACATCTATTTCTGTAACTTATCTGGGACGGGCATAAGCCCGATTCTGTATCTGATTGACTAAAATGTTTCTGTATGTTTGCTTGTCTAATTCTGCTGGGTTACACACTAAGTTTACGTAAACTCACATTTATTTGTCTGTTCTGTCAGGTAATCCACAAACTTAGGCGGATCAGTACGGCGGAGATACAGCGGTGACCACTATATCGTAAAACAGTTAAACTTAGTTCTTTTGGTTTATTTTAAATTTTGGACTTATTTGAGAGTTGTAATTTTTAGGGACTCTCTAGACTGTTTGGTTTTAACAGTTTATTTTTGGATTGTTTTTCAATTTGATTTCTTTAGTAAAATTGTTTTATTAAAACGACGGTTTTTATGCAAACAACGGTTTTCCTAAAAACACGACTGCATTTTCAAACTATAACGATTAAGGCTTCCGCTGTAATAAGTTTTGGTAAAGAAACTGACTAATTTGTGGTTTTAGTAAATTTCAAAGATGGATGTTTTATCGAGTCAACACGGTTTCCAAAACCCATTCCTTGTGGCATCATCAAATTCGGTCATAACGTCTAGGCCGGGTTTAGGGAGTTACAATAGGCATAAGAAGTATAATAGAAGTAGAGATCTAATTCTAATAACTATTAGAATTTAAAGTACATTAAAACTTTATCTAATGTGGTGTGTAGGGATGAGTGGGTGTTTTTAACCCTACATGGTGTGATGAGATGGTCGGAGTTGGTGTGTAGAGGATAGGGGTAGGACTTTACATATCTGAATCTGTTATCTGATCTGTACATCTATTTCTGTAACTGTATCTGGGACGGGCATAAGCCCGATTCTGTATCTGATTGACTGAAATGTTTCTATATGTTTGCTTGTCTAATTCTGCTGGGTTACACACTAAGTTTACATAAACTCACATTTGTTTGTCTGTTCTGTCAGGTAATCCACAGACTTAGGCGGATCGGTACGACGGAGACACAACGTTGACCACTATATCGTAAAACAATTAAACTTAGTTCTTTTGGTTTATTTTAAATTTTGGACTTATTTGAGAGTTGTAATTTTTGGGGACTATCTGGACTGTTTGGTTTTAACAGTTTATTTTTGGATTATTTTTCAATTTGATTTCTTTGGTAAAATTATTTTATTAAAACGACGGTTTTTATGCAAACAACGGTTTTCCTAAAAACACGACTGTATTTTCAAAGTATAATGATTAAGGCTTCCGCTGTAATAAGTTTTGGTAAAGAAACTGACTAATTTGTGGTTTTAGTAAATTTCAAAGATGGATGTTTTACCGAGTCAACACGGTTTCCAAAACCCATTCCTTGTGGCATCACCAGATTCGGTCATAACGTCTAGGCCGGGTTTGGGGTGTTACAATAGGCATAAGAAATATAATAGAAGTAGAGATCTACTTCTAATAACTATTACAATTTAAAGTACATTAAAACTTTATCTTGATCATGATGGACATCCACTTAATAAGATATTCATAACATAAAGAATATATAAAGAGAGTTTAAAATTTAAAATTTTTCTAAAACAATAATTTTGGGACCTGAATAAGTTAATTAATGATTTAAGTTTATCATACTAAAGTATTTTTTTTCTTTTGAAAAAGTTTTTAAATATATATGGTTTCAAATTTATGTACTCTAACATGTAATTAGTTATAATGTAACAATATTTTAATTTGACATGTTTAATTTTTTAAGTTAACTCGAATAATTTCACTCGATTTGAGTCGACTCGAATTTTATTTCACTTTACTTGATTCAAAAAAATTTCAAATTGAATTAGGATGATAAAATAAGACTCGTCAACTCAAAAAATTTTCACTTGATTCGATCAAACGCTCACCCCTAAATCTACTCATGGCTGGGTCACCCATCTAGGCCCAAAGGCTTGTTTAAAAAATGGGAGGGTTTGAACATAATATGATGCCTGAAAAATGGACTTAGGTAAAATTTAATGCCCGTTTTCTATATGAGCCAAGCCTTGGACAAGTTTTTTTGCCCAAGCCCGCCCGCCCTGCCCAAAATATATTATGTTATAAAAATATTATATTAATTATATATGTTAAATAATAATTATTTATATTTATATTTTTATAAATCACTAACCTAATAACAATTACACCCATTACGCAAAACCTAAAAAAAATATACCAACTAAATAACCCAACTCAAAATATAAAATTTTAAAAAAATTAATAAAATAAAATATTTATTATATTTATTTGTGTTTTTTGATATAATAAATCATTTATTATATTTATGGTAGTGTTTTTTTTTTAATATAAACATTTTTAATATGTTAGAAAACTTTTATTTTAGTGCATTTAGTGTATTATATTTTTAAAAAATATTTTTAAATAAAAATTAATTTTAAAAAATCAAATATAGGCAGGCCGAGTTGGGCTTGAGTTTACCTTTCTTAAATTGAGTCGGGCTTTGGCAAAAAAGTAGGCACACTTTCGGGTCAGGCCAAGCCCGGACTTGAAAAATCGATCTAGATACTTGCATGGACCCGACCCATTAACACCTCTAATGATGAACATAGAATACATTTATTACAATATGATATTAATAATTAAAATAAAAAGTACCACACTAATTAAATCTGAAACATAAAATAATTATAAATTTATGATGGAATAAAAGTTGTGCTATCAATTTTTTTTAATAATATTAATAAAGCATATAGTAAAATCTCGATAAATGAATATTCGATAAATTAATAATCTCGATTAAATAATAATTTTTTCGGTCCCGACTTGGGCCAAGGGGATAAAATAATAATCTCGCTAAATACATAAGATAATAATTTTTAGAAAAATCATTAAGGGCCAAATGAAAATATAAAATAATAATTCATTTAATATACTTAATATTTTATATACAATACATAAAACTAAAACTAAAGTGCTTTCTAGGCAACTCTTATTTTTTTTTCAATTTTATTCTTTGCTAAAATATGCATTTATAGTTAACTGCTTCTTTGCATGTAAATCAAATACAATTTCATCTTTAATTTTTAGAAGGGCATAAACCAAATCTGATATATTTTTCTCGTGCTGTATTAAATAATTCTTCAAGGTATCCACATTTCACAGCTAGAAAAGCCTCTTTTGGAGAAACATAGGGTAAAACACTATTGTCATCTGGATATTGCTCGTCATCAGCTGGCACATCCATTACTTCTTGAATAATTTCTTCATTCGTAGGTAACTCCTTCAAATGTTTATTTTCACTTGGATAATTCAAAATCTGCTCAACATCCATGACATTTCTATAGTGTAAATCAGAAATTACTTCTTTTAATTTATGAATGCCTTCAACATCATCAATTTATTGTTGGAGAGGCATATCCTCATCGAATCGAATTTTGCAATGTCGGAAACAATTTGCAATAGTTGTAGGCTTCACATCAATATTCCAAGCAGCATTAATAAAATGGGTTGCATCCAATACATTAATCTTTTTAGGATTTATTTCTCCTTTCTCGTAACCTTCCAAGATGCTAGAATAAAAGCGATGCTGATAATAAATCTTAACTGCTCTTATAATTCCAACATCACATGGTTGAATTTTTTATGTTGAATTTGGAGGTAAAAAGAATAATTCAACATTTCTCAAGCCTTCAATAACCTTGGGATGGGCTAGGTAATTGTCTACTATAAGCAACACATTTCTACCCGCCATTTCAGCATCAAACCAGCGAATAAAATCTTGAAAAAGTAATCCAGTCATCCATGCTTTTTTGTTGGCTCGATAATGACAGTTAAGATTGTCAATATTCACATGTTTAAAACATCTAGGATTAGCGAACTTACCAATAACCCAAAGAGGCACTTTATCTGAACCATCCCCATTGCAACAAACCACGACAGTAAGTCTTTCCTTGTCCTTTTTTCGATTTTCTAATTGCTTTGTAGCCAGTGAATGATCTGCTTGCAAACGATAAAATAAGCCTGTTTCATCCATATTATAGATATCCTTCCAACTAAAAATTTCCAATTTAGCTCTTATTTGAGGTAAAGCATCTTCAATATTCTCCATAACAACTGAACCACTTTCACCAAATCTTCTATAAGACTTAATCTCATGTCTTGCTTTGAACCATTCTAGCCAACCAATTAAGAAGTTAAATTCGGAATTTGCATCACCAAACATTTTTTGCAGAAACTCTTTTGCTTTAGTTTGAATCATTTCTCCAGTCATGTTTACTTTCTTTTGATATTGGAGAAACCACTCATACAATACCTTCTTTAAGTCGGGATATTTGTCTGATTTGTGCCTCTTAGCATTTCTATTATTGATCTCTTTTAACAAATATTTAGATGACCTTTTAAGAGTATTTGATATTGTTGATTGGCTAACAGAGAGATCAAATGTTTGTTGAACCCACTCCTGCAAATCTTTTTGACTTGAAGAGGGATGCTCAATTTTGTAATCACATGATGTTTTTCTCATATCATTTGTCAATATAGGCTTTTTTACACCTTTCAAATGGGAAGCCATGGAGAAAAAGATTATATGAATTACAATATTTTGATATGTACATGTTTTTATTTATAATAAAATTTTTAATCTATCCAATGAATATATATATTGGATTTTGAAACCATTAACTCTTTTTTCTTTTTGGTTACATGAACTAATTAATTAACTCTCTCTTTTTTTTTTTTTGTTACATGAACCAATTAATTTTGATTCATTGCACCTATATGCATATTGGGTTTTGATAAAAAAAATCATGCATAAAGTAAGAAATATTCTCTAAATTAATAAAATATTCATTTATCAATAAATTAATAACCTCGACAAAATAATAATTTTTTCGAATCTCAAAAATATTATTTTATGTATTTTAAAAACTTCTAACTATAATGTTGACTATTATTAAAACAATTAATGCATCCAATTCATTATCAAACTTATGTCAAATTAAGAAAATTTTGCAAATTTAGGATGATGATTATTACTATCATATGTTTTTAATTTCTGTTGAATTTAATTCCTTAAATTTGTTCAATTTTTTAAATTAATTCCTAAAATTTAGGTTTATGATTATTACTATCATAAGAATTAAATAAAATTTTGTGTAGTGGTTAATATTAATAAAATTATGATTTTCATAATTTAAAATTATGTGTATATATACTGTAAATCAAATGAAAATATAAATAAAAATTAATATAATATTGAGTTTAAAATTTAAAAATTGTAATAATTAATATATACTGTAAAACTAAAAGAAGAATAAAAAAATTTAAGAGAGGAAGAAAGACAGAGAAATGAAAGGATGATTCAACTTTCACTTAGAATACCATAAGCTTGTACACGCCTTCTATTTATAGGGCATCAAGTACCATAAGTTACAAAGCATTAAGGACCAACATTATGGTACCCTATAAATGAATTAGGGGTTATGGATATTCATTCTTTAGGAGTTACAATATGATAAATTTGAAGAGGGTTATGGTCAACCATTTATCAATGGATTTATAACACTCCCGTTTGGATACCTATCAATAAAAAATGTCTCATTAAAAACCTTATTAGGAAAAACCCTATGGGATGAAAACCTAATGAAGAAAAAGAGTACATAATCTATTATTACAAGCTGTCTCGTTAAAAACCTTTACCAGGAAAAACCTAGTGGGACAAAACCTTAGTTAAAGGAAAAGAGTGCAACGTGTTTTTGACTCCCCCTAATGGCAACATCACATTACATCTTTGAGTTGACGCATTCCAATCTTGTGTAGTAGTCTTTCAAATGTTGACGTTTGCATGCCTTGGTAAAAAGATATGCTAAATTATCACTAGAACGAATTTGTTGAACTTCTATATCACATTTCTTCTCAAGATAATAAGTGAAGAATAATTTTGATAAAATATATTTCGTTCTGTCACCTTTGATGTAATCAACCTTCAATTGAGCTATACATGTTGCATTATCTTCATATAACATAGTTGGCATCCTTTCCTGTAAAGGAAAATTACATATCTTCTGGATATGTTGGGTCAATAACCTCAGCCAAACACACTCTCGGCTTGCCTCATGCATTGCAATTATTTCTGCATGATTTGAAGAGGTGACAACTAATGTCTACTTTGAACCACTCGATTTCAAGTTCAGGAGCTCAAGTTATGACCATGTTAGTGAAGACTACACAAGCAGAATTTCTGGATGAAATTATTACGGAAATTATGAGTTTCGGGCTTTTTATTCGAGTTTAAATCATATTGGGTTCAAGTTTTAGGCTTAATTATTATTATATATGAGTCCAATATTATATTTATTAAGTTTTATTATTTATTTATTTAGAATTATGGATAATTTTAAAGTATTTTAAGTTATTTAGGAGTTTTATGTCAACAACAATGTTTAGTTTAAAACTATTTCTTATTTAGGTTAATTAAAGTTTCAGTATACTTAAGAGTTTTATTTTGATTTACTAAACTAGCCTATATAAAGGCCTCTTTATTGTAAACAATTAATTCATTAATTATTCACTTTGAGTTAATAAAAGGCTTAATGACAAATTTAGCCACTAATGTTTATATGTTTTGTCAAAATGACTCTGATTGTATTTTTGAGCCTTTTTTGGCCATCAATCTTTATTCTTTTTTTTTCAAATTGCTTTTTTTAACAGATTTGATGAAATTACCGTTAAAAAAGTTAATGGGATGATGCGAAATTTTATATGTGGAATATTTTTTAATGAGATGTAATTTATTACTTAGGTAACCCAATAAAATAATTACATGTGGAAAATAATAAAATAAATAAATAATTCATGAAGTTAAAAACATAACTCATAATTTAAAGAAAATAAATGTAATTATCTAAAAAAAAGGTTTCAAAATGAATGCACACATTCAATATTTTCGGTATAGATTACATCTCATTAAAAATATTTCACATATGAAATTCCACATAATTCTGTTAATTTTTTTAACGGTACTTTCATCAAATCTGTTAAAAAAAAAGCAATTTGGAAAAAATAATAAAGGTTGATGGCTAAAAAAGGCTCAAAAATGCAATTAGGGCAATTTTGACAAAACATGTAAATTTTAGTGGCCAAATTTGTCATTAAGCCTTAATAAAATTCTCTTTGAGTTTTCTATTTAAGAGTTTCTATTGAGTTTTCTTTTAGAAGAATTTTAACAATCTTTTTAGATTGTAAGGATATCTTCAAGCTTTTTCTTACTAAGTTTTCTTTTTTGAAGAGAAAATTAGAGTCGTTTGAGGAGGGTTGTGGATTTATCGGGTTTCTAAGGCTTCTTAGGACTTCTACATGCCATTTTCATCTTTTTCATCTATCTATTTTATTTTATTCTTTATTCTATTTTTTTCTTATTTAATTATTCAAATATTTGATTTATTTAATTATTTTTTATCTTAATTTTTTTTATTTTAATTGCCTTTTTTAAAATTTAAATTTTTAAATTTGACTCGGATTTATTTGTGTTCCAGATTTTGTCAAAATCTAAGTTTTTTTTCGGTCGCTTAAAGCCCTAAGTCAAATCCGCGATTTGGACAAACTTACTATCATTATTATAAGAACAACTGCATTAAACATTTATGAGTAACTGACTGTTACATAGGAATATGTTATTTCGTGAAGAAATGACATAATAAAGTCCACATTTTGCAATATTGTTGCTATTTTCCATCTGAGCTTGCATATTGATAATTCATTAAACATGACATCTACTTAATAGATGTACACAGGAAGAGGTGTTGGAAGGGGTCAAAAGAGCCAAAGAGAAAGCAGCAAGCGACGCAACGGAGGCGCGAGGGCTTGTTCCGAACTCAACCCCGGTAAGCACAACATCAGTCATCAATGGTGCTGAGTTGGAAGGTTCAGCCCCAACTACAATGTGCTGCAAACTCATCTTCCCATAGTCCAGCCAACCCTGCAGCTAATACAGATCCCGAGCCTGCTAAACGAGAATGACGGCGAGTACCTCCATTTGTGTAGATGTAATAGATTCATAATACCTAGTAAATGTAAAGGCTAATCTTCAAATTATGGACATTTTTATTCAACAAAAACTGTTAAAGATCACAGAGGGTATATGCAATGGTGGGCGTTCATTATTTAAAAAATGAAAAAAAAATTGGTTGGGGTGAGAGAGGCTCGAACTCTCGACCTCAGGATAACTCAAGGAAGCTATGAGACCTACGCGCTAGCCAACTGCGCCACCACCCCATGTTGTGTACTTAATACTAATTATTAGTTAAAACTTTGGAGGTAAGCAGGACGCTCAGGAGATCACGGAAGCAATCCCAAAGAAAGAAGCATTTATTATTTAAGGAATTTCGATTTTGTATAAATTATTATTAAAATTATATCCTCGTTTTGCAATTGAAAATTAAATTATATTAATTTATAGTAGGGTTTAAGTAAATAAATATAAAAAACATCTAAAATAACTAAAACACATGAACATAAAAAGAAAAGTTGATTGAGGCTTAACTCGATTAACATTGGTATTATTGTCAGCTCATGAGGATGTGGGTTCGAATGCGCTAAAGTACATTATCCTCCTATTTAAAGGTTGGGAGAGAGACTATTGGTAGTTCTACGTATTGAATAAAAAATAACATGTATGATAAGAACCTATAATGAAATTAATGTAAAAAAAAAGCCTTTATAAAATAAATTATTATTGTGTACAAATTTATATAAATTTATGAATATGATTTTAATATGCAAAATATTTGTATCAATATTAAAAAAAAACTAGGTAAAATACATCATAAAATAAAAATAAAAATAATATGAATATGTCAGCATTTATATAAAATAAATTATTAACCTATGAAAAATTATATATAAATTTACATTACACTAAACACACAAAGTAACATAAACACAAACATTTGAATTGAACAACATGATGCAACAATTTTGAAAATAAAAGAGTAAATAGAGATAATATTATATAATTATCAATTTTTCTCCATTTCTTCCTATTATAATTACCTAGTCTTCAATTACACTTAATTTAATATACGTGTGGGAGAAATTCACTTGCACCGGTGTAAAACTTAAGTGGTTTTATATTCTTTAGTAATTTCTTTACATAAAACGAATAGTTTGATTTTTTTTAAATTTATTTCAAACTTGATATGCATGATCTACACAAACGGAACATGAAATATGACTGTTGGATTGTTAAAATACTAATCGTATAAAAGGTTACGGAAGAGTATAAAATCACTTAAGTTTACACTAGTATAAGTGGATTCCTCACCGTTTCTCAATTACTAGAAGTCCCTATGTCATATTAAAAATTTTATATTAATTGTTCTACTATTAAAATGAATATTTCAATCCTTGTACGTTTGAAAAGTTGATATTTTAATCTTTATACGTTATTTTTATTGTTAATGGAATGACGTGACATTAAAATATATATATATTTTTTTCTAAACAAAAGCTCGAAAGGATAAAACATCAATTAACAAGCAATGGTTTCATTCAACACTCGATAAATGACTTTTAAATAGTTGAATTAACATGAAATATCCTCATTAAGAGACCAATACGCAGAGTCTATGAACTACTCCATTGGCTAACCTACGAACAGTACTAATTGAACTTGTAGTAAGTTTTAACTTTCTTTCAAATACACCCTTAACAAATGGCGGCGCGAGGGCTTGTTCCGAACTCAACCGCTGTAAGCACAACATCAATCACCAATGGTGCTGAGTCTGAAGGTTCAGCCCCAACTACCGATGTGCTGCAAACTCATCTTCCTATAGTCTGGCCAACCGTGCAGCTAATACAGATCCCAAGCCTGCTAAAAGATAATGACGTCGCTGAGTACCTCCATTTGTGTAGATGTAATAGATTCATAATACCTAGTAAATGTAAAGGCTAATCTTCAAACTATGGACTGTTAAAGATCACAGGGCGTATATGTATTGGTTGTGAATCATAATGAGGCCATCTAATGCTAAGTTCACATCAAGTACTCATCATATTCTCAACAATATGTACTCTCAGCAATGAAAATGGTTGGGCGTTCATTATTTAAAAATTAAAAAAAAAATAGTTGGGGTGAGAGAGGCTCGAACTCTCGACCTCAGGATAACTCAAGGAAGCTATGAGACCTACGCGCTAGCCAACTGCGCCACCACCCCTTGTTGTTTCTTCTATGCATATTAAACTATTAATTATTAGTGACAATTTTTGAGGTAAACAGGAAGCAATCCCAAAGAAAGAAGCATTTACTATTATTATTATTATTAAAATTATATCCTCGTTTTGCAATCGAAAATTAAATTAAATATTATAATTATATTAATTCATAGTAGGGTTTAAGTAAATAAATATGAAAAGAAAATCTAAAATAACTAAAACACATGAACTAATAAAAAAACATTTATAAAATAAATTATTATCATGTAAAAGTTCATATAAATTTATGAATATGATATTAATATGCAAAATATTTGTATCATTATAAAAAGAACTAGGTAAATTACAGCATAATATAAAAATAAAAATAATATGAATATGTCAGCATTTATATAAAATAAATTATTAACCTATGAAAAATTATATATATTACATTACTCTAAACACACAAAGTAAAATAAAAACAAAAATTTCAACAACATGATGCAACAATTTTGAAAGTAAAATAGTGAATAAATATAATATTATATAATTATCAATTTTTTTTTCCTTTTCTTACTACTATAATTACCTCTTCAATAATAATTTTTGAACCCTACAAAATAACTGTAAAAAAAATAAAATAAAAAACTAAATTATTGGTAGTAATTATACTGCTTTATAAATCTACAAATATGTTTGTCTTTACTATAGTGTAATTGCATCTGATATATATAAATGAAAGTCAGGACAAAATTTGATTGGACTCGAAAAAAATAAAAAAAGAGTTTGAATTTTGAATTATTCGAATCGAATTAACTTGAATTTTTTTTCGAATTTTGAGTTCAAATCGAGTTGAGTTTTTGAATACGAATAACTCGAATAATTCGAATAAACCAAATACTAAACCCTTTTACTTCCTTTCTCCTCAAACCCTCGAAACCTTTTTTCTTTTACTTCCCCAAACCCCACAAAAAATTCCCTTTTGCTTTCCTCTAAAATATTTACTTCCTCCCAAACCCCAAAAACTTTCTTTTTTCGAATTTATGTCTACTATTTATATTATTGAATTAAATTTCACATTTGGTACTGTTTATATTATTGAATTGTTTAATCATGTTAAATCTTTATTATCATTTTTTGTTAAAATTGAATTATTGATGACTCCATAAAATATTCGTGTTAAAATTTTCTATTGGTATTAATTTCACATTTTATCTTTAAAATAACTTTTATTAAAAAAAAATTACATTTAATATATTTTTTTAATTTCAAAATATATGGTGACAATAATCAGAAGATAATTGAAGTAAGCAAAAAATCTAACCCTATATAAAGATTAATAAATAAATTATGTGGAGATGAAAGTTAATAACAAATTTGATTACAATGGGTGGCCGTGGCTACGAGAACCAAAAGCTATTTTTTTTTAATTTAACTTGAACAAATATGTTCGATTCAATTTGAATTCCATCTCATTTGACTCGATTCGAGAAAATTTCTAATCGAGTTAGGATTATAAAATAGGATTCATGAACTTGATTAACTCAAAAATTTTCATTCGATTCAATTCGATTGAACACTCACCACTAATCTTAATTAATTATCTACATAAGTTTTCCAATTCCCAACTCCCTACAACAATACATGAGTGGTCCAATTACACTTAATTTAATGTATTTGTAAGAGAGATCCACTTACATCGCCTTTTCATAATTTTTTATATGATTAATATTTTAACATTCTAACTGCTGAATTTATCAATATATTTATACTTGTTATGTATGTAAATTTTTGTATCGATATGATATCTCTATCATATTGATCTAAAATATTATATATATTAATATATTTAATGGTTGAAACGAATAGTTAGAAAATTTTAATTTATGTCAAACTTGATATGCACGATCTACATGAATGAAATATGACAGTCGGATTGTTAAATAATTAATCGTATAAAAAGTTACGGTTTATACTGGTGTAAGTGGATCTCTCCCCTACTTGTAATATTATATGGTTTCTCAAACGGTTAACGTTTTACTATTAGTCCCTATATTATATTAAAAACTTCATTTCAATCATTCTACAATTAAAATGAATATTTTAATCCTTGTATGTTTGAAAAGTAACATTTTAATCTTTGTACGTTATTTTTATTGTTAATGAAATGACGTGATTTAACAATGGTTGACGTTACATTAATTTTTTTTTTTTTAAAACAAAAAGTAAACATGAATTAACAAGCAATAGTATCATTCAACACTGATGAATGACTTTCAAATACATCAATTAACAAGAAATATCCTCATTAAGAGACCACTAGGCAAGTCTATGAACTACTCCATTGGCTAACCTACGAACATTACTAAAAGAACCAAATCAAAATAAGAGCAAAGTTCATAGACCTTCTCAACAATTTACCGTTTAATTTAATCATTAGAGCATAACAATCGCTCTCAATGATTATGATCTCTCAAAAAGGAGAGTCAATGATAGCAAAAGCACCCTTGACAATTCGAGGTGGCTCCCCTATGTGGGGATATATATAGATGGTTATAGATGAATAGATTTTTAATATTATCATGTGAATTTTTAGTTCCATAAATTAATTTTAGTCTAAATTATTCCGATCCTCATCGTCAATTACTAACATTGGTATATGGCTCAAAGCAATTTGATTATAATTCAACTCGTGACTGTTGTAAGTAGAAAGTTCATATTCTTCGGTCATTGAAAAACAATTTGTTGGACAATACTCAACGCAGTTACCACAAAATATACAAATTCTGAAATCAATACTGTAATCAAGCAATCGTTTTTTTTTTAAATATCCGTTTCAAATTTCCAATCAACAACGGGTAGATGCAATGCATGTATCAGATTCAAAATAGATTCATCCGCGGAAACACTCATGTGATTAATTTTTCATAAGGATATTGAATAGTTACAAATAAACGATTTACGTGGGATAAGATAATCATGAAACTTTGATCAATGTACGTTGCTGCTCGGACTCTTTGTTGGCCATAATTCATGAACCCAGTTACCATAGGGACTTTTTTTATTTATTTTATATTGACTAAACTCTATTTTATAATTAATTGATTACACTAAAAAAAAATTCCAATTGTTTCTATCAATATTATTTTCATCTATTACGAGCGAAAACCTCAATTTGACAAAAATTAAACATATAGAAGATAGAAAAATAAAATCAGAATAGTAACTTGAACAAATGCATCAAGGCATCTTATTTATCACCGAAGCTACCTAGCTAGCTAGCTGAGGTCCCCTTCCGATGGGCGGTGTGACCCATCCAACACCTTCTAAGGCAAAAAAAAAAAAAAAGGGGAAAAAACTAAAAAGATTTAATTATTTCTAGAAAAAAAAAAAAAAAAAGAAAATCATTTGGCTTCTTTGATGAGTTTTTCAGCTTGAGCCTTGTCAGGAAGGGATGGGATAGCTCCTTTTTGAGTTGTAGAAATTGCTCCACATGCATTTGCAAACACCAGTGCCTCCTTCAGCTTATTTTCATCCTGTTTTCATAAATTAGATTATATTCAGAAAAGAAACCCTAAATCTTGAAATAGAAAAATATTGGGATTATAAGATCTATTTATACGTTGAAGAGATTTGGATCTTTGGCTACAGCTTGTAGAAATGCACCGACAAAAGCGTCGCCGGCTCCGGTGGTGTCGATGGTTTTCACTTTGTAACCGTTCACCTGTCCTTTGAATTTCTGCATTCATTTTCCACAAACATTCATAAATTGCATTTTGAAGGTTTCAAATTTGTTAGCAGTCCCTGTACTTTTGGAAAAAGTTTGAACTTAGTCCTTGTACTTAAAATATTATACCTTAGTGAAGTATCTGCAACCTTCTGGTCCATCAGTGACAATAAGCAACTTGAAGTTGTCATTCCATAAAGACATAACAACATCATCCTTTTTAGGGTCTCCTTTGGTCAGAAATTCCACCTCATCATCACTAACCTGAAATCAAACGATACCATAAGTTTGTTGGCAAAAATGCATAGACTACCATGTACTAGAAATTCGCTATCACATTGGAGCTTCGATTTTTAACAATAGATTTTAACACAAGAATAAGTTTTCAAGTCTTACCATCCCCATACGAAACTAATATATAATAAAAGGAAAACAATATTACCTTGACAAAATCAGCTTGATCCCATATGCTCTTAATCCCATCCCTAGCGGCCTCAGGGGAGGGCCACAAAGGCAAGCGAACATTAGGGTCATAAGAAAGCAAAACCCCAGCCTGTTTAGCCGCTTTCATGGCGGCCATGTGAGCTGATTTGCAGGGTTCCGATATCAAACTTATGGATCCATAATGGAATATCTTGGCTTGCTTAATGAGATCCAATTTCAACTCCGATTCTTTCAACAACATATCCGCACTAGGGGATCGATAAAACATGAATTCCCTTTGCCCATCCGCCTTCAGCGTAACGAATGCCAACGCAGTCCTCGCATCTTTGTCGAAGCAGATCCCGTCGCTGTTCACTCCGCTCTTCTTCAACAGATTCGCCAACATGTGACCGAACTCATCGTCTCCTACTTTGCCAATGAAGGCAGCGTTGCCTCCGAGCTTAGCGATGGCACATGCAACGTTAGCAGGTGCGCCGCCGGGAGCTTTGATGAAAGCGTAGGATTCAGCCAAGGAAACGCCGGCAACATCAGGAACGAAGTCTATTAGCATCTCGCCGAACGAGACGATCATAGGGCTCTTAGCTGAATTGTTGTTCATTTTTCTTAATTCTCACTTTCACTCTAATTTCTAAATTTTCAAGCTTAAGTCTAAACTTGAGGTGACATCTTAAATAAAGAAAAGGTATAACTATTCTGTTTTTCTATGATTTTTTTCTACCTATTTTTAGGGGAGAATCAAATCTTTTTTATTTAATCCCTTTAACAGACTAAAGTTATCTGCTTTATCTACACTATTTTAATAATTATTTTTAAAATATTTTTTATATAAACACTATTCATTTTTTTTTAAATATCTATTTAACATATGAAAATTTTAACTATAATAATAGAATAAAATCAATCGAATCGAGGTCTAACTAATTCATCTACCTATAAATAGCCTAAATTGATTTAAACAAGTGAAAAGGGAAATTGAAAAAAGAAAATCAGTTAAAATTCAAGTATTTTTGTTTTATTTTTAAAATTTTGAGTTATATTTTGGTTATTTTTATCTTATTTTTCTGGTATATATATATATATATTTTAGATTTTTAATATCTAATTACTATATCTTAAAATTTTAAATAATTTTAAATAATCAATGAACTTTAATATTTGTGATAATCACCCTTTTTTTATACATATAAATGATCTTTTTATTAATTTTTAAGATTAAATCTAAAATTAAACTTGAACACAATTCTTTTTCTACCCCTATAATTCAAGTAACTACTTTTTTGAGTAAATATTTTCCCTATCATATGAAAGATTCTAGCATTAATTATATAATTATTTAATATTTAAATTTAATTATACACTAATACACCAATCAACCATACCAATGAAATCAAACATTAATTTTAAAAGTATATATTAAAAGAAATTTACCCACCTATCAATACACTATATATAATAAAAAAAACCTTAAAAAGTTCATGTGTCGACTACGAGCATATTCATCATATTGAAAATTATAATGGGTTTAGGTGAGTTGCTTTTACTGAAAATTTTTAAAAATATAAATTAAAATAAATTTATTTAATAGTTTAAATGGAGAAAATTAGGGACATATGTCAAATTTAAAACAAGATTAGGAATTTAGATTATTATTGTCGAAGATTAGAGAAATAAGTCTATTTTTGTCAAAATTTTAGTTTTTACTTTCATTCTAATTTCTAAATTTCAAGCTTGAGTTTAGGCTCGAGGTAACATCTTAAATAAACAACAACGTAACTATTCTATTTTTCTATGATTTTTTCTACTTAATTTTAGGCACAAAGTCGAATCTTTTTCATCTAATACCAAACTAAAGTTATCTACTTAGTAATGTGGTAATTATTTCTTTTAATATTTCTTTATATAAACACTATTTATTAAAAAAATCTATTATTCAATTTTAAATAAATATCTTTTTACCATATGAAAATTTCTACTATAATATAATGTTATCAAAATCGGATAAAACAAATCAAATAAAATCAACAATCGAGGTCTAACTAATTCCATGTAAATAGAAATAGCCTAAATTGGTTTGCACAAGTGAAAAGGGAAATTGAAACAAAAAAAAATCAGTTAAAAATCTGGCATTTTGTTTTATTTTTATTTTTGAATTTTTGAGTTATATTTAGGTTATTTTTATCTTATCTTGTAAATATATATTTTTTTAAATTTTAATATTTCATTATTATATTTTTTTAAAAATGATTAATATGTTTAATTCAACAATTGTATAATATAATTGTTTAATCTTCAAATTTATAGTTATACATTAATATGCAGTAACACAATCAACCAACTTCAACATTTGTGATAATGTTCACATTTTATTTTTTTATATAAATTATCTTTTTATTATTTTATTAAATTTTAAGATTAAATTTGAAATCAAACTTAAACCCAAATCCTTTTCTACTCCCCTAAAATTTAAGAAACTACTCTTTTTTTTAGTAAATATGACAGATTCTAGCATAATATAATTATTTAATACTTAAATTTAGTTATACACTAATACACCTATGAATCAAACCAGTGAAATCAAACATAAATTTAAATATATGTATATATATATATATTAAAACATATTTACCCACTTATTAATACACTATATATATAAAAAAAATTATATATATATAAACTTTTATATGTTGAGGACGAGCATATTCATCATATTGGAAACTATAATGATTTTGGAAAAAATCTTAAAAATTAGGGAAATAAATCAATTTTGTCAATTTTTAATTTCTCACTTTCACTTTAATTTCCAAATTTTAAAGTTTGAGTTTAAACTTGAGGTGACATCTTTAATAAACAAAAGCATAACTATTTTGTTTTTTTTTTTTTATGATTTTTTCTTACGATTATTCCATGTAGAATCAAATCCTTTTTCGTTTAATCCCTCTACCAAACTAATGTTATTTACTTTATTTATAGTATTGTGATAATTATTTCTTTTAATATTTTTTATATAAATATTATTTATTTTTAAAAAATATATTATTAAATTTTGAGTAAATATTTTTTTTACCATATGAAAATTTCTACAAAATTAGGTAAGTCAATTGAACAGATAAAAATAAAGTTAAGAATTAAGGTTTAACTGGTTACATGTAACTCAAAATAGCCTAAATTGGTTTGAACCAGTAAAAAGGTAAATTGAAAAAATAAATTAAAAATTAGGTATTTTCTTTTCTTTTTATTTTTTTTTAAATTTGAGTTATATTTTGATTCATTTTTATCTTATTTTTTAAAATATATATTTTTCTAATTTTTAATATTTAATTTTTACAGTTGAGAGTTGAATTGATGAGTTACCGACCAAAAGATAAAGGTTTTATATGAATAATAAACAAACAATTGGAGTGAGCCTTTATAAAGATATAATAGTTATGATTTACACTCAACAAACAAGCAAGATAGTGGGACTATAACATGAAGAGTGATCTTACAATTGGACAAGCTAGCCCAAAATTTTTCTATGTTTTTTAAAAAACAAATTCAACAATATGAACGATCGAATATGGTTAGGTAACTTACCAAAATCTAATCTCAACTAAAAGAAGGAAAGAAAAGGGCAATTCAAAGATTAATAAGGTTTTAAGGGTTAAAATGAGTGGGTAATAAGTGAATAAAAATGTATTAGGCTCAAAGGGGTTTACTAGTGGGTAATAAAGTGGGTAAGCAATTTAAAGGCTAAATGGCTTAAATCTTAAGTGTGTCTCTATCATCTCAACATATCAAATCATTAATGTAGTCTTGACATGTATAACAAAAGAAAGTTCTAGAAAAACAGACCTAGTTGACACACTCAAAACCAAAAATAACTTGCAAAATAGGGTTGGCGGTTAATTAATTATCCGAACTCTTGGCTAGCTTGTACGCTAAAAGTTAAATACTACCATGATACTGATTTTTTTAAAAGCATGATTAGGAAATATACCTTCCTATACTCGGAAAAGTGTGTGAGCTGCCAAGCGTCTTTTACAAGCCGAACTGTGCTAGCAGGTTAGGATAGGAACGTGAATCCTAGTGATGGAGGCTATATGGGTGCCGGGAGTGTTAGACTACAATATACAAAATGGTATTGGTAATTTAGGCATTAGGGTGGTGGCGAATTTGATTGATTCTAATACCAAAAAATGGAGAGAAAAAATAGTGAATAATACATTCGGTGAAAACGATGCTAATAGAATTTTGTGTATTCCACTAGTAAGGTTTCCGCACAATGATTATATGGTGTGGCAAGGAGAGGCATCAGGAGAATATTTTGTGAGGAGTGGGTACAAGCTCCTCTTTCAAGGTATTACGGTCCTTATTACTAATTACAACCAGAATCCATATATGATTTTTACAAGAAATTGTGGGGCCTAAATTTGCCCCCTAAACTAAAGATTACAATCTAGAGAATTTTCATGAATTGCTTACCTACCCTAAGCAATCTAATTATAAGAGATTAGTTGGAACAACAATATGCCCTAGATGTGCCGAGGAATCATAGACTAGAGAGCATGTATTTCACGATTACCCTGCAACAAAGGAGATATGGAAAAAAAAAAATTGCTTGGCCACAATTGGCGATAGACTCAGAGTGTATGGAATGGCTTGCCTAGGTTTTCGAACAAAACTCTACCAATCAATGCTGATTTTTGTTGTTGTGTGTTATGGGCAATATAGACAAAAAGGAATAAGTTGGTGCATGAGGGATTGGAACCTCCCCAACCTGGCCTAAACGTTAGACCCGAATTCAAGAGATTACATTGACCACCAAAATAGCCTAGCAAAATTATCGGAGTTTTAAAAACTATTAATTAAAAACAATTGTTTATTTTAGAAGGAAGTTTAGACTCCTTTCAGAAAAACTCAAGAGTTAAAAAAACAATGCTTAACATTTTCTTTATAACGGTGTTTACTATTGAAGACTTAGTTGAAAGTCCAAATTACTTTCTTAACAGAACACATTTACAATTTAGCAACGGAAAAGTGATATTAACGTAATTTTAATGAAAACTATGTTTCATGCATAATTAAATAAAAAATTTCATATTCTAATAGCCTAAATAATTTAAATGTCATGCATGCCTAAGTAAATACCGTAAACTAAGTCCCATGCCACAATATTAATAATATTGTTTCAAACAACCAGAATTATAAAATAACCAATCTAAAATACTTTTATATAAAAATCAAATTCCGAGCCGAGTCGAACCCTACGAATGTCGAGTCCGCGTCCTAACCTTGTGGGTTATCTAAAAAGAAAGAAAATAAGGGCGGTGAGCTATGAAACCTCAGTGCGAGTTCCATCACAAGGAAGCCGAAACAAAACAGCAGACAAAGCACTTTAACAATTCCGATAATAAACACAATCACAAAGCACTTCAAATTAATGATTTTTCACGTAAAATACTTCATTATAAATTAATCAGAATTCAGAATAATCATAATTGAATAATAATTCAGAATTTCGTTACTTCAGATTAACTCAGCACAAGAATAATCAATGTAATGATTAATCATACGGAAACATTGTTCATCGAACAATTCTCCATAGTAGTTTCACACATATTAATATTTCAGATCACACAACAATGAACATATTTATATATATGTATCATATCAGAAATCACAGTTTTGTATGCACATGTTTTTATCGATGCCATACAATTTCTGTTTATCAGAAAGATCCTACCCCACTGCTACACACCACATTAGGAGTTTCTCAGAACTCCATCCACCAACACACCGACCTTGTGGTTAAACCATTACTGGTTCGCATATGACAACTACCATAAGTTGCGATCAACACAGCAATATTGCGGATGAAAGCTATCACTTGACTGTGAATACACAATAAAATCATGCAGATGGAATTTGCTTTTGGCTATGGATACACAACAAGTATCGTCGTAGATAGGATCTTCTATGGATGTGGGTACACAACGGTTTGCAGATAAAAACTATTGCATGGCTTGTGACTTGCATAACCATCTTTATTTTGCAGATAAACTGTAACAGCCTATTTTTTTAGTGAAATCGGAACAGTGGTTTTGGGACCACAAATCCGACCCAAAATAAAGTTTATTTTTATTTTATTATATGGCTCGTAATATGATAGACAAGTCGTGTGAAAAATGTGATACAAAAATTTTATCGATTAAGTGCTTAATTACGAGAAGGACTAAATCACATAAAATGCAAAAGTTGAATTCTAGTAGCTATTAGGATTAAATAGCTATGGAATTCAAATCTAGAGGTCCTTATATGGTAATTAGACCATTAAGAAAGTATGTAGCTTTTTTTTTGATGACTCATCCATAGAATTATAGAAAAAAGGGCAAGGACTAAATTGGAAATTACAAAATTTAATTAATTAAAAGATGAAAAAAGAAAATATCATCTTATTTTTGTCATCTTCAACCTAAAATTTCTATGGAAACCATAGGAGAGAGAAGAGAAACTTTCAAGGCCTAATTGGGTAAGTTTTCTTGTCCCGTTTTTAATGATTCTTATATTTTTGAAACCGAGATAGTCTAATCTCTCTATTTAGGGGATTAATTTGAATAGTTATCAAGGTATGAAAAATGGGTCATGGATGTATATGCTGAAATTTAGAAATTTATGGTAGAAAATGAAAAATTGTTGATAGATAAACAACTTTTGCGAAGTGATTTTTGATGAAAACATGATTTAGGGACTAAACTGTAAACTTGTGAAATTCAAGGAAAAATTCTAAAATTTTATGTATACATGTGCTGTAAATTTTGTAATGGGGCTTTGGTTAGGCTTGGAATAGAGAGTAATTTGCACAAGTTTCATTTTCCGGGCCTAGGGACGAAATTATAATTTTTGTAAAAGTTAGGGGCAAAATTGCCTAGGACGTAAATTGAGTCCATTTAAATATGAAATGTATGGAATTGATGGTTAAATTCATTTATATAGATCCGAAGAACACAAACTCGAGGCTAGATCGAGGAAAAGAAAAGATTTCGGATTAGTAGGTTTAATACTCGAACAAATGTCGAGGTAAGTTCGTGTAACTTAATCAGACATGTAATTATGTTAATTGAATTGTAACACCCTTAACCCGTAACCGTCGCCGGAATAGGGTTAAGGAGCATTACCGATCATTTCAGAACATTTAAATTGATTTCACATCTAAACATAGCAATCCACATTCATATAGCCCATTAAGTAAGTCTATGAGACCTTAAACACATGTTAGAAAGGGGTCGGGACTAAACCGAACACATACGAAATTTTCTGAAAATCAAGTATTTTTCAAAACTACAGAGGTCACACCACGGCCTTGGACACGCCCATGTGTCCAAGCCGTGGCAGAACAGGGCATACATACTGACTTGTTTCACACGACCAGTCACACGTCCGTGTGTCTAGCCCGTGGTCGAGTCTGACTTGAACAAATTTACCAAACTGAATGACAAGGTCGAGTCACATGCCCGTGGGCTCAACCGTATGGGCAATTATAGGACATTTACAAGGCCAAGCATGCCACCCACACTTAGGATCACCAACAAGCATCAATCCATATGCATTTATACCTCAAATGGCAACCAAAACATACCAATATATGTACCAATTAATCATTAACTACTCCATCTATATCCATACTCAATTTCAACTCAAATAAGTCCATCTAAAATACACTCAATTTCAACTCAAATAAGTCCATCTAAAATACCAATTTCACATCCCAAATCATATAAGTCAAGCATAATATAATCCATACCACAAGTTCACATTTAAACCACAATTCTCTTTAACCATTTAAGCATGAAACATACCATATTCATCATTCACTTAACCCACACATGTATACCAACATCATTCAACTTTTAAGCCATATCTCATGGCAAGATTTATACATTTCAACACATACCAAATTCACTAGCCTATACATGCCATATACCAAATATATATATACAACTTCCAAAAGTACCAAAATAGATAGCCGATAGTGTGATTGAGTCGCTGACGATCCCCAGACCCGAGCTGACTTTAAATACACTGTAAAATAGAGATACACTTCACACAGTAAGCTTTAAAGCTTAGTAAGTTCGTAATATAATACAATTAACCCAGTAATTCAATTACGATACACAATATAAACCATCAATTAGATTAATTTACAAAATGCATAATCTCATCCATATTCAATACTCACATCTCTATCCATTCATCTATTTCCAAATTCATCAATCACATAGGTTTTATACATACCTTTTCCAACACCTAGTTAACAACCAATTTTTTGTACTCAATGCTCAATACCACATTTCGATCAATCTTCATTATTCTTTCGATTCAATCGCACACTTAGTGCCCATTTCATAGCCGAAGCTTAAATATCATCGCACACTTAGTGCCTTTACATTAAACCGAATTTATCTCGGTATCGCACACATAGTGCTAATCAATAAAGCCGAGGCTTCCATTACTTCACACACAAAGTGCTATTCACCTTCATCCCAATTTTAATTACGCACACTTAGTGCCAAAGTTCTCAATTCCACATATAACATTTCTAATTCAATAATCACATGATCATTCATTTCATAGTACTTAAACATAAATTTAACAATTCGTATTATATCCGAACTTACCTAGGAAGTCGAAGTAACAAAACGGGTCGATTAATCGAGCACTTTATCTTTGCCTCGATCTCGATCCAAATCCCTCTTTTCTTGATCTATACATAATTCAAATTTAGTTCATTCAATCACCAATTCATTCAATTTAGTCCAAACACACATATTTAGGGCATTTTACAAAATAGCCCTCACATTTTCATATTTCGACACTTTAGTCCCTATTTCATAAAATCATCAATTTCACATAATTTCATTTCACATATACCTAGCCGAATTTTACTTATGTTCATACAAGCCCATATATTTCATTTATTTTACATTTTAATCCTCCAATTTCTCATTTTCACAATTTAGCTCAAATTACTTAATTTCACCAAAAATTCAAAGACAAAATATGTTAATCTATCACACATCTTCCATATTCCACCAAATATCATCACAAAACTCACATATTCATCAATGGAACATCTCAAAATCTTCATCAAATTCTAAAATTAAAGCATGGGTTTTGTAGTACTCGAAGTCACGATCACAAAAACGTAAAAATTATCAAAAACGGATCAAAAACACATACCCGATTGAAGCTTAGACTATGGCCGAATGTTAAAAGCTCAAACCCTTGATTTTTTTCTTTCAAATTCGGTGGAATAAGATGATAAAAATGGCCATCAAATGTTTTGTTTTAATTATATTAACATTAATATACTAATTACCATTTTACCCTTAATATATAACATTTAAAATTCCACTAACTTAGCCCATTTTTGTCCATCCATTTAGCATATGGTATAATAACAACATAAGGACCCCTCATTTAAAAAGCCATGCCAAATATGTACTTTAACAATCAGCACACAACTTTTACATTTTATGCGATTAAGTCCTTTTTTTGCAAATTAAGCACACAATCGATAAAATTTTCACATAAAATTTTCACACATGCTCAGTCACATAATGTAAACACAGAAAATAATATTAAAATATTTTTCCAACCTCGGATTTGTGGTCTCGAAACCACTGTTCTGACTTAGGTCTAAACCGGGCTATTACAACTCTCCCCCCTTAGGGATTTTTGTCCCCGAAAATCTTACCAGTGAATAGGTTCAGATATTGCTCTCTCATTATATCTTCAGACTCCCACGTAGCCTCTTCAACTCCGTGTTTGTGCCACAACACTTTCACTAAAGAATTTTTCTTATTTCTCAACTCTTTAATCTCTCGTGCCAAAATTCGGATTGGTTCTTCACTATACGACAAATCTAACTGAATTTCAACCTCAGTAGGAGCAATCACATGAGATGGATCAGATCTGTATCGTTGAAGCATCGATACGTGAAACACATTATGAATCTTTTCTAATTCAGGTGGCAACAACAATTTATAAGCAACTGACCCAATTCGTTCAATAATCTCATACGGCCCGATGAACCTCGGACTCAATTTGCCTTTTCTGCCAAAACGAAGTATTTTCTTCCACGGAGACACTTTCAAAAACACTTTATCACCGATCTCAAATTCAATATCTTTCCATTTCAAATCTGCATAAGATTTCTGATGATCTGAAGCTGCTTTCAAACTATCACGAATCACTTTCACTTTCTACTCAGTCTCTTTGATTAAATCAACCCCGTGAATCTTATTCTCGCTAAGCTCAGTCCAGTACAGTGGAGTTCGGCATTTTCACTGTAAAGAGCCTCATATGGTGCCATTTTGATGCTAGATTGAAAACTATTATTGTACGCGAATTCAATCAACGGCAAATGTTTTTCCTACGTACTTTCAAATTCAAGAATACAACATCTCAACATATCCTCAAGAATCTGAATGATCCGCTCGAATTGTCCATCCGTTTGCGGATGAAATGCAGTACTAAAATGCAGTTTTGTGCCTAAAGCCTCTTGTAATTTCTTCCAAAACCGCGAGGTAAATCTCGGATCTCTGTCAGATAGAATAGATAGTGGCACCCCGTGCAATCTCACAATCTCAGAAATATACAATTCGACTAACTTATCAAGTGAATAATCTGTTCTCACCGGAACAAAATGAGTTGATTTCATTAATCTGTCAACTATCACCCAGATTGCATCATTCTTTCTCGGAGATAAAGGTAGTCTCGACACAAAGTCCATCGTGATTCTCTCCCATTTCCACTCGGGAATCATAATCGGTTGTAATAAACCGGATGGAATCTGATGTTCAGCTCTAACTTGCTGAAAAACTAAACTTCTCGAAACAAACTCTGAGATATCCCGTTTCATACCATGCCACCAATAAAACTGTTTCAAGTCATTATACATTTTTGTACTCCCCGGATGAACAGCCAAACGACTATTGTGAACTTCATTCAAAATCAATTGAATCAACTCTGAAGTTCTCGGAATACAAATCCGATCCCTGAATCTCAAACAATTATCATTATCAACTCGAAATTCTGAATCAGAATTCAAACCACATTGAGCTCGTTTTGTCATCATCTCATCATCACTTTTCTGGGCATCACAAATCTGACGTATAAACTTCGGCCTCACTTTCAACTCAGCCAAAACCGAACCATCATCACACAGATCTATCTGAGTACTCATTGCCCACAGAGCAAATAAAAACTTCTGGCTCAAAGCATCAGCAACAACATTAGCTTTACTCGGATGATAATCAATTACTAATTCATAATCTTTTAGTAATTCTAACCATCTCATCTGTCTCAAATTCAATTCTTTCTGAGTCATCAGATATTTCAAACTTTTATGATCCGTATAAATGTGACACTTCTCACCAAACAGACAGTGACGCCAAATCTTCAATGCAAATACAATCGCGGCTAATTCAAGATCGTGCGTCGGGTAATTCTTTTCATGCGGCTTTAACTATCTCGAAGCATAAGCTATAACTTTACCCTCTTGCATCAGCACACAACTCAAACCATTCAATGATACATTACTGTAAACTATAAATTCTTTACCCGGTTCGGGTTGGACTAACACTGGTGCCTCTGTCAACAATGCTTTCAACTGTTCAAAACTCTGTTGACACTTTTCTGTCCACTCAAATTTAACATCTTTCTGTAGTAATTTCGTCAACGGAGTCACAATCATCGAGAAGCCTTTCACAAACCGTCTATAATATCTCGCTAGTCCCAGAAAACTATGGACTTCACACACATTTCTCGGAGGCTTCCATTCTAAAATAACTGAGATCTTGCTCGGATCAACTCGTATTCCTGCAGCTGACACAATATGTCCCAGAAAACCAACCTCACGCAGCCAAAACTCACATTTGCTAAACTTTGCATACAATTGCTTCTCACGTAGAGTCTGTAGTACGATTCTCAAATGCTCGGCATGTTGCGTCTCATCATAAGAATAAACCAGAATGTCATCAATAAACACCATAACAAATCGATCCAAATACGGTCTAAATATCCAATTCATCAAATCCATAAACACTGCAGGAGCATTCGTTAGTCCAAAATGCATAACTAAGAATTCATAATGTCTGTACCTCGTTCTGAAAGAAGTTTTCGACACATCTAATTCTTTGACTCTCAACTGATAATATCCCGTTCTCAAATCTATTGTAGAAAACACTGTAGCTCCTTTCAGCTGATCAAACAAATCATCGATTCGCGGCAAATGATACTTGTTCTTTATTGTCACTTTGTTCAACTATCGGTAGTCAATACATATCCTCATAGTCCTATCTTTTTTTTTCACAAACAACACAGGAGCACCCCAAGGCGAGAAACTCGATCATGCAAATCCTCTATCTATCAACTCTTACAACTGAGACTTTAACTCTTTCAATTCTGTCGGTGCCATTCTATACAGAGCTATTGAGATAGGAGTTGTCCCCAGTACTAATTCAATGCCAAACTCAACTTCTCAGATCGGAGGCAATCCCGGTAGTTCTTCAGGAAACACATCTGGGAACTCACATACTACAGGTACAGATTCAACTTTCTTTTCAGTCACTTTTGTATCTATCACATACGCAAGATAGGGTTCACAACCTTTTTTCACATAATTCAAAGCTTTCATCGATGATATAACAGCCGATAGCCCATTCAAATCTCTGGATTCAATTCGAACTATCTCACCATTCTGACTTCTCAAATCAATACTCTTCCATTTACAATTCACAATAGCATTATGCAAGGTTATCCAATCCATACCCAGAATTATATCAAACTCATCAAAGGGTAACAGCATCAAATTAGCCGAAAAACAATTATCTCTAAACATCAACGGGTAGTTCTTGCACACTTTATCAACCAGAACACACTTTCTTAAGGGGTTCGATACTCTAATTACGAATTCAGTAAACTCAACAGGTAGAGTCTTACTAGATACTAGGTTCACACACACATATGAATGAGTAGATCCTAGATCTATCAATGCAATCATATCAGTATCAAATAGAGTAAAAGTACCAGTTATGACGTCTGGAGATGGTGCTTCTTCACGAGCGCGAATAGGATAAGCTTGGGCAGGTGCTCTCGCCTCGGATCTCACAGCTATATCGGTAGTCCCTCTCTGACTACCACTCACGTTTCCGGTGTTTCTAGGTGGTCTACCTCTAGCTGTCGTATTACACGGTCTCGTACTCTGAACATTATTTTTCTCATCTAACTCTAGGCAATCCCGAATAAAATGATCTCGTGATCCACATTTATAACAAGTTCTATTATTATACTTGCCCCAGCATTCTCCAACATGTCGCCTCCCACACTGTCTACACTCAGGCTTACTACTTCTAACACTGCCAACACTCGATTCAATCGGAGTTTGAGTTCTTGGTCCAACACTTTGTATCACACGATCTCTACTCAAATGTCCAAACGAAACATTTGAACGATTGCTTGCATCTTTGAATCTCTTTGATGGAGGTTGATATGACTTACTCATCGACCTCTTTCTTTCATCTCTAGCCTCTGAATTCGCTTTCTTCTTTTCTTTGCTAAGCTCCTCGGCTTTGAAGGCTCTTTCAACTAACACTACAAATCCATTCAAATCGAGTATTCCAACCAACAATTTAACATCTTTATTCGAACCTTCAATGAAGCGTTTGCACATAGTAGCTTCAGTTGAAACACATTCTCGCGCGTACTGGCTCAATCTTACAAACTCTCGTTCATACTCCGTAACTGACATACGGCCCTGTTTCAGCTCAAAAAATTCTTTACGTTTCTGATCTATGAATCGTTGACTGATATATTTCTTTCGGAATTCAACTTGAAAAAAATCCCAGGTGATTCTCTCTCTCAGAACCACAGATATCAATTTTTTCCACCAATTATATGTCGTATCTCTCAACAATGATATAGCACATTTTAAGCATTCATCAGGAGTCAATGACATCTCATCAAACACTCGATTTGTATTCTCAAGCCAAAACTCAGCTCGTTTAGTATCATCATTAACCGTGGCTCTAAACTCTTCGGCCCCGTACTTTCAGATTTTATCTACAGGAGGTTTATTCAATCGGATCGAATCTGAAACTTGTGGCACTACGGGCACTTGTGGAGGTGGAGGTTGTTGAGTAGCCGGATTCATTCGAACGAACTCCGAAAACCACTCACTCATCATTCGGAAGAAGTCTTACTTAGCCTCTCCTTCTTGACTACTAACAATCGGCCTAGATTCGGCCGACGCTGTCCCTTGAGCGGGAGCAGGAGCATTACTCTCTACATCATCAGCAACTACTCGATTGTGATCCCTTTACTATACAAAAACACATTTTTAATTGTTAGGATTCATCACACTATCCCAATTATATAAATGGCATGTATAGCTAGACTCACACGCTCTACGTTAGTCCTAGAATCGACTAAACCATAGCTCTGATACCAATAAAATGAAACACCCTTAACCCTTAACCCGTAACTGTTGCCAGAATAGGGTAAAGGAGCATTACCGATCATTTCAGAACATTTAAATTCATTTTACATATAAACATAGCAATTCACATTCATATAGTCCCTTAAATAGGTCTATGAGACCTTAAACACGTGTTAGAAAAGGGTCGAGACTAAACCGAACACATATGAAATTTTTTGAAAATCAAGCATTTTTCAAAACTACAGAGGTCACACGCCCGTGTGGGTAGGCCGTGTGCCTCACACGGCCTTGAACACGCCCATGTGTCCAAGCCGTGGTAGAACAGGGCATACATACTGACTTGTTTCACACGGCCAGTCACACGCCCGTGTGTCTAGCCCGTGGTCGAGTCTGACTTGAATCAATTTACCAACCTAAATGACACGGTTGATCCATACGCCCGTGTGGGCAATTGTAGGCCATTTACAAGGCCAAACATGCCACCCACACTTAGGATCACTAACAAGCATCAATCCATATGCATTTATACCTCAAATGGCAACCAAAACATACCAATATATGCACCAATTAATCATTAACTACTCCATCTATATCCATACTCAATTTCAATTCAAATAAGTCCATCTAAAATACCAATTTCACATCCCAAATCATATAAGTCAAGCATCATATAATCCATACCACAAGTTCACATTTAAACCACAATTCTCTTCAACCATTTAAGCATGAAACATACCATATTCATTGTTCACTTAACCCACACATGTATACCAACATCATTCAACTTTCAAGCCATATCTCATGACAAGATTTATACATTTCAATACATACCAAATTTACTAGCCTATACATGCCATATACCAAATATATATATACAACTTCCAAAAGTACCAAAATAGATAGCCGATAGTGTGATTGAGTCGCTAACGATCCCCGGACCTGAGCTGACTTTAAATATACTGTAAAATAGATATACACTTCACACAGTAAGCTTTAAAGCTTAGTAAGTTCGTAATATAATACAATTAACCCAGTAATTCAATTACGATACACAATATAAACCATCAATTAGATTAATTTACAAAATGCATAATCTCATCCATATTCAATACTCACATCTCTATCCATTCATCTATTTCCAAATTCATCAATCACATAGGTTTTATACATACCTTTTCCAACACCTAGTTAACAACCAATTTTTTGTACTCAATGCTCAATACCACATTTCGATCAATCTTCATTATTCTTTCGATTCAATCGCACACTTAGTGCCCATTTCATAGCCGAAGCTTAAATATCATCGCACACTTAGTGCCTTTACATTAAACCGAATTTATCTCGGTATCGCACACACAGTGCTAATCAATAAAGCCGAGGCTTCCATTACTTCACACACAAAGTGCTATTCACCTTCATCCCAATTTTAATTACGCACACTTAGTGCCAAAGTTCTCAATTCCACATATAACATTTCTAATTCAATAATCACATGATCATTCATTTCATAGCACTTAAACATAAATTTAACAATTCGTATTATATCCGAACTTACCTAGGAAGTCGAAGTAACAAAACGGGTCGATTAATCGAGCACTTTATCTTTGCCTCGATCTCGATCCAAATCCCTCTTTTCTTGATCTATACATATTCAAATTTAGTTCATTCAATCACCAATTCATTCAATTTAGTCCAAACACAAATATTTAGGGCATTTTACAAAATAGCCCTCATATTTTCACATTTCAACACTTTAGTCTCTATTTCATAAAATCATCAATTTCACATAATTTCATTTCACATATACCTAGCCGAATTTTACTTATGTTCATACAAGCCCATATATTTCATTTATTTTACATTTTAATCCTCCAATTTCTCATTTTCACAATTTAGCTCAAATTACTTAATTTCACCAAAAATTCAAAGACAAAATATGTTAATCTATCACACATCTTCCATATTCCACCAACTATCATCACAAAACTTACATATTCATCAATGGCACATCTCAAAATCTTCATCAAATTCTAAAATTAAAGCATGGGTTTTGTAGTACTCGAAGCAACGATCACAAAAACGTAAAAATTATCAAAACGAATCAAAAATACATACCCGATTGAAGCTTAGACTATGGCCGAATGTTAAAAGCTCAAACCCTTGATTTTTTTCTTTCAAATTCGGTGAAATAAGATGATAAAAATGGCCATCAAATGTTTTGTTTTAATTATATTAACATTAACATACTAATTTCCATTTTACCCTTAATATATAACATTTAAAATTCCACTAACTTAGCCCATTTTTGTCCATCCATTTAGCATATGGTATAATAACAACATAAGGACCCCTCATTTAAAAATCCATGCCAAATAAGCACTTTAACAATTAGCACACAACTTTTACATTTTATGTGATTAAATCCTTTTTGCAAATTAAGCACACAATCGACAAAATTTTCACACAAAATTTTCACACTTGCTCAATCACATACTGTAAACACAGAAAATAATATTTAAATATTTTTCCAACCTCAAATTTGTGGTCTCAAAACCACTGTTCTGACTTAGGTCTAAACCGGGCTGTTACATTAATGTTGTGTTTGTATGTAATGTGATTTATATTGATGTGCATTACTTGTATGTTATGATGGAAAAAATTAATACATGCTTGTAATGGTGAAAAGGGTAAGTCACGATTGAATATTGAGTTCCGATGAGTGGATGTGCTTTCCCGAAATGAATAAGGTCCTGCATTGGTTGCGGACGGGATTTAGCTCGGACGAGTAATCCCATCAGCCTTGTTATAGAAAGAATTTAGCCCGGACGGGTAATTCCAATATAATACCTCTCGAGCATATGTTAAGATTAGGGTTTAGCCTAGACTGGTAATCTTAATTGAGCTCCTCTGAGCATACGTATTATAAAGGATTTAGCCTGGACTGGTAATCCTATTATACGATATGTGGCTCGAGAGTGTGTTCCTTAGTTAAGTGCCCTAAGGGGTACCCTTGAACTAGAAATTGACAGATTATTGAATCGTACACTTCGAGTGTACTACTTGAGCACCCATTGGAATTCAATGATTCAAGGGATATATAACTCTTGAATTGGCATGAGAATCTTGAGATAAAATGATAATGACTTGAAAGAATATTGCTTGATGAGCTCATCTATGTTATTTGATTGATATGAAGATTTTGGTGACTAACATATTTGATTGAATGTATGTGATTAGGCAATTTAGTCAAATGGATGGAAACATGACATTGTATGTTTAGATATAATACACAGGAGTGGTAAGTTTAGTTTCTGTTATACGAACTTACTAAGCATGTAATGCTTACTCCTTTTATTTTTCCCCTGTCTTATAGTGCTTGGAAGCTCGTGAGGGTTGGAGATCACTGGAGTATCGTCACACTATCAACTAGTCATTTTGGGTATATTTAGTAAAATTTATTTTGGTATAATGGCATGTATAGGACAACTTGGCCATAGTGGTTTGAAAGTGTTATTTTGTAACCTAGCCATTAAAATGGCTAGTAATGGTTCATTTTAGTATGTTTAAGTAAGCTATTGTGATATAAATACATACACTTGTGTTGTGCTAAGTATATGTGGTTAAATGATGTTATTACCTAAGTTAAATCAAGGTAAGTTTATACACATATGTGTTTGCATTGGTATGCCTTGAGGAATGATGGAATTTGTGTAATTTGAATGCTTGAAATGGTTGGCATTGGTTGTGTGTTTCAAGTGCAGGTCTTGGGTGAAATTTTGGGTGAGAAATAAAGCTAGAAAGGGCTTTATTTTGTCCACACGGGCAGACACACGTGTGTCTAGACTGTGTGTGACACACGGCCTGGTAACATAGGCATGTGGTTAGGCCATGTGTGCCCTGCACCTTAATTTTGAGAAACAGAATGCTCAGAATTGAGCACACGGACAGAGACACAGACGTGTGTCTCAGCCATGTGAAACCTGCGCCTAATTCGAATTAAATAAATTAACCACACAGCGTAGAACACGGGCGTGTGGCATGGCCGTGTGTGCAAGTCAGAGAGTTACACGGGGTCAGACATGGCCTGCAGTATGGGTGTGTCCCTTTGACCACATGGGCGTGTGAGCCCTGCACCTTGGAGAAATTTTTTAATTTCGCGAAAAATTCTTAGAGGTCTCGACTCGTTTCTAAAGCTCGTATTAGGCCTCGAGGGTCCATTTAAGGGACGTTTCGAATAATCTCGGTGAATGAATAGTAACTTGCATGATTCATCTGTAAATGTTCCTGTATGTTTCGGCAATGCTTCGTAACCCTATTCCGGTGATGGATACGGGTTAGAGGTGTTACATAAACTGTTAGATACTTCCTCCACTCATAATGTCCCACCCCATGCAATGCATTATGGTATGCTCATAACAATTTCAAATGGTAGCAATTAATATGCACATAACATATCAATACAGTAGCATTTAATATGCCTTTAACGAAACAATACAGTGGTAAACAATATGCTTTTATCATTTCAATTCAGTAGCAATTAATATGCTTGTGACAAATTAATCTTAGTAACTGAAGTCATGTTTTCTATGATTGGTTCAATAGTATACGGCATTTTATATGTTCAATCACAAATACCGATACAAAAAGCATAATTATTGTTCAAAAATCCTGCAAATACATATAAATATCATCTAATATTAGTCAATCTAATAATGAATTCTAGCATAATTCCTACTATCATAGACTTAATTGCATAAAATATTACACAAAAAATAGTCCAGGAACTATTTAGGGACTAATCTGCACAAAACATAAAATTTTGGGCAAAACTATAAAATTTAAGAAATAGGGGCACATGATCGTGTGGGATGACTCAGGCCGTGAGGTCCATACGGGTAGCCCACACGCTCGTGTGGTCTGGTCTGGTTCAGTTTTGCTTCAATTTTCTTATAGAAGAACACACACCTGACTTTTAAGGTCTCGTATGACAATCTTCACGTCTAAAATTGATCCGGGATACCTACAATGAGTCTTTTGATCGACAAATACGCAAGAACTAATATCAACTTTCAAGATTTACCGGAATCATTAAGATTTTTGGGAAAACTCGTAAAAGATTCAAAATTGATTGTCAAGAACGATGTTATTCCAGGATTCTATAGAATTAAAAATAAGAATTCTTACCGATCTTGGCATGTTAGAAACGAATTTTGATAGTGTTACACTAAAACAATACGAAGAATATATTAAATGGGGTGGCAATTGGGTTCGGGATTTCAACAGTAAATTTCCAGCAAAAGAATATGATATTTTATGAAAGGGAAAAAGTGGCAAAATAAAAGATAAAAGACGTATTTAAAGAAGAGAGAAAAGAAATTCTAGATAGGGTTGAAAAAGATAATCAAAATCCTATTATGATTAGGATAGGGACCAAATGACAAGGTTAAGCAAATTTTTTGAGGGTTGATTTGGTAAATTACCCAATCTGCCAAAATTTAATAAAAGAGAAAGGGAATTAACATCATTAAAACCTTGGTGCAAGGGGAAATATGCTGAAGCCTTATCATTAAACCAACAAGTTCATTATTGATCATTTTCTACCACATTTATTACTTATACTAGTTTGGTTTTCATCTACAGTTGCTGAAAAATAAAAGAGGAAAAATACAAATAGTGGGATTTGAACCTTGGTTCTCTAAATGACTACCTAAGCTCTCTACCACCTAAACTAAGGCTTCTTTTTTTTTTATGAATTCTAACCCCATGATGTTTGAGATGTAACAGTGACAGCAAAAAATGGGGTTAGTAATAGCAAACTTCATTATGAGTTACATGCGAGAACTGTATAAAGTAGGGAAGAAGATACCTATTAGGAGATTGAAGGCTGCGATGTGGAGGCTGCCGAAGTGGTCGAACCTCAAAATTAACTTTGACACTGCGTTCAACAAACAAGAAAGTAGATCTTGCTCAGGAATTGTGATAAGAGATTCGAATGGAGGGGTTCTAAGGTCTAAAACAGTGATGAACAACAACATACCTTTAACGTTTGCGGTGGAAGCTCTTGCATGCATTCAAGCAGCTCAAATGGGTCTGGGTATGGGTTTATCGGTGGTAGAGGTTGTAACACCCCTAACCTGCAACCATCGCCGGAATAGGGTTAAGAGGCATTACCAGACAAATCAGAATTTTTACAAACATTTCACATCACAAAATATATATCATCAAATCATAACAAACTCAATACATAAAGTCCCTTAAATTGGTCTACAAGACCTTAATCAAACATTGGGAAGGGGTCGGGACTAAACCGAGCTCATATAATTTTTTTCCAAAAACTTTACATTTTTCAAAATTACAGAGGTCACGTGCCCATGTGGGCAGGTAGTGTGCCTCACACGGCCTTAGACACACCCGTGTGTCTAAGCCGTGGCAAAACAAAGCATACATACTGACTTGTCCACACGGCCGAAGGCACGCCCGTGTGCTTCACCCGTGGTCGCCACTGACTTGTTTCACACGGCCTGTCACACGCCCGTGTGTCTGGCCCGTGGTCGACACTGACTTGCATCACACGGCCAGTCACAAGCCCGTGTGTCCAGCTCGTGTACAAATCTGACTTATTTGAACTACAAACTTAAGGGACACGATCGAGCCACACGCCCGTGTGCTCAACCGTATGGGCAAATATAGGCCATTTGCAAGGCCAGTTTGCCACCAATTTCAGGGTCATTCCTACTAGCAACAACAAATATCATTTCATACATCAAAAGCAACCAAACCATACCAATATTGACCATTCTTTCTAACCATTCATAAATATATCAATTATATCAACTTTGCATCCCAAAACATAGATTAAAAGTTACCATATTCACATCCATTATCAAGCCATATCACATGGCTTTATATACATCTCAAAACATACTCTAAAACTACTAGCCTATACATGACATACTTAATTATGTACACATTCAAAAGGTACCAAAATAGAGTTTGATAGTGTCGTGATGATCCTCGACAATCCCCGAGCCTTTCGTAGCTTTGATGATCTATAAAACTATGCAAACACACACAAAATAAGCTTTCAAAAGCTTAGTAAGCCATATACAAATAAAATTATCATATAAAACATTTATAACCATTTCAATTACTAGAAATTTAGCATATCTCAATAGCAAATTCATTTTTCTTCTTTAGTTCAATTGTTTCTAACCATTTGCTTGTCAACAAATCACATCTCCATGTATTTCATTAGATCATAGCACATTCATATATATATATATATATATATATATATATATATCACATTTTGTCTCAACAAGTCTATGCACATATCTTGTTTTTGCAATTTCACATATACTTACCTTTCATAATCAAACATGGTATACATTTTAAACGTACCTGTATCGGTTACACATTTCACATAGTCATTCATTTCTCGGAATTACCCGTTGAACCATTCGAAATCAAATAAGATACTCAAAAAACTCGGAACAATCGTACAATGCCAACGTCCCAGACGTGGTCTTACATGTAATCAAATATTGATGCCACTGTCCCAGACAGGGTCTTACACAAAATTATATACGATTCCAATGTCCCGGACAAGGTCTTACACAAAATTATATACGATTCCAATGTCCCGAACATGGTCTTACACGTAATTCTCAAATTGATGCCAATGTCCCAGACATGGTCTTACACGATATCACATATCGGAACCCTATGTCATGACATACGTATCCTAACTATTCCTAAGGTTAATACGGGACTTTTCGGACATTGATACATTGTTGAAGCCTTCTTGGATTTCACATATACATCTTACATAGTCATTAATCACAATTCAATTTCATATAAACATGAATAAATCAACTTAAACACATTTATTTGTATATAGACTTACCTCGACGGATATGAACGGACAGAAACGACTACTCGATCACTTTCGACTTTCCCCGATCTAAATCTATTTTCTTTGGTTCTTGATCTATACATATTCAAATTTAACTCATTTATTCACCAAATCATTCAATTAAATCCAAAAACACACATTTAGGCATTTTACAATTTAGCCCCCATATTTTCACATTTTGACATTTAAGTCCCTATTTCACAAAATCACAAAATACACATAATTTCTTTGTACCCATGCTTAGCCGAATATTCATATGCTTAATCTAAGTCCACACATTTCATTTATTTCACATTTTAGTCCCTCAAAATATTATTTTCACAATTTAGTCTAAATTGCTCAAATTCATCAAAAAATCCAAAGACAAAACATATTAATCTAACACATATATTTCATGTTTCATCAACTAACATCACAAAGCTTACAAAATCATCAATAGCATATCTCAAAATCTTCATCAAATTCTAAAATTAAAGCATTGGCTTGATAGTATACTAAGCAACGATCTCAAAAATGTAGAAATTATTAAAAACCGAAACCAAAACATACATTAATCAAGCTTAAACCTAGCCGAATGAAGCTTGTTCTTTTTCTTTCTTTTCTTTTGTATTTTTGGTGGATGAACACTAAAAATGGCCACCATTTTATCATTATTTTTTTAATTATAATAACATTATTAATCAATTTACAAATTTAACCTTTTTATTTAACAATAAAATCCCACTAACATATGTCCATCTTTTTCATTTAAGACCTTCAATGGTTAAGTAACCACATAAGGACCTTATCTTTATAAAGACACATCAATTTGGCACTTTATCAAATAGAAAGCTACTTTTACAATTTCTGCGATTTAGTCCTTTTTACAGATTAAGCACACAAATGATACAATTTTCATACGAAACTTTCACACATAAAAACTCACATGCTATAAACACAGAAATTAATATTAAATATTTTTCTGATTCAGATTTGTGGTCTCGAAACCACTATTCTGACTAGGGTCTAAACCGGACTGTTATAGAGGTAGAATGTGTCACATCCCAAAAACAGGGTTAGTGACCCAAGAGTGGTCACGTCCTATTTTTGAATAAAAGTTGTAGGAATCATTTATAATAAATTGATCTTGTTTAGTGGTTAAGTGTTCTGGATTGTGTGCCTGAGGTCCTATGTTCAAACCCCTTTCCTTGAGTTTTTGTTATTTTATCCCAACCCTTAAATTAGAACATTGACTTATATTTTAATTTTGAGTGTTTGTTAACAAAAATGAGCTTGTTGGTTCAGTAGTAAGGCCTCAACTTACTTAGAGGTCATGTGTTTGAATCTTGTGTGTGCAAAGTGGAAATATTTTGATTCCCATACACTATGCAAAATGTTTTTGAATAAAAGTAAAGTTGAGCAATTTCATAAAATCAAGTTGAAATGGTTTCAATTGAGTCAAACATTTTCAAATATGTTTTAACTATTTTCAAACTAGTTAGAATTGCTCTAGGACAAAAAGTATCGATACTTTTTGTCTAAGTATCAATATTTTACAAGATATCGATACCCTCTTTGATAATCGATACTAAATTAACATTCTGCCATTTTCAAACCTTGGTAGGTATCAATCCAGTATCAATACTTTTCTTAAGGTATCGATATATTTTCTAAGGTATCGATATTCCTGCTCCAATGGTAACTGAAATCAGCATGAATTACAAAAAATATCGATACCCTTTTAGTAGTTATCGATACTCGTTGCTGCAGGTGAAGTTAATGACTTGGTATTTCATCCCCAACGATTACATTCACTTCTACAACAACCACAACAGTTGGAAATCAATTAGAGGGTATAAATACCATCTTCCACAGGTTTAACAATAACAAGAGCAATGTGAAAAGCTTGAAGATCAATCAAAACAACCTAGAGCTTAGTTCTTTCATACCCTTTCTTGTAAACACTTATGAGCTTTCATTGTATTCATTTAGCTCAAGTGTTCTTCTTTGTATTTGTACTTCATTGGCAAATATCCTGATCTTGTAATGATTATTTCTTTTCTTGCTTGTTTGTTTCTCTTTGAGAGAGGGTTAATCCTTAAGGTTTGGGTAGAAACATTAAGGGATTTGTATATTAAGATTTTCAGGCATAAATCTTAAGAGAGATTGTAAGGTTAAACATTGTTGTAACACCCCTAACCCATATCCATCGCCAGAACAGGGTTACGGAGCATTACCAGAACATACAGAAACATTTACAGATAAATCATACAAGTTACTATTCATTCACCGAGATTATTCAAAACGTCCTTTAAATGGACCCTCAAGGCCCAATACGAGCTTTAGAAACGAGTCGGGACTTAATCGGGACCTCTAAGAATTTTTCGAAAAATTACAAAATTTCTCCAAAGTGGAGGGCTCACACGCCCGTATGGTCCAAGGGATACGCTCATGTGACCCTGGGACACGCCCGTGCTGCAGGCCGTGTTCAACCCTGTCTAACTCTCTGACTTGCACACACGGTCGCGCCACACACCCGTGTGCTAGGCTGTGTGGTTAATTAATTTAATTCAAATTAGGTGTAGTTTCACACGGCCAAGACACACACTCGTGTTCTAGGCCGTGTGTGAGACACACGCCCGTGTCTCTGCTCGTGTGCTCAATCCTGAGCATTCTGTTTCTCAAAATTAAGGTGAAGGGGACACACGGCCTAACCACATTCCCATGTTACCAGGCAGTGTGTCACGCACGGTCTAGATGTGCCCGTGTGGAAAAAATGAAGCCATTTCTAGCTTCATTTCTCACCCAAATTTCCACCCAAGACCTGCACTTGAAACACACAACCATTACCAACCATTTCAAAAATTCAAATTACACAATTTCCATCTTTCATCAAGGCATACCAATGTAAACACATATGTGTATAAACTTACCTTGATTTAAATTAGGTAATAACATCATTTAACCACATATACTTAGCACAACACAAGTGTATGTATTTATATCACAATAGCTTACTTGAACATACCAAAATGAACCATTACCAGCCATTCTAATGGCTAGGTTACAAAATAACATTTTCAAGCCACTATGGCCAAGTTGTCATATACATGCCATTATACTAAAATAAATTTTACTAAGTATACCCAAAATGACTAGTTGATAGTGTGACGATGCTCCAGTGATCCCCAGCCTTCACGAGCTTCCGAGCACTATAAGACAGGGGAAAAATAAAAGGAGTAAGCATTACATGCTTAGTAAGTTCGTATAACGGAAACTAAACTTACCAATCCTATTTATTAAATCTAACATACAATGTCATGTTTCCATCCATTTGACTAAATTTCCTAATCATAAACATTCAATCAAACATGTTAGCCACCAAAATCTTCATATCAATCAAATAACATAGATGAGCTCATCAAGCAATATTCTTTCAAGTCATTATCATTTTATCTCAATATTCTCATGTCAATTCAAGAGTTATATATCCTTTGAATCATTGAATTCCGATGGGTGCTCAAGTAGTACACTCGAAGTGTACAATCCAATAATCCGTCAATTTCTAGTTCAAGGTTACCCCTTAGGGCACTTAACCAATGAACACACTCTCGAGCCACATATCATGTAACAGGATTACCAGTCCAGGCTAAATCCTTTTAAATACGTATACTCAGAGGAGCTCAATTAGGATTACCAGTCCAGGCTAAACCCTAATCTTAACGTATGCTCAAGAGGTATTATATCGGGATTACCCGTCCGGGCTAAATCCTTTCTATAACAAGGTTGATGGGATTGCTCGTCCTAGCTAAATCCCGTCCACAACAAATGTAGGACCTTATTCATTTCGAGAAAGCACATCCACTTATCAGAACTCAATATTCAATCGTAACTTACCCTTTTCACCATTACAAGCATGAATTAAGTTTTTCCATCATAACATACAAGTAACGCACATCAATATAAATCACATTACAAACAAACACAACATTCAATTAACATAATTACATGTCCGATTAAGTTCACGAACTTACCTCGACACTTGTTCGTGTATTAAATCTACTAATCTGAAATCTTTTCTTTTCCTCGATCTAGCCTCGAGTTTGTGTTTTTCGGATCTATATGAATGAATTTAACCATCAATTCCATAAATTTCATATTTAAATGGACTCAATTTACGTCCTAGGCAAAATTACCATTTTGCCCCTAACTTTTACATAATTTTTTATTTCGTCCCTAGGCTCGGAAAATGAAACTTGTGCAAATTACTCCCTATTCCAAGCCTAACCAAAGCCCCATTACAAAATTTACAGCACATATATACATAAAATTTTAGAATTTTTCCTTCAATTTTACAAGTTTACATTTTAGTCCCTAAATCAAGTTTCCATCAAAAATCACTTTGTAAAAGTTGTTTATCTATCAATAATCTTTCATTTTCTACCATAAATTTCTAATTTCCAGCATATACATCCATGACCCATTTTCTAAACCTTGATAACTTTTCAAATTAATCCCCTAAATAGAGAGATTAAGCTATCCCGGTTTCAAAAATATCAAAATTACTAAAAATGGGACAAGGAAACTTACCCAATTAGGCCTTGAAAGTTTCTCTTCTCTCTCCTAGGTTTTTCATAGAATTTTAGGTTGAAGATGACAAAAATAAGATGATATTTCCTTTTATCATCTTTTAATTAATTAAATTTTACAATTTTCAATTTAGTCCTTGCCCTTTTTCTATAATTCTATGGATGAGTCATCAAAGAAAATCTACATACTTTTTTAATGGTCTAATTACCATATAAGGACCTCTAGTTTTGAATTCCATAGCTATTTAATCCTTATAGCTACTAGAATTCAACTTTCACATTTTATGCGATTTAGTCCTTCTCGTAATTAAACACTTAATCGATGAAATTTTCGTATCAAAATTTTCAAATGTCACGTCTATCATATTATGAACCCTTTAATAAAATAAAAATAAAATATAATTTGGGTCGAATTTGTAGTCCCGAAACCACTGTTTCGATTTCACTGAAAAATGGGTTGTTACAATTGTCCTCAAAGGTTGCCAAATTAGTGAATTTGGGAAAATCCTTAGTTGTGGTAAGCTAAGGTAGTAGAGTAGGCAATTGGGGTCGAACCACTATAAATCATTGTGTTCTTTGTTGCATATTTTTCATTGCTTCCACCACAATTTCTCAAAGGCCAATTCAACCTCCCTATCAACGATCTCGAGTTGATCCTTTCGATCTAACACACTGTGCCGCCCATAATAGAGGAATTTGGGTGAGAAGTAAACTCTTAGCAGCCTAATAAGATAGTAACAAATCAAATATAATAAAATCTAACTTGGATACTATTTTGTTTTGTTTTGAAAAAAAATATAGGAAAATATTCCTAAAATCTCTACACTTTCTACCACCCATTTCTATCCACTTCTCCATCTCTTGTTTGCTTTTTTTGGTTATAGTAAGTTTCTGTCACCTTTTCCTCTTTTGTTTTTTTTTTTTGGTTCTATTCCACATCTTTTCCATAACCAATCCCTATTCATTCTTTTGAAGATGCCCTTTTGCCACTGTGCTACTGTCGTTTATTATTCTATTCTCTTGTCGTTTCTTTACTTTTCGTCTCTTTTACTGTTGAGTTATTTTGCGCCAACATCCTTTTCAGTCTTTATTGCTAGCCGTGTATGGTAAGGGTGTTGGTTTAAGATTCTTATTCTATAAAGGATTTATTTTTCACATGCTTGGATATGAATTCTTATTTTTGGTAATAATAGTTTTAATGGTTGGAAATCTGTGATTTAGGTGAAGAATTGGAAGCTACTAATCTTCTAAAAAATTGAAAATGCTAGGAACTTCTTCCATTGGAGTGAGTGTTTGGTGCTTTGTTAATGTTGAATCTTGGTGTTAAAAAAAACAATCCGAATGTTTAACGTTATGGCCAATTTAGTGGTTGGAATTAGTGTGACATTTGCTAAATAGTTTATTCTGAATGTCGTTTTAGGTACTGGAATTATGACTATTGTGTTGACATAAAAAAAGACTAGGTGTATACCTTCTGTCCCAAAAAATAGCAAACGATGCGAAGCTGAAAACCTCACTGTCGATGCCACATGACCGTGTGACAGACCGTATGAGCCACACGGCCATGTGACAAGTCATGTGACAGACCGTGTAAGCCACATGGTCGTGTGAGCCTATTTTTTATAAAATTTAGTTAAAGTCGTATTTTGAAGTGTATTTTGAGGTTAGCAATATTATAGAGTTTGTTAAGTGATATTCATGTTTCTGGTATATGAATTTGTGGTTTTTTCTTTGTACAAGTAATTTCTAAAAGCATGTTAATTGTAGTAATTTTGTATCTGATATGAAAATTCTAAGTATGTCATTAGCATGTTTCTGATATGTAAGCATGTCTGATCTGTGTGCATTTGAATATCTGGTTTTGCTATCATTGCATATGCATTAGGATGAGATAATTATAAGACAGATAAAGTGTTGACTATTTAATGATTTGCCTTATCTGGCGGTTTAACCTCCCTAGATACGCACATCATGATATATTTTTTAATTGATTCAGTTTAGAAAAGGCCTAAAGTTAGGGATTTATCAATCGATAATGTTGCTCCAATACCCAACCAAAGGGCTACTGTAGTACCAATCAAAAAAACGATTGTCGCTATTGGACGACGAAATGAATTTTGGAATTTATTAACATTTTCCAAAAATGGTATTGTTAATAATCTCACGGGTACTGAAACCATTAAAAGAACACCCAATAACTTGTTAGGTACTGTACGAAGTATTTGAAATACAGGAAAGAAATACCATTCAGGTAATATTTCCAAAGGAGTTGCAAATAGACTCACGGGTTCACCAATCATTGAAGGTTCTAGAACCGCTAAGCCCACGTTACAAGCAATAGTACCGAGAATTACTACTGGAAAAAATATATAAAAGATCATTGGGCCATGCGGGTTCCCTATAATAATTATAACCCATACTTTTAGCTAATTTAGCTCTTAATACAGGATTGTTCAAGTCAGTTTTTTTTTTATTAGGATAGGTGAATTTTTCTAGATCCATCCTCCAAAGGAACCGGACATGATAATTTTTCATCATCCAGCTCAAGCAAAAGTCAGTCGAATCAAATGGATACAAACAGATACCTAGAAAATAAATCTATATTCTATATGTTTAAAATAAATCTATATGTTATCCCCACATATATGAATGGTTCCATATACAAGCAAAAAGTTACCTGATTCCATTTTACGGAGTTGTAATTATACATTCCAAGGAATTTCATTTTTACAGGTAAATGCTCAATACTCAAGTAGGCGTACAAAGTTGATCGTGATCAAGTGCTTTATGGGTCGTCTTAGGCCTTGCGATTCACCTTTATCCCAAAAATATATCGAGATTTTTTACTTACAAAGGATTTAGTTGTTACTAATATAGTCTAGCCTTTGCTCTTCTTTAGATCCCTTGTTTCACTCCGATAGTATAATTAAATTAGGTCAATGCAGAAGAAATGAATGCATTTTCAAACTATTAAGATAAGAAAGTAAAAAAAAAAAACTAAAATCTAATTTGGATTATGCCAAATCACTTATTCTACTGGATCTTACAGATCCCTATTTATACACAACATCGTCAGGTTTGATCATAGAAAAGATTCTCTTCAAGCGAACCAGCCTATCCTTTATATGTGGCTTACATGGTGGTTGAAACAAAGACACATTTGGTTGTGAATTCCAATGTAGCAGATAAAGGCATATTTCTGCACGGCTCAATCAATAGTTCAAGTCACACACTCCCATAATCCATTTTCTCTTCAGGGAATTCCCTTCAACTATTCATGTCATATCAAATAAATAATAGAATATTGTTGTAGTTGAAAGGAAATATCCAAATACATGTCCCCTTTTTTTTAAATAATCCATATTTGTAGCAATGAAATACTATTGTTCCTCCCTCAAGTAATAAGATAAATTATTGGTTACAATATAGCTATGGTCTATATTCTCTATAAAGGACCAGAAATGCCTTGCTTACGTATCATTAGGAAATGCATTAACATAAATACAACAGTAAGAAGGGGTAATACAAAAGTGTGTAAACTATAAAAATGGGTCAAAGTGGATTGTCCCACACTAACACTTCCACGTAATAACTCTACCAAAGGCTATCCTATTACCGGAATAGCTTCCGAAGTGCCTATTACGATTTTGACTGCCCAATAACCAATTTGGTCCCGAGGTAAGGAATCACCTGTTATGCCAAAAGATGTGGTCAACACAGCTAGAACCACGCCTGTAACCTAAGTTAATTCGCAAGGTTTTTTAAAACCACCAGTGAGATAGACACAAAATACGTGCAGGATCATCATTAATACCATTATACTTGCCGACCATCAATGAACTGATCGGATTAACCAACCAAAGTTAGCTTCAGTCATTATGTATTGAACAGAAGCAAAAGCCTCAGTAACCACATATCTGTTCTGACAGCTTGACTGCAACTCTGGTGACTTGACCACACTTATCTGATTCTGGCAGATTACTGCATTATTTCTAGCAGCTTGACTGCACTATTCTAAAAAGTGACATACGCTCACTTATAGGTGTGTGGGGTTGGATGAGTATTTGTTACCTTATTTGGTGTGTAGGGATGGACGAAGTTGGTGTGTAGCGGATGGGGTAGAATTTGTATCTATTCTGTAATAAGTGTTGCATCACATGATATGCCATGTCATCCGTATCTGATCTGATTATTATGTTGCATCGTATAGTATGACATGTTGTGTATTATGTTTGATTTCTAATATTTATATGAATTTGCTATCTGTTCTGTTTGTATAGGCTAAGTTACACACTGAGCTTGTAAGCTCACCCAATTTTTCTGACTTCTTAGGTAATCAGCAAACTTAGGACCGAATGACGTGCAGGAGCTCAGATTGGTTTCTCAATTAATTAAATATGATGGTGCACGTTTTTAAACTATTCTAGACTTTTTTGGACTTTTTGGATTGTAAATCTGTTTTTGGATTTTGCTTTATGGTTTTTGTTCATTTTGCCGGATTTTGGTATTTTTAACGTAAAACTGCAAAATCGTACGAATTATCAAATTAGAAGTCAATTTTCAAAACTAAAACTCTGAAAATTTCTGCTGCTATACTAAGTAAGTGATTAAGTAATTTTACTGTAAAATAAGTGTTTTCAAATATGAGATTTTCTAAAAACACTTAAGAGATTAGCTAAAATTAATATTTTTTAGATCACACGATTTCCAAAGTTAGATTTTGATTTGGGTTTTCAAACGTGATGCGTAATACCTCGTGATCTGGCCATAACGTCTAGGTCGGGTGTGGGGTGTTACAAAAGGTGACGGACTATCAGTGGTTAAGAATATTCAAAATACTGAGGTGGATTGATCAGAAATCAAGGCCTACATCAAGGATGCCTAACAATTAAGAAGGGGTTTTCAGAGTTGTTGGTTTAAACATACTCCAAGAATGGCAAATGGGGTATCCCATTCTTTAGCGACAGAAGGGTTCAAGAAAGGAGAACAACTTTACCTATAGAATGAAGTGCCTAAATATGTTGTGTTGGTGTTGGACAATGATCGAAGGTGGGTGAGAACGTCAGACTAAGCTACTTCTGGTGGAAAGGTTGGAGGTGGAAGGAGGTGTCGGAGAAGGCAATGAAATCGAAGAAGGAAGAAAATTCAAGAGTTTTTTTAGGAACTATAGTCAGTTGAGGTCTGGTTGGATGCCTTAGATGCTTCTAGTATCACGGGGCTAGATCTTTCGTCTCGCGATCCATGCTGCCTTAGGCGACCTGTTCGTCCAAACTCGCCTAAGTCAGCCTTTACTCATGTGAGGATTCCTTAAGAACTCCTTCAAGGCACCAATTGTAGAGCGGAAGCGATTTATGCCAAAAGAAGCAACCAAAAGAACAACAGAAAGGATGCACACAAAGTGTTTGAGTAAATGCTCTCTATTCTCTTATTCATAAAGAATAATGAAACAATGAATGGAGTGAGTACAAATGAAGAGAAGGCTCTCTATTTATAGTTAAGCTCCCCCAAAACCGACGGTCAAGATACATTTACATCGACGGACGAGATTAACCATATCCCTTGATTTTAGAGATTTACAAGATATGCTATATCAAATCTAATCTAATCTTTACAAGATATGATTCCCTCAATCTTCTAAGATTAGTTACCAAATTAGCCTAAGTTGTCATATCTTCATTATCGGGCCAACCAGGCTTCAATCTGACATGCTTCTCCAACAGCTTACTGAATCGGGCCAGTTCTTGTGGGCCAAATGAACCCCATTTACACAATAGACCTCCACCAGATGCATTTGGTGCGATGGTCACGGGCTTTGAACTGCGGCCCGTAACACTAGAGCATAATAGTTCATTTTGGCTAGATAATTATTTCATATTTGTAACTGTTGTATTGCCTAATGAATTGGTCTTGGGCTTTGTTTTATTTATTAATAAATTCCATCCTATATTTTTCAAAAAATAAATAAATTTATCCACCTATCAATACACTATATTTAAAAAAAAATCCCCAAACGTTTTGTGTGTTGACAACGAGAATATTCATCATATTGGAAACTACAATGGGTTTGGGCGAGTTGTTTTTACTAAAAAAATTAAAAATATTTATATCAAAATAAGTTTATCTAATGGTTTATATAGGGAAAATTAGGCATATATGTCAAATTTAAAACAAAATAGGGATTTAGACAATTTTTGTTGAAAATTAGGGATTTAGACTATCTTAGTCGAAAATTCACCGCATCCTCGCGTACTACGTTCACATATATCGCGTGAATACATTTAATTGATCTACAATTCAAAAGTCTAAAGCTTAGCTTAGGTTATCTTTAAACCCTAAGTCCACAGTTTAGCAAATATACTTAAGGTAGAGATGTTTTATTTTAAAGACTCTAAATCCAAAAGTTTTACTAAAGTATTAAAATAGAAGTAACTAAAGTAAAGAGCTAAAGTACACATACTTACTTAGATCAGTGTCGAAGGCTCGGATTCATTCCAGAATCTTAGTAAATTTTTGTACAAATTTACCCACATAAGTTTTCCAAAAAATATTCTTAATAGTCAGAAATTTCAAAACACATTATGCATAAAATTTTAAACCCAAAAACCACAGCCCTAGTTTTGCAACATGACATTGATACCACTAAATGTAACACTCCAAACTCGGCCTAGACATTATGGCCGAGTTTAGAGAGATTACATCAACTCGTTAAAGAACTTTTGATTAAATTAAACTTAATGTGTGTTTCGAAAGCACAAAAGTTGGCAAAACTCTCACATACATTTAGGAAAACTTTAGTTCGGAAACACCTATTTCAAGCCTAGAATTCGAATTCAAAATCGTGTATTTTAAAAGTATTAATTTTGGAAAATACATTCCAGGCAAACATTCGTTAAAAACTATTTATTTACAGGAAAGCACTTAAGAGATCACTTAATTTGCAGTGGAAAATTTTCAGAGTTTTAGTTTTGAAAATCGGAATCTAATTTGTTATCTTGTGTGATTTTACAGTTTTACGTTTGAAAATATCAAATACCAACGAACAAAACAAAAACCAAAACAAAGCCCAAAAACATATTACAGTCCCAAAAGTCCAGAAATATTATTAATGTAAATCACCATATTTAATTAACAGAGAAAAACAATCCGAGCTCTTACACGCCGTCCGATCCTAAACTCAAAGATTACCTAAAAAGTCAGAGATAAAATAAAGGGGTGAGCTATAAAGTTTAGTGTGTAACAAACTCAAACCAAGAACATAAATAACACAACAATCAAATCACAAAATCGCAGAGAATCTCATATAGATCAATTGAGCAAAACTAAGAATGCATGCAGTACTTTTCAGAAAACATAACGCGGGTTTTTCAGAAAACATCCTACCCAACTTCGTTACACACCAAATAAAGTTCCTCAGAACTCGTCCATCCAATCACACCAACAGAATAATTGTGGTCAATGCCACCAAAGATTACAGTTAAAACTGCCAGATCGAATATATATGGACAAGCCACTATATTGTAGCCAAGCTGTCAGAACAAACATATGTGACCGAGCCACCATAATTGCAAACAAGCTACCAAACAGAAATGTGGATAAACCACCAGATAATGCAGATCATTAAATTGCCAGAACTTCCTCATTTCCATATTATCCAAAACCCCATGCAATGTGACATGGCGTGTATATACTGAATCAGAATGAAAAGCATTGAAAACATGCAGTCGTGTGGCCCACACGACCTTACACACGCTCGTATAACCCACACAACACAATTAACCCAAACTGTGTGACACACACGGTTTGGCACACAGCCATGTGACATCTATAGTAGGTTTTTCAGTATCGCGTCGTTCATTGTTTTTCAAGTTTTCCATTACACACCTGATCATTTCTGAAATATGACGTTACGACACACTTCCAGACCTTAAAACAGAAATTAAATCGAGTTAATTAGCAACGTTATACGAAAAATCCAACATAATATCCGCCACACACACATACTAAACATTCAACATTAGTCCCTAAAATCAACCCTTTACAAACGTTTGATCACTTACCCCCAATTAAAGCAGCAATTCCTAAGGGTCTTTAATCACCGGAGAAATGTTAGCCGCACAAACTTCACCTAACGCTAGGACCATCAAAATCGACACCAACAAACAACTCAACAGAAAACTTATCCTCCATGAAAAGAAAAATAACACCAATAGAAAACTAACAAACTTACCAGAGACCATCTCACTGAACCCAAAATTCCTATCATAACAACTAACAAAGTAAAACGAAGGTAAAACAAGGGTACGTAAACAAAGGTTTCAACAACAGAAAGAGCAAGGATTACAATATCAAAAAATTCTAAAAAAAATTCTAAAAATATATATTAAAAAGTTAAAACTTTAAAAGTTTTCTAAAATAATAATTTTGGGACCTATTTAATAATTTAAATTTATCATACTCAAGTATCTTTTTTATTATTCTGCTTTGAAAAAATTTTCAAATATATATGATTTCAAATTTATGTGCTCTAACATGAAATTAGTTATATTGTAACAATATTTTATTTGACATGTTTAATTTTTTAAATTTAACTCAAATAAATTTACTCGATTCGACTCGACTCAAATTTTATTTCACTTGACTTGAATCGAAAAAATTTCAAATTGAATTAGGATGATAAAATATGACTCATGAATTCAATTAACTCAAAAAAAATTTACTCGATTTGTCTCAATTCAATCAAACGCTCACCCCTAGTAGTAAGAGATTTAAAGGTTGGGTGACTAAACTGAAAACGCTCTAAAATTTGTGTGACCCAACCGGATAGTTTACCCATAAAAATTTTAAAATTTTCAAAGTTTGGTGACTCACTATGGAATTTAACCAAAGAAAATAATGAAAGAAAACATGAACTGTGTTGGTCGAGTAACTAACAACACCGACAAAGCGACAACACTTCTTTAGTCAGCACTAAGTTACTTTCACTCTTATGACAGAAATACCCTGCAAACCATCAAAAATTTACATCCTCAATGCCACTCTTTAAACATCCAACACCTTTCCCCCGTACTCAATTCCACATTGTTCCCCTAATTCGAGCGTGTACCATAAACCCCCTATTCTCACCACCAAACTTGCTCGATAAATAACACACGCATCAACCCCACCGGGACGGCCTCGGCCCACACGAACCAACTAAAGTTCGGTTACTTTCCATTCCGAACCAAATTCCAAACCAAAAACTCTATATAAAAATGAAACAGAATCTAAATACGAACCGCAGCCTTGGTTTCTTCAGAATAAGCCCTTTTTTTGTCCTTTTTTCAACTAAATATCTATATGTTTCCCGATTCTGCAAAAACAAATTCTCTACTGTTAAAGTTCGAGCTGTTCTACTTCAGTTACACTCAAAAGAATCATTCACAGTTTTCTTAAGAAATAATTTTTTTTCTTTAGCTGAAATACTTCAGAGAATTATAAATTCTCAATAATTGTATATGTATCTGTGGTTACAGTTTCTGATTGCTTTAAGCTCCGCAAATTCAGTCAGTGTTAGAAGAGAAAGATCTTAACTATTTTTGCTGAATTTGAGTTTTCTTCTTTAAATTGTTTAGATTGAATTAGAGTTTGGTAAGTGGAGATCTTGTTGAAAGGTTGTTTGAGCATTGATCCAGTTCACCGGTAATTATTTCTTGGATTAATTATGAATTACATTGTTGAATTTCGAGTGTTGATTTGTTTGGTAGCTGAGAAATCTGAGAAAAAAAATTAAAATCAAGTTTTGAGGTTTTTTGGTCGTTACTGAGCGGAGAATGTAAAACTCGGTTTTAGTGAACTCACGCTGAAAGAAGTTGAATTCTCTTCTATTTTTAAATTCTTTTTTTTATATTTACTTGCTTTTTCTAATAGAAGATGTGTTTTAACTTTTAAGTAAAGATCTAAAGTCCTGAAGTAGAGTTTATTTTTTTCTCCTTTTTACAGGAAAAGAAAATGGCGCAGAGTAATTGGGAAGCTGACAAGATGTAAGAGTGATTGCTAAGTTTGTTGTTGCAGCTGTTGTTGATTATTAGCTTGTTTGATTTTGAACTTGTTTACTGTCTTTCAGTAGCTTCAAGTATCTTTCTTTTTTTATGCTACAGGCTTGATGTTTATATTCATGATTATTTGTTGAAAAGGAAGTTGCATGCTTCTGCAAAAGCTTTTATGACTGAAGGAAAGGTTGCCACAGATCCAGTAGGTAATATTTGCAAGCAAATTCAGTTATTATAATATAGCAAATTAGCAAGCTCTAAGCCAAATTGCCTGAATTGTTTGATGGTTCTGATTCTTTGACATACTTCGATGAGTGTACCTTATCGAGCCATTTTGACTATGGTAGTTGTCTCAGTATTTTTGGTGCTACTTTACCTTGTTGAATTGTCTAAATCAATTTTCCTTTTATCTTGTCTGTTAATTGTTTCTGCAGCAATCGATGCTCCTGGAGGGTTTCTGTTCGAGTGGTGGTCTGTCTTCTGGGACATATTTATTGCTAGGACAAATGAGAAACATTCTGAGGCTGCTGCAGCTTATATAGAGGTGCCTCTGTTTTGTTATATAAAATATTCTGCTCATTAACTCGCTGCTTGATTTCTTTTAGACATAATGTCATGTGTTTGTGATTTGGAAAAACAGTCTCAGCAACTTAAAGCAAGGGAACAACAGCAATTACAAATGCAGCAGTTGCAACTAATGCAGCACCGAAATGCGCAGTTGCAACGAAGGGATCCCAGTCATCCTGCTCTTGGTGGTTCTGTAAATACGATTAACTCTGAAGGAATGATTGGACAGCCATCAGCTAGTGTGTTGGCCATGAAAATGCATGAAGAACGTGTGAAACACCCTCATTCTGCGGATTCAGAGACATCATCAGCACTGATTGATGCCAATCGGATGGCTCTTCTGAAAACACAGACCAATAATCAAGTGTATGATCAATTAATCCTTATGTGCACTTTGTTTCCTAGTTTTCTTAATGCTCTAAAGGACTGAGTCTCTCATTCTTTTTCCTCCTTATTTTGTTTACTCAGCCAGCTTTTGCAAGGTAGTGCTGGAAATATGTCAGCTGCTTTGCAACAAATCCAGTCACGAACGCCATTGACAACTGTATTGCCCAAATAATCTCTGCTTTGCAATTTAATGTTATCTGTCTTATCTTTTACTTCCCTTGCTTCTTTTTTTCTGATTTCTTCCTCTATATTGAATTGCACAATTTATGTATTTCTACTTCTAGGATATCAAAACTGAAGTTAGTTTGGGTGGAAACCCGAAAAGTTTACCTATGGATCCCTCATCCATCTATGGTCAGGCAATTTTACAGCCTAAATCAGGACTAGGTGGTGCTGGTAATTATGCCCAACTTTCCCACTGAAACAATTTTGGCAATATATTACATCTACATTAATCACATGTATTCTGATAGTACGTTTTACTAATGTTCATTGCATGGTACATATCAGTTAGATGTTAAATTTTTTTACAAGCAGCAAATTTGGGTAAAGTTTTATTCTCTGGGAATTTATTAAGTATTACCTTAATGATTTAATCTGGAAAAGGACAGTAATTGCAATCACAAATGTTAGACCAGTAATGCTGGCATTGAGTGTTGGGAAGCTATATATCTATATAATATGAAGGCTAGTATAGCTCAGCCTGTGATGAAGATTCTACAATCGATATTGGGTATTCAAGAAACTTTAGTTAATAAGATTAAGATAACAGTGAAAATTGCTGCAAATTTGACACAGAATATGTGCCTAGTAGTTATATAAAGCTGAGATACTCTGCATGGACATTGAAGCAATACCTTTTTAGTAGTACTTAAAGTTTTGATTTTCTTGGGCGTTTTATACCACTTTTTCCTTATTTTGACCTATTTATCTCAAATTTGTGCCCTCAGTATTAAATCAGGGTGTACCTGGTCTTCCATTAAGGGGTTGGCCTCTGACTGTAAGTTTCACACTTTCACTCACCTTTTCCTGTCCCTTTCTTTTTTTTTTTTTTTTTTTTTGGGGTTTAAATGCGAATCAAGATGTTGGATTTTTCCGCACAGGGCATAGATCAGTTACGACCAAGTTTGGGCGTACAGATGCAAAAACCCAATCTGCAGACTCAAAATCAATTCGTTTTGACGTCACAACAACAGCACGTTTTGGCACAAGCTCAGTTACAAGGCAACCTTGGAAACTCAACAACCTTCGTGAATGCAAAAGTTGGTCAGTCTATTAGAAACAACGGATCCATATGCTCCCCGGTGCCATCAAGTTCTCCAAAGGTTAGATCTTTTATATTTCTATCACTTTACATTTTCTTTCTTATTTGTATTCACAAAAATATAACTACTAAACAGAATATAATTTCTAGAAATAGCGAAGCTATCTCATATGACTTGAAGGATTTCCTTTTTTAATTAAGGCATAATGGCTTTTTTGGCTCTCCAACTTTGCAAAAAAAATCATTTTAGCCCTCCATCTAATTTTTCGCCAACTCTTGAACTTGCATTTGTTGTCAAATCGCCCAAAATGCAGGGAAAAGCTAATATTTGTTAACTTTACTGATATGGCATACATGTGGAATGTCGTGTAGATGACACAACATCATTTAATTAATTTTTTAAAATTTAAAAATATTTTTATATTTTTATACTTTTTTAATAATTTTAATGATTTTAATTTTTAAAAATATTTTTTATTCTTAAAATTTTTAAAAGTCATTTAAATGTTGATGTGTCATCCACGAGTATGCCATATCAAATAAGTTAAAAAATGTTAACTTTTCCATCCACTTGGGGGGTGATTTGACAAAAACACAAGTTTAAAGACCAAAAAAGATGAAAAGTTAAATGGAGGGCTAAAATGATTTTTTTTTGTAAAATTGAAAGGCGAAATAAGTCATTATGCCTTTAATTAATAAAGATGTAATAAGGACCACATGCATGTTCCATACCTTTAAGTTCTTTGCGAGGGCAGCAGCTGTAACTTGTGATACAATGATGTGCTTTTAGTAGATGCTGCTCTTATCGGGTTACATTGACTTTTATAACCCTCTTTTCTGGCTTTGCTTTTTATTTGATGTTCAGTGGTGTTCCATATCTGTTAATATGTAGTATTTGCAAATGCTTTGTGTCTAAGTAGCCGTGCGGGTGCTTAACAGATGAAGATGGGTCAAATGTCACATTCTTCCTCACAACAACAGGACCAATTGCAACAGCAGCAGCAGCAGCCATCACAGCAACTGCAACAGGTTGTACTTCAATGAGAATTAATTGAAGGATCTCATTCATGAGCTGAACTGTGAGCTACTTTACAAGAAAAATATTCTTTTACCAACTACATTATTACTCCAAATTAAAATATGATTTTATAAATGGAACTTTCTTAGAAATTTCCACTTCTGGTTGAACTAATTCACATTCTGTGACTGTTCATTACATTGCAGAATAACAGAAAAAGGAAACAACACTCTGCTTCTGGAGCAGCTAACAGTACTGGCACAGGAAACACAGTTGGCCCTTCACCAAGTTCACCACCGTCAACTCACACACCTGGTGATGCAATAACTTCTGCAACCAGTTTGCAGCATGTTAATAGTGTTTCTAAAAGCATGATGTATGGTGCAGATGCAACTGCGGGTCTTACATCATCTTCCAATCTGTTGGTAGGCCATTTTCAGACTTCAAAATAGCTTTCAAACTCAAGCATGCTACAAACCCACTCTAGTTTCATTACACTCAAAAGCATAAGCATGCTTCACCTAGGATATTATTTGTATTTATTCTAGCCATATGTGATATATCATTTAACCTAACTCCGAGTGATTATTTTATCTTTCAGCTCAGACATCAGAATCTTGTTGGCTAGTGAAAGGATATAAGTGATAGACTTGTTTGTTAGGTTGAGCTAATAGTTGTGTCAATATGTATTTTTTAAATCTCTCCTTTAGCGTGCAAGTTAAAAAATGCTGAAACTACTTCTAAATTCTAATAGCATCATTACCTTGTGCAGGAAGACATGGATAGGTTTGATCCTCTGGATGAAAATATGGAGTCACTACTTTCACATGAAAGTGACTCAAGGGACATTTATGGTACCATTAAACAATGTCCTCCTGAGCACCCAAAGGAGTCTGCTAAAGGTAACCATAATATATCTTTTACCTTTACCTTTTGATGCTTTTTTTTTCTGAAAAAAACATGCTGACTTCAATTTGTCTATTCCAGGCTTCACTTTTGCTGAGGTTGGTTGTATACAGACCAGAAATAGCGAAGTTACTTGCTGTCATTTTTCTTCTGATGGGAAGGTGCTGGCTAGTGCTGGGCATGACAAGAAGGTATTTGTTTACATCATTCCATCTTTCCAATTCCTTCCCCATGGCATTAAATTTTATAAATTTAACTTCCTTCAAGTGAAAAACGAATCAGAATTACACATTTCTCCTCTGTATATTGTTTGGAAATTCAGTCAATGCGAAAACAATGGAAACAGATTTGATCATGTTCAGGCAGGTTTAAATTGAAACAATTTTGAGGTTACTAGGGAAAGAGATTGAAAATACATGATTAGCCGTTGTGACAAAAGAAATTCATAAACAGAATGTTACTTGAAAGTAGAGTTGAGTGATAGAACCTTTATTGTTCTTGTTGAGTCCTTTTAAGCTGGCCTGGCAATGACTTCTATCTGGTTAATTATTTTACTATGTATAGGAAATCAAGGTTGACGCCATAATTTCTTTTCAGAAAGATGACATAGTGACTTGCATTTCTTTCATTAGGTGGTTCTTTGGAATATGGATAACCTGAAAACAGAGAGTACTCCAGAAGAACACAAATTGGTTATTACAGATGTTCGTTTTAGACCAAATTCATCTCAGTTGGCAACAGCTTCTTTTGATAAATCTGTGCGGTTATGGGATGCAGCCAATGTAATCATCTTCTTCTTCTTACAACTTGGATCTTTGTTAAAGTTTTGCGGATATCTCTGGTTACGACTTTAGCTATTCTATACTCTTTTTGCTGACAGTTTTCTGGCATTGTAGACATTTAGGAAGCATGCATGATAAATCTTTCCATGCTACTGTGGTTAACAAGCTAAGTTCATTGTTACAGCCAGGCTATTGCGTGAAAGCATACAATAGCCATCCTTCACCTGTGATGTCCCTTGATTTCCACCCCAAAAAGACGGACTTGTTTTGCTTTTGTGATAATGACAATGAAATTCGCTATTTTAATCTTAATACATTCTCATGCACCCGGATATCCAAGGTTGGCGACTCTTCTTTTCCTGTCTAACCTCTTCAAGATTTCTGACAGTTATGGTGCATTACATTTATAGATTTAGTTTTTTTTTTTTCCGGCATTTACCGTTAATTCCTGATGCAGGGAGGTATGGCCCAAGTAAGGTTCCAACCAAGAATTGGACATTTTCTGGCAGCAGCATCAGATAAAGTAGTGTCCATCTTTGATGTAGAAACTGATAGACAAACATTAACATTTCAGGTATGGCTTGTGTATAATTGTCACCAGATCTTCCATTCTTGAAATATTTATGTCATATTGAAGACTAAAGCAAAAGTTTCATCGTAATTAATAGTAACTAATGCATGTCTTTTTTCCTCTTTCCCTTTTCTAACAGGGGCATTCAGAAATAGTGAACTATATATGCTGGGATGCAAACGGAGAGTATTTAGCATCTGTCAGTCACAACTTGGTAAAAATATGGTCATTGGTGACAGGGGAGTGCATTCAAGAACTCGGTTCTGGTGGGAACCAGTTCCACTCGTGTGTCTTTCATCCAAATTATTCCACTCTTTTGGTGATCGGAGGAATTTCAGTAAGTCTTTGTTCTCTATTTATGGTTTATTTTTCCATTTACAGAGTTTTATTTACGGGATGCCTTGGTTCAAATCAGACATTACCTCCATATATTTTAGGATGAAAAACTAGTGTTTATTTTTTATAATTCAAATCAACATAGCTACATCTAGATATTTTAGGATGTAAAATTAGTATTTATTGTATTTATATGGTCCAACACATTTGGCCATGCATAGGTATGGGGTATGATCCTCCAAATATATAAAAAGTACTTAAAGAAAATCTGATCATATATACCGTATATAGATATCCAATATTTACCCCAAGGCAACCGCACCTCTTAGTGGCGTGGGCAAAAACACGATGTTGCTTTCATGTGCATAGAGAAATTCTTGCAACATTTGTAGCTAATAAATGTAATTGTGTTTGTTTTTACGATGGGGGTGCTGGTGCATGCAGTCATTGGAGCTGTGGAACATGGCTGAGAATAAAAGCATGACAATTTCAGCTCACGAGAATATAATTTCAGCATTGGCACAGTCGCCTGTCACAGGAATGGTTGCTTCGGCAAGTCATGATAGCTCTGTAAAGATATGGAAATAATTAAATCAATCATACAAATATATATATATATATGTGTGTGTGATAAAAATCCAAATACGTGTGAATTGGATTGTGGAGCAAAAGCATATTTTGCTTCCAGTCCTCTAAGTGTGTGAATTTTATTTTCTTTCTTGGATACCTGAATATGAAATGGGTGTATTTATTTTGCATTCTCTTCATAATTTTGCTATGTGAGAATGAGTAGCTTGTTTGCCTTTGGGTGAGAACAGTTTTGCAGTTAGCTTGTTTGCTTCGCGTGAATGATTCGTTACTTTGGTAAATAGCCAAAATTTTCGTAATTATAAGAATTAATTATATTTCATTCAAAAAAGAAAATAATTAACGAGATTAAAAATGAAAGATTTGTTTATATTTGTTTTATCCTCTCTTTTTTCTATCTTTTTCTTTTCTTTTTTGTGATAGAAAAGAAAAAGATACAACTAGTTAAGTTATATTAAAGGGATTGTTTGTAAACACATGTAACCCTTGTTCCCTATTAAAGGTTATTTTAGCTATTCAATCTGCTTTAGCGTTTTCTTCTCAAGGATGTATTCAAGTTCCCAGAGATGTTGAATGCGATTGACTATCGTTGACCTTGAGGGAATTGATTCTGGAAGTTGGATTGCTTCAATAGCCTCCAAGCTATTAGTTTGTATCAACACTTCAATTCCTTGTTTTCCTTGCATCAGTGATAAGTCATACAAGATACTCCATAATTCAGCATCAAGTATTGAATATTTCCCCAGCTACCGATAAAACCCGATGATCCATTCTCTGTGGTTGTCTCTCACAATCCCTCTTGCAGCATCATGGCCTGAATTTGTTTTGACAAAACCATCAGTTCTTAGTTTCATCCAACTGTCTGTCGAGATAGTCTTTGCTCTCATCTTTTGTTTCACATTAGAATTTCCTTTGGGCATGGAAGCATACTGTTTTGTCCAATTGTACGGAACTTTGATGATCTCTTCAATGTTCCATGGCACTCCTTGAAAAAGAATAATATTACTATTCTTTCAAATGCGCCACATGACAAGTCCGAACAAAGTTGACCAAACTACCTCATCAGAGGCGAGTTTTTGGTTATTTGGCAAATTAGACATAAGCCACTCCTGCAGAGTCCCAGAAAAAAACCAGGCTTGCTTCTCTGTTGGAACAATAAGCAACCAGACCTCTTTTGCTGCCCTACAATCTCCGATGGCATGGATATTATCCTCCGGAACTGCTCCACAGATCATGCAATGATCATCGTTTGTTAAACTGCGCTTAAGCCTCTCCACTTGCATAAGTAAAAGTTGCTTAAGAACTAACCAAATAAACATTCAAACCCTTTGCAGCCCTTGATACTTCCACATTATATTCCAAATTTCATCTCTCAAATTCCACAAGTTTCCTTTAATCTGCTTATAAGCGCTCTTGATAGTGAAAGATCCTGTTGAAGTTCCCATCCAAGTAACTTTATCCAACCCAATGCAAGGGTGTGGGGGAAGAATGCTAATAATACAGCTTATAATCTCATTCGGCAGCCAAACCCTGAATAAATCCAAGTTCCACAAGCCTTCTTCAGTTACCATATCCTAGAGGAGACAATCTTCATCGAGGTTATTTCATTACATAATAAGATTTATCAAAGGTCCAACTTCAAGGATCCAATTATCCTTCCAACACCTTATGGTATTACCATTACCTACGGACTAGATAATGCTCTAAAAAAGAATGAGTTATTACATTAGTTTTCTTTTTTGTTATTTTATATATTTTATGAGGTGAGTGATTACATTAGTTTTGAATTGTTCTGTGGAGTCACTACATTATTTTTTTTGTTCAATTGAGTGATTTTTTGTTTTGTTTTGTTTTGTTCTTGTTTTTGTCTATGATAGTTCTTGTTTTGTTTTGGTCAATCGAGTGATGTTTTGTTCATGTTTTGTTTGATGTCAGATAAACACATTGTCGAAACCATTTTAAAATTCGATTTTAAAAAAGGGGATCGACTTTAAAAATAAAAATTGGAGTCGCCACCAATCCCTTTTTACTTAGGTGTGATTGGATCACCTTGTAAAACGTTTCATTTTAAAACATTTGGTTTTGATCTACGAAAAATGAGAAAACGGGTTCGGGAGTCGGTTACGTATGAGGAAGGATTAGCATCCTCATAACGCCCTAAAATTGGTACCTAATCGATAAAATCATGTCCTAATGTTGAAACTTTAAAAAATTTAAAAAATGAACCTTTTATTTGAAGAAAAAATCCAGACTTATCTATCTCAAAGAAATAAAATACTATACCCAGTAAGTTAGGATATAGCATCTCATGACTTTGAAACTAAGCACGTCTTTATTTTAGAAAATTCCTACCTTGAGACACAAAACGTCGAACCCAATAAGTTAAGGCACAACGATCCGAATTCTCAAGAATAGGTTTTTTTTATTTAAAATTGGTAAATCTCAGTTTTTTTAAGAAAGAATGGATAGGTAATACCTAAAGTTTTACGAGAAAAATTGAACCCAATAAGTTAAGGCAAAATTCTTCTCGAAATCCTTCAAATATCACATATCATCGTATTTTGAAAACCATTTGAAATAAATATTTTGATTCGAAAGGTATTTTTAGAAAACAATGATTTAAGTATACAACATACATATTGAATAGCTATTCTACATAATTACAAATTATCAAACAATAATTAATAAAAGAATAATATGACATAAATATATAATAATAAAAACATGCTAGCAATAATAAACGAATATAAAAATACAAATAAATGTATAATAATTAAAGAAAATCATAATATATAATATAATATAAAATAATTAATAATAATAATATATAAGGATTATACATAATAAAAAATAATTAGCAAATAATATATAATAATTTTAAATAAAAACATATATATACATAATATACTAATCATAAAAATTATATATGTAATGATATAAATAAAATAGGTTATATAATAGACTTTATATAAAATAAAATTTTAAAAATAAAATATAATGTAATATAATACTATATAATATAAAAATTAAAAATATAATATAGTAAGTAACATATTAATTATAAAGTTATATATAAATTATTAAATCAAGTAAAATAATATATAATAATAATTAAAGAAATAAAAAGATAATACAAAAAATTATATATGTATTTTTAACAAAATAAACTAAAAAATAATGTAAAATTTTTAATATAATAAAATAATTTAAATATGACTTTAGATTAATTAAAAATAAAAAAAAGGAAGAAGGATTAAATTGAAACAGAAAGTAAATTTCAAGGATAAATTATAAAAAATAGAAGTATAATAGGACTTAATTGTAAAACTGAAATAATGCGGAAGGGCCAAAGTGGCAATTAGACCCTTTTAATTGAAAAACACGCGGATCCTATGATGGCGGGTCGGGTCGAGCGGGTCGGATCATGAAACGACGTCGTTTTGGCCTTAAAAGGGAACCCCCAAAACGACGTCGTACGAGCAAGCCTATATAAGTTATTTTTTAACACCAAAAATCATTTGAGCATTGTTTTTTTTTTTTTTTAAATTTCAGATGATGCTCCGAAAATCCTCTCTTCTGGCCGGATTCCAATCGTCGGGTCTCTGGATCACGCGCCCCACGCGCCGTCACGCGCCGTCGCCTATGGCGGGCCAAAGGTAAAAATTTCACCTTTTTCTTTTATAAATTTGTTTATATACAAAACATGCATGAACCGAAAATAAAAAAATAAAAAAAAAAAGAAAAATAGGAAAACAGAATATTAATCACCTTCAAAAAAATAATTTATTTCTCTGTATATTTTCACAACTGTTTGCGTATCTCTGTTTTTCTATCTCTCTGTATATTGTCTCCCCTTTTTTGATTTACAGGTTAGGCTTTTATAGCCTTCGAATAAACAAAATAAAAAGGAAAAAAATATTGCCATGTTTTATTGCCGATTTCTTTCCTTTTGCAGGTGGATGAGCAGATCTCGGTGTAGGAGCCTCTATTTGGCGCGCGAATTGCGGCGTGACGAGGCGAGAGGCTGCTGGTGCTGCGCTGGGTGCGAGTTGGACTTGCGGCGCCTAGGGTTTCAGAAACCCTAGGCCACTGGAACTGTTGAAGATTTGGGCCCCCTTGGGCCGCATAGGTTTAATGGGTCAGGGTCTGTTTTGTTGGGTCTGGGGTGTATTCGGGTAATGGTTTGGGTTAAAGTCTAGTTGGGTCAGCTTTGGGCTAATTAGGTTTTGTCTTAGGTATTGGGTAATCTGTTGGTAATAGGTTATTGGGCTAGGGTGTAACTGGGCCACGGCAGTTTTATTGGTTTTGGGTTTTGTAAAGGACTGTAAAAGAAAAACTTGGGTTTTTTTATTTCTTTTTTAACAAGCCCGGTCAAAATTGGGCTCCTACAGCTGCCCCTCTTTACTCATTGTTGTGTAACGAGAATAGAGCAAAGACTATAAAAGGACCAATTTTGACTGGTCTTGGCCAAGCCTCGACTTCTTAACCCTTGTCTTCTTCAAATGGCTTCCAATCCGAACTGCATCTTCAGGGGTACTGGAACTTTATCTTGATTTCAATAAGTTCGATGGCTTCAATTTGCTTCACTGCAACTTCAGGAAGGCAGTATCCACTATCCGTGATCTGCTCTACTGCAAACTTAGGGGAATGCCAGTTTGATATCTTTGATCTGTTTCATGCAACTTTAGGAATATAAGATCTGCTATCTTCAGTTGATCTACTTCCTACAACTTCAGGAAGATAAGATCTTCTTTCTTCAGTCTACTCCACTACAACTTCAGGGAGATAAGACTAAAATTTTCTTTTGATCTACTTCCTACAACTTCAGGAAGATAAGATCTTCTTTCTTCAGTCTACTCCACTACAACTTCAGGGAGATAAGACTAAAATCTTATTTTGATCTACTTCCTACAACTTTAGGAAGATAAGATCTGAAAGTGTCCTCGATCTACTTCTTACAACTTCAGGAAGATAAGATCTGAAAGTGTCTTCGATCTACTTCCTACAACTTCAGGAAGATAAGATCTGAAAGTGTCTTCGATCTACTTCCTACAACTTCAGGAAGATAAGATCTGAAAGTGTCTTCGATCTACTTCTTACAACTTTAGGAAGATAAGATCTGAAAGTGTCTTCGATCTACTTCCTACAACTTCAGGAAGATAAGATCTAAAAGTGTCTTCGATCTACTTCCTACAACTTCAGGAAGATAAGATCTGAAAGTGTCTTCGATCTACTTCCTACAACTTTAGGAAGATAAGATCTGAAAATGTCTTCGATCTACTTCCTACAACTTCAGGAAGATAAGATTTGAAAGTGTCTTCGATCTACTTCCTACAACTTTAGAAAGATAAGATCTGAAAATGTCTTCGATCTACTTCCTACAACTTCAGGAAGATAAGATCTGAAAGTGTCTTCGATCTACTTCCTACAACTTCAGGAAGATGAGATCTTCTGTCTTCAGTCTACTCCCTACAACTTCAGGGAGATAAGGCTGAAATTCTTTTCGATCTGCTTCCTAAAACTTCAGGAAGATAAGATCTTCAATTTCACCAGTATTGCTACACCGTCCACTGAGGGACATGTCCTGTAAACTTGGTTCCATATGTTTATGTCACATGACTAAAATGCTATGATCAAATGCTTCTAGCTACATGTTTTATGAGTGACACGAATGTATCATGTCATGAAAATGATTCCTTTTAAAGGATTAGGATGCAATGATTGGAATGAATTAAATGCTCTTAATGAAATTTGCTATGATACAAAAATGTTATGAGTATGATTCCTATTCTAGGTGTTATCACTCATTTGTTTTTCATTCTTGTTCATCAATCATATTCTGCTTAACCAGCTTGCCCCATTGTAATTTCTGAGTCAGCCCTGCTTGGATCTTGAGACATGAAGCTGGTACTTCCCACTACAACTTCGAGGAAATAACATTTGGTTTCTTCCATCCTTTTGTTACCACTCAGAGGTGTAGAACTTGTATCACTTTCAATCAATTTGATCTGTTACACGGGTGTAATGACCAAATGTATGTGTCTGAAACTTTCAATGAATGCAGGATATCCCGTCAATGATCCATTTTTACATTTGGATTGACCTTATTTGTCATTTGCCGATGTGTTATCACCAACGAAATTGTCTTATCCAATAAGAATCTGAAGAGAGAATCATTTTTCAATGTTTCCAGCCCTTAGGCTTGGTGAGTTCTTAACAATAGTCATGTTTCAGATTCCTCATATTATTTAGAAGGTTCCAGAGTAATATGCGAAACTCCTTTCATGAAAGTGTTATTAGTCCAATAATCATTATTTCAATATAAAATGCTTGAAAAATGATCAATAATGGACGAGAAAGAAATTAATCAAGAGTATAGCTCGAAACGAATAAGTTAATCAAAGATAACCAAGGCCATAAAATAAAATTTGATCAAGGTGTATCTTGAAAAGAATAATCAAAGATAACAAATTCAATAAATGAGTAAGATAGAAGCTAGGTGCCCCAGATATCGCAGCCTGAGCTTCTCTGTTCAAACTTCTTGAGGACCTTTTTAAGCTCAATATGTGTTTAAGGGATCTGAAGTACTTTGTTGATGCCCCAAGACGTAACATACTTCTTCATTGTCAATGCAAGCGTACCAAGACTACTATATGCCCCACTTTTTGGTCAAAATTTGAGCCGCCCTTTTCGGGTTTTCAACTCAAATCCCCTTTGGTCTCAAAGCGCCCTTTGCGGGTTTTCACCCTGGCCTCTCTTTTTTTTCTGAATTTGAATTTGAACTCAAGGCGCCCTTTGTGGGTTTTCACCTTAGTCTTTCCTCTTTCAGGTAAAATCCTACTTGATTGACCCTGAATTTACCAGATTGAGCGAATCTTTGGCATCCATCTCGGTCAATATCAATGCTACTCCAGAAAAGGCCTTCTTTACAACATAAGGTCCTTCTCAATTTGAGATCTGCTCTTTTCTGAAATTTTCAATATCAGGTGCACATCATGAAATTTCTTTGGGTAGACCATGTCATAAATCATCAATTTTAGTACATTTGACCATGATGAATACTTTCAAACCCCTTTTCTTCATCCAAGTTCACTAGAGACATTCTTCTTCATCCAATTCCTGACTCAATCGAAGCCTGGAGCAAAGGAATCTTGATTTTCATGGGCAAAACCACTTCATAAACCAATGGGAACAGTGTTGCCCCAGCAGAAGTCCTGGTCAACGTTTTGATAAGCATAGAGTGTAAATGGTAGCTTCTTATGCCAATCTTTACAAGTCTTAGTCACCTTTCCTATTTTCCCTTTTTTTTTTGTTTGGCAACCTTTGCTGCACTGTGATATGCTGCCTGATCTTTGGACAAACTGTAAACTTTGTCTGTGTACAGTTATGCGTTATTAAATGTGATCCTTTATGGCATTCTTTGCTATCATTTGATTCCTCCCTTTTTTTTTCTTTTTTCTTCTTTTTTTTTTTGAAATTTGATAACTTTCGACTGTGTAACGTTGGCATTTAAAGTTACTTCCACCCTCTTAGTGAAGTAAACGACGACCACGACAATGAATCGATGTTGGCTAAAAGCTTTTGACGAGATTGGCCCTATCACATTCATGCCCCCACATATGAAAAATTTGTGAAGAACTGAAGAAGGCACATGAATCCTGTCTTATTTAATACGGCATAACTGATACCATCCCTTTCTATGTAAATTAATAGTGCCTGATCCTCATGTTTAGCCCCCGTCTTAGTAGCCCAGGCATGTCCTGATATGATCGTGCGAAAACATCTTTGAATTCTTGAAAATAACTCAATGATGTCTCGCATTATTTCTATGGTGAGCTGGGCTTCGATCCTCACCCCTTTTCTAGGCTCATAATATCCGCTGACCCTTTGTTGAATAAGGTATGTTTTTCATCTTGTTGGACCATGCTTAACAAATCAGAAGTTATGTTACAATCTCTGTCATTTTCAACGTCTTAAGATCCCCTAGACCCATATCTCATTCAAAAAGGGAGTCAGTAACAACGTCGCTCATGTCGTTGATATCTGGGGACCTAATATAGGTTCGAAAGAATATTTCAAAAGAGTAAATGATTCAAAGAACAATTATTTGTATGGTCATGAATAAAGAATGAAAGAATATTGTAAAACAAAAGAATGTACAATATGAAATGGAAAGAAAAAAGAATATTTGCTTAAAAATGTATTTTATTAAAATAAAATTTCAGACATAAGCCTATTTCACAAAAGAATTCTTATTGCCTCTAGGCTTAAGGCAACAAGCATGTTTTGCACATTACTATAGATCAGCTCTAAAAATGCAAGGATCTCTTCCACAATCCTATTACTCAAGACACTCCCAAGTACGCAAGGGCTTGGAAACTTCGTTCTCTGATTCCCTTTTCATCTTCAAGGAGTCACAAATTTCTTGTTTCCTCCTTCAATTACCGCATTTACTGCCTCATCAAAGTGATCAGGTTTTGATAAATTGTCAAACTTTACAATTCCCATTTTAATGAACCTTTCGATCAACTTTTTAAACGTAGTACAGTTTTCAATTGAATGACCCGTTATTCCCGCATGGTAATCGCATTGAGTGTTCAAGTCATACCATTTAGGATATGGGGGCTGTAACGGCTTTAGATAAAATGGAGACACCATATGTGCATCAAATAAACTTTGATATAACTCATTATACGTCATGGGGATTGGCATAAATTGGAGCCTTTCAGAGTTTTGCCTTGGGGAAACCTGATTGCTGGTAGCTACCATCCTTGGTTGGTTTACTGTAATCAGCTCTGAATGGCTCTTGTTATACCTACCGGCATTATTCGTTTTCTTTTCCTTCTTCTTCAAGGTCTTAGAAGTCCATTCTCCCCTTTCCACTATTTCCACCAAAACAACCGGTTTGGCTTGATCATCATTCGGGTTAGAGCCCATCGGGAAGTTCAATAGGGATGAAGTATCAGTCTGACATTGGGACCCAATAATGATGGGTACTCCATGCGAATGCGTGTTTGGTTGAGTCGGGATACCTGCTGAGGAATAAACGATGTATTCCTCATCATCCACACTATTGACAGTTGGGCCACTCCTTTTTTCAAGTCTTTCGGCTAGTAACTGGGTTAACTGGCCAATCACATTCTTTTGGAACTCAAACATTTGTTCCCGCATTTCTTGTTGAATCTTGGTCAATTGCCCCTGCATCTGTATTTGCATTTGTTCTATTCTCTCCAACCTTTGCTCCATGTTTTCCAAGTTAACTGAAATATTTTTACCTAATTAGGGTTCTTTTGTAAAAGTCTAATGCAAATGATGTAATGTAATGCAAATGCATGAATGCAAAGAGGTATTGATTCTGATTCAACTTCATTTTAGAAAATTTTATTAGAAAACAAAATCCTTTACATAAAACGGACTACAAGTATGCTTTCGCCCTAAGTCCTAAGGTTTTGATTTTCCCAAGCAATGAAGACAACTCTTGGCTACGATCAGACTCTAGTTCATACTTCATGCTCAACGTATCAGCCTGTGATGCCAAAGTTTGTAGGTGATCAACTACCTCTTGAATCTAGACTATCGCTTCACCCATGAGGTAATCCCGACTTCTAACTTGATCATGAGAGGTGAAGCATCTCGATCCAGAATTCCCAGCTATGTAATGCTGATTTTAACTCCTCGATCTTACCCTTCATTTCCTCTATCTTGTTCAGACTTAATTTTAACTCGATCGTAAAATTATGGCTTCGGTGGTGATGAAGATACCGTCCAATCTTAGCATCGATCTTCGGGAAAGTATTGATCATTCATCCTAGCTAATGCCATACTCAGAGAGATTCTTCCGCTTCCGTGGCCAATAAAGATCAGAATTTTTCCTATCAGAGTGCGGACAAAGAAAGAACTGCGGAGCTCCAGGAAGTTTAAATTGCATCTGTTCAAACATTTTTCAACTCTAACCACAAGTGAAAGACATCTATTCTGGTTCATCTTATTGAATATATCAAATGGGGGATCCATACGAATTCCTTTCACTTCTCCACAACGAATCAAATTCCTTGCAATGTTGTTTGGATCACAACGAGGAGCCGAGAAGTTCACAACAGCCCATCTTTCAATCCTAGATGGCTCCACCAATTTCTTGTTGTTAAGATTCCAACTCACGTTCTTTAGAAAGAAATCTTCACCGTTACCCACTCTTAACCTTGGTGCTGGTAGAATACGTCCATCCACTTGGGTGACCATCTTCATATGAAAGAGAAACGCTGTATTGGTAGAAGTGTCCATCAGTACCCTCCACGCTCACTTTGAAGTGATTAGTGAGTATACTTACCTTCTGCCCTTTAGTTCTAACACCACGCCTTGCCATAGGGTGTCATATAATCTTCTTCGCATCCGATTCTGCCTCGATTGGAACAACATCAGGAGGCACAGGTGACAGAGATTCTAGCGCTGCCCCATTTCCCTCTTGCTCAAATGAATCCATACCTTGAAATCCAGAGAGGGAGAATCAAAATATATATTTGAAATAAGTAACCCTAAGGAACTCAAAAAGACAGTAAAATTCTACGACCCTCTTTCTCTAATTACCTTTGCCATGACCATATACGAACGACTGCATTGTCTTCCACTTTATCAAGGAATTCGTTCTCCATAACCAGCTTTCTAATTTAGAAACTGACCGTGAATCGATACCTCCTAATGTATGAAATGATATGCACAAAAATAAAGCACAACAAATTAGTACCGCAGAATAAGATATAAAGTAAAATATACTAACACCTATCTGGGTAACTACTAAAGTTTGATATAGCTCTACCTAGGGTAAGTTCTTAGGTTTTCTATATGCAGTTTGGTTCTAAAATTGAGGTACCCGAACTAGCAAATTCCTCGATCCTCACCCATTATAGGCTCATATGGACCGAGTTCAGTTCAGGGGAATACATTTTCCTATGGCTGCACGGAGATGAAAATCTCATGAAGACATAGGTACGGATGTATTTCGAAAGCGATTCACTATCCTGCACGAAGGTGAAAACCTCACGAATGAGTAGCTTCTCGCTCCCACTTAAGGGTGCGACCACAACGGTCATGCGAATGCAATGCAAAGATATTTTATAATAAAAAAACACATGCAATAAAAAGGATGATTTTTCAAATCAGAATTTCAAATTTGCAACAATAGGACATGAATTTATCGACTTTATGGCTTGACTCTCTTATTGGTCCCCAGCGGAGTCGCCAAGCTGTCGAAACCATTTTAAAATTCGATTTTAAAAAAGGGGATCGACTTTAAAAACAAAAATGGGAGTCGCCACCAATCCCTTTTTACTTAGGTGTGATTGGATCACCTTGTAAAACGTTTCATTTTAAAACATTTGGTTTTGATCTACGAAAAACGAGAAAACGGGTTCGGGAGTCAGTTACGTATGAGGAAGGATTAGCATCCTCATAACGCCCTAAAATTGGTACCTAATCGATAAAATCATGTCCTAATGTTGAAACTTTAAAAAATTTAAAAAATGAACCTTTTATTTGAAGAAAAAACCCAGACTTATCTATCTCAAAGAAATAAAACACTATACCCAGTAAGTTAGGATATAGCATCTCATGACTTTGAAACTAAGCACGTCTTTATTTTAGAAAATTCCTACCTTGAGACACAAAACGTCGAACCCAATAAGTTAAGGCAACGATCCGAATTCTCAATAATAGGTTTTTTTATTTGAAATTGGTAAATCTCAGTTTTTTTAAGAAAGAAGGGATAGGTAATACCTAAAGTTTTACGAGAAAAATCGAACCCAATAAGTTAAGGCAAATTTCTTCTCGAAATCCTTCAAATATCACATATCACCGTATTTTGAAAACCATTTGAAATAAATATTTTGATTCGAAAGGTATTTTTAGAAAACAATGATTTAAGTATACAACATACATATTGAATAGCTATTCTACATAATTACAAATTATCAAACAATAATTAATAAAAGAATAATATGACATAAATATATAATAATAATAAAACATGCTAGCAATAATAAACGAATATAAAGATACAAATAAATGTATAATAATTAATAAAAATCATAATATATAATATAATATAGAATAATTAATAATAATAATAATATATATAAGGATTATACATAATAAAAAATAATTAGCAAATAATATATAATAATTTTAAATAAAAACATATATATACATAATATACTAATCATAAAAATTATATATGTAATGATATAAATAAAATAGGTTATATAATAGACTTTATATAAAATAAAATTTTAAAAATAAAATATAATGTAATATAATACTATATAATATACAAATTAAAAATATAATATAGTAAGTAACATATTAATTATAAAATTATATATAAATTATTAAATCAAGTAAAATAATATATAATAATAATTAAAGAAATAAAAAGATAATACAAAAAATTATATATGTATTTTTAACAAAATAAACTAAAAAATAATGTAAAAATTTTAATATAATAAAATAATTTAAATATGACTTTAGATTAATTAAAAATAAAAAAATAAAGGAAGAAGGATTAAATTGAAACAGAAAGTAAATTTCAAGGCTAAATTATAAAAAAATAGAAGTATAATAGGACTTAATTGTAAAACTGAAATAATGCGGAAGGGCCAAAGTGGCAATTAGACCCTTTTAATTGAAAAACACGCGGATCCTATGATGGCGGGTCGGGTCGAGCGGGTCGGATCATGAAACGACGTCATTTTGGCCTTAAAAGGGAACCCCCAAAACGACGTCATACGAGCAAGCCTATATAAGTTATTTTTTAACACCAAAAATCATTTGAGCATTGTTTTTTTTTAAAAAAAATTCAGAGAATGCTCCGAAAATCCTCTCTTCTGGCCGGATTCCAATCGTCAGGTCTCTGGATCACGCGCCCACGCGCCACATCGCGCGTCGCCACGGCGGCCAAAGGTAAAAATTTCGCCTTTTTCATTTATAAATTTGTTTATATACAAAACATGCACGAACCGAAAATAAAAAATAAAAATAAGAAAAATAGGAAAACAGAATATTAATCACCTTCAAAAAAAAAATTATTTCTCTGTATATTTTCACAACTGTTTGCGTATCTCTGTTTTTCTATCTCTCTGTATATTGTCTCCCCTTTTTTGATTTACAGGTTAGGCTTTTATAGCCTTCGAATAAACAAAATAAAAACGAAAAAAATATCGCCATGTTTTATTGCCGATTTCTTTCCTTTTGCAGGTGGATGAGCAGATCTCTGTGTCGGAGCCTCTATTTGGCGCGCGGATTGCGGCGTGACGAGGCGAGAGGTCTGCTGCTTTGCTACCGGGTGCGAGTTGGACTTGCGGCGCCTAGGGTTTCAGAAACCCTAGGCCACTGGAACTGTTGAAGATTTGGGCCCCCTTGGGCTGCATAGGTTTAATGGGTCAGGGTCTGTTTTGTTGGGTCTGGGGTGTATTCGGGTAATGGTTTGGGTTAAAGTCTAGTTGGGTCAGCTTTGGGCTAATTAGGTTTTGTCTTAGGTATTGGGTAATCTGTTGGTAATAGGTTATTGGGCTAGGGTATAACTGGGCCACGGCAGTTTTATTGGTTTTGGGTTTTGTAAAGGACTGTAAAAGAAAAACTTGGGTTTTTTTTATTTATTTTTTAACAAGCCCGGTCAAAATTGGGCTCCTACATACATTAGTTTATTAGATAAACAAAATCAGACTTTTAACCAGATTTATTTTATCTTATTATTTCCCACCAAAAAAAGGTATTAGAGTTCTCACCAAATATATAAAGATTAGTGGAAGAAAAAAATTAGATATCGTTTTTTTGCTTTTGGGTAATTTGCTTTCCATTAAATTTGAAGTAGAATATTAACTAGAACGAGTGAATATATACTCTATTTAGTGGCCTTGAACTTGAGAATGCAACACTCATGTTAGAATGAATACTAAACCTTTTGTTGCTAGCACTCTAGTTTAGTTGACAATATACTATTATGGCTTTCCAAATGTTTCAGGGAAATGACCGATCTAGATGCTAATGCTCTCACCCCTTCAAAACCATCGACTTCAGCGAGTTGTACTCTGATTTCATTGGATGATGACGAAAGCCCAGTAGATAGTGGTTCAGAGGATCTTTCTATTCTACCTTTAACTAGTAGACATACATCATCTGTTTGGACTGATTTCACAAGAAATCGAGTTGGTGATGCCATAAAAGCCGAGTGCAACTACTGTTCCAAGCTTCTTGCTAGTGGAAGAAGAGTTGGAACAACCCACTTGAAAGATCATCTAAAAAATTGTCCAAAAAGAATATGTCAAGATATACGACAAACTAGATTGTTTGGTGTAAAGGCTAATCCTACTGAAAAAAGTGACACATTGACCTTGGCACCATATGAGTTCCACCAAGAGGATGGGATAAAAGAGACTTTACAGAAATGATTATTTTGAATGAGTACCTCACTAGCATGGTTGAGCATTATGGTTTTAGAAAGTATTCTAAGACACTTCAACTGTGGTTCAAAGTACTGAGTCGCAATACAACTAAGAAAGACATCATGCAAAGATATGTTTCTGAAAAGGAGAATACCAGTATATTGTTAAGAAAAGCAAAGAGTTGGACTGCCTTAACTGTTAACATGTGGAGCGCAAATAACCAAAGAAAAGGTTATATGGCTGTCACTGCACATTTTATTGATAATGCTTGGAGACTACAAAATTGAATCATAAGGTATTACATTCTTTTTAAATCTTTTAGGGATGGATATTTTTTAGCTAGTTTAGTAACCTTTTATTTGTTGCATATGGTAGGTTTTGTTATGTCCCAACCCCTCACACCATTGAGGTACTTGCTGACACTATGACAGAATGCATTCAATCTTGGAATATCGATCTTAGATTGTCTGCTATCACTGTGGACAATTGTACGACTAATGATGCAATGATGGATATTTTGCATGGAGAGTTTCCATATGGTTCCCCTTCTTTTGCACGGTCAGTTTTTTCATATGCGATGTTGTGCTCATATATTAAATCTAATTGTTCAAGATGGGTTAAGTGTAACACCCCTAACCCTTATCCGTCGCCGAAACAGGATTACGAGGCATTACCAAAGAGTACATAACACTTACAGATAATTTGAAATCATTATCTTTACACAAATAGTACACTTGAGGTGTACAGTTCTATAATTATGAATAAACACATTTATCAAACATATTCCATGTTTTTATATATCACAATCTCATATTTTCATGTATCAAGTACCATTTCCTCGTATTTAAGACAAATACGTGTAACAATTAATAGACATACAATTCACTAACTCTTCCTGCCAATCACAATTTAAATTGACAAATCACTTATTGAGTCCAATTTCAATGTTCACTAAAATCTATCATATAAATTTGGATGTACGTATCCACCAATAGATTCCATGTACCGATATCATCATCTCAAATTTCCACATACATTTACTTTCCACATTATGAACTCAAATAACATATACAAGATATACCAATGTATTTCAAGTACAGTTTCGTAATATTTCGTTTCAAATTTTAGATTATTTCATATTATAACTTTTCTCATTAACTCATTTGGAATACCAATTCATACGGATAATACACTCAAGGGTGTACAAATATATAATCACAAATGAACTCATTCATCAACCAAGTTCTATGTTCATGTCTCATCAACTCGTATTTCCTTATATCACATAATTCCATGTAACACTTACCAAACTTTGTCAGATTAGTGAACTTCTTATAAAATTGGTCTGCTCACACAAGCTGCCGATCATGACAAGCTACACGATGTTGCTCAGTGCCACATTTCACAACTTAGTATGGGAAATGCCATACCTACATTTCTTAACTCGGTATGGTTAATACCATACTTACGTTTCACACTTTGTCATGGATCACCCATGGTCTTATCCGTCAATTCATCACTTTTCACTAGAATGTCATAGCCCAGCTATGGTCTTACATCTTAAACACATATCACAACAATACCATATCCCAGATATGGTCTTACACGGAAATCACTTGTCACTTGTAGCCGAAGCTACTACTATTCACTGATCAGGTAGCTAGAGCTACCACTTTTCACTGATCAGGTAGCCAGAGCTACCATTTTTCACTGATCAGGTAGATGGAGCTATCACTTTTCACTGATCAGGTAGTCGGAGCTACCACTTATCACTTTCACTTGTCCTTGATCAGATAAGTGTAGCCGAAGCTATCACTTATCACTTTCACTTATCCTTGATCAAATAAGTGTAGCCGAAGCTATCACTTATCACTTGTTGCCATGGTTCAACCATAGTATTTTCCGTCAATTCATCTTGTCACTGAACTGAAGTGCTCAATTTGATCGCTTATTCAATTTTCCTGCTTTTACATTATTCACGATTTTATCATCATTACATATAAAATAACACATCATGAAGTTCATAAAATTAACAAATGATCACTAAAATTTAGCCGTATAAACTCACAAGTTCAATTTTTGTATTTTAACGATAATCATAATTTCATAATAAATATTCCAAATAAAACATTATATCATTTCTAATTCAACATTTATCAATTATAATCGAGTATGTGATCAATTTATACGCAAGTCGTTCATATATTATTTTTCCTCCTCCTCCTCTCCATCCACATCCTTAGTATAAACAACACACTTGTAAGTAACATTATCTATAATTTTCACTATTTACTTATGTGAATATTCAAGCTGTCCATCCGTGTCATAGTCACTAAATTATTTTTATCTTGAGCTACAGAACTCCAAATTAAGATCCGTTAATTTTATTTGAAACTAGACTCACATATATTCTTAATATAATTTTTCCAGAATTTTTGGTGTGGCCAATTAGTACAGTTTATTAGTTAAGTTCTCCCCTGTTACACAGTCCAATGGCTCTGACCTCTCTTCACTAAAAATAAATTATCTCATAGTACGATTTTCATATAGTGTTTCCGATTATTTCTAGTGAAAATAGGATCACTAAGGAATACAAAAATATAAATTATAACTCATAATTATTTTTTTACAATTTTTAGATGATTTCTAAAGTAAGAACAGGGGATCACGAAGTTATTCTAAACCAGTCTTACAAAAATTTAAATATCTAAAAATGTAGACTTCCTTTACTTGCTCTGTTTCTTTTATATGAAAATAGACTCATCAAGATTTAATTCTATATCTCACTCAACTTCTAATTCAATTTATACCATTTTTTGTGATTTTTCAAAGTTATACAACTGCTGCTGTCCAAAACTGCTTTAGTATAACATGTTGATTTCTATTTTGTCTCAAATTCCACATTTCAAACAATTCAATCCTTGCTCAATTAACCCCTCAATTGAGATAATTTTCTCATTTAATACTTTTATCTATCATTTTAAACTACTTCATAACCTTTGAAAATCAGAATTTTAACACTAGGCCTTAATTTCAACTCTTTCACAATTAGGTCCTAAAACCAATTTCCATCAATTTTACTTGATAAAATCATCAAATAACAAAATTAAAGCTTCAATTCAATATTTATTCATCATATTCTTCCATCAATAATCCACATCAACTTTAAAAATTAGCCATAGAATCAAAAACTAATGACATAGTAAGTTGGACCCAATTGTAAAAGTCCAAAAACATAGAAATTTCAAGGAGAAAGCAAGAATTAAACTTACATGAAGCTTGAGTATGAAAATCAGCTTGAAACTCTCTCCCATGGCTATTTTTCAGCTGAAGAAAATGAAGAGAAATGAAGAGAATTCTAGATATTCCAATTTGGTCTCATTTTTATTTAACTAATTTTGGCAATTTTCCAATTTTGCCCTTATTTCACCCATTTCCTGATTTTTCTCAGCTATTGCCGCCCAAAATATCTCCTTTGGCTTATTTTCACTTTCGATCCTTCCTCATTTGACAATTAATCCATTTAATCCTTCTAGCAACTTTTACACATTTTTCAATTTAGTCCATTTTATTTAATTAACCACCCAAACGTCAAAATTTTCTAACGAAATTTTAATACTACCTTATTGACATTCCGTAAATATTCATAAAAATATTTATGACTCGATTTATAACACTGAGATCTCGATACCTCTTTTTTCTCGATTTCTTGACCAAATAAATCTTTATAAAACACAATTTACTATTTTAAAAATATTTTAAAAGCTACATTTGGCTCGTAAATATTAAATAATATAGTCTACGAGTTCATTTGTCAGATTTGGTGGTCTCGAACCACTATTTTTGACATCACTGAAATTTGAGCTATTACATTAAGTGTTGTTGTAGCTGATAGTGTCCAAAGAATAAGGGATAGTGTTGTGTTTTAGATTGCTTTTGATAAAAAGATCCAAAAGTTTGAACAAGTAGCTAGGCAATTAGTTCCTAAATACCAAAAAAAAAAACGGCACTTGATTGCAAGACTCGGTAAAATTGTAGGTGCTATGAAGTATAGGGAAGTGTTTGTTCTTTTGAGTGGCCGAGATAATCTTTATAAGAATCCACCAAACAGTGAAGATTGAGAAAAAGTAGAAAAAATATGTGAAAAATTGGAAGTGTTTAGTACTACTACCCTTTATTTCTCTGCTTCAAGATTTCCTACTACCAATATTTGTTTTCCCAAAATTTGTACTCTTAGACTTGCTATATCTAATTGGCTTTCGTCTCCTTATGATTATATAAGGAAAATGGCACAAGTAATGCTAGAAGTACAAGAAGTACTAAATTGGTGTTAATGGTCTAATGGGTGCGGCGACAATACTTGATCCAAGATGCAAAATGGCCCTTATCCAGTTTTATTTAAAAATATATATATTTGATAATGATGAAGCTGAGAGGAAGGTTAGTAGAATTAGTACTTTTCTTCACCAGTTGGTGGATGAATATGGGTTTAAGAATAGTAGGGTTCAAGCTACTAGTTCTCGAGCACCTACTGATATTAGTAACATTGGAGATGCATATATGCAAGAATTCCCACAATTTATGGAGCAAGAGTCGGAGTTATGAAAAATCAAATTTGGAAAATATAACTACCCGGTTTAGACACTAGTCGAAACAGTGGTTTCGGGACCACGAATCCGAGTCAGAAAAATATTTTAATTATATTTTATGTGTTTACAGCATGTTAGAATGCATGTGTGAAATTTTCGTGAATTAATTTTACCGATTGGTTATTTAATTTTATAAATGGACTTAATAGCGTAAATTGTAAAAGTGGCTTGCTATTTATTAAAGTGCTATATTGCTATGATTTTTATTATGTGGGGTCCTTATGTGGCAAATTGGCCATTGACTAATTGCATGGACGGTTTGGGGCTTAAGTTATAATGTTCTCATATTATTTTATAAAGGTTAATATAGTAAATTATGTGTTAAAATGAAATTAAATAAAATAAAACATAAAACCATGCATTATGTTGATCATCTTTGCTGAAACTTTAAAGTAAAAAAAGAAAGAAAATAAGCTAGCTACATTCGGCCTTGTCTAAGCTTGATTAAGGAATGTGTTTAGCTCGGTTTTTGATAATTTTTACGTTTTTGAGATCGTTGCTTTGTGTTTTAGCTAGCCCATGCTTGAATTTTTGAATCGGTTGTGTATTTTGTGATTTGCCATTGAAGAGAGCTTGTTGTTTTTGTTGTTTGATGATGAAAAATAAATATATGTTGTTAGATTATCATGTTTAATTAAGTGATTTTTTTAGTAAAAATGCCTATTTGGGATTAAATTGTGAATTTTGTAAATTGAGTGGTCAAAACGTGAAGTAAATGAAATAAATGGGCTGCTAGGGACCTTAGTGAAATTCGGCTAAGCATGGGTGTGGTGAAATTTTGAATATTTTGTGTTTTGTGAAATAGGGACTAAATTGTGAAAATTGTGAAATGTTAGGGGAAAAGTGTAATTTGCCCATTTATGTGTGTTTGGATGAATTTGAATGAATTTATTAATAAACAAGTTAAATTTATATTGAATTAGATCAAGAAAAGAGGAAATTGGAATTGGATCGGGGGAAATCTAAAGTTGTCGAATAGTCGTCCCGGTTCGTTCGTCTTCGTCCGAGGTTAGTTCATAAGTAAATAAATGTCATTAAATTCGAATGTATATATTTTATAAGTGCCGAATTAAATTATTACAAATGTATGTGTATATGTCGAATTGAATTAATCATGGGAGCATTACTTACGAGCTTGAATTGATCGAATTACGACGTCTGAAAGCCCCGTACGAACCTTAGGAATAGTTATGATACATATGTCATGACATAGGATTCCGATATGTGATTTCGTGTAAGACCACGTCTGGGACGTTGGCATTGATTCGTGATTTACGTGTATGACCGTGTCTGGGACATTGGCATCGTATATGAGTTCGTGTAAGACCCTGTCTGGAATAGTGGCATCGATAGTTGATTACATGTAAGACCACGTCTGGGACGTTGGCAGTGTACAAGCTTTTCGAGTTATCCGAGTATCCTTATCGATTCCGAATGGTTCAACGGGCAATATCTAGTTAAGATTGAATGTGAAAACGAGCTAAATGGTTCAGGTACGTGTGAAGTTAAATGATTATGAAAGTAAGGTAAGTATAGTACTTGAGATGAATATATGAATTATGCATGACAAAAGAGTGTATTATATATGTTTATGAGTATGTATATATTCGGCCAAGTTAATTATATATTGCAAATTTTCTTTTGTGGATTTATTTCCTTATGACTTACTAAGCTATCCAAGCTTACTGTGTGTATGTTCGTTCATTGTTTTATAGATTTTGCAAGCTAGTTACGAGCTCGGGGATCGTCAAGGAAATCTGTCACGCTATCGATCGTTATTTCGGTATTTTAAAAGCTTGAACTATGAATCTATGGCATGTATAGGCTAGTACTTGTTTTGATTGGTTTTGAATTTGTAAATATAAAGCCATGCGAAAATGGCATGAAATGAAGCTTATGTTTATGCATTTTCGGTTGTGATATAAGTTTATGTTGGGAATTATGTTTCATAGTTTAAATGTGAGATATGCTTGGTATATGCTTTGGCATGAAATAATTATATATATGCCTTATGATTAGTTCATTTGGAAATTTTGATTTATGGTTGATGGATGTGTTTGGATTGTGGTTTGTTTTTGACTTTTCATTGGAATGTATAATTTGTAATAGAAATCAGTTTGGAAGTGGTAAATAATGTGCTTATGCATTTGGTTTGTAATAGCTCAAATTTCAGTGATGTTAAAAATAGTGGTTCAAGACCACCAAATCCGATAAATAAACTCGTAGATTATATTATTTAATATTTACGAGCCAAATGTAGCTTTTAAAAGATTTTTTTGAGATAGTAAATTGTGTTTTATAAATAATTATTTGGTCAAGAAATTGAGAAAAAGAGGTATCGAGATCTCAGTGTTATAAACCGAGTCATAAATATTTTTATGAATATTTACGGAATGTCAATAAGGTAGTATTGAAATTTCGTTAGAAAATTCTGATGTTTGGGTGGTTAATTAAATAAAAAGGACTAAATTGAAAAAGGTGTAAAAATTGCTAGAAGGATTAAATAGCTCAATTGTCAAATGAGGAAGGACCTAAAGTTCAAATAAGCCCAAAGGAGATATTTTGGGCGGCAATAGCTGAGAAAAATCGGGAAATGGGTGAAATAAGGGCAAAATTAGAAAATTGCCAAAATTAGTTAAATAAAAATGGGACCAAATTGGAATATTTAGAATTCTCTTCATTTCTCTTCATTTTCATCAGCTGAAAAATAGCCATGGAAGAGGGTTCAAGCTGGTTTTCATACTCTAGCTTCATGTAAGTTTAATTCTTGCTTTCTCCTTGAAATTTCTATGTTTTTGGACTTTTACAATTGAGTCCAACTTACTATGTCATTAGTTTTTGATCATATGGATATTTTTTAAAAGTTTCTATTGATGAGTGCTAGAAGAATATGATGAATAAACATAGAATTGAAGCTTTAATTTTGATATATGATGATTTTATCAAGTAAAATTGGTGGAAATTGGTTTTAGGACCTAATTGTGAAAGAGTTTGGAATTAAGGTCTAATGCTAATGTTCTGATTTTCAAGGGTTATAAATTAGTTTAAAATGATATAATAAAGTATTAATTGAGAAAAATTATCCCAATTGAGGGGTTAATTGGATAAGGACTGAATTGTATGAACTGTGAAATTTGGGGCAAAATGGAAATCAACACTTTGCACTAAAACAGTTTTGGACAGCAGCAGTAGTCTAACTTTGAAAAATCACCAAAAATTGTAGAAATCGAATTAGAGGATGAATAAAATATAGAATTAAATATTATTGAGTCTAGTTTCTTATAGAAGAAACGGTGTAAGCAATAGAATTGTAAATCATGAGATATAATAGGTTTTGTGAGACAAGGTCAGAATAATTGCGGGTTCCCTTGTTCTGACTTTGGAAAATCATCAAAAATTGGAGAAAAATAATTAGGGGCATAAATTATATGTTTAAAATCCTGAATGAGTTTATTTTTAATAGAAACAAACGGAAATCTCATCCGAATCCTGTATGAGGAGATAATTAATTTTTAGTGAAGAATGGTCGGAACTGTAAGACAGCAGAACAGGGGTGACTTTAAAGAATAAACTGTACTTATTGGCTAAACAAAAAATTCTGAAAATTTTATGGTAAGAAGATATGTGAGTCTAGTTTCAGGGAAAATTAGCGGATCTTAATTTATAGTTCTATAGCTCAAGATAAAAATAATTTAGTGACTATGACACGGATGAACAGCTTGAATATTCACATAAATAAATAGTGAAAAATTATAGATAATGTTACTTACAAATGTGTTATTTATACTAAGGATGTGGAATGGAGAGGAGGAGGAGGAAAAATATATGAATGACTTATGCATAAATTGATCATATGCCCGATTATAATCGATAACGTTGAATTAGAAATGATATAATATTTTATTTCAAATATTTATTATGAAACTAAGATTATCGTTATGGTATAAAAATCGAATTTGTAAGTTCGTGTAACTTGAATTATATTCTTAAATTCTTGATATATATTTTTATTGATGTGAATATGATTTGGATATTTATTGTATGATAATTGATGAAGTATTGATATTCTTGATAAAAATAGAAAATAAATTCTGGTTGAATGAAAGGAAAATTCGATGGATCTTTGAAAAGGAAATGTACGCATATGAATATGAATTGACGGACTCGGATTTGTATCACTATAACTCAAACTTTATTATTATGTGTTTAATTTATTAATTATGTGTGGTAAGTATTTTAAGGTAAGTGTTTAGTAAAATGATAAATTTATGATTGGGTATTGAAATTGAGACTGATACTGAACTGAATTATGGAATACTGAATATTGTTATGTGTAATCGCTTGAATCAGAAATTATCAAGTAATGAATTACCGCAATCTTGTGAAACTGATTGAAATAAGGAAATTATAATTGATACTGAACTAAGATGGAAATTGTATTGAAAAGTGAATTAAATACCTTATTAACTATTCGGGCTAGTCGGATATAGTTGGCATGCCACAGGATACGGAAGAATACGGGTTTTTTGCCGCATCGATCGATCGTGCACTTATGTGCCGACTCATCGTTATCTTATTACCGATTCGACACTTTGTGTGTCGAATATCGTTATCATTATCGTTACGCATTCAACACTTTGTGTGTTGAATATCATATCAAGTATCATATCGCCATCATATCGACATCGATCGTACTATGTACCGTTTTAGGCACAATGTGCCGTACTGGTGTGTTTGGGTTGGAATCTGTGTATCCGTCAAAGTCCGGATTGTTAATAGGGTGAATAATTGAAATGAGAAAATTTTTAGGATTTTGCGAAAAATTCCTTATGATCTAGATTTAATTCCGGTTGGTTCCTAATGTAAATCTTGGGCTTCAAGGGTCCAATAGAAGGACGTTATGATTATTTTCAGAATATGAATAATAAATGACTCGGAATTATTCGAAAATGTTCAGTAAACTCCGATAATGCCTCGTACCCTATTCCGGCAACGGATACGGGTAGGGGGTGTTACATGGTTAATGATGAGTTAAATAAATACGTATGCTTATAAAATGTTTGCTTGTGATACAGTATTTAATCATCAAGTTGTTGGTTTCATGTTTGGTACAAAATGTGTTTTATACATAGATGATGGTATATTCGGCCATGATTTGTAATTCAATATGATAAATATGCAATATAGGTATTTGGTATGTATGTATATATATGAAGATGCTGTATGCAATGGTCATTTTTGTTATGAATTTTAAGTGGAAATTTTAGCTTAATTTGAATGATAATAATTTGTAGCATTTTTGTGGTTATGTTTGATTGCCGAATAGACGAGATGAGAATTGGTTTTGTATATGTATTCTAGGCATGATAAGTAGCATGCGGTTTAGGTGAATTTCAAATTGTTATATGTGCTCAAAATGTTTCAGAATAATATGGTAACTTTTGCTATGGGAATTAAGCCATGTGAATTGAATGGTTCGGTTAAAGGTGAGCATGAATAAAAATATGGAGTAAAATGTACGATTTTTAGTTTATGAAATAAAGGTAGCATTATATGCTTGGATGTCTTAATGCATGCGCATAGAAATTTGTAATGTGTAAGCTATTAAGTTAGACATGTTAGGTTCGGCAATCGAACTTAGATTTGGTTATTGATACCATGGTTTAATGTGCATATGAGTATATGATTATAAGTTAAACTTGATCATTTGTGAAATTGGTATTGCCGCATATGTTAATGTATAAAGTTATATGATGTGATTTATTTGGTTTAATATGCGCAGGAATAGATTTATGAATTAAAATATTTGATTTTTATTAAGTATTCAAATACCATTATAATGATAAGCATACTATTCGTGTATGTATTTAGAAGCATATTTTGTATGGCTTTGAGGCATGCTTATTAATGTGTAAATGGATTCAGTTAAATTTTTAGGTATGAATTGTATCATTGGTGTTTGATATATTTTTAAGATTATTTTTTATTTAATTTGTTTGACACATCTATATATATATATATATATAATTTTTATTTCTCACTCCTTTTATAATTTTTACAATGTTTTATAAAATTTTATTTTTTTTTATTTTTAATATATACATATAATTTAAAAATTACATTTAAAATGAATCTAAACAAATAAGTCTCCAGATTGAAATAAATCTAAATGTCCATTTGTCAATGTTAATTTTAGGTTTAAATATTTTTAATAAATTTGAATTTTTATTTCTCATTTTTTATAATGTTTTACAAATTTTTAATAATTATATTTATATATTTTAAATTTAAAAATTTTATAATTTAAAAAGTTCCATCTAAAATGAATTTGAACAAATGGATATTCAAATTCAAATGTACTTGAACATCCATTTATTCAAATTTTTTGAATTTTTTGTTGACGTAAACTATCACATCAATTTTATAACGGCTAACTTAACAGCCACAATAATAATCAATAAAAAAAATCATTGGTCAAAAAAGTTAAGAATTTTTAACATCTAAAAATTTAATTAGGTATGTTTTCGTGAAAAGATTTAATTAAAATTTTAAGAAAGTATAGAAATTTTTTTACCCTTGTATCTATCTATACCCATTTCTGCTATAGTAAAAACACCTCTAAAGTGCTAAGATTACTGAGTTGTAACTCAAGATAAAACAAGTAGGAAAATTGAATGTAAATGAACCTCAGTTGCAAGTAGGCTTACAACAAGTATAAGAACAAAGGAGAAAATAGGAGTTACGAGTATACAATTTAGTGTTAATTTAAGTTTGTGAAATCTTATAGGGTGAAAAACTTATTATAAATTCACAATACAAATTATGTTTTAAACTCAACCTATAACACGATTGTTTAATTTAGATCCAATATGGAAACAATTACTTAGTTCAGACTCAATATGAAAATAATTGTTAAGTTTAAGACTTAAATTGAATAAAAAAAATTTAAACCTCGATGCGAGAAAAATGGTAGATACTAAATAGTGATTTAATGGTTAATTTATTAGGTTATAAACCTTAAATTTTGACCTTCATATTTTTGTGAAAAAAGCGGATTTGTTACCGTTTTATAGAGCCCACGTAGCCCAATTGAAAAACCTATAGTTATTTAATTATAAGCCAACAGAGGGGTATTCTTGTAAATGTGAACACAAGATCCCCCCTGGAGTGGGTCGGGTCGCGCGCGGGTAGGCCTTAAACGACGTCGTTCTTCATAGGACTAAAATGAAACAAAAATAAAATTATAGGATAAAATTTAAAAAATGAAAAATACTGGATCGCAAACTAATTGAAAAGCGGAAGGGATAAAAGTGAAATTAGACCCTTCCGCAAAAACACGCGGATCCTGAGGTTGGAGCGGGTCGGGTCTCGGGCCAGCCCCCTAAACGACGCCGTTTTGGCGTTAAAGGGCCTAAGTGAAACGACGCCATTTTACTTCCATTATTTAAATCAAATTTTTTAAAAAAACTTCATTTTCTCTTTTTTTCTTCAAAAAAATAAAAGAAACTCTCTCAACTCCTTTCCCTTCTCCAGTGCTCCTACCATTGCTCCCAGTAGCCACGACCACCACCGTGGCGCGCCCGACACGGCAATGGCGCCGCCGTACATGGTGGCTGGAGAACACCAAAAGACACCCTTTTGAAGCCCGTCACATGTAGAACGCTGATCCGAGGTCAAAATCCTCGAAAACTCGGCCTAACCCGGCAGAGAAATAAAGAAACATTTCGTTTTCTTCTCCTTTTCCTGCTTGGCCTTCGACGGTGAGGAGACCAACCGATTTAGTTAAGTTTCTTTTTCTTTTTATTCCTATATCTTATATTTTTTAAAAAGAAATAAAAAATAAAACGACAGATACATCAAAAAAAAAGTTAACCTTTTGTTTCGATTTTTTTTTTTTTGGTATTTGATTTCTATTTCTTCATGCATGTGTTACAATATGATTTTTATTGTGGCTTTATAGCCAAATACAAAAAGTTTGCTACTGTTTTTACTGTATATTTGCTTCGTTTCTGCTTTCCCTTTTTTGCTTGTTTGCAGGCGTTGACGGAGGCAGAGAATGGATTTTTCCATTTCGGTGCAAGCTTGCAAACGGACCTCGGGACGAGGTGTGGGCGACGTGGCCGAGAAGGAACGGCGCGGGGGGAGACCCTAGGGTTTTGTTTTACTGAAAAACACTTAATGTTGTGGGCTTGTTTAAGCTGGGCTTAGGGTTTGTTTTTTTTAATTTGGGTTGGTATTTGTGAATTGGGCTTTGACTGTTTTTTTATTTGTTGGGTCTGTTTAAGCCCAGGCAAATTGGGCCTATTACAACAAGAATAAACAAAATGTTCTAAATTTTGTAAACTAGCCAATTCCATTCCTTCAAAAGAAAAACTACCCACTACGTTAATTCAACCCAACTTTAAGTCTAACGGCTTCAGAAAAGTTTTAAAACTAAGAAAAATATTAGATTTTTCAATAACGTATTGTTCAATAAATAAAAAATTCAACATTAAAAAACGCTTTAGTATATTTCTAGAAAAAAATTAACTACAAAATTACTCTAAAATTATATAGTTTTTGTTTATTAGGTATTTAAAGTTTTTTATTTTTCAATTTATATAAGAAAAAGTGTATGATATCCAATAAAAATGTGCCACTATCATGTTTTTATTGGTTAATATCATATTTTGAGTAAAATGAGATAAAATATCACTTTATTAAAAAAATTAAAAATTAATCCCTATACATTAAAAAAATTTCCATTAAAAATTTCATCCATATATGTTGTTAATGAATGATTTGACATTTTTCAAATTTTTTATATAAGTCACTTGAAATTAAAGAATGAGTAGAATTAGATAAAAATGCAATAAATGCTAATGTGACAAAGGACCTAAACATTAACACATAGCGTGTAATAAAATTTTACTAGTTATTTTCTTGTCGTCCTTATTGCTGCCACAATATTTAAATCCAAACACACATCTATCGTCATCTTAATCTCACCCAAGCCAAAGGAGTCTTACGTACCTTAAGTTTTACTAGAATAATTTCATCTTAATTTAATAAAAAAATGTATGACATCCAATAAAAACATGCTAGATAAAATTAAATTAATTTAATCATTTAAGTACCATGAAAAAGGAAAATTTCTCTTGAAAAAGACCAAAAAGACTTTATTTTTCATCAAATGGAAGAAAAGCAAAGTTTAAGGTCAATATATTCCGGTGATATTCGTACTTTTAACACAGTTTACATAATTTTCCATGTCAATTTCTCGTTTTATATCATGTTCGCAATAAAAATGAGCATGCTGCACTATGATTATTTGGCTCGACAGAAGAAAACCAGATGACACACCATTCAACCAGGCTTTCTTTTCACCTCAAACTTGAATGCAACATAAGTTGCAACATGTTTACTAAAAATAACCGCAGTCAAGTACAATAAAAGAATTTCTTTCTAATACATGGATTACTGCTAATATATGGTGCCGGCTAGAATTTGACAACCAGGCCTTGAAACTTGAAATCAATGCTTTTTCACCATTATGGTGATTCTATCAACTTAAAACTGGGAATGTACTTAGGATCATCCCACTGTATATAATGATCCGGTGCCTCTGGACTAGCTGGGCAAGAGTCGAGTTTCCTAGACAACTTATGCTTTGGAGGAGATAGTTCTTCAATCAGCATTGCAGTTATCTCGTTCATTTTGGCATACCTCGAAGGACTCGTAGGCTGTAACAGAAGTAAACTAGTATTCTTAGGACAATCCATATGCTAAAGCTTATGAGACTGCTAAAATGAGATGAACGTTTACCTCCATTTTGTTTGACAATGAATGTTGCTTTGCAGATGCAGAATGTTTGCAGAAATCTAAACAAAAAAACATGCATACAAATGCAAGTATCCAGTCAGCCAAATGTTAATTCAATGTAAACGTATGAATGAATGCCAAGTGAATTTCTTTACCATCTAATCCGAGGATCCGTAAAAATTCATTAGTGCTTATGGCTCTTTTCTGTGCTTTGATGCATTCTTCATGATTGTGCAGAAACCCTTCCTCTGCAATATCTTCTGGAATACATAGCTTTGCAGTTTGGTTCTTTGATGTTCCTTGCAAGTGAGGCTTGCCTGAGTTGGAAATGTCAGAGAGAGCTTTCCTGCCACTAGCTTGAACTTTCTCAGAGGCCTTAGGGACACTCTTTTTCTTGCCTGAATCATTCGGGAGTTTAAAGGCAACTGTTTCTTTCTCCGTGAATGAAATGATATTGGAACTCTCCTTTTTAGATGTCTGCTTTGCGGTTGGGTTCACTGAATTCGATAGATCACCAAGTGGTTTTCTTCCACCAGTACTGGCTTTTCTCGGTGCTTTAGAGATATTAACATTTAGATTCTGATCTTGAATCAAACTGACAATACGCGATGCCATCTGTGGAATTAACTGATAAGATCCAAACCAACACCACCTATCAGATGTAAGGGAAGAAAAGTTACGGTCTAAGAATGTAAAAGGTATGAAACTCAAACAACATCCGGTTCATAAACAAGATCCACCAAAGAGCCATACAGAGATAGGGGAAAATTGAACAAGAAATAGGGGAGAAATCATGCTAAATCCTGAGGAAACTGAAAGGGTTTTGACGATGTCATGTCAAAGCTTAAAATAGAAAGACATTCAAGATATGGAACTGTCCAATAAGAAATGTAGCTTTCAAATATTTACATGTAATCGAGTATCACTTACAGTCTATTTTGATTCAATTACAGCACTCATCCTAAAACTAACAGCGCAAGAACCCAGTGTAAACTGTGAAGCTCATGCAAGGAATGCTGAGTATTAACAAGGCTCTTGTTATATTCTATTTCCATATTAAAGCATCATCAGATGTTGGAACAAATTTTGAAAAGTGAACTCCGAAGCATATCAAAAGTCTTACTTAGTCCAAAATGAAACATGTAACTAAAATCGAAACCTTAATTTACAAAACCCAAAAACCTTTCGGTTTACAAGATACATGTGGTATAAAGGAAGGGAAAACAATGGAATTCTATGATAATCCCAAAGGACAAACCCAGAAAGGGAGAAAAAGAAACCTAGGATACAGCAGACAAATGGGTCATTCTTGGAATTATTCTTTCCTTCTTCCATTCATTTCTCAACAAACAAACAGATGTTCTTGTTTTTATGGTTTTCCATTCAGAAACAATCAATAAATCAAATCCCCTTTTCATTTTCACCCTAAGTTTAAGAAAAAAAGAAAAAGAAAATTGAATATTTCTCTTTCAACCATTAAAGCATACAAAATAACTTTAAACACAGACAAAAACCTATAAAACAAAACTTACGACGGCTTTTTGATGAGTCAAAATTTCTTGCTTTTGATCTGCAGATTCTTGTCACGGATCAGATCTGAAAACCAAGAAAAGCGGAGAAAAATTCGAGAGAGGAAAAGAAATAGAAGAAGAGATTCTGGAATTTTGATTCAAAATTTCTTGCTTTTGATCTGCAGATTCTGCACTTGGCTTTGCTTTCTGGATTTGTTTCCTTCAAACGTTGCTAATTGAAAAAAAAAAGGAGTTCGATTTCTGTTTATAAGAACCCAGAGCTGCAACGGTAACTCAATTTTTGGGATATTTACGCCCTTGGTCCTTCCTTATTTTTGGATTGTTTTAATTTAGTCCTACTTTCTTTTTTTAATTTGGCCCGATAATTTCGCGTTTATTTCATTTTAGTCCCCCAGGAATTGTGCGTTTTGGGGGACAGGGATATTTCCCTATTTGGTCCCTCCCTGTTATTCGCGCGTTACAAATTGATCCTTTACCTTATTTTCATTATCGATTTTTGCCCAAAATTCCGTTTAAACTTCAATTTAGTCCTTTAGACATTTATTTTATTTAATTTTGCCCCTTTTATAGATTTTTTATATATTATTTTTGTTATATTTTGTTTTATTCATTCATTTATTTATTTATTTATTATACCTTTACTTTTCTAATACTTGGAATCGATTTTTTTTTATTTTCTTTTTAGTGTGCATTTTTGTTATTTTATTTATTATTTTTGTTCTTTTATTATTGTTATTATCATCCCATTATTTATTTGTTTTTTTTTTACTTTCAAAAATTAGATTGCTTATTTTTTTTCTTTGCACATTTCATGTATTATTGTTATTTTTTTTATTTTTTTTATTATCATTATTATTATTATTTATTTTTCCATTTATTATTTAATTAGTATTAAAATTGACGATTTTAACATGATTCTTGCCATCGTTATTATTTGGTGTTTTATTATTATGGTCATATCATCATCATTAGCTAATACGATATTTTTTTATCATGCATATTCCACTTTCTTTTATTATTATTTTTTTATTGTTTAATTAACATTAAATTCAATTGATTATTGCCATTGCTTATTTGTTGTATCATTATTATAGATATATCGTCATTTCGCTTATTCGCGTTATCATTTTATTATTGTTCCAATCGTGTCGCGAGCCGTGTTTAAATATTCATTCTTTACACTATAATCCAAATAAAATAAACATGCGTAGTTTTAATATATGAATGACTTATGCATAAATTGATCATATGCCCGATTATAATCTATAACGTTGAATTAGAAATGATATAATGTTTTATTTTAAATATTTATTATGAAACTAAGATTATCGTTATGGTATAAAAATCGAATTGTAAGTTCGTGTAACTTGAATTATATTCTTAAATTCTTGAAATATATTTTTATTGATGTGAATATGATTTGGATGTTTATTGTATGATAATTGATGAAGTATTGATATTCTTGATAAAAATGGAAAATAAATTCCGGTTGAATGAAAGGAAAATTCGATGGATCTCTGAAAAGGAAATGTGCGCATATGAATATGAATTGACGGACCCGGATTTGTATCACTATAATTCAAACTTTATTATTATTATGTGTTTAATTTATTAATTATGTGTGGTAAGTATTTTAAGGTAAGTGCTTAGTAAAATGATAAATTTATGATTGGGTATTGAAATTGAGACTGATACTGAACTGAATTATGGAATACTGAATATTGTTATGTGTACTGCATTGAACTGTGAAATTACTGAAGTAATGAATTACTGTAATACTGTGAAACTGATTGAAATAAGGAAATTATAATTGATACTGAACTAAGATGGAAATTGTATTGAAAAGTGAATTAAATACCCTATTAACTATTCGGGCTAGTCGGATATAGTTGGCATGCCATAGGATACTGAAGAATACGGGTTTTGCCACAACTCGATCGTGCACTTATGTGCCGACTCATCGTTATCATTACCGATTCGACACTTTGTGTGTCGAATCATCGTTATCGTTATCGTTATGCATTCAACACTTTGTGTGTTGAATATCATTCATATTCATTATTCATCGCTACCAAGCATACTAATTATTGATCGTGTACTATGTACCGCTTTAGGCACAATGTGCCGTCTTCGTGTGTTTGGGTTGAATCGTGTATCCGCCAAAGTCCGGATTGTTAATAAGGTGAATAATTGAAATGAGAAAATTTTTAGGATTTTGCGAAAAATTCCCTATAATCTTGATTTAATTCCGGTTGGTTCTTAATGTATATCTGGGGCTTCGAGGGTCCAATAGAAGGACGTTATGATTATTTTCGAATATGAATAATAAATGACTCGGAATTATTCGAAAATATTCATGAAACTCCGATAATGCCTCGTACTTATTTCCTAAAACGGATACGGGTAGGGGTGTTACATGGTTAATGATGAGTTAAATAAATACGTATGCTTATAAAATGTTTGCTTGTGATACAGTATTTAATCATCAAGTTGTTGGTTTCATGTTTGGTACAAAATGTGTTTTATACATAGATGATGGTATATTCGGCCATGATTTGTAATTCAATATGATAAATATGCAATATAGGTATTTGGTATGTATGTATATATATGAAGATGCTGTATGCAATGGTCATTTTTGTTATGAATTTTAAGTGGAAATTTTAGCTTAATTTGAATGATAATAATTTGTAGCATTTTTGTGGTTATGTTTGATTGCCGAATAGACGAGATGAGAATTGGTTTTGTATATGTATTCTAGGCATGATAAGTAGCATGCGGTTTAGGTGAATTTCAAATTGTTATATGTGCTCAAAATGTTTCGAATAATATGGTAACTTTTGCTATGGGAATTAAGCCATGTGAATTGAATGGTTCGGTTAAAGGTGAGCATGAATAAAAATATGGAGTAAAATGTACGATTTTTAGTTTATGAAATAAAGGTAGCATTATATGCTTGGATGTCTTAATGCATGCGCATAGAAATTTGTAATGTGTAAGTTATTAAGTTAGACATGTTAGGTTCGGCAATCGAACTTAGATTTGGTTATTGATACCATGGTTTAATGTGCATATGAGTATATGATTATAAGTTAAACTTGATCATTTGTGAAATTGGTATTGCTGCATATGTTAATGTATAAAGTTATATGATGTGATTTATTTGGTTTAATATGCGCAGGAATAGATTTATGAATTAAAATATTTGATTTGTATTGTAACACCCCTCACCCGTGTCTAACTCCGGGACAGGGTTCGAGGCGTTACCGGACTTAAACATTCACAATCGTACAAAATCGGGTTACCAAATTTTGCCCAAAATTTAAAACTTTTCAAACACATGCATTTGACATTGTCATCTATTTAATCACTTATACCACATAACAAGACATTAACACATACCATGTATAAATAGGCTTACAAGCCAAAATCATCATAAGCCACATCTCATGGCTATAATCAACAAATCAATATAAGCCAATACATTTGACTAATCACAAGAACATCCATCATAGAAAAACTAAGTCCCTATACATGCCACTCACTTGAAAACATTTAACATACACATGTCAATACTCCAAGGATAATAGCTCGATAGTGTGATGCTGCCTCCGACGATCTCCAACCCTGAGCTGACCTGACAAAGCTAAAAGAAATGGAAAGGAGGGAGTAAGTTTACACTTAGTAAGCTCGCATGAAAATAATAAGCAATGCGATAACATGCTATTTTCATATTCTTTCTATTTATTCAAATTCCAGTTAAGTTATTTTCTTGAGTCACAGTCATTAAATTATTTATATTTGGAGCTACGGAACTCCAAATTAAGATCCGTTAATTTTCCCTGAAACTAGATTCATTTATCTTCTTATCATAAAATTTCAGAATTTTTGGCTTAGCCAATTAGTACAGTTTATTCATTAAAGTTTCCCCTATTTTACTGTTCGACTATTCTGACCTCTCTTCACTACGAATCAATTTTCTCCTTGTACAGAGTTCATATGACCTTCTTGTTTAGTTCATTTGAAAATAGACTCATTCAGGATTTCAGTCATATAAATTATATCACATAGTTATTTTTGTAAAATTTTTAATGATTTTTCTAAGTCAGAACAGGGGATCACGTAATCGTTTTGAACCAGTCTCACGAAAATTCAAATATCTCAGAATATAGAATTCCTTTGTTTTCTATGTTTATTTTATATGAAAATAGACTCAATAACCTTTAAATAAATATCTCATTCAACTTATAATTCAATTTCTACTATTTTTGGTGATTTTTCAAATTCAGGTCACTGCTACTGTCCAAAGCAGTTCTATTGTAAATTTTTGCTCTCTCTCACTTTAGTTGTGTTCATCACTTGCCTATACCAATCTTTCCAATTTCCGATTACATATCCAGCATATTGTTCATACGTACATTTGCCACATTTCTCAATTGGTCACATTCACACTTGCACTTATTCATAACATGATCGTATTCAATTACACTTAGTCGTTACACAATCACGCAGTATTTTCACTTAGTCAATTTCCGTTGAACTCATCTAATAATAATGATACACGGTGGCCTCGCACATAGTACCACCCTTGTAGCCGAAACTATCTGGTGCACATAGTAGCCTGCACTTAGTACTACACATGTGACCAAAACCATCACTTACACATAGTGGCCTGCACTTAGTACCACACATGTGATCGAAGCTATCGGGTATGCATAGTAGCCTGCACTTAGTACTACACATGCGACCTATTAGTCTGGTACACGTAGTAGCCTGCACTTAGTACTACACACGTGACCTAAAACCATCTCGTAGCTCTCTTGTACACATAGTGGCCTACACTTAGTACCCCACATGTGACCTAGCTACCTCATTCGTATCTTTTCTATTCCGAAGGTTCAACTGGGAATTCTCACTTTTCAACATTTTACCAATTCATAAATTTTTATGCCATCATTTTATACAACTATCATACATTGTAAAACATGCATTTAGGCATATTATGGGTTTACTTTAGGTTATTCGAACTTACTTGTCGAAATCTCGTCAGGTACAACCGTGTAGCAACTCATACCACCCATGTAATATTAATTTAACATTCAATTAACACAACAAACATCACATTTTCCATACCATACATACCATCCATCGACTTCTCCTAAACATATTAAATCATACAATTTATGCCATATCAATAGATAATTACAATTCAAGCATGATGCTGCATTATTATTAACACACGAACTTACCTCGGACACGAAAATGACAAATTTCCCAATTCGGTCCACAACCTCGATCTAAGACCGAACCTCATTTTCCATGATCTATAATATCACAATTAGCTCATTTATTAGTCACATTATTCAATGTGACCCAAAAATCATTTGTTTTACAATTTGCACTTTGACCCCTAAACTTTCACATATTTGCACTTTTGCCCCAATACTCGAAAATTAAACTTCAGCCCTTATTCTTATGTTTTATAACATGCTGATCATTTTTTCCTTCTATGGCAACATCAAATTCTTACTCTAACATACACTTATGAACAATAATAATTTTTACCAATTATACCGTTTCACTCGTTTTTACTGAAAATCGCTTATCAAAAGTCGTTTAACATAATTATAAGCTTCATATTCTGTCATAAAACATCAAAATACACACTTTTCACCTATGGGTAATTTTCCAAATATAAACCCTAGCTCGAATTAATGGTAGAATTAACTTAATCGAGTTACCGATATTCCAAAAACGTAAAGAACATGAAAAACGGGACTAGAACGGACTTACTATGAAGCTTGGAAGATGAAAAAACCCTAGCCATGGTGTTCCCTTGCTACATTCGGCCATTGAGAAAAAAAATGAAGAAGATGATAGCTTATTTCATGTTACTTTGTCTTTATTCATTAATTAAGGCATTTTACCAAAATGCCATTAAATACCTTACTTACTAACCATGTCTATTTTTGTCCATCAAAATTTAATGGTCTAATTACTATTTAAGGACCTCTACTTTAAACCCCCATTTCAATTATGTACTTTATGAACTAGAACACATATTTTGTAATTTATTCAATTTAGTCCTTAAAGTCTAATCGAGCACCTTAGACATATAATTTCTTCATGAAATTTTTACACAAGCATATAAACATATCATAGAACTTATAATAATCATAAAATGATTATTTCTACTTCAAATTTGTGGTCTCGGAACTACTGTTCCGATTAGGCCCTAATTCGGGATGTTACATTTATTAAGTATTCAAATACCATTATAATGATAAGCATACTATTCGTGTATGTATTTAGAAGCATATTTTGTATGGCTTTGAGGCATGCTTATTAATGTGTAAATGGATTCAGTTAAATTTTTAGGTATGAATTGTATTTGTATTACGATTAATAATGTTCGGAAGCTGTGTTTTGTTCGGTAATGCCTCATAACCCCAATCCGGCGACGTATACGAGTTAGGGGTGTTACAAAAAAATACTTGGAATCTTCTAATTTACCACTTTGTGATGATTTTGATATCCTCACCTAGTGGAAGACAAATGGAAGCACATATCTCATTCTTCAACAAATAGCTAGGGATGTTTTAAGCATTTCTATTTCTACAGTCCCTTTGGAGTCTGCTTTCAACACTAGTGGTCGAGTACTTGATCCTTATCGTAGTCGACTTCTACCAGAAACTGTTGAAGCTTTTATGTGTGCTCAAAATTGGATTTGAGCTGATTTTAAAGGTAGTTTATGGTTTTTTTTTTTTTGAATTTATTTATAAAATAGTAACATATCATTTTTTTTGCATTGAATTTATTTGTCAAATAGGTGTGCAAGTTACTTATAAAGAAGCTTACATATGCAGGTTCAAATGAAGTTAAAGAGATACAATACTCACAATTGATAGAAGAATTAGAAGATGAATGTGATACAGAAGCAACTGGAGTGATATGTATTGATTGATTTTTGGAATTTTTGCACTTGTGTTACATTTAAAGACATTTATGATATATTTGAGACATTGTTTGTATTTGGATATTATGTAAGGACTTTATTTTCTGAATTTTTTAAACTCGTGTTGAAGTTATATTTTATTTACCAACTAAAGGGTCGCAATGACTTATTTTTTTAAAATGGTGACAGTTGAAATAATGTCACATATGTGGTGAGAGTCCGGAGGACAAGTATTCCATACTTTTTTCATAAGAAATTGGTTTATATTTATTTAATTGATACTTATAAATATATTATATAAAATGGGTCGCGGAGTAGGTATAGCAGGGATTAGGTGGGTCTGGGGACCCACGAAGATGGTTGGGCGGGGATGGTTTTGGGTTTTGTACCCACAATGAGTCGCGAGGCGGGGATAGGTGTGGGGTGAGCACTCGCCCCACCCAATTGACATCCCTACATAGGATTAAGATCAATCTTGAGAAGCTCCCGTAATAAGATTAGGGCTTCCTCAAATACATGCATCTCATCATAGTTCCCATTTCCCAATTTAGCTATCCAATCAGCTACTCTGTTATGTTCTCTAGGGATGTGCCGAAGACGAACCTTCCAATTTTGGTATAAAAGTTGACTAATCAAATGCAACTCTAATAACATACTAATACCCGCACCACTAGCTAAGATAGTTTCCACAGCTAAAACATTATCACACTCCAACTTCAATTACCTAAAACCAAACGCCCATGCTAAATTGAGGCCTTCTAATATAGCTCTTACCTCAGTTTTGAAAATTGAATCTTTCCCAATCCGCATAGTAAATCCGCACGTACAATTGGCATCATGGTCTCTAAACACTCCTCCAATCGCAGCAATATTATTGCTTCCCAACAATGCACCGTTTGTATTCAACTTAACCTAACATTTCTCCAGCGGCCTCCAATGATCACCCGACACCTTCTGAATGCGATGTAGCTCACATGATTTTGAGTTTACAAAGCTCGCAGTTCAAGCTAAACATGTACCTATAACAACATCAACATTATTATGGCTATTATTGAAAATAAAATTATTTCAGCATTTCCATAACAGCCAACACAATATTGCAAACAAAGTCAATCAATTTTCCTCCTTCACTATCAACTCCTCTTGAGATAACAAGTTCTTAGTTAACCATATATTCAGATTCGCTGAAAAAAAAACATATTTTTTTTGACTAAATTAGGAATCACCACCTTCCAAACATATTTATTGTTTATTTGTTATTTATGTGAACATATTCAATTATATATTCATTTACATATTCACAAAATATATTCATTTAACTTAAACAAATGAATATGAATATATATAATTTTAAATAAACGAACACGAACACAAATTTAAAATTTTTAATAAAGACAAACAAACATGAATTGATTTAGGTAGTTAAATCATAAAAAGATGTTCTTGAATTGGTATGGTCACTGTCTAATATAATAAAAATATCAAAAGCAACAATCATGGAATTAGCTTTTTGATGGATACATTTTGGATGAAAAGTCACATCAATTTGTGTGTTTTCCTTTTAAGGTGAGAATTGTATTTTGATTTGATCCCTCCAAAAGTCAATTATTTATCTTATTCTATACATTTAATTTATACATCTAAACAGAATAAAGATTTTAAGAATTGAAGCTTTTCTTGTCCTCTTCCAAAATTTTTAAATTTAATTATAACTATATAAAATATAAATGTTTTTAAAAATAGATTGAGTAAGAAATTAACATTAAAAAAATCGAGTTTTTTAATTTAGTCTTAATTCTATAAATTTTAAAAAAAATATAATGGGTGTTTAGTAAACAAAGTTTTGGACATTTTTTAGTTGATTTGAGCGCAAAATGAATAATTAAGTAGTCAAACTCTCCTATTGTTATGTTTGGTTAATGGAAGTTTACAATTGAGCTAAAACCTCTAAAACAAAAAACGTTGGGATGGGTAACTTTTTTAAACAGCTGGTTGGGAATAAAATATGTGAAATAACATATTTGACCATATTTGCTCAAAAATTACTTTCTTTGTCACATGCTTTCAAACCTAATAGGGGTGTCAAGATATTAGTAGTTTTCATTCTCTCATTTTCACTTTCATCTCCAAAGTAAATCTCAAAAAAAAAAAATTCCACCGTGAATTTACAAAAAAAAAAACCCCCAACGTAAATCTACAAAAATCAATATTGCCGCGAGAAATTTTCAATCGAGCCCATTCATCTCTGAATATTTATGTACTCTTAATTTATTTTTAATTTACTTGTGTAAAATGATTTATTATGTAATTTTATATTAACTGAAATATGCTACTTGACAAATTTATTTAGAATGTGACATAATTATCACTAATTTACATACTAAGAACATGACATAATTATCACTAAAAATATAGTTTACAATTATATTGATACACTATTAATATTTATCGATTTTCATAAGGTTAATATTTACAAATAAGAAACTTAAGAAATTTATTTATTTAAATTTTTTAAAATATTTTGTAATTAATTTTTATAATAGATATTTTAATTCTTTGATAATAATGTTTTATTTCAATAATTTCAATACTAAATTATTATAAATAAATAAATATTTAATAATAAAATGTGTCATGTCTTTATTTGTCATTTTACACATATCAGTTATTAACTAAATTTTAACAAACACTTTTAAATAAATAGTTAATAAAATCAGTTAATAGAATTAGTTGATCAAACTAACCACTGTAATCAATTGAAATACTACAGTAATAAAAAGCTAAATTAATGATTGGTTGACATTTCCAAATTGCCCTTTACTACTGCAAATCTAATCCCTGTCCTAAATACATAAGTTCAAGCCTCACTTTCCTGAAAAAAAATCTTCTCCTCTTTTAATCCATTCCTTTTCATGCCAATCTCCAAACCCATTGTCAAGACTGAAATTAACTTACTAGATGGCAAAGTTAATATTCAAAAACATAAATTATAACTAAAATAGAAGATGGGCAATTGGCAAAGGCAAGATAAGAAAAAGTAAAAAAGGGGAGGGAGGTGTTTAGCTGTTTTTGATGCTTTTGATGAGAAACAGGAAAGTAAAGCAAAGATCAAAAGCATGTAAGAAAATGTCCAAAGGTTACAGCTCCTTTTGTTCCCTGTTTTTTTCTCTTCTCTTTGTTCCTAGTTTCCAGTGAGAGACATTGACTTTTCAAGCCCAAATAAGACATAATGTGTGTTAATAGGAAAACCTTTATATATGTCTGCATTAGTTTTACATAATTAAACCAAAACCATAAAAAAAGAACAAGGAAAAAACATCAAGAGAAGGGTAATAATACTAATACTAGTGGATTTAAACAGTCCAAAAATGTTAAAATCATAGGAAGAAAGGAACAGGGAGGTGTTGAAGGATGACCCACCAAAGAAGGGCCAGTGATTTGGACAATAGCAAATCCATGGTTTGAACTTTTGAAGATCAGCAGTTTGACAAAAATGGGCAAAGAAGTTAAGCAACCAAATACATCTTCAACCAGTACTTTGTCTTTGTCTCTCTCACTTAAACCCCACACTTTTCTCTTCTCTTCTCTTTTGTTCTTTTTTTTTCTCCTGAGTTTACTGGCTCTCTCTGTCAATGGACAAGCACCAGCAACAGCTGTCTTTGGAAAAGAGTTCCAGGCAAAGTTGCAATGAATGGTAGGAAAGTTGTATTCTAGCATTGTATACCAGGCATAGTTTCTTTAATGTGTTCCTACAGCTTTGCCAATGTTATTCTTGCTTAGTGATGCAAAGAAAAAAAAAATTCTGCATATGCTATAAGTTATCATTTGCTTCAAGTTTCAGTTTTGTTGCTATTTTATGAACATCGTTTTTGTCTTTTAATTGTTTTCTGATTGATGCATTGAGTTATTGAGTTTGTAGTTTCTGTCCATTGTTGTTCTGCATTTAGAAGTGTGATATTTACTCAAAAATTGTATCCCAATTCCCATATCACACCTTTTGGTTGAAGTTTTATGCTCAGCAACTCAAAATCTTGCTTTGCTCCTTTTTATGTCGAGAATTACTATATTCTTTTATCTTCTAGCTATGTTTGTTCATTCTTTTCTTTAAGGTATCTTTCAGAGTCTCTTTTTTTTTTTTTTTTTGGGGGTCTTTTAATCTTTTCACTTGAATATTCAAAGTGATCCTTCTGTTATTGTAGGATTTTCAGGGATGTTCCAAGTGATATCACAATAGAAGTAAATGGAGGGACATTTGCTCTACACAAGGTAATTTGGTTCTTCTGAATTTTTTTCATATAATTTTGGTTCAGTTTAATGGATTTTATAATCGGCTAAGCACTTTAATTGTTCCCATAGTTGTAACTAAAGCATTAGGAACAATATAAATGTCTTCAAATATACTTAGCCTTCTTTTGATCTTTAATCTTTTTCTTGGTTGTTTAATGAGAGTATTTATGCAAATAGCTGAAAAAGGACTTGCTTGGTAAGCATTTAATGGCTTAGTTGTAAATATTTGTGAAACCAATATAAGAATGAAAGCAATAGTTGTAAATAAGATGTTTATCCCTTTGCCTGATATGTCCTTCCATATGATAACCTTAGATTATAGTTGTCATTAAAGTAAAATAGCTTGTTTTTTTCCATGTGCAGATTAATATTAGGATGTTCTATTGCTGATAATCATAATTGTTATATGCAGTTTCCTCTTGTCTCTCGAAGTGGGCGAATCCGGAAGCTAGTTGCGGAACATAGGGACTCAGATATCTCAAGGGTGGACCTTATGAATCTACCTGGTGGTGCCGAGTCATTTGAGTTGGCAGCAAAATTCTGTTATGGCATTAACTTTGAGATTACATCCTTAAATGTGGCTCAGCTCTGTTGTGTTTCGGATTACCTCGAAATGACAGAAGAGTTTTCAAAGGATAATCTTCACTTACATGCTGAACAATATCTTGAAAGCATTGTTTATAAGAACCTGGAGATGTGTGTTGAAGTTTTACAACAATGTGAAAATCTATTTCCTCATGCAAATGAGTTGAATATAGTTAGCCGTTGCATAGATGCAGTAGCCTCAAAGGCTTGTGCCGAGCAAATTGCGTTGAGCTTCTCCCGGTTAGAGTACAGCAGTTCAGGTAGACTTCAAACAATCAGGCAAGCCAAATGTGAAGGGGATTGGTGGATAGAAGATCTTTCAGTTATTCGGATCTATTTGTATCAAAGGGTCATCACCGCCATGAAATGTCGCGGTGTTCGTCCCGAGAGTATCGGAGCATCCCTTGTGAATTATGCACAAAAGGTGCTGACAAAGAAAGTTGATTTGGTATCAACTGGACACCGAAAACTGGTGGTTGAGACAATCATTAGCCTTTTACCTGTTGAGAGACTTGCTATTCCTATAAGTTTCCTTTTTGAACTTCTTAGAAATGCAGTGATGCTTGATTGCACTATTGCTTGTAGACTTGATCTAGAGCGTAGGATTGGACCCCAGTTAGATATTGCAACTCTTGATGACCTTTTGATCCCGTCTTTTCGACATGGACGTGAGACCTTATTCGATGTGGATACAGTTTATAGAATCTTGGTAAATTTTTCTCAGCAAGATGATGGTGAATATGATATGGATGATGTATCCATTTTTGAATCTGATAGTCCTCATTCACCATCCCAAAGTGCACTACTCAAAGTTTCGAAATTAGTGGATGACTATCTTGCCGAAATTGCTCTTGATGTAAACCTCAAGCTTTCAAAGTTTATGGCAATTGCAGAGGCTTTACCTGCACATGCTCGTACCATCCATGATGGCTTATATCGAGCCATAGATATATACCTGAAAGTATGTATGCTGATATTTTTTATTCATTATCCATGCATCTATAACTCTCTAACTTTGTAATGAATGCATGTTCAGACTCATAAGGGTATAATGGATGCAGACAAGAAGAGACTATGCAAATTGATTGATTTCCAAAAGCTCTCACAAGAGGCTGGTGCACATGCTGCAATAAATGAACGGCTCCCCCTCCAATCGGTAGTCCAAGTCCTTTATTTCGAGCAGTTAAGGCTACGAAATGCTTTATGTTGTTCTCACACCGATGGCAACCACAAGCCGGTGCATCACCAATCATGGCGGACCAGCAGTGGTGCACTCAGTGCTGCAATGTCTCCTAGAGACAACTATGCATCCTTGAGATGAGAAAACCGAGAGCTAAAACTTGAGCTCGCTCATCTTCGGATGAGACTAAATGATCTAGAGAAAGAACATGTTTGTATGAAGAGAGATATGGCAAAGTCTCATTCTCATAAATTTATGAGTTCCTTCTTGAAGAAAATCGCTAAACTACGCTTCTTCAGACATAGTTCTTCGAGAGGATCAAGTTCTCCCTCCAGGCAATCCTACAGAGCAGATTCGAAGGTGATTGAGAGAACGTGTGCAAGCATTGAGTAGGTAACAAAAATTGCGTTCATCCATTCATTGACATCATTAATCAGGTCACCCTCTTCACTCCACATATGTAATGGTTAAAAAGAAGAAAAAGATTGCCAATACTTTTATTAGTTATATTTCCAAAGTCATTGTCAATGCTAGTAGTTTTCAGCTACTTCGTTGCTTTTTCTACAATGAGCCCTTAAGTTCCTTTCTGCATTCTAAAGCTCATATCAATGGCAGAAATTATAGTTTTGTAATACATGGTGGAACTAGCAGATTTTAAAAGCTAAGGTTCCTAAGCTTTTAAGGAAGAAATCATAACAAGAACATCCATAGAAGAACCACATGCATGAGTAAATGAACAAGTTCTTTTATCAAAGAAAGGGAGCATTGAACAAACACATGGTGAAAACTGGGAAAGACAATTATCAAATTATCACAATCGGAGGCAAATCTGAGTTTTTTCAACTGCATTGGAGCAAATGTTTGAATAAAAATATCCAACCATTTACCACCCTGCAGTATGTGAAAATTCCAAACAAATTTAAACTAGCATAATCTTATTGTGAAGATTGTTCAAATTATCTCTTGGGAGTCTCAATGCTTAAGATGAAGCTGGTGTTTTGGTATAGGACCGGACACCGAAGGCCAATCCCAATATTAGCAGGGGAACAAGGAATTGGAGAAGCTTTATGACAAATTCTGAGGTCTTGTCTTGTTCATAGTGAGGCTGCTTTGGAGGAGCGTACTTCCTCTTAGAGGGGATGGTCGATGTATCGATGTCACCCACATAAAACTCATCCATCATTGCTCGAGCACTGCTACTATGACCAACATCTTCAAAATCATCAGTTGCATCCTTCCCTGCCAACCATATACATCAAACCAAGGTCATCTCCAAACAGCATCAGGTTATACAAAATATAAGTAGAATATTTGTCAATATTTTTCATACCTGTGGAAGACAGCAAGACATCATCACCACCAGGGTGGTCCTCCAAGAATTTAGTCACATCAAATACCTGCTTGAAATTTTTAGGAAATCAAAATGCAACGTAAAGCGAGATGCTCAAAGCAAATAAACGTCAACAGTTAGCTCTAGCATAGAATTTAGCAATGAAACTAACAGTGAGATTGATATTTGATGCTGAACCGTGCTTCATGTTACCACATGTTCAAACAGACTTCACGTTCAACCACGTAAAAGTTTGTTGCTAACAGCCCCTTGAAATCGAAGAAAAGAAATCCTAACCACATTTTCATGACCTTTCTAGTTACGTTTATTAGATTTAGGAGAGTTATATAGGTAATGTTAGTACTAAATGGAGAGAAATACATACAAATACTCGAGTCATTCTCATCCAAAACACATCTACTAATGCCGTGAATATGTTATTTCCCCAATTTAATCATCAATGAAAAGAAGCCAGCAACATATATCACAGTAGCCACTTATAACTCCCAAAAGAACTGGTATAAGAAGTAAATCAACAATGAAACACTCTTGCGTGCCAATGATGAACAAGTACTCTGCAAATTGCGGGATTATAGCAAAAGCCGATACCTCTTAATGAAAGTTATTACCATCCACCACGAGAAATACATCGTCCAAGGACTGTCATAAAGATTTCATTAAAAGTATTGCATTTAAGGGCAAAACTAAATCTAATGACCGCGATGCGGCATATTAATGACCAAAACAACCATTCTAGACTAAGCTAATAACTAAGCAAACCGAAAGGACCAGCAAGCACTCTGCAAATTGGGGGAAACACACACAATGGCCGATCTCTCTCAATGAAAACTATTACCAACTACCAATAGACTCCATTTTGCAAAGTCCATCATGCAGAATTCATCAAAAAGAAATTTAGTGCAATTCAGAGTAAAATTAAATGATTAAAAGTGAAAATTAAGCAATTTCAGGTTTAAGCTAATAATTAACCACATTCAAGGACTTGAATAGCAGAGGACCTATTCTTGCATGCAGCTCTGGCAATCAAAAGGGATTCAATGACACTGGAAGATCTAAGCAAAAGATTGCCTGTTATACTGAAGATGATAGTTCTGAATCTGACTAATAATCCACCAATATGCAGTTTCCTATATATAGGGAAGAACAAAGATGGAGTCTCAAGTGTTATAAGCTTCTAGAGATCCATCCACTAGGATTCAGAATATTCTTATAATCAGAACCAAATAAAATTTCAAACAAACAACAAAATCACCTATTAAAAAAAAAACCCACCTTAGCCAGATCCAAGAACTCTCAAAAAAAAAAAAAATACAAACAAAAGAAACCATTTTTAAGCAACCCCAAAGAAGAAGGAAAAAAAACACAATCCAAGATTGGGGTTATACTTATCCATGATATTTCTACAAAATAGAAGAAATTGTACCTTGCCCTCAATGACAAGCCAACAGTCTTTAGCATGGTTGTGTTGAGAAACCTCAGCCAAAGTGTAGACCTTTCTTTCTCCACCCATTTTTTTCCTCTTGTTTTTTTTGCTTGTTTGAAGAAGAAGAAGAAGAAGGGCAGCACAGAATAGCTGATCAAACTGAACCCAAAATTTAATATTGTTGTCTTGTGGTTGCCACTAACCAACCACAAACTCTGTGTGCTGGGGTTGAACCTAAAAAACCAAACAAATAAAAATAAAGGGAAACCAAAGAAGAGTAGGTTTGGTTGGTAGGGTCAAATGTTAGCCATCAATGGAAAGAAATTTTGATGGGGTCTGTGTGGGTTGGTGAAGGAGTGAGGGTGAGATGGATGTATCACTCACCAACCACACTTTCAATAATTTTAGTATTTTACAAGTTTTTTGCTTGGACTTTTGTTTGGAACACTATGCTATTTTATTTTCAATTCCTTTGTTTATATGTTATATTAATATTTTAGGTGGCCTTTTTCCTTTCTTTGGTTAATTTTTTATTAAATTTTAATCAATTTTAAATTTTTAAACTATATTAGTTTATGGTTATGACAATTTGAGGTTCAATTTTTATAATAATAAAGTTAAATTTTATTTTTTATTTAAAATTTCTAATTTCTAATTTTTAATTAATGACATTGGTGATGTTTTTGTCAATAAATTATTAAAATAATAACTTTTATTTCTCTCGGGTTATATTTTAATTATTTATGTTTGAAATGTTATGTTTTAGTCACTTACGTTAACGTGTTGTAACATTTTAGTCACTGAGTCGTTAATTACCATTAACGGTGTAACAATAAGCTGGCGTGGCACGTTAAATCATCATTTCAAACAAAAAATCTAGGTTAAATTATACAATTGGTCCCCATATTTTTTTTGTTTTAAGTAATTTAATTTTTTTTCTTTTTTGTTCTTTTAACTTTCTTTCTTTTTTCTTTATTTTCTATTCTCTTATGCTTTTCCCTCTATTTTCCTCTCTTCTCCATCTCTATTAACGTAAAAGAAACAAAATTAAATTGCTCGAAACAAAAAAAAACTATAGGGACCAATTGTATAATTTAACCTAAAATTTTCGTTTGAAATGATGATTTAACGTGCCACGTCAGCTTACCATTACACCATTAACGACAATTAATGCTCAGTGACTAAAATATTACAAAACGATAACGCAAGTGACTAAAACGTAATATTTTAAACATAAGTAACTAAAATGTAACCTGAGACAAACAAAAATAACTATTTTAATAATTGACCTAAAAATTATTGATTGTTTATTTAAAAGGAAATTAAATAGGTTTTATGTTCTTTATTCCATTTTATAAAATTATGAGGTGAATATATAAAAGCATAAATATAGACCAAATTCAATGTGAGAGATGATTAGAAGTTGGGCCATCCAATTCAACAACCTCACTCAATGAAAGTCCCCATTTCCATCTTTTTAATCTATTGATATCACTTGACCATGTTGAATGGTAATTATGTTGGCCAACACATACACATATATGTATATGTGCATATATAAACTTCTACTTTGCTCTCTAGTGGAGTCTCTATTAAAAGATGGCATTGCTAATGGTAGTCTGATTGAATTACGATTAATCAGTAGTTTGTTCAAACAATATTAGAATATTAGAATTCACCATGTACTGAGAACTCAGAATGCGGTTGCGGTTGCTGATTGAATAGTGAAGTGCGTGAATAGAGGTCCATCGATTTTGATGTTGTTTGAGGAACTCTCGTCTCTAGTACAAGAGGCTTTGCTTTCTGATAATGATGCATTTACACAGGTTTGATTCATTTTTAATGTAATAGCTTAATATTGAAGATTTTACTTTATTAAACAAATTGTTCAATTTCAACTATGAAGTTGTTTTTATATATTATTTATATGTGTTTTTTATTTTTATCTTTAAATCTATAAGATAAATAAGTAAGAATTTGAAAAAAAAAAATATTATCAATGGATCGATATAATTTTTATTGTTTATTATATTATCAGATTTTTTATTTTTAAACATTTTTTTAATTTTTATCGTATCTATAAATAAAATAAAACAAATTACTTTTATTAAATGAATTTATATAATAATAATAAAATAAATAAATTTTATTTTGAATTACTTTGTATTTAAATTATTATGTTTTACAAAAATTTTATTACTTTTTTTTATGGATCACAATAATATGACAAAGCCCAAACGACCAATGCAACTAGCACAACTCGAACCCAAACTACACCTAGGGCAATAAACGTCTTTGACCATCAGACTATCACATGAGGTTCACAAAAATTATATTACTTTAATTTTAGATAACCAGTTTTTAGTAATTTACATAATTAGTAACTTTATATTTCATATATATAATTTTATAAATAATACGTTTTTTATAATCTAATCTAATATATTATATTTATATATTTATATATTATCTAAAAACTATCATGGTCAAATTATTCGCTATTAAAAAAATAAAAATTGAAATGCGAGGAGTTTACAATATATTAAACTAATTTCATATCTCATACGAAGAATGAGTTTGACTGTACGTATCAATTAAAATATATTATTATTTATTTTAGTATGAATTTGAAAAATTAAAAAACAAACTAATAAATATTTTAAAAAATCAATTAACATATAAATATAATTCAAAAAACTTATACTAGAAAGGTATAAAACAATGTTAATTTATGTTATATTAATAAAAAAAATATTTTTTAATAAGGTTTACTTAAAGTCATTTAATATATAATATATTTAATGTAAGTAATATTTAAAATACACAATATTTTATAAATAAAAGAAGATGAAAATAATATAAAAAATTAGGACTATATTAGACAGTAAAAATAATATTAAAATAAAATAAATAAGGTAAAATAACATGAATGAGTTATAATAATGATTCATGATAAGTACGAAAGATATTTACATTAAATTGATTAAATAGGAAAGATATTTACATTAAAATAATAAATACATTTAATAACGATGATTAAAAAATAATTATTGGTCAGTGACAAGAGTATTATGTTGTAGGCATGAGAGCTTAGGTTCGATTTCAAGCAACCCTATTTCTCACCGCAATTATTAAAAAAATGTATAATAATAATAAAAAACTAGCATAATACTATATTATGTCTTACATATCTCTTCGGTACTCTCTGATGCCATTGTCGTTCGATTTTTTTTTTTAGATACTTTTGACTTATTAATACTAATAATTTCATTATGATTTTTTAGATGCTACTAACGGATGTTATTTATAGATTTAGACTTAAAATTTAATTATTATATAACTCTAACACTAACCAAGTGATAAATAAATATTTTTGAGATACAGGGGCGAATCTAGGGGGCTGGTAGGGACCCTACCCCCCCTTAAATGGAAAATTTTCATTTTGGTCCTATAAAAATTTTAAAATTTTAAATCAGTAAAGATAAAATTACACTTTGGCCCCCTAAAAATGATACAATTTTTATTTAATTCTTTAAAAATTACATTTTTACTATCATAAAAAATACAATTTAATTTCGGCCTCCTTAAAAAAAATGGCCATGTTGAGATACTTTTAACAACTTACAAAAAAAAAAAAAACCCATAATATTATATCATGTCTTACATCTCTCTAGTACTTTCTGGTGCCATTGTCGTTCGAATATTTCTTTTTGAGATAATTTTTAAAACTCCTAATAAAAATAAATTTAATATTATATTTGAATTTCTAATGAATTGAAGAGAATTTAAAAATGAGGACTAATTAAATAATTAAAAAAAGGGAGCACTATATATGAAATGTTAGAAACACGGAGGGGTTTATTTTGCAATTTTCCCCACCCATCCTTTGAATACTATATTTATTTATTTTCTTTAATTTTTTTTTTTCCATTTGACTTTAAAACAACGTTTAAACCATTTTTTTCCCCTTTTCTTCATGTTCCACTTTACATTCTTACCCCCTTTTTTATTCATTTGGTCAAACTTTGGTTCTAGAAAAATTGTACTATTTCATATTCCAATGCCGTATAAATATGTCCACTTCAAAAAAATATGAGGATCAAAAAATAAACTTGAGTAAAATTAAAGATTCATTTTTTATATAAGTCGGGTCTTGAGAAGAATTTTTTGGCTCAATCTCAACCTCGTTTAACTCGAATATTTTTGTGTTACAAAAAGTATGTAAAAAATAATTATATATATTTATATTAGATCACTAGCCTAATAACATTTAAATACATTATCTAAAACTTTTTAAAAAAAAAACTTTACCCAACTAAATAATCAACCAAAAATATAAAATTTTAAAAATTATATTTAATACAATAAAATATTTATTATATTTATTCGTGTTTTTTAATATAATAATTTTTTTATTATATTTATTGTAGTGTTTTTAATATAAATATTTTTTAATGTGTTAGAATGCTTTTATTTTAGTATTTTTTTAAATACATTTAGTGTATTATATTTTTTAAACTTTTTTATTTTTAAATCAAAATTAATTTTAAAAAAATCAAATATAAGTGGGTCAGGTCAATCTTGGGTTTATCTTTTTTTAAATTAGGTCGGGTTTGAATAAAAAGTAAGTTCATTTTTGGGTCAATTGAACCCAAACTTAAAATATTGATCTAGATACTTTGCATGAACTCAACCCGGCTTATGAACATTTCTAAATAGTATAAAAAAAAAACTGACCCAATTAAATAATCCAACCCAAAGTATAAAATTTTAAAAATTATATTTAATACAATAAAAATATTTATTATATTTATTTGTGGTTTTTAATATAATAAAATATGCATTATAGTTATGATAGTGTTTTTAATATAAATAATGTTTAATGTGTCATAAAACTTTTATTTTAGCATTTTTTTAGTTCATTTGGTGTATTATATTTAAAAAAATAATTTTAAACAAAAATTAGTCTAATAAAATCAAACATGGGTAGGCTGGGTTGGATCTACGTTTACCTTTCTTAAATTGAGTTAGAACTTGACAAAAAATTAAACCCATTTTCCAAACCAGGTCAAATCCAAACTTAAAAAATTGATCTAAATACTTTGCATGGACCGACCCGACCAGTAAACATCTCTGAATATTATAATAACTAACATGTTATTTTCTAATTGAGAGGAAACTCTCTGATGTTCAAAAATAATAAATTAATTTTTGTTTTCTAAAGTCAAACTCATTAGGATTTATGTTTGATTTTCCTCTATTTATATATATTCATTTTTTACACAATGTCTAGAATTATCTATAATCTCTCATTAACCCATAAATAGTAATATAATACGCTTTAGCGCACTCAAACCGATGTTCTATTTCGTTGAAACTAGTATCCATGCCAATTGAGCTAATACTCAATCGGTAAATATGTCGTATATTTAATTATTAAATAATGTTATCTTAATTTTTTGAAATATTTTATTTTTATTTTATAATATTTCAAATCTATTTATCTTAAACAGTATCTTAAAATCTGTTTTTAAAATTGTTTTCAAAAACAGTTTTTTAAAACTATTCTTTTAGTAAAAATTATTTTTTGATATCTATTCTGCAAAACAGACTCCCGAGAGCAGTGGAAATGGTGGTAGATGATGAGTGTACGAGGATTTCATCCACAACGGACAGATGAAGATAATGCTGCAATGAAACAGGAGGAGGGGAACAAACTCAAAACAGATCTGGTCGTTTCTGGCTCCAAGACGATGGTAATGGAAAGGAATGTTGTGCGATGGAGAGAAACCAGAGGCCCCTTGTTGATTTAAACAAACGGGTAGGGAAACAGAGGTACCTTGAATCTGGGTTTGATATGGGTAAAATCCTGTTCGGAGGAGACAGTAGTAAGAAGTGGAAGTATCTCCGGTGGCCTGAATCTCATAGATGAAGACTATGGACAGTCATGCAAGGGATTGGAATGGTAGAAGCTGTTTCGTTTGGAAACATGATCGTCAAAAAAGTGTTTCTTCACATTATAAAAATTATTTTTACAAAATAAACTAATTCTAAAAAAGTAATTTCATTTTAAAATATATATTTTTAATACAGTTATTTAATTAAAAATTGTTTAATTGTTATCTTCAGCTGTTTTATTTTACTAAATAAAATATTTAATTTCATTAAAAATAAAAGTCAATCTACATATAAATTGTTTCAAACAATATCTTCCCAAAAGGTTTCCATAAATTCAGTAAATATCATACATTTAAAAGGATTTATTTAAATTTTGACATGAATTTTTTTAATATTTTTTAATGTACATGTGTCAAACAATAAGGCATGCCACTTGTCATCATTTAAAATTCATCATGAACTCGAAATTTTTAAAAATATTTAAGAATCTTGCTATAATATATGTACGGGTTTAATATGCGTATAAAATTATTTGAAATATAATATATTTATAATATTTTAAAAATATATTATACGCATAAAAGTTGTAGAAATTATTATTAATATTAGAGATAAAATTATGAATATAAAATTAAATTATAAACCTATGATAAATTATTTATTTATTTAAATAATTCGTATTATGCAAAAAAAAATTTTTGATAATAATTCACATTGGGCTTTATTATTTTAAAGGTGAAAAACATAATAACCAAAACAGTTCAGGCCCATACCATTAAGGCCGAAAACAGAAAAAAAACAAAAGAAAAGAAAAATCTAGAACGCCTAGGCCGGAAAGAAGTAACCAAAAGAAAGAAAAACTAGAATTCCTATTTTGAAAAAGTAAAGTCTGTCATTTTAATCGCCTAATGAGTCGTCTTTTCGCTTTGACCGATCGCGTCTTTTGTCATTTCAAAGATTGAAGGCGAACTTGCAAAATCGAGGGGATAAGTCTGCTACTTTGAAACCGTTGCTTTTCATTTGGAAAACCCTCGCCTTCTCCATTTCTCTTCCTCAATCCGGCTCCCTAATACTTTCGTTTCTCAACCGGATCTCTCAAATCTTGAACGCAGCGCTCACGGGTAAATCTCCGATCTTCTTCTTAATGATTCCGTCGCCAATATATGGGCGAGTTGGTTCGCTGATCTTGGAATATATTCAAATTGTAACTTGCTGCACCTATGTTTCATCCTTTGGATATCGTGAATCAAAGGCCCGATTTGTGATTTGTCAAGGGTTTTCTTTTTACATTTCTTAATGGTAGTCAGTGAATCACCTTCAATAATAATGCTTTCCTTTTCCATTTCGAGTGCGACTTGGGTTGCTCGTCGACAGGCTAGGGCTTCAGCGGTGAAGGTGGACTCAACCCCTCTGTGTACTTCTGTTACAGAGATGATAACTTGACCAGATCTATCTCTTGCTACAACTCCGGACGCAGTGCACCTGTTTCTCACATCAAATGCCGCATCAAAATTAATTTTTATCCCCACGACTGGATGGAGGTCTCCATTTGACATCTATATTTGAGGTATTTTGGGAAGACTTTTAACTCAGTCCCAACTCATTAAGATAATCGAGAACAAATCTTGCTATTTCTTGACCTGTTCTGCTCTTTTTCTCATGTATGCGAGTATTTCATTCACCCCAAATGGCCCAAAGTGCAGTGCAAAAGATGCGACACTGTTCCGACGCGAGGGAGATCAAAACCGTGGTAAGCCAGTTACTAAACTCTTCATTTGTGAACACTGTCAAATCGAGATCTGATAAGGCTCTCCAAACCTCTTTTGAAACAGGACATTCTCTAAAGAGGTGGTTCATTATTTCCTCCCCATTTCTACAGCAAGGACATAAACTACTATTTGTTAATCAAGGCAGACATATTAACTTTTGTTGCCAAGTAGTTCCACGTAGTCCTCCATATAAAGATTTTTATTTTAGATGGTATATCTATCCGCCATAGTTTCTGTAAAAATCTCTATAGATGGTTTGTAAAGCATAAGTCAGAGATCCAAATTTTGTAATAGTTTGTAGCAGCTCCTTACCGAGAACTCTCCTGACGGTTCTCCACTCCAAGCCATAAGATCTTCATGTGGCTCTGACGCCAAAGGAATGCGAAGAATCGGACCTACAACTGCTTATGGGAAGGTATTCCTAATCAACTCTCTGTTCCATTCTCTGTTGTTACTGTTGATTAATTCTGCAACTCTATCACTTTGCAAATTATCAAATCTGGATATTAATCAAACATTAACGTAATTGGGAATCCATGCATCTTCACTAATCGAAATATTTTGACCTGTACCCACTCTCCAAAGAAGCCCTTTCTTCAAAACGTCCCTAGTAGCCCAAATACTTCTCCACACATAGGAACAGAATTTCCCAAATGAAAGTCCAAGAAAATTACTCTCTGGAAAATACTTCTCTTTAAAAACTTGTGTTACCAATGTGTCTGGATAATTCAATAACCTCCATCATTGTTTTGCCAAGAGAGAAACATTAAATTGAGCCATATTTCTAAAGCCCAAACCGCCTTCTTCTTTAGATCTGCACAAAAACTTCCACTGGCACCAATGGATACCTCGTTTACCCGCTCCCTTCCCCCACCAAAAATTGGCTAATCTGCTTTCGATCATCTCACACAGAACTTTAGGGAACAAAAAACATGACATAGCATATGTGGGTATTGCCTGCAAAACGGACTTAATGAAAATCTCTTTGCCTCCTTGCGATAATAACCTCGAGCTCCAAGCCTCAATTCGTGCTGCAATTCTATCCACCAAATTCTGAAAAGCCTGTTTTTTCCTTCTGCCTACCATGTTAGGGAGACCCAAATATTTTTCAGGATTAGACGAACTCCTAACACCTTGCAATGACGAAACCACTGCTTTCGATTCCTCATTCGTATTTGTACTGTAGAAAATTGTAGATTTGTTAAAGTTAACGTATTGACCTGAGCAGTTCGCATATTCCTTCAGTATTTCTTTCAGAATTTTGGCCCCCCTTTCAGTTGCTTCACCAAACAATATGCAATCATCTGCAAATAAAAGGTGTGAAATCTCTGGCCCTTTTCTGCTAGCCTTTGCCCCTTTGACTAAACCGCTCTTTTTTGCTGACCTCATTAATGCTGACAAACCTTCACTACAAATGAGAAATAAAAACGGACTTAATGGATCCCCCTGTCTGAGTCCCCTAGAAGGTTGAAAAGAAATTCTCCTGCTTCCATTGATAATGACTGTATACGAAGCTGTAGTAATACACTTCATAATCAAATCAATCCAATTTATTGCAAAACCCATCTTTCTCACCACTTGCTTGACAAACTCTCATTCCACCCTGTCATATGCCTTGCTCATATCCAGTTTTACCGCCATATACCCTTTTTTCCCTGATCGCTTTTGGCGAAACGTATGGATCATTTCGTATGCTAAAAGAACATTATCTAAAATCAAACGTCCTGGTATAAAAGCGCTCTGAGCCTTATCAATGCAATTGCCTATGACATCTTGCAATCTGTTTGTAATTGTTTTTGTCACTAGTTTGTAAATAACAGTGCACAAACTTATTGGCCTGAAATTGATAAGAGTGGTTGGTTGTGAGACCTTTGGAATTAGCACAATGTCAGTCGTATTAGCTGAACCAATCTCGTTCCCCTCGTTCAACACACCTAAACAATATCCCAACACCTCTTTCCCTACAATATGCCAGTATTTTTGAAAGAATAATGCTGGAAATCCATCCGATCCTGGTACCTTCAATGGCCTCATCCCCCTTAATGCTGCACATACTTCATCCTCATTGAATGGTGATTGAAGAGCGTCATTGATCTCCTGGGAAACACAACCTTCAATCCCTTCCAACACCTTTTTCGGATCAGCCACACCCTCTGATGAAAATAAATTAGCAAATTAATTTTTTGCAGCCTCCTGCAAGCCTGTATCATCAGTAACTTCTGTCCTATTGTCCAAAACCAACTTAAAAATGGTATTTGCCCTTTTTCGAATTGTTGCGCTCTTGTGAAAATAAGCTGTATTTTTATCACCAAACTGTAGCCAATTCACTCGAGCTCTTTGTTCCCAGTACACCTCCTCTTTGTCAATCTCCATGTTCAAATGAATTTTTGTATCGATGATCTTTGCCAATGTTTCATCATCCCTATCATCCATCAACAACGCCTCAAGCTCTCTTGTAAGCCTCATTTTGAGATCCCCTTTCTTTCTTTTAAGTGCATTTGCCCACTGTTCCAACCCTAGCTGCAAGGTCTTTAATTTCTCCATTAACTGCTCCGACGATGACTCCCAAATTTCCTTAAGCACGCTCTCAAAGGACTCCTCCATGGTCCACCAAGCTTCAAAGTGGAATCTCTTATTTCTTGTGGAGAGCCTAACACTATCTGTATTAATGAGTAAATGGCAATGATCTGATGTTGCGAAAGGAAGATGCTGAATGCGACCCATCGGGAATAAAGAAACCCATTTATCATTTGCAACCCCATGATCTAGTCTTTCTCTTATATTCGTCTCTGGAAGATTTCCCCTTTCCCATGTGAACCAAGCTCCCGAGTACCCAATGTCCATTAATTTACACTCTTCTAGAGTATCCTTGAAAATCTCCATTCGTCTTTGATCCCTTGGCAAACCCCTTTTTTTCTCAAAAGAATACATGATCTCATTAAAATCACCTGCAACGAGCCATGGATGATCCCCATCTTGGCTTAATCTCTTTAGTGAACTCCAAACATGATTCTGATCTCTCAAATATGGCGAACCGTAACAGCCCGTAAACCTCCATTTATCCTGACTACCATCCTCCTTCACTAACATGTCTATGTGCCACTTAGAAAAACTCCTCAAAGTAATCTCAACACCAGCTTTCCAAACTAAAGAGAGACCCCCTCGAGATCCTTCTGCTCCTACATCAATACCATTTGTGAAACCACAACTCCTCCTCACCTTTTCCATACATTTTTGATCCAATTTTGTCTCCATTAAGAAGGCCACATGGGGATTATGCTGCTTAATTAGATGCCACAGCCTTCGTCTTGCTCGTGAGCTCCCAACCCACGAACATTCCAACAGATGAGTTTCATTGTGCCCGGTCAGCTGGCTCATCGCCAGCCGCCGATCGTAAATTATTCGAAATAATACTAATCTCCCCATCCACACACATGATCTCAACATAATCTACTGTATTTTCAGTTGAAGCAGTATATTTCAATTTTTTCCTTACATCATCATTGGCTTCATCTATATTATCTCCCTTCTCATCATTGAGGAATTTCCTCTTGGACCCAACATTTGCATGATTACAGTGATCCGACTGATTTGTTGATATTAGTCTCTTCCAGCTAGACTTTTTTGGGACCTTACGCCAATCCTCTCCAGAACTATGATTCTCTACCAGCTGTTCACAATACACCCCACTATCGCTTCCCTCCCGATCTTTCAATCCATCCTTCTAACTGTCTAACACTGCCCCCTATTAATGAAACTCCCTTGCCATCATAAATAACAGCCTCGTCCCTTTCGTTTTGCTCTTTGGATTTTCCTGTGTAACTACATTGGGATCTTAATTTTTTGGTGAAGGCCGAAAACTGCAAACTTTCTTTTCCCACCATTTTTTATTCTACTTTTAATGCTATAGAGAATGGAGGATCCTCTCTAATTTTATTTTTTTCTACAGGATTAATTGCCCAGCAATCATTGAGGCCATGGTCCATACGCCCACACCCAAAACAAAAAATTGGCAATTTCTCATATTTAAAAGGGATCCAGGACTTGACACTGTTTTCACTAAAGACAAAAATACCTCTTCGCAAGGGTTTCTGCACATCCAAATTAACCCGAACTCTGCAAAAATCATCTTTAGTTTCAGATCTAAGAACACCTCTAAATGTACTTCCAATAGCATGCATCAGATCATTCTTGTCATATTCTGGAGCACATGGCCCAATCTTTAACCAATATGGCGATGAAATTAATTGAATCTGATCCCTTGCCGTCAGACTTCTGAGTTTATCAAATAGAATGAGAAATTTTCGGAAAAGCCAAGGGCGCCCCTCCATGATAAATTCCAGATCGTCTTCTGAATCAAATACAATGGAAAATAAATTCTGTCCAGCCACTTGAATTTCAAACTTTTTTTTTGTCTTCCATATGCTTCGTAACTGAGCCCTAAAACTATCTGGATTAAATGATTTCCTCATCCAAACAGAACAAATCAAGGTTGGCTTAACATCAGGCACAACCAAAGATCTCTTAATTGACAGTTGAATAAGCTCTTCCGCTAATAGCGAGACTTTCTCGCTGGTCTCCCTCTCTGCACCACCACTCTCTTCCATCCCAAGCCACAGTAGTTACTGCTTTCTCTAGGATTCTTCTAGGAAGCACTCTTGGCTTTCAAGGGGATTCCATGTGCATAATTATAGGACCCTCCGTATTATGCAAATTTTAATTTCATGTATATGTAGTAATTTTATTTATTTTACTGATAGATATTTATATAGGTAAAAGAATTAAAAATTTGTTTAGAAATATCTATTTGCATGATGGGAAACAATGTACAGGTGAAGAAACAGTTCGATTTATCCTGGAGTACATAGAAGAGTTGGACGAATTAAATAGAGTTACCTGTCCAAAGAATGATAGGTGAACAGTAAAGGTCGAGGAAACTCGGAATGTGAAAATAAAAACTAAAATGATATGTCAATATCATTATTTACCAAAATGATATACTTTGAGGGGTGGAGGCATGGAGGAAGCGGCACCTAATTTTTTCTGAATTAATCATTGAAATGATGTGTTTTTAAAAAATATTTTTTTAATGGTGGAGGATGTGAGAGAGGCGACACTACTATTTTCTCCCTATATACGGGTAATACTGGGTAAAAATATAGGTTTAATTGGTGAAGGGTGAGAGAGAGGCAACACTCAGTGCTGAACCTATTTAAGTAGTGTTTTCTTAACGTTTTTGAAAGATAAGAATAGAAGAGGAAAAATTTTGGTTGTAGAAGAAGAGAAAACAGAAAAGAATTCGTAATGTTAGTATATATGAATTTTATTTTTTTCAGTATATTTTTTTTGAAATAAAATATTTAGAAATTTAATTATTTTTACAGATTTACTATTGAAGATGGCTAATCAATTTTTGGTATGCGTTTATTTCGATCGAGTAATTTTGACAACAACAGTTGGATTTATATTTGAATGTCGCCAACAAATAACAATGAGATTTAATAGAAATGTATTGGTTGATGATATGAAAAAAATGATTAGTGCAAAAAATTGTTAGACGTTGTGGGAGGAGGATCTCGAGACTATTCTACAAATTTATAGTTTCGACAAATCACATTAAATCCATTGAGATGGAACTTGTAGACAATGAAAACGTGGAGACAATTGTCGCATTTTATTGTCAGGACCAAAGTCGCTAAATTGATCTAATTCAGTTGTTTGCCGAGTTAGCTGATGTGGAGCCAATTGAAGATTCCATTCCATTAGGTGAAGAACATGGAGTTCAAGATCCATGTACGGTGGTTCCGAGAGCGTACGTTGATAGCGATCGACTAAATGTAATACCGACATCGATCTTAATGCTCTATCTGCGTTTGAGAACCTTAACCCAAGTTCCTGTTTACAAATACATCCAGTGGTGATTGAGACTAATGCGAATGGTGATGATGGATATGATATGGTTATTCTTATCACGAGGTTGAAAATTATCGTCATATCGATCTAAACGAGGTATCGGATGATATCGATGACAAATGCATGAATGACGATAGAAATGTTAATGCGTCTTCAATTGGGAACCCGAATCAATGCATTTTGATACGCAATGATCCTGGGGCACACGTCGATCATAGATCCCAATATGGCACATGTACCTGAGTTCCCGGAGTACCCCAATATACTACCTACTCACTGGTTAATTTCGAACGTGAGGATTTGTTCGTGGGCCATAAAATTTGCAACCAATGAAGAATGCATATTTGCTATTACGTAGGAAGCCAAAAGGTCACCCGCAAGTTACCAGGATCCGTAATGAAATGGACATGAATGAGAAAATCGACGATAAACTTTATGGCGTGTGCAAAGTAGCTGGTCATAACCGGAATAAATGCTCATATCGAACCTACCATATTGGACAATCGTCGCGATAGGGTGGAATATGAATTAATGTACTTCATGTTCACGCTTGTAAAAAAAAATTATGATTATAATGGAATTTTCATATTTATATTTTGGCATGTATATTGTTTTCAGAAAAATCACATTTATATTTGTGATAGATATAAACTTGAAAAATAAGTAAAAAAAAAGAAGTAAAAAAACCCAAATTTTACTATAATTAAATTAATACAAACTTGAGAATGCAGTAAACATAATGTTACACCTCTAAAATTGATGATTCGATGGTGTCGTCCTAAGGGTAAAACTTTGTGGTGCTTGGCGTTAATGTTAAGGGTACTTGTGGTGATCATTGTTACCCTCACCTGAAACATCGTTCACAACACCCATCGGCAAACCTTGAGATGTGTCAAACATACTCGAGGAATCGTATGTCCCAAATATTTGCCCATAAGGGGTTAAGTACAGGGGTGATAATGAGCTGAAGGTATCAAACATTATGGATTATCTCAAATCCAGTTGATATGAACTAGAACTGAGAATCTCCGATTGATACGCGTAGCCTCACAAGTTCAGAAAATAATCATTGACCCCTAAGTCCGGATGATAAGAACTACCCCTAGACTGTGAATAAGACTTGTGAATAATCACGGGTGGGAGGGTTCGTATAACTATATATGACAATGGTGTCAGGTATTGGATCGGTACGTACCAGGTTCCATAACCGATCTCGAAAATGTGTCCAGGGTATTGCGACAATTAGTTGGTCCCTGGGAAAAGAGTATTCTATTGGTTCTTTTGGACCTTTGAAAAATACATAGAGGCATTTCAACACTGCAAGCATGTGGTCCAAATTGATGGCACCTGGCTGTACGGAATGTATCAGTAGTGCCTATTGCTTGGCGTTGCTTAGGACAGAAATCAGAATATTCTGCCTATAATGTTTGCAATAACTCTCGGAGAAATGACAGATAACTGGGATTTCTTCCTGAGCCAGTTGCGCCACCGCATTTACCTGCAGCCCGATATATATGTTATATCGAACAGGGGACCCGGAATACTCTCGACAATTGATTGTCACGGATCCCTTTGGGATCGTACTCATCATCGGTACCGCATACGACATGTGGGATCCAACTACCATAAAAAATATCCATTAGCAACTGAGCAAGATCTAGTCATCGATATGAGTTTGTAGTTCAAACTATGTATTCACTACACATTGAATATTCAAATTGGGTTATTTCATTGCACTAATCGATAGTTATTTCTCGATAGGTTACGAGCTCGTCCAACATCGATTCAATCAAATGTTGAACAACTTGAGCACCATTAATGCCTACAGTGTGGCGTATGTATCAGATATATCGTTCGAAGAGTGGACGCAGTTGTACGACGTGGGTCTACGATACGGGCATATGACGTTAAACTTGGTTAAGTTCATCAATTCCATACTGAAGGAGACGTGTCATTTGTCGATAACATTAGTTGTCAAAGAGACATACTTTTGACTTACCGTCTTGTTTCTTAAGTGGTAGTCAGCGTATGCTGGAGAGATAGCGGGCGGTGGTACATTCTGCGATGACGTGATGAAAAAGATTTGATGAAGTACAGCGAGAGCGAACACCATGTATGTAGTGTACCACTCGCATCGGAACCTTGATTTTGAGTCCGAGCGTGCTAGGTCCGACTAGGAAATGTCAAGTGCATCATATCGTATGAACCTAACGGAAGAGACCTGCGATTGTAGGAAATTCCAAGCACTTCGATTCTCATGCACATATACAATTACCGCGTGTGGGAACATATGGATTGAGTACGCGCCTTACGTCAACGACATCTACCGACTATAACACATTCACAGTGTGCGGAGTCTTGAATTCCCATCTGTCCTGTATAAGAATATGTGGCCTTTTATGTCCAGCGCAACATTCGAGTTGGCACCAAACAAGGACCTGCGTCACATTCCGAAAAGTCGCCCGAATTCTACCCAAATAAGGAACAATATGTATATTCGGGAGAGAGACTGTTAACAAAATTATGCGGGTATTGTAGAAACCCAAGGCATATGAAGTCAACATGTTCTCTGTACAGGAACACGTTGGGGCCTCAGCATCGATAACATTAATTTCTACCAAATTTCATATTCATTAGCATGTTTCGCATATTTCCATTGGTTCAATTTGTTATTTATTGTTAACTTATGCATAACTCATGATAGATAGCAATAAAGACAAATGCATTGTTTGAATGAATAACCTCAATTTTTTTTATTCATGACATATCTATATTTACATCATTATATTTATAAGAAAAAAAATACATTCAATCGTGTCGTCGAGGAGAATGTGTACCGCAAGGTGGTGGACAACAGTCATGTGGAGGATTTTCACATACAACTAGCCGTACAACCGTAGGTGCAAGCCTGTAGAGTTCCTTATCGTCATCATTATCGCCTGAATATGTATCTAGCACAGTCCCCTGGGCAATCGTTTCTTCCGGATTTACAGCGTCATCATCTTTCTCCGTGGTCAATTGTTGCATCGTCATCACCTGCCATCGTATATTTGCCACTCCCATGTTCAGTGGTTGCGACGATGAGCCACCCCCGTAAAATAGTGATGCGCGCGGTGTTTGGGTCACTATAGGCATGTAACCATAAAGTGCCCCAAATCTTGGGCACGTCGAAAAGGTACCGGGCATTGACATCGTCATCGACTGTTGCATGAGCGTCTGCATCAATATCGTCATCGATGGTGGTTCATACGTCGATGTTTATCCTAACATGGGGTTTAGCATCGACATCTATATGAGGGTATAGTATGCGGAGGACGTCAGTGTCACGAAATATGTACTTGTGGTAAAAAAAACCGACCATGTGCGATAGTGGTTCGTAGTGCAGTGGTGCTTGTGAAAAAAAAACATAGGGTTACTTAATTGAACGAGAATAAGTGGGGCGAACTGACCTGGATATTGCGTAGCCACAGGCGGCGCATCTTCTATCGGAGTAGATGACGAACCGTCATACGATCGCATCCCCTCCTACGTTACTATGGGGGTTAACGTTATCTCTTTGTATGAATTTACCGACTCCTCGCCTTTGGCGGTAATAGATACGACTTACCGATGAATCTGAACCATGCCAAGTAATCATCAGCTACCGTCACTGAGCAAAATGGTTCGCGAACAAGTAAGGATTGCATCCTATAATCCTACGCCTCAATGTGCTCCTCTTGCCGCACCGCCCAGTCATTGTTGTCCTTCCCCTGTATGTTTACCTAATGCAGCTCATTCAGGTTTTGCGATGGCGGCGAAATTCATTGCCTTCACCTGAACTGCCACAACACCCGGTCTAATTCGTGCATTTTCATTATCGCGTACACTACCAACGACACATTGGTGTCCCATATCTACCAATTGTCCAACACTTTCGGCGGGATATAATATATGAAATCATTGTCGGTGTACAACACCCAAATAAAACTGAAAAAAATTGTAAATATCGTTATGTATGAAATTATTTTACGAATCATTACGTAATTAATATAGGTTCGAAAGAATAAGTAACTAAACTTGGCTTTTGAGCATTGATCTAATAATAGTCTAATATATTCTAGCTCCTCGAGCAGTCCCACGTAGCTCGGCTTATAGTTCCACCTGTACAAGCGATATGTTAGTTGAAATGTATAATAAAAAAATTTACTGTACATACTACATATTTGTTAATAAATGATGTTTTCTACGTCACCAATGGAAACATGTATAGATCGATCACCTTAGGACATAGAAACAGTAGTTGCCACAAGACCCACGACTGCAACAGGAGTAGGCAACCACCGATTGATGCCGCACTCGATACCGTGGCCCTACACATCTCCCTGTATAAGACAATACGGAAGATCCCCAACTTAGTTTTCCACACTTATTGAAATCTATTAGATGTAGTAGCCACATTACGTGACCAAATTTTGAGAATTGTCAAGCATTAAAATGCCCCCGATTAACCTCATGATGTATGCTCGGGAATATTGTTCTATGACCTCCTCCGTTCAGTCTTCAGGGAGCTCGTCGAAATTATTCTTCAACCAATTCATCGATATCCGACCACCTTCGAACTTGTCTGGGACCTTCCCCAACAGTGTTGTGCAGATGTCCACTTTACCTGGAACGATTGCTGATCCCGTGATGACTGTTTCATCCACCGACAAACTGAGTTGTAGTGCTACATCCTCGAGTGTGATTGTACACTCGTTACATGAAAGGTGGAAAGTGTATGTTTCGGGCCTCCATCTTTCCACCAATGCAGTGATTAGTGCTAAATCGAGTTTGCAACCCCCAGACATGCGAGACGCATGTAATAATCCAGTCACTTGCAAGTGGCCATGAATTTCAGGGATTGCAGACTTTCCCATTTTATGAATGAACCCTCTAGAACACGAACATTCGCCTATTTACACAATAAAAAAATAATTTAAATTAAAAAAAATTAACATTATTAAAATTAACGAAATTTAAATTTCTGTCTTACCATTACTACTTGGGCGGTGGAAATATGCTTGTCGTCGAAGAGGATTAGAGAGGCGGCCATTCGTGAAAAATCGATTTTGAACAAATATAATATGAGGTAATTAATAAAAATATTATTTTAAAATGAAAATATCGAACACAATCAAAATGAGAGAGTTGAAAGATGGATGTGAATGAAAAAAAATTGAAATTTGGGGGGTATTTATAAGGTAAAAAAAAACTTATCGTTGGAATTTAAAAAAAAAATTAACCATTGGTGCAACCATTGCTTTTTGAACATTGAGGGAAAGCGCGTCCAGTTAGGCGCGTTTTCCTGACACTTGTGCAGAAAGCTCACCCAGCTAGACGCACTTTCCATTTCTCTCTCCTAAAATTGACCTATTTCTCTAATTAAATTTAAAAATGGCCTAAAGGCCTAATTAATTAAGAAAACGACCTATTGGCCTTATTTAGCCTATATATTACAATTACAACCTAGTTCTAAGATTCATTCAAAATTTCATGTTTCTCAATTGAAGAAGCATGTTGGCAAGCTGAACTGCTAGTGCTAGGATTTGATGGAACCATGTCAAAGAACATCTTACTATTTTTGGGAAGGATGATTAAGCAGAGAAATAAATTAGTCACTAAGGTGTTGATCTAGTGTCAGGGGCAGCACAAAAAAACTCGCGACCAAAGCACACTCTGATGTTCCCTCTTGTTTATTGGGGGTCATTCGGCCCAACAGGACTAACCCATTGCTTGAAAGATATTCAAGACCCATCTACTTGGATTTTGGCTAAATTGTAAACATTATATTTTACCAAGGTAAATATTGTAAAATCCTAAATGATAAACATGTATAGAATTGGAATCCCTTAAGACCCTCATTTTTTATAGGAACTAATCTCAACTATTGATGTAATTTGATCTGTACCATTGGTTTTGGGAGCTCAACTATAATAGAGGCCTTCCCCTCATTTATATTCATTCCATTCTTGAGTTATACAGAGAGTATTTACTCAAACACTTGGTGTGCAACAATTCTCTTTAGCTTTTCTATTAGTTCCTTACTCTTTCGCTTTCGCTTTCGTTTTGAATTTGCTTTTGTTTTTGCTTTGATGCCTTAGAGAATTTTTGCTAGAATTCTCAGTTTTCGAGAGTAAGTTGATTTAGGTAGGATTTGAATCCAAAAAATTGCCTAAAGCCGCGTGTTTGCCAGACTAAAGATTTAGCTTCGTGATAGTGTATTCTTAAAAGACGCTGTAGATGAAGAAATTTTCAAATAAATTATAAAGCATCATGTGCTAAGTTAAAATTACCGAAGCTCAAGTTGAGATTACTGTGGATTAAAATGGTAATATCATATATTGTGTCATGATTATTTTCTCTTATGAATTTAAATTAACTAAGAGATAAATAAAAATATATATTATCATTAATTAAAAAAATTAAGTGATAATATTAAATGACTATTTTATCTTTAATTAATTAAATTAATAAAAGATAAATACTAAATAAAAAGTGTAGAAAATTCAAATGAAAAAGTAAAATAATTTTTTTTATTTAAGTAATTGACACTATAAAAGGGACCACCTTCAAGTTAATCTATACATTCATAAGTTTATAAGTCCAAAAGTTCTTTGAAAAAGTCTACGAAGAAACTAAAGAACTTGAAAAAATTCTAACAAACAGAATATCCATTCTGAAGAAAAATCGTCTTTCCATCCAATTCAACTGAAAAAAATAAGATCCAAACTTGTTTCAAGAGCAAGTCAACACAACACCTGAAACAACCCGTATACTTCCAAGATAAGTCTAGATGAACCCTGGAGCGAAGTCAACCCAGAAAGAAGAATCAAAAGAGCTTTCTTTGTAATAAAGAAATCCAAATATTGTAACTCTTTTCAAAGTTGATAAATAAAATTTGATTCTAAAATTTTTAAGTTAATTTATGATGGTTATCGAATCCACCAAAAATAAATTCTATGCATGTAGAGTTAATCCCAAACAAAGGAACATTAAATCTATATATAAGTAAATAATAAAAATAAAATCAAAACTAAATATGAATAAACCAACGAAACGAAAAGTCTAGCCTCAGACGCGATATTGATGCCATCTTCAAACTGATCCCAAACAATGGATTTTCTCCTTTAATTAATAAGTCTATTATAGTGATCTTCAAACCATTAGCCTTTCCGTATGAAAATTAATTGCAGGAACAACCCGACCGTTAATCTTTACTAAGCAAACAATCTTGAAATTAACTTCAGCTTTCACGATATAATTCCTCGACATCCTTACGAACTACAAGGACTTGACTTAAATTAACTGTCTCAATTGTGTAAATCTACTCAAAACAAATACTTATTCTCTTAATTACTCAACTGTGAAACTTCAGCTCCCGTGCCTAGTCTTTCATTCGACTTGCGATTTAACTTATTCTCCAAATCATTGGACAATTATTATACCTACAATTAAATATCAAAATTAATAGAACTCATATCTAAATTTATTTAAAATAATTAATAAAAATATGTTAATTAAATATAATTTATGACTCGAAATTTGTGTGAATGAATTCTACTTGAAAAGTCTTCACAAACCTTTTGGGTTTCATCCTTATAAATAATTGAATTTATTAAAAGAAGAAAGAAATAGAAATGTAACAATATGGAACCACTTCGCAACAATTTTCTAGTTCTTCTCTTTTATTCTTCTATTTCTCCTCGTTATTGAGGGAGTTAGAGATAAATTATAAATTATTGAGAAATTAAAGTACAATCTTATTATTATTAACATGTAATTTTATAAAAATTTAAAAGAACAAAATGATAAATATGCTATTTTAGGGTGCCAAGGCCGCTAGCTTCCTCTTCTTATGCAACAACACAAATAATATAAATACGCAAATTAGAATCTAAAATAAATAATTGTAACACAATATTAATAACATTAAACATAATAACTCAAAATTGAAAAAAATAAAATAAAAAAAAACATAATTAAAATATGATAGGATTGTAATCTCAAAATAATCTGATATAAAAAATAAAAAAAACCTTTAAGATTTAAAATGACTTAACCACAAAATTACATGAAAAAAATGTCCAAATTTATCATTTTTTATTTATTTACTCCTTGAGTGTAGCATAATGATTCCTAATCTATGTTTTATGATATAGTGCTTAGAACTATCCATAGTCTCTTCCCAATCCTTAAATAAGAGGATAATGCGCTTCAGTGCACTCAAACTTGCATCATCCTGTAATGGCAACAATATCAATACTAACTGAGTTAAAACTCAATTGACCAAATAATCATAATTTTTAAGTGGATAACATACTTACCCAAACCATCATTAAATTTAATGGCATGTATCATGTGTCAATTTAGGTGTAAAGCAATATATGGCTATTTTATCAAACTAACCTAAAAAAATTTAATATTTACAAAAATAACTCAGGTTTAAAAACAATCACAAAAATAACCCGAAATGAACAATAAATTGGGGTTGTGGCCTGTCAATGGCCATCACCCCATTGTATTTTGAACCCATGATTGCCTGATAATTGTGTCAGGCTTTAAAAAATTATTATTTTTGGTTCCGGCCTGTCAATGGCCGGAATCATGATATTTTTTTATACCGTACAAAACTGATATACAAAAATATTAAAAAAGAAAAAAACGGAAAAAAAAAATTTTTTAGGTGCTTTGGCTCACAATGGTGGCACCCCCTAATACTAGATTTTTTTTTTTATGCTCGCCTGCACAATGGCCATCACCTCGCACTTAAAAAAAAATTTGAATTTTTTTTGGGTGCTAGCCTGTCAATGGCCATCACCCCCTGTACCAGAAATTTTTTTTTATTTTTTTTCTTTTTACTTTATTTTAAATTTCTGCTGTACTTTTTTAAAAATTTTCCTATTTTTTAATATCAATTTTGTTGTTATAAAATAATTTCTTTTAATAATCTACTTCATACTATTTAAAAAATAATCATTTAAATAAGTAATACTACACGACAATTTAAATTTACATACAATTAAAATACTATCATTCTACAATATTAAATTTACAGATATAAAAAAAATACAAAATATTCTTAAGAAATAATACAATTATTTTCAATACTATTTTCTTCACAATTAATCGTCTTCTGCTTGAATCAGGTCTGCGTTGCATCTGTACTACTTTCTTCACAATTAATCGTCTTCTGCTCCAGACATTTTTTTCTTATATTGTCCCATGAGATATCTTTGCATGGAGACTCTACCAACCGGTTTCAACTACAACCTAATTGCGGAATAAATAGTATTGCACCATAGATAATGTCCATCTGCGTTGGACAACTCGGTGAGCCATCTATGGTGCAAATAATTATCCAACCCTTAATGGCATAACCTTTAGGGTGGACATGACAGTATATAATTCAACTCCGCTAAAATATGACAGTATATAATTCAACCCCGAAATTTGGTTGTACACTATAAAAAACTCTATATATAATCCACTCCAAAAAAACTCATTTGATGATATACTATTAAATACTCTCATTTTGATAGCTGTCTCAAATTTTTTTTCCTTTCCATTTACACAATTAGCACCAAAATCACCAACTATATATAAGCTTTGATGCCTGCCATTGACAGACCAGCACCCAAAAAAAAATTCAAATTTTTTTTTTGGTACAGGGGTGATGGCCATTGACAGGCCAAAATTTTTTTTATTTTTTTTCGGGATGGGGGTGATGGCCATTGACAGGCCAGCACCTAAAAAATATTCAAATTTGGGGGTGATGGCCATTGACAGGCCAAATTTTTTTTTCGAGATGGGGGTGATGGCCATTGACAGGCCAGCACCCAAAAAAATTCAAATTTTTTTTCTAGTACAGGGGTGACGGCTATTGACAGGCCAGCACAAAAAAAATTCAATTTTTTTTTCTGGTACAGGAGGTGATGGCCATTGACAGGCCAGTACCCAAAAATAATTTAAATTTTTTTTCTGGTACAAGGGGTGATGGCCATTGACAGGCCAGCACCTAAAAAAATTCAAATTTTTTTTTCTGGTACAGGGGGTGATGGCCATTGACAGACTAGCATAAAAAAAAAATTTAATTTTTTTTTGGTACATGGGGTGCCGGCCATTGACAGGCCAACACCTAAATTTTTTTTTTCCGTTTTTTTCTTTTTTAATATTTTTGTATACCAATTTTATACAGTGTAAAAAAATACCATGATTCCGGCCATTGACAGGCCGGAACCAAAAAATATAATTTTTTTAAGCCTGACACAATTATCAGGCAATCATGAGTTCAAAATACAAGGGGGTGATGACCATTGATATGCCACAATCCCAATTTACTGTTCATTTCGGGTTATTTTTGTGATTATTTTTAAACCTGAGTTATTTTTATAAATATTAAAATTTTTTAAGTTAGTTTGGTAAAATATCCGCAATATATCCATGCTTTTGGTTGGAGAGGTAGGTATTGATAGAATATCCAAGAATGGGTTGGTATTGTCAAAAGAGTTCCCATTTTCATGATAGTTTGGCTTATTATATTATATTACAATAATGTAGATCAATACAAGAAATGAAATATAATATTCTTAGCAACTTCAGAATATTCCTATAGTTTATATTTAATAGATTTAATTTTCCATTATTAGTTTGAAAATTAAGAGTTTAACAATTTAAATGCACGAAATTATGAAAACAAAAAGTTCAACAATTTATATACAACAAATTAGCAAAAAATAATAGTTTAAGTTTATGATTTTACTAATATATGTCTGTTTTACAGTTCAAGTTTGGGGTTTATAACTGTCCTTCCTATCAATGTCATCGTTTAACAATTTATATGCAACAACTTAACAAAAATTAATAGTTCAAGTTTATGTGTTTACTAATACATCTCTAATTTACGGTTCATATTTGGGGTTCATAATTACCTATTTTTACAATGTCATTTTTAAAGTTCGAGCTTTTTAAGGGTTCATAACTGTCCCTCCCAACAATGTTATCGTCCAACAATTTATATACAACAAATTAACAAAAATTAATAGTTTAAGTTTATGTGTTTTTTAATACATTTCTAATTTACAGTTCATATTTAAGATTTATGATTACCTTTTTTTACAATATTATATTTAAGGTTCGAATATTTTATTCAAAATGTACCGTGACTTACCATTATATCCAAGATCGGATATGCATATTTATCAAAATTACTAAAAATCTCAAATGGACCAGAAAAATAAAAAGAAGGCCTTTTATCATCGTCGTCTTCCTAATGTAAAAGACAAGCCCATTGATCACTGAGAGAAGAGTCGCACAGTAACTCTCAAAGCAGCCAGGCCGAACAAAACTTAAAAAATAATTAAAAAATCGTCGCCATTTTTTTTTTCTTAAGAGCGAAATGCATAAATTTACACAAAGGACTTGATAGAGAGAGACTCGACAACGTGCTCAAGGCTGGCATTTGCAGGGAGGTGTTGTATTTTAGGGTTAGTTCACGTCGTTTTGATTGAGGGCAACGACGTTGAAGGAGGGTCCTAAGCTTCAAAACCCTAGAAGAGAGATAAAGAGGTAACGAGAGTGGTAAAAAAGAGCGGGAACGTTTCTGGTGTTCCCCGGTGCTTTGCCCTAGCTGCCAATTGTTCGACTCGGTATCCAAATTCAGGTTATTTTCGCGCTAAATTTTTGTTTTCTAAACCCTAGAATTTTAGCAATGTTTCAAATTAGGGCAGTGTCCGTAATTTAATACGTTTAGGGTTTCCGTTTGTTTCCTTTTTGGTATTCTATACGCATTTCGACTGGATGCTAGTGAATTTACGCGGTAAGTGGTCTTCTCATGTGCATATATATACACTAATTCTAAGTTAAAATGCCCGGGAAGCTCATCAGGCTCTACATTGTGTAGTTCAGTTTCTAATTTTCAACCTATAGTGGCTATTTTCCTGGAATTTGAAGAGAACTCTTGTGCTAAGCTCTTTACATGCAATCATTTGCGTCTATGTATAATTGTGTACGCATATGCTTATTGTGCGTCTGTGATAGAATCATTACTATAATTCAGCTTTGATTTTGGTGTTCTACTTAGTAGCAGGTATACATTCCTTTTTTGGGCTTTTTAACTTCCCAAAACTTAGTGGCAACTCTCTCCCCAAGCAAGTTTAATTTTTTTTTTTCAAATTTTCATGTATGTAAGGTGTTGAGTGAACTTTAGTTGATTTTGAGAGAATTTGGTTATATTCAGTTGCTGTGAAACTATGTACAGGAGTGGGAAATTAATGAAGAGCAATATGCAATCAATGTGTTATATATTTTGTTACACCTTTTTCCCCTTCTGCAGAAAAAGAAAGAATAAAAAGGTTGTAAGCATCTTAGGGTGCATTTGTTTCGCTGAAAATAGCCTCTGGAAAATGATCTCTAGAAAATGACTTCATTTTCTGAAAAAGCTAATATTTTCTGGTGTTTGGATGATTCTGGGTAAAATATTATACATGTTTGGCAAATTTCCTGAAAACATTTTGTAGAAGTTGTTTTCAGTGAAACAAACACACATTAGAGATTTTCTTGACTTTTTTCTTTTGTTTTTTTTTATTGAGTTTATTTTACTGCTATAAAATTACATTTTGTAATGTTTTTGTGTATATATATTACAATGTTTTATTTTTTATTTTTATAAATGTTATGGCTGTCCAATTCCAATTTCTATTTCTTTTATCCAATTTTGAAATGTGAAGAATGACAGGTTCACCTACATCTAAAGAAGCTCTATTTGATGCTTTAACCAAATACACAACATTTGGATCTTTGAATTTAGCAATAACTGCTTCAATTGCACACAGGAAAATACTCTCCACATCAGAGGGCTTGTTTACAAGACAACAATTCTATTGCAATTGAAAACTATACTCCGTCTAGCATAGAGCAAAATGTATGCTTCTGGAGAAAGCATTTCTTCAACACTAGTAACCTACAAAAGATAGAACATGACAATTAGGTCCAAGAAGATATGTTTTATTGTCTTTATAAGGGTAAAAAACATGCCAATATATATATATATAAGGCTCAAAATATTTTGATGAACCAACCTAGAAATAGAAATTGCACAACCATAACATTTGACTAAAAGACAATCTAGCCTTTAGTGGGATTTTAGGGGCAGCAGGTTGCTTGTGTGTCTTACATATTACATATTGCAACATTAAAGTTTTCTTTACTCTACCTCAACCACCACAAAATTCTTGTTAGTCCTACTTTTACTAGCCAAGAACTCTCCTTTATCCCATACAATTAGCACTCTTGCATGTTTCCTCTTATGATTGTTTCCTTACTTTTATGAGCACCAAAAAAAAAAAAAAAAAAAAAAAAAAAAGAACAAATAATAAAGAAAAAAAACAAAGGGTAAATGGTAAATACATGCCTGAGCTAACAATACAACATAAGAGAAAAACCAATAATCATAGCTTAGCTTACACTTCCCAACCCTTCAAGACTTCCTTAAGTGACAAAATGGAACTCTAACCTAAATGAACACCTAAACCAGCAAAAACTTCAATGATATGCTTCAATTTTGCAATCAAATACTATGTTAATATGATGCAACAATCAATCAGTAGGCCTCAACCATGCACCATGGAAAGACATATCTTCTTCCCCTTCCCCTTTACTTTTTCTCTAAACTTCAACTCAGATGTTGAAATTCAATCCTATGTTGAATAGATATACATATAGATTCATTACATTTTTACTAATGATTTGTCATTGTAGTGCTGCAGTTAAATTGATTAGAAAGTAATCCCAAGTTTTCATCTCAAGCATTTATATCCTTACAAAGCTGATAACTTCAAAATTTTAAATCCAAAATTAAATCAATTTAAAGCATATCCTTACTTTCCTATGTTATTAAGTAAATTATAAGGGTGTGTGAGAGTCAATTGTAAATGTATCAAAAAAGTAACTACAGAGAAAAAAGAAAAGAGGTACCTGTGCTTTCCAATTGGCTTCAGCATCTTTCTATTGCTGACTTAGAACTAAATTCTCTTGAAAAAAATACAAATGCGAAACTGAAGCCCTAATATAATAACAAAATTGAAAGTGAATTTATTTATTTATTATAAGAAATAGAAGAAGAAAGAAACCTGATTGGTAGAAGGATGAGTAAAACCAAAAAGATTGGGGATGTCATGCAATGAAGAAGCAGTGGAATTATCAGAGAAATCAATGGCCCAAATTCGGCCTATTCCCATCACTCCTTTCGCCTCTTCATGGTTCTTTTGTTCCTATCTCTTCCTTTCTCTAATATATATGAAAGGAATTCATCGGTCCTGCATTTTGGTTAATTTCTCATCATTGTCGATTATTTCTCTAAAAACCTCTAGAGTTTTTGTTTCTCAAAGAGAGGACCGAAGAAGAAGAAAACGAGAAAGGGAGAGTCAAAGAGAGAAAGGAGATTGAGTTGCATAAAATGTCTTCCGGATTTTAAAGTCGTAAGACATTTTATGGAAAAACGCTATCTTTTTTTTTAGTTGACTTGTAAAATGTTTTGCGTTGACCGACCTTAATTTCCTCAACCAAATGTCGGAAAATGATGAAAATATTTTCTGGAAAACAAATAAGTGAAACAATCGCACCCTAAGTTTGGCAGAAAGTTGCTCATTTGGAATAATATTAGTAGGTCTTAATCCAGTTCAAGTCTTTGTATCATGCATTTTGTTCGTTTCCAGGAAAAATCTTTCTACAGTGATCCTTTTTATGGTAAACAATGTATAGACTCATGTATAGTTCTTCTGTTTCATGTATTATCATCCATTTGTTCTGAGTTTCTACCTTGTTCTTTTGGTGTTGATTTTGCAAATATTTGAGCTTCCAGAAAACTCCCTATTTTTTGGATTATCTTGAGTGAGTTTGATGATATCTGTTTGTGATCAGCTTGCGTGATCCTGAACTGATACAAGCTCAAACCTTAATTGAATAATAAAATCATTTTTAATGTAGTTACAAAGGTTTTTGCATTGAAATGAAGGGGAGGTAGTTATCGTAGTAGTTTGCTGCTTTCCAATTTTTTGTTTGTATTAGTTTCTATTTACTCTAGTAGTCTGGTTGATTCTGATACTTTTTCCAGATATCTATTGTAGGTGTTTACCAATACCTTCTTTTTTGCATCAATGGGAGGGGCCAGCCCGTAGATTTATAGGGAGGGATGCATGGATGCAGCTTGGGATCTGCATTGTTATTAAATGCTGAGGTTGATTCTATGGGAGGGGTTGTTGACAGCGGAGTTGACATTGGTGTCAAGACCTCTCTGCGTAGAGCAGCTATTGAGAAGGCTCAAGCAGAGCTTAGGTGATGCTTACATTCCACTTTTATTTACTATTTTATCATTCTAAAATTATGCACTTGGTTCACATCCCTAAGGACAAGCTACTTATTTTCTATCATCTTTTACATTTGTCTATATAACAGGCAGGAGTATGTTGTTCGTGAGGAAAGGAGAAGGGAACTAGAGTTTCTTGAGAAAGTATGCACTTTTATCTTCTCTTGTTATTCTAGTTTCTTATAGATTAATTTCACCATAAAACACGTTGCTGTCAGGGTGGCAATCCGTTGGATTTCAAATTTGGCAATGCAGCTTCAGTTAGTGTCCAGTCTACTTCTCTCACTGATCAGCAAGCAGAACATTTGGTTACCAGGTTTGTTCTTTTTACTTTTGTGTTTTACAATACTATGGTTCTGAATTGTATTGGAGCAACTAGCTGATGCTTCCCTGTCCGCTATTGTTGCAGTGATGCAAAAGGTAGTTTTGCACCCACTGCCTCACCTCATGGTGATTCCGTAGAGAGTAGTGGAAGACCAGGGATTCCTGCAGTTTGTGAACCCAGTAGTGCTGACAGTCTCTTACTATTTTCTGGTGAAAATGAGTTGCCTGAAGGTGAAAGGAAGTCTATGAATTCTCGTAAGTGGAATACTGTTGTTCCATCAGAGCAATCTTCTCGAATGGATGGAGCTCAAAATACCAAGGAATCAGAAGATTCTGCTATTTTTCGCCCATATGCTCGAAGGAACAGGTCCAAAATAAATCGAGATGGAGCACGATCTAGTCCAAAAGATATTGTTCAGGGTCGAGGTGGTCATGGCCCTTGTTTACCTGCTCATGTAGCATCGAAGGATGTGAAGGCTTTGACTTCTGAAACAAATAACCAAAAGGGAAAGAACATACACTGTGTCGATGCCACAAAATTGACAACTTCAGATGGTGATTTGGCTTCAAAGATGATAACTTCTGATAATCAGTACATGGCGTTTGATGGTGGTCAGGCTACAGAAGAAACAACTGATCAATCAAAAGGTGATATATCCGAAAGCAAGGTTGATGTCACATTTTCTAAAAGCTTGATCGATGACCTGCATAAGGAAACTGCTCAAGTTGAGGCTGATAAATCTCCAGTTAACTTGGTTCCTGCAGAGTCTGATCTTGTTGCAGGGAAGGAGCAGGGAGTTTCAACTGGTCTTGAAGAATCACCTGCAACAGGTACAACAAAAGCTGAAAATGGAATTGGTTATAACCAGCTAAATGGGTTTGGTGATGCCAAAAGAGATGAGAAAAAACCAATTGAAGGGCAAAATAGCAGTGTGGCAATAGGGATGAAGGGATTAGATTCAGAGTCCTCTTGCACTCAAAACAGTTTAAGATTAGATGTAAATAATGATAAAGATGTATGTATAAATCCAAAAAATGTTGATTCTAATGGAAAGCTCGTGGAGCAAACATCAGAAAAAGAGGAGTCACTAAACTTAGCTGTTGGTGAAATGGCAAAACAAAACAGTGAGATTAAGGCTGTTGATAATGGTGCTGTTGTTCTTGATACTTATAGATCTGTGATTCAAATTGACTCTCTGAATGATTCTACTGTCAAAGTGGTGGAAGAAATTAGATCTGAATTGCAAAATGAGGTGAGCTGTCTATCCAACGATGAGGCACAACGAAGTAGTCATGCTGTATCAGAAGCTGAAAGGGAAGTTAGTACTGTGCCAGGTGATAATTCTAACTCCTACAAGGAAAACTTTTCGTCTAGTTTGCCTCAAGGTAAAATGGACAACACTATTTGTGAGATTCCTGACGCAACTTTGTTAGGAATAACCTCTATTGCTATTCCTGACACTCAAGCTAGTTTGGATAATCATGTGAAAGTGGTTGACAAGGCACATGAAGATTCCATTATGGAAGAGGCACGGATTATAGAGGTGGTGCATCTTTTCCTGGATATATGCATAGTTATTGCTGATTTCTTAACTGAGATGTATTTTATTTTGTATTTTAAAATCTTAAATGGTCCGGCATTATGGTAAACAGGCTAAGCGGAAAAGAATTGCAGAGTTATCTGTTGCTAGCTTATCTGTGGAGAACTGCCAAAAATCTCACTGGGATTTTGTTCTTGAGGAAATGGCATGGTTGGCAAATGATTTTGCTCAGGTACTATTTATTATAGAATATAGATTAGATTTAGGTTATGGGTTCTTTTATTTTCCCTTTATTATCTTGAGTTTTTATTGTTGTTAGCTTTACTTGATTAGTGTGCTTCTATTTGAAGTTGACTAGATAACAAAATTGGCAAATTTTCTTGGAGTTTTTCTTATTTATTTATTAATTTTATGTGCTTATAGGAGCGTCTTTGGAAGATGACTGCTGCTGCTCAAATATGTAGACGTGTTACTTTTACTTTGCGATTGCAACTTGAAGAAAAGAATCAGTATTGGAAACTCAGAAAAGTAGCTTTAATCCTAGCTAATGCTGTCATGGACTTTTGGCATTCAGCACAGGTGCTTCTAAATAGTAGGGATGCAAGTCTTGGTCCAAAAAACTGTGGCTATGATCTAGTGGGATCACAGGCTGATGAAGTTCTTAAGAACAACAATGCAGAACTTGATATGGTACTGGTTATATTGATGGACTTCTATTGGTCTTTAAGGTTAATCAATTTATGCATGTCTTTCTATGTGATGACATTAATGATTATAATTTTTTATGTTTAATTTTCTTATTAAAGCTTGGTCGTAGTTTCTTTTAAATATTCAAATTCAGTTACTGTTTTTTATTTTTATTTTTTGTACATTGATTATCCACTAATATGTTCTGTTCTTTGGTACATGGTTTATCTTAGTTGCTATGTAGGAAACTTGATCTGGGAGAAACTGGCTTGCTTTAAAAATGTAGAGAAGAGGTTACTGAGAACTTTGGTATTTATATGGATTTTAGTCTTCTTCTAATTAAAACCTTTTTGGATTTTAATTTTTGTAGAAAATTAGAGATATTTCTCATATATTATTCTGCTGTTTTAGCTTACAAATATATAGACAGAAAATATCCTAAGGTAGGAAATAATCACAAGAAGATAGTGAAAGCCTAAGAATCGTTAACTAGGATTAGTTTCTATTTACTGATGATCTTCTAGAATCTATCCTTAATTTAAGGGATTCTAACACTCCCCCTCAAGTCAGTAGTGTAGATGTTTATCAAACCCACTTGCCAACAAGTTCTTCAAACAAATTCTTGTTCAAGCTTTTTGTTAATACATCAAACTCGTTGTCCGGTAGGTAGATAGGTAACACTCACTTCTCCCGAGTGTATTTTCTCTTTATAAAATGACGATCTATCTCAACATGTTTAGTACGATCGTGATGGACAGGATTGTGAGCTATCTCGACAAAGCAGACTTGGTTGTCACAAAACAAATTGATAGGCCTATTATAAGGAACTTTTAGTTCCTTCATTAGTCTTTGTACCCAAACTCCTCGCAAATACCATGCGCTAGTGCTCGATATTCTCGCTTCGCACCGCTACGTGCTACCACGCATCGCTTTTACTCCTCCATGTCACTAGGTTCCCCAAACATAGCTACAATAGCCACCGGTAGAACGTCATCGCCGTTGATAGAACTCCTTGATCGAGATCCGTATAGATCTCCACATTCCTCGCTGTCATTCTTCTTGAAGTATAGGCCTTTTCCAGAGTTCCTTTTAAGTACCTTAGTATTCGATATGCGACTTCTAGGTGTTTTTCCTTGGAGCATGCATATATTGACTTATGACACTCACACTAAAAGCAATGTCCGGGCGAGTGTGAGCTAGGTAGATAAGTCTACCTACCAATCGTTGATATCTCCCCTATCAACTTCTTCTCCGTCGTGATCGGTACCCAACTTGAGATTAAACTCCATAGGAGTTTCAAATGGTTTGCAACCCATCAAACCAACTTCGGATAGTAAATCGAGGACATATTTCCTTTGGGAGATGGAAATGCCTCTTTTAGATCTCGCTACCTCCATGCCAAGAAAGTACTTAAGATTCCCCAAGTCTTTAAGTTCAAATTGCATTCAGAAATTCTTTCAATCACAATTTCACTAGTATCATCTCCTGTCACGATAATATCATCCACATAGACAATGAGAATGCAACATTTTCCTTGCTCCGAGTGCTTGTAGAACATTGTGTGGTCACTGTCCCTTGTGTATACTGTCTCGCTCATCATCGCTTTTGTAAATCGATCAACCATGCCCTTGGAGATTGTTTCAAATCAGCATAACGACTTTTTCAACTTGCAAACTTGATCCTTACTTTCTTCAAACCCCTGAGGAAAATCCATGTAAACTTCTTCATTCACTCCCCCATTGAGAAACGCATTTTTGACATCCAATCGAGTCAAGTGCCAATTAAGATTGACAATGAGAGATAGGAGAACTCTAATGGTGTTAAGTTTGGCAACCTGCAAACGTCTCTTCATAGTCAAGCCCATAAGTTTGAGTGAAGCCCTTAGCCACAAGTCGAGCCTTGTATCTATCAATACAAACATCGTGTTTGAATTTCGTAGTAAAAATCCATTTGCAACCCTCTGCTTTTCTTCCCTTTAGGCGGATCTGAAATTTCCCAAGTTCCATTATTCTTGAGGGCATCCATTTCTTCCATTACACTTGTCTCCATTCATCGACTCGAAGGCTTCTTCTATATTTTTTGGAGTTTTTACAGAATCAACATTAGTCACAAATACTTTATAGGTCTTAGATAAGTTACCATAGGAGACAAACCGAGAGATAGGGTGTTGAGTGCGACTCCTTGTACCCTTTCTTCTGCGATTGGAAGATAGATGGACGGTGATGGAGGTGAGACTTCATGTCGTAGCCTCGCAACAGATCCTCGGAAAAGATGGAATCGCAACGCTCACCAGATCGGCCAGAGATGGCGATTTCTTCTGTGTAAACTCTGCAGCTTAGGGCACTGTTCTTGCTTTTTTTCCCGATTAGAAGGCAACCCCAATTCGGTATTAGGATCGGTAGGATTGTGCTAACTGTGCTGTTTATAGGGAAGGAGAAACAAGATATCTATATTGAGGGTAGTGATAGGATCTTGAGGGGTTATGATAAGAAGGGTGTTAAGAGTTTCATCTTCATTTAAGGTCTCCCCAAAGATGAGAGGCTCCAAAATATGGTTCATTTTCAAAGAAGGTCACATCTCGAGAGACAAACATTCGGCGTAAAAGAGGTGAATAACACTTATAGCCCTTTTTGGGTGGAGGAATAACCAATGAATATGCAAGTGTGAGCTCGAGGGTCAAGTTTTGACCGATTTGGTTGATGGTTATGGACAAAGGCTTTGCAACCAAATATTCTCATTTGGAAGGTTAGTAACCTTAATAGGGGAAAAGATTTTAGAAGGATATTTAGAGGTGTTTGAAAGTTTAATACCTTTGAGGGCATTCGGTTTATGAGGTAACAAGCAGTAAGAACAGCCTCGCCCCAAAGGTATTTAGGGACATTCATAGTGAACATAATGGCTCGAGCCATAGCCAAGAGGTGTCGATTTTTTCTCTCGGGAATCCCATTTTGTTGGGGAGTGTCAGGGCAAGAACTTTGGTGTATAATGCCATGGTCAGAAAGGTAAGTACTTAGGACAGAGTTAAAGTATTCTCTTCCATTATCAGTGTGGAGGGTATGTATGGTGGAGTTGAATTGGGTTCGAACCATAGAGTGAAACTTTTTAAAAACATTGGGTGTGTCAGATTTTTCTTTTAATAGATAGACCCAACATACTCTAGTATGATCACAATAAATGTTATAAACCACTTAGCACCAGAATGTTTTTCACTCGACTAGCTCCCCACAAGTCACTGTGAATTAAAGAAAAAGGTTGAGATTGGGTATATGGTTTTAAAGGATATGGCACACGGGTATGTTTGGATAACTCACAAATTTCACATTTCAAAGAATTTATTCTTTTATTTCTAAATAACAAATGGAAGATGTCTTTTTAGATACAAGAGATTTGGATGTCCTAACCTACTGTGCCATAGCATAATAGTGTCTTCTTTTGAAGTAGATAGGGCCAATCTCCTTTGTGTGTTGTTTTTATTCCAAACGTATAATCCATCATCAACTTTAGCAAGTGCAATCATCTTCCCGATTTACATTCTGTATTACACAACCAAGTTTAGAAAATTCAGCAAGCATGTTTCCATCTTTTGTAAGTTTACTTATTGAGAGTAAATTACAAGACAAGTTTGGGACATGTAGAACATTATCAAGGGAAAAGTTTTACATTATTTTTACTTTCCCTACTCCAACCACGGTGAGTATGAACCATCACCTATACGGATTCTCGGAATTGTTATGACAAGTGGTGTAGGTTTGAAACAAAGTGATGTTACCCGTCATGTGATCCGAGGCTCCCGAATCTAGTATCCAAGAGGATTGGTTATTAGATTCAAGAGCAATATTAAGAGCGAAGACCTTGAGTGGCTAGAGTCCCATGTCCAAATGAGGTACTAAGTATCTTATGGAGATTTTCAAGTCGAGTTTTGGTTAGACGGACATCAAGCACTTCATCTGCAGCATTTGAGGATAACATGGCGCTTTTCTTTTCTCTGCTTTTTATCCTGGATAACCATGAAGCTTAAAACATTTTTCCTTAGTGTGACCAATACGGTTGCAAAGTGGCTACATACTTGGTCTGTTTGATCCGAATCACTCCCAAAGACGTGATTTTTGTGTTGATGGACCTTTGGAGACGAGGCGCAGCTTCATGAGGCTGATTTTCGAAGTGATTGTTGGTTTAGGTTCTCCCATCATGACAAGACGACGTTTTTCTTCGTCTTACTTCAAAGAAAAGCTTCACCAATGGTTGGAAGGGTGATCTACCCGCACTGCACTCCGAACTTCATCTAATTCATTCCTTAGTCCACCTAGAAACTCATAGAGCCGTTCCTTGTTTAGGTGAGTCATGAACTTAGAGTGGTCTAAGCCTTCACCCCAATCGCCTCGTAGTACATGTCTAACTCCCCGCCACAATATTTTCAGATTATTGTAGTAGTGAGTTACCTCTAATGTCCCTTGTCTAATACCCTTCAACTTGAGTTTTATCTCAAACACTTGAGAAGCGTTTCCAAGATCGAATAATTCTCTCTACCGCATCCCACATGTCTTTTGCGCTTTGAAGAGAAGGTAGGTTCGGCTTATGTGGCCTTCCATAGAGTTAATCAACCATGCCATAACAATGGAGTTGTTGAGCTCCCAAGTAGCATAAGTCGGGTCAGCTACATTCGGACGTGGGAGGTCTCCATTGATATACCCTAACTTGCCGCGACCACGAATCACCATGAGGACAGATTGAGACCATTGCAGAAGTTTTTTCCATCTAGTCGATGACTAGTGATTATCAATGAAGAATTGAGGTCACTTTGATTGATCCTCGATTGACATGATCGAGATATTTGTGATATCTCGCCGACATAGTGTCATTGAGGTCACCCATGGAAAAAAACTGGAGAAAATTTTAGGAAGGGATTTTTCGAGAAGAAAGAAAGATCGAAAGATTCCTAAGGCTCCGATACCATGTAGAAAATTAGAGATATTTCTCATATATTATTCTGCTGTTTTAGCTTACAAATATATAGACAGAAAATATCCTAAGGTAGGAAATAATCACAAGAAGATAGTGAAAGCCTAAGAATCAGTAACTAGGATTAGTTTCTATTTACAGATGATCTTCTAGAATCTATCCTTAATTTAAGGGATTCTAACAATTTTAGTTTACATGAAATGTGGTCTCCGTGTTTTTCTTTTACTGTGTTGGCTTTCTGGGGTTGGTTGAATTATTTGATGATTGAGTTCCTAGGGTCTGGATTATAAGTTAAAATTTAAATCTAAATGCATATGGTCTTTGGAATTCAGATCAAGAAAATCCAATTAAGTATTTGGAATTGGTTGATAGCTATAGAGCTGTTTGGGCTTGTTTTCCTCGTCTTCAATAACTTTGTCTTGCAAAATTGCTGAATATTTTATATTCATGTTCTAGTTGTATCAGATCTTTGAAATACTCTACTTTATGTCTCATCTTTTTGTGCAAATGTTATGGAGAAGGATACAAATAAGGAGCAGCAGCAGCACCCTGGAAATGACAATGAACTTGCTATTCAGGCATATGCTCTTAGATTTTTAAAATATAGCAGTTCCTCTGTTCCATCACGTCAAGCTGATACAGCAGCAACTTCTGACAGGATATTTGACTCAAGCATTATGGACAGCTCTTGGGATGAACACCTAACTGAAGTACGACTTATTTTTTCTTAGCTTTTCAGTTTTATTAGCACATTATTGTTGGCTTTTGAAAATAGCTTTTTGATCCATCTGTTTTAACCAGTTGTATCTGTTTAACATGCATGCTCATTCTGGACTCTGGAGTTCTTATCTTGTGGAAATTCTTTGTACATCCTATGCTCAAACTTTTTATGTACTTTATTTCCAGGAAAGCCTCTTCTATGCAGTTCCTTCAGGTGCTATGGAAACCTACCGAAGATCTATTGAATTTTATTTGGTACAGACTGAGGTAAATGTAGGTTGTTTAATGAGTTTATACATTGTCTTTTTTCTTTTGTCCCCCCTATATTTTCACAGTAATCTGAAGAAAAATTGCTGGACTTGTATGATTCATCCGAAATCTTGCTTATTTTTTAATTTTCCCCCCAGAAAATTCAGAGTAACGTGCAAGAGGTGGTTGAAACATCTGTTTATGATGCTGGAGCCGGTAATCATGACACTTTTTTCTTTTGATTATCTTTGTTATTCAATAGTCATATGTTCCTTACAACTTCTTCAAATTCAGAGTTTCCATATGGCAACTTTGTGTATGATGAGGATGAAGGAGAAACAAGTATGTATTATTTGCCTGGAGCCTTTCAAGGTAGCAAATCGTCAAAACTAAACCAGAAGAAGCAGACAATGAAAATTATGAAATCATATCCTCCTGCAAGATCATATGAAATGGGTTCCGATTTGCCTTATGGAAACTGTGCTCAACAATCAACCTTAATGGGTAAAAGGCCTGCCAGTGGTCTAAATGTTGGTCCAATTCCAACAAAACGTGTTCGCACTGGTCCCAGGCAGAGGGTTTTAAGTCCTTTTAGCTGTGCAGCTGCTGCTGGGGGTTTACAAGCTCCAACAAAAGCAGATGCTTCTAGTGGAGATAATAATTCTTTTCAGGATGATCAGAGTACTTTGAATGGAGGATTCCAGATCGAGAAAAGCACGGAGGTTGAATCAGTTGGGAACTTTGAAAGGCAGCTACAATATGACCGTGCAGAACCACCAACAAAAGCTAAAAAGAAGAAAAAAACCAAGAATCTTGTACGTAGGGATTCTTCTGTTTTACTGACACTGGGTTTTTTTATAATGGAATGGTATAGTTCCATTATTTGCCTTAGTTTCTAAGGTCATGAATCATGTTTCTGGTAGGGTTCTGCATATGATGAGGGTTGGCAACTTGAATCTACTCATAATGAACTGGTAATTTGTCATCTTCAGCTCTGTTGCTTGATGTAAATGATCTTTTGCTTTATCGTTTTCTTCCTCTTTAATGGAATAGTACAGTCATTTTATCATTAAGAAATTTAATTTAATTTTTTCTTCTTGGATGTCTAATTACCATTTTTGGTCCTTGTATATGTTAATTTAATTGTGTAACTTTACCTAGCTTGAGATTCATTTTCAAAGGTATTATAGGTTCTTAAGTTGATTTCTGAATATCCTCAGTCAGATTTGTCCAGTTTCTTGATTAAGGAAACTTTTAAAGCTTTGAGGTCATTTTAGTATTTTCAAAATTTTATGAGATCAAGTAGTAGGTGGATCAAGTTGACTTCCTGCTCCCCATGATAGTTGTGATGAACTTTATTTTATGATGATTCCATTAATTTTGCAGGGGGATTATTCCAAAAAGAGACCTGAGAGTTCTCATTTTGATTCTAATGGTAAAGCTTTTTTATCATATTTGATTTAATCAGGGGTTACGTGGTTGGGTATATCTATTTTATGTCATGTTCTTCACCCCTCATCCTGTCAATTATCCTTTTATTAGGTTTATTTGGGCAACATAATGCCAAGAAGCTGAAGATAATGAAGCAACAGCTAGATAACACTTTTGACATCACTTCAAATGGATCAATCCCTTCACCAGTAGGGTCCCAGATGAGTAACATGTCCAACTCCAGCAAAATCATCAGATTAATTCATGGTTCTGACAAGAGTAGAAAAGCCAAAACACCTAAGGTATTTTTTCCTTTTACCTGTTTGTTGATTGTCTGATTGATAATGTGCTTCAGAGTTCGTCTTAGCTCCAGTGTAATTGTTAAAACAATGTAAACTTCCTCCAGATGTCTGCTGCTCAGCCTGGTTCTAGTACTCCATGGTCATTACTTGAAGATCAGGTTAACTTTTGTTATCTTTTTTTGTGAAATTATCTTCAATTCCTGTTTGCATTTGAACTATGTCCATGAGATGTTACTGTATTTATGCTCAGGCACTTGTTGTCCTTGTACATGACATGGGTCCAAATTGGGATCTTGTAAGTGATGCCATCAACAGTACCCTTCAACTTAAGGTTAGTGCATGAGTAAAATGTCTATACAAACATATTAGGTCATGTATGGCTTCCTTTTAATATGTCTAGAATAACTCTAAATTATCACCAATGACGCGTCCATTGCTCTAAAACCGCTACTTGTTCTTATAAATGTCTATAATTTCTTTAACTTCTTGATGTGTCAAGTGCATATTTCGCAAGCCTAAAGAATGTAAGGAACGCTACAAGATTTTAATGGATAGGAGTGGAGATGGAGCTGACAGCGCTGATGATTTAATGTCTTCTCAGTCATATCCATCCACATTACCTGGCATTCCAAAGGTCCCTTCTCTTCTCAAAAGCTAGTAGATTCATATTTTTGTTATTATACTGAAGGTGGATATTTTCCATGAAGCTAATTTTGTCTTCTATGGTTGGCTTCTACTGCTGTATTTCATGCAGGGAAGTGCTAGACAGTTGTTTCAACGTCTGCAAGGGCCAGTAGAAGAGGAGACTCTTAAGTCTCATTTTGAAAAAATTATACTTATTGGCAAGAAACAGCACTACCGGCGGAGTCAGGTATAAGTGAAGTTTAGAGTGCATTTATTTTATCTCTAGAGGTCCTGGCATGTTTGTAGTTTTAAGAATAAGCCAGTAGTTTAACCTAGTTGAAGATAGTCCTTTTGGCATCTTCAATGCAATCAAGTTTTCAGTTTTTTATACGAGTCTGATGCAACATCTGACTATGGGCATTTAAAGAAGACTTTTATGCACTGTTAGTTCAATTTCTTAAGGTGCATGGGACTTGATTAAAATATGCTAGATATACCTTGTTAAACTTCTCTCATTTTAGTTTATAAGTGAAGCATTTTCCCCTTGTAGTTTATTAGTTTTATTAGAGAATGGATTAGACTGAACACAATCAATTGAGTTTATTAAATGAACTATATCAATTAAAGTCTAGCTTATTACATGAATTCATAATTTTTTTTTTGATATACATGTTATTTCACGCATTAATTCATAAAATTTCTTTGATATATATATGCCTTTATTCCACTTAGGTAAGTGCTCTTTTTGCACCTTGCTCCTCGGACAATATAGGAGCCCTAGCATTTCAAGTTCACCTGTAGCCCTTTACAACTCTGGTGTTAGCATTCAGTGGTGTGGCAAAAATATGATGAAAACCTAGTCTTAATACTTGAAAGCATCCTAAATTCTCCGTCTTTTCTTCACTTTGGTTTTTCCAGCCTTTTCTCAATTGTCCCTTCTGTCTTCTTGTGTACTGTAAAGCATGATAACCAGGATTTGAAGCAGATAGTGCCGGTCCACAATTCTCATGTTATGTCTCTTTCACAAGTCTGCCCAAATAACCTAAATGGAGGGGTTTTAACGTAAGCTTTGCTGCTTCCATTTTTATTAAAGTTTTAACTTGTTAATTCATTCATGTTTTCTAGTTTTTCATTGTTCTTCGTATTAAGTTTTATTTTGATTGTAATGGACTGTAATATCATTTTCTATCATTTGGATAAAGGCCTCTCGATTTTTGTGATGCCCCTGCATCAAGCAAAAATGTTCTTCCCCTAGGATATCAGGCTAGTAGTTTAGCAATATCGAATCAAGGAGCTGTGGGACCAAGGCTTCCTGCATCTGGAGCAAATTCGTCGCTGCAGGGATCTTCTAATGCGGTTCTTGGCAGTAATTTATCATCACCCTCTGCTACACTCGATGCTTCTGTGAGGTATTAAGCTAATTTGTAGCTTGCATTCTCTGTGTGCATAGTATCACATGCTATTATTAGTATCTGTTGTAACATGCATTGCATGTGAATATCTGCTATTTTATTTATTTTTGAATAAGTTGAGCATCCTGCAAATAAATAAACAAAGTGTAAATTTGCCTTAGCATATGGATGTTCCATGCGCAAATTATATTGATATTAATTAATATAAAGTCTTCTGTTTTAATGTTAATGTAAATTAAATTCTATGCAAATAAACAAAAATTAATGTGAACTTTAACCCTTTTATTTTAGAATCTTGAAGATAAAGCAATTCAATAATTTTTAATTTTTTAAATTTATTACTTAAGTAATTAAATTAAATTTCTTACTCATAATTTGGATAGATTTTATTAATAAGTCTATTTAACAAAAGTATTTTAATGAAAATCAAACTTCTTATAAATTAGATAATTTATTCATATAATACAGAAGTATTTACAATGGTTTTTTAGAAATATATTAAACAACAAAGGCTACTTTTAGTTAGTTCAGAAGTTTCTCCTCATTCATGTTTTTTAATATATATTATATACCAATGGCACAAATTGTGGTCATATTTGCTCTCAGGGATGGTAGATTTGGTGTTCCAAGAACATCTTTGCCAGCTGATGAGCAGCATAGAGTGCAACAACATAATCCAGTCTTATCTGGCAGGAATGTTCAGCAGTCCAACTTGACTCTCCCTGGGGCTGTTTCTGGGTCAGACCGTGGGGTTCGTATGCTGGCTGGTGGAAATGGTGTGGGCATGATGTGTGGAATAAATAGAAACATGCCAATGTCAAGGCCAGGCTTTAAAGGAATGGTATCATCAACAATGCTAAATTCTGGCAGCATGCTCTCCTCCAATTTGGTGGGAATGCCTAGCCCTGGAAATATGCACTCTGGACCAGGTTCTGGTCAAGGAAACTCTACATTGAGACCTCAGGATACCATTCACATGATGCGAGTAAGTTATTTACTTTTCAAGGAGCAGTATGATCAAGTCTGTTCTTCAACATGCTATTGCAGTTTGGGGTTCTTTTGTCCCATATTAACGATAATTGTTATATACCAAGAAATCATTTAATATTCCCCCCAGTGACTTGTATTCATCCAAATAAGTAGCAATCTACTACAAAGTGAACAATCTGGATATTGCAGTATTACAAATTTAAAACCAGCCAAAAAAAGAAAAAAGGAAGAGCAGTTAAAATAAGCATTTCACCAACTAATCTGCAGTAGGCCTTAATCCTTGAACTTGTATCCGACAACCTTAATTCAATTAACAAGTGCTGAATTAGAATTAGCTTTGCTGCCATGAATTCTCCTATTCTCTCAATCCAAAGATAGGCACTACATGCTAATCTTAGACTAACTGCAATCAACCCCTTCCCTTGAGCTCTTGCTGCACCCATCTAAATCTAGAATGGGGACTTCAGTTTCTAGATATATATGGCTTTTCAGAGGATTGCTTGCTGCAAAAAATTCCATCGAAATTTTCCTTTACCTATGGTTCTGTGTAGCAAGCAGATCTGGATAATTCCTTTCTTTATGTGTAACGGCTTCCAATTGAGGAATTTAATTTAGGCTTGATAATGGGGATTTGTTGAACTCAATGCCTTAGAGCTGGTTGGTAAATCTCGCTTTGTTGTGTTTATTTTGATGAGTATTCCTCTAGGAACTGAAATGTGTTTGATATAGCATTTTTATTTTTGTTTATTTAAAAATTACATCGAAGTTCTGGATAATCAATGGTATTGGTACTCTATTTTTTGCGCGTTATGGTGATCTAGAACAGACTTTCAAACTAAGATGATTTTCCTTTTTGTTTGATAGCCTGGTCACAGTCCAGAGAACCAGAGGCAAATGGTGGTACCTGAGCTCCAACTGCACGTTCAAGAGAACAGCCAGGGAATTGCTGCTTTCAATGGGTTGACTTCTGCTTACCCTAATCAATCAACCCCATCGCCTGTTCAGTCATTTCCAGGTCATCCCCAGAAGTCCCATGGGCTGAACAACTCTCTTCAGGGTTCTAATGGGTCACAGCAGCAAGCATATGCCATGCGCCTTGCTAAAGAAAGGCAAAGGCAGCAGCAGCAGCAGCAGTCTCATATGCATCAGCAACATCAAAAGTTTGCTGTATCTAATGCTTTGAAGCCACATGTCCGACCTCAGACTCAACTTCCCGTATCTTCTCTTCAGAGTAGTTCCCAGATTCAATCTCCAGCTTCAACTCAGGCAGTATCGCTTTCCCCTCCAACACCATCTACGCCAATAACTCCTATGTCATTACATCAGCAACAAAAAAACCACTTGGTGCCTCGTGGGCTTGGTAGGAGTTCCCGACCTGGTGCTAGTGGGTTGTGCAATCAGATAGGCCAGCAACAACAGCGGCAGCTTCAACAACAGCAGTTTCAACAATCTGGCAGGCACCACCCTCAGCAATGGCAACAAACACAATCTCAGCAGCAAGCTAAACTTTTGAAGGGAGCAGGGAGGGGGAACATGCAGGTGCATCAAAACCTTTCTGTTGATCCTTCTACTCTGAATGGCCTTAGCATGGCCTCTAGCAACCAAGCTGCTGAGAAAGGAGAGCAGATGATGCACTTAATGCAAGGTCAGGGCCTGTATTCTGGGTCTGTTATGAGCCCTGTCCAACCATCTAAACCTCCAGTTTCTTCTCAGTCCATGAATCATTCCCAGCCACAGAAAAAGCTACTTTCTGGGGCAGTACCCCCTTCTACAAAGCATCTCCAGCAGATGGCTGCACATTCTGATAATAGTTCTCAAGTTCAGGTTTCCACAGCACCTTCTGGTCATACACAATCAGCTGTGCATCAGTCTGTCCTGCCAGCAGCCATGGGTCCAAACCGCCAGCACTTGCAGCTACAGTCACAATCACATAAAAAGCAGGTTAATCAAAGCCAGCCTACTGTTAAAAGGATGATTCAGCAGAATCAGCAAGTGAATTCTGATCCTTCCGGCAAATCTCAAGCTGAGCCAGCCCAAGCTGACCAACAGCCCATGAGTAATGCTTCACTTTTGGGTACAGCCACAAGCATGGCAATGCCTCAGGCTGCCATTGATTCAGCTGACAATGTATCAGTTGTTTCTCCTTCTGTTGGCCCTCAGTGGAAACCATCAGAATCAGTGTGTGATCTGGGTTTGCCAAATGTGGCCACTCAAGTGGGATCCATGGGGAGCCCTCCTCATCCAAATTCTGCTCGTAGTGATTCGCTACCTTCTGTTAGCCAAGGGTTAGGGAAGAGACAATTATCAGGTAGTCTACCCTCTAATGGGAGTACTGATGGGGCACAGTGGCCACAACAGCCAAAGATACAACAATCTTCCACATTGCCACCATCCCAACAACCTTACTAGCAGTTACAAAATCAGCATAGTTTTCTGCCACAACAGCAGCCATTGCAACAGCAGTCGCAACAGCAAACTCTGCATCTACAAACAGTACAGGGCAGCTTGTATCACAGGCCTTCTAATTCTAAGCTGGAATGAAGCAATTAGTGGTTGGAGCAGTTCAAACAGCAATGGGTCCTGCCATGATTGAGTTTGTTTGCCCATGTAACAGCAGTGTACAGGTAATGACTTTTACGGATTTAGGCAGGTTTGATATCATGTTATATGTTAGGTTGGCATACTAGGAAGCATTAGAACATTTAGAATTATTATCATGTTGTAATATTGGAATGAGATGAATTATATCCGCTCTCTGCCACATTGTTGCATTATTGGTTTGTTAACACTTCTGACAATTATTTATGGATAGCAATTTTTTAACTCTAGCTGTCTGTGGGTGCTTATCCATGTATACTATTTGATTTGTATAAATTTGTTGTCTTTTTCTTTTCCTTTTTGTTTATTTGTTTGGTATTTAAATTTTATTAAACTTGAATGGAGAGTGGAGACTAATCAGGCTGTGGTTTTAACGCAGATGAAGCTGGTAATATCATATTGGCATTGCAATGTGGAAAGAGGTTGCTGCTATTTGCAGGTTAGAAATACACGGAAAGTATTGGACATTTTTTGGGGTTTCTACTTTTTGGTTTTTAGGGCATCATGTATATAACCACTTATAGGGAAGTGGAGACAGATATAGTGGCATTTGTAAATAGGTCACATCTCCCTTTTCCATGGTTTCTTTTTGGCCCAGTAGATCAGTGCATGTATTTATTACCCTTTGAGGTCTAGTGGGTATCTAGCAATCATTGTTATGGGCAAAAAGCCTTTGGAGAATTTTGTGAATATTAAGGTTGGTTGTGGTGTAGACACTGGTCACTGCTATTAGAACGACCAGCAGCCGTCACTGCCATAGCCATGGCCATGGCCGTTCCCACCCAAGCATTTATTTGTAATTTGTAAACAGTCATCAGATTCTCATAATAAAAAAATCCTTTAATTGGTGCATACCCTTTCCATTCCCTAATCCTTCTGGGTGTACCATAAGCCCTTGTGTTTCTTGCTTATGAAACTTGAGAATTTAGTTCTGTTTGGTTAGTTCATTAGCATCTGCAATGAGTGTCTTTTCCCTTTTTTGACTGGAAAAAAAACTATATCCAAAATTTTTAAGAGACCTGAAATGCAGTACAGAAAGCTCTTTGCTTGGTCCTTTTGTAATTTTTATCTAAACTGAACTCAACTGCAATGAACAGTCAGATGCATAACTTTTTGAGTCATCAATTCTATTATATGCATAACTTTTGAGTTATCAACTCTATTATATTCCTTCCCTCATTTTTCCTACAATATTCTCCATACATTAGCCATCCAAGTGTTTGAAGTACACAAAGACCATACTTGTTATACATTTTCAGATTCTACCTATACTAAATTAACCAGTGCTTCAAATTAGCACCAAAGGATCAAACGTATACTGTAGTTTGTTAGAAACCTCCACAAGCAGTAATATGTTTCAAAGAATTTCTGGGCATTATATAAATAGTGACCTTCAGGTTTCAAGTTAAAAGTGTAAATACACAGAAAAATTCCTAGTTCCTAGTAAGTATCTCGCGGAGTGAGATATTCTTATGAGAATATGATCATTCAAAGATTCTTGAAATATATATACATACATTGAAAAACTGAACTATGAGATATAATGTGATGATTACTCACTCACCCTTATTCCCTTTAATAATGAGAACGGGATTTCAATCCTTACCCGTCATTTAATAATGAAGTCAGGCGTTCAATCTCTACCTATGAAAATAGAGTACATTTAATAGTCAATCGTTTACCTTTTCAAAAAGCATTCGAGACAAGGGAATTAATCATTGGCAGTGGAAAAAAAAAACATTGAGAAACCTAGAAATACTGTGGATGACCTTAAGCTCATCATTCATCAATGAAAGCCAAAGATAGAAGAAAACAACCCACTAGAACAATTGGTATAGATAAAAACAGTTTCAAAGCTTAATCATGTGATCAGATTAGAAATACTGTTCAAAAGCGTTGGGCACCAGAGAGCAGAAATGCAAAATCTCAACAATTGCAGCTCAAAAATTATGTTCAGTTCCATCACTAATAAGTCTATACAACCTGAAGCTCCAATAGAAGAAAGTTTCTTGAAGAACCCAAATCTTGCTCCACCTTCACTCCTTTGTTTTTGACCCCAAACTGGTTGATATGGCATCTACAATTTTCTTCTCTGAGTCCAATATCATCTCAACCCTTTTGTTTTCCATTTCCATTCTCAACCTTTCAGTTTCATGCATTATCTCCATTTTTTTCCTTTCCATCCTCATAAACCTCTCTGCAAATCTCCTAATTTCCATTGCTAGTTCCAACCCTTTGTCTTCTTCCCCCTTTCCCGTTATTGCTGCATCACCATCACCATCCCCTTCCTCTTCTGTTCTAACCCTTTTCTTCATTAGCCCAGAAAACCGGTTCACAACACTCGGCCGCCGCAATATGTAATTGATGCTACGGCTTTTGCTGAACCGGTTTCCTCCTTCATGTTCTTCGTCATCATCTTCTTCTTCTTCCTCGATTGGGTTGTTTTCGTCGTCGTTATGGTAGTAGTTCCCAGCTTCATGTCCGTTTGGAACAATGGAAGTCAATGGTCGAGCCGAGATAGGCAAAGGCCCTTGTTCCAGAGCTTCCATGGCGTCGTAGTAAGGCCAAGGGGAAGCAGAGCCGAGGTTTTGGCGTTCGGAGCGGTAGCGACGGCGGAGTTTCTCCATCTTGTGACGGCACTGGAGGGCGGTTTTGGCGGCGGAATCATCGAAGAGGCCGCAACGAGTGGCGACGGTTACGGCGACCTCCTCCCATTGGTTGGCTTTGAGTTGGCCGCGCTGGAGAGAGTACCATTTTTCTTGGTAGGCTTGGATTAGGTTGAGAGTCTCTGGGTGAGTCCAAGGAAGTGGTTGGGGTTTCTTAGCCGCCGGCGATGGATCATAAGACATAGTTTAGGCCTTGGGGGATCAAAATTCAAAGAGGTCTTTTTGAATTGGGGGCTTTGAATTTTGATTATTAAGGTTTGGGGGGCGGCGCGAGGGAAGGATGACGGTGGTGGCTGGCGGTGGAGCTAGGTGGCTACTATGTTTTTCATTTTTTAAGTTTCCGTTTTAAAAATATTTTATGGACCAGAACCCGAAAATTTTGTTCTGGATTTGTACTTGAAATCAGGCCCAACCCTACTACTCAAATGGGTTCCCCGGACCCGGCTGTGACCCTTTAACTACAACGGAATTTTGAAATTTCATGTATTTCTATATTTTTTCGATTTTGAAATTACAATTTTGATCAAAATGTAGGTGTTGATTTCGTTGGCCTAAATTCTATTAATTTCAATTTCCAATATTTTTTTTTTGAAATATAAGAACATGGTAAATCTCAAACAACAAATACAACTAGCACGATTCGAATTCAAGCCACACATGAGACGATTAACATTTTGATCATCAAGCCATCACATGAGGTTTTCAATTTCCAAGATTTAATCCATGTTAAATTTATTCAGTTTTGTTATCTCTAAAATTTTATACGACAAATATACCATCAAATGTATATTATCATATTAGTTTTTTATTTTTATATATTACTCATAAAAAAGTCAATTAATGGATTTAATGATCATCTTTTATGTTAAAATTGGAATTTCAATTTTTTGAAAAACCGTAGGAATTAAGGCTCTCTTTGGAAGGGCGGTATGATTAGTTTCGGTGAGATTAAAAGTAGCAATGGCAATTAAATTAGTTATTGTAATGATGGGATTTAATATAATAGTCTTAACTCAATTGACATGGATATTGTTGTCAATACAAGAGGACGTGTATTCGAGTGTGCTGAAACACATTATCCTCCTATTTATGGGTTGGAGATGGGCTATGGGTAGTTCTAAGCATTTTGTAAAAAAAAAAAAAGCAGAAATGATTAGTTTTTATAATGAAATTGTTCAAAAAAAATGTTGATGAGATGTGTATTTAGATTCAAACGCATTTATAGCAATGAAGTAAGAATGAAAAATGACTATTAAGAATCGTAGATTGAAAATTGTACTTAATACAAGTATTAAATTATGAAAATTACATCAAATTATAGTTTTATTAGATTAAATAATTGTACATAATGAAATATGCCAAACTATTAAGGGTATTAATAAAAATTGAGATTTTATTTGATATTATAAAATTAATAATTAATTAAAATTTATTAAAAATATATTTGTTTTAAATAATAATTTTATTAATGAAGAATATTTTTATTTTATGTGTATATTTATTTGTAATGATTCGTATTAATTTTATAATAATATTATATAAAATAATTTTTTTATAGATTTATTCCATTTAATAATAATTTATAAGTTTTTTTTAACTATCTTTAGGGTCCGTATGTTTACATGTAAAAGGTTTTACGAAAAATGTTTTACGAAAAATGTTTTCTACATTTTCATGTGTTTGTTTCACAGAAAATAATTTGGTCAACTGAAAATGACTTACAGGTCAGGGTAAAATAAGCTCTTTTTACTGTAAAAGAACTTACCATTTTGAAAAGCATAAGTCATTTTTCGAAAAAGAACTCATCTATAGATAATTTTATTTTTATATAAAAATTAACTTAAATCAAGCTTAATATTATTATATTGATAATAAATTTTATTTTTATTTTTAAAAATAGTTAAAATATTATATTTTTAATATTATTAAACATACATAATTATTTATATTTAGTCATATAATAAATTATTAATATAGTAAATATAATTTATTATTTTAATAAATTATTTAATATTTTAATTTTATTTTAATAATAAATTTTAAATAATATTATTCACATATTATTGAAAATATTCAATATTAATATTTTAATAATAAATATTAATTACAATTATAAATATATTAATAATAAATGTTTTGCAGTATAAATGTTAAAATATTTCATAAGTCTATGTACACTTTACAGATTTGTAATTTAGTCTTTGTACTTTTATTTTCAAGAATTTAGTCCTTTTACTTTTTAAATTTGAAAATCAAGTCCAATTGTTGACATCATTAATTATTTTTGTCAATTTTGTTGATGTTATATTTTTAAATAAAAAATACTCACTTAGTAGTCATGTAATTAAAAAATGACGTTGTAATGAATCTGAATATAACATAATATTTTTAATATATGCAAAAACAATGTAAAATATAAAATTATAGATAAAAATAAATTCAATTAAACAATGAAAAAATAAGAAAATCTTAAATGTATGTTTGTTTAATTGAAAACAACTTTTATGAAATCTACCAAACAACATATACACAGATTCATCCAAACACCAAAAAATATTAATTTTTTCAGAAAAGTAAATCATTTTCCAAAAATTATTTTCAATGAAATAAACGGATCCTTACTCTTTTTAAAATCATATTTGTGAAAGGAAAAAGTAAAATAAGGGGTAAAATTGTGAAACTCTGTTTCACTGGAATGCAAAGCTTCTCAGTGGAGCATAAAATTCTATTAAAAAAAATAAACCAATGTGTTTTAAGCATCCAATAGAATATGGATTAAATTAATATTTTATGCATACTACAACACTAATAATAAAATTATTAAATTTTACTATTAGTTCCTATACTTTAAGAAAGCTATAGATTTAGTCCCTATACTTTAAATTGGTCATTTTTAGTCTTTGTATTTTTCAAATTTTAAAATTTCAATCCTCACCATGATAACTGCTAAATTCATTAAGTTCTACTATTTTCAAAATCTGATACAATAAATATATTATCATATTTGCAATACTATGTTAACTTGTTATTTCCACATATTACTCACTAGAAATCTAGTCAATGGATTAACGACTGTCATATGTGTCTAGACTGAAATTTCAAAATTCGAAAAGTATAGAGACTTGGAAAGATCTAATTGGAAAATATTGGCTAAATCTAAAACTATACGCGCAGTATACGACTAGTAATTGATTTTAACTAAATAAATTTAACTGCTATTATTTGGGTTAAGACTAAAATTTCAAAATTTGAAAAGTATAGGAATTAAAATTTACCAAATTAAAGTATAATGACTAAATTCATAATTTTCGCAAAGTACAAAGACTAATAGCAAAATTTGATCAAATGAGTTTAGTTGGGAATGAAACTTTGGATTTGTAAAGTACAAGCATTGAAATTAACCAATTCAAGGATTAAAATTAATCAAATTAAATTTTCAAAAGAAATTAATCAAATTAAAGTACAAAGATTTTAACGACCCGAAATTCAGTGGTGTTGGAAATTACAGTTTTGAGCCTTTGTTTTTGTAAACCGAGCCCGTAAATATTAAATAGAGATATTTATGGGTTAGTGTATAAATAATTTGAAATTCGATTAAGTAATTTAGCCAAAATTGTGGTTAATTAAGGTCTAGGGACTAAATTGTAAAATTTTAATCACTATAGATTTTTAATTAAGAAAAGGCTTGAGGACTTAGATGGAAATTATCCAAAAAATTAAAATAATAAATAAATTAAATTAAAATATACGATAGTGAGATTTTATGGTGGATTGCATTAACTTAAACTAATTAAAGAATTATGTTAATTAATTAAGATTAAAATATGGTAATTTAGGTATAAATAATAAACATAATGGAAAGAAAGAGAAATGTTATCATCTTCATCTTCAACCCGTGAAAATCAAAAGAAAAAAAAAGAAAGAAAGGAAGAAAGCTTGAAAACCCTTGGATATTCAACTATCAAATTCAACTAAAAACAACGTTGAGCAGTCAAGAGAGTATGGAAAAGCAAAAGTTGGTGATGGATGACATGAGCTTTTAATTTGTATTTTTATTATTTGAGATCAATTTAATTATTACATATCCATGTTAAATTGTAAGATTTAGTAAGATTTAGTAATGAGGTAAAACTGTTCGAGCAGAGTTGGATATAGTTGGCATGCTATAGGATTACATTGTGAATGAGTTTATACTTCGGTTTAGTCGATAGTGCACTTATGTGCCAGTATATTTGCTTCGATTTAACCGATGATGCACTTATGTGCTAGTATATTTACTTCAATTTAGCCGATGGTGCACTTATGTGTCAATATATTTGCTTCGGTTCATTCGATATGTATTCGTCAGATGATGCACCTCGTGTGCCAGTACAATTGCTTTGACTTGTCCGATGATGCACTATGTGTACTGCACAAGCCCACTTTGCCCTAACCCAAAAAAACCAAAACAACCCAAACTAAAAAAAACAATCAGCATACCCATAAAACCAACCCAAATACAAACCCTAGCCCACATCAGCAGGCCAAACCCAAAAAAAAAAAAAAAAACAACAAAGAAAAACCTAACCCTAAGTCCTCCTTGCGGTGCCGAACCAACCTTCTGGCACTAGCCACCTGCCCGTCGCCTCCACCACCTGCTCCATGCCACTTGCACTTGCAAGAATTAAACAAGACAAGACAGAAAGCAAATGGATGTAAAAATTCGGGCTATAAAAGCCGATTGATTTCTTTATAAATGGAGGTTTTTTTTATCATCAATAGAAGCAATAGACAGAGATTAAAAACATTCGAAAAACACAAAAAAATAGCACAAATCGGAGAATTGAAAACCCAAAACAGAGAGAAAAAAAGGTGATTTTTTTTATTTCGAAAGCTATTTCTTTTTTCTTCTTCTCAACATATATTATCACTATATTATTTTAAAAAATAAATTTTCAAAAAAAAAACCTAAAACACAAAATTTTTACCTTTTTCGGCCACCTTGCGCTGTGGTCGACGGCGGCGCTGACGGCGGTGTCCTCGCCGGATTCTGAGTTTCTCCCCAGTAGATTGAGAGAAAAAAGAGAAAGGGGGGGGGGCCCTTTTTTTTGAAAGCAAGCAGCAAAAATGAAAAAAAAATAAGGGATCCAAAACGATGCCGTTTAGGGCCTATTTTAGTGGCCTCAAAACAACGTCGTTTTGGTCCTGACCCGCGCGCGACCCGACCCGCTCCAGGGGATCCGCGCGTTTCTGATTAAAGGGTTATTTACCCTTTCAGTTCCTCCGCGTTTTCATTTTTTAAAATTAGATTTCCTTTTATTTTTTATTTTTACCCCAAAATTTCGCGCGATTTTGAACTTAGTCCCTAAAGGAACTGTGTCGTTTTATAGGCCTGGATAAATTTCCTTTTTGGTCCCCCTTTCTTCACGCGCATTACAAATCGACCCTCCGCCTCATTTTTTTTTTCATTTCTGATTCGCCCCTAAAATTTTGCCTTGTTTTTAATACAGTCCCGTTAGTTCTTTTTGTTATTTTATTATTAAAATTAATTTAATATCCTTATATTATTATTATTATTATTTATATTATTATTATTTTTGTTTGTTTTACTATTATCTGTTTATTATTATTCTCTTTTATCATTATTATTATTGTCATTATTCTTATAATTATATTTTCTTATATTATCATTACTATTATTATTTTTATTTTTTAACCCTATTATTATTATTATTATTACCCCCATTACTACTGTCTTTTTATTTTTTGTTTTTTTTTACTTTTTATTTTTTTGTTTTCATCATTTTATTTTTCTACATTCATTAATTATTTTCATTATTAATATTATTTCTCTTATTATTATATCACTATTATTATTTTATCGCTAGTAACATCATCACTATTTTACTATTACTATCCCTATTGTTTATTTATTTATTTATTTAGTTAGTTATTTTATTTTTTATATTTTTATTGTTACTATTTATTATTCGTTTATTACTATTATTATTACATTTTTAAATAGTTGTGCCTAATGTTTACCCAATTTATTTACTTGTTTATTATCGGATTTTTAAATTTTTTAATTCTCACTTGTTTACTTACTCGTTTTTTTATAATAGGTTTTTTTATATTATTCTTATTTACTTTATTTATTTATCTTATTTTTATTTTTGCTCATATTATTGTCACATACATTAATGCATTTACTATTACTCTGCTGTACACATTAGTATTGTAATTTGTTTTTATATTTTTATATTAACTTTTACCTGATACAAAATTGATTTCTTTTATAAAGGCAATATTCAGTATTTAGAAATTCGGGAAGTCGTGCCCTAACGTATTGGGTTTCGATTTTTCTCGTTTAATCTAAATAACTGAATATCCTTTTTAAAACAAATACATGAATCTTAAATAACAAGCTTATTCCCGAAAATTTGAGATATCGTGTCCTAACGCATTGGATGTGATATTTTGTTATTTCGAGATAAGATTTTCTAAACCAAGGCAATGTTCCGTATTTAGAAACTCGAGAAGTCGTGCCCTGATGTATTGGGTTTTTTATTTTCTCGTTCATTCTAAGTAACCGAATATCGTTTCAAAATTATATGCATAAGTTTCGAACAAATGGCAAGTTAGCCTCGAAGGTCGAGGTGTTGTGTCCTAACGTATTGGATATGATATTTTACCTTAAGACGAGACAGCCTTTGTCACACATTTTCAATTTATCCAAATGTTTTTAAGCATCAATAACAAAGAGGGATCGTGTTTTAAATTCTTTTAAGTTTTTAAATATTCGACAATAAGACATCGATTAATCAACTAGGTACTAATTTTGGGCGTATCGAGGGTGCTAATCCTTCCTCGTGCGTAACAGACTCCCGAACCCATTTTCTGAGTTTCGTAGACCAAAATCGTTGTTTTGATAAATCAAACTATTTATTAAAAACAACCGTTTTACGAGGTGACCCGATCACACCTCAACAAAAAAAGATTGGTGGCGACTCCCATTTTTTATCTTCGTTTTCAAAACCCAAGTCGATTCCCGTTTTCAAAAAAATGGTTACGACAGCTTGGCGACTCCGCTGGGGACCTCAAATAAGAGAGTCAAGTCACAAGTTGATTACTTTTTGTCTTTTTGTCGAAGATTGAAAACTTGTTTTAAATATACGATCCTTTTGTTACATGTTATGCATCTTTGCTACGACTTTCATCATTTTGGTTTGTTTTTCTAGTTTGATTTTTTGATATGTCTCTGCACATCGCATTACATGACCGCCCGATTATACCTTTTAAGTGGGAGTGAGAAACTACTCCTTCGTGAGGTCTTCACCTCCGTGCATGATAGTGGATCACTTTCGGGATACATCCGTACCTATGTCTTCGTGAGATTTTCATCTCCGTGCAGCCATAGGGAAATGTATTCCCCTGAACCGAACTCGGTCCATGTGAGCCTATAATGGGTGAGGACCGAGGAATCTGCTAGTTCAGGTACCTTTACTTTAGAACCAAACCCCATATAGCGAGCCTTAAGAGCCACCCTAGGTAGAGCCGCATCAAACCCTAGTGGTTACCCAACTAGGTATTTTATTCTCTGCTTACTGTATATGAAATGCTGAATTGCTTCATTTTTATTTTGATTGCATGGCATATTCATCAAAAATATGTTGATTCACATTTAGTTGCTATATAGATAACTTGTCATGGAAAAGGGGTTTCTTGATAAAGTGGAGGACAACGCGGCCGTTCGGATATGGGCCGAAACAGTGCAACAAGAGAAGGGCGATAGTCTTACAGAGGGGTACATGTCAGAGTTGTGGAACTTCACACGCATTAGCGTAAATCAAAATAATCTTTAAGAGATGAGAGAAATATGGAGTCAATGGGACGATGAGATCAAGCAACTATTCTACTGTCATTATGGTGATTTGCCTTATCTGCTTGATATCAAGGGAGACCAGCACCTGTTCCAAGCTATAGCCCAGTTTTGGAACCCTTCTTATAGTTGCTTTACTTTTGAGAAAGTGGATTTGGTACCTACTATAGAAGAGTACACAGCTTTTCTCCGTTGCCCGAAGATTCAAACCGACAAGGCTTATGTGAGAGTTGTTAATGCCCCCACATTTTCAAAAAAAATGGTGAATATTACGGGGATGTGCGAGCAGTGGGTTACAGCCCGTATAAAACAAAAAGGATATTGTAAGTGCATCCATTAGAGAAATTTAAGGGATTTGATCATAGCGCATCCTGATGTGAAGAAAAAGGGTTGACGTTTTCGCCCTGAGCATTTATGGACTGGTTATCTTCCCCAAAGCTCTAGGGCATATAGATGAAGCGGTCTCTGATTTATTTGACAGATTGGATAGAAGGATCACGCCCGTTTCCGTAATTCTCCCGAAACCTTCAGGTCTCTAAGCGCATACCGAAGAGCGAGCGAAGGAAGATTTATCAGTTGTGTACAACTCTTACTAGCATGGTTTCACAGTCATTTTTGGAAAGTAGAAAAGGTATCGTATCGAATCTTCTCCTAGAACTATTCTCCGCTAAAAGAGTTAGTAGCCACGCCAAGGCGGGACGATATTACATAAGAAAATTGGATGATGATTCTGAAAAACCTACAAGAAGAAGATTAGAACGGAGAGCCCCTTGGATGGTTCCTGATGAGATTTTATATCGGTGTGGAGATTTTAACTGGGTTTCCCTGCTTGGAATATGGGGAGCCGCTGCACGCTCTCTCCTCGTGTTAAGACAAGATGCAGTCAAAACACTCACGCCAAAGAACACAAGGGTTAATTCAGTGCGAGTTTGAATATAAAGGAGATAATTACAAAAGGAGAGTTCGTGAAATATCGAGCGCCTGGAGCTGAACTTATAGGATAAAAATATTTACTGCTAACCCGATGACAACCCCTGAGTATGACCGGTGGTGGAGTCAGAGAATCAACGACAACATCCTCACATCAGGCTAAGAAAACACCCGATCGCTAGAAGAACACTTGCAGGTAATCCCTTCTGAGCTCGAAATCATCAGACAGAACTTTGAGAAAAAAAGTTTGGAATTAGGGAAAAGGATAGAGCAGTTAGAGGAAGAGAAAATGCAACTGGGATTGGATGTCGACATTCAGAAGCTAGAAGCCGAGAAACTGAGAAATGGGAAGAATAAGGCTGAAGAAGATTTGGACAGCTTGAAGACAGACTATAAGAAGCTGGGAAGGTCAATGAAGACCACTGGACTGGGAAAAATGTCAGAATAATGGTGTCAAGAAATTGAAGAGGAAAAGAATAGAGCTAGTCAATGGGAGAAGAAATTTTGAGATACTCAAGAACGAGAGGATGCTCTAAAAAGGAGTCTGGTAGAAAGCCAAAACGAGAAAGAGAAACTAAAGACTCGGATGTCAGAGTTAGAATGAACATTATATCAGTACCGCAGCCGTATTTGTGTAGTTGAGTTAAAGGCTAGTCTGAGCAAAATTGAGGAGATGAAAGTAAGAATAGAAGAGCTAGAATCTGCTTTACATGGTTGTGAGCTTCGGGTGGAACTTCTTGAAGTCAACGAAGAGTGTTGGAAAGAACAACTTCATCATTCCCAGAGTCAAGTCAGAGATCGAGATTACATTATGGGCGAAGCCGTGGCCCAAGTACGAGAGGTGGCGGATCACTTACAAACATTAGCAGTCCAAGCTGATATACTAAGTTTAAAGTACGAGTCAGAGTCAGAGCGAGGCCGAGAGTTATCTTGGCTTCTTAAGAAAGTCAAGGCCTTAAGTATTAGGGCAAGGCCATATATGTAACCCGTTTTATGTAAAGAATTTTTTTTTCTAGAAAAGTTATCCTAATGAAATTGAATCAGAATTAATGCCTTTTTGTTGCATACATTTCATGCATCAGCATTACATTGCATCATGCGCATTAAATCTCACAAAGGGACCCTAAAATTATGGCATTTACCCTGGAACATTGCTAAGGTACACGAGGTTTCGAAAGTCAGCAGCAAAGGTTTCGAAAGTTAGCTATCCATTGGCCATCATCTCGCGACCGAAGAACAATGAAGTCGGGGTAAAGATAACACCAAAGGTCGTGATTCAGAAACATGCGGTCTTCTCTTATAAAGATAACAAAAAGGTTCCCTGGAGTTATGACTACAATGTGACGATTCCTGGGAAGGGGGACTCGTCCAGCACTTCAAAGGAAGATCAAGAGGTAGGCTCCTATACTCGCAGCGGAAAGCGTTACGATGCGACAAACGCACGAATAGAACCCACAAAAGAGAAAGCCTTGATTGGAGAACAAAAAAAAGAAAATGCGACCAAGCAGGGATCGCCTATAAACGAGCCAGTAAAGGAAGAAGATGCTAAGGAATTCTTAAAATTCTTAAAACATAGCGAGTACAGTGTTGTGGAGCAGCTGTATAAACAACCAGCTCATATATATGTGCTAGACTTACTGTTAAGCTCGGAGGCGCATCGCAACGCACTGATGAAAGTACTGAATTAAACTTATGTTGCTAATGATATCTCCGTTAACAAGTTGGATCGCCTGATTAGCAATATAAGTACTGATAACTTTATTTTCTTTAATGATGACGAGATCCCACGGGAGGTGTGGGCTCCATTAAAGCTCTCCACATCACCACACGTTGCAAGGGGTACACATTGCCAGGAGTACTGGTCGACAATGGATTGGCGCTCAATGTCTTGTCACTATCAATACTGAACCGATTACCTATAGATAGTTCTCACATGAAGGCTTGCCACAATGTAGTGAGGGCATTCGATGGAACTGAAAGGAAGGTGATGGGGAGGATCGAAGTACCTCTGTTAATTGGCCCAAATACATATGAAGTGGATTTCATAGTAATGGATATCAGACCGTCCTATAATTGCTTGCTGGGGAGACCATGGATACACTCAGCGGGATCAGTGCCCTCGTCATTGCACCAAAAGTTGAAGTTAGTTATGGAGGGTCGTTTAGTGACAATAAAAGCTGAAGAGGACATCATCGCGACTGTAACTAACAGTGCGCCATATTTAGAGGCAAGTGATGAAGCAACTGAGTGTTCCTTCCACTATCTGGAATTTGTCAACGCAACATTCATCATCGAGGGGAATAAGATCCCAGTGCCTCAAATATCCAGAACCACAGAAATGGGTTTACAATTGATGGTCGAGAAGGGAGCCTTACCTGGGAAAGGACTTGAAAGGTATCTCCAAGGAAGGATCGAGGTCTCGAGATTAAAAGAGAAATAAGACCTCTTCGATTTAGGATTCAAGCCGGACGCAAAACAAAAGAAGAAAGAGTTAGAGAAGAAATAAGAAAGAAGGAAAGCGCGATTGAGTGGAGATGAGATTAAATGGGAACCGATGATAATTCCCCACATTTACAAGACCTTTATATCAGGAGGGATTATCCATCCAGAATGAGGAACGCAAAAGGAAGAAACCACGGAAGAAACACGGGGAAACATGCACGTCAATGCTATATCCGAAGGGAAAACTGAAGAAGAAAACTGGAATGGCATCCGCCCCTATGAGCCAGGCAGTGTTCTAAACAACTGGACCGCGGAGGAAATCCCTGTAGCGTTAGAACTTATTCAGAGTAATACTCGGAACACACTTATTGCTTTAGGACTAGAAGCAATAAGATTCCCTTTTGTGAAGCATGACTTATGTCTAAATATCGTTATTTTCAATGAAACGCATCTCTGTTACCTTTTGAGCAAATCTTCTTCTATACTTTTCACTTCATTTATCATCATGACTATTCTTTTATTCTTTAAATGTTCTTTTAAATATTTTCATTCTTCATTCTTAATCATACCATACCAATAAATATGCTTAGATTCTTTTATTCTACGGACCTTTATTCATCTCCATAACAGGTCCCCAAATATCAATGATTTGAGTAATGCTACCAATGACTCAGAATGTCCTTTCGAGCAAGATATGGGTACGGAAGATTTTCAGGATTTTGAAGATGACCAAGGTTGTGACATGTCTCCTGAACTGTTGAGGATGGTAGAACAAGAAGAGAAACAGATCCTACCTCACAAGGAGTCAGTAGAAATAGTAAACTTGGGAGATGGACAAGAAAAGAAAGAGGTGAAGATCGGAGCTTGTATTACCGCAAAGACAAAGCAAGACCTCATTGAGTTACTCCAAGAATTCAAAGATATCTTCGCATGGTCGTATCAAGACACGCCCAGGCTAAGCACTGATATCGTGGTACACCGGCTACCCATAAAAGAAGAGTACAAGCCAGTCCAACAGAAACTTCGAAGAATGAGGCTGGATGTTTTATTGAAAATAAAAGAAGAAGTCAAGAAGCAGTTTGACGCGGGATTCTTGTAAGTGGTTAAATACTCAGAATGGGTAGCCAATATCGTCCCTGTCCCTAAGAAAGATGGGAAAGTTCGAATGTGTGTGGACTACAGGGATCTAAACAAGGCTAGCCCGAAAGATAATTTCCCGTTACCTCATATCGACACCTTAGTGGATAATACGGCGGGTTATTCGCTGTTCTCCTTCATGGATGGCTTCTCAGGATACAACCAGATAAAGATGCATCCTAAAGACATGGATAAGACAACATTTCTAACAATGTGGGGAACGTTTTGCTATAAGGTGATACCGTTTAGACTAAAAAATACGGGAGCGACATATCCGAGAGCCATGGTAACCCTATTCCATGACATGATGCACAAAGAAATTAAAGTTTATGTCGATGATATGATCGCCAAATCCCGAACTGAAAAGGAACATGTGCGATTCTTGAGGAAATTATTCTTGAGGTTGAGAAAATTCCAGTTAAAGCATAATCCAGCAAAATGCACCTTCGGAGCCCGGTCAGGGAAACTGCTAGGATTCATAGTTAGTGAAAAGGGGATTGAGGTTGACCCAGACAAGATCAAGGCTATACAAGAATTGCCTCCACCGCGCACCCAAAAAGAAGTTCGAGGTTTCTTAGATTGATTAAATTACATCGCCCGGTTTATTTCACAACTAACTGAGAGATGTGACCCCATATTCTGCCTTATTTAGAAACACAATCCAGGCGCATGGGATGATGAATGCCAAAAGACCTTTGACAAAGTGAAGCAATACCTGTCCAATGCCCCAGTATTAACGCCGCTTTATCCAGACAAGCTATTAATCCTCTATTTGACAGTGCTTGATAATTCAATGGGATGTGTGCTTGGTTAACACGATGAGTCAGGAAAGAAAGAGAAGGCAATATACTACCTTAGTAAAAAGTTCACTGAATGTGAAACAAGGTATTCAACAATCGAGAAACTGTGTTTTAGCCTTAATCTGGATAACTCAGAGATTAAGGCAGTATATGTTGTATCATACAACTTGGCTTATCTCAAAGCTAGACCCTCTAAAATATATGATGTAATCGACTGCTTTGAATGGAAGGATGGCCAGATGTCAAATTTTACTTTCTGAATTTGACATAGTTTATGTAAACCAAAAGGCAGTGAAAGAGAGTGCAATAGCGGATTTTCTAGCCAGTAGAGCTCTGAAAGATTACGATCCTTTGGACTTCGATTTCCCTAATGAAGACTTGATGTATGTGGCAGCCATCGACGAAGGTACCGCAGAAGATCGTCCTTGGAAACTAAACTTCGACGGGGCATCAAATGCTGTGGGCAATGGAATTGGGGCGGTTCTGGTATCTCCAAACGGAGATCATTATCCATTTACTTGTAAATTGGATTTTGATTGCACAAATAATATGGCAGAATACGAAGCTTGTATCATGGGTATCCATGCCACTATAGAATGCAAAATCAGGGTACTGGAGGTATATGGAGATTCTGCATTGGTAATTTATCAACTCAAAGGAGAATGGGAAACAAGAGATCCCAAGTTGGTCGACTACAAAAGATTGGTCCAAGAATTGATCAAAGAGTTCGATGACATCACTTTCAGTTTTCTGCCAAGACACGAAAATCAGATGGCTGATGCTCTTGCCACCTTGGCTTCCATGGTTCGAGTGAACAAAAATGAGGATATGAAACCTATACAAATGAGCATTTATGAGGCCCCGGCCCATTGCTACAACGTCGAAGAAGAGGAGAAAAATGATCACCCGTGGTGCCACAATATATTGCAATACGTGAAAAATCATGAGTACCCTGATCAAGCGACTGAGAATGACAAAAGGACGCTGAGAAGACTAGCCTGTGACTATGTCTTGGGTGGAGAGATCCTATACAAAAGAAGAAAGGATCAAGTACTACTGAGGTGTGTGGACGCCGCCGAGGCTAAGCAAATCCTAGAAGAAGTCCATGAGGGTGTCTATGGAACACATACCAATAGTTTTAAAATGGCTAGGCAAATCATGAGGTCCGGGTATTATTAGTCTACTATGGAAAGATATTGCATTGATTATGCCAAGAAATGTCATAAGTGCCAAATTTATGGGGACAAGATCCATGTACCTCATTCACCTCTACATGTTATGACCTCCCATTGGCCCTTCTCTATGTGGAGAATGGACGTCATTGGACCAATCTCGCCAACAGCTTCCAATGGACATCGGTTCGTCTTCGTGGTAATCGACTACTTCACTAAATGGGTAGAGGTCACTTCATATGCTAATGTGACAAAATCAGCAGTCAGTAAGTTCTTCGTGATAATGCGTTAAACTTGAACAACATCATGATCGCAGAGGTCTGCAGGCAATTCAAGATCAGACACCACAATTCGTCACCATATCGACCAAAAATGAATGGTGCAGTGGAAGCAGCTAATAAGAACATCAAGAAGATAGTGGGGAAAATGACTGAGACTTACAAAGATTGGCATGAGAAGCTACCATTTTCCCTTTTCGCTTATCGGGCATCGGTCAGAACCTCCACAGGGGCAACTCCCTTCTCATTGGTCTACGGAATGGAGGTAGTTTTACCCATCGAAGTTGAAATTCTGTCCCTTCGAGTCTTGTCCAAACTGAAGTTAGACGAAGCAGAATGGATACAGGCTCGATATGACCAATTAAATTTGATTGAAGAAAAAAGGCTAAAAGCTATCCGTCATGGTCAGATGTACCAAAAGTGAATGATGTGGGCATACAACAAAAAGATACGCCCAAGAGAATTCCACGAAGGAGACTTAGTTTTGAATAAAATCCTTCCCATACAAAAAGATTTCAGAGGGAAATGGATGCCGAACTGGGAAGGACCTTATGTGGTAAAGAAAGCATTCTCTGGAGGAGCATTAATTTTGGTCGAAATGGATGGTAAAAGCTTATTTAATCCCATCAACTCAGACTCGGTCAAGAAATAATTTGCCTAAAAAATGAGAGGCCAAGGCGAAAACCCGCAAAGGGCGCTTTGAGACCAAAGGGGTTTTGAGTCGAAAACCCGAAAAGGGCAGCTCAAATTCTGACAAAAGAAGGGATATGTGACGATTTTGTTCTCTTAGAATTAGAAAGAATGGGAATGTTACACCTCATGATATCTACAAAGCACTGCAGATCTCCCAACATATATTCAGCTCAAAATGATCTTCAGAAAGATTGAATGGTGAAGCTCAGACTGCGATATCTGGGGCACCTATTTTTTTTTACCCATTTTTGTACTCCAATAATGTTTGCTTTTGTTAATTCAATTCTATTCTTCATAAATTTCAATGTTGACCATCATTTGGATCTTTTAAGCAGTTTGCGATTGAAATAACGGTCAAGGGACCCATAATGCTTCCATAAAAGGAGTTCTGTCTATTACTCTGGAAGTTTCTAAACAGCACAGGAACCTGAAACATGACTGTTATCTAGAACCACCACGACTAGGGGTTGGAAACAATCGAGAAAGAGGAGTTTAAAACCATCTCCCCAGATTCTCTGTCAAAAATATCAGATGAGATATTGTGTCCGTGCCGGGACCTTGACGAGCGAACGAGCAATTACAGCCATAAGCTTTTAAAAAAAGGGGATCATTCTCATGACATTCTGCATTCATGCAAATGTATTCTATATTCATTTAGTTAGGAGCATTTGATTCATTCTGATCATTGCATTCTAATCATTATACGATGGATCATTCTCATGACATTCTATATTCATGCAAATGGTGTCCATGGTACATTTAGTTAGGAGCGTTAGATTCATTCCGATCATAGCATCCTAATCATCTGACATAAACATAAACATATGAAATCGAGTCTACAGGACAATTCCCCCAGAGGACAGTGTAGCAACATCGGTGAATTCACCGTCCTATTGCCCTGACCAGCAGTGGAATAGGTTGAAGATTGCAGATCTTGTCGCCCTAAACAGTAGTGGGGCAAGATCGAAGGCAAATCTTGTCTCTCTAAACAGTAGGGAAACATGATTTAAGCCACCATCCTATTGCCCTAACCAGCAGTGGAATAGGTTGAAGATTGTAAATCTTGTCGCTCTAAATAGTAGTGGGGCAAGATCGAAGGCAAATCTTGGCTCCCTAAACAGTAGGGAACATGATTTAAACCACCGTCCTATTGCCCTGACCAACAGTGGAATAGGTTAAAGATTGTAGATCTTGTCGCCCTAAACAGTAGTGGGACAAGATCGAAGGCAAATCTTGGCTCCTTAAACAGTAGGGAACATGATTTAAGCCACCGTCCTATATCCATGACCAGCAGTGGAATAGGCTGAAGATTGTAGATCTTGTCGCTCTAAATAGTTGTGGGGCAAGATCGAAGGCAAATATTGGCTCCCTAAACAGTAGGGAACATGATTTAAGCCACCGTCCTATTACCCTGACCAGTAGTGGAATAGGTTGAAGATTGTAGATCTTGTCGCTCTAAACAGTAGTAGGGCAAGATCGAAGGAAAATCTTGGCTCCCTAAACAGTAGAGAACATGATTTAAGCCACCAACCTATTGCCCTGACCAGCAGTGGAATAGGTTAAAGATTGTAGATCTTGTCGCCCTAAACAGTAGTGGGGCAAGATCAAAGGCAAATCTTGACTCCCTAAACAGTAGGGAACATGATTTAAGGCACCGTCCTATATCCCTGACCAGCAGTGGAATAGGCTGAAGACATTAAATCTTGTCTCCATTAAGTTGCAGTGGAGCAAATTGAAGAAAACATATTTGGCATTCCTAAAGTTGCAGGAAGCAGACTGAAGACAATCTCCTCAAAGTTGCAGTAGAGCAGATTAAAGCGAAAAATCCTATGCCTCTGAAGCTGTAGTAGGTGGGATTAAATCCATTATAACTACAAACCTCATCTTTCAAGGTTGCAGTGAAGTGGATCTAAGCAACAAGGTGCGATGGACCAGAATAAAGCTACTTAAAGAAAAGAGCACCAAACAAGTCGTGACTCAGCAAGACCGGGCAAAATTGGTCTTTCTTGAAAGTCTTTGCTCTATTCCCGTTACACGACAATGAGCAAAGAGGGGCAGCTGTACAAGCCCATTTTGCCCTAACCCAAAAAAACCAAAACAACCCAAACTAAAAAAAAACAATCAGCATACCCATTAAACCAACCCAAATACAAACCCTAGCCCACATTAGCAGCCCAAACCCAAAACAAAAAAAAAACAACAAAGAAAAACCTAACCCTAAGTCCTCCTTGTGGCGCCGAACCAACCTTCTGACACCAGCCACCTGCCCGTCGCCTCCACCACCTGCTCCATGCCACTTGCACCTGCAAGAATTAAACAAGACAAGACAGAAAGTAAATGGATGTAAAAATTCGGGCTATAAAAGCCGATTGATTTCTTTGTAAATGGAGGTTTTTTTTTTATCATCAATAGAAGCAATAGACAGAGATTAAAAACATTCGAAAAACACAAAAAAATAGCACAAATCGAAGAATTGAAAACCCAAAACAGAGAGAAAAAAGGTGATTTTTTTATTTCGAAAGCTATTTCTTTTTTCTTCTTCTCAACATATATTATCACTATATTATTTTTAAAAATAAATTTTAAAAAAAACTAAAACACAAAATTTTTACCTTTTCCGGCCACCGTGCGCGGTGGACGGCGGTCTCCTCGCCGGATTATGAGTTTCTCTCCAGCAGATTGAGAGAAAAAAGAGAAAGGGGGGCCCTTTTTTTTGAAAGCAAGCAGCAAAAATGAAAAAAAAAAATAGAAAAATTGTTTTTATAAGGGATCCAAAACGACGTCGTTTAGGGCCTATTTCAGTGGCCTCAAAATGACGTCGTTTTGGTCTTGACACGCGCGCGACCCGACCCGCTCCAAGAGATCCGCGCGTTTCTGATTAAAAGGTTATTTACCCTTTCAGTCCCTCCGCGTTTTCATTTTTTAAAATTAGATTTCCTTTTATTTTTTATTTTTACCCCGAAATTTCGCGCGATTTTGAACTTAGTCCCTAAAGGAACTGTGTCGTTTTAGAGGCCTGGATAAATTTCCTTTTGGGTCCCCCTTTCTTCACGCGCATTACAAATCGACCCTCCGCCTCATTTTTTTTTTCATTTCTGATTCGCCCCTAAAATTTTGCCTTGTTTTTAATACAGTCCAGTTAGTTCTTTTTGTTATTTTATTATTAAAATTAATTTAATATCCTTATATTATTATTATTTATATTATTATTATTTTTGTTTGTTTTACTATTATCTGTTTATTATTATTCTCTTTTATCATTATTATTATTGTCATTATTCTTATAATTATATTTTCTTATATTATCATTACTATTATTATTTTTATTTTTTAACCCTATTATTATTATTATTATTATTATTATTACCCCCATTACTACTGTCTTTTTATTTTTTTTGTTTTTTTTACTTTTTATTTTTTTGTTTTCATCATTTTATTTTTCTACATTCATTAATTATTTTCGTTATTAATATTATTTCTCTTATTATTGTATCACTATTATTATTTTATCGCTAGGAACATCATCACTATTTTACTATTACTATCCCTATTGTTTATTTATTTATTTAGTTAGTTAGTTATTTTATATTTTATATTTTTATTTTCACTATTTATTATTCGTTTATTACTATTATTATTACATTTTTAAATAGTTGTGCCTAATGTTTACCCAATTTATTTACTTGTTTATTATCGGATTTTTAAATTTGTTAATTCTCACTTGTTTACTTACTCGTTTTTTTATAATAGGTTTTTTTATTTTATTCTTATTTACTTTATTTATTTATCTTATTTTTATTTTTGCTCATATTATTGTCACATACATTAATGCATTTACTATTACTCTGTTGTACACATTAGTATTGTAATTTGTTTTTATATTTTTATATTAACTTTTACTCGATACAAAATTGATTTCTTTCATAAAGGCAATATTCCGTATTTAGAAATTCGAGAAGTCGTGCCCTAACGTATTGGGTTTCGGTTTTTCTCGTTTAATCTAAATAATCGAATATCCTTTTTAAAACAAATACATGAATCTTAAATAAAAAGCTTATTCCCGAAAATTCGAGATATCGTGTCCTAACGCATTTGATGTGATATTTTGTTATTTCGAGATAGAATTTTCTAAACTAAGGCAATGTTCCGTATTTAGAAACTCGAGAAGTCGTGCACTGATGTATTGGGTTTTCGATTTTCTTGTTCATTCTAAGTAACCGAATATCCTTTCAAAATTAAATGCATAAGTTTCGAACAAAAGGCAAGTTTAGCCTCGAAGGTCGAGGTGTTGTGTCCTAACGTATTGGATATGACATTTTACCTTGAGACGAGACAGCCTTTGTCACACATTTTCAATTTATCCAAATGTTTTTAAGCATCAATAACAAAGAGGGATCGTGTTTTAAATTCTTTTAAGTTTTTAAATATTCGACAATAAGACATCGATTAATCAACTAGGTACCAATTTTGGGCGTATTGAGGGTGCTAATCCTTCCTCGTGCGTAACCGACTCCCGAACCCATTTTTTGAGTTTCGTAGACCAAAATCGTTGTTTTGATAAATCAAACTGTTTATTAAAAACAACCGTTTTACGAGGTGACCAGATCACACCTCAACAAAAAAGGATTGGTGACGACTCCCATTTTTTATCTTCGTTTTCAAAACCCAAGTCGATTCTCGTTTTCAAAAAAATGGTTACGACATGTACCAGTATATTTCCTTCGATTTATCCGATGATGCACTGCGATGCTAGATGGGGATGTAGGTTGGTTAATCCATGTATCCGTCTTGATTTCGAATCAGGTTAATAGAGTTATAAAATGTGAATAGACTAAATAACATATGAATGGGATTGATATCATGATTTGATGATTCAAATGTGAATTTCAATATATGAATATCAAAAGCATGTGAAAGATCACGTGAATCATTATATGTGCCTGGAGGGCCAAAATGGAATTTAACGAATCAATCAATTCAATTTGGAAATGATATATATATATATTGTCATGCTCAGATATCTTAAATTGAATATGATTTAAACATTATTGACACTAGCATGTTAATATGACATGCTCATTAGATTGGTTAATTGAATTATGTATGGTTTGATCATAAGATATATATGGCATTGCATGTAATGGTTGATGTGTTGAATAAGAATTTTTATTAATGGTATATGAATTAGTTGAAAATAGAATTTGAATTAGATGTATGCAATTGATATAAGTTTATATTGCATTGACTTGAATTATGAAAATTACCATTGAGCATTATCGCTTAACATACGGTTTATTTTTCCATGCACAAGTATAGGCACATCTCGAGGTTCCTAGAGGTGGTTCAAGCATCTAAGAGGAAATCCCCGACTAAATTTTGTTTATATAGTTTCATTTTGTTAAATTTATGACATGTACTTAAGTTGAGTCGATTTTGACATAATAAGTGATCGTGTTTATATTTGAAGCTTAAAATGATAACATGGAAATGGACAAATGATTGGTTTGCATATGTGAATTTGGTACCTTGATGAAATGTATAAAAGAATATGAGACTTAAATGTGAATGTGTATATATATACATATATATATATATGCCAACTTGGTAAATGAATGGTGAATAGCATAAGTGCTTAAGTTAGGCATGTATGTTTTAAGTAATGTATACATATATATGGTAAGATAGGTTGAAAATGTATGTTGGAAATAGCACCAATAGTTTTGATATTTGGTATTGAGTATGTTTGAATTGTGTTAATTAGTTGAATAGGTATCAACTTGGACTTTGTTGTAAAACAGGGGTCACACCATGACAAGATCAGGATGTTGCATGAAGTTGCAAGGCAACCCGATATTTTAAAATCTTTACAATTTGGTCTTAATTCGACATTGAGTTAGCAATAGAGCTAAATGATAATCTTGCTAAAATGATTGTATAATGGTATAAATTAATTATATTGCTCGGTAATATTTAGACTTTAAAATGATTGTATATCGTATCATATTCATCTATTGCTCGAACCTAACTGTATAATGGTATAAATTAATTATATTAGATCGTAGTTGCTTTGACAATGAATGTGTCATCCTATAGCTAGGACTGGATGATCGAGTCGGGTATACAGTATTACAGATTAGATCTACAACTTACTCATAATACATGAACTAGTAGCAAAATTTGACCATTTGTACTATGTTTATATATTGTTGTGTATTAATATTTTTTGTCAAATACTTAAATATTATAGTTTGGCATGATTGAATTTCTCTGCTTTGTAATGTTTAAATTGATAACATTGTTAGCTACCTATTAAAGTGATGATGTGAATTTTTTAATATATTATTCACAATTAAAATAATATGAAAATCTAATAAGTCGAAGCTTAAAATTGTTATATAAAAAGTTACATATCATCACTTAACATCGAGTTAATATGACAAGTTAACTAGACACCGGCTCAACCAATAAAAGATTTAATAACTCATTATTTTTAAAAATGACAAATATCACTATAAGGATATTTTTATTTTGGTTCAAATATGATATAAGTCCCTATACTCTTTGTAAATTTGAAATTTAATCCTTGTACTTTTCTTTCTAGGAATTCAGTCCCTCTACTTTTTAGATTTCCAAATTTAGGTCTAATTGTTACACTCTTAAAAACTATTTTGTTAAACTCAGATCCACTATAACATTATTTTTCTAGTTATAGGACTACTAAATGAGTATTTTCTTTTTATTTCAAAATATCACACTAACAAATTTAACGAAAAAAAATGTAAACACATTAACAATTAAACTTAAATATTTATGTATTTATGGACTTCACATATATTTTATCAACTTCTTATCTGAAAAGAAAGAAAAACCTAAGAAACAGCCGATTCCATAGCTTACTCTGTACATTGCTTACATTGCTTACGCACTATCTTCGATTCCATCCGATACGCTCCGGCAGCGTCTCCGGTTGGAGTTTACCTGAAAATGGAGGGATTATCGCTTTTTCAGTTAACATGAAAGAAACATTAACGGACAAGAGATTTGGAGAACAGATACGTGACTGCAGTCATCACAAAATTCATGGAAGGGAAAAAGGAAACATTAATGGAGGGATTACCATTCCAACAGCTTTTAAATGGAAAAATCGGCCTTATCGTTATCCTAACGACTATTTTGATGCATAGGATGTTAAATTACTTGCAAAAGAAGTTTCATATGGTATGGATGATGACCCTAAAATGACACATCCAAATAGCAGTACTGAAAGCTCTAAGGAATGGTGTATAGGCACCTTAACTGTTAACAAGTTCGGCGTGATTAACCGGCAACGAAGGGAGAAGTCTCTATATGGAATCATGAGTATCTTTTTTACTTCGACTCAAGAAAGCATCTTCGAAGATTGCTTACTAATGAAGTAATAACACGCATACAGCAGTATTATGCAATTTATGGGGCAGACTACGGGTTTGCTTCATGCGCACACTACGTAAACGCAGTGGACATTCACCTCATTCATCCTTTTAAGTACTCGAAAATGGACATTTGCAGAAAAATAGCAGCAAGAATCTAGATAAACAAGCATGCAGGTTTATAAAATTAAAGGCAGAAAAATCAACTAGTGACACACCTTGAAAGGTGAAGGTAAAGGAGGTAAAGAAGTCTGCCGAACGGGCTCCTTTAGCTGCTGAAATTCTCGAAGTTGGTTCACCAGCTCCTCGATGAGTTTCAAATGGGTATCTATCCTTTTCCTCTGATCCGATGAGAAACTCAGCTTCACTTTTTCTCCTCGTACGATTTGCAGCCTTTCTCTAAGGCATTTGATTTCAGCACCAATCTCCAACATTTCAGTACCGACTGCAGAAAAACTCCTCCTCGAGTCATATAGCAAAGTTTTGTGATTTAAAGCAGAACCAGATGGTAATTTACTTTCTTTTGTATTCTCCTCCTTCGGAATGTCTACTTTATCATCGACAACATGTATGTCATAAATAGCTGGTTCCATATCAACCGTGGGATCGTGCGGATTGCAATTTACTGCCTCGCAAAATTCTACATTTCTCTTGAGCTCTTCTCCAGTTAAATAAGTTCTCTCATCACCTTGGACTATTTTGGTTGCTATTGCTTGGCCTGCTATGTCACTGTCATCCAGTCCTTCTGCTTTCCCGGTTAAATAAACGTCTGCAGTATGACTTCTTTCCCCAGCTAACGGAATCTCATTTTCTGAACCCCAACCAGGACCTCTCTCCACTTCTTTCTTTGTAGTCAATCCAGCATTCCCTGCCTGTTTCACCATTAGCAGCTGATTTTCGTCTAGACCAAATGGAATCGAAGGCAGTTGTCCCCCTTTACTCGACATATAAATAAAATCACATTTCTCCTGCTCGTCTCCTAGATTATTCATCTGCCTGTAAGCTTCGAGTTCTTTCTCCAAAAGGTGATTCTCCTTCTCCCTCCTAACCAGCATCTCTTTCAGAATGCTCATCTCTTCTTCGTCGTAAGCAAATTTCTCTTCAATCATCCTTTGATATTGCCTCGCTTCCATTTCTATAGCAGCCTTGTCCTCTTGTAGACGCAAAATCATCGCCATGGCTTCATCAGCAGCCGAAGCAGCAGCAGCCCTTTCTTTCTCCAACTCCAAGTAAATAGCAGCACGTTTAGCTTTCTCTTCTTCAAGCGCTCGTTCCAACATTCCAATCCAATTTGCTTCCTCTCCAACAAACCCTAGTTTTTTTATAAAAGTCAAACCTTTCTCCTCTCCACTGCTCAATTCAAAACCATGCCGGGTTGCCTCACCCATATCAGTGCCAGTTCGAGTTTTTTTATCATCTAAAACAGCATGTTCATATAGGTCAATATACATGTAAATCATGATACTACCAAAAATTCACTTCCAAATTTGACATATATACATATATATACACATATAGAGTAAAAAGATTTCACAAAATATTACCAGGAAAACTATCTTCTATTTCACTAACTGGACCCAAATTATCCTTAATCTCACGTCTTGTTTCACAACCACTGATATAAGAAGAACATGAAACACCTGCAACAGCTGATGTTGGGAAATTACCAGACAATGATACAGCAGAAGATTTTCCATTACCGGAAGCAGCCCTTCTCCGGCGCCGAGTTCCGGATTTCGGCTTCTGGTTTATAGTTCTCTTTCCCTTAGCATCATATCCACTATCTTTATCCACTATAGTTTGCAATCTCAAACCTGAAAGTGAAGTAGAACACGCTTCACCTTCTAATTCAATGATCCCAATGCCAAATTTCCCATCAGTATTAATGGGTTTGGCATTGGAATCGTTGAATGAAACCGAGTTAAAAGGGAACCTATCCAAAGCCTGGTGTTGAACAGAGTAAATCATTGTTCTTGGCCATTGAATAAGCAGCTTATGCCAACAAAGGTTGGTATTTTGGTAACCAAAAAACCCAGAACAAGGACATGGCAGATGAATACCAAAAACATGAAAAAATTTCCAAGCAAAAAAACCCAAGGTTGATCCACATAAAAGGAAATAAGCTAGTGTAAGATCAAGAAAAGATCTTACAAGACCAATTAAGGTCCATGAAGGAATTGTACAAGAAACCATTACAATTTCAAAAGCTCAAACAACACCACCCTGAAAAAACAAAAAAAAAAAACAACCCACCATGAGAAATTAAATAACAAAATTCCTAAAAAACAAAAAAACAATAGAAAGTGAGAGAAAACCTGTGATTTTACAGAAGCTTGGGTATTAAGCAAAGAAAAAGGAATCCCGAAGGTAATAAAGACATGAGAGATCAAAGGTGGGCTGGGGAAATTTCTAGCCGTAGGGCAAGATTGAAAAGTATGAAAGAACTGTCGGTTTCTGAGGTTATGATAGTTAAAGTGAACGACAACGTGAGTGACAAATGTTTTTATCGGAAAGTGGGAAATTCATCACCACCGTCTTTAAGTTCTGTTGGCGATCTGCAAGTCTGAACAAAGACTACCGCTGCTGCCAACATCAGCTTTATGTGTTGTTTATTAGGTCAACGGCGTCGTTTAAGGCTTTGTCATGTGTTAACCATTTTTGTTCAATATCATACTTATTTATTATTTTTTTGATTACTTTATTTATATTTTAAGATAATATATAAGAAGCGAGCGGTTGTTATCATTGCGTTTACAAAGTATGTTTTATTATATTTATCGAGTATTAATTCGATTGACATAAATATTGTTGACAATATATGAGTACATGGGTTTAAGTGCGTTGAATTTCTTAAGGGTAGTGACGGAGCCAGGATGTTAATCTTGGGGGACCAAACTAAAATTAGACGTGTTACGTAACAATTGATTCAAAATAAGCTTCCATCAATATCCGACAACTTTTAAATACAAATAAAATAAAATAAAAACTATTGGTATATGTAAAACAAGCTTTAAAGATTCAAAATTTATGAAAAAATTAAATAAAATCATACATTATACTTTTAGAGGAAAAATGATACCAATATGAAGAAGAAAGATGATAAATGTCTGTTCATTTTTTCTTTTCTTTTTATATATATATATTATTATATTACTTATAAAATATTATTTTAAGTAAAATATTAAATTATTATTTAACAAAAATATTATTCAAAAGTGATCAGGAATAATTTAGCTTCTTCAAGAAGATTTTTATTTTTATTTTTATCAAGAATAAATTTTTTAATGTTATAAAAATATTAGAGGGGCCTACTTATGTTTTTAGGAGGGCTATAATATATATACAAAGGGGGAAATTACAAAAATCTTAAACTTTGGAAGGGCCTATTTATATTTTTTGGAGGGCCATAATATATTTACAAAGGACTAAATTGAAAATTATTAAACTTTGGTGGCTTCATTGTTGGTTAAGGGTTCGAGTGTGCTGGAGCATATTATCCTTTTATTTATGAATTGGGGAGATTTAAAATATATATATATCTAATTGAATTTTTTCTTAAAAAAATTAACATATTAATTTATTTAATAGTTATTTTAAATGTTTTACTCATCAAACAAGCACCAATTCAATTATAAAATTATCAAAAAGGTTTTCGTAAACAATTTAGGATATATTTTTATAATAGTGGTTTTATCTTTTTTATATATAATAAATGAATAAAAATTAATTTTAATAAGATTTAAATCCAAAATTCCATGCGTAATAATAGATAAATCATTAATTTCATCATGATAATCAAAACATCAATTAAATTTTATATAAATTTTCAAGAAATATATTTATTTAGTAATTTCACCCACATAAATCTAGTTAATTGTAAATTTTATTGTTTTTAAGATCATATAAAATGTTTGAGGGATATTTTTATATATTAATAAATTAATATAAATATTCAAATTAGTAAACAGGATAATAAACCTAACTAAAATTATCTACTAAGAGATAAAATAATCTCATATTAATGTTTTTTATTAAGAGCAAAACATCAGGATGGGATCCTCCATCAAGCTTGGACCAATTCTTCTATCACGTATTGACTTGAGATCATGTCTGCGATTTTACTTTCTTTTTGAGGAATATGCTCGATACTCCAGTGACTTAGGAGTTTCAATAGTGAATGAATTCTTCTTACCAAGGCCGAGTTGGAACTCTCGCTATCACAAGCCTAAATGATGTTTATTGCTTCAAGGTAATCTGACTGAATTAAGACTCTCTCAAACTTCCAATCTAAAACAAGTTTCAACCTATCTAAAATGCCCCAGAATTTAGCTTCAAGAATAGCACAATTGCCCAAATACCTGGTAATTTCAATTATCCATCCCCCAATTTGATCGAGCAGAGCTATTCATATTTTTAAATTATTAAATTACATTATTGCCCTTAATATATATTTATTATTAATCGAGCAGAGCTCGAGTACAAAAATTGATAAGTGAACTTAACTGAGCTCCAACTCGAGTAGCTCAATTATATCTCGAGCTCTAGCTTAAAAACAAATGTTCGATTGAGCTTGAGCAGAGTATCAAGCTCCGAATTTCAAGTCGAGCTCGAGCTTGGAAATATTCAGGCTCGACTCAACTTGATTACACCCCTATGAACTGATTACACCCCTATGAACAACAACCCTTGCTTCTTGAACTCTTATTTCCCTAAACTACTCTAATCGAGTACGAGGTGGAGATGCACAACAAGCATCATTTCTTGAACTCTTACTTCACCTAAACTACCTCAGTTCATACGGACGCATCCACATATTTAGGACTCATCCAAATTCAGATAACACAGGGCATGAGTTGAGTAGACAGTTCTATATAGCTACATACAAACAATTGTGACAGTAAAAATCAGCCCCAATGCCTCAACTATCCCAAATTATATTCATATCTGCACTATGCAATGCAATGCAGAGGGAAACAATTAAACCAACAAGATGATCAAAAATTATGAAATGGGGTTCTATTAACGGGGAATCGATTATAATTACAGAAAATTAACAAAAAGAACAAATGCTACATAGGAAATCAATTTCAATACAAATCAGATAGAAGATTTAAGAGTCAAGATCAATGTCAAATCAAGCAAACACCTTAATAGTTTGTTAATCTTAAGACGACATAGGCAAAGACTCTGAAAAACCCTAAAAGAAACACATAGATCTGATTCCCCAATCAACGAAACAACACTATCTTTACCGTCCAGCGTAAATGAATCATTAACAATTTGACATCATCGGATAATTATTTCTTGGTTTTACTTCCGCCTCCAGCATTGTTCCCTCCAGCTGCCGCCTGCGCAGCCTTCTTTGCCGCCTTTTCTTGCAAGGCCTTTGCATCTCTGCCCATCCAAAAAAAAAGAAGAAAAAGACACAATTCCAAAAGTCAGAAAACTAATACTAAAATTAACAAAACCGAGAAATTTTGGGGAAAAAAAGAGATGAAACCTTTCACGGCGTTGTTCTGGGGTTAAGCCATCGTCCTTGGTCTTGCTGCCTTTGCCGCCCGTTCTGGATTGAGCCCTTTCTCGATCTCGCTCTCTCTGGTTACCGCGTTAACTTACACTAAGGAATTAACAAATATATAATATATAAATACCCATTAAAAAAAAAAAAACAAGAAGTTGAGCCCAAATTTCACGAATTATGCATTAATCAAAACAAACCAAAAGGATATGAGTCATGATTGATCCTCGGAAAGCAAGCAACGATCAGCAAACGTTAACCGCTGAAAAATTCAAACAGTGCATAAATCAACAAAAGGATGAAACATACAAAGAAAATAAATGAAGTAATTGGGAAAGTGAGCAAGAAAAAAATATTACCCGCAAAAAAAGGGGGTTTGAAATCTTAATGTGAGGAAGAAAGAAGGCGTGGACTTTAAAAGAAAGAGAGTTGCTTGAGAGCCAATGGATCTGCGGAAGATTCGAGCAGTCGCGTATAATATATTCGTTCTTACCCGTTCTGATCGGAATTTAAATAAAATACTAGATTTTGGGAACAAGTTGGGATCACAGCTGTGATCAAGTTGCTGCTTGATGCCCATATATAGCCCTTCGATTTGTGGAATAATGGGTACCACGTTCTCACCGTCTGATTTCAAGGAGACTTTCCTTGACCGCCTCTTCTTCGGCATTTCTGATTTGGGCCAATTTTGTTGGACCTATTGGACCGAAGGTTTTGGGACACTAACAGTGCCTTAATTTTTATATATCTATTTAATTAAATTGATAATCACCCTGTCTCAACTCTTGTGATAATATCAAAATTTTATTAATTTTACGAAAAAACTAATATTATTTTTAGTAAGTTTTATATTTTTATGTACGTTAAAATGAGTTGTTAGTCCCTATACTTATATAAAATTTAAGATTTAATCCTTGTACTTTAAAAGTTAAATTTCAATCTTCCTACTTTTTCGACTTAAAAGATCTAGTCCAATCATTATAACCGTTGGTAAATTTTGTTAAAATTTGTTAGTTTAACATGTTTATTTTTTGTTATTCGTATGTCACATCATATAGGACAACCTAATCAAAATTTTAAGTTGACAAACTTGACAAAAAATACTCACACTTCTAATGATTGTACTGATATTTTTAAATCAAATAAGTAAAAACCGCAAGTGTCCTCATCCATTTTACAGTATGAGTATAGCCTTGTTTGAGTCGAGAGCGGTTTTCAAGTAAAGTTCTCTAACAATGTGAGCTCTAGGATTCAAACTTGGTTTAAATGATTGGCGAAAAAGTCCACTTCCATTTCTTATAACTACTTGTTGGTTATTAATGACATATTTTAACTTTTTATATGAGGATTAGTGTTTAGTACACTAGCACTATACTTATTATATTCCACAAGCAACTTAAAAAATTGTCACGTGTCTTTTTTTTAATATTTAATTTTTTAATGTTTTACTATACTCCCAAGCCCAACCCTGGGGGTTGTTTGAAAGTGCAGCTGTCTAGGGCCGAGTGTTGGAAGGGGCCTAAAAAAATTCAACTTTTAATGTAGGAAAAAAATTTTCAGACTAAAATATGTTAATTAAATGCCTAGGGCTTTCAAATTTTCACCATAAATGCTTCATCTTCTAGTGCCCAAAAAATTTTCAGCTTTTATTGTATTAAATTTTATGATTTTTTTTTAAAAATGGGTCCAATTTATTATTTCATCTAGGGCCCCAAAAATGTAAAAAACAGACCTGTATATTCCTATAAGATACTTGTCAACTCCATTACCCTACTTGTGAAGTCTAAAAGCGTCACTCGCAGTGTACCAAATATTATTTCTTTATATAAAAATACAAAAAAAATACATACATATGATGGGACTTGAACTTAAAACATTATGGTTTTACTATTTTAACCAAAGCCACATTTGATATACACTAAAATGTTTTCCCTACGCATCGCTTCGATTTCTTTTATAATAAAACATTAAATAATAATTATTTATTTAAATTTAATTTAAATTTTGATATATATTTATGTAAAATAATTATATATTTAATATAAAAAATTAATACTAGATATATAGTATATATATGGTTAAATTTTACTATTAGTCCTTATACTTTTTAAAAGTTATAGATTTAGTCCCTGTACTTTTATTTAATCAAATTTAGTCTATTTACAATTTAAATTGGTCAATTTTAGTCCTTATACTTTTTGAATTTTGAAATTTTAGTCCTAACCCAAAACCGTAGTAGTTAAAATATTTGTTTGGTTAAATTCAATTATCAGTCTTGTACTATGCGTACAATTGTAGATTTAGTTCATATTCTTCACTTGGATCATTCTAAGTCCCATATTTTTTGAATTTTGAAATTTCAATCTTGACGCAAATAACAGTCGCTAATCCATTATCTGGAATTTTAGTGTTGTTAAAGCTGACATGACATTACATACATGATAATATATTTGTCGTATCAAAGTTTAGAAATAGCATACTTGATGAATTTAACAGTTATCATTTAGTACTAACTAAAACTTTAAAATTTTAAAAGTACAGGGACTAAAAATGACCAAATTAAAGTATAATGACTAAATCTGTAACTTTTGTAAAATACATGGACTAATAGCATATTTTAACCTATATATACTAGATTACGATGTATACATGTTGTGGGTAAAAAAAAAACATTAATGTAAAAATTATTTGTTTGTTTGCCAGTAAAATGTTTTCCGGAAAATGATTTCTGGAAAATGATTTACTTTTCTGGAAAATGATTTACTGAAAATATTTTCCGGTGTTTGGATGAATCATGTAAAATATTTTCATTTGTTTGGCGATTTCAAAAATATTTTCCGAAAAAGTTGTTTTTACATATATTAATAAATTTATATACATATTAATAAATTTTTATATTTTAAATTGTTTTTACATATATTGCAATGGTTTATTTATAAATAAATAAATCAAATTAAATATATAATAATACTCAATTATTAAGCTACAATATTAACCGTCATAAATTGAAAACAACCAAAGTCAAATAAATTATTTGTAATTGTGTTAAAAAAATAAAAAATAAGGATTGAATAATTATAAATACTTCTAAACCACAATTAATACTAGAAATTAATAATATTATCCAAATGCATAATTAGTAGTACACCACATAATAACAACAACATTATCCAAGTGCATAACTAATATTACACCACATAACTAATATTGTCCAAGTGCATAACTTGAATCAGGTGATCTCAGCACTTCAAACCCCATAACAGTGGCTTCATCCTACAAGAGAAAGAAATGAAGATCAAATGTTTTAAACTCGGTAAAACTTTAGCGGTCGGAATAGTCACCAAATTCTGTAACTTACTCCATCTTCACCATATTGGCTGTTCATAATGAGAAGTGATACTCAAGGCTAACAGGGCTAAATCATAACCGAAAGAATACACAGGGAGCCTGAAATAAAACAATTACACCACGTTTGGTTCGCTGTAATGGAATAGAGCTGTAATTGAATAGAGGTGTAATGGAATAGAGGTGTAATAAGTAATTCAACTGTTTGGTTGAATGGAATGGAATAGAGCTGTAATAGAATTCTTGTGTTTGGTTGAATGAAATGATGTTGTAATAGCATAAGGAAAAGAACTAAAATGACTAGAATACCCTTAGCAGAATTTTTTTTAGGTAGATAATTATTGTTATTATTATTAAATTTTAATAAGGTTATTATTGAAAATAATTTAATAAAAATAATAAATAATTTAATCATATTTTAACATAATTATTATTAAATATAATTTAATAACATGCTTAATATAATTATTATTATATGAATTAAAAAATCAAAATATATAATACTATAAAAATATATATAATCTATTTTATTATTTTTAAACTGCAATACATATATGTGCTAAAATATCATTACTGAAACAAATAATTTAATTACTCTACAAAAAAAAATTAAATATTAGAAGTAATTAATTTGCTTAAAAATAACTCATTTATTTAAAATAACTCCATTCATGTTACAGAAAAATCAATGCTCAATTTGCTTCAAAAATTCATACATCAACCTTCAACCCTATAACCATTATCTCGATATTACATTCCTTCCTAAAACCAAATAACTAGGACACAAACCAACTTCTTACTATTCCGCAAGTTAATCGTCCCGTAAATTAATCTGCCATCCCACAACCAACTCAAACTCCACCCAACGTCAATCGGCTACCATAAATGGATCTACCTCTCCAAGGATCAAGCAACTGAGGCCCTATATCTGCTTTCATCCTCATCTTCTACTGCAAAAATAAGTCGGGAACGGAAGCATTGAAACATCGGGTTTCTTGTAAATGAATCCTTTATGAAGACAAAGTTCCTTTTAGCACTGGGACTGTAAACAATAACTAACTCCCTAAACAATACTGCCGATAAAAAGCTATACGAATACAAATGTGATTAGATGGTTAAGAACTTGGATGCAATGTAATTTGTTCCCATCCTTTGAAGGGGGTTAGTCCTTATTTTTATGACAAACATCGATTTGGAAGCTTGCAATCATGTTGTGCAAAGGCTATAGCCTCCTAATTTTTTCCATTCAAAATGCTTAAGCACTTAAGATAAGAAAACCATACCCGACCCTCACCCACATCAAATTCCTTGCAGGATCTATCTTGTATACCCACACATTTTTAATCGTTTCTCGTCTTCGCACCCATGCTCCTGGCATCTTTTTCCTTTAAATACCTACATAACAATAATTGATTGTCAATTATGACTCAAGGACATTCCATATGGTAAAGACTGATAAACAAATGGATACAAGAGTTGTAATGAAGATTAGGTTGACAATACATAAATGCGATAATGCATCAATGCCTTGACTGGCTCCATGCAAAAGTACAAAGAAAACCACAACATCAATGACTTGGTAATTAGAACCGAGTAGTAATCAACTACGAGTTTGCAAAACTATTTTCCCCCTCAATTAATTACATCACCAAAAACATCAAAGCAAAAAGTCTACACAAAAATAACTATGCAGAATAAAATCAAATTATTGGATTGAATCAATCATATCAACAAGGGCAAGAAAAGAATCCCCGCACGGAAAGTCAGTAATAGGCCTAATGATTTTGTTTTCAACAATAAAGTTATTAGTTCAGATAAACATAACTTCTTCATGTGTTTTTGAGAAATATAACCGAAAAGCCTTTCAAATAGTAAGAGGTGTAGGGAAAAACAAATCTTCTTACAAGAATGAACCAATCAAATGAACATGACTGGGTGATGTGTCCACAAGGAAGCTTCACAAATAAAGAAGCTTAAGCTATATGGGAAAGGAGTAATTACTTAAGTGAAGCTCCTATTACACGCAATGTTCGTGTGGTTAGAAGTAATTTATGCAGTGGAAAAGAAAGATTAAGAGAATATCAGAGATAACTAATAAATGGAACACTCAAAAACCAGAAGATATCCTCCTATCCTAGATTACTCGGATTTGAGTGTGAGTGTCGAGTATGGATAAGTGTTCGATACGAATGTTTACAACTCATCTAAATTTCCAGCAAGTAAACAGTTCAATTTGCAGTACTTAAAACAATTCAATTTGCAGCAGTCTTACACTTCAATTCATAGTATTTAAATACTTCAATTTGCAGCACTTTTACACCTCAATTTACAGCATTTAAACACTTCATTTTGCATCACTTTAACATCTCAATTAACAATATTTATACACCTCAATCACAGCAATAAAACATCTTTAATTTACACCATTTAAACACCTCAACTTACAACAACATCCCAATTAACAACATTTATACAACTCAAATACAACCATAAACATCTAAATTATTAGAAAACAAAAATACAATTACTACTTCTTTGACAGTCAATATTATACGATATCAAATAAAAGAAATATGGGTATCAGGTTAAACTGGCATCTAATCCTGTTTAACCCGTACATTTAACAGAATTTTAACAATTTATACAAAGGCACAATTGCTTAAACAATTTCACTAGAAATGAAGTTATGTGGTCTTAATGAAGTTATTTGGTCTTAGTTGAACTTTAAGCATTATATCCATAAAAGAAATATGGGTACCAGGTTAAACTGGCATCTAATCCCCATTTATCTCAAGTTTTAGGGCATTGAAGAATGAATTCAAGCCATGGGAGAGAGCATAAGAACATTAAAATTGAAAAGAAGTGCAATACGATGAAGGGAATAGCGTGTCTATTTGGGATACGAATCAATGTAATAGAGAAAATGAACAATAAAGTAGTTGACTGTAAAAGAGAGGCCATGGCTGGTGAAATCTTGCAGAACCAGAATTTCTTTCTTTCCCAAAGCATCCAACAAGAACAACCACACCGGCATCCATAAATTTGAAAAGACGAACCGAAACAATATTTCCTAGGGCCGAAAACCCAAAATCTATGGATGAAGCAAGTGATTTCAATATCACAATAAATAAATAAAAAACAGAAACGATTGAGAACGAAGAGATAAAAGATAAAAACGGACGAGAGAGGAAAATTTTGAAGAGAAAGGAGCCGCTTGAAAAAGAGGGGAAGATCTGAAGGAAATGGGAAAAAAGAAAGAAAAAAGGAAGGGATTCATACGACAGAGGATGGAGAAGGGTATTGTTGAAACTTAACAAACGCTGAAAACGCTGAATAGCTATTCTTTGCTTAGAGTGCGGAATGGTAATCGGTGATTTTGCCCTGAATAATGCTGTGTGGAATAGGGCTGTAATAGCCATTACAGCCAACCAAACTAGGGATTGTGTGGGCCTGCAGAATAAGCTTGTAATAGGCATGTAATGGAATAGCCATTACATTGAACCAAACATGGTGTTATTCATATTGTAAGCAAGCATTTGAAAGCTTAACAAAACATGTAAATTATTAACAAACACTTTTGATGCTACAAAGAAAAACAACCAAGAAATATTGAATTTAAACGCAAATGAGCGTCCTAAAACACTATTGTATGAACAAAAGTTTGCCACAACCAACTAAACCTAGGTAAAAAACAAATATATGAGCAACAAAGAATGGTGCCATTATAGGGCAAGCTCGAAAAGAATGGTGCATGTTGCAAAACAGACTGTTGAGAAAATAAGAAAAACAAAACAAAAAAAAGAGGCATAATTTCAGTAACATCGGCAAAAACGCGGTAAAAAGCTCAAGGATATGTCCTGATTTTCTAATAGAGAGCAGAGGACGAACCATTAGCGACGGTGAGTGGTACTAAAACATTATCGTATGAACTGAAGTTTGCCACAGCCACTAAACCTTGGTCAAGAACAAAAATATAAGCAACAAAGAATGGTGCCATTTTGATCCTTTGAAGTATGGAATATGGGGCAAGCTTGGAAAGAATGGTGCATGCTGAAAAACAGGTTGTTGAGAAAATAGAAAACAAAAATGAGGCATAATATAAAAAATGTCAAGCAAAAATGCAAGAAAAGCTCAAGACTATGTCCCGACTTTCTAATAGAGAATGGTACTAAAACATTATCATATGAATGAAAGTTTGCCACAGCCAACTAAACCTCGGGTCAAGAATGAATATACGAGCAACAAAGAATGGTGCCATTATAGGGCAAGCTTGAAAATAATGGTGCATGTTGCAAAACAAATTGTTGAGAAAACGGAAAAACAAAAACGAGGCATAATATCAATAACACGGGCAAAAAACGCAGTAAAAAGCTTAACACTATGTCCCGACTTTCTAATGAGGATGAATCATTCGTGATGGTGTAGATAGTAGAATTAGAAGGGGCCTCGATCACACAACCACAAGCAAAAGCTATTCAACTTTAGCATCAACAACCATCGCAATATACGTAACATGGATCAAGCATGCTTCACCAAGGTAATCAGACAAAAAAATAGATCACCATTGAACTAAAATGCCTCAATTTTCAAACATGTATATACCCTTGTATGTTCATTGATATCAAAGTTCATAATTCATTTGAAATATATTATATGAAACACCCCACACCCGGCCCACGAGCCTGGACCGGATCTGGTATGTTCCTTAAGTAAACCGGTTTCAATGTTCTTTGTTACTTAGAGAAAATTTGTGTAATTTTAGACATTTATCGTTTTGGGTTGGCTTAAGTTGGAAACCCATTTATTTTACTTAGAAATCATTTTATTATGGTGACAAAACAATTTTAGGGTTTATTTTGAAAGAAATAATTTTAATTAAACTTTAGTCAAAAATAATTCTTAACATAATAAATTAAAATAAATGTATAAAGAAATCCAACTTGGGCCTTATGGCCTTATTACATCAATCAAAACCCAAAATAAAATTAAAGTACTTAGTAAAAATAAAAGTCCAAATCTTTAAATTTCTCCTTGCGATGCATGGTCACCTTCACTCTCACAATCTTGGTCCATTAATGCTCATCACCTGAAAAATATTCCCACAACGGGGTGAGTCAATGAGACTCAATGTGTAACCAACACTAACATTCAATAGATCGGCATACATATTCATATCAAACACTTATTCATACAACAGATATCAATGATGATGCAACCCAACCCAAAACCTAGATGCCATCCGCTACACATCCCCGTACCAACCTCGCACACCGTGGGGACTACTAAGTCGACCCTCCATCCGCTACACACCTTCGGCGCGCATCAGCAATCGACGTGCTCATCGCCCATATAAAATTTGTGGCATAGCCACTGGGATATAGTTGTGTCAAAAGACACCAGATTCGATAATGTAACCGGTTACCACATTCGGATAATGTGACCAAGTCACCACATTCGAGATAGTGAGACCGAAGTCATCACATTCACTTCCCCTTTCTCATAAATCCCGAATGACCCATATTTTTTTATATCATGCATCTCATACTTAAATTCACATTCATATATATTTTCACATGTTATAAAATAACATATTTCATAATCCTAATGGGAGTAGGAAACGTACCTGAGTACTTTTGTACCACATTAGGGTACTTAGCCATATTCACATTAATATATATATATATACATAGATTAAATATTGCCATGTATCATATTAAATGATAGTGGGGATTACACACTGATTCGCTTAATGAAGTCCTTGAAATCTCAAGAACCGATCTACTGATTTAGATCCTTAACTCCTATATTCGGTCAATCATTTAAACATATTAATAAACCTTTTCAACCACAATCCAAATCCTAGTAGGATTTATACACTTACCTTGGTGTCAATTTCCTTTTGTCCAAATCTCAAAACCTTGCCTTATAAGTCCTGTCGAAAATCCTTGAGTCTTAGAAATCCCGAAACTTTGTTGTACTTCTCCTTGTAGTCGATAACAACTACTAGATCCCAAGAAAACCTTTCAAATTTTGGCCATGGAATTCTAAAGGAGTTAGATTCCTATATTTCGGCTAAAAAGAGAGATTGAAAATCAAATAATAGCCGATCTTACCTTTTTGAATGAAATCAACAACACCCTTCTGTCACAACAAAGATTCGGCTTTGCGAATTTCTGGCTTGGTTGGATTGTGTTTTTGGTTTTGAATAAAAGAGAGAGGAGGCTAGGGAATTCAACTAGACAAAGGAAAAGAGAAAAGAAGAGGAGAGAACCCTAAGAATTTCTACAGAGCAGAGAAAAAGAAAACGATGAGTATCCCTCCTTCCTTCCTTTTATGGACGAAATTATCACCTAAGGAGTCCCTTACTTGGCCACCACTCTTCAATTTGATAGCTTTATCCTTTAATTATCATAAAATAAAAGAGTTTAATCCAGCCTTTATCTCATGGAAATTATGATAAATAAATTCTTTTTGAAAATACTTAAGATAAATCATCATTTATCTCTCCAATAAAAAAACCTTTATTTATCCTTAATAGCCGAATTTTAAAGAGGATAAACCTCCCTTTTTCTAGAAGCCTTGCCGCCCACTCCTTGGCTTATGGAAGCAAAAATAAACCCTCCTTTATTTGCTTCCCAAGTGACTCGAACTCAGCCCAACCCTCTTGCAGTGGCGCCATTTTCAGAGGCCCTAAGTGACATCTTCAGCCACTTTTCCAAGCCTGCTTGTGTGTCAAATTTCACAAACTTTTTCTTTTAAGGCCACCTTGCCTTGATTTCCTATTTTAGAATTTAAAACTTGACATTTCTGGTCATTTCTAAGTTTCCTAAAATTTTCGACCATTCTCTGTAAACTTGCCATTTTCTTACATTTCCAAGTTTCCGTAAATGTGTACTTTCCATTTTTGAATCATTTCCTTACATTTCCAGGTTTCCAAAAATGTTCATGTCTATGCATTTCCGTGTTTCCAAAAATATTCATTTCCATTTTCATTTTCATACATTTCCGAATTTCATGTAAGGCCCAATTTAGAGCTCTGGCCCAAATCGGAAGAAATAAAAGACCTAATTACTAAACAAATCAAAGCCCAAGTGCCTAGCCCACTACCCAAATCATTAGACCCAAAACAGAAAACAAAAATCCTAGCTATGAGTAGCGCGCGACCCTCGCAGCAGACCTCCGTGTCATGCGCACTCCACGCCACTAAGCCACGCCCACCACGTCCGTGAGAGGAGTCCCTCTCCATCACGTACTGCAAATTAGAAAGAAATCGGTTGTAAAATAGACTATAAAAGTCAAGCAAAACAGTGTAGAAAGGGGATTTTTTTTTTCGTTTTTACGATTTACGCAATAGAATCAGAGGCTATAGAGCACATTTTTACAAAAGCAGAATCAGAAACAAAGAAAAGGTTTCTTTTATTTTTATTTTTTTTCGAATTTTTGGGTTTTCTTTATTTCTTGTATTTTTCGTTTGTGTTTTAGCATTCAAAAGTTTTAATTGTTAAAAAAAAAGAGGAAGAAACTTACTAGACCGTCGGTCTTGTGTCCGCGTGGTCGGTCACCGGACCAGTGGTGATACGGCGGCGCATGGAAGAAGGGGCTCAAACCCTAGAAACCAAGAAAGGGAAAAAGGGGTTCTGGTTTTTGTTTTTGAAACAGAGGGGAAAATGAAGGGAAACACGTTTTTTATGTTTTTTTAAAAAATTTTGGTAGCTTTTAGGGGGTAAAGGCCCCACGTGGTCACCTGCTTTTGCAGGTGAATTAATGCAATTCCACCCTTAATGGGTAAATTGCGCCTTTGGTCCTCCTTCCTGCGCCTGAGTTTTAATTGCATCCTGTTTCCAGTTTTAATTTCTTTTGAATTTACCCCAGAATCTTGCTCTCCACTGTAATTAGGTCCTTATTCAAACGCACCGTTTCCAAAACGGGATTAATTTCCGCTTTGATCCCGCTAGGTTGCGCGTGTCTGGCAATTTAGTCCTTTATTCTTCTTTTATTTTGAATTCGGCCCCAAATCTTTGATTTTGATCCGATTTAGCCCCTTTTTATTATTTTACCATTAAATAAATTGTTTTAAATTTTTTTTTTTACTATTTGTTTATCTGTATATTATTATTACAATTATATTCTTTCTATTATATTTAATATTATTATTATCTTCATTTTTGATATTATTATTTTCTTTATTTTAAACTTATTGTTAATATTTTTTATCGATATTTTTAAACCTACTATTACTATCCTTATTTTTTCCCTCATCATATATATTATATCTAATATTTCTATTTTCATTATTATTTTATTTTTTGTTATTATTATTTTTTTAAAATATTGTTTTTATTATTTTTGATATTATAACTCTTCTTTTAGTTTTACCATTACTATTAAAGTTTAATTTTATTATGCTTTATTAATACTTATTTGTATATATATTAATCTATTTCTATTATTTTATTTCATTATTATTAATTTTAATATGGTTATCGTTATTTTATTATTGATATCGTTGTTTTACCTTTTTTTTCATTTGTTATTATTCTTTAAAATATTACTACTACTATTTTGTTGTTTTGTTAGGTATTTTATTTATAATTTACTTTGCTATTACTATTACATTTGTTTTTCTGTCATATTTTATCATCAATATTATTTTTTACTATTATTTGCTTATTGATCTATGTTGTTTTGTTTAATTGTTGTTACTATTCTACTATCATATTTTTATTTTAGTGTTATACTACCTTTTTACTATATTTTAGTTTCATTAGTAGTATTATTATTATTACCAATTGTTTTATTTGTCATATATTTTTTTTACTGTAATATTATTGTTTTTTCCCTTTTTGTATCTATTATTCTCCCTTATTATTATCGTGTTCATATTTCAATATAAGCATCTTGTTTTTTTTCATAAAAAGGGTTTTACAAAGGTAATATTTCGTGTTTGGAAGTTCGAGAAATCGTGCCCAATCGTGCTGGGCTTCGATTTTTCGTTCGTCTAGCTCACTAAATATCCTTTGAAGATTTTGATCACGTTTTTTAAAATAAGGCAATGTTTCGTGTTTGGAAGTTCGAGAGATTCGTGCCCAATCGTCTTTGGGTTTCGATTTTTCTGTTCGTCCAAACAATTAAATATCCTTCAAAGATTCTTTTATCGTGTTTCTTAAATAAAGGCAATATTTCATGATTGGAAATTCAAGGAACCGTGCCCAATCGTGCTGGGTTTCGGTTTTTAGTTTGGCCAAATAGTGAAATACCCTTTTCAAATTGCAATGTATGAGTTTTAGAGATCATGAAACAATCTTGGTATCGAGGGTTTGAAACATCGCGTCCTATCGTCTTTGGATGTGGTGTTTCATCTTTTCGGAACAAGAGAGTTTCGATATCCAATGTGGGTTATCCAAACATTTTTGAAGATTCATATTTTAAAATATTTTCTCATTTTTCGATATTAAGGACATTAATCAATCAATACGGTACCAATTTTGGGCGTTGCGAGGGTGCTAACCCTTCCTCGTGCGTAACCGACTCCCGAGCCTGTTTTCTTAAAATTCGTAGACCAAAATGTTTTATAAGTGGCCCAATCACACTTCAAAAAAGATTGGTGGCGACTCCGTTTCCATATTTTTAAAGTCGGCCCGTTTTCCAAACAAAAAATAGTTTCGACATTCCAAAAATATAAAAAAAATTATTCATATTACTTAAGTCTTGTCATTTCGTACAATTAAACCGAAAATGCATAGGCCCTTTCCAGGATGTTACATTATATATGAACAACAAAGAAGCTATTTGCATCAACAAGCAAAATCGAGAATGGGATTTATGAAATTCAGTTTATATAGCATGATGAACGACAAAATCCCCACAATTAACACTCACTAATACAGCATCTTTTTAGAATTCACTACATTAATCCCATCTTTATAACAAGAGTGACCATAACATTAAAAAACATAAATGAGCTTTAAAGCATACAATTCAAAGCATCATAATCCCCACTTATTAGAACCCAAAGAATTAAGCTAGATTAGAACATTCAATGAAACAGCATAACACAACATAAAATACAAGCTAATTGTAGAGCAACATTAAAACCAAATAAATTAATCTGTTAAATGAAAAAAAAAAGATTCACTCACCAAAAACCCCAGCTTTTCAATTCCAGTTCTATCATTACAAAAAACAAAAAGAAAAACAAAAAAAAACAGTAAAATAGTTTATTATTTTTTTAATGTCTTCAAAAACTAAAGGAAACCTAGATTAATTCAAACAAAACCCATTAAAAACTTGGCCAAGAAAGAACCCAACAATTTAAACATAAGAATCGATGATAACAAAGCAACTAAAATAAATAATCATAAGAAGAAGAAGAGAAAGAGAAGAATAATGATTAATTTACCTTTTTTGTTCTTTGAGAACTCTAAAAAAAAATCAAAAGAGTTAAAATTTGGGAGATTCTCAGAGGGTTAATGAGATCTTCAAAAGAATTATATTTATAGGAATTTAAAAGGAAAAAAATTTCCTAATAAGAATTTAAAAGAGAAATATTGAGGCATATGCAGAGAGAATCGCAATCAAGAAAACAGAGAGTAATCAGTCAGAGATGAAACATTAGAGAAATATGCAGATACCTGGAGGAGATCAGAGATGAATTTTTCCAAGAGATTCCAAGACCCAGCGAAAGGAGGAACCGGGAAGAGTCTGAGAAAGAGAGAAAGAGATTTGTTAGCTGAGAAAGAAAGAAGGAAGGAGAAGGAATGAAGAAGGGAAGAAGGAGAAAGACTTACCAAGGGGAAAGATCCGGAAAATGTCTTACGGAAAAGAAATCGGTAAGACGTTTTTCAGAAATAAGGAAATGATTTTACCCGTGTTTGGAAAATGTTTTCCTTTAAGAATTCATTTTCCACAAAACAAACGCTGGAAAATCCGGAAAATATTTTCCGGAAAACGTTTTCCACCAAACAAACAGACCCATATTTATAAAAAAAATGAGAAACCAAATATGCTTTGGTTGAAATGTCAAAATTGAAGTTTTAGAAATCTTAGTGTTATAAGTTAATTTAAGTTTGATTTTTAAATGTTTCAATATAACAAAATAAATCAAATTTGTAAAAATTACTTCAAATATTTTAAATTTATTTTCAAGTGATAAAATATGAGAAATGGGTGTCCAAATGACATGGAAAATATTTCTAAGTGTTTTTAACCAAGTCTCGAGTTGACTTTGATTCTCAATTCATTCTCAATTCGTGAGGATTTACTTGAAGTTTTGGATAAAAAAACCTTAAGGAAAAATGGTTCTATCTTAACTATTGAAAAGATAGTATATTATAAAGGTTATAGGTTGTCCTTAAAAGGTACCAATTTATGAATTGTAAAATCGGTAGTAATGGAAACCTAAAGTAGTGGACGTAGGCAATCGAGACTAAACCACTCTAAATTTCCTATACTAATTTTCTCTAAGCAATTTTTTTCTAAACATTTTAAACACCAAATCTTCCCCTCTTGATGTATTTTAAGCCTAATAGTTTAAGTCTCGCCATGTATATATTTTTATATTTATTTTAAGTCTAAATTATTTTTGTTTATAAGTTTTATATAAAAAATAAAAAGACAAAAAAAATATCCTCATAATATAGATATATACGAGATTTCTCATGCACAACCTGGGTGAAAAACTAAAAATGAGAAAAGACGAAAGCCCAGTTTAAGAATGCTTCTCAAAAGTGTTTTTGGGACCAAAAATATTTTTTTGAATTCCTAAACATGTTGCTTTTTGAAAGAAAAAGTGTTTCTCCCAAGCCAAAAATTGGCCTAAAAGCACATTTTTCATTAGTTGAAATTCTCCCCAAAAGTACTTTTGAGATTAGAAAAGAAAAAGAAACTATATATGAAGTGAGGATCATTAATAAAAAAAATTTAAAATTTTATGTTAAGTAATATTTATACTCTCTATTTTATGTAGGTGTTAAAATTGAATAGAAGATTATTTCAAGAAAACAAACCCAAATAAAACCTAAGGTTTTCTTATACCAAAACTAAAATTAAATTAAACTACTGGTGGATCCAAAAGGGATAAAAATGGGTCTGGGTTCCAATCACTTAATGGATAGATTGCATTTTGATCGTTCTTAGATTGGGTTTGGATGGGCGGTAGGATGTGGTGCGTTTAGCTTACTTTTTGTCTCATGTTACAGTATCGCTATAGTATTTAATCTTATTGCTACTGTTGTTTTTACACTAATAGTAAGTAAACACACCGTCCATCCAAACCCACCCTTAAAATAATAATAATAATAATTATTATTATTATTATATTTAGGTTCTTTTAACATAATATTTAATTTTAGTTCTCAATTTTTAAATTTTATCTCCACTCTTTAGTACAAAGTTTTAGGCTTCACCCTTGATTTAAAGCTAGATAACAAGACCTGTTACCTCAAAAATATTTGGTTTCTTTACACAAAAGCAAGTTCTTTATGAGTAGTTGAATATTATATTACGAACCGTAATATTATATTTCGAAATAAAATTACGTTTAAATTCTCAACATTTCAGCTACTTCGTAATATTACATTCTTAAAAAGTATTAAAATATCGTAATTTAGGTAAAAACTTATTATGGAATCAATTTAAGTTGTTTTCTTAAATAAAATTTAAGATCAATTAAAAATAAATAAATATATTTTCTTAATAGTGAAACTGTGAATATTATACTTTAAAATCATAATTAGTATTTTCCACTAATAAGTTATTTATTAGTATATTAATTTTGGTTATAATTATAATTATGGTTGGTGTTCGGGTGATGCAATCACTTTTCATGAATTATTATAACTATAATTTATAAATTTATTTCAATAATATATATATTTATTAATATATATATTGTAATAAAAAGTAAGAACTACAATAATTTATCATAAATTTATGAAAATAAGACTAAAAAAATCAAACGAATAATATAACAAGAACAGTTTAATAAAATGTACTTTTAAGTATTTTTACATTCCCGTAATATTATTACAAAACATAATCTTATATTCTTTGAATTAAATAAAATATGTATACTCGAACGAGCCCCTTAAATTTAAGCAAATATATATCTTGATCCTTAAATTGTTTTTAACTTGGAATTAATTACTAAATTGAAAATACATAAAATTTAAATATCTTAAAAAATAAAACCTAACAAACAAACAAAAATTCATATATTTGAAGGACCAGCTGATGTTAACTTATAACCAAGCACATGAAGATCTCTATCAAGAATGTCTTATATATATATATATATATATATGAAAAAATCAATTATTTGTGAGGCTAAAATCACAAACCGAACTAGTTCTAGATAAATTTTTTTATTAAATTCAATGTAAAAATTAAAAATAATATTTATTTTGAGTTTTATAATTGGTTTTGTTTCAGTTCCGATTAAGAAAATGATAGTTAAGCGGATTGAGTTTTAATTCGATTGGTATATGTATTATTGTTAATACAGGAGGACGTGGATTTGAGTACGCTGAAACGCATTATCCTCCTATTTATGGGTCGGGAGGGGCTATGGGTAATTCTAGGCATTGTGTAAAAAAAAAAGCAGATATGATCAGAATCTATAATAAGATTATTAAGAAAAAGTTCAAATTGGGCAAAAATATAGGCTCAAAAAATGGGTTTGAACAAAAAATAAGACCTGTTTTCTAAATGAGCCGGGCCTCGGGTAAGATTTTTTTGCCCAGTCCGAATAAATTGTTTTACTGCTATTTCATTGTTATTTTGCTATTATTTCGTTATTATATTGTTAATATTTTGTTGTTATTGTTTAGATATTATATAACTCTTGTTTTATTATTAATTTTGCTACTATTTTAAAGGCATTTGCTTGCTAAGTTGCAATTATCTTAGTGTTATTTAAATATGAATACTTTTTTTAATGTATTTTCAATTTGTTTGGAAATATTTATTTTAATATTTTTAGCGTATTTAATGTATTATATTTTTAAATTTAATTTTATATAAAAAATAATCTAAAAAAATAATACAAGTGGGTCAGGTCGAGCTCGAGTTTAGCATTTTTAATCTAGACCGAACTTGGATAAAATTTTAAGCCTATTTTTTGGACCAAGCCAGACCCGAACCTAGAAAATGAGTCTAAAATTTTGCACCAACCCGACTCATGATCATATCTAATTTAAATCATATTTCGATCAATTTTCAAATTGATTTTTAGAGATATCATAATACAATTAATTATCTGAATATATATATATATATATACATGTAATTGATTTTTTTAAAGTTAAACCAATTTGTTAAAATATTTAAAACTTATATTTAGTACAACTTTTAAAATTTTTTTTTTTGTTTTTTTTTTTTTATCAATTTCATTATAAGTTCTGGTTATATCTACTCTTTTTGATAAAATGCCTAGAACTATCCATAGTCTCCCTAACCCATAAATATGAAGATAATATGCTCAGGGGCGAAGCCAAAACAATTTTTTAGGGGGGCCGAATGAAATTTTAATTTTTTATAGTCTATATCTTTATAATTTTTAAAGGATTAAATTGAATTTTTATAATTTAAAAGGGTCAAAGTATAATTTTACCTTTATTAATTTACAATTTTAAAAAAATTTAAGGGCCTAAATAGCTTTTTTACATTTTAGGGGGGCTAGGCCCTTGTCAGCTCCCCTAGATCTTGAATCCATATACTCCTACATTAACAACAATGCCCATGCCAATCGAAATAATACTCGAACTACTTCAAAAATCAGTTATTAACCACAATAACAATCCAAAACTAAAGTAAAATGATTAATTATTGTATGTTTTTGGAGTTGATTTAAAAATAAAGTGTTAGACTAATATTGATGCACTAATTATTGATTCAAGTTGGAGAGTAAAACTCATAGGTGTGGTGGCGTAAAGTGCACGTTGATTCCTCCATGTCATATAAAAACAAAAGAACATTAAGAGAGATAGGTGGTCCGTTAATTAAGCTCTTAATTAAATCATCTTAATAAATAAATAATGGTCTTACATGTGAGCTCATCAAATATTAGATAAATTTAATTAAAGATAAAGATAAATAATATATCATGTTTTGAGTCAAACTAACTATTCCCACTTATATAAAGTTAATTGAGTAGGTGTCGATTAATTCTTAGCTTGATTGGCATGGGTATTATTGTCAATATAGGAAGACGTAGGTTCGAGTGTGTTGAAACACGTTATCTTCCTATTTATAGGTTGGAGAAAGGCTATGGGTAATTTTAGGCTATAAGGAGGACGTGGGTAACATAATTTATTTTTATATATCTATCTATATCTATATTATGTATTAAGTCTATATTTTCAGTTCTTGACTGAGTTGGTGTCACAAGTCAATCGAGTACCAACTCAATTGGGTAATAAGTAAAATATCATTTATTTACTTTAATAGTGTTTGTTGAGGCAAAATGAGTTGGTAGTTGTTGAGTGGCACTCGGCAATGCCAAATGCAGACTGCCACTGAGGTAGTTTTAATACTTGTCTTATTTGGTTTGGCAGTTTAATGAAGAAAATCTTTGGCCTAGTTATGTGTTGCTTTATCGAAGATATTATGGTTCATCTGGCATTTGAAGATTGGATTGGATTCGAGTGAATCAAATAATCCCTTGAAACATAGAGAATCAATGAAGACTATGTAGCTATTTTGAAAATCATATCTTTAATTGGTTGTACTTTGATTATTGTGATTGTAATAATTATTTTCTTGGAATTACTTTGTATTCATTTAGACTCTATGTTAACAAGCCGAATTGAATATATATTGTAAGTCTTGTCTAGGTTTTGTAAGATAGTTTATTGAAAGCGCTTGAATCTGTTCATTGATGAACTGTTTTTGTGAAAGAGCGCAAATGTTGTATTGTAAACATTGTTGAGAGTGTTTACTGCCCAAGTTCTCAAGAGAAGGTTTTGGAGGTGAGAGTTCTAGTTTTCAAGTACAAGAGTGAGGTCTCTGTATTTGAAGAGTGATAGAGTGTGAGTCACTTGTTGTATTATTGACTAACGATAGTGGAATTTCTCACTGAGTTAAGCTCCACAGACGTAGGGAAACCAAATTGTCTAAACAAATCCTTAGTGTTATTTGTTATCTTGTTTGCACAATTTCATAATACCAGGTCGTAATGACTATTGCAGTTCAGCACTTGTTGTGTTAAGCAAATAAGCAACTTTAAAGTAGTAACAATATTTTATCTTTTATATCTAATATATAAAAAAATACACGTATAATAAAATTTAAACACATATTTTTTTACCATTTCAAATATATATATAAATATATTTATTATTATATAATTATATTTTTACCGTATTGCATTTATATTATTATTATTGGTTGAAATAGGGTGGCCAGTAATAGAGTAGGGGAAAAAAATGAAGAAATGGGTTTCAGAATTTGGCAGCTAGTAAGTAAGCCAGCTAACCGATTGTCTTTATGAATTATTTGCAGCATTGAATTTTGTATTATTTGCGGCTAATAATACAACAGCCGCACCACCAATCACAAAATTTTAAATACTGCAACATTTATTCTTCAGTATCTTCATTTCTTTTCAATAATGTTTGTAGAATTGGTGTTTCGAGTAAACCGAATAATAAAACTCGATTAAAATTTTATTTTTTATTTATATATATATATATATATATATATATTAATATGCGTAATTTATAATATTTATTAGTTGTATATTTATATTATTAATAAAATCTTTAATTGAGTTGGTGTCACGGGTTAACCAGATATTAACTTTATTAGAAAATTATAAAATTTGAGGGTATTTTAGTCTTTTTATTTTAACAAAAACCAAGAAAAATACATACAATAAGATTTGAACTCACGCCAATTAGGTTAGTAAAACCTTAGATTTATCACTAAACCAAAGTTTTATTTTAATCAAGCGCATTACCATCTCTTGAAGAATGTCGAAAACTGGACATTTGAATACATCCCTAAAGAAGAAAATGTAGAAGCAGATCGAATGACTAAAATAACCTTTAAAATAGCCTTGATTTTAAATAGTTATCATAAATATAATTTTTTATAATGAATAAAAAATTTAGAATTATTATAAATTAAAAATTTTAAACAGAGAACTATAATTTAATAAAATTCTATTTAAAAATATTTTTTATTAATTAAAATTTTATAAGTTATACTTATGATTTATAATTTGACATTCCACTGCTCCAAAGTTCTATAATTTGATTTTTTTTATAGAATTTATAATTTTGTATGATAAAATTGGTAACTTTTATTTTAAATCCTATTAATTTTAATATTTTATTACATTTTTCAATTAATTAAACGATTATATCTACATTAATTATGATATTAATATTTTTCATATTATACTCATAATAGAAAATATTAAATTATTATTATATTTGATATGAAATTTTCATTTTTTAATGCATGTAATCTTATGTTTTTCTTTTGTAATATATAATAAATCTATATATATCTTAGCTTATACTATTGATTTTTTTAAATGATAAAACTTTAATTCGTATAAAAGGTTTACATATGTAATTTTTCGTATAATATTTGAATTTTATTTTTTTATATTTTTTATGTAATTATGTGATTGTAATTATTAAATTTTAGTAATTTCACATCAAACGATATGGATTGGTATACATTGATATCGGTCGAAATAAACAAAACACATCTAAATTTTGAGAGAAATGAAACTCAATTAGGGGTGAGCAAAATCCGATTTGATTTGAAAATTCGATAACAAATTCAAATTTTGAATTAAATAGTTCGAGTTTAACTCGAATATGAATTACACAATTCAAGTTAACCGAAAATTCAAATAAAAAAAAGGTAAAACTATGTCGTTCTTGATAAATGTTTATATTTTCTAAAGTTAAAAGTCAAAACCATTAACCCATCAGCCTTACTTTGCCTGTACGCTTCCTTTCCTTCCCGAATCCCTATATCATACTTTTCGTAAATCTTTTGTTATCTTATTTATAGGATAGTTCTTGACGCATAACTATGCGTGTGGTGTAATAGCTTATATAGTTTACTCGAATTATGGCCACAATGATTGTCTTGCAATGTTACATATAGTTACTTTGCATGTCTAAAATAGTTCTTTACATGTAATTCTTAAGTAAATTATATTGTTTACGTAGTTAAATAATCTTGTTCTCTGTTTACTAGTTAAATAATCGGTTCATGTAAATGCAACATTGAGTACAAATAATAGGACTCATTAACTCGACTCGACTTGACTCAATTCGAAAATTTTTCAAATTGAGTTTGGTTGTTAAAATAGGATTCGATAACTCGACTAACTCAAAATTTTTTGACTCAGTTCAACTCGACTCGATCGAATGCTCACCTCTAGGCTTAATATAATATTTGATACTTAAACTTGACAATTTTTTGTCAAATTTGATACTTGAACTTAATACTTTTTCCTAATTTGGTACATAGGCTTCACACTTTTTTTTTTAAAATTTGGTACTTAATCTTTTTTTTCTAATTTGGTACATAAACTTGTCAAACATTATACAAACTACGCCAATATACTACCAATGTTATGTTTTACGAGGTAGTAAAAAATAATCAATATATGATTGGTACATGTCAAATGACGTGATGTTTCTTTTTGTATTTTAAACGTTGAATTACTTTTGGTTTAATTTATTTATTTTGTTAATTTAAAATAATGTTTTCTTTTTTCCATTTTGAGATTTTAGAACTCTTGTTTTCTTATCCAATATTAGTTCGTTAAGTATTACTCAATGCGTAATTTTTTAAGCACATTTAATATTGATGATATTTTTGTAGCATGATACAAAATTTTTTAACACCATTATCGTTTTACGATAATTTGTATAGCAGTTAACAAGTTTAGGGACTAAGTTGAATATAAAAAAGTTTAGGTGTCAAATTAAAAGAAAAAAGAGAGACAAATTCATATACCAAATTTTATCCAAAAAAGCTTATATTCAATAATTTCCAATTAAAATAGTAAAATTTATTAATTATAAAATATTTAAATAATTATTAAATTAAATTATAAATTGCATGTTATTCTAATATATTAGTATATTAAACATAATGTAATTTTCAATTAACATAAGTAAGTTATTTTTTGGGAAGTTACACGTCCAATAATTATAATAAAAATTAATTATTATTAAAAAATATATCCAAATCTATATCATCTATATATGGTATACGTAGGACCTTATTTTAAATAAAAATTAAAATGTTTAGGATAATATAATTTTAAAATTAATAAATTAAAATTAAATTAATTAAAAATATTAGAAATATCTGAGTTAGTTAATAATTAAATTGAGCAACTGCCCCAACAAACTGCTCTGCAGTTAATATTTAAATTCTCAGATGATAATCATCATTACCACTTTTAATTACAGTTTAATCTCTCATTAGAAGATCAGCTTTCTCCCCCGCTATTAAACCAAACAAACTCTCACTTTCTCTTTCTATCCTCCATTGGTTTTCTCTATATATATTACTAATTCCAAACAAGTACAATTTTTTTAATGAACCTGTGATGCAATGGAAGGTGGTAACCGGAGGAGGCTTACGCTTTTTGAGCAGATTTCGGCGGTCGAGAACGGCCGGGATGCTCTGGCCGGTTTAACTCTCGACGCCGTTTTGGGAAACGCTAAGCGGCCTGAGCAACCGCCTGCTCAGAACCGTACCCTTCTGGAGATTATACGAGACGATGATTCCAACAAGGAGAAGAAGAGTTGGAAAGCGTTACGGGACAAGCTCCGGCTCAAGCGACTGGCGGTGTCTGCTCGGACCTCCTCGGTTCGTATCCCGGCTTCTGATGTTATTGTTAATGATAATAATAGATCCCAGTTCTCGCGGCACGGTTCGTTTCGTTCTCACTCGGCTGACCCGACTGGTGTTGAGGACCGAGGAGGAAGTGCTCCTGTTTCTGACCCGACGGTTATGAACTCTAGGCCGCAATTGGCGCGGTTTGGTTCGGGTCGGTTCGTGCAGGATCACGAGTCAGAAATTAGCCGTCAACATTTGACTCCTTTTCCTTCCTCGAACAACGCCAGGAGAAACGCTGATAGCAGCGAAGACGACGACGACGACGACTCTCCTGTGGCGCGTGATGAAACGCGCCGACTTGGAGCGGCATTAGAGGAGGAGAGGGCGTTATCCGCTAGAGAAGCGGCGGCGGCACAGGAAGCGGCGACGGTGGCAGAGACCAATGCTAGGCCAATTGGTTCCACCGAGGAGCCGGTGAGGATGTCATTGATGGAATTTTTGGAAGAAACAGAGCGACAAATGGGCCTGACGGGATCGAAATGCACGACGGGCAACGCCGACGCCGATGACGAAGAAAACGAGGAGAAAGACAAGGCGGAAGGGAGCGGCGGGATGGAGCAGACGTGTTGCGTGTGCATGGTAAGGCATAAAGGTGCGGCGTTTATTCCATGCGGCCATACGTTTTGCCGGCTTTGTTCAAGGGAGCTTTGGGTTCAGCGGGGGAATTGCCCGCTTTGCAATGGCACAATCCAGGAAATTCTTGATATCTTTTAATAATTTTCTCTCTTTTTTTTTTTTTTTAGAATTTAGTAATTATTTTTTCAATATCAGTAACTTAAAATCATCTCTCCCATATCTCCGATTGTGGAGAAATTCTGTAAACAACAGTTCTTCTCTTCTCTTCCGCTTGTTTTATTTTTTTTTTCAATTATTGTGTGTGATTTTTATATAATCTTTGAGATGATAAAAAAAGAGACGATGTTGCTTTCAATGATTTTGTTTTCGGGTAAATCACACATGTGAATAATATTTGTAAATTTATGACTAAATTGATATATTATGTAGAAATTTAGGGTTAAATTTGTTATTATATCAATTTTTTAACTGCAATGTCAGCTTGTTGTTTGTAATTTTAACGGGAGTGATCAAAATTATCGAACTATGTAACGTAAGTGTTTAAATTCTAAACTTTTTATTTATTCTGAGGGCCTAAAATAAAAATTCTTTTTATAATTAAGTGACTATCCGTGGAGTTTGACTTTTTATTTAGAGTTGTGTTTGTGGTTGACAACTTTAATTATAGAGTTAATTGCACTAGATATCCTCAAATTATGATCTCATTTTAAATTGATCCCTAATTTTAAAATGTTCTAATTATATCTTCAAACTATTGATGTTATATCAATCAAGTCTTTCCATTATTGAAATCGTTAATTTATCCATTAAATGACATGTGAAATCTTATATGGCATATTTAAAATGAATTTTTTTTTTAAAAAAAAGTAAAATATTGGCATACCTAAGTGAATAAAAAAATAGTGAATAATAATTTTTTCCTTTATGAAATAAACTATATCATATAAGATTTGATGTCTCATTTAAGAATTAGATTAACTATTTTAGTAACAAAATGACAACAAAATGACCTTATTGATATAACATTGATAGTTTGAATATACAATTAAAATATTTTAAATTTTGAGGATTAATTTAAAATGAAGGTCATAATTTGAGAATGTTTGGTGTAATTAACTCTTAATTATTTTAATAATGAATTTTTTTTATCTTTATAATTCATTTCGACTTATTCTTTATTCTTTCAATAATATCGTCTTTAAAATTTAAAGATACAATATTTTTGTAATTAATTTAAGATAAATATAAGGCTATTAAAATTGCATTTATTATCCCACTTCCAAAAAAATGAAAAATTTGCATTTATTATTCTGGTTTCAGTTTAAATGCTGCTCATTTGATTTCCATTTATTTTCTGGAAAATATTTAAATTTGAAAGGGGGAAATTTGAATTTGTTTTTAAATTTTTAAAATTGAATTTATTTATTTGGGTAAATATATTTTAAATTTTCAAATTTTATAAGTAATTTTCAAAAAAGAATTTTAATAGTTCAATTTTTTTTTTCAAAATTCACATAAATAATTTTTTTTTCAAAATTTCTCGTAATTTTATTTAATTTAATATATGATTCCACTGTAATATAAAAAAACTTAAACTTCAAAAACATTTTTATTTAATTATAATATATATTGAAATTTATTTTATTAAAACTATTTATAAAATTTTATAAATATAATGATACTTATATTGAATATATTTATATTATTTATTTTTTATATAATGATTCTTATTTTATAATTTGGAAACTTAAATAAATTATTTATCCAAACAAAGCAATTATAAATCCAAACATTTTGAATTGATGAATTTTACAACGAGTATTTTAAAAATCTCAAAAAGTTTAAAATTTTTCATCCAAACACACTATTAATTTGATTTAATTTTTTTAAAAAAATAAGTCGATTGAGTCTTAATTTGATTTGCATAAACATTGTTGTCAATGTAGGAGGACGTGAGTTCATGTATGCTGAAGCGTATTATCTTCCTATTTATGAGTTGAGAAGGGGTTATGGGTAGTTCTAGGCATTGTGTCAAAAATAACAGATATGATCAGAACCTATAATGAGATTATTAAAAAAATAATTAAAAAAACCAAATTTATTAAAAGAAATCAAAGTATAACTTGGAAATTTAGAAGAGTACTCTTATTTTAACATGCATTAAGAAAAATACATCATGAGCACTCTTATTTTTGAGAAATATTAAAAATTTTCAAATTAAGCAAATTAATCCCTATCAACTTTAAAAGTGAGTGATTCACATCTTCAATGTCTTTCGTCAATTGTGCATATTTTTAATTGGTATAATAACAAATTTAGCCTCAATATGTACACATATACGAAAAATATTGTGGGCTAAATTTATTAAATCATGACCAAATTGATAGAATGTGTAAATTATTAGAACTAAATTTGTTATTATACCAATCAAATTTATGTAAAACATTAACATTGTGATTAATAATCTTTAGTTTGCTTTATCGCACCAATTCTTTTTTAAAAGAGACCAATTTGCTCAATATCAAATTTGAGAAGGACTAAAAAGGCTTTTTCACCGATTTAATTCAAACTTTAAAATAAAAAAACAAATAGGTGGGGGAGGGGGGGCAAAGCAAGGGAGTTGGTTGATGGGAATTGGTAATCAAGTAAATATAATTTTCTTGTCGGTATGTTCCAAAAATGTGGACCTATTTGCAAAAGAATAAAAAATTATAATATTTAGTGGACAAAATTGGGGACCAAATTAAATCGAATATTTAAATAGGAGGTAAGTTGTTGTAATAATATTATTTTATTTATGGAATTAAAATTCAAAAATTGAGAATGATAGGGATGTGATGAAAGGGTTTGCAGAAAAGCAAAGCTGTCTCTGGCTTTGGCTTTGGAAGTGTTATAAAAGGATGAGGATGGTTGTTTGTTGCTGCTACTTGGAAATGTTGAGTGTTGGTAGTTTTTCGAGGTATTTAAAGGTAAATAAAATAAATGAAAAAAAAAAAAAGGCCAATTTTGACTTATCATTTTCAATTGTCACAACACAGATTTTAAAATGCAGGAAGACGTGGGTTTTAATGTATTGAAACGTATTATTTTTTAATTTCTATTTTAACTTTTTAAAATTTTTAAAATTTAAAATTAGTAAAAGTAAAATTGTACTCTCACCCCCTAAAATGATAAAATTTTGATTTAATCCTTTAATTTTTACTATCATAAAAATTACAATTTAATTTCGGCCCTCTGAAAAAATTTTCTAACTTCGCCCCTATAATGAGATTAAAATAATATCTAAAAAACCAACCAAACAATGATTAGATTAAAAAAAAAGTAGGTTAAAATGTGCCTATAGGCTCTGTATTTTTTAAAAATTAGAAAATTAGTCTCTATACTTGTACTTTTAATAATTTAATCTCTCTATTTTTTAGATTTCAAAATTCAGGTCCAACTGTTTATTTTCGGGGGTTAAATTTGTTGCACTAACATTTTAAAATAAAATAAAAAATTTACTCACCTACTAGCTAAAAAGTATATTACAATAAATTATAATTCTTTAGGCTTGTTTGGTCGGCAAATGTGATTAGACTACTTGCTTTTAGAAATAGATTTCTCGTGCTTTCTACTTTGATGGATGCTTAGTTTTTTTATTGATTTTTTCCATTGTTTTTTATTCTTTAAGGTTGGTTCTTTTATCGAGATAAATACTTTCAACCAGTCACACAAATATGCCGTGTTTAAGTTGTGACAAAACTAGTTGTCAACATACTGTCTGTTCTATTCTTGCAAAAATTGAAACCTTTTTATTATGTTAACAGAGTTTGTTCTTCATCACGAATAACACTTGATTTTTTTTTTCAAATTATATATAATCTCATTCATAAAATAAATTAATTATTTTTAAAAAAAAAATTAAAAATACAATTAGGTTGAAATCCCTTTTTGTCCCATAAAACAAACAACATGGGTGGTGATGAATGATGAACAATTATAATGAATTTCACTTTCTGTGGGTTCAATCATTTTGTTTTAGGCACATAATAATCAATTAAACTTTAGTTTTGATTCATTTGTTGATTTAGTGTATTTTTGTTTGGGTCATTTAGGTTTAATTTTTTTAATTTTAGTTATTAATATTATTAAATTTTCATCCGTTATAGTGGAGCGTGGACCTAGCTGTTTTTTATTGGTATAATAATAAATTTAGCCCTCTAATATTTATAAATTTTATCAATTTAGTCTTAATTTTAACAATTCAACAAACTTAGCTCTAAGCTTTATAATTATGTCAAATTAATCTCGATTCTTAAAAATTCAAAATTAATTGGTTAATTCTTTATTTTTTTAAATTTAAATAATTCTTTATTTAAATCTATGTGGCTAAAATAGAAACACGCTAATAATTAGGTGGCTATTTATATAGCTTCTCCTAAAAAAATTACTTCATGAAGGAGAAAGGGTTATAATTGTGCGAGTTATCTTTGTAAGTTACGGTTCAAAACATACTCCATGCTGAACATTTTAATAACTCATTTATAACATTTTAAAAGTTTAAAAGTTAATTTAAAATCTAAATGACAGTTTGAAGATGTTCGATTCAATTACCTTACAAAAATGAATTTAATTCTCATTATAAGTTCTGATCATATCTGTTTTTTTGACACAATGCCTGAAACTACTTATAGCCCCTCCCCAACTCATAAAAAAAATGATATTATGCTTTAATACACTCGAACCCACGTTCTTCTACATTGATAATAATATTTACACCAATCAAAACTAAGATTTAATCAACTATTAAAGTCGTTTCTGTTAACTATATCTACTCCCAAAATCCAAAACATGGTAGCCGCCATATTAATGATGAACAGCTTGCAGACAATTAACACAAGGCATGGGAACACAACTGTTTTGAAAAAGGCCCCTTTTGGTAGTGTTTAATGGGGTGGGGGCAATGCTACCCTACCCTCTCACTTAGGGTGAGTTTAGATGGGCGGTGCATTTACTTGCAATTAGTGTAAAAACAGCGGTGGCAGTAAGATTAGATACTGTAGTGATACTGTAGCGTGAGACAAAAAGTAAGCTAAACACACCGCACCGCACTCAATCGCCCATCCAAACCCACTCTTAATCAATTTTCAACTACGATAATGCAAATACCAGTCCTAGAGAGAAGCCATGAGTGCATTTTAAGTCAAAAATTTTGTATTAGGAGATGGAGATAAAATTATAAAAAGAAATCCCATGTCTCGGGGTTTGCCTTTGAGTGCATTAAGTATGATTTCCCATTATTTTGGATGAGGCGACTTTGTAGGTTTGGCTTAACAAACAGCTTTTGTTTGTAAATTGTATGACATAAAAGAGGTACATCATCATACAATGTTGTCCCCCATTGGTGGACTACATGTTTAGGGTTTCGTGAAAGAATTATCCTATAAAATCGAATTGAATTGAACCGATTTAATTGAATTAATTCAATTATTAAGTAGTTTAATCTAAATGGATTTATTCAATCGATTTTTAGTTTACATTTTTCGATTCGAATTAATCAACTTGTTTTTTTATTGACATTTACTAAACTCGAAACTCAAATAGTTTAATAACTTACTTAGCCCTAAACTCAATATACTTATCTAACCAAACCCAAAATTAATTAAACAAATTCTAAAATCCAAATACCCAACCCACCCTCACTAGTTTGCAATTAATAATTAAACTTTTCTTCTTCTTCTGTAAAACAATATTAAAAATAGCAACTTAGGGTTAGTTGAAATGTTTGTCGAGTAAAAGTACCTTGAAGGTTTTTGTATTAAGAGTGAAATTGCATTTTGTTCCTTCCACTAAAAAATGGTCAAATTAGTCTTAGTTAGATCAAAGAAAAATTGATCTTTTTTGTTAAATATTTTATCCATTTGTACCGTTAAAAATTGACGTGATTGACAGAATTACCAAACAGTGACACATGGCGTGCCATGTGTATCTCATACTGACGCACAAGGATAAATTTTTTACCATAAAAATTGATGGAATTTAAAAAAAAAAAACTAATTTATTATTTAATCTGACATATAGAGACTAATTTGTCTATTTTTTAAAAGGAACAAAAATATAATCTAACTTCTAATACAGAAACTTTTATAATACCTTTACCGATTATATGGTTTATAAATATAAATTGAATCGATGGAATGTATGAGTAATTTTATAGCTAAGTACAACTAAGCCAATTGAATGTTGAATAAAATAAAATCATCAATGTCAACCGGATCGATTCCTGATTTAACTCCTTAAAAAAAATAAAATCATAATAATTTAACTTTTAATAAAAAAAATATATTAGAAATTAGAAAAAGAAGTTGCATTTAAAAATAAAGAAGAAATAATAATTATTTTTAAAAAATAATAATAGACAAAAAACCAAAAATGAAAATTTTCAGTTGTTATATGTCTACGACCGGAGTTTGATTCAACACCGTCCGGTCCAATTTGAAAAAGTTCGATCACAAGCAAAATCCTATTCTTACAGGACACATATATAACAATTCTTGTGACTGATGTAAGTCAAAGTAATCCATGGATATTGCAGCTTTTATATTGATACATGTCACTTTGTACTTAGTTGGTTCTTAAATTTGTATTTTTTGTCAACTAGACTGATACCTCCGTATTAACACTATTAGTTTGCATTGACGTGACACATTTGTATTTTCTGTCAACTAGACTGATACCTCCATATTAACACCATTAGTTTGCATTGACGTGACACAATTAACCAATCCAATAGTATCATGTGATAATCTCTCAAATCACCAAATGACAAACATAATTTAAAAAAATAAAAAAATAAAAATATATAAATTAAAAATTATATTTATGTTTGCCGCATGGCGCTGAGAGACTGCCAAATGGCACCATTGGATTGGTTAGTAGTGCCGTGTCAGCACAAATTAACAGTGTTAATGCAGAGCTACCAGCCTGGTTGATGGAATACAAATTCAGGGACCACCAACAATTTTAGGTTACAAGTTCAAGGGCCAAATTATATAATTTAGCTTTTAAGGCAGCTTTCACAAGGTTCGAGCATTCTAAAGCAGAACAAAGTAAAGAGTTTCCACATCAAAATACAGTTCCCAAAGGCCAACCCCAAAGCTACCTTCATCACAACCTCTACTTTTTCCTTCTGGAATTTGGGAACTAAACAGCTACTAAAAGTGTAAAACCATTTGAAGAGAAAGTTCTGAAATCTGTTGTTTCCAAGGATACAGCTAGAACAAATTCGACACATATATACGGACCGAAAGATCTGTACCAACATAACGACGAAAGGAAAGAAGCAAAATAAAAGAAATTGCAACTATGTTGGAAATTTGGTACTCAAAAAATCAAATCCTATTCCTTTTGAGACACAAAGATCGACACCGGACCTATGCAATCGCCCCAGTGATCATATACCAAGTACAGGTTAAACAGACATGTGCATTAGCAAAAGATGAGGGGGCAGCATACAATTTGATGCCAATGACCATTTATACACCAAGATAATAATATTGTCATACTTAGATATGGAGATAAGAGAGGCACAACATTACAATCTTATGCTTCTACAGAATATCTAAATACTATTTGAATACATGAATTCAGCTTAGCTAAAGCATTAAATTGGCAAACCGAAAAGAATAGGTGGATCTCAAATATCATGTCATTTATAGCCTTAAAAAACAAAGCATGTATTAGACAAATATTAGACCCTCAGAATACTATTTGGAAACATAAAACACTTCGATGTGTATTATGAATTCCAAGCGTCCAACAAAAAAATACAGAGTTACTCAACCACCAGATTTTAACCACGGGGGAGAGCAAAGGGCGCTAAAAAGGAGAAAAAGAAAGTTAAAAATAAGTTTAGAATAACACTTATCTACTCAGCCTTTGGTTCTCATAATTGTGATGGTGCCTTTTCCTCCTTCAGTACGAATTTTAGTTTTGCCGACAACAGGCTTCCCAGAAAAAGCAGAAGTAGGGAAAGCATCAGCAAGATCTTCATTGCTTTGCTTCGATTTTGATGGTGGCGGAGTTCGGATTCGCTGATTTATATCCTTCAGGGTGACATCTCCATGGAAACCACAGGGTTTAATGAAAGCAAATGGGTAGGCAACAGATGATGCTACCTTAGGGGGCATTCGGATGAAAGACTTCCTACCTAAATGAAAAAAAAAAAAAAAAACCCGATCTGACAGTGTTAATCTTACTTAGAGGACATGGTATTTGAAATAGAGACACTATTCATAGAAGCTATACTTGTCCTTTAAACAACAGCAGGGAATAGATAGGCTGATACTGGATATAGAACATGCCGAGACACAACGATTGAAAGGAAAACAAAATTAAATAAAATTAAACAAGATTAGATAGGTTACCTTTGAGAACAACATTTCCAAGCGTTCGAGTTGCCTGCTTTTGAACAGCATCAGCCCCAGACTCAGGTTGGGCATTGCACAACTCTATGAACAGAGCCAAGTTTCATCGTAAAGTTAAGAAAATGTGCACTTCGAGAGAGTGTGTGATGGAACAATGATGTCCAAAATGATTTCAAAAGAAAAAATGAAGATAACAACAGTACACTGTATACAATATCTTCGGAAGAAAAGCACTCATGTACCTGAAGTATCAATTTGAACATTGGATGCCCCAGTCAGATTCCTGAATCTCACGTTATAAAGCAATCAGAACAAATTAATAACATGATTCAAACAAAAATCTTGAAAGTCCATAGAAGCATACATATCATCAGAGCTAAGAAGCAGCTCCGGGTCATTAAAGTATTCAGCAAGCCACCCTTCACATGACTGATCTAGGCCATCATAACTGGAGGCTGATACATCTTCTGCAATTTTTTCTTATGATTAAAAACCCAAGTATGCATTTGAATAAAGTGGTTTACTATTTATACCCTAAACCCTATGAAAATGGGCTTGGATGAAAAACCTGATAAACCAGCAACCCACTCAGATGCATCGGGCAAGATCTCTTCAATCATATCATCCCTCTCCTATGCATGGAAAGAAGAAAGAAATAAACAAAACGTAGTAACAACCATGGTACATTTTAACCAGTATTAATAAGTTCTGACTGCATCTCATGAGAAAGTAATTAGACATAGATCTATCATGCATGTTTTTCAAAGGCCACCAGAATAGGCAGAAGTCCAGAACTTGTTTTAAATAAGTAATGAATTGTAGAGAATAAAATTTGAAAATATCAGCAACGTCAAGCCAGTAGATGTACTAAACAAAGTTGGCTTGTGCAAAGAAGTCGCAGATGGGATGCACAAAATAATGCGGATGATGGAGTTTTCATTCTCAGTAAAATAAAACAACTTACGATTCACTGATAAGTTCTAACATCAGGATTCTTATCTAATATATTAACTCATGTCAACTTTTCAAAACAAATTTGAAAGATAGATGTTCAGAAAGAATGGTAAGCTTCCTTCAAGTTCTTGGGAATAGAAAAGTTATACAGCACTCACCCTTGATTTTAGGAATGCGGATGGCATCTCTTCACAGATAAGGGAAGAATCTACTGCATGAGTGTCAAATTGAAGCATTCTACGCCTTTTAACTTGTGAAGCAGTCTCCCTCTTTTCCTCTGATTCCTTACTTATATCATCTGAAGGTCACAATGGTATTACTTCTAAAGGAACGAGAAGAACATGTCTTACAAAGACAACAAGTTTTCAAAGAAAAACAAGAAACAAAGTTTACCATTTTGAGTAACATGGTATGACAGATCCCCACATTCCTTAACAGGGGTTGCTTCAACAAACATGTAGGAAAGGTCTTCCTCGTTCAAGGTCACTTGAGTCCATGCACCTTCGGAGGCACCTGCTCAATATAGTTCGGACATCACTAATCTTTTGTCTTAAATCTTTTTACTCACTTTGTCATTTCGAATATATTAACTAGATAATCTCAGGTATTAACTTACCAAAATCGTTGTTCTTTTGATCTCCATGCCAATTCCATGGTTCCCTGTCACCAATCAAACAATAAACAAAAAAAGAGTAAAGCATTTAGGCCAAAGCAGATAGACTTCACAATGAATCATCCAATGCTTTACCAAAGTGGAATCCATGCTACATTTTACCAGCATTAAGCCAAAATCTTAAATGGGGTTCCTAAATAAGTTAGGAATCAAATCAACAACATAATCTATAAAACTAAATAGACATAATAAGGAAAAAAGGAAAAAATTATTATGCAGATAAACAACATTAAACAGTAAACATTTCCACCTTACTAGTAAAACAACAAAAGGAAAAAAGAAAAGCAAAATTGAAGCATTGTATCCAATAATTATTTATGACCTAAACAAACATCACATGCAGAATAATAAAAAGGACACCTGTACCATTTAGATCTAGCAACAAGGAAAGGGGATCATAATCTATATGATTTTCAGCATTGATGTTTAAGCTAATCAAAAAGCAAAAGAAAAAAGAAGAGAAGAATTAAAGAAAAAAAACACAGTGACCCACCCTTTTATTGAGAGCCCACACCTTCACTCTTTCAATTTTACAATTTTAGTTACAGTACAAATACAAATCCAACAAATCCCACTACCAAAATTAAAAGGAAAAGAAAAATCCAAGCACACCCATTAAAAAAACTTAAAATCAAGCAAAAACCCATTTCAGGGGGAAAAAGAAACTAGCATTAATCTCAAAAAAATTGCAAAAAAATTCCCATAAAATTATAAAACAAGAAAAACCCAGAAACATTATCATGCATTTTAAAACCAAATCACACCAAAGAAGAAAAAAAGAAAAAGGAAAAGGAAAAGAAAAAGAAAGAAAAGAAACTTTACTGATCATAGTTGTAATCCATTTCTTCTTCTTCTTCTTCCCTTCAAAACTGAATCAAATAACACCCTTCCTTTTTTTCAATCCCAGTCTTCACTTCTACAACAACACCCTAAAAAATAGCCGTTACACAGAGATCGACAATTACTTCATCTTCTTTTTTTCACTACCTATCGAAGCGAAGCAAACTCACTAAACGGACAAACACAGATATAAATATTAATAAAATAATAAATACTAGTAATATTTTACTTAAATATCATATAAAGCAGTGGAAGCAGCACTCACTGCTACTTCTCAGCCTTACTCTTTTGGCCTTTACTCTCTCATATATTTTTCCTTTTTAAACTTTTTTTTATGTTTTTCTTTTTGGATTTCTTAATTACTATTTCCACTCTTTACCATGACCATGACCATGCAGCAAAACAGAGGAAGCTGTGTTTTAATTTTGTTAATCTGTCCTTAATTAGGCTGGGATTTCCTGGGTCTTTTTTATTTACTTTTTTTCAAGCTTTTCTGCCGGGAGATTAGTTCACGCGATTTTTTGAAGAGCGTGAGTCAACGATCCGAGTAAGCTTTGAAAATACGTGCCTTGTAAACGAAGAGTTGAACGAGGCGCGTGGTGGTGGACATGGAAAAAAGTATTTTAGGTAGAAACATAAGGTGGGGCCGGCGGTCGCGTTTTTAGGTGGGAGGAGTGAATTGAGAAATTGACATTTGATAATGGGCTAAAATAAAATGGGCCCCTTGATTTTGCCCTTCCTATGTATCAAATCTATGGCAAAGAGGAAGCTTCGCAACTTTTGAGAGGGCGATATAAATGCGTTTATAGTTCACGATTAGATTATTAGTTTATTGATCTAATTACTTTGATTGATTTGATTAAATCAATTATTAAATAAATTTAAAATGAGAATAAATAAAAAATATAATTCAACTCGAGTCAATCAATCTAATGTTTTTATCCAGATAGATGCTTCGATTGGTTCTCGACCTAATTAATTCGACCAGTCAATCTAGTTCAAATAATAATGTTTATATTTTGGTCAAGTCATATCACGGCTCGATTTAATTCTGTCGAGAATTTAGATTTGGCTTGATTAGAATTTCCCCCCAATTGTTTAAAAGAAATAAAATATTAAAAAGTTTCATATTAATATTTATATATTTTTATAATTAAATCTCAATAGAATAATTGGATTAGCATTTGGTACTTTAAAAACTTGTCACGTGTCTCTCTTTTTTAAAAATGTTTATTTTTTAAATATTATACTATACTCATATAGGACACTTGTTAACCTCTCAACCCTTAAAAATGGGTAGTGTACCAAATATTATTCTAAAATAATTTTAAAATTATTTAATTCGAAATTTGCATCAGGCCGAACCAATATGAAGACATAAAATTTTTGTCCAAGCCCAAGCGAAAGCAAGCTAGGAAAGTCATCCGACTTGTGAACAATTCTATTTTGAGGTTTCAAGTTCAAGTCTCACTATATGTGAGTCTTTTTAGATTTATTTAAGTCTAGATATATTCTAGTTATTAGACTAATATATTATTAATTCTAGTTCCATCTACTTACACTTCCATGCTAAGTGCAAATTGTTATTATATGCTTATAGATAGCGAGTAGCCATTTATTAAAAAATTCATAAAAATACAAGCACAATGAAAGACCTATGTGTCAGGTGGTGTTGCGAAATTGTACTATAGATTTAGGAGAATGAAGGTTTTCGAGCTCTACCACTTGAGATCATAAAAACTCCTACTCTTGAGACAAAAATATTGGACACATCAATACTCAAGATTGAGATCATCATTCTAAGAAAGTACAAGTGCGTATAGCTTCCACTTCGTTTTCTTAACTAGGAGCCAGATCCAAGACCTCCCTCGCTTAATAATCTTTTGATAGTCTTCAATCAACTTACCTTCCCTTTGTGGCACAACATAAGGAGAAAAGCAAGAGGACCACCTAGGAGTGTTCGAGGCACAATTTTAATAGGATCACCAGCTGTGGAAACTTAGGGTGATGAAGCATGAAGAGTGGTAACAAAACTTGTCATAGGCAAAATCCTCTCATAATATGCATTACAAGAAGCTTTCGCCTTAGTAGTGGTCCCATTGTTCATCGGTAGTTCAAACATTGTTTTTGGTTTCTTGCTAGGAGGAATTATTTCCCCTCATCGAAGTACCTAAGATGATCTCATTCATGTTTTTATCCATCAGTAGTAACGATTCCCCTTTCATAGCTCTCGACTGAGGTGGAGTTGTAAAGACATGGGAATTAAGTGGCAATCAGCGAAAGGCACATGGAAAAATCATTGAGTACATGATGTTTTAGTGTCTACTTAAAAACTGACACAAGGCCTACCATATCAAACCGTGAAAAACTAGTAGTAAAAAGACTATAAATGTCACACATGGTAAACACGTACCCTAGAAAAACCTATCAGTTTCCAAATAGCAACAAAGCAAAATTTTCCAAGTGTAGGACAAATCTCGCTTCTCTAACTTGCTTTCTTAGGTCCAATCTTTAAGACTCACCTCTCTAGCTTACCTTCTCAAGCTCTACTATTAAAGCTTGCGCCTCTAACTTGCCTTCTCAGGCTTGATTGTCAAGGCTTGCCTTTCTGTAACACCCTAAACCCGTATCCGTCACTCAATCAATCAAACATTTCATGTACATTTCTCATTCAATTAAAAAACTATTAATAAACATTCATATGGTCTCAAATACGAGCCCTCAAGGCCTAAAATAATCATTAAAATTAGGTCAGGGCTAAACCAGGTACTCAAGGAATTTTTCAAAAAACATATAAAATTTTCAAAGAAACAGGGGACACAGGCCCGTGTGGCTAGGCCGTGTGTCTCACACGACCAAATGACACACCCGTGCCCCAGGCTGTATGGACATTTGAAATGAGGCACACGGCCGTGTCCCAGCCCGTGTCCTTACCCGTGTAACTCTCTGACTTGGGTTACACAGCCAGCTACACGCCCGTGTGTTAGGCCGTGTGGACAATTTAATTTTCGAATTTTAGGTGCAGGGGACACACGGCCAAACCATACGCCTGTGTGCATAGCCGTGTGTCACACACGGTCGAGACACGCGCTCGTGTCTCTGCCCGTGTAGACGAAAAATAGGCCATTTTCAGGCCACTTTTCTCACCCAATTGATCTTTCACCTAAATAACATCCAAGCACATATACAAGCCAATTTATAACTCTCAAATCAATGCCAATACCAAGTTTTATGCATGATATGTCATGACATTTATTCAAACACTCAACTTGATCATTTTATCAGATACTTGCTTAAACATATTTATAATTAATGTACCAATTCAACAAGTTCAAGCTTACACACATATCAAGCAATTGCCAAGTCTTATATATATACATTCATCAAATATGCTATCAACCAGACAATCTAGATAGATCACTAAAATGACCAATTGATTTAAACAAACATTACTTTCAATATAGTATAAGATGTCAACAAGGTATTTACAATTATATACATTTACAAAAAAAAAAAAAAAAACTAGTACCCTAGAGCTCACTAAACAAAAAGGACACTATCATTAAATTTGCATCCTAGGTACATGCCAAAGCACAAAAAGATAACGTCACTAACATTGAATACGAGATTCTTGTAGGATGTCGAGCCCAATTCTACTATTTATCTAACTTGCAACATGTAAATCAATTTATCATTAATAGGTTCCATTTATTAGCTAAACACAATTCCAATCTCCATTAATATAAATTTCTAACTTTGCCAAATAAGAATTCTAATCTCTCAATAATTAAAATAAATTTATCGTAATATCAGTTAACGATGTAACACCCGGTGCCTAGCTGTAATCCTCAGAAGAGGTTGCGCCCAGCGCTAGTCGGATTAACCGACGGTAATGAATGTGAGCCCAGCTCTATTTGGATAAACCAACAATATTTGCACCCAATGCTAGTCGGATTAACCGACGATAATAATTGTGAGCCCAGCTTAGTTGGATAAACCAACGATGAATTGCGCCCAGCGCTAGTTGGATTAGTCGACGGTTGTGTGCCCAGCACTAGTCAGACAAGCTGTCAAATATTGCGCCCAGCGCTAGTCGAAACGTATCGACGATTATACAATTGTTTTCTTCTACATTTTTCCTCATTTATTTTCCTTACAATGTTCAATAATACGGATACATTTTATATCGTGAACAAATTTAACATTACTTAATTTAAATAGTAATTAGAAGTAAAATCAAGTTCGAGTCTACGAACTTACCTTAACAAAATAGTCGTAATGGTGAGACCACTAGCTACTCCGTTACTTTCGTTTTTCCATGATTCACGTCTGGTTGATTCGTTCCTTAACCAAAGTGCATAATTTCATTATCAAACCCCAAAATCCTAAATTTAATAACATCATACTTTGCTAATCAATTTCATATCACAAAGTAATCTATATATACTTAATGAACTTAGTAAATAAGTCCCAAATTTTCCAGCATAGAATAGTTCACTAAAACAGTCCCTATACTTCACCAAATTAACAATTTAAGCTACGTTATTTCAAATTTATAACCTTTTAGTCCTTAGGAAATATTATCAATAACACCACCACTCAATATGACCAATTTAATCTATAAAATTTATACTCAAATCATCATATTAAAAACATTTAGTATTCAACAAAATAACATCAAACCTTTGAATTTCTCATCCATGGCAACTCTCAAAATTTCCATTCACTCTCAAAATTTCAACATGGGTAAACTAATTCATAGCATTATATCTTCAAAAACATAAATTTCATGCAAAAATCATCAAATTTCACTCACAAATTTACTTATGCATTTGTCTCAAAATTTCACATGCTTCTTCAATTTTTCAGCAGCCAAGAAAAACAATGATTTTTACTCTCTCCCCTATCTCCTTTTTACCTACTATATCTTTTATCTTTTCTTATTATTATTATTTTCTTAACTTTATTTCTTTTCTAATATATTATAATCATATAATACTAATAAAGTAGATTGAAACCATCCACTATCTAATATATATATACCTAACATGGCTTATTTACTTAATAAGTCCCTTTTATAAGTTCTATTTTAAAATCTAGTAGTAATTCCTACTTTTGTCTCTTATTTAATTTAGCCCCTTTTTAATAATTAACATTTAATTCATTTTTAGATTAACTCTCAAAAATATAATAATAATAATATTTTTTAGCCCATTTTACTAAGGCGGGGTCCCGGAAGTATAATTCCTGACATCCCTTACTTACAGGGCGTTACACTTTCTACCTTGCCCTTTCAAGCTTAATCACCAAAGCAAAAAATGCATAACCCCTTCACTATACTACAAAGTCTCAGACCTAATCGTTTTGAATAATATCACTTTATAAACTTTCCCTTGACAGGGGGCAACTGTTGTACCAATACTGTGCCAATGCCATGTCTCTTGAAAGGTTTGCTCGACTTAAGGGCTTGCCTATTTAGAGAACCACTCACATCTTGCCAAAAATCTATTAAATATGATTCTCATCACATGTGTTATGTCCCAATGCGTGTCATAACATCCTACCACTAGCTATCTATCAAATAGCCTTTGCCATAAATTTACATCGTTTGATGGGACCCATGACAACTCCCCTCCAATTTCATCACCTATATAAGTGACCCGCTCGCGTCTGTGCGCAGAAAAACAAACAATTTTATGAAACAATTTAAAGAGCGGGTTTTAACTGCAAGCATACAATGTTAGTTATAATATTTGTAGTGTCAATGTGACACTCAAGTATCCCAAAGATCGAACCCAAAGGATTGCCAAGTGGGTAAATATGTTTATCAAGTTAATTACAAGTTAAGCAATTACTAATCTAATTGAGTCAAAAATTATTGGTACAAGTCCAAATAGAATTGTTTATAAACTAAAATTAAACTATTAATTAAACCAACTAAGCTAAACTTTCTTTGTAATGTTTTAGATAATGTAAATGATTAAAAGATGGTCGATTGATTAGTTAAGTGCTAATTAAACTAATGAACCTATAACGATTATATTGGTTGCCACTCTTAGTTAGGAATCTCCTCTTGGTCTCATCCTAAACTAAGAGATACCACCTAAGATTACCTCTCGGTCTTACCAAGGCATATAGATTACCTCTCGGTCTCATTACTCTGCACGATTATATCGAACTATCTAAGGATAAACTCTCCTCTTGATCTAGTTTATCTAGGTTTTCTGCTAGAGCGGTCAATTCTAATGTATTAAGCATTTCGATATAATTGAACAACCAATCAATCAAGAATAAATATCAACTTAAGCTAACAAACAAATAAAAAATCAATCATCCAACAAGTTTAGCACATACTCAAACTCAAATTCCAAACAAACATTTTATCAAACATATTGTAAACATAAAATGAAAGTAAAGGGTTTAAGAAAATGCTCATTCAATTGATGAAATTTCATTGAAGCCCAAGAGTTTGTCCATTCTTGTTTACAAAATATTTTAACAATAAGAAAGAAAGTAAACAACAAAACTAAAATCTAACCTAAAAAATAAAAGAAAAAACTTAAACTAAAAATGAAAAAAGAAAAAAGAAAAGAAAAGAAAAGAAAAGAATCCTAACCCTAACCTAAAATTAAGGAAAACGATAATAGAAAACCTAAGCAAAGGAGTCCCCCTTTTCATTCAGCCAAAAATGGCTTTAAATAGCTGATTTCAACCTAAAATTTTGGACCAAAAAGCCTCTAAGTGCCTAATTTTGATCAGTGTGGGTGTTGGACAAAAACTACCCATGCTGTCATTTTTTTTCCACGTCAAGCGTCAATATTGCGATACCTGAACTTTAATATCGCCATATCCAATGATATCGCGATACCCAAGTCAATATTGAAATTGGAAGCCTTGGAGTTCTCGGTATCGCGATACCCATCCTTGGTATCGCGATATCACTAGAGTTGACCTAAATTTTCTACTGTCAGGGGTATCACGACATTCCAAGGTTCGGTGTCGCAATACTCCTACTTCGGAAGGTAATTTCTTCGATTTCGAGCCATCCTCGACTTCCTACACCACTCCACCATATCGTTAGTTCCCAATGGCGCGTTTGACCAATTTGGGTCTAAAAAATGGCATAAAACTAACAAAAATACTTTATTAACAACAAGAACGAAAACTCAATAAATACAATGAAAATACACTAATTTGCTTGAGAATAAGCTCTTTAAGTATAATGGAGAGCCTAATTTGACTATCAAATTACGATAGATCAATAAGTATTAGGATCTAGTGCCCTTAGTATAGTATTTTCGTCTAAGTATACTTGTATTTTTTAAACAAACTGGTTTAATAAAATATCCATTAATTACATTAATATCCTTTGTATATTGTCCTCAATGCTTTTGCACGCAAAGCAAAATAGAAGTAAATTTTGGCTCACTAGTTATCTAACATTTAACTAATACTAAGCGATATTATGTGGTTAGATTGTAATACAAAAAGACAACTTGTATTAGTAGATGAACCTAAACATGTGCTTAGTCTAATCGAAAATGAGAAAATCGATTGAAAGACTAATATATCGTCTATCAAGTCCAAATGGGCAGATGTTTTATCTTGAGCATCAGAGTGGATGACTCCCAAAAGATAAAGACATTGATATGGTTGATTGGGCTGATAGTACATTGAATAGGAGCAAAGTAGAATAGATCTTAGATCTGTTTATGGATTTATTCACTTGTGACTTTCATAGTGTGACATACCTTAAACCTAAATGGATGATGAACTATGTATACGTGACTTGTATACTTTGATGTAAGTAAAAGCTTGAGATCAAATAGATAAAGAACCGAAAGCTGATGCGTTGGGTATACGACTTTTGTAGTATGTAGTATCATTCACAATAGTGGAATTCATAACCCAACTAATGAGTAAATGATATCCTCTCATCGACATTACATGATAGATGAAAAGTAAAACATGACCATGAGTCATTTGTCTTTGTGATAAATGACTTGATTACTATTTGATATTAATTGACTTTTCATGAAGGAAGATGTAATGGTTACCATGAAATAAAAAAAAAATCATATTAGGAGAACATATTTATCTCAAAAAGATTAAGAATATCCTATGAGGGTAACACACTTATGACAAGGTCATTGGACGAGCACCTATTGAGTAGCTTTCGTAATGGTATGTAATTAGGGAGAGCTCAGTCACGATACTATAGTTGAATGACTTCGTGACTAAATAAGCTTTTAATTAATAGGCGAAAAGTTGGAACTTAATTGTAAATTATTTGAGCCCTAATTATATATGTTTAATCTATCTCTTTGTTGGCTCGTTGAAGCCAAAAATGAATTGCATGTAGAACCAAATGAATAGAAATGATAAAGTTAGAGAAATTGGTTGCATTTACAAATGAATGTGTTAGTGAGAAAAGAAATGACTTGAGAATTTTTTAAATTATTAATTAATTAATTATAATTAAATAATTGAAGTTTGAAAATTAAATTAAATTAAATTAATTAGTTATTATGAATCTATTGAATATGTAAATTAAAATCTTTCCTCATAGATTCTTTTACGGAAAAATCATTATTAACTAAATTGATGATATTTATTCTGGGAATAGAAAACAAATATTGGATTAAATTAAATTATAAAGTATTGGATCAAAAATTTAGGAAACACATATAATTGGACCTAATACATGAGAGACTCAGTTCCCCTCATTTTACATGTGAGGGGCGACAACCCTAGTGTTCTTATCTAGGGTGTGCCATTAGGGTTGTCACCCCCGTTTCTAGTTAGACTAAGAGAGTGCTTTTTTTTTTTGTTACACTTATTTAATAAGGATTTTCTTATCTCTCCCTATAAATAGACGAGAGTTATTAACACACAAGTTTTATATATTATTATTCTGCCATAAAGTAGTGAAAATTTATTTTTCAAGAATAAATTATATTTTTTTGGAAATTACAATTTCTTTTCGTTTCTATTGAGAGAATTACTTTCTCACTGAAAGTAATACTTCAATTTCTTGTTTTGTGTTTGGTTCGTGTTGTTCGAGCCCACAATTGACGCAATCCAGGATATGAGGATAGCGGAGAAGATCGTTCGGTTGAAAGTCGGAACGATTTAAATCCGTCTCGCAAAAAACACATACTTTTCGAAAAAAAAAAATTGTGTTTGGTTCGTGTTGTTCGAGCCCACAATTGACGCAATCCAGGATATGAGGATAGCGGAGAAGATCGTTCCGTTGAAATTCGGAACGATTTAAATCCGTCTCGCAAAAAACACATACTTTTCGGAAAAAAAAAATTATTGCTATAAATATCACAAACCGGCTCAGTTTTCAAAAAATATTAAACTTCCATTGTGACTGAAAATCGTTTTCTAAACTGGACTTTTCCAACAATGAGAAGAATTCTCTCCTCCATTTAGACTATTGACAACCCACCTCTCCGAACCTCCTCTAGTAGTTCTTGGCACCTTTGCCATGACGTGAATCGCCCTTTGTCCCTAACCCTTAAAATTAGATGAAATCAATACAGAAAACAAACATAATGGAATCAAATTGGTCCAAATAAATAAATAAGGACTCAAGTTGCAAAATTCAAAAAGATCAAATTTGTATTTATGCCTTTTTTTAATTTAATTATATTTGATGGATTATTTATTTATTTGTTGTTTATTTATTTTAATTTAAGGCTGATATTGTTTTAATTTTCTTTACCACAATTTGAGACTTATGAAAAATGACATTAATTTTTAAAGAAAAAAACCCTTTTACTTGATGATGGAGACAAATTTCTAATTTAAAATTTACTGTGAAATTGGATAAGATAGCAACAACTTAACTTACATTGTTTGTATATTTATCATTTTATGTACGTCAGATCATAAATTATTATTTTTAGTAATAAAATAATAACTTAAATATTTAAGTTCATTAAAGAAAATAATCAATTTATATTTTCACGACCCAATGTTTACTACCGCAAACTAAATCAAGTCGAATTATTTTTAGTCCCATCATCGAATTTAAAATTTTAAATAAAATGAAACATATTATTCTCTTATTTATTGGGTTGGAGATGAATTATGAATAATTTTAAATATTATTTTAAAAAGAACAGATATAATCAGAATCTATAATGAATAGTACTGGTGCTAGCAACAAAGGTTAATATAATCTTTGATACCTTCACAATTATTTTTAATTTGGTTTTTAAGTTTTTTTTTAAAAAAAATTGATGTTTAATTTTTTTTTTTTAATTTGGTACTTAAGTTTTTTTAATCCAAATTGATATTTAAATTTGACACTTCTCCTAATTTGGCATTAAAACTTTTTTTTTTCCAATTTGATACCTTGTCAAATGTTATACAAATTACTCTAATATACTAAGTGTTATTTTTGACGAGGTAATAAAAATAATCAGTATATGACATGTGACAAATGACATGGAATTTTTTTTCTTTTTCAAATGTTCAATTACTTTTAATTTAATTTTATTTTTAATTTAATTTAATATAATCAATTTTTATTTTGGGTTCTTAAAGCTCTTGTTTTCTTCTTCAATATCCATTCGCCAAGCATAGCTCAAAAAGCTTAGGTGCCAAATTAGGAAAAAAAAAGAAAAAGGATCAAGATCAGGTGCCAAATCGGACCAAGAAAAGGCTTAGGTACCAATTTAGGAAAAAGTGACAAATTTAGTACTAAATTAAAAAAAATATATTAAATTTAGGTATCAAATGTTATATTAAGCTTTACAAGAAGGACATAAATTTAAGCACACTTAAGTACATTAAAATAACAAAACCTACTCGTATATAACATATTTATCTTTTATGCAAGGTCTTCAAACTGATTATTAAATAAATTATTGAAAAATTCATAAATAAATTAAAAATCTAATTCAAGCAGTTTTTTACCTGATTCAACCAATCCATACCAATTCCCGAGTCAACCGGTTCAATACCTTTCTCCGAATTGATACCTCAACTAATTCCCGATCTAACAATCCGATTCCAACCGCCTTACTTTTAAGTTTTAATCCCTAGATCATTTTACCCTTTAAACTTCATATTAAAAAAAAAACAAAAAAAAAAAAACCAATGATATACTTATAGATGATATAGAATGATAATTTAGTATATCAATATATTTATTAATTCTTTTAAAGCCACGTAATTTCTTATTTGATTATTTTCATTTTTCATCCACTTCAATTCAAGGAATGCACACAGGCTTCCCAAGGCTAGCTCAATTTGAGCTAAAAGAAATAAAGGGGGGAAAGGCCATTAAATTAAATATGTACATAATTGCCACAATGTTACAGGCACAGTTCGTAACGTTGTTTTAACGTTTTCTGGTTAACTTCGTATGAACATCACGCACTGTAATTTCTTGACATCGAACAATCCCGGCTGCTCCACCATAGCACAACCATCTCTCACTACCCTTGTTCATGTTCCATCTCACTCTATGCATTGCCACAATCTTGGGAGGAAATGTCTCCATTTGGCTTTCACCTTCTTTTTCGGTTTCTTCTCTCTCTTTATTCGTTGCTTCTTTGGTTCCTTGTGCCAATGCTTGACTATCGTTGGCTTTCTTCTTGCCGTCACTTTTAGAGTTTGGTTTCATTTTGCTTTTCAGAGCTGCCAATGTTTCCTCGGGTTCAGATTCCAAGCTGGGATCGTTGCCATAACAAAGGGCTGCAACAGGTTTAAGTAATTTGTTGGCTGATTGTTAAGAAAGAAAGTTGGAATATCTGATTAGTAACCCAATTCTGAAGCTTACCTAAAGTTCGCTCACTTTTAGATTTTGGTTTCATTTTGCTTTTCAGAGCTGCCAATGTTTCATCAGGTTCAGATTCCACGCTGGGATCGTTGCCATCATAAAGGGCTGCAACAGGTTTAAGTAATTTGTTGGCTGATTGTTAAGAAAGAAAGTTGGAATATCTGATTAGTAACCCAATTCTGAAGCTTACCTAAAGTTCGCTGATTGGAAGTTGGAACCTTCGCTTTCGCTTTCCTATCCTTTGCATTTTTGCCCAGTAACTCGGTTAAGAAGTAACGCATGGATCTTTGGCCATCCCCGCACTCACTACTCGGCTTCTTCAACGGCAAAGGATTATCTGGTAATGGAGTGTTAACTATTACAGCAGGTTCCTCCTCGGTCAAGGATCCACATGCAAAATGCGGTGATCGATTTCGTGAAAAATCTTTGTCCACTGCTTTTGAGGTTAGCTGGTTACAGAAACAATAGTATCAATGAGGCAAAACTCGGAAGAAGCAGCTTACGGAATATGACAAGTGGTTTTAAATTTTATTAAGGAAATTTCAAGCAGTTGTATGACAGATTTTCATGATATGCAGCATTAGTGAAAGGATTAAAACAATTTTACACTGCCAATTGATTAAAAACGAAGGGAGAAATGCAGAATGTTAAGCAACAAAAAACAACTCATAGGAACAATTCTCGAACAGTCTCCAAGATGAGTTCTCATTGGAAACAAAGCCTGTAGGGGAAAAATTATAGCACGCATTGTAAATAAAGGTAAACTAACTCACCTGAAAGCACGTGGCAGTACCATCTGCCCCACAATATGCAACCATGCCTAAAATTTAAATCCACCAGTCAATGTAAATTTGGAAATGACAATTTGAAAATCAAGTTGTTCTTCATCCCACTTTAATAGTCAAAAATCACATTTGTAACCGCTGTAAGCATTTCCAATGACTTGCAAGGACAAAAAATACAAAGAGAATTTATGACTAAGTAGGCATGTAACGTTGCAGCTAAAATACTAGATCTATAATTAATATTTCACAAACTGAAAAAATGGATAGTTGTCACATGTAATCTTTTACATGATCTTTTGTTTGCATATCTTGTACTCCAAAAGTTTTCAAGTTTTTGCACACCATATTTCTTTTAGAAAAAAACTAACTACAATTTGACTTACTGTCCAACATATTAAGTCCACAGCAAATTTTACTACAGTGAGAAAAAATTATTTGTAATTTTACACGCACAAATAGTTTGAAAGGCTATTGCGCTTGTCAGAAGGCAATATTAATAATGTAAGAAAATCATTGCCTAGCATACCTGTTAATCGTGACACTTGTACACACCAGATTGCAAAGGATGAACAATTATAAACGTGCAGTCCTTGTTGCTTAGACCTACCAAAAGGTTTTCCAGTGACAGGCACATCACATGCAGCTTGAACTAAGCTGAGCAGTTTCATTGTTCCATCATCGAAGGATATGATAACGCATCTACAAACATAAAAGGTTGCCTCAATTCTAGTTGAAGAGAAGACCATCAATTCCAAATGAAAATAATAGGAAAGACATCACATATAACCTACCTTGGTTCTGGAAGCCAATCCAGGCTATATATGAACTTTGGTGCTGGATGGACATCCCACAATGGAAGAAATGGATCACTGCAAACAATCATAAGAGTAGAGCTCTTAAAGAACATGTAGGTTCTTGGAGATAAATGCTCAATACAACATACCAAGAGAACATATTTTCAGTGCTTTTAGTTAAAAGGGACCCATAATTCAGGATCCCTCCCCTTAAAACAAGGGGGACCTATTTAGAAGTTAACATATGTAAATGTGTTTCTGTGAAATCCTAGACAATTACAATTCTGTTAAAACACAAAGTTCAAACTTTGAATGATTCAGAACTTAAAAGGAAAATAGGAAAGCACTTCGAATATGCAAAAAATTGCAATTCCACACATAAGCCCAATCAACCAAAGAAAAGCAAGTACATAGATCATGTTAAGCATTAAATTGATATGTACAATCTTTTCATCTTAATGCCTAATTTCATCAACTAAACAAGCATAAAATGCAATAGAATCGCCCATTGTTGTCAAGGTATGCACCTAGTGGTTGCGCCTTAGCGCCAGGAAACACAAGCGCACCAAACCCTTTCGGGCAAGGCACACATCCGGTGCACTTAGCTTTTTTTTGTATGGAGATAAGAGCCAAAAAAAAATCCCACCTAATTGAAGTTCTCTTTCTTTATCTTTTAAACTTCCCATTAATTGTACAATCACTAGTAAAAATGGGGATAATATACTTCTAAGTATTACAGTATTCCACAACAAATGTGATTATAAGGAAACCATGCATATTGGCCAATAAAGAAAAATAATTTTATGCATGTTTTGTAGATAAACAGAATAACTCTTTAGAGTTCATTATCATAGTTATATATCTTAGCCTTACATTATTACACACACATACATCACACCTTACTTCACTCAGGCAAATGGTTATTTTGGGCCTAAAGCCTCAGGCAATTCACCTAGAATGCACCCCCAGGTAAAATTTTAGTTTGGTCCCTCCAGAAATTGTAAAGTTGTAAGCTAGTAGAATGGTAAAATTGCATTTTGGCAATTTCTGGCTTCACCCCTGCCTTGCACCCTTGACAACATTAGAAATGCCAATTCATTTATCATCTAATCAACAATAGCTACAACAATTGCTACTCTAATTTTGAGTGATTTACAAGTGAAGGTAAAAATGAATTAGAGGAAACACTGAAGAGGATCAACCAAATTCCATCCACAAGTAGCGAAACAAATAGAAATTAGTTTGACTTCTCAGTCAAAAAAAAAAAACTCTAACTTCAGTTGAACCTCCTATGACTCTGTAAGCTTCAATACATCATGTAAGCTTATGGCACTAAAAAGAATTCTAAAGAAAATGAAATACATAATAGCAAATTAAAAAGTGAACATAAGCTGTCAATCTACACTATTGATCTATGTCATGCAATATGCCATCTTTAAGAAGATTCTAAAGTTCAATTAAGCTTTCAAACTATACAGTCAAAGAGTTCAATCTTAATAAACAGAATAAAGCCACCCAAGCATCTGGATTCAATTGAAATGAATGCATAGGGAACATGACAAGCAAAAGCTCAGAGATAACTGAGATACAAAGCGATCAAACCACATGCTATCAAGGTTACCGTATGTCCCAAAATTTAACACCTCCATGTCCAGCAGTAAGAATAACATTTGAGCTCTCCATATCACTGAAATTCAACATTAGTTTTTATTTACAACAATCAGTAAGCATCAAACATCTGTATAGTTGACAGACAAAAAGATCTGGTTAATAAAGTAGTTCCAATTTATTAGCAATTGTCCAACGGAGGGCAGATAGCCCATAACCTTGAAAACTTAAAGAAAAAGGGAAGATAGGCACAAATCTACCAAAGGCCAGTCCTTTTGCATTTTAGCCACCAAATTCCCTTAAGATATGGGTTCTGAACAGAAGAAAGTATTGCTGCATAGATAGCTATATAAAATCTAGTCTGGAAAGGGAACACTGCAGACATCACTGACCTTCCAGATGGGGCCCATGCAACTGATCTAATCGGTGCTGTATCTGCACTAAAACAAAGCAGAGGTCTCGTATCTGCATAATTACGAAGTGGGAAATAAAATTCAACTAGGGATTTGATGCCGATAACCAAAGCCCTAATTCAAACCACATCAATAACCAAAAAAACTTTGACTAATTTGTTACCATTAATTTTTGGTGAACCACTTGCAGAGAATTTCCACAAAGCAACCTGATATTAACTACATTAGTTTTGATGCTACAAAAATCAAAATCATGTGTAAATGATAATCCTAGCCATTGAAATAATAGGAAAAATCTAAGCAACCCAGCAAATGTTCAATCAACATATTAATGCAGGAGGAACATATTTTACAAATATTTCCTGGAAAAGTTCCATTGATTATAGACCAATCTTGTAAACAAAAAGAACACTTCTAATTCCTTTTATGCAAAGGCACTATATTGATTCTCCAAGAGTCAAAAATACTATATAAGTGAAATTATTTATAAGAAAAAGTATATAAAACAACAAACTAACTAACATTATACCATTCCATCATGGCATCCAGCTAGTAAATAATCATGTGGAGGTGAGGTTGACCACTCAACTGTTAAAGGAATGCTGTATAATAAACAGTAGCCTCTGAATTAGTGATAAATGAAGTAGAATCGAACGCGGAACAAGATCATAAAGGAAAACTGAAAGTAGCAAAAGGTCACAGGACTAATTAAAGAATTTTATGAATCAAAGGATTTACAAGCAACCAAATAAAGCTTTAAATTAGTAAATCAGTCGGCTGAATTCTAAGTTTACAAATTAATTTCCTCGACATGGAAGATGCAATATCACTTAGAAGGACCCAGACCCATTTACATGAAATTAGTAATAGAGCTGCATATGGTGTAAAGTGAAAATAATTCTTCTTTTCTTTTACAATGTTTTCCATATAATCTAGGAAGTTCTAATAAATAATTAGTATATCAGTAAAGTCTCAGAAGTATGATATTCAATAGCAATTTATGCAAAATTTTGTTCTTTAGTTTTCTTTTTCTAACAGAAAAATTCTCCTGCATTCCACATGCAAAGGATTTCTATAGTTCTAAACATGGGAGCAGTCAATGGGAATGCGCCATGGAGATGAACTGCACCCAGGAACAACCAAGACATGTTGCATTGCATATTGTGATATAACTGCCTAAGTATAAATAGGGATCCATGATGCTTAATAACCCACATGTCCACAACCACCCCATCCCTCCATTTTCTTTGTACGCATAGCAAAGAACAACCCTACTTAGCATTATGATAAATGTTCTGTTTCCAACATGTTTTAGAAATTCTAAAGAACTGCAACATTATAGAAGTAGCACACACACACATATAGAACAATTTAATAGAGAAAAACTATAGATTGCAAATTACCTCTGTATATCACCGCATTTTAACTTTGAGCACTTGAAAACTGGGTCCAATTTTACAAAGCGAGGGTCGGTACCCTGCTTAGGTGAAGTTGAATAAATAGTTTTTATCATATTTAGAAGAGGAACCTCCCACCTGCAATGCATTGGCAGAATCACGCAACATCAACAGAAATTGTCAATGATAAACCTAAATGAAACATAAAATCAACTAATTGCTATAACCAACTGCAAAAGTGGATGACATGGAACTGATTTAAAACAAGAAACAGGGGGAGCTGGCATGGAAAGCTAAAATTCATAATAAATTAGGGGAAAAGTAGGCTTCTAAAAAATGACACAGAAGTATTAATTTTCAATGTTTACTGTGGTACCTTTGATTTCTACATTTCAGGTATTTGACAAACACCTTCTGCCCCACTCTCATTTATAAGCATCTTATGCACCCAATCTAGTTGTAATATTGTAGAATTTAATTTAATTCTTCCAAAACATTCTACTTGACTGAGTATTATTGTATTCAAGATTTTATATTGCAATGATTATTATTATAATCATTTCAGATATTCCCTTATTTTGAAATCTTGAAATGACAATTAACATCAACATATAGTTCTTTGGACTTTTCCCCAATCCAATCCAATCCACTGCTAGTGCTAAGAATCCACAAGCAGGGCTGTTAGCTGCAATGCTTCCAGACGTCGAATTAGGAAGCCAACCTATTCTGTTAAGTAAGACATGGCACGAGAACAACCCCCTTAAAGAGCTTCTGTGTTCTATTAGTGTTGTATAAAGATAATGATGCTTATTCTTCAATGACTCGGTCCTAAGCAACAACAGGTAGAAAAATTACGAAGAAAATTTAAAATAGAAAGTCTAGACAATTAAGGCAGAGCTCTTACACTTCCAAAGATCCATTTCCCAGTAAGACAGCCAGATAGCCCATCCGTTGGTTGCATTTAGAATCATGCTTATGATATGGCTGCCATTTTACATCCCAAGCAACTTTTCCATTGTGAGCTAGGCAGAGGACAGCTCTTGGCAAGGCAATGTCGCCTGGAATAGAAAGAGAACCTGGGCTGACCTTGATCGAATTACAACCTAAAACATTATTTGACACAGTAGCTCCTTGCCCAGTGTTAAAATGAATTTGTTGGTTTATTGCAGAAGATTCTGATTTTTTATTTTCAATTTTACTATCACTGTTATTTTTCTCCTGTGTCTTACTTTTCAATTTTATACTCTTCTTAGAAGTTTGAGGGGTTGCATCAGATGTGCACGTTGCCTCTTTACGAACTTTTTGTTTTTTATGATTCTTACGTGGAACATTTTCTTGCATATTCCCAGGAACATTGTCCGTAGAAACTGGCTGAAAGGAAATGCCTGGGTACTGAACAGCAAGAGGCTGGACATCTGGATCACTGTCAGGAAATTCAACAATTGATTTTTTTCTAGATCTGCCTTTTGGTCTCTTAACCTGATCAGTCTGAGATTCATCTATTGGCATTTTTCTAGGTCTTCCTCTAGTCCTCTTTGCTGAGCTCTCGTTCACGGCCTCTGTATTTTGAGGTATTTGTTTTGACTTTTCCTTTGGCAGAGTAGCTTCTTCCTCGTTCACCCCAGCATTTAGCACACACCATATTTGAATGATGCCTCTACCAACAAGTGGGGCACCCAACTTGTGATAATAAGATTCAGGAGGATGAGCAGCAATAGCAATAAACTGGGAAAAAGAATGCAAACAAAAATAAGTCACATGGATGGTCTCACAAAATTGTAGCATTAAGATGGTGATGATTATTATTAATCCTACTTATTAAGCATGCAAGCAAATTTTTAAACCATTATCTAAGAAAAGATCTAGGCTTTTTTGTCTCTTTCATTTGAAATACCCAAGTAGAACTAGGTTTGGGCTAGCACAACGTGCATCCTGAGAATAAAACAGTTTAATGCAAAACAACCGAAACTCAAATACAGAAGACTAAATTTATAAACAAAAGAAAGGTTCCCACAAGTAGGTTAGGATTTCGGAGGGGAGAAGTAGTGAAGTACCTCACATTTGACAAGACTGTTTGGATTCTCATGAACTTGAGGGCACCAATCCAATGCCCAAACAGACCCTCCAACATACATCACAAAGTCCTTACTGCAAGAAGATTCTACTTTAATAATGTTAATAAATGTATATGACATACCATTTTGTAGCAAGCTTTGTAAGACAGGTTTAGACTCAAAATTTTGTCTGACAAATGAAATATGGTAACCTATACACAGATCTTAAATAAGAGGAACAATAACACCCAAGTTCTTATAATATCATATGCATATGCATCACAGATTAACAAGAGCAAACACCAGCTGGGGCATGTTCATAAGAGTTTCATTTTTTTTAGAGAGAGAGAGAGAGAGGAATCCTATACAATAGCAGAACTTTCATAGTCTATTAATTTGCATGTATGCTTGTCAAGAATGAAACTATGACCTTTTTCAAACCCAAATTACACCATCCTTTTACCACATAAAGTAAACCCAATAATATTGGAAACTATTATCACACAAACAAAAATCCAATCTAACCCGTATTCTACAGATGTATCGCTTCCATGTACTCTGTCCTGCTGCTTCAAAAAAAAGAAGAAGAAAAACAACCAGTATTAACAAAATATTATGCTATAATAAGTAATAACTACTCTAGAAGATTTTCTACTGAAGTTAAAGATCACTCCAACTGGAGAACCCAAAAAAAAAAGATTACTTTCACCTTGGGAACAGTTGCTGATGAAAATTGGGGCAACTCTATGCCAAGAGAAACATCTTTACCCGGTGAGTCTTTTAGCTCATTAGCAAACCTAATTATCCTCGGTTCATAATCAAAATGCCTCCATTCCCTAAAAGCATGTTTAATAGTAAATTAGGAACATGTAGTTGTAGATTTCTACAGTACACTGATAAAGCTAACATCAAAAGAAACAATCAAACTTTGCTTGTTTAAACACATGGAAGTTCTAAATGCTCACAGACAAATATAAATCTACCTTAAGAAGGTGATTGAAGAAGAGAATCTCCGGATATCAGTTTCATCCAGACCATCAATCTTGGGCTCTTCACAAAGCTTAGATATAGTATCCATTGCCCTAAAATGATTCTCGACCGAATAATCAAATACAGAGACCTTAGCTCCTGGACCACCATTCAAGGGTTCTTCTGCCATTTTTCTACGTCTTTTTCACTACAATCATAACACATATTTTGTCAATCACTCGAATACAAAAGCATAATGCTCGATAATTGATTATAAGAAATAGAACCTAAACTGTAACTCAATGCTAAATACGGTACATGAATGTATAAAGAAACCCAATTTGGTGCGTTAACTATAATGCAAAGTTGTTTGAGCACTAACTCTATTTCACAATCTTCGTTACTTGGACTCGTCAGGTCCGGCAAAAACCAGCGGACACGGCGGCAGGTGAGAACTGAGATGAAAAGAGAAGAAAAAGAAACTGATTTGCAGAGACGCGAGAGGGAGAGAAGGGGGGCGATGGTAGGAGGAAGATGATGATGGACGAACGAGAAAAGACTCTTCAAATAAATGAACAAAAATAATTAGGGTGTAATAAAGACTGTACCTATATTTATATTATTTAATTAGATAATCAAAATTTCAATGAGCGTAATTGTAATACAGTAAAAATGTAATTTTTAAGAGGTTAAATTAAAATTTTATTATTTTTAGAGAGTTAAAGTATAATTTTATTTTTATTAATTAAAAATTTTAAAGATTAAAATAAAAATTTTTATTTTAAGTGAGCCGGGCTCTGTCAAGTCCTAGATTTGGCCCTGTATATTATCTATATTGTTTTTTTTTTGAGTAAATGTATATTATCTATATTGTTATCTATGCTAAAGTGTATTAAAAAGGTTTCAACTTTAATTTAAAAAAAAAGTTTGAACTTAAAAATTAAAAATCAATTAGGTTTTATATTATTTTTTACATTTGCTGTCGCAACACGAATATGTTAAAATATGTTTATTTTCTTCTTCTTTTTTTGAGAAATTCTGATTGGACTTTATTAAATTTAAAATGAAATCATAACAGTGTATTGGGTCAATGGCATTGGACCCTAAGCATCAAATAAAAGAAAAACAATGGCCCAAAGATAGAGGCCCAACGTAAAGAAACAGAAATATCCAGAAAGTTAAAGAAACAAAACGACAAATTCAACGTCTTATCCAACCGGTGTCACATAGCTGGCATCCATTAACATCTGACGCTCCTATTTCCCATACCAGCCACTCAAGTGATAGTGCTTTCCAAGGAGATTTTGATTTATGCTTTCTCTTCCTCTCCAAATCTCTTCAGATTTCCTTCAGTCCGGATTTCTCAACCCATTTTCCTCTCTTCTTCGCTGAAGGCACGTGAAGGCTGCTTCCTCCAGGTAAGTTTCCTCTCCTTTTCTTAAGGTTTCTGTTGCGAGAGCATGGGCTTCTCCATTTTCTAATCTCTTGACGAACTGGAAATGGCTTTCTTGAAAGAACTGTCTATATCGTTGAATGTCTCGGATAATTGCCCCTAATACTAACTTGTCTGTTGCTGTTGAGTTGCATTTCTTTATAACTGTTTTAGAATCTCCTATTATGGTAACGGATTGAAACCCCAGTGAGATCCCTAACTTTGTTGCTTGTAATCCCGCATGTGCTTCCGCCATGAACGGGGACGATATTACGGAATGGATTACTGATTTCGAGGCGAGCCACTCATCCATCTCCCCCCTCACCACCAGACCCTCTAATTTTATAACATTTTAACCCTCTAATTTTATAAAAAAAATTATTTTAACTATTTTTTTTTAGTTTTCGTCTCTTTTAACTTTTGAATTTGATTTTTTTGTTAAATCGTCCAAAAATGGATGAAAAATTTATCTTTTGGTAATTTTGCTGACTTGATATACATGTGGATTGCCACGTAACATGTTAGCATTTAATTAATTTTTTAGAATTTAAAAATATTTTTTATAATTTTATAATATTTTAATGATTTTTAATTTTTAAAATAGTTTTTATTTTTTTGAATTTTTAAATTTAAAAAATTTAAATGCTTATGTGGCAATTCATGTGTATGGAACCTTAGCAAAGTTAAAAAAATGTTAATTTTTCTATTTATTTTGGAATAATTTAACAAAAAATATAAATTTAAGGGCTAAAAAAAAAGAAAAGAATAAATAAAATGTTAAAATAACTTGTTTGTAAAATTGAAAGACTACAAAAATTATTATGCCTAAATATATATATTAAAATTACAACCAATTAAGTCACTGCTAAAATTAACGGTTTAGGGTTTACGCCAGGATTGTACCACATGTTAGATGTAACAGCCCGATTTTGGGCCTAGTTGGAACAGTGGTTTCGGGACCACTAATCCGAGGTTGAAGAAAATTATTTTTGATATTATTTTTTGTGTTATAACATGTTTATAAGGATGCATGAGAATTTTGGTTCTTTAATTTTAGCGATTGAATACTTAATTGCGAAAAATGACTAAATCGCATGAAGTGCGAAAGTTCTATTTCGCAAGCTAAGGGTGTCTTATAGCCATAGAATATTAATTGGAGGTCCTTAATGTGCAATTAGGCCATTGAGGAAGTGATGGCCGGCCATAGGGGACAAAATGAGGTCAAAATTGGTCAAGTAGGTGGATTAGGTGGATTAAATTGAAGGAAATAATAAAATAAAGAAAAAGGCTATCATCTTTTTATCTTCTCTTCTTCTTCCACCGAATTTTCACACTCAAGAAGGGCTTTGAAAGCTTGAAATTTCAGCAACCTATTTTCCTTGCTAGTAAGTGATTTTAATGGCTTTTCTTGATAATTTTTGTACTTTTGGAATCCCCAAAGCTTAAGCTAGCTAATGAGGGGACTATTTTGCAAAATGGTTGAAAGTTTAGGGACTTTCCATGAGAGTTTTTTTGTTTTTTTCTGAGTTTTTACGGAAGAAAATGAATGCTAGTAGGTTGAGGAACAACTTTTGTGAAAGGTGTTACCATGAAAACACCTAAATAGGACTTATTTGTAAATGTTGTAAATGAGCAATAAATGCATGAAATAATTGGTTTTGTGAGTTGTTGTAAGAGAAATAAATGTTCAACTAGGCTTGTTTAATGAGAAAATGTGATGAAAAATGATTTACGAGCCTAGGGGCAAAATCGTAATTTTTGCCAAAGTATAAGGGCAAAATGGTCATTTTTGCCCAAGTAGAAATTTTGGTGTATCATGCATTATAAAGGGGTTAAATGAGTGAATTTCATTATTATAGATCAAGAAGAGCGCAAAAACCACCTTGACCGGGGAAAGGGCAAGGTTACGGATTAAGTCGTCGACTTATACATTTTGCACCGAGGTAAGTTTATGTGTAAACGATACATCTTTAATACATATGTTGTCACTTATTGGTGCATTGTATGAATGAGACCAAACATGATTGAGATTGATTGATATTGATAGATAGTGAGTAATTCTCGTATGAACCTCAGAATTGATATGTAAGTGCGAAAAAATATCTGTAATAATCATTTGGTGGGCTATGTGCGATACCACCGTAAATATTCTTGTTGGTGGGCTAAGTGCGATACCACCCTATTGTTGATTAATGGTGGGCTATGTGCGAAACCATCGGGCATTTAATATTATTCTGAATGGTTCATCGAGAAATCATTTAAGTAAATGTTTCATGTGGCTTTGTGGTGATGAGTGCAGGGAATGTGTGCAAGTAAATGAGAGCATTATATTGTTATGTGGTTGGAATGTGGTAAGAAATGACATGAGTAAGCATGATTATGAAAATGTCAAATGTTCTTGTTTAGTATGTAATGTTATGATGCTTATTGTTTGCATGTAAACTTACTAAGCTTAAAGCTTACTCCCTTTTCTTTTCCCTTGTTTTATAGTGTCAGAGAGCCAGCTCGGGATACGAAGATAATTGGGAGATCACCCACACTATCAGCTCATCTCGGTATATTTAGAATTAGCATTTTGAGTATGGCATGTATAGGGGCTAAACTTGTAACACCCCTAACCCGTATCTGTCGCCAGATTAGGTTTACGAGGCATTACCGGTCATAACACAGTTCACACAGATATTCATTACATTTCACAACTCAAAATTTAATCACATCAATGTTCGAAACTTAATCAAATATCAAGTCTTAAAATCATAACATTTCATAATTAAAACATAATCCAGCATCTATCAAACCATATTATTATATAGCTTCTGCACAGGTACAAATTTAAACATCAAACGAACCATACTTTACTACTAAATTTTTCATTCATTTTTACGACATTGGTGATACAAAAACATGACCAAACATGCTTTAGTACCATTATACCATGCACGTATTTCCTGCATCAAAGCCATATCCAAACATAGTTACCGAATCAATATCAACTTATTTCATTAATCAATTCATGACTATACCAATTCACATGTTATGCACATTAATCTAAGCTAAGTTAACCACACGGCATACTAGCCATACATACACATACACCCATTTAAACAAGTATCATTTCAAGACTAAATATACTTCTTCTCTTGACACAAGTATATGCGTATATGACCACATTGATTTGAACTATTTTGAGCACAAATAACACTAAAAGTACACCCGATTCGCATTCTTAAAATACATACATATAACCAACCACTTAACTACATATTCGGTTATCCAAAATAATTCCAATACATGACATATACCATATCACATACTCATTAATATGAGTCTAATACTTTAGTCGAAAATACATATACACATTATTCACCATTTCTAGACCATCTCACCAATGCAAACATACCATTTCAAATTTGACTCAAAGTAACCATATCAAATTGACAAATATCCATAGTATAGCATAGTCTACACGTACGAATACAACCAGTTCCATTATTAACATAAAACTAAACATTTAACTACATGATTAAATCACCATTACCGAACCACAAATTAGATTAAAATCATTATCTATATTTACAATTTAAGCTAATACATGACTGAAAATCACTATCATTAGCATCATAACAATCCACAACCAAAATACATCCATCATCCATATATCAAGTTTACCACACACATATACCATGACTAAAATTATTTAAACATCTAAACATTAACATTAAGAACAAGCCATTTTCGCATGGCTATATATATATATACAAATTTCAAAACCAAACATAATACTACTAGCCTATACATGCCATAGTTCAGAAAATTTAACTTATAAAATACCAACGTTAGTTGATAGTGTGATAAACTTTGACGATGATCCCCGAGCTCGTAACTAGACTTCAAAATCTATAAAACAAATCAAATAAACACACAGAGTAAGCTATCATAGCTTAGTAAGTCATAAGCAAATTAAACAATTCAACTGAACAATCAAAACATTTCTATCAATTTAAATAGTATCATTAATATTAAACTAGAACTCAACAATTCACTTTGGCCGAATGCTTATATTTCTCATTAAGCATAATATTATACAACTTTACATTCCCAAAATTACACTAACTCAATTTAATTCACAATCATACCTAGTTGACCAAATAATCAAATTCCCATATATCATATCATAATTGCTTACTTATACGATCAAATACACATAGTTCATTTTATTATCACATATGGCCGAATATACTAGTATAATACATTGTCACATATGATCGAACATACAAAGTTAATTAAATAATCACATGTACTCATATATTCAAATTTAATATAACATCGCATATGATCAAATGTATACAAGTTCAATTCATCATCACATATGCACATACCTAAGTGGCCAAACATATAAGATCATTTGGATCAACTTACTTGCTCAATTTCCACATCATTATGAAGTCTTATAGACATAGGCTTGAAAATAAATCACCGGTATTAAACCTGCTAGGCGTAAGCCTGAATCACACACCTAAGACTAAGCTCGCTGCTAGACCCAAGGTCTGATATTTATTCACCGGCAATAAGCCTGCTAGGCACGAAGCCCGATTAATTTCACCAGCTCAAAGCTTGCTAGACCCAAAGCCCGAATAACGATACTTAAAAGCTGTCTCACACACAAATCATAAATCGAAACTTTCATGTACTTCATAATTTTCATACGAACTTTCAAATATTATAACTCAACCGAATTAAATTTAATCATATTAATTCTTGATTTAGTCATATTCGGCTATCTCAATACAATCTCCACAAATTCCAAATCAGCATATTACTAAATTACATACTCAATTTACAATGTTTAATTGCTTAAAGACTTACCTCGGATATCGTCGAACGACAAAAATCGGCTATTCAACTATTTTCACTTTTCCCCGATCCAAGTCCGATTTCTTTGGTTCTTGATCTAAACATATTAAAATTAAGCTCATTCAAACATATTTTCATTCAATTTAGTCCAAAGACACATAAATGGGCAAATTACTGTTTTGCCCCTAACATTTCACTTTTTTTTTACAATTTAGTCCTATTTGCACAAAACACAAAATACACAAAATTTGTTTATACACCAAGGGCCGAATATACCTAGTCCTCATACAAGTCCATACATTTCATTTGTTTCACATTTTAGTCCCTCAAAAATTTATTTTTTTCAATTTAGTCCAACATACTCAATTTCATTAAAAATTCAAAGACAAAACTTGTCAATCTAACACATATATATCATATTTCATCACCAAACAACTCAAAAAACAAGCTATCTTCAATGGCACAACTCAAAATATTCATCAAAATTAAAAATTAAAGCATGGGTCTTGAAGATTTCTAAGCAACGATCTCAAAAATGTAGAAATTATCAAAAACCGAACAAAAACGAACCTTGATTGAGCTTGAATAAATGCCGAAACCTAGCTTGGTTTTCTTTCTTTTTCTTTTCTTTGTTATTCGGTCATGGAAAGAGAAATGAAACCATGGCTTTGTTTTTTTTTTTTATGTCATTTTATTATAATATAACATTATTATATATTAATATAAATTTTAATTATAACATATAACATATAAAACATATAATAATGGCATGTTGCCGTCCACTATCCTTGAAAATAGGCTATTTGCCCTTTAAGGACTCCATATTAAAAAGCCACTATAAACTAAACACTTTACACTATAGTTTGTAACTTTTACATTTTACGCGATTAAGTCCTTTTATTTAATCGGACACTCAAACAACGAAATTAAAACTCGAAAATTTAACACAAACAAATTCACACATAGTAAACACACAAAATAATTTTAAAATATTTTTCAGACTCAGATTTGTGGTCCCGAAACCACTATTCCGATTAGGGTCAAAATCAGGTTGTTACAAAACTTAGTGAAATGTTACGTCGTTTTGGCTGAAAGGGTAAATTGAGTCCACGATTCATAGGACCGTATGAGGTTATTGAAAGGATTGGGCCAGTAGCATATCAGTTGGCTTTACCGACAGAGTTAGAGAGAATACACAACGTGTTTCATGTATCGATGTTACGGCGATATCGTTCCGATCCTTTGCATGTGATTCCTCCAACAGAAGTTGAAATACGACCGAACATGACTTATGAAGAGGAACCAATTAAGATATTGGATCGAGAGGTTAAACAGTTGAGGAATAAGAACATAGCCTTAGTAAAGGTGTTATGGCAAAAACACGGTGTGAAAGAGGCTACGTGAGATTCAGAAGAAGCCATGAGGGAACAATACCCAAACCTTTTTACCGGTAAGATTAATGATGGAATTAGAGTTGATCCGAGTAAGATCTCGGCTATTGTGGAGTGGAAACCGCAAAGGAATGTGTCGAAAATTAGAAGCTTTTTGGGTTTAGCGGGGTACCACAGACGGTTCGTCAAAGGGTTCTCCATGATTGCAACCCCGACGAAACTGTTGCAAAAAGATGTTACTAAAAGTAACATCCCTTACCCGTATTCAACGCCGGAATAGGGTACGAAGCATTACTAGACTTATAAGCAAACAATCAAACCACATCAAAACCTGACTTTCTATTCCCAATTAAAACTTTTGATATCACATCTTAAACAAGCCTACAATGCTTAATTCACGGTTTAGGAATGGTTCGGAATCAAATCGAATTCCTTTGAAGCTCTCCAGAAGACCTTGGAAAATTCTCTCCAAATAGTCCACACGCCCGTGTGGAGGGAGGGACACGCCCATGTCACATATCACACGCCCGTGGTCGACACTGACTTGCATCACACGGCCTATCACACGCCCGTGTGTCTGGCTCGTGGTCGCCTCTGACTTGCATCACACGGTCAGTCACACGCCCGTGTCCTTTGACCGTGTGGCGAATTAAATTCCAAATTCAGGTGCAGACTTCACGGCCGGCACACGCCCCGTGTCCCTCGCCGTGCCTTTCACACGGGCCGAGACACACGCCGTGTGTCTCTGTCCGTGTGTTTACTACTGAGCTTACTGACTTGTAAAACTAACATGCAAGGGACACACGGCCTAGCCACTCACCCATGGGACTGACCGTGTGTCACACACGGCCTAGACACACGCCCATGTGCCTACCCGTGTGGACAAGAACAAGGCTATTTACCAAGCTCTTTTTATCACCCTAACTCATACAAACGTAAGTCACATTCAAATATCAACCCATTCATGTACCACACATCTTCATGAATAACCTCATCTTTTCATTAATAATAATAATGAGCCATTAACTATGGTCATTTACAAAAGAGTTCATCTTGAAGGAGCCAACACATTCGGCCAAAACGACATAACATTTCACTAAGTTTAGCCCCTATACATGCCATACTCAAAATGCTAATTCTAAATATACCGAGATGAGCTGATAGTGTGGGTGATCTCCCGATTATCTTCGTATCCCAAGCTGGCTCTCTGACACTATAAAACAAGGGAAAAGAAAAGGGAGTAAGCTTTAAGCTTAGTAAGTTTACATGCAAACAATAAGCATCATAACATTACATACTAAACAAGAACATTTCACATTTCCATAATCATGCTTACTCATGTCATTTCTTACCACAATCCAACCACATAACAATATAATGCTCTCATTTACTTGCACACATTCCCTACACTCATCACCACAAAGCCACATGAAACATTTACTTAAACGATTTCTCGATGAACCATTCAGAATAATATTAAATGCCCGGTGGTTTCGCACACAGCCCACCATTAATCAACAATAGGGTGGTATCACACTTAGCCTACCAACAAGAATATTTACGGTGGTATCACACATAGCCCACCAATGATAATATCAACGATGGTATCACACATAGCCCATCATAAATAAATAATAAGGTGGTATCGCACATAGCCCACCAAATAATTATTACGGATATTTTTCCGCACTTACATATCAATTCCGAGGTTCATACGAGAATTACTCACTATCTATCAATATCAATCAACCTCAATCATGTTTGGTCTCATTCATACAATGCACCAATAAGTGACAACATATGTATTAAAGATGTATCGTTTACACATAAACTTACATCGGTGCAAAATGTATAAGTCGACGACTTAATCCGTAACCTTGCCCTTTCCCCGGTCAAGGTGGTTTCCGCGCTCTTCTTGATCTATAATAATGAAATTCACTCATTTAACCCCTTTATAATGCATGATACACCAAAATTTCTACTTGGGCAAAAATGACCATTTTGCCCTTATACTTTGGCAAAAATTACGATTTTGCCCCTAGGCTCGTAAATCATTTTTCATCATATTTTCTCATTAAACAAGCCTATTTGAACATTTATTTCTCTTACAAAACTCACAAAACCAATTATTTCATGCATTTATTGCTCATTTACAACATTTACAAATAAGTCCTATTTAGGTGTTTTCATGGTAACACCTTTCACAAAAGTTGTTCCTCAACCTACTAGCATTCATTTTCTTCCATAAAAACTCATCAAACAACAAGAACACTCTCATGGCAAGTCCCTAAACTTTCAACCATTTTGCAAAATAGCCCCCTCATTAGCTAGCTTAAGCTTTGGGGATTCCAAAAGTACAAAAAATATCAAGAAAAGCCATTAAAATCACTTACTAGCAAGGAAAATAGGTTGCTGAAATTTCAAGCCTTCAAAGCTCTTCTTGAGTGTGAAAATTTGGTGGAAGAAGAAGAGAAGATAAAAAGATGATAGCCTTTTTTCTTTATTTTATTATTTCCTTCAATTTAATCCACCTACTTGACCAATTTAGACCTTATTTTATCCCCTATTGTAATATCCGGGAGTTATGGCTTGTGCATTATTTCTTAATTATGTGAAGTAGCATGCCTATGTGCATTATAAATATGTTTTATGAATTTTGAGAACTTAAGAGTGTAGGTGAATGCCTTAGAAAATATTGTATTTTAAAGTTTTAAAGAGGAGCTAAGCTTGATAGGCCTTAAGAAAATTAGTAGGGGAAATATGACACAAAAATGGGCTTGTTTAAGTGGCTTGAGGCGCCACTTAAAGCCTCTGTAAGTGACGCCACAAGGAGTGTCGAGAGAGGCTAGGTTCGAGCTGCAAGGGAAGCAAATAGGAGAGTTTTATTTTGCTTTGCAGATTGAGCAATGAGTGACGGCAATGGGGCACTAGGGGATGAGTTTAAAATGTGGTCTAATCCTTTTAAAATTTCGCCATCTGATGGGATAATTGATGATTTATTTTAAATTATTTTGATTGTGCAAGGAAGAGGAAAAATAGGAGAATAACAAGGGATTTGATAGTGAGAGGAGGAGTTGGCCGAATAGGGGACTCTAGGTGGAGTAATTTCGGCAAAAGGGGGAAGTGAGGCCATTCTTAATTCTTTTCTTTTCTCTTTTGTTCCTCCTGCCGAATTCTCTAGCAAATATCCTCTCTTCTCTTTTATTTTGTCAAAGCCGAAATACCACTGTGTTCTAGCCGAATCTCCATCAAGCAATCTTCTTCTTCTTTTGCAAACTCAATCAAAAGCCGAATATACCAATAACCCCTAGCCGATTGTCCATTAAACCCCAAAAGCCAAAAATTGTTGATCAACAACTAGCTATAGCCGAATCTCTCGGTGGTGTCAGCAGAGTACAATGACTACACGATATTAAGGGTAAGATTGGTTGTTATTCGATTTTCAATTCTTTTCTTTTAGCCAAAACTTAAGGATTAATCTATTTTTGTTCTTGGTCAAACATGGAAAGATCTTTCGAGATTTCCATAGTAGCCGACTTCTAGGGAGATCATTCGGGATTTCAGATCTAAGGTAAGTAAGGTGAGAGATTAGGTAGAAGGCTATGTATTCAAATGTTGGAATTGGATCCGGCATAGTGCTTGTAGGGATTTCGACAGAGACCAAGGACAAGTGATACTGGGATTTAGATCTACAAGGTAAGTGCATGTGATATTCGGCCAAGGCCCTATTTAGTGACTTAGATCTGCTTTCTTATTTATTCAAAAGCCAAAACTAACTAGTTAAGGGAATTGGTGTCTAGCCGATTGCAAGAGGGAATATCACGAGTTTCTCGGATTTGATTAGTAATCAAATCGGCAAGAAGGTAAGGATTTTGGTTGCAATAATCCTTCGAGATTTGATTATCTAGCCGAATGGCTTGTTGCTAACATGCTTAAGGATGGCCGAATGTAGGAACTGAGGATCTAGAGTATTAGATCGGGATTTTCGGGATTTCAGTGAACTCGTTAAGTAAACTAGGTGTGTACCCCACACTATCTCTTAATAGATTTATGGTAATGTTTTAATGCATGTGTTAATAAGAATGTGAAAGATATGGCTAAGGTACCATGCAATGGTACAAAGTACTCAGGTATGTTTACTCACTCCTACTATGAGTATAATATGATCCGTTATGGCGCATATGTGAAACTATAAGAATGTGAATAAGGAATATGAGATGGTTTATGCATATTTGTATGACATGGGGCATATGGGTGATTATGAAAAGGGAAGTGATTGGTGGTTTTATACCCCAATATCTGAATGTGGTAACTTCGGTCACATAATTTGAATGTGGTGACTTATGTCACAAAATATATTATCCGGTGGCTATGCCACAATATATAAGGGCGATGAGCACGTCGTCTGCAGCGACTGCCTTCGATGATGTGTAGCGGATGGGTGGGTCGATTTAGTAATCCCCACGGTGTGATGGTTGGTACGGGTGATGTGTAGCGGATGGTTATCTAGGTTTGGGTTCGGGATTGCATCATTATATTTAATTGCTATTTGTATATGTATGAATTGTTATGCCTAAATCGTTGGGATTTAGTGTTGGTCTGCACACACCGAGTCTGTTTGACTCACCCCGTTGTGGGATATTTTTCAGTGACACTCAAGAATGACCAGGTCACAGCAGGAGCTTAGTGGTGGCCATGCTCAAAGACAGATTTATTTTATTTTGGACTTTTTATTATTTTTAGTATTTCGAATTTATTTTGGGTTTTGTTTTGATGTAATAAGGCCACTAGTATGAAACTGTTTATGCATGCACTTTTAATTATTTTATTATGACATGATTTTATCAAATTAAAGTTTATGTAACTTTTCTTCAAAAATAAATTTTAAATGTTTAGACACCTAAACACAAACGATTTTCGAATTAAAGATTAACTCCAAAACAACTCGGTATTTTTTTTATAAACCACCCAAATTTTCCAAAGTAATAAACATGAATTTGAAACGTTTTACTCGAGGAACATACCGGATCCGTCCGGCTCGTGGGTAGGGTTTGGGGTGTTTCAATTTGGTATCAGAGCCCGGTTCAAAACTCGGCTCTGGGATTTTTGGGCTCAAAACATTTTCTAAAAATGGGCTTTTGAAACATGCATGTTTTTAAATGATAACAGGTCTGTTAGCTCGGCATGGCACCTACGTCTCCGACCCAAGTCCGCTGTAAGTACCCTAAACCATTGTGTGATATACATGTGGGCTTTATGGGCTTTATGGGACGTAGACCAGTTTAAATAGACTCTGATGGACTATAGGCTTAGTTTAAACCACTTCTTAAATTTTCATAAGACTTAATTTCACTAAACAAACCCGTGAACGAGCCACAAGACTAGGGTGTGGTAACAGGCACACGCATGTCTAGGATTGGATCCTAAGAGCACAGTATTTAAGCGATCCTAGTGACTCACCTCCTCTTCACTGGAATCCTACCGTGCGTGCGAGTGACTGCTCACCTTAGTCGAGTTAGGGTGTGGCAATAGGCGCACGCATGCCTAGGAGTGGATTCGGGGAGAGCTTGGTATTTAAGCGATCCTAGCGACTCACCTCCTCTTGTTTGAATCCTACAGTGCGTGGTGACTATTCACCCTAGTTATGAGGACTCGTTGATGGGCTAAACCCTATAATTAAAACCCGAAAGGGACCAAACCACCCTAGTTTGAAAAAAATTATCGAAATACCCCTGGTTTCAAAATTTCTAAAATACCCCCAGATTTCAAAATTTACAAATACCCCGATTTTAAAATTACCAAATACCCTTATTTCATAAAATCACCAAGGAACCACGAATTGGAAAATTTACTTAAATCACCCCGATTTACAAAATTTTCAAATTGACCCCGATTTATTACCAAAATACCCCTGTAGGTGAAATGACGAAAATACCCCTAGGATAGGAATAAGACGAAAATGTTTGAATGATGAATGTGTGTTGAATGAATGTGCTTCTCTAAATTAGGATAGAAGACTTGAAACTTTGAAATGATCGAAAGAACTGCTATTAAACTTCTTTTCATAAAATTTCTTCGCGGATAATCAGTGGAACAAAGACTAATGCATAAAATTACTTAAAACAGATTAAAGCGCAATTGTAGAAATGAGTTCTAGGAGGCGTGGTCGTAATGTACGAGGACGTGGTAGAGGCAGAATGGCCGTATCGGAACCCGTTAGATCGAGTCAAGGATCTGAGAATGAGGTACCACCACCTCCACCACCAGCTATTGGTGTTGAGCAGCAAGATCAGACAGGGGAGGATGCAATATCGCAGGCAATGCTGCGAGTTCTGGAGATGGTGGCTGGAGTAGGTGGAGGTATGAGAGCTCGGAAATCTGTACCCGAGCGACTCCGAGCCAATAGAGCTGAAGTATTCCGTGGCGTATCTGGTGTGACACCCAGTACGACTGAGTATTGGTTGGAAGCGACAGAACGAATTATGGATGAGCTGGATCTGACCACTGAGGAGAAACTGAAAGGAATGGTGTCGCTACTTCGCGATGAGGCATATCAATGGTGGCTCACAGTTCGGGATGGTGCCACAGCTGAGGATATCACTTGGGAGTATGTTAAAGTGGCGTACCAAAAGAAGTATGTTGGAATTAGTTATACTGATGCATAGAGGAAGGCATTTATGGGGTTGGTTCAAGGGAACAAGTCCGTAGCGGAGTATGAGGCTGAATTCTTAAGGTTGAGCCGGTATGCTCGAGGTATCGTGGCTACGGAGCATGAGCGATGTGTCCGGTTTGAGGACGGACTGAGGGATGACCTGAGGTTGTTAATAGCTCCACAGCAGGAGCGGGAGTTTGCAGTGTTGGTGGAAAAGGCTAAGGTAGCCGAAGGAGTCAAGGAATCTGTAAGGTAGAATACGGACCGGAACAGGCAAAAGAGAGGTTTTAGGTCGTCAGGGTCATCTGAGAATGCGCAGAAGAGGCCTAGAGTTGATGGGCCGCGAGGTCAGCAAGTTATGACAGGAGGGCAGTATTGTACTTGTGATCAGTGTGGGAAGAGGCACCTAGGAGAGTGTTGGAAGAAGACGGGAGGATGCTTTAAGTGTGGATCTAAGGAACACATGATTAAGGACTGTCCTATTAAGATAGACGGGAGTCGACCAACAGGTCAATGTTCTAATCAGGCTAGAAGAGGGGGACAACAGCCTCAGCGGGGTCGTAGTCCGAATGGCAGAGGGAATGGTGCTGAAGAGGGCGTGGAACACCGGTAGAGGTGTTGGTAATCTCGAGGCTAGACAAACAGACTGGTATATGCGCTTCGTTCGGAGGGAAGACGGCGATGCACTGATGTTATAACGATGTACGTTCCTTATTTCTGAGTTACCTTTTATTGCTTTGATAGACATAGGGTCAACTCATTCCTATATTGCTAGTAAAGTATCCGAAACTTTGCATGTGAACTTTGAGACTGCATTTAGGAAGATGACTGTATTTAGTCCTTTAGTAGGCGCATCGTGATAGTAGATAAACTCTTTAAGGAAGTGCCTTTAGAAGTTCGGGGGGACGCAGCTTCCCGGTGACTTAGTGGAACTACCATTCGGGGAATTTGATCTAATCTTAGGCATGAATTGGTTAGTGAAGTATCGTGCGAATGTGGATTGCGCCGCTAAACGCATGTCGTTGAGAAGCTTAAGAGGGTTTTGACTGAAGCTCCAGTCTTGATTCAACCGGAGGCAGGAAAAGACTTTATGGTGTACTGTGACGCTTCTCACACGGGATTAGGATGCGTATTGATGCAAGATGGGAAGGTAGTCGCTTATGCGTCTCGACAATTAAGGCCACACGAGGTTAACTACCCGACGCATGATTTGGAATTGGCGGCAGTGGTCTTTGCTCTTAAGGTATGGAGGCATTATTTATATGGAGAAAAGTCAGTGATCTACACGGACCACAAGAGCCTTAAGTATCTGCTGACTCAGAAGGAGTTGAACTTGAGACAGCGAAGGTGGGTGGAATTACTGAAGGATTATGATTGTTTCATAGAGTATCATCCGGGCAAGGCAAATGTAGTGGCAGATGCCCTAAGTCGGAAAGTAGTGTCGGATCTGGGGGCAATGTTTGCACATCTTAGCTTATATGATGATGGAAGTTTATTGGCAGAGTTGCAAGTCAAACCGACATGGTTGAATGAGGTGAAAGAAAGTCAGTTAATGGATGAGGATCTAAATGCTAAGCTACGGCAAGTGTAGAGTGGAGAGTTGGAAGATTATAGTATTAATGACGAGGGAGTATTGTGTTTCAAGGGTAAGGTCTGTGTGCCGAAGAACGAGGAGTTAAGACGGAGAATTCTTTAGGAATCGCATAGTAGCCCCTATGCTATGCATCCTGGAGGTAGTAAGTTGTACAGAGATCTAAGAGAACAGTTTTAGTGGCCTGGTCTCAAAAGGGAAGTTATCGAATTTGTGGGGAAATGCTTGACGTGTCAGCAAGTTAAGGCTAAACACCAAGTTCCGTCAGGATTGCTTCAGCCGATAAAGATTCCGCAGTGGAAGTGGGAGAGAATCACCATGGACTTCGTTAGTGGGCTTCTCCTTACGCATACTAAGAAGGACTCGGTATGGGTGATAGTGGACCGATTGACAAAGTCCGCGCATTTCATCCCAGTAAGAGTTGATTATTCTTTACAGAAGTTGGCGAAGTTGTATGTGGCGGAGATTGTAAGGTTGCATGGAGTACCGGTTTCAATCATTTCAGATAGGAATCCAAGGTTTACGTCTCAGTTTTGGAAAGCTCTGCATCAAGCTTTAGGCACCAGATTAGATTTCACTACGGCTTTTCATCCGCAGTCGGACGGCCAGTCTGAACGAGTAATCCAAGTGCTAGAGGATATGTTGAGGGGCTGTGTGATAGACTTCAGAGGAAGTTGGGAAGAATATTTGCCGTTAGCGGAATTTGCATACAACAACAAACTATCAAGCCGATGATTCGGATGGCACCGTATGAAGCGTTGTATGGATTCGAAGTGTCGCACACCTACGTGTTGGGCGTAATTGGGGAACGACGAGTTTTGGGTCCGAGATTGTGGCAGAATCCGAGGAGAAGGTTGAGGTAATTCGGGCACGATTAAAGGAAGCATCTGACAGGCAGAAGTCGTACGCAGATCTTAAGCGTAAGGAGATAGAATTTGATGTGGGGGATCAAGTGTTTCTGAAGGTATCGCCTTGGAAGAAGGTGATGAGATTTGGTCGCAAAGGGAAGCTAAGTCCAAGGTTTATAGGACCTTATCGGGTATTAAAGTGAGTTGGACCAGTGGCATACCAGTTAGAGTTGCCTTCGGAGTTGAAGCAAATGCACGACGTATTCCATGTTTCTATGTTACGTCGTTATCGATCGGATTCGTCTCATGTAGTACCAGTTGAGGAGGTGGAACTAAGGCCAGATTTGTCCTACGAGGAAGAGCCGATTCAGATCTTGGAACGAGATGTGAAAGTGTTACGGAGGAAGTCAGTTCCTTTAGTCAAAGTGTTATGGCATAATCATGGATCGGAAGAAGCTTCGTGGGAGCCGGAAGAAGCAATGCGACAGCAATACCCTCACTTATTTCAAATGTAATTTCGAGGATGAAATTATTTTAAGAAAGGTAGAACTGTAATATCCGGGAGTTATGGCTTGTGCATTATTGCTTAATTATGTGAAGTAGCATGCCTATGTGCATTATAAATATGTTTTATGAATTTTGAGAACTTAAGAGTGTAGGTGAATGCCTTAGAAAATATTGTATTTTAAAGTTTTAAAGAGGAGCTAAGCTTGATAGGCCTTAAGAAAATTAGTAGGGGAAATATGACACAAAAATGGGCTTGTTTAAGTGGCTTGGAGGCGCCACTTAAAGCCTCTGTAAGTGACGCCACAAGGAGTGTTAGAGAGGCCTAGGTTCGAGCTGCAAGGGAAGCAAATAGGAGAGTTTTATTTTGCTGCAAGATTGAGCAGTAGTGGACGGCAATGGGGCACTAGGGGATGAGTTTAAAATGTGGTCTAATCCTTTTAAAATTTCGGCTAAAGTAAGGGATAATTGATGATTTATTTTAAATTATTTTGATTGTGCAAGGAAGAGGAAAAATAGGAGAATAACAAGGGATTTGATAGTGAGAGGAGGAGTTGGCCGAATAGGGGACTCTAGGTGGAGTAATTTCGGCAAAAAGGGGGAAGTGAGGCCATTCTTAATTCTTTTCTTTTCTCTTTTGTTCCTCTGCCGAATTCTCTAGCAAATATCCTCTCTTCTCTTTTATTTTGTCAAAGCCGAAATACCCTGTGTTCTAGCCAAATCTCCATCAGCAATCTTCTTCTTCTTTTGCAAACTCAATCAAAAGCCGAATATACCAATAACCCCTAGCCGATTGTCCATTAAACCCCAAAAGCCAAAAAATATTGATCAACAGCTAGCTATAGCCGAATCTCTCTCGGTGGTGTCGAGCAGAGTACAATCGACTCACAGATGATTAAGGGTAAGATTGGTTGTTATTCGATTTTTAATTCTTTTCTTTTAGTCGAAACTTAAGGATTAATCTATTTTTGTTCTTGGCCGAAACATGGAAAGATCTTTCGAGATTTCCATAGTAGCCGACTTCTAGGGAGATCATTCGGGATTTCAGATCTAAGGTAAGTAAGGTGAGAGATTAGGCCGAAGGCTATGTATTCAAATGTTGGAATTGGATCTGACATAGTGCTTGTAGGGATTTCGACAGAGACCAAGGACAAGTGATACTTCGGGATTTAGATCCACAAGGTAAGTGCATGTGATATTCGGCCAAGGCCCTATTTAGTGACTTAGATCTGTTTCTTATTTATTCAAAAGCCGAAAACTAACTAGTTAAGGGAATTGGTGTCTAGCCGATTGCAAGAGGGAATATCACAGAGTTTCGGGATTTGATTAGTAATCAAATCAGCAGCAAGGTAAGGATTTTGGTTGCAATAACCCTTCGGGATTTGATTATCTAGCCGAATGGCTTGTTGCTAACATGCTTAAGGATGGCCGAATGTAGGAACTGAGGATCTAGAGTATTAGGTCAGGATTTTCGGGATTTCAGTGAACTCGTTAAGTAAACCAGGTGTGTACCCCACACTATCTCTTAATAGATTTATGGTAATGTTTTAATGCATGTGTTAATAAGAATGTGAAAGATATGGCTAAGGTACCATGCAATGGTACAAAGTACTCAGGTACGTTTACCCACTCCTACTATGAGTATAATATGATCCGTTATGGCGCATATGTGAAACTATAAGAATGTGAATAAGGAATATGAGATGGTTTATGCATATTTGTATGACATGAGGCATATGGGTGATTATGAAAGGGGAAGTGATTGGTGGTTTTATACCCCAATATCTGAATGTGGTGACTTCGGTCACATAATTTGAATGTGGTGACTTATGTCACAAAATATATTATCCGGTGGCTATGCCACAATATATAAGGCGATGAGCACGTCGTCTGTCTGCAGCTGATCGCCGATGATGTGTAAGCGGATAGGTGGGTCGATTTAGTAATCCCCACGGTGTGATGGTTGGTAGGGTGATGTGTAGCGGATGGTTATCTAGGTTTGGGTTCGGGATTGCATCATTATATTTAATTGCTATTTGTATATGTATGAATTGTTATGCCTAAATCGTTGGGATTTAGTGTTGGCTGTACACACTGAGTCTGTTTGACTCACCCCGTTGTGGGATATTTTTCAGGTGACACTCAGTAACGGACCGGGTCGGCAGAAGCTTAGTGGTGGCCATGCTCAGGACAGGATTTATTTTATTTTGGACTTTTTATTGTTTTTAGTATTTCGAATTTATTTTGGGTTTTGTTTTGATGTAATAAGGCCACTAGTATGAAACTGTTTATGCATGCACTTTTAATTATTTTATTATGACACGATTCTTATCAAATTAAAGTTTAAGTAACTTTTCTTCAAAAATAAATTTTAAATGTTTAGACACCTAAACACAAACGATTTTCAAATTAAAGATTAACTCTAAAACAACTCGGCATTTTTTTTATAAACCACCCAAATTTTCCAAAGTAATAAACATGAATTTGAAACGTTTTACTCGAGGAACATACCAGATCCGGTCTGGGCTCGTGGGTCGGGTTTGGGGTGTTTCACCTATGGCCGACCATCACTTCCTCAATGGCCTAATTACACATTAAGGACCTCCAATTAATATTCTATGGCTATTAGACACCCTTAGCTTGCGAAATAGAACTTTCGCACTTAATGCGATTTAGTCATTTTGTAACAGCCCGATTTAGGGGCTAGTCGGAACAGTGATCTCGAAATCACTAATTCGAGGTTAGAGAAAATTATTTTCATGATATGTTATGTATTATAACATGTTTATAAGGATGCATGAAAATTTTGGTGCCTTAATTTTAGCGATTTCTAGTTAAATTGTGAAAAAAGGACTAAATCGCATAAAGAGCGAAAGTTCTATTTTATTTGCTAGAGGTGCCAAATAGCTATGGATTATTAATTAGAGGTCCCAATTGTGCAATTTGGCCTTATTTAAGTGATTTGGCCGGCCATAATAATATATAGGGGACAAGAGCATTTATTATGATAGAAAGATGGTGATATTAGTTGGAAAATTGAATAAAATAAGATGATATAAGCTAAAGCTATCATCTTTTTATTTTTTTCTCTTCTTCAACCGAAAATATCAGCCATTGGAGGGGTTTGAAAGCTTCAAATTTCAGCAAGCTTTACTCCATTCAAGTAAGCGATTTTGATGCTTATTTTTGATGAAAATTGCATTTTTGGAGTCCCCAAAGCTTAAGCTAGCTAATGTGAGGATTAATTTGCAACATGGTTGAAAGTTTAGGGACTTGCCATGAGAGAGTTTATGTTGTTTGATGAGTTTTTATGGAAGAAAATGAATGATAGGATGATGAGAAACAACTTTTGTGAAAGGTGTTGCCATGAAAACACCTAATTGGGACTAAAATGCAAAAGTTGTAATTTATTCATTAAGGCATGAAATAGATGGAATTGTGGATAGTTTTAAGAGGAATAAATATTCAGCTAGGCTTGCTTAATAAGAAATTGAGATGAAAATTTATTTACGAGCCTAGGGGCAAAATCATAATTTTGCCAAATAGTAGGGGCAAAATAGTCATTTTTACCTAAAGTGTAGATTATGGTGTATTATGATTTATAAATGATTAAATCAGTAAATTCCATTGTTCTAGATCAAAGAAAATGAGTTTTGGACCTAGAACGAGTGAAAAGAGAAATGTGGACAAAAAGGTCCATTTCGGCCCTTTCGACATCGAGGTAAGTTCACGTGCAAACGTTGTAATTATGTACGAGTTAATTTAACGTCCCAATGGGATATGGAATTTATATTTACCATATGAATGCATGAAATATCTTTTGATGAAATGTCAATAGAATTGAAATGTGTATAACATGATATGATGATGGTTAAAGTCTCGAGTAAGACCATATTGGAATATGGCCTCGGTGTAAGAGTTCGTATAAGACCATGTCAGGGACATGGCATCGACATGTTAATGTATGTAGGACCTTATTGGGGTATAATGTCAATGAGAACTATGTGTATGAGACTCAAGAGAGTTAGTTAACAATTTGAATGATTCAACAGATATGTTGAATATATGTGGTTGTACCACGAGAAGCACAAGTATGTGTTAGAATTGAATGGAGATGAATACAATATATGATGAACCCCTAGTGGGATATGTGTAATTAATGCACCTTAGTTGCATGAGATAGATTTATGGATGCATTGTGTGAATGCGAACGAGTATCGTAGAAAGTTAAGTAAGAATAAAAGTATGTGAGGATGTTCTCAGATGAACATTTAAAATAGAGATATACTTGCAGATTACTATCCACGAATGTAAAATAATGGTGAGCTAAGTGCGAAACCACCGAGAGATTAATAGTATAAGTATCTTATTGAAAATGCTTGATGAGCTGTTTTATATGATCATGCGGTGATCAGTGCAGGAATATGTACTAATTAAATGAGAGTTTGGCTTGTGGCAAGGTAAGAATGTGGTAAGAGATTGAATGAGTAAGTTTCAAGAATAGTTGAGTAAGTAACCATGAGTTTATGAGAGACACTCTTCATGATACTTTGTAATTATGTATATTCAATGAATATCAATATTTGACTCGTTATGTAGATGAGCTTACCAAGCATTATTGCTTACTCCTTTACTTTTCTCATCTCTTATAGGTTATATTAACTAGCTCAGGTTGGAGGCCGCCGGAGATGTTTTCACACTATCGAGCAGACCCTTGGTATGAGGTATCAAGTCCTTAGAAATCATGGCATGTATAGGGCTAGTACTTGAGGTTGATTAAGTCATCGATAATGTGCCAAATTGTATTGGCCTAAGAGAATCTAAGTTGGTTGTATTTGTATTGGGAGTAGTTCTCCCTAGTGTATGGGATAAAGACTTTATCTCTTTAATGATTAAATGTGTTAATTCATGTGTTTTAATTGATGATTGAGAATGTTTTGAAGTAGTATATGAATGTTTGCAAAAGGGAGTGGTAAAAGGCTTGGTAAGATAGCCACTAAGTGCCCACACAGATAGACACACGGGCGTGTGTCTAGGCCGTGTGTCTCCTGCACCTTAGTATCTTAAGTCAGATTAGACCACGGGCTGGTCACACGGCCGTTTGTCCAGGCCGTGTGATGTACACGGTTGGCACATAGGAGTGTTCCAAGTCCGTGTGAAGTCTGCACTTGACACTTAGAAATTCAATTGTCACACGGCTAACGCACACGTGCGTGTGTACAGACCGTGTGGATAAGTCAGAATGCCAAGGTTTGGCACACGGGCCAGGGCCACGGGCGTGTCCAGACCGTGTTTAATTTGCCAGTATCCTCCATGGGTGATAGACACGGGCATGTTTTAGGGGTGCACGGGTGTGTCCCAAGTCACACAGACGTGTGACCCCTGTTTCGAGAGAAAGTTTTCGGATGAGTTCCGAAAGTTTCGGGACGTAAGTCTGAGGCATCGTAGGCTCATGAAATGTCTGATTTGAATAAGAAAGAGAAGTTTTTAATTCGGAACGAAATTTTATAGCCCGTAAGTACATGTTTAAGAAAGTTCAAGCATAGTAATGTCTCGTATCCGGTCTTAGCCTCGGGCTCGGGTATGGGGTGTTACACATTTTTCGCAATTAAGCATTCAATCGCTAAAATTAAAGCACCAGAATTCTCATGCATCATTATAAACATGTTATAACACATAAAATAATATCAAAAATAATTTTCTTCAACCTCAGATTAGCGGTCCCGAAACCACTGTTCCGACTAGCCCCAAAATCGGGCTGTTACAACTCTCCACCCCTTTAGAGATTTTCGTCCCCTAAAATCTTACCGGTAAAGAGGTTTGGGTATTGTTCCCTCATGGCTTCTTCCGGTTCCCACGTAGCCTCTTCCACACCGTGTTTTTTCCATAACACCTTTACTAAGGCTATGTTCTTATTCCTCAACTGTTTAACCTCTCGAGCCAATATCTTAATTGGTTCCTTTTCATAAGTCATGCCCGGTTGTATTTCAACTTCTGTTGGAGGAATCACATGCGAAGGATCGAAACGATATTGCCGTAACATCGACACATGAAACACGTTATGTATTCTCTCTAACTCTGCCGGCAAAGCCAACCGATATGCTACTGGCCCAATCCTTTCAATAACCTCATGCGGTCCTATGAATCGTGGACTCAATTTACCCTTTCGACCAAATCTCAATATTTTCTTCCACGGAGATACTTTCAGGAATACTTTTTCACCCACTTGAAACTCGATTTCTTTCCTTTTTAAATCCGCATATGACTTTTGTCGATCCAAAGCAGCTTTTAGACTATCTCGGATTACTTTCATTTTCTCCTCAGTCTCTTTAACTAGATCGACCCCGTGGATTTGCTTCTCACTAAGCTCAGTCTAATACAAGAGAGTCCGACACTTGTGACCATATAAAGCTTCGTATGACACCATCCGTATACTCGACTGATAACTGTTGTTATAGGCAAACTCGACCAAAGGTAGATATTTTTCCCAACTACCTTCGAACTCTAACACACAACACCGAATTTATTCACTTGTGATGTTCATAGTATGATATACATTAATCCTAAGTGGATGATAGACTATATGTGTGTGACTCGTATACTTTGATGTAAGTAAAAACCTAAGTTCAAATAGATAAGGAACCAAAAGTTGGTGTGTTGGGTGACTGATCATAATTTGATATGTCAAATTAGGATCTCTCGAGTACTTAATGAACTTGTTTTCAAGTAGTTTATGATTTTTTTTAATATTTTTTTATTGATTCTTAGATTTTAGTATTAATGATAACTTTTCTTATATTTTACCACTTTTGAGACCTAAATTGGCAAAACTATATCATTGGGAATCTAATGATTGATTTGAGCTTGTGTAGAGAGATAATGACGACCAAATCTTGAGATATATTGCATCTAACGTGGGTGTTGCGACATTGATGTCGGGATGTTATGGCACCAAATCCTTTCACCTTAAGGATGCAAAAACCTCAACACAAAATCAACATGGAGCCTACTGTCAAGAGAGTTTTGACACTAAGGGTAGGATGTCGCGACACCAAGCTAAAATCCCGACATCAAGCTTTCAAGGTCGTGATAGCCCTGAAGGTGTTGAAGTGGAGAAATTGGAGCCATCACTAGTGATGCCGCGACACTAACCAGGGGTTGTCGCGACATCAAGATCCTCCAAAGCTAAAATTGTGCCATTGTCGAGAATGTTGCGACACCAAAGCTTGACAGGTGAAACAAAACAGGGGCAATTTTGTGTTAAAAAAAACTTAAGTCATTTCTCATTTAAGGGCATAATTGTCAATGTTAGGTTAAATATTAGTAGGTTATAAATACTACCTTATAAGCTTTGAGGGTAAGATTTTGGTGGCTGAATATATTTTCTTTAGTTTTCATAGTTTGAAGTTAGGTTTTATTTTCTTTTCATTTTTAGATTAGGTTTTCTCTTTTCCTTTTAGAATAGATTTTATTTTTGTTGTTTTATTTCTCCCTTCTTATTGAAGAAAGATGATCAAACTCTTGGATTTTATTGGTGTTCTATCAATTGAATGAGCATTTTCTTAAACCATTACTTTTATTTTATGCTTACCAAGTGTTTGATAATTTTTTTATTTGAAATTTAAGTTTGATTATGTGCGAAATTTGTTGATGGTGTTGGGAAATGTGCCATATTATAGTAAACATGTAACTGTTTTCTATTTATTTGAACGATGAATAAATAAATAAATAAATAAAGTTAATTTAACATTTCACTTTTATGTCTTTTGTATTTTATGTCTTTTATATTTTGCATGCATAACGAAATTTTGACAAGCAAATATTAGCTCATTGATTGTCTAAAGTTCAAACTGAAGATAAGTGGCATTGTAAGAACGTTTACATTGCAAGAAAGACAACTTACTTCAGTAGATAATCTAAATGAGTCCATAATCTCGTAAAAGAATCAAAGTGAGCATTTGATTCAAATACTAAGAAAGACTATTATGTCGTCTACAATTCCAATTGGGGAGATTGCTAGTCTTGGCTATCGGAGCAGTTGACTCCACGAGTAGAGACATAGATGTATTCATTGGTAGAATGATACATTAGACTGGACCTAAGATGAATTAATTCTAAATCTGTTTGTAAATTAATTCACTTGTGACGTTCATGGTGTGATTTACCTAAATCCTGAGTTAGTCACTAACCATGCGTATGCAACTCATGTGCTTTGATATAAATTGAGGCTTATGGTCTAAAGATGATCGAGCCCATAGCCGGTATGTTGGGTACATGACTTGTGTATGGCATGGCTTTACTAGCAATAGTGGAATTCACAGCTCAATTAAAGAGTTAATGATATCCTCTCATTGGCATTGTGTGGATTGATAAATATGGAACGTGGCCACGGGTTGCTTGTTCTCGAACGAGCAATTTATCATAGTCATTTGTTGATTAGTCATTAAGAAGACACAATGGTGACAATGAGATAAAATAGGATTGTATTGAGTGAACGGATTTAGCTCAAAGGAAGCAATGATATCATATGAGGGTAACACACACATGACGAGGTCATTGGACAAAGCAGTTAGATGAATTGTTTTTTGTAAAGAGTATACAATAAGGAGTTTTCAATCATGATACTTCTTATGGACTGACTTCGTGATTAAGTAATTGCGAGTTATAGAAACGATGCTTATGGATATAATTATAATCACTAGAGCCTAATTGTATATATTTGATATGTCCCTCCGCTAGCTCAACAAAAGCTCGACTGGACTGCATTTAAATCAGAAGAAAATTCTATGACTTTGAGAATAATTTAATTGATTCGATTTATTCGATGTGGAATTAAATTAGGTGGTCATAAGAATTGTTCAACTAGAGAATTTGATTAAATAATTATCTTGAAAAATTAATTTGAAAAATCTAAGTGATTTTTGGAAAAATTAATTTTGATCAGGTAAAATTAAATTAATATAATATTTTTGAAAATTATTTTTCAAGCTAGACAATTGGCCCAATGGGTAATTGAACTTGAAAATTATACTTGAGATTGTAAATTGGGCCCGGGAGCCTAAAATCGAGACCAATACCCAAAAATTGGTCGAATCGAGCCCGGTATGTGAAACTGGGCCGATGGTTCAATTAGTGGCTAGACCGGACCGATCGGGTCATCATTGACTCGGACTGAATCGACAACAACCGAATCGACTTAGGGGGCCGTAAGGGTGCCACACCTGCATCACCGAACATAGCGGTGTCAGTGGCTGCGATGGCGGTGTCCCAGTGGCCGATGGCAGTTGGTCATCGGTGGTTGAGCAGTGGAAGAGTTACACTCCTACTAAGACTCTACCAGAGAATTTGATTTTAGATTAATTATTCAAAAAATAATATTATTTTAATAGTTTAATATTAAATTTAATTTAATGTTTATCTTATTATTTTAATAAGATTTAATATTAAATTTAATCTAATATTTATCGATAAATATTATATTAATTTAATATTAAAGTGATTAAGTTTAATAATAATTGAACTCTCTTAAAATATTATTCTAGAAAATTTCTAGAGATATTTCTCTAATTTACAACTTAACCCAAAAGTTTAGAGAAATTGCAAATTATCCCACTGGTAATTTTTGTGAAAAATTTTCTGATTCAAAGCGGGCCCACACTCCATAGACGTGAGCTTAAGGATAGTGGAAAAAACTATTCAGTCAAAGTGCTCATCTTAGACAAATAAAAAATGTACAATTTTGATTAAGTGTTTATTACTTTAGATATCACAACCAAGATCTTGTTTTGGAAATTTTTTAAAACTCTAGTTTTCCCTAAATTTATTTTCTGCTGCGTTTTCCAAACTCGTTTTTCCAACATATGGTTGGTTGATTAGTTATTTATTAGTTTAAGTTAATGTTTATTGATTGTTCGATTTTATTGAAATGTTTAATACGTTAGAATTGACACCTCTAGTGAAAAATCTAAATAGACGAGACCGAAATGAGAGTTTAACATTAAATTGTTCGATATAATTGTGTCAAATCATTAAATTGTTCGATATAATTGTGTCAAATCATTAAATTGTTCGATATAATTGTGCCAAATAGTGAGATCAAGAGGAGATCTATATGCCTAGGTGAGACCGAGATGAGAACCTAAGTAGTATTTTTTAGTCTAGGATGAGACCGATATGAGATTCTTAACTAAGAGTGACAAACAATATAATTGGTATAGGTTTATTAGCTTAGTTAGCAATTAACGAATCAACTGACCATTATTTTATCAATTACATTGTCTAAAGCAATAGGGAAGATAATTAAATTAATTTGTTTAATTGATAATTTAAATTTAGTTTATAAACAATTTATATTTGAATTTGCACTAATAACATTCACTTTATAACCTTCACTTGCATGGGGGCAATTGTTATACCTCATGTAGCGAATCTCACAGATCTCCCTACATACATTGTGAACCTCATTTATGGTTTTTTTTGTCCTAAATTGATAGCTGAACTTTTTTCCCGTCCACCTAACGCCGTTAGTTTTTTGCTAACATGGCAGTGCTGACTAATCACGTGCTGCCACCTGGCATCTTATTATACTTCCTTTTTCTTTTCTTTTTTCCCTCCTCTTCCCTTTTTCCTTTCTTTTTTTTTTCTTTTTTTGCATCTGCTTCTACATTTCTTCATTTTCTTCTTCTTTTCTTCTGTCAAAAACCCATTTCATTGCTTCATTTCCCCTTAATCACAATCCTACAAAAACCCCAACACAACAACAAGCACATCAAATATTCTAGTTGTGTTATTCAAATGTAAACTCTAATTAATTTACATTTCAAGTCCGCACAGTATCTTGGCTTGATGGCTGTTTCCACGTAGCCTTCTAATTCTGTCAAAATTGATGTGGTTGTTTCCACTATCTTCTTGCAATAATTGCTGCTTGCATCATTGCTTTTCATCATCTTCTAGATGTATTGATGACTGCTTACATCATTGCTTGCATCATCTTTTATTTATGGATTTGGATAGTGATGGATTGTCACATCCAATATTTGAAATATCTCCTTTTTTGGATTTGTCCTTATCCTTCTTGGATATTTTGTAGATTCACTTCCTCGATTTCATCCAGGTGTAATGATTCCGGTGAAGGAACTGGTGTATTCCAGCTTTCCCACGTGTCTTTGATCTCCGTTGCTAGCGGATAATCATCTATCTCCATGTCGGCTATCTTTTTAATAGCCAAATGCAGCCTCTCTATTTCTTTCTTCCCGGTTCTTCCATGTCATATGCTAGAATTTTTTTCTCGGTCCGAATAAATAAGTTTCTTGATGAAGAAGATCTTTGGGCCATGGTTATCATATCAATTCCGGCTTGGATTTGATAATTGGAAAAATTATTATAACACTTGTCAATGATTTTTGCCAAGTGTTGTTGGTCTTCTTCTACTACTGAAAGGGCTTTTCCAAAACATAGTACGAATATTCCAAATTTGATATGGTGATAAAATTTTTCTTTCTCAAGAATACCTATAAAACTACATATTTCTATATGAAAATAATAGACAAAATCATCTATATCAACAAAATTTGTTAATCTAGATTTTACCATAGCAGGAAAATCTTTTAAAAAATGAAAAGAAAGATTTTGGATTGTTATTTCTTTAACAAATCCCATTCAATACTGGTTATATCAAATGGTTCATGATTAAGCCTAAATTTGATAGTAGGAAATTGTTCTCCTATATCATTAGTAAAAACATAAGCTTGTAAAAATATTTTGAAAAAGTTTCTATAAATTGAGCTTCTTTGGTTGCAAATAGCTCTCTCTATTTTTGAAAAAATTTCTTGTGGTAGAATTTGTCTACATTTATTATATAGACATATTCTAAACATTTTATTAATAATAGGACTGTTTGTTCCTTTATTAATAAAATATTGGAATATATCAAGAAGATTGTTTATCTCCTTATTATCTATATATTCGATTAGGATTTCATCCCAATCTCTGTATAAAACAGATTTAAGTAATAAAATTGTGAAAACTGTGTAAGAGCTTTTCTGAAATTTGCTCTTTGATCAGAAATATGGGTTTTCCATATTTTGTTTATAAAATTATAATATTCCAGAGGTAATCCTGGATTATAAAAATCTTTAATTTCAGGAATTTGTTGTTGTTTCAACAAATCTTCTGTTTGTTTTATAATTTCAGCATAACTGGTTTGTGATGCCGAATTTGGATCTTGAGACCAATTAGAAAATCTCACCTGGGTTGGTGATTGTGTTCCAAATGGTTGGTTTACCATTGGGTATGGTACATAATATCCCTGATTAGGATAAAATGGTACTTGAGCAGGTATAGTAATAAATCCTTGTTTAGGACTTATTGTTTTCCCTTTGTTGGGTTTTTTATGGACAGTTGTCCATTCTCCAACTTTTTCTAGAGGTTTTTTACCTCTATCCATAAGGCCTGCTAAGAAAATCAGCAATCATATTGTTAGTTCCTTTAATATAAATAACTTCAAAATTAAATTGGCATAATTCGTTATACCATCTAATTCTTCTAGGTACAGTTTCTAAACTTTTGTTAGTTAGAAATTGTTTAACTGCTTGATTATCAGTTTTTATAATAAAATGTTCAGGTGCTAAATATATTAAGAATTTTTTTATTCCTTTTTTTATTGCTAATAATTCTTTTTCATAGATAGCATAATTTATTTCATTTGGTTTAAATTTTCCCGAACTATATCCACAAATTAATTCTTCATTATTTGTTTTTGCTTTTAAAACACATCCCCAATTTTTTTTCTGAGGCATCTGTTTCTAGAATTAATTTATCACCTGGTTTAGGTAAATAAACTTTAGGAATATAATTTATTTCAGATTTTATATTTTTATAATATCTGAATCTCTTTTAGACCATTCAAAAGGTTTGTCCTTTTTAGTTTTTCATATAACTCATCTAATTTTTAGATAAGTTAGGAAAGAAATTTCTACCATAATTAACAATTCCTAAAAATTGTTGAAGTCATTTTTCTTATCAACAATATTTTCAGGAAATTCTTTTATTTTTACTATAATGTGATCTTGGAGTTTAAGACCATCAGCAGATAATATTAATCCTAAGAATTCTAATTCAATTTTCTTAGGACTTAGTATAATTCCATGTTTTATGAATTCTCTAGATATAATATTTAGATGTTTTCTATGATTTTCTAATGTATCAGAAAATATTAAAATATCATCTATATATACTACACATAATATTTTATATTTTTTAAATATAGAGTCCATCCATATTTGGAAGACTTGTGGTGCATTACAAAGTCCAAATGGCATTACTCTCCATTGATAATGTCCATTAGAGCACACGAAAAGTTTAATGGTTTAGATTCTTCTGTTAGCATGATTTGCCAGAATCCTGATTTACAATCAAATTTACTAAAATATTTAGCTTGTTTAGCTTGATTTATTAAGACTTCCTTTCTTGGAATGAAATAACCATCAAAAATAGTATTTTGATTTAATCTTTTATAATTAATAACCATTCTAACTTTTCCTCTTTTTATTTCTGCATGGTTTCTTACCATAAAAGCAGGACTAGAATGTGGACTATTAGTTTCTTCTATTAATCCTTTTTCTAAAAATTCTTTTATTTGTATATCAAATTCATCTATATCTTGTTTAGTATAGATCATAGGTTTTACTCTAATAATTTTATTAGGATTTTCTAATTTAATAGTACAATATCTAGGACTATTTTTCCATAATTTTAATGGTTCTTCACTAAAATTATTCTCTAATATTTTAAACAACCAATGATTTGTTTCAAGTTGTTTGACTTGTTCTTTCCTAGATGGTGAAAAATCTTTATCACAAATAAATTTATGGTTTTCTACTAAGGGTATTTCTACTGAAGTTTTTTCAATAGTTAATATAACAAAATTTTTATCAATAGAAAATGGTAAATGTTGATATATAAAATTATTACCTAATAATATATCTCCATGCATTTCATGAAAACATAATATTTTAGGTATCACAAATCTTACATTATTTATGTAGATCGGTATATTTTTTGCTTTAAAAATAATTAAAGTTTCATTACCATCTACTCCAACAGCTCTTATTGGATTTCTCATAAGTTCCCATTTTTACGATAGAACAAAGATTTTCTCTCTGACTACTAGTTGTAGCTCCTGTATCTAATAGAGCATTTAAAGAATATGAATTATATTCTCTAAACTGAAATGTAATTTCAATATAAGTATAATATTTCCTGGGATGGAAGTGTGAAAATGTAATAATATCTTTTTTTCCCAAGTTTCATTTGTTGAATTATTGGTTTATCTTTTATTTTTGTATTTTTAGATATTTTTTCTAATTTATTAGTAAAATGAACTGGTTTTAGTTCAATTGGTAAATATTGGTTTTTCCAATATTGTTTATCAAATATTCTAATTGTGTTTTCAATCTTTTCATAATTTTTATTAATAGATCTCAGATAATCATCTGTTTAAAGATCTGAATCTATCTTTCTTTTACCATAAGGATCTTGTTTATCAATTTCCCTAGGTTTCGGTATTTCATAATCATATGGATCTGGTTGTTCAGTATCCATCGGTTCAGGAATTTCTATGTTCTCATCCTCTTCTGTTGAAGTTTTTTCTTCATCAAAATTATAGCTAGTGACATTAATATCTTCATTAGAATTATTAGAATTACTACTACTTTCTGTAGTATCATAATTTAACATATAGTGATAATTATATTTTGTAAATAGATCTTTATGTTTTTCATAAAGTTCTTCTATTAAGTTTAAATATTCTACTTGTTCATTCTTATCTTTTGTTTTAGAAAATTGGTTTTTCCAATGTTCTATTAAAGTCTTATAAGAGTCAAAATCATATTTTTCTTGTTTTTTAACTTTTTCTCTTTTTTGTTTTTCTTTTTTAATATTATGATAGATAGAAGATTCATCCGAAGACTCATCTTCATCCGATAAAGCTAATATTACATTACTATTACCATAATATAAAGGTCCTAAATCTAAATCTGATTCTATATTATTATTATTAATAACTTGATCTAATTTATTATTAACATCTGATAAAAGTTCTTTAGACTTGTTATTCAAATCTAAATCAGTTATCTCACCCATATTATCTACTTTTTCTTCTATTTTACTGACTTTATTATATAACTTATTAAAATATATAGATGTCATATCTATTAAACTATTGATACCTTTACTAAGAGTCGAAATATTATTTTCATTCTTAGAGTCTATATGCATAGTACGATTACAAGTTTTATCTTTGTATAAACAATCCATTTATTCCATGTTTTTTATCTCTGGTACCTAAAACCGTCTGTGTCTTAAACGTCTTCACTCAACGCCTACAACGTCCCACTCGGACTAAACGGCAACAAGAAGACAGAATCATACTATGCATATAGACTCTAAGAATGAAAATAATATTTCGGCTCTTAGTAAAGGTATCAATAGTTTAATAGATATGACATCTATATATTTTAATAAATTATATACTAAGGTTAGTAAAATAGAAGAAAAAGTAGATAATATGGGAGAAGTAACTGATTTAGATTTGAATAACAAGTCTAAAGAACTTTTATCAGATGTTAATAATAAATTAGATCAAGTTAATAATAATAATAATATAGAATCAGATTTAGATTTAGGACCTTTATATTATGGTAATAGTAATGTAATATTAGTTTTATCGGATGAAGATGAGTCTTCGGATGAATCTTCTACCTATCATAATATTAAAAAAGAAAAACAAAAAAGAGAAAAAGTTAAAAAACAAGAAAAATATGATTTTGACTCTTATAAGACATTAATAGAACATTGGAAAAACCAATTTTCTAAAATAAAAGATAAGAATGAACAAGTAGAATATTTAAAATTAATAGAAGAACTTTATGAAAAACATAAAGATCTATTTACAAAATATAATTATCACTATATGTTAAATTATGATACTACAAAAAGTAGTAGTAATTCTAATAATTCTAATGAATATATTAATGTCACTAGCTATAATTCTGATGAAGAAAAAACTTCAACAGAAGAGGATGAGAACATAGAAATTCCTGAACCGATGGATACTGAACAACCAGATCCATATGATTATGAAATACCGAAACCTAGGGAAATTGATAAACAAGATCCTTATGGTAAAAGAAAGATAGATTCAGATCTTCAAACAGATGATTATCTGAGATCTATTAATAAAAATTATGAAAAGGTTGAAAACACAACTAGAATATTAGGTAATCAAACAGATTTTATAGCTACTAATGAGATAAAATCAGAAAACACAGGTGAATCTAGTCATCCTATACCTATACCATATAGGGTAGATGATTTAAATAAAAGAAGTGTTGCTCAAGGAGGAATATATTTAGATTTAACTAATATTCCTTTATCATACTATGAAAAAACCATAGATGATTGGGCACAATCTATAACTATTGTTGTAAACAACAACAGTAATACTTGGTCAAAAGAAAAGTTTTTAAATTACTTTGTAGGAACATTTCAAGGAGATGTTCTACAATTTCTCGACGATGGGAAGAATCGAGAAAGGAAAAGAACAAAAAGGTCAACTTATTAATCAAATAAGTACTCCTAAAGATTTACTAAAAGGGTTAACTTCAATTCTAAAAACAGAATTTTGTGGTTATACTAATAAAAAGATCAGGATAGCCAATCCAGTTATATCTTGTCAAAATTAAAATTATGTGACATAAGATATTTAGAAGAATTTTCTAAAAATTTCTTCATGAATATCAAAAGTTAAAAATGATAGTATAGAATTTTGGAAAAACCAATATTTTCATAAATTACCACCACTTTGGGATGAGATTTGTATTAATAAATATACTTCTTATATATATAAACATAGTCAAAATTCAGAATAGAAATAGCAAATATAGACTCTATAGGTAATAGAATTAATTTTGCTAAAGAAAGAATAATTTTACATTGTCTACAAAGTAAGGCGGCTAAACAAGTCAAAAATAAATTAAGTCATAAATATTGTACCAAGATGTTAAAAATGAATGGGAGTTTGGATGTAATCCTATACGCCTAAAACCTATAAAAACATAAAAAATATAAATTAGCTAGATGGAAACCGAGTAATAAAAATTATACTGTAATAATAATAATAATAATAATAATAATAATAATAATAATAAGAAAAAATTTGTTAGGAGAAAAACTTCTAATACTAAAAAGCAAATTTGTAAATGTTTCATTTGTGATGAAGAAGGTCATATAGCAACAAATTGTCCTAACAAAGGAAAAAGTGCTAGAAAAATGATTAAAAATCTTGAAGAACAAGATTTAGAAGTATGTTTAAGTGAGGAAATCAATCCTACTGAAATAGTATATGAATTAATATCGAAAATGCATTCTCGATACTCGATTACGAAGATGAATATATTTTTATGTTAGGAACTAGTTCTAATAATCAATTAGAAGAAATTCCAAAATCTGAACAACAGGATATTAAATTAGGAAATTTAATCGGAGAAGAAACAGACTTTTCTGATGAAATAATAGATAAAATTACTAAAAATCATATTTCTAAAGAAGAAATTTATAAAATATCTAAGTTTAAAATATGGTCACAAAGACACATAGAAAAAATTAGCGGTAACACAGTCGCTAAAGATACTAAAGGTGGATTAACAGAAATCCCTTTATTTACTAAGGATAAAATAAAAAGGATTAGGAAAAAATATCCTCAGGTTAGATATATACATTTAGGAATAATTATGATAACGATTAGAGCTTTATTTAGAAAAGGTCATGATATTCCTATTATAGCAAAAGATATTATATAAAAGATTTGAAAATCCAATAAAAGCACTTATTGGAGGAATTCAATCTAATTTACATACAGAGTTATAGGATTTAAAGTTAAACCAAATTACTTTATCTCCATAATGCAGACCTCTCTAATAGAAGAGTGTCTATGTCTTAGAATTCAGACAAAAAATTCTGATATTAGTGATTTAGCTGAAGATCTAGCAATAAGCTGGACTTCTATTAATGAATATACTAATACAGCAGAAGTAGAAATAAAAGAAATAAATAATAAAAATTGAGCTTTTGAGCCTAATAAGTTTACTACGTAAATACAACCAAAATTATTACATCTAAAAGATTTATCAATTCCAAAAGATTGGATGATAGAAAAGGTTAACAATGCAAGTACTTCTAAACCAGTAAGCACTATAGAATATATGTCATCTGGGGACAAGTTATATTTTAAAAATAATCGATTACTAATACAGATGATAATTTAGTTTTACCCTCTAATTCTCAAATTAAGAAGAGGAGGATAATATAAGTACTTCGACACCAATAGGTATGAAAACAGTTCATATTCCTATTTTTCCTACTACACCTAGTAGAAATTCTAGAAACACTAGAATAGAAGATATACAATTTTCAATAGAAGATATTATTAACAATAAATATATTCAAATTACATTGCATAATGAATATAAAAATATTATTTACATGCTTTATTAGATACAGGAGCTACAACCTGTGAGTTGTAAAAAGAATGCTATTCCAGAAAAATATTGGAAACTCAGAAAAAAGACAATAAAAATTAATGGAGTAGATGGTAATAAAACCAATATCTATTATAAAGCAAAAAATATACCAATCTACATAAATAATGTCGATTTATAATTCCAAAAATATTATGTTTTCCTAATATGTATGGTGATATTTTATTGGGAAATAATTTTATAAATCAATATTTACCATTTTCTATTGATAAAAATCGCTTATGTTATCTATAGAAAAACTTCTATAGAAATCCCATTAGTAGAAAATCCTAAATTTATTTGTACTAATGATTGCTGAATTTTTTAGCAGGCCTTATGGATAGAGGTAAAAAAACCTCTAGAAAAAGTTGGAGAATGGACAACTGTCCATAAAAAATCCAACAAAGGGAAAACAATAAGTCCTAAACAAGGATTTATTACTATACCTGCTCAAGTACCATTTTATCCTAATCAGGGATATTATGTACCATATCCAATGGTAAACCAACCATTCGGAACACAATCACCAACCCAGGTGAGATTTTCTAATTGGTCTCAAGATCCAAATTCGGCATCACAAACCAGTTATGCTGAAATTATAAAACAAACAGAAGATTTGATGAAAAAACAACAACAAATTCCTGAAATTAAAGATTTTTATAATCCAGGATTACCTCTGGAATATTATAATTTTATAAACAAAATATGGAAAACCCATATTTCTGATCAAAGAGCAAATTTCAGAAAAGCTCTTACACAGTTTTCACAATTTTTAGTTGAAAAAACAACTAAAGAAAATGAATGTAACACCCTGGTTTAGGGGTTATGCGCTTGGAGCATAACCCGAGCAGTTAGTAGGCTTATGGTCATGTTGGAGGAATTTTTAGGGGTTTGGAGAACCCTAGAAGGCAAGGAATGCCTTAGAAAATTTTTAGATTTTTAGGGTAAAAAGGGGAAATGGGGCAGGAAGGCATTAAAATATTTTTCTGGAGTTTAGGACGCAAGAAAGGATCTGGCAAAGTGGCGTGGAGGCGCTGCTTTAGGGGGCTGGAAGTAGCGTGTAACAACCCAAACCCGGCCCAAACACCACGACCGAATTTGATTGTTACTGAGTAAAACCTTGTGAACACTCTTTCAGAAAAACATTTAACTTCCTTTGTAAACTCTTTTTCTTTCGGTTGTCTTGCTAAGCTAACCCTAGATCTAATTTGGAATTTTAATTAAATCCGGTTATTGTACAAGTTTCAAGTGTACCCGATGGCACGTTTAAACTTCCACGTGTTAACTTAAGAAAACATGTGATTTAATTTAATTTAATGACATAGTTTAAGTCGATATCCAACATAAAAAAAAAATAAAATAAAATGCAACTATAGTTATGGAGGCCTTATTACAACCCAAAATAGAATTTATCAAATTCAAAGTTCTGTAAATTAAAATCCTTTGCATGGCCGCCTCGAGTCCCACCGGCTCCTCAACCGCCATCTACGAGTCACCTGAAAAATGTTAAAGGAGAAGGTGAGTCACCAAGACCCAGTATGTAACCCTTCCCCCATTTTAAAGCATTTTCATACACATCAAATAACAAATTAATTAAGCAAAGTATCATGTACCCAACCTAGCCAACCAAACACCTTTGTCTACCCCACGTGGTACCAAACCACTGGTGACCGTAGTCACGATGTGTTACCAAAACACTGGTGGTGCCAAACCACTGGTGACATATAGTCACAATGTGCTACCAAAGCACTGGTGTCCGCAGACACAATTCAGGTGATGGGGCCAACCCATCGTGTGATACCAAATCACCGCATTTATCCCATATCTCAAGTGGGGCCAACCCACGGTGGTGTTAACCACGGGGACAAGTCGCTATGAGGTACCAAACCTCTGGAGGTACCAAACCTCTGGTGACATATAGTCACGAGCAGTGCTACCAAAGCACCGGTGCTCGTCAAGACGAATACACCGCCCCCTCCACTCAATCAACCCACATAGTCAACAGTCACATATAGATTTATCATATGTATTATCACAGCATGCTTCCCAAAAGCATAAAATAGCAATCATATGCACAGGTACTTACCAGGTTACCCCGTATACCGTTATGGTATTCAAGCCATTGCTACACACATCAAGTTAGCAATCACATTACTTAGCATAATTAACAAGTTAAATGGTGTGTATGTACACACCTATCACCAACAAGGAGTCTAAATCCGAAAAGAGAAGTCGGCCACACTTAAGTCTTTGCCCCTATATTCGGCCAAACATGGGAGTTAGTACCCCAAAGGCCTATTCGGCCAAAACCAAAATACCCAAAAGGGGTTAAGATTTAACCCTAAGCCTTACCTAATGCCCTTGAGTACGGTCCACCAAACTATTTATTTTGCTCCCCACAATCGGCCATTGCCATAACTCCCATTAGTAGCCTTCGGCTTAAATGGATATCAAATAACTAACCAATGTAAATCTTACCATTACTTACCAAATCGATTACTAGAGGATAGGAGTTGGGATTAAGCACTTCAAAATTCGGGATACCTAGTGGAATTGGTTCCAAAGAAGATAAATGGTTAGCCAATTACCAACACAAAATTTCGGCTTTTCTTTTCACTTTAGTCGACAAAAATACAAGATTAAAAGAGGAAAATTCGGCCCTTCTTACCTTCCTCAAACCGATTGCAAACTAACTTCCAAAGAGCCTTATACTTCCTTTAGTATTCGGTTAACAATGCTGCCAAGGAGGAGTGCGAGATTCGGTTCTTCAAGGGGGTGTATTCGGCTATTGAAGGAAGGAAAATAATGGGGATGAGAGGAGAGAAGTTTCGGCTAAATGGGTTTGGGAGGCTGGAAGAAAAAAATAAAAGAAGATTGAGAGGAGGAGGGCTAGGGTTTTCGGCAAGTAGAAAAATGAAGAAAAGAAAGAAAGGTGCTAGGTTGCTCCTTTTATAGCCATTCGGCACCCCCTTAGTAGCATTGCCGCCCACTCCTCTCATGAGGAGTTCAAATTTCGCCAACTCCTTGCTTCTCTCTTGGCCACTAATTTGAATTAATTCAAATCACTTTGAATTAATAAAAATAATCTCCCAATATCTCATCCATTATCCTTGAATATCTTCTCCTAATTATTATAATTAAAACTCTTCTATTATCCTCTAATATTTACACCTAATAAAAGAGTTTGAAGGAGAAAAACTCTCCCCCTTGTGCCGTCCAAAAAAAGAACTAAAAAGGATTTCCGTGACTCGAACACAAGCTCCCTTGTTCCCCTTGTGGCGTCATCTCTAGCCCTTAGGTGGGCTTCTTTTGCCACTTTACGGGGGCCTATTTTGTGTTAAATTACCCACTCTTATCCTTATAACACCACTTACCAAGGCTCCTTCTCATTTAGAAGTTAAAAACTGAATTTTTCCATTAAACCGAGCCAACACAAAGTCTTAATTTAATCATTATTATTCCATAAATAATGACACAAAGCAGTCATACACAAGAAAAATAATGAAATTTCAAATAGCCCCGCTTTTGGGATGTTACGCTTCTACCCCTTAAAATAAATTTCGTCCTCTCGAAATTCCTTAACTAGAAAAGGTGGGGGTATTGCTGCCTCATTACATCCTCGGGTTCCCACGTAGCTTCCTCTATACCATGGTTCCGCCACGCACCTTCACCAAGGGCACCGACTTCCTACGTAGAACTTTCTCATCTCGGTCCTAAGATCCGAATCGGCTCCTCTTCAAAAGATAAATCGGATTCACTTCGATTTTACGCTCATCGGCACAACGTCGCGAAGGATCTCGACCGATACCGCCTCGGCATTGATACATGGAATACGCCATGAATCGACTCGATTCTGCGCAACTCTAGCCGATAAGCGATCGGTCCTATTCGCTTCACAACAAAAGATATGGCCCAATGAACCTTGGGCTCAACTTCCTTTCCGTCCCAAATCTCAACACCTTTTTCCAAGGCGACACTTTCGTAAAGACTTTGTCTCCCACAAAGATACTCCATTTCCTTGCGTTTGAGATCGGCATAAGACTTCTCGCCTATCCGATGCTTCTTTGAGACGAGACCGAATCACCTTGACTTTGTCTTCCGTCTCGGTTACCAACTCGGACCTGCATTTGTCTTTCTCCCAACTCGTCCAACATGTAGGAGTACGACACTTTCGTCCCATACAGGGCCTCGTATGGAGCCATTTGAATACTCGCTTGATAACTATTGTTATAAGCGAATTCCGCTAGTGGTAGGTACTCCTCCCAACTACCACTAAAATCCAAGACACAACCTCTTAACATGTCTTCTAAAATCAGATCACCCTTTCCGATCGTCCGTCGATTTGTGGATGGAAAGCCATCTTGAAATCTAACCGTGTACCCAAAGCTTGATGCAACGCTTTCCAAAACCTCGACGTGAACCTCGGATCCCTATCCGAGATAATCGACATTGGCACACCATGCAATCGACTATCTCACCACATATAACCTTGCTAGCTTCTCGGAGTGAGTAATCCATTCTCACCGCATGAAATGAGCCGATTTAGTTAGGCGATCCACAATTACCCAAATCGCATCCTTCTTAGTGGGCGTAAGGGTAGCCCACTAACAAAATCCATGGTGATCCTCTCCCATTTCCATTGAGGATCTTTATCGGTTGAAGTAGTCCCGATGGTGACCGATGTTCACCTTAACTTTCACGACACGTCGGACACTTCCCTACGAACTCCGTTATCTCACGCTTCAACCCCGCCACCAAAATCTGTTTCAGTAAATCTCCATACATCTTGCTTCCCCTGTGGTGCATAGCGTATGGGCTGCTATGTGCATCTTGGAGAATTTTACTCGCCTTAAATCTGGATCCTTTGGCATACGCACTCGTCCTTGAAAGCAAAGCGCTCCTTCACTAGACAGATCGTACCCTTCCAAACCACCGCCTTGAACTTGTACCCTCCTAGAACTCAAGCCTTCATCTATTAACCGCTTTTCTTTAATCTCCTCAATCCATGTCGGCTTAACTTGAAGCTCACCCAAAAGACTTCCATCATCATACGTAACTTAACCGAGCGAACATTGCTCTCAAGTCCGTCACCACCTTCCGCTCAATGCGTCGGCTACCACATTAGCCTTACCCGATGGTACTCGATTGAACAATCATAGTCCTTTAGTAGTTCAATCCATCGACGCCGTCTCGTATCTCGATCTTTCTCGTCGTCGAAGATACCTCAAGCTTTTGTGATCCGTGTAGACCGTCGACTTCTCTCCATACGCGTAATGTCTCCATATCTTCGAGAGCGAAGACGACCATTGCTAACTCTAAGTCGTGAGTTGGGTAGTTAACCTCATGCGATCTTAATCGACGAGATGCATAGGCTACTACCTTCCCATCTTGCATCAATACACACCCCAAACCGGTGTGAGATGCATCACAATAGACTGTGAATAACTTTCTGCTTGAGGTCGTACTAAAACCGAGCTTACAAAATCTTCCTTAGCTTATCAAAGCTTTCTTGCTTCCGTCCATATAAATGGGACACCCTTCCTTAGCAACTTAGTCAACGGCACACGCTATTAGAGAGAATCCTTCCACGAATCTCCGATAGTATCCTGCTAAACCCGAAAACTTCGTATTTCAAATGCACCGTCCTAGGCGGTTTCCACTCCAATATTGCCTCAATCTTGCGGGGTCTACTCTAATTCCTTCACCGACACTACATGACCTAAGAAAGCCACCTCCTTCACCCAAAATTCACACTTACCGAATTTGGCATATAACTACTTCTCCTCAATATTTGCGTAACTAACCGTAAATGCTTGTCATGCTCCTCTTACGTCTTTGAGTAAACCAATATGTCGTCTATGAATACCACGACGAACTGGTCCAAGTACTGCTGGAATACTCTGTTCATCAAGTCCATAAATGCCGCCGGCGCATTAGTCAACCCAAATGGCATTACCAAGAACTCAAAATGCCCATACCGAAGTTCGAAATGCCGCTTTGTGAACATCGCCCTCCTTTACCTAAGTTGATGATAACGACCTAAGGTCTATCTTCGAGAACACCGAGGCACCCTTCAGCTTGATCGAACAAGTCGTCAATCCGAGGCAACGGATACTTGTTCTTGATCGTCAACTTATTTAACTGACGGTAGTCGATGCACATCCGCATAGAACCGTCCTTCTTCTTGACAAACAACACAGGCGCTCCCCACGGAGATATACTTGGTCGTATAAATCCTCTATCCAAGAGCTCCTGAATTTGAGCCTTTAGCTCCACCAATTCCTTTGGTGCCATTCGGTATGGTGCTATAGACACAGGTGCCGTTCCGGGTAGCAAGTCTATACCGAATTCGACTTCTCGATCCGAGGCAAACCCGGAAGTTCTTCCGGGAACACATCAAAGAAATTCCCCAACCGTTCGGACCTCTTCAACTACTAACTCCTTAGCTTCCAAAGCACGATTCGAACCAAATACGCCTCACAACCCTTCTTGACCATCTTTTCACCTTCAAGGCGGACACTACGTTGGATAGGTAATTCCTCCTATCTCCTATCATAACCACTTCATCACCTTCCACCGCCTTAAGAACCATGCGCTTGGTCACGTGTGATCCCAACCTTGCTTGGTACTTAACCAACCAATCCATACCGAGGATCAAATCGAACTCTCCAAATGGTAGTTCCATTAGATCGGCTACAAAAACTACCCCTTGAAGTTCTAGGGTGCGCCTCTATAGAGTTTATCTACGACTACGGAGTGACCTAAGGGGCTAACTACGGTCATCTCCTAGAAGCGGTTTGAGTCTAGGTCCATAGTTCCTACCACACTACTAGCAATGTATGAGTGTGTCGAGCCCACATCAATCAATGCAACATAAGGAAAACCAAAAATTAGAAACGTACCGGTTATGACATCCGGTGCGTCACCTTCTTCGCGACACCTTCTTTGCATAGACTAAGCCAGCCGCCTAGCCTCCTGTGTTGCCTGAACCTCTACCTTGAGTTCCACGACCTCGGTTGGGGCCGTTGTTCCCTCTACCATTACCACGACCCCTCTGTGGTCCTACATTTCTATCTTGTGCACGGTTCTGCCCTTCTGGCTGCTTCTTAGCTAGCTTTTGGGGACAATCTCTGACGCGATGCTCCAAAGACCCACACTCAAAGCATCCTTTATCACCGGCCCAACATCCTCCCCAATGGGTCTTTCCACAGCGATTGCACTGAGTCGGCCTTTGATTAGCAGTTGTGGGCCTTGCTGCCTGATTGGGCCCACTTGGCCTAGCCTTTTTCTGAGTACTACCGCTTGATCCAGCTGACCCAAAACTTCTCTTCTGATTGTTCTTACTATAATTACGCCTCACGCCTCTCCTTGATTCCCTCGGCTACCTTAGCCTTCTCCACCAGGGATGAGAACTCACGAACCTGCTGTGGGGCAATCAGTAACCTTAGATCATCTCGAAGTCCGTCCTCAAAGCGAACACAACGCTCATGTTCAGTAGCCACGATGCCTCTCGCATATCTACTCAGCCTTAAAAATTCCGCCTCATATTCCGACACGGACTTAGTTCCTTGAACTAATCCCGAGAAAAAGCCTTTCTCTGCACGTCGGTGTAGCTAGTGCCCACATACTTTTTCTCGATAGGCGGTTCAAAATACTCCCAAGTCAAATCATCGGTGTAGCCCCATCTCGAACCGTAAGCCACCACCGACACGCTTCATCCTTTAGGCGACACCGCCTTTCGGGGCTTCTCTTCATCAGTCAGTCAAGGTCATCCATGATCCTCTCGCTTGACTCTAGCCAAAGATTCCACAGACCGGGTGCCACTCACGACACACCTCGGAATACCTCCGCTCCGTTAGATCGGAGTCGCTCGGGACAGATTTCCGAGCTCCAACATTTCCACCAGCCCCACCACCATCTCCAAGACTCGCAACACGACTTGCGATACCGATTCGCCACCGTGCGCTCGGCTCCTCCTCACTCTAAAAGTAGGAGGTGGTGGTGGCGGTGGTACCTCATTTTCTCGAGCCTTGTCCCGACTGACGGGTTCGGACACCGTCATCCTACCCCTACCACGTCCACGGCGTCCCGTCCCTCTAGAACTCATTCTATCTACCGCGCTTTTAACTGATTAAGAAAAATTTTATGCGTTAGCATTTGTTTCACTTTATTACTCGCGAAGAAGTTTTATGGATGAGGTTTAATCGTAGATTCTTTCGAGCAAACAACGTTTGATTTCCTATCCTAGTTCACACAAAGAAGTTCATGCATCCATTCCTTAATACTTTCCATACCTATTCACTCATCGGACATTTACGCCCATTTCTAACCCAGGGGTATTTTCGTCTTTTTTTCTACTGTGGGTATTTTCGTATTTTCCACAAATCAAGTTTTCCGAGAAAACATTGTATACTAAGTGTTCTAGGGTTTAAGAGGGTTATTGAACAAATTTTGAAAGCATTAGGGCTTGTTATTCCATTCCATTTCAAAAACAAGGCTAATTCCCTTTTCGGGTTTTAATCATTGTGTTTTAACCTATGACCGAGCCCTCCCGGTCGTAGGTGAACCAAAGCTACGCACTGTGCAGTCGTCGGTGAAGAGGAGGTGGGTCACGCGACCGCTTAAATACCAAGCTCTCACCTGAACCTTTCTAGACATGCGCACGAGAGGTTACCACACCACCGAGCCTTACGAGTTAGGGTGAACCAGGCTACGCACTGTAGGATACTGCGAAGAGGAGGTGAGTCACGAGGACCGCTTAAATACCAAGCTCTTCCGGATCCAATCCTAGACATGCGTGCAGGGGTTACCACACCCTAGCTCGCTGACTAAGTCATAGGTTGGTTTAGTTCTTTAAGTCTTATGCTTCGTTGTGTTTGAGTAATCTAACCCTAGGGTCCAAGTCCTATAAGTCTATCTACGCTCCATGCTTCCTACCCTTCTACGAATATATTTCACACAAAGGTTTAGATGTACTTACACAGGCGGATCGGTGTTAGAGACTCGGGCCATGCCGCTTAAAACCCGTAAATCATACCATAAGGCCTACCAAAAACATTTTTGGGCCTTGGGCCCCACAAATAGAGCTTTGAACTGGCTCGATATGCAATTTGTAACAACCCAAACCCGCCCAAACACCACGACCGAAATTTGATTGTTAATGAGTAAAACCTTGTGAACACTCTTTCAGAAAAACATTTAACTTCCTTTGTAAACTCTTTTTCTTTCGGTTGTCTTGCTAAGCTAACCCTAGATCTAATTTGGAATTTTAATTAAATCCGGTTATTGTACAAGTTTCAAGTGTACCCGATGGCACGTTTAAACTTCCACGTGTTAACTTAAGAAAACATGTGATTTAATTTAATTTAATGACATAGTTTAAGTCGATATCCAACATAAAAAAAAAATAAAATAAAATGCAACTATAGTTATGGAGGCCTTATTACAACCCAAAATAGAATTTATCAAATTCAAAGTTCTGTAAATTAAAATCCTTTGCATGGCCGCCTCGAGTCCCACCGGCTCCTCAACCGCCATCTACGAGTCACCTGAAAAATGTTAAAGGAGAAGGTGAGTCACCAAGACCCAGTATGTAACCCTTCCCCCATTTTAAAGCATTTTCATACACATCAAATAACAAATTAATTAAGCAAAGTATCATGTACCCAACCTAGCCAACCAAACACCTTTGTCTACCCCACGTGGTACCAAACCACTGGTGACCGTAGTCACGATGTGTTACCAAAACACTGGTGGTGCCAAACCACTTTGGTGACATATAGTCACAATGTGCTACCAAAGCACCGTGTCCGCAGACACAATTCAGGTGATGGGGCCAACCCATCGTGTGATACCAAATCACTGGCAGACGATCCCATATCTCAAGTGGGGCCAACCCACGGTGGTGTTAACCACAGGGACAAGTCGCTATGAGGTACCAAACCTCTGGAGGTACCAAACCTCTGACATATAGTCACGAAGCAGTGCTACCAAAGCACTGGTGCTCGTCAAGACGAATACACCGCCTCCACTCAATCAACCCACATAGTCAATAAATACATATAGATTTATCGTATGTATTATCACAAAGATGCTTCCCAAAAGCATAAAATAGCAATCATATGCACAGGTACTTACCAGGTTACCCCGTATACCGTTATGGTATTCAAGCCATTGCTACACACATCAAGTTAGCAATCACATTACTTAGCATAATTAACAAGTTAAATGGTGTGTATGTACACACCACCACCAACAAGGAGTCTAAATCCAAAAGAGAAGTCGGCCACACTTAAGTCTTTGCCCCTATATTCGGCCAAACATGGGAGTTAGTACCCCAAAGGCCTATTCGGCCAAAACCAAAATACCCAAAAGGGGTTAAGATTTAACCCGGAAGCCTTACCTAATGCCCTTGAGTACCAGTCACCAAACTATTTATTTTGCTCCCCTACAATCGGCCATTGCCATAACTCCCATTAGTAGCCTTCGGCTTAAATGGATATCAAATAACTAACCAATGTAAATCTTACCATTACTTACCAAATCGATTACTAGAGGATAGGAGTTGGGATTAAGCACTTCAAAATTCGGGATACCTAGTGGAATTGGTTCCAAAGAAGATAAATGGTTAGCCGTTACCAACACAAAATTTCGGCTTTTCTTTTCACTTTAGTCGACAAAAATACAAGATTAAAAGAGGAAAATTCGGCCCTTCTTACCTTCCTCAAACCGATTGCAAACTAACTTCCAAAGAGCCTTATACTTCCATTAGTATTCGGTTAACAATGCTTTTGCCAAGGAGGAGTGCGAGATTCGGTTCTTCAAGGGGGTGTATTCGGCTATTGAAGGAAGGAAAATAATGGGGATGAGAGGAGAGAGAGTTTCGGCTAAATGGGTTTGGGAGGCTGGAAGAAAAAAATAAAAGAAGATTGAGAGGAGGAGGGCTAGGGTTTTCGGCAAGTAGAAAAATGAAGAAAAGAAAGAAAGGTGCTAGGTTGCTCCTTTTATAGCCATTCGCACCCCCTTAGTAGCATTGCCGCCCACTCCTCTCATGAGGAGTTCAAATTTCGACCAACTCCTTGCTTCTCTCTTGGCCACTAATTTGAATTAATTCAAATCACTTTGAATTAATAAAAATAATCTCCCAATATCTCATCCATTATCCTTGAATATCTTCTCCTAATTATTATAATTAAAACTCTTCTATTATCCTCTAATATTTACACCTAATAAAAGAGTTTGAAGGAGAAAAACTCTCCCCTTGTGCCGTCCAAAAAAAAGAACTAAAAGGGATTTCCGTGACTCGAACACAAGCTCCTTGTTCCCCTTGTGGCGTCATCTCTAGCCCTTAGGTGGGCTTCTTTTGCCACTTTACCGGGGGCCTATTTTGTGTTAAATTACCCACTCTTATCCTTATAACACCACTTACCAAGGCTCCTTACATTAGAAGTTAAAAACTGAATTTTTCCATTAAACCGAGCCAACACAAAGTCTTAATTTAATCATTATTATTCCATAAATAATGACACAGAGCTCATACACAAGAAAAATAATGAAATTTCAAATAGCCCCGCTTTTGGGATGTTACATAGCGCCAGTGGGGGGCTTGGGTTCGAGTCCAAGCGGCAGCAGTGTTGTTTTATTTTTGCGACAAGGGACTGGGCTAAGTAGGCCTTAAAAATAAATGTCCAAGTTGATGGACATGAAAGTCCAATTGGCAAAGTGGCTCTTGGGCGCTACTACTTAGCGCTTGGAGGGAGTGAGGTCGCGGTTTCGAGGGGCCTGAGAAGCATTTGGCGTTTTATTTTTGTTTTGGGCGTTGGGCTTTGTAAGGCCTTAAAGATATATGGTGAGGAATTCGGACAAGAAAGATGGGCTGGTGGAGTGGCTCTCATGCGCCACTTAGGCGCTGGAGGAAAGCAAGGGCGCAGGTTCGAGCGCTGGAGCTGCAGTTGGCGTTTTATTTTTGTGCGGTTATGGGCTGAGGTAAGAAGGGTTTAAAATAAAACGTTGGGGTTTCTAGCATAAAATCAAAGTGGCCGAGTGGCACAGGCGTTAGGGCAAGGTGTGCAAACAGATCGTCCTGTGTTCAACCAAGAGAGTGCGTTTTGGAGCTTGAATTTTTATTCCTTTTGGCAGCAATTTTGAAGGTGTTGGACGGCTAGAAGACTCTTATTTAGATGAGGATAATGTGTTTTTTTATTTATTTTTATTTATCTATTATTTATTTTTGATAAGTGGGATAATAGTGGATACAAGGTGGCCCATGCAGAAGGAGATTTTCATGCAGAAGATGTTTTACTCTATTTAAGTATATTATATTATTAGTATTTTGGACTTTTATTTGATGTAATAAGGGCCCCTTTTATTTAAAGTACTCTATTTAATTCAAAGTACTTGGTTTAATTTATTTGATGTAATAAGGGCCACTTTTGATTAAAGTACTCTATTTACTAATGTTGAAGTTTACACTACGCTTAGAAATATTTTCGCAAAAGATTCATAATATAGCAACTTATAATAATGTTTTAATTCGGAAGTTTTCAACAAGCTTATATTATTTATTAAATTTTAAATGGACATGATTTTCGGAGATAATAAATTTTCAAGTTTTACTCTAAAGATAAAGATTTTTAACCGTCATTCCGCAGCGTTGACATAACCGCAGTCCGGGCGAGACTTGTGGGCCGGTTTGGGAGTGTTCTGATTTAGTATCGAGCCAAGTTCAAAACTCGGCTTTGAGGGTTTTGGGCCCAAAAACAGTTTCAAAATGGGCTTTTCAAAAATATGGGCTTTTTTTTCAGGTTATTCTGGCATGGCACCTGTACCTCCGACCCGAGTCCACCACGGTAAGTACTTCAGACTTGTGAAGTAATTTGATATATGAACTGTTGTGGGCTTAGTTGGGCTCGTAGATTAATGAACTAGGATCTGTTGAACCCTAGGGCTAGTCTACTCAAACACATGCATAAGACTTAAGGACCATTAAACAAACCTGTGATTAAGTCGCCGAGTTAAGATGTGGCAACCATTGTGCGCATGTCTAGGAGTGGATCCTAAGAGCACAGTACTTAAGCGATCCTCGTGACTCACCTCCTCTTGTTTGGAATCCTACACAGTGCGTAGCTACAGGTTCCACCTTAACCAAGAGGACTTGTTCATAGGCTAAACCAATTATTAAAACCCGAAGGGATTAGCCTTATTGTTTTAAAACCCTTAGTTTTAAAATTTCCAAAATTTACCCCTTTGGTTTGTAAACCCTAAATCTGGTTTTGAACAACATTGTCTCGAGTTACCCAAAATTACTAAAATGCCCCTGACTTTCAAAATTTCTGGTTTAACCCCAAGTTTAATAAAATTTTCTTACTTTGCAAAAGTACCCAATTTTCTGTATGGCAAAAATAATAACCCTGACTTTGGAAATTCACAAAATTACCCTGATTGACAAAATTACCAAAATACCCCTGGGGTAGAAACGGGCAGAAAGGTCCGAATAGTGAATGTGGGTGGTAGATACCACTGAATGTGCCTCTATTGAGGAGAAATGTGTTCTTGTGGACGAATGAATGTGTGAGGGTGTAAATGTGATTCTTTGAATTAGGGTAACAAAGCTGGGCGAGAGACTTTGTGTGATCGAAAGAACTACTTTAAAATACCCTTCTTTCATAAAAATTTGCTTGCTTATGAGTTAGCCTTTTCTGTGTTGCTAAGAGAGGTGTTTCGAATGTTGAGCGCGAACTTAGAGATTGTGTAGGTACGATAGCCTTAGTAAGATCAGTCACGCAACATAAGCGTAAGGTGGTAAGATAGGTTGTATGGACGTTTGTTAGTAAAGTAATTTCGAGGACGAAATTATTTTTAAGGAGGGTAGAATTGTAACACCACCTGGGTTTAGGGGTTATGCGCTTGGAGCATAACCCGAGCGCGGTTAGTAGGCTTATGGTCATGTTGGAGGAATTTTTAGGGGTTTGGAGAACCCTAGAAGGCAAGGAATGCCTTAGAAAATTTTTAGATTTTTAGGGTAAAAGGGGAAATGGGCGGGAAGGCATTAAAATATTTTTCTGAGTTTAGGGCGCAAGAAAGGATCTCGCAAAGTGGCGTGGAGGCGCCGCTTTAGAAGTGGAAGTAGCGCCAGATGGGGGCTTGGGTTCGAGTCCAAGCGGCAGCAGATGTTGTTTTATTTTTGCGACAAGGACTTGGGCTAAGTAGGCCTTAAAAATAAATGTCCAAGTTGATGGACATGAAAGTCCAATTGGCAAAGTGGCTCTTGGGCGCTACTTAGGCGCTGGAGGGGAGTGAGGTCGCGGTTTCGAGGGGCCGGAGAAGCATTTGGCGTTTTATTTTTGTTTTGGGCGTTGGGCTTTGTAAGGCCTTAAAGATATATGGTGAGGAATTCGGACAAGAAAGATGGGCTGGTGGAGTGGCTCTCATGCGCCACTTAGGCGTTGGAGGAAAGCAAGGGCGCAGGTTCGAGCGCCTGGAGCTGCAGGTTGGCGTTTTATTTTTGTGCGGTTATAGGCTGAGGTAAGAAGGGTTTAAAAATAAACGTTGGGGGTTTCTAGCATAAAAATCAAAGTGGCCGAGTGGCCTGGGCGTTGGGGGCAAGGTGTGCAGCAGACTGGTCCCAGGTTCGAACCAAGAGAGCTGCGTTTTGGAGCTTGAATTTTTATTCCTTTTTGGCAGCAATTTTGAAGGTGTTGGACGGCTAGAAGACTCTTATTTAGATGAGGATAATGTGTTTTTTTTTTTTATTTTTATTTATCTATTATTTATTTTTGATAAGTGGGATAATAGTGGATACAAGGTGGCCCATGCAGAAGGAGATTTTCATGCAGAAGATGTTTTACTCTATTTAAGTATATTATATTATTAGTATTTTGGACTTTTATTTGATGTAATAAGGGCCCCTTTTATTTAAAGTACTCTATTTAATTCAAAGTACTTGGTTTAATTTATTTGATGTAATAAGGGCCACTTTTGATTAAAGTACTCTATTTACTAATGTTGAAGTTTACACTACGCTTAGAAATATTTTCGCAAAAGATTCATAATATAGCAACTTATAATAATGTTTTAATTCGGAAGTTTTCAACAAGCTTATATTATTTATTAAATTTTAAATGGACATGATTTTCAGAGATAATAAATTTTCAAGTTTTACTCTAAAGATAAAGATTTTTAACCGTCATTCCGCAGTGACATAACCAGATCCGGACGAGACTTGTGGGCCGGGTTTGGGGGTGTTACAATGAATCTCATGATTTATTACTTAAATCTGTTTTATACAGAGATTGGGATGAAATCCTAATCGAATATATAGATATTAAGGAGATAAACAATCTTCTTGATATATTCTAATATTTTATTAATAAAGGAACAAATAGTCCTATTATTAATAAAATGTTTAGAATATGTCTATATAATAAATGTAGACAAATTCTACCAGAAGAAATTTTTTCAAAAATAGAGAGAGCTATTTGCAACCAGCAAGCTCAATTTATAGAAACTTTTTCAAAATATTTTTACAAGCTTATGTTTTTACTAATGATATAGGAGAACAATTTCCTACTCACAAATTTAGGCTTAATCATGAACCATTTGATATAACCAGTATTGAATGGGGATTTGTTAAAGAAATAACAGTCCAAAATCTTTCTTTTCAATTATTAAAAGATTTTCCTGCTATGGTAAAATCTAGATTAACAAATTTTGTTGATATAGATGATTTTGTCTATTATTTTCATATAGAAATATGTAGTTTTATAGGTATTGCTGAGAAAGAAAAATTTTATCAGCCATATCAAATTTGGAATATTCGTACTATGTTTTCGGGAAAAGCCCTTTCAGTAGTAGAAGAAGACCAACAACACTTGGCAAAAATCATTGACAAGTCTTATAATAAATTTTCCAATTATCAAATCCAAGCCGGAATTGATATGATAACCATGGCCCAGCATCTTCTTTAGAAATATGATTTTTAGTAATTTTATCTATTATTTCATCAGAAAAGTCTGTTTCTTCTCCGATTAAATTTTCTAATTTAATATCCTGTTGTTTGATTTTGGAATTTCTTCTAATTGATTATTAGAACTAGTTCCTAACATAAAAATATATTCATCTTGTAATCGATGATCGAATCTGCTTACGATATTAATTCATATACTATTTCAGTAGGATTGATTTCCTCACTTAAACATCCTTCTAAATCTTGTTCTTCAAGATTTTTAATCATTTTTCTAGCACTTTTTCCTTTGTTAGGACAATTTGTTGCTATATGACCTTCTTCATCACAAATGAAACATTTACAAATTTGTTTTTTAGTATTAGAAGTTTTTCTCCTAACAAATTTTTTCTTTTTATTATTATTATTATTATTATTATTACGAGTATAATTTTTATTACTCGGTTTCCATCTAGCTAATTTATATTTTTTATGTTTTTTATAGGTTTTAGGGCGTATAGGATTACATCCAAACTCCCATTCATTTTCTAACATCTTGGTACAATATTTATGACTTAATTTATTTTTGACTTGTTTAGCCGCCTTGTAATATCCTGATTTGGTGGGTCTGTGCATTTGGTAGGTTAGGTGGCTAAGTTAGTAAGTTAAAAGGCTTTGAGGTGTGTATTGGGCTTAGGTTTGGGCCTAAATCTGGGTAAAAATTTATTAAAAATAGTGCTCGTAGTATTTTAATTTAAATTATTATGTTTAGTGGCAAGTTGGGCTTGTGGCCCAAATTTTGGAGGTGTTTTAAGTGGGCATTAAGGTGGCATCACAAGGGGGGAGGAGTTGGGCCTAGTGTGGCCGTTTGGGGCCCAAATTGTTGGGTCAAATTTCGGCACTTCAAGGGGGAAGGGGTGGACGGCATAGTGGCTACATTTTAGGATCTTTAATTCTTTTTATTTAAGTGATAAAAGATGATAAAAGGAAGGAAAGAGTTGGGTTGAAGATGGTCTCTTTTAAAGGTAAGATAAGGGATGTGTTATGAGATGGATGAGATAAGGGATTAAGGCTATCAGGAGAGGGGAGGGTTGGCCGAAACTCCAACTCTGAGGTGTGTGCATGTGTAGCCGAATTTTGAAGCCTAGTGTCCATCTTTTCCATTCGTTTTCTTTTCTTTCTTTCTCACTTACTCTTCTAGCCGAAAATTCTCTTCTTCTCCTATTCTCTCAAATTCTTTTCTTTGCCGCAACTCTTCAACACATTATTCTTTTCATTCTTTTCTTCCAAAGTCGAATACCCTGGTCTTCATCTTCCTCTCCCATAGCCGAATCTACAAGGGTGGATTTCTCCCGAAGGTGCACCATAAGCTGAGTACTCCTCTTTAATCTGGTGAGTTTCGGGATTTTGCTTCTCTGCGGTTTCTCTTTTTCTTTTCATTAAGTTCTAATTCGAATCACTTGTTCAAAGGCCCTGTCGATTTCACTCTCTACCCCTAGAAGGCGAATCCTGTCTTGCTGTGCCCTGTATGGCCGATTTGTGGAAAGCCAAAGGTAGGTTGGTAGGTTCGGCCGAATGGCCTTTCTTGTTCTTTTGGCTTGGCCAAATGTGTTTTGGTACTCATTTGATTGCGTTTAAGGGATTGGTTTAATACTTTAGTGATGGCCGAATATAGGTGGGAAGGTGACGTTTTCTTAAAGACTTTCGGGATTCGACAGTGTAGGTAAGGATTCGTTTTAAGTGATATCATTATTTAATTAGTGAGATCTCATCGTTTAATTGGTTTGGTGATTAAGGGATTATTTTGAACTCGATTAACAGTCAAGCAGTGGAGGTTGGATCTGTAAATCCAAACGAATAAGTATCGGGAGTTGGATCGTAGACCGATAGTGGTAGTCTCGAGTGACAGTAGCATAGAAGCAGTAAGAGCGTTAGTACGATAACCAGGTGTGTAACTCTTACACACTTTCTATACTTGATATGTTAATGTTGTGTGTTGTAAAAGCCGGAATGACGGCAAAGGTTACTAAAATACCCTTGTGGGTAAAAGCGAGGATGCCGGGTAAGTTGTTATTATTGCTCGCCTTGATTGTAATCTATGAAGGCATGTTATTCTGTAAACGTAGTTATATATGTTAAGCATGATCATACTGGTATGGATTGCATAAGTATATGCCATGGGTGATGAGAGGAGGGGGAGTATGATCTATCGACTGTCACCAGTGATTTGGTATCACACAGCTGGGTTGGCCCCACATATATTATAAAAATTGTGACTAAGTCTCAGTGGTTTGGCACCACCAAAGTGGTTTGGTACCACAAGGGTAGATTTGGGAGACCTTGATGGATACTTAGGTTGGATGGGTTGCATGACTTGCATATTAATGTATGAATTTGTGTAAGAGCATAATTTCTCTTGGGATGGGGACTTACACACCGAGTCTAGGTGACTCACCCCTTCCGTTATATTTTGCAGATCGGACTTAGATCGTGGATATGGAGCCTGAGTGGACTCAGGTGGCCATGCACAAAGATTTGGTTTATTACAAAGTTTTCTATTTGGACTTAGTTATTTTATTTTGGTTTCCAGCTATGTAATAAGGTCATTGAAGTTTTATTTTGGGTTTCCTTTTATTATTTAGTAGATTCTAAAGTTTCTATTTAATAGGTTGATTAAACTTGGAATTGGAGGTTTTCAAAAGCTAAATAAATACTTGTTTTTTTATATACCATGACTAAGTAATTAATACTGAGTAACAATATGACAACTAAGTTTTTCTAAACCGAGTTCCAACATGTTTTATACCTTTCCAAAACACATCAACGTTTTCTTTAAAATTTTACAACAACATCCTCTTGGAACAAATCAAAGAAATCGGTTTTCAAACATTTTCTTTCCGTGTGCACGCTAGATCCGGTTGTAGCGCTTTAACCGGGTTTGGGGTGTTACATTTTGGTATCAGAGCCAGGTTCAAAAGCTCGGTTGTGGGTTTAAGGCCCAAAATATGTTTTGAGGGGTGTAAAATGATTTTTAAGAGGATGAATATCTCAGAAAGCATGGCACCTGAGTCTCCGGCGCCGATCCACCCAGGTAAGTACCCTAACCTTTGATGTAACATCCCGAAATTGGGCCTAGGAGAATTGGGCCCAATGGGCCTTGGGCGTAGTAGCGTTTAAATTTTTTGAGAACAAGAGAACGGCTTGTTGGACCTATTAGGTGAGTGATTTTGGAAGGTTAGAGGGCTTCTATGAAGTCCCGGGTTCAAACTTGAGCTTTAGGAAAATTTTGGTTTTAGGTGAAAAAAACCCTGGGAGTTGGTAGGTAGGCTTTAAGAATAAAATGTGGAGAAAAATGACACAAGTGGAGTGTGTGGTGTAGTGGCAAAGTGACGCCACTTAAGAGGCAAGGGAGTGATGCCATAGGGAAGGAAGGAGGTCCAAGGTTCAAGTCTTGGCTCTTGCATTTTGGTTTTCTTTTTAAATGGACTTTAGAATTTGGCTATAGATTTATATTTAGTTGCGCATGGTTTAAGACACAAGAGGAGCTTGTGGCTTGGTGGCAAGTGGCGTGTTGAACTATTGAAGGGAGCCTGGGTTTGAAACTCATGAAAAGCAAGGGAGTATTTATTTTATGAATTGGGCTGGCAAGAGTTTGAGTTGGATTTAAAGTCTCATCTTGACGAAGGGATCCCATATCGGAAAGATACAAAGAAGGAAGGTGAGAAGCTAGCTATATATAGAGCATTCTATGATAGGATGAAGGATACCTTGGAGGCGTTTGGGCACGGGAGTGGTCGGGCGCGGTTGCACAGCATTCCTATCGGTGTGTAACTCTCTTTACTCTAGTTGTAGAGCGGCAAATGCCGAAGTGCTTGGCCACGGCAATAGTAGCCAAACGAGCGTGCGAACGCGTGTGGGGTCGCGACTTCGATAGTTGAGACCATCGTGAGTATTCTTGTGGGTTGAGGTCGCTGGGCAACGATGGGCCTGAGTGGGCCCAATGGGCCCGTGAGGCCCAATTGAATAAAATGTATGATGGTGTAGTATATAGTGAACTAGACTAGGTGAATCTCATATACGTGGCTAGATTTGTGTTAGGTGGGCCACACGAGCGTGTGGGCCCGAATGGGCCGAAATCGGGTTTTAGGCCTAATAGTCCGGTACGACCGGAAATGGTAGTTGAGTCGCTCGAGGCGACATTAGGCCTTTGGAAAGGCCATTGCAGGTGCGAAATTACTAAAATACCCCTAATTTGCAAAATTACTAAAATACCCTCAATTTGCACAATTACCAAAATACCCCTAATTTGTAAAATTACCAAAATACCCTCGATTTGTGAAATTACCAAAATACCCCCGGTTTGTGAAATTACCAAAATACCCTCGATTTGTGAAATTACCAAAATACCCCCGATTTGCAAAATTACTGAAACACCCTCGATTTGCGAAATTACCAAAATACCCTCAGTTTACAAAATTACTAAAATACCCCCGGTTTGCAAAATTACTAAAATACTCCCAGTTTGCAAAATTACCAAAATACCCCCGATTTGTAAAATTACCAAAATACCCCCAGTTTGTGAAATTACTAAAATACCCCCAAGGGGTGAAATTACCGTTTTACCCCTAAATGATAAAATGACCGTTGTACCCTCGTGGTAGTACTAGCATTGTATGTGTTAATTGTATGATTGATTATGGTTGAGATGCACTGCATACATGGATTGGTTAAGAGTAGAATTACTAAACTACCCCTGTAAGGTAGAATTACCGAAATACCCTTATAGGGTAAAATGACTGATTTGCCCTTGTAGGTAAATGATCGACTTGTGCAATGAGTGGACTAATTTGGCTGTGGTTGTATGACTGATATGCTTTTATTACATGTTTAAATAATTGTTACTGAGCATGGCCATTTTGCATACACGTGTAATGATTGAGCATGACATACACGACATATTGCATGGGGTTGGGATTATTAATACGGAGGAAGTGCTAATAGGATCGCATGGTCACTTGACGACTGTGGATCCATCGAAGGCTTTATAGCCACCGCAGGCTTTTTAGCCACCGAGCAGCCATGCTGCACCGATAATGTTACTGAGGGCTGTGTGCCATTAATATAGCTTCGTGCCGTAATTATGGGCTTTGTGCCAATACCGAAGGCTCTGTGCCGATATTATGGCTTTGTGCCAATCGTATTTATCGTGGCTATGTGCCTAACTTATATATCGATGACTCGTATTCGATCATATTTACCAAAGGTCATGTGCCGATTATATTACCGTCGCTAATGGCTATGTGCCAAATATAATACAATCATCGATGGCTTTGTGCCAATTGTAATACCGCTATCAAGGCTTTTTAGCCATCGAGCGCCTATGCCGCACCGATAAGAGTTAGTGCCGCAACCTGTGCTACATAAGGAGTGTAGGGATGGGTGGGTCGATTAAATCCCCACAGGAGTGTAGGTTGGACAGTGTGGAGTGCGTGTGGTTGGTATGGGCATTAACGCATTGCATATCTGGATTATATTACTGAGATGGGTTTAGGCCCCGATTTATATATATGACATGTGACATTTGACTTGGGTTAAGGCCCAACCGAGGCTATTTTGGGCTAATGCCCAATTACCACCGTTACTTTAATGGGCTTGGGTCCGAATTATTTTGATGCATGTTCTTACAGATTTTGTTCGTAAAGGGAATTACACACTGAGTTTTCGTAAACTCACCCCCTATTTTAATTTTTCTTAGGTAATCCTCAGTAGGCGGTTCGACGTACTGGAGGACTCGGGGGTGGCCACACTACGAGCAGCTTTAAATTTTTAGTATTCTATTCTACTTTATTTTAATCATTTTCTTATTGGGTTGTAATAAGGCCTCTCTTAAATTCTGGTTCTCAATTTGGGACTTTTAGTTATTATTATTTAAATCTGCTAAAAGATGAACTCGATTTTTCCCAAAACGATAACTATTTTCTAAATACTACGTTTCTGCAACTCAATTTTTGGATAACACGTCTTCGTAAATCTTTAAGCTTCCGCAAACACGAGGTTTTTTTTATCAATAAACAAATGCAAACTGAGACTTTAGTTTTTAAATTTCTAGAAGGGTTTTTATTGAAACCACAGTTTTCGAAAAACACCTTTATGTGACACGTCAGATTCGGGCCTAACTTCTAGGCCGGATTTGGGGTGTTACATTTGATTTAATGTTTATGTGTGGGCTTTGGGGGCTTTAGACGTAGTTGAGCATGGTAGAACTGATGGACCATAGGGTTAGTTTACACAACTTCTTAATTACATAAGACTTAAGCCGAATCAAACAAACCTGTGAGTAAGTCGCCGAGTTAGGGTGTGGCAACCGCCATGCGCATGTCTAGGATTGGATTCAGGAAGAGCTTGGTATTTAAGCAGTCCTAGTGACTCACCTTCTCTTCGCTCGAATTCTACCTAGTGCGTAGTGACTGTTCACTCTAACCATGAGGACTTGTTCACAGGCTAAATCCGATAATTAAAACCCGAAAGGGGCTAGCCACACTATTTTGTGAAAACCCTAGTTTTGAAATTAACAAATTACCCATTGATTTGTGAAAACTACCCTGAATTTGGAAAAAAAGACCAAAGTACCCCTGGTTTGTAAATTACCAAACTACCCCTGATTGAAAAAATTACCAAGATACCCCCGAGTTGCAAAATTACCAAAATATCCCTGCTTCACGAAATTACCAAAATATCCTTAATTTACAAAATCACCCAAACTTTTTTTGAAAAATTTCAAAATACCCTGTAGGTAAAAATTTTGAAAATACCCCATGGTAGTGAAGATGATGAAAATACCCCCTACATGTTGAATGTGGTCTCATGGATGTTGTTTGTGTGATGAATGCACTTAGAACTAGGAGATAAGCTGGCTCAAACTATAGATAGATTCGACTTCTCGAAAGAATCACTTTTAAAACTATTTTCCATAAAAATTGCTCGTGGATAAACAAAGGAAATGTAATTAATAATACATAAAATTCTTAACCGTGATAAACGCGAACAGAAGAATGAGTACACGAGGTCGTGGACGTCCGCCGCGTGGCCGGGTAGGGGTAGGATGACCTTGTCGAGCCGGCAGGTCCGCCATGGGTCTGGAATGTCTTTGCCAGATCTGCCGGCGGAGGAGCCGAGTTCCGTGATCGACAGGTGATAATGATGTAATATCCAGCGCGCGTATCGCGAGTTTTGGAGAGAGTTGCCGGGGGCAGCGCGCGCACAGGAGCCCGTAAATTGGTGGTCGGCGACTCGAGAGCTAACGGAGGAGAGGTGTTTAGGGGGTGTCCGGTGTAGCTCCCAACACTGCTGAGTACTGGTTAGAGGCAACAGAACGTATAATGGATGACTTAGACTTCTCGACTGAGGAGAAGTTGAAGGGGATAGTGTCTCTTCTCCGGGATGAGTCGTATCAGTGGTGGCTCACGGTCAGAGATGGTGCAGTGGCTGATGATATCACCTGGGATTATTTTAAGGCATCCTATCAGAGGAAGTATGTGGGAGCTGGTTATACTGATGCGCAACGTAGGGCGTTCCTGAATTTGGTTCAGGGGAATAAGTCGGTACCTGAATATGAGGCAGAATTTTTGAGGTTAAGCAGGTATGCTCAAGGTATGGTGGCTACGAAACATGAGCGCTGTGTTAGGTTCGAGGACGGGCTAAGAGATGAGCTACGGGTGTTGATTGCCCCTCAGCGATAAATGGAATTTATCGTTCTCGTGGAAAAGGCCAAAATAGCTGAGGAGGTTAAGCGAACCGAGAAGCGAAATCAGGAGAGAGGCAGGGATAAAAGGAGTTTTGGGCTATCAGGGTCTGGTGGAAGTACTCAAAAAAGGGCTAGATTTGATGAACCGGATCGAGCCGCAAAGCCTGCTGCTGCTCAGTGGCCACCTCAGTGCGTTAGATGTGGAAAGTCTCATTCGGGAGAGTGTTGGGCTGGTAATAGAGGGTGCTTTGAGTGTGGGTCAATGGAGCACCGGGTAAGGGATTGTCCGTGGAAGTTAGCTAGGACTCAAGCTGAGGGTCAAGGACGTGGTCAATTCAGGAGTGATGGCCAGCAACCACAGAGGGGTCGAGGTGCAGTTAGGGGTGGTAATGGTAACGAACGAGGCCGTGGAGCACCTGGCCGAGGTGCTGAGGGTGCTAATGCTAGACAACCTGGGTTGGTCTATGCAGCCAAACGTCGAGAGGAGGGCGACGCACTGGACGTCATAACCGGTACGTTTTTAATTTCTGGGTTGCCTTATACTGCTTTGATTGACGTTGGTTCAACACACTCATATGTAGCTAGTAGCGTAGTGGGAACTCTGAACTTAGCCTATGAGATTTCTGCTAGAAAGATGACAGTAGTTAGCCCTTTAGGACACTCTGTGGTAGTATACAAATTGTATAGGGATGTACCCTTAGAACTTCAGGGGGTCGTGTTTCAAGCGGATTTGATGGAACTACCCTTCGAGGAGTTTGATTTAATCTTAGAAATGGATTGGTTGGTTAAGTACCGGGCATAACTGGACTGTGCGGCTAAGCGCATGGTGCTAAAATTGGCCGAGGGTGAAGAGGTGGTGATGATAGGTAAGAGAAGGAATTACCTATCTAATGTGGTGTCCGCACTGAAGGCGGAAAAGATGGTAAGGAAAGGATGTGAGGCATTTGTGGTTTATGTTTGTGCCTTAGAAGTTAAGGATTTGGCTGTAGGAGGTGTTCGAACGGTGAAGGACTTTGTCGATGTCTTTTCGGAGGAGCTTCCGGGTTTGCCACCGGATCGGGAGGTGGAGTTCAGTATTGACCTTCTACCGGGACAACCAAATGTCTATTGCTCCGTATAGGATGACGCCAAAAGAATTGGTGGAGTTGAAAGCACGATTCGGGAGTTATTGGATCGGGTTTCATTCGACTAAGTGTATCACCTTGGGAGTGCACATGCTCGAGTTAAGATAAAGGACGGTCGATGCGAATGTGCATAGACTACCGCCGCTTGAATAAATTGACAATTAAGAACAAGTATCCGCTTGCCTAGGATAGATGACCTGCTCGACCCGGCTTAAGGGAGCATCCGTCTTTTCCAAGATAGATTTGAGGTCCTGGATATCACCAACTTAAGGTAAAGGAGGCGATATCCATAAGACGGCGTTTACGTACTCGATACGGGCACTATGAATTTCGTAATGCCGTTCGGGTTGACGAACACACCGTGAGCGCGTTATGGATATGATGAACTGGTGTTTCAACCGCACTTGGATCGGTTCGTCGTAGTATTTATAGATGATATTCTGGTGTACTCGAGGTCGGAAGAGGAACACGACGCGTATTTTCGGGTAGTGTTGCAGATTTTAAGGGAAAAGCAATTATACGCCAAGTTTAGTAAGTGTGAGTTTTGGTTGAAGGAAGTTACTTTTCTGGGGCATGTGGTATCAGTAGAAGGGATAAGAGTGGATCCTCGGAAGATTGAGGCAGTATTGGATTGGAAACCACCCAAGTCAGTGGCGGAGATTCGCAGTTTCTTGGGGTTAGCAGGCTACTATAGGAGATTTGTGGAAGGGTTTTTGTAACATCTCGAAGTTGGGCCTAGTAGGATTGGGCCCAATGGGCCTTGGGCGTAGTAGCGTTTAAAATTTTTGAGAACGGCTTGTTGGACCTATTAGGTGAGTGATTTTGGAAGGTTAGGGGGCTTCTATGAAGTCCTGGGATTAAACTAGAGCTTTAGGAAAATTTTGGTTTTAGGTGAAAAAAACCTTGGGAGTTGGTCGGTAGGCTTTAAGAATAAAATGTGGAGAAAAATGACACAAGTGGAGGTGTGGTGTAGTGGCAAAGTGACGCCACTTAGAGGCAAGGGAGTGACGCCACAGGGAAGGAAGGAGGTCCAAGGTTCAAGTCTTGGCTCTTGCATTTTGGTTTTCTTTTTAGATGGACTTTAGAATTTGGCTATAGATTTATATTTAGTTGCGCATGGTTTAAGACACAAGAGGAGTTTGTGGCCAAGTGGTTAGCGGTGTGGGTTATGCTACAAGGGAGCTTGGGTTCGAATCTCATAAAAACCAAGGGAGTATTTATTTTGCGAATTGGACGGCAAGAGTTTGAGTTGGATTTAAACTCTCATCGACGAAGGGATCCCACATCGGAAAGATACAAAGAAGGAAGGTGAGAAGCTAGCTATATATAGAGTATTCTATGATAGGAGGAAGGATACCTTGGAGGCGTTTGGGCACGGGAGTGGTCTGAGCGCGATTAGTTCCGCATTCCTATCGTGTGTGTAACTCTCTCTACTCTAGTTGTAGAGCGGCAAATGCCGGAAGTCGCCGGTCCACGGCAATAGTAGCCACACGAGCGCGCGAACGCACGCGTGTGGGCTTCGACGCGATAGTTGAGGCCATCGTGAGTATTCTTGTGGGTTGAGGCTGCTTGGGCCACGATGGGCCGAAATGGGCCCAATGGGCCCGTGGGCCCAATAGAATAAAATGTATGATGGTTTAGTATAAGTGAAATAGACTAGGTGAATCTCATATACGTGGCTAGATTTGTGTTAGGTGGGCCACACGAGCGTGTGGGCTCGAATGGGCTAAAATCGGGTTTTAGGCCCAATAGTCCGGTACAACCGAAAATGGTAGTTGAGTCGCTCGAGGCGACATTAGGCCTTTGGAAAGGCCATTGCAGGTGTGAAATTACTGAAATATCCTTGGTTTACAAAATTACTGAAATACCATTGGTTTACAAAATTACTGAAATACCCTTGGTTTGCAAAATTACAAAAATACCATTGGTTTGCAAAGTTACGGAAATACCCCCCGTTTACAAAATTACTGAAATACCCCCAGTTTATAAAATTACCCCGATTTGCAAAATTACCGAAATACCCCTAATTTGTGAAATTACTGAAATACCCCCAGTTTGTAAAATTATCGAAATATCCTCGGTTTGTGAAATTACCGTTTTACCCCTAAACAAAAAAATGACCGTTGTACCCTCGTGGTAGTACTAGCGTTGTATGTGTTAATTGTATGATTGATTGTGTTTGAGATGCGTTGCATACATGATCTTGGTTTGGCGAAATGTAGGAAAAGGGGATCTAGTGCGTTAGATCGGGATCTTCGGGATTTAGTAATCGCGTTAGTAACCAGGTGTGTAACTTACACACTTCATAATCGTTGTAAACTTGTTAATAACCTAAATCGTGTTAAAAGCCAAACTGTAGATTTCGATATGATACCTTTATGGGTATGAGCAAGGATTTCGGTAAGTCCATTTTGTTGAGATTACGGCACATGATTTACGATGATAATATCTATATATGTTCGATATATGTCTAATGATTAAGCATGATGGCATGATTTGTATGTGCATTGCATTATTGTGGGTGATATGAGAGGAGGGGGAAGATTGATATCTCATGACTTTGGGTCACCGGTGGTTTGGCACCACCGGTGGTTTGGTACCACAGATTGATTTCGTGACTTTGGGTCACCGGAGGTTTGGCACCTCATAGCGACTCGTCCCGATGGCTTAGCACCACAAAGGGTTGGCCCCACATTTGATAAAACGGGATTTTTGCCAGTGATTTGGTATCACAACGTGGGTTGGCCCCACAATTGGATTATTCGTGACTTTGGGTACCAGTGGTTTGGCACCACATTATTATTGATATCAGTGACTTTGGGTCACCAGTGGTTTGGCACCACCAGTGGTTTGGTACCACACGGGGTAGAAAAAGGAGTTGTGGATGGCTAGGTTTGGGTGCATGATATGTTTGCTTGATTATGATTTGTGTAAGCATGTTACAATAATCGGGAGGGGGATTATGCACTGAGTCTTGGTGACTCACCTTCTCCCTTATCTTTTCAGGTGATTCGTAGATCGCGGATGAGGAGCCGGGTGGACTCGAGGTGGCCATACGATAATTTTTTTGATTTTACATGGACATTTGATTTGGGTATTTTACTTTAAATTCTGGTTTTTATTTGGGTTTGTAACAAGGCCTTTAAATTATGTTTTGGATTATTTTATCTGCTTTGGATTTGGTTTTAAATATTACTAAGTAATTACTTGATTTGCTTTAATAACCTGATAATCAAAGTTTTCAAACTAAGCTTCGCAACGAGATTTCTAAACTCTACCATCGGGTAATACAATTCACATGATTTCAAAGCAACTTGACATTTTCCACTATACGTACATCAGTTTTCCCAAACACAAGCAATCGAAGAGTTTTCACCGAAAATAAACCGGTAACCTATTTTCTTCAAATCGTTTTCACTCTGTGACATGCCAGATTCGGTCGTGGTGTGTTGACTGAGTTTGGGGTGTTACAGTTTTCTTCGATAGCGGCACATTTGACAAAGTTGTTGAGGAAGGAGGTACCTTTTGTATGGACAGATATAAGCAAAGAGAGAGTTTTGAGAAGTCGGAAAAGGGTTTTGACCGAGGCTCCGCAGATTCACTGTGGCGGGGAAAGATTTTGTGGTGTATTGTGACGCTTCCCATACGGGGTTAGGTTGTGTATTAATGCAGAGGGGAAGGTTGTTGCTTATGCGTCTCGCGATTGAGACCGCATGAAGTTAACTATCCGACGCATGATCCGAGTTGGGCGCAGTGGTCTTCGCTTTGAAGGTGTGGAGGCATTATTTTTACGGGTAGAAGTCGGTGATCTACACGGACCATAAGAGCTTGAAGTATCTGCTGACTCAGAAGGAGCTGAATTTGAGGCAACGAAGGTGGGTGGAATTGTTAAAGGATTACGACTGTTCAATTGAATATCACCCGGGAAAGGCAAACGTGGTGGTAGATGCACTAAGTCGGAAAGTGGTGTCGGATTTGTGGGTGATGTTCGCTCATCTTAGTTTGTATGAGGACGGAAGCCTGTTAGCGGAATTGCAGGTGAAGCCATCATGGGCAGATCAGGTTAATGAGAAACAGCTGGTAGATGAAGTCTTAAGTGCACGATGCTTGCAAGTGCAGAATGGTGGATTAGAGGGGTATAGTTTGAGCAGCGATGGAGTATTATATTTTCAAGGGAAAGTGTGTATGCCTAAGGATGTGGAGTTAAGGCAGAAGATTTTGCAAGAGGCACATAGCAGTCCATATGCTATGCATCCGAGAGGTAGTAAGATGTATCGGGATTTGCGAGAGCAGTTTTGGTGGCCGGGTCTTAAGCGTGAGGTAACGGAATTTGTGGGTAAGTGTCTGACATGTTAGCAAGTCAAGGCTGAACATCAGTTACCGTCAGGGTTGTTACAGCCGATTAAGATTCCACAGTGGAAGTGGGAAAGGATCACAATGGATTTTGTGAGTGGGTTACCCCTCACACTCACTAAAAAGGATGCGCTTTGGGTGATTGTGGACCGTCGATTTAAGTCCGCTCATTTCATACCTGCAGACGTATAGATTTCTCTCTTCAGAAGCTAGCAAGACTATATATAGCGGAGATTGTAAGGTTGCATGGGGTGCCAGTGTTGATTATTTCGGACAGAGACCCTAGATTTACGTCAAGGTTTTGGAAGGCTTTGCATCAGGCGTTGGGTACAAGGTTGGATTTTAGTACGGCATTCCATCCCGATCGGATGGATACTGATCGAAAAGGGTGATTCAAGTCTTGGAAGATATGCTAAGGGGTTGTGTCTTGGATTTCGTGAGGCGCTGGGAAAGAATTTTTACCGTTGGCGGAGTTCGCGTATAACAATAGTTATCGGGAAAGTATTAAGATGGCACCATACGAAGCGTTATATGGTCGGAAGTGTCGTACCCCTACGTGTTGGACGGAGTTGGGGAGCGCGCTTATTGGGTTCGAGTTGGTTGGCCGAGACGTAAGATAAGGTGGAGGTGATTAGAACTCGGTTGAAAGAAGCTTGAGGCATGAGCGAAGTCTTATGCCGACCTTAAACGGAAGGATATAGAGTTTGCAGAGGGTGACAGGGTCTTCTTGAAAGTGTCGCCATGGAAGAAGGTTCTGAGGTTCGGTAGGAAAGGCAAGTTGAGCCCTAGGTTTATTGGGCCTTATCGGGTATTGAAGCGAGTAAGACCAGTGGCTTACCAGCTCGAGTTGCCACCAGAGTTGAGTCAAATTCACAATGTATTTCATGTTTCCATGCTTAGACGCTACCGCTCGGATCCGTCTCATGTGGTGCCAGTGGAGGAGATTGAGGTGAGTCCAGACCTGTCTTTTGAGGAGGAACCAATACAGATCCTAGATCGGGATGTTAAGGTTTTGCGTAGGAAACCGATTCCTTTGGTAAAGGTATTATGGCGGAACCATGGATCGGAGGAAGCGACATGGGAGCCGGAGGATATCATGCGACAGCAATATCCTCAACTCTTCCGACCAGGTAAATTTCGAGGTCAAAATTTATTTTAAGGGGGTAAAACTGTAATATCCTGATTTGGTGGGTCTGTGCATTTGGTAGGTTGGGTGGCTAAGTTAGTAAGTTAAAAGGCTTTGAGGTGTAACATCCCGAAATTGGGCCTAGTAGGATTGGGCCCAATGGGCCTTGATTTAAAATTTTTGAGAACGGCATTAATGCAAGTTAGACTTATTAGGTAAGTTATTTTGGAAGGTAAGAGGGCTTCTATGAAGTCCCGGATCAAATATTAGCTTTGGGGAAATTTTGGTTTTAGGTGAAAAAACCTGAAGTTGGCGGTGTAGGCCTTAAGAATAAAATGTGGGAAAAATGACACAAGTGGAGTGTGTGGTGTAGTGGCAAAGTGACGCCACTTAAGAGACAAGGGGTGACGCCATACAAGGAAGGAAGGAGGTCCAAGGTTCAAGTCTTGGCTTTTGCATTTTGGTTTTCTTTTTACTTGGACCTCGTAATTTGGCTATAGATTTATATTTAGTTGCGCATGGTTTAAGACACAAGAGGAGCTTGTGGCCAAGTAGCTAACAGCGTGGATTATGTTGCAAGGGAGCACTGGTTCGAATCTTATGAGAAGCAAGGGAGTATTTATTTTGCGATCTGGGCGGGAAGAGTTTCATTGAATTTAAACTCTACTCGACGAAGGGATCCCACATCGGAAAGATACAAAGAAGAAAGGTGAAGTGCTAGCTATATAAAGAGCATTCCAAGAGGAGGGTTGACACACCTTGGAAGGCGTTTGGGCACAGGAGTGGTCGGAGCGCGGATTAACACCGTCAGTCCTCGGTGTGTAACTCTCTCTCACTCTAGTCAGAGCTGGCAAATACCGGCGTGCCGATCACGGCAATAGTAGCCACACGAGCGTGTGGCGCGCGTGTGGTGCTTCGGCGCGATAGTTGAGGCCATCGGTAGTATTCTTGTGGGTTGGGGTTTGCTTGGGCGCGATGGGCGAAGTGGGCCCAATGGGCCCGTGGGCCCTTATGAGTAAATTGTGCGATTGTGTAGTATATAGTGAACTAGACTAGGTGGAACTTATATACGTGGCTAGATTTGTGTTAGGTGGGCCACACGCGCGCAGTGGGCGAATGGGCCGAAATTGGGCTTTAGGCCCAATAGTCCATTTCGACCGAAATGGTAGTTGGGTCGCTTCGGGCGACATCAAGCCTTTGGAAGGCCATTCCAGTACAAAATTACTGAAATGCCCTTGGTGGGTAAATTACCGATATACCCTTGGTGGGTAAATTACGAAAAATGCCCTTGGTAGGTAAAATTACAGCTTATACCCTTAGAGGTTGATTAGGGTGATTATGTTGTTTTATGTCTATCTCGATTATGATGGTAATTTATGTTATACTTATATTTGATATATGTCTAGCATACATGACATACTGCATACACGAATTACTATGTCATATTGCATGGGTTATATGAGTGGAGGGCAAATGATATTCGTGTCGACGGGCACCAAAGTGGTTTGGTACCACATTGTGACTACGGTCACCGAGGTTTGGCACCTCCGCAGGTTTGGCACCTCATGCGCGACTCGTCCCTCGTGGTTAACACCACCGTGGGTTGGCCCCACTTTTGAGATATGGGATCGCCGCGGTGATTTGGTATCACACGTGGGTTGGCCCCATAGATGGATTATTAGTGACTTTGAGTCACCAGGTGATTTGGTATCACATTCGTGTCTCCGGACACCGAGGTTTGGCACCTCATAGCGTCTCGTCCCAAAGTGGTTTGGTACCACAATGGGTTGGCCCTACGATAATACAACGGGATTGACGCCAAAGGTGATTTGGTATCACACGATGGGTTGGCCCCATCACTATTATTCGTGACTTCGAGTCACCAAAGTGGTTTGGCACCACAATATTGATGAATATCGTGTCCTTGGACACCGGTGGTTTGGCACCACCAAAGTGGTTTGGTACCACACACGGTAGAAAAAGGAGTTGCGGATGGCTAGGTTTGGGTGCATGATATGCATATTTTCATATGAAATTGTGTAAGGGCACATTTGGATGGGGATTTACACACTTGAGTCTCGATGACTCACCCTTAGTTAAATTTTGCGTAATCATTAGATCGCGGATTTGGGAGCCGAGGTGGACTCGTGGAGGCTATACATATGTTTACTCGTAAATTCATTTCTTTTATTTGGACTTATTTTTATTTGAGTTTTTGTTATGTAATAAGGCCTTGGGTATTTTATTTGGTTTTAGCTTTCAATTTGTTTATTGCTTATTATTAAATGATCAATATGGGATTTTCCTAAAATGATAATAAACCATTTCTTATTCAAAATTTCTTAAACTCGATTTCTCACCACAACTATAAAGAATATGAGCTTTTTAACGAATGCACGGTTTTTAAACATTCCTTTCATGTGACATGCCAGATTCGGTCGTAACGTTTAGGCCGGGTTTGGGGTGTTACAATTGTGGTATCAGAGCCTAGGTTCAAAAACTCGGCTTTGGGTTTGGGTTCAAAAATGTTTTCAAAAGATGGTTTGGAAAATGGTTTAGAAAAATATATATCTGTTCTTTTTGTTGAAATATGGCACCCGAGTCTCCGGCACCAATCCGCACTGTAAGTTTCCTGATACTTTTCTTTGTTATATGCTGTATTTTGAATGTCTATTCTGTGTGTTTGGGTTGGATGTGATGTTCGGATATAGAGTTGATTGCGCATCTGAAATATTTATGCCTTTAATGGTTAGGTTTTTTTGTATGTGTAGGATTTCTAAATTCTAGTTAAAAGTATATTAGGGTTATTGGAATCGTAGTACGCAGCGTGAGCACAACGTTGTAGGTTAGGTGGTACGAATGTTCTGTGGTTGGAAATTTCGAGGACGAAATTTCTTTAAGGAGGGTAGATTTGTAACATCCCGAAATTGGGCCTAGTAGGATTGGGCCCAATGGGCCTTGATTTAAAATTTTTGAGAACGACATTAATGCAAGTTAGACTTATTAGGTAAGTTATTTTGGAAGGTTAGAGGGCTTCTATGAAGTCCCGGATCAAATATTAGCTTTGGGGAAATTTTGGTTTTAGGTGAAAAAAACCTGGAAGTTGGCGGTAGGCCTTAAGAATAAAATGTGGGAAAAATGACACAAGTGGAGTGTGTGGTGTAGTGGCAAAGTGACGCCACTTAAGAGACAAGGGGTGACGCCACAAGGAAGGAAGGAGGTCCAAGGTTCAAGTCTTGGCTTTTGCATTTTGGTTTTCTTTTACTTGGACCTCGAATTTGGCTATAGATTTATATTTAGTTGCGCATGGTTTAAGACACAAGAGGAGCTTGTGGCCAAGTGGCTAACAGCGTGGATTATGTTGCAAGGGAGCACAGGTTTGAATCTCATGAGAAGCAAGGGAGTATTTATTTTGCATGATGCTGACGGAAGAAGTTTCATTGAATTTAAACTCTATCGACGAAGGATCCCACATCGGAAAGATACAAAGAAGGAAGGTGAAGTGCTAGCTATATAAAGAGCATTCTAGGAGGAGGGTTGACACACCTTGGAAGGCGTTTGGGCACGAGGAGTGGTCGGAGCGCGGATTAACACGAGTCCTATCGGTGTGTAACTCTCTCTACTCTAGTTGTAGAGCGGCAAAATGCCGAAGTGCCGATCACGGCAATAGTAGCCACACGAGCGTGTGAGCACACGTGTGGGGCTTCGGCGCAGCGATAGTTGAGGCCATCGTGAGTATTCTTGTGGGTTGGGGTGCTTGGGCGCGATGGGCGAAGTGGGCCCAATGGGCCCGTGGGCCCTTATGAGTAAATTGTGCGATTGTGTAGTATATAGTGAACTAGACTAGGTGGAACTTATATACGTGGCTAGATTTGTGTTAGGTGGGCCACACGAGCGTGTGGGCCCGAATGGGCCGAAATTGGGCTTTAGGCCCAATAGTCCATTTCGACCAGAAATGGTAGTTGGGTCGCTCGGGGCGACACTAGGCCTTTGGAAAGGCCATTCCAGGTACGAAATTACTGAAATGCCCTTGGTGGGTAAATTACTGATATACCCTTGGTGGGTAAATTACGAAAATGCCCTTTGGTAGGTAAAATTACGTTATACCCTTAGAGGTTGATTAGGGTGATTATGTTGTTTTATGTCTATCTGATTATGATGGTAATTCATGTTATACTTATATTTGATATATGTCTAGCATACATGACATACTGCATACACGAATTACTATGTCATATTGCATGGGTTATATGAGTGGAGGGGCGGTGATATTCGTGTCGACGGCACCGTGGTTTGGTACCACATTGTGACTACGGTCACCGAGAGGTTTGGCACCTCGGAGGTTTGGCACCTCATAGCGACTCGTCCCCGTGGTTAACACCACCGTGGGTTGGCCCCACTTTTTGAGATATGGGATCGCCGCCGGTGATTTGGTATCACACGTGGGTTGGCCCCACGATGGATTATTATTAGTGACTTTGAGTCACCAAAGTGATTTGGTATCACATTCGTGTCTCCGGACACCGAGGTTTGGCACCTCATAGCGTCTCGTCCCATGGTTTGGTACCACGATGGGTTGGCCCCACAGATAATACAACAGGATTGACGCCAAAGATTTGGTATCACACGATGGGTTGGCCCCATCACTATTATTCGTGACTTCGAGTCACCAAAGGTTTGGCACCACAATATTGATGAATATCGTGTCCTTGGACACCGATGGTTTGGCACCACCAGTGGTTTGGTACCACACGGGGTAGAAAAAGGAGTTGCGGATGGCTAGGTTTGGGTGCATGATATGCATATTTTCATATGAAATTGTGTAAGGGCCTCATTGGATGGGGATTTACACACCGAGTCTCGATGACTCACCCCTTAGTTAAATTTTGCGGTAATCATTAGATCGCGATTTGGGAGCCGAGGTGGACTCGTGGAGGCTATACATATGTTTACTCGTAAATTCATTTCTTTTATTTGGACTTATTTTTATTTGAGTTTTTGTTATGTAATAAGGCCTTGGGTATTTTATTTGGTTTCACTTTCAATTTGTTTATTGCTTATTATTAAATGATCAATATGAGATTTTCCTAAAATGATAATAAACCATTTCTTATTCAAAATTTCTTAAACTCGATTTCTCACCACAACTATAAAGAATATGAGCTTTTTAACGAATGCACGGTTTTTAAACATTCCTTTCATGTGACATGCCAGATTCGGTCGTAACGTTTAGGCCGGGTTTGGGGTGTTACATGAGGTGTGTATTGGGCTCAGGTTTGGGCCTAAATCTGGGTAAAAATTTAATAAAAATAGTGCTCGTAGTATTTTAATTTAAATTATTATGTTTAGTGGCAAGTTGGGCTTGTGGCCCAAATTTTGGAGGTGTTTTAAGTGGGCATTAAGGTGGCGTCACAAGGGGGAGGAGCTGGGCCTAGTGTGGCCGCTTGGGGCCCAAATTGATGGGTCAAATTTTGGCACTTCAAGGGGGGAAGGGGTGGGCGGCATAGTGGCTACATTTTAGGAGCTTTAATTCTTTTTATTTAAGTGATAAAAGATGATAAAAGGAAGGAAAGAGTTGGGTTGAAGATGGTCTCTTTTAAAGGTAAGATAAGGGATTAAGGCTATCAGGAGAGGGGAGAGTTGGCCGAAACTCCAACTCTGAAGTGTGTGCATGTGTAGCCGAATTTTGAAGCCTAGTGTCCATCTTTTCCATTCGTTTTCTTTTTCTTTCTTTCTCACTTACTCTTCTAGCCGAAAATCCATATATCTGTGATTCTGTCTTCTTGTTGCCGTTTAGTCCGAGTGGGACGTTGTAGGCGTTGAGTGAAGACGTTTAAGACACAGACGGTTTTAGGTACCAGAGATAAAAAACATGGAACAAATGGATTGTTTATACAAAGATAAAACTTGTAATCATACTATGCATATAGACTCTAAGAATGAAAATAATATTTCGGCTCTTAGTAAAGGTATCAATAGTTTAATAGATATGACATCTATATATTTTAATAAATTATATACTAAGGTTAGTAAAATAGAAGAAAAAGTAGATAATATGGGAGAAGTAACTGATTTAGATTTGAATAACAAGTCTAAAGAACTTTTGTCAGATGTTAATAATAAATTAGATCAAGTTATTAATAATAATAATATAGAATCGGATTTAGATTTAGGATCTTTATATTATGGTAATAGTAATGTAATATTAGCTTTATCGGATGAAGATGAGTCTTCGGATGAATCTTCTACCTATCATAATATTAAAAAAGAAAAACAAAAAAGAGAAAAAGTTAAAAAACAAGAAAAATATGATTTTGACTCTTATAAGACTTTAATAGAACATTGGAAAAACCAATTTTCTAAAACAAAAGATAAGAATGAACAAGTAGAATATTTAAAATTAATAGAAGAACTTTATGAAAAACTTAAAGATCTATTTACAAAATATAATTATCACTATATGTTAAATTATGATACTACAGAAAGTAGTAGTAATTCTAATAATTCTAATGAAGATATTAATGTCACTAGCTATAATTCTGATGAAGAAAAAACTTCAACAGAAGAGGATGAGAATATAGAAATTCCTGAACCGATGGATACTGAACAACCAGATCCATATGATTATGAAATACCGAAACCTAGGGAAATTGATAAACAAGATCCTTATGGTAAAAGAAAGATAGATTCAGATCTTCAAACAGATGATTATCTGAGATCTATTAATAAAAATTATGAAAAGATTGAAAACACAACTAGAATATTTGATAAACAATATTGGAAAAACCAATATTTACCAATTGAACTAAAACCAGTTCATTTTACTAATAAATTAGAAAAAATATCTAAAAATACAAAAATAAAAGATAAACCTATAATTCAACAAATGAAACTTGGGAAAAATGATATTATTACATTTTCACACTTCCAACCCAGAAATATTATACTTATATTGAAATTACATTTCATTTAGAGAATATAATTCATATTCTTTAAATGCTCTATTAGATACAGAGAGCTACAACTAGTAGTCAGTAGAGAAAATGCTATTTCATCGAAAAAAATGGGAACTTATGAGAAATCCAATAAGAGTCATTGGAGTAGATGGTAATGAAACTTTAATTCTTTTAAAGCAAAAAATATACTTGATCTACATAAATAATGTAAGATTTGTGATACCTAAAATATTATGTTTTCATGAAATGCATGGAGATATATTATTAGGTAATAATTTTATATATCAACATTTACCATTTTCTATTGATAAAAATTTTGTTATATTAACTATTGAAAAAACTTCAGTAGAAATACCCTTAGTAGAAAACCATAAATTTATTTGTGATAAAGATTTTTCACCATCTAGGAAAGAACAAGTCAAACAACTTGAAACAAATCATTGGTTGTTTAAAATATTAGAGAATAATTTTAGTGAAGAACCATTAAAATTATGGAAAAATAGTCCTAGATATTGTACTATTAAATTAGAAAATCCTAATAAAATTATTAGAGTAAAACCTATGATCTATACTAAACAAGATATAGATGAATTTGATATACAAATAAAAGAATTTTTAGAAAAGGATTAATAGAAGAAACTAATAGTCCACATTCTAGTCCTCGCTTTTATGGTAAGAAACCATGCGAGAAATAAAAAGAGGAAAAGCTAGAATGGTTATTAATTATAAAAGATTAAATCAAAATACTATTTTTGATGGTTATTTCATTCCAAGAAAGGAAGTCTTAATAAATCAAGCTAAACAAGCTAAATATTTTAGTAAATTTGATTGTAAATCAGGATTCTGGCAAATCATGCTAACAGAAGAATCTAAACCATTAACAGCTTTTCGTGCTCCTAATGGACATTATCAATGGAGAGTAATGCCATTTGGACTTTGTAATGCACCACAAGTCTTCCAAATATGGATGGACTCTATATTTAAAAAATATAAAATATTATGTGTAGTATATATAGATGATATTTTAATATTTTCTGATACATTAGAAAATCATAGAAAACATCTAAATATTATATCTAGAGAATTCATAAAACATGGAATTATACTAAGTCCTAAAAAAATTGAATTAGAATTCTTAGGATTAATATTATCTGCTGATGGTCTTAAACTCCAAGATCACATTATAGTAAAAATAAAAGAATTTCCTGAAAATATTGTTGATAAGAAACAGCTTCAACAATTTTTAGGAATTGTTAATTATGGTAGAAATTTCTTTCCTAACTTATCTAAAAAAATAGATGAGTTATATGAAAAACTAAAAAAGGACAAACCTTTTGAATGGTCTAAAAGAGATTCAGATATTATAAAAAATATAAAATCTGAAATAAATTATATTCCTAAAGTTTATTTACCTAAACCAGGTGATAAATTAAATCTAGAAACAGATGCCTCAGAAAAAAATTGGGGATGTGTTTTAAAAGCAAAAACAAATAATGAAGAATTAATTTGTGGATATAGTTCGGGAAAATTTAAACCAAAAGAAATAAATTATGCTATCTATGAAAAAGAATTATTAGCAATAAAAAAAGGAATAAAAAAATTCTTAATATATTTAGCACCTGAACATTTTATTATAAAAACTGATAATCAAGCAGTTAAACAATTTCTAACTAACAAAAGTTTAGAATGTAATATCCTGGATTTTGGGTTTATGCATTTGTGCTTAAATAAATGTGAAAGCGTGTCTATGTGTGTGTTAAATGTGTTTTATGCATTTTTGGGAACCTTAGAATGTAGGAAAATGCCTTAGAAATTATTAGATTTTAAATCTAAAAGAGGAAGCTAAGCAGGGTGGCCTTAAGAGAAAATGTAGGGGATTTATAACACAAAAATGGGCTTGGTAAAGTGGCTTGAAGGCGCCACTTAAAGCCTCTGTAAGTGACGCCATAAGCTTGTACAAGTGGGCCAAGGTTCGAGCCACAGGGTCGGTTATCTAGGTATGGGTTCGGGTTTGCATCATTATCTCTATCTGTTATATATATGTATGATATGATATGCCTGAATCGTTGGGAATTAGTGTTGGTTATTCACACTGAGTCTGTTTGACTCACCCCGTTGTGGGATATCTTTTCAGGTGACACTCAGTGATGGACCGGGTCGGCAGGAGCTCAGTGGTGGCCATGCTCAGCTCAAAATTTATTTTATCTTGGACTTTTTTTTTTTAAGTATTTTGGATTTATTCGGGTTTTGTTTTAACGTAATAAGGCCATAGCTATAAACTGATTATGCATGCATTTTTATTTATTTTGTTATGATAAAATTTTTATCAATTTGAAGGTTAAGCGACTTTGTTATAAAAAAAAAATAAACCTTTAAATGTTTTAACACCCAACTCCAATGATTTTCAACTTAATGTTAAACCCTAAAAATCGGCAGTTTCCTCTAACTTATAGTTTTCAAGTACGAAAAATATTGTTTTAATATGGACTTCAAAAATGACACCATTTCCAATTTGAACCCAATCCAAATTTCTCTCCAAAATCACCCAAAGTTTTCCAAAGAAACAAACAAGTTTTTAATCGTTTTACTCAAGGAACATACCAGATCCGATCAGGACTCGTGGGCCGGGTTTGGGGTGTTTCATAGAAACTGTACCTAGAAGAATTAGATGGTATAACGAATTATGCCAATTTAATTTTGAAGTTATTTATATTAAAGGAACTAACAATATATCCCCTTTCCCCCCTGTAATTGGTATCAGAGGAGCCCCGGAGTAACGATTTCTGGAGTTCTAATATCGTAGTTATCATTGTAAGTTTCTATCTTTTATCTTTAATTCTGTTTGTTTTACTGTTGTTTTATCCTAAAACCCATATATCTGTGACTCTGTCTTCTTGTTGCCGTTTAGTCCGAGTGGGACGTTGTAGGCGTTGAGTGAAGACGTTTAAGACACGAGCGGTTTTTAGGTAACAGAGATAAAAAACATGGAACAAATGGATTGTTTATACAAAGATAAAACTTGTAATCATACTATGCATATAGACTCTAAGAATGAAAATAATATTTCGGCTCTTAGTAAAGGTATCAATAGTTTAATAGATATGACATCTATATATTTTAATAAATTATATACTAAGGTTAGTAAAATAGAAGAAAAAGTAGATAATATGGGAAAAGTAACTGATTTAGATTTGAATAACAAGTCTAAAGAACTTTTATCATATGTTAATAATAAATTAGATCAAGTTATTAATAATAATATAGAATCGAATTTAGATTTAGGACCTTTATATTATGGTAATAGTAATGTAATATTAGCTTTATCAGATGAAGATGAGTCTTCGGATGAATCTTCTACCTATCATAATATTAAAAAAGAAAAACAAAAAAGAGAAAAAGTTAAAAAACAAGAAAAATATGATTTTGACTCTTATAAGACTTTAATAGAACATTGGAAAAACCAATTTTCTAAAACAAAAGATAAGAATGAACAAGTAGAATATTTAAAATTAATAGAAGAACTTTATGAAAAACATAAAGATCTATTTACAAAATATAATTATCACTATATGTTAAATTATGATACTACAGAAAGTAGTAGTAATTCTAATAATTCTAATGAAGATATTAATGTCACTAGCTATAATTCTGATGAAGAAAAAACTTCAACAGAAGAGGATGAGAACATAGAAATTCCTGAACCGATGGATACTGAACAACCGATCCATATGATTATGAAATACCAAAACCTAGGGAAATTGATAAACAAGATCCTTATGGTAAAGAAAGATAGATTCAGATCTTCAAACGGATGATTATCTGAGATCTATTAATAAAAATTATGAAAAGGTTGAAAACACAACTAGAATATTAGGTAATCAAATAGATTTTATAGCTACTAATGAGATAAAATCAAAAAAAACAGTGAATCTAGTCATCCTATACCTATACCATATAGGGTAGATGATTTAAATAAAAGAAGTGTTGCTCAAGGAGGAATATATTTAGATTTAACTAATATTCCTTTATCGACTATGAAAAAACCATAGATGATTGGGCACAATCTATTACTATTGTTGTAAACAACAACGATAATACTTGGTCAAAAGAAAAGTTTTAAATTACTTTTTGGAACATTTCAAGGAGATGTTTTACAATTTCTCGAACGATGGGAAGAATGCGAGAAAGGAAAAGAACAAAAAGGTCAACTTATTAATCAAATAAATACTCCTAAAGATTTACTAAAAGGGTTAACTTTAATTCTAAAAACAGAATTTTGTGGTTATACTAATAAAAAGATCAGGATAGCCAATCCAGTTATATCTTGTCAAAATTAAAATTATGTAACATAAGATATTTAGAAGAATTTTCTAAAAATTTCTTCATGAATATCAAAAGTTAAAAAATGATAGTATAGAATTTTGGAAAAACCAATATTTTCATAAATTACCACCACCTTGGGATGAGATTTGTATTAATAAATATACTTCTTATATATATAAACATAGTCAAAATTGAGGAATAGAAATAGTAAATATAGACTCTATAGGTAATAGAATTAATTTTGCTAAAGAAAGAATAATTTTACATTGTCTACAAAGTAAGGCGGCTAAACAAGTCAAAAATAAATTAAGTCATAAATATTGTACCAAGATGTTAGAAAATGAATGGGAGTTTGGATGTAATCCTCTACGCCTAAAACCTATAAAAAACATAAAAAAATATAAATTAGCTAGATGGAAACCGAGTAATAAAAATTATACTCGTAATAATAATAATAATAATAATAAAAAAAAAATTTGTTAGGAGAAAAACTTCTAATACTAAAAAACAAATTTGTAAATGTTTCATTTGTGATGAAGAAGGTCATATAGCAACAAATTGTCCTAACAAAGGAAAAAGTGCTAGAAAAATGATTAAAAATCTTGAAGAACAAGATTTAGAAGTATGTTTAAGTGAGAAATCAATCCTACTGAAATAGTATATGAATTAATATCGAAAATGTGATTAAATCTTGATTACGAAGATGAATATATTTTTATGTTAGGAACTAGTTCTAATAATCAATTAGAAGAAATTCCAAAATCTGAACAACAGGATATTAAATTAGGAAATTTAATCGGAGAAGAAACAGACTTTTCTGATGAAATAATAGATAAAATTACTAAAAATCATATTTCTAAAGAAGAAATTTATAAAATATCTAAGTTTAAAATATGGTCACAAAGACACATAGAAAAAATTAGCGGTAACACGATTAAGCTAAAGATACTAAAGGTGGATTAACAGAAATCCCTTTATTTACTAAGGATAAAATAAAAAGGATTAGAAAAAAATATCCTCAGGTTAGATATATACATTTAGGAATAATTATGATAACGATTAGAGCTTTATTTAGAAAAGGTAATGATATTACTATTATAGCAGTATTATTAGATAAAAGATTTGAAAATCCAATAAAAGCACTTATTGGAGGAATTCAATCTAATTTACATACAGGAGTTATAGGATTTAAAGTTAAACCAAATTACTTTATCTCCATAACAGACCCTCTAATAGAAGAGTGTCTATGTCTTAGAATTCAGACAAAAATTACGATATTAGTGATTTAGTGAAGATCTAGCAATAAAATTTGGACTTCTATTAATGAATATACTAATACAGAAGAAGTAAAAATAAAAGAAATAAATAATAAAATAATTGAGCTTTTTGAGCTTAATAAGTTTACTACAGAAATACAACCAAAATTATTACATCTAAAAGATTTATCAATTCCAAAAGATTGGATGATAGAAAAGGTTAACAATGCAAGTACTTCTAAACCAGTAAGCACTATAGAATATATGTCATCTGAGGACAAGTTATATTTTAAAAATAATCTGATTACTAATACAGATGATAATTTAGTTTTACCCTCTAATTCTCAACCAGAAGAAGAGGAGGATAATATAAGTACTTCGACACCAATAGGTATGAAAACAGTTCATATTCCTATTTTTCCTACTACACCTAGTAGAAATTCTAGAAACACTAGAATAGAAGATATACAATTTTCAATAGAAGATATTATTAACAATAAATATATTCAAATTACATTGCATAATGAATGTAAAAAATATTCTTTACATGCTTTATTAGATACAGGAGCTACAACCGATGAGTTGTAAAAAGAATGCTATTCGAGAAAAATATTGGAAACACATAAAAAAGACAATAAAAATTAATGGAGTAGATGGTAATAAAACCAATATCTATTATAAAGCAAAAAATATATCAATCTACATAAATAATGTTAGATTTATAATTCCAAAAATATTATGTTTTCCTAATATGTATGGTGATATTTTATTGGGAAATAAATTTATAAATCAATATTTACCATTTTCTATTGATAAAAAATCGAGTTATGTTATCTCAGAAAAAACTTCTATAGAAATCCCATTAGTAGAAAATCCTAAATTTATTTGTACTAATGATTGCTGAATTTTTTAGCAGCCTTATGGATAGAGGTAAAAAACCTCTAGAAAAGTTGGAGAATGGACAATCATCCATAAAAACCCAACAAAGAGAAAACAATAAGTCCTAAACAAGGATTTATTACTATACTGTTCAAGTACCATTTTATCCTAATCAGGGATATTATGTACCATACCCAATGGTAAACCAACCATTTGGAACACAATCACTAACCCAGGTGAGATTTTCTAATTGGTCTCAAGATCCAAATTCAAACATCCCAAACCGATTATCTTTGAAATTATAAAACAAATGAAGATTTGTTGAAAAAACAACAAATTCCTGAAAATCCTGAAATAAAAGATTTTTATAATCCGAGAATACCCCTGGAATATTATAATTTTATAAACAATATATGGAAAACCCATATTACAGATCAAAGAGCAAACTTTAGAAGAACTCTTACACAATTTTCAAATTTCTTAGTTGAAAAAACAACTAAAGAAAAAGAAGCTCATGATTTATTACTTAAATCTGTTTTATACAGAGATTGGGATGAGATCCTAATCGAATATATAGATATTAAGGAGATAAACAATCTTCTTGATATATTCCAATATTTTATTAATAAATGAACAAACAGTCCTATTATTAATAAAATGTTTAGAATATGTCTATATAATAAATGTAGACAAATTCTACCACAAGAAATTTTTCAAAAATAGAGAGCTATTTGCAACCAAAGAAGCTCAATTTATAGAAACTTTTTCAAAATATTTTTACAAGCTTATGTTTTTACTAATGATATAGGAGAACAATTTCCTACTATCAAATTTAGGTTTAATCATGAACCATTTGATATAACCAGATATTGAATGGGGATTTGTTAAAGAAATAATGATCCAAAATCTTTCTTTTCATTTATTAAAAGATTTTCCCTGCTATGGTAAAATCTAGATTAACAAATTTTGTTGATATAGATGATTTTGTCTATTATTTTCATATAGAAATATGTAGTTTTATAGGTATTGCTGAGAAAGAAAAATTTTATCACCATATCAAATTTGGAATATTCGTACTATGTTTTGGAAAAAGCCCTTTCATTAGTAGAAGAAGACCAACAACACTTGGCAAAAATCATTGACAAGTGTTATAATAAATTTTCAATTATCAAATCCAAGCGGAATTGATATGATAACCATGGCCCATCTTCTTCATCAAGAAACTTATTTATTCTGGACCTACGGAAAAGAATTCTAGCATATGACAATTGGAAGAACCGGGAAGAAAGAAATAGAGAAGCTGTTCAGCTATTAAAAAAGATAGCCGACATGGAGATAGATGATTATCCGCTAGCAACGGAGATCAAAGACACGTGGGAAAGCTGGAATACACCAGTTCCTTCACCGGAATCATTACACCTGGATGAAATCGAGGAAATAAATCTACAAAATATCCAAGAAGGATAAGGACAAATCCAAAAAAGAAGATATTTCAAATATTGGATGTGACAATCCATCACTATCCAAATCCATAAATAAAAGATGATGCAAGCAATGATGTAAGCAATCATCAATACATCTAGAAGATGATGAAAAGCAATGATGCAAGCAGCAATTATTGCAAGAAGATAGTGGAAACAACCACATCAATTTTGACAGAATTAGAAGGCTACGTGGAAACAGCCATCAAGCCAAGATACTGTGCGGACTTGAAATGTAAATTAATTAGAGTTTAAAATTTTTACTATAAATAGGCATTGTTGTAGCCTAAACAAGGCATCAAAAAATAGAAATAACTTTTTAGAATTAGTGATTCTCTTGTATACTCTCTCTCTCAATATATCAAGAGAAATCCTTCCTTTGTAAATTATCTACTATCTTCTCTTGTAAAATAAAATCTACGATATTATAATATCCTTCCGTTTGTGCATATATCCCCTTCCCCCCCTGTAATTGGTATCAGAGGAGCCCCGGAGTAACGATTTCTTGAGTTCTAATATCGTAGTTGTAACACCCCAAACCCGGCCCAAACACCACGACCGGATCTGGTATGTCACCAAGAAAAATTTTGGAAGAACATGTCGTATTTTCAGAAAAATATTTTTCTAAAGTTTATCTTCTTATTCGAGAGAAATTTAATAGTTGATAGTTTAAATAAAATATGCCTTTATAAATTAAAAACCCAAATTTAAATAGATACATTAGTTCAAAAAGAATTTAAATAACTAAAAGTAATTAAAGCCCAAAATAAAACAAAACATAAACTAGTGGCCCATAGCCTTATTACAACGAGATTTAAAATCCATTAATTAAAAATATAAAGTATTAACTTGAGACTTTTTGCTTTGGATCCAGTTGGTCTTTTCATGGCCACCTTGCGTTCCTCTCGGCCCGGTCAAGAAGCACTAGGTATCACTGAAAGGTTAATTAATAGGGTGAGTCGCGAGACTCGATGTGCAACCCTCATGCACCACTAGATTTTGGCCTTAGGCCCATAAAACAGTTAATAATTCCATTTATAAAAAAAGAAATAACAAATAATATGCAAGGCCCAACCCATTTGCCTAGGTTTCCATCCGCTACACGCCCCCATACCGACCATTCACACCATTGGGGATTTCTACAATCGACCCACACCGCTACACGCCAAGATGGCGGTCATCTTTGCTCATCAACATATGATGGCCGCCCTTATAACGAATCACGGTATTAGCCGCTACAACATATAACGAGATCACGGTATAAACCGCTACACATATAACGTATAACTTCCTCCTTTCATCAACCCAACCCATGCGGTCATAAAATCAATATGCTTTTATCATATAAAGTCAAACATTCAACGACTGGTGATTTTGCTTCACCCTTTTCGGGTTTCCAACATTAAACCGAGATATCGATATTTATCACAACATATAAACTTATGAGCATACATTAATAATCGATCTAGATGGTGGGAAGTATTACACACCGATATCGCGAAATCCAATATTCTTAGTCGATGTCCTTGCTATCCGGATCTATTATCCTCAATGTAAAGCCTTGCTCAAAAGCGGAAAAACACACAAAGATTTAGCCCCTTCAACAATCGGCCAAGGTTAATAAATCCCAAATTACACGTTAAAACTAATAGATCCCTTACCTTGAAATCCCGAAAGTAACACGATTCTATAACTTAGAGATCTATGCGATTGACTCCACTAAAGTTCCCTTGATTTCGGCACAAGTAGGCACCACGAAGTAATTCGGTAATCACAGGAGATGAGATCTAGGGATTTCGGCTTTAGGAAAATCCCGGAAAAGTATGAACAAGAGAAGGCTGATGTGTCTTTGGCTTTTAAAATACTTGAGTGAGGAGTTTCGGTTTACGACAGAAAAGAGAAGAAGAAAAGAAAACAAGGAAGAGACTTGAAGATTTCGGCTAGGAAGAAAAAGAATGGAAAGAGTTTCGACTTTTGAATCAAAGTGAAGATGAGGAAATAGGCTTAGAGATTTCGGCTTTGCAGAGAATGAAGAAGAAGATGGAACTTTAGGAGTTTTCGGCTTTTACTCGAGAGAAGAAGAGAAAGAATGAGAGAAAAACCCAAATGACGAAATTGAAGAGATATTCCCCTATTTATAGAAATTTGACACTTACCTAACCTTGCGAGATAAATCCTATCTTTTCTCCTTTATCTTAATCTACTAGCTCATCTAAAAGAGACTTAATTATCTCTAGCTCCTCCCTCCTTTATCAACATATTATCCACATATTTTAATCATTAAAATCCCTAAATTTTAGCCTTTATCTGCTTATTATCCACATAAAATAAATTCCTAAATAATAGCCTTTATCTGCTTATTATCCACATATTTTAAACATTAAAACCCCTAAATTTTAGCCTTGTTGCCATCCACTCCACCTAATCCTAATGCCCAAAATTTAGTTAACTTAAATTAAAAGAATTGGGCTCCATAAAACTTAAATTTGGGCCCCTTACTCCCTTGTGTGGCGTCACCTCGTAAGATTGGGCCACAAGCCCACTTTGGTATTTTAAACATAGATACTATCTTTTAAACCCTATAATGCCCAAACAGATAATTTTAATCAAGGCCTCTACCTAAGCCTGAGCCCAATTTGGACCCCTAACACTTAAATTAACACATTAAACATATCCACCCATTAAACGCATAGGCCACCAAGCTGAAACACCCCAAACCCAGCCCACGAGCCTTGACCGGATCTGGTATGTTTCTCGAGTAAAGCAGTTAAAAATTCGTTTGCTTCACTGGAAAACTTTGGGTGATTTTGGTGAAAACTTAATTTGTGTTGGGTTCAGTTGAAAATCATTTGCGTTTAGGTGTCAAAATATTTAGCGTTTGTTTTAAAAAAAATTACTTAAGCGTTAATTTAATAAAATATGTATCGTACCAAAATAATTAAAATGCTTGCGTAAACAGTTCATACTATAGCCTTATTACATCAAAATAAAAACCCGACATGAAATTCAAACTTAAAGTTCAAAATAAAATAAAGTATAATAAAAGTTTGAAAGTGAGCATGGCCACCATTAAGCTCCTGCCGAGGCCGGTCCATCAACGAAGTCACACCAAAAAATATCCCACAGCGGGGTGAGTCAAACAGACTCGGTGTATACAGCCAACACTAAGTCCCAACGATTTAGGCATGTCAATTCATACATATACAAATAGCAATTAAGTATAATGATGCAATCCCGAACCCAAACCTAGATGCCATCCGCTACACATCACCCGTACCAACCATCACACCGTGGGGACTACTAAGTCAACCCTCCATCCGCTACACATCATCGAAGGCGTCATTTGCAGACACGTGCTCATCGCCCTTATATATTGTGGCATATCCACCGGATAATATACTTTGTGACATAAGTCACCACATTCAAATTATGTGACCGAAGTCACCACATTCATATATTGAGGTATAAAACCACCAATCACTTCCCCTTTCCATATAACCCATATGCCCATGTCATACAAAACATGCAATATCATGCCATATTCTTTATTCACATTCTTATAGTTTCACATATGTGCCATACAGATATTTATCATATCGTACTCATAGGAGGAGTAGGTTTACGTACCTGAGTACTTAGTACCATTGCATGGTACCTTAGCCATAATTTTCACATTCTTAATAACACATGCATTAAAACAACACCATAAATCTATTAAAACTTAGGGTAGGGCTACACACCTGGTTTACTTAACGAATTCACTGAAATCCTGAAAAGTCTATCGAATCGGATTGTACTCCTCCCTAAACAATTAAAGTTAGAATCGGCCCATTACTAGCATTTAATATGGCCTTGGCCGAATGTGGACACTTCCTTACCTTGTGGATCTAAATCCTGAAATCGTTGTCTGTCTATGAAGATGTCGAAATACCTACATGATCTATGTTAGATCTGATTCCAATATTTTAATAAATGGCCTTGACTTAATATTTCACTTTACTTACCTTAGATCCAAATCCCGAATGATCTCTCTAGAAGTCGACTATAATGGAAATCCGAAACTCACCTTCCAAGTTTCTAGTAGAAGAAAATAAAAGAGATCGGAGTCTCCCTAACGTCGTCTTAATCGAAGGTATAGAAAATTAAATGACAAAGAACTTCTTACCCACTTAGTCGAATATCCTTGCTTGACAATCGGCTATGGCTAAGAAGACTTACTTTCGGCTTTTGATTGAATAGTAAGGAGTTATGAATTCGGTTTGACAGACAGTAGGGAGATTCGACTTCAACAAAAATTAAAAGGAAGAGTATGGGACTTAGGGAGAATCGGTTATGATAAGTTTTGAGAGAGAGATATATCTGACCTCGATTTAAAAGAAAAAGAGAATGTAATTTGAGAAGTTTCGACTTATGGAAGTGAGTAGCGAGAAAGGAAGAAAAGAAAACGAACACAAGTAGATTTCTTTGGGATTTTCGGCACACATGACAAGATGAGAAAAAGAATGAATTTGGCACACCCTTCCTACTATACCGTAGAGGTGTTAGTATCTTGAGGCTAGACAGCCAAAGACCGGTATATGCGATTCGTCGGAGGAAAACGATGATGCACTGATGTTATAACGGGTACGTTCCTTATTTCGGAGTTACCCTTTATTGCTTTGATAGACATAGGGTCAGCTCATTCCTATGTTGCTAGTGAAGTATCCGAAACTTTGCATGTGAACTTTGAGACTGTACCTAGGAAGATGACTGTACCTTAGTCCTTTAGGGCAGACTGTGATAGTAGATAAACTCTTTAAGGAAGTGCCTTTAGAAGTTCAGGGGACGCAGTTCCCAGCTGACTTAGTGGAACTACCATTCGGGGAATTTGATCTAATCTTAGGCATGGATTGGTTAGTGAAGTACCGTGCGAATGTGGATTGTGCCGCTAAACGCATGTCGTTGAGAACTCCCGACGATAAGGAAGTTGTGGTAGGGGACGAAGACGCTCCAGATGCTAACACTAGTGCGTACTCTACCATAGTATACTAAGTGTTTATTTTGACTTTAGAATTAGAGTGCGCAGCGAAAGCATAGTGGTGAGACTTGGGTAGTACGATTAATAGTTAGTTGGAAATTTCAAGGACGAAATTTCTTTAAGGGGGTAGAACTGTAACATCCTAAATTTTTGGGCCTATGCGTTTAATGGGTGGATATGTTTAATGTGTTAATTTAAGTGTTAGGGGTCCAAATTGGGCTCAGGCTTAGGTAGAGGCCTTGATTAAAATTATCTGTTTGGGCATTATAGGGTTTAAAAGGTAGTATCTATGTTTAAAATACCAAAGTGGGCTTGTGGCCCAATCTTAGGAGGTGACGCCACACAAGGGAGTAAGGGGCCCAAATTTAAGTTTTATGGAGCCCAATTCTTTTAATTTAAGTTAGCTAAATTTTGGGCATTAGGATTAGGTGGAGTGGATGGCAACAAGGCTAAAATTTAGGGGTTTTAATGTTTAAAATATGTGGATAATAAGCAGATAAAGGCTATTATTTAGGAATTTATTTTATGTGGATAATAAGCAGATAAATGCTAAAATTTAGGGATTTTAATGATTAAAATATGTGGATAATATGCTGATAAAGGAGGGAGGAGTTAGAGATAATTAAGTCTCTTTTAGATGAGCTAGTAGATTAAGATAAAGGAGAAAAGATAGGATTTATCTGCAAGGCTAGGTAAGTGCCGAAATTTCTATAAATAGGGGAAGAATACTTGCCTTTAGCGGAATATGCTTACAATAACAGCTATCAAGCTAGTATTCGGATGGCACCGTATGAAGCGTTGTATGGACGGAAGTGTCGCACTCCTACGTGTTGGACAGAATTGGGGGAACGTCGAGTTTTGGGACCAGAGATTGTGGCAGAATCCGAGGAAAAGGTTGAAGTAATTCGGGCACGGTTAAAGGAAGTCCCCGGCGAGGCGTAAGTCGTATCACGAGATCTTAAGCGAAAGGAGATAGAATTTGATGTGGGAGATCAAGTGTTTCTTAAGGTATCGCCTTGGAAGAAGGTAATAAGATTTGGTCGCAAAGGGAAGTTAAGTCCCAGGTTTATAGGACCTTATCGGGTATTGAAGCGAGTTGGACCAGTGGCATACCAGTTAGAGTTGCCACCAGAGTTGAAGCAGATGCACGATGTATTCCATGTTTCTATGCTACGTCGTTACCGATCAGATCCATCTCATGTAGTGCCAGTTGAGGAGGTGGAGCTAAGGCCAGATTTGTCCTACGAGGAGGAGCCGATCCAGATCTTGGAACGAGATGTGAAAGTATTACGAAGGAAATCAGTTCCTTTAGGCAAAGTGTTATGGCGTAATCATGGATCGGAAGAAACTTCTTGGGAGCCGGAAGAAGCAATGCGACAGCAATACCCTTACCTATTTTAGCCAGGTAATTTCGAGGACGAAATTATTTTAAGGGGGGTAGAACTGTAATATCTGGGATTTATGGCTTGTGCATTATTGCGTAATTATGTGAAGTAGCATGCCTGTGTGTATTATAAATATGTTTTATGAATTTTTAGAACCTTAAGAGTGTAGGTGAATGCCTTAGAAAAATATTGAATTTTAAGTTTTAAAGGGGAGCTAAGCCTGAGAGGCCTTAAGAGAAATTGTAGGGGAAATTGGACATAAGAATCAGCTTGTTAAAGTGGCAAGGAGGCGCCACTTAAGGGATTGGTAAGTGACGCCTCAAGCAGTGGAGAAGGGCTTGAGTTCGAGCCACAAGGGAAGCAAAAAGGGAGTTTTTATTTTTCGGCAATGGGAAGCAGTAGTGGACGGCATAGAGACTTTATTTAGATGAGGATTAGACTTGGTCAATTCCTTTTTAAAATTCGGCTAAGGTAGAAGATAAATGTTGATTTATTTAAAATTATTTTTGAATGTGTAAAGAAGAGAAAAAATTGGAGAAAAGCAAGGAGTAGCTAGTGTTTGAATGCTAGCCGAATTCAGGAAGGGGGAAGTAAGTGAGGCAATCGGTCATACAAGGGAGGTTATGTGCCAAAATTTCTTCTCTTCTCATATCTCTCTTTTGTGCCGAAAAGTCCTTAGGAATTCAATTTGCTCTCTTTGTTTCTTCTTCCCTTCCTCTTCAATTGACCAAGCCGAATATTCCTCTCTCAAATCCCATCATTGTCGATTCTCCATAAGCCTCATATTCTTTCTTTTCTTTCCCTTGTTGAAGCCGAATCTCTTTAAGTGATCATCAAAAGCCGAACACTCAAGGTAACCCCTAGCCGATTGTTCAAAGCCGAAAGTTCACTTCATTGCCACTCTTTGAATCGATTTCTCCTACAAGCTCTCTTGCCGATTTCTTAAAGGTAGTGATCAATTGCGTCTTAGTCATCTTATTGGTAAGGATCTCTCTAGCCGAACTCTTATTCTTTTCTTTCTCTAACTGTCGAAAATCAAGGCACTAATCCCATTAATATTCTTGTTTGCCGAAACTTGGAAGGATCTTTCGAGATTTCTAGTGTAGCCGACTCTAGGGGAGGTCTTCGGGATTTGTGTAGTAACCAAATCGGCAACAAAGTAAGAAGTTGGTTGCGTTAATCCTTCGGGATTTGGTTATTTGGCCGAATGGCTTGTTGCTAACATGCTTAAGGTGGCCGAATATAGGAACTAGAGATCTAAAGCATTAGATCGGGATTTTCGGGATTTCAGTGAAAGCATTAAGTAAACCAGGTGTGTATCCCACACTGAATCTTGATTGATTTACGGTATTATTTTAATATATGTGTTAATAATAGTATGAAAAGTGGGCTAAGGTACCATGCAATGGTACAAAGTACTCAGGTACGTAATCTTAACATCATGTTAATAAATGTTATGAACATGTGGAATATGGCATGTATGTGAACACTGATAAGAATGTGAAATAAGGCCTAAGCCATGATAATTGCATGATTTGTATGACATGGGGCATATGGGTTATATGGAAAGGGGAAGTGATCTGGTGGTTTATACCACAATATCTGAATCTGGTGACTTCGGTCACATAATCCGAATGTGGTGACTTCGGTCACATAATCTGAATGTGGTGACTTATGTCACAAAATATATTATCTGGTGGCTATGCCACGAATTTATAAGGGCGATGTGCTGGTAGTGCGTGCATGCGATCGCTTCGATGATGTGTAGCGGATGGGTGGGTCGATTTAGTAATCCCCACGGTGTGATGGTTGGTACGGGTGATGTGTAGCGGATGGTTATCTAGGTTTGGGTTCGGGATTGCATCATTATTTATATTCATTATATGTGTATGATTCGATGTGCCTAAATCGTTGGGATTGGTGTTGGTTATACACACTGAGTCTGTTTTGACTCACCCCGTTGTGGGATTTCTTTTCGGTGACACTCAGTGATGGACCGGGTCGGCAGGAGCTTAGTGGTGGCCATGCTCAAAGACAGATTTTATTTTATTTTGGACTTTTTATTGTTTTTAGTATTTGAATTTATTTTGGGTTTTGTTTTGATGTAATAAGGCCACTAGTATGAAACTGTTTATGCATGCATTTTAATTATTTAGTATGATACGAATTTTATCAATTTAAAGTTTAAGCAACCTTTCTTAAAAATAAAGTTTAAATGTTTAGACACCTAAACACAAACGATTTTCGAATTAAAGATTAACCCCAAAACAACTCGGTATTTTTATAAAACCACCCCAAATTTTCCAAAGTAATAAACATGAAATTGAAAAGTTTTACTCGAGGAACATACCAGATCCGGTCAAGGCTCGTGGGCCGGGTTTGGGGTGTTTCAATTTGGTATCAGAGCCCAGTTTTAAACTCTCGGCCTTGGGTTTAAAGCCCACAACATTTTCAAAATCGGGCCCAAATAAGTTTTGTGAAAATTTTCGTGAAATGAGCAGGTTTTCTGGCATGGCACCTAAGTCTCCGACCCGAAGTCCACCAGGTAAGTACTCCTAACTGTTGTGTGAATTATAGTATGACTTGTAGAAGGGTATATCGGGAACTTAGATTAGTATATTGTAAGTTCTTGAACCCTAGGACTAGTATACCCCAACAATTACATAAGACTTAATGCCTAACTAAACAAACCTGTGACTAAGTCGCCGAGTTAGGGTGTGGCAACCATTGTGCGCATGTCTAGGATTGGATTCAGGAAGAGCCTGGTATTTAAGCAGTCCTAGTGACTCACCTCCTCTTCGCTCGAATCCTACCTGGTGCGTAGCTACGGTTCACCCTAACCAAGAGGACTCATTCACAGGCTAAACTCAATAATTAAAACCCGAAAGGGACTAGCCGTATTTTTATAAAAACCCTAGTTTTAAAAATCAACAAATTACCCCTTTGATTCATAGCGAAACTATTCTGAAACATTTCTCCAAATATTTCCGATTTACAAAATTACTTAAATACCCCTGGTTGTAAAATTACTAAAATGCCCTTGGTTTGAAAATTTTAAACTACCTTTGACTTTTACTAAGATATTTTTCCAAAATACCAGAAACCCCTATTTTGCAAAACATTAAGGTACCCCTGAATTGGAAAATTTATGAAATTACCCCGATTTACTGAAATTTTCAAATTGACCCGATTTATTACCAAAATACCCACAGTAGGAGAAATGACGAAAATACCCACAGGATAGGAACAGATTTAAAATGTTTGAATAGTGAATGTGTGCGAGAGGTACTACTTGAATGATTGTGTTTCTCTGAATTAGGATAGAAAACTTGGAACGAAAACTTGAAATGATCGAAAGAACTGCTATTAAACTTCTTTCATAAAATTTCTTCATGGATAATCGAGTGGAACAAAGACTAATGCATAAAATTCCTTAAAATGCATTAAAGCGCGATCGTAGAAATGAGTTCTAGGGGCGCGGTCGTAATGTGAGAGGACGTGGTAGAGGTAGAATGACCGTATCGGAACCCGTTAGGTCTGGACAAGGGTCCAAAAATGAGGTACCACCACCCCCACCACCACCGTTGGTGGTGAGCAACAAGGTCGATGGGGATGATGCGATGATCGCAGTCAGTATCTTTGCGAGTTCTTGAAATGGTGGTGGGAGCGGGAGGAAATATGAGAGCTCAAAAATCGCACCCGGCGACTCAGAGCCAATGGGGCCGAGGTGTTTCGTGGTGTATATCGCGTGTGGCACCCAATGACGGTGAGTATTGGTTGGAGGCGCACAGAGCGAATCATGGATGAGCTCGATTTAACTGCTGAGGAGAAACTGAAAGGAATGGTGTCCCTTCTTCACGATGAGTCATATCAATGGTGGCTCACAGTTCGGGATGGTGCTACGGCTGAGGAACTCACTTGGGACTATGTTAAGGCGGCATACCAGAAGAAGTATGTTGGTACTAATTATATTGATGCGCAGAGGAAGGCATTTTTGGGGTTGGTTCAAGGGAACAAGTCCGTAGCGGAGTCTGGTGAATTCTTAAGGTTGAGCCAGTATTCTCGAGGTATCGTGGCTACGGAGCATGAGCGATGTGTCCGGTTTGAGGACGGACTGAGGGATGACCTGAGGTTGTTGATAGCTCTGCAGTAGGAGCGGGAATTTGCAGTGTTGGTGGAGAAGGCTAAAGTAGCCGAAGGAGTTAAGGACTCTGTGAGGCAGAATACCGACCGGAATAGGCAAAAAAGAGGTTTTGGGTCGCCGTCGGGTCATCATCGGGAATGCGCAGTAGAGAGGCCTAGAGTTGATGGGCCGCGAGGTCAGCAAGTTGTGACAGGAGGGCAGTATCGTACTTGTGATCAGTGTGGGAAGAGGCACCTAGGAGAGTGTTGGAAAAAGACAGGAGGATGTTTCAAGTGTGGATCTAAGGATCATATGATTAAGGACTGTCTAATAATGATAGACGGGAGCCGCCAAGCTGGTCAGGGTGTTAATCAGGCCGGAAGAGGCAGACAGCAGCCTCAGCGAGGTCGTGGTCCGAATGGCAGAGGAAATGGGGCTGGAGAGGAACGCAAGGTGGCCATGCAAAAGACCAACTAGATCCAGCAAAAAGTCTCAAGTTAATACTTTATATTTTTAATTAATGGATTTTAAATCTCGTTGTAATAAGGCTATGGGCCACTAGTTTATGTTTTGTTTTATTTTGAGCTTTAATTACTTTTAGTTATTTAAATTCTTATTGAACTAATGTATCTATTTAAATTTGGGTTTTTAATTTATAAAGGCATATTTTATTTAAACTATCAACTATTAAATTTCTCTCAAATAAGAAGATAAACTTTAGAAAAATATTTTTTCTGAAAATACGACATGTTCTTCCAAAATTTTTAGTGACATACCAGATCCGGTCGTGGTGTTTGGGCCGGGTTTTAGGGTGTTAAAAATTGAAACACCCCAAACCCGGCCCACGAGCCTTGACCGGATCTGGTATGTTCCTCGAGTAAAACATTTCAATTTCATGTTTATTACTTTGGAAAATTTGGGGTGGTTTTATAAAAATACCGAGTTGTTTTGGGGTTAATCTTTAATTCGAAAATCGTTTGTGTTTAGGTGTCTAAACATTTAAACTTTATTTTTAAGAAAGGTTGCTTAAACTTTAAATTGATAAAATTCGTATCATACTAAATAATTAAAATGCATGCATAAACAGTTTCATACTAGTGGCCTTATTACATCAAAACAAAACCCAAAATAAATTCGAAATACTAAAAACAATAAAAAGTCCAAAATAAAATAAATCCTGTGCTGAGCATGGCCACCACTAAGCTCCTGCCGACCCGGTCCATCACTGAGTGTCACCTGAAAAGATATCCCACAATGGGGTGAGTCAAACAGACTCAGTGTGTATAACCGACACCAATCCCAACGATTTAGGCACATCGAATCATACACATATAATGAATATAAATAATGATGCAATCCCGAACCCAAACCTAGATAACCATCGCTACACATCACCCGTACCAACCATCACACCGTGGGGATTACTAAATCGACCCACCCATCCGCTACACATCATCGAAGCGATCGCCGCGCAGACGACTAGCACATCGCCCTTATAAATTCGTGGCATAGCCACCAGATAATATATTTTGTGACATAAGTCACCACATTCAGATTATGTGACCGAAGTCACCACATTCGGATTATGTGACCAAGTCACCAGATTCGAGATATTGTGGTATAAACCACCGAGATCACTTCCCTTTCCATATAACCCATATGCCCCATGTCATACAAATCATGCAATTATCATGGCTTAGGCCTTATTTCACATTCTTATCAATGTTCACATACATGCCATATTCCACATGTTCATAACATTTATTAACATGATGTTAAGATTACGTACCTGAGTACTTTGTACCATTGCATGGTACCTTAGCCCACTTTTCATACTATTATTAACACATATATTAAAATAATACCGTAAATCAATCAAGATTCAGTGTGGGATACACACCTGGTTTACTTAATGCTTTCACTGAAATCCCGAAAATCCCGATCTAATGCTTTAGATCTCTAGTTCCTATATTCGGCCACCTTAAGCATGTTAGCAACAAGCCATTCGGCCAAATAACCAAATCCCGAAGGATTAACGCAACCAACTTCTTACCTTGTTGCCGATTTGGTTACTACACAAATCCCGAAGACCTCCCCTAGAGTCGGCTACACTAGAAATCCCGAAAGATCCTTCCAAGTTTCGGCAAACAAGAATATTAATGGGATTAGTGCCTTGATTTTTGACAGTTAGAGAAAGAAAAGGACAAGAGTTCGGCTAGAAAGATCCTTACCAATAAGATGACTAAGACGCAATTGATCACTACCTTCAAGAAATCGGCAATAGAGCTTGTAGGAGAAATCGATTCAAAGAGTGGCAATGAAGTGAACTTTCGGCTTTGAACAATCGGCTAGGGGTTACCTTGAGTGTTCGGCTTTTGATGATCACTTAAAGAGATTCGGCTTCAACAAGGGAAAGAAAAGAAAGAATATGAGGCTTATGGAGAATCGGCAATCATGGGATTTGAGATAGGAATATTCGGCTTGGTCAATTGAAGAGGAAGGGAAGAAGAAACAAAGAGAGCAAATTGAATTCCTAAGGACTTTTCGGCACAAAAGAGGGAGATGAGAAGAGAAGAAATTTCGACACATAACCTCCCTTGTATGACCGATTGCCTCACTTACTTCCCCTTCTGAATTCTACTAGCATTCAAACACTAGCTACTCCTTGCTTTTCTCCTATTTTTTCTCTTCTTTACACATTCAAAAATAATTTTAAATAAATCAACATTTATCTCCTACCTTAGCCGAATTTTAAAAAGGAATTGACCAAGTCTAATCCTCATCTAAATAAAGTCCCTATGCCGTCCCTCTCACGCTCCCCATTCTTAGAAAATAAAAACTCCTTTTTGCTTCCCTTGTGGCTCGAACTCAAGCCCTTCTCCACTGCTTGAGGCGTCACTTGCCAATGCCTTAAGTGGCGCCTCCTTGCCACTTTAACAAGCTGATTCGTATGTCCAATTTCCCCTACAATTTCTCTTAAGTCCTCTCAGGCTTAGCTCCCCTTTAAAACTTAAAATTCAATATTTTTCTAAGGCATTCACCTACACTCTTAAGGTTCTAAAAATTCATAAAACATATTTATAATACACACAGGCATGCTAGTTCACATAATTACGCAATAATGCACAAGCCATAAATCCCGGATATTACAGTTCTACCCCCTTAAAATAATTTCGTCCTCGAAATTACCTGGCTAAAATAGGTAAGGGTATTGCTGTCGCATTGCTTCTTTCGGCTCCCAAGAAGCTTCTTCTGATCCATGATTACGCCATAACACTTTGACTAAAGGAACTGATTTCCTTCGTAATACCTTCACATCTCGTTCCAAGATCTGGATCGGCTCCTCCTCGAAGGACAAATCTGGCCTTAGCTCCACCTTCTCAACCGGCACTACATGAGATGGATCCGATCGGTAACGACGTAGCATAGAAACATGGAATACATCGTGCATCTGCTTCAACTCTGGTGGCAACTCTAACTGGTATGCCACTGGTCCAACTCGCTTCAATACCCGATAAGGTCCTATAAACCTGGGACTTAACTTCCCTTTGCGACCAAATCTCATCACCTTCTTCCAAGGCGATACCTTAAGAAACACTTGATCTCCCACATCAAATTCTATCTCCTTTCGCTTAAGATCTCGCATCGACTTACGCTCATCAAACGCTTCCTTTAACCGTGCCCGAATTACTTCAACCTTTTCCTCGGATTCTGCCACAATCTCTGGTCCCAAAACTCGACGTTCCCCCAATTTTGTCCAACACGTAGGAGTGCAACACTTCCGTCCATACAACGCTTCATACGGTGCCATCCGAATACTAGCTTGATAGCTGTTATTGTAAGCAAATTCCGCTAAAGGCAAGTATTCTTCCCAACTTCCTCTAAAGTCTATTACACAGCCCCTTAACATATCCTCTAACACTTGGATCACTCGCTCAGACTGGCCGTCCGACTACGGATGAAATGCCGTAGTGAAATCCAATCTGGTGCCTAAAGCCTGATGTAGTACTTTCCAAAACCGAGACGTAAACCTTGGATCCCTATCTGAAATGATTGAAACCGGTACTCCATGCAACCTTATAATCTTCGCCACATACAACTTCGCCAACTTCTGCAAAGAATAATCAACTCTTACCGGGATGAAATGCACGGACTTTGTCAATCGGTCCACTATCACCCATACCGAGTCCTTCTTAGTAGGCGTAAGGGGAAGCCCACTAACGAAGTCCATGGTGATTCTCTCCCACTTCGACTGCGGAATCTTTATCGGCTGAAGCAATCCTGACGGAACTTGGTGTTCACCTTAACTTGGCGACACGGCAAACATTTTCCCTACAAATTCGGTAACTTCCCTCTTAAGACCAGGCCACCAAAATTGTTCCCTTAGATCCCTGTACAACTTAGTACCTCCAGGATGCATAGCATAGGGGCTACCATGCGATTCCTGAAGAATTCTCTGCCTTAAGTCCTCATTCATCGGCATACAGACCTTGCCCTTAAAACATAATACTCCCTCGTCATTAATACCGTAATCTTCGAACTCCCTACTCTGCACTTTTCGTAGCTTAGCACTTAGATCCTCATCCATTAACTGACTTTCCTTCACCTCATTCAACCATGTCGGCTTAACCTGCAACTCTGCCAGCAGACTTCCATCGTCATACAAGCTCAGATGTGCAAACATCGCCCTCAGATCCGACACTAGTTTCCGACTTAGGGCATCTGCCACTACATTCGCCTTGCCCGGGTGATACTCTATGGAACAATCGTAGTCTTTCAATAACTCCACCCACCTACGCTGTCTCAAGTTCAACTCCTTCTGAGTCAGCAGATACTTAAGACTCTTGTGGTCCGTGTAGATCACTGACTTTTCTCCATATAGATAGTGTCTCCATACCTTGAGAGCAAAGACCACTGCCGCCAACTTCAAATCATGTGTCAGGTAGTTAACCTCGTGTGGCCTTAACTGCCGAGACGCATAAGCGACTACTTTCCCATCTTGCATTAGGACATATCCTAAACCTGTATGAGAAGCATCACAATACACCACAAAATCCTTTCCTGCCTCTGGCTGTATCAAAACCGGAGCTTCAGTCAAAACCCTCTTAAGCTTCTCAAAGCTCTCCTGTTGCTTATCTGTCCAAATGAAAGGTACCTCCTTTCTCAAAAACTTCGTCAAAGGTGCGGCTATTGATGAGAACCCTTCTACAAACCTTCTGTAGTAGCCTGCCAATCCCAAGAAACTACGAACCTCCGCCACAGACTTAGGTGGTTCCCAATCCAACACTGCCTCAATCTTCCTAGGATCCACTCTTATCCCTTCTGCAGATACTACATGCCCTAAGAATGCAACCTTCTTAAGCCAAAACTCGCACTTGCTGAATTTGGCATATAGCTTCTTCTCCCTTAATACTTGCAACACAACCCGGAGATGCTCATCATGTTCCTCCTCAGACTTGGAGTATACTAGGATATCGTCTATGAACACCACGATGAACCTATCCAAGTAAGGTTGAAAAACCCGGTTCATCATATCCATGAACGCGGCTGGGGCGTTCGTCAATCCGAACGGCATTACTACGAACTCATAGTGCCCGTATCTTGTTCGGAAGGCTGTCTTATGGATATCTGCTTCTTTCACCTTAAGTTGATGATATCCAGACTTTAGATCTATCTTCGAGAATACTGCTGCCCCCTTAAGCTGATCGAACAAGTTGTCTATCCTTGGCAAAGGGTACTTGTTCTTGATGGTCAGCTTATTCAGCTGACGATAATCTATGCACATGCGCATAGTTCCGTCCTTCTTCTTCACGAACAAGACCGGTGCTCCCCATGGAGACACACTGGGTCGGATAAACCCACGATCAAGCAACTCTTGGATTTGAGCCTTGAGCTCAACCAACTCCTTCGGTGCCATTCTATACGGAGCGATAGATACTGGCGCCGTTCCAGGCAACAAGTTAATTCCGAACTCCACCTCCCTATCGGGGGTATTCTGTAATTTCCTCCCGAAAGACATCCACAAATTCCCTTACGCCTCTACCCCTTAAAGAAATTTCGTCCTCGAAATTTCCAACTAACTATTCATCGTACTACCCAAGTCTCACCACTATGCTTTATTGCGCACTCTAATTCTAAAGTCAAAATAAACACTTAGTATACTATGGTAGGTGCACGCACCTTATTCGCATCTAAAGCGTCCTCGTCCCCTTGTACTCATGCTATCGGTTCGCGTTTATCTGATTAAAAATTTTATGAATTATTGGTTTTCTTCCACTGATTATCCACGAACAGTCTTATGATTAGTAGTTTTAAGAGTAGTTCTTTCGAATTCGCAATTCAATCTCAAGTTCACCTTTCCTAGTTCTAAGAACTACATACATTCAACCATCAACATACAGACAACATCCATGCACCCATATTCAACACATAGGGGTATTTTCGATATTCCACTACCCATGGGTATTTTTCGTAATTTTATCCTACAGGGGTATTTTCGTAATTTTTAAAATAGAGTTCCTTGTTGATTTCGTGAAATAAGGGTATTTTGGTAATTTTACAATCAAGGGTACTTTGGTCATTTTACACATTAGGGGCAATTTAGTAATTTTTACAAATCAGGGAATATTTTCAGAATAATTTTTTTATTTTTTAAACAGATGTGGGTATCTTGAAGGATTTGATTTCAAAAGAAAATAGTAGTGTTCGGTGGTTGTGGATTTACTTTGTTGTCATGTGTTGTGTTATTTTTTTTTTTTTTACGGAAAAATTTCGTTGACTATATAAATCGGGGTATATTTGCAAATCATGGGTATCTTGGGTTTTTTTTTCCAAAACAAGGGTTTCTAGCAATTTTGTAAAGATAAGGTAGCTGGTCCCTTTCGGGTTTTAATTATAGATTTTGGCCCGTCAACAAGTCCTCGTGGCTAGGGTGAACAGTCACTCTACGCACGGCAGGTATTCCAGCGAGAGGAGGTGAGTCACTAGGACTGCTTAAATACCAGGCTCTTCCGGATCCTTCCTAGACATGCGTATGACGGTTACCACACCCTAGTCTTGCGGCTCGTTAACGGGTTTGTTTAGTGAAATTAAGTTTTATGACATTTTAAGAAGTGGTTTGAACTAAGCCTAGAGTCCATCAAGTTCTAATCTAACTAATCTACGTCCCATAAAGCCCATCAAGCCCACAGATATATATCACACAATGGTTCAGAGTACTTACTTGGCGGACTTGGGTCGGAGACGCAGGTGCCATGCTGAGCTAACAGACCTGTATAAATATGCATGTTTCGAAAACCCAACTTTAGAAAACGTTTTGAGCCCAAAAAAAAACCCCCAGAGCCGAGTTTTTGAACCGGCTCGATATTAATTTGTACACACCCAAACCGGCCCAAACACCACGGCCGGATCTCGGTATGTCACCAAGAAAAATTTTGGAAGAACATGTCGTATCTTTAGAAAAATATTTTTCAAAATACGACATGTTCTTCCAAAATTTTTCTTGGTGACATACGAGATCCGGCCGTGGTGTTTGGGCCGGGTTTAAATGTTACGAGAGTTATCATTGTAAGTTTCTATCTTTTATCTTCAATTACATTTGTTTCTTCGTTGTTTTATCTTAAAACCCATATATCTCGTGATTACGCCTTCTTGTTGCCGTTTAGTCCGAGTGGGGCGTTGTAGGCGTTAGTGAAGACGTTTAAGACACGGACGGTTTTAGGTACCAGAGATAAAAACATGGAACAAATGGATTGTTTATACAAAGATAAAACTTGTAATCATACTATGCATATAGACTCTAAGAATGAAAATAATATTTCGGCTCTTAGTAAAGGTAACAATAGTTTAAGAGATATGACATCTATATATTTTAATAAATTAAATACTAAGGTTAGTAAAATAGAAGAAAAAGTAGATAATATGGGAGAAGTAACTGATTTAGATTTGAATAACAAGTCTAAAGAACTTTTATCGATGTTAATAATAAATTAGATCAAGTTATTAATAATAATAATATAGAATCGGATTTAGATTTAGGACCTTTATATTATGGTAATAGTAATGTAATATTAGCTTTATCGGATGAAGATGAGTCTTGGATGAATCTTCTACCTATCATAATATTAAAAAGAAAAACAAAAAGAGAAAAAGTTAAAAACAAGAAAAATATGATTTTGACTCTTATAAGACTTTAATAGAACATTGGAAAAACCAATTTTCTAAAACAAAAGATAAGAATGAACAAGTAGAATATTTAAACTTAATAGAAGAACTTTATGAAAAACATAAAGATCTATTTACAAAATATAATTATCACTATATGTTAAATTATGATACTACAGAAAGTAGTAGTAATTCTAATAATTCTAATGAAGATATTAATGTCACTAGCTATAATTTTGATGAAGAAAAAACTTCAACAGAAGAGGATGAGAACATAGAAATTCCTGAACCGATGGACACTGAACAACCAGATCCATATGATTATGAAATACCGAAACCTAGGGAAATTGATAAACAAGATCCTTATGGTAAAAGAAAGATAGATTCAGATCTTCAAACAGATGATTATCTGAGATCTATTAATAAAAATTATGAAAAGATTGAAAACACAACTAGAATATTTGATAAACAATATTGGAAAAACCAATATTTACCAATTGAACTAAAACCAGTTCATTTTACTAATAAATTAGAAAAAATATCTAAAAATACAAAAATAAAAGATAAACCAATAATTCAACAAATGAAACTTGGGAAAAAAAGATATTATTACATTTTCACACTTCCAACCCAGGAAATATTATACTTATATTGAAATTACATTTCAGTTTAGAGAATATAATTCACATTCTTTAAATGCTCTATTAGATACAGGAGCTACAACTAGTAGCTGTAGAGAAAATGCTATTCCATCAGAAAAATGGGAACTTATGAGAAATCCATTAAGAGCTGTTGGAGTAGATCGTAATGAAACTTTAATTCTTTTTAAAGCAAAAAATATACCGATTTACATAAATAATGTAAGATTTGTGATACCTAAAATATTATGTTTTCATGAAATGCATGGAGATATATTATTAGGTAATAATTTTATATATCAACATTTACCATTTTCTATTGATAAAATGTAACACCCCGAACCCGGTCAACACACCACGACCGAATCTGGCATGTTACAGAGTGAAAACATTTTGAATAAAACAAGTTTCCCGATTAATTTCTATTGTAAACCTCCTTTATCGTTTTAAGGTTTAGAAAACCCCGTGTAGAGTATAGTTGAAATCGTTTTTGGTTGCTTTAAAACCCGGAAAAACCCTTTTTTGTTGGAAATCCATTTGTTGTTTATAGGTTTGGAAAACCTTTCGATACTTATTAAAAACCAAGTGAGTTAAGCATAGTCGAGTTAAGAACCATTTGTGTTTGGAGTTGTTTAAGAAATTAAATTTGAAAACGTTGCTTTTTTACCGGTTATTTAAGCAAATCAAATTATTAAACACATGCATAATATAATCGAAATAAAAGCAAGTAATTAAAAAAAACCCAAAATAATACTTAGCGGCCTTATTACAAAACCAAAACCAAATTTAAAGTAAATAAATAAAAACCGGAATTTTAATTTAAAGTTAAAACCCAAAAATAAGTAGCATGGCCACCTCGAGTCCTCCCCGGCTCCAAATCCACGATCTAAGCCTCATCTGCAAAATATAGGGGAAGGGGTGAGTCACCGAGACTCAGTGTATAAATCCCTAACCGATAGAATAGCACTTACACAAGTCATTAATAAAACATTCAAATCATGCAACCCCATAATCTAACCATCCGACCTCCTTTATCTACCCTGTGTGGTCAAAACCCCTGGTGGTCAAAACCACTGGTGACCGAAGTCACAAATATATAAGTGTGGTCAAAACCACTGGTGACCGTAGTCACAAATCAAGTGATGGGGCCAACCCATCGTGTGGTCAAAACCACTGATGACAATCCCGTAATCAATCATGTGGGGCCAACTCACTGTGGTACCAAACCACTGGGACGAGTCACAATATCCATATGTGGTCAAAACCACTGGTGACCGTAGTCACAATATCATATATGTGGTCAAAACTACTGGTGGTCAAAACCACTGGGACTTAGTCACAAATAATAGTATCAAGACGGGGCCAACCCGTCGTGTGGTCAAAACCACTGGTGACACCAAATAATTCTTCCCCTCCTCTCAACAATCCCACCATCATGTCCATGTCAATCGTGGCATAATAACGTATGATGATGCAAATAACACATGGCATAGCATTAAACAATGACATGATAGCATATATCGAGATCCATAATCAGGGGACTTACCCGGAGTCCACGCTCATGCCCACAAGGCATAACTACCGATTTCAATGGCTATTAACAGTAACATAATAAACATATCATACTAACGAAGTGTGTAAGCGTTACACACCTGACTATTCGTAGATCTAAGCGAAATCCCGAAACTACGCGAAACTAACGAGATCCCGAAACGTTTGCCTTCCCCCTTTTTCTACAATCGGTCAACACTACACTTTTAGAAATATAGCCATTCGGCTTAATCACAAAATCCCGAAGATATGTCGCACGAAGGTAGCACCTCACCTTAATGCCGATTTGGTTTCCAACCAAATCCCGAAGCTATGTGATGCACCTCCCTTGCAATCGGCCAAGCACTAGCACACAAAAAAATGATTAGCCTTCGACTTTTGAACGAATAAGAAACAGATCCAAACGCTAGAACCCTTACCTAGATCGGCAACCAAATCCCGAAGACCCACTGTATTTGGCTACCAAACACCAACGTTTGGCACCCCTAAGTGATGTTAGGGATTTCGGCTACCAATAAAGAACAAGAATAGAGTTTAATATATGTGAATCTATAATAAAAGGGAAGATAGAAGGGAAGTGGGGTTTCGGCATTACCCAAATCGATCAAGAAGAGAAGAAGAAGTCACTTACCAGGAGATTCAGCTATGACTCAAAAAGAAAGAGATAGATTCGGCACTTCAATGGAGACTAGATCACGAGAAAAGAGAAGAAAATAAGGCCAAGGGTATTCGGCCAAATACTTGAAAGAAGAAAGGAGATGAAGAAGAAAAGGGAATGGGAATGAAGGGATTCGGCAAAGGAGAAAGCAAGAGATTTCGGCACAGGGAGATTTGAAAGAAAGAAAAGATGAAGTGGAAAGACTTGCTTTCGGCTTTGAGTAAAATAGGAAGAAAAGAAGTGAACTAAGATGGATTCGGCTAGGTAGGCTAACAATGAGTGAACCGAAAAGAAAAGAAAAGAAGAGGATTGAGTTTCGGCTCTTCAAAGGGAGTTGCAAAATTGGTTCGGCCAAATGCCCAAGTTACCGAAAGAAAAAAAAACCAAAATGAGGAGAAAAGCAAGAGGGGTTTCGGTTTTGACACCAAACAAAAATAAAGAAGCCTTCTAAGCTAGCCGACTCTAGCTAGCTCCCATAGCACATTCGGCCACCCTCCAAAGAACCCAAAACCGATTGCACTTGCCCCAAAACACCTTCCCACATTCGGCTAAACTCTCCCCTTCTCAAACTCCTCCTTTTTCTCCACGAAATCCTCTCTTCCACTCATTCAAACTCGTTTGAATGAGTCCACCAGCTAAAATCTCTCTTCTCCACATATTTTAAATATGTTAACTTGATCCATATCTTCCCAACAGAGTCCCACCTGAGTACTCCACCTTCCCTCCTTTGGCGTGAAAAAAATAATAAGCAGGAAGGGATTTCTGCAGCTCGAATCCAAGCTCCCCTTCCCTTCATGTGGCGTCACTTCACTTGCACCTGAGTGGCGCCTCCCTTGCCACTTTACCACTGGGATACTTGTGTCACAACCCTCCAATAATTTCTTTTAACCCCTAACTCCCTTAGCTTCCTCTTCCTAAGCACTAAAACAAAAATTTTAGCCATGACTCAGGCCTAACCCGAGGTCATGCCTAGACCCCAAAACATGCTACACTAGCACAGTAGGCATATTATCACATGCAAACACATACAAAATACAGAGACCCCGATTTAAAGATGTTACAGTTCTACCCCCTTAAAAATAATTTCGGCCTTGAAATTACAGTGGTCGAAAGAGTTGAGGTATTGCTTGCCGCATCGCATCCTCCTGGTTCCCACGTGGCCTCCTCCGTACCATGGTTCCGCCATAATACTTTCACCAAGGGAATTGACTTCCTACGCAGAACCTTGACATCCCGATCCAAAATCCGTACCGGCTCCTCCTCGAAACACAAATCGTGGCTCACCTCTATCTCCGTGAATCGGCACAACATGTGACGGATCGATCGATAAGCGTCGAGCATTGAAACATGAAAGACGTCGTGAATTTGACCTAACTCTGCTGGCAACTTGAGCTGATAAGCTACTGGTCTCACTCGCTTCAACACCGTATACGGCCCGATAAACCTAGGGCTTAGCTTGCCCTTTCGCCCAAACCTCAACACTTTCTTCCATGGCGATACCTTCAGAAAGACCTTGTCACCCACTGCATACTCTATATCCCTGCGCTTAAGATTGGCGTACGACTTCTTCCTATCCGACGCTTCCTTTAGACGAGCCCGAATCACCTTAACCTTATCCTCTGTTTCAGCCACCAACTCTGGGCCCAACATCCGCGCTTCACCCAGCCTCGTCCAACACGTAGGAGTCACGACATTTCAGTCCATATAGTGCCTTATACGGTGCCATCTGAATACTCGCTTGATAACTGTTGTTATAAGCGAACTCTGCCAATGGAAAATACTCCTCCCAACTACCGCTGAAATCCAAAACGCAACCCCTTAACATATTCTCTAGAATCTGGATTACCCTTTCAGATTGTCCATCAGACTGCGGGTGAAAAGCCGTGCTGAAATCCAACCTCGTACCCAATGCCTGATGCAAAGCTTTCCAGAACCTCGACGTGAACCTGGGATCCCTATCCAAGATAATTGACACTGGCACTCCATGCAACCTTACTATCTCGGCCACATACAACTTGGCTAACTTCTGGAGCGAATAATCAACCCGGACTGGTATGAAATGAGCCAATTTAGTCAGACGATCCACAATCACCCAGACTGAGTCCTTCTTACTAGGCGTAAGGGGAAGCCCACTAATGAAGTCCATCGTAATCCTTTCCCATTTCCACTGCAGAATCTTTACCGGCTGCAAAAGTCCTGACGGTAATTGATGCTCAGCTTTAACTTGCTGGCATGTCAAACACTTGCCCACAAACTCGCCATTTCTTCGCTTAAGACCTCGCCACGAGCTCGTTCCCTCAAATCGCGATACATCTTACTGCCTCCAGGATGCATAGCGTATGGGCTGCTATGAGCTTCCTGAAGAATCCGCTGCCTCAATTCAATGTCCTTTGGCATACATACTTTCCCCTGAAAACACAGTACTCCATCACTGCCTAAGTTATAACCCTCCGATTCACCATTCTGCACTTGCAACCTCCGAGCACTCAAAACCTCATCTACCAGCTGTTTCTCCTTAACTTGATCAATCCAAGTTGGCTTTACTTGCAATTCCGCCAAAAGACTCCCGTCGTCATAAAGACTAAGGTGAGCAAACATCGCTCTCAAGTCTGCTACCACCTTACGGCTCAACGCATCAGCTACTACGTTAGCCTTACCCGGATGGTACTCAATCGAGCAGTCGTAGTCCTTTAACAACTCGATCCACCTTCGCTGCCTTAAATTTAAGTCTTTCTAAGTCAAGAGGTACTTCAGACTCTTGTGATCCGTATAAACTATCGACTTTTCCCCATACAAGTAATGCCTCCAAATCTTCAAGGCAAAAACCACTGCAGCCAACTCCAAGTCATGTGTCGGATAGTTACCCTCATGAGGCCTCAAATGCCGAGACGCATACGCCACCACTTTCCCGTCTTGCATCAGCACACACCCTAAGCCAGTATGTGATGCATCACAATAGACCGTGAATTCCTTCCCTGCCTCAGGTTGAATCAACACCGGAGCTTCAGTCAGAATCTTCTTTAACTTGTCGAAACTCTCTTGCTATTTTTCAGACCACACAAACGGAACCCCTTTTCTCAACAACTTAGTCGTAGGCTGCAATCAATCAAAAAAACCTCTACGAACCTTCTGTAGTATCCTGCCAAACCCAGAAAACTTCGAATCTCTGTAACCGACTTAGGTGGTTTCCAATCCAACACCGCCTCAATCTTTCGAGGATCCACCCTAATCCCCTCAGCTAATACCACATGACCCGAGAAAGTTACCTCCTTAAGCCAGAACTCGCACTTACTAAACTTGGCGAATAACTGCTTCTCCCTCAGAACCTGTAGGACCACCCGAAGATGAGCGTCATGTTCCTCCTCAGATTTCGAGTACACCAAAATATCATCTATAAACACTACGACGAATTGATCCAAGTATGGCTGAAACACCCGATTCATCACGTCCATGAATGCTACCGGTGCATTAGTCAACCCGAACGGCATCACCAGAAACTCGTAATGCCCATACCGAGTACGAAATGCCGTCTTATGAATATCAGCCTCCTTTACTTTGAGTTGATAATACCCCGACCTAAGATCTATCTTAGAGAAAACCGATGCACCTTTAAGTTGATCAAACAAGTCGTCTATCCTGGGCAACGGATACTTGGTCTTTATCGTCAACTTATTCAGCTGTCGGTAGTCTATACACATCCGCATTGTCCCGTCTTTCTTCTAAATAAAAAGCACAGGTGCTCCCCAAGGAGATATACTCGGTCGGATGAAACATCTGTCTAGCAACTCCTGAATCTGAGCCTTTAACTCCACAACTCCTTTGGCGCCATCCTATATGGGGTAATAGACACTGGCGCGATTTCTGGCAGCAGATCTATACCGAACTCAACTTCACGGTCTGGAGGCACACCCGGAAGTTCCTCTGGAAATACATCAGCAAATTCCCTTACGGTTCGGACACTCTCCACAGCTGAATCCTTGGCTTCCAGAGCACAGACATGCACCATAAATGCCTCGCAACCTTTCCTTACCATTTTCTCAGCCTTCAGCGCAGAGACAACATTGGATAGGTAATCTCTCCTATTACCAATCATCACCACCTCTTCACCTTCAACTGTCCTCAACACCATGCGTTTAGCCGCGCAATCCAAACTGGCCTGGTACTTCACTAGCCAATCCATCCCGAGAATCAGATCGAACTCCCCAAACGACATTTCCATCAAGTCAGCCAAAAACATGACCCCTTAAAGTTCTAGGGGTACATCCCTATATAGTTTATTTACTTCTACAGAGGGACCTAGAGGGCTTATTACTGTCATCTCCCTAGAAGTAATCTCAAAGTCTAAGTTCATAGTTTCCACTATACTACTGGCAACATACGAGTCGTCGAACCAACATCCATCAAAGCGGTATAAGGCGGTCCAAAATTAAGAACGTGCGGTTATGACATCCGGTGCGTCGCCTCTCTCTCGACGCCTCATTGCGTAGACCAATCCAGTTGTCTCGCCTCGAGCTTCCAAGACCTCTGTCCGGTGCTCTGCGCCACGCCCGTAAACCATTACCTCCCCGGCCGAACCGCGACCCTCTGTGGTCGCGTGACCATCCTCCCGAATCGTGTATGCGACCACGACCCTCGGACTAAAATCTAGCCGCCTCTACGGACAATCCCTTACCCGGTGCCCCATTGACCCACACTCAAGCACCCTCTGCTTTCGGTCCAACATTCCCCGTGTGAGACTTCCCACATCGAGCACACCGTGGCGACCATCGAGTAGCAGCAAGAAGCAGAGGCCTCGCCGCTTGATTCGACCCACCATACCTAGCCTTTTTTTTATTGATTCTCGGCAGACCCAAATGACCCGAACTCCTTTTATTCCAACCCTTATCCTCGGTTCCGTCTTACAGATCAAGCTTTCACTTCTCAAAGAACTTTAGCCTTCTCGACCAAGATCAGAATTCTCTCTCCTCTTTGTAGAGCAATCAACATCCGCACTCATCTCTCGGTCCATCCTCAAATCTTACACAGCGCTCATGCTCAGTGCCCACAATACCCGTGCATCTTGGACTCACCAAGGAATTACGCCTCATATTTTGATATCGTTTTATTTCCACAACCAAGTTCAGGAATGCCTTGCACTGCGCATCGATGTAACTAGCCCCAATGTATTTCCTCTGATAGGCTGCTCTAAAGAAATCCCAAGTGATGTCGTCCGCCATTGCTCCATCCCTAACTGTGAGCCACCACCGATACGACTCATCCTGGAGAAGAGATACTATACCCTTCAGCTTCTCCTCAGCCGAGAAGTCCAGGTCATCCATGATGCGTTCCGTCGCCTCCAACCAATATTCTGCCGTACTAGGTGCCACACCGGATACACCTCTGAATACCTCTGCACCATTAGCCCTGAGTCGCTCGGACACAAATTTCCTGTTCTGAAAAGAGAGGCCATTCTGCAATATTTCCTGTTCTTTGAAAGCCTCTGCCGAATTCTCTTCACCGAATCTTCTTCTTCTTTTATTTTTGCCAAGCCAAAATACCTTGTGTTCTAGCTGAATCCTCCATCTTTATTCTTCCTTTTCTTTTCTTTCTAATCCCTCCAAAAGCCGAAAGTTGTGAGATCATCATCTAGCCATAGCCGAATCTCTCAAGGTTGAACTCAAAGGTGCAATCGATTTCTTCAAGTAAGGGTAAGATCTCATTCGGTTTCATCCTTTTTCTTAAGATTTACCAAATCTAGGACTAACCCCATTAATATCTTGTTGCCGAAACTTTGAAGAGATCTTTCGGGATTTACTAAGTGTCGACTACAATGAAGGAGAAGTTCTTTTCCCGAAGGTACACCATAGGCCACGTGTTCCCTAGTTATTCGGTGAGTTTCGGGATTTAAAATCCACAAGGTAAGTGTCTATAGCATTCGGCCAAGGCCATGTTTGGTAAATATATGTTTTCATTAATTATTCAAAAGCCGAAAACTAACCAAGTTAATTGATTCAATGCTTGGCCGAATGCAAGAAGAGTATAGCAGAGATTTCAAGACTTGATTCTTAAGTCAAACGGCAACAAGGTAAGTTTAAGTATACTAATCCTACTAGGATTTGGATTTATGGCCGAATGGCTTTTTATTAAAGTAGTAGGTGATTAATCAAATGTAGGGATTAAGGATCTAAGCATTAGATCAAGCTTTTCGGGATTATAAGACCCTTCCGGTAAGTCTGATAAGTTGTGGATATTTGGTTAAGAATTCGTAAATTTATGCTTAAATCGATAGTTCTGACTAAGTGTGTTGATGAAGGCGAATACCATTCAAGAAGGGAAAGGGAAGGTCCCTATCCCGAAGTTTAAGAAGAGATCTATCTCGGCGGTTAGGGATTGGCCACCGGGTGTGGACCAAATCGAAACAAGAAAGTAGGCAAATAGCCGTAGTATCGCCTAGTGATAGCATCGATGTCGAAAGCATAGTTCTCCAAGTGATCGGTGTGTGATTAACCCACCGTTTTTACGGGTTTATGGTATATTGTATGTGTTGTGTAAATGCTAATATGTGCGATGGCGATTGTGAATGGTTACCCTTAAGGGGTATATCGGAAATCAGGTCAGTGTTAATTATTAAGAATGTGAATATGCCAATGAGAATATGTTTGTATGCCGAATAGCATGTGCATGCATTATTTTACTATGTTATGACATTATCATATGTTGCATGTGCATGGGATGGGATATGAATGTGACTATCGAAGGAAAGGGTGTACTTTATGTACGTGGTCTAATGTTAGCCTTGTGCTACGTTAGCGCTTGATGTTAGCTATGTGCTTCATCAAGGGAGGTGTTGGCTAGGTGCCCACCTCGGCGGTTGATAGTTTGTGTGCATCACCGTGGACCGAATGATATGTGGGATCACTTAGGTGATCGGTGGCTCAAACCACGGCCTTGAGCGACAAGTCCGCCAAGGTAAGATATGCGGGATCACTTAGTTGATCGGTGGATTAGCCACGGCCTTGGGCAGGGGGTCTGCCAAGGTAGGTGTAACGGATGGACCCTAGGTTGGGTTGGGTGCACTTTGCATAAACTCATTATCTGTCATATGGGTTGATGATGAAATGGGCCAAGCCCAGTATGTGGAAATTATGTGGTTAACTACCCTATTAGATGAATGTGATATGAATATGGGTCAAGCCCAGAATGTGATAACATGTGAATTTGATAATTGATATCTGATATATGAGTTAATATGTGGTTAACATGTGGGTGGAATTCAGTGGATTAATTACACACTGATGAGTCCGTATGACTCACCCAATTTTTATTAAACATCGCAGATGATTCGTAGTGATTGGACCGGGTTGGAGTGGATACGATGTGGCCCATCAGAAGACATCTTCTTTATTTTATTCAGTTTATTACTAAGAACTTTTGTTTAATTATTTATTGTAATAAGGCCCAGCTTAAAGTATTTAAGTATTTCTATTTGAGCATTTTTATTATGTTTAAGCTAGACGACCATTAAATTATTATTGGGAAGTGCTTTTAATTTTGGCAACTTATATTTTAAAAGCTTATAATAAAGTTTTAATTTGGATATTTTTGTCAAGCTTATATTATTTAGAATTTTTAATTGGACATGGTTTTCAAATGACAAGATTTTTAATGTTTTTCCCAAAAGTGAAATCAGTCTTCAAACGTTTTTCCGCAGTGGCATCTCAAATTCGGTCGTAACGAATGGGTCGGGTTTGGGGTGTTACAAATTGGTATCAGAGCCCGGTTCAAAACTCGGCTTTGAGGGTTTTGGGTCCAAAAATAATTTTTTTCAAAGATGGCCTTTTCAAAAGTATGGGCTTTCATAAACTTTTCAGGTTATTCTGGCATGGCACCTGTATCTCCGACCCGCAGTCCACCAGGTAAGTACCATTGACTACTGAAGTGAAATGTGTATGTGAATTTTATAAGTATGAAGGGAACGTAGATTAGTGAACTAGGATCTGTTGAACCCTAGGGCTAGTGCACTCAAACACATGCATAAGACTTAAGGACTATTAAACAAACTCGTGAAGTAAGTCGCCGAGAGCTAGGGTGTGGCAAATCATTGTGCGCATGTCTAGGAGTGGATTCATGAAGAGCTTGGTATTTAAGCAGTCCTAGTGACTCACCTCCTCTTTAGTCAAATCCTACCTGGTGCGTAGTAAAGTTCACCCTAACCAAGAGGACTTATTCACTGCTAAACCAATCATTAAAACCCGAAAGGGACTAGCCATGCAGCTTTATAAAATTCCTAGTTTTAAAATCCCAAAATTACCCTTTTAATTGTAGTAAAAGATTATTGTAAAAATTTTTCCAAAATATCTCCGATTTACAAAATTACAAAAATGCCCTTGTATTGTAAATTACTAAAATACCCTTAGTTTTTAAGATTTTCAAAAATACCCTCGACTTTTGTTAAAATATTTCTACTTTACAAAGATATCAAAAACTTATGTTTTACAAATAACAAGATACCCTGATTTAGAAAATTTACGGAACTGCCCCTGACTTCCAAAATTACCGAAATAACCTCGATTTCTGAAATTTTTGCAACACCTCTGATTTGGAAAACAAAATAACCCAGAGATTTTGTAAATTCTGAAATACCTTTAATTTGAAAAATATTTTCGAATTGACCCCGATTTATTACCAAAATACCCCTGTAGGGGAAAAGACGAAATTACCCCTAGGTAGGGAAATGGATGGAATGGCCATAAAAGTGTAGTGAATGATGTTGTGAATGAATGTGACTTCGTGGAAAAATGAATGTGTCTCTGCTTATGAATGTGAATGTGACTCCTGAGTTAGAGTAGTGAACTTGAACTAGAAACTTTGGTTGATCGAAAGAACTACTTACAACATCTCTTTTCATAAAGCTGTTCGCGAATAATCGAGTGGAACAAAATTTCGATGCATAAAACTTTTTAATCAGATTAAATCGCGACGTTAGAAATGAGTTCTAGGGGCGTGAACTTAGAGAAATGTGCCTAGAAAGTATGATGGTTCTATTAAGATCAGAGTGCGCACATAAGCGTAGTGCGGTGAGTTAAGATGTCACGATTATTTGTTAATAAGTAATTTCAAGGACGAAATTATTTTTAAGGAGGGTAGAAGCTGTAACATCCTGAAAAGGGCCTATGCATTTTTGGTTTAATTATGCGAAATGACATATCTTATGTGTTATGAATATATTTTGAACACTTTTGGAAACACGGAAATGTATGGAAATGTTAAGTTTAAAAGAGGAAAGTGAACATTTTTAGAACCTTGGAAATGTAAGGAAATGTCTTGTAAGGAAATGTCATGGAAATGTAAGGAAATGTCTTGGAAATGTAAGGAAATGTCTTGTAAGGAAATGTCATGGAAATGTAAGGAAATGTCAAGTTTACAGAGCCGATCGAAAATTTTTGGAAACTTAGAAATGACCTAGAAATGACGAGTTTTAAGGTTTAAAAGGGGAAATTAAGGCAAGGTGGCCTTAAAAGAAAAAGTTTGTGAAATTTGACACACAAACAGGCTTGGAAAAGTGGTCTGAAGATACCCCTTAGGGCCTATAGAAATGGCGCCATATGCAAGAGGAATGGGCCTAAGTTCGAGTCACATGGGAAGCAAACAAAAGAAATTTTATTTTGCTACAAGGAGCAGAGAGGTGGACGGCACATGGCTATAAATTAGGAGCTTTTATTATTTTATAAATAGTGGATAAATAAGGGATTTATTTATAATTATTTTCAAGAGATAATTGTTGGATTAAATTCTTTTAATTTGAATAAATAGATAAAGAGGAAAATAAGGGAGAAGTGATGGCCAAGTAAGGGACTTTGAGTTTAATAATTTCGGCTAAGTAAGGATAGTTACTGAATTATCTTTTATTTTAAGTGATAATTAAAGAGATAAAGCTATTAAAATAGAAGAGTGATGGCCAAGTAAGGGATTCTAAGTTAGTAATATCGGCTATAAAAGGAAAAGAGAGGTCATTCTGCATTATTTCCTGTTCTTTGAAAGCCTCTGCCGAATTCTCTTCACCAAATCTTCTTCTTCTTTTATTTTTGCCAAGCCGAAATACCTTGTGTTCTAGCCGAATCCTCCATCTTTATTCTTCCTTTTCTTTTCTTTCTAATCCCTCCAAAAGCCGAAAGTTGTGAGATCATCATCTAGCCATAGCCGAATCTCTGAAGGTTGAAGTGAAGGTGCAATCGATTTCTTCAAGTAAGGGTAAGATCTCATTCGGTTTCATCCTTTTTTCTTAAGATTTGCAAATCTAGGACTAACCCCATTAATATCTTGTTGCCGAAACTTTGAAGAGATCTTTCGGGATTTACTAAGTGTCGACTACAAGGAAGGAGAAGTTATTCGGTGTTGTGTAACCCACTGTTTTCCGGTGATTAACCCACTGTTTTCCGGGTTTATGGTATATTGTATGTGTTGTGTAAATGCTAATATGTGCAGTGGCGATTGTGAATGGTTACCCTTAAGGGGTATATCGTAAATCAGTCGATGTTAATTATTAAGAATGTGAATATGCCAATGATAATATGTTTGTATGCCGAATAGCATGTGCATGCATTATTTTACTATGTTATGACATTATCATATGTTGCATGTGCATGGGATGGGATATGAATGTGACTATCGAAGGAAAGGGTGTACTTTATGTACGTGGTCTAATGTTAGCCTTGTGCTACATTAGCGCTTGATGTTAGCTATGTGCTTCATCAAGGAGGTGTTGGCTAGGTGCCACATCTCGGTGGATGATAGCTGTGTGCATCACCGTGGATTGAGAATGACCTCGAGTCACCTCGTGGATATTGACATGTGGGGTCACTCAGGTGATCGGTGGCTTAGCCACGGCCTTGAGCAGCAGGTCTGTCAAGGTAAGATATGTGGGATCACTTAGTTGATCGGTGGATTAGCCACGGCCTTGGGCGTTGCAGTGCGCCAAGGTAGGTGTAACGGATGGACCCTAGGTTGGGTTGGGTGCACTTTGCATAAACTCATTATCTGTCATATGGGTTGATGATGAAATGGGCCAAGCCCAGTATGTTATATGGATTAATATGGATATGGGCCAAGCCCAGAATGTGATAACATGTGAATTTGATAATTGATATCTAATATATGAGTTAATATGTGGTTAACATGTGGGTGGAATTCAGTGGATTAATTACACACTGAGTCTGTATGACTCACCCAATTTTTATTAAACATCGCAGATGATTCGTGGTGATTGGACCAGGTTGGAGTGGATACGAGGTGGCCCATGCAGAAGACATCTTCTTTATTTTATTCAGTTTATTACTAAGAACTTTTGTTTAATTATTTATTGTAATAAGGCCCAGTTAAAGTATTTAAGTATTTCTATTTGAGCATTTTTATTATGTTTAAGCTAGACGACCATTAAATTATTATTTGGAAGTGCTTTTAATTTGGATATTTTTGTCAAGCTTATATTATTTAGAATTTTTAATTGGACATGGTTTTCAAATGACAAAATTTTTAATGTTTTTCCCAAAAGTGAAATCAGTCTTCAAACGTTTTTCCGCAGTGGCATCTCAAATTCGGTCGTAACGAATGGGCCGGGTTTGGGGTGTTACACCTGGTTTGTAAATTACCAAACTACCCCTGATTAACAAAATTACCAAGATACCCCCGAGTTACAAAATTACCAAAATATCCCTGCTTCACGAAATTACCAAAATACCTTTAATTTGCAAAATCACCCGAAACTTTGTTTTGAAAAAATTTCGAAAATACCCCTGTAGGTAAAAATTTCGAAAATACCCCCGGGTAGTGAAGATGACGAAAATACCCCTACACGTTGAATGTAGTCTGTGGATGTTGTTTGTGTGATGAATGCACTTAGAACTAGGAGATAAGCCTGAAACTGAAACGATAGATAGATTCGACTTCGAAAGAATCACTTTTAAAACTATTTTCCATAAAAATTACTCGTGGATAAACAATGAACAGAATTAATAATACATAAAATTCTTAACCAGATAAACGCGAACGGGAAGAATGAGTACACGAGGTCATGGACGTCTGTCGCGTGGCCGGGGTAGGGGTAGGATGACCTTGTCAGAGCCAACAAGGTCTGGCCATGGGTCTGGGAATGTGATGCCAGATCTGCCGGTAGAGGGAGCTGAGTTCTAAGATCAGACTGGTGATAATGATGTAATATCCCAGGCGGTACTGCGAGTTTTGGAGAGAGTTGCCGGGGCAGGCGCGGATACAAGAGCCCAGAAATCGGTGGCTGAGCGACTCCGAGCTAACAGAGCGGAGGTGTTTAGGGGGTGTCCGGTGTAGCTCCCAACACTGCTGAGTACTGGTTAGAGGCAACAGAACGTATAATGGATGACTTAGACTTCTCGACTGAGGAGAAGTTGAAGGGGATAGTGTCTCTTCTCCGGGATGAGTCGTATCAGTGGTGGCTCACGGTCGGGGATGGTGCGATGGTGATGATATCACCGGGATTATTTTAAGGCGACCTATCGAGAGGAAGTATGTGGAGCCGGTTATCTTGATGCATAACGTAGGGTGTTCCCGAATTTGGTTCGAGGGAATAAGTCGATACTGAATATGAGGCGAATTTTTGAGGTTAAGCGGTATGCTCGGGGTATGGTGGCTACGGAACATGAGCGCTGTGTTAGGTTCGAGGACGGGCTAAGAGATGAGCTGCGGGTGTTGATTGCCCCTCAGCGAGAAAGGGAATTTGCCGTTCTCGTGGAAAAGGCCAAAATAGCTGATGAGGTTAAGCGAACCGATAAGCGGAATCAGGAGAGAGGTAGGGATAAAAGGAGTTTTGGGCCATCAGGGTCTGGTGGAAGTACTCAGAAAAGGGCTAGATTTGATGGACCGGATCGAGCCGCAAAGCTTTATTCTTTCGCTCGGTGGCCACCTCAGTGCGTTAGATGTGGGAAGTCTCATTCCGGAGAGTATTGGGCTGGTAATAGAGGGTGCTTTGAGTGTGGGTCAATGGAGCACCGGGTAAGAGATTGTCTGCGGAAGTTAGCTAGGACTCAAGCTGAGGGTCAAGGACGTGGTCAATTCAGGAGAGATGGCCAAAGAAACCACGGAGGGGGTCGAGGTGCAATTAGGGGTGGTAATGGTAGCAGACGAGGCCTTGGAGCACTGGCCGAGGTGTCTTCAGGGTGCTAATGCTAGACAACCTAGGTTGGTCTATGCGACCAAACATCGAGAGGAGGCGGCGACGACCTGGACGTCATAACTGATGCGTTTTTAATTTACAGGTTGCCTTATCTTTGCTTTGATTGACGTTGGTTCAACACACTTATATGTAGCTAGTAGCGTAGTGGGAACTCGAACTTAGCCTGTGAGATTTCTGCTAGAAAGATGACGATGAGTTAACCCTCTAGGACACTCTGTGTGGTAGTAGACAAATCAGTATAGGGATGTACCCTAGAACTTTAAGGGGTCGTGTTTCAAGCGGATGGAACTACCCTTCGGGAAGTTCGATTTAATCTTAGGAATGGATTGGTTGGTTAAGTACCGGACAGAATCGGATCAGTGCGGCTAAGCGCATGGTGCTAAAATTGGCCGAGGGTGAAGAGGTGGTGATGATAGGTGAGAGAAGGAATTACCTATCTAATGTGGTGTCCGCGCTGAAGGCAGAAAAGATGGTAAGGAAAGGATGTGAGGCGTTTGTGGTTTATGTTTGTGCCTTAGAAGTTAAGGATTTGGCTGTAGGAGGTGTTCGAACGGTGAAGGACTATGTCGATGTCTTTCCGGAGGAGCTTCCAGGTTTGCCACCGGATCGAGAGGTGGAGTTCGGAATTGACCTTCTATCGGGAACAGCGCCAGTGTCTATTCCTCCGTATAGGATGGCGCCAAAGGAATTAGTGGAATTGAAAGCACAGATTCAGGAGTTATTGGACCGGGGTTTCATTCGGTCAAGTGTATCACCTTGGGGAGCGCCTGTGCTCTTTGTTAAGAAAAAGGACGGGTCGATGCGAATATGCATAGACTACCATCAGTTGAATAAATTGATAATTAAGAACAAGTATCCGTTGCCTAGGATAGATGACCTGTTCGACCAGCTTAGGGGAGCATCGGTCTTTTCCAAGATAGATTTAAGGTCGGGATATCACCAACTTAAGGTAAAGAAGGCGGATATCCATAAGACGGCGTTTCGTACTCGATATGGGCACTATAAATTTCTGGTAATGCCGTTCGGGTTAACGAACGCACCGGCAGCGTTTATGGATATGATGAACCGGGTGTTTCAACCGTACTTGGATCGGTTCGTCGTAGTATTTATAGATGATATTATGGTGTACTCGAGGTCGGAAGAGGAACACGACGCGCATTTGCGGGTAGTGTTACAGATTTTAAGGGAAAAGTAATTATACGCCAAGTTTAGTAAGTGTGAGTTTTGGTTGAAGGAAGTTACTTTCCTAGGGCATGTGGTATCAGCAGTAGGGATAAGAGTGGATCCTCGGAAGATTGAGGCAGTATTGGATTGGAAACTACCCAAGTCGGTGGCGGAGATTCGCAGTTTCTGTAACATCCTTGAATCGGGGTCTCTGCATTTTTGTGTGTTGTATGTGATGATATGTTTGTTGTGCTAGTCTATGGTGTTTTGGGGTCCAGGCATGAGCTCAGGGTAGGCCCGAGTCATGGTAGAAAATTTTTGTTTTGGGTACTTGGAAGGGGGAGTTGAGGGAGTTAGGTGATAAGAGGAGTTGTTGGAGTGTCTTGACACAAATAACCCAGTGGTAAAGTGGCAAGGGAGGTGCCACTCAGGCACAAGGGAAGTGACGCCACATGTAGGAAGGAGAGCCTAGGTTCGAGCAGCAGAATTCCCGTTCTGCTTGTTGTTTTTGACGCCAAAGCTAGGAAGGTAGTGTGCTCAGGATGGACTCTCTTGGATAAGTGTTGAAGGAGTCAACACATTTGAAATGGGTGGAAGAGAGGAAATTTAGGATTTTGACTCATTCAAATGGATTTGAATGAGTGGAAGAGAGAATTTCCAGGAGAAAACAAAGGGATTGAGTTGGGAAGGGGTGGTAGCCGAATTTGAGTGGTGTAGGTAGTGTGCATTTGGTTTTGGGAGAGTGGAAAGGCGGTGTGCCGAATTTAGATTGTTTTGGGGTATGACTTTCGGCATTTTGGTGGGTTTTCATTTTTTCTTTTCGGCTTGAGTTTTCTTCCATCTTCTAGTGTGTCGAAACCACACCCACAATTGCATTTTCATGCATCTTTGTTCTTTTCCTTTTCTCTCGGAATACATTAGTCGAATGCTCTCCTAAACTCCTCCTCATCTTTTTTTCTTTTTCTTCTTTAGTGTCTAGCCGAATCCACATTGCTCACCACACAACGGGTGCAGTTTATTCTTTTGCCAAAACCATAGGAACCAAAACCCCACATATCACTTCTCATTTTCTATCTCCTTTATTATCTCTTTCACTTTTATTCTGTTGTTAGCCGAAACTACACTCTTCTATTTTTCTCATCATCTTTTCACTCTTTGTGGAAGCCAAAATCTCAACTCATTACAAGGTAAGATCTCGTTGTTTTTATCTTCTCTCCTTGTGTTCTCTTATGATCTTTTGGCCGAATCTTTTTAGTATTCTCATCTTGTCCTTTTGTCTTGCCGAATTCCCTCATCTTTGGTGCTAGTGTCGAATTCTCTTACATGCCAAGGGGATCTTTTGCGTTAAGGAAGGAGTGTAGCCGCATTCTGCTGATCTCCGGGATTTGTTTGGCTTGGGATTTAAGCCTAAAAGCTCGGGTGTTGTTGATCTAGGTAAGGGTGGTTATCTCTGTGCGTTATATCCTTCGGGATTTCTTGGTTAAGCCGAATGGCTTTTTGTTTAATGATATGGTGTTGGCCGAATATAGGAAGGGTGAAGGCAAGCGATTGGGTTTTTGGGTTTCACTCAATTCCTGGGCTAGATCTTAGTCTTTAGGATTCGTTAGACTCACGAGTAACCAGGTGTGTAACACTTACACACTCCATTAGTTACTTTGCTAATTGTGTTTACTGTTAAAAGCCGAAATAACTTTTGAAATCTGTGTGTTACCCTTGTGGGTATGAGCGTGGACTCCGGGTAAGTCCTTTGTTGATTGACTATCGATATATGCAGTTATACCATTTGATTATGCTATGCTATGTGATATTTGCATTATAAACATGTCAATATGCCATGGAAAATGTGTTCATGATGATGGGTATGTTGAGAGGAGGGGAAGGATGATTTAGACCGACACCGATGAGTTTTGACCACACAATGGGTTGGCCCGCTTTCCATATGATTTGTGACTAAGTCTTAGTGGTTTTGACCACACATGGATTATTGTGACTCGTCCCGGTGGTTTGGTACCACGGTGGGTTGGCCCCACATGTTGATTACGGGATTGTCATCAGTGGTTTTGACCACACGGTGGGTTGGCCCCACCATATGATTTGTGACTACGGTCACCAGTGGTTTTGACCACACTTATATGATTTGTGGCTACGGTCACCAGTGGTTTTGACCACACGGGGTAGACACAGGAGTTCGGATGGTTAGGTTGGGTTTGCATGATTTGCATATTGACTTATGAATTGTGTAAGTGCCTTGTTATTATCGAGATGGGGATTTATACACTGAGTCTCGGTGACTCACCCCTTCCCTTACATTTTGCAGATGAGGCATAGATCGCAGATGTGGAGCCGGGTGGACTCGAGGTGGCCATGCGCTAAGTTTTTGGGTTTTAATTCAATTACTATTTTGGGTTAATTTACTTTTAAATTTGGTTTTGGATTTGTAATAAGGCCGTTAAATTTTATTATTTCGAGTTTTGATTATCTGCTATAAGTTTTATCATACTGTGCTTAAGTTAATAACATAGCATGCTCAAATAACCTGTAAAATCAACGTTTTCGAAAATTATACATCTTATCGGGATTTTCCAAACTTTACCATCGGGTAATAACAAACAAATGAAGACAACAAACTAACTCAGACTTTCTCCAAATTAAGTTTTTCTCTATATTCAAACACAAAACGGTTTTTAACTTTACTATTTTAAACTCACTCAGGATTTCATGAAATCAAACGGTTTTCCAAAACAAGGATCGATAAACGATTTTTCTCAAAAGAGTTTTTCTTTAAAACTTTTAATGACAAAGTGTTTCAACGATGTTTTTTTTACGAAAACAAACTGACAACTTGTTTTATTTATAATATTTTTACCCTGTGACATGCCGGATTCGGTCGTAGCGTGTTGACCGGGTTTGGGGTGTTACAATTTTGGTATCAGAGCCAAGTTTAAATGCTCGGCTGTGGGCTCGAAGCCCAAAAATGTTTTAAAATGGGTTATGAAAGGTTTTTTAGGAAAGGTAAGGTTGGGAAAGCATGGCACCGAGTCTCCGGCACCGATCCGCCGAGGTAAGTACCCCTAACTATTGTTTATATGCTTGTAATGATGATGCTATGACTAATAGTAATAGGGAATCACTTCAGAGAGACTGGAACCTTAGGATTGTGTGTGAACCTACGGAAACAATCCCCGTACTAAACTATTCATAAGACTGTGCTTTAATAACAGTGGAATAAGTCTAACGTATAAAACTTTTAAACCAGATCAAGTCGTGAATGATAGTCATGAGTGCGAGGACGTGGGCGTAATACACGTGGACGAGGAGAGGGTAGGATGACGATGTCGAACCCGGTAGGGTGCGGACATGGGTCGAAGAACAGGTACCACCGCCACCACCGTGGCGCGCAAATTTCGAGATCGACGGGTGGTGATGATGCAGTGTCGCGCGGCGATGTTGCGGAGTTACGAGAGAGTCGCGAGTGCAGGTGTCAGAACAGGAGCTCGGAAATCTGTGTCCGAGCGACTCCGGGCTAATGGCGCGGAGGTATTCAGAGGTGTATCTGGTGTGGCTCCCAATACGGCAGAGTATTGGCTGGAGGCGACAGAACGTATCATGGACGACCTAGATTTTACGACTGAGGAGAAGCTGAAGGGTATAGTATCTCTTCTCCGAGATGAGTCATACCAATGGTGGCTCACGGTTAGGGATGGAGCAATAGCGGACGACATCACTTGGGATTTCTTTAGGGCAGCTTATCAGAGAAAATACGTCAGGGCTAGTTACATCGATGCGCAGCGTAAGCCGTTCCTGAATTTGGTTCAGGGAAATAAGTCAGTATCGGAATATGAGGCGGAATTTCTTCGGTTAAGTCGGTATGCACTAGGTATTGTGGGCACTACGAGTTTTTGGTAATGCCGTTCGGGTTGACTATTGCACCGGCAGCGTTTATTGACATGATCAATCGGGTGTTTCAGCCGTACTTGGACCGGTTTGTCGTGGTATTTATAGACGACATTTTGGTATACTCGAAATCTGAGGAGGAACATGATGCGCATCTGCGGGTGGTTCTACAGATTCTTTGGGAGAAGCAACTATTCGCCAAGTTTAGTAAGTGCGAGTTCTGGCTTAAAGAGGTAACTTTCTTGGGTCATGTGGTGTCGGCTGAGGAGATTAGAGTGGACCCTCGAAAGATTGAGGCGGTGTTAGATTGGAAACCACCTAAGTCGGTAGCAGAAATTCATAGTTTTCTGGGTTTGGCAGGATATTACAGAAGATTTCTGGAAATGTTTTCTTTGATTGCAGCGCTGTTGACCAAGTTGTTGAGAAAAGGGGTTCCATTTGTGTGGACGGATAGACAAAGAGGAAAGTTTCGACAAGTTGAAGAGAATTCAGCGTAAGCTCGGTTTTGATACACTGAAGCGGGGAAAGAGTTTACGATTTATTGTGATGCATCGCATCTGCGGCTTAGGATGTGTCTTTGATGCAAGAGGAAAGGTAGTGGCGTATCGTCTCGGCGATTGAGACCTCACGAAGGTAATTACCCGACACATGATCACAGAGTTAGGCTGCGATGGTTTTTCATACTGAAGATTTGGAGGCATTATTTGTATGGGGAGAAGTCGGTAGTCTACACGGATCACAAGAGTCTGAAGTACCTCTTGACTCGGAAGGATTTGAATTTAAGGCAGCGGAGGTGGATCGAGTTGTTAAAGGACTATGACTGCTCGATTGAATACCATTCGGGTAAGGCTAATGTAGTGGCTGACGCATTGAGCCGCAAGGTGGTAACGGATCTGAGGGCGATGTTTGCTCACCTTAGTCTGTATAACGACGGGAGTCTATTGGCAGAATTACAAGTAAGGCCGATTTGGGTAGATTAGGTTAAGGAGAGACAGCTGGCGGATGAGGTTCTGAGTGCTCGGAGGTTGCAAGTGCAAAATGGTGAATTGGAAGTTTACAGTTTGGGCAGTGATGGAATGCTGTGTTTTCAAGGGAAAGTATGTATGCCGAAGAACGTTGAGTTGAGGCAGCGAATTCTTCAGGAAGCTCATAGAAGCCCTTACGCTATGCATCCTGGGGGTAGCAAGATTTATCGGGATTTGCGGGAACAATTCTGGTGGCCGGGTCTTAAGCGGGAAGTAACTGAATTCGTGAGTAAGTGTCTGACATGCCGGCAAGTTAAAGTGAGCACCAATTACCGTCGGGTTTATTGCGGCCGGTAAAGATTCCGCAGTGGAAGTGGGAAAGGATTACGATGGATTTCGTCAGTGGGCTACCCCTTACGCCTAGCAAGAAGGATTCAGTCTGGGTAATTGTTGATCGTCTGACAAAGTCGGCCTATTTCATACCAGTTTGGGTTGATTATTCACTACAAAGGCTGGCTAAGTTGTATGTAGTGGAGATAGTGCGATTACATGGGGTGCCGGTGTCGATTATTTCAGATAGGGATCCCAAATTCACGTCAAGGTTTTGGAAAGCATTGCATCAGGCATTAGGTACGAGGTTAGACTTCAGCACGGCTTTTCATCCGCAGTCGGACGGACAGTCAGAAAGGGTAATTCAAATCCTAGAAGATATGTTACGGGGTTGTGTTCTGGATTTCTGCGGTAGTTGGGAGGAATATCTACCATTGGCGGAGTTCACGTACAACAACAGTTATCAAGCGAGTATCCAGATGGCACCATATGAGGCATTATATAGATGGAAGTGTCGTACTCCTACATGTTGGACAGAACTGGGTGAACGGCAGATGTTGGGTCCGGAGTTGGTTGCTGAAACAGAGGATAAGGTTAAGGTGATTCAGGCTCGTCTGAAGGAAGCGTCGGACAGGTAAAAGTCTTATGCCGATCTCAAGCGTAGGGATATAGAGTTCGCAGTGGGTGACAAGGTCTTTCTGAAGGTATCGCCGTGGAAGAAAGTGTTGAGGTTTGGTCGGAAGGGCAAGCTAAGCCCTAGATTTATCGGGCCATATACGGTGTTGAAGCGAGTGGGACCAGTAGCTTACTAGCTCGAGTTGCCGTCGAAGTTAAGTCAGATTCATGATGTATTTCATGTCTCCATGCTTAGGCGCTATCGATCAGATCCGTCGCATATTGTGCCATTGGAGGAGATAGAGGTGAACTCAGACTTGTCTTTCGAGGAGGAACCAGTGCGGATTTTGGATCGGGATGTCAAAGTTCTGCGTAAGAAGTCAGTTCCTTTGGTGAAAGTATTATGGCAGAACCATGGTATGGAGGAGGCTACGTGGGAACCAGAGGATGTGATGCGGCAGCAATACACTCAACTCTTTTGATCAGGTAATTTCGAGACCGAAATTATTTTTAAGGGGGGTAGAACTGTAACATCCTTGAATCGGGGTCTCTACATTTTTGTGTGTTGCATGTGATGATATGTTTGTTGTGCTAGTTTAGGGTGTTTTGGGGTCCAGACATGAGCTCGGGGTAGGCCCGAGTCATGGTAGAAAATTTTTGTTTTGGGTACTTGGAAGGGGGAGTTGAGGGAGTTAGGTGATAAGAGGAGTTGTTGGAGTGTCTTGACACAAATAACCCAGTGGTAAAGTGGCAAGGGAGGTGCCACTCAGGCACAAGGGAAGTGACGCCACATGCAAGAAGGAGAGCCTAGGTTCGAGCAGCAGAATTCCCTTTCTGCTTGTTGTTTTTGACGCCAAAGCTAGGAAGGTAGTGTGCTCAGGATGGACTCTCTTGGATAAGTGTTGAAGGAGTCAACACATTTGAAATGGGTGGAAGAGAGGAAATTTAGGATTTTGACTCATTCAAATGGATTTGAATGAGTGGAAGAGAGAATTTCCAGGAGAAAACAAAGGGATTGAGTTGGGAAGGGGTGGTAGCCAAATTTGAGTGGTGTAGGTAGTGTGCATTCGGTTTTGGGAGATTGGAAAGGAGGTGTGCCGAATTTGGGTTGTTTTGGGGTATGACTTTCGACATTTTGGTGGGTGTTCATTTTTTCTTTTCGGCTTGAGTTTTCTTCCATCTTCTAGTGTGCCTAAACCACTCCCACAATTGCATTTTCATGCATCTTTGTTCTTTTCCTTTTCTCTCGGAATACATTAGTCGAATGCTCTCCTAAACTCCTCCTCATCTCTTTTTCTTTTACTTCTTTAGTGTCTAGCCGAATCCACATTGCTCACCACACAACGGGTGCAGTTTATTCTTTTGCCAAAACCATAGGAACCAAAACCCCACATATCACTTCTCATTTTCTATCTCCTTTTCTATCTCCTTCACTTTTATTCTGTTGTTAGCCGAAACTACACTCTTCTATTTTTCTCATCATCTTTTCACTCTTTATGGAAGTCGAAATCTCAACTCATTACAAGGTAAGATCTCGTTGTTTTTATCTTCTCTCATTGTGTTCTCTTATGATCTTTTGGCCGAATCTTTCTAGTATTCTCATCTTCTCCTTTTGTCTTGCTGAATTCCCTCATCTTTGGTGCTAGTGCCGAATTCTCTTATGTGCCAAGGGGATCTTTTGCATTAAGGAAGGAGTGTAGCCGCATTTTACTGATCTCCGGGATTTTTTTGGCTTGGAATTTAAGCCTAAAGGCTCGGGTGTTGTCGATCTAGGTAAGGGTGGTTATCTCTGTGCGTTATATCATTCGGGATTTCTTGGTTAAGCCGAATGGCTTTTTGTTTAATGATATGGTGTTGGCCGAATATAGGAAGGGTGAAGGCAAGCGATTGGGTTTTCGGGTTTCACTCGATTTCTGGGCTAGATCTTAGTATTTGGGATTCGTTAGACTCGCGAGTAACCAGGTGTGTAACACTTACACACTCCATTAGTTAATTTGCTAATTGTGTTTACTGTTAAAAGCCGAAATAACTTTTGAAATCGGTGTGTTACCCTTGTGGGTATGAGCGTGGACTCCGGGTAAGTCCCTTGTTGATTGACTATCGATATATGCAGTTATACCATTTGATTATGCTATGCTATGTGATATTTGCATTATAAACATGTCAATATGCCATGGAAAATGTGTTCATGATGATGGGTATGTTGAGAGGAGGGGAAGGATGATTTAGACCGTCACCGTGGTTTTGACCACACAGATGGGTTGGCCAGCTTTCCATATGATTTGTGACTAAGTCTCGGTGGTTTTGACCATACATGGATTATTGTGACTCGTCCCGGTGGTTTGGTACCACGATGGGTTGGCCCCATGTTGATTACGGGATTGTCATCGGTGGTTTTGACCACACGGTGGGTTGGCCCCACCATATGATTTGTGACTACGGTCACGATGGTTTTGACCACACTTATATGATTTGTAGCTACGGTCACGATGTGGTTTTGACCACGGTGGTTTTGACTACACAGGGGTAGACACGGGAGTTCGGATGGTTAGGTTGGGTTTGCATGATTTGCATATTGACTTATGAATTGTGTAAGTGCCTTGTTATTATCGAGATGGGGATTTATGCCTTTGAGTCTCGGTGACTCACCCCTTTCTCTTACATTTTGCGGATGAGGCATAGATCGCGGATGTGGAGTCGGGTGGACTCGAGGTGGCCATGCGCTAAGTTTTGGGTTTTAATTCAATTACTATTTTGGGTTAATTTACTTTTAAATTTGGTTTTGGATTTGTAATAAAAATTGCTAAATTTTATTATTTCGGTTTTTGATTATCTGCTATAAGTTTTATCATACTGTGCTTAAGTTAATAACATAGCATGCTCAAATAACCTGTAAAATCAACGTTTTCAAAAATTAAACATCTTATCCGGATTTTCCAAACTTTACCATCGGGTAATAACAAACAAATGAAGACAACAAACTAACTCAGACTTTCTCCAAATTAAGTTTTTCTCTATGTTAAAACACAAAACGGTTTTTAACTTTACTATTTTAAACTCACTCAGGATTTCATGAAATCAAACGGTTTTCCAAAACAAGGATCGACAAACGATTTTTCTCAAAAGAGTTTTTCTTTAAAACTTTTAATGACAAAGTGTTTCAACGACATTTTTTTTTATGAAAACAAACCGACAACTTGTTTTATTTACAATATTTTTACCCTGTGACATGCCGAATTCGGTCGTAGCGTGTTGACCGGGTTTGGAGTGTTACAATTTTAGTATCAGAGCCATGTTTAAAAGTTCGGTTGTGGGCCCGTGGCCCAAAAGTGTTTTAAAATGGGTTATGAAAGGTTTTTTGGGAAAGGTACGGTTGGGAAAGCATGGCACCGAGTCTCCGGCACCGATCCGCCCAGGTAAGTACCCCTAACTATTGTTTATATGCTTGTAATGATGATGCTATGACTAATAGTAATACGGAATCACTTCAGAGAGACTGGAACCTTAGGATTGTGTGTGAACCTACGGAAACAATCCCCGTACTAAACTATTCATAAGACTGTACTTTAATAACAGTGGAATAAGTCTAACGTATAAAACTTTTAAACCAGATCAAGTCGTGAACGATAGTCATGAGTGCACGATGACGTGGGCGTAATACACGTGGACGAGGTAGAGGTAGGATGACGGTGTCGTAAGCCGTGAGAGTGCGGACATGGGTCAGAGAATGAGGTACCACCGCCGCCAGCTGTGGGCGCAAAATTTCAGGATCAGACGGGTGGTGATGATGCAGTGTCGCAGGCGATACTGCGGGTTCTGGAGAGAGTCGCGAGTGCAGGCGTCGGAACGAGAGCTCAAAAATTTGTGTCCGAGTGACTCCGGGCTAATGGCGCGGAGGTATTCAGAGGTGTATCTGGTGTGGCTCCCAATACGGTGGAGTATTAGCTGGAGGCGACAGAACGTATCATGGATGACCTGGATTTTACGACTGAGGAGAAGCTGAAGGGTATAGTATCTCTTCTCCGAGATGAGTCATACCAATGGTGGCTCACGGTTAGGGATGGAACAATGGCGGACGACATCACTTGGGATTTTTTTAGGGCTGCTTATCAGAGAAAATACGTCGGGGCTAGTTACATCGATGCACAGAGTAAGGCGTTCCTGAATTTGGTTCAGGGAAATAAGTCAGTATCGGAATATGAGGTGGAATTTCTTCGGTTAAGTCAGTATGCACGGGGTATTGTGGGCACTACGAGTTTTTGGTAATGCCGTTCGGGTTGACCAATGCACCGACAGCGTTTATAGACATGATGAATCGGGTGTTTCAGCCGTACTTGGACCGGTTCGTCGTGGTATTTATAGACGATATTTTGGTATACTCAAAATCTGAGGAGGAACATGATGCGCATCTGCGGGTGGTTCTACAGATTCTTTGGGAGAAGCAACTATTCGCCAAGTTTAGTAAGTACGAGTTCTGGCTTAATGAGGTAACTTTCTTGGGTCATGTGGTGTCGGCTGAGGGGATTAGAGTGGACCCTCAGAAGATTGAGGCGGTGTTAGATTGGAAACCACCTAAGTCGGTAGCGAAAATTCAGAGTTTTCTGGGTTTGGCAGGATATTACAGAGGATTTATGGAAGGGTTTTCTTTGATTGCAGCGCCATTGACCAAGTTGTTAAGAAAAGGGGTTCCATTTGTGTGGACGGATAGACAGCAGGAAAGTTTCGACAACTTAAAGAGAATTCTGACTGAAACTCCGGTTTTGATACAGCCTGAAGTGGGGAAAGAGTTTACGGTTTATTATGATGCATCGCATACTGGCTTAGAATGTGTGCTGATGCAAGAGGGGAAGGTAGTGGCGTATGGGTCTCGGCAGTTGAGACCTCACGAAGGTAATTACCAGACACATGATCTGGAGTTGGCTGCAGTGGTTTTCGCCCTGAAGATTTGGAGGCATTACTTGTATGGGGAGAAGTCGGTAGTCTACACGGATCACAAGAGTCTGAAGTACCTCTTGACTCAGAAGGATTTGAATTTAAGTCAGCGGAGGTGTATCGAGTTGTTAAAGGACTATGACTGCTCGATTGAATACTATCCGGGTAAGGCTAATGTAGTGGCTGACACATTGAGCCGCAAGGTGGTAACGGATCTGAGGGCGATGTTTGCTCACCTTAGTCTGTATGACGATGGGAGTCTATTTTTAGAATTACAAGTAAGGCCGACTTGGGTAGATCAGGTTAAGGAGAGACAGCTGGCGGATGAGGTTCTGAGTGCTCGGAGGTTGCAAGTGCAAAATGGTGAATTGGAAGGTTACAGTTTGGGCAGTGATGGAGTGCTGTGTTTTCAAGGGAAAGTATGTATGCCGAAGAATGTTGAGTTGAGGCAGCAAATTCTTCAGGAAGCTCATAGCAGCCCTTACGCTATGCATCCTGGGGGTAGCAAGATGTATCGGGATTTGCGGGAACAATTCTGGTGGCCGGGTCTTAAGCGAGAAGTAACTAAATTCGTGAGTAAGTGTTTGACATGCCAGCAAGTTAAAGCTGAGCACCAATTACCGTCAGGTTTATTGCAGCCGGTAAAGATTCTGCAGTAGAAGTGGGAAAGGATTACGATGGATTTCGTCAGTGGGCTACCCCTTACGCCTAGCAAGAAGGATTCAGTCTGGGTAATTGTTGATCATCTGACAAAGTCGGCCCATTTCATACCAGTTCGGGTTGATTATTCACTACAAAGGCTGGCTAAGTTGTATTTAACGGAGATAGTGCGATTACATGGGGTACCGGTGTCGATTATTTCAGATAGGGATCCCAGATTCACGTCAAGGTTCTGGAAAGCATTGCATCAGGCATTAGGTACGAGGTTGGACTTCAAAGACGCTTTTCATCCGCGATCGAACAGACAATCAGAAAGGGTAATTCAAATCCTAGAAGATATGTTACGGGGTTGTGTTCTGGATTTCAGCGGTAGTTGGGAGGAATATCTACCATTGGCGGAGTTCGCATACAACAACAGTTATCAATCGAGTATCCAGATGGCACCATATGAGGCATTATATGGACGGAAGTGTCGTACTCCTACATGTTGGACAGAACTGGGTGAGCAGCGGATGTTGGGTCCGAGTTGGTTCTTTGAAATAGAGGATAAGGTTAAGGTGATTCGGGCTCGTATGAAGGAAGCGTCGGACAGGCAGAAGTCTTATGCCGATCTCAAGCATAGGAATATAGAGTTCGCAGTGGGTGACAAGGTCTTTCTGAAGGTATCGTCGTGGAAGAAAGTGTTGAGGTTTGGTCGGAAGGGCAAGCTAAGCCCTAGATTTATCAGGTCGTATACGGTGTTGAAGCGAGTGGGACCGATGGCTTACCAGCTCGAGTTGCGTCGGAGTTAAGTCGATTCATGATGTATTTCATGTCTCCATGCTTAGGCACTATCGATCGAGATCCGTCGCATATTGTGCCGAGTGGAGGAGAGAGAGGTGAACTTCGGACTTGTCTTTCGAGGAGGAACCGGTCACGGATTTTGGATTGGGATGTTAAAGTTCTGCGTAAGAAGTCCAGTTCCTTTGGTGAAAGTATTATGGCGGAACCATGGTACGGAGGAGGCTACGTGGGAACGAGGAGGATGTGATGCGCGCAAAGAATACCTCAACTCCTTTGATCGAGGTAATTTCGAGTAGAAATTATTTTTAAGAAGGGTAGAAGCTGTAACATCCTTGAATCGGGTCTCTCTGCATTTTTGTGTGTTACATGTGATGATATGTTTGTTGTGCTAGTTTAGGGTGTTTTGGGGTCCAGGGCATGAGCTCGGGGTAGGCCCGAGTCATGGTAGAAAATTTTGTTTTGGGTACTTGGAAGGGAGTTGAGGAGTTAGGTGATAAGAGGAGTTGTTGGAGTGTCTTGACACAAATAACCCAGTGGTAAAGTGGCAGGAGGCGCCACTCGGGCACAAGGGAAGTGACGCCACATGCGGGAAGGAGAGCCTAGGTTCGAGCAGCGAGAATTCCCTTTACGCTTGTTGTTTTTGGCCTTAAAGCTAGGAAGGTAGTGTGCTCGGGATGGACTCTCTTGGATAAGTTTTGAAGGAGTCAACACATTTGAAATGGGTGGAAGAGAGGAAATTTAGGATTTTGACTCATTCAAATGGATTTGAATGAGTGGAAGAGAGAATTTCCAGGAGAAAACAAAGGGATTGAGTTGGGAAGGGGTGGTAGCCGAATTTGAGTGGTGTAGGTAGTGTGCATTCGGTTTTGGGAGAGTGGAAAGGAGGTATGCCGAATTTGGGTTGTTTTGGGGTATGACTTTCGGTATTTTGGTGGGTGTTCATTTTTTCCTTTCGGCTTGAGTTTTCTTCCATCTTCTAGTGTGCCGAAACCACTCCCACAATTGCATTTTCATGCATCTTTGTTCTTTTCCTTTTCTCTCGGAATACATTAGTCGAATGCTCTCCTAAACTCTTCCTCATCTCTTTTTCTTTTACTTCTTTAGTGTCTAGTCGAATCCACATTGCTCACCACACAACGGGTGCAGTTTATTCTTTTGCCAAAACCATAGGAACCAAAACCCCACATATCACTTCTCATTTTCTATCTCCTTTTCTATCTCTTTCACTTTTATTCTGTTGTTAGCCGAAACTACACTCTTCTATTTTTCTCATCATCTTTTCACTCTTTGTGGAAGCCAAAATCTCAACTCATTACAAGGTAAGATCTCGTTGTTTTTATCTTCTCTCCTTATGTTCTCTTATGATCTTTTGGCCGAATCTTTCTAGCATTCTCATCTTCTCCATTTGTCTTGCCGAATTCCCTCATCTTTGGTGCTAGTGTCGAATTCTATTATGTGCCAAGGGGATTTTTTGCGTTAAGGAAGGAGTGTAGCCGCATTCTACTGATCTCCGGGATTTGTTTGGCTTGGGATTTAAGCCTAAAGGCTCGGGTGTTGTCGATCTAGGTAAGGGTGGTTATCTCTGTGCGTTATATCCTTCGGGATTTCTTGGTTAAGCCGAATGGCTTTTTGTTTAATGATATGGTGTTGGCGAATATAGGAAGGGTGAAGGCAAGCGATTGGGTTTCCGGTTTCACTCGATTCGTGGGCTAGATCTTAGTCTTTGGGATTCGTTAGACTCGCGAGTAACGGTGTGTAACACTTACACACTCCATTAGTTAATTTGCTAATTGTGTTTCTTGTTAAAAGCGAAATAACTTTTGAAATCGGTGTGTTACCCTTGTGGGTATGAGCGTGGACTCGGGTAAGTCCCTTGTTGATTGACTATCGATATATGCGAGTTATACCATTTGATTATGCTATGCTATGTGATATTTGCATTATAAACATGTCAATATGCCATGGAAAATGTGTTCATGATGATGGGTATGTTGAGAGGAGGGGGAAGGATGATTTAGACTGTCACCCGTGGTTTTGACCACACAGTGGGTTGGCCCCGCTTTCCATATGATTTGTGACTAAGTCTCAGTGGTTTTGACCACACATGGATTATTGTGACTCGTCCCAGTGGTTTGGTACCACGATAGGTTGGCCCCACATGTTGATTACGGGATTGTCATCGGTGGTTTTGACCACACGCGTGGGTTGGCCCCACCATATGATTTGTGACTACGGTCACCAGTGGTTTTGACCACACTTATATGATTTATGGCTACGGTCACCAGTGGTTTTGACCACCAGTGGTTTTGACCACACGGGGTAGACACAGGAGTTCGGATGCTTAGGTTGGGTTTGCATGATTTGCATATTGACTTATGAATTGTGTAAGTGCCTTGTTATTATCGGGATGGGGATTTATGCACTTGAGTCTCGGTGACTCACCCCTTCCCTTACATTTTGCGAGATGAGGCATAGATCGCGGATGTGGGCCGGGTGGACTCGAGGTGGCCATGCGCTAAGTTTTCGGTTTTAATTCAATTACTATTTTGGGTTAATTTACTTTTAAATTTGGTTTTGGATTTGTAATAAGGCCTCTAAATTTTATTATTTGGGTTTTGATTATCTCGCTATAAGTTTTATCATCTCATGCTTAAGTTAATAACATAGCATGCTCAAATAACTCAGAAATTAACGTTTTGAAAATTATACATCTTATCGGGATTTTCCAAACTTTACCATCGGGTAATAACAAACAAATGAAGACAACAAACTAACTCGGACTTTCTCCAAATTAAGTTTTTCTCTATGTTGAAACACAAAACGATTTTTAACTTTACTATTTTAAACTCACTCGAGATTTCATGAAATCAAGCGGTTTTCCAAAACAAGGATCGATAAACGATTTTTCTCAAAAGAGTTTTCTTTAAAACTTTTAATGACAAAGTGTTTCAACGACGTTTTTCTACGAAAACAAACCGACAACTTGTTTTATTTACAATATTTTTACCACGTGACATGCCGATTCGGTTCGGTCGTAGCGTGTTGGCCAGGGTTTGGGTGTTACATTTTCTTGGGGTTAGCAGGCTACTATAGGAGATTTGTGGAAGGGTTTTCTTCGATAAGCGGCACCTTTGACAAAGTTGTTGAGGAAGGAGGTACCTTTTGTATGGACGGATAAGCGGCGGAGAGAGTTTTGAGAAAGTCAAGAGGTTTTTTGGTAGAGGCTCTGTCTTGATTCAAATTGTGGCGGAAAAAGATTTTGTGGCGTATTGTGGCGCTTCCCATACGGGGTTAGGTTGTGTATTGATGCAGGAGGGGAAGGTTGTTGCTTATGCGTCTCGGCTGATTGAGACCGCATGAAGTTAACTATCCGACGCATGATCCGGAGTTAGGCTGCAGTGGTCTTCGCTTTGAAGGTGTGGAGGCATTATTTATGCACGGGAGAAGTCGGTGATCTACACCACCATAAGAGCTTGAAGTATCTGGCGACTCGAAGGAGCTGAATTTGAGGCAACGAAGGTGGGTGGAATTTTAAAGGATTACGACTGTTCGATTGAATATCACCCGGGAAAGGCAAACGTGGTGGCGAATACGTTAAGTCAGAAAGTGGTGTCGGATTTGTGGGCGATGTTCGCTCATCTTAATTTGTATGGGGACGGAAGCCTGTTAGCGGAATTACAGGTGAAGCCATCATGGGTAGATCAGGTTAAGGAGAAACAGCTGGTAGATGAAGTCTTAAGTGCACGATGCTTGCAAGTGCAGAATAGTGGATTGGAGGGGTATAGTCTGAGCAGCGATGGAGTATTATGTTTTCAAAGGAAAGTGTGTATACCTAAGGATGTGGAGTTAAGACAGAAGATTTTGCAAGAGGCACATAGTAGTCCATATGCTATGCATCCGGGAGGTAGTAAGATGTATCGGGATTTGCGGGAGCAGTTTTGGTGGTCGGGTCTTAAGCGTGAGGTAACGGAATTTGTCGGTAAGTGTCTGACATGTCAGCAAGTCAAGGCTGAACATCAGTTACCGTCAGGGTTATTCTGATCAATTAAGATTCCACAGTGGAAGTGGGAAAGGATCACAATGGATTTTGTGAGTGGGTTACCCTCACACCCACTAAAAAGGATGCGATTTGGGTGATTGTGGACCGTCGACGAAATCTGCTCATTTCATACACATGCGTATGGATTTCTCTCTTGAAGCTAGCGAAACTATATATAGCGGAGATTGTAAGGTTGCATGGGGTGCGGTGTCGATTATTTCGGACGAGACCCTAGATTTACGTCAAGGTTACGGAAGGCTTTGCATCAAGCGTTGGGTACAAGGTTGGATTTCGATGACGGCATTCCATCCCCATCGATGGACATCGGAAAGGGTGATTCAAGTCTTGGAAGATATGCTAAGAAATGTGTCTTGGATTTCAGAGGCAATTGGGAAGAATTTTTACCGTTGGCGGATTTCGGTATAACAATAGTTATCGGTGAGTATTAAGATGGCACCATACGAGCGTTATATGGTCGGAAGTGTCGTACCCTACGTGTTGGACGGAGTTGGGGAGCGGCGATTATTAGGTCCAGAATTGGTTCTTTGAGACGAGAAGATAAGGTGGAGGTGATTAGAACTCGGTTGAAAGAAGCTTCAGACAGCGTGAAGTCTTATGCCGACCTTAAACGGAAGGATATAGAGTTTGCGAGAGGGTGACAGGTCTTCTTGAAAGTGTCGCCATGGAAGAAGGTTACGAGGTTCGGTAGGAAAGGCAAGTTGAGCCCTAGGTTTATTGGGCCTTATCGGGTATTGAAGCGAGTAGGACCGGTGGCTTACCAACTTGAGTTGCCACGAGTTGAGTCAAATTCACAATGTATTTCATGTTTCCATGCTTAGACGGTGCACCGCTTCGGATCCGTCTCATGTGGTGCCAATGGAGGAGATTGAGGTGAGTCCGACCTATCTTTTGAGGAGGAACCATCATGCAGATCTGGATCGGGATGTTAAGGTTTTGCGTAGGAAATCGGTTCCTTTGGTAAAGGTATTATGGCGGAACCATGGATCGGAGGAAGCGACATGGGAGCCGGAGGATATCATCCGACAGCAATATCCTAAACTCTTCCACTGTAAAATTTTGAGTCGAAATTTATTTTAAGGGGTAGAACTGTAATATCCTGATTTAGTGGGTCTGTGCATTTGGTAGGTTGGGTGGCTAAGTTAGTAAGTTAAAAGGCTTTGAGGTGTGTATTGGGCTCAAGTTTGGGCCTAAATCTGGGTAAAAATTTATTAAAAATAGTGCTCGTAGTATTTTAATTTAAATTATTATGTTTAGTGGCAAGTTGGGCTTGTGGCCCAAATTTTGGAGGTGTTTTAAGTGGGCATTAAGGTGGCGTCACAAGGGGAGGAGTTGGGCCTAGTGTGGCGCTTGGGGCCCAAATTGATGGGTCAAATTTCTCGGCACTTCAAGGGGAAGGGGTGGACGGGCATAGTGGCTACATTTTAGGAGCTTTAATTCTTTTATTTAAGTGATAAAAGATGATAAAAGGAAGGAAAGAGTTGGGTTGAAGATGGTCTCTTTTAAAGGTAAGATAAGGGATGTGTTATGAGATGGATGAGATAAGGGATTAAGGCTATCAGGAGAGGGAAGAGTTGGCCGAAACTCCAACTCTGAGGTGTGTGCATGTGTAGCCGAATTTTGAAGCCTAGTGTCCATCTTTTCCATTCGTTTTCTTTTCTTTCTTTCTCACTTACTCTTCTAGCCGAAAATTCTCTTCTTCTCTTATTCTCTCAAATTCTTTTCTTTGCCGCAACTCTTCAACACATTCTTCTTTTCATTCTTTTCTTCCAAAGCCGAATACCCTGGTCTTCATCTTCCTCTCCCATAGCCGAATCTACAAGGGTGGATTTCTACCGAACGTGCACCATAAGCCGAGTACTCCTCTTTAATCTGGTGAGTTTCGGGATTTTGCTTCTCTGCGGTTTCTCTTTTTCTTTTCATTAAGTTCTAATTCGAATCACTTGTTCAAAGGCCCTGTCGATTTCACTCTCTACCCCTAGAAGCCGAATCCTGTCTTGCTGTGCCCTGTATGGCCGATTTGTAGAAAGCCGAAGGTAGGTTGGTAGGTTCGGCCGAATGGCCTTTCTTGTTCTTTTGGCTTGGCCGAATGTGTTTTGATACTCATTTGATTGCGTTTAAGGGATTGGTTTAATACTTTAGTGATAGCCGAATATAGGTGGGAAGGTGACGTTTTCTTAAAGACTTTCGGGATTCGACGGTGTAGGTAAGGATTCGTTTTAAGTGATATCATTATTTAATTAGTGAGATCTCATCGTTTAATTGGTTTGGTGATTAAGGGATTATTTTGAACTCGATTAACGATCGAGCGATGGAGGTTGGATCATGTAAATCCAAACGAATAAGTATCGGGAGTTGGATCGTAGACCGATAGTGGTAGTCTCGAGTGACAGTAGCATAGAAGCAGTAAGAGCGTTAGTACGATAACCAGGTGTGTAACTCTTACACACTTTCTATACTTGATATGTTAATGTTGTGTGTTGTAAAAGCCGGAATGACGGCAAAGGTTACTAAAATACCCTTGTGGGTAAAAGCGAGGATGCTTAGGGTAAGTTGTTATTATTGCTCGCCTTGATTGTAATCTATGAAGGCATGTTATTCGTAAGCGTAGTTATATATGTTAAGCATGATCATACTGGTATGGATTGCATAAGTATATGCCATGGGTGATGAGAGGAGGGGAGTATGATCTATCAGACTGTCACCAAGTGATTTGGTATCACACAGTGGGTTGGCCCCACATATATTATAAAAATTGTGACTAAGTCTCAGTGGTTTGGCACCACCAGTGGTTTGGTACCACATATGTTATTTTTGTAACTTCGGTTACCAGTGGTTTGGCACCACCAATGGTTTGGTACCACAATGGGTAGATTTGGGAGACCCGGATGGATACTTAGGTTGGATGGGTTGCATGACTTGCATATTAATGTATGAATTTGTGTAAGAGCATAATTTCTCTTGGGATGGGGACTTACACACTAAGTCTAGGTGACTCACCCCTTCCGTTATATTTTGCAGATCAGACTTAGATCGTGGATATGGAGCCGGAGTGGACTCAAGGTGGCCATGCACAGCATTTGGTTTATTACAAAGTTTTCTATTTGGACTTAGCTATTTTATTTTGGTTTCCAGTTATGTAATAAGGCCGCTGAAGTTTTATTTTGGGTTTCCTTTTATTATTTAGTAGATTCTAAAGTTTCTATTTAATAGGTTGATTAAACTTGGAATTGGAGGTTTTCAAAAGCTAAATAAATACTTGTTTTTTTTTATATACCATGACTAAGTAATTAATACGGAGTAACAATATGACAACTAAGTTTTTCTAAACCGAGTTCCAACATGTTTTATACCTTTCCAAAACACATCAACATTTTCTTTAAAATTTTACAACCACATCCTCTTGGAACAAATCAGCAAATCAGTTTTCAAACATTTTCTTTCCGTGGCACGCTAGATCCGGTTGTAGCGCTTTAACCGGATTTGGGGTGTTACAAAAAGAACAAAAAGGTCAACTTATTAATCAAATAAGTACTACTAAAGATTTACTAAAAGGGTTAACTTCAATTCTAAAAACAGAATTTTGTGGTTATACTAATAAAAAAGATCAGGATAGCCAATCCAGTTATATCTTGTCAAATTAAAATTATGTGACATAAGATATTTAGAAGAATTTTCTAAAAAAAAAATTTCTTCATGAATATCAAAAGTTAAAAAATGATAGTATAGAATTTTGGAAAAACCAATATTTTCATAAATTACCACCACCTTGGGATGAGATTTGTATTAATAAATATACTTCTTATATATATAAACATAGTCAAAATTCAGGAATAGAAATAGCAAATATAGACTCTATAGGTAATAGAATTAATTTTGCTAAAGAAAGAATAATTTTACATTGTCTACAAAGTAAGGCGGCTAAACAAGTCAAAAGTAAATTAAGTCATAAATATTGCACCAAGATGTTAGAAAATGAATGGGAGTTTGGATGTAATTCTATACGCCCTAAAACCTATAAAAAACATAAAAAATATAAATTAGCTAGATGGAAACCGAGTAATAAAAATTATACTTGTAATAATAATAATAATAATAATAATAAGAAAAAAAATTGTTAGGAGAAAAACTTCTAATACTAAAAAACAAATTTGTAAATGTTTCATTTGTGATGAAGAATGTCATATAGCAACAAATTGTTCTAACAAAGGAAAAAGTGCTAGAAAAATAATTAAAAATCTTGAAGAACAAGATTTAGAAGTATGTTTAAGTGAGGAAATCAATCCTACTTTGAAATAGTATATGAATTAATATCGAAAAGCAGTTAAATCATCGATTACAAGATGAATATATTTTTATGTTAGGAACTAGTTCTAATCAATTAGAAGAAATTCCAAAATTTGAACAACGAGGATATTAAATTAGGAAATTTAATCGGAGAAGAAATGACTTTTCGATGAAATAATAGATAAAATTACTAAAAATCATATTTCTAAAGAAGAAATTTATAAAATATCTAAGTTTAAAATATGGTCACAAAGACACATAGAAAAAATTAGCGGTAACACGATCAGCTAAAGATACTAAATGTGGATTAACAAAATCCCTTATTTACTAAGGATAAAATAAAAAGGATTAGAAAAAATATCCGCAGTTAGATATATACATTTAGGAATAATTATGATAACGATTAGAGCTTTATTTAGAAAAGGTCATGATATTCCTATTATAGCAAAGATATTATTAGATAAAAGATTTGAAAATCCAATAAAAGCACTTATTGGAGGAATTCAATCTAATTTACATACAGAGTTATAGGATTTAAAGTTAAACCAAATTACTTTATCTCCATAATGACCCTCTAATAGAAGAGTGTCTATGTCTTAGAATTCGGACAAAAATTACGATATTAGTGATTTAGTGAAGATCTAGCAATAAGTTTGGACTTCTATTAATGAATATACTAATACAAAGAGTAGTAGAAATAAAAGAAATAAATAATAAAATAATTGAGCTTTTTGAGCCTAATAAGTTTACTACAGAAATACAACCAAAATTATTACATCTAAAAGATTTATCAATTCCAAAAGATTGGATGATAGAAAAGGTTAACAATGCAAGTACTTCTAAACCAGTAAGCACTATAGAATATATGTCATCTGGGGACAAGTTATATTTTAAAAATAATCTGATTACTAATACAGATGATAATTTAGTTTTACCATCTAATTCTCAACCAGAAGAAGAGGAGGATAATATAAGTACTTCGACACTAATAGGTATGAAAACAGTTCATATTCCTATTTTTCCTACTACACCTAGTAGAAATTCTAGAAACACTAGAATAGAAGATATACAATTTTCAATAGAAGATATTATTAACAATAAATATATTCAAATTACATTGCATAATGAATATAAAAATATTCTTTACATGCTTTATTAGATCTGAGGAGCTACAACCAGTGAGTTGTAAAAAGAATGCTATTCTAGAAAAATATTGGAAACCTGTAAAAAAGACAATAAAAATTAATGGAGTAGGTGGTAATAAAACCAATATCTATTATAAAGCAAAAAATATACCAATCTACATAAATAATGTTAGATTTATAATTCCAAAAATATTATGTTTTCCTAATATGTATGGTGATATTTTATTGGGAAATAATTTTATAAATCAATATTTACCATTTTCTATTGATAAAAAATCAGTTATGTTATCTATAGAAAAAACTTCTATAGAAATCCCATTAGTAGAAAATCCTAAATTTATTTGTACTAATGATTACTGAATTTTTTAGCAGGCCTTATGGATAGAGGTAAAAAACCTCTAGAAAAAGTTGGAGAATGGACAACTGTCCATAAAAAACCCAACAAAGAGAAAACAATAAGTCCTAAACAAGGATTTATTACTATACCTGTTCAAGTACCATTTTATCCTAATCAGGGATATTATGTACCATACCCAATGGTAAACCAACCATTTGGAACACAATCACCAACCCAGGTGAGATTTTCTAATTGGTCTCAAGATCCAAATTCGGCATCACAAACCAGTTATGCTGAAATTATAAAACAAACAGAAGATTTGTTGAAAAAACAACAAATTCCTGAAAATCCTGAAATAAAAGATTTTTATAATCCGGGAATACCCCTGGAATATTATAATTTTATAAACAATATATGGAAAACCCATATTACAGATCAAAGAGCAAACTTTAGAAGAACTCTTACACAATTTTCAAATTTCTTAGTTGAAAAAACAACTAAAGAAAAAGAAGCTCATGATTTATTACTTAAATCTGTTTTATACAGAGATTGGAATGAGATCCTAATCGAATATATAGATATTAAGGAGATAAACAATCTTCTTGATATATTCCAATATTTTATTAATAAATGAACAAACAGTCCTATTATTAATAAAATGTTTAGAATATGTCTATATAACAAATGTAGACAAATTCTACCACAATAAATTTTTTCAAAAATAGAGAGAGCTATTTGCAACCAGCAAGCTCAATTTATAGAAACTTTTTCAAAAAAAAATTTCAAGCTTATGTTTTTACTAATGATATAGGAGAACAATTTCCTACTATCAAATTTAGGTTTAATCATGAACCATTTGATATAACCAGTATTGAATGGGGATTTGTTAAAGAAATAATGATCCAAAATCTTTCTTTTCATTTATTAAAAGATTTTCTGCTATAGTAAAATCTAGATTAACAAATTTTGTTGATATAGATGATTTTGTCTATTATTTTCATATAGAAATATGTAGTTTTATAGGTATTGCTGAGAAAGAAAAATTTTATCAGCCATATCAAATTTGGAATATTCGTACTATGTTTTCGGGAAAAGCCCTTTCAGTAGTAGAAGAAGACCAACAACACTTGGCAAAAATCATTGACAAGTGTTATAATAATTTTTCCAATTATCAAATCCAAGCGGAATTGATATGATAACCATGGCCCAAAGATCTTCTTCATCAAGAAACTTATTTATTCCGGGGCCGACTTTAAAAAGAATTCTAGCATATGACACTGGAAGAACCTGGGAAGAAAGAAATAGAGAAGTCTGTTCACTTATTAAAAAAGATAGCCGACATGGAGATAGATGATTATCCGCTAGCAACGGAGATCAAAGACACGTGAGAAAGCTGGAATACACTAGTTCCTTCACCGGAATCATTACACCTGGATGAAATCGAGGAAATGAATCTACAAAATATCCAAGAAGGATAAGGACAAATCCAAAAAATGAGATATTTCAAATATTGAATGTGACAATCCATCACTATGCAAATCCATAAATAAAAGATGATGCAAGCAATGATGTAAACAGTCATCAATACATCTAGAAGATGATGAAAAGCAACTAAATCTTGAGGTTTGAAGCCAAGATTGAGATCAACTCGAGTGCGAGCTTAGTCAATTTGTCACACCCATTTCTTCTTTTACTTCTTCTTACACAAATAATTGGTTTTTGGATCTAGGTTTTAGGTGAAAGCAAAGGAGAAACGGTGAAAATGGGAAGAGAAATGGTGGATTCGAGAAATGGGTTTAAGAAAATATTGGTGCTATAGTGAAGGATTTGAGATTTGAATTGAATGTTGTTCTTCATTGTTCACGAAAATGGATTGGTAAAACAAAAAACAAAATGAAAATTTGAAAAACAAAATGGAACTTATAACTTAATCTTTATTGGGTCCTTTCCTTTTGTTGCTACAGCTACAGGTTATACTAACTTGGTGTTTAAGGGCTGTACTGAGCAGAAATTTCAAGACCTACTGGGGTTTACTTACAGAACCTCAAAAATTTAATATAAGATTTGATTTCACAATCATCAGATAGAACTTTCTTCGTTGAGATTCAAAAGAGTGAAGAAGACAAAGGTAGGAAAACGAAAAAGAGAAGGAAGAAAATAAAAAGGAAAAGAAAAAGAAAGATGTATGAACATTGGGAAAATTTTGAGGGGTTTAACAGATGAAAGAAAGAAGAAAATGAAAAAATGTAGAAGCAAGGGAATATAATAGGATGTCACGTAGCAAAAAATTAACGGCGTTACTGGTACCAATATAGAAAAATTGACAAATTCAGATATTAATTTTATATTTAATCCTTTAATTTATTTTTTTTAAAAATTGGATTCTCAACCCGGTTTATCAACACATGAGCCGGTGATGCAAAGCCAAGGGTGACAATTCCCCAATTTATTTGACATAAAAAAGAATCCCAAACAGTCCGCTTCGCGTACAATTCTCGAAATTCGAAAACCAAAAGGAAACTAAAAGACAAAATCCCCAAAAAGCTTTCGCCAATTCACAAGCGGGAGGGCGTGAGAATCATCCATCTTCTAAAGCAAAAATAATCTTTACATTTAATACAAAACAGAGATTAGGGTTTTTTTATTTTATTCTTTGATTTTACCCTCACGCTAGCTAGAATTGGAAGACCTCTAAAAGGCCAATCTTTCCTAGTGTTTCGGTTCCTTTTATTTTTCTCGTGATTTGCAAAGATAAAGTGTTAGGGTTAGGGTTAGGGGTTTTAATTAGCTTACAAAGATGTACGCTGATCGGGTGGAGGAGGGTGCTGGGAAAAGGTCGGTGAAGGAGAGACTCAATGGCAATTCCGCCGGTAATTTCATTCCTCGGCGTCAAATCGCTGGCAAGAGGTTTGCTTCTACCTTCATTTTCTGTTTGTTTCGATGGGAAATCTGCGTTTATTTGCATTAATAGGAAAATTTCCTTTTTTTTACTTATTTACTTGAAATGCAGTCATTTTTGTGTTTGTATTTTTGGATGATGAATCAATTTCGTAGCTGGGTTTGCCATTAATTTTTGAGTTTAAATATGATGTTAAAGATTTGAGATGGAGTTCATGAGTTGATTGGAGTTTTAAGACAATTTGATAAATGGCTATTTATTTGAATTCGCAAAATTCAGGAGTTAGATTTGTCTTGTCGGGTTCCTAATTCTATAAATTCAAGTATATGATGCGTAGGACAGGTTGGGTCCTGGGTAATTGGGAACTGGAACTAGGAAGGGAGCTTTTTAAATTTTATCTTTCAATGTATGTTGGTTGCCCTGAAAATTATGAGTTTTTTTATAACCATGGAGTATTTAGTCCTGTTTCCCATGGTGTTAAGAAAAAAAAATGGGGAAAGGGCAACCAGTTTACTGATGTGGTTTTTGTTTTGACTTACAATTTTCTTATGGGCGCTTGTTGATTATGAACTTTGGTGTTTGTGATTTGAGCTTGTAAGCCTGTGATTTTGCCTCTTAGGAATCAATTTTGGTCAAATAATGCTTAAAGTAATGGTGATAGATTTTTAAGTTGATATAAACTCACATCAGTTGAGTTTGGTTTATGTCACCTCATTTCCATCCAAGGAAGAAGTTGAGTTTGTTTCATATGCTCTTTGTGCCTTAATTCTTCTAATCTGTGAATGACTTCATGCCATCTCTTTTGCAGACAGAGGCAAGATGACAAGTGGGAACATGATCTTTACCAAGAAGATGGACCTAATGTTTCAAGTATGGATTGCCTGACACAATCACATGCAACTAAAATATTGCTACTGTAGTTGGATGCAACTAAATCATCTCTATTTAGTTTTGACTGTGTGTTAATGGTTTGTGAAGATCGTAAAGTCGATGCTCAAGATCTTCGTTTGAAGTTGCAAAGGAAAAGTCTCCAAAATGTGTCTCAAAGTGGAAGGGGAACTCTCTCAGGTGTCCGTGATCTTCGTGAAAAATTATCTGGAACAATGAATGCACAGCCAATAAATGCTGATCCGCCAAAACAAAAAGTGAAAGCTGCCCAACCAGCCAGGAAAAGCGTAGCGGTTGAAACTCCTGAACCAGATCCCAGGAGGGCTGCAAATACTCCAGCAAGAAAGAAGGCTAAGCAAAGCGTATGTAACTTGTGCACTTTTTTGCTTTTTAGCATCTTCCCTTATATGTTGTATGTTTGTGTTTATTTATTTGTTTATATGACAAGCATGATACATGAAACCTCTGTTTTATCTTCTCTGTTCCTCCTGTCCTAGGTGTATGCCTTTGTGTGTGGAGAAGGGGTTAAAAAACTTGCCTTGTAATGTTATGCATATCCTTAATCCTTAGGCTTATTTACAATGGCTTTATTACATGGATATCCCTAGGGCTTTTTTTGAATTGTGGGCAAGGGGTTTAGAGACCTGCCATGTTGATCACATGGATATCCCTTGGGCTTTTTTTTGCAATGCATGTTGAACTGAGTGAACTTGACATTGTCAGTTTTGTACCTTTTTGTGCGTGTTGGGGAGGGGTCAGAAACCTGCCACGTCATGGCATGCATCTCGCCAGGGGTTGTTTACATTGGTTTGGAATGCATAATGAAGTCAACTGATTGAAAAGTTGAACTGCCAACTCTGGATTGTGAACTAACATTTACATGAAATTGGAATTAAACCATGTTATGACTTATGATGTGTAATGCCAAGCTATAGATTGTGTGGAATATGCACAAAAGAAGTTGACTAAGGGCTTTAGTTTTCTCTTAAATAGAATTGTAAATGTCCCCAAGTTTGCACTTTAATATTTCCTTTGGTTGTATCCAACATGAGAGGCATTTCCCCATCTTTTATTGAAGTGATGAGATTAGTCTTGCCAATATGTGTTTTCTAGTTATAATTTTTGTGTCTAAGCCATGTGCTTTCACATGCAGGCTGATACATCCGTGGAGGGCTTCCTCCAGTCCTTGGGTCTTGAAAAATATGCAATCACCTTTCAAGCTGAGGAAGTATGTAGTTTATGCTTCTTATGTACATTGTAAATTTGCCCCCCCTCCCCCTCCCTTTTTATTGTTTTACATTATTACACAATTTAAATGAATTTCTGCATCCGTTATAAGACAAACTGTTTTTGCAGGTTGATATGACTGCACTTGTACACATGACAGATGGGGATCTAAAAGCTTTAGGCATACCAATGGTAACTTTAAATTGAACCCTCAAATATGGATGCAGTCATGCGATTACATTACATGCCCCCTTTGTTTTATCTAGTTTTCAAGTTTGTGATGATCCAAATGTTTTCCTCTTTTGAAGAGCCAAGCCATACCTTAACTTTGCAAGAATGTCCTTTTTCTTCTGGACCTAGGAAATCCGTTTATTTTGGTCACTTTTCTTTAATTTCTTCTATGTGCATTTGATCATTTATAGGTATTATTGAAATTAACAGTTTATATGCAAGTTAATGCTGATCTCTTCAAAAGAAACTGGAATTTTTGGAACGTACAGATAATTAGTGCTGAAGGAGTTGTAGAAAATCCCTAACTTGTGTCAGTCACTATAATTCCATCTTTAATCCTATATAATGTATGTGCCTTTCACTTGTGGGCTTTTAAGAACTTCCTTCAACTATTAAGCCTTCACTCTTTATCTCCCCTATATTCTACTTGTTTTTCTTTTCCCTACACTTGAAGAATCTTTTCGTTTGTACCTGCAGGGCCCAAGAAAGAAGATAATTCTGGAATTGGAATCAAGAGCCTGATAATCAGAGTTTTAGCAAGTAGTCGTTGCCTGTTTAATCTCAAGATGTGTTAATGGCCAATCCTACAAGACTGTAAGGCTGTGTTTTGGGTGATAAGAACCTGCATATGTACCAATTCTTTTTGGGTTTTTTTTTTTTTTTTGGTTTAGTTTTATTAACAAAAGTATGGCTTCACGGGCCTTTGTTATTGAAATGGAAGGATGGAATATTATTAGATTGAAAGTAGGGTAGGATGTTTCTTTGTTGCCAATTAGTGGCATTGAGTTAGACAAACTTTAAACTGACATATGTGCTGCATTTCCTTAAATTTATATTTTTGTAAACTTTCTAAACTCTGAATCCCAGTGTTTGAGCTTTAACTAATGCGCTATGATAATGATAGTCGTGACCATACTAGTTTGTGTTTTATTTTTCCTCTAAAAATATCGAGATATCAAGTCAGCATGATACCCAAGGATTGGATTAAGACATATCACAAAAAAACATTTGATGATATGAAAGGTATGATATACGGAATGCCATGATGGTCAGTCATAGTCTTAGGTGTGGATTGGGTTCAAGTTACGTTAGTCGAGTTTGTTGTTCGGGTTTTGTCTTGTTATTGTAATTTATAAAAAAAATAAAAATGATATAATATTATAATAATTTTAACATATATAAAAATAATGTGATTATATATATGACCTGGATTTTAATTGGGTGTCTAAGATTCATTAAAATATTATCAATCATCTACTTCTGATGGTCTAATTATTAGCTAGGGTGTTAAATATTAGTTCAAATTTGATGCATAGCATGTTTAAAATACATGGAGCTAATTGTAAAGATTGGTTAGGCTGGTTGAACCAATCAAACCACCAGTTCATCGGTTCAACTAGTTTGATTAAAAAATATTAAAAATTTAAAAAAAAATAAAAATTTAGGTTCAATCGGTCCAACCAGTGATCGATTCAAAACCGATCTCCTAGCTAGTTCACAGTCCAACTAGTCTGATCTGATTCAAACAACACTATGTGTAACAACAACATGAATAATTAAATATATATTAAATATGCTCCAAATCAAATTTAAATTAACATTCAATGTCTAAATTAATAGCTAACTTGATAGAATAATATAATTAATATAATATTAATATTTTAAGGATTGAATTAGAATATTTTAAAGTTAGTTAAATTAACTTCAACAACAATCATATCTATGATTCTAAATTAACTTTCCTTTTTTATTCATGCACTTCATTATCGTATATATTTTTTTTACACAAGCCCCTCCCTAACCTATAAATAAGAGATTAATGCGCTTTAGCACACTCAAACCTACATCTTCTTACATTGACAGAAATGCTCATTTTAATTGAGCTAAGACTCAACCAGTCTTAAAAGACATTATTATATTGTAAAAAATTTATAACCAATTTATGTTATAATTTTTTAAAATTATAGTGGGAGATTTTTATTGGGAACAACTTAGTATAGATTTTTGTTTAGGGTTTACAGGTTGGAACCCAAGACATTGAGGTCGATTGTGATATTTTCCTAATTATTATTATTATTTATTTAAGATTCGAAAACTCAAAAATACCCTTATAGGCTATATCTCGACATTTCGACATTGATAGCCCTAATTTTTTTAAAAATTTGGATAAAAGTACGAATGTAAACGATTACTTATCGCTCAATGAAATACACTCAATTAAATGTTTAGGCTTAATATCACTTTTAACCCCTGTACTATAATTAGATTATTATTTTGGTATCTATACAATTTTTTATCAGGTTAACCCTATATTTTCATTTTATCATACATGTTATCCCGTAGCCAGCCCCCTAAAATAGATTAATTTTTATTTAGACCATTTAAAGTTAGTAAATGTAAAATTATACTTTGGCCCCCTTAAAATGAAAAAAAAATTGATTTAATCTTTTAAAAATTATAAAAATATAGGCTATTAAAATAGTGAAATTACATTTTTACTATCATAAAAATTACAATTTAATTTCGATTCCGACTTAGCCCTGATTATCCCAATTTGAATTTTTGTTAAAATTGATTCAAATTTCGGTCTTTTTATCATTTTGTAATAAATGATATGCTACACGTGTAAAAAAAATATATTTTAAAAAATCATTAAAAATCCATAACCCAAAAAAACTCAAAACTTGGGAAATTATAAAAAAAAACTAAAAATTCATAATCTAATTTAGAAAACTACAAAAATATTTTAAATTAGTGAAAAATATTTTTAAATTCCCCCAAGAATCACCTCATCCAATCAAATGTTGTGTAAAAAGACAAAATTCTTTAAAAATATAAAAAAAAATAAACCAAAATTTTAAAATTAAAGTTGACTTAATGAAAAAAGTTGACTTATAGAATGAAAAATACTTTAAAAAAATAGAAATGATCAATATAATGAACCGACAAAATATAGAAAAATACATTCTATATAATTTTATTTAATACTTATTAGTAAATCAAAATTTTTTAGCTAAGAATACATCAAATGCTAGAAATTTTTGGTAATTTTTATGAAAATTTTGATGTTTTAAAGAAAATTTAGTGACTAATAATGGAATTTACCCCTTTTCTCTAATTGTAAATCAACGATAATTTAAATTAATTGTTTTTTTATTATTAATTTCGATATTGTTAAAAATATTTCTTTGCGTGTGAGATAACAACAACGCCCCCCAAAAGGTATATAATGATGGGGAATCAAGCTGTTGCCAAAGAAGAAAGCAAGAAGAAAAAGAAAGATCCAAACCCGAAGTTGCCAGGGCTTTCTAAGGCTTGGAATATGTATGAAATCCTTATTCACCATCCGATCTCATCGCATTTCAATCTTTTAACTTGTTGGGTTTTCTTTCAACAATCCTTTAAACCTCATCTTTCTTTCCCTTTTTTCAAATCACAATCTCGGCCTTTTTCTTGAATCCTGTAATCCATGCAACCCCAACAAGGTATGGTCTCATTCATTCATTCTTCTTCTTTTTGTTTAACTCTTTGTTAACCCCCCACGCTTTCCATTGTACAGCAGCCATGGAAGTAAATATGAACTTGTTGGGGAAACTTGAATCGTTGGGGTTCCCACGGGCCAGAGCAGTTCGAGGACTTCATTATACAGGTGAGCTTTTTGAATGCAATGTGATAGATGCATTTACAATATTTTCCATGTAATGTTTTTCTTCTAAGAGATTTTTTTTTTGGGGGGGGGTATGTTTTGTATGATTCTTTTGTTATGCACTGGCGCAGGGAATACTACAGTTGAGGATGCTGTAAATTGGCTCATTGATCATGAGAATGATGCAGACATTGACCAAATGCCCTTGGTATGGCCTTTTCACCTTCTTGATTGTGTTCCCTCAATTACTTCAGGATATTTTTATCGACTTTTTATTGGTAAATATAGGTAAAAGTACTATGCAGCTTATTGTATTAAAAGATAGATTGCATTTTGCGAGTAAATTATTTTTTGTTCATTTCTGTTAAAAATTTCATTAATTTTTTATTGTTAAAAACTGCTCCTTGTACCTTAACATAAGGTATACATGCCAAATCATGTGTCACTGTTTTATTATTCTATCAACCACACCAGTTTTTAATAGTAAAATAGATAGAATTTTTTTATACAAGGACCGGTTTATTCTTTGATTTAATCTACTATGCCCATTTTTAGTAGAAGTGTCAAAATGCGATCCAACTCCTAATATAGGAGACTTTATAATACTTTTTACGGTAAATATACCATTAGATGACTACTTGGTTTTAGGTTTTCAATTTTAATCTTATAAAATGTAGTTGTATTGATGCTCATTTAGAGTAGTAATAATTGGCAAGAGCAAAAGCAAAAAAGTTATCTTGGGTACAAAATTTTCGGGGTCAAAATAAAATTTTATCATTTCTTGAATTAGACGATACTTCGGATTAAGAGAGTTTTGAGGAGCTAAGGCCTAGTCGGTCCCCTTGGATACGTCCCTGAACCTGAACATATATAAGACATGTTCCTTTACAAAAATATTGATATACTTCGCTTGAAAAGGCTTCAAAATGTTGAGATTTGGTTTTGTAATCAAAAGGTTTTCTTGTTTAATTAAACACAGGTGGTAATAAACTTGGATGTAGAGTCCCCTCAGCCAAATGATATCACAGAAGCAATAAAACTCAAAGAACAGGAACTAAGGTTTGCCTTTGAGAACTTTTTTTATCTGATTGCCTTCCCTTGGCATCAATGGCTACCCTCTTTCTTTGATATACTTTGTTCTGTCTTTGATAAAACTCATATTACCCTTTTTCAATTCCTTTTCATGCTTATTAAGCTGCTCACTCTTAGGGATCGAGTTCGCATGAAGAACCGGGATGAAGAAAAGAAACTCGAACGAGAAAGGGAGAAGGTACTTCTCTAACCCTTCGTTTTTTTTTATTTTAGTCCACCTATATGACACACCTTTTTGCAGGAAAGAATTCGAGCAGGCAAAGCACTACTTGAAGCAAAGAGAATTGCAGAAGAAAATGAACGACAACGGTTTGCATATACTCCATATATAAGCTCTTTTTCCTATACTTTCATAAAACAATGGTACCATTCATCATCAACTTCTGAATGTATAATATTATCAGCCTTTTAGCCTTACGAAAAGCCGAGAAGGAGGAAGAGAAAAGAGCAAGGGAGAAAGTGCTTAAGAAATTAGATTTGGATAAGGTCTGTTCTCCTTACTATGTTAATCTCAATATGTTCTCGAAATTGCTCGTGCTTCAAATGATTCTTGTAACTTCACAGTTAGAGCGAAAGCGAGCACTTGGATTGCCACTTGAAAACCGAGCAGCGAAACCGCCTCTACCTAGTATACAAGAAGAGAAACCGCCTCTACCTAGTATACAAGAAGAAAAGGTTTATATATCTTTCAAATTCTATGTCGAAACACAAGGAATGCTAGGAAATGTTATTGAGCTTGATTCTGTTTTAATTGCAGAGTTCCTTTCCTGTTAAGTCTGTGACAAAGGCTGACCATATGAGAGAATGTCTAAGATCTCTGAAGCTGGCTTACAAGGTAAGCGTTCGGCTGCCTATAATATGTTATAATCGGCTCCATGAATGACCATGTGCATGAAAAATGTAACTGAGGAAACTGGTTTATGGCACTGAATTTTTTAAATTACTGATGATCCATTAATTCTGCTAGACACTAATTGCTTGCTTTGAAAGCAATATCGGTTTAGTTTACATTTAGTTTCAAGTAAAACTTCAGTAAAAGTACCATTGAGGCCCCTGTACTAGGAGTCGGATTGCATTTTGTCCCCTCTACTCAAGAAATGGGCAAACTAGTCCCTATACATTAGATTAAAGAGCAAATTGGTCCATTCTATTAAAAATTCTATCCGTTTGTACTGTTAAAAACTGGCGTGGTTGACGAAATAACCAAACAATGACATGTGACGAGCTAGACATACAGAGACCAATTTTTAACAGAATGACCGGTTTGCTATTTGATCTAATGTACAGGGACCAATTTGCCTATTTTTTTAGTGGATGGGTAAAATGCAATCTGACGCTTAGTACAGGAGCTTCTATGGTACTTTTACCCTCAAAATTCTAATCCTGAAGATATACAGATTTCTCATTTCCATTTTCATACTTTGAAGGCTTAAGCTGCATTGCCATTTTAATGTACTCTTTATCTAGTATATGTTGCATTAAAGCAAACATGATTCCCTGCTTATTTTGATTCCAGGATGACAATGCTAAAGTTAAGAAAGCATTCCAAACACTGCTGATTTACGTCGGAAACGTCGCGAGGAGTCCCGATGAAGAAAAGTTCAGGAAGATCCGACTTAGTAACCCGAAATTCCAGGTAAATGTCCCATAATTTTATCTAGAATCGCATCGAGACCTTCCCCATGTTTTTCTTCTTTGTGACAACGAACTTCGCCTCAAACCAGGAAAGAGTTGGGAGCTTGAAAGGAGGGATCAAGTTTCTCGAGCTTTGCGGATTCGAGAGAAGTGAAGGGGACGAGTTCTTGGTTTTCCCTCGTGACAAAGTCGATGTGCAATCGCTTAACACGGCTGGTTCTATGTTAAAATCTGCATTGACAAATCCATACTTCGGTCTTCTTGAAAAGATGAAAGAAGATTAGAGCTGTAAATAATGTATAAGGTTTACATTGATAATTTGGCTGAATGTGTAGCCAAATAATAATAATCATCCTCTCGACAAAAAGTTATTGAGCTCGTCCCAATAAATATCTTAAAAATTTCTTTTAAAAAAATATTATGAATTCGGATTTACTAATTAGATCTAGATCAGACTTTATCGAAATTTTAGACTCATTTGCTAGGTTTGGACCTAGTCTGAAAATGGGCTTAAAATTCTGTTTAAGCCTGATCCAGATAAAAATACTAAAACTCGAGTTCGACCCGACTTGAATTAATTTTTTTTAAAAATATAATACATCAAAAATATTAACAACATTAAATAAATGTTTCCTAATAAATTGAAAATAAATTTAAAAATATTTTTACTTAAATAACATTTCTAAAATAGTAATAAAATTAACAATAAAACAAGAGTTATACAATAATCTCAATAATAACAATAAAATAGCAGTAACATAATAGTAAAATTTAAGTAAAACAGTGAAAAAATAACAAGAAAATAGCAGCAAAACTGTAAGAAAACAACAATAAAATAATAAATTTTTTATTTTTATACTCATTCGGGTCAGCCTGGTCCCAGGCTCAAAAAGCCTTACCTGAGGCCCGATCTTTTTTTAAATAAGCTTTATTTTTTTTATCCAAATCTATTTTTTAAATCTATATTTTTATTGAAACACTTTCACTTTTTAGACGGACTCGGTCCATGGACAGATGAATTCCAAATCGTATAATTCATATAGATATAAGTAGAAATATTCATGAATCGATTTATCCAGTCTAATAAGCTTAGCTCAAGTTGGATCGTGCTTGAGCTTATGTGGTCAATTTTAAATTTACACATTTTATCTAATAATAAAATAATTTAATAATAATTATTATAATTAAATTAATAATTTTTAAAATAATAAATAGACTCTTTGAATGATGAAATTCAAATTACAATCTTTACCTTTGTATGAATACCTCTTGGACACGAGGCGGTGATGCGAAGCTGACGGTAATAATTCCCAGCATTATTTAAACATAGAAAGAATCCCAAGCAGTCCGCTTCGCGTAGAATTCTCGAAATTCGAAAGCCAAAAGGAACTAAAAAAAAAAAAGTCCCCAAAAAGGATTCGCCAATTGACAAGCGGGGAGGGTGTGAGAATCAATCTTCTAAAACAAAAATAATCTTTACATTTAATACAAAACAGGGGTTAGGGTTTTTTATTTTATTCTTTGATTTTGCCCTCACTCTTGCTAGATTTTTTTTGGAAGTCCTCTAGAAGGCCAATCTTTCGGAGTTTTTACTGTTCTTTTTCTTTTCTCGTGATTTGCAAAGGGTTAGGGTTTTAATTAGCTGATAGAGATGTACGCTGATCGGGTGGAGGAGGATGCTGGGAAAAGGTCGGTGAAGGAGAGACTCAATGGCAATCCCTCCGGTAACTTCATTCCTCGGCGTCAAATCGCTGGCAAGAGGTTTGCTTCTACTTTCATTTTCTTTTTGTTTCGACGGATGATGATTGGGGAATATCTGCGTTTATTTGCATTAATAGGAAATTTTCTTTTTCTTTTTTTTTTTTACTTGAAATGCAGTAATTTAACTGCCCTCCCTTGTGCTTCGGGAGAAAAAAAAAACTGTTTCCCTTTGTGTTGGTAATTTTGGATGATGAATCAAGTTCGTATTGGGGTTTGCCATGAATATTTGAGTTTAATATGATGTTAAAGATTTGAGATGGAGTTCAAGACAATTTGAATAAATGGTTATTTATTTGAATTCGCAAAATTCAGGAGTTAGATTTGTCTTTTTGGGTTCCTAATTCTTTAAAATCCAGTATATGATGCGTAGAAGAAGAAAGGGGTTGGGTCCCGAGTAATTGTGAACTGGAACTGGAAAGGGAGCTTTTAAGTTTTACCTTTCATTTCAATGTATGTTGGTTGCACTGAAAACTATGAGTTTTTTTTTAAACCATGGAGTTGAGTCTTGTTTAACCTAGTGCTAAGAAAGGAAAATGAGTAAAGGGCAGCCAGTTTACTTATATGGTTTTTGTCTTTTGACCTTCTACAATAATCTTATGTGAGCTTGCTGTGTTGATTATGAACTTTGCTGTTTGTGATTTGAGCTTGTAAGCATGTGGTTTTGCCTCTTAGGTAACAATTTTGGTAATATATATTTAAAGGCAATAGATTTTTAAGCTGATATTAGCTCAGTTCAGTTGGGTTTAGTTTATGTCACCTTATTTCCATCCAAGGGAGAAGCTGAGTTTGTTTCATTTGCACTTTGTGCCTTAATTCTCCTAATCTGTGAATGACTTCTTGCCATATCTTTTGCAGACAGAGGCAAGATGACAAGTGGGAACATGATCTTTACCAAGAAGATGGACCTAATGTTTCAAGTATGGATTGCCTGACACAATCACATGCAACTAAAATATTGCTGCTGTAGTTGGATGCAACTAAATCATCTCTATTTAGTTTTGACTGTGTGTTAATGGTTTGTGAAGATCGTAAAGTCGATGCTCGAGATCTTCGGTTGAAGTTGCAAAGGAAAAGTCTGCAAAATGTGTCTCAAAGTGGAAGGGGAACTCTCTCAGGTGTCCGTGATCTTCGTGAAAAGTTATCTGGAACAATGAATGCACAGCCAATAAATGCTGATCCACCAAAACAAAAAGTGAAGGTTGCCCAACCAGCCAGGAAAAGCGTAGCAGTTGAAACTCCTGAACCAGAGCCCAGTAGAGCTGCAAATACTCCAGCAAGAAAGAAGGCTAAGCAAAGCGTATGTAACTTGTGCTCTTTTTTGCCTTTTAGTTTCTTTCCTTATATGTTGTATGTTTGTGTTTATTTATTTGTTTATATGAAAAGCATGATACATCAAACCTCTGTTTCATCATCTTTGTTCCTCCTGTCCTAGGTGTATGCCTGTGTGTGTGGAGAAGGCGTTCAAAAACTTGCCATTTAATATTATGCGTAACCTTAGGCTTATTTACAATGGCTTCATTACATGGTGAAGTGAACTGAGTAAAGTTGACCTATAAACTTTGAGTTGTGGGCAAGGGGTGTAGAGACCTGCTATGTTGATTGCATGCATATCCCTAGGGCTTCTTTGCAATGCATGTTGAATTGATCTGAGTGAACTTGACATTGTCAGTTTGTATTTTCTGTGTGTGTGCGTGTTTTTTTGTGTTTGGTTTTTGGGGGGGGGGGGGGTTCAGACACCTGTCACTTCATGGCATGCATGTCACCATGGCTTGTTTACATTGGTTTGGAATGCACAATGAAGTCAGCTGAGTGAAAATTTGACCTGCCAACTCTGGATTGTGAACTAACATTTACGTGAAATCGGAATTTGAAGTGTTGGCAGTTTGAAAGTCTAATAAGCGGGAAATAAACCATGTTATGACTTATGATGTGTAATGCCTAGCTATGGATCGTGTGGAATATGCAAAAAGAAGTGAACTAAAGGCTTCTGGTTTTCTCTTAATGGAATTCTAAATGTGCCCGAGTTTGCACTTTGATATTTCCTTTTGTTGTATCCAACATAAGAGGCACTCCCCCATCTTTTATTGAATTATGACATTAGTGTTGCCAGTATGCGCTTTCTTGTTATAATTTTTGTGTCTAAGCCATGTGTTTTCACATGCAGGCTGATACATCCGTGGAGGGCTTCCTCCAGTCCTTGGGTCTTGAAAAATATGCAATCACTTTTCAAGCTGAGGAAGTATGTAGTTTATGCTTCTTATTGTAAATTTACCCCTCTTTTATTGTTTTACGTCTTTACACAAATTAAACAAATTTCTGCAGGTTGATATGACTGCACTTGTACACATGACAGATGGGGATCTAAAAGCTTTAGGCATACCAATGGTAACTTTAAACCAAATCCTCAAATTTGGATGCTGTCATGCAATTACATTATATGGCCCCTCTGTTTTACCTAGTTTTTAAGTTTGAGATCATCCAAATGTTTTCCTTTTTTAAGAGCCAAGGCATACCTTAGCTTTACAAGAATGTCCTTTTTTTCTTGGACCTAGAAAATCTGTTTATTTTGGTTGATTTTCTTGAATTTCTTCTAAGTGCATATGATTATTTGAAGGTATTATTGAAATTAACAGTTTATGTGCAAGTTAATGCTGACCTTGTCAAAAGAAGCTGGAATTTTTGGAATATACAGATAATTAGTGCTGAAGGAGTTGTAGAAAATCCCTAACTTGTGTCAGTCCCTTTATTTAGTCCTATATAATGTATGTGGCCTTCACTTGTTGCCTTTTAAGAGCTTCCTTCAACCATCAGACCCCCCACTCTTTATCCTCCCTATTTTCTACTTGTTTTTGTGTTCCCAACACTTGAAGAATCTTCTCCTTTGCATCTCCAGGGACCAAGAAAAAAGATAATTCTGGAATTGGAGTCAAGAGGTTGATAATCGGAGTTTTAGCAAGAGGTGGTTGCCTGTCGAGTCTCAAGATGTGTTAATGTCCATTCCTACAAGATTGTAAGGTTGTGTTGGGTGATAAGAACCTACATATGTACCAATTCTTGTTGGTATTTCCCTTTTTTTTTTTTTTTTCTTGTTAAGTTTTATTAACAAAAGTATGGCTTCACGAGACTTTGTTATTGAAATGGAAGGATGGAATATCGTTAGATTGAAAGTAGGGTAGGATGTTTCTTTGTTGCCAATTAGTGGCATTCAGTTAGAAACTTTAAACTGACATATGGGCTGCATTGTCTTAAATTTATATTTTTGTAAAGTTTCTAAACTCTAAATCCAAGTGTTTGAGAGCTTTAACTAATGCGCTATGAGTTTGTGTTTTATTTGTTCTCTTAAGAATATCGAGATGTCAAGTCAGCATAATACCCCCAAGGATTATATAAAGAATACATTCATTGCATTTGCATCAAACAGCAGTTGGCATATAGCCAAAACTTGGACTCATAAAAAATAGTCCCAAATTCAACCACTTTTAGATAAGTTTTCTATGGTATAAGGCATGAGGTAAATTGGTAGGGTTACAAGGCTGCAAAAATTGTGTTTCGGACCCTGTCGCCAAATTGTTTCTTGAATATCTCCCATGGCTTAATATATTCCTTTTTGCAGTTGGGGCCTTTGCTTTATGGTAATCTTCGATTCACTTTATGTTGCCGTGTTTGCTTTAGCCTTCCAAGCTAGGTACTTGGCCTTTTCTTGCTTATATCTTCTTAGTTCTCTTAGAGCTGCAAGCACAACATGCATCGAAACGGGCAAAAAGAATGGCTGCACAAATAGAAGGAAAGCCGTTGAGCCTTGTAATTCGAATCCAATAGATAAAAAAGCATAGTTTGGTAGGAAAAATTTCAACTTCTGTTTAATGATATGATCAAGAGAGACGTGAAAGTTCCATTTGACTAACCGAGTAGACAGCAAAGCAGTGCTCAAAAGAATAGTAGCTGACAGACATAATAGATGGGTGGAAAAAGGCATCCTCTGCCAGAGACCTTGCCTGACTGGATGAAGCTGACCAGAGAATGTAAATTGTTTGTTAGAGTCTAATTTGACAAGAGATTTGGACAACAGATGGTTATTTTAGGATACAGTTGAACAATGATAATCCACAGGTAAGTCTAGGAACATACCAGCTGAAGATTCATACACTCCACTAGAGGCATTACTTAGTGCCAGCTTTGCTGCTTCAAGAGAAAGCTTTACCTGGTCAAAGACACCACCGTAAAATCATAAACCGATAGTACAATGGTTATTTTCAAAGACAGTTACAGATGCAATTGTAGTCCAACTTAGTATCTTACCTGTTTTCCTATCTCATCCTTGATAATCATCCTCGGCAGTGATTGAACCTGCATTAAAACTTGTCATTGGTTGCAAAAAGTCTTATTGAATCAGATGGTCCTTCTTTAAAACCAATGACAACATACCAATCTTGAAAGAGATCCAAGTGTCGTAGCACATGAATGAAGATTAAAACACGTGTGTTGCCGTGACAAGACATCCAATTCCCTGGACAAGAATTGAAACTAAGAAAACTCCACATATACAGAATGAATAACCGCTCAAGATGATACTATATTTATTCTTTAAGAAAATTTGGATGGAAGTTAAGGCTTAAGCAACCACAAAGAACAAGCTTGCTGATTAGACCACTACAAAGTTGAGATCAGTTTGGTCTAACCCATTATTTTTTTGGAACTACAAAATATAACTATTAGGCATAGCTTGGTAGTTGCATAGGATTTTATCTTACCACTCGGTAAAACCTCTTTCACTAGGCAGAAGGTTCCAATCGCCTGATGCACCCGTGTAAACATTCAAAGATTTGAAACCAAATAGTTGCCGGAATTGCCCAATGAATACTTCAAACATATTCTCAAGGTCCTGCTTAAGAATGTTCATGCATCGAATTACAGAAAACTAAACTGAAGCCACCTGCTACTATAACAGAACATGTACTTCTAATCATTCAATTATACCCTTCTTTCCCATGGTCCAAGCTGGATGGCAATAAATCCATAAATTAAATGGTTCAGAACTGATTTATGAACTTTTCAGTCCCAAATAATAATCTCCGGAAATTTACTGCATCAGCACGTAAATGGAAGCGTGTTTACGAGGAACAGCAACTTTTTTGTTGAATTAGTTATGTATCATCTAACCTGTATGGGAATTATGTTCTTGGCACTGGGCTTGAATTCTGAATCCTTTAAACAGCCTTGGGGATTCCAAACAATAACACCTCCCCACATCTAAAAGGTTTCATGAGAAGAAATAAGATAACCCGTCTCACAGAATAATTAGTGGTGAAAGGCAAGAATATAGCAAAGGCTTGAAAACTAACTGGAGATATAAAGCCATTTGTCTTAGAAATCTCTCCATTTGGCAGCTGGAGAAGAAGAGGGCATTCCTTTGCAGATGGTACATATCTGGCAACAAAGAGAATAGTGAACAGCTTGAGAAAATAAAAGAGGCATGCAAACAACTCACAAATATGAGAGGGAACAAGAAAATATCAAATCTGGCTGAGACTCTTAACCAACATCTTCGCCAAAAGTGGATATTAAACCAAAAATACATTAAAAGGATGAAACCATATGGTTATAGACATCCTATAACTCAATAAATGCAATCATTACAGTTAAGAGATAAAAGAAGTATTGAGCAAAAGAATATACACCGCAAATTGCATTATCTTTGATCGCCCACCAGCTGCAATTGAAGTATCCAAGTGCCATTCATTGGAATTTACCTGTTAGAACCATGAGAAGTTCCATTATTTTCCATGTCCGACATTTCGTGTGGCCAGAAAGCAATAATTGCAGAAACATACATAAATCCAATTAAATGCAGCATTCTTTTATCAATGATCTACAGAAACAGAACAGAAAAAAAATTTAAAGACGCATACAAAGAAAGGAAGATCTTTGGTGCTAAAGACATAGCTCTCCAACTTTTGATTCCAATAAGAGAATGAGGCCTTTGGTGTATGGTACAAAACCTATACATGAGAACAATGAAACCCCAATCAGAAGAAAATAGAATATAAGCTATAAAACTGAAACGAAGAAGATGACCCTTGACCTGACTCTCTACACTGATGTTTGCCACAGGTCCCAAAGCCTCTATCATAGGGGTTAACAAGGTATCATCAATCTTTTCAAAATCCCTGCAGACCAGAGATACAAGGAAATATCATATGAGCAAAATGCAGTAAGTACTGTAACATTCTAACTATAGTGAGTTTCGTTTAGCATAATTCTATCAAACACTTCAAGGACTAAAGATTTTCAACATAAACAGAATCAAAACAAGACCAACAAAGCTTTCAAAAATCAATCAAATCTATAGAAAGTAAAAAGGAGCAAAGGTTAGCATGGAAAAGCCTCGTACCAATCATAAACCCAATCATGGGGATCCGCATTGAGCAAATTGAAGGAAAGAACGATCTTGCCATCGGCTCCAACAGGCATAAACTCATTCCGGATCAACCCTTCCTCTCTCCCTCCATTAATGAACACCTTGACAAGCACTTCCGCAACCTTCACCACTGCCATCTCCACATCGCTGCCATCGCCAACCACCATCCACGCGTGCCTATACTTCCCAACAACAGCTCTCTCACTCACACCCTTCACCACCGCCACACTATACTCCTTGGTTTTCCCGCCAAAAAACGACGCCAACCTTTCATCGACCGCCACGTCATCGTTCTGGACAAAATCAGCGCCAGTGACCGATCCGCACTGGTAAGAACTCGAATGTGGGGACGAGGTTGGGCCTCGGAGGCAACGGGAACCTAAGTCCACGGTGACGGAGAGAGTGTAGTTGTCGGAGCATTTAGGGTTTTGAGAGGTCAGTTTGGTAATTTCGGAGAGGATTGACCGACGGAGGCGATCCGGATCGGAATCGAATCCCACGAAAAGGGCGTGGAAATGGAGCGGAAAGAGTAAAGTGTCGGATCGAAGCTGAGTCGAGAGCGAGTCGATTTCGCGAAACGGCAGAGGAGAACGGTAGATTTCGACGGATTTCCATAAGAATGGGAAACCTGCAATTAAATTAAATTAAAGAAAAGATTTGTTTATTTATTAAGGAAAAAAAGGAGGGAATTTATAGATGAAGCTATGCCAGAGGTGTGGAGGCGAACCAAGGAGGAAGGAGAAGAGGACGGAGAAGGTAAGAAAGAGGCGCTTCAATCCGGGTTTGGTTTTACGCATCAATTTAGGGTCGAATTCGGGTTCAGAATCGGGTCGTTGTGGTGCCTTACTATCACTGTCGAGTAATTTGGAGGAATCGGAGTCTTGAGCTTCTGAGATTTCGGCCATTGCTGGAGAAGCTGCTGCTGCTGCACTTTCTTCTGCTTTGCCTTCGGAAAGTACTAACTTAAGACAGCTCCGGAATTTTGAAGTTGGTCTTGTTTTGTATATACCAAACAAATATAAACAAATGAATGAATCATATGTAAGCCGTCTTAGCTCAGCCGGTAGAGCGCATGGCTTTTAACCATGTGGTCGTGGGTTCGATTCCCACAGACGGCGTGTGGGTTCTTTTTTACTTTTACTCTTTTTCATGTCTCATCCAATACCATTTTTAGAGTGCAGCTCCTTTTGCAGTTGTCTTCTATGCAACGGCTATAGCTTAACCTGCAATGCAGTCTCTTAAATGGCGAAAACATCTTAAACCTCTGCTCTTAGCCTGCAAAGACAAGAAACCCATAGCAAAAATTCACGCCTTGATGATCCAAACCGGCCATAAAAGCTCCGTTGGCAATCTTATAGCATCTTATGCGCGAGTTGGTGATATCTTGTCAGCTCGCAAAGTGTTCGATAAATTGTCTAATAGAAGGGTAGATTCATGGAATGCAATGATCCTTGCCTATTCTCGTAAAAGTTTTCCAAAAGAAGTTCTGGAATTGTATCGTCAGATGATTATGGAAGGCATTAAGCCTGACAGCACCACTTTTACCATGGCTATTAAGGCCTGTGTTAGCTTGATGGACATGGAAATGGGGGATGAGATTTGGCGTAAAGCGGTGGATTTCGGATATCAGAAGGATGTTTTTGTGGCGTCTTCCATTTTGAATTTGTATGTCAAATGTGGGAAAATGGACGAGGCAATGGTAGTGTTTAACGGGATGCCAAGAAAGGATCTTGTCTGTTGGACTACTATGGTAACAGGGCTGGCGCAGAGTGGACGGGCAAGTGAGGCGATTGATTCATATAGAAAAATGCGAATGGAAGGGATGGAAGGAGATAGTGTTATGATGTTGGGGTTGATTCAAGCATCTGTAAATCTGGGGGACTCAAAGTTGGGACGTACAATTCATGGATATATGATTAGGAAAGGTTTTTCCATGGACGTCGTGGTTCAGACTAGCCTTGTCGATATGTATGCTAAGAATGGATACTTGGAATATGCTTTGCATGTCTTCAAGATGCCAACCAAGAATGATATTTCTTGGGGTGCATTGATATCTGGCTTAGCTCAAAATGGCTTTGCTAGAAATGCACTGGAGTTGTTGGTACAGATGCAGGGTTGTGGATTTAAGCCGGACTCGATGTCCCTTGTGGGTGCTCTTCTGGCATGTTCGCAATGCGGTTTGTTAAAACTGGGTAAATCCACACATGGATGTATCACTAGAAGGTTTGATTTGGAACCAGTTTCTGGCACAGCAATGATTGACATGTATGCAAAATGTGGATCGCTTTCTTACGCCCGTGCACTCTTTGATCGGATAGTTTCTAAAGATATAATCTCTTGGAATGTAATGATTGCCAGCTACGGAGTACATGGGCATGGGAAGGAAGCTCTATCACTCTTCCTCCAGATGACAAAAATGAGCTTAAAACCTGATCATGCAACTTTTGCAGCACTTCTCTCAGCTCTCAGCCACTCGGGAATGGTTAACGAAGGTCGATACTGGTTTAATCTCATGGTAAATGAATACGGTATCCAACCAATTGAGAAGCACTACGCTTGTATGGTCGATCTTTTAGCTCGTGCGGGACTTGTGGAAGAAGCTTATAAACTAATAGGGTCTATGAACAACAAACCCGGGGTGGCTGTTTGGGTTGCTCTCCTGTCTGGCTGCCGTAATCACGGGAAGTTGTCAATCGGGGAAATGGCAGCAAAGAAAGTCCTCGAGTTAAATCCAGACGACTTGGGAACTCATGCGTTGGTCTCGAACTTCTTCGCCATGGGAAACATGTGGGATGAAGTTGCTGTTGTAAAGAAACTCATGAAAGACTCGGGGAAGAAGAAAGTACCTGGATACAGTGTATTGGATGTGGATGGGAAGATCCATGCTTTCCTTATGGGAGATAAAAGCCACCATGAATATAAAGCTATAGCAACTGTATTGGATAATTTAGACCGTGAGATGAGTTTCATAGTCAAATGATGGGGTTCCTTATATGATCATATATTGATGATTGCTTCTTTAACTAGCTTCTGATCATTAAATTAAATCATTCTTAATAAAGTTAACTTCAGTTATTTCAACAATGCAGAGGCCTAATCAGTACCCTAAACACATTTCTTTTTTATCTGACCCCTTCAAATTTGCCTCAACTTTTGTACCCTAAAGCTTGATTCTGAAGATTTTGGTTATCTTCTAATAAACGATCATATTCGAGTAGCAAATCCGCGGATTGTTTTTGCAGAGAAGCAACGTGCGCTTCGGCAGTTTCGATCTTCTTGTCTTTCTCTTCAGATTCTGATTTCAGCTTCTTCAAATTCTCTGATAAAGTAGAGATTTCTTCTTTCAGTAGCTTTATCTCCTTGGAGGCTTTGTCGTCTTTTTCTTTAAGCTGTATTGTCTCTTTCTCTATACGTTCAGCTTCCTCTTTAGAAGATCCCACCCTACTCCTCAACCCAATAAGTTTTTTAATATAATGGTGCATGCGATCAATTATGAAACCGAGAAATAGAGTAAAACCTACAAGATCAAGTTCAGACAGCACAAATACACATCAATACCATTAAAGGGATAGAAATAGAAAAATCATTTCACTCGACATTACAGGCATGAAGCTTATTCAGTTTATGATCAATGATTAAGCAATTCTCTTCACTTTCGGATCAGCAATAGCTACAAACTGAAATTCACAGATGGTAATGGAAAAGATTCAACTTTTAGAAACATACTAAAGCTTTTGTCAGAAAAATCACTAACATTCAAAATGTACCATGCCGTAAAGACTAGCCAAAATCCTTAGTACCTATTATATATTTATGTCATTCAGTTTTTATTATTGACCACTTAACAAACTATAATATGTTTGTTTACAATATGTAGCATACAACCTTGTAATGTTAATAAAGGACCACTTGCTAATCAATACAATACGAAATCCCCATCTTGGTCTCGTATTAATGGATGTCACATGCCGTTCTGATATATCAAGAGAAAAGTCATCTATTTTTTCAACCAAAAACAATTGAGTTAATTTTGAGAAAACTCTTACAAACGCCTTGAACTCTACTTTAATTGCATGGTAATAAAGCTTAAAACAGTTTAATTTCAAGCAAGGGTTTCATTATGAGACATCCGAACTTTAATTTGATATCCACTGTATGTATAACCTTTACATAGTTAATCAGGAATTAACAATTAGTCACAAAAGGGTTCATGATGGTAGAGCATACTAGCTACAAGACATGGTGGAGCTCATAGTGAGAAAAGTCCTGTTAGCTAAGTTACAGGCATAAGCTTATTTAACCCAACTGCTTCAAATTCTATATGCTCCACAAAAGCAGCAATGCTAGATTATGTATCTTGTGTTATTTGTAGAATGTACCAACGGATAATAGCGTTAAGTTTATAATTGTAGAGTTTTGGATACTCCAATTTTCCACTGGAAAGCCAACAATTATCACTCCGTGAATTTCTCAAATTCCTGATGACTCAATTAAATCTAGACAACAGTAAACTGATTAAAAGATCCAGCAAGAGATTCTTGGTATGGGAACAAACAGAAATGATACTTCATTGGTGCATATGTGGGTTCGTGGGCACAAGGGATGAAGAGAAGAACAAACTACATAAGACTGAAATAACCAAATATTTGCAAGACCAAGATACAAAATATAAGAACGGAGGAGGCCAAGGTAGCGGCATGAAGCTAGCCACACCTAACCACCAAAAGGTCTTGAGTTCAAATCCACATCTCCAACTATTAATATAGGTTCAGTTTCATTAACCAAAATGCCCTAATGACTTATCAAGCAAATAGACCATTGTCTATCACAGACTTCAAAAAGCAATACGTTACTGCTTGAACAGCATATGATGCATCATGTACCAGTGATTATATAAGCTGACATACAGAATTGAGTTCAAGACTACTAAGTACTAACTCTTCTTTTAGTGCCACTTACAAAAATCACATTAAAAGATTAAAGCACTCTGAATTGAAGAAATCAACATAATGAGTCTATAATTGTTAAATGTAATTAGTTTACAGCTTATGTACACCGGATTTCGTGATTAAGAATGTTTTTCCCAATGCAGAGAGACAACTCAAACTATTCAATGGTGGTCAGTCTCGCCTATATGCCCTGCAGTTGTCTTTGGCTGCAAAGTTTTCTCTCTAAGTTTCGACATCAACATTTTGAGGATTTCCAGAGTCCTTTCTGGGGTTCATTAGATTTTAGGAGTTCAGTTTTCAGTTTTGTCAATTGCCTAGATAAAGTTTCCACTAACTACAACATTTTGAGTTAGGCCAATCTTTTTTCGGTCGGAGACCCTCCAGTATTAGGTATAGACTAGCCACATTGCGGTCTGGCTAAATCTGGAGTCGAGCCTGATCGGAACCTATTTACAATCTAAAACTAAGGAAATTCGTAGAAAACATAAGCTTAACTGATGAAGCACAAACTTAAAATCAAAGGTACCCAACAACATTGTAGTTAGTAGAGGCTAAATAAAGGCAAATAATTCAACAGTCAGTGGATAAACTACTAAGTTACTAACATGTGCATGAACCAGAAGAGGCATGAAAAAATGAAGAGCAGAATGATACCGATGAGTGAAGCTTCAAGCAAGTGTGTCCTCCAAAGAACCTGATCCATAGGTGACATGGTTCCAAGCTTTGCACCCTTGTTCTGGATCTTAACAATGCTCATGAGACTGGATAAAAGAATCACAGACATAGTACCTGCAATAGTTTTCACAGTAGCTGGACCTTTCCCCATCTTTAATTGATCTATGCTCTTTATCACAAGCTCTCTCAAAGGCCCAATCTTTACCAATAGAAGGAACGCCATTGCACCCTCCGCAAAAAGGACCAAAAACAACAACTGAATCATCCTGCCTCCCCAAACTCTCAAAATGAACCCAAAAAAAAAAAAAAAAAAAAAAGATAGCTTAATCTGGAACTCAGCAAGAAACTAGTAGGAATCTTTGATTCTGGTAATTGGGTTTTAGTTTCTCAAAAAACCCACTTCAGTGAAGTAGGAATTATGTTTGGAAAAGGAGGGTTTAAGGCTAAAAGATGTATACATTTAGCCCTAATGTAAAAAGCAAGAAGCTCTTTTCAAGAAACTTCACACTGCTAAGTCGATTGATTCATGTAAGTTAAAGGGACCAAGCATTGGGATTATTAATGGAGTATGGTATGCTGCTAATGGGCTTGCTTTTTAGGCAAAGGCGGGCATGAAAAGAAAGACAATATTTTAGGTTAAAACATAAATTATCGTAAGGCAGTGTCTTAAAAAAAAAAAAGCATAATAACTTTTTTTCTTCTAACTCTTAAATTTTTAATTTTAAAATTTGTATTTTTTATCGTGTGACATACATGTGGATTGTCACGTAGATAATATGTCAACATTTAATTAATTTTTTAAATTTTAAAAAATATTAAGAATGTTTTTTCATAATTTTTTGAATTTTAAAATTTTAAAATATTAGGTAAATGTTGACGTGTCATCCACACAGATTCATGTACATGCAAAGTCAATAAAGTTAAAATGCGTTAACTTTTTCATTTATTTTGGGATAATTTAACAAAAAAATATAAGTTTAAGAGCTAAAAAAAGAGAGAAATTTTAAATAGAGAACTAAAACGATTTGTTTATAAAGTTAGAGGGTCAAATAAGTTATTATACCAAAAAAAAATTAATTTCAAACTAAAAGAAATGGACCCTTTTGCCTTAAAAAAACACATTGTAGATGAATTTGAAAGAATTGGGAGATTGGAGATTATGGTAATTGTAGATCTGAGAAAAGTAAAGCTTCCCTATATTCACGCATTGACAAAGTTAGGTAGTACCACCAATCCAATGACCCAACCAATTGAAATGCAGGCAGCGGCAGTAAAACTACTGGGCGGATTGAGTTACGCATTCGCTATTTCAAGAATCCAACTGTCTCTATATGTCTTTGCTGTCTTTCTCCAACTTCTCGCTTGCTTGCATTACAATTTACACATAGCTCTATTCTGGTTTTTGGTTAAATTTTGGATTTAATCTCTCTATTTTTATACTATTAGTTAGTTTAAAGTGTTAATCATTTAGTTAAAGGGTTACCGATCGAGTCTTAACTCGATCGATATGGACATTGTTGCCAGTGCAAGAAGACGTGAGTTCGAGTGCGCTGAAGCGCATCATCCTCCTATTTAAGAGGCGGGGAGGAGCTATGGGTAATTCTAGGTATTGTGTCAAAAAGAGCAGATATCATCCAAACTTATAAAGAGATTGTTAAATTTTGGATAAAAATTTCTAAACCCTTGAATTTTCACGATAATTTTACATTACCCTTGAAATTTTGAAATTTCAACGCTATTGAGAATGTAAAATTATTGTCTAAATATAATACTTTAAATTCATATGGGAAATTATCATTTCGGAATCTCAAATTACTTGGAATTTTGATATTCTTTGAACCAAATTCCCCTAAGAGAGCCTTTTTATACGAAATTGCACACCAAGACTTATAAAAGTAAACTATGTCAAAATAACCATCTGATTTAAAGGTGCTTGGCAGATTCTCAATCTCGCTTGTATGATTCTTTAATTACACTATCAATGTACAAAATAATTGTCTTAAACAAATTGTATTGCATTAGCTCATCTATCTACATTATGTTTAGGTCATTGGTTGAGTTGGCCTCACGAATCAATCAGACACTGAATCATTTGAAAAATGACTAAAAAGACTTATTTTTATGAAAGTAACAAATATCATCAAGGGTGTATTTTGTCTTTTTATATTTTTATATCAAATGAATAGGCTCAGAGACATCATCGAACAAAAAAACATACATTACTACCCTTAAAGTTTTAATTTTATCATTTCAATTAAAATATCATTTAATTTTTAATCAGCTTTTAATAAATATATATTTTTTTATTCACGTGAAGCTACGTCATAATTTAATTATAATAGTTTCCTTGTGAGAAAACATGGAAAATAAAAGTAAGGCAACAATGACGCAATGGGTTCTGCGTAAAAGTTGGCTACGAGTCCAATTCAAACAAATTTCAGGTAAGTTTATTTTTATTGTTGTTTTTATAGACACGATATTTATGGTTACTTTTTAATTATTTAATGATATTTTAATAATTATTTTTATATTATTAATACATAATTTGGGTATCTTTTTTTTATCCTGAACTCGAATTTTTAATATTGAACCTTGAACTAGAGACGGATTTAGGGGGACTGGCAAGGGTCTCGGTCTCCTTAAAATGTAAAATTTTTATTTAGACCCTTAAATTTTTTTAAAAATTTTAAAATAGTAAAGGTAAAATTGTACTTCGGCCCCCTAAAATTATAAAAATTTGATTTAATCATTTAAAAATTATAAAGATATAGACTATTAAAAATTAAAATTTCATTCGGCCCCCCTAAAAATTTGTTCTGGCTTCACCCCTGGCTTGAACCCTAAACTTGGATTCAGGGTTTGGGTTTAGAGTTCGAGATTTAAGTTCGAGTTTAGGGTTTGAGGTTCAAGGTACAAAAAAAATTAATATTATGTGTCAATGACATAGAAAAAATTGTTGAAATATAATTAAATAATTGAAAGTGGACCATAGATGATGTAGTGGGAATGATCCATAAAATAATTTCTCGTTGTTATATGACACATTTATGATATAAATAAAAAAGAATATGTAAAAATATTATTTATTAAAATTTTATATAAATTTTAAATAAATTTTTGATTGAAATAATAACGTTTGAGTTCTAAAGTTTATAATATTTTACATTTAAATTATATTACGGTGAATTTTTAATAATTTTATATAAAATATAAAAAACAAAAATATTATTATAATATAATTTATTTTATAAAAAGAATCACTTTTCAATTATTTATCAATTAGGTTGGTGCTAGATTAACTCCAGCCATTAATTAATTAACTTTCCTATTCTAATTATTTTTAACCGGTTTTCCCTATTTTCACTTTTCGGTTCTGATTAATTCCGATAATACGTCACCGTTTAAATTGGGTTGGACATGTATTTTCTAAGTCAATAAAATTAACCGGCTGATATGATTTGATTACGAGAACATTTCTAAACCTAAAACAATAGATGTAATAAAAATCCAAACAAAAATGGTTGTCAAAATTCAGACAACCTCTCTCATGTCTGCCAACAAATTCCTATCATGTTCTGTTTTTAAATGAAATGTAAGAAAATAAATTCTATCAACTTTTGTAGAAATTCATTTACTTTTTCGTTTTTATTTATATATAATTTTCATTGCAATGATGTTTGGAAATTTGTTTATCGTGTATTTTTTTTATTAAATCATTAAAAATTAAATAACAAGATGATCTACATTAAACCTGATCATGAGTCGGGTCACCTGTTGATGCGAACCCGGTCGCATCATGTTTCGACACAACTCGTCGACCTCAGAATTAGCGTAAACTTGAAGAGCCCAAGTGCAAGATGAAACATCTCATAGACCTGATTGATTATTGGGCCAATGTTTTAAGGACTTTTTAATTTAATATAGTTTTATTTAAATTAATAAGTTTGCATATTTTTAATTTTTAGATTTGCACTTTGTGTGTTCTGCATTTAATAAAGTTATGCATTATGTAACTCTCATGTTAGTTTAAGTCTGCATCATTAAATTAAGTCTTGCATTAAGTAACTTATTTGTTCATTTAGTTTGCATTTCAAACCATGCATTTAAGTATCTTAGTTTAATAAATGTGTTTCTGGACATTTATTCAACTCATCTTAGTTTAATTAACAAGTGTTTTTTGTTGAACTTTATTTAATAAGTGTTGCTCTTAATTAATCTAGTTACTAGGATTATTTATTGATGCATGAGTTTAAGTTTATTTATTTATGCTTCTTTAATTAACTAGTTGCTTTGAATAAGCGATGCATATGTTTAGTTCATTCATTTAAGTTAAGTATTTATTTTTGATATGTTTAATTAGTGTTTAAATATGTTTAATAAGTTCATTTTAATGTGTTTATTGCAGGTGTCTCTTCAGCTTACAACCGTTACATTTCAAGGCTGTTACAACTTAATTGAAGTGACTTTTCAAGTGCTTTTTTTTTGTTACAAAAGAAGGAGCTGTTACAAAGGGGGTTTTATACATCATTTAAGGAGTTTTAAAGAGCATTATAACACCCTTTAAAATTTGGCAGCAACCCTTTCATCTACCAGCTGTTTTTGCTCTTTCAAAAGATTAAATCAAGCATTCAAAACATCATTAAGGAGCTGGTGTCTATTTGGCTAGCCAAAGGACAATTCAAGAGTCATCTTTCAAGCATTCAAGGACATTCATTCAGCTAAATTGAAGTGAATTCAATGATGGAGTTATTTGGTTCAAGAATGTCAAGAGACTTGAACTTTATTTCAGCTTTTTATTAGCACATTAAGATGAATACTTGTGACTATTCGGCTACCCTATTCTATCACTATAAATAGGTGAAATCAGCCTTTGTAAAGGGACTTTTGGAACTTTGATAAAATTTTATGAACACTTTGTTCACGAGTGAGTTTACCTCCTCTCCTATTTCGTACAAGTCTTGTTCGACTTATCTAGTGTTGCTAGTGGCGTCTTCCCGACTTGTTTGAACTTATCACCAATCCCCTTTTGGTGTGGCGTTCATCAACCTATCTTCATCCGACCACCTTAACTGCATAAGAACCGGGGTGGCACTTTCGTATAGTGTTGAATCGTTCTTGAGTTGAGTTCGCTTTCCATCCCCATCTCCCTATTTTCGTTTTTCCCACCTTAAGCCATATAAATCCCGAGGCGATACTCGATATAGTATCAAATCGATATTGCCGCTTAAGTTCGATTTTTCCACATCCACCACTTATCCGACTTATCTATCCTTTATTTCTTTATCATTAAACCGAACCTACATATTTCTAAACCCTCCGTTCATTCCCAAAACCACTTTGTTAGCTTCCGCATATCATCACCAAACTTGCGATTTCAACGCCCCGAACATTCTCCTCGTCGACGATAGGGCAAACTAGTGAAACGACTCAATTAACCCGGGCCGGATCACATCACCTGTTCAGGCTCGAAGGCCTGTCTGAAAAATAAGAGAATTTGAGTAAAAATATAAGTCTGAAAAATGAGTTTGGATAAAAAAATTAAGGTACGTTTTCTAAACGAGTCGGGTCTTGGGTAAAAGTTTTTCGACCAGGCTTGACCCGTCTCGAATCTGCCTAATTTTTTTTTTCCCTCCTGCTGATTGTTGCGGTTTTGCTATTATACTGTTACTATTTTGTTGTTATTGTTTTGAATATTGTATAACTCTTATTTTGTTGTTAATTTTGCTATTATTTTATAGACATTTGCTTGTTAAGTTGCAATTATCTTAATACTATTTAAGTATAAAGATTTTTTTAATGTATTTTCAATTTATTAGGAAAATATTTATTTTAATATTTTTAATGTATTTGATGTATTATATTTTTTAAATTTATTTTTATATAAAAAATTAATACGAGCAGGGCAGGTCAGACTTAAGTTTTAACATTTTTTTATCTAAACCAAATTTAATCAAAATTTTAGATACATTTTCAAGTCAAACCCGAACCTAAATTTGACACATATTCAACTCGATCTATGAGCAATTCTAAATACACTGTTAAAAAAAATATATGTTTAGATAATTTTTTGGAATTTTTTAAATAAATAAGTGCACGACACGAATGTGTGGGCTGTAAAGTGGACCAAGTGGCATTCTGTCAAACAAGCCAGCCTTATTTATAATTTATTTATAAATTTTTTTTAAAAACAGTCGTAATTTTTTTTTAATTCTTAGTCAAACAACTTTTTTTTTATTTTTTTATGTATAAAAAAAAATTCTATTATCCCGAGTATAATTTGAATGATAATATTTAACGAGTCACGTGTGATAATATTTATATTAAAAAAAATTACACTTCCTTTTGAAAAAGAAAATAAATGTAAGGATCTAACAGTGTGCCAAAATTTACGATGGCATGAAGATTAGGGTATTCATCGCTCTAAGTATGATTTGAGTTTGAGTCGTAATTTTACTCTTCTCTTATAATTTAAAAAAAAATTTACCTTCGCCCGTAGAGTTTATACTGTATAGCCATAGGTCTCAACAAGTAATATAGAATAATTTTATTCCTTTTATTTAGATTAAATTATTTAATTTTCAAAGAAAATTTAGAAATAATATTCGTTTGGTTAAAATATGTCATATTTTTTTATTATTTAAAATTTAATACTTATATTTTTATTTTTAAGAGCTTAGTCTTTTTACTTTTTAAATTTTAAAATTTAGGTCCAATTATTAATATTGTAATTTTTTTTTTGTTAAATTTGTTGGGATGATATCTTGTAAAAGTAAACTCACCTGGTAGCTGTATAATTAAAATTTGATGTTATAATAAACTTAAATTTAACCAAAAAAATTAATAATATTAACCGTTGAACCTGAATTTTAAAATTTTAAAAATATAAGGGTTAAATTTCTAAAAAAATATAAAAACTAAATTTTAAATTTTCAAAAAGTATAAAGATTTATGACATATTTTAACTTATTTGTCATTCGAAAATGCTTTTAGGGGTGGAAAAGTGCTTTTCAAACCCATAAGTCATGCCAAATACTGACTTCTAGGTTGAAAGTTTAGTGGAAAAGCACTTTTTTGGCTTTTGACTTTTGCGTTTTAAAGTGTAAATAATCAAAATATTTTTATTTGTATTAACTATTTAAAATATATTTAAAAATTAGGATTAATTTAAATATTTTATGTATCATTATATTATATTATTTAAATATTATTTATAATATAATTATATTAATTTGTTTAAATATGATTTATAATCATATTTAAAATTTTAATATATTTCATATAAATTAAATTTACAAATAGCTTATTAATTATTGGAAAATATTTAAAATGTATATTTTTTTATGTATAATTATATTAAATTATTTAAGTATGATTTAAATTAATTTTTTAAATTCTCAATATTACGTCTAAAATGAAAATTTTAACTTTCCATCATAATTTTTTCCAGCAATGTCAAACACCTTAAATTACAAACTACACATTTTCACATCCTTTTCCCATAACACTTTCCAAAAGCACTTTTTTTAAATTGAACTTTTCAAAAACACGTCTCAATTACAATAGTAATGTCAAACTAGCCATAATACTCACTAATGTCGAGATCTTACGTATTGTATTTTGCAATACTTTTCTTTTGAGTATTGAATTGTATTTTTTATAAATCTTTTAGAATACATGTTTTGATAATAAATTAAAATTTTTACTACATTCAAGTGAAAATTTGACAAAATTAGGTATATATGTTGATTTAAAAGAAAAATTAGGGATTTAGGTCACTTTTCTTGAAAATTAAGGAAATAGGTCGATTTTGAAGAGAGGAGGCAAAAACGTACCTTGTAGGACGCACATTCAGGTGACGTGGAGGAGAGAAGGTGAAAACGCATCCTATAAGGCGTGTTTTTGCCTTGCCCGTGCCAATTTTAATTTTGAAAAAACCAAGAATCTTGGGATAAGTTTCTAGAACCCGAGAATTTCAGGATAAAATTTACATCCCATCTTTCTGTGGCACAATAGGAATCTTCAGAAAATTTTCAAAAAACCACTTGTTGTTAGAAGCGTTTTTTTTTTTTTTTACTTGTCATGTCCAATCTTTTCCAACAATTTGAAATTATGTTTCATATTCGATAGTAGAGTTTCCTATAAAATGAATATTGATGTGAAGAGGTTTTCATAGTTAAATTTCAAGCAGAAGATTTTCATAAGGGGAAGATTGTTGATGTTAAAAATCTGAAATTTAAAAATCGATCCAACAAAGTAAATTAGTTAAAGTAAGTGTCATTGTTTGAATTTGGTTAATGAGTACTTATTTTTGTGTATAATGTTTTTGTTTTAAACATGTGAAACAAGTTTTTCTGGCGAAGATGAGTAGACGAATTAGAGCTGTTATTTATTACGACTGTCAAATTCGTGAAATTGACATTGGGGTCGTTTTTATATCAGCCCAATTTACAAAATTTGCTTTCAATCATGCATAAAATTAAATGAGCTTCGGTCAAGAATTAGAAGGAATTTATTGACTTCAAGTCGGAGGAGAATTTTGAGCTTGAAATATAGATATCTAACGTCAATGAACGTTGTTAGATATGATACATTTGAGCTCAAAAATGACATGGAAATCAAAGTAATGCTCGATACGCATTGCTCTAGTGGAAATGTTAAACTAGAGTTATATACCCAAGTTGTCGACATTGTGGAAGGTGGTTCGAGTTCAACAACAATTCAATTAATAAATTTGTTTCTGGAATAGGAAGTAGAAAGTTCAACCACATGGTTGTGCGGTGATTTCACAGCGTTATTACAAAGCTCGTATCGAGAAATACCAGAATCATCAACAGGAAGACATTCATCCATCAATTACAACTTTGGCATACAATCAGGGTTAGTTGATAACCCGAACTTGGAGACCCCAACCCGACATCCTGTGAGTACCTTTGATTTCAACTTCGGAACACTGAAGTTCTATGTTGGAAACACTTATGTGAGCATGCTATCAAGTTACACTAGTGGACAATCCACAAGTAATATTGGGTTTTAACGTATGATTGTTAATAACGGATGATATACTCCCTACAACCAGCACTGATGGCCTTATAAGACGCATTTTCACTCTTCATTCTCCACGTCACTTGAAAATGCATCTTACATAGTGCGTTTTTCACCGGTCTTATGCCGCTTCACTTAAAAAAGCATCCTACAAGACGCATTTGTATGTTCTCTCTTCATAATCGATGTATTTCATTATTTTTCAAGAAAAAAACCCTACTTTTTCTTTTAAACCGAGATATACGCTTAATTTTGGCCAAAACACCTTATGTTGATATTAAATGAATAATAATTGAAGTAGTACAATCAAAGGAAAAAGTCTGGCGATGCGGACAAGTCACATCAGCCACCCTTTCTCTAAATCAGCTTGCAACATAAATGAAGAATTACTAAGCATTTTTAAAACAGTTACGTCTCTCTCTTAATTTAATAGCATAAAAACTTCAATACTGACATAAATTAATGTTTTATAAAATATTTTTTTTTTGAATTATAAACGAGGATAAAATTCTAATAACAATGTGATTAGTGTAACTCGAACTCAAGTTACACTTGAGGTGATGAACACCCTGATTATCAAATCAACAAGGGCGAAGCCAAAAAAAAATTTTAGGAGGACCTAAATGAAAATTTAATTTTTAATAGTCTATATGTTTATATTTTTTAAATGATTAAATTAAATTTTCATAACTTTAGAGGGTCAATGTGCAATTTTACATTTACTAATTTAAAATTTTAAAACTTTTTAAATAGCCAAAACAACAATTTTCTATTTTAGAAAGGTCGGACCCTACAAACTCCCTAGATACGCCTCTGCAGATCAATACATAGGACTCACATTATTTTTATTTTTAATAAAAAAAAAACTTATAACTCAAATATTTTTCTTTCCATGACTAAATTTTACATGTTAAAAATTTTAATAAAATTTCTCAACGTTTCTTGATATAAAATTAGGGTAAAGTACAAGAATAGTCATTCAACTATTTGGTTTGTTCTATTTTGTTCACCTAATTATTCACTTTTCAATTTAGTCACCAAATTTTTTGAAGTTAAATATTTTTGTCACTTTTGCCGTTAACTTAATAATGAAAGTCTAAATTGAGCTTTTTTTTTATTGGAATAATAATAAATTTATACATCAAATGTTTAGATAATTCTACCAATTTGATCATAAATTTAAAAATCAACAACTTTAGCTCTCAATGTTTACAAAATTTGTCAATCTAGTTCAAATTAAAACCCCCAAAAAAGCTCAAAATTAACAAATTTATAAACCCCAAAAAATGATTGGGTTGACGACACCAACTCCAATAGCCTTACTCTTTATTGCAGAGATATATCAGCTCTAAGCTCTAGCGTTCTTCTGTCTTTATCATTTCTAGCTAAAGTATTGGAGAGGTTGTAAGTCAAGGTAATGACATTTGATATTTCTAACTTCGTCGATTGAATGAAAGAAATAACAAAGTAGAAGATATTGTTGAAAGTCATATTAAGTACAAAAGTCTTTAAAATATTTTTATATTTACTTTTAAAAAATGTTATAAATAGGACCAAAATGACAAATCTTGTAAATATTGAGGGTTAAATTTGTTAAATTTTTATATTTAGGATCAAATTGATAGAATGTGTAAATATTAGAGGGCTAAATTTATTATTAGGTCAACAAAGCAAAGCCCACGTTAGAGTTCTATCAAGTAACTAATAAAAGAGTGACTGAAACGAAAAAAATTAATAGTTTGATGGCCAAAATAGAATAGAATAGATTGAATAGTTGGGTGACTATTCTTGTACTTTATCCATAAAATTAATTCAACATTATTTCTCAAGTGAAAATATTTCATAAAATAAAATCCAAACAAACTTTGTCGTATGGATTTATTCATAAAATATATAAAATGGTTGATTGAGTTGGTATCACGAACCAACTCGGCACCAACCCAATTGCGAAAACACTAAAATAAAATAATTGAAAATCATTAACTAAGAATTAAACACAAAAACAACAAATTTATATAAAACATATTGTCACTCCACTAATAATTATTTGTTGAAATATTTTTATAAATATACTTTTAATATAAAATATTTTCGTTCATTTGTGATAAGATTTAGTATAAATAATATATTTGAAAAAAATGATGAATTAAAATTATTTTTAAAAAAATAAATAGAAAACAAATAAAATAGATTAATTAAAAGTTTATGAGAAGGCCGATTACAATATTAATTTGTCTAGAAAAATAATTTTAACTTCCAATTGCAATGAAAATTTTGTTTTAAGGGTGGATTTGGATGGGCGGTGCGTTTACCTGCGGTTAGTGTAAAAACAGCGGTGACGGTGAGATTAGATACTGTAGCGATACTATAGCGTGAGACAAAAAGTAAGCTAAACGCACCGCACCGCACTCAATCGCCCATCCAAACCCATCCTAAATTCACATTAAAATCTAATCTATGATATCTATACAGTTATATATAAAAGGTAGGCTCTAACATTATGAGTAAATTTCAATTTCAATCCCTTTATTTTTTAGATTATAAGAATGGCTAAATTTCAATTTAATCATTATATTTCGCTCAAATTTGAGATTTGATATTTAATTTTAGTTTTTATAATATCATTAGTTAGTCTAAATACTTTATTCTAATTAAAACAGTGATATGAAATTTTAAAATTTGTTAGTACCTTTAAAATTCTTTATTAAATTCAAGTTCGTTACATTGTTATTTTTTTCCTACATGGGGTACGAAGTTTGTTTTTTTTTTTTTTCTTCTCAAAATGCCACACCAACGCAAATATTTTTTTAACAATGTTAATAAATGGACCTAACTTTTTAAATTCGATAAGTAGAGAGACTAATTTTTTTTTCTAGATGGCATTCTGTTTGTTTTAAAATTGTTCATATGGTCAAGTATCGGTACCTAGTTCCAAAGGTTTAAAATTTTTCAGATTGGTCATTAATCATGCTCGAATCTATTAAACTATGCTTGTATGCTTGATTTAGTCCCTGTTTTACTAATAAGTAATAACTTCTATTATGCATGAATTTGGATTAATTTAATGATTTAAATTGAATTTAATGTTATAATTTGTGTGTGAATATTTTGGTGTTTGCTGTAGCATTTCGTAACTCGGGTCCGATAACTGAGCCGGGTGAGGGGTGTTACAATTAGTTAGTCTAAATACTTTATTCTAATTAAAATGATGATATGAATTTTTAAAAATTGTTAGTACCATTAAAATTCATTAGTAAATTCAAGTTCGTTAGAGTGTTATTTTTTTCCTACATAGGAACGAAGTTTTATTTTTTCTTCTCAAAATACCACACCAACGCAAAATTTTTTTAACAATATTAACAAATGGACCTAACTTTTTAAGTTCGAAAAGTAAAGAGACTAAATTCCTAAAAGTAAAATTATAGAGATTAAATTTCAAATATACGAAGAGTACAAAATTTTGAAGCAATTTATAACATTTAAAATTTTACACTATAACTTAATTAATAAATAAATAATTAACCCAACGCGAAGCGTGGGTGAAATCATACTAATATTATTACGAAATAATAATCTAGAAGTGGACAACATGTGCTTATTTTAAGAAATATATATAAAAAAAATGAAGGCTTAAGCCTTAAACAAGGATTAAATTGAAAATTTAGTTTAAAAAGGAAAAAAAAAAAAAAAACTAAATTAAGCAATATTTTGAAAAGGTATAAATACCTAGAAGAGAAATAGAGAATCTGGAATGTCTGGACATAAGCCGACAAATGAAATTTTTTTAAAAAATAATAACATTATTATTAACCGTAGGGAAAGGCGAACTCCCAGCTGTTATTATGAACAAGTTAGCCGCCACTAACAGTAACGGCGTTAAATATAAGACTCAGTTTGGGCTTAATTTGAATTTCTTCGCGTTAATTTTAATACATTGGGAAAATTTCCCACTTACCCCCTCGGAGTTCGGATTACGAATAATTTGCTCCTATCCTGTTTTACTCAATTTTTTAAATGAAAAGTTTGAGGGAGAAATTTTTAAATAAAATGGAGTTCAAGATGGTGTTGGAGCAGAATGTATAAAAATTAGGACGAGATTAGCGTAAGCAAAAAACCGATTTTTCTCATTGTTATTTTTAGGCTTAGTTTGGATGGACGGTGTGTTTATTTCTAGTGAGGTTAAAAATAACGGCGATGGTGAGATTAGATACTGTAGCAATGAGATTAGAAGCAATGATGGGGTTTATATTTAAATTCAGCTGTAACGGTGAGGTGAGAATAGGAAGTAACTATTAAAGATATTAGATTAAAATATGTATTTAAATATAATAAATAACTAAATTTTATTTACATTGATTAATAACAAAAAATATATTAAATATATATTAAGTATATATATCGAAATTATATTAATGTTAAATAATAGTCATTAAAATTTATGTTAAAATAAATATTAAAAATAAATGCAAATGAAACGGGTAAAGCGGACTTTTGTTACTCTAATTGGGGTTTCAGTTTTTCTAGTAGAATTTAGGACTCCAAGGGTAGATTTGGATGGGCGGTGCGTTTACTTGCGGTTAGTGTAAAAACAGCGGTGGCGGTGAGATTAGATACTGTAACGATACTGTAGCGTGAGATAAAAAGTAAGATAAACGTACCGCACCGCACTCAATCGCCCATCCAAACCCACCCCAATTCAATTAGAGTTTTAACTAGAGTGTCATCAAAATACATCTCCAATGGAAGCCAAACTAAGCCACATTCCGGTTGAAGTAAATTTTAGCTTGGAATCTGAACGCACCTAAGGATCAATTGCATCCAAAGGGGCCTTGGTACAAAGGAGAAAATTTTCCTTTATTAATTTATAACATAAATATAATTAAATTTAGAATAAGAGTTAGTTGCATGATGTGTCCTTAAATTATGATTTAAAATTTATATTAGTCTTCAAATTTTAAAATATTTTAATTCAGCCCATAAAATATAAATATCATACAAATTAAGTTCTTCTATCAACCTAATTATTCGCTTAGAAATTAAAAATCTTAACAAGTTTTAAATATACATTTGAACTATAGAAGAATATTATTGATAGGATAGTGATACTTTGAAGAATTAATTAAAACTTTTAAAGGATCAATTTAAAATTTATGCGATAGTTGGATGGTGTTTAATGGAATTAACCCTTTAAAGAATCATTACATAAAGAGTGCTGTCTGCAGCACCAAATTTATACCTTCCCGTCTCGAATGACAGCAGTGATCTGGGAATCTTTGTTACATTTGGCGTGGAAGGAGTGAAAAATAATTTAAATATTGTTTAAAAAAAAGAAAGAAATCGAAATTGGAAGATAGTGAACCTATGGCGACTTGGTTTTTAGAGACTTTGAGAGAGACATCTGAAAATGAGTGGAAGCATAGATTTTTACAGAGAGAGAGGGAGAAGAATGGTCAAACATTACCGGTGGCGCCGGTCAATGGTTGATATTCCCCCCCCTCTCTCTCTCTCTCTTTAAAGCTCTCTTCATCTCTCTCCCTTATTTCTCTCTCTTTTTGTCTTTGAATTTTTGTTGAAAGGTTCTTTTGGTCATAGAACTGTTTTGGGTTTTTGTTTGTAATTCGTTTGATTACCAAAAGAAACTGATTTTTTTTTTCTTTTTTGGGTTATATTGTGGATTTCTGGGTTTTCTTTCTCAAGTTTGCTCGAGAGATAAATGGCAGTAAGTTTTTTTTCTCTCCTTTTCTTTATCTGTCGTTTGTTGTTTTTGCTTTGGTTTAGTTTTCGCTATGCTTCTGTTTGTTTCCTGAGAAAATTTGCCAAAGACAAAAAGAACGCCGAGAATTATGGAGTTAGAGGTTTTAACTTTTAAGCCATGTTACTGTTCACTCTTCGTATTCTCGATCTCCTCCGATCTTCTATAATTTGTTTGTGACTAAAACTCTTTTGGAATCGTATGAACAAGCATGATTAGATTACTTAATTCTCATGCCTAATAAGTTCATGTTGGAATGTTAGCTTTCTTTAGTGCTCATTTGGTTTCCTCAATTATATTGAATTCCCCCATGGAAGATGAATTGGTTGACCTTGTATGTCTGTTCAACCTAAGGTTCCATGAATTGGCCGGCTTGATTCGAAAATTGATTGAATTAAAAAAAAAAAAAAAAACCTAATAATTGTAATACAATTGATTACATTCATCAGTAAAGAAAAATTTTTGTTTGATTTCTTTAAAGCAATAATAATATTGTTTCCAGCCTCCCTTTTCAATTGAACTACTTCACTATTTCCTTGTTTGATTCGTTTGGAGGTGATAAAGTGTAAAGATTTTGTTTTTGCCCCATCTCTGATCTGCTAAACTTAATCCTCATTGTTGATGGAGGGGAATTTTGTTTGTGTTTTATCTGTAACGAGCTTTTGTTGCCATTGCAGCAGCGTTCTCATGTACCCAAGTTTGGCAATTGGGAGAGTGAAGGTAATGTTCCTTACACAGCTTATTTCGATAAGGCACGTCAGGGTCGCAGTGGAGGAAAGATTGTGAACCCAAACGATCCCCAAGAGAGTCCGGAATTACATCAAGATTACGGAGCTCCGACTAGAGCTCCCCCTGCTTCACGATCAAAACCAGAATCGGATGAACCAATAGGACATGGACCTGCAAGAAGGGGACACGAACAAGGAAGGAGCAGGGAAGAAGGTGACCTCAGACAATATGCTGACTCTCCAGCACGTCACGAGAATGCCAACCGCAGAGCTTCTGGAGACTCTACACCTTCTCGTTATGGTCGTGGAGTAAGTTCCGGTGAAGCCCAGAAACGTTCCACGAGAACAAGTATTGGATCTGAAAACAGCATAGATAAATCACCACTCCACCCTGCACGGGGAACAGGGAGGGGTAGCATGGCATCACCTGCTTGGGAAGGAAAGACTTCGTATGATAGCAGCCATGGTACTCCTGGGAGATCCAAATTGAGGCCAAGTAAAGGCGATGAAAGTGTAATCATCTTTCTTATTCCCATCATATGCATAGCTTATCAACAACTTGAAAGTCTTCATGATTGGCAGCCTACATGGCACTTCCTTCATGGAAGCCTTCCCTATCTTAGATCATGATTACATGTTCCTTGGAATTGATAATGCATTATGTCTGTCTCGCTCTTTGTGACTTAGGCTTGTTGCTAATAATCTGGTTTCTGGTGTGACAGCCTGATAAAGCTGCTGCTGTTCCAAAATTCGGTGACTGGGATGAGAATAACCCGTCATCCGCTGATGGCTACACTCACATTTTTAATCAGGTGCGAGAAGAGCGGAACAACGGAGGCAGGGTACCAGGCATGCCTGGTCAGCAATCTCCATACAACACTGGCCGCAATCGGAAACCAACTAACAGCAGTGCAAAGGTACGTTTGTTCGGGAACCTCATCAAGCAGTTCAATCGTCGTTTCTGAAAACCTCACGTATATAAACGTTTAATTCTGTATTTCTTCATTTCCCTCAGGGCTGTTGCTTCCCATTTTGGAGGAAATAAGATCTGTGAATTCGCAGATTCCTTATCAGTTCGCGTGGAACACTGTAAATACATTGAAGGCTCCTTCAGAGCAGAGTAATTTCACTGCAGTTGCGGATTATCATTGTTATGTATGTGTGTGTGTGTGTTTCTTGTAATGACAAACATAGTATTATGTTTGTTGAACATGTTTTGTTATGTTTTTGCTCTTTCCCCTTCCTCTCTTAGATTTTCTCTTTTTGTATACCACTTCACATCGCAATTATGTTTTGGTTAGAGGAAAAAAAAAAAAAAATCAAACAGCAGACGCATATTCTTTTATTTGTATTCTAAATGTATGGTGTCCATTGTTGGGCTTTCAAAACCTGGCTAATGATGGTTGATGATTTTTAACTCGTTTGTCTGGTCAGAATTGTTAAGATTCTAATGATTAGCCGATTGAGTCTTAGCTCAATTGGTATAAACATTGTTATCAATATAAGAGGACGTAAGTTCGAGTGCGTTGAAGCGTATTATTCTCCTATTTATGGATTGGGGAGGGAAAAATGATCAGATTTGATGAGATGGAATTTTAAATAAGTCATAATTTTTATTTTTTATATACTAAATATAATTATAATATAGCACATTCATGATATGAATGGGATGGCGGGAGGAGGTTGACGGGCTCCTGTGCCCCTAAAATGTGAATTTTAATTTTTAGTCCTTTAAGTTTTATATAATTTTATGTTAGTAAATGAAAAAATTACACATTGCCCTCTCCCAAAATGATAAATTTCAATTTAATCTTTTGAAGAATTGTAAATATATAAGCTACTAAAATGGTGAAATTACATTTTAAGTCTCATAAAAATATACAATTTAATTCTTACTCCTTACAAAAATTTTCTGGTTTCGCCATTGTTTAAATAAATTTTATTATTATAGAAAATTGATATAAAAAATAAACGAGATCTTGGTTCCAATGGTAAAGTATAAATGTTGAAGATTATGCATATATAATTTTTTTTAATTTTCTTATATAAAAGATATATATAGATAAAAAAAATATCTTCAATATAATACGATTTACATAGTAAAACAAGAGTATTTTAATCATTAACTAATTGAGTTGGATCTGGTTGAATAGAATTTGAGAAATATATTCTTGAGTTAGACTTAATTATGCATATATAATTTTAGTATTATATTAATCAGATCCAAATTTAATATTGCCTGAACGTTTACCATATAAATATCTTTTTATCGAAATTTGAATATACTTAAATAATGTTTCGAGTTTTATAAATGAAGAAAACAACATTTGAAAAAATTTTCTCTCTCGTATAATGATCCGATGAAATTTAATTTTAAATTCAGTTGAAATCTAATACGATTATTCAATATTGCAGAGCTAAAAAAGGACAAAAATAAATATATTTATATTTTTCTAACTTACGAAAACCCAATTTCTCTCCCAAAAAATTTCAAGCAGATTTAGCAAAATTAAGCTTTGAATTCCATTTCCAAAGCTTTTGACCTGCCGATGTATGATGAATTATGTACATTCCTAGTACAGTTGCTTGGAAGTTTGAAATTATTGACTGGTCAACCAGAAAAAAAGGCTACAATTGACCAAATGACTTATTTTAAAAATTATATAAATAAATCATCTCTTTTGAATAATAAATTTCAGTGTCGTCATTGTTATTGGCAGTACCACTTATCACAATCAGTCAATGATCGGTTCGTGAAAATAAAAAAAATAATTTCTTTAAATGTCGTCGTTGACATTGGCGGCACCAGTATAAGTACACGTATGCCCACCCGTTTAAAATACTCTTATTCCCTAAAAAAATATTTTTTAACGGGTGTCGCCAATGTCAACAACAACACTAGTGTTTTTTTTTTTAAATTATTGATGGTGTTGTTGACATTGACTACACCTATTAAAAATATTATTATTTTTTAACAAATACGTATATTTTAAACAAGTGTACTAAAACTGATGTCGCCAATATCAATGACAACACCTAAAGAAATCGTTTTTTATTCCAAGAGGCCAATCATTGGGTGATTATGATAGTTGATGCCGCCAATATCAATGGCGATATCGGGGTTGATATTCAATGTTTATATTCAATGAGTTATTTACGTACATAATTTTCAGGATGAGTCATTTTTGTAAATAATCAAAACTTTTAGATCATTTTTATAAAAAAGCCATGTTACTAGTTATAGACAATCGAAACTCTATCACGTTACTTCCTTTTTATATTTTGCTGTTTTAAACTAATCATGTTGGACGCGAAGGCAATTAAATCCTGACCGTTGATTTTTTTTTTTTACAAAACAAACAAAAACAGATCGAAAAGAAAAAAGAAAATCCTACGGCGTCAGTGAAACTGAAGAGCGCCAAAATTTCGCGGGCGCTAAAAACAATTCAAAATTTCAACGAAAAAGTTCCACCAAAATTCAAAAACCAAATGAACATCACAAGCTAAAGCAAAAAGACAGCGCTTCCCCCTTCCGTTTCTCACTCTCTTTTCTTTTGCTCTCTCAGATCTGAATTTCAAAATAAGCAAAAAAGAGAAGGAAAACGCTGAGAAATTTCACCATTCCCTTTTCTTCTTCGATCCCAGGTACTTCAAAAGCAATATTTAATTTCAGGTTTGTTTGTATTAGATCACCAATTGTATTGTTGCTTTTCATTTTATTGTTTGTTTGGAATTGCATCTATTTTATGAAAATTTGATACTCAATTAAGCTTAATATGTATCAAATTATACTACGAGTTGTTTATTTTAGATCTTGGATTTAGGATGCAATCTAGCGAAATAACGTGAAAAAAGAGAGAGGGAATTTTCTTTCTGGGTCTTAAGGGTTTTTTTATTTTTTTTATTTCACCACCAAAGCCTCAGTTTTTGTTACTTTCCAGAGAAAGTTTCAATATTTTCAACCAATTTCAGTACCGAAATTGAGGGGAACGAAAGAAAATGGTGAGGGAGGAAAGAGTGGAGTCATTTTACGCGAGGCTTAGGGAATCGGCTAGGGCATCGTCTCTCTCGCCTTTACTCATATTCCCGTCAACGTCTGATGTTGACTCTCTATGTGCTCTCAAAATCATTTTCCACATTCTTGAATCTGATTCAGTCCGGTACTCGTGTTATCCGGTGTCTTCTTTTCAAGAAATCAGAGAATACGCTGCTTCTGAGTTGAGCTCTTCATCTGAGGAGCCCGTCACTATGCTTTTGATAAACTGGGGGTGCCACCGTGACCTACAGGAGGATCTTAAGTTAGGGTCAGCTGCCAGGGTTTTTGTTGTTGATAGTCATAGGCCGATTCATTTGCATAATTTGAGTGATCAGAATGATCAGGTGGTTGTTCTTTATACTAATGATGATGAGCGGTTGGCTGATCTCGCATATGATTTTGAAGTTATGGAGTTGGCAAATGCTAGCTATTGTTTGCATAATTCGGAGTTGGATGGCGAAGAAGATGAAGATAGTGAAAGTGAGGATGATGATGATGATGATGAAGAGGTGGAAGGGAGAGCCAGGGATGGTTCTAGGAAAAGAAGAAGACTGTCTTCAGAAGGTGAAGAAGAGCCACCGGCCCGGCGTTTTAAGAAACTGAAAAGGGAGTATTATCGGATGGGAACATTCCATGGGAAGCCATCAGGTTGTTTGATGTATGATTTGTCGCATTGTTTGAGGAAAAACACAAATGAGTTGCTGTGGCTGGCTTGTGTTTCACTTACAGATCAGTTTGTTCATGAGAGGCTAACAGATGAGAGGTATGAAGCAGGGGTTATGGAGCTTCAGCAGCATATTAACAGTTTAGGGAATCTGGATGCGGTTACTTCAGTGACACTTAAAGACGGTACCAAGGTTCGAGCACCCGACTCCTCAAGAATTGCCTATGAAGAAGAACCAAGACTTATGCTGTTAAGAGAGTGGAATTTATTTGATTCAATGCTGTGTTCCTCATACATTGCCCCAAAGTTGAAGACCTGGAGTGATAATGGCATGAAAAAGCTTAAGCTTCTCCTTGCAAGGATGGGATTTGCACTTGTGGATTGCCAGCAGAAGTTTCAGTACATGAATCATGAAGTAAAACAGAAGATGAAAGATCAATTCGAACAAATTTTGCCTGAATATGGACTTGATGATTTCTACTACAAAAGTTTCTTGCGTCTTCATGGTTATACTTCGAGGGTTTCAGCTGCAGACATGGTATATGGGGTCACTGCACTGCTTGAATCTTTTGTGCAATCAGATGGCTCGTGTGCTTTGAAGCAGTTTGGGGTGGCATACGATGCGCTGTCCCTAAGCAATCTTGATAAGCTGAAATCCGGAATGCAACAGGCGATCAAGATACAAAGGGCTATTCTTAGGCAAGGGAGTGCTGCAATAACAAAGAGTGGGTGCATCAGGAGTGGGAGAAAGTTTAGGTGGGTGAAGCTTGAAGATTCAGTAGATACAAAGCTGTTGGGGCACCCCCAGGCCCTCACCAAGTTCTGTTACTTTCTAATGGATGCCTTGAAGGAGAAAGGAGCTAAGTTGAAGCCTTTGCTTTGTGCTTGCATGTTGCAAGAGCCATCTAAGGTGTTGATTGTTGGGGTCTGCGGAAAGCCTCGTCTAGGAGCACTTCAAGGGAATGCGTTCGGTCTTGCATTCAGGAATGCTGCCGAGGAAACTGGAGCTGAATTCTTCCACGAGCTTTTCGAATCTTCATGGATTGTGTTGGATGCTGGCGTTGTTAATTCCTTCATGGTCAAACTAACTGAAAGGCTTTGATGTAAAGCTTTGGATTATGAGTGACGGTAATTGTAACTTTGTTTTTTATTTTCTTTTTAAATGAAAACATTTGTTCATTACTTTGAAGTAATTTTTTTAGTTTGTTTAAAATGATTCAATAAATAAAAATCTAATTTGCTGCAAATGTAAATGATATGAAAATTTGTTGGACATGTTGACTAACACTGTCAACATTGAGAATGAATATTTCTCTGTCCATTTATATTACTAACCCTTTTGTGGGTAAAAAGAATTTGGTATATCAACTTACAAACTAAATACGAGTTTCTACAAGAAACAAATGAACGAATGAATAAAGAAGTTAGGCACTAAACAGAGTCGTCATCTATCTGTTTAATGAGTCGGCATCTCAAATCGACAAATAGGGCAGTAATGGCTTTGCTGCAACCATTTTCCGATGCAATCGCCATGGAAAATATGAGAACAAGGCATCCGAGACGCTTCAAATCCAACCCCTAGTTCCTCCAAGCAGACCATGCAGTCTTGTTGCTCACCATCTTCTACTTTGAAACTCTTCAGCATCTCTTTAACAGAGGACTCAGTAGCGGCTACCATGCCGTAGTTATCGCTTTCGAACTCCGACTCGGATATGGCCAAAGCAGCTGCGGTCATCAAAGACTCCTGGTAGGTCGTCCTGGGTCCCACAAGTATCACAGACTGAAGATGCAAGGCATGACAGTGATATCCCATGCTCAACGTCCCATTCACAAATCTGAGTCCACTTTCCATGATTTCTTGAAGGACCGTTTGACAATCTGTAGAGGATGGGTTGATTCCGAGCCCCGCGAGCGTGGGAGCAAGAACTTGGCGAAGCATGCCGCGGTGTTGCAGATGGGTGAGACGGAAACAAAGGGTTCGTTGTGAGAAGAAAGGATCAGTGGGGGTGAAAGTGGAACAGTAGCCAACGTTGATGGTTAACACGATATCCATCAAACGGGGAGGTACTGTACGGCGCCGGGCTTGGGATATGATGTTGACTAAATAAACACAATGGGATCTAACGTAGAGTGAAGCCATTGAAGAAAAACTTTGGAAGCAAGTATGAGTGGGGGTGATCTCAATTTCAACGAGGGAAGTGAAACTCAGACAGGGAATTCAAGAACGAACTCTTCTGCTTTTATAAACGTCCCCCGCCCCCCAACGGCTCTTTAGTTAAACCGACTTGGAGAGAATGGAATGGCGCCCTTTTTTTGGTTTAAATTTGCTAGAGACCCCTCTATTCTTTTGAAATTTAAATTTAGTCCCTATAATTAAATTTCAACACATTGATTCCCTGTACTTTTTCTGATTTGAAAATATTGACCCTTTGCCTAAATTTTCCGTTAAAATTATTAACTTAACATTTTCAAATGGTAAAATAATTTTTTAGCCTTCAATGTTTATAATTTTTGTTAATTTGGTCCTATGCTTTAAAACAACATAAAAAAATTTAAAAATAAAAAAAATCATATTTTATATAAGAATCTTTAAAAAAATAAAAAATTATGAAAAAAATGCAAAATGCAAAATGCAAAAATGTTCTAATTTTTCAAAAAAAAATGTTATTTACTCCTTGAATGGTTAAAAAAGGTGTTCATGGGCTATGTAACCCAGCCTACCCCATTGGCCTGACTCTTTTGGGCTTATATTTTAAAATAATTTAGACTCAAGGCCGTAAGTATCTTTTTGTTATTACACAAGTCACGACATAGATCATCTTCATACCCATACATCACCTTTAGACTCACAACTCAACTTTAGTGTTATTGCAAGTCTTTTCCAGAGTTGTAAGTCTTCCTCAAGTATTTATGTGAGGTCTTCATAAGGCAACTTGTATTATGCATAAATCCCTTGAGTACAAACCTCAATGGGATACAACTAAATGTAGGACATCTTCCACATCCTCAATTTGCTCATTTAGAGGTATGTTTTATTTGTTTTGATCTTCACTATAACGACTCAAATTTAGCCAGTGTTGAAAAATGTAATTTTGAGATCCAATTTCGTAAATCGAGTTATTGAAATGATAAATAGAATAATTTATGTGTTTAACATGAAAATATATTAGCGGTTGGTCTAGTAATTAAATTGAGAAAACAATTAATTATAGTACAGGGACTAAATTGTAAAAGTTTAATCATTATTGAGTTTTAATTTAAAAATGCAAGTAGGTTTACTTGGAAATTTGACCAAGGACTATATTGATATTTGACCACATAAGAAACATGTTAAGTATTTAATTAATATAAACAAAATGCCTAGTTCATAGAGGTCCTTACATAGGACAGAAAATTGGATTCACCTCTATTTAGATGGTGCAATTAAGGTTGACTCAGGAGATGTTGCTGCCGGGGGAGTGATTAGGGATGATCAAGGGATGTGGATTCTTGGATTTAACAGAAGGTTGGGTCAATGCTCTGTTTTCAATGCTGATTTATGGGGTATTCTAGATAGTCTACTTCTATTACAAAATAGACATTGTGATAAAGTGTTGATCCGGACGGACAGTATGGAGGTTCTTCAGCCCATCCATGAAGCATCCTCCTTGACATATTTTTCAGCTCTTATCAGACATATTCACAAGCTGTTGCAGGAAGTAAGACACTGGGAGCTTGACTATATTCCCAGAGAAAAGAACTTAGAAGCTGACTCTATTACCAAGATGGCATTTGTAAGAAATAAAGGTTTACAACTATTTACAGAAAATCCTTTGGATATTACTAGATAATTGTAATTATCTAATTTTTTTATCATAAAAAAAAGATAAATATATATATATAGAGAGAGAGAGAGAGAGTGTGTTTGGGGGGGAGTGAAAGATCATCTTCTTTCTTTCGCACATTGCGGTCCAACATTATAAAATAAAGAAAGAAATTCGGTGAAGCTACCATAGCCATTAGGTTAAGTTACCATTAATGGATGTCGGTGAAATCAAGCATGGTAATAATAGGTTTATGAGTGATAAGCTTAGATCATGTTAGAAAAATGTTAGAAAGTAGTGAATTTAGCTTAAATTTAAAGTTAAGTTAAATAGTTAATGTTATGAAATTAGAGCCTAAATTGAATAAATTGAAAGTTATTAAAAAAAAATTATACTATAGATTAAAAATACAAGGTCTATAGTGAAAGAATACAAAATTAAATTTTGATTCGATACTAAATATCGAATGATATGAACATTTTGGATATAGGGACTAAAATGAATAAAATAAAAACTATGTTTAATTAATGTAGTTACATGTGATTGTATGAAAGCTAATATTGTTTTTATAATCGAATTATCGTATGTAGTTAAAGATAACGTCGAGACATTGCAGAATAAAGGAATGGGGAAGGCCATAGACGAGTAGCCTATCCCGATTTGTGCTTTCATGACTTGTTTAGTTCATAGTTTGACTAAGTATTAAATTGAGTAAGATGAACTTGGTGCTTTGTCTCATAAAAAATAAGTTTTACCTATGATTTGTTATTTAATTGAAACTGTTACTTGATGAAAGATGTTATGATAACATAAATGATGATATGAATATGATGACTTGATATAAATATGTCAACATATGATCATGAGATACATGAGGTAATTGAAATTAAAAATATGGACTTGTAACACCCCTAACCCGTATTCGTCGCTGGATTGGGGTTACGAGGCATTACCGAACAAAACACAGCTTCCGAACATTCTCATATTCACCCAGGTAATATTCGTATAAATAAAACATATGGCTGATTAAATATTAAACATACATTATTAATCGTAATACAAATACAATTCATACCTAAAAATTTAACCGAATCCATTTACACATTAATAAGCATGCCTCAAAGCCATACAAAATATGCTTCTAAATACATACACGAATCGTATGCTTATCATTATAATGGTATTTGAATACTTAATAAAAATCAAATATTTTAATTCATAAATCTATTCATGTGCATATTAAACCAAATAAATCACATCATATAACTTTATACATTAACATATGCGGCAATACCAATTTCACAAATGATCAAGTTTATCTTATAATCATATACTCATATGCATATTAAACCATGGTATTAATAACCAAATCTAAGTTCGATTGCCGAACCTAACATGTCTAACTTAATAACTTACACAATACAAATTTCTATGCGCATACATTAAGACATCCAAGCATATAATGCTACCTTTATTTCATAAACTAAAAATCGTACATATTACTCCATATTTTTATTCATGCTCACCTTTAACCGAACCATTCAATTCACATGGCTTAATTCCCATAGCAAAAGTTACCATATTATTCTGAAACATTTTGAGCACATATAACAATTTGAAATTTACCTAAACCGCATGCTACTTATCATGCCTAGAATACATACACAAAACCAATTCTCATCTCATCTATTCGGCAATCAAACATAACCACAAAAATGCTACAAATTCTTATCATTCAAATTAAGCTAAAATTTCCATTTAAAATTCATAACAAAAATGACCATTGCATACATCATCTTCATATATATATACACATACATACCAAATACCTATATTGCATATTTATCATATTGATTTACATATCATGGCCGAATATACCATCATCTATGTATAAAACGCATTTTGCACCAAACATGAAACCAACAACTTGATGATTAATTACCGTACCACAAGCAAACATTTTATAAGCATACGTATTTATTTAACTCATCATTAACCAAATGCATAAGCACATTATTTACCACTTCCAAACTGATTCCTATTACAAATTATACTTTCCAATGAAAAATCAAAAACAATCCATAACCCAAACACATCCATCAACCATAAATCAAGATTTCCGAATGAAATAATCATAAGCCATATATATAATTACTTCATGTCCAAGGCATATACCAAGCATATCTCACATTTAAACTATGAAACATAATTCCTCACATAAACTTATATCACAACCGAAAATGCATAAACATAAGCCTCATTTCAAGCCATTTTCGCATGGCTTTATATTTACAAATTCAAAACCAATCAAAACAATTACTAGCCTATACATGCCACAGATTCATAGTTCAAGCTTTTAAAATACCGAAATAACGATCGATAGTGTGACAGATTTCCTTGACGATCCCCGAGCTCGTAACTACCTTTCAAAATCTATAAAACAATGAACGAACATACACACAGTAAGCTTGGATGGCTTAGTAAGTCATAAGCAAATAAATCCACAAAAGAACATTTGCAATATATAATTAAGTTGGCCGAATATATATATACTCATAAACATATATAATACACTCTTTTACCATGCACAATTCATATATTCATCTCAAGTACTATACTTACCTTACTTTCATAATCATTTAACTTCACACGTACCTGAACCATTTAGCTCGTTTTCACATTCAATCTTAACTCGATATTGCCCGTTGAACCATTCAGAATCGATAAGGATACTCGGATAACTCGAAAAGCTCTTACAATGCCAACGTCCATGACGTGGTCTTACATGTAATCAACTATCGATGCCACTGTCCCAGACAGGGTCTTACACGAACTCATATATGATGTCGATGTCCCAGACATGGTCTTACACGTAAATCACGAATCGATGCCAACGTCCCAGACATGGTCTTACACGAAATCACATATCGGAATCCTATGTCATGACATATGTATCCTAACTATTCCTAAGGTTTGTACGGGGCTTTCGGATGTCGTAATTCAATCAATTCAAGCTCGTAAGTAATGCTCCCATGCTTAATTCAATTCGACATATACACATACATTTGTAATAATTCAATTTGGCACTTATAAAATATATACATTTGAATTTAATGACATTTATTTACTTATGAACTTACCTCGGACGAAGATGAACGAACCGGGACGACTATTCGACAACTTTAGATTTCCCCCGATCCAATTCCGATTTCCTCTTTTCTTGATCTAATTCAATATAAATTTAACTTGTTATTCATAAATTCATTCAAATTCATCCAAAAACACATAAATGGGCAAATTACACTTTTGCCCCTAACATTTCACATTTTTTACAATTTAGTCCCTATTTCACAAAACACAAAATATTCAAAATTTCACCACACCCATGCTTAGCCGAATTTCACTAAGGTCCCTAGCAGCTCATTTATTTCATTTATTTCACATTCTGACCACTCAATTTACAAAATTCATAATTTAATCCTAAGTAGGCATTTTTACTAAAAATCACTTAATTAAACATGATAATCTAACAACATATATTTATTTTTCATCATCAAACAACAAAAACAACAAGCTCTCTTCAATGGCAAGTCACAAAATACACAACCAATTCAAAAATTCAAGCATGGGCTAGCTAAAACACAAAGTAGCGATATCAAAAACGTAAAAATTATCAAAAACCGAGTTAAACACATACCTTAATCAAGTTTAGACAAGGCCGAATGTAGCTAGCTTATTTTATTTCTTTTTCATTTAAAGTTTCGGCAAAGATGATGAACATAATACATGGTTTTATGTTTTATTTTATTTAATTTCATTTTAACACATAATTTACTATATTAACCTTTATAAAATAATATGAAAACATTATAACTTAAGCCCCAAACCATCCATGCTATTAGTCAATGGCCAATTTACCACATAAGGACCCCACATAATAAAAATCATAGCAATATAGCACTTTAACAAATAGCAAGCCACATTTACAATTTACGCGATTAAGTCTATTTATAAAATTAAACAACCAATCGGTAAAATTAATTCACGAAAATTTCATAAATGCATTCTAACATGCTGTAAACACATAAAATATAATTAAAATATTTTTTTGACTCGGATTTGTGGTCCCGAAACCACTGTTCCGACTAGGGTCTAAACCGGGCTGTTACAACTCTCCCTCCTTAGGGATTTTCGTCCCCAAAAATCTTACCGGCGAATAGGTTTGGGTAACGTTCTCTCATAACATCCTCGGGCTCCCACGTAGCTTCTTCAACCCCGTGTTGATTCCATAAGACTTTCACTAAAGATATTTTCTTATTTCTTAATTCTTTAACCTCGCGATCTAAAATCCAGATCGGTTATTCCTCGTATGTCATATCAGATCGAATCTCAATCTCAGACGGAGAAATCACATGCGATGGGTCGGATCGATATCGTCGAAGCATCGATACGTGAAACACGTTATGGATCTTTTCTAACTCAGGTGGCAACAGCAGTCTGTAAGCAACCGGCCCAATACGCTCAATAATCTCATACGACCCAATAAATCTCGGACTCAATTTGCCTTTACGACCGAATCGGAGTATTTTCTTCCACGGTGAGACTTTCAAAAACACTTTGTCCCCGATCTGAAACTCAATATCTTTTCGTTTCAAGTCTGCATACGATTTCTGACGATCTGACGCTGCTTTTAGACTATTGCGAATCACTTCCACTTTCTGTTCAGTCTCTTTGATCAAATCGACCCTGTGTATCTTATTCTCACTGAGCTCAGTCCAATACAGAGGTGTTCGGCATTTGCAACCGTACAAAGCTTCGTAAGGTGCCATTTTTATACTCGATTGAAAGCTACTATTATACGCAAATTCAATCAATGGTAGGTATCGTTCCCACGTACCTTCAAACTCAAGAATACAACATCTCAACATATCCTCGAGTATCTGAATAATCCGCTAGGATTGACCATCCGTCTGTGGGTGAAAAGCAGTGCTAAAATGTAGTTTCGTACCTAATGCATCTTGCAGTTTCTTCCAAAATCGCGATGTGAACCTCGAATCTCTATCCGAAACAATAGAAATAGGTACTCCGTGCAATCTCACAATCGAAAATGTACAACTCAAAGAAGCTTATCAAGTGAATAATGCATTTAACTGGAATGAAATGAGCCGATTTAGTCAATCTATCAAGAACAACCCAGATTGCATCTTTCTTACTCGGTGACAGAGGCAAACCCGATACAAAATCCATCGTGATTCTGTCCCATTTCCACTCGAAAACCATAATCGGCTGAAGTAACCAAGACGGTACCTGATGTTCGGATTTGACTTGCTGACAAATTAGACATTTCGAAACAATTTCTGAGATATCTCGTTTCATACCAGGCCACCAATAAAGCTGTTTCAGATCATTATACATTTTCGTACTACCCGGGTGAACAGATAACCGACTGCTATGAGCTTCATTCAAAATCATTTGAATCAACTCTAAATTTCTCGAAACACATATTCGGTCTCTGAACCTCAAACAACCCTCAACATCAACTCGGAACTCTAAATCAGTATTCAAATCACATTGAGCTTGTTTTGCTAACAATTCATTATCGACTTTCTGAGCTTCGCAAATCTGCTGCATAATTAGTGGTCTTGCTTTCAATTCAGCTACAATCGAACCGTCATCAGATATAGCTATATGTGCATTCATTGTACGAAGAGTAAACAAAAATTTTCGGCTTAAAGCATCAGCAACAACATTAGCTTTTCCAGGATGGTAGTCAATCACTAGCTCGTAATCTTTTAACAACTCTAACCATCTCCGCTGTCGTAGATTCAGATCTTTCTGAGTCATCAAATATTTTAAGCTTTTATGATCAGAATAGACGTGACATTTTTCACCAGACAGATAGTGGCACCAAATCTTCAACGCAAATACAATAGCTACCAATTCCAAGTCGTGTGTCGGATAGTTCTTTTCGTGCGGCTTTAACTGTCTCGAAGCATAAGCTATGACTTTGCCTTCCTGCATCAAAACACATCCCAGTCCATTCAATGATGCATCACTAAAAATTTCAAATTCTTTACCTGATTCTGGCTGAACTAGCACTGGAGCTTCGATCAATAAAGCTTTCAATTGATTAAAACATTTCTGACACTTTTCTGACCACTCGAACTTAACATCTTTCTAAAGTAGTCTCGTCATTGGAGTTGCAATCATAGAGAAACCTTTTATGAATCGTCTGTAATATCCAGCAAGTCCCAGAAAACTTCGGACTTCGGATACATTTCTCAGAGGCTTCTAATCTAGTATTGTCGAAATCTAGCTCGGATCAACCCGAATACCCAATGCTGATACAACATGTCCCAGAAAACTGACTTCTCGTAACCAGAACTCACATTTACTAAATTTTGCAAACAACTATTTATCACGCAAAGTCTGTAACACTATTTTCAAATGCTCAACATGCTCGGATTCATCATGGGAATAAATTAAAATGTCATCTATGAACACAACAACAAATTGATCCAAATATGGTCTGAAGATTCGATACATTAGATCCATAAAAGCAGTAGGTGCATTAGTATTCATAGTGTTCGTACCTCGTTCGGAAAGCAGTTTTTGGCACATCAGAGTCTTTAACTCGCAGTTGATAGTAACCCGATCTCAAATCTATCTTTGAAAACACGGTAGCCCCTTTCAACTGATCGAACAAGTCGTCAATTCGTGGAAAAGGATATTTTTTCTTTATGGTCACTTTATTGAGCTGACGATAATCGATGCACATTCTCATATTCCGTCTTTATTTTTCACAAACAAAACTGGTGCACCCCATGGAGAAAAACTCGGTTGTGCAAAACCTCTATCAGTCAATTCTTGCAACTGAGCTTTCAATTCTTTTAATTCGATCGGTGCCATTCTGTATGGAGCTATCAATATCGGAGTTGTTCCTGGCACTAATTCAATGCCAAACTCTACCTCTCAGATCGGTGGCAAACCTGGTAATTTTTCAAGAAACACATCCGAATACTTGCACACGACTGGTACTGATTCAATTTTCTTTTCGGTCACTTTAGAATTGAGTACATAGGCAATGTAAGCTTCACAACCCTTTTTCACATATTTCTGAGCTAACATCGAAGAAATTACTGCCGGTAAACCATTCAGATCATTAGACTCAATCCGAATTATTTCATCATTCTGGCATCGTAAATCAATAGTCTTTCGTTTGCAGTTCACAATAGTATCATGCAACGTTAGCCAATCCATACCCAGGATTATATCAAATTCATCGAATGACAACAACATCAAATCATCCGGAAAACATGAATCTTGAATCATCAACGGACAATTCTTGCATACTTTATCAACTAAAACACACTGGCCAAAGGGGTTCGATACTCTAATCACAAACCCAGTAGACTCTACAGGCAAAGTCTTACTGGATACTAAAGTCTCACATACATAAGAATGAGTCGATCCAGGATCAATCAATGCAACAACACTAGTATCATAGATAGTGAAAGTACTGGTAATAACATCTGGGGATGAAGCCTCTTCGCGAGCACGAATATCATAAGCTTTGGCAGGTGCGCGAGCCTCAGATCTAACAACTGTGTCTTTAGTTCCCTTCTGACTGCTACTCACATTACCCGTATTTCTGGATGGTCTACCTCGAGCTGACATGTTACTCGGTCTCGTATTCTGCACTGTGTTTTGCTCAACCATCTCAAGACATTCACGGATGAAATGATCCATCGATCCGCATTTAAAACAGGCCCGATCATGCAATCTACAGTCACCGGGATGTTGTTTACCACAATGTCTGTACTCAGGTCAGTTCGGTCGAATGTTACCAACACTAGCAATCGATGTAGCTTTTGAACTCACAGGTGGTCTGTCTCGATCTCGTCTAGAATAACCCACCGTAGCCTTTGAACAACTAAAATCATCTCAGAATTTTTTTGATGCTGACTGAAATAACTTACTCGATGATCTCTTACGTGAATCTCTGGATTCAAAATTAGCTTTTCTTTTCTCTTTCCCGAGCTCTTCAGCTTTGCATGCTCGCTCGACTAATACCACGAACTCTTTTATTTCAAGAATCCCGACTAACAACTTAATGTCTTCATTCAAGCCATCTTCAAATCTCTTACACATTATTGCTTCGGTCGATACACATTCCCGTGCATATTTGCTGAGTCTCACAAATTCCCGTTCATATTCTGTTACAGTCATTCTACCCTGTTTCAACTCGAGAAATTCTTTGTATTTTTTATCAATGAATCTTTGACTGATGTATTTCTTACGGAATTCAGTCTGAAAGAACTCACAGGTAACCCGTTCTTTTGGAACCATCGAAACCAGTGTATTCCACCAGTGATATGCAGAATCTCGAAGCAATGATACAGCACATTTAATACACTCGTCAGGGGTACATGATAGCTCATCAAACACACGAATAGTATTATCGAGCCAGAATTCAGCTCGCTCAGCATCATCATAAACAGTGGCTCTGAATTCTTCAGCCCCATATTTTCTAATTTTATCAACTGGCGGCTTATTTAATCTCATCGAATCAAGAACTTGAGGTATCACAGGTGTCTGAGAAGGATTAGGCGGGGGTGGGGGTTGTTGAACAGCCGAATTTGTACGGATATATTGTGTGAACCAATCGTTCATCATCTGGTAAAAGGTTTGTTTAGCCTCTCCCTCATGGCTACTTGAAATCGGCCTAGAATCAGCCAGCGCTGCCCCTTGAGCAGGAGCGGGCACATTACTTTCAACATCATCAGCTACGGCTCGATCGGGATCCATTTACTATACTAAAACACATTTTAATTGTCAGGAATCATCACACTATCGCAGTTTATAAATATGGCATGTATAGATAGACTCACACGCGTTACGTTAGTCCTAGAACCGACTAAACTGTAGCTCTGATACCAACCAAATGTAACACCCCTAACCCGTATCCGTCGCCAGATTGGGGTTACGAGGCATTACCGAACAAAACACAGCTTTCGAACATTCTCATATTCACCCAGGTAATATTCGTATAAATAAAGCATATGGCTGATTAAATATTAAACATACATTATTAATCGTAATACAAATACAATTCATACCTAAAAATTTAACCGAATCCATTTACACATTAATAAGTATGCCTCAAAGCCATACAAAATATGCTTCTAAATACATACACGAATCGTATGCTTATCATTATAATGGTATTTGAATACTTAATAAAAATCAAATATTTTAATTCATAAATCTATTCATGCGCATATTAAACCAAATAAATCACATCATATAACTTTATACATTAACATATGCGGCAATACCAATTTCACAAATGATCAAGTTTAACTTATAATCATATACTCATATGCACATTAAACCATGGTATTAATAACCAAATCTAAGTTCGATTGCCGAACTAACATGTCTAACTTAATAACTTACACATTACAAATTTCTATGCGCATACATTAAGACATCCAAACATATAATGCTACCTTTATTTCGTAAACTAAAAATCGTACATATTACTCCATATTTTTATTCATGCTCACCTTTAACCGAACCATTCAATTCACATGGCTTAATTCCTATAGCAAAAGTTACCATATTATTCTAAAACATTTTGAGCACATATAACAATTTGAAATTTACCTAAACCGTGTGCTACTTATCATGCCTAGAATACATACACAAAACCAATTCTCATCTCATCTATTTGGCAATCAAACATAACCACAAAAATGCTACAAATTCTTATCATTCAAATTAAGCTAAAATTTCCATTTAAAATTCATAACAAAAATGACCATTGCATATAGCATCTTCATATATATATATACATACATACCAAATACCTATATTGCATATTTATCATATTGAATTACATATCATGGCCGAATATACCATCATCTATGTATAAAACACATTTTGTACCAAACATTAAACCAACAACTTGATGATTAATTACCATACCACAAGCAAACATTTTATAAGCATACTTATTTATTTAACTCATCATTAACCAAATGAATAAGCATATTATTTACCACTTCCAAACTGATTCCTATTACAAATTATACTTTCCAATGAAAAATAAAAAACAAACCACAACCCAAACACATCCATCAACCATAAATCAAGATTTCCGAATGAACTAATCATAAGCCATATATATAATTACTTCATGTCCAAGGCATATACCAAGCATATCTCACATTTAAACCATGAAACATAATTCCCCACATAAACTTATATCACAACCGAAAGTGCATAAACATAAGCCTCATTTCAAGCCATTTTCGCATGGCTTTATATTTACAAATTCAAAACCAATCAAAATAAGTACTAGCCTATACATGCCATAGATTCATAGTTCAAGCTTTTAAAATACCGAAATGACGATCGATAGTGTGACAGATTTCCTTGACGATCCCCTAGCTCGTAACTAGCTTTCAAAATCTATAAAACAATGAACGAACATACACACAGTAAGCTTGGATAGCTTAGTAAGTCATAAGCAAATAAATCCACAAAAGAACAATTGCAATGTAACACCCCAAACCCGGCCCAAACACTACAACCGGATCTGATATGTCACTAAGAAAAAAATTCTATCAAATCATGTCGTATTTTCAGAAAAGCCCAAATATGTTTTAAATAGAAGATGCTTTAGTAAAGTAAAATCCAAACTTAAATACATGCCTTAGTTTAATTAAAATAAAACTTAAATGACCTAAAGTAATAGAAGCCCATAATAAAACATAATAGCCCATGGCCTTATTACAACGAGATTTGAAGTTCATTAATTAAAAATATAAAATAAAACTTGAGTCTCTTTTTGCCAAATCTACATATTCTTTTGCATGGCCACCTTGCGTTCCTCTCCACTCAGTGCGAATCACTAGGTATCACCGAAATGTTAATTAAAAGGGTGAGTCGCGAGACTCGATGTGCAACCCTCATGCACCACTAGATTTTGGGCCTTAAGCCCGTTACACAAAGTAAACAGTTTAATACTCATTATAAGAATTTATAACAAATAATATGCAAGGCCCAACCCGTTTGCCTAGGTTTCCATCCGCTACACACCCCTGTACCAACCGTTCACACCATTGGGGATTTTTACAATCGACCCACACCGCTACACACCATGATGGCGCTCTTGCTTGCTCATCCACATATGATGGCCAAGCCCTTATAACATATAATGGCCGGGCCCGTATAACATTTAATGGCCGGCTCAGATAATGATTCACGGCATTAGCCGCTACATCAGATCACGGTAAAAACCGCTACACATATAACGTATAACTTCCTCCTTTCATCAACCCAACCCATGCAATCACATACAAGCATTTTACTTATAACATTTAAACAAATTATTTACTAACCTCGGTGATCCGCTTTTACCCTCCTTGGGCTTTCATCAATAAACCGAGATGTTGGCAATTATCAAAACATATAAATCTTATGATCATGCATTTTATGATTAGATCTAGATGGTGGGGAAGTATTACACACACGATATCGCGAAATCCAATATTCTTAGTCGATGTCCTTGCTATCCTGGATCTATTATCCTCAATGTAAAGCCTTGCTCAAAAGCCAAAAAACACACAAAGATTTAGCCCTTTCAACAATCGGCCAAGGTTAATAAATCCCAAATTACACGTTAAAACTAATAGATCCCTTACCTTGAAATCCAGAAAGTAACACGATTCTATAACTTAGAGATCTATGCGATTGAATCCACTAAAGTTCCCTTGATTTCGGCACAAGTAGGCACCACGAAGTAATTCGGCAATCACAGGAGATGAGATCTAGGGATTTTGACTTTTAGGAAAATCCCAGAAAAAGTATGAACAAGAGAAGGCTGATGTGTCTTTGGCTTTTAAAATACTTGAGTGAGGAGTTTCGGTTTCTGACGGAAAAGAGAAGAAGAAAAGAAAACAAGAAAGAGACTTGAAGATTTCTATTAGGAAGAAAAAGAATGGAAAGAGTTTCTGCTTTTGAATCAAAGTGAAGATGAAGGAATAGGCTTAGAGATTTCACTTTTGCAGAGAATGAAGAAGAAGATGGAACTTTAGGAGTTTTCGGCTTTTACTCAGAGAAGAAGAGAAAAGAATGAGAGAAAAACCCAAATGACGAAATTGAAGAGATATTCCCCCTATTTATAGAAATTTCGGCACTTACCTAACCTTGTAGATAAATCCTATCTTTTCTCCTTTATCTTAATCTACTAGCTCATCTAAAAGAGACTTAATTATCTCTAACTCCTCCTCCTTTATCAGCATATTATCCACATATTTTAATCATTAAAATCCCTAAATTTTAGCCTTTATCTGCTTATTATCCACATAAAATAAATTCCTAAATAATAGCCTTTATCTGCTTATTATCCACATATTTTAAACATTAAAACCCCTAAATTTTAGCCTTGTTGCCATCCACTCCACCTAATCCTAATGCCCAAAATTTAGCTAACTTAAATTAAAAGAATTGGGCTCCATAAAACTTAAATTTGGGCCCTTACTCCCTTGTGTGGCGTCACCTCCTAAGATTGGGCCACAAGCCCACTTTGGTATTTTAAACATAGATACTACCTTTTAAACCCTATAATGCCCAAACAGATAATTTTAATCAAGGCCTCTACCTAAGCTCCGAGCCCAATTTGGACCCCTAACACTTAAATTAACACATTAAACATATCCACCCATTAAACGCATAGGCCCAAAAATTCAGGATGTTACAGTTCTACCCCCCTTAAAGAAATTTCATCCTCGAAATTTCCAACTAACTATTAATCGTACTACCTAAGTCTCACTACCATGCTTTCATTGCACACTCCAATTCTAAACCCAAAATAAACACTTAGTACACTATGGTAGAATACACACCGTATTCACATCTAGAGCGTCCTCGTCCTTGTACTCATGCTATCGATTCGCATTTATCCGATTAAATTTTTTATGAATTATTGGTTTTCTTCCACTGATTATCCACGAACAGTCTTATGATTAGTAGTTTTAATAGTAGTTCTTTCGAATTCGCAATTCAGTCTCAAGTTCACCTTTCCTAGTTCTATAAACTACATACATTCAACAATCAACATACATACAACATCCATACATCCACACTCAATACATAGGGGTATTCTAGTTATTCCACTACCCAGGGGTATTTTCGTAATTTATCCTACAGGGGTATTTTTGTAATTTTCCAAAATAGGGTTTCTTGGTGATTTTATGAAATAAGGGTATTTCGATAATTTTGAAATCTTGGGGTATTTCAGAAATTTTGAAATCCGGGGGTATTTCGGTAATTTTGAAAATCAGGGGTAATTTAGTAATTTACAAATCAGGGGTACTTTGGTCATTTTTCAACTCAAGGGTATTTTCAAAAAAATTTACAAAACTAAGAAGGTATTTTTTTTTTAAACAGGGGTATCTTAGAGAATTTGATTTCAAAAGAATAATAGTGGCGTTCAAGTGTTTGTGGTTTGTGATTGATGTTGTGTGTTGTATGTTTTTTTTCTTTTAAAAACCGTTGACTTTGTAAATCAGGGTGTTTCTGTAAATCTTGGGGTATATTTGCAAATCATGGTATCTTGGTACTTTTTTTTTCAAAATAAAGGTATTTTAGGAATTTTGTAAAAATAATGTGGCTGGTCCTTTTCGGGTTTTAAATATAGATTTTGGCCCGTCAACAAATCCTCGTGGCTAGGGTGAAAAGTCACTACGCACCAGGTAGGATTCCAGCGAAGAGGAGGTGAGTCACTAGGACTGCTTAAATACCAGGCTCTTCCGGATCCAATCCTAGACATGCGTATGCCTGTTACCACACCCTAGTCTTGTGGCTCGTTCACGGGTTTGTTTAGTGAAATTAAGTCTTATGAAAATTTAAGAAGTGGTTTAAACTAAGCCTATAGTCCATCAGAGTCTATTTAAACTAGTCTACGTCCCATAAAGCCCATAAAGCCCACATGTATATCACACAATGGTTTAGGGTACTTACCGGGCGGACTTGGGCCGGAGACGCAGTGCCATGCCGAGCTAATGCACTGTATAAATATGCATGTTTCAAAACCCAACTTTAGAAAACGTTTTGAGCCCAAAAACCCCAAAGCCGAGTTTTTGAACCGGGCTCGATATTAATTTGTAACACCCCAAACCCGCCCAAACACTACAACCGGATCTCGGTATGTCACTAAGAAAAAATTCTATCAAATCATGTCGTATTTTCGAAAAAGCCCAAATATGTTTTAAATAGAAGATGCTTTAGTAAAGTAAAATCCAAACTTAAATACATGCCTTAGTTTAATTAAAATAAAACTTAAATGACCTAAAGTAATAGAAGCCCATAATAAAACATAATAGCCCATGGCCTTATTACAACGAGATTTGAAGTCCATTAATTAAAAATATAAAATAAAACTTGAGTCTCTTTTTGCCAAATCTACATATTCTTCTCGCATGGCCACCTTGCGTTCCTCTCCACCCGGTCCGAATCACTAGGTATCACCCGAAATGTTAATTAAAAGGGTGAGTCACGAGACTCGATGTGCAACCCTCAAGCACCACTAGATTTTGGGCCTTAAGCCCGTTACACAAAAGTAAACAGATTTTAATACTCATAATAAGAATTTATAACAAATAATATGCAAGGCCCAACCCGTTTGCCTAGGTTTCCATCCGCTACACACCCCGTACTACAACCGCTTCACACCATTGGGGATTTTTACAATCGACCCACACCGCTACACACCATGATGGCGATCTTGCTGCTCATCCACATATGATGGCCAAGCCCTTATAACATATAATGGCCGGCCCGTATAACATTTAATGGCCGGCCCGTATAACGATTCACGGTATTAGCCGCTACATCGAATCACGGTAAAAATCGCTACACATATAACGTATAACTTCCTCCTTTCATCAACCCAACCCATGCAATCACATACAAGCATTTTACTTATAACATTTAAACAAATTATTTACTAACCTCGGTGATCCGCTTTTACCCTCCTTGGGCTTTCATCAATAAACCGAGATGTTGGCAATTATCAAAACATATAAATCTTATGATCATGCATTTTATGATTAGATCTAGATGGTGGGGAAGTATTACACACACGATATCGCTAAATCCAATATTCTTAGTCGATGTCCTTGCTATCCTGGATCTATTATCCTCAATGTAAAGCCTTGCTCAAAAGCCGAAAAACACACAAAGATTTAGCCCCTTCAACAATCGGCCAAGGTTAATAAATCCCAAATTACACGTTAAAACTAATAGATCCCTTACCTTGAAATCCCGAAAGTAACACGATTCTATAACTTAGAGATCTATGCGATTGACTCCACTAAAGTTCCCTTCAGATTTCGGCACAAGTAGGCACCACAGAAGTAATTCGGCAATCACAGGAGATGAGATCTAGGGATTTTGGCTTTTAGGAAAATCCCAAAAAAGTATGAACAAGAGAAGGCTGATGTGTCTTTGGCTTTTAAAATACTTGAGTGAGGAGTTTCGGTTTACGAGCGGGGAAAGAGAAGAAGAAAAGAAAACAAGAAAGAGACTTGAAGATTTCGGCTAGGAAGAAAAAGAATGGAAAGAGTTTCGGCTTTTGAATCAAAGTGAAGATGAAGGAATAGGCTTAGAGATTTCCGCTTTTGCAGAGAATGAAGAAGAAGATGGAACTTTAGGAGTTTTCGGCTTTTACTCAGAGAAGAAGAGAAAAGAATGAGAGAAAAACCCAAATGACGAAATTGAAGAGATATTCCCCCTATTTATAGAAATTTCGGCACTTACCTAACCTTGTAGATAAATCCTATCTTTTATCCTTTATCTTAATCTACTAGCTCATCTAAAAGAGACTTAATTATCTCTAACTCCTCCCTCCTTTATCAAATATTATCCACATATTTTAATCATTAAAATCCCTAAATTTTAGCCTTTATCTGCTTATTATCCACATAAAATAAATTCCTAAATAATAGCCTTTATCTGCTTATTATCCACATATTTTAAACATTAAAACCCCTAAATTTTAGCCTTGTTGCCATCCACTCCACCTAATCCTAATGCCCAAAATTTAGCTAACTTAAATTAAAAGAATTGGGCTCCATAAAACTTAAATTTGGGCCCCTTACTCCCTTGTGTGGCGTCACCTCCTAAGATTGGGCCACAAGCCCACTTTGGTATTTTAAACATAGATACTACCTTTTAAACCCTATAATGCCCAAACAGATAATTTTAATCAAGGCCTCTACCTAAGCTGAGCCCAATTTGGACCCCTAACACTTAAATTAACACATTAAACATATCCACCCATTAAACGCATAGGCCCAAAAATTCGTGGATGTTACGCTTCTACCCTCTTAAAGAAATTTCATCCTCGAAATTTCCAACTAACTATTAATCGTACTACCTAAGTCTCACTACCATGCTTTATTTGCGCACTCCAATTCTAAACCCAAAATAAACACTTAGTACACTATGGTAGAATACGCACCTGTATTCACATCTAGAGCGTCCTCGTCCCCTTGTACTCATGCTATCGGTTCGCATTTATCCGATTAAATTTTTTATGAATTATTGGTTTTCTTCCACCGATTATCCACGAGCAGTCTTATGATTAGTAGTTTTAATAGTAGTTCTTTCGAATTCGCAATTCAGTCTCAAGTTCACCTTTCCTTGTTCTATAAACTACATACATTCAACAATCAACATACATACAACATCCATACATCCACACTCAATACATAGGGGTATTCTAGTTATTCCACTACCCAGGGGTATTTTCGTAATTTATCCTACAGGGGTATTTTTGTAATTTTCCAAAATAGGGTTTCTTGGTGATTTTATGAAATAAGGGTATTTCGATAATTTTGAAATCTTGGGGTATTTCAGAAATTTTGAAATCCGGAGGTATTTTGGTAATTTTAAAAATCAGGGGTAATTTAGTAATTTACAAATCAGGGGTACTTTGGTCATTTTGCAAATCAAGGGTATTTTCAAAAAAATTTACAAAACTAAGAAGGTATTTTTTTTTAAACAGGGGTATCTTAGAGAATTTGATTTCAAAAGAATAATAGTGGCGTTCAAGTGTTTGTGGTTTTTGATTGATGTTGTGTGTTGTATGTTTTTTTTTTCTTTTAAAAACCGTTGACTTTGTAAATCGGGTGTGTTTCAGAAATGCAGGGGTATATTTGCAAATCATGGTATCTTGGTACTTTTCTTTTTCAAAATAAAGGTATTTTAGCAATTTTGTAAAAATAATGTGGCTAGTCCTTTTCGGGTTTTAATTATAGATTTTGGCCCACAACAAATCCTCGTGGCTAGGGTGAACAGTCCTACGCACTGCAGGATTCCAGCGAAGAGGAGGTGAGTCACTAGGGTGCTTAAATACCGTGCTCTTCCGATCCAATCCTAAACATACGTATGCTGTTACCACACCCCTAGTCTTGTGGCTCGCTCACGGGTTTGTTTAGTGAAATTAAGTCTTATGAAAATTTAAGAAGTGGTTTAAACTAAGCCTATAGTCCATCAGAGTCTATTTAAACTAGTCTACGTCCCATAAAGCCCATAAAGCCCACATGTATATCACACAATGGTTTAGGGTACTTACCTGGCGGACTTGGGCCGGAGACGCAGGTGCCATGCCGAGCTAACAGACCTGTATAAATATGCATGTTTCGAAAACCCAACTTTAGAAAACGTTTTGAGCCCAAAAAACCCCCAAAGCCGAGTTTTGAACCGGGCTCTGATACCAATTTGTAACACCCCAAACCCGGCCCAAACACTACAACCGGATCTGGTATGTCACTAAGAAAAAAATTCTATCAAATCATGTCGTATTTTCAGAAAAGCCCAAATATGTTTTAAATAGAAGATGCTTTAGTAAAGTAAAATCCAAACTTAAATACATGCCTTAGTTTAATTAAAATAAAACTTAAATGACCTAAAGTAATAGAAGCCCATAATAAAACATAATAGCCCATGGCCTTATTACAACGAGATTTGAAGTCCATTAATTAAAAATATAAAATAAAACTTGAGTCTCTTTTTGCCAAATCTACATATTCTTTTGCATGGCCACCTTGCGTTCCTCTCCAGCCCGGTCCGAATCACTAGGTATCACCTGAAATGTTAATTAAAAGGGTGAGTCGCGAGACTCAGTGTGCAACCCTCATGCACCACTAGATTTTGGGCCTTAAGCCCGTTACACAAAGTAAACAGTTTAATACTCATAATAAGAATTTATAACAAATAATATGCAAGGCCCAACCCGTTTGCCTAGGTTTCCATCCGCTACACACCCCGCACTCAACCGCTCACACCATTGGGGATTTCTACAATCGACCCACACCGCTACACACCATGATGGCGGTCTTGCTTGCTCATCCACATATGATGGCCGAAGCCCTTATAACATATAATGGCCGGCCCGTATAACATTTAATGGCGAAGCAGATATAACAGCTTCACGGCATTAGCCGCTACATCGATCATCACGGTAAAAACCGCTACACATATAACGTATAACTTCCTCCTTTCATCAACCCAACCCATGCAATCACATACAAGCATTTTACTTATAACATTTAAACAAATTATTTACTAACCTGGTGATCCGCTTTTACCCTCCTTGGGCTTTCATCAATAAACCGAGATGTTGGCAATTATCAAAACATATAAATCTTATGATCATGCATTTTATGATTAGATCTAGATGGTGGGGAAGTATTACACACCTGATATCGCGAAATCCAATATTCTTAGTCGATGTCCTTGCTATCCGGATCTATTATCCTCAATGTAAAGCCTTGCTCAAAAGCCGGAAAAACACACAAAGATTTAGCCCCTTCAACAATCGGCCAAGGTTAATAAATCCCAAATTACACGTTAAAACTAATAGATCCCTTACCTTGAAATCCCGAAAGTAACACGATTCTATAACTTAGAGATCTATGCGATTGACTCCACTAAAGTTCCTTTGATTTCTGCACAAGTAGGCACCACGTAAGTAATTCGGCAATCACAGGAGATGAGATCTAGGGATTTCGGCTTTTAGGAAAATCCCTAAAAGTATGAACAAGAGAAGGCTGATGTGTCTTTGGCTTTTAAAATACTTGAGTGAGGAGTTTCGGTTTGACGAGAAAAGAGAAGAAGAAAAGAAAACAAGAAAGAGACTTCAAGATTTCGGCTAGGAAGAAAAAGAATGGAAAGAGTTTCGGCTTTTGAATCAAAGTGAAGATGAGGGAATAGGCTTAGAGATTTCAGCTTTTGCAGAGAATGAAGAAGAAGATGGAACTTTAGGAGTTTTCGGCTTTTACTCAGAGAAGAAGAGAAAAGAACGAGAGAAAAACCCAAATGACGAAATTGAAGAGATATTCCCCCTATTTATAGAAATTTCGGCACTTACCTAACCTTGTAGATAAATCCTATCTTTTCTCCTTTATCTTAATCTACTAGCTCATCTAAAAGAAACTTAATTATCTCTAACTCCTTCCTCATTTATCAGCATATTATCCACATATTTTAATCATTAAAATCCCTAAATTTTAGCCTTTATCTGCTTATTATCCACATAAAATAAATTCCTAAATAATAGCCTTTATCTGCTTATTATCCACATATTTTAAACATTAAAACCCCTAAATTTTAGCCTTGTTGCCATCCACTCCACCTAATCCTAATGCCCAAAATTTAGCTAACTTAAATTAAAAGAATTGGGCTCCATAAAACTTAAATTTGGGCCCCTTACTCCCTTGTGTGGCGTCACCTCCTAAGATTGGGCCACAAGCCCACTTTGGTATTTTAAACATAGATACTACCTTTTAAACCCTATAATGCCCAAACAGATAATTTTAATCAAGGCCTCTACCTAAGCCTGAGCCTAATTTGGACCCCTAACACTTAAATTAACACATTAAACATATCCACCCATTAAACGCATAGGCCCAAAAATTCAGGATGTTACATGCAATATATAATTAACTTGGCCGAATATATACATACTCATAAACATATATAATACACTCTTTTACCATGCATAATTCATATATTCATCTCAAGTACTATACTTACCTTACTTTCATAATCATTTAACTTCACACGTACCTGAACCATTTAGCTCGTTTTCACATTCAATCTTAACTCGATATTGCCCGTTGAACCATTCAGAATCGATAAGGATACTCGGATAACTCGAAAAGCTCGTACAATGCCAACATCCCAGACGTGGTCTTACATGTAATCAACTATCGATGCCACTGTCCCAGACAGGGTTTTACACGAACTCATATATGATGTCGATGTCCCAGACATGGTCTTACACGTAAATCACGAATCGATGCCAACATCCCAGACGTGGTCTTAGACGAAATCACATATCGGAATCCTATGTCATGACATATGTATCCTAACTATTCCTAAAGTTCGTACGGGGCTTTCGGACGTCGTAATTCGATCAATTCAAGCTCGAAAGTAATGCTCCCATGCTTAATTCAATTCGGCATATACACATACATTTGTAATAATTCAATTCGGCACTTATAAAATATATATATTCGAATTTAATGACATTTATTTACTTATGAACTTACCTCGGACGAAGATGAACGAACCGGGACGACTATTCGACAACTTTAGATTTCCCCCGATCCAATTCCAATTTCCTCTTTTCTTGATCTAATTCAATATAAATTTAACTTTTTTATTCATAAATTCATTCAAATTCATCCAAACACACATAAATGGGAAAATTACACTTTTGCCCCTAACATTTCACATTTTTCACAATTTAGTCCCTATTTCACAAAACACAAAATATTCAAAATTTCACCACACCCATGCTTATCCGAATTTCACTAAGGTCCCTAGCAGCCCATTTATTTCACATTTTGACCACTCAATTTACAAAATTCACAATTTAATCCCAAATAGGCATTTTTACTAAAAATCACTTAATTAAACATGATAATCTAGCAACATATATTTATTTTTCATCATCAAACAACAAAAACAACAAGATCTCTTCAATGGAAACTCACAAAATACACAACCAATTCAAAAATTCAAGCATGGGCTAGCTAAAACACAAAGCAACGATATCAAAAACGTAAAAATTATCAAAAACCGAGCTAAACACATACCTTAATCAAGCTTAGACAAGGCCGAATGTAGCTAGCTTATTTTCTTTCTTTTTCCTTTAAATTTTTGGCAAAGATGATGAACATAATGCATGGTTTTATGTTTTATTTTATTTAATTTCATTTTAACACATAATTTACTATATTAACCTTTATAAAATAATATGAAAACATTATAACTTAAGCCCCAAACCGTCCATGCTATTAGTCAATGGTCAATTTACCATATAAGGACCCCACATAATAAAAATCATAGCAATATAGCACTTTAACAAATAGCAAGCCACTTTTACAATTTACGCGATTAAGTCCATTTATAAAATTAAACAACCAATCGGTAAAATTAATTCACGAAAATTTCACAGATGCATTCTAATATGCTGTAAACACATAAAATATAATTAAAATATTTTTTGACTCGGATTCATGGTCCAAAAACCATTGTTCCGGCTAGGGTCTAAACCGGGCTGTTACAGGACTCATATATAAATGACATATAGAAGATCAACTAAAACATTGATGTATAAGATTACCCTGTAGATTGTACATGAAATAGAAATATAGTAATGATATGAAATGCTAAACAAATGATTGAGTATGAAATGAATTTCCTATGTAATGGCTTGTGACATGTGAGTCTTATATGCTTTGAAACATCGAATACCTTATTAGCGGTCTCAAATAGAGTCGGGTATAGTTGGCATACCATAAGATTAGTGTATGAGATTTTACTTCGATTTATACCGATGAGGCATAGAGAGCATATTATACTTTGGACGTACTGATGAGGTGCTAGTAGAACTGGTCATGGGTCGAGCCGGGCTAATGTAAAATTTTAGGCCCATTTTCTAGGCTTAGGCCCGACCCAAAAAATGGGCCTAAAATTTTGCCCAATCCTGACCTAGATAAAAAAGACTAAACCCGAGTCCGGCAAGACCCGCCTGTATTAATTTTTTTAGATTTTTTTATATAAAAATAAATTAAGAACATATAAAACATCAAATACACTAAAAACATTAAAATAAATGTTTCCCAACAAATTGAAAATACATTAAAAAAAGACTTTATACTTAAATAACAACTTAGCAAGCAAATGCCTCTAAAATAGTAGCAAAATTAACAATAAAATAAGAGTTGTACAATATCCATACAATAACAACAGAATAATAGCAATATAATAATAAAATGGTAGCAAAAAAACCTAACAGTAGTGGAAAAAAAGTCAAAATCAGGCCTAGGCCAAAAAAATCCTGCTCGATGCTTGACCCATTTAGAAAATGGGCCTTATTTTTTTGTCTAAGCCCATTTTTCGGGTCTATATTTTTTCCCAAACCCTCCCACTTTTTAGACGAGCCTTCAGGCCTGGGTACGTGGCCTGATCCATGATCAGGTCTAGGTGCTAGGCATATTTATCTACTTCAGTTTATATCGATGATGTGTAGAGCACATATTATACTTCGGACGTACGATGAGGCACTGGGTGTCGGATATGATGGATGGATGATCTGTGTATCCATCTTGAGTCCGTGTCCAATTAATAGGGATTATAAAACATACACTTTGCTTATTGATAATCGATATGTAATGTAATGTAATGATGAAATTATTGGAAAATCAGGTTTGGAAAACGTAACGAAAAATAAAAAAAAATAAGGAAAAAACAAAGTTTTAATTTTTTTTCAAAACTAGAACTTGGTTGTGATAACTAAAATAATAAATACATAACCAAAATTATACCTTTTTCCATTCGTCTAGGATTAACGCTTCGGCCGAGTAATCTTCTCTGCTATCCTCAAGCTCACGTCTACCGAATGTGAACTCACTTTAAATAATTTTTTTTCCACAAAATTATCAATAGAGTAATTTCATAATTTCTCTAAAGTTCTGGGTCAAGTTGTAAATAAGAAAAATATCTCTAGAAATCTATTGAAATAATTTCTTTAGCGAATTTTTTCTCTACATCTTTATCTTAAATTCAAGTGTGTAAAAAATAATGAATCATGACTCTCTTTATATAAGGAGAGCTTAGAGAGTTCAATTATAATTAAACTTAATCACTTTAATTTTTTTTTTGAAAGAATCAGATTGGGCTTTAATAAAATAAATAATAAGAGAGTACATGAGAAAAAAAATTGGCCCAATGCAAATTGGCCCGGAAAAAAGAAAAATCTAGAATGCAGGAGAAAGAAAAAACAAATGCTGTCCTAATACCCAATCAGATCAACTCGCCAATCTCTTCATATCACATCTTTCATTTCTTCCATTAATGGCGCATTCGTTTACCGAGGGGAGTTAAGTGCTCTTCAGACTGTTGGATTTGCCTTTGGAAAAACTCTCATCTTCCTTGTCCTCTCTTCATCTTCTCAATCCGGCTCTCTCACGCTTTCATTCTTCGCCTGTATTTCGGCATAGCATGGAACACCGTCAATCAGGTAAATCCCTTCCTTCCTTTTCAATGATTCTGTTGCTAATATGTGGACTAGATTATTCGCTGATCTTGGAACAAACTCAAACCTTAAACTTCTAGCTCTGGATTTTAGCCTATGAATATCGTGAATATATGATCCTACTTGTGATTTGTCAAAAGCTCTATTGTTGCATTTCTTTATTATGGACAGTGAATCACCCTCTATAATAATCACTTTAATATTAAATTTATTAAATTAATAGAATATTTATCTACAGGATAAATATTAAATTAAATTTAATATTAAGATAATCACTTTAATATTAAATTACTAAAATACTATTAAGAAAATTATTAAATTACATTTAATATTAAAACTATTAAAATAATATTATTTTTGAAATAGTTAATCTGAAATCAAATTATCTGGTAGAGTTCCAGTAGAAGTGTAATTCTTCCATTGCTCAACCACCGAAGAACTTAGCCATCGGAATGTCGTTATCAACGCCGTCGTCGGCATCGTTGTGTCCGATGGTGCCACCGCAGGTGCGACATCCTCACGGCACCTAGAGCCAGTTCAACTGTTGCCAGTTCGGTCCGAGCCAGTAACAGCCTAATTGGTTCGGTCCAGCCATCGATTGGACCATCTGCCCGATTTTACATACCAAGCCCGGTTCGACCAATTTTGGGTCTCAATCTCGATTTTTGGGTTCTTAGTTTCAACTTTCAATCTCAGGTCCAATTTTCAAATTCAATTACCCGTTGAGCCAATTGTCTGACTTGAAAGTTAATTTTCAAAATATCATATTTATTTTAATTAATCTGATTAATTTAAATTTGCTTGATCAAAATTAATTTTTCCAAAAATATTGAGATTTTTCAAAATTAATTTTTCAATAAAATTTTTTAATCAAATTCTCTAATTATTCTCACAACACCCCAATTTAATTCCACATTGAATAAATCAACTCAATTAATTTATTTTCAAAGTTGTAGAATCTTCTTCTAATTCAAATGTAGTCCGATCAAGTTTTTGTTGAGCTAGTAGAGGGACCAATCAGACATATATAATTAGGCTCTAGTAATTGCAATTATGTCCAAAAGTATCTTTCCAGTAATTCGCAATTTACTTAATCATGTAGTCAATTCACAAGAAGTACCATGATTGAAAACTCCTTATTGTATACTCTTTACGAAAGCAATTCATTCAACTGTTTTATCCAATGAGCTCATCATGTGTGTGTTACCCTCATATAATATATTTGATTCTTTTGAGTTAAATTTGTTCATTCAATACAATCATATTTTATCTTATTGTCAATTGTGTTTTCTTAATGATTAATATGATCACTTTCAACAAATGATTGTGATAAATTGCTCGTTCAAGAACGAACAACCCGTGGCCACATTCCATATTTATCAATCCACATAATGCCTATGAGAGGATATCGTTAACTCTTTAGCCGAGCTATGAATTCCATTGTTGCTAGTAAAACCATCTCATACACAAGTCATGTACCCAACATACTGGTTATAGACTCAATCATCTTTAGAGCATAAGCCTCCACTTATATCAAAGCACATGAGTTACATATACATGGTCAGTGACTAACTCAAGATTTAGGTAAATCATACCATGAACGTCACAAGTGAATTAATTCACAAGCGGATTTAGAATTAATTCAACTTAGGTCCAGTCCAATGTATTATTATTCGTTCAAAGAGTACATCTATGTCTCTACCCATGAAGTTAACTGCTCCGATAGTCAAGACTAGCCATCTCCCCAATTGGAATTGTAGGCGAAATAATAATCCTTCTAAGTATTTGAATCAAATACTCACTTTGATTCTTTTACAGGATTATAGACTCGTTTAGATTATTTACTGAAGTAAGGTGTCTTTCTCACAATGTAAACATTCTTATATAATTAATGAATAGATTTGAACGTAAAACGTTATTATTTTTTACTCCTACCTCCTCACCATATCATCCAAGATGATTTTTAAGGTTTTTATTAATATTTTATAAATTTATTATATAATTATTTTTGCCATATTTAGTTTTTTTATTACTTTTGAAAAATGATTTATATTTTTTAAACTCAAAAAAAATAATTTTTTAATTTAAGGTAAACTACACAATTGGTCACCCAACTTTAATAAATTTTTAAAAAGATAAAATATTGTTTCCATATAAAAACCCCAAGTAATTTTCTATAAAACCCTAGCTTTTCTCTTTTATTGAGAAAAAAACTAAAATTAATTCTAAAAAAATAAAAAAAAATGATTTTTCCTATAAAAAGTCAAAAAGTTAATTCTGAAAAAGGAAATAAATAAAGAAAATTTAAAAAATAAAAAATCCCTATAAAACTCAGGTAATTCCTTATAAAACCTCAAGTTTTTCTCTTTTACAGAATAACCTAAAATTTTATTTTAAAAATAATAATAAAATTAATTTTTAAAAAGATAAAATGGGAAACCAAAATAAAAATGTATTAAATTTAGGTAACTAAAATGAGTGTACAATAACATTGAATTAACGACGGGTGACAAAAATTAAAATTTATTAAAGTTGGGTGACTAAAATTAAAACGGTTGTTAATGGTAATGCTTAATTTGCAATTTTTTTTATTTTTGGTACCCAAAATGAAAAATTCTGAAAGTTGAGTGACTAACAGTCTATCTTACCCTTTTATTTAAATAATTAAACTGTGTAGCGTATCCCAGGAATACAAACATGATGTCACCTCTATTCGTGCGTTGCGGTTTCTCTCAATTTTACTTGAGATTAACAACTTCAACAGGGAGACCTTCCGAAGTTTTCTGAGATTAACTCGTTTTCTGAGATTTTCATTTTTTGTTTGTTTTGACTGGAAAATTTTGAAAGCGATTGAATTTCGCCCTGGATTTCAAGGTAAGATTTTGACCTCTCAACTCTCTTTCTTTCTCTTATCAATTTGTTTTCTTATTCCTATTAGCTTTGACTTAAGGATCGGAAGCACTATCGATTCATGTTCCATTGTTTTTAGGGTTTCTTAAAGCTTGCATTTTGCCTATTCGATTGATGTGTGTTCTATCTGTTTTTTAATGTTGCTGTTTTTTTTTTCTTTCTTGCCAGTGGTTCGAGTTTGAATTTTGATTAGATTTATCCCCGTTTTAGAATAATGGTTTTCATGTCAAGTGTTTGTTCATTATATCCTGTTAGTTTTTCATATTTCTTTTAATAAACAAAATTCAACTGGAAACATGTCAATCAATAGTTCAACTCATTTGTTGCTATTTGGACTTTGAGGGTAGCAAAGTTTGTGATTCTTTTGGGGCTAAAATATCTCAGTCCCTTTTTTTTATTTTTTATTTTTTTTAAATTGAAGAATGAAGTGTCGGCCTGTGCATTTTCTGGATTTTTTTCTTTTGTTTACTTTGGAGGTGTTATTATTCAGATTGAACTCTTTATGTGTAAATGCTAGCAAGTTTCTTAGACCGTCCATTGTTATTTTTCTCGTGAAACAACCGAGAAACAGAATTGATATGTGTTTAGTGAAAAATTTATTATATATATATGGTGAAACATATCTGAGAAAGTTGTTTTTTAGCTGTCTTTTAGGTTTTAGTGAGGCTGTGATATTTAGGTAGTGCATAGAAAATCATAAACAGACATGAACACTATTGAATCGAGGGGTCCTTCTCTTAGAGGATATCAATGGAGGAAGGTAGTGCTGGATCTAAATGCTCCTCCCTGTGAAATCATAGAACAGGAGGGTACTTCAGAACAGATTGGCCTCAAGGAAGTGGCCTGCCGAACCGTACATCCTGCATCACCTGCTACTATTGATGTTGAAGTTATTGATGATGATGTAACTGAAACTTCTGCTACAGCATTTGCAGAGGTATGCTTCTCTTGTTCAATAATTTTTGTCTTTCTTCACTTTTACGGCTCGTGAAATCTGTTTTATAGATTCATTTCAATCACGAGTGTCACTAATTTTCTTGGGATTTTATGTCAGGCTAAAAACAACTCAAGGAGGAGCAGTGGAAGGACTGTTGTTGATGTGGATTCAGGTAGTTTTATTTATTTGCGAAAGGCATTTATAATATTTCCTTTTCTATGTCGTGCTACCTAGATTGCTGTATGCTTGTTGCATAACAAAGCTTATTTTGATGCACCACCTTGTAAATTCATTCCATTTATCTGCATGAAGTCAAAATATTCCTTGTTAATTACATTGATGAGGCCCCTTGTTTGTTAACTTGAGAATATGGAGGTATATGTCCTGTTCATTTCAATCCCTGTCTTGGTTCAGGTACTTTGTATTGTTTAGTTATCAAATGATTTACAAGAGTAGGAAAGGAACCTGTGTGCACTTTCTGCAAATGAATTTCTGGAAGGGTACAAATTAGAAACAGAATAATCAATTAACCAAACACACTTAATCCAGGTAAAATCTAGGTGAAATCATCTGCCGTGTAAGTGATTAGAAGAAGCTGATGGATCAAAATTATGTACTTCTGTGAATTGCACTAAAAAAATGCAAATAAAACTGCAAGCACCGTTGAATTTAATTTGTGTTATGATGTCCTCTGTTTGGACCTGATGGTTTCTACTAAGAACTAGTGAGCACTGAGCTTTAAACTCTTGTAGTCTACTGATGTAGTTGATAACTCTGTGGTCTGTACTAGTTTATTGAGGGGATTATAGTAGATGTACGCATTTTTCTGGTTTTTGCAGCTAGCTGCTTGCCCTTATCCGGGGCTTCTAAAGTGGGGTTTACTGATAGTCAATGGCTCAAGCAGTAGAATAAAACAAATACGACCTTAACTGAAGTAGATGCTATTGCTTGGGGTCTGGTCCAATCTTATGTTACTTATGTAATTGCCCAGGTCAACCAGTTTAGGAAATGGTGGTTCTTTGTTTACTTCATGTACCTTTAAAACCCTAGATTACTTTATATGTCTGAAGTTGGTGTATCTCACATCTCTCTCCTTCCAGGATGGCTGACTAGGTCAACTAATAATAATCAGAACAAACATAGAAGACCTCCTCCGAGCCAAACAGTTATCAATTGTGATGATTACATTAATTTGGAAAGCACGCCGCAATTTATTGTAAGAGCTCTTGCATTAGTTCATTAGTCAAATTCAGAAGATTTAATTTAAAATATTTTTCAGGAAAGACATGTTTGGCTGGTCATCAGATCTAAGACATTATGATTGGACATCTCTTGTTATTTTGTCCATACAGTGTTTTCACGCAGGTGCATCTCTGTGTTTTGTTATATCTATGAATGTTTTAAGTCTCATTAACTATTCTATTGGAAGGTCAAGGAAATTCTAAAGCCGCAACAACCTCCAACCTTCAATTGTCCAATTTGTATGGGTCCATTAACCGAGGAGATGTCGACAAGGTGTGGACACATATTCTGCAAGGCATGCATTAAAGCTTCAATAGCTGTCCAGAGAAAATGCCCAACTTGCAGGAAAAAAGTCACTGTGAAGGAACTATTTAGGGTCTTCCTTCCATCTGCCAGTTAAATATGAGCTCCGCTCAAACTGTAAGTTCACTATTACATATCTTTATTTTAATGTTAAATTTCCGTTAGCGAAAGAAAATGAAATCGTAGGTTGTTAAACTTAATTTTGTTTGTACAACAAATATGTGCATTTTTATTCTTTCTCATGTGCTTGGAATTGGATGCTGTATTTTCTTGAATGAGGGCTGTGTCCAAATCAATGTCTGATATGTTGCTCTGCTATTTTCCTAAAGCATTTTACTAACTGTAGTGGTATGGACCTTGATGGTATTCCTTGTATTCAGTTGATATACGGCAGCTTTGTGAATGCTATTATTTGTTCTTTTAAATTATGTTCTGATGATATGATTGTTGTTTTATTTCAGGGATAGTACAAACTGCCTTGAAAAGAAGCAGAATCAATGGAGTTTGCATGTCAATGGAACAATTTCTTGAAGGGAATGTTAACTAGTGCTTAATTTGCACATGGCCTAACCAAAAAAAGATTTAAAAAAAAACCTTGATTAATGCCTAGAGGCACGGGTTAAGCAAATCCTTTTCTGAATATTGGAACTTGACATGTGTAGTTTTGTAGTATATTTGAGTGGATTATTTTTTTGAATTGTTACCTCAGCAGGCCTTTTTGTTTTTTACCCCTAAGCCCTAATCCTAAATTCTAATCTAACATGACATGAAAATACTCCAGCTTTAACAACAGGACTTCAAATTGTAAGGATGCTACTTAAAGAGACCTGCTTTGACCATTTGAAATCCTGGAGATGGATACAAGGGAAAGGTGGAAAATTCAAGTCCAAATTAACTTAACTAGAGATCAATCCCCCTAATTTACACTCCCAAGAAGTTCTATAATGAATCCTATAACCGCATAACCCATCCAACTTATCATTGATTTATGAGGCAATAACTGCAGGGAAAATGCAGTCTCCATTTATGCTTAAAATAGTCTTGTTGTCAAAGCTACTTACCCTGAAAATGGAATTGTATAAGCAATGTGGTTACTTGGATCAATGATAAGAACTACATGGTACGGTAGCTGAATCTTTTCTTTTCATCTTGAGTCAGTCTGCACAGTGTCATGACAAATTAGTTTGCACTATATGCAAATAATAAAAGGCATTTTCTTTTATAGAGGAGTGTAAACATCTATATATTTGTTGTTAGCTTGGTGGCCTCATTTCCGTATCATACTCATCAATGCCATCTTGGGGATGAATGAACGATGCTTTGGCGTGGTTTGCTTGGTGGCTGCTCTGGGTTGTTTCTTTTCTTCATGATTGAGGAAACTGTTGGGCTGAAGTAGTCGTTACTTCTTTGAGAAGTTGCCCCTTGTGAGTAAGTCTTCTTTCCATGTATAAAGCTCCTCTGCTTTTCTAGCAATGCCCTGCGAGCCACCGGATTTCTTTGAACTGTTCCCCATCTTGTGTAACCCACACAGCTCTGGCTCCTTCCCACTTGCTGAAACTTCCCTTCTCTAGGACTTGTGTAGTTTCTACTCTCAGCAGTTTCAGCAGAGTACATGGTCTCCCCCTCACTGCTGTACCCATTATACATCTCCGGACGTTGTTCAACCGGAGATGAACTAGACTGAACCTCACTCTGGGCCCCATTTACAGATGCCATCGAGGCAACATCAGCATCCTCCCTAGGACTTATCTGTACTCTATTCTTGATATGATCTTCAATCAATGGGCTTTCTGGTGGAAGCTCCTTCAAAGCATTCTCATCTGAATTCAGAAGCTGTTGTTTGGCAGGCTCCAAAACTATAGCAGTTTTCACAACCCTGGGAGGAAAATTTATATTCAAAAGCTGGACTGGGGTGGTCTCTTTCCTCCTAAGAGGGACTGATGTCAGCTTTGGGGATTCATATATTTCAGGAGTTGGAATTCCTTGCACATGCGCAGCATGTGGATCAGAACACGGCGTCTCTTCTTCAATAGTGTTCACTGCAGCAGAAGAGCTGGGTCCTGGTTGATCCCTAGTTTTTGTGATTACATTTGATGAAGATGGTGTTATGTCATTATCGTCTCCTGTTGACTTGAAAACCTGGCGCATTGTAAAGGATGCAGAAGAATGCTCACTCTTCTGGCCTGAAGACATCAATCTAATAATTGGTAGCTTGGGTTTGGTAACTTCATCAAGACTTCCTTCCCAATGTTGGTTTAACCAATCGCAAATGACGGGTATGGGAATACCAAACTGCATAGGTGTATCTTTCTTCCATGATGATGAGGAAGAAGAAGAAGTCCCAGATGACTTGGTATTAGGAGAGGTAGCTAGCTTCATAGGATCACAGATAATGAATGCAAGGTTCCCATGTGAATCAAATCCGGCAGAGCCAGGGTTCCATGTTATTCCATCAGTTGACAGTTTTATAAGATTGTCCGTGGCAATCACCACCTTTCCTTCACCTACTGTCACTTCTTGTTTCTCGGTGTAACCTAGAAGGTAAACGGCACTTCCTAGATATAAATTCGGTTTAGAACACGTCTTCAAGTAATAAGGTTGGTGCCCTGGGTATTTGATTCTCCATCCACGGCATCTAAGCCCACTATTGTTAGATCTAAAACAGAACTGGTAATGAAAAACCTGCAACCAGATTAAAGACAGGAATTAAACTCAAGCATGCTAAATAAAAGAAAGAAATATTTCAGGAGTTCTGCCACCTTGTCCTTAGACCATATATAAAATCAGTAAATTACAAGAGGAATCTCAATCATGAAACTCTTAAACCACAAAACGGGTCAGCCTAGAGAACAATCATAACATCAACTTAACTAGGACAAGCCAATTAGACCGAAGGCATTAGACTATCTTTCCAATTTCTAATCAATTTTCAAGAGTTTCCAACGTCTCTGCGACTGAGTGAACTAACGAGCATATCACCTATAGTCACCACTACCTGACTACTTCCAAAGGGGAAGAACTTGCCTTCAATAACAAAACATGGAGTTCAAAGGCAAAGACACCATATGCAAAGGAAATATTAAAATGTCCAGGTGCATCAATGGTTAGGTTTAGAGGTAGAAAGAGAACTTCCCGCTCCAATCCATACAAAAGGGTCAAAACCCCTAAAGGAAGTAACTATCTAGAAGAAATCCAAATTATCATATAAGTTTTCCAAAAAGTACCATTAGAGCAATCACCAAAAACAACTACGTACAATCTAAGAAATAAAACTAATAATTCTATAATCAAGAGATAGGAGTTATCAATAATACACCCAATCCAAGATGATTGTTTCATCATTAGGTGTTAAAAGTCAAGGAGAGAATAGTCCCACAGACCATAATCAATAAACTTCCATTTTATTTATCAAAAAAATAAATAAACTTCCATTTTAGCTAGGATTGATAAATTAATAAACATCACCACTGCATTGAGACAATGAAAATGCTAGTTAACAGTATATTATTGATCACAGTATCAAGACGCACAGATGACTATATATACATATATTCACATACATTTATATTTCCTCTGTAGAAAAACATGTTATCACTACCTTTTTATATATTATCTAACATATAGGTCAACAAATCAAAGGATAATGTCGTGTCATGTGTGACACATATGGAAAAGAAAGAATAAGGCTTTAGGACTAGCTTGGGAGTGACACCTAATGATGCTGATGTGCTACAGCACTGAAACCCCCTTGTCTATTGGCCAAGGGCGTTCACCCCATACCCACGTTGTGGGATCAAGATACTCAAGAGTTATCACACCTTTGTACCCACAGGGATAAAATTTTCAAAATTAAATAAATTAAACAAAACCATCAGCACCTTATACTAATCCATCAAAATCCAATAATGAAGCCTAGGCTGCATATCTTCTAGTTAAGGTGAAGTATTATGACACATTAAAGAGCTAAAAATTTAACTACTAGGTGAAATGAAGCATAAATAGCACTGTGTAGAGAATCAAAGTAAAATCATGTCGGTGAAATGTCAAAAAAAGAAAGAAAGAAATAAAGAAAAAGCTTGAAAATGATAACAAAGATCAACAAAGAATGTTCTTTTAATAATGTAAACTTTACAACTAAGAAGTTTTGACATGTCATGAAATATAAGCACAAAAGGTAAAGCCAAATTAATTTCCTCAATCAAATCCCAAAGTTGAGAATTCTACCAATTCTAGAGCTATCAATCTTGACCCACGTTTCTTTAATCAATTTATCATAATTCAATACCATTTCCATAATAGTAATTCATAGCAACATAAAGTAAATGGCATTATAATCCCTCGTTTTTTCCCTTGTTATAAACCAAAAAACATACCTTTGAGGTACGAGAGTGGCAGCAACGCCGTTTTGGAGCCGGATCTCGGAGCTCTCAGCAGCAGCTACGGAAGGGAGGTTAACGTGAGTAGTTAAGAGAAGATTCCGGTGGATGAGGAATCCGGTAACAGAGATTCCATCAGCGGCGGCGCCGGTGATTCTGGCCATTGCCGGGGCTTTACTTGAGAAAATGGTGCCCTTCATTCTTTCCGTCTTGCTTACTCCTTTGCAAAAACACCATGACTCTCTTAAACCACCCATTTTTCTTTTGTTCGTGTTTTAAATTCTCACGAGTCCAGAGATATTGGATTTGGGTTCTTCTTCTCTTTTTTTTTTTTTTTTTATCAAAGGGCTGGATCTAGAATGAGTGACATTGAAACTATTGAAGAATGTAAACTGTTTGAAAGTATGCTTCACTGAGAAACATAAAATAAAAGATTAAAATAGAGCGGAGGAAGAGAAGGGAGAGACGAGATGGTCGTGAAATGAGTAAAGGGAAAAGGGGCTCTCTTCTTTTAGCTGGAATCTCTCTACTGTCGGGCTAAAGAAAATGAAAATTTGAAGGCAAATGGAGAGCTGGAATGTTGAATTATTTGACTTGTGTTGTAAGTTTTTGCATTAACGCCGATGGTTCACAAAATTCGAGCTTAATATTTTACTTAAATATTAATGACTTTTGTTTAAAGCTTTAACATTATTATTATCAATTTTAATCACAAGCTAATTTGTTATTACTTAAAACAAATATGTAGAGACAAATATCGCCGTAACAAAGCTACGATTCAAGGTTTATGTTGTAATGATAAAAAAAATAAAAGGGAAAATTGCAGCGATGGTCACTTAACTTTGGTTAAAATAATATTTCAGTCACTAAACTTTCGAAAGTGATAACTCGGTCACTAAACTTACAATACTAAACAATTTATTGTTACAACTTAAACCTTGAATTTTCGTAAAGTTTAATGACTGAGTTGTCATTTTTAAAAATTCAGTGACTGAAATGTTATTTTAACCAAAATTGAGTGATCGCTAGTGTAATTTTTCCAAAGGAAAAATATGAAAAAGACAATTAAGATTATGCAAATGACAGCTGCTTGCTAGGGGACCATTCAGTCTTTTTCGGACAATTCATTTTAGTACTAGTTTCTTTGTTTTTTTTTTCCTTTTTTTTAGGGAATTGTAAAGGAAATTGATGTTTGCTTCCTATTTCTAATTGTAAGTTGTTTCATAAATTTAACAAAATTTAACGAGAAAAACATTTTATTTGAATATTTTTAATTTTTCTTGAACGAAAAAAAAAAAATCAATCACAGAATATGATCCATTTTTATAAGCGGGATCGAATCCGTTTGATTAAGGGACGTGTAAGCAAAACCATCACGACATACCTTGTGATTTCAAAATATATTACTATATTTAAGTATTTTAATGAGTTGGTGTCACCTTTAATCGATTCAATAATGAATTTACTAAATGCTCCTCACTTTTACTAAATAATAGATATTATTTTGAGGATAATTTTGTCTTTTCATAAAAAATTTGCACATAATTAGGTTTGAACCCAAAACATTGTGATATATATTTTAATTTTACCATTTCAACCAAAACGATTTTTTCTTATTATGTTATTTTTAAAATTTTTGTTTCGTACATTTTTCACCCACATTATAGGCGTGACAAAATCTAATATATATATTGATTGATTTATATAATACAATCTTAAATTTTTTTTATAGAAATTTGGTTAATCGGTCGATGGTCGAACTTAGTTCGGTCGGAGGTCGATTAATGGTTTTTTGGAATTTCAGTTATCGTTTAATTCAGTTCGAAATCGGGTAATTAACCGAATTAACCAAACTTAATAATTATGTAGTGTTTCAAGACTTAAATTTTCAGTTAATTCGGTTAACTTTAAAGACAAATGAACATTATTAATGTATTTTTTTATATGTTTTATACTTGTTTTAACCAAAAGACAAAAACATATAAATATTTCAGTTCGATTAATTTTTTCTGAAAAAATTTCAATTCAATTAACGGATAAAAGATTATACAGCTCGATTAATTCAATCAATGCTAGTTCAATTCGATTATTCGTTGAACACCCCATATTCTTTTACATTAATTTTATGGTTTAATCATATTCAAATATATTATATCCAATTTATTATATTATTTTCGTGTTTATTTGTTGTGTTTAAAATCATATATATATTTAATATAACAGAGTACATACTTTATACTTGCGTCAAGTGACAGTATCTTCAATTTTTTTTATCTAATATATATAGATAGGAGTAATAAAATTGCAATTTGGATTTTTTTATCTAATAATACTAACTTCTAATTATCATAAAAAAAGATGCTAATGGTAATTAGAATTAGGGGTGAATATTCGATCGAGTCGAGTCGAATCGAGTCAAAAAATTTTGAGTTAGTCAAGTTGACAAATTCTATTTTAGCAACCGAACTCAATTTGAAATTTTTTTGAATCGAATCGAATCGAGTCAAAAAATTTCGAGTCAAATCAATTCGAGTTAACGAATCCTATTATTTATACTTAATGTTGCATTTAGATGGACCGATTATTTAACTAGTAAACGAAGTACAAGATTATTTAACTACATGAACAATATAATGATTTTGCCTTTTAAATTAATGGGTAAACATTTATCAAAACGACGTAGCTTTACTTTTTAACTTAATTATTTTGAATTTTAACTTTTAGAAAAGTAAACATTTATCAAAACGACGGAGTTTTGTCTTTTCTTATTCGAATTTTCGGATAACTTGAATTGTGTAATTCATATTCGAGTTAAACCGAAAAACTTAATTTTTTTTTTATTCGAGTTGATCCGAATAACTTGATTAACTCAAATAATTCGAACTATTTAATTCAAAATTTAAATTTTTTATCGAGTCTTTCGAATCGAATCGGATTTTACTCACCCCTAATTACAACTTAAACTCCACCAATATTTTCAACTTTTTCATTTCTTTTCCTTTATTCCGTTTGCTCTTTTCTTAAAATTTTAGATATTTTTAAAAATATTTTTTTCATATTATAATTTTATAAAAAAATTATGAATTTTTCAGCTTTATAAAATAAATTTTCTATAATTTTTATTATCCATTAAATTCTAAAGATTTATGATTAAAATAAATAATCAATTAGATAAACAAAAATTTAAATATATATATTGCTTTTTAACGAAAAAATATTAGAGGATCCTAGGGCCAAAGTCATGGAATGGGTAAGTCGCCAATCCCTAAAATAGACTACGTAATGTACTTTATCCGCAGGGTTAGGGGGCATTTTACCAAAGGTTTATATTGTATCAATCTACCCTTGTGTGCGCGTTATTCCTGTTGAAGCATATACTCGAGAGTGGGTGCAGGGCGAACGATTTCAAAGCGGACTCCCATTCATTAGATAGAGAAGATCACCAAGATCTCGTGATCTGCACGCCAAACTTATTCCAATTCAATGAGCATTCTCAATATTATGCCTTGAAGAGGACTCGAACCTCCACACTCTTTAGCACGAGATTTTGAGTCTCGCGTGTCTACTATTTCACCACCAAGGCATCTTGAAAGTGAATCGTATTCCTTGAATATGAGCACATTAACTTTTAAGGCACATTGCATTCCTAAAGAGAGCAAATAAGTTCGAATCTTGAAAACAATATTGTTGAGAGGGACAACTACAAACCCAAAATATAGATCGTAAAATGGACATGCATAATATATAAAAAAAATCATTATTTATCAGTATAACATTCATTTGAATATTGTAATTCAACCAAATTTTCTTTTCTTTTTATCAAATACTTCCACATGGTGAAGTAATTCTTAGACTATTTAAATTTTATCTTCAAAAATGGCATCATTATTAATCTTTTCTTCTTCTTTTTTTCTGGTTCGGCACTTCCATAGTAAATAAAATGAATTAGTATTTATTATTTTTTTAATATTAATCTCATTGTAGTTTCTTTATCATATCTATTCTTTTTGATATAACACTTAGTCCCTCTCCAAGCTTTAAATAGGAAGATAACGCGCTTCAGCGCACTAAAACCCACGTCCTCCTGCACTGACAACAATGTCAATACCAATCAATCTGAAACTAATCAACAATATTTATTACACTTTTGTAAATAAACATTCTTAGAATGCAGATTTATGAACTATAATAAGATTTTAAAAAATTATTAAAATAATCAATAAGTATAACCATAGACATACAAGTATACATATTTATTATAAAGTATTTTGATCAAAATTACAAATTAAATAAACACATTTATGATTAGCAAGTGAATTTTTTTTTTAATATATTCAATACTCATCATTAAAAAGTTTTTATATTAGTTAGCAATAGTAAAAGTAAAATAAAAGTTAACGCATGGTAACTTGCATATTCAATTGACATGAATAACCTATTGTCTTGCTACTTGATATACCTATTGTGATGATATATGGTAATTTTTTTTAATGATATTGCATATAAATTTTCATAAATATTAGTTTTAACTTTTTAAATGATATTTCTTATAATTTATTACTAAAAATATTTTATTATCTGTTTATATATTTAAAAAAAATTATAAATATAATTATTTATATATATAAAGAAACCGAATCTAATTTAACATTTAAATAATCTTAGTAATATTATGTTATTTATTCCTCAACATAAAATGTTTTTAACATTTAGTTTTTTTGTACGACATTAATATCAGTTTTTAATGTTATGAATATTTTTTTTATTTTAAATAAATATTATTTCACTAAAATAACATTCCGCTTAAATGTTAATGTAAAAATAAAACAAAGATATGAAATATTTCAAATTTTATATTATATGAATGCCTCATGAATGTATAAATTCTCAAGAGAAAATGGTAGCTATGATTACTTTGTTGCCAGAAAAGTGAAATATCTTCACGGAATCGATCGGCTTGCTGAAGATATTTAATTCTATTTTATTAAGCACATGAAAGAACATGTACCATGAAAGAGATTTTCCTTTCTTATATATATATATATATATATATATATATAATTTTCTCAGGCATGAATAAGCTGTCAGTGGAACAAAACATGTGATATGTAATAATTGCATGGAAATATGTTGGGGTTTATTTACAATTGCTGTACCAAAGAACAAAGATGTTTGAATATCCATTTTTTAATATTTATGCATTAAGAAAAATAAACCATGAAAACAATTTATTTTCCTTTTTTTTTTCCCCCATAAACAAATGAGATTTATCACAAATTCAACAAAGCCAATGGCAAGTAACATGGAAATGGGCCATAAAAACCTTGAAATTTTGACTTGCAGCTAAAGACAATGACCTTTGTTCAAAACTTATGCACCTCAAAGCAACAAATTTTCCACCTCATGATGGGCAAGGAAATGGCTAAAATCAAATCATTTCTTTGAGGATTGAAGGTCAAAGAACCATAACAAAGATTGTAATAAAATAAACAATGAGGAAGGATATTCCTTCTCTTATCATGGATGGCGAAGGGGTTGTCTAGGTTTGAACCCGAGACTTAATGTCAATAAGAACTTAAGCATTCCAAGTCATTTGTCGCTACACTAGTGGCTAGTTGATGAGGAAGGATATTCTTGATGGTGAAACGAGAAGTTAGAAATTTGTGAGGAAAAGCAGACTATCGAAGTTGGTACTTCAAGATGGGTTTCGGTTCTAAATCAACAAATATGAGTTCAAGAGAAAATGAAGTTATCAATGTATCAAAATGTAACTTAAAGTTCAGTGCCTCTACAAATTCACTGCTTTAATCCCACCATTTTTGTACCTGAAATCTAGTGTAACCCGTAATCATATAGACAACACTGATGAAGACCCAAAACCCCAATCCATTGAGACATTAAGCACTTCTGAGATCATGAAACTAAACCCTTGAAATAAGATATGTGCCAAAGTATGATGGACACTGAAGCTTTGTTCCAGACTTTCAATGTGTTATAGTGAGGGAAAATTTTAATCAACAAGTATGATAAAAAAATGTCGTGACGTAGACAATCTATGAGAGCTGAAAAAAATGGTAACTCAATTCTTTTACCAAAAGTACTCCTCAATGTTAGACACAAAGGCAATATGATTCTTCTATGAAAGTTTTCCGGACTTGGAAGTTAGTTCCCAATCTGTACCTTTTTCTCTCTGGTCCAAGACAGGTCCATTGGTAAAGCTTGCAGAAATTTGTTCTCACTTGGGTCCACGAAGAGATGTTATGGAGCAACCATCAATCGGAACCAACATCAATCCCCTTTTGTTTCAGAAAATCCTTGGCTTCAGCAATGTCCTATAAACATACAGCATATGGAGCCGAAAAAACAAATCAGACCAGTAAATTATAATGAGTGTCACAATCGAACTTGTTCAAACTTCTCAAAAGATGTTAAGAAGAAAACTCATGTCCCAACCACAGTTTACCGCAATGCTTAAGCACATGGTGGAAAAACAAAAGGAAAGGAAAAGGGGAAGAGAGTCATCACTAATTAGTCATATATGATTTCAATGCTTATACTAATGAACAATTTAAAACGTACATGAGAAAAATGAGAGAGTGAGAGAGAAATAAAATACCTTCTGCAGCAGCAATGCTTCTTGAGGGCAAGTAGGGAATCGCATTAGTCCAACTCCAACCATTAATAAGCCATAGCATCCAAGTGACACAATAAAATAGATTGGCAGCTGAAAATTTTTATAGCGCAACATTTAGTGACAATGCATTAGAATAATTGGACATGAATAACAGAACATCAAAGCAAAGAAAGAAACTCACCAACCAAGTATGGCTTCGTGGTATTATGGATGCCTGCAAAAGGCCAATCCAAAGTGCAGAGATGACCACCAACAGAGAGAAAAGCTTTAAAACATGCTTCATCGGATTGGCAATGCTAATTAGCTCAGAAGTCCTGATTTTATATCAAACCACTTAAATCTTTAAACAAATAAGGAAAATGGCGTGTAGCTGAAAAACGAAATGTATAAGCAATGAGAAGCTTAAACTGCAAAATGAAGTAGAAAAAAATCACCAAGAAAGGGATTCTAGATATAAACAGAAACAACAATCCGTTTGTCAACTCTTCACTATCAGTAGGAAAAAACCGAAAAACACTAGTACAGAAGCAACAACTAACATGCTTAAGAAATAAACAAAGAAGGTCTTACTGAAATCTTTAACAGATTGTGCTAACAAGTGCCCTACTGACATTCATACAATGCATTGGAAATGGTAAGTTATCAACTACTACATTCAATACAATGTTATGACTATAAATAGTATATTAACTAAGTTTAAAGAGTCCCTTAAGAGGACTCAAGTAGCAAACCCGTCTTTAATATCTAATTCACTCTAATCTAACAAAAATCAGCAGTAATAGAGTTTAGATTGTCCCTTTGTACAATTATTAGGTCCATCCTTCAAAGCTGAAGAGAACACATACATACACACACACACACACACACACAAAAAAACTGTTTGACATGGCAAATCCAGCAAAACTAGAAACACAGACATATAAAGAAAAACAAATGAAGTTTTATTGCCATTGAAAGAGATGGTGCTGATATTATATGCTAATTACTATTCCAAGATCAAGGAACGCAAAGCCCTTGCCCAAAAAATAAGTCAAGGAATCAGCCAATTCTCAGATATAAGTTACTTAGCTAAACGCCTAAAAACAATTCAATTGATGAAAAAAATAAACACAGACAAAAGAGAAGAAAAGAAAAAGGAACTCAAACAGATCACCAACTATAAACTGTCATTAGATAGAATACCTAATTGAAAAATACTTCGTTAATTTCAAAGTCAAAATCTGACTTTCGCATCAGATGAACTGAAAGCCTAGCGAAAATTTTCCCAATCAAAAAAATCACTTGGCAGTTTCAATTTAAGATTTCTTTTATCCGCAAGGAATTGAACAATCAGATAAAATAACGAGTAAATCGAATGAAGAAATAATATATACCTTGAGGGGAAGAGTCAAGAAGGGACGGCAGCCGAAGAAAATCAAACGGGAAAGCAAGAACAAAAGGCAGAGAGAGAGAGAGAGAGAGAAGTGGTTTCGACTGGTCTGGTTACCTCGTATGTTCAGCCACGAAACTTGGGTCATTTGGGCTGCTTCCAGATTTTGAAGAAGGCAAATGAATAAAGTTGGGCTTTTGTCAAATAAAGAACGCTTAATTTACGATGTGCCCACTAAAGTATACCTGTTTTTTCATTTTGGTACTTTAACTTTTTTGTCCAATTTGATATCTAAAGTTCACTCGTTTTCCCATTTTTTAACTGAGTTAAAAAAAAATTGATGACCCATGTGGCATATTTTTATAAAAAAATAAGATTTTCTATAAATATGTGTAAAAATTAAAAATAAAAAAATATATAAAAATATATAAAAATTCATGAAAATATATATAATCTAGAAAAAACATTTAAATTATAAAAAAAAAAGATAATTGAAAAAATAGTTGAATTTAATAACATCATTATAAAAATGTAAAAAAAAACTTAGAAAAATCAGAAAAAAATAAATTTATTAAAAAATATTAAATATTAAATATTTAAAGCTTTAATTTAATATTAAATTTTTTTATCAAAGCTTTAATTTTAATTTAAAGAAGCAAAAATTGGGTTTTCCTTTATCCACAATATTTAATTATGATTTTATCTATAATAATAAAAACAATGGTTAATTGATAAATCTTAGAAATTATATAGCCAAGCATGAGGCCATACTTCTTTTTATACATTGTTCATATAAACATGGTAGCCTCATTAATTTTCTCTCCCTTCACTTTAGAAATTAATTTTCTCTCTATTCTAAACTCGATTTTTGGCTTGACCAGACGTTATTGTTGTAAGAATCGTAAAACAAGATTTGATATAAAACCTAACAAATCATAAATCAATATTTGTCATGTTAAATCATCTAGAATAAGTTAAGAACAAAACTAGATGCGGAAGCGTATCTGAATTCATCAATTTCTTGAAATCTCCAAATCTTATGGTTTTGATCTTCCAAATTAAGACACAAATAATTCAGAGAAAGCGACTCTCTCTTTTCTAAAGATGGGATATTGGAAAAAAAATTACGTATGTGTAATTTGAAGACCATAATACTAATATATAACTTTTGCACATTACTTCTAATTTCTAATCAGCTCATCATCAATTAGAAATTAATTATTAAAGTATCTACATATATTTGGCTCATACTTTATTTAATAACTAAAGCCTAATAAACCTTAATCGATCACTTTCAATTTGGGCTAATCTTTTATGATAATAAATAATAACATGTAATTACTATTATTACATATGTGATGTCAACATTTTTTCTGTAACATTTCACATTCGATTTGGTCGGTCGTTGAATTCAAACGTGTGATGTCACATTACGTTGTCGGAACAACTCAAACTAACTTGATACATATTCATAAATTTAGTTTCCTCATTATCATTAAGATCCAATTAATCATCCATCATAATCACACACTTACATTCATAATGTCAATGATTCTAATTCATCAAGTTACATGGTTATACAAAGTTAAATTCAGAGTTAGAAATCGAATCCAAAATCAATTATCAATTTTCAATGTTATGTCTCAAGACATGCCTCATTTTAATCTAGAAAAATTTTGCTTCGAAGTTAATGTCTTGAGACACTATAACTTGTGTCTTAAGGCACGACCCCTTATGTCTCGAGACCAACCTCCTCTGTTTTCTTAATATGCACAATCACTACACGAGTAAAAACAAATAATATAAATTTAAATTATGGTAAACTTACGATATGTGAAAAATAAATGTATAATAAATTTATATTTACAACTCATATAAAAGAGAAAATATTTGATACATTGCCAGTAGGATTTTTAAGCTCCACGAGCATGATTAGGAGGTTGACAAGTGTCTTATAGGGGGTATAATAAAATATTAAAAAATAAATATTTTAAAAAAAAGAGACACATGTCAATTTTTTAAGGACTTGTGGAATAAAAAAATACACTAGTAGTGTACTAAATATTCTCCCAATATAAAACACGAGTTTAAAAAATCTTTTGAAGTAAGGAGTATACATTTTACTTTTCACCATATTATTAAATTGACATTAAAAATAATTTATTAGTATATTAATCGATAATCATGTGACAATAACAAAGTAATATCAGTTAACTATTAATTAATATGGTAATATATATTTTTAAATTTTTTATTTTTTTAATAAGTTGATATTCAATTAACTCATGATGCTAAAATCAATTATAAACTTTAAGTTAACATTGATAGCTTAATATATTATTAATATTACATAATATATTATGAATGATACAATTTTTTAGTATTATTATCTTTTGTTGAAATGAAATTATAATTTATTCTAACTTTTGTTCTATGTGATGCATGAATTGATTATTTTTTTATTTTTTTTAAATTTATAACTGTCTAAAAGAAATTACAAAAAGATTAACTTAAAAAATTAATTAACAAATATGTTTATATATTAAGCAATAAATTAAATATTATGATTTGCATTAGAGTTGATCGTGGGCCAGGTTGGGCTTCAACAAACTTTTAGGCCTGTTTTTTAGGTTTGGGCCTGATTCGGCCCAAAAAATGGGCTTAAAATTTTATCCAGACCCGACCCGAATTATAAAAGCCAAACCCAAGCTCGGCTCGTATTAAATTTTTTTAGATTATTTTATTACATATAACAAATTTAAAAAATATATAATATATCAAATACACTTAAAAATATTAAAATAAATATTAAAGCAACAAACAAATTGAAAATACATTAAAGATTCTTTATACTCATATAGTTGCAACTAAAATAGTGGCAAAATTAACAATAAAACATAAGTTCTACAATATCCAAATAATATTAAAAAAGATAACGAAATAACATTAAAAGCGATAGTGAAACAATAGTAAAAGCGCACAAAAAACAACACCCAAACAACAAAAAACGACACTAAAAACAACAACAAAAACACTTGCAAAAATAATAGAAAAAACAACACCAAAACACTAGGAACAACAAAAAAAAACAGCAATATAATTTTTTATTAAAAATAGTTAATTCATTCAACTCGGGCTGAAAATTTCTTACCTGAGGTCCGACCCGTCTAGAAAATGAGCCTTATTTTTGTCAAAACCTATTTTCAAACCTATATTTTTATTCAAACCCTCCAATTTTTCAAATCAACCTTTCAATCAGGCTAAACGGCGAACTCGTGATGAGGTCTAATTTTCATCTTAATATAATCTATCAACTCCTACATCCGCATGTTATTCATTAAAATAATACAAAATTACATCATTTCTAGAAAATATATATTTAATTCACTTTTAATACAAAAATACATAATTAAACGCGATGGAAGGAGAACATAATCGACGAGTTCAAGTTGGGGATAAGGAACCATCGATGATATGACATGAAAATGGTAAAACAAGAATGCCTATATTGAGTCATTTGAAGATTGGGGGAAAGGAATGTTTTGACAGTGACGATATCTGGCTCAATTTGCTCACACACCAGAGTAACTATTTAGCGAACAAATTCGCTCTTTGAAGGGATATCTGAGTCATTGTTTTCTTGGTTTGTTAACGAATCTCTCTAGAAATGAAATGCAAAAAGTGTGAAAGAAGAAAGGGATTCATCAAATGAATGAAGATTGACTACTAATTTTTAGGGTTTGTTAGGTATTTTGATTATTCTTTAGGAGTTTTGTTTTATGCTTTTGGGCCTCGGCCTTATTCTCTTCTATTTGATTTGTTTTTTTTTTTGCATGTGGATTTTTATTTACTTAATAAAAGCAGGCCAGACTTTTCTCAAAAAAAAAAAAAATTGGTAGTAAGAAAAACATTATTAATTCATATGTTATTTTTCAAAATATATATCGACAAAACTAATTTGGAGGGGTAATTTCAAGGCATAGCCCTTATTTGTTTAAATTTATATAATTGGATCAAATTCAAGAAAGACTCGAATCCCCGTTATAATACATATGTGGGGAGACACATCTTATTAGTTGTCTCTCTCCTAGTTTAATTAATACACAATTTTTAGATATTATTATTCTGCTCGAAAATAGTGAGGATTTATTTTTAGGTATAAATTCTATTTTTCGGGAATGAAAATTTTATCAGTTTCTATAAGAGAGAGATTTACTTTCCTACTAAAGGTAATAAAATTATTTTTGGTTCTATCTTTGATTCGAAATTGTTTGAGCCCACACTCGAAGCAATTTGTGGTACGAGAATAATGAAGAAGACCGTTCGGTTGAAAGCCGGGAATGTTTAGGATCTGTATCGCTCAAAGCACATATATTATTTCGGGAAAAGGTTTGTTGCTATAAATATAACAAACTGACTCGATTTTCAAAATTTTCATTTTTCCGTTGTATAAGAAAATCGTTTTCGAACCGAATTTTTTACAACAATACTCTTGAACTGTGCCTTGTTGCATAAGCTGACGCAACTTAGCTCGAGCCTCCTTATCGACATGCTGTAAGTAAAATTATTTCCTAAATTCATTTTGAAACTTCATCCAAGTCCCAATAGTGGTACCACCACGTCTCTCATCTGTGGATCTACAACGTCACCATAAAAGAGCGACATCAGTAAAATAAACTGGACCAATGTTTACCTTAGTGACATTATCCTCAATGCCCATTGCACGAAAGTACCATTCCATCCCCCATAGAAAATTGTCCACATCCCTTGCAGACCTCATCCCCTTAAACTCTTTCGATTTGAGAACATTCATTTTACGCTATTTAGGAACTAAAGCCAACATCCTATTACCCAAAACAAACATGTAGATAGTAAGCTCCACAACTTGATCCTTCAAAGCTGTTATCATGGCTTTAAGAGCATTATTCTTCTACATTTGATCATACATGGCAGCATTGAGGGCCCTTTTCATTGCATCCAAATTGGAATTGAGAGCCTCCGGCACATAGTTTTTGAACTGCTCTTTCATCAAGTCCTACTCATTGATGCGTCCCTCAACTACCTTAAGTGTTTCTTTCATACCACCCATGGATTCCTCCAGGTTGACCCCTTAACTTTCCAAAGCTGACACTATATCCCTTGATCTATTATTTTTCCTACCCCTTCCACGAGTCTCCATCGGGACATTCTGCTTGTCTACTATTTTTTTCATCTCAATTGCCGCTTTCAAACATTGGCTCTAATATCAACTGTCACGGGGATAAAACTTTAGTTTGGCAAACCGTGCGACCTTGGGAGTTTCTTTTGCTTTGAATCCGCCTAATTCTCGAAAGATGAGAATTCATAAAGGAAATTCTCTAAGGCACCAAGATAAAGCGGAAACAACTCAAGACAAAAGAACTCGAATTGAACAAAAAGCCACAAGAAAACAATAACCCGTCAAGTGTTTTTGTACATTTCTTGATATATAAAAATATTATTAATTTAACATAATTAATTATTTTTGTAGGTATCCCTACTTATATGATCAAATAATGTTTAAAGAAAATCAATTTAATCACTTTATCTACAACAATTAACCATCCCACTAATTACATTATAAAAGCAAAGGACTAAATTTTATCATATTAAAGTAGAAGGATCTATATATGAATTTTAGCACAGTAAAGGGACTAAAATCAGATTTAGACCAAAATTAGAAAAGGGTATCAAGGAAAAAAGAAAGAATAGGAAGGGGCTAAAGCCGGAAGGGGAAACCATCCTGGAAACTCCGACACCCTTTTGATTATTGGAACGAGGCATTGGATCAATCAATAATTCAATCGAAACCGAAATCGGCAATGGGGACGACGGGTGGGAGCGACGTGGAGGCGGGATTCGCCAAGCTACAAGGCGAAGACTTCGAATACTACATGCAAACCTACTCCATAATGCTCGGCCGCAACTCCAAGAAATCCACCGTCGACGTCGACTTAGCCAGCCTCGGCGGCGGTATGAACATTTCCCGCCACCATGCTCGCATCTTCTACGACTTCACCCGACGTCGTTTCGCGCTTGAAGTCCTCGGAAAAAACGGCTGCCTCGTCGAAGGCGTCCTCCACCTTCCTGGTAACCCTCCCGTCAAGCTGGATTCACAAGACCTCCTCCAAATTGGAGATAAACAATTTTACTTTCTTCTCCCCGTGAGGAGTATTCTCGGGGGAGCCCTTGCGCCTAGGCACCATGTTTCGATTTACCAGACGGCGGGTGCTGGGTCAGCGGCTGGAGGTGTACCGCACTATGGTCACCATGGCGGGGCGGATATGGGGAGGGCGGTGGGGTCCGTGTCGGGTTCTGCTGTGGTGGCAGCTGGAGCAAAGAAAGGGAGAGGAAGAGAGTATTATGAGGATGAGTACGGGGAGGAAGAGGATGTTGGGAGTGGTGGGAAGAAGGTTAGAAGGGAAGATTGGTATAGTGGAACCGAAGCCGGTTCCGGAGGAAAGGTGGGGTTGGCCGGAGCATTAGGTTAGTATAATTGACTATTGGTTTTTTATTAAAATTTATCATTTATTCGATCGTTTGATCAATTTTTGTGTGTTGTTATTTGCTCCTAGTTGTTATGGAATTGTAGGAAGAAAATCTGTCTTTCTTCAACCATTGCTTTTTAAAGTTCATTGTTTTGTAAATATTTAGTTTTTGATGATGTAGAATTGAATTTGCTTGATGTTTTAGGATACTGATGTTTTGGGATTATTTCCACCCTTTTTGTATTTAGAATATTGTGACATTTGTTAGATGGCAAACGACATTTATCTTTTTAGTTGAGAAGAATGATAGATCTTGTTTTCTGAGAATAGCTATGTTTGAGTTTGCTACACTTGCCTGAACTATTTAGCTCCTTGGTTCATTCTTTCCAATGCTATTTGTCGTGGTTTTTCTGGCTATTAGAAACTCGCTTTGTTAATTAATTGTCATTGCACACATGCAGCATTCAAAATACTTTGCTAAATTGAACCTGGATCCTTTTTTCCTGGTGGTATTTTGCTTGCCTAGCTTTGTTCTTGTCGATTTCCTGTTCAAGGAGTTTCCCATTGCATTCCATAATTCATCACCGGTCCTTACCATTTTTCCTCATTCTGCCTCACCTAGCGAATCTGATCTGGTTTTGGAGAACCACCTCAATTCATTGGATTATCCTGGCTTTGAGTTACCTTTATTTCTTTGGTAGTTGTTGAGGATACCCCTCTGCATTTTCTGAAGAACATCCAATGTAGTCATCTTGAAGCCTTTAATGAAACTAGTGACAAAGCCTTGTTGAAGACAGAAGATGAAGGATGATGTTTGGAAGTACTAATTGACACTGGTTTAATACTTTATAGATGTTAAAATTTGCCATAATTGGTTAGTCATGGATGGGCGTAATTTTGGTTTTGTAGCACTTGTTATTCTTTTCTGCATTTGCTCAACCTGGAGTTGCATGCTCATTGTTCATTTCCTGTCTCATACTACTATTGGCCGTTTCTTCTTCCTTTTCATCTGACTCTTTGTTATTAAGCCTGTTACTTGGTATCCATCAGATTATGTCTAGGTAACGTGTCCTGCCCTCTCAACCTGAAAATAAGCAATCCTCTAGTAGCCTAAGTATATTTTTCAGTTTCCATGTTATCTATGAGGTTTTAGGTATATAATTTATGATAAGTCAGCTACGTATTACTGTCTCTATCATTTCAAAAAGTTACTTTTGATTTTTATGGCACCAAAATGATATTTAGGATTTCATCAACCAGTTTTTCATCCTTGAGCATGAACTTTCGTTCCTTAATTCTGTTCTCATTCAATTCATCAATATTTTTCTTTCAGTATTTTACCTGAACAGGAACAAAAGTTCCTCCTTTATTTACTTAATGGACAATAAATTCTGTTTCATTGCCATGGTATCATCTGCAGTTCCTGTAGAGAAGAAGGGAGAGGAAGATCTAGAGTTGACCGAGAATCTGATAATCAACAACTTATGCAGTTGGAAGAGAAGGATGTGGTTTCTTCTGTAGCTACTGTGCTTTCAGATCTTTGTGGTCCTGGAGAATGGATGGCCATGGAGAAACTCCACGCTGAGGTTAGTTTTAAGCTTATAGTGATCTAAATCTTATGTTAGTTCCATTTTGGGCTTTTGACATTAGCATAGATATAATTATTTTTTGCTGATGACACCCTGACCAGTTGACAATAGCACTGATGCTTTATTTTGATTCTCCCTTTATTAATGTGCTTTACCATGCTTTCTAGATTTTGGCATGGAAATGGTTCTTCTATATTTTGCTCCGAAATTTTGATAGAGTAGGAGTGTACTTAGGAGCTAAGACTTTTCTTGCTCGATTGATGTCACGTTTTCAAAGAGGCCACAAAATCAATGTACATGTATTGGAGAAAGAAAAAGGAAGAGTCCTTGTAAGCGAATGATAATGACAACAACCCACACTAGTAGTGCTACTTATTTTTCTTCTCCTCGCGTGCCTTTCTTTTTAACTCCTGCAATTTAGAGGGGCGAACAAGATCTAGTCAGTTTGTAATTCTGATTTATTGATTTCAAATTTCACAGATTATTTCCGCTCCTAACTTTCCTTTGTTTAAAGTGGCTACAAATTCAATGAATTAGTGGTTGTAGGATCTCCTTAGCATATTTGAATTTGATGTCTGGAAAGTTTACAGAAATTTAGAAAAGAACAAATAGTCCATTGGCTAATGTTTGCTTAAAGAGTTCTGATTACTCTTGCCTGCATTTTTATCCTCTCATTTGGTTTATCCCATTCTTGTGATTCTTGAACCTTAATAGTTTACAAGATTGCTTACTTTCCTTGCCTTTCTTGTTACAGTTAGTTGAACAGTTTAGTAGCGTCTGGCATCACAGCAGAGTTAGAAGATACCTTACATCCGAGGACTGGCCTGGTCCTGAATCCAAGGAGTAAACCATGGTACGGTCTGCTTATGTTGTTGAGAAAATATCCTGAACACTTTGTCATCAACACAAGATCCAAGGGTCGGATAACATTGGAGTTCGTCTCTCTTGTATCTTTGCTTTCGTAAAAGAATGCTAATGAAGCACCAAACGACACTTCCCTTGCATGGTCATCTTACATATGCCATGTTTGGGAAGACAAAGAAGTTACAAAGTGTAGAATATCATGATACTAATGTTGTTCTTATCTTTTAGATCCACCCACTTTGAGCTCTGAACTGGCTTTGCTGGCTAAATGTACCTGGATTTTATGGATTTTAAGATATACTGACATCAATTTTCATTTATTATTTTGCTTTTCTTTAGATGAATTGCTCTGCACATTTTATGCTGGGAATGAAACTTCCCTTTCTTGGATATCTATTTGAAATTTAGTAGCAGTTTTTTACAAGTTTTAGGGCTAGTTTAGCAATGTTTTTGAAAAGTGTTGTGAAAAAGTATTTTTGAGAAGTGTTTTTGAAAAGTTTGGTTTGAAATTTGAGTGTTTAACATTGCTGTCGAAAAATACTTTTGAGAAACAAAATGTTCATTTTAGACATGTTATTATCAAGTAACAAATATGTATTTAAATAATATTTAAATTAGTTAATATTATTATATTTTAGTAAGAATATAAAAAAATTATTATAATTTTTGTTAATATTTTAATATATGAAATATAAAATTTAAATATTTTAAGCAATAAATATTAATTATTTATAAAATTTAATTAGAATATATAAACTATATTTTAAATATTTAAATATAACCATTAAATATTTGTAATTAGTATTTTAAAAAATATTTTTTATTTTTAATTAATGATTTTAATACATTTGTAATTAAACACAAGAAAACAAAAGGAAAAGTATTATGTTATTGAAGGTGTAAAATATGTTATTGAAGGGTAAAAAGTAATTAGGTACATTTAAAAGTACTTTTGGAAGAGAGATAAAAATTTAAATATTTTAACTTTTTCATTTTCTTGTCTTTTTGAAAGTCTTTTGAAAAATTAAAATTTCATCAAAATAATTATTTAGCACAATTTTTCTTTCAAAAATACTTTTAAAAGTGTTTTTCTTAAGTGTATTAGGCCAATTTAGTCAGGCCTATACAAAAAATAATAAATCTAAAATAATAAAATAAAGTTCAAGTCCAAATCCAAATATATCATTTGGCTGATCGAATAACCCCATTACTTAAAAAGATTGAAGGTCTATTTACAAGCAGCGTATATGAAAGTACAATCTTCAAGGATATGCAATCTTAGATATGATATGCAAATATTAGATATGACATGCAATCCTAGAAGATATGGTATGCAATCTTAGATATGATATGCAAATCTTAGATATGATATGCAATTCTAAAGTTATGGTATGCAATCTTAGATATGGTATAAAATATTAAAAGATATGATTTTGTAATCTTAGAGATTTAATTTGTAGATACCTTTTAATCTTAGCCAATTGATGTAATCGATGCATGCAGATTAGATTTGGGAGGCTCAACTATAAATAGAGGCCTCTCCTTCATTGTAGACACTTGAATGACACTTGAATTGGGAGTAATAAAATTTCTTGAAGCGTTCACTCAAATTTTTCTCTTTGCGTTCTTATTTTCTACGTGGCTTGTTCTTATTTTGTTATTAAGCTCATCTTCATTTCTTTTTGAGTTACTTCCATTCGAGTTAGATTTTGGTGGAAGAATTTAGTTGAATCCTCATATTGCGGGAGTTAGGTTGAACTTATGCATTTTTTTAACTTTTTTATTTAATTGCTTAATCATTATTTATTTATTTATTTTAATTATTTTAAACTTGTTTTTCTTTTTGCTTTTCCTTATTTACGTTAAATTGTTTTTTCAAATCTTTGTTTAAAAATATCTATCTCCTTTAATTACCACATTTTATCCAAAAGTTTTTCTTAAATAAAGCAATGTTTTGTGTTTAGAAATTAGGAAATAGTACCCTAACGTCTTTGGGTTTGATTTTCCGTGTGACTAAATAACTAAATACCTTTTAATAAAATTTAAGTAAATCATGAGATGATTTTGATTCTGAAGGTTTTAAAATATCATGTTCTATCGTCTTTGGATGTGATGTTTATATTCCTTCGGAACAAAGAAATCTCAAATTTTAACTTAAATTGCTCAAAATTTTAAGAAATCATATTTTTAAATACTTTTAAATTTCAAATATTTGGACATGATTCTATCAATTAGGTACCAATTTTTGGGCGTTATGAGGTGCTAACCCTTCCTCATACAATCGACTCCCGAATTTATTTTCGTTTTTTCGTAGACTAAAATCAAATATTTTAAAATAAAAGCGTTTCTGAGGTGATCGTCAGCACACCTAAGTAAAAATGGATTGATGGCGACTCTATTTTTGTTTTTAAAAGTTAACCCGTTTTTCAAATTTTAAAATAGTTTCGACATTAAGTATTATTAAACAGGCTCTTAAGGTCTTCGGATGAGATGAGATGGAGAAGCTGATGATTAAACCTAGTACAAAGTTGACCAAAAGTGTTTCCTTGGTGACCAAGTGAATTGATAATTCCTTGCTTGATTCCAAGCAAGCAAAGGAAACTCTGAGTCGAGCACCTTAGGAAGGGGCCAACGTCAGGTTCCTAGCAAATGCAAGGAAAATATTGATCGATTTTCTTTTTATCCACAAGGGTAGCACTATTTAAATCTGTGTCAAATACATTAAAACTATTATAATGAAATAAGGAAAATAATATTGATATTTATTAGATTAGCACAATAAAATAATATAGGCCATGAATTGGGTTGAGAATGAAAATTAAAAATTAAAAAATAGAAAAAATATATAAGGTTAGTGAAATTACAAACGTGTAGCCAGGAAGGTCAAGAATTATAGTAATCCTTGTAGCAAATAAAAAGAATAATAGTGATCCGAAGCGGAACTGACACGTATTGTGGGATCCACTCGAAGTATTTGTACTAAAACTTAGCTAGCAAGGAGAGTGTAATTACTGCCTCACTCCTCCACTCTCTGTATATTTGTATACATGGAGACGATGTTTACATTTAGGCACAAACTTCCCTATGCTCTCTTGGTTCATTTCAACTCCTTCAGCCCCTTTTTTTTTTTTTACTTCTAGTTTCCTTTAGCAATCTCTTTGAAACAAAATGAACACAGTTAAAGGTTTCAGATTTCACCCAACCGACGAAGAACTCATCGAGTATCTGCTCCTCGCAACCGTCGGCTTCGACCGTGATTCTCTCGTCCAATTTATTGATCAAGTACCGGACATCTGCCAGTGGGAGCCTTGGCAACTAGCTGGTAATCTTTTATATATATGTATGGTGAACTTGTTGGGACTTTTTTTTTATACCCATTTTGGTGAAATATATGTATGTATGTTTTGGTTTTTCAGAGAGTTCCAAATTGCAAACTGGGGATCGATTATGGTACTTCATATATCCAGCGACATATAAGTACCGGAATAGTAAACGAATTAACCGGACCACCCGGAAGGTTATTGGAAACCCACGGGCAATGCTCGGCAAATTATAGAACACTAAAACCGGGAAGGTGATTGGCACCAAGAAGACCTTGGTTTACTATAAAGGCCAATGTAAAGGGCTGATAAATACAAAATCAAGACTTGCTGGGTTATGCATGAGTATGAACTCGTGGCTGCCCCTAACTCCTTTGACACTGATCAGGTAAGTCACTATTTCATTTTCACTGAAAAAATTATCTTTTATTATGTTCGATGTTTTTGTTTATCTGCTTTGATTTGTTGTAGAAAACATTCAAACTCTGTAAATTGAAGAAAAGGGTTGATATTTCCTGCACTGATGCTGGGCAATCAAGTCAGCATAAGGACTGTGATGATGTTGTTCATAATCAATCCGGCATTGAGAGTTATGCCGGAGAAAGAAGCAATCAACATAATATAGCCAATGATGATGTAGTCTCCCTAATTTATCGTCCATGATCTGGATGATGCGATTCCGAAGGTAAGATGCTTAATGCAGAATTTCTTAATCAATTTTCTGTTTAGATGATGACTAAATTCTCATTTCCTTGATTCAGGAAAATTTACACGAGAGGTCAAAAGAATTCAATGAACCCGAAGGCAACAGTAGGGTTCTGAAACTGAATAACATCATTAAAAAGGACGATAAGTCCTGTAGTTCAGTTCTTACTAATGGTGATGAAACCATCACCGTCGAAAGAAACGATCAACATAACGTAGTTGTTCCAGCTGAGGATTCGAAATACCTTGGAGTTTCGAGTATCCTCCCGATGAGTTTTAATTCAAGTGTAAAAATCTGTTTCTCTCAGTTATTTATTCCTGCAGATTATGATGAAGATAAAAAGTAAAGCTGTTTTTGTATACGTTTCAGGACTTTTTTCGACAATAACGTGGTTATCGATTGATGAGTTATTAGAAGTACCAGAGGCAACTAATAACTCTAATTGATTCAAGATCAATCTATCACCAACATAGAAGATGTTGCGTTCTTGAATTCAATTTTGTGTTGACAATGATGAAGCCTACCTCCTAGAAGAAAACAGACCTGCATCCAGCTGCTGCTGATAATGAAGTCTTAGGTGCAGTGGGATCATCTGATTCGATGGATAAACCTAGTAAAAGGCTGCGTCTTTCACATTACGATCATGTAGAGACCACAGAGGCTCGAGCTGGAGGAAGTATCACCTACCAGCAGTAGCAAAGAGCAAGAGATGCTCAAATGTTATTAGCATATATTGCAGACAATAAAGAATGTTCCTTTCTTTGTATTGCTATTTTGCTTTTTGATGTTTGAAGGGTTTTGGACTGTAAAATAATAATTACAAGTGATGTTATATGTAACCTAATGTAAGAGAGTGTATGAAGGGTTGACCATCATCTACTTGAATGATGCCATTCCAAATTACAGCTTAACAGATAAAGTTGTCTGAAATATTACAGCTTGAATTCAAACTATGTTGCTGCTGTCCGTTCTTTAGACTTCATGGATGAAATATTAGCTGCCAAGAAGCTGAACTAACATTATCCAAAAAGCTTTACAATGTTTGATAATTACATAAGCACAAAGGTTAAGCTAAATGAGCCATATATGTAAATACATACATATATATATTTGTTGATACAAGAATTAAGCGAAAATGAATCACATATATATACATATATATATATATATTTTGTTGATACAAGGATTAGGTTGTAGTGGTTTGAGACAGATTACTCGAAATGTGAAAAGTTGTGTGAGGTAAGTTAAAACGAGACCTAAATGGTATCATCAAAAGAAGATAAGAGAGACGAGAGTATAGGATAGTTGAAGGTTTAGTTTTTAGAGGGGTCTTGACCTCTTTTCTTAGAGGTCCAAGGCCTTAATGGGTGTTTTCTTTTATAATTCTTAAGGTGTCACTTTGTTGCTCTCATATTGGTTCCAGATTTCTTGCAAATTAGTTGGTTTATTGTCTCATTATTATAGGTTGTCTTGAGCATGTTAATGTTTAGGTTGTTATGTTTGCAGAATGAATATACGTGATATATGAATGACAAGTGTTTTGTCCATGTCATTTCAGGTATGTAGTCTAAATGGATAGGCTCGTGAGGTTTTAGACCTGCAAGATGGTCCTCTTTAGTTAAAGACGTTGACGCACTAGATCATGTAGGGACTCAAGTGAGCTCACGAGGTATAGATATAACAATTGTCCACATAGCCGACAAGGAGGTTATAAATTCGCATTCCTGAGACATTAAACTTTTACAACCTGCTATTTGGATGTTTGAGTACTTCTTTGGGTATTGTATGGTGACTTGCACTGTTGTGAGGTACTTGTTGGTGTGGAGTGTATTTTCTATTGGGAGGCCACATGCTCATAAGGATTGTGAGTATTTGGAGTTAGAAATATTTTAGGAGCTTTAAAGTTTTAAAAATATTTGAAATAAATGCTATTTTGATAAGAGTGATTTGAAGTGAGATGTGCACTACAGTTGACATAATGGATATGAGAGGAGATTGTATTAAGTGGTAGGCTACGTGCCACTCTTTTTATTAGTCTGAGAGGTGACTTATTTAATAGCAGTGTTACCACATACTCATAAGAAGTCTCCATGCTTGTCCACTTTTCTAAACCTTTTAAACTTACATTGACAAATTAAAGGAAAGGTCGAAGTATGCAAGAGATGTTGTATTTCACAAAGTAGTAAGGATGGGATGGTGATCAAACATATCCTAAATACCCATACATCCAATCTTTGCTTAAACAAGAAGAAGTTTATTTTAATTCGCCACCAATTTTCCAAAGAGTTCCCTTTTCCTATGAGATAGAAACTCCCGAACAATGATACCTACGATCACATACTGCCTTTTACTGATGAATATGTGATGAGGCAATTTGTTAAGCTGCGCTAAGGCAGCCATTTGGAGATGGAGAAGGTGATTACCTTAAGGAATGCTTATATGCATTGCTTGCAGGTGAAAGAAGTCCTGATGGTTATACAGTAGATAAGAACTTGGAGAGAAGACTTAGAGCCTTGACACACAATAGCATGTGGCCAAACTATCCTGACAAAGATGATACAGTGAAGAGCATTTTGATGGGCCAAATGAAGGAGTCGGCTAAATTCTTGGTGTTGTAGGCCCTTTGCCGCACTTGAACAAAAATGGATTTATAGTTCTTAGAATTGTGGTGGGATAGAGTTCTGGTTTGGGACAGTGTCCCGAAGCTGAAGCTGAGTACTAAGGCAAGACCATAATATCCAGGAATGGTTGTACTGAGGGTAATACTATTGTTGATTGAACATACTATAGGGATAATGGTATTGTTGGCTAAGATTGTTGTTTCCCTTAGGGACTTGACCTTTTCTGGTCGGCTTGGTTTTGAAAGTCGGGAAAGTTTTTGGTTGCTAGGGAAGCAGAAAATTTTGGTTGTTGGAGGTTGTTTTTAGAAAGTTTGTTATTGGGAAAGTTAATGTTGGGAGAAGCCATCTTTACGACTAAATCAAGGTCGAGAATGAGCCCATACTCATTATACTAATTATTGATATAAAAATTAATTTGTGACAGTTTGTGATGGTTCATCAAGAAAGCGAGAGAACCATAGATAAGTTAGAAATCGACTAGAACGTGAATATCGAGAGAATATAGAGAGAGGACAAGAATAGGGGTGTGAGTTATGAAGGCTTAGTTAGGAGAGGTGTCTTGCCCCTTTACCAAGGTCCAAAGGCTTTTGAATGGGTTCTCTTGATAGCTCCCAAGATGCCACGTGTGGTCATCATTGCCTCTCTAGACTCCCTCCAAATTATTTAGTCTACTAATATCTTATCATCAAAAGTTATCTTGAAGATAGGTTTTAATGTCCTACTGTCACAGTCTAAAGAATTTAATATATACGAGCATGTAAGTAATAGATTTCTTATTTAAGTTAGGTATGTGGTCTCAATGGATCTAGCTCTGCTGGTGCTTCAAAGTCGCATGATGATGCTCCTTAGTCAAAGGTGTTGACCTACCAGAGTATAGGCACGGAAAGTGGATTTACAAGATATAAGTATAGCAATATTCAACTCCTTGATTCCGAGAGCAACTATGAGGAATAGTGATAAAGCACCAAATTTTGGTCTCACTTTAAGTGCAGCAAAATCAACTGTAGTCCCAGTAACAGCAAATGAGTGAATGGTGATAAGCACCAAATTAGTATGAGGGATAATAAAGGAGACAATCAAGCAAGTTATGCACTTTAAGTGCTTAAACAACACCTTTGAGTGACAATGCAGGATTGCAGTGCCACTCCTGCTAGGATTATCAAAGGCATTATTTACAGTTCCCAGTTCAAAGTAATCAGTTCACAAGAAATATGTGATCTTGATGCCGATTACAAAGCCTTAAAATGTAAAACACATGCATTAAAAAACCCAGACCATTGCAAGCAAGATCTGTTGAGACAGTATTCATCAAGTTGATATAAGTAAAGACTGATGCTATAGATGAAAACCCAGTCTTCATCAAGTTAGGTTTGTTCAGCCAAATATCGGTGTCCTTTCTAATCCAGTGCTATACATAGAGTTGGTGTTACTTGAACTGGACAAGAACTAATTCAACTGATAAAAGCAGGGGAGAAAAAATCTTGGGGAGAAAAAAAGAAAAGAAATTTTCTCCAAAAGTACATATGCACAGACAATTAAAAACATCTATGTACAACAAATACTTGTACTTCTATACTCACCCCGAATAGCGTAGATAAAATGGAACACAGGGCCATATAAGCCAAGGGACCTGTGTGTTAGTTCTCCCCAAAAATATGGCAGATATAGTGGCAACGGGACAGGCGGCTCAGATTTTTGCCCGCTCTGACTCCGACTCGACACTCTACCGTCATACCTCGGCCACTCAACCTAAATCTTGACTTTAAAAAAATTTAACTTGCTCCCAACCCAAAAATTAAGGTATATACTAGACTTCAATCCGACACACCCGAGTTCAAACTTTTTATTTGAAATTGTGGATTAATTAAATTCAAAAATATTAAAAAAAAAAAAAGATCATGCCCAAGAGATGACTAAGAAGTAAAAATATATATATTACATCATAGACAAAAAGGAAGGGGAAATGAGAAGGAGACCTGAAAAAATAAATTAAAATGAGAGGACGAAATAAACTATGGCGTGAAATGAGTAAAATTAAGCAAAAATGATATTGAAGTGATAAAGCTTTTAAGGATTTTTAACCTAATTAATATTTAATAAAACATAAGCAAGGGTAATTTCATACAAATATCTTGGGCAGGGCGGGCTCACGCTAAACCCTGACCCAACCTGACCATTCTAGCTAAGCTAAGCTGCTCCTGCCTCTGAAACCCGATTTCAAGAGAAAAAATTGAATTTATCGGGTTGATCAGCTCGGAACCCATTGGTTTCAGGCTTTTCGGCATCCCTTAATATACAATTGAAAACCAACTATACGTGACTAAGGATCAATGCTAGTAAAGGCATTTTGAGCAAATTGCATTTTTTTTCCTCTACATGGGCAGAACAAATGACATGAAAACAAGTTCAGAGTTCTGCAATTATCTTTATGCATGCCTTTCATCTGTCTTATGTAATAACAATGATTCGTTGTCAGGCTGATGATGCAACTAATATTGACCACTTATTTCGGTTTGTTTAAACACTAATGATATCTGCCTACCAGAAATGATAATAATGATTTATCATTGCTTCTTGCCCCAATAGGGGCCCTTTATACACCCAAAAATGGAGACCTCAGCAACTAGAGTTCAATAACAAAACCAGATTATTCAGCCTTCCTCTCAAAACCATCATCTTTCATGAGGCTCAAGAGTCTAGTGCCGGCTCTGTTTCCTGAAGCTGAGAAGCTATTGACTTTTGTCCGCTTGCCCTGTCACCGACCATTCTCTATTGCCGGTTCAGAGCTTTTCTGTGGTCTGATGCTGGCAGCCATTTTGGATTCTGCAATCAACATTCAAAATAAAACACATTGAATATTTAAGTTATAGCAGCTGAGATAAATACTAGTCAGAAAAGCAATACACTGAGGGTTTACTTTATTGGTAATTGAATGGCGAGTATATGCCAAAACTCATCCTACTTCTGAAATTCCTAAGCTCTTGTTTTCCCTCCTCTGAAAGCTGAAGTTAGGCTCCTTCCACACATGAAAGCAGCTCTACATATAAAAAATATTATCTATCAACATAACAACTCAGTAAGACAGTAAATTATATCACCTAAAATTGAACACTAGGAAACAGTCTTATAAAAATTCAAATGGTAGAAACCAGGCATTGTTTACTTATAGTCGATGAAGAAATAAAGAAAAACAAATAAATGAGAACACTTTTTACTAATCCTTTATATAAAGACGCTAGGAATTGCATATATGACTTAATGGGCTTTTTACATACATACCATCCATATTCTTGTGGAACTTGCATATGAATAGCGCTGTTGTATTTATCATGCTAATACATGAATACTCAATGAAATTCATTAGTACCAATGAGAACGTACAATTATCCTCACCACCAAGTTAAGAGAAAAACAAATGAATATGGCTTCTTCATATCAGACATTGATATATAAAGCTTAAGGTTATTTTTGCATCCATATCAAACTATCCAACCTTCTTACTTTGTGCTACTGAAAAACAATATTTGTAGGTAGTGATAAGAATTTCTGAAGTAATTCTAGTAGTAGTCATTACAAAGCAAAAGATAAAAGTCAACTTCTTACCTGTCATATAAGCGGGCAGCTTCTTCTTGTGCGTAAATCCAGCAGTGCCTAAGTGAATCTGTTTCTTATCGACTTTTATTGCGCTTGCCATTTCATATTTTTGAAGTATACGCCCCTCATCAGACAAGGTTGCTCTTGGTTTTGAACATGCCAGCCGGTGCAACTATCAGTTTGATCAGTTTGCCACCTATCGAGTGATAACATTTGTCCACTGAACATCAGTCATCTTTGTAGATGCTACTAAGTAATTACATGTTTAATATATGGGCTTGGCATGGCATGGACTCAGTTCTGAGATATATAATTTCTTCTTTATTCTAACTAACAAAGGGGTAAAAGTTAAAACACCGACACTTCCTCAAAATACTTCTCTATTTATATCAAACATACTGCCATTATCAAAGAAGCAGGCACCTAGAGAGATACAAAGGAGATAATGGGAACTCCAAAAACTGTTAGTCACAGGGATTCTACTACATAATACAAAAACAGTGCCAGTTATGGACATTAAATGATTGGCAGAGTTAAAGCATTTGTATCATTTCATCAATGCACATTCCTGCTGCAGTACATTTCTCGATACTGCAATACTGGAAATAGTTGTCCATACTACCAAATCTCTGACGAATGAATTGTGAAATATAATCTGCATTTTTGCCTTCTTTGCCATAAAGAAGCTTCTATGCTTTAATGTGTCAAATCTGGGAGTTCACAACAAATTGAGAGGCAAGAACGGTGTGTGCAGGAGTAAGGGAATGAGAGAAGGAAGCTTTGATCTTGGGAGAGTTTTAGCCTAATCAGTGGAACATGGACCATTGCAGGAGTTAGTTGTAGACTTCCATCATAAATGCAAATACAGTAAGGATGTAAATATTTCCAAGCCATTTAAATCTGAAGGCATTGCTTCTTTCTAGTCACTTAAATCTGATGTGGAGGAACAGTCAACAAGTCTGACGTAAGTGATTAGAAGCTAGTATCTCAAAATGCTTCAGTTCCATTAATCCCAAAAGAGCACGTATAGCCAGACAAACTATCTTTTAACCAACTGCGTGCATGGACTCTGGCTGTAAACCCACCAATATCTTTTTTAAAACACATGAATTTTTCACTGTAATCCCTCATTGAACAAATTTAAGATATGCTTTCTTGTGGAATAATAAAACGAAACTTCAGTTAATAGAGTAAACACACCAGAGAAACTTCCAACCAAACTATTAGTTGCACTTCACAACTCCAAAACTTAGATATTTGTGCAGTAGCTTTTCCCATGGGGATCGGAGTGGGCAAAGAAAGGTCCCAAACAAGATCATACCTGTGATTGGATTTAACATCAATTGATTCCCCGTTCTTTTATGTTGTAACAGCATCTTTTATGTTGAAGTACCACACTAATACACAGAGTTCCTTGTAGAATACAATATCCCATCATTTTATATAATTTATATGTGCTTGTACATGTATAATGCAAACAAGTGAGAGGCACTATTTTATTGTTCATTCTCTATGAAAGAAAAGAGTTAAGAAAAAGAAAGAATGAGAGGAGGTGGAGAAAGGAAGGAAGACCAAGATAAACAGTAACTGAAGTAAAAAATTTTCTAGATGTAACAGTATTAACTATAAACATGTGGAACGTGTTTCTGAGAGACAAACCTGGAAAGGTTGATTATGATTACTCTTTGATGATCCAGGCCAGAAACATTTGGGGATCCCCAGCCTAACCATGGGAATGCTTTTAAGAGAGCATCAAATGGATTTCATTTAAGTGTAAAGAATTGGACCAATTACACGTCTCTTGGTATTTATCTATCATGAAGAAATTAAGAATCTATATCACTTAGTATATTTTTATGAAGTTGCATTTTAATGCATGCCAATTAAATAAATGGGAGCATAATATCATTTTAGTGACAGCCAAATGTTTATCCTGTGAGTCTAGATCAACAAGAAACATGGGGCATTAAATGACTATTTAGTAAGAATAGTGCTTAAGATGCATTCAACTGATCAGGCATTATCAGTTAATGGATTCATCATATTCTTTTATTATTTCTCAAAATGTGAGAGGAATTGAGATCATAGGATCACATATATGGAAAAGCTGCAAACACACAGGAGAGGAAAGATACTATACAGCCAATTGCATATTTCCTATCAATTATGAGAAAGAAATAATTCTACATTCTTTTTAGTGGTTCTCATACAGCTCTGGCTAAAAAGAAGTCAAAACAAGTAACACATATTAGCCTACATACCATGTCTATGTTTTCTATAGAAAAACCTTTAGCTCACTGCTGTAGAACATGACCACAGATGCCACCAAATAAATGGCTTGGATGTTCATATAACTAAAATTTACTAACATACCATGGATATCAACCAATCATGAAAGATAAAGTTGTGACCACCTACAATGCTGAAGTATAGATAGAAAGCAATGATGAAGGTAAAATGTAATCTCATCAGTAATCATCAACTGAACACAGCTTAATTGCATATTGCAAACCTTCCTAAAATATGAGGAAACCAAAGAAGGTTCATCACGGGAAAGAAAAATTCTTCCCCAATGATAGATAGTCTTTCTTTTATTCTCTTAATTTGGAATGATGACTGATGAAATGAATCATTCCTAAATTGTACATAATTAGGAAAAAAACAGCAAATATATAATTGTAGACAAGGCTAAGTTACAACATAGTTTTAAGATTAGTAAGAGCTTTAAAATATTGGAGAAATAATGAACAATGATTCATGATCCATACCAATATATTCTCTTTCCTCTCTCTTTTTGCTTTCATTTTTCAGAATACTAGTGAGACATTATTTGAGAAGCATCCTAGCCCCAGAAGAGAAGGGGGACGGAGGTTCATGGCTGCCAAGTTCATACAATATGGTAAAAGAAACAGAAATACAAACAATGCATGCAAACACAGCTAAGAAGTAGAGAGAAATTAAAACAGTGAAACCATTTAATACTAAACTTGATCAATTGATTCATAATGCCTCTTACCCCATGCACATTGTTGATGGAATCTAGGGCATAGGATGCACATAACTGATTTTTGCATTCTGGCTTGAAGTTTCAGGAGCTTTCCATTACCAAATCCCAAAGTGGAAATTCAAACAAGATTCTTTACAAAAGGTCACTAAATTTGTTGAATGATTGACTAGTCATAATTTTAGAACACTTGATTACAATTCAATCATAGTTAAACAAAGAGCAGATTGAAGGACACTTTATGTAACACAATATGGTAATTTTCCTCTCCATTGCTATCAATGGATGCAGTGAATTATACGATAAGTACATATCAGCTACTAAGTTTTACCCAGGCAGAGTCCCAGGCTTCCGTCTCACCATGTTAGCAACCTTTACTCCAGTGAACGTGACAGGTAGTCGTCCTTTGCATCTGTCCTTGTGCCTGTGGCCTTATAAGCGGATTAAACAATTCGAAAATGATGAGCATTAAAGAGAAGAACCCATTGAAAATAAACGGAATGGCAGGTAAACAGAGGCTATAGGAAACAGCAGCTTCGTAAGATAAGTGGATCTAAGATATCACTATTCTAGTTGCTTATATAGCAAGAAGAGAAAATAGAAAATAAAGGTCAGAAGTGCAGGAACGCCATCTGAGTCAAAGCCAATCTGATAATGAACCTAAAGCAAAATACTAGGGGGTGCCTCAAATTCAGAGAGCTCCCAAATGTTGATCCTCTTTGTTGCATAAATACTAATATCAACCACTCCCATACTCCTTACAGAAATCGTTTTGGCTGAAAACCAACTAGTTTATCTGTACGTACACGTTAGATTTTGATTTCAATGTGCTACGCACCGAAAAGCAGGGGGTTCAAATCCGTCATGCAGATTGGTATCTAAGAGAAAAAGCAACAGGTTGAATCAGTCATAAATGAAATTAGAGAAAAAATATGAACGAACCAATGCAAATCGCATGAAACGTTTCAGTCAGCCATATTAAGATGGAGATAATTATTCCAGTTCTAAAAGTCTTGAGCTTCGGATAAGGGGGCAGGATGACTAACCATAGTTTACTTTCTTTCTTTTTTATCAAGAAAAAAGAGATAAATTCATCAATTTGCGTAAAGCCAAAACTTTCATCATGTGGAAGCTAACGAAAGTGTGCAATGAGTCTGCCCAATAAAAATCCCAATTATCTCTCCCTGAAAACAAGTCAAACCCACCAACCTACCTTTCCTTGGGTGAAGGCAGTTGAAAAATAAGACAAACTGAAGCCCAACCCCCAAAACACACAAAAATCAAAGAAGTTCAAAAACACACAAAGCCCGACCTTTGTACCTAAAAAAAAACTGTCGCAGCTCCACTGCCAGGAAGCAAAAACAACCAGCTGTGAAGAGCCTGCGTCAATAAAAAGAGTCATTCTTATCAATAGTTTGGTACCTGAGAGCAATACGTAACTA